>CAKASE010000049.1:10000000-14800000 GCA_916720795.1 Danaus chrysippus | reverse complement strand
GATTTAGCTGAAAATTGGCAGGGAGGTAGTTTAGAGCTAGGAAATTGCAGTAGGATACTTTTTATCCCGTTCGACAGCATTCCCGTGGGACTTGACATGAAACGTCAGTCACTATAAAACGTGGAATAACGAAACACAATTGACAGCTATTCAATTGACGTATAATGACAGATATGTAATGACGTATTGATGACAATCAGATATTTGTAAGAGATCTTCTATATAAAAATAAGTCTCGGGCTCCGTGAGGTTTATAACAAAAAATTTCAACAGAAAAGCGGGAAAATCTTTTTTCACATACAGCGCCATCATACATAACATGTACTACAAATCAATATTTTAAGTAGATGGTGCCGGTGCATGATGCATTGTTTGTCAGCTACTCATTGTTCTCTGCTCAGTTAATTTCATGTGAGAAACCGGTATTGTGTTTGTCCATTTAGTTTTGCGGGATAAATTTAGAAAATCATTGTTTTTCACATGGGCGTTATATTTTGCGTGTTCACGAGTTTGGAAACCATCCGCTTTATTTGTGTTAAAGTTAGACCAAAAAACAAAAAATGTGGTTTACAAAGGACCACTTGAATGAAATTTGCGGACACGTATAACACTTCGATTCGGTATCTACTTTGGATTCACTTTCATTACTTACTTAGAGAAGTTCAACTAAATAACACTTCATTTTTGTAATCGAAATCGAAATGAATTGTGAAATGAAATAAAAATTTTCAAATATAAAACAAAAAAAAATCTTCATCTTTTAATCACCAAACGAAATGTTACATAAAAGCATTCTGGTGGCGAAACATAGTTCGCCGGGTTTACTAGTTAGTGATAAATTAAACACTAAACAATAACTAATTGTGAAAATATTACCTTAAAATTCGTTAATTTTGAAAATATTTCATCTTAAACTTTCTCCTGATAATCTGCTTTCAATGTAGATATGCGCATTTGGACTATCCCCGACTATACAGGGTGACTGGTGAATTACTATCGATACTTGAGGACGTGATATTTGACGATAATATATGACAAAATAAAAATTAATATAACATAAATATTAATAAACTTCTAAGTAAAGTTAACCAAAAGTTATGTAATTTATTACGCATTGTGTGAACACCCTACAGATTAGGTATACACACACACACACACACACACACACGCGTGCGGTGGCGTGGTGTTGTATCAGCACGCCGCCGCACGCGTCCACACTTGGGACACTTCGAACGTGTCCACACTTTATTTATTTATACGGAAATTTGGTCAAAAATTAAGTACCTATTTTTTTTACATAATTCGAATGAGAATCATGTACCGAGTATTCTCCTTAAATATTGATAGTAATTCACCAGTCACCCTGTATATAACATATATATTATTGTATTGGATATATTTTTCATTTCAGGACGCGTTAAAGGACGAGGCTACGTATCTTCAGAGGAAGTATCCCACCATAGCTTCAAGGAACGGCACTCCCTACCTCGCTAAGACACTCAACAGACTGCTCATGCATCATATACGGGATTGTCTACCAGAATTAAAGGTGTGATGACGTTATAACTATAATAATATCCATATATAAATCAGATATAATTATATAGGGTGGCAGCCAGAAGTTAAAGAAAACTACGAAACTTACTTATATGTTTATAATAATCCGAACACTACATATTAAATCTTTTAACATATACCTAAGACTACATGATTGCCTCCATGTTAGGCTAGCAATGCTATTCCATAGCTTGTGTGATATCAGGAATCTTTAGTTCACACGGCTTGGTGTTCGTTCCGCGGAGTCAGCGGCATCACTCGTTATATATTTTATCCATACAACGATGTTGACCGGCGATATTCATTGAATTTTTAATATGTAGCGCCTATGTACAAATATTCTAAATATAATATTTGTCTATCTGTCAGCTACTCATGCTATATCTGATGGAGTATACTAGTACTTTAGCTACTACTCTAAAACATTTTATTCTTATAGCATCTTTAACTCTTGAAATTCCAAGACAAACAAATAAAAACACTTATAGTCCATTTCAATAGAAATTGGCAATCTTATAAACAAAGCAAAACTTATCACGATTACTCCGTTCTTGCGTACAATGGAATATCAGTCTTGATACTAATTAGATCTCGACGGACCCACTACTCTTTTCATCATTAAACAACTGTCTGTAAATGTTTCTTTTATAAATTTTTTTGGAACACCATAATTTATTGCATTTGTCAAATTGACGCGATTATTTTTAACTGTTCAAAATATATTTGTCTTTGAAAAGTTAGTGCTATATGTACATAATATATAATTATTCAATGAACTACTTGGGCCTGCGATTTCCTTTACTTTACTTTAAAACTTAGAAACCAGTAGAATTCTGTTTCTCCTTAAAGAGAGTAAAGTAGTTCTTAGACTATAAATGGTGTAACTAACACATTGTGTCATTATAAAAGGACATTGATATTAATTATTATATGAACTTTAACCAACTTACAAATATTAATAAGATTTGAAAATTGCATTTTTTCTGGTGCAGACGGAACTAAACATTTTTCAATCGTTAGTGATTTAGTAATACTTATTGACCTTTATGGCATGGTCTTTGGGATCCTTATTTTCCCAAGGAACCAAGGATTTTTAGTGCTATTGGGTTGCAAAAAACTCTTCTATGTTATTGTTTGCCTTCTGCATTTCTAAACTCTTTCTAAAAAGCTCACTAATAAATACTTAATAAAATATGAACAAATTAAAGTAATTTTTATAAATACTTTAATGTAATAGTTTTGAAGTATCTTGAAGAGTGCTCACATCACTAGGGACATAGACAAGTTTTGTTAATATCAGCTGATCACGTTTTGTTTACAAGATTGCCAATTTCTATTGAAATGAAGTATAGATACATATATTTATTTTTCACAATCTATAAATGGAGAAGGATCATACTACACTTATGATTGTATATATATATTAAATTACTAATGCCGAAAATAACGCGGACGAAGTCGCATAAAAAAAGTAACATATATATGTACTTACATAAAATATTATGTTCCAGGTCCGCGTGAACGTGATGATATCCCAGTTCCAGTCTCTACTGAACTCGTACGGCGAGGACGTGTCTGATAAGTCTCAGACTCTACTTCAGATTATAACCAAGTTCTCGAGCGCCTACTGCTCTACCATAGAGGGTACGGCCAGGAACATAGAGACTACGGAACTATGCGGCGGAGCCAGGATATGTTATATATTCCACGAGACATTCGGACGAACGCTAGACTCTATACATCCATTAGTTGGTGAGAATTATGCTTGAAATATTCATATTCATACTAAGATTGATATAATTGGAATGGAAATTACTTTGTGGTGTTATCAATGTACGCTAAATAAATTTATATTTAGAGTATATAAAGTAGGAATATTTTGAAGAAAACAGTTTAGATTTAAGTAATACTAAATTTATAGATGATTACTAAAATTAGTTTTGTGTGATGTCATTTTGGATGAGTCATCATAATAAATGTATATTATAAAGAAACCAGATTTAAGTCACCTAGTACACCATGTATTAACAATTTGGTGTGAAATTTGTTCATTTTGGAAGAATTATAGGAATTAAGTTATTAAAGATCTTCATTAGTATGTGTTATATTTCCAGGTCTAAGTCGTATGGACATCCTGACGGCCATCCGTAACGCCACAGGTCCTCGGCCCGCTCTGTTCGTACCCGAGGTGTCGTTCGAGTTGTTGGTTAAAAGACAGATTAGGAGACTGGAGGACCCCTCGCAGAGATGTGTGGAACTGGTACATATATAACACATTACTTTTTTATGCTAAGACCCAGTTTCACCAATCATTGTTAAATAAGTAACATCGTGTTTAACAACAAGGCGTTTGATGCTCTGTTAGATGAATCGAGCTTCAAACCACGCACAAATGTCCGTTTAAATGTCTTAACAAGCCACTAAAATTAATTCCTGCTCTGGAGCTCCGTATAATGGCTAACAGAATGTTAATGGCATTGTCAAAACTCAATTGTCCAATCACAGCCCTGATTTCTTGTAACCATAGTAACGTCAACTGTTTTGTCAGTTTCAACTATTTCTTTGTTAGGTACAAAGTGAATCAAAATCATCACAGATTTTGCCTCCAGCTTTTTTATAACGTTGCAAATTAAATTTTCTTTTTATCTCTTATAATTTGAACACAAATTATGCCTATATTTATAACATAATAACATATAACAATTTATTGACAACCCGATTTTGACAGGTTACACCTAGTAAATTGAAAAGAAAGCTCTTTGTATGCCAAATGTATGCAACCAACGATATATAAAATTTGGTCGCATTAGCTTACAAGTGACGTATCGAGGGATATATACGATCAAAGTATAAAGTGGTGCATCGTGGCAAACGTGCCGTGTTAAACGCTATAGTTTCCATTAGGTCGTTTTATAACAAGAACGAATAATTTGGTAGTCGGTCATTTGACATGACGTTTAATAATGCGTTGTTAATAATTTGTCATCGTGGGACGTAAATATTTTAACAGACATTTATAATTTTGTAGATTGGTGATAGTAAATGCTGTGTTTAGATTAAACAAACATTGATTGGTGAAACAGGGTCTAAATCGAGCAGATTGCCTACCTGATGGAAGTAGTACCGTAGTTCATGGACATCCGTAGCATTAAAGACGTTGTGGATGTGTGTCACCCTTGATTAGGGATGAGAGGAGGAAAAAGTGGGAAAGGGAGGGAAAAGGAAAACGACAACCGGCTCTCTCACTGATGGGACAAAACGCAGCCAATAAAGGCTACTTCACGCCGATCTTCTGTGAGAGGGTAGTACTTCCCCGGTCGAGTCAGCTCATGATCGAGCTGTAGTAACTTGCCTACAGCTAGGCTCTTACCTATAAAATTACTTACTAGTCCCTGTTAAATTATCTTAAATTATCACAAGTAACTGTTATTATGATACTGTACAGAAGTGCTATGTGTGGTATAAAATATATGGAAATATGTGTTAAATTAAAAAATCTTACATTAGTTATACAGGGTGACTGGTGAATTACTATCGATACTTGAGGACGTGATATTTGACGATCATATATGACAAAATAAAAATTAATATAACATAAATATTAATAAACTTCTAAGTAAAGTTAACCAAAAGTTATGTAATTAATTACGCATCGTGTAGACACCCTAGCTGCGTTATCGACACAAAACAGTTTTGTAGGTAGGTACAAATTGATTGCGCCCGGCAAGCTATCATTTGCACGCGCATACGCACGAACCATGTCCAAGTATTCTGCATTTGTGTATTGATAAGCCATACTTAATTACTAATAAGTAATAACGGGTCACATTCACACACAACAGATTAGGTATACGCGTAAGATCGATCGCTAGGCGCGCGCGCGGGAAGACTTACGTACAGACCTTACGGCGGCGCTCGCCCGACTAATTAGCCACGGGGCGGGGGTTGGGGCTAGCGACACACGCGTGCGGCGGCGTCATGTTGTATCAGCACGCCGCCGCACGCGTTCACACTTGGAACACTTGGAACGTGTCCACACTTTATTTATTTATACGGAAATTTGGTCAAAAATTAAGTACCTATTTTTTTCACATAATTCGAATGAGAATCATGTACCGAGTATTCTCCTTGAATATTGATAGTAATTCACCAGTCACCCTGTATATAAGTATTAATTGAATTAGTGCGTGGTTCTTGGTGTAGGGTTCGACTCTCAATATATTTGTAAGTGTCTCATCTGTTTAAAGAGGAATGTAGCAAACAGTATAAACTGATATATTGAAACTGTATGCAACATTAATCTCTATTGAATAACATTTTATATCTAATACTTGAATAAGATACTTAACTATGTGTGAAGAAGTGTGACGAATAAAGGGACGAGATATTCTATGTGTAGTTCATGAGGGTAATAGATATTAGAGACAGGATTGCTCATATTTACCACTAGAGTCAAAATCACTTTCAAAAAATAATTATGAATATAAACTACATATAAATAACTAAACAATATTATTATTATCATTATAATAATACTAATACTGAGTAATACTTTACTTATTATATTGACATAATACAAATATATAACATTTTTTGAGCTCGTGACTTTAAATAATTTTAATTTATTTCGACTATTTTGTTATAAAAGATCATAATAATACAAATAACAGTCACTAACTAAATATTTTTTAATCTCTCTAGTTTTTGTATGTATACGATAGATATAGAGCACTGTCTCACGTACCCCACTAGAGGGGGCGACATTCGCTCGACAGACTCACGACTAGCGCGGAGCAGAACGGTGACGTGCGCTTGCGCTCTAGGTGAGGTAGTAGTGAGACAGTGACTAGTTATACTTACGTAGAGGACCTGGGAGTCCTACATTCTCATAACATATCTATATATTTTATTATACGTTTTAATCAATTTATCTGACCGTACGTTCCAGGTGCACGAGGAGATGCAGCGCATCGTCCAACACTGCGGCACAGAAGTACAGCAGGAGATGCAGCGCTTCCCGCGACTACACCAGAGGATAGTGGACGTGGTCACACAACTACTGAGAACTAGATTACCCGCTACCAACTCTATGGTAAACATATGGTTATAGATACATACACATCAAAAGACTATATTAAAAATCGTCATCATCATCAGGCTATCAGAGTCCACTGCTGAAATTATAAGTCCATGTTTCTTCACGATATTGTCCTTCACCGTCTGTCAGTGGTGTCGAAATACTCTTAGAAAGTACATATGACTCGGAAAATCACATTGGTACAGTTTTCGAACCCGCGCCCTCCTACTCGAGTGGCAGGCCTTTCTCGTCTGGGCCACCACGACCATGTAATTTTTATATCTTCGTATATATAGGTATATACAACATGTAACATAATTAACGCACACCCTCAAACACTCCAATTAGAATATAATAATATAAATGCAATGCATACCCCAAATATTATTTATATGTGCGTTAGCATTGTTTATTTGTGAAATTAGTTATCCCCAATTCGTGGCAATAATATGGTCAGCTATTCACCAACACTCCGCTGCGCACGCACACACAGACAGACTCAATGTACTCTCTCCGAGTGCCGTCCGACAATAATAAGTAGTAGGTTATAATAGGTACACGAAATAACTACATTATGATTTATGATTCTTCTTTCCATCAATAAATTTGTAAATAAGAATTATTAAACAGCTGATAACGTGTGATTTGATTAGACACCACAATAGCTACGACAAATTTAAACAAATTCGGCGTGTTTAAATGGTGTGAATCGAAGTATTTACAATAATTTAAAGATCATAAACAAACATAAAGTTTAATTTGCACTCGCACGGCGTTGTCGTTTTAAAAATTTTTCCAAAATGTCCACCGCCTTGTTCAATGCACTTTAATGACCGTTTTTGCAATTGTGGTTTTATTTTAGATAATATTGCAGTGTCACTTTTCACTATTACAAAGGCGGTTACTATCTTATTTTTTAGTTCCTCGGTACTTCTTGTCTCTGTGTTATAAAGTAGCGATTTAATTCGCCCCCACAAAGAAAGTAGAGTGGCGTCAAATCAGCTGATCGTTCGTAGGTATTTGCTGTGTGCCGGCTGTCGCTGTTGGTGTTGCGTGCGTAGGAATTTGTAAAATACTATTTTAGCCTTGAAACAAGTATAATTTTTCTTTAACTGAATGATGATTACTAATTTAATATTTCATTTAAAAAATCTTAATACCCTGACTTACGATCCATTTTCGTTTCTATGAAGTGATTAGATAACTGTGTGCAGGATGACTATAATTTACTTAGTCCTATCTAAATTTGAGAAAAAAATGACCTACATAAAAAACTATCAAAATCGATCCAGATTACTTACTTATTAAATTACTTTCAGGGTGTGCGTTAATACTTGAACTGCCCCAAAAAGCTGACAATTCATTATTTAAATGTTTATAAATAAACAATATCAAAATTCTTTAGCATTCTCTGTTGATGTGTTTCAGGTGGAGAATTTGGTGGCTATAGAGTTAGCGTACATCAATACTAAACACCCGGACTTCCACCGCGAGGCGGCGCTAGTGTCGGGCCTCTTAAAGAGTACCGACGGCATAGTAGAAGATCACAGCCCCATGTTCAGACAGAAACCTCGACCCGCCTCTACGGTAGCTACTGTCGTTAAATTATATATATATATTGTATGAGTTATATATGTGGAGCTAAAAATGGCTATCATTAACTAAGAATATCATCTGGTGAAGTTTACGTACTAACAGACACTAACACAATCACACACAGTAGCGGCTGTACCTTAAGTGCACTCGTGCGCTGAACCACCAATTCAAAAGATTTAAAAATTACAAAATATTACTTCATCTTTAAATTAACATTTTAATATTTATTTTTTAAACATACAAAAACGTACAAACAATTAAATTTCCTAAATATGGTCAAAAAGTTTGAGCGCTTTACTAAACTCATATCGTGCGCTTCGGTGGGTGCACGAGGACTGCCAATACATCTTGTATGAGATACGCATTAATACGCCTGACGCGTGAAACAAAAGATAGTTCATAGAAATGTTCCGAGTAATGAGTCGGTTCTCGAGCGCCGCACGAGCGGCCGAAGATTGAGCCGTTTTTGACATTTCGTAATGTTTTGTTGCATTTTCTAATTTTAATATTTTAGTAAAGTGCACCACCAGTTCTATTACCCACCAGCCGCCACTGATCACACATATATATATAGCAATAATTCTTTCTACACTTCAGTTCAAGATTGTCTTCCTTAAAGCTAAGCGTCACTGTAAATTTTCTCCGAATATAATTTTAAACAAAATTTTATAAATTTTACTGAGTTATTAATAAATAGACAATAATTTTTAATCTTCCTACGTTATTAGTTGTAGAATTTAAAGTATGTTCTGATAAAAAGACTGGAAGAATATTGATAACGATAATTGAGGATATATTTGAATTGTTTGTTTGTATGTGCCTATTTCAAGTGATGTTTGTAGAATTATGAAGTTATTTTTCGCATTATCCAGTAATATATATAAACGATACAAGCATTTTTTACCTTAAAATGAACCTAAAGCGCAGTCTCTTAGCATAATTTCACTAAAACAATAAATTGATTGTAGTTATTACTACGCCAAATGGGTGAAAGAGGGTCCGTGTTGGTACTTTTGGCCAAAATATTTGAGACGACCCACAGTAATAAGGTAAATAAAATACACAGCATGTAAAGACATTGACCATACATCGCTCGTTATAACAAGTCATGGCTTACAAACAATTGGACTCTCTTTCATCCGGCAGTAATGTAAGTTTGGTTACAATCTAGATACTAATTTAGTTTTAATTATCATACTAAATTAGCCATTCCATATAATCATATACAGGGTGACTGGTAAATTACTATCAATATTTAAGGAGAATACTCGGTGCATGATTCTCATTCGAATTATGTAAAAAAAAATAGGTACTTAATTTTTGACCAAATTTCCGTATAAATAAATAAAGTGTGGACACGTTCCCAGCCACGCCGCCGCACGCGTCTGTCGCTACCCCCAACCCCCGTTCGTGCGTATGCGCGTGCAAATGATAGCTTGCCGGGCGCAATCAATTTGTACCTACCTACATAACTATTTTGTGCCGATAACGCAGCTAGGGTGTCTACACGATGCGTAATTAATTACATAACTTTTGGTTAACTTTACTTAGAAGTTTATTAATATTTATGTCATATTAATTTTTATTTTGTCATATATGATCGTCAAATATCACGTCCTCAAGTATCGATAGTAAATCACCAGTCACCCTGTATAATGTTTAATATATGGCAACTATTTTTTTTGTGTTTAAATAATTCTAGTTTTTGTATGTATTACAAAGATGAATGGAAGTTAGAATAGTGCAAGGAGGGTGGAAGAATATTTAATATCAGTCGAAGTCGCGGGCTAGAGTTAGTTTTGTTATACTTTTCATTATATATTAGTTAATCATTATTTTTAACTGGTTTTCCAGCACGTGCCGGCTAAAACAGACGGTCAGGATAGATCGCCTCCACAGAACAACTTCGACTCCGCACCTCAGGTGGGTACATTAATATAGTTATGAAAACACTAGGAAACTATAGTTATGAAAACACTGTCTAAAAGCTAGAGAAAATCGGAAAAATTGTACTTAGAGTTACCTGAACATAAAAAAATTTCAAAAACCTTTAAAATCCCTGTATGCTTACAACTAGTCTGTGACGTGACACGCTCAAAACACTTCGAGTTTTTCATACATACATCAATATTCAGACTGTCATAAGTGAAGATGTATGAAGTTATAAAAATCTCAGTATGTAGTGTAATCATGGTACTAACAAACTCAATCTCTGTAGGTGAATGGCAGCCCTGAGAATAAGGCTTTGACGCCTCAGAAGCCTGTGAACCTGCTGCCGGAAGTACCCAGCCAGACCTCCCGGAAACTGTCGGACCGAGAGCAGCACGACTGCGACGTCATTGGTTAGTATATTATATATATGTATGTATGTATGTTACAGTGTTACTCATATAAAGAGTAGACTATGACACTTTAATATTGTTATGTTCATTAATTTTACTAACTAACATTTTATTATGTCATATCTTGGAACAAATATATACATATATCGTCGAGGATAGTGCAAATCCGCATAATAATAATTTACGGTTTAATTTATTACTAATGGTGAAATAATTACCTTAAAAGTCATTAATTTAGAAATTATTTCAGCTTAAACTTTCTTCTCATAATTTTCCAATGTAGATACACGGAATTATCCAATGCTAGTTACGCTAAATTGCACTATCCAGGACGATATATAATATTAAATATATGTGTAGAAGCATAACACGTGATAAATTTGGTTGATGCTAGGTGCGAGGGAGCATGTGTACCAAAAGTCTAATAAGGTAGTCGACGGCATCTGTATGATGCAGTTGAACCATATGGGTGACCTCGTGGGTGAGGAGACATTACGTTTATAGGTTTCCTGCCACCTCTCATCTCCACGCTTGTTGCTTGACGCTTCCTACATCAATAGATGTGGTCTTGCTGTACTATCGTTTTATTTTCGTATTAATTTCTAACCTTATATACTTAGTCATGTATGTGTTCTATGTCATATATCGCACGCGCAGTGTTTTCACACGTCATCGTACAAACCATTCGTTCGTATCGTCCATCGTTGATGAGTGAATGAATGTTCCGTTCTTCCAGAGCGCCTGATCAAGTCGTACTTCTACATCGTCCGTAAGTCCATTAAAGACTCGGTGCCCAAGGCCGTGATGCACTTCCTCGTGAACTATGTGAAGGACAACCTGCAGTCGGAGCTGGTCACTCACTTGTACAAGTCGGACCAGGCTGAGAGTCTGCTCAACGAGTCCGAGCATATCGCGCAGAGGAGGAGGGAGGCCGCTGACATGCTCAAGAACACCGCTCATACACACAGACACACATGTACACACATACAAACATTCACACACACACACACACACACACACACACAGATACATATATATTTACTTACATACATTCTTACAAAGACATTTACAGGATTCTAGCTTCAAATCCAGCTCGTATAGTAGAATCTTTCATTATATTTGACTGTATCCAGGTACTAGTTGATCATTACTAATCGTTTTGTATCTGATACATACAGGCGCTCCAGCGAGCCGGTCAGATCATCAGCGAGATCCGCGAGACTCACATGTGGTGATGCTCCGCAGACAACCCTCGTCTTAGTGAAATGAACTGTGAACGACTTCAGTATGACTCAGCAGAAGAAACCTTCTCATGATATATATTAATAGGTGTATGAGATGTATCTGAACGTCATACTGAACACCCTGTATATAAGTTAACTGTTCCCAGTCTGTCGCACGCCGCTCCTCATGACAGTTGTTCTTTGAAATTATGAATTTAACCAAATATATGGAGCCAAAGCGTTGATCGCGGATTCCGTTGTTATTAACACGAGATTTAATCGTTGGAAACTGTTGCTTTGTCGAGAACCGAATTTGTATCGTTTTTTTCATTATTTCATAGTCTCAGTTACCATTTCACTTTATTAGGTGTTTTATTAAGTCTTAGATACAATGTACTGGATGAGGTCTGTACAGGTGATTGTGGTTCAATGTTATATCTTAAGATATATCTGCATATAGATTGAGACTTATACAATTTGTTTTGTGGCATATTGAATTATTTTAAATGATCGTTTTTTCTTTATTAAATTTAATAAACGAATAGATAAAAAAGTGTGAAAATAATTGATATTACTATTTAAAATCTGTTTCATAATATTTGCATCTAAATAATCTTAATGAAATCTGTACAGATCTCACCTCACTATAATTTAGTATCAGTGATATTATATATATAAACCGCTATAAGTGTCGCATGTGTATTGAAGGGCTGGTGATTATTTTAATTTGCTTATTTTATCACTATAGATTGGCTCTTGATTTTTACTATTTATATGTTTTGCATCGTTTTATAGAAAGTTCCTGCATCGTGTAGTCGCATGTATCATGAGAGATGTTGTGTTTATGAAGGATTTAGTCACAATTTCTAATAAAATGTCGTATTCCGCTCCTAGCGTATGTATTTATTGTTGTAGTCCGTGTGAAAAGAATTGAATGTTGAAAGAGATGTATTGAGTCTGTTAAAATTATAGATTATTGAGATGTGATGTAAGACTTTTATTTGAACCTGGAAATTTTATAGCAGTATTCAGAAACCTCTCAGCATTCCATGGTTTCACCGTGTGGGTGCCGGGTCTATTGTTGCAATGAGAGGAGCTTCAACAGTGTCTGGGACTTGAGACCCAGGTGTAGGTTTAAGGCGCCCCTATTTAACGCGTTAAACGCTTATTTCCACTGTCCAAGCTCCTCTTCCTACCTAACCAAATTTGAAAAGAACCTACTAGGGCTGCCTTCAAAGTGCATTCCAAGAATGTATTAATGTTCTGGATAAGCCCAAGTCTTTTTGTAGAGAGATTTAGCTGTTGAACCTCCCACTTCTACCGCGTATAAATCCACAACCAATCTATTTAGAGTGAGTTCGTTAGTGAGCTCATAATGTTTGTTGACCTTGATGGTATGGTCTTTGGGGATGTTGGTTTCCCAAGGAACCGTAAGCTCTGTCATCACTACGCGCCTTAAAATTAGCGAATACAAAAATATGTCTGGTCTGAAGGCCGACATACAAATATCCTCGTGGATTTTGTATTCTTTTTCATGTGTCCATCATTATAGTCTCGTTATATTGATCGTTCGTTAATAATTAAATTCACTTCATAACGTAATTTTACCATGAATACCTGCAGCCTTGTTAGAAACTTAGTTGCAACTGAAAAGGCGCGAGGGGGTATTCGACGGTTTGGCATGTGGGTATTCATATTAAACTAATTTTATTAACCTTTGCGGAATTTAATGGTGAAATTTTCGTGCCATATTTTTAAAGAATTAAATAACAAACTTAAGTGTTTCTATTTATGATAAAAGGAATAAATATTATATTTAAATGTATGTAATCACAAAAATAATTAATTCAATAAAAATTTAGCAACACACTTAAAGATTTTGTTACATTAATACACACAATAATAAAATTTAGGAGACGTGAATAATTTGGACACATTATTTTTTAGATATAAATAATAGGTGTAGTATGTAATGACGGTATTTGATTAGAGCGGGTTTTAGATATATTAATGAAAAAAAACAGCAGTAGGTATTTTTATAAAACATTTAATGGCAGTTTTAGTCCAATAATGGATTGGCTAGTTTCAAGATTCACCCTTTTACGCCATACAGTTTATAACTAGATAGTAATAATGGTTAAAATTATTAATTACTTCATAATTATTCTAAGCTTAACGTTACTTATATTCTAATATTATTTGGAATTCATATTATATAATATAGCCAACTAGTGCTATCAATATTATAAATAGGATGCAAGTGCTAGGCTGGGGACTGTTAATACCAGTTGTGAAGCAATAAGCGTCTAAGTGGATGTACTACCTAATTTATTACTAACACTTCTTATTAGTCCTAAGTTGTCTACTATTAAAGTGGCGACTAAATTTAAATTTTAACTAGTTTTAATATTTAGCAATGGAACAAAATTAACTTAACTAATTTAACGGACGGTAATTAACAAACGTGTCTCTCAATCTCCATTTTTTTAAACAAGCCACTTTCCGATTTTCGTTGGCAGTCTCCCCTTTTGTGACAATCGAAATAGGGTTTACAATTCAGACTATATAAGTGTTGTTCTTATTTCCCAGTATAAGCATGCACGACCTACATTTTATGGTGGTAGATCCTAGCTGCCGTCAAATTACTGCAGCTCGAACATGGGCTGGCTCGACCGGGGAAGTACCAGCCTCTCACAAAAATCTGAGTAAAGTAAATGGCTGCCTTTCGTCTGATGACTGAGAGAACCGGTTGTTCTTTCCTTTTTCCCATCCTTTCCTCTCCTTCCTATCCAATCAAAGGTGGCAAGGCATCCGCAAAATACTTTCGAGGATGTCTATGGGCGACGGTCCTACCTCTGTCAAGTAGGACGTCTGCTCTTTTGCCTCCTTTGTCATATAAAAAAAGAGTATACGTGAAGGTCTCTGCCCAAATGTTCATCTTGGGCATCAGTGTTAAATGTGAACCGAGTTGTTTCGTTAATGGAATTGTCACGTCCGTTGTTCCTCAGCCGTCTGTTTCTATTCATGTTCTCTATGAATGACGTGTTCATTTCACCAAGATATCTGTGTATACTAATATAATTCGAAGTTGGACGGTGAGATTGTTGGTAACTTGAGCAAGTGTAATTTCTTTAGATAGTGTCTTGATTATCACGAGCTCGTGAACTTTCTGGTGCAGTAATATCGTCTGGAGGAATACAGCAACGGAAAAATTTGCAGTATGTCCTGTAAAATTCATTACGATATTTTCCTGCAAAGAAATAAAAAGTGATGAATTATTCCTAAAATTATTGGGATGGAAAGTATGAGTGTAAATTTGGAAGTGGGTGTGAAAGTTCTCTTAACAGGCCGGGTACATCAAGGGTCGGCCCTAAGCTTTTTTTTTAACACCGCTATCGACTATATTGTATGTACGGACGATGTTGTAGGTACTAATTTCTGAAAATGAGGGCGACCTACAAAATTGTTTCAGTCGATGGAAAGAAGCTTTGAAAGGTAACGGCCTGATTATAAGTAGGAAAAATAATGAACATATGTCTTGTGTTTTTGATTGTATCTCAAACAGAGCATACATCAAAATGTACAGAGAGAATACCCCACTCCCTCAGGTTGATACTTTTAAATATCTAGGTTTTATTATAAGGCACAATGGAAAAATCCATAAAGATGTGGAATATAGAACCACCACAGTATGACTCAAATCGATACAACTAACAGGTATTATGTGTGACAATAAAATACCACTGAGGGTGAAAGGCAAAGTGTATAAAGAAACGGTTAGACCTGTAATCCCTTATGGCTCGGAATGTTGGGCGACCACAAAACAACATCTTGTAATATACATATATTTTCATTATTTAGACATAATGTTAAAGCCCTTTTCCTTAGCTAATATTTTTATTATATAAACCCTTTTACTAAAATATTATATAAATGAAATCAGATAAATCAAGACACTCACCGCTCATACAGTTATATATGAGAGGATTCACAGCGGCGTTGACGTAGCACATGACGTGAGATATCAGTGTTACGACGGTCATCATGTCACTGTGTTGTACATTGTAGACAATTCTGTACACGTTAGAAATGAAATTAAATATAAAATAATACATATGTTTTTTAATTAAGTTTTTCCCATCAAACTATTCCAGGCTAAATATATTTAATTTCTAGTAATCTGTGAACTCCCTCGAGACAATGTACGTACATTAACTTTAATATAGGAATGAAGGTATAAATTAAAAACTAAAACTATCTTCCGAGAGGGTTTCAAATTAGAAATCAACTTAATATTAGGTTAGTGCTATGATCTTCATCTTCTTCCTGTCAATTTCCCAGCTTTGGCCAGGATCTGCCTTACATTTTGTAATTATTTTTGGCTAATTGTTTTTACGACCGACCGTCTGCCTGACATCAACCCTCTTTGGGAATACATTAATAATCACCACGCTTGCTCAAAAGACTGGTTGGTGATTTCAAATTTATAATTGTGAAATTATAAGTCCAGGTTTCCTCACGATGTTTTCCTTCACCGTCTGTCAGTGGTATCTAAATACTCTCAGAAAGTACATATGACTCGGAAAAAACACATTAGTACTTGCCAGGATCGAACCCGCGCCCTCGTGCACGAGAGGCGGGCCCTTAAACTATGATATGATATAAGCTTTTTAAGAAAAATTAAAGTCTTGTATGAAGAAATTTTTAAATAAACAATTATTAATTTGTATTATGTTACAACAATCATATTAATTTTACAATGTTTAATATCAAGTCGTACACTGGAATACAACTTAAGAGTTAAAGAGAAGGTTTTCAAATCAGATATGTTGTTTTACTCTTTTAAGTATATTAGTGACCTATCGATGATTTATTTGTAACACTATAAAAGAGAAAATATTTACCTCAGAACACATAAAAGGTGAACAGGGAAGAAGCAGAGTGCAAACATGGTTACAACAGCTACCAGCATCTTTGCTGCCTCCCGGTGAGAGCGTAGTTGTCTTTTGGCAAATGCGTTGGCATGAATTAACGCAATCTTAGGTCTTCTGGCTGCAAACCCTGGTTGGAGTATAATATTAACTTGCAATAATTGAGAAAAAATATTTATTCTTTTTTATTTCCAAAATATTTTTCTGTCGACTTCATGAAACTCATTTTTAAGATTTTTATATAAATTGATTAAGTACGTAAGTAGTTTTATTACACATACACGATTTTTTTGTGCATATTTGACTTTTAAAATAATATTTAATTTCACGACGTTATAAAGTCTGAAAGTGTGAAATGAACTTCTTTGATTTTATTTTGAAAAATATAAAGTAAGTTTAATTTTTTACAACTCTAAATGAATTTAATAATATTAGACTAAATTTAAATTACTTTTAATAGAAATTTGAAATAAAAAATGAATTTTATTCAAACAGAACAAAATTAAATTAAATTTTAATTTTTATGACAAAGTACGCCAATGAGCAGAAAGCCCGCTCAATGGAGATAGTATATACTGTCACCTATTTACATCCGCAACATAGTTTTGCGGATACGTTGCCAGCTTTGATTGGAGAAAAGAAGAAGGAAACGGTGGGAAAAGGGAAAGGGCAACTGGCTTCTCCTCATCAGACGAATTGCAGCCACTGAAGACTAATGAATTTTTAAGAAAAGGGAAATAAAAAAGACGTCAAAAAACCACAGATTTTCCAAAAAAAAAAAATTTTTTTTTCATCTCAATAGCTGGCATGGCACATGAAATGAATTGGCCAAATTGAGCAATGGATAATTTAGAAATTTATAAACTGCCTGTGGGAAACTATGTAGATTTAAAGAAATCTACATTGTTTTCCTGGAAAGCCATGTACTTAAATAACACATTTGTAAGTAATAAAAACTTACTATTTGTCTGTACATTTCGACGTAACTGGTGTAACTGTATTTGTTCTAAATTGTTATTGGATCTCCAAAGGAATTTCACAATATGCCAGTAGGCTACCGTCATCAACATGAGCGGGAACCTGTAATGGAATTATATTCCAATACATATGTATATGTATTCATACAAGCTACAAAAAGTCATAATATATTTAAAATTATCTGTAAACGATGCCTTTAAATATGCCATATTTGCATAAGAGTCTAAACTCTAGAGGACAAATATCATTTCAATTTGTCATATTTAAAATTGATAATACAATTATCCCGTCTAACAATTTGTGTTAACGTTGATAATGAAAAAAATTCAAACCAGTGTGCTTTAGACCACAGGACTGAATTAAAACTTCTTTCGCACCATTTACTTATATGTAATGTGATAACAAAAGACATCGTGAGGTAAGGAGAGTTTTACTTCCAATTTTACTTTCTTTATATATTCATAAAGTTTTCATGTGCCTCCACAATGAACGGTTGGAAAATGTTGAAAAGACTTGGCTCTCCAGCCGTTTTTATTGAATACTAAAGAAGAAATGTGTTCTTTACAAATTATTTCTAAAGATATTCAATTTCAATCCAAATTCAATTGCTTATCGTTTGCCTATAATAGTTTGATTGCATTTTTATAATAAATATACAATGTTTAACTTTACATGTATAGGAACAGCGCTCTCATTAATTGGTACATTAATTCACTCCCTTCTGGCCAAAGGTAGCTGCACTCAATGGAATACTGCTGGTGAAAACGTAGCTCAATGTTTCTTTGTAGTGCCAACATCACAAATTCAGGTATATCTATAAATTACAATGAAGTAAGTTGTAAATATTTTTGTTTTAAATTAATCTGGTGATAAGTTTGTTTATTGATTTGAGCTGGATTGCAGTAATTTCGGTACAAAACGTTTTTGGATAAGATATTAGGAGATGGTAAATATCTCAAGTAAGTAAAAACATTGTCAATTCTATAAAAAGAATATAAATGTGGGTGATGATGTAATTGACAATTAAACAATAAATATATTACATGTGTTTCAATTATGAATCGTTAGAAATTTTGGTAAAATTATTATTAAATTTTATATAAATCAGATACATTATTGTTCATTTAGAGATTTATATTTTTAAATTAATATTTATTGTATAAAAATGTACAAATCAAAATATATACAAGTTATTTTTGCGAAAATAATTATATAATAACAAGTTTTCTTCATGTTATTAAAGATTAAAATATCTTAGTACCTAGTCCTGATGGAATTGACGAAACTGAAGAAATAAATATTAAAACATCATTCAGTTTAACGTTGGAACTCTTGTCCTGGTTACGTTTTAAATTCCATGTGAGATACTTTTAGATAATTATATTAATATAAAATTAATAATTACTTACTCAATAGGACAGACAATATCCATATAATAAGTATTGCAGTTTTTGCTCGGCTGGTGGTTGATTTGAATTTCATAGGATAACAGATGGCGTACCAACGATCCAGAGATATGAAGGTAAGTGTGAGCACTGACACGGTTTCTGAAACGGACTGTAACAAACATGACTATTAACATAAAGTTAAATACTATAACTGTGCATGCATTCATTATTAAATTACGATAAGAAATCGTTTAACTCTGAATCAAATGAATGAATTTATGATGGTGAAGTTTTATACTTTGTGCAGATAATATACCTGAAAAAAAAGCCAAGATTAGTGATTAAAATTTTTGTATATTGATTACTAAAACATATTAATTAAAGGGATGGTTATATCGTGCGCCAAGCCACAATATAAAAGGTGTGCATGTTGTGGTGTTGCTGAGACGTAAAAGGCTGCAACGGGCTGACTAGTAAAATTAAAATACGTTTCGGTTACTTTACAGCAACCGTGATCACGGGCAGACGAGATGTGAGTGTCTTTGTGAATTAATTCTTTGTAGATAATTTTATGATCTACAATTTTTGTCTGAGATATTTTTATGATAAAACTTACCGTTTTGCTGAAAATCCCGAAAAAACTCATTTTTTTTTACCTCTGACCTTGAATAAAATTTTTTCCTTACAGGGGAAAGATGAGGAACTTGCAAATTTTGTTTTTAATGATATTTTAAACAATCTTACCGATTTTCAGCTTGGCGGGAATTTAGGTAACTTTACTCTTATTTTTTGGTCTAATTTGACCGGACTAATATTAAAGTTAAACCTATATTGTTTAATTCTTATTTATATATTTTTAATCATATGTAACGCAATACGTATGTTTTCATACATTTTATGTGAATTGAATAGTTTACAAAATCGTTATACATAAGTGCTATCTATCAATGTAAAAACACAACTGCACAACTACTCGGTGCATTTGCATGTGTGTTAGCGTTCGAGAAGCATTCCTTCTTTAACTTTACTCTTTTAAATCGTTATAGAAACTGAATTGTTTTGTTAAATGAAAAGGGACAATTTAATTTGTCGGTATTTTGTTAATATTGTCTTTCTTGTCGCAAGTGTATAAGTTTTAATTTGCTAATTAGTGAATTGATTGAAGAATTATTGAAAATTATAACTGTGAGCTCTTCAATGTTGATATGTCTTTAACGAAATTAATTACGAGTACATTTTCAATGTTGAAGTGAATTACAAAGGGAAGATGTGTGAACAGTTTAGATTTAACAAAAAAACGGTAACGTTACTCCTTTTAATAAAAACTATTAAAATTGTTATACATAATAAGCTAGGAAGTTGTGAACACACAAATAAGCTGTTTTGTAGTCCTTGCTTATTGTTTTCAAAGAATGATTTGGATCTCCACTGGCTATTCCGATTTAAATAATTTTGATAAATGGGGGGTGAACAGATCGTAATCGTTTTAAGTTACTTTATTGGTTCATAGTTCGTTGATAGATTTACAAAATATAAGATGTTAGTTCTGATCGGACTGCTGTAACTTTATTCGCGAATATTATCAATATTTTAGAGGAGTAAATTATGATGAAAACTGGTATTTTTATCAAACAAATTATGCTTACCCTACCCCAAATCTCTACTCATGTCCCTGCTGTTGATAAAGCCTTAGACGATGGAGAAGCTGTCAGAACAACTAGACTGCTTGAGGCATAAAACGCGACTATGACAGAAAAGTTAGAAAACCTCACAAAAGTATACATCGTTAATGCTACAGACATCTCATTGGATCCTAAAACATATGGTACAAAACCATGTGTTACATGAGGAATACATAAATGAAGAACCTAATAAAATAGGTGTTATACCAAACCATCTCAAATTGGGTGTCGGCTCTCGAGCCACGCTAAGACGGACCATCAGTTACAGTCTTTTCAGTTGAATTTTAAATTGAATGAAACTAATATTTTTCGGATATACTACGGAAACTACTACGACTACTACTACTACTTCAGATTTTTGTAAAAATAAAGCATGCGTAGTATATCCAAACACTATTAGTTTCATTTAAATGGTTAAAACTGGCGAAAGTCTTAGATTTCTTTATGAATTATCTAAGCAGGCGAGTTTTTCGTTTATTTTTTTAAATTATTATTTTATTAATTGCTACATTTCATGTATTACTTGCTGTTACCTGCGACATAGTCTACGTAAAAAGCAAAAACGTATGAAAAACTTTAAAGTATTGCACATAGGCACTATGCACTATTTTTAGAAATTCTAAACTAATAAAAATAAATTAAGTTACTTACTACGTGATTCCCTACTTATTTAATTGAAGTAATTAAAATTCAAGCAAACTTGAGCAGTGTATCTACTGATATAATAAAACGTAATGTAAGCAAATCCGTTGCATTAAATTATCTTAAAAATTGTATACGTCTGACAGTGGCGTCTCCCTTCATGCGTTTGACCCCAGTGACCGTTCGGGTAATATACTTAGGGTCGTCCATTCTCTGCTGCCTCGGGACCCGTAGCGGCAGCACTGCTTGCGACCTACCTCCCGTCGCACTTGATTACTTATAATTTCGGGATCGAGATAAAAAGTAGCTTTTGTGTTATTCGAGAGTTCTATCTATTTCTATACAAAAATGTATCAAAATCGGGTTAGCGATTTAGACGTGAAAACATGACAATGACATTTTGTCATTTATAATATTGGTAGGGATTAATTCAATTAATATTTTTTATAAACAAAATGTTCAATTTCATTATCCTAATCTTTGTGTTATAATTTTATTTATTGGATAAAATGAGTTTCTATTTTACCCATAGTATCTATTTTACCCATATTATTTTAACAATAAGTATCAAATCGTATATTTAAGACATAATTTATTCTACAACTAGACATTTGGGTGATTGATTGATTAAAAATGATTCTAATTATTTTGGGTATTTCTTGATGGTAACATTAAGATAAAAGATAATTTGTAGTTCTTGTAGAAAATAAACATCCTTAGAAGTACCAAGTAAATATTTTAGTAGAAAAAGGATTAGCTTACTTGTAAATAAAGAAGTATGCCACATGATGTTGTCCCGAAAAACCAAGTTTTGGTTACAGCAAACAAGATGATCGGCGGCAAACATAAAAGTATGACCAAAAAATCTGCCACTGCTAAGTTCAGGAGAAAATAATTAGACGCGTTCCTCATTGACTTATTCTGGTAAATAGCGAAACATACTAGGACATTGCCAATTAATCCAGACACAAATACTAGGACATATACTATAATCAGAATCGTCTTGTATGATATAGGGTAGACATACTCGTGTGTCTTTTCTACATATCCTTCTTTTGTTTCAATACAAAGTGTGGGATCAGTAACGCAAGGTATTTCATCATCATTATTATCCACATTTTCAGTTGTAGCTTCATCTGATCTGTTCAATAAGGTTGTGTCTAAATCATCAACGTTTTTGTCTTGAATATTTTCTCTTGAATGATTATTTCCAATGCTCAGATGTATTTTGCTCAAAATAATAACATATAAAATTGCTAATATTACTCTTGGTGCCATGAGTTTATGTTAATATTTCTAGACCACACGAAATATTTTTTATTAAAATCAGTCAATATTCTTCACACTCGATAATACTTCAAAATATTTTCCACCTGTAAATAAAAATGGTCCAAATATATTTTGGGTTTCAGATGTCACTTTATATAACAAATGTAAATGTATGTATGTAATGACAACGAGAGGACTATTAAGGAAATGAAAAAGTTAAAACATTCTGTTTGTTTTTTATATTACATGTTTGAGCAACTACTAAAGTAAAATTCTCTACAAAAAATATGGAGAGACAATGAGACTAAAAAAAGACTATATAATAAAGTGTTAAGTGTTTTTCTAAAAAAAATCTTAAAATATTGTTTAAAAAAGTTTTAGATTTATAAATTATTTTAACAAGTTAAAATGAACGTGGTTTTCGGAATAGGTACATACTACGCGTTTTTATTATTTTGTTTTTAGATTTTCCCGACGTTTCCGGAAAATTCATTTTTATTCTGAGGTTTGAGATACAGAAGTCATAAAATATATCAAAAAATATGTATATATTTCGGAAATAAGCATCAAACGTAAAAGCAGTGATGTTGATAACTCGATACATACATATGCATATACATATAATCGAATATAATCTAAATCTAAGTATAGATTTACTGGTAATTCAATTATGACTTATTAACATACTACAAACTAAGGATCGGTAATGAATAGTGATGAAAACCCAATACTGACTATTCACGATATTTTGTTTATCGACTAATTACCAGGTATTATTTAGTGAATGAAAGCCTGATAGTTGAATGAACGTGGAAAGGGATGGTGTCCATTTCACGTTTCACAAATAGCGTCCGCAATTTGATGTTTTTGCCAATATTAACCCTAATATTTTCAGAATAAAACTAAAATAAAGTTGCTGTGTCAATATCCGCACAACTCAGCTCATGTTATTTCAGTTTAGCGCCATGCTTGATAGTCAAAAACTTAATCTTAATAAACTGACGAAGCCAACATTTTATTTTTGTTATGACACGCTTGCGTTGAACTCTCGCAGATAAAAAGTATATTAGTATATATTAACTGTTTTGTAGTATTAATTATATCGTCATCAGCCAATCAGACACCCACTGCTGAGTAAAGGCCTCTTTCTCACATGGAGAAGGTTTGAGCATTAAATACCACGCTTGTTCAAGATGGGTTGGTGATTTCAAACTTATAATTGTGAAACTATAGAAGGGATATAGGGATACTCGGGTCTCTCCGGAGGTCTGAGTTCGCTTGTGGTCGGTCGGTTTCCTCTGTGTTTGCCGTCGGGCGCTTGCGCTCGTCGGTGGGTGGTTGGAGACTGGTCGCGTGGGCTTCGGTGGGAGGGATAAGGGGTTAACCCCCTCGCGATTAAGCAAGCCCGATAGGCGGGGGGACGCTCCTGATAGCTTGGAGTGAGCCCTCAGAGGGTGGGGGGAGGTGGCCGTTCGCGGCCTGCCGCCGGATATATACTTCTTCGAGGATATATGCTTCTTCGACTTACGTGGCGATCAACTAGGCGGCGCCGGAGAGTGGCCGCTGGTGTTTTAGTAGATAGCATGGGCCCTTCTGGCCCATGAATCCCACATAACCGCCTTTGTCTCTGCTAGACGGAGGGGTAGGTATAAAACCTTTCACCGCGATAACAAAAAAAAGGTTAACTTCACCCTTTTCTGTGTTGACATTTGATGATATGAACGTGTGGTGGCGTCACTAAACCGATATAATGATCACTTATGATTGAAAATATATTTTAAAGGAATAATTTTTAATTAATAATTACATAAAAAATATTTTTTTCTTTTGATCTTTACTGAAACTGTCTTAATAATTTCGATTAAAGTTTCGAAAAAAATATATATATAATCACAAAACATGCAACCTCTCTATTGCTCCACATTTCTTAATACCTTCTCGTAGCGAGGCTTCTAACTTACATTTTATTGTCCTTAGGAACTTAGTATGCTTAAAATATGTAAGTGCACATAATAAAATTGGAAAACCTTTTAAACCTTTTCTACGTTATTTATTATGGAATATGAAAATAGATTTCTATATCAATTGTGTAACAATTTCTAGCAAGCCCGGAAAGGAGTTCAATATAAATTCTAAATTTATTAGAGGCTGAACTTAAATTTACTTTGAACTTTGATCAACTCAGAATAATGTGTATTTTTAATTTTTATTTTTAAGGTTAATGGAGCAAACGAGCAGACATCCTAGCGGATGGGAAACAGTTAAGTCGTCGATGGAAATCTGCAACATGGTGGCAATTAAAACTAATTGACGTTGATCTTCCGTGAGAGGGTGGGACTTCCCCGATCGAGCCAGCCCCTGTTTAAGCTAAAGTTCCTTGATCACAGCAGTAGGATAGTTCAGTTTTTCAAAGATTTTATTTTGTTTTGTTGATGAAACCAGTACTTGTAATTTTTTCATAACAATTTTGACTCATATTGTTATTATTCATAAATATTTTAACAAATTTATAAAATAAAATCAAACCTACATTTATATTTGCATATTTGAAAAGGATTGTTTAATGAAATCACAAGGTACTTCAATAATGTTTGCCGGCGATCCGCCTTTAGATCTCGTGGCGTCGGTTAGCGCCGAGCTGTTCTCCTATGTCTCGTGTAGGAGGGCACTCGGCGAGAACCCTTCGGCGGAGGAGATCCGAACGGTTCGCCGGCAGGGGGAGGAGCGCCTTATGCGGGAGTGGGGGGAGGACCTGGCGGAGCAGCCGTACGGTAGACGTACAAAGGCAGCGCTTCGCCCGGTCCTAGAGCGTTGGATGAGGCGGACACGCAAGCCCCTCACTTTCCGTCTGCTGAGGTATTAACCGGGCACGGGTGCTTTGGTTACTACCTGTGTCGGACGGCCAGGAGAGAGCCGGGAGAAGGCTGCCAATAGTGCGGCGCTGCGGTGGACTCGGCCCAGCACACCCTCGAGGTGTGCCCGAAATGGGCTGCGCAGCGCCAAGACCTTGTGGCGGCTCTCGGCGGACTGGACTTGTCGCTCTCGAGTATCGTGGAGAAGATGCTCGAGAGTGATAGGTCCTGGCTGGCGGTGTCCTCCTTCTGTGAGACGGTCATGTCCACGAAGGAGGCATCTGAGCGGGAAAGGGAGAGGGCGGCTGATGCTCTCTCCCTCCGCAGGCGACGTACGGGGGTGCGACGGAGGCAATTCCAACGCCTCAAATAGCACCCCTGTATTCCAGGCTGGGGTCGGCGTGGTAACCCGGCCCTATTAAAAGCTCGACGTCGTCGGGGTGGTCCTAATTGCCGGGATCACCCCCATTCTCCGAGGGAGTAAGTCCGGTCTTTGCCAGGTCCGGCCGGTCGCTGGTGTGCCCTGTCGCTGACAGATTCGGGGTACACCGACATAGCGGCCGATGGCTTTCGCAGTAGTTTTAGTGAGTAGGGGCCTGCCCAGGCATAGCCTCACACATCCCTTCCGGCCCCACCAAGGCCGGCTGGACGGCTCGTAAAAAGAGTTTCCCTGCGACATCAAAAAAAAAGAAGGTACTTCGATAAATTGCATTTATACAATCAATTAACTTGGTAATCCTTCATAAGTCCTACAAATATACAAAGCTAATAAAAACGAGTTTATTTTTTAAGAGGATTAAAAAATAGGATAAAATGCAAAAGAGATTAAGTCGAAAACATTAAAGATTCACTTAGTAAATTAAGCGTCGATAAATATATTCTTCTTTAAAATCGTATTTCATAATCAAAAAATTAACTATTCAGAGAAATAAAAATGTTATTCTTTTCCGTTATGCCTTTGAAACAAGTTAGAGGATTAGTAATAAGAAATAACATAAATTAATATTAGGTAGGTAAAAAATAGATCATGATTTTAAATCCTCCTCATGTTTTTTAATATAGTTTAAGTCTTTTAATTAAGATAATTATACGAAATTAATTACCTCTAGCAGGTGCTTTCCTTTTTTGATTTAAATGAAAGCATATCTTTAACCACCCAATAAATAGCACAAGAAAGAAGTAACAAGCAATCTATCTACAACGGTATCAATTAAATATGAAATGGAAGAAGAAACTATGCTTACCAACAAAAATTGAAGGAATATAAAATTATATCAATCATCATCATTACTTATTATACTAGTATTACAAAGTCCCCCGCTGCGTCTGTCTGTCTGTCTGTTCGCAATAAACGGAAAACTACTAAACCAATTATCAAGCAATTTTCATCACTCGATAGCGAAACAAAACTGCGAAGGAAGTTAAATTTTCACTTAAATAATGTGTACCCCAAGTTAGCTTCGTCACTGTATACCGAGCATTAGCAATTTTTAAACGGTTTTAATTAGCTCACCCCGTTTGTTTTTTTAAACGGTTTTATTATTTATTATTTATTCTTTCTTGGGTCAAATTTAGTAATTCAAATTACACCCTCTTCCTGTCAACCGATTAATCAGAAATTTTGTATACACTTTGTATTTTGGTGACAATACAATTATGTTTATTCATTATCATTATAAAATCAAGTTGGCCGCCGCTACAAAATGGCGGATAATTTATGTTTTACCAATCCCATCAATATGGGTTACAATTGAAAGTGCTCAACTAGTAGAATACAATGTACTATAAAAAAATTAAATCCAAGATGGCGGCCTCTACAAAATGGCGGATAACTTAGGTTTTATCAATCCCAACAACATGGGTATCAAATGAAAGGTCTCAAAAAGTAGAATACAATTTACTATGCTAAATTGAAATCTAAGATGGCCGCCGCTACCAAATGGCTGATAACAATTTTTTAGAGGAGTTGGACTGCAATAAACTAACGGGCAAGAAACCTTGCAATAATGAATTAAACAGAATGCGAAATAAAAATTAAAAACTAGAAAATAAAAATTGGTAAAAAAACTTTTTAAGTTAAACGGTTTTACGTGAAACATACATTGAAATGTTTAAGATAAATGTTCTAAAAACCAAAAAAAAAATTATAAAATAGATACAGTCGTGGGAATTATAAACATATGCACAGATTAGACTAAAATAAAAGCGTGGGGCACGTCAATTGTCTACAAATTATCGACTTATTATTCCATAATTAAATCTGTTTTTATTACATACATGTATGTGTATGTGTATATGTAATATAAGAAAATGTATCCTTTCATTATTTATTAATAAAAATTGATTTCCGTTGATATGTATTTGTTATTTTTTTTAAATAAACATATAATATTATGTGCTACATATGCACAAAACCGGCTTTTAGTTACATTATATTATCCGGTTTTCGATTATCCGAATGCCTATCTATAATAATTAGTCCGATTAATCGAGTTTCTACTGTAATGACAATGCCAAACTGTGCTTAATTTGTTGAAAGCTTTTAAATAATTTAGTTTAAAACCCTATTCAATTTATCGTCTTATTATATGGCATCAGCTGCGATATTTGATTTTTTATTATTTATTATATCAACTCACAAAATTCAGACGAATTTAATAGCGCTTCCCAAATTAAAACGCGTGTAGCCCTTTTGGCTACTATACAAATATATACATATGTAGGCAAGTAATAAAAGTATAAAACCGAAAAGTAAGTTAAGTTAAGGTCGGCGAGAAGTACTTTTTGATGGTTTAAACGTTTCGCCCGACGAATGAGAGAGCCGGCTGCCTTTTCCCTGTTCTCACCCATTCCTGCCTTCTCTTTATGCCCACACTTTCCAACAATCAAGTCCGGCAACACATCCGCAACATATTTAGGTTGCAGATGGCCATAGGGAAACAGAAAAAACTAAAAGAGTGGTAAAATAAAACAAAGTCAGAAACAGTAAAGACGTACCTATAAATAATATAGGACATTACAAAATGGAAATAACGAGATAATCAGAACCGCAAGCACAACAGAAGAAGACAGAACAAAAACAAAATAAAATAAAAATAGTGTTTTAATTAAAACAAATAAATAAAATAGTGATTTAGATAGTAGAAATAAAAAGATTTAGCATAACCATCCCATCAATAAATAGATTAAATAAAGAAGGAAAATAGACAGAATAAGTATGTCGAATATATGGAATACAAGCTAGTGAAAACTGGTATGATTGAGTTATAATAAAATCTCCGACCACAATGTTGGAGGAATACAAATAGGAAAAGAAAACGCTATCCCTGAGCGACGCTGACTACTTCCCATCAAAAAGGCTGTCTGCCCCTTTTTACATTAAAGAAAATACAACGTTTAAAACTAAGTCTATACTTTTATAGGCTACCATATTTCTATTACTTTAATTTAAAATGTGGTTCTAATGTTAACATTTTGTAAAAAACTATTTATATACAACTTATTGTAATAATAAATATATTCAAAATATATTTTATAGACTTCACTTGATTTCAACGGGTTTTTCATTGCACTAAAATAAAAAAGTGTGTTGATTAGGTTTAATTTTATAATTCAATAACAAACATTAAAATACTTACACTCCTAGATGATCAGCGAAAGTTCCGAAAAGTTATTTTAGAAAAAAATATTTAAATTAGCATTAACTGTTTATTCTTCCTCGTAAATTAAAAACAAATTACATTCGTACATTAACAATCGATTAATCACAACGCGATATTCTATCACTTCAAGTTTTATGCAACTTTGATTGAATGTGCAGACTGACGCATGCACTCCGAAGGGAGGTCGTAACGTAACTGATATGAGGCAGCGCATTTTTGCATAGGAACACCCTATAAATTTTAAAAGGTGTACATTGAAATATATTTGGGTTCTCGTTTGCAAAATTGTAAAACTTAATACTTGATGGCCATATTTTGAAGGTACATAGTTAAAATGTATAAACCATTCGTGATTTGCAGTTAGTTGAAAATTATCATTAAAAATTATTTTATTATTAACTTGCGACGATTGAACATGACACTCTTTAGAATAATTTTTAGAAAAGAAACTGAAAGATCACATTAATATATTGTTTCTTTTACTACCTGGCAATTTCCCAGCTATAGCCAGGATCTGCCTTAAATGTTGTGAATAGTTTTGGCTAATTGTCTTTACGACCGGCTGCCTGCCTAACATCAATCTTCTTTTGGAAATGCTTTGATCAGTGATGTCTAAATACTCTTAGAACGCACATATGCGGCGGAAAAACCACATTGGTATTTGCCAGGGCCAGGATCGAACCCGCGCCCTCGAGAATGAGAGGCGGGCCTTTTAACCACTAGGCCACCACTAACTAACATTAATACACAATTTATCCATCATATAAACACTTATGTATATTGACACTTTCCATTAAGATTTATGAATTTACCACTGAAAATCCTGCGTATGTAGCATGACATCACAAATTAAATTATACACACACCAACATTGCTCAGGGATATTAATATTTTCCTTATTTTATGAAATTCTGTATATATTTTGTTAAAACAATTATATTTTAAATTGATGTTTATATTATGGTTTATACTTGCAATACATAAAAATAGATGCATCAAAGGTTTTTAATTAATTTTATTTTATTCCTTTTTGTGGTGGGTGTAATTTTTATTTTGTACATAACAGATTTTATGTAGGAAATTATGAAAATTAAAGTCATAAAAAAGGCATTTAATTAAAGTTAATAGTCAGTATTTCCTCCCCTAAAATTAGTTTAAGTTCGGCATTGGTTATTTAGGCTCAAAATTAAGTTATCCAAATCTAGCTGTGGTATCAGGTTCTTTTGATATGCACGAAAAGTTTTTGTTCTGTTATCAAATTTGGAGAAAAATTTACTTTGTAATATGTTCCATGCGTGTTCAATGGGATTCAAGTCGGGGGACTGAGGAGGTCTGTCCATAACCCTAATTTTATGTTCTCTAAGCACAGTTGATACCAGCACAGCCGTATGGGCACGGGCATTATCTTGTATGAGTTGGGACTCCTGACCCATTTGTACACTGTATGGGATAATTACAGGTCCCACTACCTAATTTTATTTATTGTGGTATTTCAGTGCATTAATGTTCCCTTTTATCCAAATGAGAAACCAGCCCATACAATAATAGTCCCGCCTTGATATGAATGAACTTCTTGTGGGTGCCGAAGAAGGCTTTGTCTACGAGGAGTTCGCCAAACCCTTTATCTTCACGAATCCGGATAAAATCGCAACGGGCTCATAAGAAAATAAGCTACATGAACCATTGCTTGTCATTCCATGCGAAATATTACAAAACAATAGTCTCCGTCCGCGATCGCCACGTCGCAAAGCTGGAACCCGAAGTGATCTGCGAGAATAAAGACCAGTTTCATGTAATCTTCTCCTTACAGTTTGATCACCAACCCACAATTGATGGTCAGGTTGTAGCCTTTTAACCATTTGCATAGCTGTAATATTGGGTTGTCTCCTAGCGATATTTTGAAGAAAACGGTCCTGTTAGGAGTGAAGATGAGATATCTGCCTGAATACCGTTCAGGAACAGCGCTTGTAACACGATATCGTGACCATAACCTCAGTGTTTCATAGTAACATGACTAACTTTTCAACGGCCAAATTCGAAAAATCGACATTGTTTTGTTTCAAAATGAATTTTTAATTTTTTTTCAAATTGGAAAGAGGTGGTGGTGATGAAAATATTTTTAATACAAACGTTTTTTATACAGTAAGTAGTTTTTAAGTCGAGAAGTCTTTCATGTAATATCCCTAGACATTGTTTATGTGCATATAATTTATATTTAGTATACTTATTATACAATTTTTTTTTCATCAATGTAACTTAGCTGTCGTGAAATTGTAATTTATTCCTTGTATTTTTTCAATCAAATTATGGAGATAAGGACGGGAAAGATTATTATAGTATAACAAGTGATCTAACGATCTTTTTTTCCTGAGAGTATTACGATTAGCCAATTTATTACATGTATAACATCTTAAAAAAACTTATGTAACTTACTTAACGTATTATGCAGGTATTGCAATTTATTGTAAGGGTTATTCTCTTTGATACTTTTCCTCACATAATAAAATGATATTGTGCTAGGTTGACCTGGAATACTTGATGCTTCACGCTAACAGAATATTATTATTTTTTAAGAACCATGTTACTTTATATATTACTAAATATTTAATTGATTAATTATTGTACTCAGTTATGTAATCACCCCGTAATTGTAGTCGACAAATATACCTGAAGTAAGCTCTACGAAGCGCTGCAACAGGGCGCCCGAAGTTCTGTTCGGGCTCAAGACTGCCTTACATTACAAATTTCTTGTCTTATTTGATATTTAAAGTTTGTTAAGTTATATAAAAACGTCATGTTTTAAATAATTTATTTCAATAAGAAAAATAAAAGTTAATCCTAAATAGGCAAGTTATCTGGTAGTGCGTTTTTTTTAAATTAATCCAAATTTTCTTAGATTAGATAATCACTTACACAGAGAGATTTTGTTAAAAGAAATTAAGGGACCTAAATATAGAACTGAGAATATTGTTTGGTAGATAACATGTATGTAAAATAATACGTTTTTAGGTATATCTTGTAAGTACAAAGAAAGTTAAAAATGTGAATTGCATAGAAGTTTTATCAAAACAGAGCGATGGACTCTAATGCATGCGTGTGTACGCATAAATTAATCGTCAATTTTCAATTCTATTTCGAGAACTACCTATAAATGGAGAAAAACAAAGGGTTTTTATGAAGTTGTGGTTTATATGATTGAAAGGTTTATTTTAGAATAAATGCAGTTTAAATAATTGTTATTAATCAATAAGTATGCTGTATTCAATATGTTACTTTTAAAAATGTAGATAAAAGTATCTGAGTAAAATATAAACTGTAAAATTATCTTTAATTTTTTTTAATTAAATAGCGATGTGAACCGCAAAAATGTGTCGGAATAACATGGTTATTAAAACATCGTTACAAATTTCTGATACAAAATATAATTTATAATATTTTAAAACCTTATGTATAAAATTATGCCAGTAAAAACGTAACTTGTAATTTGTATTAAAAAGTCTCTCACTTCGGTTCCTCTACAATCAAAAGTCGTAAGATCCATATAATGACAGGTGAGTTATTTTATTCATTTCCTCCTTAAGGATAATTCCGTTTTAAGTTCTAACGTAAGAACATCTTAAAGAGACCATATCTTAGATAAATTATTTTTTAATTTTAATAAAACTTATCACTTGGCAATCGCACCGAATAGTCTTTTTCAACAATAAATGTTTTATTAATTATATGTGGGATACATTGGGTTTTCATTCTTTCAACATAAATTACACAGTTAAAGTAACTGTCGAATAAAAGACGTATTGTGGTGTATTTTATCATGAAATGTTAAAAAAAAAACATAGCTATAATGTACACGTTACATATTAAAGCACTTTGTGACAAATTTTGTTTTTATGATGTTAAATGAATATTGATATGTTTTTAATAAACTACACATTTATTTTCTTTGCAAAGTGAAACCAACGATATTATTGTTGATCGGATAGTTTATTTGTTATAGCTGTTTTCCTTTATTTCAATACTTGATTACGTAACGATTAGATTTCAAAAAATAAAATAGAATGAAATATTTATTTTTTAGTCTTCTTTATTATAATGATTACGAAAACTTAGTAACACCTAATATATTTTTGTAAAATATCTGCAAGTGGTTATAGTGACATATTAATACAGTCGGTCACAGTAGATGGAGGCTTATGACGAATTAAAAACAGTTATGTCACTTTAAAAAGCATCAGAAAGATACAACATAAATCATATGTCCCTTCTTCAATATAAAAGAAATTTTAAGGCTAGCAAATTTGAAAGCGGTGAGACTCCATCTATGGCCTCTGTGATACATAACGAGATTTTCTCACATATTAAGGACAAAAGTCTGTCAAAATTACTTTTGGAATGTGCTTTTAAACCATGAAATAAGAATAGTATTTTAAAACTACATAATCGTGACGTTTTTCACTAGCAGACGGGTCTGCCGGTGATCACGGTTGTTGTAAATCAAATTCGTTGAAGAAATTTCTATGAGGGAAATAAAAAAAAAATACATTTCAGTTAGAAAAAATGGAGGAATCGAATATTATATTAAAAGTGATAGAATCAGGAGTAGTTGGAAATACTGTTAAGATATTATATTTCAAGCTACAACGTATATACATATACAACTTCTATCGATGTTTCATTAACTCTTTACAAACTAAAAGGTCAGGAAAGTAGGGAATCCAATACACGGGCAAAAACTGTACTTTAATTATCTGCATATATCGGTTTACATTTATTTAATGAATAATATAACAAGTTTCACATAAATATAGTCAGGAATTTAAAATGAAATCTGATATTTCTATAACTGGAAAAATATTTCCGCACCCCTTTTGACATTATTATAATTGAATATATATTTTTGCATTCCTTTTAAAATGTTTTTCCATTAAAAACTTGTAGCTCATTGAATTGAAAACGAAGGGAAATTATAACAAGTGATTTCTATAATCTTTTATATAATAAAAGTAATTTTTGCCACTATGTTTAAACTATAATCTTCGTTAATTATTACGCAGACATATTTTAGCGCATTTATTTAACTATACAGGTTTTATTGTACGTTTAATCGAGTTTTATCATGTATATTATAAATTGACAACATTTCACATACTTTAAATAGGAATTATACAAAATAAACAACATAAACAAAGTGTATTATTAATAATACTAATATGTCTCAACAATAAAACGTAAATAATAAATACCAATTCATAAAATCTTATGGCTTTCATCTTAATTTTATACCTCTTTTATTGGGTTTAAGAACTTTCTTTAAAAGAATTTACATTTACTTAAAGCAATAATACAATTAATAAAAAATATTGTGTGGTAGTTAGACAATTCGTACGGTACACTCGATGCATAGAAACAAAGAACTGTTGCAACTGGAAGTATTAACATACCGAAGTTAAGAGGTTTGATATAATGTTAAAAAATATTTGATATGCAATGTATTATACAGTAATTTATTTAACATAGTTTCTGTAAATATCTATATTGGTTTAAGGTTCCTAAATATAATTTAGGACATATATTTTTATTTATTAAATAATTTAACTTATAATGTTATGATTACTAGTAATGTAGGATTTAAGTATTTTTTTTTAAATTTGCCATTTTTTTGTGTCTTTTATATTTTTGGGTAAAAAGTTATACAATTTAGCACCTTCATACATAATGCACATTTTACCATATTTAGTACGAGGCTTAAATAAACTAATGTCATTTGCTGATCTTAATGTCATTTTTTGCTCTTCGTGTTTTTTAGTAAATTTTATTTGAGTGTGTATTTCTTTATTTAATATTTTTCGTATTAGTACGCAATTGAAATATATATATGATTGGTGGATGCTCATGATTTGGGTTTCCTTATAGATTTTTTGCGTAGGTGTTAAAAAGTTATGATGAAATAATAGGTTTATTAATTTATTCTGAGTTATTTGTAGACTTTCTAAATTAGTTTTGGCAGATGTTCCCCATATTTGTATTAAATAGTCTATGTGAGGTTTGATAAGAGAATTGTAAATAATATAACGCACTTGTCGTGGTAAGCAACGCACAATGCCTCCCAAAAAACCCATCAGAGAAATAAGTTTACCTTTTATTTTATTTATGTGGGGTTGCCATGTCATCCCGGTATCCAGGATTAATCCCAAATATTTTTCTTCATATACTCTATTAATTTGTTGATTATTTATCACTAATGATAATGATTGAGGTACTTTCTTATTTTTAGCGGCAAAAATAATGTAATTAGTTTTTACTAAATAAATTGTCAAAAGATTCCTCTGGAACCACAGATTTAAAAGATTTAAGTCATTTTGTGCATCATGTAAAACATTTTCAATTGATTTTCCATAGTAGGCTTGTATCATCAGCGTACAACCTCTTTTATCGTTGGTTTAATCTTTTTTTTTAGATGACGTAGTGGAAACTCTTTTTACGAGCCGTCCAACCGGCCTTGGTGGGGCCGGAAGGGATGTGTGAGGCTCAGCCTGGGCAGGCCCCTACAACTAAAACCACTGCGAAAGCCATCGGCCGCTATGTCGGTGTACCCCGGATCTGTCAGCGACAGGACACACCAGCGACTGGCCGGTCCTGGCAAAGACCGGACTTACTCCCTCGGAGAATGGGGGCGATCCCGGCAATTAGGACCACCCCGACGACGCCGGGCTTTCAATAGGGCCGGGTTACCACGCCGACCCCAGCCCAGCAGACACAGGGGTGCTATTGGAGGCGTAGGAATTGTTTGGTTTAATCTTCTTTTAGTTATATCTATATGTTGTCAATGATTAAATTAGTGACCAAAAATTGTTTTTTACCTTGTTTATTAACCTTAAAAACAAATAAACATTGCCGGGGCAACATCGTTAAATGTGTAAAATATCATATGACGAGTGACGCTGCTCGCTCCGTAGAACAAGCACCAAGCCGTGTAAACCGTAAGATCCCTGATACCGCACAAGCAATCGAATGGCATTAGCATTATAAAATCGGGACAATTAAGTATAGGTAATAAGTTTTAATATGTAATTCTCATTTTAATATACATACATATAAGTAAGTTTCGTAGTTTTCCTCGAACCTCCGGCTGCAACCCTATATAATTACAGTAAAAACAATAAATAAAAATGTATTTATATAAGGACAACTTACAAAACATACACCATTTATAAGTTTTATATAAAGGTAATTACATATTTAGTTAAGTGTTGTTTCAGTTAAAAGTTATCACGGCATGGAAAAGGACAGTATTTTCTATTAAACTAACACAACTTTTTTTTTAATACTTAATTCATACAAAAGGGAAATTAAAATTATACAAAAGGGAAACAAAAAGTACTAACAATAATAATACAATATAAAATGTAAATTACAAAAGATCCAAAATAACTTTTTTTATTACACCGAAGTTCAGATTGGAAAAATGTAACACGTCCATTCTCCGGCAGAGTCGTATTATTATTAGGAATACAATGACCGTCAAAAATTCCGACGTTTAGCTTGTTTTGTGATTCAGATAATGAACTTTTATTAAGCTTAAATATGTTTAAATTTGACTATAATTGAGTTTCATTAGTTATTATTCATTTCGGTCATACCTATTTTGTATGAGAGACCTTTATTCCTTTATTTCTCTTAACACGTCATGTCAGCGTAAAACAAGTAAATAATGATACGAACCTAATTAAAACTTTTTAACGTGATATTATTAATTATTGGACACAAATAATTACAATTTGCTAAAAATCACTATCATTGAAATTTCACAAGACAACATCACAAAATGATGTTGTATAAGCAGATGGCGAAGTTGTACAGGAACATACCGGATTGTCTATTTCCTATCAAAAGAGGGCAATTCTATTGGCAATCTATGTACGTTTTGCTTAATTTGCTTTTGTTGGGCTAGTTGAAAAAGTGTTTTAATAAACTTCTAGCGAGCAGTGCATATGATATTTTTAGTCTGTTGAAATCCGATATCACTTGTCCATCTAACGTTGAAGACGAAAATTTCATCTTTCCCATAATATGAGTATGAATCTAAGAATGTAACCAGAGAAGATTCAAAGATTCTCAAGAATCTGTGCCTCAAAGTATACCAAACCCATTAAATCTAAAATATATTATTGCTAATTAGACAAACACGAGTGGTTAATAATGAATAAAATGTACTTATCAATTCAAAACAGTCACATTTCTGTTAGTTGTCAAAAATTGCTTTATGCGTCTAGTTCGAAAAAGTTGTGGTGCTATATAATTTCACTAAATAATAATAATAATAAAAATTAAGCTATCATTAATTTTCGATGTTGTAACGAACCAGGGACCACTAACTTTCATTCGAAAATCATAGTTACTGTTAGAATAATAAGGGTTTACTTTCTGCATTTCGAAACGATACCACGAAAATTTTATAAAAATGAAGGTAGCTCAAAGGACAAGGCATTGGTGGTAGGACAAAGATTATCGTTGCGGGGTGTCGGCGCTATTTGCAGTGAGTAGTTTTCATAGTGTAGTACAAACATTCGGTTTATTAATTTGTGTGACCAATGGCAGTTCGTTAATATTAATATTGACATTAATATTGACATCGCACAATTATTTGTTCTTAATTTGAACTTGAAATTCGTAACGTAGCAATAAATTACATATTATAATTAGCATTTATCTTCTGAGCCTAGAATTTATTAGCTTTTTAACTTGTTTATTTTCTCTGTGCTGCCTAAACTTTCTTACTTCAGGCAGATAAGGCTACAAATTTCTATAAATAAATACTCAACTACAAATTAATATAAATAAATAATATCTATTGCTTTATAAGTCTATCTTTTTGAAGGTAAGATAAATTTGTTTTAAAATATATGTCTTCTTCAGGTTAATTCTTTATTTCAAATTATAGTTGACAGAGAGCTCGATATTCAATATCATTATGGAAATACTCTAGGGCTTTAAGCCGTGGTCAAAATTTCAAGGAATTCACGAAATATGACGAACATAACGGGAAGAGCAACAATGAAAATCATCTGTTATTGGATTTCAATATTGAGTCTCAAAGGCTGAATCTATATTTGAAAGCAATACTATAGCTTCGAATGGTAGGCCACAAGCTTTTGTTATTTTAACAATACTTAACAGACGTATGAAACATATATTTATTATTTTAAATTTTTACATTTACAAAGATATTTTATTTTTATTTTATTCAGTTTTCATAAATGATGAAAAGGAATGGCAGAAATAAATAACATTTTTGTATCTATGAAAACTGTTTTCCATATTATTTGGTTTTACTGCTATATTTCTATTTTACTCTTGCAACATAAATATATAAATTGAAAACTTTAATCCAGTAAACAGTAAATGAAATATTTCTAGGTATATAATGTTGTCTGGTAGATTTTGCATTCTTTTATATTTATCCATCTAATAGGACAGATAGGAAAAATATTTGTTTACCATATCATTGTTATATCTTGTACTATTTAAATGCGATGTTCCCTCATCGTAATAAGACGTGTCTCAAATCTTCTAGATGTTTTGGACCAAATATGAAGTCCTTAATATTTTTATCCTCCTTTGAGAATACATTGATAACAAGTTGATTTCTTTGGTCTTTTTATCTTCCCAAACTATTGTATAGGAGAAAAGATATTTAGATTTGAGATAATTAATGGAATCAATTAGAAATCTCTTCCAGAACCATTATATAACCGCTACTGTACAACTGATTTTATGAAATAATTTCTAATCAACAACAGGAATATTTTAAGGAAATTTCTCCTTACTTAGCATACAGATATTTAGAGCGCCTATCTTTGAAGGACAATTTCGAAAGAAGTGTGATTTTTTCAGTTTTATCTATAGTTCTATCATAAAATGTCAGTTTGAATTTTCAGTTAATGAGAAGAAAAGATGAAAGGTTTTCATGTTTATGTCCCCCTTAAAATAGGAAATTAGCAAATATGCATGCATCATCATAATGAATATAAAAGTTTAACAATATTAATATATTAACAAAACTACTACTAAAATAAAATATAATATCAATTTACAATTATAACCGACTCGTACCGAGATTTGAAACAGAAGTGTTTATTTATGTATGTATATGTATTTTTGTTTCAAATCTTATTGATGAGAGAATTTGTCTTATTTTAATAAGACGTTTACACATACTTGTGAATATAATTAAAGATATATAAATATACAAAGTTACTCAATTCAATTAGCCGGTGGCTTAATGAATATGGGATATAAAAACATTTTGTTCATTTACTTCAAAATCCAAAAAAGGATGATTGACTTATACACCTTGTTTGTTCTAACTTCATGTTAATTAAAATATGATAAAGCTTACTGTATAAAGACAAAAATTAAGTATATTTTCCGTGAAATATATTTGCTAAATTTCGTAACTGGAATAGCGAACACTGGTTACATATATGTATTAAAAAGACCGTTCTTGTATTTGTTCAAGCTTACAGTTAAATTTGTAAGTTAGCAATTATAATAGTCAAAAATATGATCTTGCATCTTTTATAATATTATAACTTTAGTTACAGGATAAAATAGATTTTTTAGGAAGAATAATTAAACCAGGACAACTTTTTAGTAATTCACTTGTTTATATTATCCAAATTTCTACAGAATAATGAGTACTTCCTTTTTTGAACATACAAGAACCGTATTTAGTACAGCTATTTGGATCAAAATGTTTACAAACTTGAACTGTTGATGTTACAGTTCAGACCTAACACAAATATCGTTTCAAAAACTGAAAAATTTAAAACACTTAAGAGAGTTTATCGCAAAATTAACAATCTGAAGTCAAGAGTTCATAGTATGAGTAAAGTTTGCGACCTAAAATATAATATCTGAGACCCGAATCGTATATTTCATATTTTATTTTGACTGTTTCTTTGACATCGCCGTAGTAAATAAGTTCAGTTCCTCTATAAATAATTCTATATCATACTAGACCGTCTCAGAGAGTGCAATAGATACTAACAGTGAAACCTTTTCATACATGCTGGTGGTTTAATTGACCAAAGCTGAGTACTCACGGGTGCTGAGTTCTTGCTTAATTCTTACTTACATACTTTTAACCATACATTACCAAATACAAATGTTTACAGACATTTAAAATGACATTCGATTCACGATTTGTTAAAAGCGCCATCTATATTGTACATAAAACGAAACATTTTTGATCGGCCGCTGCTAACTGCTAGCGCCGTTATGCAGCCAGCCAGAGCCTATGTTATGCAGCCAGCCTGTATGTACAACCACTGTCTGCTTATTTTCCATACAAAAATTTTTCATAGGCGATCAACAAATCTCGTGTTGTATGGAGGAAATGATTGTATATGTGAGTGCAAAACTATGCATGTGTTAGTGTTCGATAGCACTGCAGGTTTCTATTGTTTAAAATCTCGTAGAATAAGTTTTACAGAGAATTAATTTATTAAAGAATTATGGGCTCTGTGCTTGTTATGTGTGTTTATCGAAATTAATTACGTGTAGATTTTTAATATTATCGTATGATAGTAAAATTAAAATTGTAATTGCAAAGGGAAGGTGTGTGACCAGTTAAGACCGAACTAAAAGAATGGTTATGTTATTCGTTTTAATAAAAAGTATTATGATAGTTTTAATTAGTAAGCAGGTTGTTTACATACAAATAAGTTATTTTGTTTACCTTGTTTGTTGTTTTCAAATGATAATAATAAGAATGTTTGATTAGTCAGTGGTGGCCTAGTGGTTAAAGGGCTCGCCTCTCGTTGCCGAGAGCGCGGGTTCGATCCTGGCCCGGGCAAGTACCAATGTGATTTTTCCGAGTCATATGTACTTTCTAAGACTATTTAGACATCACTGATTAATGTTGATTCCCAAAAGAGGGTTTATATCAGGCAGGCAACCGGTCGTAAAAACAAATAGCCAAAACTATTCACAACATGTAAGGCAGACCCTGGCTATAGCTGGGAAATTGCCAGGTAGAAGAAGAAGAATAATAAGAATGTTTGAATCTCCACTGGATATTCCTATTTAAAGAACTTTTATAAAGCTGTGATGAAAAGATCGTTTTAAAGTACTTTCGTGGCTCAGAGGTAGTGAAGAGATTCATAAACTATATAAGTGTTCGTTTAATCGGACTGCTGTTACATTATGCGCGAATATTAGCAATGTTTTAATGAAACTAATGTTTTCTGATTATTTCGCATTTTTTATTACTTTTAAGAACTACATACTCCCGACGTTTCGATGACTTTGTAGCAATCGGTGATCACGACAGACATCTAGTCTGCCCGTTAAAAATAATAAATTACGCGTAGTAATTCGAAAATATTAGTTTCATTTATATGAATACTTACAAAAGATCTCATTATTATCAATGTTTTAGAAATGAAATTATGAAAATTGGTAATTTTTTTCATACATATTCTGCTTACCCTACCTCAAATCTCTGTGCATGCCACTGCCCCTATCATATTACTTGGCAATTTGTGGTCAGAAAACTGTGCAACGACAAAAGACTCAAACTAGTAAATATAAAAAACCTTTTGATTGAAGGTGTCATATTAACAGGAACCAGGAACAGGAGCTTTTGGAACGACAATCAATAAAGAACAGGGTGAGACATTAATAAATTTTCTGCAGTAGACTTAACACACAGTGCTTTCCGCACGGCAGTTATATGTTGCTCTAACCCGCATCACCTTTTTACAAAATTTGTTCATATCTTCACAGGATCGTATTATTAATGTTGTACATAAATAAAGATTGTCATAATTTTGTGTCAACAAACTATTAATAACATAAAAAACAGTAAATCTTCGTTCAAAATTAAAATATGTTCCAAGAAGAAAGACAATAAAATTTTGTTTTTATTGATTTAATTCCAAAACAATGTACTCACTACACAACCAATTTAACGTAACATAGGCTACTTTATATTTTTTGTAAGATTTAATATTTTATTTTAGGACTAGAGAAACTACGAGGTTCATACGAGTTCGTCTTGGCTGTGCTAATTATTTACAAATAAGGGTTATCTAACTGGTAGTATTAAGTTATTCGAAATTCATCCCTACTTCTACGATAGTAAGGCATTTTTTGCCGTGGCATTTATAATTTGAATCCAATAAGTCTCCCTAAAAGATATCGTACAAACTCTATTTAATTTATATGAATGTTTTATATAATGAAATGGCTACTAACAATCTCTAATTACTCCTTCTCAACCCAATATCTGATTCAATGAACTTATTGTGAAGTGGCCCAAGGTACAAGGATCTATTTATTTAAAACATAATGTAGCAATACATATAGTTTAATGGGAAAATATAGCTCTAATCTATTTAATAATACTAATATTCGATATAACATTTTAATCGACTGTCGATAGGGGCAAGCTTCATCAAAAAAAAGCTCACCGTAATTTAATTTATCATAGAGGCTGGCGTGTGATATATCGAATTGCGAGTTTTGGAGCACTCCACATATTAAAAAATTTACCATTGTATATTTCAGTTTTTGTTTCTATTTTATACAATTCCATAATTTGATAAACATAAAAATGTAAGAAAATTGTTAGGAATAGTTTGTTAAGGAAATAATTTAAATAATACCACGAAGGTGTTCTTTCGTGGTTTATTTATTGTTATAAATCTTAATACATATAATGATCTACCTATAAGTTTTGTTAGAACGAAAACTTAAACAATAACCAAATGGTAACCAATATAAATCAACCATAATTTCTATAAAATATTAAGTCTAAATGTAAAGTTCAGTTCCTAATATCATAAGTATTATTAGTTAATAATACTTATGATATTAATGACTTGTTATTATTTAAAGAATTAAAATAATCCATCGTAACTTACTACTTAATATTAAAGACTAAGTATAATAACTAAAGTTACAAGAACGATCATATATGCAAATTGCGACAACGAGAATACTGTAGGGCGAGGGCATTCCGGGAGGGAGACTATTTAATTAAGTTGGAACAGTGTGAGTGACTGATTTGGTAAATGGATAATCCGACTGTCAGAAATGGGTTTCCATTTGTATAGTATATATTTATATATATATTTGTATTTATACGTATAGTGATGGCAGTATTTTGGAGGTAACATTTTTGGAAAGTCAAATTGGACATGTTACGGCGATAATCTATTTAAGTTATATATTGAATGAGTGTCACCATCTTTTACATTTGGAATTGTACATATCGGAAAATGTAGTTTTTGGAATATATTTTTCCCCAGTTTTTCGATAGTTATTGACAGACTGACTAATGACTTTTCGATAATAAGATCCTGTAATCTGAATCTGAAATTATAAATCTTGTGATTGGAGACAGTTTCATTTTTTGTTTTGTTTATGTCCATTAAATATATAATTTAGTATTTTTTGCACGATTTTGCATTTCGTCAATACTATCTATTTTTATTTAACTAGTGATCTTAAAACTCACTTCAGTACAGAAATTCATCAGGTCATTAGGAATCCCTAGAGGATGTCAAACGACAATTATTGTTATCCGTAACTCATTTGCATCTATTGGACCATGATGACTTTCAATTTGACCCTCGTATTACTCTTAAAAGTATTTTGTGACTCAAACTAAATGTGTACAAAATTTTATGTTAACCGCTTTAACATACATATCTTGTTCGAATTTGAGTTGAAACTTTCAATGGATCAAAGAATACATACAAAGTAATTTTTTTAAATAATAAATGTGTTTTTTTTACAAATATATATTGAAAGGATTAAACTACGATTTATGCGAAATGGAAAATATATATGTATTAATTTCATGTTTTTTTTTTTATTTCAGAGAGATATCCGTATAGGTGCTCTGGTTGTACTTAATAGAATTTATGGGGCGTGATATCGTCTTGGAAGTTTGACTGTTGTGATGTTGACCGTGAGTCGATATTTACATTTGCCCCTGGTATCAACTGTAGAGATCAGAGCTCCTGGATTCCCTCCACTCTTCACGCATAAAAATGAATGAAAAAACACCATAGATTATGATGATAACTTCATTTGAAAGTTAAATTATGTTAAACAAGAAAATTAAATTGTTTCAATTTTAATTTTCCTGTGAAAATTTTAAATTGTTTTAATGTTCTCTGTTATAATGGACATGTATAGTTCGTGATATTTCATAATAAGCTTAATTATACTGTTGAATCTTATTGTTTGTTAATGAGATGTCGTAGGATTAAGATGGTTCTCATTAAATTAGTCTCATGGATTATGAATTTAACTGAAAATAATAAATATTTGTTCTTGCAGAGGAAGCAAAAAAAAGTGTTATTTATTTTAGTTTTGCTCGGTTATATTTTATCTATTATTTTGTTAAACTGTTGCAATACTTTAGTTAATTTTTAATGTTAATTCAAAACTTATACTACGCTTCAAATTTTTGTCCATTTTCAAAATTCACAGAAATATGTGTCATCTCATCTCATCTTTTAGCAATTTAATTCATACTCTTCTGAAAAATTCTCTGCAGTTGTGTTTTTCGTTAGTTATTCGAATAAATAATTCAAATAAATGATTTCTTAAAGTTTTGGCAGATGATTATTTGATTAAGTAGCTTACGTGAGCCAGTATAGCCAAGATTAAATGACAATGGACGCGTATAGACTTCCTCACAAAATAATAAAATTTTGTTATATAAATCAATAAATCTTATTTTGAGTTTTTTCAGTCAGTGATATTTCAGTGTGATAAGTAAGTCAATCGATTACTTATTTAATAACAGTAAAATTATGAGCGCATTGTCCCGAGAAGGACAGTCAGTGTCTGGTTGTATATATCGGCGCTATCAGCTTTAATAACGGATGCGACTTGAAAATAATTTTAGGCTGTCATCAATTCTTATTAAACCTCATCAGCATTAAAGTAAAACGAAATCAAAGGTTGCTTAAAAGGAGAATAGAACGATGTTTAAATCTTGGTATAAATATGACGTCTGCACGCACGACGGCAGACTTCAGAATTGATAATTCAGGGTTCAGTGAGTGCTATCATTGAAGTATGTGATTATGAAGAACCTTAAAATACAGGACCATTAAGAACAATTGAAGTTTCAATTTAAAATATCATGGAACGTTCTAGAAGAAGTGACATTTGTAACGGCAGCGAGGCTGGCGTCTCTCTCTTTAAAAACAACGAATCTTCTATCTTCTTCTTCTTCTTCTACCTGGCAATTTCCCAGCTATAGCCAGGGTCTGCCTTACATGCTATGAATAGTTTTTGGCTATTTGTTTTTACGACCGGCCGCCTGCCTGACATCAACCCTCTTTTTGGGAATCAACATTAATCAGTGATGTCTAAATACTCTTAGAAAGTACATATGATTCCGAAAAATCACATTGGTACTTGCCCGGGTCAGGATCGAACCCGCGCCCTCGGCGACGAGAGGCCGAGAGGCGGGCCCTTTAACCACTGAGCCACCACTGACTTAATTCTGACTTCTATCTTCTTCTTCTATCTTCTATATATATAAAAATGGATTGCTGTTCCTTAGTCTCGCTAAAACTCGAGAACAGCTGAACGGATTTATCTTATCTTAGTCTTGAAATGGTCGTGGATGTTCAGGGAAAGTATAAAAGCTGAAAAAAATTGATTCATTACTGGGAAAACCACAAAAACAGCACTTTTCTATTTCCCATACAAACGTTTTTTTTGACATTAGATTTGACAACTAATTAATATGTCAGTCATTCTGTCGCACTTCAAAACACGGAGATTTATGGCTTACAGGTAAACTCCAAAAATATAAATAAAAAAACGTAAGAGATATTTCTTGATTATAGGGCGATACGAAGTTCGCCGGGTCTTCTAGTTTGTAATAAATCCGATATACCTATATAAAAAAGCGGTTTTATACTAGTTGTAAAATGTATGTAAAGAACATTAAAAAATAATCAGGCGATAATACGCAAATAGATGTGAATTAATATTTTTGTTTCTATGTGTGTCGGGATATAAATAGCTTATATAAAGCTCGAGATTATCAAGATACTTTATCAAAATATTTGAGTTTGAAAAAGTGATAATCAATAATATTATTAAGAGAAAGGGAGAAAGTAAATGAAATAAGACAGCAAGAAACCGAACAACACCAAACACATTTGGAGTTTGATCGACCTCGATACTTCTTCAATCGAATGTCAATTTCATTTAAATATTCAGATTATTTACAATTGGAACAATATAGAAAAGTTAAAAAGTACATTTATATATTAAATTAGAATTTTCTATGAATTATTATTTTCAATTGGGGTTGGAATGATATTTTAGTATATTTTTCGTGAAGCTCTTACATGTCAAAAAGGAAAAAGCGAAATAGACTGGGAGAATAGAAATGTTCACATTTCTTTATTTCTTGTTCCTCTGGAGTTTGTGAAAGTTCTGTTGAACGAAGACCGTCTAAAATTAAAATATTTCTCTTAGAATATTGGTTCCTATGATGATGCTTTCCAAATGATCTCGTTTATGCAAAGCCAATAACAGGGAGGTCATTTATTCCCACCTCTAAATTCTAGGGACGAGATTATTATCTGATACCTTCATGTTGCTGCATAATAAATACTCCTAATAGGGGAGAGTTGGTTATATCGTACTAGCATTTAAATCGTACCACTTCTAAATTTCCCATTTAATGAATATTTTTTTCTACACTGACAACGCCAAATCATGGCCCTGTACCATCCCTCTTCACCCACTAGTTTAAATCGACGTGAGTTAACAACTGTGCAAGTAATAAAAGAAAAACATTTTTTGTAGGAATTAATATAAATATTGTCTTACATTCGTAAGGAGATAACTCGTAATCAAGGTAAGCTATGGTTATTCAGTTTTTTTTTATTATTCCACAATTGTATACTAGATTATTGGGGGTTTTTGTTGCGTGTCTAAGTTTTGAGTTTATGCCGGATATTTGCTTTTGTTTTAGAAATACCTTAGTTGGTTTAATCGTACCACTTGCAGTTGGTTAAATTGTACTGGTACGATTTACCCAACTAACAACCGCAAGTACCTATAGTACTACCGCAAGTACGTATAGTAAGTACTACCCAAGGCCAAGAACAAAAGTTATAAGAGGAAACGATCTCATTCCATCACCAGTAGCGATGATTCAGGAGAGACACTTGTTGTAGAACTAGATGATGATGATGACAACGATGATTATCTTGAAAATATATGTCGAAAGTGCAAATGTTCTTACTACGATAAGAAGGGTCCAAAAGTTGATTCGATTCAATGCGTTCGCTATAAACGGTGGCTACATGAGACATGTACCTACTTCGAATCCAGACATTTGTCATGATTGTTTCCATTAAGAAATATGTACAATAATTATATTACAAATAACATTCTTGTTAACTGTTACTTTATTATTATTGTTTACGGTTTTTTTTGTCTCATTTTTATTAGATATGTTGATTGATCTCATTATCATAGTATAATCATGTTATTTTACTGAGAAAGCTTATAGTTCCTTTATATAACCTAAGAGTTAAAAATTATGTTTCTATTACCTAAAAGATATAAATAATGTTGTTTTATTACTTACCTAACAGTTAAACATAAATAATTTGATTGAGAATTTGAATGTCTTTCATTCAGTGGTACGACTTAAACACCCATGGTACGATTTAAAGACTTAGTGGTACGATTAAAACGACGAGTCGGCTAAATCGTACCGATGGCAAGCCTCTATAAAAAAGCATTTTTAACAATGTTAGAATAATCGCAAGGATCTGTTCTCTTCTTCGTAGGAAGCTAAAATATGAAACTTTATTTTACATATGTATTAATTATTATAAGACGTGTTATAGTCGAAATATTTGAGTTAAAGTGAAAAGTGGTACGATATATCCGACTCTCCCCTACATTGAAATTGACACTCGTCATTTTAAGAGTCTGTTGTTTTGCTCCAATTAGCTTTCCTTTAGACCGGACAACTTCATTTTTCCGTTTTCATTCAAAATGTTCAATTCCACTTTAATTATAATGGTTCATTACATTTTTGTTAACTGTATTAAATTTATCTCCACCAATGCTAATAAACCTTTTATCAAATTCCAGAGCAAATCAATTTAATAAGAACCATATCTCTGATTTGTAAAGCAATTTATACATATATAACATAATTAACAAAGAACACCTTTTTGAAATTTAAATGTATCTAAAACAAATTCGCATAAGATGACTATGATACCTTTTTGGCAACACAGCAAGTAATATCTAACAGAACTCTGATGTGCAGTGGAAGATGTTCTACCGGAGTGATTGTAATTTATCTAATTTATTTTTAATTACACTTTACATATTTGTCAATTAATATTTTTAAAACAGTTTTTTGGATACAACATTTATTATTATCAATTAACCACCAAATTAGGTCTAAAAAAGAAACAAGGCCGATAATAAACTATATTATATTTATTTAGAAAATATATATATGGTATCCAATATTCTTATAGGTAATAGATATGTAACAAAATGAGTAGCAATTATCGGCTTAACAATAGATTTAAATTATTGAATGCTTACAAAACTGTGAAGAAAATGCAGAATCAAAAGCATGTATTTTTATAATAAAGATGTTGTTTCTTTTTTACCAGACAAAAGTCCTCACGATTGGATAGCATCACACATTTTATGAAATAATTATATGTTATTTGTTTTGTGTCAGTATTAAAAGTAATAATATCTTCTGCCAACAATTTCGTTTGTTAGGATTTCATGTAACTGATAAAAAGTCGTCTTTACAGCTGTCTCCAGAGATCCGTTTTATCATCAACAGCAGAATTCGAACCAGTTTCCAAGTTAAAAAGTATTTAAGGAATTCTTATAGCTAGAAAATGACTACGTAGAATGATGTAATTAGCTGTTATCACAATATTTTTTTATGCAAAGCTATCATCATTCCATTTAATGATGAATTATGATGGAGAGTTCCATTTGATACTCGTGGTATTTATATTTACCGTGACTTTTTTCTTTTAATAAAAATTTAAGATGTGTTTATGTACATGTCATTAAAATTGTAGATAAATATGTAGTTTTTGCAAATTTAATTCACCCTACAGTGAGGATAGTTTTCTTATCATACGTCAAAAATAATTATTCTTATTGAACTTTATTATTTGGTACCGAATACGTTAAATATTTTATTTTATTTCATTCTATATCCCATTGGTTAATTTTTCGGATTTCTACACGGATTTTTAAAAATATTTTTTTAAAAACTACATACTCAGACGAGATGTCAATGTCTGTTAGCTGTCAACAAACTTACTGGCAGGTATTCACAGTACAGATATCCAGGTTTGCCGTTTTTAAAAAAATAATATAATATGCGTAGTAATCCCAAAAATATCAATTTCATCAGTTTGGGTTTTTTTAAATTTTATTTTTCGTAGTTATACTACGTCTTTTAATAAACAATGACTCATAGTATCCTGAAAGTGATCTAATTTATAATGAAGTGGATAAATTCTTTCAACAACTCGTTTTGAATGATATTCTTTGTAGAGCATTAAAAATATGGGAAGTAGGAAGACAACTTATTCCAATCGTATTTCTTTTAAACCATCAAAAAACTGAAATCAAATTTAGTAAGAGGTTATGCAAAAAAGAATTTTCTTAGAAAATAACTTATTATTAAGTTAAATTATAAGTAAATCAATAAAGATATGGAGACAATTTAAATTGTTTAAAGTAAGAGCGAGAAGTATAATAGCTAAATCTCTCTACAACCTGCTAAAAGACTTGGGCCTGTCCAGAACTAACATCAATTCGCTTTTGAAATGTACTTCGAAAGCAGTCCTAGTCAGCTATTTTCAATAGTAATTTTTGGGTTTCTTTAAACAGCTTATTTTACGGAAATTATATGTTTAATCATAATGATTTTGCAGTAGTAGTTGCAAAATTGTAGTTATTTTTTTAAAGATTTGCTTTGAAGATCCGTTCCAAACCGAACCACTTAAAAGTTTCTTAAATCTTATAGATGAGATTATTTAAAGAAAATAACTCATTAAGAGTATAAAATTTTTACGGTAACCGTAATTCATAAATCACAAAATATAGTTTATAGTTCTATTGACAACATTTTTAGTTACCGTTTACGTTAAGCGTCGTGTAACTCCTATATGGAATGACAAAACCTGGTGCTTTAATAACTTTAACTACAATTTTGCATATGTTAGTTGTATGTTCGTGTTTTAAGATTTCATTAAATATGCAGAGACATATACCTATGAACTATTAACTCATCCAAACGCTGAGTAGCCGTTTGAATTAAACGAGTCAGTGAATTCGATCAGCAATAAAGTTAAGACTTTTCTACTATCATAGCTGGCTTTTTCTTGTATCTGACCCCGTATCAAAATTTTCGATAACCAATTACATTCGTGTTCTATGTTTTGTTATCTTAATGTACTTCTTATCATCAATAGGTATTTTCAATAATAATAAAATCTTCATTTAATTATAAGCATATAATCAAAGAAAACCGCTGCGAACTACATTAATCCTTCAAACCATATCAGTATTTTTATTTTCATAATAATTAACAATATATGTGTTTTGTTTAAGATAAAGATTTCTTTTACTACCTTTGATATTCAGTATCGAACTAACTTTGTATTAAGTAGTAGTGTTAGTTTTCAAAGTTTTTCTACAAAAGTCGTCGTAGCTCATCTGGTCTTTTTCGTATTTAAACTACGCAAACATTTATTAGGTGAACCTTAGGGAGGGATAATTAAATGAAACTGGAGCGCCTTCAAAACATTTAAAATTAAGAGGCTAACTAGCCATTATGTAGAAACGTCCAGACTCTCTCCTATTCAATTAATAAGCTCCTACTACAGAAACGACGGACATAATAATTGGCGTTAGAAACACCTGAGCAATATGATGCCAGGTTAAATAAAAATAAGATCAGCGATATGCATAGATTTTATTGTCCAAAACGAGGAAAAAATTACACAAAACGGCGCAAGATAAAAATATGTCGTAAAATTTGGTTGAATAAATAAATTTAAAGCAGAGTTGAAAATCTACAGGCATTTGAGTATGCTGTACCTGTACCTGTAGAGTGAACTTCGAAAACATTATTACAATTAAAATTGTCGCTATCAATAAGAATTTACTAGTAATAAAACAAAGGCAACAAAAAGCTTTTTGAAAGACAAATTTGCCGAGCAAAATTATTCCCTTGGTTGAAATCCTAAAATTGAAATTGTTCTATGGACAATAAAGTTTATCCAGACAACCTATTTTGTTTCATACCCAGGAAGTCAGTCGAAGATTACATTATCCTTCAAATTATTTAAGTCAGGTAGGCATTATTGAATAAACAGATCGATTAGAAGATTTAAACATCACCAGAGAATTCACAATGTGTAGCTATAACCGTCAATTTGAAATAATCCCTTTCTCTATTAATAATTAGTATTAATTCCCTTAGTATTATTGTGGGTTTCCACTCTGCAGGAAAATGGAGGATCAATTATCTATGAATGTCGATTAAAATGTTCTTTTTGTAGTTTCCCACGATTTCGTTTCAATCTAATCAATTATGTTTAAAATATTATTTTTAAAAGTTATTTTGATAATTTTATATTAATCTATTGCGTATAGATTTTTCTTTATACATTAGATTGTATTTTCAGGAACTTATATGAACATAATTATTTTCATGAACTGGGTCATCATCAGTTAGTCAGTCAGTCATTTGTTACGTTATTTGTAAATTATAACAATGTGTACATATCGGTACCGGTTACTTTATTTAATGAATTTTTGTCTTTTAGTGAGATGAAACTACTCAGTATTCCATAAATTCACTGAACGGGTGCAGGGTCCAATACGTCTGACTTGCGACCGAGTTATAGGCTCAAGGGGCCATATCTTACTATCTCACCTTCACCTTCCAATCTCCCCTTTACCTAATCAAAGTTGAAACGAACCTCCTGAGGCTGCCTTAGAAGTACTTTCTGAGAATCAATTTGTGTTAGTCCTGGACAGGAACAAGTCTTTCAGTAGATTGTAGAGAGATTTAGTCATTATACCACTTGCATTTACGTCCATAGTGTACAGTTATTGAGCTCGTAATACTTATTGACCGAAACGAATTGGCAGTAACACGAGAAATAAATTTTAAATAATATATCTCTACAAACCTGAAACCATAATAAATATGTTTAAGGCAAGGTTCGTTTTGTAAGTCTTAAATGTTGAAATGATTTCGCTCCTTTAATAAGAATATCGAATTCCTCAAAATATAGACTGTTGTGTAACATTTTGCTTTTGTTAACCGAGAAAAATATTAGATACATATCTATTAATATTTGAATAAAATATAACTAATATAAAGATAAAAATATTATTCTAAAACTTATCACCTGAATCATTCCAATTCAATCGATCAACATCTTGTTTATAATTTAACAAACGGTTTGATGTATATATGTGTCTATTAATAGATAACTCGTCCCTTCCTCCCTTTTTTTTGAGGGGAAATTACTCAAAAGACCCCTCGTGTTAGACTCCTACTGACTAAAACCTGTTTTGAGCCAGACCGCGGAACATCCCCGACATGACTTGACGTTGGCTCTATGACATCTATGGTGATTTAATGGTTCTTTGGCTACACGCCCTACCCTCGGTCTGGTTCTGGTTTAGAGACAGGCTACCCTTGCTCGCTGCCCGCAGCGGATTCGAAACGATTAGTTGAATTTTTTTGAAGTTATACGTACTTTCTAAGAGTATTAAGACACTACTGACAGACGGTGAAGAAAAACATTGTGAGGAAACCTAGACTTATAATTTCAAATTATAAGTTTGAAATCAGCAACCTGTCTTGAGCAAGCGTGGTGATTATTGTCTAAATCTTCTCTATGTGAGAAGAGAACTTTGCTCAGCAGTGGGCTCTGATAGGCTGATGATGATGATGAAACAAAAGTAAATAAAAACACAAGTTACAATGAAATTTATTATTATCTTGAATTTATTCAAATTTCTTTAATGCCTTTCTTCAGATTCAGTTAATGGTTTCATGTTGACTGCTGTTGAATTAACTTGTGGACCGTCCTGTAATTATAAAATAAAGTACAACTAGTATAATAGTTAAAGCAAAACATACTACATATTTCAAAAAAGATTTTTATCACAAACCATAGATTTAATGAGCATACATAAATTCTCTCCACTAGAAGGTATCCAAAATATCATAATATAATTTAGGTAATATATTTTCAATATATAAACTTACACGGGTACAACAGTATTATTATTACATATTATTAAATTGAAGAACTATATTTTGTACTTAACACTTTAAGCATAATATGTTTAACCAGTTAATAAATTTATAAAATAAACTTATGAAATTATTATTTATTTCTACCTTATTACATTCAAAAGCTCGTATATATAGTTCATCAGCAGGTTGTGGGGGGTTGCTTAAAAATCTTCTTATTTGTGGAGCCAGTAGTTTAGGAGTCGGAGGTATATACACCTTTCCAAGGAGACTATTTATCTTGGATGTGATAACTCCAACAAAAATTGTTGTTAAGCTGCCAGCCAGAGTATACCACATATAAGATACGTGTAGGAGCGCATTAACTTCTGGTCTGAAAGTAACTTCGGTCGTAAAATATAAGTTTAAGACAGCTTATCAAGTTTTGTTAACTATAAATCAAAATAAAGTGTTCTCAAATGTATACAGATCGAAAAGTTTATGGTAATACAAACTGGCTCTCAGTAACAACTGTTTCCACTCGAGTGAAATTGTAGGAACAGCCTTCAGTGGTGAGTGGTTTATGTGGGTGCGATATATATCCCCTTGCTATAGCCATTTGGGCTGACAGACACCACCATGCCATAGCCGCAACCCCAGTAATTCCTCCCACTAAAGCACCCTAAATAAAATATAATACCTACGTAAAACTTTTATGAAGTGTCATGAAGGTACTGTTCTTTTTCGCCTATTGTTTTATTAACTTGGAAAATATGAATAAAGGAGAGTCTAATCTGATAAATTAATAACATTATTTTACTCCTTATTGTTGAATAGTAATTTTAAAAGTAATACATTTACTTATAACTTTAAATGCCAGTGATAAAGTTTTATAAGAATTTCTATTGACTGAAGAAAAGATATGTATTTTACCGTAGCATCAACAAAAGGAATGAGAATCCCCATTGTAAAAACACCAAGTTGTGGACCCATAGTTATTGCTTCTAAAGTCATCGTAAGTTGCAACACCGTTCCCATTTTTTCGACGATAAACACAAGTGCTAATAAAAAATGATATTATTTTTAATATTTTTTTAAAAAGCTAAAGTACTAAACAGGCAAACATCTGATAATACGATAAATATTTTTCTATTCTTCTCTTCATACAAAAAATATTTACCCAAACAAAGAATTCCCAAAACTATTACAACTCCTTTCAAAAGAAAATTTGTTTGTGTCTCGGAGAGACGCTTCTTAAAGAATGGCTTATAAAAGTCTTCCAAGACCACGGCTGACATCGAGTTTAAACTAGTTGACAAAGAACTGAAAAGAAACGAATTATAAATATTAAAAACAAATCATATAAAGAACATAATCCACATTTCATCTAATTCAAATGTTAAATACATTAAACAATAATATAAGATACATATACCTCAATGCAGCACTAAATATTCCGGCAACAAAAACTCCAGCTAATCCAGGAATGTCTCCAAGAACGTCCATCACTAATAACGGTAATAATTGGTCTTTCGCCTTTGCTAACTATGACAAATATAATAAAATTAACTTCAACAAAAGCAAATAATTTGGAATGAAAACATATAATTAGGAGTAGATGGCATTACTGTTCCACATTTAATGAATTCTGTTACTTCAGTGTCAGTGTAGGAGAATTATAAATTTTATTTAAAGCCTGATGTTTATTATTTTATGTATTTGCACGTTCTTATTACTATTATTTTCTGGCGACCGTAATAGAATTTAATCAACTCACATTATTAATTCTTTCTAAGTCACACTAAATAGAATGAAAAGGAAGAAACTGAAGGTATATCATATTATTATTTTTTTCAATAAAATGTCTATTCCTTTACTTTTGTTTGTAACGGATCGCAGTCGTGGAAACGGGCGTAAATCAGAAGACCACAATATAAACAGAAGCAATAGAGAGTTGATATCCCAATGCAGAATAGAAATACTGCCCTAAAACAAAAATATTAACTTTATCAACCAATATTGGAATAAAATATACATTATTGAAAGGGTTATTAACCATTTGGCATCTCGTATGGTTGGTAAAGCTAAATATCGTTGCACCATTGTCTGGTGGACTGCATTCGCTTGTAACCAGTAAACAAAACCTCCAATAAATAAGTTCCATATAGTGTGTCGAGCTGTCGGTCGAAGATCCCAGCTAAAATAATGATAGTTGTATCATAAATATCATATAAAAAATAAAATATGAATCATCCTCTTATTCTTCTCCAAAGTGCAATTACTATTATGTTTACGTTTATTTTAATCAATGTAAATTAAAAATATTTGGTCTGATATCATGTGTTATTTCATTTCATCAATTTATTAACTTCGGTGTCTCAATTCTTCCGCTCTCCAAATTTCGCTGCCACAGAACTCCCACACCGCCGACATCAATTGTTCCTTTAACTGCCACCAATGCCATGGCCCCAACCATAGCTGTTATCTGAATTACATCCGTCCAAACAACTGCTTGAAGACCACCCTACGATCAAATTAATTTTAATGTATAATACCTAAATTATTTGTATTTGTATTTAACAATAGTATGTATATGTAACAAAGCCAGTAATGATCTTTAAGAACAATATTTATCAATTCTACATTGACCATATATCTCCAATACGGGAACTTAAAATTAAAAACACAGAGAATTAAATTGTTGATTTATTACTTACAGAAAAAAAATATTCGTTTTGTCTGTATTTATATAAAAGGTCTAAGAATTCCTAAATGTGTAAAAAGTGGTTGCTTCGAAAAATAATGAATATATGTAGAATAAGAACAAATTAATATATATATATATATATATATATATATATATATATATATTTAGACAAATTACAGCGACTTACTTACTTACTTGGCAATGGGAATGTGAGAGATGATATTTGATTGCATGCTGATCTTTGGTACAAAATACAAGGTTTTTAAAAGGATGTGAGATAATTCCCAGGTAATTAACAGGACTTCTAACGACATAAAATTTAAGATAACAGAAAATCACACTCTTCAGGATTTTTTGAATGACACTAATAATAAAATAGTTACCAAGACGAGCTATAAATTTCTGCTTATTGATGTTATAAACATCGACAAGAAAACTGCCCGGACCGTTTAGGGTATTAACAATGCAACATTAACAATTTGGAGGAAAGATAAATAAACCATGTTATTTCTGGACTAATTGAAATGGCAAGAAAATTTTAATAAAGACGAATCGGTCAGCTTTTTTAAAATGAATGGAAATAAATGAAAACTAACATACTGAAACAGAGTTTCTTCATTGTATCTCTCATTTACGACTACTCTCAGCAGTATGGTGTTCGTTCTCTCCCTTGTGGGAAACATGTGTTTTATTCCACAATCAAATTTGATGTGTTTTACCCCACAATCAAATTCCAATAATCCTTGGCAATAACATAGATTTAAACAAAAGTAATCCAGAAGTATAAACTTATCAAAAGCTCTACCTCAATACCGCATGAAAATCAGAATGGAGAAAACTAAAGTAATGGGGTCTAAAGACGTGACAAAAATATTGTTAGCTTTAACTTATTTCATTAACCTGAAGGTAACTAAACGATAATTTTGTGAAAAAAGAATGATTTTTACAGAAAGCATAGATTTGAAGAGCGTCTTACGTAAATGTGTGATAAAAATACCTTGATTAAATGCCAGTGCTGGGACATAAATAACAATTGGTAACCAAAATACCTAAAACATTGTTACAATAATATCAAGATAAAAATGTATTTTTTATTACAATTTTCTTACTTTCTTTTCTTAACACTTACCAACGTGCAGGCAAATAATATAGACCCAAACAAGCGAACCCGATTATCAAATCTCATTGAAAGGTACTGAAAAATATTTAAAAATACCATAGTTATTCAATTTTTTGCCAAAAATAAGTAATTAATAATTACTATGTAACATGTTTTACCTCATAATTTGAAGTGATCTTGAGTTCATGAAACACTGGTAGGTATACTTGAGTCATAACGATGGTCATAAGAATTATTCCACCCAAGATATAGGAATACTGGGTTCCATACATATACACCTCCGTCGGAGAACCGAGTAAGGTTATTCCCGAAACGAAGCTAGCGACAATATATAATTTATACATCGTATTATATTAGAAAAAAAAACTTTTAGATAACTTAGGTCTTTCAGGTTTTACTTGTATCGAAATAATTGTTAGAAACTTTCCTGTGTACTTATTGAATGCAATCAGCGCTCTTAATAATATTTGTTTCGAGAAAATTAAAAACTTAAATGGATGAGTATATTTTGCAAGGATGTCGTAAAAGCGGTAGATTTTTGTCATCATAATTTACAAATAGATAAAATCTTACCTAGCCACTAAGGACATAGCAACTGGAACCACTTTCATATTTCTGCCACCGAGAAGATAATCATTCTGTGTTGTCTGCTTTTTAAAAAATCCCCAATAGATTCCAACCAAACCACTTATAGCTAACATGAACACGAAAACGATATAATCGACCCAGGAGAAACTTTGCGTTTCATCCAAATTTTTTCCTTTCATTTTTAGATATAACTTTTAGTTTAACCTTTACCTCTGTTCTCTTACGTGAAGTTTAGATGGAATCTAAATCTGTTACAATGATACAATTACGATAACTCGAAATTTAAAAGAGGATGTTGCGAGAGCCCCTCCAATAACTATCAGGTCCGTACTGAGGATTGACATAAGTTAAATAATATTTTTTTTATATAACAATTATTATTGAAGACTTATTAAGTACTTAAAATATTTGTTTAAGAAATAAACAATTTTCTAATTGCATCCGAGACTGTTATTACGTAAGTATTCTGTTTAAAAATGATTTTAATAATTTTATAACTACTAGTTATATGTATAATCAAGGATTCGCCAGTTCTCATTTATGCTAGAAGGTATAAATATAAAAAGAAATCCATAATATTGTTCGTTCAGCAATAATTTATAAACTTTTTTATTCTGCCTTTTCTAGGAAATAAATAATATAAATCAAGACCCAATATAAACAAGGAATACACAAGGCCCTAGGCCTTCTATGTTTTTATGGAATTGCAACGTTTTCAGGGAATAAATTATGTATGGAAGGGTTAAATTATGTATGGAAGGGTTACTTTAAAGAGTGGAAAATCTAAATCTTGATGATCTATTTTTTCACTTTACAAATATTTTGTTATGTATAGCCGTATACAATTTATATTCGCTCTTTGAAATACAAATAGGTACTGTAAGTAGTATTATGTAATATATATTCATTTAAATTTCATTTATTGTAGAAAAACTTTCACACTTCCCGTAACTGTTCTCCGCAACGTCGGATTAATGATAAATTGTAAACAAGTGATTGAAATATTATAATATTAGGTTTTTAAAATGTCTGATTTATTTAAGTATTATGAATTCGGTGCTTTAGATTGAGAGTTCTTCTTCCATTCCTGATTTCTGTTTGTCACTACTCTTTTCCAACTATCAGGAAAAAATTAAACACACTACATATTTTAATCCCCTAAATTGAAAAAAATATATTCTGGTAAACGATTACGGTCCAAAGGCCATAAGTTTCATTTGAATCTTTAGCAATATGAAACCACCATTTTTTTATAGCAATAAAATTAATAACAATGTTATGTAATTAAAACTGATTTTTTACATCAACCAACCTATTCCTTAAAAACATATCTTACACATCAAATTATAATTGTGTCTTAAAAATTTTATGAATTTATTATAATAGCTTGAGAAAATTAAGAAATTTTTAGTAATAATAACCTTACAGTTTAATATGTTGTAAAATATTTCTTATGACTAAATGAATTATAATTACATTTTTTTATCTATTCTTTGAAAGTTATACATTGCTGTCAGTGTAACATCAAATAATGATTTTGTCAAAAATCGTAAACAATACAAAGTTTTCACGTGTTCAATGGTTTAAAAAAATATCATTGATCATTATTAATACTTAGGAATAATTTTACACATTACAATACTTCAAATACAAATAAATAGCCGGCCTACTTCTCAATCCTTCAGAAAAAGTGTACATTTTACACGGAATCGAAGTATATTTCAAAACAATTCTAATAAAATATAAAGAATCTCAAAAGGCACGTAACAAGCAATGTTTAATTTCAGGATGACTTCCGATCAGATGGTAGATCCAATATTGACTATCGGCCTATGGAACTCGAGACAGATGTAGTAAGCCACACGAGTGGATCAGCGAGTGGATCAGTTTTATCAGTGTTAATTATTTTAACACCTGCGCAGCATTGAGTAGGACGATTTTATAATCTGAAAATTCAATTACAATATTACTACAGTTCATAATGTCACATAAGCTTTTGATTTAGCTCGTAGAAATTTAATATAAATCTTAAGTTTGAGTATGCCATGATAAAAGTTATCAAAATTTGTGTAAACTCCTTACGGACGCGAGACGACATCTATTTCTGGGACAACGTACATTTGCTCGTTTAAAAGCCAAATCCATAAAATATACTGAGCAACAATTTAATGTTCATGCGAATAAACGAATATTCCCATCGTAAACATAATGAGGTAACAATATCTATTTTCCCTATGTTTGTGCTATCATAGGCTTTTTATCATAATTAATTGCTTAAAAGTAATAGGTACCAGTTTGCGTTCTTGTCGTACGGTTACTGCAACAGTTAAGTTACAACATTGTCCTTATTCCATTTTTAGCAATGATTTTAACTTGGTTGATTATTATATTCTTTTAACACATCTACATCTGGCGTAGAATGGTTTTAGAGTTACCTTACAGGCCGTAAACAATGCACTCCGGTGGACAACATGTCTTCCTGTTAGTGTAATGTCATGTCCCTGTTATCTCGGTGAGACTTTTACTACTTACAATTATTACTAACTCTGTCATTAAATACACACTCGTATCTCCTCTTTACCATTTATATGTTTGTGATAGTCAAATGTATCGCCAAGTGTCCCATTCAAAACCATCTGTTTCATCTCTGACATAAACAATAATTTAGCTGAAATTAGGAGATCGAGTAGTGATTATGGCTTGACATTAAGCTCATTAAATCCTTGAGTCAATATAATTGACACTCCTAGTATGAATGAAAGGGCTATTCTACCTCTCATTTTTTACAAAGAGCTAGATTTACCATTTAATCACTTCACTTCAAGTCTCTGTTAACGATGTAGAAAATTATTTGGACCAGACGTTGATCTTTCAATTGTGTAAAAATACACATCTGAATATTTTTTTAATTTTATTATTTGTAGTTTTTTTTATGACCACTTATATAACCTTTTATAATTTTTATAATAAAAAAATATGTAGACCCACGGTTTAATGAACAAATCATTTGGCTTCAAGACCGCCTTTAGTTTCATACATTTTTATATTCAATTATAGTTATTTTTTCTCGTATTTCAGTGTACAAAAAATTATATAAAATAATAATAGAGTATGTTTCATGTCCTTGATAAAAAACACTTGAAAAATCACATTCAGATGATAGGTACATATGGGCCTACTTCGGCTTATCGGCGAATAGTGGTATTAATTTATTTATTTTTAGTGTTTGCGCCATCTAGTAGATATAACTGTCCATAATTTATCCTTATATATATTTTACTATGGATAAAAATTGTAATTATAGTAGCGCACGCTATGTAATCGTCGAAAAGAGGTACTAATTTGGATATTGCAATGTTTTAAGTAATTCTAAATACCTAATACAATATTTATTACAAAAATGTGATAGAAATACGAAATTCACTTTTCACTTATTCCATACGTATTATTTTTTTTATAAATAGAAGTATTAAATATCGATTTGTAATATACCTATTAGAAATATTGTTCTGATTAAAATTGATTGAAATGTGTTTCAAAACAACATTATAATTTACAATAAAAATTAGTATGTATAGCGCCTTATCTTAACTTTGTTATAAAATAATTTAAATCATAAACTATGCACGAACGTTTATTTTGATAGTAAAAATGTATTTCTTTGTTATAAAATAAATTGTTAAGAGTAATATTAACTTTTAACATTAATTAATTGAAATGCATATTGTTAACAAACCTGTCAACTATAAAATTATGAACGTAGTGTGAAACTTAAATACGTAATTATCAATCTGAAAGCGACATCTAGTAACAGAAAGTTTAAACGTTTAAAATTGGTCTGAAATGACTTTGCTATTATCCAATAGAGGGCATGAGCTCAAATTAGATTCCTTTTTGTTTGTCTGTTTAATTTTGCTTACAAATTACAGATGACGCTTCTAAATTATATTATTTTTATATTACTCAAATTAGCAGACGGTCTATCTTATGGGAAATAGTCCCTGCCCCACTGGACATCTGCAACTTAAGGGGTAGATGTAGATGCGTTGCGCGCCTTGTTTGTAAAGCAGCCACCTGAACACTTGATGTTTAAATGATCCCATATTGTATAACAGCTCTCTATGTGAGAAGAGGCCTTTGCTCAACTGTGGGCTCTGACGATAATATTCAAGAGAAAGTTGTCTTAAGTTTGGCCATCGTTTTCTTCGGTCTAAAGATAAATGTTTGGATAGTTATATACGTACAGAGAAACTATTTTTAAAATATAATTAAAATATTACATGTGAATGTAGTCATAATAAAACATTTTACATAATTTGACTTCAACGTTGAATAGGAAATTCACACGTAACAACGTTTAATAGATATTTCATTTACATACTCGGTGTTAAAGAGGATTTTTGTTTAGTTTTCAAAACATCGACTATTTCGCATTATATATTAAGTTAATTATAATGATGTAATTTTGATTGGCCAACAAATGTCAAGTGAATATTAGTTTGTTAAATGAAAGCCACATTTGACCCGTTTTGACCCAAATTTAATTAAATTTATAACTGTACATAGATAATTAAATATATGAAAAAATAATACTTTATCATTTGTTAGGATTTTAATATTAATTAAGAAAAAACATGCACCTGTAATTAAAAGTATTAGTCCAAGAGCTAGTGAACCCTGGGAGTAACGGTTTCCTTGTAAGGTTAGAAATTTTTATGTGTTTATGTTTAATGTTTTCCTCATCTGAAAATAGTAAAAAAAATATTTTAATGAATCAATGTGGTTGTTGAGAATTAACTATCAAGCTCAATACATAGGACTGCATATTAAATAAATAAAATAAATGTATGTTACATACCTGAAATGCATTCCTCAGTTTTAGTCGATTGTGATGTGGCAGAATCAGCAGGTTCTTGTAAAAGTATGTCGTATATAGTAGATTTTTTTTGATGTCGCAGGGAAACTCTTTTTACGAGTCGTCCAACCGGCCTTGGTGGGGCTGGAAGGGATGTTTCAGACTCGACCTGGGCAGGCCCCTACTCACTGAAACCACTGCGAAAGCCATCGGCCGCTATGTCGGTGTACCCCGGATCTGTCAGCGACAGGGCACACCAGTGACTGGCCGGTCCTGGCAAAGACCGGACTTACTCCCTCGGAGAATGGGGGCAATCGACAACGTTTAATACGGAAGCGGGGGAGTTTTTTTTAATTTTTTTTTTGTAACCTTACAAAAGAGGAAAGTTTGAAACTCATTAGACCGAACGGAAATGTTTACAGAACACGTCGAGTGTAAAATTAAATTTCATTCGAGCTGGAACATTCAGCCATTCTTGACAATAAGTGTGTAGGTGACAGATACTATTTACTTACAAAATTTTAACCTTCAGCAATAGCACGTCTTATTTCATGGTTTTCTTTTGAATTTAAATATAATTTCCGTTAATAGTTAAGGGACACAAAAGGAAAAATTTCTTCGTAAATAAGACATTTGTAATACAGAAAATACAAGTGAAATAGAGAGTAGTTTTTCATATTGTATTTACGTGTTCGGATGTTAAATATTGGCTTTAATTATTCAGTGCATCGAGCTATAAACGATGGAGTTCAGTGAGCTGTTTATTCTGAAATGGTTGGAACTTGGGATTATTTCAGATAGAGTGAATACAGACAAAAAGGTATTTTTGACGTTCAATATATTCAGTACAGTTATTTGAATTTGTTAGTTTAGTTATTAGTTAATGAAATAATTTAAATCTTTTAATGGTCCATCTTATTAAAGCGCTGTTTTACTCATATTTTTAGCAGTTTTTTAAAACGTAATACCATTGAAAATGACGAAATCGATGTTAGGTATTGCCATGACAACTTTTTTTTGGAAACGTTATGTTTATAATAAAACCTAGATGAATAAAATATCGGTGGACTATTGAAGTGAAATGATTGTATCCTTTCCAATAATGTGTAGTTCCAGGATCACACATGATGAGGGATTTCTTGTTCACAAAGGAAGAGCTCCGATGGAATTTTGATTTAAAATGATGCTAACTGATGTGCAATGTTACGTGAAATTCTACTGCTAGATATTTATTCAACCCTGTATACAGAGAAAGAACAATTTTTCTCTGTATACAGGGTTTAATACAAATTAAACTTTGTTCAGGCTTTCCTTTTATTCTTTAACAAAGTTAAAAGTTTCATGCATTCCTATGATTTGAAAGACAATAGATAATGAAGTTGTAATCTTTCGAGTAAGTGGTGGGAATAGAAAATGTTTACGATAATTATCGTGAAAAATAAAACTCTGAAAAAATATTTTGATGTTTAAAAGATAGAGTTTTCTCTGTAAGGGAAACTTTTGATTTATATTGTATAAAATGTATGGATAAATTGAAACTAAATCCATTTCAGTAAAAAAAAAATATTGGCAGCAGTAATCCAAGTGTATTCGCTTCAATCTACTGTGAATCCAATCAAAGTTTCCTGCAACTCTTCACTTGTAAGAAAGATTCGTATTACTGTAGCTGCCAGCTACGAATGATGGGATAGCATCAACTTTGATTTTTTTTGTAATGCTTTAGGTAGAGGACTCTATAATTCTGAGACAACTGTCGCAACATTTTATTATCTTCATTTATCCAAGTTCCGTGATGTGTTTATGTAAACCGTTTTATACATTCTTTTGTTTCATATTGTTTTCAAAAATCTAACGTGATAAATTAATTACCTGTTTGAACATACATGTTTCTAACGAATTCCAATCAATAAAATTTTCTTATTTCTTATAATATAGTATAGTAAGCACATACTTATTGTATGTAAAGAATAATCAGGGTTTATAATTTAAATAAATATTGTAAGGTTATGAGGTTTTTTCTTGTTTTTCATTAAACGATTACACTTTTAAATATAATGTATTAAGTATACACTTTAAAATATAATATTCTTAGTACTGTTTAAATATAATGTACGTATTAGTACTCTTTAAAGAAAAGCTTATGTGAATAAAGCCGTTGATATTATACATATTATACAATAATGATCTCTAGTTCAAATTTAGACATATTCAAATATAAATTACAACACATTGAGAGCTACGTTTACTTCATGTATAATCAGAATACCTTTCAAACAACTCAATTGAGTGTTGATTAAACTGTTGCCTGTTCTAGGTTTACATTTACATTACAACATAAATCAATTTTGTTAATTTAAATATTATAAAAACAGAACAGCATTTCATATAACACAAATATGATTAAGAAATTTAACAACTACGACAATTCTTTAAAAAAAAATCTTATATCTGTTTGGGATTGCTTGCTGTTTTATTTAGATTTATAATTTGAGCACCGCACAGCGGATATATTTATATGTGAAAGATGGCAAACGAGCAGACGGCCTGCTTGATGGGCAGCAGTCACTGTCATTCATGGACGTCCGCAACATTGCTCTTGCGGGTGCGTTGCTAACTTTAGTTTTCGAGGAATAGGGAGGGGTAGGAATAAGGAAATGGCAGGAAAAGGAGGGAAAAGGGAAAGGGCAAGAGCAATTATACTACGTACCGATTTGTATATTAAAAAATGTAAGATTATATTCATTCCGAAATGTAAATGATGGTTAACAATGAATATGCGATTCATTTATTTTTGTGTGACCGGACCCCAGGCGGGACATTACGGAAATCTAATTCAAAATGTTGGATGGTTCACGCACGAGCTCCTTTCTAATTTTCCGACATTGTTTAAAATGAATTAGTGTTTGATTGCTTCTTCAATACACGTATACACGTATTTTATTCGTCCAACTTGATTTTTTTATCTGAATTTGTTATAATATAACCTGAACTTTTTTTTACTTACAAGAATTGCTTTTATTTCTGATTTTTTTCTGTAGACACGTTTTTGAATTATTTATATTATTGAGCTTAGTTAAGCATTTATAGATTGTCTTCTCTAAATAAGAGATTATGAAAAAGAGTGGTATGTAATACATATAATGTAATGTAAAAATATTACTCTTCATGTTATTTTACATAAAGTCAGTGGTGGCCTAGTGGTTAAGGGGGCCCGCCTTTCGTTGCCGAGGGCGCGGGTTCAAACCTGGCAAGTACCAATGTGATTTTTCGAAGTCATGAGTACTTTCTCAGAGTATTTAGACATCACTGACATATGGTGAAAGAAAACATCGTGAGGAAACCTGGACTTATATAGTTTCACAATTATAAGTTTGAAATCACCAACCCGTCTTGAGCAAGCGTGGTGATTAATGCTCAAACCTTCTCCATGTGAGAAAGAGGCCTTGCTCAGCAGTGGGCTCTGATAGGCTGATGAATGAATATTTTACATAAAAACACAGCAATTGCTTAAAAATTTTGAATTTCTTTTTTTACACATTGTACAATATGTTGAAATAGGTTAATGCGTTTATGATTGCAACAGACATTTTTTATATAGTTTTATATACATAAAAATGAGTTAGTTAAAAACACAACTGCCCATTTTTGGCGTCGTCCAATTTTGCTTAAAAATACAAATGATGGCAATGTTTTATTAAAATAGTTTTTTGCTTTCGTAGTTAATATATGTATATGATTGATTGGTTAATTAAATCATGAAATCTTCAATTAAAATAAACAAAATGCTTCATTGATATAATTTTATTTCAACTAAAATGTTCTTTTACATATTTTTGTTTACTGCTATAGAAAAAATATTAAATAAAATAAATGTATACCTTTTATTATTTAAATAATGGTATATTCTTCATTTTAAAGGAATCTTCATAGGGATTTTTACAACCCTGTTTCAATACCTTCGTGTCCTAAAAGAAGGAGATTTCTAAACCATATAACTCGTGGGTTCCTTTATCGCCGAATAAGATTCTGGCTTTGATACAGTAAATATGGTTTCCTTGTTCCACTTTTATATTGCGGTTTCGTAAAAGATTAATATTAAGTAAATGTGGGGAATGTGTATAGAATTTGAGTGAATGGTGACATCATAGATCGATTATTATAGGCAAACATAGTCTAACATACCTCAGTCAGATTTACTTTATCTTTAAAGATTAAGATTAAATCTAAATTCATGGATGTTGGTCTTGATTTATTATTTCCAGTATGGATTGTGAGGATGTTTTTATCTAACAAAATTTATATCTTGTCGATTGTTCTACAACGATGTAAGAAATCAGTCTATTTGTGATGAAATCATCAAGCGTGACTGAGCATTTGTAATCTGAACTTATATTATTTAATGTGGACGTGTTCACGACTCTAGTATGGACCGAGTTCCTTTAAATTTAACTTAATACATCAAAACTAATAAATCCATGAGTAATGCGGATCACTGATAATCTCCAAGATAAGATGATTAAAAGAATGTAGGACCAAGCTGACATCACAAATAACAGTAAAAGGAATTCGCTGATAATTACATCGACATTAAATCTTTTGTTACAAAGTCATTTCATATTTTTTTAAATAAGAACTTTAACTATTTACATTATTTCCTCAGTATAAAATATTCTTGGCGTCTTAGGGAAAGAAAACTATTTCAGTTCGAATGCTATTGTTTTGACTTAAAATGGTACTGTGTATTTTTATTATCTTTGTATTAATTGTATTAAATATATTTTATATGCAGGAATTATGAAAGCCAAATGCTTACATAATCCCTGTACATATCATATTTCATTTTCTAATTTATGTGATAATGCAAAATGTTGAATGACTTAAGATGCGATACGTTTACTGAAATATTTAAGGCAGAAACACATTATTACATATAACGCGACGCGACCCGATGAAACGCGATGTTGAGTCGAATCAAATGTATGGTTTTCTATAGACTAGAATCACACTTTGAACACGCGACGCGACGTAACGCGCGCACACGCCACCTGATCGAGACGTTCCAGATCTGTGTGTCGCCCATGGTGGGGGTAAACACGCCACCCGACGCAGCGCGCGCAGTATGTTTCTAGACAACACTCTACGCCACGCGTCATGCGTTCCACAACTGTCACTTTATGCTAATTTCGTATTAATTTTTTGCATTTATTTTGCGAAATGAACAACGAACAATTAATTGAGTTGGTAAAACGATATCCTGTTCTATATGACATGAATTTACGTATACATATACAGGGATCATACCGTGAGCAATAATGCATGGGAAGAAATTGCCGAGCAAAATTTGCATCAAATCTTCTTCAAAGTCTTCATCTGACTCGTTATTTATTAAATCAATAGGACACAACTATCCTTTTCCACTGCTGTTAGCTAACTGTATTCAGAAATTGCTAGTATGTCGTGGCGTCGCGTGTTGGTAATATGCACGGTGCATATCGGGTATCGACATGTTGCGTAGCGTCGCGTTTTAATAATGTGTTTCCGCCTTTATTAAACCCGACAAGATTGCAACCTGCGACGTCGAGTCCAGTCATTTTACTCTAGCCCTCTCTAACACCAGTCTTGTTTTAAAACAGTTTTCTACTCTATCACACGGAAAGAGAGTTAGATCTACATAGCGAAATAAGTTCTTCATCTTTGATTAAAATAAAAATTATTATTATTATACCACATATCATCGCTCGTGAAGATAGGTACATACTGAGGCTAATCCGCGAGGCTATTGAAATTAAAAAAAAACATCCCAATTTCTTTAAAGAAGGTGGAATCTATCAAACACCTGGAATCCCCTTCTTAAAAATATAAAATCCCATGTCCGTGAGCACACCGCAGGACCCTGAGACACCGTAACCGCATTCTGCCGGCATCCAGAGCGGTATGCCAGAAAATTAAGAAATCGATTGTGATAGGTGATAAATAACTATAACAACCGACAGACATTCACATCTCGTCTGTCCGTGATCACGGTTGCTCATTAGTAGACGAAACGTTGGGAGTATGTAGTTTTTTACAAAAATAAAATCGCGTAGTATAATCCGAAAAATATTATTTTCATTTAAATTAATTATTATTACAGGCGTATACATACTTTTAATAGTCATATTTTAAATATGGTTTCATTTAAGAGAATGAAACGCATTGTGATTGGTTAACTAGTACTTATTTATCTACAGATTTCCTTGTAGTATATCATTGAAAACTATTAATTTCCTAAGAATGATTTCTATATTTTATTGTTATTATATCTTTTAAATAAATATTTGATATTTCATGCCATATCAACTGTATACTTATTTCTGTTGCGAGGATAGGTGTGGATAAAAATTAATATTTAGCTTTTAAATTTTAATGTTGTACATATAAAAAACATATATATGTAAGGGAGGGAAATATTTATTGGTTCTTAATTGTAATATTTGTTTATGTTGAAGGAATTCATATTTAACATTAGTCATGCAATATAAAAAAGTTATAAGAAGATGTAATATTTTTATTGTTGTTACTATTGGCGAAACATAAAAGACATTTTTATAGTCCATTTCCATTCCGAGAAGTTTTCTCATGATTGCGACGCAATGGCACTTGTACAATTACTTTTAAACATTCTCTCGATAGATTCAAAGAGAAACTTCCACCGGCAACCCATTATAAAGTCTTTAAGAAAGGGAAGATAAAATTTTATTTCAATATCTTCAATCTTACATTAGGAGGGCTTAGTAACTGACAGCAATGGAAGATTAATATATCCAGCAACTGTATTTTTCTTCAGTTTTTACATCAATGTTTGCTAGTTTATATCGACCAGTTTCTGTGTGAGAAGAAACAAACTTTCAACCAACGGTTATAAATACATATTTAAATAATAAAATACAATCACCAATTGTTTAATTGGATTAAAACATGTATATAACTTTAAGATTTGTTTGTTTTAAACGAAAGTCAATGATTAATGAATGAAAATTCATTATAATTGAAAAGAATAACGTTGTGAAAGAAAAGTTAATGAATGTTGATGACTGAAAGTTTTAATTTTACCAGAATGTGAATACACTGAGATTTAAACAAGAGTTCTCAGTATTTTAAATCAAATTCATTGTTTCGATACTTTAATTGCCTCGACAAATACGAACGATATAATTATTTTAAAAATGAGTTGTATTTATTAATTTAATATAAAAAGTTATGCTCAAATAAAAATAATAGAGTCAAGTGTACTTCAAACAAGTTACTTACTTTTGTACTCCGATTGGGCTGGAATAAATATTAATCTAAAACACAATTGGGCGAAATGAAAAGATTATCACGCGAAACTCAATTCAGGGCATAAAGCGGCCGAAATTTAATCGGAATTAAATTTTCAAGGAAAAAGTTGCAAAGAAATAAACAGGGTGTGGCGTGGAATAGCTATTGAAATTACTAAGTAATTTAATAAAACGGATGATAAGTCTAACAAGTGAGTCCCTGCGGTGGCTAGATAAAAGGAAATAACTTTAACGAGAAAAGTTCGCGCTACCCGGAGTGGGGCGTGCGAGGGGAGATAGAGGACCAGTGGCATATTTTAAATTCCCAATCACAATTAGGTCAAATAGCTAAAGAACACTTATGCACGTTTCCAATCAAGAAGGTGTACTAAGGTTTTATCTCTATTTGACCAGTAAGCTCATAAAGTAACATCTGTTTTCTTTGAATTAATATCTAGCAGCAATAAACTGTAGAGAAAAAAGTTTGATGAAGTTCTTTTTCTACTTCTACATTCTATTTATTATTGTATTGATAATAAAACTCAACAGTAAGATTCTCAAAATAAAAGATAAGATAGAATCTGTAATTTGCTTAATAAGTGAAGAAATTCTCAGACTTTACTGGGTGGGGTGGGGAGGGGTCTAAGGGACCTTAGTTCATGCTGTCACAAACTCATTACTCCTTTTTTCTATTCCTTATATCTATAAAGTTCACCATATACATTAAGTATAAAATCATTAGTTTCTATGGAAATACATCCACATAACATGGGATCTTAGTTTTATGTTCTCACATAAATTAAAAAGTTTATAACTTAACATCGAAGAATTTCTTGAGACGGTTGAGTATTAAAATATTTTAACGTTGCAAAAGTTATCCTAAAGTATCGAGTGTTACGAAAGTTGATAATAGTTAAGTTGTTATAAATTAAGAGAATGAAGTTTGCGAGGAGTTTAGCGTTAATAATAAATAGAGAGACTCAAAGCCGTCGTGAGTACGCATGTTGTGCATCTTGGGATATGATAATTCTACTTCTTGACTGAATGTTCCCTATTACAGAGTTTCTGTAAAATTTGTAGTGGATTCTGTAATCAAAATTTAGTGACCTTTAATTATAAATTCTATTTTCATAATATTAAAATATTTATTACTGAGCTTTTTAGAATATTGTGTAACTATGTGCATTATGTTGAGCAAGCAATTATGAGTGAAGTCACAGTTCAAATGATTTATATATTCCTGTTTAATTTAACATGCATAATTTATGCAACACATTTGTTGTTTGTTTAGTAAATTTAATTTGTTACATTTCGCACAAAGCCAGACTTGTATATAATACATAGATGAGTTTAATAATGATTGTTTGGATTTTTTTGTTGCTATTTTCATTGATTACATTATTTCAATCAGTTTTTGTTCAATAACATTCTTGATCTTCATTAGATCAATCTGAACTGTGGAAAACGTTTATTAATTTTTGATATTGAACTATTTATTATAATTTAATTCACTATTACAAACAAGTTTTTTTTTTGCAATTTTCAACAGTCAACAACGATGCACTACCGAGTTGGCAACGTGTTAGGTAAATTAATGATGCGGTGAACACTATAAAAGTCCATTAGTTTTGGCAAACTCTCAGCATTGATAGTTTAGAACATAGTATTATTTATGTGAGACTGTTGGGTGTGAAAAAAAAAATGCAAAAAATTTTTTAAATGCCTAATAACCTAATAATATAAATGATAACAGAATTTTCTATTTCAATAAAATTTAGAAATCTTTTTTTACGAGAAAAAATGTAACTGTTACATTATCCTAACCGCTTTGTTTCTTTTTATTTGAGTTGTTAACGTATGTATAATAGACCCTGACTGTATGAAGCCTTTGAAGGGTTATTACTTACTTACTTACTTTCTTCGGCGCTACAACCCTTTGTGGGTCTTGGCCTCTTCCACAATAGACTGCCATGATTGAAGGGTTATTAATAAAAGTAATATCATGGTATTCAGCTATCCAAAAAGAGCAAAAGTGGAAGTTGCGAAACAGAAGTAATAAAAAAATAATAATTGTAAGTAATACAGCTGAGAAGCCAAACATAATTTAAGACTTCGTCAACAAGCAGTTCTTTGTTTGTGCCATTTTTCTTTGTCAAATCTCGTGTAAGGGTTGAATAAATATAAACATCCAAAGGAGCTGAAAATTTGTTTAATCTTCCGGACCTTTGAGCGAATACAGAGTCGTAAGTAGATCAAAGAAATTTAAGATATGTTTTGTTCTATGTATGTTTGAATAAACACACTATCGTTATATTTTCCTCTGATGATTGTTAAAATAATTTAAATCTAACAACGCGTTCTGCTATTCTAATGTCAATCACAACTTGAAATTTGTGTTGGAAATATTCTGTTGACTAAAGTGTAAACGGTTATGTTTAAAGTTACAAATTGCAGCCAATAAAAATACTCATATCAAATGGTACTTAACATCAAGGTCCTGAGTTATTTCAAATGATTAAATATTTTGCGTGATAAAAGCTTATGTGGCTATCTGGTTTAAAATGTTAACTCTCTTGTTAATAAATCTATTACTGTTATTGTTGAATGCAGTTGTTATTTTAATAATTAAATTAATTTCAGTAATTTGTCAAGTAAGTTTTTGTTACTAAATTTATTAATTCCCTGATTTTATTGAAAAAAAAATTATTAAAGTTTCTGTGAAAAGAATGTGTATGTAAGTTATATATTATATTTACTAAATTGTATGCAGGGTGGCGTAAATAAAGTTAGATATTTGTCTAACTTTATTTTATACACACATTTGTGTGTAAAGGCTTGAAGGGATATAAAAAATATTTGCATATTAATTTTGGTATATACGTTAGATTTTAATGAAATTTGTAAAAAAATTGTAAACTAATTTCACCTTTATATTTATTATTTTAATTACTATAAAGTGTACCTGACATGTGTACCGCGAACTTGCTACACCTAATTGATCAGTTAATTAGTCTGTGTACCTTTATATTACTATACTATACTATACTATAAATATCTTACTGCTAAATGAAAACTAAAACTGATAAAAACTGCTTACTATGTAACTATCAGGGACAAACGAAATGTCGGACATATGTTGTAACGTCAGAATTACAGGTATTTTAAATGTAATACATAACAATTATAGGAATGGTTTTTGTAGAACTATTTCTATATCTTTCTTTAGTTTAGCAAGATCATTCTCCTGCGGACCACCGAAGATGGCAAAGGTTAAAAAGGTAATTTTCAGGACAAGGACCAGATGTGAAACAAAATATTACACATAGCAATCCATCTATCATTTTTGTGAAATTAGGTAAATAATCCTTTAGAGCCTTCAGTTTAGTAGAAGTAAATTTACCTTGATCATCATTTCTTCAAAGAAACTCTATTTAGCTCTTTTTGTTCCCAAGTCAACTTTCCTATAATCTATATAAAAGTACTTTTAGTAATAAACGCACAAAATAAATTTTGTGAAGGATTAAACGAAATTCAGTAACTTGTTATTTTACTCTATGTATATGAAATCCGGAATAGTTTTGTTTAAAACATGATAGTATAACAGTTACACTACAGTAAAATTTTATCTATGGGATTTATAACTACAATATTATTTTGACTTTATCAATAGATAGAAGTGATTAATTACCCAACAGCATAAAGTTGGTTTTATATGCTAGTTGACCTTGTTGAAAAGATTTTTCCCAGACCTCATAGAATCTACTAGAGGGGTTCGAGCATATATTTTTAAAATGTAATTGCTTTATAAATAAAAATGCCCTACTAATATTTAAAGGATAGATACCGTGATAAAATATGAGAAAAGACTTATGCTAGTTTTATAAGTAAATAGGGTACAATGCAAATATTCAAAACATCATATTTACATTTATTTGTTACCATATCTTGACATGAGATATATTAAAAATTAAATACATTTCTATTTAAGTCGTTTGTTTAAATTATACAGTTCAGTGTAACATACATATCAGTAAATGTATTATTATTAATATGGTACAAATACAACAAAAATCATGATGTAACATTTAACAAAGCGAGTTAAGGCACACAAAAATTCACATCACATACGATAAATATTTGCTTATAAATTACAATCATACCGAGGAGCAGTTAATCTTTACAATATATTTAATTTAATTTTGCATTGTGACGTATATTCTAAAGTCTATCTCATTGCTTGCATGATATGCATGACAACGTGTTTTTAATTATCATCAGTTGTGTTGCTTGTTAGTTTATTAGCTATATACATATTATTTAGCCTCCACTCACGCTCTCTCACCTGAATTCTAATAAGTTTTAAAATGTATAGACATAATCATCTTATTTAATATTGTTGACGGTATGCAAATTGCATTATTTCTTGTGATGAATTACAAGAATATATCATAGTGATGCTTGATAAATTATAGTACTAAATTATTCATACAATGTTAAGTTTATTCTAAGACTCTAATCGTAATTGCATGTGTTTGTACTTGATTAAAAACTAATTTAAAAGTGCGTGTATTTTTGTAACTTTTTTTTATAAGTAAAATAATTTGAAGAAATTATCATCACCATCATCATCAGCCTATCAGAGGCCACTGCTGAGCAAAGGCCTCTTCTCACATGGAGAAGGTTTGAGCATTAATCACCACGCTTGCTCAAGACGGGTTGGTGATTTCAAACTTATAACTGTGAAGCTATAAGACCAGGTTTCCTCACGATGTTTTCCTTCACCGTATGTCAGTGGTGTCTAAGTACTCTTCAGAAAGTACATATGACTCCGAAAAATCACATTGGTGCTTGTCAGGTTTGAGCCCGCGCCCTTGAACTAGGCCACCATTGATCACAATAATTTCTTCAAAACTATATACTTTCATATATTAAGTAAGATTATTGCTCATTACTTGAATAATGAAGTAAATAGTCTTATTTGATCGTCTGCCCGGGGCCGACTCTTCGTAGCAATAATTTCCCAAAACGACATTTAGGAACCTAAAATGACGGAAACGTTGGTAATTGCCCTCTCGCGAGAAAGGCTGAAGAATTACTCTTGGTTCACGAATCAAAAATTAAGTTCTCATATTATGATTGACATTTTAATATATTTTATTTCATGCTTGTTATAATATAAATAAATTTAATAAGGTTTTAGGTAAAAATTAAGGTATATATAATCATTACTTTGAATTGTCCGAGTAAGAATAGTTTCAAAAAGAATCAAGAAATGATTCCGTTGGTTGAGAAAATTATGGAACATCACTGCTAATTTTTTTTTGCAAATTTGTACAAAACAATAAAAAAGTGGTACAAAGAATACCTATGTGAAAAATCAATATGGAAATATTTGTCTGAAAGGTTTCAGACTTCAATAATTGCGCCGATCTAATATTTAATTTTACGATTTTAACAGATCAGAGGAAAGTTTAATTGATATACAATCAAAATTTTACAAAAACCAATACTATATGATATAGAATTCGATTTCGAATCGAAAAGAAACGTATTCGAGTTCAAAGTTCGAAATTCAATAGTAAAACAAGGCAGAATTCCTGCAAATGAAGTTTGGCGTTTAAAAGCCCCGTAATGTGGATTACAGACAATTGAGTTTGATTCTCGGCTAACTCACATCAAGCTCCGACGGACCGACGCTTATTACAAATGTTCCATTAAGCTTGTACATCTGAATACTGTAACTTGTGAAAGATATATCGTTTAGAATAGAATAGAATAGAATAGTATAGAATATTCTTTATTGTACACCCCAAACAGTAAATTTTACACGGAACAAATAACAAAATGCTTTAAGGCAGAAACATTAGGCTAATCTAACAACCTATTAACGTACTATTTTCTTATTGTTTAAATTATTATATATATATCCTTTATTGCACAAAAAAAAAGAGACAGAAAATAACATAATAGAAAAGAAAACATACAAAGGCGGACTTATCTCTAAAAGAGATCTCTTCCAGTCAACCTATGGAGGTGAGTGATAAAAGTCATATAGCGGGCGATTTAGTGCAGACTACTCTTTATATACTTACATACATTATAAAATAATATTTATATAAATAAACATACATACACATACATACACATATATACATAAATAAATACATATCAACATATACATATATACGTACAAAACAATGTAATACATAAATACATATATGAAGAGATCAGTTTATGAGTAAGGGTAAACTTGGGCCAGGAAATGCTGTCTTAAACGTTTTTTGAAAATATCAATAGTGGTACTATCCTGTATGAATTTTGGAAGTTTGTTCCATAGCAGCGGAGCTCGTACTGTGAACGACCGAAGTCGAAATTTGCTGTTACTCCGAGGCACGTCAAGCATCGTAGTGACGCAAGAACGCCTGGAGCGGGTCGAAGGAGGAAGCAGGTTAAGGCGGGAGCTGAGGTATTCAGGAGTATTAGGGTTTGTAAGAATATTGAATAGGACCGAAAGGATGTGCATATCACGGCGAAATCGAATAGGCAGCCCTTTAAGTTGAGCGCGGAAGAAGGAAACATGGTCGAACTTACGTAGCCCGAAAATGTGTGCAGGTAAACTATTTCATCAATTGTAAAGCTTTCAAGTGGTTATTAGCTCATTTGAAGTGAATATTGGCAAAATGTTTATTAATAAAGGAGTCAATAAACATGAGCAGACGGGCGGTGTGACTATTTTCCAGACGATAACATGAAGTAGAGATACAGTTCTATTAAATAAATAAGAAGTTGTTTAAATATAGCTACATTTATTGATTATACACGCGTTCCTACAAATTTAAATTTTAATTATGATTTGTTCACTAGTAAACATTGTAAATTAAAAAAATTTGAATATTAAATAATAATCATACAATTTTAAAATTCAGTTATTTTAAAATTATTAAGAAGAAATATTAAAACATATACAATTTGCATTAACTCGAATGTTAGAAACGTAAAATCATTCTTATATGTATAATATGGCTGATACCCTAAGATAGCAGACCCATTTATTTTTTTTTTCAGTTTTAAGTACAAGCAATAATAATTAACCTTCATGAATCATATTTTTAAAATAAAAATTGTCAGTCGTATTTTTTGCAATTATACAAAGTAATAGGTTCCTGTCAAATTAAATTCATGCATTTTGTTAATATCTACATAGATATAATTTTATGTTTTGGAGATGCTTCCATTGATTTGTCTGTTAATAACGGATTTCTGAAATGCACAAATTACATGAATTATATCTCTGCTCAAAATGTTTCCTACTAATCAAGTAATAGAGTATGTTTGAGTTTAATTTATGGATATAAAATCATATACATATATACGTAAGCGAAGTTACGAGTAAATTAAAGTGGACAATCTTGTTTGGTGTCCCAGATTTCGGTCCCGTAAATTTTCATTACGGAACGAAAACCTTAAATGAATTTATGGCTTTACACACAAACAATATCGCTTAAGCAAGCAATGGGCGGTTTAATTTGGTCATGTCAAATTATACAATAGCCTCGTCCTGACATAATATCGTAAACCTATCTTTGTACAAACAGTTACTTAATGACATTTTTCTTCCTCCCAGAAACAACACACTTTATTTTACTTCATAATGCATAATAGAAAAAGTAGCTTATATAACAATCATATAGTTTTTTGGCGGATCTAAAAATATGTCGTGTACTTAGCTACAGTACAGAGGTAACCAAAAGAGAGTATGATACACTGTTATTGGCCTTCCGCTTTTCAAGAATGAATGGTGTGCACTCTACATCATGACGGATAATGGGAATCTCTCTTAATAACTAAAATTAAGATATCTTTGTTATTGTGTAATAAAATACATCAAGTTATATCTGTTTGTAAACGTTATGGCAAAAAAATTAATTCTTAAGGAGGCGGCAGCGTTGAAAATATTATCCTTATTTTTAGATGAAAACTTGTACCTTTTACATCCTGAAAACGCTGAAGGTATAAAACATTTAATAAGTATAATTATATACCTTTCCCGGAATATACAGGAGATGTATAATGTTAAGACGAAATTTAAATGCTTGTTTCTTGTCATAAATATGTACAAGGGAGTAATTATGTAGGTTTGGATCTGCGCCGATAGTAACAAATCACAATACGTGAAGTCGTTGTTTTAAATCTTTAATAGTGCTTAACTTTTCAATACTACTCCCACGATTTTCATTCACTTTATGAATTGTTTTCTCACTAAATTTGCTAATAGAGTAATAGTTATAAACTTTGATATTCATATTACTATTTTAATAATATTTTTAGAGTCGGTTGCCCTTTCCCTATTCCTGTCCTTTCCTACCATTTCCTTATTCCCATCCCTCCCTAAAAAAAAGGTTGTCAACGCATCCGCAACAAAGATGTCGCGGATGTCCATGGGCGGCGGTAACCACCTTCCATCAAGTGGGCCGTCTGCTCGTTTGTCACCTTTAACATAAAGAAAATACAACTCAGAATTTATAGCAAAGACATAATATAGGTAATTAAAAATCAGACGCATCATAAAAAATACGTGTATTGTGCAATCAAACGTTGAGTCAAGGGTCTTATAAACTTTATAGTTTTAGTACTTAAGCCCTGCACTGTATCTACTATCTGTACTAAGCCATGATTGTAGGTTAGCTTCACAAATTAATTAGTGGTCCGCGAGGAGCAATTACACAGAACTACATATGCATTAAGCCATAATATTAAAATTTAAATTTAACCTTATTGGATCCTGTTGTTTTCCTTAACCGCATACAAACATATTTGGGTGCGATAAACAATTTAGATAATACATCTAACTAAACTAAACTATTCCGAATCTGAATTTAATAAACATGCTGGTTTTCCACGAACAACTTTAATTGAATGAAAATTGCATTGTTTTAGTTGATTAGATTTTCAACATAATAGTAGTTTGATGTCTACTATGCTTGAAATAACATTTATATAATAGAAAGTAAATATATTTTTTATATAAATTAGTACAATTAATCCTCTTATTATTTTAAACATACTTTCTATGGTAGATATAGTGCAATAGCCGTAGTGAAACCATAAACCATATAAATCTTTTATCTATTGCCATCCATACTGTCTCCGTAATATGTCACTATAATCAGTACTTCGTAGCAAAGCTAATCCAGTGGTAGAATTATCTCTTACGAGTATCGCTCCCCCTAAACCTAATAAGCTTTAGGAGCTTATTTGATATGTAATTACTTTTTGTTACCTACTTTGATTTGATGACTTTCTATTAGATAAACAAATTTTAAGAAGTAATAATATATTGGGTTATTTTAAGCGAATATTATCTACTTATTTTTGTAAATGTAGCCGACAACTTTTTTAGCATTTTTTTTTGCAATATACGTATATAAAATTTTAAAAGCCAGATATTCTATTATTTTCTATTCCGATCGTTGATTCTGTGATTACCAAGTTTCAATAACATTTTCAAACTGAACTGTTAGACAAAGTAAATCTTCTATATATATAAAAATGGATTGCTGTTCCTTAGTCTCGCTAAAACTCGAGAACGGCTGAACGTATTTGGCTAATTTAAGTCTTGAAATACTCCTGGAGGTCCAGGGAAGGTGTAAAAGGTGAGAAAAATTGGAATAATTGCCGGGAAAACCCTAAAAACACCCCTTTTCTATTTCCCATACAAGCGATTTTTTGACATTAGACTTGACAACTAACTAATATGTCAATAATTCTGTTCGATTGAAACAGTAGAAATTTATTAAATACCAATACCAGGTTATTGAAGATGGAATAGAGTTTGCCCGGTCAGCTATACCTATATTACTAATGACGAAATTTACGCGGACGAAGTCGCGGGCAAAAACTAGTATATGTATATAATACTCTTTATTGCACTGTAAATTTACATATAAAATCATTGTTCACAATATCTGTTTATTATTAATTATACAAGCCGGCGCCGTTCGTTTTTGTGAGTTGAAGTTGGTGAACATCTTCTGTTAGCAGTTCAAGGGGTGGCTATAAAAGTAAATATTCCGTATTATGTCACGCTCATCGTAAAACGCAATAGCATGCAGAACATCTTTCTTTTTTTTTTTTTATATCATAGGGGGCAAATGAGCGGGCGAGCCATCTGGTGAGAGATAGTCATCGCCGCCCATAAACACTCGAGGAGCCAGAAGGCGCCCGAGTGCGTTGCCGGCCTTTCAAAAATAGGTACGCTCTCTTCTTGAAACACCCTAAGTCGTAATGGATAGGGAATACGTCGCGAGGCAGCTGATTCCACAGGGTGGTGGTGCGTGGCAGAAAATTTCTTTTGAAGCGCACTGTGGTTGACTGCCAGCTGTCAAGGTGGTGCGGATGGTATTGCAACCTGTGGCGTGCAGTGCGGTGGTGGAATTCAGCTGCCGGCAGTAGCCCAAAGAGCTCCTCAGAGCATTCCCCATAGTAAAGGCGGTAGAAGACGCTGAGAGAGGCAACGTCTCTCCGCAGGGCTAAAGTATCAAGCCGATTGGTAAGATCGGTATCGTCGACCATTCGAGTTGCACGACGTTGGATTCGGTCAAAAGGAAGAAGTTGGCACTGGGGCGCTCCAGCCCAGAGGTGAGAGCAGTACTCCATGTGAGGTCTAACCTGCGCCTTATACAGCGTCAGGCGTTGACCCGAAGTGAAGTACCGCCCCGCTCTGCGAAGTACGCCAAGTTTTTGCGATGCCACCCTGGCCTTATCTTCCAAGTGACTACGAAACTGTACATCACTCGAAATGGTGACACCCAGAATACCAATACTGGCTGTGGGTTTAAGGGAATTGTCCTGGAACCGAGCTATTACGACAAAGGGTGTTCTTTTCGCGGTGAACGCGCAGACTTGTGTCTTAGTTGGGTTAAATGTAACCAGATTGGTTTGTCCCTAGGATGACACTTGATCAAGTAGAGACTCGATGCTAGACACAAGTCTACATCGACACTCAGCGACGTGGTCCTGAGAAAGTGTGCGTTCTCCGGTATATAGCGTATCACCAGTGCTGTCATCTGCATAGCAATGAATATTGCCGACGAATAAATTTGTAGTACAATGTAGTTTAAATTTCGTATCAAAAAATTCCAAAACTTTAGTTACTGCTTAAATCAGAATTTGTTTTGCTAAAAGTATTTATCCCTTATAATTGTGTATGTATGTAAAAATTATTTAAAAGATTTTATATGATATTCAGATATTGGTTCTGGAATTGTATATTACATCGTCGTTGATTGACTTTTAATTAATATAACCACAACACAATTATACTGTTATTAACAAACTGTTACTTCTCCTATCAAAAGCTTCAAGATTTAATGAATGTGAAAGTGAATGAAGTATATACATTATAATAATTATTTATTATGGTTTATTCAGATAATCTAATTATGAATATTCAATGATTGAGATTTATTAATAATTTGAGATATTCTTAAAACGAGGGAGGAGATTTAGTATTTTCGTTTTGTTCACGTCTTTACAGCTCAGTTTCAATACCAAGTAAAGATCTTTTCTTATAGAAAAGAGTGCGACTTCCAAAGGGAGCCGATCATTTTCAGTTCCTTACTGAATTGGTTACAGATAAGGTTTACCAAGCACAAACATTGTAGATAGAATAATACATATAATAGAATAACTGATACATATATCTGATATAATGTTGTAAGTAATAAAATTTGTATGACAGAAAAATTCTATTCCCCGGGAATCACGTGATTTGATTGAACGGTACACCGAACAAAAACATGTCAAAATGAACTAAGCTACCATGGAAAAGAACGAAAAAATATTTATAAAGTAATTTCAAAATCATTATATAGCTCAATAGCTTTACTGGTTTTATCATGTTAAAATTGCTTGAAAACTTAATGTGTTTTTGGCTTAATTGATCCTGTGTTTAAAATTTCTTTTTTACTGTAAATTCTTTTCATATAATTTAGTTTTATAAGCTTTTAATATTTATAAGTGAGTGTCAAAACCATAAATTACAACCCATTTCATGCTCTGTTTTCATCTCAATTTTATTATTTATATCTTATTATTAATTCTTTAAAAATTTCATTTTTCCCGACATGAACATAAAACAAAATATGAAAAATCCTTTGATTTCCTAATTAAATTATTTTCTTTCAAAACCCTTACTGATCTTTTCAAACATCGGGTCGCCACTCCTCATTTCATTAAGCCGGTTCCCAACATCTGTTGCTTTGAAACTTGACGCTTTGTTTCGAATTTCTTAAATGAGCACAGATCATTTAAGAAATTCGAATGAAACTTATCTTTGTAAAAATCTTTGAAATTTCAGGAGGAATGGAAATATTAACTGAAATGTTACATTAAGAAGAATATACAATTACAATGGCTATTTGATATAATAGAAATATATAACAAGATTAATTTATATCGATGTCTAACTTGCACATTATGAATGTATAATGTGTAACAATCCTATTTCATTTGTATGATTTGTAAACATTAAATATGAGGAAGTGTCTGTGATAAAAGTAATCTATGCAAATTATATTCTTACTCACATCTCTTGTTGTTATTATTTGAGAAACTTTACTTATTTCTTGTCATGTTCCTTCAGTTAATTCAGAGACATACATTTATGACTCATTTGAAGAAAACTTAATCCCAGTTATATATGACAAATCATACAAAGATATTTTTATTATAAAGAAAATATATAAACGGGGTAAGTAATTATTTACAAGTGAAATGTAGCTTTTCCACCAAAGAAATTTAAATATCTGACTTGCATGTGAATTTGTTGCGAGTTATTTTTTAAGTTATTGGTTATAAGCGTTTAAGATTCTGTGGAAGCAACATATAATTTTACATTATGAGCTTGTATATCGTGTTTTGTGTATCTCTATCTTCTTCTACCTGGCAATTTCCCAGCTATAGCCAGGGTCTGCCTTACATTTTGTGAATAGTTTTGGCTATTTGTTTTTACGACCGGCCGCCTGCCTGACATCAACCCTCTTTTGGGAATCAGCATTTATCAGTGGTGTCTAAATACTCTGAAAAAGTACATATGACTCGGAAAAATCACATTGGCACTTGCCCGGATCAGGATCGAACCCGCGCCCTCGTGCATGAGAGGCGGGCCTTTTTAACCACTAGGCCACTACTGACTTAACTATCTCTATGTTTTACTCAAATTGTACACTGTTTCGTACAAGTTAGGGCTTGAGCAACGATAAAATACGTTTGTTGAAACTAAACGTTACAAACTTAATGTGTTTTGCCGAAGTAATATTTATTCCTTTTACCATTCGAATTTCATCGGATGCAAGTAAATGTTTGTAGTTTTGTAAGTAAATATTTCTCTTTAAGACCAAATTGTTCCGGCTTGTGGCGTCCCGTCTGAATATTTGTTTGTTAAACAGATATATTATGTAACATAGCGTTCTAATTTACTTGCTTCTATTGATCTTAAGAAGCCTGCAACGGTTATAGCGATGGCCATAATATTACATTTATATATTTTCCATTCGATTCTTTATTTCAATATTCGTTTTAACGGAAGGCGTTATTTGTAGTGCATTATGTATACAATAGACATATGTATAAATTATTTTCTCTGTTAATAAAATGCCTTTACAGACAAGACGACTTCTTTTTTACAGACAAGATGGCTACACAAAATTGGAAACTCTAAGTTTTTGTTTTATGTCTGTGCCCTCGCATAGATATTTTATTAGCGTTGTAAAAGTTTATCTCGTTTGGGAAACAGTTTTTTTTATATCTATTTGTATTTGAACGCAAATTGTACAATAGGTGCCACATAGAGACCATAGTATGCTATGACTCCGAGTAAAACTTTGATACTTCTAAGTCTTGAATCATTGTTATGTATGTCTTGATGTACATACCTATAAAAACATAGCGCTCATCGACTTGATAAGTCTACGCAGGTAAAGCCAAAATAGGAAGGCTATCTAATAACCGAAGAGGCGGTGCCATTGGTTGGAGGTATGATACCTACTCGATGGCTATTAACATCGCTTCCGTTGCCCCAAGCTACTGACAAATCACTTTTCAGCCTCCCTTTAATATCAGTTAGCCATATAAACCCTCCAGACATAGTCTATCGATGTTAACATATAGATGTAAGGAAACTGTGAAACGAAAGATGATACCTGTCTGATGTTTCTACACTGTGTCAATCTACGAGTACGAGGGGCCAGGAAAGTTGTTCGTGCCGATCCTAAACTGTTTAATGTCCATAAAATTACTTATGATAGGGTTCGGTTGGTAGTTATTGAATCACTATGAAATGCATAGGACATTTGTCGCTTCATAAAAATCGGGTTTAAATAAATTTGGAGCTTATAGCGGGTAAAAGTAAATGAAGTATTTCATGACATTATAACTTAAAGAATTATTTGTTTTCTAAGTAGCACTCACCTTTATTTTTTATATTAGATATTTTTTTTAAATAGCTCCACAGATTTGTTCTTAGATTTGTTCTTAGTTAGAAAATCAATTTCTGTAAAAATTATTTACTTTATTTTTAAAGTTTAAAATTGTTATATTCATAATATGTAATAAATTGATATTTGTTTTATAAAGTATTACTTAAAATAACCGCATCAAACGGATATCATGGAAAAGCCGTTATGACTTCAATACTTCTAATATGTAGCATGATCCAATCTCTCCCGATGGCTCCATTGTCATTTCGATTGTGTGCTGTGCTACGAAATTTGTTAGTCCGTTGGATATTTCGTGCAGAATTTTATATCGCAACGTCTAGAACACGGATCGAAGAACTATAATTACCATAGCTTAAAATATCAATGGGATGATGTGATTGACATTTTTATATAAATTATAAAACACTAGGATTTTTCTTGATACCAAACATTTTAAAATATTTATAGAATAAAAACTTTAATACTTCTATCATCTAAAATGTATTACGTAGCCTGAAAGATATAAACATATCGAAGCTACAAAAGCCACAATTTTTGTATTGTATTTTCAAGAGTTTAAAATGGACATTCGCTTTTTGTTGAATGTAATGCATTTTGAAGTACTCGTATATTGTGGAATTTGAAAATTTATTTTACTTATATTAAATTTTATATTGCTATTTTAATCTTTAATGGAATTTCTCGCTTAAATTTTATATCATACTAAATTATTTCGGCTAAAACTTCACTTGAATAGTCTAGTTTTTGTGTAAACATACGAGTACCTATTAAAGAAAGCATCCCATTACAGAAAGACTAAATGTAAAATAAATGATTTTTCAATAGTATATCTGTGAACTATTTTGAAATTGTGAAAAATATGAATATATTATCAAATACACTCATGCCTTATAAATTAAAAACGTGATCGCTCTTTGTTCAGTTGCTGGCACCTTCTGTTGTAAACAATTCTGTCTAGATACGTATTGTTTGGATTTGAGTTCATAAAGCAAACCGATTTCAATGATCGATTCTTTAATGAAATTCTATGAACAGATTTCAATTTAATGAAATTCTATGAAACTATCACTATTGTGCTCCAACAGTGGCTCGTTATTGTTTTTGTTTTCTACATCCTATATATGAACTCCTGATTGCTTAGATTTTTATCTTCATACATTTTTAATTTAATATCAGAACATTTATTTTTTATTTATTTATCTCCGACATAGTCCATATTTGAATATTAGTAATACATGGCAACCTTATAACTATGTTAGTAAAAGCAAAAAAGCATTTATGTTATCGTTATTATATTGTGATTTGTTTGTGATGTATATTTAGTTAGAATGTTGGCAATACGTCTAATTTACGATAGCGAGAGTCAGTTATCAACCTATTTTGTCATTTCAGTTTCAGGTACATTAGAGGTAATATAAAACCTTCATCTGAATATAAATAGCGGAATATAAATGGAACTCCGGATGGAGGATAATGTTATAACATGTGAAATGTATTCAAAGGCGATCTCAAAGTAAGAATTGAAATGATAACTCAGCATATTGGCCTCGTTCTCGAAGGTGAGTCTCTTTGATCCTCTGCTACATTCGCTGCTAATATTGAATACGATATAATATTCGACTCACACATTATGATTTTTAAGATGTTCTTGTTTTAATTCTTTCTTAGTATGTTTGTTGTACGTTCTTAATATATTAATTTAATAATAATATGAACGAGGAAATATGTCAGTATTATGAGAAAGGACACATGTACGAGTATATCTTCCGAAATACGAGTATATCAGAATCATCGTTATTATTACATTTGATTACCTTTAATCTTACCATACCTGTTACTTACTCATAAAGTCTGTATTAGGCCTAAGTTAGGTCACGAGCTGTATATACCTAATATTTTTTAAAGTAATTTTTCAGTTCCATAGCGTGAATTCGTGATCTGTGCCAGAATTTTGTGTGGGAAATAAAATTTTATAACATGTTTCAGTTATACATATCTTTGATAAGATATAAAGTGATGACTAGAAATTTATAACAGAGCAAAGATTATTAAAAGTTTTTTAACTAAGAATATGAATAATTTTATATGGAGACTTTGTTGGATATCATACAACTTTGCACCGATTGAAAACAGGTCCTGGCTAGTTCTATTCATTTAGAACTGTATACTGAGCCAATTGTCACGAGGTAATTTTCTCACAGATCAACTACACTGGTGTTTGTCACCTGATAGTGGCGAGGACTTAAAAGTGCTTTGTTGATGTACCATCTGAACAGCGTAGGCACATTTGATTAGGCTAGGTTTGACACAAATATGTTTTGTAAGTACATTGAATTTATTACTATATTGTAATTTATCAGACAAATGTCTCACTAAAAGAATTATGATATTTTTATCTTATTTAAATTTACCAGTAGACAAAATCTAACCCATTTAATTATATTTCTTATACTAGAAACATCGACATGGATATCATTACTAAATTAGAAGACGCGTTGTGGCGTTTCAACGTTTTTTTTTAGAGGATCTAGAACTTCTTCTGCTGGCTTTGCTCACTTAATTTTAGCTCCCCTTGAGGAGGTGACATGAGGACCCTCGACTTAAGATACCACAGTGATGAGTAAGAATACTCTGCTTTAAGACAATCCATGAACTATTTATGGACCAACGCGTTTCTATGGATACCTTAATTTCAGCTTCAGTCGTAAAAGATATTAACATAGTGTTTTGTCATTGGGTTAACGTTAGGTAAGATTGAACAGTATTCGTGAGCACACGACATATTCAAGTTACGTATAATATTTACATCCTGATGAATATATGTTTTAATATAGTAGTTGTACTTAAAAAAAATTTACCAAAAAACGTTCCAGGTCCAACGAAGTAGTGATCCAAAAGAGAATACTATTTAAAAACATCAGAAAAAAATAATTATAATTAATTGTAAAATGCTGGTTTATTGATATTATTCGGATACCTGGTCTCCGGTGTATAAGATATGAAACGGTTGTTTCGAAATGCTCTGTGCCCATCTTATTAAGGTTTATAAATTTAATAACATTATCTCATCGCTCCTTCCAATAAGAGGCTTATGTCACAGAAATGAAAAGACATTCAATACTTCATCGGCTTAGATCTATTTTATCAGTTATTCTTCTACCTGGCAATTTTCCCAGCTATAGCCAGGGTCTGCCTTACATGTTGTGAATGGTTTTGGCTATTTGTTTTTACGACCGGCCGCCTGCCTGACATCAACCCTCTTTTGGGAATCAACATTAATCAGTGATGTCTAAATATTCTTAGAAAATACATATGATTCGGAAAATCACATTGGTACTTGCCCGGGCCAGGATCGAACCCGCGCCCTCGGCAATGAGCGGCGGGCCCTTTGACCACTGGGCCGCCACTGACCAATCTATTTTTGTTATCTATCTATTTTATCAGTTATTATTAATATAAAAGACTTACTAGCCTCAGAAGATAAATGATAGTTTCTTAAATGGAGTGTAAGTGTGTTGTTATGATTAATACATAATTACAATTTTTCATGAAAGCATACAGATTGAAGAAATACGTTATATTATGAGTTCCTTTTCTTATAAATATAGTTTGAATAATATATTTCAATTTAATCATCTTAAACATATATTATGATGACGATATTAAAGTTATTTTTACATCAAAAGAACTCTAACAAAGGGGATAACAAACGGCCAAGAGAGCCACATCCACATACTACAAATGGGATCGCTACCATTCGTTAAAATTCACATCCTAAATGTAAAGCTGCACTACTGAATCGTTTTATACAGACCCTTTCATTATCCTACATATCCTATTCGTTAATTTAAAGGGAGTATTTCCTCGGGTTGGAGAATAATCTGGACTGGAAAAATAACGTTGGGATTATTCTGGAATTATAAGCATTATTTGTTTGTGAAACAATATCCTTATAGTCAGTGGTGGCCCAATGGTTAAGAGGCCCGCCTCTCAAGCTTGAGGGCGCGGGTTCGATCCTGGCCCGGGCAAGTACCAATGTGATTTTTCTGAGTCATATGTACCTTCTAATAGTATTTAGACATCACTGATTAATGCATTCCCAAAGAGGGTTGATGTCAGGCAGGCGGCCGGTCGTAAAAACAAATAGCCAAAATTATTCACAACATGTAAGGCAGACCCTGGCTATAGCTGGGAAATTGCCAGGTAGAAGAAGAAGAAGATCCTTGAACATGACCTTACATGGTTTCTTAAATAATATACGAATAATCGCATTGACAATTCGATATAAATACGGATAAATTGTTAAAAATGACTGCTAGGTGGCCATATAGGCATTTTTTCACACATTTTATTCCCGGCAATATTATTTTTCACTCGTAGTGAGTCCTATCCTTATCAGATAACGTCAACTTGAGTTTGATTCGAGGTGCACGTATTTATTTGTTTGAGTTCTGGCATCCAATACAAATAACACAATTTAGTTTAAAACTGCGCGTCTTCTACTATGTCCTGAGAATTTACTGTTAGTAAGGAAGAGTTTTATGAATTGCAGTACAATCCTGAAGCAACAGTACTTTAAATACTATGTTGTAACAGTACTTTAAATACTTTGATCTTATAGATGTAATTTTATACTTTACACAGCACAAAACTCAAAACAATGACTAAAATACTTTCTTTAATACTTTATTGGCATGAGTGTCTTTTAATTTTACTAAAGAATTATGTCAATGTGAAATTATAAATTTATGTTAAAATAGTAATTAATGTTACAGCAAGTCATTATTTATGAAGTTATTGAATGATCCAAATATAGAATTGTAATTTAAAATCAATTGAGCATTGTTAGCATTCCTGTTTAAATTAATAAACAAATACGTCTGTTAATGTATACGTATGTGTTACGCAAGCATAACCCGACATTAAGTTTTCGGTATAACAATTGTGTAAAGTACGGAATGCTGACTCTGAGCCATCGGTGGGAATGGGAAAGTGAAGTGGACACCACACGCATTGCACCATCGGTGAGAATGAAGAATGGGATTTTTACATATATTCAGTCTGGAGTCAACCGATGACTTACAGATACCTCTTTAGTATGTAGTTAGTTATAAGACTTAACTATATGTAGAATGGGTCTTAAGTCAATCACTGACTTAAAGACCCCGCCCTAGCTAGTAGATAAATTAAGTCTTAATTGGTAATTGAATATATTTTGAAAGTAAAATGGATTTTTCTTGCATCCTTCGCTGCCACCAAACGTAATTGGCGCAGTCGGTAGGATATTCGAGTAATATTCGGTACGGTCGCGTCAAGATTTCCCCTACCATCGGTCCGAAGTCTCGCGTGACTTACCGATATCGAGTATCCGAATCTACTTGGCGGACAGCAAAGGTGAATCCAGACATCGATTCAGCAAGAAGATGAAGTTCATGTAAGTACTCTGAATCTTTCAGATCCTTACCTATCCTAGTTGTAGCCCTTATCCTTACATATATCAATAAAAAAAAATTATATTATATTAATTTGTTTAATGATATTTAAATATATTTTATGAAAACTATTGTTTCTCTTAAAATTCTGTAAATAAGATTTTTACTTTCCAACATTTTATTTGTTCAAATTAAATTGCCAAGTTGAATCCTACATTTAATATACATTTGGTTTAAGATTACCTTTTTGAGAAAGAGGCCTTTGCTCAGCAGTGGGCGTCTGATAGGCTGATGATGATGATGATGAAGATTACCAAGGAATGTCACTTAAAATGTTACACTTATTTCTTTAAGGCTTTTTGACTGACTTTTGATTTTTTAAATTATTTTAGGATATAGACATGGGTCTTTTTAGAGTAGTGATTGTTGGTTTTGTATTTGTGTTTATAAAAAATTGTGATTTACTTAAATATCCATTCATATTTTATAATTAAGATAAAAACATATTTAAATTCCTTTTATATGTCCAAATAAGTATTAAAATTAATACAGTTTTGTATCGATACTGAGCGTCGGATGCTGAATAACCCATAGAAAAGACAATGCCTTAGAAAATTTGATTCGCATTTAAGTCGGAGCACGTGGCCCTTCGGTAGCCAGTTTATAGTGTACCATAACACTATGAAATTGCAAAGAAAAATACAGAATGCTGTATTGGAAGTTAATTAGATCAACCATGTAATATATCAAAACGATTATCCAAATAATAATTATTTTTATTATTCAGTAACATTTGAAATGTTTCTGATCCTTCAGGCTGTATGTTTCATTTGCTTATTAGAAATACTTATTATGGTGACTGACATATTTTACTTCTCATTCACTCATACCTTTATTTTGTTATTTATTCTTTAGTATGTAATTTCTCAAAGATTTAATGAATTTAAGATGTAAAATTGTATATTAATTGTGTCTAGTTCACAGTGTATGGGGTTAGACGATCCAGGTTTGCTATTTGGTCGTTACAGGTAAGTCACGTCCACCTGCTAAATGCTCACGGCGCGACAAATCACACGGGGAGTGCCTTTTGAGAGCACTTTATGTAAATATACAAAAGGAGAAACCACTTTCAACATTTTATATTTATGTAGATGCTATAAGAAACTCAAGGTTTAAAGCTTAAAGATGTAGGTTTTTTGTCTTACAGAAAAAAAAATCGAACACCCATACCCACAACTTGCTTCTTATTGCACTCCAGGCTTTTACGCACTGCGGTTCTATTTCGTTACTATTAGAATTTATATGTAGTTTTAACTATTGTTGTGACTATTAACGTAAAATATATCTCCTAATTGTGTATTTTAAATTTTTGATAGATTGAATGTCTTTGCAAATATGAATTCCATATTTGGAGAATTGAATTTGACTAGACTTTATGTAATCAAGTTAGTAGTTTTATAGATATAAATAGATTATAACAGATTTGGGAGATCCCAAATGAATAAAATCATCAAAATAGGTCCAAATGAAATCGTCTTCTTTGTAGTAGTTTTTAATTGTACAATTTATATTAATATTTCAAAAAGAAATAAAAATAATTCATAGTCGACAGTGAGCCTGGGACTCGCTAAATTTCCTGCAACAGATTTCTTTAAAGAAGATTGCCAAAGCAACTTCAAGGCAGTCGTTTGTATATAACTTTGCTCGTATTATTTTTAGCTTACTTTTCTCGCGGTAAATTCAACTTGAATGTGTAGCTGACAGGTTACCTAGGAAGCCATTCGTGTTATACTTTAAATAAATATGTATGATATAATTTTTCTCTTTCGTTTATTTTTGTTAAGCTTTGTTTATAATTTCAAATTGTTAAGTTGATTTATTTTATTCATAATATTTAAAGCAATTATAAAACTTATAATAAAACTTAAACTTAAATATAGGTACTTTAATAATTTCAGTGCTCTGGTTAAGATTTCAGTAGGGTATAATTATTCGATTATTTCTTTTATCTATTTACACTGGTAATGCGCAAATGACTGCCATTGTATTGCATATGTCCATAGACTACAGAGACCGCTTCACATCAGGCGAGCTGGTAACCGTATGTCTGTGTGCCGTCACAGACATACGGTTAAAAAAATAGCCAAAGATAAAATTGTCGCAAGTCTACCTTAAGATTAAAATAGGCCGGATTTTTATTTGTTTTATTTGAATAGTTCTTAAGGCTTAGAGAAAAGAAACCATATTAAGAAGTGTGATAAGCTTCTTTGCATCATTCTTTGAATGTAATGGTAGTGCTGAATATTTATGGACATATCGGGTTTTGTGCCGTTAAAAAAACTCGTTAAAACTCGCTGTTAATACAATTCTGATGGAACTCATTCATTGCTTTCCTTTTTAGAGTATTTTGTAGTTAAAAAATTTGTGATATTTAAAAAGCAACAAGTTTTATATTCTACAAGCTTTCCGCCCGCGGCTTCGCCCGCGTGAAGTTCGGTTATATCGCGTTTCCAAGAGAACCTTTCAAAATTCTGGGATAAAAACTATCCTATGTTCTTTCTCGAGGTCAACTCTATCTCTGTACCAAATTTCTTTTAAATCAGTTCAGTGGTTTAGGCGTGAAAGCGTAACAGACAGACAGACAGAGTTACTTTCGCATTTATAATATGTATTAGTAATACTTTCAAGTAATGTGTCGTTGAATTGTACATAGTAATGTACTGGGCCAAAATAACATCATTGAACATGAGTCAACTTTGCTGCCTTTTATTATATATTATGGTTTGCAAAAAATAATTAAAAAATATAGAAAAGAAAGCTTATTTATAAGACTAAATTAATTAATTAGTTTTACTCCATAACAACGACTTTCATGTGAAGGGGTTTTGAGACGGCTTTGTGTGGGGCTTTCCCACTGTGCGGCGACCGACGACCGACGGCAGCGGCGCGGGCGGCGATGCAGAGTACCTATTCGTTAAATGGAATTTTAACTTCAAAAGATATTTTTTTTTAACTTGATACATCCAAAACTTCTAAACATGATGTTCCTAGGTTCAGTGGTTAAAATTTTGTATACAAAAAGTTTAGTTCCCGTTCCGTTCGAATTTCGTTAATTCCGTGTGTAAAATTTCACCCCAATGGTGGTAAAAATAACAAACGGTTTAAAATTTCAAAAACGCTAAAACCATTTTTTTTTTATTTCTCATCAAGTTCCTAAATATAAAGTTTCACGTTTTTATCCCCAAAAATGACAAAATCCCATACAAACTTTCAACACTTATTTCACCCTCTCACTGGTCGAAATTTCCAAAACGCTAGAACAAATGATTAAATATATCCTAGCAAGTAATTAAATATAAAGTTTCATGGTTTTATCTTCTAAAATTAAGAAATCCCATACAAACTTTCAATCCTTATTTCACCTCCTCTCTGGTCGAAATTTCAAAAACGCTAGAACAATTGTTTAAATATATCCTATCTAGGGCTTACATATAAAGTTTCATGGTTTTATCTTTTAAAATTAAGAAATCCCAAACGAACTTTCAACCCCTATTTCAACCTCTTCATCCCCTTTTTCGCAATAAAAGGTACCCTATGTTTTTTCTCAGGGTCTAAAGTTTGTCTGTGCCAAATTTCATCAAAATCGGTTAAGAGGTTTAAGCGGGAAAGCATAACAGACAGACAGACAGAGTTACTTTCGCATTTATAATATTTGTTGGGATTGACTCCCCCCCGTACCCCAGTTACGTTTACATGGAGCCTACATCTACAGCTAGCTGAGCGCGGTGAGCGGCAACCACGCGACTTATTTCTAATACTTGCATTTATAAACTCGTGATATCTTCCGAATGAAATGTCCGAATTGAATAATTCAAAAAGTTACAAAAAGGTATTGAAGCCGTAAGGTATTGAATAAAAAGTAATTTATTTTGATAAGGTTTAATACAAAGGTAAAAATAGAGAGCCTTTTCAAGCGGCGGCATATAAATTAAATTTTTAGAATAAAAAACCGCTTACTGTAACATTACTATAATATTTAGACATATGCTGTCGCGACACTTTTTGTAGATAATGATGAGTTCTGCTAAGTCGTAATAAATGATTTTGTTCTATCATCAATAGGTTTCGCAGCGCACGCGACGTAAGGATCTTTTCAGATCATTTTGTTACACCTTGGGTTACATTATCGGAGTTTTAGTAAAGATCCCTAACTTTTTTAATATAATATAGCCTATATTACTCGGGAATAATGTAGCTTTCCAAAGGTGAACGAATTTTTGAAATCGGTCCAGTAGTTTCGATGCCTATTCATTACAAAACAAATCTTTCCTCTTTATTAATATAGATTTAAGGATGATCAATGACAATGAAAAGTCTTGTTATGATAAATTAAAGTCGGATTATATAACTGGTTTAATTACTTATAATAGGTTTTCTTTGTTGGAATTAAATACGTCTTTTAATTGCGGGAGAGTATTGAATTCTCGTTGAATGATCAAACGACAAAGTTTTAATTTGTCAAATGTAATTTCAATTCTTATCTATGAATATATTGCATATTTTATTAAAATTATACACAAATACTTACTTACAAATACACAAATACTTAAGTATTACGTAATACGCCAAACAATAAATCCTTACTCACAACATCAAAGCAATTGCGTAAGATAACTGAACTTCGGGACATTTGGCCCATTTCAAGTATAGGTTCAAATTAATACGCACCACACTTCGGGACAAAACAACGTGTTGGTTTGGAACAACTCAAAATAGAATCCTTTAATTAATTTTGTCTGACAGTAATTTATTGTTTTGTATTATTAATAATTCAAATATAATATTGTAGCTTTATTGTGATTCTTGCTGGTCAGTTATGTCTTGGAGCGAAGTATCTACTACTACATACATATACATAGTGTACATATTTAGCGTTAATACGCTTGATTTAAACGAACAAAACAACGCCTTGATTTAAACGAACAAAACAAAATCAATAAAAGAACAATTGTGTATAAACAATGATGTTCTTTTTATTATTTTTGTATTTTCTTTTCATCTGGTCCTTTTTAATAATATTAATTCTCTTTATATTATAAAAATGCAATTCTTTATTTAATTTGGTTTGATTCTCAAATCTGTAGATGGATCAGGCGGTCTTAATTGAATGTGTATATATTTTTAATCTTGCTTCAGTCCGCAATTCTCACTTCGAAAATAAGGATACAATTTCATATTTTCAACTTAAAGGATTGAGTTATTATGATTTGAATTTATATAAAGTCACATTTTACAAGAACCTGCTTTCTACTTGTAAAACTTTCTTATAATAAACTAAGTGTAAATAGTATCTTAATCAATTTAATACGAACAAAATATACCAACAAACTATGAATAAAACTCAAAGAGGAGGAGCGAACATTTGAAATTTCTTAAATAATTTACAATGAATTTTAATATAGTACTTAGTTTTTAAAGTCTTAGCATAAATTATGATTAACATTCAGAGAAAGTTTCTTGGTGTGGCGATAACTCGCGTCTCCCTATGCAAAAGCAGCAGTTTGCATGCCGTCATCCAAGATATGTAGCGCGGCCTCTTGATATCATGTTTTGGAATTATGATAGGCGAGCGCGATGGGTTTATTAGTCCCCGAATACCGTGGATCCCACGAAACCGGCGGGCGTGCTACGAATCCCTCCTTAATCCCGCAATATAACAGAGCGAAAAGAACCAGTCGCCTTAATTTGAGTAGCTACTTGCTATTTGGATAGTGGGAATATACGGATATAACTTTCATATCCCTTTAAATTTATTATTTTAAGTATAGTAATATTATTGAATTTTTGATAGCACTTATATTGTAGTTATATATAGAGAAGATTGATTGTTACGTATAGATTATCATGTGGTGTTAATTGATGATGGTACGTGCTGATTTAATAATGAAATCAACAATCCTTGATTGTTATGTATCTATCAGCAATATGTATTGAATTTAATTAACATTCAATGATTGCATCGGTTTCTCGGCTTGGGCCCTCGACTTTGCCCACGTAGAATAATTATTTTGGGATAACGCTTACTTCAAATTCGTTTAAATTAAAGGTGGAAATAGTTTCATATAATATGTACGTCCAGGAGAAATAACAACGTGTTATAGGTACTGACATCACGCTTTTATCAGTGAAAGGAGAAGTTTGAAATGTTAAGTATAAGTGCTAGCTCTTATATACAGGGTGACTGGTGAATTACTATCGATATTTGAGGACGTGATATTTGACGATCATATATGACAAAATAAAAATTAATATAACATAAATATTAATAAACTTCTAAGTAAAGTTAACCAAAAGTTATGTAATTAATTACGCATCGTGTGAACACCCTAGAGATTAGGTATACACTGACACTCACACATACGCGTGTCGTGACGTAGTGTTGTATCAGCACGCCGCCGCACGCGTCCACACTTGAACATTTGGAACGTGTCAACACTGTACTTATTTATACGGAAATTTTGTCAAAAATTAAGTGCCTATTTTTTTTACATAATTCGAATGAGAATCATGTACCGAGTATTCTCCTTAAATATTGATAGTAATTCACCAGTCACACTGTATAATATTATATTCTTCATTTTGTACGTTACTCTTAAAAAACTTATTGTACTATATATTTTGAATATTTTTTTCCGGCAGAAGTAGATATAGATAGATAAACATACACATATATACATGAACTCTATGAATCATTATTATCATGCGTGAAAGAGCAACCTTGAAAATAATTAATTTAGAACAAAATAGGTTACCACAAAAAAGATTATTATCAGCCAACCTCAGCCAACCAAGATGCAGTATGCATTTTGTACTTTTTATAGAAGTTTAAAAGATAAAAAAAATATTATACATGATTTTCACGAAACTTTCATCAGCACTCAGCTGAAGCTCTCAAGAGAAAAAAGAAACCCCCAATTATAAACACTCTTCATTAGTCATCATCATCATCATCTCACACTCGAAGAATTTTCTAAATAAAATCAGTGGTTTCTAATCTAAGTGCAAACAGAAAACAAAGCATACTGTTTTATATACACGTACAAATATAATTGAAAATGTATAAAGAATCTCAGACAATTTCATAAATTAGCGTAAGAATTATATTCCAAATATAAATTGGAGCACATAATTCTTAATACTTATTTAAAAATAGAAACACCAAAAGATAATCAAAAAGTCAATTTTAATAAATATTCAGAGTAGTATTAGGAAAAATTTAAACTATAATTATTTACAAAGCCCTTGTGAATTATTGGACAATACAATTAATTAATTTACTGAAGTCGTATTCTAAATGATTCGGGGCACCAATCAAAAGGGGCTGTCATTTGGAGCGTGTGTCCATACATCACCCTATGACCTTTGTCCCTCAATGAATTACCGCTTCTGTGGCCTGAGGCGTCTTTGTCAACATATTATTACGGGCAGTGTTGTGGTGTAAGTGAATTGTGTCGATATACTTACAACTTAAAGGATTTTCATTCTTTTTATATACAATTCATAATATAACAATGAGTTATAAATGTGACTTGAAATAACTCTGTTTTTGATAAGTTAATTTAATATGTTTTATAATAAAGATACTGGGAATGTCTATAACATTTTTGTATTGTTTATTTGTTGAAAATCAACTGAACACACATTTAATATAGACTTAGTGTTTCATATGATATTATATTTTTGGTCCGTATGAGTTTGGTTTATACAAACATAAATTATCAAGACGCCTTCAACTATCAACCTGTGGTGAATAATTGCCAGATTTACTCATTATGGTGCCAATTATGAGGCTCGTGAATAAAGAGTGCTTTGATTGAAGGTGATTACATTACTCTGTGGTTTATGAAGAGCGTATCTTTTTCCCTTTTCAAATTTCCCACTTGAGTAAAAAAACACGCTTTGCTGAAAGACCATTGTGTCGTTTTGTTGTCAACCAGAACTGTAACGCTGAGCTGAATGCAATCACTTTTTTTTACTTTGATGATGTCAATAGAAGCTGTGTTTTCATTATCTTTTGTATTCTTATAATTTGTGTTACACTTCTGATGAGGTTCTGTATAAGTGATAATTAAAAAAAATATATACATACTATAAAATACATAAACTTTCCTTATTAATTCCACAAGTATTCGTTTAAATGTTTATTTTGCTTTTTGGTATAATAAGGATTTAATTTCATCTACATTAGTTTTAAAGATTGAGTAAAATTATAATCCACTTTATAATTTTTATGCTTCATTCAGTATTTATTATATTAATTTAATTTAATTTACTATATTCACAAACTGGTGATTATTATTCAATTAAATTATGAAACATTATAATAAACGTGTAAAACTCTCAATGAAACACTCTTTTGTCGAGCTTAATTAATTAACATTCCTTTTGGTGTTGTATTAGATTTTAGTTTAGTAACAAGTACTAATTGTAGCAACCTCAAGATCGTGGTTTCACTCAACCGCAGCTAAATTACTTTCTTGGCTTTTCAACAGTTCCAAATTGAAACGTCTCATTCTAACGCATTTAATTCAAAAGGGCGCGCAACAAACAAAATGTAAGCTGTAACTTTGTAGGCTGTGAAAGTTTCTTTAATTAAATCTCTGGCGACGATTTGAAAACATCTGGACCGTGGCACGAACAAAATTTAGAGGTCCATTCTAAGGTTCACTCGCATTGTTGCATTATTATAATTTCTTTTACGAGAAACTTATATATTTTTTCTAACTTCTATGGATTGTATACGAATCATAAAATCTTGGTAGCTTAGTCAAGATTAGTCAAGTATGTCTCACAAATGTCTTAAAGAAATTAGGCTTTTTATAAAATGTGAGTAATATTTTAAAACTACAACATAATATTTAGATTAAGTAGATTTTAAAAGAATAATGTTTAATAAGATGTACTTAACATTGTCCCCATAATATTTTATAATATGTATATAGGTCACCGCAGTGAACAAGAGGCCTTCGAAAACGGACTAGCTTTATAAACTCCAAACGTTTCGAAAGCCAATTAGATTACATTCGTAAAATCCTACTTTGATTAGGGCTTCAAGTAACTCCTGTTTCTCGTCTATTATAAACCTTATTGTGCGTATAATTAATAGACGAATTGATAAAATAAATATTCTGAAGTTATATGTAATATTAGTGAAGGGAGTTAAAGTAATATCGTAAATTATAAAAAAAATCGAGATTTTTTAATAAAAAAATTAATTTCAGTATTCTCATTTTGGGATTTTGAAATATTATTTTAGTGGGTTTTGTGAGAATAGATTTTACAAATATTTTCAATAATATCATTTTGTTGTTTCGAAATATATCTAGGCAGTATTTTATTTGAAGTTGACCTTGTTACGTTATATTATTTAACCATCAATAGGAAATTCGTTTAGTAATTAAGTATAGCATTAATTTATTATTATTAATCCTATTAGAGTCGATGTGTTTCTAGATGTTAGCTGCACGCGTAATGTGTTTGGTTTTCGTTGTGAGAACGCGGCTAATGTTGGAATCCGCATTCAATGTGGAATCCATTAAGTGGATTTTGAGGTCAAACTGGACGAAATGGCGAACAATGCAGTTCTTGAATTACATTTAAAATTGCTTTCGGACACGGTACCCGCATGTTATGTTGTTTTACAGATTATTGTGATAATAACTTGGTTTCATTCCGTAATATGGTTTGATGTTATCACTATACGGCTTTGAATTCATTGTTCGGCTATAATGAGAATAATATCGTTTTATGTTATGACAATATTTTATAAACGGATGAAATAAATAAAACGTTTATCAATGTACATCTGATTTCAAATTAAAGGAAACTTACATAGATCTGTTGTTTAATTATATTTATATTATTATAAATTAAGATTATCACTTTTGTAATATATAACAAAGGTATACATATTTGATATTCAGATCAGACTAAGAGCTTTAGAAATTAAAAAAAAATGCAAGTAAATCAAAATTCATTCATAATTTGATCACATATAATATATATTGTTACTAGTTTTTGCCCGCGACTTCGTCCGCGTTAATTTCGTCATGAGTAATATACATATGTATAGCTAACCGGGCGAACTCTATTCCATCTTAAATAACCAGGTATTGATAGGTATTTATTATTTTTTTCCGGTTTCAATCGAACAGAATGATTGACATATTAGTTAGTTGTCAAATCTAATGTCAAAAAAACGTTTGTATGGGAAATAGAAAAGGGCTGTTTATAGTGTTTCCCCAGAAATGAATCAATTTTTTTCAACTTTTATACCTTCCCTGAACCTCCACGAACATTTTAAGACTAAGATAAGATAAATTCGTTCAGCCGTTCTCGAGTTTTAGTGAGACTAAGGAACAGCAATTCATTTTTATATATATAGAAGAAGAAGATAGAAACTTGAGAAATCTTTATCTTCATTAAAACAGTATTAACTACACGAGAATAAGATTTACCAAACTAAAGGCAGAATTTACGTATTATTTGTTTTATCAAGAGTTTAGAACCTTAAGGGAAAGCGTGAATAGGATAAAGTAAAACTATTTCTTACATAAAACTTTCATTATACTTTATTCATTTTAAGGCTTGTACAAGTTATAAGGAATGGCGTATTTTTATTATAATGGCAACTACAGATAATTGAAACTCGTCTGAGACATTCGTATTAGATAAACATTGCTGAAGAAACTTAGAGATACGATTATGAATATACATACTATATTTCTTATTTCAACATATCATTTAGAAAACATTGAATAATTATTGATTTTGCTTTTTTAAGTATTCATCATTAAGGGTTAATGTCTTTTTTTAAAATAGCAAGTGCAAGAAACTGAAACTTCACTTAGGCATTCATATTGCGACAGGAGTCCAAAGTGCTGAAAGATGTCAGAGATAAAATTATGGTATTACTTTCCTTATTCTTAAATATAATTCTTAATATTGTCATTCTCATTTTAAGACCTATAAAATACACGAAAGCGTCATGTATTTTTATTATAATGGCAACTTCAGGAAACTGAGATTCGTTTTAGACTTTCATAATACGACTCTAGTCCAAAGTGCTGAAAGATGTTCGAGCAACAATTATATATCCTTATTTTTAAAGTCTTAGAAGGCAAGCATGCAACAAAGTTATGTATACTTTAAAATTATGCTAATAGTTTAACAGAAGATTCTAACGTTTCTTTTAGTTTTATGAGTGAGTTGTAATACTTAAATGGATCGTGTATATGTATTTAATATTTTTAAAGTTCCTTATAAGAGGTTGGAACTCCTATTTTTATTGTTAAGAAAAGTGTCTTCACTTATACTTTGAAAATAAAATATGTATATATTATGATTAAAATACTTCAATGTTAATACAGTATGCAATACTATTGTAACGTATATTTCTGTATTCTATATTATTTAAATACACTCCTATATTCTGGCACAACTATGTAATAATATTAAATTACATATTAGAAAACTCATCGATAGCCATGTTTATGCAACAAACAAATATTGACAGACACACTCTGTTTGTCAAAGATTTGTACAATAATAACAGATTTTGTTTTTTTTTTGCTACTTTGTACGTGTCGCTCATTATACATGTTGTTTGAATACATTCAGTTCCACAATAAAGAAAAATCTCGTCTCTTTTGATTCGGATTAAGATGCATCCTTAAAATATTTCAAAAAACTTCATTGTTAACTATAAAGTGATGCAAATTTTATCCTGTCATTTACTACACAGTATAAACAGAGTAATATTTTCCAGCAGATCTTACTTCTATTTGCAATGTTATTCTGTTTGTAAGTAAATGAAAATATTACTCGTTTACGTTGAAACTGTTCTTTCTATAGTCTTTGTCTTTAAAACGTTTTACAGTAGAGGGAATGCGATACCTAACAATATTCCTCCTTCAACTTAAAAATGCACAAATCGGATTTTTGGCCATATCCTTCTTTATTCCATTGTTATAAGACTAATTATGATTTGATAGCTGATTTACATGAAATTGTAGCCCTTGTTCCAGGATACTTTGACATTTCGGAATTGATAACATCTCGTCCATGCATGAAATAGGTAAAGTAGTTCTATTGTGTGTTACAACGTTTAACGTTATATAAGTATGTAACTAACGTTATATAAGTATGTAACTAAATGTATTATATAAAATGTAAAGTTTGATGTAAAACAATCAAAAATATTTTGAGCGACCATTGCGAAGTTTTTTAAATTATACGCCGAAATTATACATATACCCCGAGGATATTTGTGCGTCGGCCTCCAGACCAGACATATTTTTGTATTCGCGAATTTTAAAGCGAGTAGTGATTATAGAGCTTACGGTTCCTTGGCAAACCAATATTCAAAAAGACCATACCACTAAGGTCAACCAATATTACGAGCTCACAAACGAACTCACTCGAAATAGGTTCGTCGTGGATTTGTACGCGGTAGAAGTGGGAGCGAGAGGTATAACAGCGAAATCTCTCTACAACCTACTAAAAGATTTGGGCTTGTCCAGAATTCCAGAATCCAGTCCTTACATTAATACATTCTTGGAGCGTACTTCGAAGCCAGCCCTAGTAGGTTCTTTTCAAATTTGGTTAGGTAGGGAGAGAAGCTTGGACAGTGGAGGTGAGCGTTCAACGCACTTTTGATAAGGGGCCCCTTAGGCCCCTGCCTCGAATTTCGCGCGCAGCGGAGCGGAGGAATATTTTGTAAATAATCGCATTAGTTACTAATTAATTTGTAAAAGATAATAAATATTGTATTTGACATAATAAATCCTTATTACATTTACCTTCAATATTCAGTTCGTTTTTTATTTCTTCCCATAATTGGTTAATTATTCTTCTATTTTTATGGTTCACATCTTTGCTGTTCCATATGGGTGTCCTCTCAAAGATTGCCGAAATAATTAGCTCTTGCACGTCCGAAGACATTTTGATACGTCACAAAAAAAAATTACAACACTATACCTACAATGCAGACGCGCAACGCGGGCGGTCACCGCTTGACTGGAGTGCACCCGTGCACCCTCGTTGCCGCCCCCGCATCGCTCCTGCACCGCTGTATTCGAGGGTCGGTCCATTTGATTATACGCGTAATATCCTGCCACTCCGGCGCCGCCGCCGCCCCACTACCCGCGAGATTCGAGGCAGAGGCCTTAAACGTACACTTGGGCCGCAAGTCCCAGGCACTGTTAAAGCTCCTCTCATTACAACGCGATGGACCCGCCACCCGCACGGTGAATCCATGGAATGCTGAGAAGTTTCGTCTCATACACTTTTTTATTAATTCAATAATTAAAAAAAATAGAAATGTATTGAAAATTACTTCTTTTTAATAATATTTTGAGGAAAGTAAACAGTCATAGATGTTTTAAAAGAATAATAAATCATAATTGGTGTCAGAATTGGAGAAGGAAAATATGACAAATATCTGTGCAAAGCCTTCAGTGGTCCGTCAGGACTGTTTTAGTGATTATAATCACTAAACTGCTTATTAATTCGTTTAGCCACTACCTATAACGACTCGTTTTCTAACTTAGACATATTCAATATGAAGAAAACAAAATTTAAAAAGGCTTTAAAAAAACAAGTGACATCTTACTATTAAAACACATAAATGCATAGACACGACACGCTCACACCCACACACACTCACACTTACATATTCGCTCACACACAACGAACAGTCTTGCTAATTAGATTAGTTATTCATTATTAATTGTACTTAAGTTACGTTTATGTTTATATTTTTACTTTAACTGTGTTATCCTGTATTGGTCTTAATATTGTTTAGTTATACTTTACCATGTCATTATTATAAGCACTGTTGGAGTACCGAAATAAATAAATAAATAATATCATGTATTGAACTAGGCATTAACTTAAGAGGGATAACATACACACGTGAAACACAAAAAGTGACATTTCCTGGGAGCTTTTATTTTGAAAATAGTAATAAGACATAATTTTCCTGAGAAAAACTTAAAAGTTCTTTAGATAAATCTATATACATATATATAAAAGAAAATCGTCTTAGTTACTCCACTTATAACTCAAGAACGGCTGAACCGATTTAGCTGAAAATTGGCAGGGAGGTAGTTTAGAGCCAGAAAATTGCAATAGGATACTTTTTATCCCGTTTGACAGCATTCCCGTGGGACTTGACATGAAACGTCAGTCACTATAAAACGTGGAATAACGAAACACAATTGACAGCTATGCAATTTACGTATAATGACAGATATGTAATGACGTAATGATGACAATTAGATATTTGTAAGAGATTTACTATATAAAAATAAGACCGGTTTTCCATCCTGACGCTATAACTTCAGAACGAACGAACCAATTGCATTCGTTGGAAAGGTCTCGGGCTCCGTGAGGTTTATAACAAAAAAATTCAACAGAAAAGCGGGAATTTTTTTTTTCACTTACAGCGCCATCAAACATAACATGTACTAAAAATCAATATTAAGTATTTTTAAGTAGATGGCGCCGGAGCATAATACATACATTGTTTGGTGGCGAAAAGGAATTCGCCGGGTTTACTAGTTAGTAATAAAATTTACTTGGCGTAAATTAATAGAATTTATGATATACAAGTGAAATTATTTATAATTTTAAATTAAAGATTACTCATAAAATACATTAAAGATAAAGAAAGTAAATTTATTTAAGTTTACAAATGTTGAATGAAATGAATAAAACGAGTATATAGTGTTGTAACCTGTAGATTGTCAGTAATGTTATGTACAATATATTGTTTTACGTTGAATTTGTAACTCTAACTAGCCCTAGCTTCCACTCCAACTTTGGTATATTTTTATTCCATACTTGACGTTCATAAGTAATGATAAAAATTATACATACTAATTAAATAAATGTTCATATTTACATGATTCAAACCATAAAAATGGTAAGTAAAATATTACTAACAAACAAAACTTTTTAAATCAAAAACACAAACAAAACATAAATAGCCATCCTTTCTAGTATTGACATATGAAGTCTTTTGTTCAACTTCGGTTACCTACTGTGAACGCCCGTCTGTTTTCTTGCCTTGAGAATACATTTATAAAACACGACTGCGGTACGATTAGATATTAAAAGCAAAAAGTACTCAATATGAAAATTTTTCAATTACAACGAATAAATATTATTATGGTGCAAAAATATTATTAAAGGAGTATTTAGTTGCGATTATTTTTACTTAAATGAAATATCGTTACCGTAACTGTTTGAGCACTTTTCTTCAGGCGTTTTAGATTCTTCGTTTCCCGTGGGAGTGCACCGATAGGGAACCGTTCTTATATGCTATACGAAATTTACAGTGAGGAAATTGAATTTTTTAAATTCCACATCTTGCTTTTAACGCCATTCTAACTTGATCTACCACTCCAACAAGTATCAAAGAGTTAAGTTAAGTTAAGGTTAAGTGTAATAGATTCAAAAGATACTAAAAAGTTGGTTCAATTCTAGCAATTCTTGTACTGTTACTTTTAATAGAACACAATAATATACAAGGTGACTGGTGAATTACTATCGATATTTGAGGACGTGATATTTGACGATCATATATGACAAAATAAAAATTAATATAACATAAATATTAATAAACTTCTAAGTAAAGTTAACCAAAAGTTATGTTATTAACTACGCATCGTGTGAACACCCTACAGATTAGGTATACACACACACTCACACATACGCGCGCGGCGGCGTGTTGTTGTATCAGCACGCCGCCGCACGCGTCCACACTTGGAACACTTGGAACGTGTACACACTTTATTTATTTATACGGAAATTTGGTCAAAAATTAAGTACCTATTTTTTTACATAATTCGAATGAGAATCATGTACCGAGTATGCTCCTTAAATATTGATAGTAATTCACCAGTCACCCTGTATATAGGATATACATTTTTCTAGAATTAGAATTTTTCGATAGATAAAACCAAATTTAACTAAAAGACAAATAAAAATTTTAACCGTTTAAGCAAATTATCAAAATGAAAATATTGCTAACTATTTTGCCGAACATTTATGCCGAGGTTTTGAAATTACAATAAATTTTCGTATGAACGAATTCGAACTCTATAATCTTTGAGATAGGACTGAATTTTATAGGTAGGTGGCATATATAACCAACATCAAAGTCATTATGGAAACATCACATATAGTGGCCTGTGATGACAGACTTTATTAAAATTTCATATGACTTATATTACATGAAGATGAGGTAAAAACAATGAAGAAAAAATATGATTCTTTTTTTTACCATACAATGACGTAAATTAAAAACACCGAGAGACATATTTTTTTTAGATACATGCATAGATTTTAGAATGTTCATGTTTTTCGGATGACTCTTGAAGATGTCGTAATGCATTTCTTTCTCTATTACGTTTTAGATGCTCCTTTTTGTCAAATTTTGACTCCCAAGCTCAAAGCTATTTCTCATGTGAGATGCACGTAAGGAAAGTCTTCCTACCGTGAAATAGTTGCTCTATCCTATACCTATTGACACATAAATTTTACTAAAAAGAAAAAAATAATAATAAATTAATTTAACTATAAGAAATTGTTTAAAAAACTACATGGGAACACGGGAACTAAAAATCAAAAATCTTTTTTCTTATTTAAATGCTTTTCCGTTACAGTACCTTCTGCTGATTTAGTAAATAAAAACTAATCAGATACTGAAATATAATGGTCTAAAAGTGACCTAATAATAAACCTACACTTATTCACATCTAACTCAATACATTCAATAAATAACTATGTAGTAATCGCTATAAAAGTAAAATTAAATTTCGTTTATCCTTAACACGAGTAGGGCGACAAGATGTAGGATCGAATATTCCTTAGTGAAATAATGATATCACAATAGAAAAACTTTTTCAAACAAGTAAGAAGAATATATAGGGATTGCACTTTGGTTCAAAACAAATAACTATTTTAGCTCATTTCATATTACAAGCATTGCCATTTAGTTACCAATAGTGATATTAACCTGTTTATTAATTTTATTTGCGAAGAAATGTTACCCATATAGATGTGAGCCGAAGGCACCGACTTCAAAAGGTGATTAAATATTAAGAAATTGTATACATTTTGTTAGTTATTAAATTAAATTGGTGGAAAGTAAACCAAAATGGTGTCCGTTTATCTGCATTAGGTGTTTAGTCGATTTTTGTGCAGGAATTTAGAATTTATAATTATGTATGTAGGTAAGATTAGGAAATAGTGTTAAAGTGAAAATACTTTTTTTGTTTTTGAAGTACGTTTTTTTTTAAATTAAAATAACTTTATTGCTCACTTTATTACTAGATGCTGATAATTACTGGACCGCGGTTTCCTCCTTAATTACGAAATCCGATAGGGACAAACACATAATAGTGGTGTTAGGGATAGGGACAAACACATGTGAATGTTACAAAAGATAATACTATTATAAATGTATATTTATAGTGTGAATGTGTGGCTGTAAACACACCAACCTACATGTACACATGTAGGTGGAGGTTTTCAAGAGGACAATTTTAGGATAACTCAGATATATATGTATGTCTGATAAGAACATTTTATTTCAATTACAAATAGAGTAGCATATCTGTATACAAAGTGCGTCTTCAGGGATTTAGCACCCTTTCCGTTTTACCAACTAAACTGCCGTGCCTTTATATAACCATATAATAAGTAAATTTGTAACAGTACATTAGTGACATAAATCCCATCACGTGGGCGCGGATAATTATTTATTACGAAATTATAATTATTAGAACGATATATGCAAATTTACATAACATACCAGATCCAGTCATGTAAATATTCCTCAAATTCTCTTTGACAATTGATGTTCATAAACGTCGTGAGTCTCATGTAACCTAAACGGTTAGACGGTTAGACAGTTTAATAAAACACTTCTTAAAAGTCATAATATGTCTGTCCAATATCGCCTCATAGGGAATATAAAATGAACAAAAACATTTGTCACGACGGGGATTATTTGAGTGTTTACATACAATATTGAGGAACCACGTTCACCCTTAATCTACTGTCCGATATAAAGTGTTTTTTGCGTCCTCTTGAAATACAATGGTTTTGTTTTTAAGTTAATATAATTACATAACTTCTAACAACTTTACGAAGAAAAATAATAAGCTAAAACAAAGTAACAACGATTAGAGTGAAAATCAAAGCTGTCTTTGTTTTTGTGATATAATTAATTATAGATGTTAATGAAAGTGGCACGATTAAAAACTTTCGACGTGAAATCACTTTCCCGTTGCTTTAGCACTTCTTATGTTCATTTGCAACATTTTTTGCGTTCATTTGTATAACTCTAGCTCAATACATAATAAATAAAAGTTGATGAGTTACAAACATTTTAGAACCAAAGAAAAAAGACCGATCATTCATTCTCATAGTTGATATTACATTTTTCTGAAAATGAAAGTATTTTTTTTTGTTGAAATATTTCACCTGTTACGGATATTTAAGGATATAAAAAAGAACGAAAAATATATTTTTGTAAGACAAGGCAGAGATAATAAAGTTAATTCCTTTTACATTTGTACGATTACTATAAATTTCCAAAACAAATTCCAAACTAACTTTGATAAAAGTTGTCGATTTCGACAATCTGTGAATCAGCAAAAGAGAAAGTTTGAAAGTTTACCATTATATTAAAATAGACGAGAGGAAACCTTTTAAAATAATTCTTAAAATGTTTTACAGTAAAGCTAAATGGTTGCGCTATTAAATAAAGTGTAGTTCCGTCACGAACCAATAACTTGCGAAACATTTTCAACTTTTCGAACTATATATATTTATTGGGAAACAAACATATACACATCATAATATTTTGCACATATTTAAAATAAATACATAAGCCAACAAAGTTTCCACTTTTGCACAGTTTCATGGAGTGAATATTAAAAAAAATACTAATAATTATCAGAATTTAAACATTTTACAATTCAAAGTGAATTTAAGTTTATACTTATTATTCTTATGAAAAAAAAAAAACAAACATCTTAAATGTAATAACTATATGAGCTTTTTAGAAAAACGAGAATACTTTAAAAAACTATCATTAAATATATCAACACAGTTAAACAATGTGTTATAGTTAGTACAGGCTCTTACAAGAAAACGATTTTTTGCATAATTTCTTTTACATAATGGGACAGAGATATATATATACGTAATATATTTCAAATATTCAAGATTTTGTTCAAGATTAAACTCAATTTTTATAAAGCACGCGATATGGTGAGATGTTTTAGAAGGCGACGTCATTTGAAGAGTTAATGTATATACAGAACAAAAATATAGAATAAAATAATGTGGCCTTATAATAAATTACACAATATATTCACCCACATTTTTCATAGTTGTTTTTAAAGGTTATCTACAACTCTTTTTTTTCCAAATGATCTTCATTTGAAACAATATAAAGTTAGAAGGTGAGTGAAAACTAAAAAATTTTAAAATTTATCACAAAAGTTAAACATTTAAGGATTAATTATATCAAATAGGAAAGAGACTTGAACTATTACTAAGGCAAAGAATAATATGATCCTTCCAGTACGGAAAATGGGTATAATATAATGGGTATGGCTCGAATAGGTCACTGTTGGTTTGTAGTCAGATGGAAGTTTGGACTTGTTATGTATAACTTAGTTGGAATCTAATTCTGATATCTGAGGTGTGGTCTGGATCCTAAACTAATATGCTTAAGACTGATTATAAATAAAGAAAATAATTTTGAATTGAGTTTTAAAATTTACAGTTATGAAAACACTTTTTATATGGTAATTTTACTTCAATAATAATGAATTCGTTAAAACATAAACATTATTATTACAGTCAAATAATATTGACTTAAATCTTTCGTGTATTTAGCAAACAGTAAATTTGTAAATAAAGCAGTAACCCGTCAGGCTAAAGTGAACTAGTTGTAAAATAAATATGTTTTTATAATAATGATATTAGTCTATTTTAACTTATTCACACAATGAGTATTCTTATACAAACACAAAACTTCTTTTTTTGTTATTTATATGAATATTAATGTACTCAACCTATAGCAAAGGTTCATAACTATTATTATAAAGGTTTAAAATTTATAAAAATGATACATTAATTTCAATATACATTTGCATACCAAGAAATGTATTTAAAGAAATACATATAGGTCACTTACATATAAGTCACTTATACATATAGAACACTTCGAGGTCATTAGCCCCTGGACTTATTGAAATCATATATACATATGTACGTCAAGAGTATCCGTAATACTAACGAACCGTGAAAACTGAAAGCATCTGATAATTGACTGGTTTCTAGAACATTATAGCCATTATACTAACGAGGGCCTTCACATATAGCATTGTCCTGATCAAAGCGAATATTTGATTCTATTCGCATATTAAGTTGTAGCTTTAGACAGCACTATGAGAATGTAACTGTTGTTAATTTGCAGTATGTTTTGATTGACGATCCTTGATTTTGCTTTGTGATGTGTTGTTTAATATTGAATATAAACATCTTTGTATCTTATCAATATATTTGAAACATTAATTACTCTTTCAAGCGCGTAGATGTTAGTTAATTAATGAGATAATTATTATTGTATTCAACAGGATACCTTATTGCTGAATTATAAATTTGGTGTTGTATTACTGTCAATCTTTTAAAAATATGCCATGCTCAACATAACGTAAGATATGCGAGCTTCATAACGTTACTTTATTACATAAATAAATTTGAATATAATTTAATGATAAAGGCGCTTATCCTTCCACTAACATTTCACTTCACCCTACTTTAAGTGGGAGCTTCGGTCACAATCAGTCACTGAGTAACCAGTGCTGTGTACATATCTATAGGCTGTATTAAGGTTGCTAACGGGAGAACTCCTTTGTTGATTAGTGTCGGATAGTGTCGGATGCTGCTTATTTACACGAGGGTTTATTATTTCTTTGTAACAAAAAAAAAGCTTTAACTTGTTTGGATCAAGTAGCATTTACCTTTGTCTTCTTCTTCTTCTTCCTGGCACCTTCCCAGCCCTAGCCAGGGTCTGCCTTCCAACATAGACGCCTCCACTTTGCACGGTCTTGTGCATCCTCGGTGGTTAATCTATTGGCTCTCATATCCTGCTTCACGGTGTCCAGCCATCGCTTCTTTGGGCGTCCTGGGGGTCTCGCTCCAGGGACACACATATTGAGGCAAATCTTTCCGACGTAGTTCTCAGGCCGGCGTGCAACGTGGCCATACCATCTCAGGCGACTCTCCTCAAGCTTATAGCATTTACCTTTGTATAGATATTTAATACAATTTTAATGTCTGCAGTTACGAATGTTACGTTATTAAATTATAATATCATTTACATATATAGATTTTGGGTTTACTGTGGAAACGCAACATTTATCTACTGCATTTAATGCTTTTTATGGTATATAAAAATTTCAGGATATTAAATCTAGGCTACCTATGTTGAAAATGTTATCAAATATTTCTATGTATATTCTTAAGTAAATTATACAACGCATTCGAGGATGGACGCTCAACTACCTTGGTTTTTGTTTTCGTTCTGGCAATTTCGACAGTTTCTACAAATTGGACAACTTTTTCCGATTGACTTTTCGAATTGCGTCACGAGTTTGTAGGTAAAAATGTGTTTTTTAGATGTAATTTAATGTTATTGTTGGCAGAATGTTATAACTGTTATTTAAGCAATCATATTACGGAGTTAATTTAAGTAAATAAAGCTATGGCATATGGACAAGATATTTATCATAGGATGATTTGTATTATCCTACATAATTTTTTGTATTGCGATTATTCCACAATTTATAGTTTATGTTTTAAATTTTTTTCTTTTTTAAGTCAATCAATAAGGTGCTGACTGAAAAAAATATAATAAAATTTTAGAAGTTCTCGAATCTTAAATACCAATGCCTAATTCAAGGGTCCAAGTTTTGACATAATTGGTCCTCAGACTAGAATTATGGCAGTAAAAGGGAAGTTGGCTTAAAATATCTAGTGGCAATAACTTGCGTACTCATAAGGGAACACAAACTTTAGCAATTTTCCTCCTAGCCCTTCAAAGGCGAATTACTGTTGGTTAAATTTTCTTTCATTTTCGTAAGGACTGCTTTTTAGTTTCATTTCTTTGATCAAGTTTCTCAACGTAGAAATTGTTTCAAAGTCTGTTAACATTAAATTTGTATTCAGAGGAGAACTAACAAATTCTCACCTCTTAAAGTTCCCTCAGTTTGTTTTATTCTTGTGTTGGTGCATTGTGTTCTCGGCTTTACCTAAAAATTGTGCTATTATCAGCTAATTTGTTACATCGATCTAATGATGTTAGTGTGTTTGTAGATATTTTTTCATGTCATACATTTTTAATCTTTTAATGAAGAACAAATAATTTTCAGCTGACAAAATTATCTGTTGTGGATTTATATTTATAATTGGATTTTTCATTCACTAAGATGTGTTTAAATTTTAAGAAAACTGTATGTATTTAGAATTGTATTTAGACTACAGCTAGGCTCTACTGAGGTGGTAGAGCCTAGCTGTAGTCAATTTACTACAGCTCGAATATGGGCTGGCTCGACCGGGGAAGCACCACCCTCTCACAGAAAATCGGCGTAAAGTAGTATTTAAAGGCTGCGTTTCGTCCGGTAAGTGAGAGAGCCGGTTGCCCTTTCCCTTTTCCCAACCTTTCCTTTCCCTCCCTTTCCCATCATTTCCTAATCCTTTTCCCCAATCAAGGGCGGCAACACATCCGCAAATCTACGTTGCGGATGTCCATGGGCGACGGTAACTACCTACCATCAAGTAGGCCGTCTGCTCAGTTGCCCCCTTTTCCCATAAAAAAAAATTAAAAAAAAATAATTTTAATTAGCTTGTGACTGCAAAAGTTCCCATCTATAAATTTTAAAGTATTGTAACGTTTTCTACTTTTCATTTGACAGAACATGAATCATGACGTGGTGTTATTTTCTATCATTATTTCATAGAAAATATAAAATATTCTTAGTTATTCATATTTACAAATCTTTTTATGAAAAAACTAGATAAATATAAAGAGAAATATGTATTTAACTTAATGTCGTTATTAGAATATACTTTTTTGTGATAAATTTTACAATTAACGAATTCTTGACCTGTATACAAAGAAAGGGAAATATTTCATTCTAAAATTTTAAAAACTAATCACGTAAACCTTTAAGTTTGTTGTAGTTAGCTACAAAAGTTCCGATTCAAAAATACACGTTATGTAGGCCGCATATGTTATTTCGAAACAAATAGGGAAACTAATAAGCGAGGAATAAGAAAAGTTTTACGTTAAACTAATAAAATTGGAAAGTAAAAATTTTGGACCCGTTTGTTCAGGGTAACTAGGAGATTGTGTGTTCAATGTCTGCGCACTGTTTCTTGTAATAAAATTCTACTCGCGATTGCTATAGATTGGAAATAATCTATGAAAATAACATCTCATACTTTGGATAGTTACAGTAAAGGTAAGATTATTATCGAACATCAAGGTAAGATTACATCGAACTATTAAGCCTCGTGAATGTCAGCTGAGGCTCGGTGGGGGGGATGAGAAGTTGTAACCTCCCACGCTTGAAGAAAAAAAATAAATTCACTCATTTCCTCTCGGCTAAAAGTTTATCAAGTTATAGCTAACCCAATACCTCAACCAAAAAAAAGTCCGCTGGCTATAACATAGTGCATTGTACGTCAGCTGATGGGTAGATAATGGGAAAAAAAATCTTCACTTTCGGTGATATCCTCTCGGCTAAAAATTTACCAGATGATAGCTTATATGTAACTATTGATAAATACATATATAAGTCAGCTGGCTGAATCTCGGTGGAAAAATCGTCAGCTGATACTTTGAAGGTCGTTACGTAGAAGCTAGCCAGAAACATTTACTGACTATTTAAAGGCATCAGCTGACCAGGTTTCCCTCGACTTATTGCTAGCTGATTTGTTTTATTTACCACAGTATTATATTTAAAGTCAGCTCACAAATTTTCGTGTGGGAGGAAATGACGCTTCTTTAATTACTCTAGTTATTTTTAAAAATTTAAACAACACACGCTAGTATAGCATAAACGGTAAACGTAGTTGTAAAACGACGTCCAGAGACGAAATCCAGAGACGTAAATTAAATATGAAGCAGACATAACCCAGCATTAGTTATGCGATTTAAACGTAAACATGTAGCAAACGCAAACATGTAAATTCAGTCGTTTGCATTTCGTTATTCTAATATACTGGAATTTATTAATGAATGGATACCAGTAGTTGGTTGGTTTTTATAAGGCATTAGTCTGAATTTCGGTTCATAAGTACATAGATTTACGTTTCTCTGTCAATATGTTTTCAGTTACAACTGTTGTTTGATATACTGAAAATTGGATTAATCAGGTTATATGGGAAGGTATCTTGTTGTGAATAAATGTAATAAAAATAAAGTACGAATCCTTTTCTATATTGTGTTACCAAACTATTTTAATTAATTTATGTTATAAATATAAAGTATTGTCAAACATTTAGATACCGTCATCTATTGTTGGCCTCAAAACCATGTGTTGCTTGCGAGCCAGGGTAATTGGAATTCTGAGTAAAAATGAAATTTTTACGCGTCTCCCGACTGTGTCTCGCATAAAATGTAGATATGATGTAACATAAGACGTTATGCAAATAAAAGAAATGTTCCAACCGAGAGTCTTAAATTACCCGTTATTCCCGCAGGTTTATTGAGAATTTCCTTAGAAAACTATTTATTTTACTTTCTATAAATCAATCTCCAACACGTAAAAGAGATATTATATTGCAAATTAGGCAACACCTCAGTAAAATTATGAATTAATTTTATTAAGTGTACTCTTGTTTATTTAACAGTGTTGTGTTATCTAAACATAATTATCAAATAAACTAACATTGTTGATATTAAACGCATTAATTGTTCAAATTGTAATAAATCGGTAGCATATTACCATTTATTTAGTTTGTAATTTTTTATAACTCAAGCTTTATTCGCTATATTGAAGTGTAAATAAACATTGAGACGAAACAAGATTGTACGTTTTTCATTATTTCTAAGCACCGTGAAAATTTTATTGCCTCTTAATTTTACTAATTGAGGGCAAATTTTTTATTTCTATAAATCGTAAGTATGTAGTCATGGTTGTCAGGAAATTTACTAGCGGGTATTGAAATTATACTAGCGATAAAAAATATTTCATAGATTCTATTAAGAAAAGCTTTTCTATGATATTTTCAATGAGGGAACGTAAAATTATTAAAAGTTCAAAATACTTTTATGAGTGGTATGAATTTAAATAACACTATATTTTTTATTACTGATAACTGGTTGATACGCTTCGTCGAGTAAAAAATTGAACATGAACCAAATAAGAGTTAATAAACAAATGCAACTAACTTAACCTAATTTTAAGCCTCAACTGGTTTAGTAATAATAAACAAACAAATTGTGTATACTAATTAAATAACCAATAACGTAATATAGAGAACAACTCTTATGGCACAGAGTAATAAATAAGGTCATACCACACTAGCGGTAGATAAGCTTGAATCTATAGCGCTTATAAAGTTAGGAGTAGAATACTTGTAGCGAGATTTATTAAACACCTGTGGAAGCTTACATCGTTAAGGTTTTTAAATGAAGGTGAATTTAGCGGATGAATTGATCTGTATTGCCATTTAAAGATATATTAAGTTAGTTTTAAAATAGGTATTTGATAACAACTGAACAAAATGTAGACTGTTATGTAAAAATAATTTTTATAAAAATTTGTTACTATAATATATTGAGTTCGCATTTATACACAAAATCAACAAAGGTGAGCATAATTCCTTCTGTTGACTGATTACAACAAGGTTATACGACTATGCATTAATGGCATTAGCACTAAGACTTAGTAAGAGACAGTTTAAATGATAAGAGAAAATGAGATAAAAGAAACTTAATACAAAAAGTAAAAATAATTTAAATGTTAAAATTTATTTTAATATGTAATAAAATTTTATTTTTTATATTTCGGAAAATCAATTCCTAGACATTAGCGGGAAGTTCCTTCTAAACAAAAGGAGTTTACATACTTTAGATTTTAAAGTATTTCGTTTTCACAAATTTATGGAATAATTAATTTCGAATATATTTAAAAAAAAACAATTTTGTTACAGCTCCAAGTATAAACGTTATCATATTAAAAATCCACCACCAAAATTTATTTAGTTTTAAAAAATCCCTATCATACGCTGTAGTGAGTAGTGCATCAGTATGTTGTTATCACACTTTTATCTTTAAAAATTATTATTATTGGGTTTATAATGGTTTATTTTGTTTTTATTATGTACCTGTATTCTATTTATGGCCTTAAACCTTATTAGTTATTCTAGCTTAAGTTTTTAATATTAAGAGTGTATTACTTTGTTTTTTAATTTAACAGTGCTGTAAATGCCTGTAGTGGTGTATCACACTGCACTGGTCCGTATACTGTAATTACATATGTAAGTGTTATTGTGAATATGCCGATTGTGTTTCAAATAAATAAAAAAAAATTGCCAGCTCTTCTCAAACGCACAGGTGTTGTCACACGAATAGCGTATTGATGTAAAGTGAAGCCACTAAGAGAATGATTAGTGGTAATTAATAACTCCAAGATTCGGTTACCAAACCCAGTAGTGATTCAGTACACTAATCTAAATATATTTAGCTAATTTCTTATTCGGTGGTCTTCATTTTGTGTTTACAGTAAACGGGAGAGATGTTAAATATAAGACTTGCAATATTTTCCAACTTTTTAAGTTAATTCTGCAACACTTATTGAAACAATTTTAACTTAAGGAAAAAATATATATATACTTTTGAATCACTTTTAACAGTAAAGTATATTAAAGAGGTTTTCAGATTTACTTATATTATCTTATTAACATTTCATGTTCTAGTATTTGAAGCATATCTTCGGTATAGGTAGTGAGAATAAACAAACACCTTGATTGAGTTATTTGTTAATTGACTTAGTTAAATAGATGTTTAATGGAAACATTTCACTGATGCATTATTCCCCTTGAGACATAAGCTTACCTTGAAACAAATTCAATATCCACATCCTTTTATTATCTATTAAAAAAAAATACTACACTCCTATTTATCGAAAAGAAATAAAAAACAAGTTAAGTAACATCACCAATAAATGTGGTGAAGGTAAGATAATGTAATTTGTCGGTAAGTTAGTCAGTAGAAACAAAGATGTTAAAAGTAAAAACTACGTCACTGTATGTTAAAAATTGATTTTCCAAAAACAAGCAAAACTTTGAAATACCTGTCTAGAAACTTTCCTCTAGTGGTAACGAGAACAGTATCAGCAATTATCAAAGATCGGCGTTTCAATCAATTTACAACTTGAAAACAAGGTGCTTAGCAAACACCATTACTAACTCATTAACACACTTGATAGACATTGATATGTACGGCTGATAAAATTTATTTTTATTATTTGACTTATTTAACTGTGACAATTCAGAGACTGTAACATTTTATTATTTTTTGTTTTTAGATGATATTTAATATTTTATTTGATATATTAATATTTGTTTGAAAATCGAAAGTGTCTACTGTCTTGTGATAGGAGATAGAAAAATACTTTGTATCGTTAATTTTGGTTTTGTTGAAACAAAAAATATTTTTAATAACACGGAGAGAGATGAAAGAAAACAGTAAATTTCAAGTAAAAAAATTATGCAATTATGTAAAACTTCTCATAATAATAAGTGATGTAATGGAGAAAAAATTTATATACTATCATAAATAATATTGATTATGCTAAAGTGCTATCGACTGTGGTTTTATTTTGAAGATTAATGAGACAAAAAATATTATAAGTGATAAACAGACGATTTTCCTATTTTGATTAAGTTTCTATTCTCTCAAATTCTACTCTCATCATCATATATGCTACCAAACATCCGTTCAAAACAATTGTTTTGTAAACATAATTATTTTGGCTGTAGGAATGTGCGCGCTGATATTGACATCACTCAAAGCCCTCAAAATAACAGCAATACACATGCCCTTGTCAGATCGACCTGTGATTGGTCTGTCAAGAAGAAAATCGCTGCCGAATCGATTACAAACCGCGATGGCAGAACGACGTCAGATATGTTTCCATTAACCCACGATTTCTGTTTTTTTAATACCATATCAAGGATTTTTAAAGTTTTTAAATTTTTATGAACTGAACAGTTATTTATAATTGTAAATGATATTATAAATTAATGTACATAAATATTAATTTTAATAAACATGTCATAAAATATTCAATAGTTAATTTATAATTATTATACTTTGATTGTAAAAATAAAATGTGTTGTTGAAAATAAAATGCCGTATCGTTATGTTCACGGATTCTCATAAACCTCGATGGATGAGCGATGGAATTTTAGGGAGTCACGCGAGGGTTAGAAAACATGTAAGATTATTGATTTTCGGTGTTTTACTAGATAACCCTGTTATTGCATTTGGGAGAAACAAATCATATTTTACCAGGCAATAAAGTCAGAATGTCATTTCGATTTGATTTTCTAGACTAATTTGCTCGATGTATATCACGAAATTTTCTAGGACTTTTGAGTTATGTCTAATGTGTTTTTTCTTGTGCCAAAAGCAATTTCAGCTTGGTTTCTCGTATCCATTAAGGGGAATATTGAAATAAGTAGGATTTGATTCACTGCGGAAATGAAGGCGTGACGACTTTAAGTTAAAAAAAATCTCATACATAGATCGAGTGACTTGAGTATTCGGATATTATGTCAAACAAAATACGAGAGTTTAAGCATAAGAGATAAATTTATTATTTTCTTTAAAACAATATTGTATGAAAAGGATAAAATTTGCAACCATCAAAATTTTGGATGTTGATAAGTTTTTAATATAATTGTTTTTTAAAACTTATACATATTATATTTATATGTAATGTGCCAATAATAAATATCAGAAATTGATTCAATAATTATTTCTAGTAAACTTCCAGTACAGCCTTTAAACCGTAATCTTTGAGTTGCGAACTTTGGAATGAGCTTCCAAAGCCACGCACCGCTATTGAAACTCAAAGCAAACATTGGCACCCTATTGTTTCATGTCACGACATTTTTTTTTTTGATGACGTAGTGGAAACTCTTTTTACGAGCCGTCCAACCGGCCTTATCACGACATACTCGTACATATTAATTTCAGCTTCATTTCAATATCAACAAGCGAAGCCGAACAACTGAACAGTTTGCTTGCGGAGAGGTGTGAGCGTGACACTTTGTAGTCTACGGTACAAGTTATCAACTATGGGCCATCAGATTTAAAATATAATTGTTTAGGTTCGAATATTCCATTAAGTATTTGAATTTGTCATACAAACGTTAAAATTACTATTTGTATCAAATGATTTTAGTAGAATAAAGTAAATTATTTCCTTAGTAATTAACCAAATATCACTGTATTATTTGGTATTGAGGTATTGTTTGTGCTTTGTCATCAGTACCGTTCGACAAGTAGCGTTGTCTCACACAGGCGTCTGTAATTTTATGCATGAAATTTGCTCCGTACCTTATATATATTATACTTTAAATACAAAAAACCCTCATTTCACTCACTTAAGTAATACTTTGTTTGTGTATTCTTTGCCATTAATTGTTATTTAACTCTTTGAAGCTATGTTATATGGAGGATTAATTAACAGTTGTTTGTTTTTGTACAGACAGTAACAGTTTCTTTCCTTGGAATATAAGCGTTTAATTTCAGTGTTTTAATAATAAATATTGGCGTTTCCGATGACACGTATAAATATACTTATCATTTACATTCAGACCAATCGACATATTCATTTTAAATGAGCGAATATGAAGACAATGGCTATTATAGCAATACGGTATATTATACGGTATAAAAAAAACAGTAGTATCCTAATGGTTAGAGGGCCCGCCTCTCGTTGCCGAGGGCGCGGGTTCGATCCTGACCCGGGCAAGTACCAATGTGACTTTTCCGAGTCATATGTACTTTCTAAGAATATTTAGACATCACTGTTTAATGCTGATTCCCAAAAGAAGGTTGATGTCAGGCAGGCGGCCGATCGTAGAAACAAATAGCCAAAACTATTTACAACATGCAAGGCTGACCCTGGCTAAAGCTGGGAATTTGCCAGGTAGAAGAAGAAGAGGTACATTATACTGTATAATATTATAAGGTATCTTTGACTCTAAAAACATTCCCGATCTGTTGCCAGCTGTCTAGCTAATGCGTGCTACATGCAAATTCGATCCACTCATTTGCATGGCGTACCCGCAGCTTTCGATGGTACAGCCGGCAACTACTAAAGGCTTATAAACAATTATAACCTTTAATACAATAGGATCAAAATTGAAACTGCAAAAATATATCTAATAACATTTATTGGCGATATTTTACAGGTTCATGCAATTGTAAGCTTTGTAACCATTCAGATAGATATGTAAGTGGTAAACGTTGCTGTATAAATTTAACAAGATGTTTGGTTGCGGGCACTGCTTAAAAAATAGTTGGTAATTTAGCAACATGATAGCGCGGTGAATGTTCCCGCTATGCTTTATTCATGTACAAAGTAGTAGAATAAAATTATCATCGGTATTCAAAAACTTTTTCAAACAATCTAGGAGGAATCTTTTGTAGCAATAAAGTAAGAGTAGAATCTTAAAAAAATCACATTCTGAAAAATATATATTTAATTCAGCTTTAAGATTAAAGTATAAATATATAATTATAGTTGTTTCAGCAGGAACAGTATTATTAGACTTAACCCGCATTTGTTGTTGCAGTTGAGTTAGCAACTGTAGCTTGAATCAAAAGTTTTAAGTAGAAACCAGCCTCGTGAAGTTGTTATCTAGTTATAAATGTACTAAAGTAATCATTCCATTGTTATGTAACTTATTTTGTTAACCGTAAAATCGATACAAACTGTAAAGTGTATGAAAAAGATTGTAATCGCTTAGACTGACCAAGTGGATGTTAGTATATTAAATAATTGTTTTGCGGATTACTCCGAAAAATATTAGTTCGATTTCAATGAATAATTGCGGTAATTTTAGATTTCATTTCGTCTTGTTCTTTGTATGCAGAAGACTAAGAACGCCTAAGGCCTTGTGTAATATTCGTCGCAGAAAATAGAAATGATCCCTAATCATGAGAATGTTACTTTGATTGAAAACAAAACCTTTTATAAAAGAATATTAATGAAAACATATTCAAGTGGCGAGGCTGTAATAATATATTTAATTTGTATTAATAAGCAATTCCGATATTCTGTGTACGGTTTTGAAGTTATTATTTATTAGACAAAGTAAATATATAATATTTACAGTTAATCAACATGATTTATAATATTAACATGTAGCCGGGGGACGTGTCTGAATCATTATGAAATTTGTAAAGGTTTTGTGAAATGAAATATACTGGTTGATTGAATATTATGTGTAGGAATGAAAATTACTGATAATTAATTTGAGTTATATTTTAGATTACATATATTCTCCGTATTATCCCGTTTATGTGAACAACTAGATTCTTTGTCACAAAAAGATAATAAATAACCATTACTTTCATTGAAACGAATTCAAAAGTATCGTGAGTGTAAAGGAATTATAAAATATTAAGGCAAATTATATTTAGAGTAATACGTTACTTTAATAAATGATATAGTTCTAAACCATGAAATTTACGGTTAAGCTTTGAACCTGTATAAAAACATTAAATATTATACATAATTATTTTTATTTTCCATCCTTAGTACTAACTAAGATTACTAAATCTAATAAATAATTAACCTAGTTAGTTCGCTTATTAACTAAAGTTATTTGGCTGAAATAGTTTTTTTTATATCCTATTATGATTAAAACATGAAGTATTTTTCTCTCAATATTTAGATTTTTTTTGGGTTTGAATATTTTATTTCGTTAATTATAATATATTATAATCAAACACTTCAGGAGGTACAGTAAATGGTTTTACATTAATAACATCGTTACATGAATTACATTACTGCAAGAGACGTTCCTTTATGAAGATCTCTACTAATTCATTCATACTAATACTAATAACTAAGCCTGGTACCCCATGTGTTCTCTATTAGATTTTATTGTGGCTCAAGTTATATACTTAAAAAATATTAATAAAATATATTTTATCCACATCATATTATATATAATTTCAATTAAAATTTATCTTTTTGTACGAATCATTTCTTTTATAATTATTTTCACATAAGACAGATTTTCAATGATGTTGACTAAATATTTATAGGAAATATTATAATGATAGTTTCCAAGATATTGCTATTCAGCGCCCATTAGTAAGTAGTAGTATGATTTTTTCGATATTCCTTACCATAGAGCCCATATTATGACAATGCACAACAAAACATAAAGGTAATAGCGAAAGACAATAAATTTTCTTTTAAGTTCACAAGTATTATATAGTATAATACTTCGCTCTTCTAGATTCGCATTTAAGATATCTATAAACAATGAACCTATACTATAACTATAAACTAAATGTTAGACAAGCTAATCGTAAAATAAAATGTTACTTATTTATGATCGGTTCAACATAACCATCAAGGTATAAAACAATTACAGATATAAAAGAATTCAAATGGTATTCCCAGTGTATTAATAATTTTTTTTTTTTGGTTAATATTAATGCGTTATTTAATTATGTATAATTTATAAATAGTCATTATGCGACGGAACGTACTCTGTGTGACATCGCGGAGACCAAAGAGTGCAAAATGTTCACACTCGACCGTAACAATACATTCAGAGGGTTTAATTTTTATTGTGTGGTTGATACTATTATATGTTGTCTGTTTTATTTTAACTATTTGTTAACTCGTTATACTGTTATATTATGCTAACATCGTGTTTGATAGCTGGTGAATATTTCAACATATTTACAATCGTCACAATCTACGCACACATTAGAGATTTAATTGTTCCACCAAAATATTTCAATGTAATGAGTAAACATATTTGCAATTAAGACGCATTTGCGATGAAGATAGTCAAAGATTTTGTGCAATATTATAACTAATGAATTTTTTTATTGTTACCAGTTTAATGTTTGTGTGCTTGTGGCAACGTAGTTCGCTAACTGATCATTGTAGTTTCCTTATTTTATTTACGGTAACCATTTACCATAACCACTTTATTTACGGTAGTTTTGGGTTTGTTTGGTTTGTTTGTTTGTTAGGGTTTGTTAATGTCGGCTCAGCAATGGAAGTGTACCAGCTCTATTCCAGAATGACGTAAAACAATTTTTTTGCTATGATTACCCGATTAAATAAGGCCCGAGGGCCAGTTAATAGGAAAATGACAATTAGTGGAACTTGGGTTTTAAAAATTTCGAAATATCTTTGTATAAATTTTAACAAGATTAATCATAATTTTTAGGTAGCGTTAAGAAAAAAAATCGATGTTTTTCTTACAAATGGATTTATCGACAAAACAAATTACAGTTGTGTTAAATGTGAGCATTGCCTAGCGGTATTTTTTATTCACACAGAAAGTAAAAACGACACGGTAAAACTTTGATCTATGGGAAATAGTGATTAAATTCTATGAAAAACATGATTTTTCTTCTTACTTCGTTCACCATTTTATTTCTCACTAGGTCACTATTTAAAATTCGTCTACTTTATATTTTATTAAGTGTTGTCTAGGTTTAGCTTTTCATTTTAGTTTATTTCTTATATTGATTGACGGCTTTTTGATTGACGAATACTTATTTCTAAAACTTTAATTAAGGCAACTATTAGTCTTTTACAAAAAGAAGAAAGAGTTTTAGCCATCAAAAGGAAAACGTCAGAAAAAGAAGGGCTCTTAGTTTTAGGTCATCTTCTTCTTCTTTATAAAAGTCGTCCCCTGAACGGTTCTAGAAGCTTTTTTCGCTACATCTTTCCACTTCCTTCGGGTAGTCGCTTCTCGTGACACAACTTTTACGGGGAGATCCGTTAGAGCCGTGATATTGTTATACCAGCTGCCTGGACTTCTGACACATGGTCTTTCGCCATTCGACCTTGCCTACAACAATAAACTTCTCTAGATTATTATCTGACTCGCGGCAAGCGATGTAACAAGAATTCTCCGGTAAGATAACATTGCGGTTATATAATTGTTACTTAACGTTTTTGACTATTGACATTCTTTAATCTTTTTCATATAATATAAAAGTATGTATCTTCAAATTATGATATTTATATTATAATTGGTCTGAAGTTTTATGAATTGTACCACCGTGGCATGGTGTTGTATTAGCATGATTGCGTTGGTTATTAGTATTTATTAAGAGAAGTATCGCTAAACCTAAAGCTTTATAGTAATATTTTATTCTTGGTTTTTAGACATGTGAAGATGAAGTAGTCATTTTATACATATAATATAGTATGGTTCGTACAAAGTTACAATTCTATGAAAGTACCCCGGACTAAAATGAAAGTAAAAATTCCCTTATCATTAATGTTAACATAATGTGGCAGGCAAAATTTATTTTAATATATTCTTGTGAAGATTGATAGAAACTTAGTCTTTTCAACTCTATTCTCGAATTATTTAAATTAAAAAATTTGTATGTTTCGCCGTTTTGCAATATTTTCCACAATAAAATAAGTTGAAATTGGAACACTTCTATTCGTTTATGAAAATGTTAGGATCATGCTTATCTTGAACTACTTTTGAGTTATCGCTCGTTTACGGGAATTGAACTTGGTAATGAAGTGGGTTTTCGCAAGTTAGGGATAATTTTTGCTTTTTGCTTTACTGTGGTAAATTCTAAAATAGTTTCTAATTAGGAATTTTAAGGTATACCAATTCCTTCAAGTCCTTCAAGTTATTTAATTATTTTAGCTGAGAATCGTCTTGTGAACTTCAATATTCAACTAAAACTATAAAAATAATCTTAGATTCTGATTGAGTGCTTTTAGTTCTAAACAATGATTTACAATATTATTATTTTTTTTTAAATTATTAAAAATATTGGAAGTGAAATAACTGAAATAAAATTATTGAATAAAAGCTTTTCATACCTTTAAGTTCTAGTAAAATTATTTTTAGTGATCTACTTGTGAACACAAAAAATAATTTTGTATGAATTGTTTTTGTAGGTTAATTATAAAATATTTTATAAATTATATTAAAATTTTTGTATACTGGTTCCAAATTTTATTATATTCAACTAAAATTGTCTTGGTATTTTTAGACACACTTTAAGCTACTTAGTTATGCGCACAACTTGAGCACTTAGCGCTTGGAGGATACAGTATCCTAAATTTAAGACGGTTATCTAGAATTTCTTTCTTAAAATACTATTTTGTTGAAATAAATAAAAATATAAAATATAAATTGTATATAACTTTTTTATTACCATTTGACATATGAAAGGGAAATGTGTAAAGAAATTTTTCCGAATTTGTATAATACCAATCAATAAGGTATTCCTATTATATTATTCACTTCATTAATTCGAAAGCTACTTTAAGCTAATCTTGAATATAAAATTAAATTGGATACGAATATAAATGACCGAACCTTCCTAAGAGTCTTGGATTTCTCCTTTGAATATATTAAGAAATGTTTGTATTTTGGAGAATCGAATAAAATAATTAGATATAGTTAGAGTGCTGAACTGAACTATTTACATAAATAATATATTTCAAAGTCTTTTATTTATAAAAGTATTATTTACTTATTTATATTTACTCGATCGGTTAAATAATTTTAATCGTAGCACAAGCACAATCTGGTTAACCGAGACAAAGAGGTCAAGTTCTCTAGCACCGAAACTCCACAGCTGTATTTACACGAAATATTCCGAGTCATTTTCAGAACCCTCTTACTTGGATTAGATAAATTATGAAAGAAATTGTGTATATTACTTATAGACCCTCTGATTATATTTCAAATCAAATTCATTATTTAAAAATTCCATGAAAGCATTACTAATTTACCTTAAACTGATTCTATTTTACTTAACGTTTTTCACAAAATCACAAAACTAGTTGTGTCTATTGAAATTGTTATATAAAGTTCTTCACAAAACAATTCAAAAGGAGATAATCATAATTATAAACTTAAAGTAATATACATTAAAAGATTACTACAAAATAAATATTTTATATTTAATCATATTGTAAAAGTAATTTATTTATTATAAATATATACCTCATTTATTTCGTGAACCGCAGAACGTAAAATATTTACAATCATATGAGATAGAGGTATAACAATGTAGAAAATAATTATTAAAGGGAAAGTCTATAGTATGAGCAGTATGAACCAATCAGAACTCAAAACAAACAAGAAAAGCTCCCGGTTTGTAAGTTGTTATCAAGATTCTGTAAACAGGGTATTACCTATTAAATATTTCACCTAAACACCTCTGTATAGCCAAATTCTCGTCCGTTTATCGTCCGGCTCCCGGGACTTGTCGGGAATTATCTTCCATATCACACCCGCTTTGAATACATATGGCGTTTAGCCCGGCCTCTATGAGATCAAAATCTGGCTATTGTTTCTATTAAACTCAGATCCAAACTATTTCGCCGATATTGGAATAATATAACATACTGAGCGGAAATGTCTATATAATGTACAGATACTTTTTTTTTCTTTTTGTTGAGATTGCGGTTTGTTTTGAAATTACCTTTTTATAGAAGACTAGCTTTCCGCCCGCAGCTTCGCCGCGTGGAGTTCGGTTATATCGCGTTTCCAAGAGAACCTTTCAAAAGTCTGGGATAAAAACTATCCTATGTTCTTTCTCAAGGTCAACTCTATCTCTGTACCGAATTTCATTAAAATCAGTTCAGTGGTTTAGGCGTGAAAGCGTAGCAGACAGACAGACAGACAGACAGACAGACAGAGTTACTTTCGCATTTATAATATTAGTAGGGATAGTAGGGATTACAGTTAATAATAAAAATCGGAGTCATATTTTTTTTTAATATCATTAAAAAATGATACATAAAAATGGTTATTAGGTCTGTTTGATGCTAAACTAGACTTACACTCACGTATTCGCCAAATGTTTACGCTTTAGCCTGTTTCAATGATAATGTCGTCATTTGGTGTAAATTCACCTTTCCGTTCTGGGACATAAGAACGAGATGAGTATCCGAGAATTTGTGGCACATAGCTTTGAATTTTTAACAGATGCAGCATGTTCTATGGGCGAAAGTTTTAAAACTGTGACTGTTTTTAAAAAAGTCACTCTATCAGATACTGTGTTCACAATACCGTACAATATTTATGAGGAAGTTGATTTTAAAGATTTATAAAATAAATTTTATATTATTTTTGTCTTCGCATTTGTTATTCATGAATTCCATAATAAAACTGTGTTCAGAAAATTTCAGAATATAATATTTTTTTGAAAAGTAAGTAATTGAAATGAAAGTAATTTAAGAAAGATTTTTGAACTTATCTAATTTCCAAAATGTGAGCTAAATAATAAAGCTCTCAAAATAAAAATACAAGAAATCTTAGCCATTTATTAGAAATATTAACTATGATACATACAAAAGAAGAAAGAATTAAGATGGCAACTTCTTTTTTAGTGTAAAAACCTACAATATATGTATATATATATATATATATATATATATATATATATAAGTATAAGTACGAAATATCCAGTGTGATGTTATTCTAGTTATCTAGTTATTCTAAACTTCCGTAGCGACGTTCTAGATGTAGACAAACTACTGCAGGCTGTCTTTGGAAACTGACAAGAGCTAGGTGACAACCGTTTAAATTGTACAAGGAACTCCTTTTCAATACTTTACTTAATTACAATATTAAAAAACAGAACATTTGAAGCAGGTATGACTTTTATCATTTTACTACAAGGAAACCCTGGATTATTACAATCATCAGATTATGAGTTCTAAGAGTCGATCGTAAAATCTGTTATAAAGAAAATCTTTAATAAAGCCAAGTCTCTTGTAAAATATAATACGCTATCACAGCTTTAAGATGTCAGAAACACTTTCACCTATTATGGATTTTCCTAACACACTTTGTCGTTAAAGAAATTTATGACTTCACGTTGTTTGCGTCAATAACATTGGCAAAGGTAAATTTGGAATGAAAGTGAATGATAATAAATCTTTAGTGTTGTTTCATATTCTAAGTCTCATAATTTTATAGCTTTTGTGTTAGTAAATTTAATACGACATGAGACAATCACTTTCATTTACATTCATTTATATCCAAATAAAGTTAATACATGCAACAGAATGATAGCAATCTTCTCTTTACATAAAATTCAGGTACTATTTTGGCTTTTATTCATATAAATTGTATATACGCAAACAACATAAAATAATTTTTGATGATCCATACAAGTAAAACCACATGCTCAAAATATTTTTATTATGTTGTAAGTGTCTATTAATTAATTATTATTAATAATAATGTTACGCGTTTTGTTAAGTGGATTGTCACTCAATGAAATTCCTAATTGATCCTTAATTTACGATGTAGATTTGATTGCGAAGGGTTTAAAATCACTTTTCTCATAACCGTCCTCGACCTCAACAACGACATAGATTTAATCTTCAGATAACTAGAAAAATCATTCTTTGTACATTGCTTTCAAGCAATATTGAGCTTGAAAACGAACAATGAAAACTTGAGTACCGATAAGGACCTGTCAACAACATCTGTCATCTACATTCCTTAATGAACAATACGATAGTAAGTTACATTCAAATTTCCAAACCGAATTGTTATAAGGCATGTTCTTTATACAGAGTGGATGCTTCTATACTTTAGCAAAATATATGACGTGAGAACACAATGACCTTCCAAATCATGATATGACGTAAATACAACAAAATTTTGGATAAGAGGTACTTAAAATTCACATTGAATCATATTAATAATGTACTAGCTGAACGAGTAATTACTAAGCTTATAAATGAAATTTCGTATGCTAATTAACTAAATATGTACAATTAAGGGAGTGAAGCTAAGATTGCCAGTGCCCCGTGTGCCACTTTTGAGATATAGATAATATGGAAGAGATTAATACTGTTTGAGTATTAAGATACTCTTCTTTTGTTGTTGTAATTTTATATTATTATTACAAATTAAAATTCTTACTGAACCATTTCAGCTATTTATATATTTTGAACCATGTAATTATTTAAATAAGTTCATATCAATTTTGAAACTATCCAATAATTTTGTTTTTTACACAATAAATATTTTTACATATGACAACTCATAAAAAGTAATGAAAATTTTAAATTGATTTTCATGCTTATATATTTTTTTGTAACCACATTGTTTTCTAGATAAGCTTGAGCATACTTTTTCGAATAAGATTGTTTCAACAAATCGTTTCCAGTGTAGCAAATCCGTTGTTAATTAAATACCAAGCTAGGTTGGAGCAGGTGGCAAGAAGGCTCGCGATAACGTGTGGCTGCTGTATTTCAGTTCTGGTTTTGAGGTAAACCTTATTAATGTGACTTGGTATTATTTTTATAAAGCATAATTTATGGTGGATTAAGAAATTGTTATGCTTTCTTTATATTTTTGTAGACCGTACATAATCGTTTTAATATAAAAGATTTTAATATAAAAGATTTATGTAGACCGTACATAATCGTTTTAATATAAATCGTTTTAATATAAAAGATGTTGATGATGCTGAGATTTCAACTCAAGAAACGATACTTATTGTATAATTTACAATGGTAAGTCACTTCAGTACCTCGTTATAATTTTACAGAGTTTCAAATAAAAAAGTGTTTATTAAATTATAACATGTAATATATAAAGTTAGTTTTAAATTCAATATTGTATTTTGGATGTGATCATGGATTGCATTCATATAAAGTGAAATGAAACTAGGCAGTTGTTCGTAGTATGATATAAAAAGTATATTATTTAACTTTATGAAGTTAAGTAAGTTAAATAAATACCATATTTTTGAGGATAGTAAAATGTCTGGAATTGTACAGAATGTTTCATTTAGTAATCAATTTTAGTTTAGTTTTGAAATGCTTTAATGGACAATTGAATTCTTTCCTGTTCGGACATTTACAAATTTATCAATCATTACGGATCTTTTCACCTTCCTCTATAATATCGTAACATTGTTGGTATTACTGGAAATGTAAATAATTCAAATGAAATAAAATCTTACTACAAAATATAAAGACCAACAAAAAAAAAATACAACCCCAAAGATACTATTTGCATTACTGGAACTCGGAAAGGAACTTAAAATTATCTTACAGGATGCAGTATAGTAAACATCACAATCATGTAAAGTCAAAATTACTTTGATTTCAATGGTAATGTCACACAAAATAGCTTACTTAATAACTGTTATATTTATTATATTTTATTATATTGATTAAAAGGATTCTTTGGGAACACCAACTTTTCGGTATCACAAATACCGTAGACATTATATTTATGTACCTACCTATTTTGAAGGTCTATACAATAAAATACTTTTTAAATATTGCAGAGCTAATCAACAATATTTAAAATTCTTCTACTTTGTCATAAATGTGCTTATGCAAGAAACCATTTCACGTGAAAAGCGTATTGTTTCTCTACATAGGTACACATGCTTGAAATTTCGATAGTAAACAAAGTATGTTATTGAAGACAAATGTATTGTGGATCAAAATATTTATTCCGCCAAGGCAAACTTGCTGGTTCTCTTTTTAGATAACATAGTAGCCCCAATCTTATAGTTTAAGAATATCTGTATTCAAAATCTTAAGTTTTTAGTAGCTTAAGGGTTAAGGTTTTATAGAAGTATCTAATGAGAAGGTAGCTGGTCCATCTAGTGGTAAGTGGTTACGCCCATAGAAATTCTATTAAAATCCTCTTACTATCTTTTAAAGACGATTTGAGTAAAGAGAAAGATGTGGGAAAACTAAAGGGCATACCCTCATAATTAATAAATAAAAAGATTATAGCTTAAGGTTTAAAAATATTTTGTTGCTCAATTACTTTTAAACCTTTTATACATAAAAAATTATACATTAAAATATATTAAACTACAAATTCAATTTTGTTGTTAAAAGGATGTTCAATTTAATATTGAACATCTATTAAAAAATTCACAGAGATGAAACTTCTCAGCATTCCATGGATTCACCGTGCGGGTGCCGGGTCCATCGCGTTGCAGGGAGAGGAGCTTCATCAGTGCCTGGGACTTGCGACCCAAGTGTAGGTTTAAGGGGCCCCTTAACTAACGCGCGTTATACGCTCAACTTTACTGTCCAAGCTCCTCTCCCTACCTAACCAAATTTGAAAAGAACCTACTAGGGCTGCCTTCAATGTACGTTCCAAGAATGCATTAATGTGCGTTCTGGACAAGCCCCAGTCTTTTAGTAGGTTGTAGAGAGATTTCACTGTTATACCTCTCGCTCCCCCTCTACCGCGTACAAATCTATTAAGAACCTATTTCGAGTGAGTTCATTTGTGAGCTCGTAATATTTGTTGACCTTAATGGTATGGTCTTTGGGGATGTTGGTTTCCCAAGGAACCGTAAGCTCTATCATCACTACGCGCTTTAAAATTCGCGAAAACAAAAATATATCCAATTTGGAGGCCGACGCACAAATATAATCGGGAATTATATAATATTTAATTATAAGTAGGATAGTATAATATTTAATGTTATATAGTTAAGTATGTAAATTAAATAAATACCATACTTTTTAGGATAATAAAATGTCTGGAATTGCATATAATGTTTCATTGAGTAATCAATTTTTAATTTAGTTTTGAAATGTCTTAATGGTCAATTGATTTCTTCCCTCTTCGAACATTTACAAAATCAATCGTTACGGATCTTTTTACCTTCCTCTATAATTTCAATAAATGAAGAAATAATTTTATTCCATTTAATATATATATTATTATTATTAATTCTTTCTCGTCATAGTCGTTTATCCAAATATTGCTTTATATCGTAGTATTTTATTGCTTCCATACTAATATACATCAAGTATAAATGTAATCTAACCGAAGTGTATACCTTTGAGGTCAAGCAGAGGTCAGCCGAGATCGGCTCAACCCCCGTTCACTAATCGTAAATAAATCTTGTTAAAGTGAAGTTGTAAATTGAACACGTGATGTGAACTTTGATGAGAAGTAAATTCAATGATAAAAATAAAAATGCTCCACATTCTAATATCTTATTCGATCTAGAGGCATTTTAATACGAAGCAATAAAACAAATTGGCTCCTATTCCTGTGTATAGATTTTCACTCGTTATAAAATATATGTATATCATTTTCTTGTTAGTAAGGTTTAATTCAGCGTTACTTTTGATCCTTCATTGAAGGGAAAATTTATCAAGAAACAAGGATTAAAAGGCACAATACCGCTCGTTGTGGAGATCCTTGGGAGAGGCCTATGTCTTGCAGTGAACGTCTTTCGGCTGAATGAATGAAAAAACAGGATTAAAAATGAACAACCGAATATTTCGATGAAAATAAATTTTGTATTGCAATTAGAAGACAATCTCAATAAAGTTAAGTGAACTGTGTATACTTTTCTGGATTTACTTTTCCTAAACGATGTCTAAGATATTGTTGAATGGTAGAATTAGTTCTTCAAGTCACGTTCCAAGCGTTTGTCAGTCTTGATGACTTCATGCCCGAGCTAAGACTATGTAATAGTATGGAGAAATTTCATGAACATATGAACACGTTGGCATACATCGATTGTTGTAAGTGGCTAAAATCAGTGGTTGGGTTCAGATAAAGAGTAATGTAATGTAATTTATTACAAAATGTTCATTCTATACCCTCTTATTCGTTCTTATTCTCCTTCTGACTCCTAATGACACGTTTTCTAATAGCATACGCACCATGAGTATTTTACGTAATACACACAAGTTAAATCATCTAAAATATACCTTATATTGTAATTAACTGTCAGCGGCTTTTCTTTATTATAAAAGTTATCGTTTATATTTTTCTTCTTTTCACAGTAAACTATTATATTATCTAAAATTGTTGTCTATTATAACAACATTATCACATAGTAACAAAATAGAATGCAAAACAATATTTTAACAGCTACTTTCCCTGTTTATAACAATACACGGGATATAGAATTAAGTGCTCCTTTTGCATTTTCGTTTATTTAGAGCATGCTTATTGATCTTGATTTGCGGAGGACGTTGGAATTCAGTATAACCGAGCTCAAACGAGCATCTAATCTCACAGAATAGGAATCCACTAAAGTTATCCACTATTCGTGCATTCTTTAATAGTTCTACATAGATGGCTTAGCGTGAAGCCGTCCTTAATCTTTGTCTTATAAAGAAACAAATTATCTCATTGTAATTAAATCACTTTTACTAATCTACTCGGACTGAATCGGGACGAAGTAGCAAGATGGCCCCATTTTCTTCCAAGTAAATTATGCCGTATAAAAAAAAAAATTAAAAAATCCGTGACGTAAGAGGATTACTTCAGTGAATTTTGAATCTAATTTTCGTTCCACATCTGAGATACAAAGGAAACTTGAAATTTAAAAGTTTTAATGTTTTTAACGATATAAGTATCCAGGAGATGAAAAAGTTGATTAATCTGTGGTTCATTTTAAAATCAAATTCAATAGGAAAATAATATAGAATAATAAAGCAGCATTATTTTCATTGAAATTTGAAAGTTTGTAGATATCTTTGTTTTATTATGATTAGGTTAATTACCCCGTATAGCGAGTAGACGAATTTTTTTAAAGATTCAATTTTATTTATTTTTTATAATTTCAACATAAATTTCAATTGTTAAAAGGAATATGATTTAATAATTTAGGGACAGCTATTTTAGTGAAGATAAAGTTAATACTCTCTATCCCACGACCTCATATATTTCACTGACTGAGATCCAATTAGAGCGACAGTAATTTAACTTTAGTCGGGTCACGAAATTTATCGCTAATTGTTATTCGATATGATAAGGTTACGTTTCCAAGTTATTTTGCTGAGACTCGTATGTGTCATGTATTCCTTGTTAATATCCTCGCCTACTTTAAACCAAAATTAACAGTGGGAAGTGTGAAAAACTGTATAATTTATATGGCAACAATCGTTTAAGCATGTCATTGAATTTAATTTTTGAAAACGTAACAATAAAACATTTTAGATTTGCTGCCCACATTTCGAATGAATTCAAATTCATTGTATGAGAGTGTAGCAAATCAAACTTCATACTGGTTAAATCACGCACGGCTACGCAACACATTTCTCGCGAGTCCTCCTAATCCTATATATTCCAGAGTAGGTATTCCAATGGAAAGTTTTCTTCAAAATTCCCTGTAAGAATTATATCACAAATAGCACATCACGAATTAGGAGATTTAGTGAACACAGTCGAGGTATTATTAGGTGTATGTGTTCAAAAGCGTAATGTTTGGGGCCTGCGAGCAATATTTTAAGATATTTTAACGTTATGAATGAAAATAGACGCGTCTTTATTTTTTTAAATATAATTTAAATATCTTTGGATATTTAAATGACAAGCAAAATTAATTAATTGAGTATATATTCAATTAGTTAAGTCTTTAATAATAATATATTATACCTTTTGAAGTGCTTGAACAAGGAAGCGTAATGATTTTTTGTAATGAATAAATTTGTACTATCATTAAGATAAATGAAAATTATTTTAATATAAATCTTTTTAGTGTTTTCCTGATATAACATTCAAAATTATATTTTTATTGGTTCCAATGAATGAAGGCGAGATATTTCCTAAATTCAGTTTTATAAAAGCTATAACCTAAATATAAATTGATATAAACGGAATTGCTTTTTTTTAATGTAAAATTTGAAATTGTTATTGAATTTGAAGTAACAATAAAAATATAAGTCTAAACTAAGTTTTATTGAAATGTAAACAACCGATTCCAATATAACGTAATCATCTCTGTTATAATAGCACTGAGTTTTGAATATCATAAGGAATATCTGAATAATTTAACATTGAAATGAATTAATACGTATTTTAAAATATACTGTTTTTGAAAGAAGTTTTGTAATGTTTAGTATTTTAATACCACTTAATAAAATATTTATTTTTTATTCGATATGAAGTTGAACAAAATATATAGGGATTATTTTTTCTTTTTGTATATCAATTATGTTTTATATATGTAATTTAAAAACATTATTTATACATATAAAATAACTTTGTAAAATAGGAATATTTAAGTGGTTGGTTATCATATAGCAACGTTTTTGATAAGGTAATTCAGTGCTTATAATTATTAGGAACAAAGAACTTTACTTTTCAATTTTATAAAATCGTTTGGAAATAAATATCTCTCATATAAAGAGAATCATCGTTGTCTGAAGTAACACGTAAGAAAACTCTTTGTTTTAAATATTATTGTATGTTCAAAATATTTATAAAATTGATTCATACTACGATATTTATAATGGAAATACGAAAGCGAGATAAAGATTTCATATTCTAGGGCTGCAACAATACGGATATATATTCACCAATCACTAGCCATCTTTTAAAATATGTAAAGAGTTCTGTCTTGTTCATCTAAAACAAGCTGATAGGTAAAACTCAAAAACAAAAGACGAAGTTTAGCATGAAAACCGTATGATGCGATGTTTGCAACTCAAAAGACCCTGTATTGGCAACTAGTATATTGGAACGAGCAAATAGCGGCGAAGCTCCCTACATGCATGTAAATCTGCCCGAAGCAGCGATACTCAATACAGATTGAAACGAACGGCAGCTTAACATTTTTATTGGATACAATGCACTTGCATCGGCATGGATTTAAAAAGGATTAGCGAAAAAACATGATACAGCGAAACAATAAAAGGTACGGATCAGTTTTTTTTCCTTGTATATATTACTACAATAAACTCAGTAAGTGGTAAGGAACCTGACTTCGAAAATTGATACTTTACTAATACAACAATTAATTATTCGTAGAATTTCAAATATTGATTGTTTTGAATTGGATATTACAATGAACAGGTATATTGAATATTATAATGACTGGTAAAAATAACATTTCACGTCACTTTTATGCTGTAAAACTACTGTACATTTAAAGTTCTCGAAATGTAAGTATTCTTCATATGTTCTTGTGTCTTTGTTGATTATGCGGTTGTCCTTTCTACTTCTTTCTACTATTTACTGTGCTATGATTATTACTATCTCACCTCAAGGCAGTTTTTTTTCTAATATAAGAGTTCTCAAATATTTAATGTAACATAAGGGACACATTTAGATAAACCATTTTTTTCTTATGAATATGTGATTACATTCTATTATGAGTATTTCCGTCACTAGATTTGGAGTTCCCTATGATCTTAAACCACACTTTTTTTCCGAATATTAAAATTGCGTTGCTACTGTAATCCCTATCATAAATAATTTTTTGAGAAAACAGTAATAATAATTAACTGTAACCAAGACGTGTGTACAAGACGTGACAGCATCTTGACAACTATGATTACTCTTGATTAGAAATATGGTTTGGCCTATCTACAGACAGAAGATAATTATATACAAAATTAATTAACTCCACGCTCTTGACCAGTCGAAAATTACTTACTTAGTATTTTATCCCTGAAAAGTACTATGAATTTTAATTTTGTTTCAAAATTAATTGTGTTAAAATCGCTTTGTTAATTTATTCACGTTTGGATTTTAGGCGGTAAATAAAAGTAAAAGGATCAATATGAATATTCATAAATATGTTTTTACCAATGAAAGAATACTAGTGAAAGAGACGGACAAGAGAAAGTTGATGGAGAGTTGATGTAAGTAGTAGTTGATTTCCCATTTAAGATTTTTTCATTCCCATTTCCCAATTTAATATAGCAGTTTTTATCTGCTAACTCGAATAGTGTTCTAAATTTTATTTTATTACATTCCTTTGAATCGACAAAAATTTTACTGTGCATGAAATATTTTAACATACTAAAATAAAATAAAAATATTCTTAATCAAATAAAGTTATAATATTGTTATCAAACTATTCGTCATTTTTTATTTCAGAACGATTATTCTTTATTGAAAGGTATTTGTTCTAGAGATAAAAATATATTTGCTTTATCTTACTTTATACTCAGAATAATTAAAGAAACAATCTTCTGCTTGTATGTTTTATTGTACGTTGCTATACAAAACGAGGGAAAATGCAATGCAGTGTATAAATAATTATAACAATTATTATGTGTATTTGATTTGCGAGACAGTACTGGATTATTTATATTTGTTCACGATTGGTTAGTTTAAAATAAAATATGAGCGAACAAAATACATTAAAACTTTGTTTCTCATTATTACTCTATTAACGTAAATTTGGGCTCGGCTATTAGTCGACCTTTCTGCATAATAAATTTTAATTCAAATATCATGAAACTAAACCCTCTATTGTCTAATGGGTTGGGACTGAAAACATTTATGTAAAATAACAACTTGCTTAAAAATATTAAAGTTTAGTCCTGATAAAATAAAATCATCAGCTATACAAATGATCTTGGGTGATACTGTTTTGAAATTTTATACTTACTTATTTACCTAAATTAAAGCTTGAAAATCTGAAACACCTTAGATTGAGATCGTTAAAAAGAATAATTATTTTTCTGATTTTTTGCTGACTTAAAAGTTTGAACTGTATTTTGTTTACAAATTTTGCTTGTGGTTGTAAAGCCTATTTATGTATCTACTATGTAGTCATTTTTTCATTACATTACTGTGAGATAAATAGTGTAAGATTGAAACTTATAGTTTTCAAGTTGAAAGTATTAGAGAGAGAGAGAGAAAGAGAGAGATAGATTTATATCAATTTACTCTTCTTTCGTTACATTTTTATTTTAATGAGATCTAAGATTTTCGCGAGTACACATTTAAATGAAACTAATATTTTCGGATTTTACTTCGCGTTTTACTTTTGATTAGAAACTACATACTCCCGACGTTTCGGCTACTTTTCAGCAACCGTGATCACGGGCAGACGAGATGTGAGTGTCTGTCAGTTGGTCTGGTCCGTTTATCTCCTACCGCCATCGATTTCTTAATTGTCTTGTGTACCGCTCTGGATGCCGACAACGGTGTCTCGAGGTCCTGCGGTGTGGTCACGGACATGGGATTTTATATTTTTAAGAAGAGGATCCCAGGTGTTTGATAGGTTCCAGCCATCTTCTCTATTGAAATTGGGGTGTTTTTTAATTTCAATAGCCTCGCGGATTAACCTTGGTATATATCTGTCTTCACGAGCGAGGATCTGTGGTTTATCAAATCTAATGTAATGGCTTGGTTTGTCCAATGCATGTTCGCACACTGCTGACTTCGACGCGCGCCTATTCCTGACGTCTGAAATGTGTTCCTTAACCCTTGTACCGATGCTTCTCTTTGTCTGTCCGATGTATGACAAGCCACAGTCACAATCAAGTTTATATACACCCGCTTGTTGTAAAGGAATGTTACTCTTGATTGGTCTCAAGAATTGGCTCACCTTCTTATGTTGTTTATAAATAGTCTTGATTGAAACCTTCTTCAAGATGTTGCCTATTCTGTCAGTAACTCCCTTTACATATGGTAGAATTGCAGGTTGTCGCTCAACTGTAGGTGGCTTTATCTGGTTCTTCAGTGCTGGCGAGGCAGGGGCAGGTTGTTGATGGTCAGAGCACGTCTTACATGCTGCAGCTCGGCCTCTAGGTGGTCAGCATCACAAAGGTGTTGTGCTCTCTGTAACAAAGATTTACCAATGGTAGCTAACTGTACAGGGTGGTGGTGTGATTTACCATTGAGATACCTATCCGTATGTGTGGGTTTCCTATAAACAGTATGTCCCAAAGTATTGTCAGGATTCCTGATGACTAGTATATCAAGGAAAGCTAAAGAATTATTTGCCTCTAATTCTATAGTAAACTGGATCTTATTATTGATAGAATTAAGATGGTTCAAGAAAGCAGATGTTTTGTTTTTATTTAATATTGTGAAAGTGTCATCTACATAGCATTTATAAATTAAGGGTCTTATTGTAGGAGACCTAAGGGCTCGCACCTCGAAGTCTTCCATGAATATATCTGCGACAACGGGGGAAACCGGCGAACCCATTGCTACTCCATCTACTTGTATGTAGAATTCATCCTTCCACATGAGATAGCCAGATGTTAGGCAATGCTTTAACAATTCTGCATATTCAATAGGCATCTTATTATCCTTTAACTTACCTCTTACAATCTCAATGCAGTCAAGAACAGGTAGATTAGTGAATAATGACTGTACATCGAAACTGACCATAATGTCATTGTCTGTCAATTTTAGGTGTTTAATGTCATTGACAAACTGGTAGGAATCCTTAACAAATGACTTTGTGTGGCCCCGGAGTGGTGATAATATCTTTGAAAGGAATTTAGCCAGTTTATATGTTGGTGAATCAATCTGGCTTACAATTGGCCGTAATGGAACATCTTGTTTATGGATTTTAGGTAACCCATACAATTTTGGTGGTTTTGAACACGATGGTACGAGTGATTTGATATCCAGATTGAGTTTAGAACTGTATTTATTAATTAATAATTTTGTTTCCGTTAAAACTTTACTGGTCGGGTCTTTGTTAACTTTTTTATAGACAGAATTATCCGAAAGAATTTCAGTTATTTTACTATCATAATCACTCGTATTCATTACTACGGTCGCGTTCCCTTTATCTACACGGAGGACAGTCAGGTCTTCATGTTGCGTAGGTGTTTAAGTGCAACTGATTCCTGACGAGAGATGTTTTGTCGAGGCAATTTGCTCCGGCGCAGAACATATGATACGTCCTGCCGGATTGCCTCAGACTCTTCTTTCGTGACATGATTCTTATGAAGACATTCCTCAACGTTACAGATAATGTCTTCGAACGGTAATTTTGAAGGTGCAGGTGCAAAATTTAATCCTTTTTTAAGGATCTCAACGGTTTGTTTATCTAAAGTTTGCTTTGACAGATTGACAACAGTCACCGGTGATAGTGTTGCCCGACTTAAATTAATATTATAATTATTGCCATTGTTATTTCGATCTATAATTTTATCCGTTAATTTTTTAAATTTATTAATTTTTTTTATTTTTAGATTGATTATACGTTAATTGTTCACGTTTATTAATAATATCAAAACATTTTTGCCAATCTGCCATTGACAAACATTTTTGTATTTCATGACTCAGCAAATCAATTTGAAAATCTAACTGCCGTGCATCCGATCGATGTTGTCTGATAAGATGACAAAGTAACCTTTTACTTGCCTGATGGAGTATCCTGCCGCTATGTTTGATGTCTTTTTTAGGTGATATTTTGACACATGTTGGTATGATGTCGTGATCCCGGCATCTCTTGAGGAAATTCAAGGATGTTAATAATCTAGCTTTCTTCGTCTTGAGGTACTCCAACCGGCGTATTTTATTGGCAATTTCCAGTCCGTACTGGTTCACATAATGAGATCTAAGATTTTCGCGAGTACACATTTAAATGAAACTAATATTTTCGGATTTTACTTACTTCGCGTTTTATTTTTGATTAGAAACTACGTACTCCCGACGTTTCGGCTACTTTTCAGCAACCGTGATCACGGGCAGACGAGATGTGAGTGTCTGTCAGTTGATCTGGTCATTTTATCTCCTACCGCCATCGATTTCTTAATTGTCTTGCCTAAAACTTAAACACCTAAAATTGACAGACAATGACATTATGGTCAGTTTCGATGTACAGTCATTATTCACTAATCTACCTGTTCTTGACTGCATTGAGATTGTAAGAGGTAAGTTAAAGGATAATAAGATGCATATTGAATATTCAGAATTGTTAAAGCATTGCCTAACATCTGGCTATCTCATGTGGAAGGATGAATTCTACATACAAGTAGATGGAGTAGCAATGGGTTCGCCGGTTTCCCCCGTTGTCGCAGATATATTCATGGAAGACTTCGAGGTGCGAGCCCTTAGGTCTCCTACAATAAGACCCTTAATTTATAAATGCTATGTAGATGACACTTTCACAATATTAAATAAAAACAAAACATCTGCTTTCTTGAACCATCTTAATTCTATCAATAATAAGATCCAGTTTACTATAGAATTAGAGGCAAATAATTCTTTAGCTTTCCTTGATATACTAGTCATCAGGAATCCTGACAATACTTTGGGACATACTGTTTATAGGAAACCCACACATACGGATAGGTATCTCAATGGTAAATCACACCACCACCCTGTACAGTTAGCTACCGTTGGTAAATCTTTGTTACAGAGAGCACAACACCTTTGTGATGCTGACCACCTAGAGGCCGAGCTGCAGCATGTAAGACGTGCTCTGACCATCAACAACCTGCCCCTGCCTCGCCAGCATTGAAGAACCAGATAAACCCACCTACAGTTGAGCGACAACCTGGAATTCTACCATATGTAAAGGGAGTTACTGACAGAATAGGCAACATCTTGAAGAAGGTTTCAATCAAGACTATTTATAAACCACATAAGAAAGTTAGCCAATTCTTGAGATCAATCAAGAGTAACATTCCTTTACAACAAGCGGGTGTATATAAACTTGATTGTGACTGTGGCTTGTCATACATCGGACAGACAAAGAGAAGCATCGGTACAAGGGTTAAGGAACACATTTCAGACGTCAGGAATAGGCGCGCGTCGAAGTCAGCAGTGTGCGAACATGCATTGGACAAACCAAGCCATTACATTAGATTTGATAAACCACAGATCCTCGCTCGTGAAGACAGATATATACCAAGGTTAATCCGCGAGGCTATTGAAATTAAAAAACACCCCAATTTCAATAGAAAAGATGGCTGGAACCTATCAAACCCCTGGGATCCTCTTCCTAAAAATATAAAATCCCATGTCCGTGACCACACCGCAGGACCTCGAGACACCGTTGTCGGCATCCAGAGCGGTACACAAGACAATTAAGAAATCGATGGCGGTAGGAGATAAAATGACCAGACCAACTGACAGACACTCACATCTCGTCTGCCCGTGATCACGGTTGCTGAAAAGTAGCCGAAACGTCGGGAGTATGTAGTTTCTAATCAAAAATAAAACGCGAAGTAAAATCCGAAAATATTAGTTTCATTTACATTTTTATTTTATAAGACATCAATTCTTCCTCTTAAAGAATTCAATATGCGAAAATAGCTAAAAAAATATTTTATCAAAAGTCAACATATAATTGCATTAAGAATAAAATTCCAATTATACAATTATATTATATAACTCTCTTAAGTTATATTTTGAAAGCCATATATGTATGTAGATGGTGCACATGATAGGTTATAGTATATTTTTGTGTTCTCATGGTATAACATTAAAATTGTTACATTTAATCATAAAAATGTGAAAAGTCTAGTTCCAACAATATTTCAGATCATGTAGCATCTTGGCTGTCCCAGTCCATGTAAAATACGCGTCTCCTGGGAAATTTATTCGCGGTATACAATCCTAAGCCTCTATAATGTGCCTTCAATGCTCCATTTCTTCCATAGAATTAGTATGAATACATATATTTTCTAAGCCGCAAGACTCAGGAACGAGATAACTTGCTTACAATTATTTCTTTTGACAATATTGGTTGGTTAATTCAGTTTACTCCTTAGCTTATTTTTTTTTAATTGCGGGGTTTTTTATTTGAATCCTTAGTCGTTTGTTTAGGTGTGTGTGGCAGTGGTAACGTAGCTTTACAACAAATTGAATGATTCCGATACAGTTTTTATCACTTTAAAGGATTTTTTCCCTGTTTCTGCTCTTTGCTATGTTTAGTAAACATCGGTCGAGCAATGTGAGAGGTTTTGCTACTCGATTATGTATATCTCGCATGAAAGTTAAATTATAAGCAGTAGGAGGTGTAGTAGTATTGATTTTCAATTAGTAAAATTTCTTTTTTTAAAAAAAATCTGTTATTGAAATCATTGATAGAAAATACATTATCTATCTATATATATCTATATCTATATATATATATATATATATATATATATATATAATGAATTGCTGTTCGTTAGTCTCACTAAAACTCGAGAACGGATAAACGGAATTATCTCCTCTTAGTCTTGAAATGTTGGTAAAGGTTCAGGGAAGGTTTAAAAGTTAAAAAAAATTGTTTCATTTCCGGGAAAACTCTAAAAACAGCCCTTTTATTTCCCATACAAACGTTTTTTTGACATTAGATTTGACAACTAGCATTCTGTTCGATTGAAACAGGAAAAATTTAATAAATACCAATACCTGGTTATTTAAGACGAAATAGAGTTCGCCGGGTCAGCTATACATATATTACTAATGACGAAATTAGCACGGACGCAGTCGCGGGCAAAAACTAGAATATATTGTATTTGTTATTTTAGGCTTCATTTATATGTATTAAAAAGAAACTGATTTAAAATATCATTTCACTAACCTTTGAAAAATTGTCAGTATGCTTTTTCCAAAATTGAACTGCAGCTATCAAGGGGCGTAGCAGGTGCATTCTAGTTTAAAATTCACACGAGTGTATTGAGATCGGAAGGATTGGATTGGATGTTGTTTGAAAAAACAGCAGTCATTGTAATTCGTGGGAAATGACCGGCAATGCGTTGTCACTGATGCTGATTCTAGAAAAAGATGTAGTGACGACTAGTTTCACGATAACTTTATTATGCTTTTACAAATCTTTTAAAATATTAAAGCTGTTTTTCCTAAAATTTACTAATTTATGTTTCATAATTATCAAAACAAAATTTGGACACTTTAAAAGCTATACAACAATTACTATACATAATTTAATACAAATTAAATTTTAAATATGCATCAACTCTGTTTTTTCGAATAATTTTTTATGAATACTTTTCGCTATGCCCTTGTGTTTTTATTTGAAAACCTGTATTTTGTTATAAGTAAATATTATTAGTTCACGAATGATTTGATTCATAGGGTTTTATGTAAAAAGTAAAAAAATAAAATCTATCAAAAAACAGCATTTCATTTCACGGTGAAAAGTAAAAGTTAGTGCTACTTTTTTCACGATATTGCCCTCAATTTTTCGATCTGTTGGCAAACAATAATTAAAACGTGAGCTTTAATAATTATATTCTATATTAAAAATAAATAAAATATCATAATAATATAAATGATACGTAATTTTCAATACCTCATACCGATACAAAATTATATAATAATAAAGTATTCGTATGTGTAATACATTTTAAGATTTTTTTCTGTTACCGGTACAACAGATAGTTTCTATCTTTTCTTTATAAGATACTTCATTATAATTGGCAGATGGCAGAGCTTATTCAGAATCAAACAAGTCGCAAAATAAATAACAAGATGCACATTGATTAAAATAGCGTAGTGATTTAGATGATTTTGATTTAATCATCTATGAGGTTACAGAGTGTACAGATATATTAAAGTAAGTTTATTAATAGATTGATTTAAATATAAGAAAAAGAAAGAAGGATTTTACCAAAACAATAAGATCATACATTTTAAAGAGTAATTTAAATAAGCTGATTTAAAGAATTTATGAAGTATTCACTTCATTCCTTTCTTCTAAACACACACAAATTATATAAGTTATTTTATTTTTAATATTACTTACAATAAATTTTCTAATAAAAAGCTATTTGCAACAAATTTTCTAAGAAAATACCTTTCTGCGAAACCATATTAAGAGACTACTGTGATAAACATCCTTTAATGTGAAGTCCTGGAAGAAATGCGTAAATCATGGAAATTAATGGAAAATTGGTGACCTTTTGTAGGACAATTATGAATCTGGTGTTAAATTAAATCATTGTTCAAAATTTAATCAACAGCAGCGGAAGAATGAAGCCCTAACTGGTTCACTGTCGTAAGCCATTTTTCATAATTAGATGCAATTCGATTTCATTTCATTAACACTACGTTACCTATAAGAAAACTATCATCATATACCAAATAGCTGACAGAATAATTAGGAAGTGTTATGTCAACAAAACTAAGACTTCATAATACGAGTATACTTTATCAAGCACACATTGCACTATTTACAGTAAAAAATGATTATTAAGACCCGTTGAAATATGTCCTGAAAATTTGTTCTATAAACCTTTTTTTTTTTTCTGGTTGAAATTATAACTGTTTGTTATTACTTCTGGAGAAGTATTAGGAGAAAAAATCTTTACTTTATTTAATAATGAGAAAAAAGATAATATAATTTTATGCCTTTAAATTTCATTAATGTTGTTTCAGAAATCACAGAATAATAGGAAATCAATAAATGCATGAAAGTGAATTTTACCCCTAAAATATATATCCCTCTTTTTGCCAAAGAAGTTAGCGAGTGGAACTTCATGTTACAAAGAATTTCAATTGTAGTCGGCAAAGAGTTGATTCTGACAATTGCATTTTTCAACGCTGTGTAGCGTCCCTGTATGATTTTGATAAAGGACTTTGAATTTAATAGTCTGGAAAAAGTAAAAAAAAATCATAAAAATTACGATTATTTCATCAATTTTGAAATATCAAATATATGTTATTGATATAATTAATTTGTTAATAAATATTATATACATTTTATTGATACTCAATAACGAAATTTAAATTTATTAACAGAGAATTTTTGTAGTCATGATAATTTTTTAATAGGAGTGTTAAAAATTTCCCTTTGTATTTTAGGACTGTAAGGTATGTAGTTTGTGCAGTAATTTATTCTTCCTTAACTATAAACAAATTTACCGTAGTGATTCTTATTTTCCCCTCAAACATATACGAATAGGTAACTTAATCCAGAAGCGTATATCATCGGCGAACAGAGAGTTTGGTTCTTAGTGAACTCGTGTGAAACATTTGAATTATTTAGTTCAGAATTTCAAAGTACTGAAAATACTGGTGGAGATATTACCAATGTTCACATCAATAGTTATACTAAATAAAAGAAAGTATTGATTTATTCAAATCGTGTTTGAGGTTTTTCACGATATACATATAAACACTGCTTTCAATTAAAGTATTCAAGTAATTTAAAATTCAAATCTTATTTTGGAACCAACTAAATCAATTGTCAGTTGATAAGTATTATTTTTACTCGTGTATTTTTTATATGAAAGGCGTTTATGAGTACGATATCGTTTTACCAATAAACGATTCCGGTTGGAAAGTTATGTACTAATAGATAATTGTAAGCGACGTATTCAATAATATGATCGAATAGAACAACTTTAGAACAAGTTAATCAAAATATATATATTTTGATAATATGAAATTGCGTTTAAAATATTTGCTCTCTCTTAATGTATGTATACTTAGTTTTTTACATTTAATGAAATTATATTTGGCGATAGGAGAAAAATATTATCGTTGCGTTAATGTTAAATATTATTGTTTGATAAATAAATTATATATATAATAAGTATGGAAATGATTTATTCATACCTCCAGGGTTTATGTCATGTTATTAGTAGCGAGGGAGTAATAACTGTCTAAAATACACATTAGTGGCTATTTTGTTTAAAATATTAATTAGATATTATGATTGTGTAATTATTTTGTTTTAAATTAAAATGACATGTCACCCAGCATAAATTTCAAATATAAATGTATATGTTTTTGTGTCAACGTTTATTATTATATTAAAACAAATACGTGATAATTCAAATGGAAAGAGATCTTAAAATACTTAGAAGTTGTGATTTTATTTCATGACAGTTACATGCAATAAAAATTGACTAAAAGAAAGTAATGACGATATTAACGAAAGCCCTCTTTATTTTTCTTTTGTACTAACGGAGAAAATCTGCCGAATTAAGTCTTAAGCTCGTGTCTGTTTTACATAAGGATTTCGTTTTCTTTAAATTTGTGCAATATTTATTATAATTCAAGTAGCACAAGGATCTCGTTTTATTGTAAAAGTGAACTATATTTACATGTAATTTAAAAACAGAGAGCTATAAAAATAAAATTCTTTAATTAAATTGTACTCTAAAAATCGTAGATTCCAATAAATTGTAACATCGATTTCACTTTTGCCGTTTTCAGATTCCTGAAGAGGTTGTATTTTGTTTCTCATTGCTACACAGGGAAGGAGAAGTTAAAATAACACTGTCTTGGGAGTGACAGTAATTTATTTGTTTGAAGTTATGTAATTAATATGTACAACTTATTGGTTAATATAAGAAAGTTATATATTTGTTATTTAGTCATTGAAGAAAGATTTAGTTATTTGGCTATGATTTTTTATGTCCATCGTAGTTATTGCTAGTATTATTCCAGGAGAATTTTATCTATCTCTATCGTATAAGATGTAGTTAAAAATTGTAAAGAAACTATTATGCAATCATAATAGTATAAATTTATCTTTTTGTCCAATTTAAAAAATAATGTAATTTTCTATTTTTGATTTTTCCGTTCGAAAACAATCTTTCTAGACGGTTTTGAAAGGAAAGCATTAAAAAATTTACTATTAGAATATAGAAAAAAATATTAAATTTGTATGAACAGAATATTACATTTGACAAAAAAATAAATATTTATCAATAGTGAGCAAATAATGAGATCTAAGATTTTCGCGAGTACTCATTTAAATGAAACTAAAATTTTCGGATTTTACTTCGCGTTTTATTTTTGATTAGAAACTACATACTCCCGACGTTTCAGCGTACCTTTCAGCAACCGTGATCACGGTAGGAGATAAAATAACCAGACCAACTGACAGACACTCACATCTCGTCTGCCCGTAGTTTCTAATCAAAAATAAAACGCGAAGTAAAATCCAAAATATTAGTTTCATTTAAATAGTCAGCAATTCGATTCTTAATGTGTGTACCGAATTTCTGTATCCATTATGAATTGATGGTACTTTATCAGTAAATGTAGGGAGATTTTAATTACGACTCATTATAAATCATTAAATTTGCTTACGGTATATTAATTTTTCAACGTTTACCAAGAGCCGCAGCGTCTAGCTTGTTAATAAGGTTTTTAGTTTGTTTTCCTCTTAAACATCTCTAAAACATGTTAATATTTTGTTTACCTGTAAATACAAGACAGAATTTCAACTCATAAAATGTATATATTATGTAACATGTTACTTTGGTTTCGTTGACAGAACTTAATTAAATTAAGGTTTAATAGTCAAATTTTTATCTCGCAAATATTGTTAAAGGGACGATTACTTAGAACACATAAATTTTTTAATGTAATATTTAAATTTTTACTCTTAGTCTAAATATTCTTATAATTTTTGTAGAAATCATATTTCAAAGTGTAAATGGAATTGTCGTATGAAGCATAGAAAATATTACGAAGGTTATAAAATTATGACATAAAATCTTAACCATTACCCGCTAATATAACTAGCTCTGGTCGTGGGAACACTCCTTCAATAGAATGTATAATGTTTAAATATCCATCACTCAGCCGATCTTGAATCATATCGAATTTTGTTTCTGGAACTAAAAAAACAATACATACATACATTTATAATAATTTACGAACATAACTTTAATTAAATTAATTTATAAATTTTCATTACAGAACTGAAAATACTTATGTATATTATGCGGTAATCATGGTTACGTAATGAGGAAGCTAACAGAAAACTGGAAAATTTTATTTGCCTCGCAAATAATCCCAGACATTATGCAGAATCAAACACTATTCGTCATAATTCTAGTGATAATAAAAGCAAATAGTTGATTCATATGTAAGTTTGTATTAAAGGTATTGTTCCTTTTATACATATTATGTACGAGTGCTTCTCAATCTTAAATCAGATTAATCACCTACGTTTGGCTCATGTACAAGTTCTTTGTTTTCATTCATGGGAAAGTAACAAAAAAATTAAGAGAGTATTTTTAGGAAATTAAAAATAGTAGTAAAAAAATTTAGCTTATGATTGTGATGTAGACTATGCACTATGACTATAATATTATATTATTTATTTTTAATAGTTTTACAAATATAAATATTTAAGAAATAATTATTATGTGAAGGTCTAACATATCTATAAGTCAATTGGCATTTAAAATACCTGTCATTAAATTGAAGTATTTGTACTAGGTATATTTTAGGCACTGCGAAGTGCAGTTTGGGCACAAACTGTAATGGATGCCTACCAGCTAACACTAATCTTTGCTCGCTGGATGTATCATGATTTAGATTTTGTTTAAATTTGTAAATTTTGAAAATAAATGGACTTAATAATACATATGGGATAAAACCTTTCAGCATTCCATGGAATCACCGTGCGGATGACGGGTCCATTTTGTTATGTTAATAAGTTTGAATTCAAATTAATAAGAACCAAGGGGCACTTTAGAGTGTAAAATTATTGTTATTTATTTCTTTTATGAAATAAGGCTTAAGAAACTATGGACAGGAACTTTTTTTATGAGAATCTGTGATTATACTACAAGTATTTAAAAAATGGAAACCATTAATTCAGTACTTTTTTCGGTCACATCTAGTGTCAGATTCTAGTGATTTCCTTTGCTTTACTATCAAATATTGATGGATTTGGTCGTTACAGTTAACCTCTCATTTATATTCCATTAGCTTTGGTTCCTCTACTTTGTTTTTGTTCAATTTCGTACACATACAGAAAACCCTAAAACGCAGTAGCTCTCTCCAGGCTTATAGTGCTTTTATTGCAAAGAATGACTGATTCAATGAATTGCACTCGTTCTAAAATTTACGTTCTAACTTTCAATTTTTATCAGTGTTTGGTAAAATTATATAACTTTAATTATAGTTGTACGAACAGTTACAATTTAAATATATTTTTTTATAAATTGAAACGGTTACCAAATTAGCTATTAAGCACAGTCTTGAGTCTTCTAAAATATATTCATAGTAAGCTTAAAGACGCACTGTAGTGTAAAAGATTATCGTACATAATGGAACCGCTTCGGAAAAGTTGGGAGCAAATGCATTTAAGGTAAAAGATTTTTGCATATTTAAAAATACTTATCGTCCTGCACCGAAAAAGCTTTTAGAATAATTGAATATATTGTAAGGCTTACTATTGATATAAAAATTATTTTGGTTCCTTTATTATATTTTTATGATTTCAAACAATATTTGTAAGAGATTTGAGTTAAAATAATGATTAACCAGAAATTTAATATAACTTTTAAGTAAGCTGTCACCAAGAATATTAAAATATTTTATGTTATATAAATACGTTTCTTTATATTAAAATTTTTATTTAATATTCTTTAGGTTAGCTACTCTCGTGTCAGCTAGTATATTGGTTATAACTTAAAATACTTAATTTCAAGTAACTAAGAACGTTTGTAATGACTTTTAAGCAATTAATTGTCGTAGTTGAATAATTAAATGATTAATGCAATAATATACATGCACAGACAAAGTTGCACAGGCAGTTGTACCGTAGCGTTCTATTATTGAGCTCTTTACAGCGTATAACGAATTCTCTTTAATTATAAACTATACCCAGGTAATGTGTAAATGTAAATATATTATTTTGTGTTGTAATTAGATAAAACGCTAAAACAAGACGTGTTCATACTTTTTGTAAGCCTTTTGCAAGTTATAAGTTCGTTAAGAATGTTGTTAACTTTATTAAAAATGCTTCTAGAATACAAACATATATGTAATGAATACCATACTATAAAAAATCTGTATCGCATGAATAATAAATTAGTATTAACTTACCAAATATAATCACAGGTCTTCTGAAAGGAAAGTCGATACAACGCAAGTGTACTTTCCTGTCAGCTCTGTGCATGGAAACAAAATCCGCAGCGCCCGATGTCGTGTGTACGGATCGTTTGATATTTTGTATGATAGATCAAGCTGAAAATAAAGTCAAGTCAGTTTGGGCAATGCTACTACGAAAATTACGTACATACTATTTTGATTTAGCACATGAGGTTTCGAAATGTTTGTGAATTAATTATTTGTTTATTCAGATTATTTTATGCTGATTTTTCTATGCTGATATATTTATTTTAATCTATGTATTAGTGATATATACTAACGACTTCAAAAAATACAAAATAGTTTATTGCTTAAAGAATCAGGAATATTGCACGGCACCTACAAACGGTCCCCCTACCAAACTCAGGGACAGAAAAAATAATAATACGTCTTGAATCTCATTAGTAGTCATACTTTAACTTACTGGAATACATGGATTTTGATATTCACATAAAATAATTATATTAAAGCAATATAATTTTTCTTATATGAATATCAAAACGTAATGTAGTTTTTAAAGAAAAAATAAAAAGGATTTTGTGTAATCGTTACGAAATTTCTTCGCAACAAAAAGAAATGGAAATACATTAACATCTTTTGTAACCATTCATTTTGTTTGAATATGTAGCGGAGCTACTTAATTTTAAGGTTAAGATTTCAAACTTTTATATTGTAAATTATTCATTTCTATATTGATTTAAAATTTATTACATATTTTTATTTCTTGCGACGACAAACTTCTTATTAAATTGTATATAGCCAGAATGTCACTATATACAATTTAATAAGAAGAGCGCTGCGTCTATTGCTCGCGTCGTCCAGGCTCGCGCACCTGTAGCCCTGCTGGCCCCCGCTAGCGGCCGGTGGCCAGCTGAGCGGGCACTGCGCCCGGCACCGGGCTCGTCAGTCCACATAGACTTTACCTGTGTAACGCTTGTCCGTCTTCGCTACGGCAACACTCGCTCGCTCACTTAAGAAAAATAATCTAATTCTGTATTTAATTAGTTTAAATTGCTAAACCTTGCTTAATTCGCTAAAAATACAATGTCTTAATAAGAAAAAATATTATACTTAAAATGCTCAAATCGTAACTTCCTAAGTACGTATATTTTATTACACAGCACGCGCTTACTTGCTATGCCGAGCTTTCACTTGTTAAAAAAAAGGGAAGGGGTAAAATGATCATATTAGTATGATAAATATCATCATAGTAAGAGTGGGGGAGACAAAATCTTAAGACAAGTAACGTCGCACTATGGGAAAATCGCATATTTTTCATCTCATAATTCGTATCTCAGTTATTTCAAAACTGAATGATTTGTAATTTGGCACACATATACGTGAAAGTATATGGTTTAATATAAAAAAAAAATATTTTGATGACTATGTTTATTAATTTTATTTAAAAATTTAAAATAAATATAAATATATTTGCATATGGTTTGGCACCGTATCTGAAAACGTGCAAGTAGGCGCAACTTTTTTTTTCTCCTTATGTAAAGTTATACAATCCTTATGTATACTTATACAATTTACAACAAATATGTCGACATCAGCAAACAGCGGTAAAGAGGTAAATCTGGTTAAAAAAAAGTAACCCGAAAATTACACCATCTTAAACTATGTTGGTTAATTTAATTCATTAATTTGTTTTACATAATATTATTTAAGAAACGTAATGAGGAGGTTATAAGCATTAATCAAAAAATATTTAGTACCTATACATTTATATCAAAAACTTTCGAGTAATGTGGCGTTGGATTGTAGTGATGTATTGTGCCAAAATCACATCATTAAATATGAGTTAGCTTTGACGCCTTTTTATATACATTATGGTTTGCATAAAATAATTTAAAAAAATATGCAAAAGAAAGCTTATTTATAAGACTAAATTAATTAATTCGTTTTACTCTATAACAACGACTTTCATGTGAAAGGCTTTTGAGACGACCTGGTATGGGCCACTCCCATAATGCGTTTGCGCTTGCGCAACCTTTAGCTACATATTTGCAATATGTGAAGACGCTATATTATGACTTTCAGTTTTGTGCTAAATTCTTATTTTATTATATTTCAAGCAATTGCCTAAAATGTAAAAAATATTACAGATTTTGCTCTTTTTCCTTTAGCCTTAAATTTTAATAGATCATTCGATAACCATGAACTCTTCCTTCATTATTTTTAAAGAGAAGCGTGTCTATTTGAATTTCATTTCTCTATAGAACCGATTCATATAAAAAAATAAATTAAAAAAGCGCGCATGGTAGAGCTTGCATCCTCTTCATTACAAGAACTTTGTATTAGTCCAAGACTGCAAGCATGTCCTACATGTAGACGTATGTGTGCTGCTTAAGCGTAACACTGAAACAAAGGAATTGAGATGCGCTTTCTTTAAGCCTTTGTGCATGCTCCTAGCTAGGGACTTAAAAGTTAAAATCGCACCTAAAACACGAAGAATTGTCAGTGTTTATTTGGTTTTATGATCATTCTTTGTGATATAAATCTTAACCATACTACATGAAGATATAGTGCATGAAAGTATATGTAAATTTATTAGAGATTTATATTCATCCATGTTATTTCACTTAACTTTGGATAACAATTAGATTATTCGATATATATCAACTCTGCATATAATCTTTTCTCTCTCAACTCTGTATATATTCTTTTTTTTTACAAAATGTCTCGTAACGAAAAATGGTGCCACCTATTGTTTAACAAAAACGTTAAAAGCCGTAGAAGTATGCGATCAAAGTAGCTTGACTTTAATAATTCAGCTCTCTTAATTTTTTAAACGACTGCGTACAGTCGAAACTTTACTTTAGGAACAAAAATCTCCTTGAGCATTAATATCATATTAACTACTTCCACATATTGTTATATCGAAGAAAACTTTATATTTGATGCTTACCAACGTCTTTATTCTAAGTAAATTAATGTAGTAGTTTATTTATAAGTAATCATTAATTTATTAATTATTTTGTTGTTATCAAGGTTTTTACATTTAACGTATACAAAAATATTAAAAAGCGTCTGTTTTATAACCACATACCACACTTTAATAACTGTAGACTATGTATTTACGTTGTGAAACTCAATAAAACGAAAATATGCTATTACAATTTTTTAAATTTTGTTATTGTTTTTGAAAATATATATGTATTGTAAATAAATGTATATCACAGTAGTAATTTTATTTTCAACAAGCTTAAACTAATACCGAAGCATTTGATCTATAGTATAAGTGCAATGATGGCGAGGATTATAGTGAGCATTTGAAATCGAGTATCTTCACAGTTTTTGCAGCACGTATTCAGTACAATGGGAGTCATTCGGAACGGAGGATAGGATCTTATTTCGTTCATGCAACCCCGAATCATATCCGTTATGTTAACAATAAAGCAATAAAATTAAAAGTAATCAAAACTACGTCAATATTTTATTATAAAATTAATTATGAAATATGTGAACAAAACTCCATTTTAGCCAGTGCCTGTCATCAACACAAGTTTCTTTATTTGCTATTTAAATTCAGTTTATGAATAGTCTTAAGGCCATGATGGAAGTTTTAAACAAGAATATTATGAAGGTCTTATAATCCCGGACGCCCGTGTCAGAATAGTTTAATTTAAATATACATATTGTTTCCATTCCAATTACATATTGTTTCCATTAAAAAAATGTTTGTGTTGCGACTGCATGAAAAAAAATTCCGTACATGTTTCTTCATAATACAGGTTGAATAGTATTCCTGTCGCTCACAGATCCGGGGTACACTGACATAGCAGCCGATGGCTTTCGCAGTGGTTTTAGTGAGTGCCTGCCCAGGCCGAGCTTCACACATCCCTTCCGGCCCCACCAAGGCCGGTTTCTCTGCCACATCAAAAAAAAAAAAGTTGAATAGTATCTTAATATATTTTATTTACATAGTATTGCTTTACTTTCAGTATATAGTAATAAATATTTGTTTAAAATTGATGTTTTTTTTGTTGAACGTTAACTTTGATATTTATGACTCAGCTTATTTCATTCACTTTTTTTCCTTCTATAAATAATATTTTATGTTAGAGGACAATTCATCATTTTCCATGCTAACTAAAATCATCAAATTCTTTTGGATGTTTCATCTTGGTCATAGATTCGTGGGTGACAATGATTTATCATTAATGAAGATATTACGCACACTTGAACGGTTCGGCTGTTTAAGGCGTCTGGAATCTGAAATTCAATTATTTTCGCAGACCCCGCACTCACCTCTGTACTTTTTGGAAAAAGAATTTAAGGTAATTTACTGTAATATGTCTCGTTTTTACGAGCAACATCCTAATTATGTGTCACACACGATGTGTAATAACTTTTGAGATATAAAATCACTATAATTGCTTAAGAAAATTGTTTTGTTTTTGTTTTTAATAACAAATTCAAAGAAATCAGGCTCTTTTGATAATAATTTTATTTTTTTATGTTTTTTATCTCCGTATGTGTAAAATGGGAACCGCTTCCGTCGGGGTAACCGGTGTACTAAGTTTAATAAGGCTTCACAACCGATATCTGCATTATAAAACACATATCTCTTTGTTATAATTAATTTATATTTTTTAAGATAATCTACATATTTTTCTGATAAACGTTCAATTATTTCAAACATAAAATAAGATGTACAGCGTTGTTTGAGGTGCTAACCTGTAATGGGATTTATATAATATACATAGATTTAAGAATATATTAGGAGCTTAAGATTCGTTTTTGTTCAATATTCCGTAACGTCCCGAAATGTTCCATAATTGAAGTATTCCATATCTCCTTATTTTGCGAGAATTTTATTTTTATTTTTTTATATTAATTATATTAATATATTCATATACTATTAATATTTCTTATACAAAAATAAAAATGTAAAAAGTTAATTTAATTATTTCTTACAATGTCAAACGTCGGAGAACTTTCTCTGGTTTTTTTTATGTTATACTAAATGAAATTTTGATCCTCGGTCCCTCAAGCTATACCGAGGGGTTATGGAGTTAGTAAACAAATATTAAAGTTGATGATTAAAGATTAAATGAGATATCGTCATCACAATGAAATCGTATGATCAACTGAAAAAAAGTGACTATATTAATAATGACATCTAAGATTTTCACGAGTATTCATTTAAATAAAACTAATATTTCTGGAATGTGCTATGCGATTCTTATTTTTGATTATGAACTAAATACTCCCGACGTTTCGGTTACTTTAGAGAAACCGTGGTCACGGGCAGACGAGATGTTAATGTCTCTCAGACGGTCTTATAACCTACATACATCCGGAAAACATTAGCTTCATTTAAATGACTACATATATCAATGTTGTTATAACATTAATAAACTCCAAAAACGTCCTGTCTTAGAAAAAATGCACAGATTCGTTAGAAAAATATTTATTAATTATTGCTTTTTACTTAGGTGCTCAAACAGTACTAGTTTTGTTAATTAATTTGTAATCTAGGAATATAGTATAAAATGAATAGATTTCTACTATTACATATATAGATTGGCCAAAATCATTCTAATCTAACGGTACTCGTATATAAAACATTAAAAACTTAAAAGAGCAATGGGTATTTTTTCAATTCTGTTTTCAGTTGTTTTATTTTATTTTTGAAAAGCTCGTAGTAATCCTACAAAAGGCAATGATTGGTGCATCAATTAAGGGAGATCACTAAACGATTTTGTACAGGAAAAACCCTTTTTCATACTTACAGAGATTTTACACTTTCAAACCATTTCACAATCAAATAATTTTATTTTTTTGTTGTAATTACCCGATCCATATATTTAATGTCATTTTTAACATTAATGAATATTGAAATATAAAAAGGTTAAATAACGTTGATTGAAGAAGGTCCTTTTATGCTTTTGAGTAAATACTGATTTCATTTCACTTTAAAAATGTGCCTTTTAAGATAATGTTAGTTAGAGTTTAATGCTTTTAATCTGTTCACGTATTTATAAATTTCATATTTTTAGTATTCAAAAATCATACAAGCAATAAATAAGTAATTATTTTTCGTCTGTTCTATTATATATTCCACCTAATCCGTTAGACTCTGTCACAAACAGTCCAGCTCTCATCATTTAACTGTCAAACCGTTTTGACGCTCGAATATTTGAGTGTCAAAGTGACGTTGACTTTATCGCATTTAGACAATGCGATACGATATGTAACTAAGTCTTTAATAGTAATATTCTTGTAATCTAAATCTGAAGATGAACTTTATTAAAAATAATAATAACATAAAATATGTATTCATATGTATATATAATAAATAACTTTTCCTATACCAAATAAATAATGTTATAACTAAAGGTATAAACTGATAAAACAACAAACGAATTCAGAAACCACTCACATTGTAATAGGATCATTAATTGTATAAAATATCACGTAGTTAACTTAACACATAACAAACACAAACTGACAAACTCAGTCTAGTACGCATTAAATAGTTCCAACGTGTGTGAAGTGAACCCGGGGTAACTAACCCCCAACGAGTACCGAACCGTAGCGGAATGTTCTTTTTAATATTTACATCACCTGTTATATGTGCTTCTGGCTTTAACATTTGACGGAAAAAAATGCATACTATATTTTAACACATTAATTAATATTTATAGGCGAGGTGTCCGGTGTCGATTCTTTTTTTTTGAATCGACTTGTTACACTGATAAAGGCAACAAAAGATTCAAATTATATAATACAATTTTTACCATTGTGTCAGGGAAATGTACTCGATGGTTTGGGAATTTTATTATTGTTGTTGAATTAATATTTATTGATCTTATTATTGGGCTATAAATTTTGTAAGTACTTTTATTACTCACGAACTCTTTCTTTCTAATTGGCTTTATTTGAAATAATTTATGTGTAAAGTTTATGGAGGTCAGGGCTTAAGGAATTAAATGGATTATCTCTGTTGTGTCTATATTATTTCCATTAGGCCTGCTTTCATATAACAAAAAATACCCTTAAATTTCATAAAATTTTTATTGCGAAAATCTGCCAAAGCTGGCTTAATACCGGTGCATGATCCGTAAGCCACTTAGAGTCAATTCGGCAGTCGATTTGCTACTGTTAACTCAGCTATGATTTATTGTGTTTTAATTTTATACACTTTTACAATTTATAAGTTTATTGACTTGAAACGAAAGCTGAAAATAAAATAGAAAGATTTATAAATATATATAGAATAGGTTAATTATATTTTAAAGATTTTTTGGTTTATTTCAGGAAATTTGTCAATAATTGGATATTTTGGTATCCTATTTTGATATTTTTTTCCTATTAGGGATTAAGACAAACAGAGGCTATGATAATAAATTAAACAAAGTGATAGTATTCCGCGAAAGGTTTTTGAGCAGACCTAGTTAAATTACCGCCATCCATAGAGTGTCCATCCATGCTGATATTAAATAGATTGCAAATAAAATGTTTTGGTGAATTATATATGTATATTTATCGTGCATAAATGGAACGAAATTTTTAATTGTAACTAAATATAATTTATGTAATTCGATAATAACAAAATATTAATTAAAAAAGTAACTACATATTGTAATTATTGATAGAACAACTGTTATATATAGATGGGATGGTTGATAATAATTATGCATAGCAACACAGTCTCGTATATTTAAATATTGGACCCTTATAAAGCGCTTGGCTGATCGGACGATAGCCGTGACGAGACGGAAGTTTTATTCCGGACATCCGGAAATTCCGTATGCCCGGGATACCTTTTATTATTATCCACAGTTGCCTCCATAGAAATTCAGACGTTGAAAAAAAGTTATCATAAGTAACGGTCGAAAGGCGTAAAAATATTTTTTTCCATTTTTTGGTGTTTTTCGATATCGGAATGGAGATTTTAGAGGAAGTTAAAAAATATTTGAATATCGAAAATGGTAATTGAATCAAAAATTCAGTCGTCATGTCGATTGTTTTTTAATCAAATTATGTGCAGTTTGTGTTCAGTGCTTGTGTATTGGTAACTTTGTTTTGAAAAAAATCCTATTTTCTGGTTTCTATAAATTTTTTCAAAATGTTTCACAATCTTATCTACTGTTAAAAGTGTTGCAAATGTTTTAAGCTTATATTGCCTTGAAGGTTTTTCGATTGAACAACTGGTTCACCTTTAAAGATATTGCGGAATATAAAAGACTTCCCTGCTTTTTGTTTAGAGAACTGTATTTCATGTACACACAATAAAGAACTCGATTATTTTACACGACAAACTTGTTTTGTTACGCTTTCTTAATCTACACATACGCGGTTGCCGCACCGACCATAGATTTACTTGGCACTATACCGTGGACCAAATAAATGGCATGGTATAAATTTCGTCTATAAACTAATTCGAAACTTAACTCTTTAATATTAATATTTAAGCATTTCGTAGTCAAATACTAAATCCCTATGATTTGAGAATAGACCTTTATTTTACTTGTTCCAGAAAATATTTGTGAAAGGGCATGTACCTATTATAGTAAAAACCTAAATATTTATAAATTTATTTTTATAAAAAAGACATTAAAAATTTCTTAGTATACCCTCCATCATAACGATAGTCATTTACATTTTGGAATTTCCCATACCATTCCCAATTCCCATCCCATTGTATTTTAGCTTAAAGGTACTCGTGGTTTAACTTTATGTTGTGTTATCGTTTGTGTCTATCCTTAAATACCACATACTAGTAGCTTTGTTACGTTTAATATTTTAATGTATAATAATTATTATTACCTATAGTACAAAAAGGTTTTTAAATATATACATACATACATATTAATTTATTTATTTAACATTAATTAATGTTTCGTACCCTTGTAGAATTTTGAGATCCATTTTATATTTAAGCTTTAATCATTAAAAAAAACATTTTAATTTGAACCTAATGGGGTTTTATTTTAAAATAATATCATTATCAGAAAACAGTTTAAACTTTTTTTCCAATTTGAAAGGCGTAGTCGGGCGAATGACACTGCTTGCGAGTGAGATACTGGTCTTATCGAAATTGAATTCGTTAAAATGTATGCCGTAGCAAAAATTTTCTTTTTTTATACATAACCAAGTTTTATTTTCAGCAATTTCTTCTTATGCCCAAAAATTTTCTGCTTATTTATTTTATCAGGGGCAGGCTTAAAAGGCGTTTTTTTTTTTCAGAAATGCTCATCTTCATATTGTATTATTTTATATGTTAAGGCCGGCAACAGAAATTTACTCCTATATATCAGAATACTGGAATTGAGACAAGTAGAAGTCTTTGTAATCTGAATTGGCCTTAATTAAGTGCCTATTGTAAAGACTCATATTTCTAATCCTAACTGAATCAGTCTCTGACATTTCCTCCATATATTAACAAATAGAACTTGGGTTGGAAATGATTCACTACCAAGACGTTCAAAAATAATAAATTGTTCTTGTTTAAATCCATTTTATGCTATATAAATCATTTTCATTTCATGTGTAAACTGTTAAGGTGTACTAAATTTTACAAGTCATGTTATTAATCAATAGGACCCATATATATATTTATTTACTAGATTATTTTTAATTATTTTTTAGCCCTGGCAATAAGAGGTCAAAATAAAAACATTTTTTATGTTTTTTATTTCAATTTCAAATTTCAGCCTTGATTTGTAATATATAAAATTTTGACATGTAAAATTTTAAGAAAATACTGTGTGAAAGTATTGTTTTTCATTTTAAAAATAATTATCATCATCATTATCAATAATATTCTTTGAAAATTTTTATTTAATCATACAAGGAAAACGTTTTGTATGTGTTATTATATTTAATTGAACAAATATTTTCTAAACAATTTTACATATAAGTGTATTAATCTTATAAATGGATTTATGACGATAGCTTGTAGAAGACAGAGACGCTCTCTTTACGCTTGAAAGAGAGCCTTTCAATGATCTTAATAAATGTCTCAATGACATGAAGCCTTTGATTGCTAATTAGGAAGTCTAATTAAAATCTGCAGTAGTCTGAAGTTGATCATAATGACTGAGTTTTTACTTCAAAAGTGAGATTTCTCCGTAATTTTGTAAAACCACATGTTTACTTTCTGATTATGATCAAATATTCTATTATGAATAATTAGTTCTCTTCGATTTTTGACTTAGGGGGAGGGGGGGCACATTGATTCACGGGGCACATTGGTACAGTATCTATATCTCAAAACCGATAAACGCTACACAGTCCGGCAAATCACTAGAATGCTCAAGGGTATTCACAAGAATGACAGTTGTGACACCGTTCGCCACCAGTTTGCCATTGGACCTCAACGGTCACTAACGTGTTAAAAGTGGCGTGCGCCGCTGCCTACAAAAAAAAAACATGAAATGTAATTGTGTCTCAGGAGGATTCTTTTAGTTGTTTTTGTTTTAATTTGTTACTACAGGTAAGTAAATATAGTTATTATTGTATTTTAAAATGTTTTTGATTGCATTATTATTATATATTAGATAAAATTAATTGTTTGTGGAAAAAGTCCGTTGGGGCACTTTGATACGGTAATGTGCGGGGTACAATGATACGTATCAATCTGCCCCTCTAGTGTATTAGAGTGTAGTTTATTTTCTTTTTTTCAGAAAATGGTGCGCACGTACAAACCCAAAACTGATAGAAAAAATATTAATGAAGAAAACATTGAAGACGCAATACGTGAAGTATTGTCAAAGACTTTATCTATACGCAAAGCAGCCGACAAATATAGCATCAAAACTGCGACCCTACAACATCGCATAGAAAAAACCAGAAAATCATTTGAAGCTACCAGAATATTATCTACAAATGAAGCATCCTCTTCATTACCAGCAGAATCTTTTTTATCACAAGAAGAATCTTCTTTATCACAAGCAGGTCCATCTTCACCACAAATAGCACCATCTATGGAGATGGCAAAAATAGCGTCATCTTCAGCACACACTACTACTGCAGCTTTATCATCACACACTGCTACAGCTACTTCATCAAACATCTATGGTTCCAAGTATACCATTGCACATGTTTTTTCAATCGAACAAGAAAAGGCATTGACTCAATATTTATTGAATTGCAGTAAAATGCACTACGGCATTACATTGAGACAGCTTTTGACTTTGGCATACGAGTTCGCAGAATCCTCAGGGTGTAATTATCCAAAACCCTGGAAAAAAACAAATGCGCTGGAAAAGATTGGGCAGCTGGCTTCAGGAAGAGAAACCCAGAATTGAGTCTACGAAAACCAGAAAACACAAGCGCAGCAAGAAGCTTTGCTTTTAATAAAGCTGCTGTAGCTCACTTTCATGATAATTACAAACACATAATGAGACAGTACAATTTTACACCCGATCGAATAATAAACTTAGTCTCAATCAATAAAATTGTTTTATTTCTTAATTTTAAGTAATAATACAGTTTATATTGGGTTTTTAGTCAGTTTAAATTTGCATTTCATATGGATCTAAAATACGTATCAAACTGCCCCACCCCATGTATCAAAGTGCCCCACTGGTGGGGCAGAATGATACAAATATTTTATTTTCTTAAAATCACATTATCTCTACACGTCGCCAATTTTTGCGGTTTTTGCGTAGCCAAAATGTAAGCTGACATATCAGCCAATGCACACATCAAAACAAATATTTAAATATAATGCTTTACGGTCCTCAGAAAAGAGATTTAATTTTTGTGTATCAAAGTGCCCCCCCTCCCCCTATGTGACTTAATTATTAATAATAAGGTCTGTATAAGACTTCACAAGAGTTTTTTATGCTATATTTAAATCAATCTTTAAATAGAACTAAGCTATTTTAATCTGGGTTACAACTAACGGTTTACATTATGAAAATACTGCAAACAAGTTCATTTTATTATGGATTTAGAAATATTATTTCCTGTTTCGGTAAAGAAAGCTTTAAATTTATAAGCATTGTCATTTAAACATCCAGAAGTGAGATTCAGATTTAGGAATATAATGCATTTATCACATGAGACGCATTTTATATAAAAAATTCCTAACTTTGTAGTAACCAACTTTATATGACAAACTTTCATAATTATATAAATGGAGTATCAGAGTGTTATTCATTCCTAACTATTAATAGACCGAAAGGCATCTATTGCTTTTATTACTAGAAAAAAAAACCTTAAGGTTTCTAATTTATGTCCATAAATTTATGTTCTCACTTCGACTATGTTGTTTGGTGTTTTATGAATATTCTGTGGACGAATAATATTTTAATATTATTTTATCAGTTATTTTTGGAGTCGGTAACTTAAATCGAACTTTGTTCACGGAAGGTTCACGACGCATGAAGGCAAGCGACGTTAAGACATCTCGTCTGCCAGTGATGACGGTTGTTGTAAAGTAACCGAAACATCGGGAGTATGTAATTTATAATTAAAAATAAAAATCGCTTAGTACATCCGAAAATATCAGTTTCATTCCTATGTATGCTTACCTCTTTAAACCAACAAAAAGGAATTTCATATGGTTTTTTGCAAATGGATAGAGTGATTTAGGAGAAAAGTTTATAGGGGTACTAAATATTCATTAAATTGTTGAAAAATACCGTTAATTTTGAGGTATCGTAATTTAGTCGATTTTTACGCTTTCATTGCAAAGACTGGTTGAAATCTATGAGATTGATCAAAATAATGTACTAAGTATTGTACACATTGAAAAGGTTTATAGGAAACTCTGAGATAGTATTTGTGTGTCTCTAATGGATATCCCACAACAACATTATTTTTGTCATCTTTTTACGACAAATAATGGCTAATTTAACCAATAACTTAACCAATACAGCCTTAATCCTTATCGAGTAGAATGCCTTTAATACATTATTGATGTAATATAGGTCTATCCCTCTATAGCATATGATTTAATGTATTTAAGTTTTTATATACTATATTGACAGTTTTTCTGTATTGTACATATTTAGTATCAGCATTGCATTTGTGCAAAGCCGGGTACGGGTCGCTAGTAATTTTCATAAAGGCAAGAGGCAGAATAATATTAGGAATATTCTTGTTTTATTTCTTGAATATCATATAACAAGCAATAACACATAAAGAACTGACGCAAAACGATAAAATAGTTAAAAAAGCAATTAATAGTGAGGTCGGAGTATAAAGGATATAAGACATTTTCCAGGAGCGTGGCTTGATTCTGGTGGGGACAATTTTAATGCGATTTTACTTAGCATATAAATCATTAGTGCTAAGTTGTAGGCGTTGGAGTTTAATGTTACGGGCTTGTAAACGCTGTAACAAAAATCTAACTAACTAGTGTATTAAACACTGAGAATTTGAATAAAATATGAATGATGTTTTGTGTGTTTGAATAATTTTGTGTATTTCAAAATAGTACAATCTTTAATTTTAAAAAGCACATTTTGGTATATCACAGGACAGAGAGAATTCTGCAAAGATACACAAAAATGTATGTAAATTTTCCTGGTTTAATTATTATTTCATGAATTTAGAATATAACTCTTTTTATCCTTATATCAATGAAAATATTATCATTATGCTTATGTAGTGTTCAAGTTGAACACTATTGAAGATCTCAAAAGTCTTACATATTTGTAACTGATATGTTAATTTTAGTTTTATAGTTTCCAGTAACTTGTACCACACGTAACTACGTATGCACCTCGCGTGCCCCAACCGTTATTTTAGTCTTTAATAATCGCATGAATAAAGAGATTTTCAATTTTAAGAACTCAATTATATTCATAAAGTAGGCAACTCGTTGCATTTAGTGACATCAAAAAAAGTGACTCTTGAAACTCATTTCTTACACAAAAATATTCTTGCATATTGTATGTGCATATGTTGTAATTAAATTAAATTTAATTTAATTTCAATAGTGTAAGAAAAACAGTTCTTTGAAAAATTTTATGTATTACACCAACATTTTAAATTTGTTTAGTATTTTTGTCTTTAAAGGAATCATCGTTTGCCTTTTCATCTATTACAGATGATTTATGGGAGTGTGTGATTATAATAGACACTTTCGTTGGTGGCTATGCAGACCGATTCTGGAACGGCAAGACCGGCCGCATCTGGAACAGGCGCATAAAGCGACGGATGCGCCTGCTGGCATGTTATTGCTGTCCTGCTGTTTGGCTTTTTTGGTGGCGAGTTTTTCGAACCACGCTGTGTCGTGTAGCTTGAACCCTTGTGCAATCCGAAGCTTCCATCGATCCCTGTCTTCCGCGAGTTTCTCCCATTCCCTATGCTCGATATCAAAGGAAGTAAGGTCTCGCTTGACACAATTTTTAAAGCGTAGCAACGGACGTCCTACATTTCTCTTGGCATTCGCTACAGCACCCAGCAAGATCTTTCTAGGTAGTCTAGAAGCATTCATACGGTGCACATGTCCCACGCAGCGCAAACGACGTTGTTGGAGGAGGGCGCTGAGACTAGGCAGTTGTGCTTTAGCTAGGATTGCTTCATTTGTGATCCTGTCCTTCTACGTAACTCCCAAGATATTGCGCACACAATGCATGTGAAAAGCGTTAAGCCTGTACTCTTGTTTTGCATACGATGTCCAAGTCTCTGCTCCGTACAAGAGTATGCTCAAGATACACGCTTGGTACACTAGTATTTTAGTTCGGACATTAAGGTGGTTGTTGTCCCATACTCTTGTTCTAAGCTTCCTGAACATGGTCGCCGCTTCACCGATGCGTATATCGATCTCCGCACTAAGCGACAGATTGCTCGTTACGGTCGAACCCAGGTAGCATAACTTACTAACTACGTCCAAGGGAACGCCATGCAGCATTATGACTGGTTTTCAGCAAATCCTTGGGCGAATATTAGAGTCTTCTTAGCATTGATGGACATTGAAAATAGATTGCACGCATGAGAGAATTTATCCATCATAGTTTGAAGTTCATAAAAAGACGTGGCAAACTATACGCGAACAGATCTACCCGCTTTGACTTTAAGAGAGCAATATTGAAGAGTTTCCCGTCAATCCGTGTGTGCAGATGCACACCCTGCTGTTTGTCACCAAAGGCTACTTTTAAAAGCAATGAAAAGAAAATGCCGGACGGAGTAGGTGCCAGTTTTTTTTTTGTGCGCACTGGGAAAAAATGCTTTACGCAACCCTGTCGCACGCCTTTGCACATATTAAATGGTTCCGACATTTTTCCGTCAAAAACGGCAGATCCTTTCGTTTCTATTTCGAGTAACTCAAACAGTCCCTCTTAAAGGTATATTAAATTAATATTTTAATTAATGAATGTTGTCTATGAGTGTCTATGAATTTTGTATTGCATTTTTCAATTAAAATAAAAATCCATGTTTAACATGGAAAAAACTAAGTAAAAAGTGTATTAGTAAAGTTTTTGTAGATTTTTAGGTAGTAATATCTACATATTACTAGCTAAAAATCTAAGAAAACTATGTACAAATTACGTTTTATTATCAACAATCATTTATTTGAATCTTTGAAAAAAGTGTCTTCGTCTGTCAGAAGTTAATAAAGACATATTTAGTTATTTATTTTACATCATTAGTTATGCGGTTTTAAAGTTAAAATCAATGTATCACAATCCTCACACAAGTAGACCACTGGAAGCGACTTTTATACTATTTCATCATATTGTTTACAAATGAGAGAATTTCCTGATTAGATTCATTTTTGAATTCATAGATCTAAGTCTTTGATTTTGAGGTCTTTGAAAAAGCTGAAGTAGGTATACGACACGTATCTACATGGTTATCTCACAACCTCCTTACGCTAAATAAATCTAAAAGTAATTACATCTGTTTCCATAAAACAGCGATTTCTGCACCCAATCCAACTTTAAAATTAAAACTTCACACCTGTGTACACGGTAGCAAATGCAATTGTATTTCACTGACCAAAATAGATGCAGCAAAATATCTCGGAATTCTTATAGATCAAAATTTAAACTTTAAAGATCACATCAAATTTCTTTCTGGTCGCGTCCGCAAAGTCATCTTCGCAAAACTTCGCCAGTTGGCATCATTAAGCACTTTGCGGGCCGTATATTTTCCTCTCTGTCAATCACTGAGATCTTACTGCATTAGTTCCTGGGGTAGCGCCTGTAAAACGCATTTAATTCATCTTGAACGAGCCCAAAGATCAGTGCTAAAAACGATGTTGAATAAACCATTTGATTATTTAACAACCAAACTTTACCAGGAATGCGAACTTCTAACCGTACGCCAAATATACATTTTAAAAATAGCACTTAAAGTTCTTCACAAAACTGTTTCTTCAAAAGACTTTAAAAATTTATTTAAACGTCGGGACTATAGGCTCCCCTTGCCCATAATTAAGACTTCTTTTGCTAGACGCTTCAGTCCCTTCATTGAGTCTTTTGTTTATAATAAAGTAGCTAACGCTTGTGACATTAAACATTGCTCTGTAAAACAAGCCAAAACAAAAATTATTTCTTGGCTCTCCTCTTTAACCTACAATACTACCGAAGAACTTTTCTTGCACATAGTATAGCACCTTTTCACTAACATAAGAACACTTGTAACTTAAATTATGCAATGCTTCTTAAATAGTTATGTAATTAATATTCTCTGCCGAGCGACAACTTTAAACATTTAATGTAAATCTATCAATTGGTACCCACGACACAGGAATACCTAGTGTGGGCACCACCGGACATTTCTTTGTATTATGTTGTGTTTTTTGGTTAATAAACATTTTTCATTTTCATTTTCCAGTCTCGAAAGGCTTTTTTATATTTGTTTCTTACTTATTTTGAACAATATCTTTATCATTTCTTATACTCATACACAAAAAAATTAATTGATGGCATGATAAGAAAAAATATAAAAATATACTTCTTTCCTATCCAATTAAACAAATATTTATAGAAAACTGTTGTAATAATTTAGTCTTATTATCTTATAGATCTATAACTTTTAATAATTTCTATATGATAATTAATTAAAAACATCTGAAAGTGCCTAATTAATTTAGTCTACATATCTGTATTATAGCAATTAAATTACATAATTTACATCACTTTTGTAAACTAGAACTAAATTAAACATACACAAGCATTAGAAACCACACCAGAATGCTCGTTGTGAGACCTGACAACATCACTCTGAACAAAGATACAAAGCCAAAATTGAATCAAATATTTACTCCGTGTGCGACCAATCGAGTGAAACTAAGCAAGAGAATTTAGTGCGTATAAACGGCCAAATAAGATCGTTGAACTGAAAATACACTAGTTGCACGGCATATACGTAAATAATTTTCAATTTAATGTATAAAGACTGAAAATTTATTTTCGTTATTTAAAGGGGAATCATGTAGAACGTACCTACCTACTATTCTGAAATTTATATGATTTTTTTTTTAATCTCTATTCATAATGTTTGGTAAATTCCTTGGAAATTGTGTTCATAAAATATTTTTTGACAATCGGTTGATTTAATTCACTTTCTGAACATGCGGTTGTTTGTGTTTGGAGATTTCTCTGGTTCAACCGGTAGAAAATCAGTTTGTAGTACATATTTATTATAGATCCATTCGATCGATGAGGTAAAGTAAAGAGTAAAGCTCTTATATAATTCTTACAATCTCCCTTGCGGAATCACAGCTTTATTTTCTAGTGTAAATGGGGAAAGGTAGCAATTATACTATAGTTTCATTCCAAAGTTGCCTTACGTAATATTTCCCTTAAAACACGAAAGAACTAATTATAGCAAAAACAAGCTCAAGAAAAGCAAATTATAGAAATTATACTTGGCAAACAGTCTAGTCTATATAAAATTAATTCACTATTCAAGGCATAGCAATGCGACTAAGCTATTCTCCTAATCACTTAAGCATGTCGAAAAACAACCAGAGTTCATCCTTGGTTACGACTATCAAATGACTTTGTGAGCATTTATTATAACATACTCTGAAAAGTTTATTTTTTTCTTAGAAAAATCTCCTTCGTATTAAAGAATACGGTTATATTTTCTTAGCTATTTCATTTCTAGTGCCAATATGTCTATAAGGGAATTTCTTCTTAGAGTGTACTTAATCTTTTTAAAGTCTCTTATGAGCCAGAGGATATTTGCTTATTGGAATATTAATTTGGCTTTTAGTGGCATGAAATGAAGATACCTTCAAGACCCGCTTAATCCTTTCAATAAGACGATGAAAATGGTAATTTAGTGTAACGAAACAAATTGATCCCCACACAAGGTTAATGAGATAATGAGGTTTATAGGCGCTAATAGCTGTCGGTACAAATGGACTGAGACGTACTTAATGCCTATTCCAATTACTACTAGCCGTTAATTTGAATTGGACATCAGGGTAAGAGGGCATTGATGACGTGAAATCGATTATATTTAGCATACTACGATTCCTCCAAAATAACATGGAGTTAATCGATTTATGAACCTGCAGTCTTTGGGACTGTTTTCTGTTATGTTAATGAACAAAGTCCATTATTTGTTGAATGTTCTTGGTTTGTGAAAATTATTTACTGACAAAGTTCAGATGAATATATTTTTAAGTTTTATAAACAAATGTTTGTGACATATTTCAAAATATAGGCATTAGTTTTTATTTGCTACTTTATCACAAAAAAATAATTGCTTTAAACGCTTATGCTACACGTAATGGCCACTTTTACAAGAGAAGCATAGCGGAAAATAAAAGACGGCGTTGGAATGGAAATTTGTTAAAATAGTTTTCCTAGTAAAGCTAAGAATATTATCAGTGGAATAAAAGACTATTTACAAATAGCAGTTAGTGTCGAGTGTCCTTTGAGATAAGCCCAAGATCCAAGTAAATGTCATTACGAATGCAGGCGACCCAATCTACAAATAGACTAAAGACAGCTTTATAGGTACCGGAGAGCTGGTAAATATTTTATTTAGGACAATCAGATTTGTAGCGCTAAATTATAGTAAAAAAACTCCAACTCTGCGATATTGTTTTCAAATACTACTATTCATTTTACAATATTTTTATTTTCAGAAGGATTGTACAAATTACGGCTAAAATACAACCATTTATGGTCTTTGTATTCATAAAAATATAGATTTCAATTCTACTGGCTTTCAATGGATTCTATTTACAAATGAATAGCCCTACTATCGATCTTGTCATCTTATAATGGAGCAACTGCCGTTGAACAAGCTATACTCAGTATTGTAATTTGCTAATAAATTTCGTAGTCAAAGGCTATTTCAAACCCTCGCAAGGTTCCCTAAATTTATACTTCTATTCAGTTACTAAAACATCTATTGCTACCATCAATTTATGAATAGTATCATAAAAATATCAACACTAATTTCCTTCCAGTCGTTTGTAAATTACACAAGAACGTAGGTATCATACAATGTAACTTGGATTTGTGAGGTTGCTATCACGTTGTCACAAAAGATTTTTTGACAGCGTCTTAATTAAAAAAGACGTCATAACGCTAGAATGTAATTCAAAACTATAAGATATGCAAATTTAACCCAATTACAACTAAATATAATAATTTTAATACCTTTATGCTAATGGAAGTAGATTTATTTGTTTTGCTAAATTATTTATAAGATTAGGGTTTCTTTATTTGAGATAACCCTACTTAATTTGGAATATTTAAAAAAATAATGGTATTTAAATGAAAGAGCAATACATAATACTGGACAGGTCGACTTGAATTATATTCACAATAAATGAGTTTTTTAAATAGTGAATGATTTTAAAATTGTCTATGAAGCTTTTGAAAAAGTCATTTTCTCTTTATTGTATTAACCTAGGATAAACATAGGAAATATCAGAGCTACTGCAATCATATTTATTTAGAGATGGGTTTTAAATTAAATTAAACAATAAACCGCAAGGGTTGTGGAACAACAACAGGAAAATTGGTCGGGCGGCAATACAATGTAATCCTTTCAAACGATTTAGAAATTTAAATGAAGGGACCGGCCCTTAGTTTTAATATTTCACCGTGGCAGTGTGTGTGAGTGAATTAATTACGTAAATTACTTTGCAGGACATAGAAAATTAGCGAATATTACAAGCATAATTATACGAATGCATCGGCCTCTAATTTACTCTACGTATGTTTTATTTATTTAAAAGCAACAAAGGGACATTTAATTTTAAAGGTATTTCAGTTTTCAAACATTTAATTTATAAGTAATTCATTTAAGCTGAGCAAAAGCTGTTACAGTATTTAAATCGTCATACTGTTTTTGACTAGTTCATGAAAAGTATAGCAAATGATTATCCATTGAGTATAAAAGTTCACTTGTACCAGATTAAACCTGAGCTAAGTTTCATGAGGGCCGCACTATCAGAGCACGTTCCTAAGTTTGAATTCTACAGACGGTTCACAATAAATATTCCTTTGCGCAGAGTCGTTTTGCATCAGTATTACTGACAAGAGCATTTACTCCGGATTGTTAGCGGAGACACGGAAAGAGAAAGAAAGAAAGAAAGAAAGAAAGAAAGAAAGAAAGAAAGAAAGAAAGAAAGAAAGAAAGAAAGAAAGAAAGAAAGTTTTTATTTGAGACACGTATAAAACTTATGACTAATTACTATAAAACTTATGACTAATTTACACCAAAACATGAGAAAAAATATAAAAGTAGGATATAAAAAAAAATCAAAACAAAAAAAAAATAAACATTAAAATACATAACGCGTGTCCCAAAAAGGTATACCATTCAGCTTATGCTGGTTTTCAATGGTACCCTGACTGAACAAGTTTATAAATAAGTGTTGTTGAAGTTGAAGTGAACAAGTTTATAAATAAGTGTTGTTGTGACCGTTAGATTATATATTAAATAAATAAATAAAAATATAAAAACAGTTAAAAAAAAAAATTAAAAAAAGTTTCGTTATTAGCAGTAGTTTTTTTTTTCCTCCAACAAACGAAACAAGGTACGCAACGGAGCCACAGCAGTAAAGGTAAGTTATACATATAATATAATACACACATAATGTTCTTAAAGCTAGAAGATACAATATAATAATTATATTATGAATTAATACAATTCTAATTGTAAATTAAATAAATATAATTTATATTTGATATTAAATGATTTTAAGGATTTCAGGATCCGAAGCGGAGGGGGAAGGTTGTTCCAACACTTCGTTGCTGCGTAACGAAAACTGCCGCGGAATGCTGCTGTGCGGTGAGCCGGCACGTTCAGCATATAAGAAGAGGCTCTCGTTTGGTAACTTTTGTTACATTCGTTGGCCCAACTTAGCTTGCTGTACAAATATATAGGCGTCTTATTTTTAATAATACCAAATAAGAGATCGCTAGAATCATAAAGACGAATCGATTTTATGGTTTATTAAGATATTTTGAGTTGCGTTAATATATTTCAAAGAGTTTTTGTAAGAAACAAAAACTTATTATATTTGAATGAACTTAAATATACTGAAATAAGTGTACTGTCGAAAAACAAGTGAGAATTATTTTTATTTTAAATTTGAAATGGCAGGTGCTACTTTTATGTGATTGAATTCATCCGACCTTGATCGCGGTATGATTTATGTTTACAGCGTCATAAATATTTATCTGTCCTATGAGGTTCTTTAAACATTAAATTTGCATACAACTCCCGCGTTGGATATAAAAGGCAGTCTAAATTACTCTCATTGAGGGTATCTTTATTTTTTATTTTCATACATCATTTTCAGGAGAAATAATTCTTTTTATAAACTTTCTCATGAACATAGTATATGTTAACATAATATAGGAATTCTATAAGACTTTAGTCAGTAGATTTATATTAAATTTATTGAAAAGATATTTATTTATTTCATAAGTCACAAGAATATGTAAGAAAAAAAAATGGAATAAAGAATATAGGTAATTAAACCATTTAAATAGGTATTCTATGTAGCTATATCCCACAGCATAGTTTTAAATGTTGTTATGCCTGTTTTGTATAAGGATAAATCAAATTTATTTATTTGTTATAATTTAGCCAAACTTCAATTAGACCCACGTGAATATTATTTAATTTGATAAATAAAGAAGAAATACCCAAATCCTACTTATTGTTTAAAACGCTAACACGATATCCGTAACCATTAGACGAGGCCCCGTCAGAAAATTTAAATGACTGTTTCATTTTTTTGTAAAAAAAGATAAAAGCGATTGAAAACAACTCGCAAAGTGCTCGTACCTGCCCTTGCTTCCATTATACTGAACAGCTTCCGACCTACAACTTGGGTTTTGTAATTATTGTTGCTTATATTTTGTGGGTCGTGCTAATGTTCTGTTTTGTTTCTGATTAGTGTTATATTATGTACAAATAAACTTTTTAAACTAAATATAGAGACATAAAAAAATTACAATGGTAGCTGGTAATGTAAATAAACTTTGTTGGACATTTACAAGGGTTACCTGTTAGGTTTGAAAGATTATTTTTTAAAATAATAAGTAGTAGATTTTATTTTCGACATTTTGGATAAGATTTTAAAAGATTTAACTCGTTTTCAAGACGTCGATAGCTTTGAGGTATCAGAATTTCACTATAGAACTTATTTAAAAAACCAAAAATAAGACAAATCAAATGAATTTCAAAAATAAGTAACGTAAGTCCCCTTATTTAGGCATGATTTACGACACAAATAAACGTGTTCCCAGAAGGACTACCCTAACCGCAATGACCCTTAAATGTTGTCAGTGGCATTGAAATATGCGGTCATCCCCACATCATCTGTTTAACTGAGGGATGTGACGTTTCATTCTTTTACTATCTTAAAAGTTCACTTCCATTTAGGTATTACTCAAAAAGATTAGATACACAATTCATTTTCGAATAATAATATTTTCAGAAAAATTATGATAACAAATTTATAATATTAGTTTTATTCATTTTTTGACCTAAAAAAAAGTCAATGAAACCATGAATTTTTTTTTAAGTCCTATCTTGCAGGCCACTTCATTCAGACCTTCTTGTTAGAAAGCTTATTTTTACAAAATAACAGAGTTTCATATTAGTCTTCAACATAGTGGTCTATTACATTTCAAATCATTTCAGGTCACTTCCACGATAGTACATAGCAAAAAAATACGCTATTTGTCTGGAGGCTTCATCGTCGATTTAAAGAATATTAACTTATATTCAGGTGCTCCTTTTATCACGTGAAATATAACATAAAAATATAAAGACTGACTTAAGAGACTGAGACGCATGTAAAAAAAAATTTACTGATTGCATTTTTGGCATCAGTAGCGATTTGGCATCACTAACCACCCCTTGATAGTTATTTTCTAAATATATTTTATGTACTGAATGGATCGCTCTACAGATTTATTATATGTAAGTATAGATATAGATTTTTTTATAGAAAAGAAATATATATTATAATATATCCTTTATTGTTATTAATCTAATTAAAAACAACAAAATCTAGCTAAAAATATTTAATGTTTAAAAAAGCTTAAAATAATATATATTGAATTAAGAATTTATTTTTCCTATCCTTTCCTGCCCTTTCTCTTTCTTTCCTCTCCCTCTTTCCCAAAGAAGGGTGGCAACGTATACGCAAAACTATTTTGCTGATGTCCATGGGCGGCGTTACCATCTGCTGGCTTACAGCCTTTTTCATAAAAAATGTCCTGTCTAACAAATACCCTCTGGAATTTTGTATTGTCCACATTTATATACCGTACTAGCTAGACCCGTGACTTCGTACGAGCGAAGTAGTTATTTTATATTATTAATATAAATAAATGTATGAAGACAGAAATCAATAAAATTTATATTATAAAAATAGTTTTTATTAAACCTTATTTCAGCTATCTGACAGTGAAAGTCCCTTCGTAATCGGTCTTGCTATTTCAGAGACTAGCCAGAACAAACCGACAGACAATAAAATCAATTTAAAAATCCATGTTTGATTTACTTATTTGATATTTTTTTCATATAGATATGTTTAGCGAAACTTTGTTAATTTGAAATTGAAACGGTATTTATAAGTTTTTTTTTAAATTTTTCTTTCGGAAAATCTCATTGCAATTAATACAGTCAAAACTAGTTTCAGTATAGCGATGACAATATTTCATATAACTAACAGATAGAAGTAACTACCCTTATGTAAATGGTCCCTATAAAGAGATATTGGTTATCTAAAAAATACGCAGAATGTAGTCGATAGAGTATATTACAAACTTTGTACGTTTAATTTTGACTTTTAACCGCATAAAAAAGTTTTCATTTCTCAATGATAAGCTATTACTCCATAGCGTACTGAATTTTTAAAGAACTTAGCTCGCGATACTTTCAGCAAGTTTGTGTGGAACCCTTCTTACCACAATTTACATAACACGTGTAATACGAAGTAACTTTGGTTTTCCCGACTGACTCCGTGATATCGCAGAGGAATTCCAAATTTATTTGTTTGAATTTTTTTTTAAGTGATTCATTTTTGTCAGGTGTCTGAATACTTAGAGAGAATTTAAATTAAGATTGTCATTAAAAATACTTTTGGGAAATATTTATGCAAGTCCTGAAACGAAACGAAGATAAGTGTAATAACGGTTATGTGACAAAGCAAAATGCATTTTAAAAACATTGTTCTTTATAGTAAAAAAAATTAAAGAAATTTTACAACTAATAGACCGTCTTTAGTATCAGAATATTTAAATTCAGTGGTTTTTAAACAACGTGACCGGTCAAGCAATGACTGCACCCACCACAAGTCCGGAGATAACAAATGACGAACCAATTTCATCTTTAGCTTTAGATATAAATAATAAGGACAACCAAAACCGACTTGATGTAAATACATTGTTAATATACTGTTTACACATACTTTAATTTCAATTATGATTTCAGAGTTTGTTGGATCTATGATTTCAGAACTTGATTGGATTCATTAAAAACTAGCTGCGCTGCGCCGCGCGGTGTTACCCGCGGATTTCTAGGATTTTCGGGATTTCCAGGATTTCCGAGATTTCCGGGATGTAAAGTAGCTTATGTCTTATTCCTGGACGTCAGCTTCCTGTATATAAAATTTTATCAAAATCAGTTCAGATGTTGGGCGTGAAGAAGTAACAAAGATACACACACACTCACAAACTTTCGCAATTATAATATTAGTAGGATTAACTTATTTACACAGATAAACAAATATATTTGAAATATATGTGTACATATGTATATAAATGTATGCTTTTGCTCCAAACTTTTTTAAATCAGAACTTAACTTAAAGAATAGTATAAGCAAAACATGTAAGTCGCAAGAAATTGGACTTGCGAGTGAAATAGCTCACTAAATAGAAGTAACAGTGAGGTACTGCGATTCCATTTAGTTAAATGCACTCAACGGACGCACAGCCCAGAGGTGTTGAGTGCAAAATGTAGCTTAATAAAGACGTTAAGACGAAAATGTGAACTTTTAAAATGTAATTATTTATGAATTACGATTCTATGACTCAGTGTAGCTTTGATGGCACTAATTTAAAACCCTCAGTTAGAGCTATAGAAGGTGAACAGCAAAAGTAAATTTACAGATACGATTAAATTAAATAGAATCGCCTCTCAACGAATTGTTTCGAATGTTGAAACGCAGTTTTAACGTAAATGCTGCATGTAAATAACAGTGAATGTTTCGTAAAATTAACTTATTTGTTTTGGATTTATTCACACCAATTTTGGCACGCATTTAACTAGATATATATGTATTTCCCTTTTATATCTAGAACTTAGTAAATATATCCTTCTACTATGTTATCGTTTTCATTATATATATATAACAATGTTTATTATCTTCTATATATATAAAAAAGGATTGCTGTTCCTTAGTCTCGCTAAAACTCGAGAACAGCTGAACGGATTTATCTTATCTTAGTCTTGAAATGTTCGTGGAGGTTCAGGGAAGGTATAAAAGCTGAAAAAAATTGATTCATTACTGGGAAAACCATAAAAACAGCCCTTTTCTTTTTCCCATTCAAAAGTTTTTTTTTGACATTAGATTTGACAACTAACTAATATGTCAATAATTCTGTCGCACTTCGAAACACGGAGATTTATGGCTTACAGGTAAACTCCAGAAATATAAATAAAAAAACTTAATAGATATTTCTTGATTATAGAGCGATACAACATACATAGGCATAGGCATACAACAACATAGGCAGACCCTGGCTAAAGCTGGGAAGTTGCCAGGAAGAAGAAGAAGATAGAGCGATACAAAGTTCGCCAGGTCTTCTAGTTATAACTTAAGAATGACGATCTTTTACTTTCAAACTATTTTATCTGTCCATGTTTTGTGAAAGCAATTATGGATAGTAATAAAAATGCCGTGTCAGGCCGCAATAAATACTAAATATTCTTTTGTATTAAGTAATTAAAGAGTTGGAAAGATATTTTAATTGTTTGTAATTTTTAAGTGCCATTATTGTTACTGACAGAAAACGAAGTACATATGAATAGAAATACTAATTTTATTTAACTGATGTAAGTTTCACTTAAAGATTATAATTTTATTTATTACGTTATATCTTCTTGGAACTATGACTTTTGAAGGGTTTTACAATTACAAATTATACATACCTTAAATTAATTCCAATAATATAAAATGAAGCTACTAAAATTTCAAGTAATTTCTCCCGTTATGGCTTTTAATATAATCGAAAAGACTTTCATAATGTAACTGATACGGAATAAAAAGTTTCAAATTACATATAATAAAACCAATTCAGTGCTCTGTAGTTGTATGCAATTGGGCGGTAATCTTGCATCAGAGAACTGCTATCGGGCGGCCAACACGCGAACCACGTGTTTACATGGTTTTCCACCTGAAAACAGTGGCTTACTGTAATCGAACTTATGCGAGGTCATCTGTAATGCATTTGATACACAATTACCAGAGTTAAAGTGTATGTATTAAAATATTTAAATGGATTTATTTTGTGGTCATTTATTTGTTTCAGCCAGTGTAAATCAAAGAGTTGAAAATTTTTCTTGAGGTTCTCAATATTTCATTGGGAAATAATTAAACCGAAACTATCCATGTCAATTTGTCTATACTGATCTTAAATAATCAAAAAAATATTTTGGTTGAAAATGGTAATCGTAGAAACAGCTAGGTCAATTTTAAAATTCTACCTGTGTTAGATATTTTTGATATTCTGCCTAAAAGAGGGAAGTCCAGTTTTTACGACTGATGGGATCTAAGTATCAATTCACACATAAATTACATAAATCACTAACCTCTTACGCGAAGCCACTATAGTTATAATATTATATTGTGATAATATTAATGATTACTTCGAATTTTCTCAACAATAATAATACCGTTTAGTTACACAAAATCAACTTTTACTACTCAAACTTTACTTATTAATAATGGTAATCAGTGTTTCACAGCGTTGCGCACAAACAAAAGAAACAAAGGGAGTGGTCTCTTGTAGTCCACAAGGTAATTAATCTCCTGCATACTTTAAGGTTGCAAAATTTCAAAGAATTACGTGAAGCAAAAAAGTCAATAAATTGCTTAAGAAACGCTTTAGAAAAAAGAGATCAAACCTGCTTTCTATTTATTTAAATAGCGCTTTGTTTTTACTCAATATTTTTCAATAATCCCAATTTGAAATTCTTATAGGAGACAATACAATTCAATGTTGATGTCTGGTTTTAATTGTATCTCCAAAAATATTGGATCTGATTCTATGTGTAAGGAATATAATCGGGCGGGACGATAGACATGAAAACGTGACCTTCTTCAAAAAGAGAATTATTTATTGAAAATTTATAAAATGTTAATGTTAAGTGTGATAGATATTAAAACAAAATAATCCCTTTATATCCAAACCAATATCAGGATTATGATTTATTTCAAAATAATAAATTACGAAATTAAATGTCAGAGAAAAGGTATTAAGCTTACGTTTTACTCTAACTTATGATATGCAAATAAACTCAGTCATGAATCTCAAAAAATGTAAATATCTTTCTTTGATCAGTGAAAGTACAGCAACCTTAAAATAAATCAAACATTGCAGACCAATTAGACAAAATACTTTACGGCGCAAGCAAAATTCGCTCTTACAACAGACCGGCTTCCTCTAAAAATCCTTTCAAATTCGCTTGCTCGATTCACTGCTAATTTAGCGTGAATCGCATTTCAGTCTGTCAAAGAGTTAAATAGAGGAAATTACAAGTGGATAGGGTGCAGCAGTAATTAAGAAACTATTAAATAAGCTACCTTGCCTCTGCATAAAGGAGTTAAAATGGAATTGCAGTTGCTATCTGCAGCTTCTTGTACAGAGATAGCACGTTTGATTATATTTTGTGATCGCAATACTGTAACCCATTTCTAGCTGTGACTTAATTAATTGAGAAACTGTGTGCGTTACTACATGTGACGATATCTGTGAAAGGTCGGCAAATTTCATGTCCACAGTACATACTTCTTTTTGTTATAAAATAAACATTTTCTACATCTCAACGTGACACAAGTTATGTTTGATCAAACAACGTCTTTGTATTTGTTTGTTAAGCGTATAATAAAATTTAATTAATAATTCGGAGTCATTCAGTACCATTACAATGTAGGAAAAATGGTCTTGTTTCTTGTTTTTTTATTGAACATTAAAACTTTTCAAATTATATTTAACATTTAATAATAATACTAATTTTATTTATTTAGGCATCTTTGACCCATCTTTTTTAGTACACATTTTCCTTATACCTATGTTGGTAACAACTAAATTTATTATCAATTAACTATGTAACTACATTTACAATTAAAGTATTATCTAATTAATAAACAATTCAATTTAATTAGTATTATTTAATTTAATTACCATACAATTCAAATATAAATAAATTTTAAGCTTTTTTTTTGATGTCGCAGGGAAACTCTTTTTACGAGCCGTCCAACCTTATTACCAATAAATTTTAAGCTTTAATTTTTAATACATATTTACAAATTTTATAGTTCAATCCAATTACTTTATAATTCACCAATTTATAAATCGTGATTTATAATTTCATATCAATTCATTTCAATTACAAAACAAATGTTATCTAATAATCCAATTTAATTAATATTGTTTAATTTATTTATTATAATTTGACTTAAATAGTTTTAATAATAAATTTTAATTTTAAATTCATAATAATTTCATAATTTCGAGAACAAAAATCAACTATAATATTTATAAACAAGCAATTTTATGAAGTGGCTTAACATTTTCCCATCCCATTTATCTGCCAACAACTTCAGGATACTATTAGAACTGGTTCTTATTCGGGCAAGCAGTGAAGCAGTCTTTTTTCTGAGCACTGCGTAAAAGTCGTCCACTCTCGCTTGTGCAAACATAATTGACGCACTACAATCTTTTGGCAGTCCTAATAGTAACCTGAAACCGTTATTGTACTGAATTCGCAGGGTATTAATTGCCTTTTGCGTATATTTGGTTCACAAGCAGCTCGTATAAAATAATTGGCAGTATGCTTTGAATAAAGTTATTTTAGCGTGAGCACTGCACCGCGCAAACCTGTGAACCAAGATGTTGCATTTGGCAGCCACGGCCCTGCGTTCACGTTTTATGTCACTCAGATCCTTAAGGTCCTCAGTTACATAATGGCCTAAGTACTTGAATTATTTAACCCTTTTGAGTGGAACTCTATTCAAAAGGATAAATGGATTGTAATCAATCTTTCTTCCCGGGGCCTTAAAGACCACCAATTCGCTTTTCTTATAATTATATACAAGACCATGTTTGGCAGCGTACTTTTCGCATATGCCGATTAATTTTCTGATTGAGCCAGCCGTTGGACCAAGCAACACCATATCGTCAGCGTCACTTAAATTGTTGACCATAAGTCCATCCATACTACATACATCCCAGAGGTTGACCGCTAGTTTAATGTCTTAGAATATCAATATAGCAATTTTTTTTCAGTCCGATGAGGGAGTGATATCATAGCGGAAAAAAAACATTTACTTACTTGTACTCATTATAATGATTCTAAAATCTAAATATCTCAACTACTACAACATGCAAGCAAATATGAAAATAAACATTTACAAATCTTGGTCAGTGTTTGGTTAGGTCTGAACTGTCACCCTCTCTATTTGTGTTTGTTGCGTCCATCAATATTGCCTGAGAAATGTCAGCATGGCAAATTGCCTTAACCCACTAACCAAAACCACTGGACGTGTACGTCATGTGAATGCTTGCATGCAAACAAGAGTACGTTAAACAAGTACTCTTTTGATTTATTTTTATGCGTTTATGAAATGTGTTTGTGAATGAAAAACATTTTGAATAAAATTTGTATGCTTTATTAATTAGCATTCATGGATTAATTTATGGGAGTTAATGCATTAAAATGAAGCTGTTTAATTTTTTCATTTTCGTTTATTTGAAAATGCTAATATGATATGGAGCACGGCATTATGGTTCTTATGTACAGTTTATACCTTAGCAACAAAGTCGTTTTTGCATTGAAATTTAAAATACCTAAATTTTACAGTCACGTCTTTAGCATAATAGTCACTCAAAATTATTTGACTAAGCTGTAAGCAGAGAAAATGTTTTGTATTTCTGAATTATTGTGATTATTGATCTTAATTTTTGTTTTGTTAAAAAATATTTTAAGACATTTTATCTAATATTAAAAAATTATAAATTTTAAAGAATTTGACTTCTCGAAAAAAGATGTGGATTTCTTGTATGTCAAAGGTGATAAACGACCACACTGCCAACTTGATGGGATTGATTGTTTGATTATTAGAAACAAAATATAGAAGTAGTGTAATGTAAATCACAAATGATAATATTGCACCGTCGTACTTAAAGAATTGTCAATTACTATTTCACTTCTAACTCTTATTAATTTTACATACAACATTTAAATGCAAATTATTTCAAAGTATTTGTTGTAGTTCATAAACAATTCATAAGAAAAAACGAACGATTAACGTCGCATGTATAGAAATGGTAAATTGGCACATTATTTGCAATTCCGACTTTATCGCAATGTTTAAAGAAGTTATGGCTTTATGCAACAATAGTAAAAACCTACTATAAGTTATGTAATGATAACAACTAGTCAGGAAAGAAATCACGACATCTGTTACGTCATGTGATATTGAAGATTTAAAATATTCCTTTTTTACGTAATACCTGTATTGATTATTATAGTAGATCAGAGGATGAATAACGGTCAGAACGCCTTCTTTTCTCATACCTTCAACATTCAATGTGGTTCTGTATACGGAATATAATCATATTTTTCTTAAAATATCATAACTTATTCAGAAAATGCTTGAGCGAAACTTACGTTAAAGAATAAGATTCCTTTTGTATGTAATACTTACTTACTTTTATTTATCGGCTTTTGCAGAATATTACGTCTAAGGTAGATTGAACTGTATGAAGTTTATTGGATTTTCTCTTAGAATTTTAGCAAAATTTCATTCCATGCGCAAACTAAACCCGCGGTGTTACAATAAGATTTCAAAGTGGCACTCTCAAGCAGATTACAGATACGATTGGATTATTTTCTAGATACCGCTTCAATGGGATATTTAAATGATCGTTGAGAAAGAGTTACATATTAAAAATAATGCTAAAGGAAAAATAGTATTAATTTAAATAAAATGACTTCATAAATCCGCTTTCTTGATATCGAAACGTTTTAAAAATATCCCGTATATTATTAAATCTGCAAAAAATATTATACGCTATAACAAGGACCTCCAAATCCATTAGTCAAAACTTATACAGGTGAGGTACGGAACCTGAGGGCCGAAAGCCAATAAAACACACGCGCACTCTCTGACTTGCTGATACTGTGCAATATACATATGACGAGCGGGAATCCATAAAGTGTGGTTCCTTTGCGACCATACACCGCACTTTAACTACTGGTTGTGACAACTTATAAACCTGCTAGACAGATCATTTGTTATGTTATACATAGCATTACAGTTTCAACGGCTAATTTCTTCTAATTAAACTATGGCTCCAATAGAATTTATATATCGGTACCTGCTATACCTGCCAGTAAGTGTAAGTAGAATCCTTCATGTCAAAACCCATCTATCAAAAGTCATAATATTTTAGTAAAGTATTTCATTGAGTGTCGGCTTTTATATATTTATTATGTAGTAACTATTGCTATCGTTATATTTTTTTTTTGCTGTAATACAAATAATATATTTCATTACTATTTAAAGGCTACCTTAGCTTACACTCTTCATCGCTCAGGTTCATTAGCAAAAAAATGTTTTGTCTATATTTATTCCTTCTTATTTTACATGCCATCTTTATTAAAAAAAATATATATTTACAACTTCCAAATAGCTCCTCTTAATATGAATAATAATCAATATATGTAATTTCAATTTTCTTACTCACTTTTGTTTAGTTGTATGGTTCCATTTAATTAGTTTATTAAGTTTTATGGTCACATCTAGAATTTTATTTCTTAGTCCCATGTGATCGGAAAAAATAATAAAATCGAAAAGGTATTCGCCATCGAATTATGCTAATGCGCCTCCGTGCCATACGTATGCATTACTAGTAAAGAAAATTAAAAATGAAACTATTTATCATAATCTCAATTCAAATTAATAATATGTTTATAAAAGTCAATGATCTGAGTAGAAATTAATCATCTGACATATTGTTTGTTGGGTTCAATTTATTGAAATGAAAACATAATTTGAGAGGGATTACACCTAAAAATAAATATTTTTCTTAGAATGTTAGAATTGATACACACTTGAAGATAAGAAAATGAGAATTTCGAGTAAAAATTTGAAGGTAAAATTACTTATATATATATATATATATATATATATATATATATATATATATATATATATATATATATATACATATATATATATATAGATAGTTGAATAAAATCGATACCTTTTTAGAAAATTATTAGAATTATTAGAATTATTACCTTTTTAGAAAATTTACAGAATTAAATTTCATGATAAAAACATGATTATTTGTAAGAGTATTTATGTGAGTATATTTATTTATCAATAAAAATTAAGTATGGTTTTTTCGGTTAATTATTAAATGATATGCTTGGTGCCTTTTAAAGAGTAACCACATATTATATTTTTTAACAATTTTTCTTTAATGTAACATATTTTCTATTTGAATTGTATATTCATGATTTTGAATTGACACCAATCTGTATACAAATAGGTAAAGGATTTAAGTACTCAATGACCAATTCTAAGCTATTACTATGTAAACGAATCAATGGTCTCCCATTGATTTATGCGATTAATTAACATTTGTTATCGACGTTTTTTTTCACTTACTCTTTAATGGACCCACGTTAAGGGATGCTGATTTAACCGTTAAATTGAATTCGCTTGCCCGTTTTCCTCGTTACTCGCGAAGTTATTTTCATTTTGGTTCATATTTGTGAATAGAGCTATTGGTATGTGTGGGCTATTATTAATTTGCTGGTTAAATCGATTTGACATACGTTTTATTCGAGATTTTATTGGCCAGGTCAGCGAGTAGCAGCAGTATGACAATGGTTTTTGTTTTTAGTCGCGAAATATTAAAATGTATAATTATATTTGACATTTTACATTCATTAGCGTTTTAGGTTACCATTGATATGAATGACATGTCCCAAATTAGTAACATATAACCCACTTTTAGGGTTGCTTTCATTTATTATAGCAATATGTCTACAATCGTGGGCAGCCTTTACAATTGAATATAATACATACATATTACAAACAATAAATTTAGACACTTTTGTTGTTTTATATAATTTGTATGAATATATTTTTTTACTGAAATAAATTTATTTGCAAAATTTAGATTATTAGAAGCAAATGTGTATACATACTTTTACAAAAATATCAAAAAGTAAAAGCGGTGGGTTGATATATGTATTGAACATATTATTTTCTAAGTCCTTTCTCTGTTATAACAAGCAGTGGATCATGAATTTAATCGTTTGGAACATTTTACGAAGTAATTTCCCATTGCCACCTCCTCTCATATAAAACCTATAAAATGACATATTAAACGTATTAATAGCTGATGGTTTAGTTCACCAGCTTTTATAGCATTTTTTATAATAAACTCTTTGATATTATTTTAAAAAAGCTATATTTAAATCAATGCCTTTAAAAAATGATAATCTGTGTAATAAGAGTAATGTTGAACTTTTCAGTAAGACCTGTATAAATCTGATTTTTTAATATATATCTTATATTATACTGTGCAAATGGGTTTTTTATTATTTGAAGATGTCCTAATTAAATATATTCGTCGAATTTTTAAAGGCTCTTTTATAATATAGCCAATAAAACTGTAGTTATATGAGTCAAATCCTTTTAGGATTTATAAAGATTATTTCTTTTTCAAACAGAAATAACGTCACATACATATAAATTAAATACAAAAATAAAAAAATAATTTCTTTCCATTCTCATTGTTTTATATAGGGTGACTGGTGAATTACTATCAATATTTAAGGAGAATACTCGGTACATGATTCTCATTCGAATTAAGTAAAAAAAATAGGCACTTAATTTTTGACAAAATTTCCGTATAAATAAATAAAGTGTGTACACGTTCCAAGTGTTCCAGGTGTGGACGCGTGCGGCGACATGCTGATACAACACTACGCCGCCGCACGCGTATGTGTGAGTGTGTGTGTATACCTAATCTGTAGAGTGTTCATACGATGCGTAATTAATAACATAACTTTTGGTTAACTTTACTTAGAAGTTTATTAATATTTATGTTATATTAATTTTTATTTTGTCATATATGATCGTCAAATATCACGTCCTCAAGTATCGATAGTAATTCACCAGTCACCCTGTATAATCATTTTCGGAATATTCTGTTTTTATTCATACAATAACGACAAACGGTGCGTGCAGGAATAATAATATCAGATAGACAAGGATTTGGGGTCATGGTTTATTTGCTTATTAACTTATTTTACGGTTCACAAAAACTTTGACTGTTATCAGTAATCGTATGATTGTTACTTGTCCTGGTGAACTTTCCGTGACATACTCTAATCAGCTCGGTTTTGTATTTTCTGTTTTACGATTTTAGTTGAGTCATGACAGATTTTATTTTTAATAAACATAACTATTGTTAAAGGGATTTATTTTATTTAAAAGACTACCGTCTTTATAAAAGTAATACTTTTATACGATATTGTTTTGATTATTTGATATGTCTAGATAATGAAGATATTATTTTTTAAAAAGATACTGAAAATAAAACAGAAAAATATGGACTTGACATTTATATAATATATTTTTTATTAATCTGAACATACATTGTGACACTATGTTAAAAAGTATTTCAGATGGATTTAAAATTTAAAGATGAGGTAGAAAAATTGACCATTCACCGTCAAAGACAGTTTATATCTGTCATCACTGTTTTTTTTTGTAAATTATTATAATTCTGACTATTTGGATTTTCCAACACTCTTTATTCTGTCATTTCATTATATTATTATTTCTCGTTTAAGTCACTATCGTAATTATAATTTGCACATTAATTATCATCAGTATTATTAATTGGCTTTCTTACATTTTTTTTACTAATTTCAGCGATTTGTATGAACTACAAGCTATGCTAAATAATATACACAAACTTTACGTGTTAATAGGTTCTCGTGTTTTGTTTGCGTAAACAATAAAAGCTTCCGACCACCTCTTAAGTACCATTATAACCCTTTTAGGTTCCTCGTGATATTGACTTAACTCTAAAGCAATGAATGCTGGGATTATAAAAGTTTTTTTCTAACAAAGCTTAATGCTTTAATGAACTACTTTCAATTATTGTTAAATTGAGTGGTTACTGAAATAGTATCAATAAATAGAGGATCATTTAAAGTTTAAGATAAACAAAACTAATTTTAGCTTTACCTCTTAACTCGACATAAAATAATTAAGACTTGAGAAAATGGCTTATGGTTTGTTTAAATTTGACAGTGAGTGAAATGGTCAGTGATCATAATAATTTTTATTCATTAAGTACTGCTAATCATTTCATCACTTCATTTGAAATGCTTTCGGTTTTATAAATTAGAGAAGAAAATCCTTTAATGCTCTTTGATATTCCGAAATTTTCCTGAGTGAATACTTCAAAAATGCAATGTTCTAACTAGCTTGTTTTGCACGCGATGTCCTCAATTGATTTATAATTACTGCCGTTAGAGACTACATTCTAGCCCAAGAATTAAACATATTTTCCTAAGTTAGGATATTCATTTTTTGTTAAAATAATAGTAAAACTTATTCTTCTACTTTTTGACATTAAATCCTATTCAAACCATCCTATAATAAATAAATTTGAGTACTTATCAGATTAAAATGTAACATTTAAAGCGAAGTCTACAATTTAACATTAATGAATAGAAGTGGCTCTCGATACTTCCTATTTTCACATCATTGTTTAATGAAAGTTACATTTTTAACAAATAAAGCCGTAATTGAAGATTATTTGGTATCGGGATTGTATACCTCTTAATAGATATTTGCTAGAAGGGCGAGATAGCTTTGTAATTTGAAAAAGATACGATCGAACAGTTAAGGGTATCAGACCCTAATAGGTTTGATTTATATTTTCTCCTATATGAAGGGTAAAATAGATTACTGATGTATCAGTCAATATATATTGACGCTATCAGCATTTGTAACGGATGCGACATGAAAATAACTTGTAGCTGTCACTAATTATTATAAAAACTTATTTGTATTCATGATTATTGTTAAAAGTTAAGCGAAATCAAAGACTTTTTAAAAGAAAAATAAAACTATGTTTGAATTTTCATATAAATTAGATGTCTGGACGCACGACAGCAGAGTTCAGTGAGTGCGTATCATTGAAGAATATGATTATGATGAATATATATATATATATATAATATACCTTTAAGTAACTGTGGTTGCGATAAACTTTTAAAGAAACTACATATGAATACTATTTCATTCTATAATTTTTTATACCTTTGCTAATGTTCTAAACCGGTTCAAAGCTTATTTATTAAAATATTCGTGCTTAACATACCTGTGAAAAGCAAGTTTTGATTAAAGTAAGTTTTTAATAGGAAAATAATAATCGAAAAAATGTCAGTCTCTTTTTAATTTCATGTTTCATAAGTATTTGTATTCCAATTAAAAACTTTAAAATTGGATCATTTTTTTCGCATCTACCCTCTTTCACTTACCTTATTTAGCTTTGTTTAATTTAGTTGAAGATATTGATGCTATTATTTTTTATATATAAAAATGATGTCTTTAGTGACATAACATTACAATAATATTTGTGTGTACGTAAGAATTATTTTGTTTTAAAATATTGTATTCGAAAATGTTAGGCCAAAAATATAAAAATTAAATTTTATTAATTATATTAAATGCAATGAAAGCTTTAATATATTATGTAAACATGAAAAAACTTTAAAATGCATATAAAACAAACCTTAACCCGGTTAAAGCAATGTCATAAATTCAAAATAGACTAAACCGTATATACATAGACATGCTATCAGTAAACTATTATCGCATTAACAGTACTGTCTAAATTAAATTTTCATATCAGTTACAGTTATTTCATTGACAGCTTGCATAAAATAACTAACTTGATTGGTGATATAGAATTGAAATTTAATTAATTAATTTTGCATTTGATGTTATAAGCATATTTGCATAAATTAATACTTGGAACAGTATAAGGCTTTTATCCACAAAATTAGTTTAGATATTAATTCTTAATTAGTTTAGATATTAAGCTCTTATTATACATTTTCGTGTACGCGTATGTGTGAACCGATGTCAATGGTATTTTATTTGTGAGTTGACGTAATGCTGAAATTTGTGGGCAACTTTGAACCCTTAATTATAAGAACATGAAAACTGAAGCCCGGTAACAAAAAAAAATTGATGGTAATAACAATAATAAAATATTGTTAAGCAAAAAAACATATAATTCTTATAAATAAAGCACATAAAAAACGTACGAACAAGTTAATAGTTCGTCATTTATAATAATTATATTTGCATCACTTTTGTTTTCTACGCAATTTTATGTTGCAGTTCTCAGCACGAAAGAGGTTCCAGAAAAATTATGAAACTAACTTACACCTATATTATAATAAAAATTACATAACAAAAACTTATATTTACGACCACCTGATTGCCCCGATGTTATGAAAGCAATGCCATTCCATTTTTCAAGTGGTATGCCTGAGAAATTTTCTGGTCTACCCGGCCTGTTGTTTGTCTCGTAGAGTCATAAGGCATAATTAATCCCCAATGATATTTATCAAATTTTTAGTATGTTTTCCGTACATACGTAATAATCTTTCAATTCATTTTTATTGATTGCTATATACCCGTCTACGAAATAACATATACAACAAACTGAAAAGTAAAACCTAATACATAATTGGTTACCAAGCAAATTATATATCTTCTTCAATAAAATACTTTACTTCTTTGAGTAAAGTTAACGTTTCAATCAAGTAATATAAATATGAACACAGTTGTTTTTGTTCTTGTACTCGTATTACAGCCAAATAGAGAACTAAGTTTAGTAAGGCGAAGTGATTAAGATTTAATGGAAAGGGTGGCAAGTGGTTCATTTATTTCAGCTCTCAATTCTTGGTCGAATTGAGTATTGGACATCAATCTTTGTTGAATAGCTAATGTATAATTTGAGTCAACGATGAGGAAAATTAAGCGAACGATATGGGTGTAAAAAGTAATATTTAAATCATACAGTAAATTATAAGGATTTTGTTACGACTGGGAATATTTGTTTTCATACTTATATGAAAATTTACACATTCAAAAGTGTAAAATAAGATAAAAGTTTACAAATTACTAAATAAAATACTAATAAACAAAGTAAATTTATAAATAGAGCCGTGATGATATACTAAACAATTAACAAATTCGTAGGTGGTAGAGCCTAGCTGTAGCGTAGGTGGTAGAGCCTAGCTGTAGCCAAAAGATTGCAGCTCGAACTTGGGCTGGCTCGACCGGGGAAGTACCACCCTCCCACAGAAGGTCGGCGTAAAGTAGCCTTAGTGGCTGCGTTTCGTCTGATGAGTGGGAGAGCCGGTTGCCCTTTCCCTTTCCCCACCCTTCCCTCTCCCAGGATGCTGATGTGTCTGTTGACTCTCTGTCCTACATCTGTCGAAGTCTGTTTTGAGATGTTGAGCGTGTTTCATTGGCATGGGGTCCAGGGAGACCCGATGAAACGGTTTACCGCTGGCCGCCCGTTGGTCCGTAGGGGACCCGAACCTAGACTGTCCCGATCTAGGAGGCTGTCCCACCGCCAATGAAAAAAGCCCGTCGGTTGTTGACTGTGCCGGAGTGGGAGACCGGGGTGGAACCCAGTTAGCAACCGCGGGTCGGATCGGGGGCCCTTCCGTGCCCCATGCCAGTGACACACAAAACTCTACGCTCAATTCAGATCAATGGCAATGTTCTTTGACAGGATAGTTGATGGGCTATCAGCATCCTTCCTTCACTCCCACTCCCTGAACAAAAAAAAAAAAAAAAAATATGGCTGTCAAAAAAAAACTACTAAAGGTCTCTACAGCGGCGACCCCTTCCACGTTTGTAGTGGACTTTTGCAACATAAGGGGTATACACTCCAACCTTAATGCTGTCCATCACCACCTAGAGACGGCTAAACCGGCCTTGTTATTTTTGACTGAAACACAAATATCTACTCCTCTAGATACCTCGTATCTGCATTACCCCGGTTACAGACTTGAGCACCTATTTCTACCGCGGGCCGGGGTGTGCTTATACGTCAAGGAAGATATTTGTTGTCAACGTCTTGACAGCCTCGAACATAGGGACCTATCAGTGATGTGGGTGCGAGTGGACAACGGTAGCTCAAGCCGTATCTACGCGTGCCTGTACAGGTCCCATAGTGGTAACACCGAAGTCGATCGTCTCTTTGGACACATCCAGGAGGCTACAGATTTTGTTCTCCAGCGGTATCCCAGCGCGGAGGTAGTGATGCTTGGCGACTTTAACGCCCACCATTGCGAATGGTTAGGATCACGTACTACAGACTACGCTGGTAAAACCGCAAATAACTTTGCTCTGGCTTATGGGTTAACTCAGGTAGTTCCAGAACACACTCGGATCCCTGATGTTGAGGACCATAACCCCTCTTTGTTGGACCTTCTGCTGACCACTCGCCCGGATTGCTACATGGTGTCCGTCAATGCACCCCTTGGGTCATCTGACCACTGCCTGGTGCACTCCGAGGCTCAGATAGTGCAAAAAACGACTCCTCGTCCACCAGGGAGACGTCTTGTATGGCACTACAAGTCGGCAGATTGGGATGGATTGCGAGAATATTACGCATCCTACCCCTGGAGGCAGCTTTGTTTTTCTTCGGAAGATCCTTCGATCTGCGCGAACGCCGTTGCGGATACTATTCTGCAGGGAATGGAATGTTTCATTCCCAGCTCTGTTATTCGCACGGGGGGTAAGTCGCGGCCCTGGTTTGATAAATCCTGTACAGGAGCGTTACGCTCGAAACAGTTGAAGTACCGATTATGGGCTGCGGCATCAGCTGCGAAGGATCCAAAAATAGCCGAATTGAAAAAGGGTTATAATGCTGCTTCCAGGTCTTGCAAAAAGGAGATCGCCAGAGCAAAAAAGGAGCACGTACGCAGAATTGGAGAGAGACTACTAGACGTTCCCTCGGGAACTCGTTCTTTCTGGTCTCTCGCCAAAGCGGTACAAGGCAATTTTTGTAAGTCCTCTCTACCATCCTTGCACAATCCTGACGGGACGCTGGCTCATTCCGCAAAAGAGAAGGCTGACCTTCTGTGCACTCTTTTTGCGTCGAATTCGACCCTTGACGACGAGGGAAAAGCACCACCTACCATCCCACGGTGCCGAGAAACTATGCGCAATGTGCGTTTTACGCAGAGCGCTGTGCGTGCCGCCCTATCGTCCCTCGACGTCAAGAAATCCAGCGGCCCAGATGGTATCCCAGCCATTGTGCTTAAGATGTGTGCTCCTGAATTGACTTCGGTTTTAACGCGCCTATTCTCACTCTCTTATACTACTGGTAAAGTACCGTCTTCGTGGAAAGTGGCCAATGTTCACCCTATTCCCAAGAAGGGTGACAGCACAGATCCATCCAATTACAGGCCTATTGCGATTACTTCCCTACTCTCAAAGGTGATGGAGCGAATCATCAATACGCAACTTTTGGGCTATCTAGAGGATAACCAGCTTATTAGTGACCGTCAGTATGGTTTTCGCCACCGTCGAAGCGCTGGTGATCTTCTAGTATACCTCACGTATCGATGGGCTGAAGCCATTGAGAGCAAAGGGGAGGCCATGGCAGTCAGCCTAGATATCGCAAAGGCCTTTGATCGGGTCTGGCATCGCGCACTTCTATCGAAGCTTCCATCGTACGGACTACCCGAGGAATTATGCAACTGGATTGCCAGCTTCCTTCATGGGCGGAGCATACAGGTCGTTGTTGACGGTTCTTGCTCGGAACCCAAGCCCATCAACGCTGGCGTCCCACAAGGCTCTGTGCTATCACCAACACTGTTCATTCTGCATATCAACGATATGCTGCGAACCAGCAACATTCGGTGCTATGCGGATGACAGTACTGGTGACGCTTACTACATGGGCCGAGCTAATATTCCTCGTGAACAAGTAGAAGAGAGCAGAAAGAGACTTGTGTCTGAAATTGAGACCTCCCTGGAGCAGGTCTCCGAATGGGGTAAGCTGAACCTTGTTCAGTTCAACCCCAAGAAGACACAAGTTTGCGCGTTTACCACTAAAAAGACCCCATTTACTGTAGCTCCAACGTTCCAGGACATTCCCCTTAAGATTGAAACAGAGCATTGGGATCCTTGGGGCTGACATAGCGAACGACGTTCAATTCCGGAGACATTTGGAGGACAAGGCTAAATTAGCGTCTAAAAAACTAGGGGTACTGAGTAGAGCGAGGCAGTACTTCACACCGGGACACTTGCTTTTATTATATAAAGCACAGGTTCGTCCCCACATGGAGTATTGTTCTCACCTCTGGTCCGGTGCCCCACAGTACCAACTTCTTCCACTTGACTCCATACAACGTCGGGCAGTTCGCATTGTCAACGATCCCATGCTCACAGACGATCTAGAACCCTTAAGCCTCCGAAGGGAAGTAAGCTCCCTCTGTGTGTTCTATCGTCTGTACAATGGGGAATGTTCCGAGGAACTGTTTGATGTAGTGCCGTCTTCTACATTCCACCATCGCACTACTCGGCGTAGGGTTGGATTTCATCCACATCATCTGGATGCATTCAGTTGCAGGACTGTACGTGCGTCGCGATCATTTTTTTCACGCACGTGCAGGATGTGGAATGATCTTCCGCCCGAGGCTTTTCCAGAGAGCTACAACATGGGGTCTTTCAAACATCACGTGTTCAGGTGGCTCCTTTCCAAACAAGGCCGGCAACGCATCTACAACACCCCTTGTGTTGCAGATGTCCATGGGCGACGGTAACCACTTACCATCAGGTGGGCCGTCCGCTCGCTTGCCCCTTTGGGCCATAAAAAAAAAAAAAAAAAAAAAAAAAGTGATCTTAAAAATTTCTTGACAACTTGTAGGTATTGATTAGTAGGTAGTAGTAGGTATTTTTTTTATATTTTCATCCAGTAGATGCCCAAGACAAATACATATTTAAAACGCTTAAATTAATGTTTACTGCCTGGAGGACGTCGGAATTGGTTTATTTAAAAAGTAAACATTTTCTCAATAGTATTATTATAAATTTATAAATCAAATCATTTTTACATAACCTCGTTAATATTGTAATCATACCGAGTTATAATATTCATAAGAGGCACATAGGTTCAATAAGAATCATAACATGCAAATTTATATCCAATAATCATTAGCAACTAAACCATTAAGTTCAGAGAGATTTAATGATATTTGATAACTATAAAAAGATATTTAAATACGTAATAAATTAAAAGTTTGTTAGTTTTAAGAAATAATAGAAGAAGTAACTAAGAATAGAAATAAAACAAAATGATGTCTCATTGACTAATAACAATGGTAGTATAACAATTTTCTTTTTTTTAAAGCTAACTATCAGACACTTTTATTATAATTATGATTCAGACAATTCAAGGAGGCCGTTCGGCCTGCGGGATTCCATTTGAGAGCGGCCATTTTTCGTCATTTAATAGATCCATTAACTCTGAGCATAAAGGGGTGCCGATTAGCGCGGTTAATGACAAGAGCGTTATTTACATAGGACGGTTATAACCAATAAAGTGAGTTAATCATCTTTTAACTTAAACCTCTAGGAAGCCCTTGATGTTGGTGATTTTCTAATTATACGCAATATGTGAATTGAAATGAAAAAGCGGTTATTGAGTCAACTACACATATTACATACTTTATAAATGTGTCCAAGTTTATATTCATAAATCTTTTTAGGAGATAGCATCAACTTGGGATCATAGATTTTTAACTCCGTTTTTCAAAACTGACCCACTTATCTTACTTTATCTTTATTAGGTAAATCAAGCGTGTTCTCCTTTCATTCCCAAATATTGTTTACCCCCTACTGATTGGAAGCCATGGTACATAAACGAGTGCTTATTTAAATTTATTGCACAATAAATTTTAGGTTTAACATTATGGATGGTCGTTTCATTAACCGAGCTTTTCAAATATTAAAAATAAACAGACCACCTCGTGTGCCAAAAGAATTCTACACACATGAAATTTATTAAATTTCTTCTAAACTACGTGACTGCCCGCAGGCCGGGGGTTTCAACCCCATTAACCTTGTCTCGCTATGATTTAGGGGCGAAGTGCGTATTTCCCCTTGTTTCTGCCTTTCACTTTTTGCATGAAACAGATCTTTCAGTATACTTAATCCACTGGGCGAATAATCACAGTCATTGGCAGAGGATTTTATTTTATTCGTCATTTAAAAGATTATGAATTAAAATATATAATACATAAAATATCATAAAACTTGTTTATTCGCGAAATCGATTGTTATGTAGAACCTTAATACAGATCCCTTATACAGAACCTTAATACAGATAAATAAAATAAATTAACGTTTTACGGAAACTGCAGTTCAGAATTATCCAGCGATTACATACAGTTCGGGTTATTCAGCAAAACGGTACGAACATCAATATTTACCCCCGCTCGAACGCACATCCGAGTCCCAACGAGATAAAACTTTATATTCCAACTTAACCAAAATTATACCCCGGGGGAAGCATATTTTTTGGTAGCTTAACTATTAATGTTTCAATGAGTCAGCATTTTTTTAAAACGTCTTTCCTTTCCATCTGATTTACAAGTCAATACGTTTTTTTCGAGTTCGCTAATAACAGTAAGTTAGCTGAAAAAGAATAGTAGAGCTTTGCTTTTAAAATCATTATTGAAATATAGTTTAGTGCTCGTCATGATGGATTTGTGAGTTAACAAAGCTTCGATCCCTTACAGTTACTATTTTAGGATCATATTTTTTGTTCTTTAAAGGTTTTTAATTTTATGTTTCTCAAATTAAAATAATCTCTTGAAATATGTCGATACCTCCCACGCAAGTTGTTGTATGCCACAAAAATGCTATTTTGCTTTGTGTTGAAAAATATCCTATTATCCATCCATCCATCCATTTAAAGTAATTTCTCTATTAAATAATCTCCGTGAATGAATCCGGTATACTATGAAACTGGCGCGAGGTGATGTTTTGTTTCTTGTGATTAAATGTCTTGATTAAAAATATACGTGCTGCTTTCTTGTAATGCTGTGAATAAATTTATCTGAATTTTAAATTATATTAAAATACTTGAAATCAGAACTTTAAATTGAAATTTATAGTATTGAAAATGACAGAAAAATAAAAATGAAAATATGTTAATGAAATACAGAACATTAAATACTCATATTAACTGGGGTCGTACCAAGCATATTATTTTTTTGGTTTAAGCCCTGAAGTTTGCGAATATTATCTTAAACAGTTATTTAAATAGATTACTACTCGGTTCATTAGATACCAAATATACATAAGCTTCTTGAATGTTGTGTCCTGTCAAAGACATGGAATCAATACGTTTTCATCTGACATTAATTTCAGAGAACATGGAACGAAAATAAAAAAATATATATATTTATTTATTAAAAATGAGATCTCGTGGCCATAACTAGGATAAAGAAAACTCAAAGGAACAAACAAACAGTACATTTTCGACGTCAAAACAACTCGTGAAATATAAATTGTATTATGCCATTTTATCTGATAGGTTATGGCGTTTTCTTATGGAATAAGCATTTGATTTGACTTATTTAAGTAGCAAAAAGAGACTATAGCTGTATCAAATATGGGATCAATAAATATGTGCGAATTACTTATTATATTTGAGATAATAACTACTAACATTATATTGGAAAAACGTCTCAGACTTGTTGTTTATAGGATTTTGGTAATATAAAATCAAATACGCAACTAAAAACAACAAAACAACGAGTGTCTTATAAGATATAACTTATAGTAATCGATGATTATCTTTAAATAATACGGACGTTTAAATGATCACAATGAAATATTCGTAAGTATTACTTATAAAAATAATGTAATTCCAATAATAACAGATATTATTGAAAATTTCCTTTGCCGAATCTTAAGTACTTGAATCTCAGCCAAACTTACCGGGGGAGGATTGAATTAAAATTAATTTGGGACAACATTGTCGTAGTTTGTCACGAAGATCCTAGACTCTAACATCATATTTCCCTGTGGTATAGTTGTAAGATAACGAATTCTGTTTTGACTTCAAATAATATTTCCGAACCTATTATAAGATTTCAGAATTACTGCATTGAAATCTGAATATCAATGATGAATGTAGTTATTTAATACTTACCTTACCATTTTAATTTACAATGTAGAAAATAATAAAAGCAGAGGGTTAAACGTCCGATTCTTACGCGAAAAGTGAAATGGGGCCGGTTAGAAAATTAAACAAGTTGCCGCTTATGGTGATTTTATGCATTTTTTGTAAACATCACGAAATTTATGATGTCAGGGTTAATGGCACTATTTTAATAACAGGTTATAATAAAGAGTATATTTCTGAAATTACTTTATTTAATGATGGTTACAAATAAAGCTTTCATTTAAACATTTTTTTACTAAGTCATTGAGTGCAGTGTCTAATACAATCATTTATTAAAATTTTATATATAATGCACAAAAGATTTGATAGCGTTCTTAAAATTAATAAAGGCAATGGTGCAGTCGCAGCAACATATGGTACCTTCTGACTACGGGTGTCTGTCGGACATAAATTATATTTTCTCAAGGTAAATGTATATAACACACACGCAGGTGTTTTACTTCATTTAAATTTAATTCTAAAAAGTCACGGTGTTAACCATAGCCTTACATTGTTTCCATTGTAATATTAGTTTAAAAGATCGGAGGAATAGATACATATGTAACAATAAAATATTAAAATATTTTAATATCTATAAGAAAGTGGTCAAATTACATTTTAAAAGCAATGTTTTATGTTTATCATAAGTAAATTTAATTAAAAAATATATTAGAATCATAATAAATACAAAGTTTATTCTCGCTATATACTAGAAAGCAATTTAAGTCTGGACTAATATCTCTAAAACGGACAGTCTTTCTGAAGCTAGCATTTGACAGCTCCGAGGACGCCTCTTGAACTACGAAATGCAATTGCCTGAAAGCATTCCCTACGATTGGAAGTTAGACCGATGATTTTTACTCGGATTTTGAAATTTGGGAACTTTTTATTTGCCCAAAAAATTTTTTTTATATAGTGACAGCTATAAAATATAATGCTCATACATTTTACTCTTCCTTGTTAATTATATAGAAATTATTGCTTATTGGCGATAAGGCCGCCAAGATTATTAGCAATATGCTTCTTGTATACCTAGTTTGTCAAGGATGAACAATAAAGGATAATTTATTATTATTGTCGAAAAACCAATTTGACAATTTCTATTGTTTCGGTCTATAATATAGAATGTCCAAGCTACGATATCCAAAATATGTCACTTGTTTCACGGGGCGAATCCACAGTTTACTTAACTCTATAACATTTAAGCATATATTTCTATATTATGGATTTTAATAAAAACACGATATCCTCCCAGGGAAATAAGTTACACACAAACATTATGAGAAATATTATATTAATTATAGCGGCTACTCGAGTTTACAAATTTCAAGGAAGTTTATCTTCCACCAAAAATGAGATGCACAGTAATCTCGGACGTTTTTCATCAAAATCTACAGTCTTGTACTACTATATTTGCTTTTCACCGTCAAGCTTGTAACCTTACTGAACACCGATGTCAAATGTCGATACAAACTTAACCAGGAATTGGACAGAGGATCTCTCACGAAGGGAACTTCTTTTCCTTAATATTTTCTTTTTTCCCTTAATTTACTTTTTTAACACTTACAAAGTTGTTTTTGTTAGGGTGACCAATCTTCGCTTGTGTCTCAATTTTTTTTAACTTGCTTTACACCTTTAATATCGTAAATTAATGCCCTAGAATTTTATTCGGATTATTAACTGCTTAATAAGTACACGCAAAAATAAAATAAAAGGAAACTCGTTAAAACTTGTTAAATACAGGGCTGTATATATAAAGTTTCAGGTGAAACACTCCAAGTTTAGGATAATGGGCCCTTATCGTGGGCAATCTGTGCTTTTCATCGAATTCTCTTTTTGTTGGTACACAATTAAGTCTTATAGCTTTTTGTTGTGCGTCACGCTGGGCTAGCGATTTTTGCACGCTTGTTATGGTTAGTTGATATCATAATTTATTTTTCATTACCGATTGCTATATTTTTAAATTGTTTATTGTATGTATAAAAATAAAGTGAATTAATTTTTTATTGTTGTTGATACCTTATTATATTGTTTTAAAGATCTTCCAAAATTAAAATAAAAGCCTAGTATAGAGTTGAAAGTGCCGTGAAATCAACATATGAGTATATGACCTTGTTATAAATTTTATCAGTATAGTAGATTATTTTTTATTAACCTATCCCTGGTTATACTAAATGTCTGACTTCTCTTTGACTTCAATTATTTAATTTAAGATTTTTATTTGAGTTCACTTATTTGAAAGTGATATGATTAAATGTTACGCTACGTTTTAATTATAATACTAAAACAATCGTTGACAATACTACTGAATTCAGAATGACATATAAGTACATATTTTTATAGAAATCTTTTCTAATTAATCCCATTCCATCCATAATAGTTTGACTATGATTAATTATTAAACTTAAGAGTCTTAGTCTTTTACGTTTCCTTTATTGAATTAAATCTTTTATATTATTTTCAACTATATAACTTCACAAAAATATATAATTTTACCATACGACATTTGTACATAAGGAGATACAATTCAGATACTTTTATCTTGAACAAGTTCTTGAATTTTATCCAAACAATTTTAAAATATTTCATCTTCTTTTAAAAACAATTCTCCAAATCCACTTTAAGTGTATTTCAGAACTTTATACTTGAACTAGATTTTGTAAATTATAATTTGATAGCAAACAGCGACAATATATCGTGTACACACGGTGGCGTAGCGTGCTATAGCAGCGTGAATCTGTTTTCTCCCGATTTGTCTCCAAACGTACCGAATCCCATCTAGGCGCCTGCCAAATGTATAGCTTATCCATACTTAAATAATCCACCTCTATCAACCTAAAGCTTTTGTTATAAAGTTGAATTCTGTTACAACTGTATTCTTACAAAGTTTGTAGGGAAATAGCTCAAATCTTCCTTCGCCTAGGCTAGCGCCAGACGGACTCTAGTACTTCTTGTCAGTCTATGAAAATAATATCTTATTAGTACTATTTTCATTTTATCTGCATATTTATAGATCTTCAAACTCTATCACACAAAATTTGGGATGCGTTCATGGTTCAGAATAAACTTCTAAGTAAAGATTACATACAGAGAAGTATCATTTAAAAATAATTTTAAACACCTGGAAATAAAACTTACGTTGCCGTACTTATCTTCTTATGGTAAGATCGGGTTGAACTCTTTATTTTTCCACTGGAAAGATTCGCATTTTTCATAATTACTTGGACGTTTTCGCGTTAATCCATCTTCTTTGTCTCACGGTTGGATTTCATTTGTGAAACAAATTGCGACATCGGATTCCTTTTGTTTAAACTATAATCAAATTAGAGACGAGGCTGATGATTAGAACAATGAAAGGGTTTGTTGCGACAAAAAACCTTGCCTTTACTTATTTTAAGGATTACTTGTCATAGACCTCTTGTTAGGTGCGGTAGCCTAAAAATTTAAATTTTTGGTGGTATATACGGAAACAGACGTTTGAGTAAAAAATTTGTATTAAAAGCAAACATTATAATATTTAATAAATTTACAATAATTTTTTTTATATAGTGATTAATTTCTAATTTATTGCTTGTCAAATGCAATGTAAGTTACTCAAGATCTATATTTGGCACGAAGTTCTATCTTCAAGCAATATTCTCGCTTTAAGTTTATACAGTCGTCTCCCAAGTGAGTCTAACTTTAATTAAACTTTTAATGATACGAGCTATTATTGTTTTTTTTACTTTAAGAACTTTATGATAAAGATGGAGAGGTTAATGTACCTTGAAAAAATTACATTAAATTTAAGTTCTATTGTTTCATTATTAATATTAAAAATTAATCTTTTTTATATTTCAATATAACATTTAAACTGTATTATATTAAAGTTCATTGTTTCTCTAAATGTTTACAACTGTCGCTTAAAGTTATCCTCAATTTGTAACCGTTTCTCAGTGTTCATTATTTGAATCCTGAGTCTTCACGACAATAGTCGAACGTTTCCGCTTATACGTGGCTCTATAAAGACAAAATTTCACCTCCGAAGGGGACAAAAGGGGTATTACATCTGTTAAATTCATAGATTTTATTGTACGGAGTATTTGTGTTTATAGTACATAGTAATTTTGAATACAGGAATATTTTCTACGTGTATCTTTACATATTGTATATTTTAATGTGATATTTCTAATAAGTTTGAGATCTTTTTATAAATTAATTATTTGGATGACAAATTAAACTGAATGCCCAATAAAATAGATTTGCCCATATCCTGTAACCGTCAAACGTTTGATTGATTGTTATTATAGGTACTAGTTGTGCATTTTACATAATATACTCGAAGTTTAAGAAATTTTCGGTTAATGTTAGACCTTGTGTAGATTAGTTCGATCCTTAATTCAAAGTCACACAGTTTACACAACAGCGGTCTAGTTCGTTTGAGTTAGTAATTTACTGAACGCCACTGACACTTGATATAGGTAGCTTTGTTGGGCATCGCTTTGTTTATGGTTTTGCATTCCAGACGACTTGTCTGTTATTTGGTTGTGATGTTTTCTATTTTTGGTTTTATTTAGTTTATTCAGTGAATTGATAAAGTTATTTGTTTATATATTTAGTTAACTTTAATAATAATAATAATCATTTATTTCAGACCACATTACATAGATCCATATAGTGTTAGTACGTTACATATTGAACTTAATAAATGAATTAGTTAGTAAATTTACAAAAGAAAAAGCAAAAGCAATTTTTTTTATGATACTTTTTTTTAACTAATTTTAAATTACACATATATTTTACTTGACTACGTGGAGTCGTATCCAGTGTGCTAAAATTGGTGAATCCCAGCGATCCAACAATGCATGCAGGATTGTGTTGGGACTGTCCCGTACTCATCGAAGTAAGGACGCGCAGCGATTGCGCATGATGCAAGCAAAACTATCTGTGTAAGCCTCTGCGAACATAGCAGAGGCGCTGCAGTATCGCGGCAGCCCCATCAACATCCTGAACGAATTGTTGTATTGCACACGTAAGTCACTGTATGCCCTCCGAGTATAGTTTACCCACAGACTGCAAACATAAAACGATTGACAATATGCGTTAAAGAGCGTAGTTTTTACTTGTTTGGTACATTTTGCAAATCTGCGGATCAACATATTGCAGCAAATAGACAGCGAGCTCCGTTCTCTCTCTATAACAAGATTATCATTCATATTCTCAGTAATCCAGTGACCCAAATACTTAAAACGGTCAACCTTTGTTTGTGGTGTACCACAGAGTGTAATATGTGGTATATCATTGTAACGCTTGTGATCCGGTTTAAATATCATAAACTCACTTTTCGTTGGATTGTATCTAAGTCCATGAGTCACTGCATAAGTCTCACAAATACTAAGGAGTCTTTTCATTGCACCACTTGAGGGACTCAGCAGTACCATATCGTCTGCGTAGCTAATATTATTGACACAGACTCCGTCAATATGACAACCGATTCCGGTACTGCTGAGCTCGTCAAGCAACTTATTAATATATAGATTGAAAAGCGTGGGTGAGGTCAGCCCCCCTGCCTCACCCCGCAATCCAATCTATACTGCTCCGAGTGCTTACCAGCCCATTTAACAATATTTATTTGGTGCCTGTACCAATATTTAAAGGTCAATAAAATTTCATCAGACAAATTAGTTTCATTTTTTAATTTATCCCATAGACCGTCATAGGAAAACAATATCAAATGCCTTGGAGAGGTCCAAAAAACATGCATATAACGGTGTTTTTCTTACAGTGTAGTACTGAACTGTTTGCTTGAGGCATAGGATAGCGCTCTCAGTAGAAAGGCCAGGTCTAAAGCCAAATTATGTGCAACTTGAATTAATTTTACATCAAGTCATTGCGGTATTGATTTGATGAATAAAGTCAAATTTTGAGATGTAAGACTTTCGTTGTAATACTTTAGTAGTAATTTAAATGGAATTAATATTTTCGGTTTTCTACCCATATTTTATTATTTAAAAAAACTACAAACTTAAGACGTTTTCGGTTACCTCGTGATCATAGTTACTCCAACGTAAACAAAATCTCGGGAATTTGTATTTTAAACCCGAAAAGATTAGTTTCTTTAATTTCAAAATTAAATTGTTTTATTATTTAACGTTTTGTTGATTGTTTACATTAGTATAAACAAAATGGTTCCTATTTTCAACTAATGGGTCAGAATTCACCTTACCATAAGATAAATTCTGAAATTAACATTGCGGTCATAAAATGTGAAATGCAATAAAAAATATATGAAATGATATAATAGTAAAGCAAGTTATTGCTAGGCTATACATGTTAATTTACTTTAAAAAAGGTGAAAATTTTCAATTCGTTTGCATATTTGTTACTCGATCGTTATGTCTAAAATTAAGCTACTTTGAAGATCGTGTTTTATATATGTATGTAATATTTTGAAGTATTGAAAGGTTTTGCAAAAATTAAATGAAAAAAATCGCTTTAGCAAAAAGTTATACGTGGATAATATTTTGATTTGTTTATTTCCTTCAGCATTGAGGACATTCAATACACATATACATATGTGTTACGTAGGCGTTACATTATAACTTACATGTAGAGTACAGCAACATTTTTGAATGGACAAAATATCATATTGTAAGTGATGTTGCTGACTCCGCGGAATGAACACCAAGCCATGTGAACCAGAATATACCTGATGCTACACAAGCTATGGAATGGGATTGCTATTCTAACATCGGGTTAATCATGCAGACTTAGGTATAGATTAAAAGTTTTCACATGTTATTCTTAAGTGTTTTATTATTATTTAATGGAAACTCTTAAGAGGGAAACACCCTCACCTAAATGTTACTTTTGAATATTATAAATATGATACAAGTGTTAGACTGGGGATTCGGTTACAAGTTGTGGAGCAGTTAACATCTAAGTGGAAGTGCTGCCCAAATATTTCTAACAATATATGTATATGCGTCAGTTTCGTATTTTTCCTGGAATCTGTAGTTGCCATCCTATGTAGTTCGTGTGCTTGCTAAGAAAAATTTTCAAATATTTTATTTTTATTACATATCTTCTACCTGGCAATTTCCCAGCTTTAGCCGGGGTCTGCCTTACATCATACATGTTTTTTTTTGTTTTTTATAACATATATTTTCTTTATAATATACATATGTATAATAAAAATAAATATTTATAACTAACAATTCATCTCCATATCATATATTTTATAGATAGTCATTTCTTTCAAAAAAACTACCATGTAATTTAAACTGCTACATCAACGTCTTGAAGTAGGTTTTAGTTTTGTTTTGCAATTTTATTATTATCTAGCTTTAACCTGCTATTTTGTCACCGTGAATATCAGAGTTACGGAGACAAATGTATGCAATGTGTTAAAATAACCGATTTGATAACGAACTGTCAGCTTTGACTATAGTCTGTATCACTTGACCTCATACAACATATAACTGTTTCACCTTAATCCCGCAGGAGCTAAACATAATTTAGGGCTAAATTATATGATAGTTTGTGTTATACTAATATTCAAGCTATATTGTTGTGAAGTTTCATCAAAATCTATTTTGCAGATTTGGTTTTAGAAAGCAATACTTATACTAATATAATTGAAGATAGCCTCACAAATATTCCCATCTATAATAATATTAGCAAGATTTAGATTGCATAACAAAGTTTTAATATATTAATAATATTTTTTACTTTAGGTCGATTTATTTTAAAACTGTTATCTAAATATTATTTTAATAATAAAAAATACAGTCATAAATTAATATCGACAATATTTTCAATGCTCTATTTTTATTTGAATATTTCAAAACCAGCTGGAAACAACATAACGGCATTAGTTTAAATTAGTTTTAGAATCAAATGTTTTCATATGCTCGCAGCTTGTTTTCATTTCCGAAGACTAATATAGCACCAGTTTTCCTATTAGGATATAGTTACTAAATATGTTTAATAATATGCTGGTTTTTATAGAAACCGAATAATTCTTTTTAAAAAAATATTTTTTTACGTGTATCTGTTAATATTTGAAGTGTTTTTAAACTGATAATTTCGAAGTATTTATATTATCTTCCACATAAATTTGACAGCAATTTTAATTATAGCGAAGTTAAGTCAATTTGCTTGCAAAAACTACGCCAACAGGACGCTAAAAATTAATTATAGCTAAAAATTCGCCCTTCATTTAATAAAGTTTATTAAAGAAGCTGGTGTGACTTTTCCGATAAAAAAAACATTAATGGAATAATATTTTGTTTAGAAAAAATATATATGGCGGTTGTATAATTATAATTTATGAATAATTAATGATTTCAATTATTGAAATCGTTAAGGGTTTCTGTAGTTCTGTAGTTGTACATAGTTTCTGTAGTTATATTCTTAAAGAGTAATTGGTAGCAGATAACCTTTTAAATTTATTGTATAATTATCCATATTTATAACAAATTGCTGGGAATTTAGGGATTTTATTTTGAAAAATCTTTTATCACTTTTGTATAAAAAGGGTATGTGGTACCTAGAGCAAGGAATATCCAATAAGGCAAACGTATCTTTATAAATGTAAATAAATAAAAGACAAAAAAAAATGTTAAGCCTATTTGCCCTACAAAAGGCTGGAGCCAGTATTTATAGTTTTCAAATACAGGCTGGTCCTTAAATATTGCCGTTACAGAATAACAATGGTTTAGTATTATAATGAATTATAATCAGTCATAAAAGTCATTGTAAGTATTGTAGTATATTATAATTAGTACGCCACGGATGACGCCACTTGTAACATTTATTATGTACTAGTTTTTGCCCGCGACTTCGTCCGCGTTAGTTTGGTCAAGAGTAATATGTAGTTATAGCTGACCAGGCGAACTCTATTCCGTCTTAGAGGCCATAAATAATCAGGTTTTTCCTGTTTCTATCAAACAGAATGATTGACATATTAGTTAGTTGTCAAATCTAATGTCAAAAAAACGTTTGTATGGGAAATAGAAAAGGGCTGTTTATAGGGTTTGCCCGGCAATTATTCCAATTTTTCTCACCTTTTATACCTTCCCTGAACCTCCACAAACATTTCAAGACTAAGATAAGATAAATCCGTTCAGCTGTTCTCGAGTTTTAGCGAGACTAAGGAACAGCAATCCATTTTTATATATATAGAAGATGATGTGGCGATTATGAGAGGTGAGAACGATTGTTCTCAACGAACAATTTTTTTTTATTGTTTGTCTTTGGTTACTTTTGTCAATTTCGGTATCCATTAAGATTTTTTAGCATTTAATTATTTAATAATACTTTAAGTAGGGTTCACGGAATTTTTAAAGCATAAATTCTTTAAAAAATATAAATTTTACCACATTATTATTTCATTATTTTTTATTTTGTTTATTTTGTATATATATAATTCTAGTGTAAGAATATTTTCATCGAACTCATCCGATTGAAAAGTTATTTTTTTGTGTGCCAACAAAGATATGTAGTTTAGAAGCACAAAACAGTCCGGTATATGGCCCTTCTGGCTCTACAGTTACCATTTAGTCTATTTGAGAAATGACTACGTGTACTATTTTCTCAAACTTCATACATTTCTCTCTGAAAACAAGTAGGATATTCACGCAGACGGAATCGCGGGCAAATGCTAGTATAAATATGGTATAAATATTTATGGTTTTATCCTTTTTTCTTAGGGTTTGAGGCCTTATTTAAAAATATATTTTAAAATCATACTACTTCAATAATATAAATTTTCTTACTGCAACTCTACGTAATATTATGTGGGAAATGCTTTTATTTCATATTGTTGAGTGCATAAAAAAAGAAGCACACAAATTAATTATAAAATCAAAAAGTCCGAAAATGAGAAAAGTCGAATGAACCTCAAGACAGATTTCAAATGCAATGCAATGCAAAGGCTTTAGATGAAAGTTAATTACCGTTTTCCAAGTATATGTATTGAAACTAAAATAGAGAAATGGGTCCAAGAAAATCAAAGTGCAGTATACGTATCATAATATACATCAAATAGAGAAGATTATTTCAAGAAATCTATGTACGACATACATATATTTTCTTTATTTCAAGTTTCTTTTCATTTATTATTTATTTCAGTATAGTTATAAGAAGATCTTGCATAGATATTTATTTCATACAAGAAAATTTGACTGGACCTTTATGATACAGCTAAACGCTATTTTCACTTGGTATTTTACATTTGCTTTTGGATAAGTATAAAAGATTGCAACAGAATCACACTATTTCGATCGGTTTGATTTAATACGTTCGGAGGCGAAATTTTATATTTGTCATAGTTATCTGATATTTGTTTTCGAACTTTAAATATTCCTATTTTTTAACATAATACATGTAGATTAATATACTGGTAAGTTCTAATATATAACTGGTTACTGACGTCCACCGTGCTTCTTCCTCGCATATATTTTACGGATTTAATAGTATTCTGAGCGTGCTCTCACATACGGCTTTCAACTGTGTGTGTTCTGTCACTTTAAATAAACGGATTTGATGTATATTTGTAAGTATGAAACGTTTGAACAGCAAACATATATCTTATCATTACGATGTAATGTTTCATCTGCATTATAATCTGCCATTCTATTTTTTAACCTGCAGTACATGATGCTTATATACATATTTTCACGTTTAATTATTTTAAAGACAATATCGAATTATAAGTATAGTTATTATAATAAATTTTTAACTTTATCAATAATACCATAAAAAAAATTCAGTTCCTGAATACATAAAAGGTTTCTTATAAAGAGTAATTTAATGTTTTTCTCCAATGTCACTGTTTGTCTCCATGTCTCCATCACAGAACATATTTAAACATGTATGTTAGTATAACTTATAGCTTTACGATTAACAATTATTACTTTCTAAACTACAACTGCAGTAAAAAGAAAAGCTTCATTAACCACCTTCCAGGAAACCCGAGTCCCTCTATTAATAATTTAAATAAAAACTTTTGCTCTCTCACTTTATTGGAAAACTTAACTTGTTAGCAATTCATTCGCTTCACAAAATAAAACATTTGAATTGGATTTACGAAGATTGCATTTTAAAAAATTGTAAAACTCTGTTGGATTACAAATTCATTTCTAGCTTACATCAGGATAGCGAATTTCACTCTTGAATAAACGTTAATAGAAACAATTTCATGACGGTATTTCGTCAAAGATGTGGTATTTTGTAGTAAAAGTTGTGAAATAACTTAACTAGGTAGTTCCTAACAGCTCATAATGTGTGCGTGATTGTAGATTGAACTTTATAAACAAGCATCTGAACAATTCCAAAGTAATTCGGAACTTAGAAATGAGGCACGCAAAATACAAAGATATATTGGAAATGGATGGACCTGGCACCTGCACGATGAATCCATTGAATGCTAAGAGGTTTCGTCTCTTTCTATAAGTAGGCTGCTAGTCATGAAATTCACCGTTTTATAAAATAGCTCTATTGAATGAAAATTTAATTCAATACATCAAGGTATTTGCTTCAAATGCTGATTTAATAAAAAAACTTATAAGTTATTATTTAAAAAAAATTACTTTAAATATTATTAAAAAAAATTAATATCAAGTATATGTAATTTAACTATATCATTATATTAGAATATAATTGTGGTAATAGCAAAAAAGGAGCTTTAAAAATAAGTTATACCGCTTAATGACACTGAATAATAAACAAATATTTACAGGATAGAAAATCTTACCACCCAATTCATAATTAAGTGTACTTAAACCTTTTATAAGCTTATTAATATCAAATGTTCAATGTTATAGTATTAATTAGTATTTTCTACTTCATCTTAATGGACCTTGGAGTTGGTTTAGTAAAGAAAAAACGTCTCTAAAAAAATGATATGGTAACCATTTAGAAGCATCATCTGGCAATTCAAGAGATTTGTCAAAATATCACTGCTACCCGTATTCCAAACAGTAATTAGGATGAATTGTATCGAGCGTACATACATATTAACTTATATTAATATTATACGAGAAATTATTTCTAACAACACACTTTTCTATAATATAAAATGCTATAATGTAATTAGATTATCTTTATCCTTTTTAGCCCTTTAAATATTATTAGGCAGTTTGCGCATTCAACAATAAATTATTGAAATAAAATCAATTACAATTTTAACCAACTGACGTGCGTAATCATTGTACATACAATTATTTTGTGTTATAATAGAAAATTTTCAGTTTTTTGTCTAAATGACTATTTATTTCTCTCTTTCCTCGATCAAAATTATAATTGGTAATATAAGGCATTGAGTTGATAAACAATCATAACAAAATAACAAAGACGTGTGGCACTCGGGGACTGCCGCGGTAAAACTATTGCATAGCATTTTGTATCAACTTATGCAATTATAATTATTTATTTTTATTTTATTCATGCAGTATTTCTTTTTCTTCGATATTAATTTAAGTTACACTTTTTGAGCGTGGTGACCGATAAGAAAAAAAATTTTTCTTTTATAAAATGTTAATAAATAAAATGTTAATATTGTTTAAAATATTTTTATTATTTTACAATACATGTGGGTTTTATTATCTTACAGTAGCTGTTGGTTATTCAGGAATATTTATCATTGAAACTATAGGTTTATGATAACTGAAATAAGAAACATAAGTTTGCGACTTAATATCCTCTAAATACTAAATATCCTCTAAATACTAAATCGTCCGATTTCGGAGCAGCTCGTCTCGATTCGTGCGAGTTTCGTAGAGTCGTACAATGCGTCTAATCGCACGCACACAACGCCGTGTCGAAGACTGCCGACCTGAACGACGTTAGACGATCCACGGCCTTCAAGCCACACCTCCGTGCCCGTCGGAGTGCTGAGCGTGAGGTTTTTTTGTTACGGAATTTCTGGATTCGGTCCCCGCTCTCAAGGCCCGCGATAGAAGCTATGCAATAGCTTAAAAATACTTTCACATTTTCCATATATGTATATTAATTTTATATAGTGAAACTGAAATTTAATTTTTTCTTTTACCACTTCACATTTAAACATGATTGCTTTTATTAATACATACATGAAGAATAAGTAATTCCATTTTTATGACTTCCTTTTTCCTAAAATAATCATTTTCACACATAACTAAAGCTCCAAATATACTGTATAACAGCATTCTGTTTTGCTATAATATTAAAATTAAAAGAATCTGCAATTTGGTTCAATTAATTTCTAAGAACAAAATCGAGGGAAAAAATGAGGTTCAGATAAATAAAAAGTATTAAAACAATAGATATAATTAATTACACAGCACAACAAAATCAAACTTTTTTTTTGTTGCATGAAGTTTTTCTACTGTTGTTTACTAATTTGGGTGCGCTAATTTTAAATTTGACCTCAGATTTTTTGTAGCAGCTCTAGTTAGTCAGATACAGGTCCATCTTGAATTTACATAAGTTGTCAATAGTTTTTACCAATAGCGGTGTAACTTAACTAGTCCCTTTATAAATTTCATTATGTCTTCCTCAAGAAGGACGTGTTTAAATAATCCTGAGTGTTTTTGTGCTATTTGCGGATAATATATATTCCAAAAATGTCGTTTAAGTGTGTCAGACTTTGTAAAAAAGGCATACTTCGACTACTTTGGGTTTCCATTGCCATCAAACGCTAAACCTTTGATACCAATTTTGGTGCGTAAAAGTTGTATTGAATCTTTGAGATTATAGGCAAACAAAAAAAGACCAAATTTTAAGTACAAATCTCCCATGATATGGCGTGAACCACCCAACCATCATAACGATTGTTGTTTTTGTGTAACGAAAATAATAGGAATAAACCATAAAAATTGCTCTAAGTGAATATATTCAAACTAAAAATCTGTCGTAAGTCCAGTCTTGAGTATTAATGATACATCAACACCACAGCAGCCTTGTAGATCTTCGGAAATCCAGACCAGTGCAGCGGACAAACCGAAACGACGACAGTGGTAGAGACAATAGTCCCCGATTACTAAATAAAGAGGATCTAAGTGACTTGATCAGGGACCTTGGCCTGTCTAAAAGTTGATAGATGATAAAAATTTCATCAACCATATGACACCTATTGAGAAATGTGCATGGGAAGAGTTTGTTTGAGTAGTGAGAAATTTTTTGAGAATACTAAGTCTGACGGCTACATTCAGCACGTTGAACAGTTGCTGATACACTTCCAGCGGCTTGGATGCAACATGAGTATTAAGCTTCACTATCTTCACAACCATCTAGCCCATTTTCCTGAAAATCTAAGTGACCTAAGCGAGGAACAAGGAGAGCGCTTTCAACAGAATATTCGCGCTATGGAGAACAGGTATCAGGGGTACTGAAATAAATTTTTAAAGATCAACAACCTTCAATAAATTTATACATGTTAAATGTTAATACATCATCAACTTAAAGATTTATAATATTAAAAGGTCACATAATATCAATGAGTTTAAAAGAATATATTTCAAGAAATAAAAATGAATTAACCATCCATAATTTGATGTGGGGTGCAGTATAAGAAAATAAAGTCTTAATTTGATTTAAACCCGTACACTTTAAAGCCCGTCCAGAATTCTGTGTAATGTAAGCCAAATTCAACTTGACGTGTTCTATTTTATTTTTAAATGAGCATTTTGTTATTTTTTTGTCTTTTAGTGTTGAGATTTTTATATTACAGTACTTTTCACAATTTAAGCTGCAATCACTTTAAGCTTCATATACAAACAAATGTGATGTTTTTAAGTTAACACTTAATTTGTAAGTTACAAATATTATCAAGTATAAATAATGATTTTATTTTTATTTTAGTATAAATGAATAAATATGCGCTCAGAAATAGAGTTATGTGTTACACTTGAGTGTTGTCTTAAAATTAAATTGTTATAATTTTCCATTATACGCACGCGAAAAGTTGTACTTATTAAAATGTGGTAGACCTTTTTGAAAAGTTTATTGTAGGCGTATAAAGTAAGAAACAAAAGTTTGTGAAGACAAACATTTACTAGGACTGGCACGTGGTCTCTGCACTCGGCGCAAATAGCGATATGGAGAAACGGAGCAGTTTGTACCCTGTCCCCTGTAAAAGGTTTCTTCAGCTTCAGTCAAACGCTGGCTGTGGCCGCGTGCGGATGTTTCAATGCAAGCACAATTCCGATTATAATCGCTGTGGAACTTTAGATAACGTCACGTTGAATTTAAAATGAGTTTGAAGTGGTATGGTGGTTCGATGATTTTATTAAAATGGTGCAACGAAAAGATAAACGTCTTATAAGTCTGTGCGCAACTTTTTTTTGGCTGCTTACCTGTATTCACGGTAAGTTGTTTCTTATAATAAGGGTCAAATTGGACGCAAAGGGTTCATGAAATGTTATGGTACCTACAATACCTTTTACAACTTTTTTTTTGTTATGTTATAGTTTCCTCTTTTAAAGGTCGCCTCTTTAAAGAACGTTTTAATTTTGCCTAGTTGATATTTTTTTCATCGTTCAAAAATTTTAGTTTGAATTAAAAAATAATGCCATCACTTTTATAGCTCTTCTGTAAGTGACACTTTTATTAAGAAATCATTTTGTTAAAGAAAAATCAAAGTGTCCTGAAATAAAGCAAACTTTTTTGTCATGAAATAGTAACTTATAATTCTTTAGGAACGATATACACTTTTTTAATTTTTTTAAATATATATTTAAAATCAGACGATTCAGTCAATGATCTTTTTGTATTTTCAGGCTTTTTCAATACTTATCGCTGACATAAATTTCAATCAAGTTGCTGTGAAATAATAAAGTGAATTTCTCCAAGAGTTTTTTCACTAATCACTTTGCGATAGCGCTTCGTACATGATTGATGATTATATTACTCAGGATATTATTAGTTTCAGGACAATCGGAGCTTTCTCAAATTCTAACTAAAAACTTTTGTAAGTCTTATAATAGATATCTCTTTATTGAGATATTCGTCAGTAGTGTCGTCAGTAGTCAGTCGAATAGTGTGAATTCAACTTTGGGTTATCTTGTTTTAATTCCCGTCTCCTATTATCGTGATTCGAATGGTTTTGATAAAAATAAATAGCTTTAGGATCATTCGTATTAAAAACAACTGGGTGAAGAATTATAATTTTAATATAATATACTCGTAGTATAAATATATTTTTGAAATAAAGAAATGTCACTAAAATTATACTTTGCTTTAAGTAGAATGAAAAAGTTAAATCTAATTTATTATGATATTTTATTCATAAGAACAAACTGAAAATAACGAATATTACTAATATTTATTATTTATACAGGTAAAAATATTTTTATTAATTTAAATAAATTCTCTGTATTCATTAAAGGATTAAAAGTATTTAAAAAATGTATTAAGAATGATTACATTCCTTTTAATACTAAGGTTTGAAATAAATTGAAAATAAAGAACGAAAGATTCATTAGAGTATAATAAAAATTATCTTAATGTATTAATATTGGGATATCGTTGATATCAGAATACTTTTCGACTACCACAATTCATATTAAATATGGCTTTATCGCAGGCAGTGTCTTTTGTGTTGTGATTTATGAAACATAAAATTCATTCAGTTTATAAAATAATTATCATTTAAATTTTGTATACGATGACTAAATGTTACATATTTTAGTCATGAAACAAATTGACTGTTTAATTGAATAGAATTTCACTTTTCAGCAGATTGAATATATTGAAGTATTTTATAGTTTTGAAAATTTAACGTCTAATTCTCAACAATGACATAGATACATTATAGATTATATTTACAAAATGAGAATGATGTTTATTTTTACTTAAAATTTTACAAAAATAACAGCCTCATTTTATGAGGACAAAGTATGAATTTAAATTTAAAAAACACAACATTGTATATATCAAATTCATTTATATGTATTTATAACCTATAACCATTGTAACGATGTCACCTGTTTGTTATTCATGCTACGATTATTTTTATTTACAACTAGTTTTTGCCTACGACTTCGTCCGCGTTAGTTTGGTCAAGAGTAATATATGTAGGTATAGCTGACCAGGCGAACTCTATTCCGTCTTAGAGGCCATAAATAATCAGGTTTTTCCTGTTTCAATCAAACAGAATGATTTGTTAGTTGTCAAATGGTTTGTTAGTTGACATATTAGTTAGTTGTCAAATCTAATGTCAAAAAAAACGTTTGTATGGGAAATAGAAAAGGGCTGTTTTTAGGGTTTTTCCGGCAATTATTCCAACCTTTCTCACCTTTTAAACTTTCCCTGGACTTTCGGGAGTATTTCAAGACTAAAATTAGCCAAATCGGTTTAGCCGTTCTCGAGTTTTAGCGAGACTAAGGAACAGCAATCCATTTTTATATATATAGAAGAAGAAGATGACTTATAATTCGAATACTTATACATTTAAAAATTAAAAATTTTATGATATTTTTGGCGATAAAGCAGAAGCTATATGTCCCTTTTCCCCAAACGTCAAGTTTGTGACAACAAACAGTTTTAAAACACTAACAATAGATAAAACAAAGCGGCCCTTATTTTTTTTATGTGAAAGGTGGCAAACGAGCAGGCGGTCCACTTGATGGAAGGTGGTTACCGTCGCCCATGGACATCCGCAACATGTTTGTTACGGATGCGTTGCCAACCTTGTAATTTTTTAGGGATAGGGAAGGGTGGGAATAAGGAAATATAAGGAAAGATTGGGAACAGGGAAAGGGCAACCGGCTCTCTCAATCATTCGACGAAACGCAGTCATTACTGACTACTTCACGCCGATCTTCTGTGAGAGGGTGGTAATTCCCCGGTCAAGCCAGCCCATGTTCGAGCTGTAGTAACTTAACCACAGCTAGGCTCTACCACCTAAAATATTATAATTTGTGATGCATCTAAAGTTCCTTCTACATTTATGTTTATATCAGGGCTGGTTTTGAGTATCTTAAAATGCTACGCAACGATATGAGTTGAATATTAATATAGGTAGGTACAAATGTGTCATTTTTACCAAGAAATGAGTTGAGTGAAAACTCGTTTCATGAAATTACCTAAAAGCTTGATGCTTTTATTTTAATGACTTCTGCTGCGGCATATTTATTTTGTGTTTTATTAGATTTTTTTCAGTTTTTGTCTTAATGATTTCTTATTCCTCCCTTCTTTTGATCAATATTAAATAATTCTAAATATAAGGCATTAAGTTGATAAACAATCATACCAATATAACAAAAAATACTAACACATTTTTCATATATATTAATTTTATGTAGTGAAACTGAAATAACGAGTTTTTAATTTTTCACTTCACATTTCATCATTATTGCTTTGAATGAATAATTGCACACATCGATACATGAATAATTGTTAATAATTCCATTTTTATAATTTCTTTTCTCTAAAATATATACACTTTCACATATACTTAAATCTCCAAATACACATAACAATTAAGCATCGAGTTTCCACAAAGTTTACACTTATTGTATTTTTTTTTTTGACAAAACACGAGGCAATTGCCACTTTATTGTCGTCATAATTTTGCCTTTAGCAAACGAATTGTAAAAGCCATTTCGGGTAGCAGTTTACTAACTGCTCCATTGTGTTTATAAAGTAGTAGGCTCCATTGTGTTTATAAAGTAGTTCAAGCAGAAAAATTATTATCACAAAAAATATTATTGCTGAAAATTTTTTTCATGATTCGTTTGTATTTTAAGTCTATATTATTCGATAAAAAATTATTTTAAAATTTTTAATATTTTAGTCATGTAAATATGGCAGCTACTAGTCACGACTTTAATGAAACAGTACTGTATTCAATCAATTGCCATATTTAAAAATAAATGTGCAAAAAAATGATAACAAACATACATTCATACATATATGTATAGGGGAGGGATGGGCAGGTGGGAGACATGGGCACCCCCTTTTTATTCTGATTTGATTAGACATTTAATTTTTTCCTTGATTTGGTAGTTTACTTTACCGACTGAGAGCACTGTTCGTCTATAGACTACCTGTCATTTCTGTGAGTTGTCAAACACAAACACGTTTGAAGGTTATGGGCTCGTAAAAGTAAATATTTTGTTGGGGATTCGGATCCTAATAAAGAGAAAACTAATGAAAGGTATGTGTATTTTCTATTATTTTTCTATTGTATATTTACTAATCTTTAAATTAAACTGAAATTCAAGCCTAAATAACTAGACTCAAAAAAATACCGATAAACTAAGTCGAAAATGTATACAGAGGGAGCAATGGGCATTTGGCGCGCGGGAGGGTTGGGCATGCCCAAATGCTTCCTCCTATTATGTTCAGTTTAGGAGGATTTTTAACATAGCTAGTGTCCCTTTAGACGACATCAAAACTAAATTGCCAGTACCAAAAACATGCAATAAAACCAAACGTAGTAGCTCTAAGTACACATTTGATTGTCCTCTATGGGTTATACCCAATCTCAGATAAGTTAAGATACTATTTAAGATGTTTTTATATTATGTGAACTTTATTTTGGGTTTCTGTTATTTTTATAGTTTAATAATAGTTTATTTATTAACTAATTTTTGAATTCCATTATGGATATAAAGTGATTTATAGGCTGTGCCCAAGCCTCCCACAGGGTATGCCCAAGTCTCCCTACCATAGGGAGCAATGGGCACTTTTGACTTAGTTTATAAAATATCTGATAATGTAGAAACTGATTGTATTTTATAAGAAAGCTCTTTAATTATATGTAGTCAAATGTGTGGCACAATAAGTATTGGCAATAAAAGTTGATTATCTATAAAATCTGATTTTTTATGCAATAAATAGTGTAAAAGTGCCCATCCCTCCCCTACCTCCCCTATATACGTTATTCATGTCTCTATTGTTCCAATACAATAAAAAACGCAAACCTTTTCTACATTAAAAATTAAAATTATTAATAATTATTATAAATATGATGAAATGAAAAAGGTCACTTACAAATTTATGTTAGACAAGAGCCTCTCTCCGTGAGTGCATAATTAAGTATACGCACGCTTGAACGATGACGAGTCGTTAGAGTGGTTGAGGCTAAAATGTCTGACCACTTCGCCTTAAGCTTCAATCCTTTGGAAGTCGTTTTCAGTATGATGATGTAAGACAATGCATGTTGAGAAATGCTTAGAAATATGCTTTGTAAATTTGAAGATTTTTGAGCAGATCTAAAATAACTCTTAAAATAATGCTAATAATAAACCTTAACTGATAGCAAAACCAGTTTTTACAAAATATAATTAAAATACACAATATAATTAACCGTAATCATGTATAGTATCAATATTATGCAACAGTCAAAGTTTGTGTCACAGATGTTTGTTCCTATCTTTCGATTTACTAGAGGTTTGGGTAATTTATGTTTGTAAAAATATAAACATACTTGATTTTATATCAGTTACGGAACTAATATGTGAAGAAAAATAAATTGAACAAAATCTCTTAGTCGATGCGTGTTTATGAGCGTCTATAAGTGTGATACAATTATTCTCGTCTTAATAGTATTCAGAAATATATTTGATTAAAGATTCCTCTCGATTATAACAATCAAGTCTTAAAAGTCCTTCATTTAAGATCATTTTAAATTTGTGTAAATTAATGTGGTATATTCTGTTTCAATTTCCTAATAAATTTACTATGTAAAATATATGTTAGCTAATAGATGCTCACATACGAAAATACTTTTATTTTACACACTTATTTGCAATGAGATCTTTTGGCTTATAAAACCTATTGACTTTGTATACATATTTGATGTATTTTTGCTAGTAACAGTAAATTTTTAAATCTATTAATTATGTATGTAAAAATTTATTCTATAAGGTATGCATTTTTGAGTAAACGATCCGTATCAGCAACATTACTAATATAATTCCAGCCAAATGACATCGGCACTTATCGGGCCATATAGTAATCAAGCTAAAAGCTGCTGAACACTCGGCTATAACGCTTGCCCCATTACCCATGGCCGCAGCCAATACAATGATAGGTTAAATAACCAGAAGCTAATATCAATAAATAAAACTATTAAAAATGCTAAGATGTATTTATTATAATGACACAGAAAATCAAAGGAAGACGGTTTATTCGATTTTCGTATAGTATTTATCTTATAGGAAATTATATGTAATAAATGTTATGAAATCTAAAACTCAAAATACAGTTACAGTTTATATTAAGTGTAAAGCAAAAAAAAAACAGTTTTATTAATCGATGTAAAAAATAATTCTGCTAAGTGTTATGCCTGATTAGCGAGCAAAATTTTATAGTTGCTCACATTTTTTCCGTAAAATACATTAAGTTTTCGGGTTTTCGGAACGGCTTTGAAAAAATAATAAAGTATTTATATATATTTATTTTCCTAGTATGATTACTTTAACAGTGCGAAGAGGGTTAATAATCCCGTACCTAATGACAGACGGTAAACGGTCTTCCCATAACACCCAACTGATTAACTGAACCCGATATGTTTGTTTGGGTTCGGTGCGGATGAACGCCTGACGTCCGCCACACGTGGTTATAGCGCTTTATAAGTCAAGTTGATCGAGTAACGTTTAACGAGTTGTTATTTATTTAATGAGGAGTCATTTGCCAGTGAACGTTTTTTTTACCTTTTTTATGTCCTGTCGCGGCAATTCAATCAAATGAAAACGGATAAAATGTTAAGATCTTAATTTTTCCTTTTTAACATTATTTTTACACTGATTGTAATAATTATTTTACAAACCCTAAGCGTATAAGAACAGGATTTGTCTCGAAATACCCACTTCGTTGGTATGTACTATCTATAATTATATTATTTTTATTAATAAGGAAATAATTTTTAAAACATTTTTTCAGTTTCTTCCTTTTCTTTCCTGATGAGGTAAATAAAGAGAGAATTAGAAATTAGAAATAAGAGAGAATTGTTTCAAATTCTATGAGTGAATTACAATGTTAAAATAGCTTAATTCATCATAGAATAATTAATCAATAAGGATTCGTCTGCTATGCGGACGACACGCTCGTTGTAGCTCGAGGCGGTGACCTGGCAGAGGCGAAGGCGATTGCCGAGGCGGGAACCGCCTTAATCGTACGGCGCATAGAGATGCTCGGGCTGAGGGTGGGTCTCGAGAAAACCGAGGCCCTCCTGTTCCACCGCCCTCGAGCAGGACCTCCGACGGGCGCCAGCATGAACATCTGCGGCGTCCGCGTCGAGCTCAGTCCCCGGATGAAATATCTGGGGCTGACTCTGGACGGAAGGTGGAACTTCCGGGAGCACTTTCGCGGGTTAGTCCCGAAACTCCTCGGGACGGCGAACGCTCTCGGAAGGCTCCTACCGAATATCGGTGGTCCGAGCGTGGCATGCCGGCGTCTCTACACCAGTGTGCTGCGCTCGATGGCGCTGTATGGAGCTCCAGTGTGGGTCGGTGCCCTCACAAGGCCGAACGTGGCTGCGCTGCACAGGGTGCAGCGCGTCATGGCGGTGAGGGTGGTACGAGCATACCGCACTGTCTCACATGAGGCGGCTTGCGTGCTGGCTGGGACGCCTCCCTGGGAACTGGACGCACAGGTTCTGGTGGAGGTGTACCACCAGCGTGCGCGAGAGAGATCCCGGGGAACGAGTCCGGACCGGGATCGGGTGGAAGGTTGGCGGCGCTCCGCGCTCGCCTTGCTTTGGTTGGCGCAGATCTCTCGTTGCCGGCAGTGGTTCAGGCCATGGTCGGTAGCGAGAGTGCCTGGGAGGCAGTGGTCCGGTTCAGCGAGTGCGTCATCTCGCGGAAAGAGGCCGCTGAACGAGCGCGGGAAGATGACCCCTCCTCGGCGCCCCTGCGTCGACGAAGGCTGGGTAGAAGGCAGCGGGCCTACGCTCGCCAAATGCCTCCCCAGTGAGAGGAGCCTCCGGGCGTTGGTGGGGAACCGGCGTCCAGGCAACATAGGCTGGAGTGAGAGTGGCGTGCTTGGCGTTCCCGGCACGCTGCTCTGGAGTCGGAGGGGAAGTGTGGTGAAGCCACTGTGACCCCTGCCGAAGACGGAGTCCATGGGACTCGTGCGTAGTGAGCGGAAGTATGGCTTGCCGTTCCCGCTCACTAGCCTACGCACAGCGCAGAGGAGTTTAGTGGGTAGAAATCCCACACGCCCCCGCCGTGTTTTCCCCCGCGGCGGGAAGTCTTTGAAAGATTCTCCTCGTTAAAAAAAAAAAAAATTAATCAATAAGGATCACTTGTTACTTTGTAATATTGAGAATTTTTTTCAAACAAATTAAATTCCAAAGTTAATTTTTCCTTTCACATAGACGTAAAACATAAATTTCTCACCTCAATTAGAAATAAACTGTGAGGTTTTCCTTTACTAAATACATATATTATTTTTCTAATAAGAGAGACCTATATAAAATTCATTTAAAAGTAAAAAACTAAATAAAAATCAACCAATTAAAACGGTAGAAACGGGATTAAATAGAATAAGCCACCAGTGTTGGCCGTTTTCCTTTCTTTTGCGTAACTTTTCCTTATTCTTATGTCAGTTATTTATCTTCATTTTACATCAAATTAATAAATTTAGAAGTAGTGATATCTTAACCAATACATGTAGTTTTTAATATAGTAGCAAATAATAATGATAATTACGTATAGTTGTTACATAATAGCTTGAATTTCCAAGCGGGTGAATAAATCTTTTGCTATATTTCACGAGCTATCGCGTTACATTGCGCGTGCTTATAACCTGTTATAAATTATAAGTATTAGAGATTTGGTTGACACATGAAAGCCGTTATTTATTAGCATGAAAGGCTTATCTATTTATTTAAAGCGAAATAGACGTGTACAGCTCGGAAATTAAATCTAGGAAAGGAATATAATTTTAGACAAAGGCAGCAGTATTTGAGTCATTCTAAAGTAACGAAATCCTTTCCTGGAATGTTAAAATTCATATTCTAAAATATCTTTTATCGTACTTTAAGTAAGGACAATTTTTTTAATATTTTTATGTTCTCCTGAACTCAAAGTCCTTTAAATTTTTTATGCGTGAAAGCACAACAAAGACCCATATTTTCGTGCATGCTCACGAAAATTTCGCAAATGTGATATGAGAAGGACAAGATAGTATTTAAATTAAAACTTGCTTTCGTTTCTTTTATATATTACAATTACAATAAGGACATTTTATTGAATGCAATTTATGATTTTCTGTTTGTTCTAAAGAGTAAGAGGTTTCTAGAAGTTTAAATAAAACTATTACTTTTGATTATTGTTACCAAAATCACATGTAAAATTACCTATAACGCACGGCCTAAAATACTTACTAGAATATTAGTATAATATGAAATGAATTTGAATTATTAGCAAAAATATTATATTGAACAATTTTTTTTAAATGTTCCTGAGTCTTGCTTCGAAGTAGATTAGTTTTTAATTATGCCAAACGTCCGTTTGGAACTGAACTGTTCTCACAAGCAGATTCTTGTGATCGACCAAATAAGTCACCCAAAAATCATATATTTTATGAAAAACATCAAACATTTTGGTATATTAATTGTTATATATATTGAGATTAATAAATAGTTGTATAAACATATATCTTCAAATAATGGTTAAATAATTATGAATTTGTCTTACTTATTTACTAAATTATATGATCTTAATTAATAATTTATTTTTGTAAACAATGTTTAATTTGTTCAGTAGAAATATAAAAGCCTGGTAAGCTGTGGTGTAGTAAAACTACAGATGTGTTTTAAATTATGACCTATTTTTAACTCTAATGAGAAAGAAAATAATATGAGCATGGACCAAATTCCATTTCCACTTTGTTCCTTACAAAGAACAATTGGTTTTATAAGAAAATGTCATAAAAATACTCCAATTCTTTAGACTACACTACATGATCTTCATTAATATTATATTTGCCTAGGGTTCAACTTAAATTGAATTTTTTATCCTCTTTTTCTTTTGTTTAAATTCAAAGTAGGTACATTTATTGTTTTTCAAATATTCTAGTATAATTAATAACAAAATCTTACGTATTTAAGAAATAATTTATTTTTGAGACAATGGGTGGAAGGATTGTAGATGTTTCTGTTGTTGTTTAATGTTAGTAATAAATACAAAGCTTAACATTCAGTGATTTTAAGCTTTGTATTTTTTACTAATTTATAATTATCAAAATGATATACATAGATTCTATAATAAAATAAATAAATATGTGTAAAAAATATGACTTATCTTGGATATTTATTACAATTAACTAATCAGAAAACAACTTTGAAGTAATAATAGAAGTGAAGTATGGTTTTGAAAATCACCACACCACATGATAAAAGTTTAAAAAGCAATTCCGTATGGATCCAGCGATCTGTTTGCAAAGGACTAAACGTGTCGTTGTATTTATAATGAGTTGGGTGGTCAAAAAAAAAGTTACCGCTTATGGATTTTTATGTTCTGCTAATGACAACTGCCTACATCCCCGCTGACTGGCTGACTAGTTAGCAATTTTTTAAGGTTTCCTGCCATTTAGGAAGGAAACCTAAAAAAATTGCTAACCTATGTATTTATATGTAAATTGGCAACCGTTTTAAACAAATGCTGTTGTACATTGCGATGGTTTCTTAAAGGCATGAAGGAATTTGTATGAAGTGAACGACAACATTTCTATAGCTTTTCTATAAAAATCAGGAGAGTTATTTCAATTTTAAAAATAAACTGATATTAGGAAGGTACAAACATTGGTGTGAAATAAAATATTTTACTTCGTATTACAACTAGTTGTTAACTTATGATAGAAGATAATTTACAACCAATGTTGTTATTTATAATGACAACTTACAGTATATATGATATCTTGAGAGAGAACGCTTTGAACTGCTATAACACTATGAAAGTCTGAAATCTGATCTAGGTGGTATAGTTCAATGAAAAATATAATGTTAAGGAGAAATACTAATTATATAAAAGAACAATTCCACACCATATAGTAGTTTTGTGCGATGCACTACTACGAGTATTATGTGTTGATTTTTTTATTAAAAAATACTTCGATTCTGTTTTTATCATATCTGAAGAAGTTAATAAATATCTATTTTTAAATTATTTTGAAAAACATTAGTTTTTTGGACTATTATTAACGTAAGACTGATTTTTTTTAATCAATTCCATGATTATTTTAATAAAATTGTACGCATGTAATGAATAAAGGAAATTAATTGTTTTTGTCTCATTTTTTAATTTTACATTTACTTGTATTTTCAATAATTATCTTTAAATATTTTGTAATTTTAACATACATATATACCAAAACTATATAATATAAACATATAACTGGTAATACGAACAAAGGTATCTTATATACACTTAAATTACTCAATGTTGGTAAATATTTTTCTAAATGTGTACCTCACTTTTTTTATTTAAATTTATAGAACAGCAATCGGAAGGGGCAAAAAGAGGTTTTGAAAAGTCCCTTACCCTGAAAGCTTAAGAACATATAATAAATCATGTATTTTAAAAAGTCAAAGATAAAAATTTGTTGGAATTCAATCTTACTTTTTTATTTATTTGCATTGTTGAATATTCTCAATAAATTTTTGAATCTGTAAGAATTGAGTAAAAAGTTTATATGAGAACTCAATTTCGGCCCAAAATTTTATATCCGGAGTCTTGAAGATAATCACAAAACATAAAGACATTTAAGAACTTTCTTGTCGACTTATATAGAAGATATTTAAGTACAAAGTTATTTAAGATCTAACTAATAGCCAGCCTACACTTATTGTTTAGTATAATTGAGTTAGACACACTTTTAATGTTGTATATCAACACATTCCGAATTAAGCAAAAATAATAAATGTACCGAAGTAGCTGAAATCTTGTACGTACGTAGTAGTTGCTAATAAAAGACGAAATGTTTTTTGTACCAACAATGATGGAGAAAATCACCTTGACATTATATAAGTTAATAGTATAATATAAAAACTTCCAATATCACATTCCTTAGGATACTGATTTATTATTATTAACCTTTTAAGACGGATGAAAAAGACTGTTATTTATAATCTGCGTATACATATTTAGGGCGATGACATACAACGGGGATAGTATAACGAATGCATGACAAATGGTCTTCTGATAATTACTACCATATATTGAATTCATAATACCAAAAATTCAAATCAATGCATTAAATTCAACTAATAACAGTCCCCTAGTTATTAAAAAATTGAAGAATGTATCACTCTGTATTTTTTATATTGACAAATGTAATTACACTCAATTTCAAGAGGAATGTAATTAACTGGATTCATAGCATAAATTAATACGAATCCTAGTTTTTTTATCACTACAAAAAATTTCAAGTCTCTTGATCCGGTGCACCAATTTTAAGGATTTTTTGTAGTAGGTACTGTTCTAAACAAAAAGAGAGTCTCATACAGTATTATTAAGCTTGCGTATATTAAAATGAGTTTCGTGGTAATGGTCTTATAAATAAAGGGCCCTATACTAAAAATACGATATTTTGTAAAGCGTCCGGCATGAGATATAACAAATAATAGACTTTGCGCATTCTTAATATAAAATGATATTAAATATTTTTTGCTTTTTCAATCTAGATTGTCAAATACAGTAACGTAAAAGATAAATATAAAAATAAATAAGAAGACAAGTTCCCCTGGGCTATTGTTCATTTGTGATTATACTCTACATTAGATCTTTATAAGGTAAACTCAATACCCTACCTATACATATTTGCTATCGGACCATACTTATATTATGAGATTAACTGATGTTATGAGGATACGTTAATATTTATGAGATCCTGATTTATCCTTCAATATTCACATTATAAACTACTCAAAACAAAATAGGGCCCACCAGGACTTGTTCACAAAAAGTGTTGGCATCTTACTTCAAACTTATTTATGGGCAAGTTTAAGTGTTTTACCGTTAAACTTAGATGTTTATGAGTTCTTATCATTCTTTTGAACAACATTTTTTATATTTTTACTCTCAAGTGGCCAGCCAGAAACAAATTAAGTCAAAATCATCAATGCACAATTTGTTATTCAGTTGCATTGTGACCATCGTTCCAGACGCTTCTTGTTTTGTTTAACTGTTTTATTAATTGAATCATTAGAGCAAATTGTAATGCCATGTATTCGAAACCATATGAATATGGAAACTGCCTTAAAAGCATTGGTATTGCTGGAAGAGGGAAAGTCTCAGCGAGCAGTAGCATTACGACTAAGAGTATCACGGCGAGCTATCCAGAAATGTGTGGGAACGCTATCAGGAGACTGGTAGTGTAGGTAGAAGACCTGGGTCAGGAAGAACACGATCCACAACTGATCAAGAGGATCGATATCTTCGTTTATCCGCCCGTCGAGAGCGCACCGTTACTGTCCGTGCCTTACAAAACCGACTCCGGCAAGCCACTGGTACGCGGGTACGACCAAACGATCCGCAACAGACTCCATGGAGATGGACAACGATCCAGAATGCGTGTTGTTCGCATTAAACTTACGAGGGCTCATCGTGCAGCTCGTCTTAGGTTGACAGATGATGATTGATGACAGACGCGTACGAGTGTGGAGAAGAGAAGGCGAACGTTTTACAAACCCTTGTATCCACGAGACTGATCGGTTTGGGGGGCCCAGTGTTATGGTGTGGGGTGGAGTAAGCTCAACGAGTAAAACAGAGTTGGAAATCTTAAACGAGGGTACCGTAACTGCTGCCAAATACGTCGAGCGTGTGGTCCGACCTCATATCATTCCCTTTGCACAACGAGTGGGCAACAATTTTGTTCTAATGCAAGATAAAGCTCGTGCGCATACGGCTCGCCTAACCCAAAGGGCACTACCTGAATCCAATATCTCTATTTTACTATGGCCAGCAATGAGCCCCGATCTTAAACCAATCGAACATTTATGGGACCAGTTCAAAAGAAGCCTAAAAGAAAATTATAGTGAAGTGCACAGTCAACAGGAGCTCATAAACGCTTTAAAAGTGTGCTGGGAGCAGATACCACAGGAAAACATCACCCATTTAATTGAAAGTGTCCAGAACAGGCTCAGAGAGTGCGTTCGTAACAGAGGAGGACCTACACGATACTAAAGATACCCCTGTGAAACCTACCGTATTCGTTTAATTAATGAAAATCAAAATTGTCAAGATCACTTCTTTAAGAGTAAAGTATAATTTTTAATGTTTATGTGTATTTTTAAGGAAATTGAAGTTTTTTTCATGATTTGATTGGTTTAGACAATTAATAACACTGTACCCTTAACACATCTATCCATAAAAAAGAAATTTTTTCGTCAGTTTTCATTTTCGATAATAAAAACCAAGTGGGCCCTATTTTGTTTTGACTAGTTTATATTAAGTCAGGTTTGTAAATAACTATTCCGCTTTGAAGATTACAAATGTAAAATATGTATAGCATTCCTCTTTTAAATATAATATTCATTTTATTTAATTAATATTATAAAAGTAATAAGAAGAAGCTAATAAAGAAGCTAAAGAATAATGTTGTTAATTTTAAAACTTAATTAATAAACATTTTACAACAGTCCAATTCTTACAAAGTACTTTATGCAAATGAATATTTTAGTTGTTATTGAACTAACGTTAAAAGACTGTATGAGAAGTCATTTAAAAGTATTATTAAATTCGAATAATTGAAAATCAACTTTTATACAGCTCTTTATTTCAAACGAAAAGGGCATTAGGTGCAGGCTAACATTAAAAGACGTTATGAAATAACTTCTAATAGCCAGTTTGTTAGAGTGCGATTTTGTACAAGTTATTCGAGAGAGATCTACTTTATACTTCATATAATTTTATTTTTCATATAACTCTTTGATGGCATTAATTGAAACAGCAAATAAGTAGCATTTAAAAAGTAACTATGCAGTATAAATGTACCTGAGGCTTAAAGTGTTGGTAATAAAAATTCTTATAATAAGAAAATGGAAGAAAAATTTTACGTTTTAATATAATTTATGAAAATAAACATAAGGAGCAATAATAGCAAATTTTTACGACATTAAGCTAGATTCGCAGCACACCATAATATTATCTTTGCTTGGTTCATGCCAACCTACCTGGTAGTGGTAAGTGTTATAACTCTTTGAATAATGGATGAACCACTAATTAGTACTGAAGTCACTCTAATACAATTTATTTGAATTTAATCACGCAAATATGTTATACTTACAGGCGTATTACTTGATTAATATGGAATTAATATATTCCTTTATATACATATTTGTAAATATAAAAAAATGTCATGTTTTTATAAAAATAGAAAATTACATTAAATATTGCTCCGATATTGAAAGTATGTTATGATTCATAAATTACTTCTTAAACATATTATACTTTGAGAAAAGAAGAACAAAAACAAAACATTAAAGAATTCCAACAATTCCAACCTATATCTTTATAATAAACTTAGGATGTTGTGAAATTCATCTTAATGTGTTGTACCAAAATATCTTACTTATTGATTGTATTATTGCAATCAAACAGTTATGTTATTGGATTGGATTTTGCGGAATTGTTTGCTATATTTGTCCAATGTGAAAATCTTTTATAATATACAAATTACACAAAAATCTATCAAGCTATACTGCTATTCACGTTCCCTATTGACAATAAATATAATTCAATACTCACGTAGACTCGTCCTAAAACGATTTCTAGACGGAAACTGAAACAAAGCATATTATACTCAACAATCACATTTAATACATATATTTAACAGCCCACAAAGATTTATAATAACAATATGTCAAGCCATACAATATAATATTTATTTTTTTAAATTGGTCGTAATTTTGCCTAAGGCCTTATATATACATGAAATCCTGCCCTTAATTATGGACAAAACCACAGGCACCAGCACTGGCATATAGGAACAGTATTAAAAAGGCCAATTTCTACTTCCAAGACATTCGATTACTATTCCTCTAAGACCTACAAAGTTTTCTTAACCTAAGTCCACACGAACAGACAATTATAATTTAAATAAAATATTAATTAAAAATATAGAAATAAAATATTTTATAAATACAGTGTCATTTATGAGTGAATATAAGGGACGTTTTCAAACAGAAACTAAATGTTTTTTGTTATTTGAAAGTATGCGTCGCTACAAAACATCTTTATGAGAGCTCAATTCCATCCCCATCATGGGGGACGGGTTTTGTTATTTTCTTGTAATATTTTTTTATACACTTCATAATTTCGTGAGTTTGTGTATTTTTGTGAAACATTTCTAAATCTGATGAGTATTTTCGAATGTAATATTCATGCAATTTAAATTACTGTTAAACTTAAAAAAGAATAGGATTCCTTAGTTTTACCTAAAAACAAGTTAAATTTATTATAGTGTGTACAAAATGAGGTATATTTGCATATCGTTCCAATGAAAACAGAACACAATGCGGCTTTAACATCACATAAAGTAAAGCGTCAGATTGTGATGAATTACTCTCTTGTATCGATTTTCGATTAAACAGTCTGGTTTCCTTCGATTCTATTCCAATTATAATTTTGACCCTTTTCCCACTTATATTTTCAAGGTACAGAAAAGAATTCATAAAACAATCTACTACAAAACGTTAAAATGTTTAAATGGCTATAAATATAAAAAAATAAAAGTTGTTTGCTTGTGACAACGATTTTATTTGTAAGAAACCGTTAAAAATAATGCCCGTGACATTTTGTGCTGGAAACAAAATACTTTAAGACCTGACAAAGTAATAATAAAAATATACAAAATAAAAGTGTAAAATTAGAGTTATTATAATCTAGCTAAACATGCAATATGAAGTCAAATGAACTCTTAGTAATCCTATTTAGCAGAACTCTTGACTGTAATTAAAGAAATTAAATTCACTGTAAATAAGAATACATCCCTCCGCTAACACTTTCGCAGATGTTTCTACACACCAAATTACATTAGTATTATAACTCTCCATGTTTAAACGTTTCCTGCCGCACTAACGCTTTTCATTTCATTATTTTATTTACAAGTCAGCTTCTTGTTTTTCAAAAGCTTTGAATGGCATGAGAAACACAATATGTACTGTTGTCATAAATTTCAAGAATCGTGGATAATTTATAAAGTCATCATTATAACTTGTGAAGTCTGTCTTGGTTATTTCATATGCTTTATTATTTTTATGAATGACATTTAAACGACATAAATATTTGGAAAGTGATGGAATTTACTGCTCTTTGTATAAATGATTTAAAAATAGCAAGTGTTACATTTAGAAATCAGGTGCCTAATCTAGAAATGGAAATTCATGCATGAAACATATTATAGAAGAAGCAGAAGCATTTTCATCGCTTAGTAATAAAATCTCCAAAAATCTTCGACTTCAGATGCGGAAAAAAAATATTTATCTTTCACAATACATCCAAATTGAATTGTCACCCTGGCGAAAATATGTTCAGCGTTGGTATAACGTGTACGTAATTACTTAGCGACGTATCGTACAGTCATGCCTTGTCATTTTCGCTAACACTGCCACCTAGTCACTTAAGTTTGGAATGAAACGTTCCAAATTTAAGGTGATAGAGAAGTAAGATTACACCCTTGAGGATTTTACTTTGAAATATAATATGTTATTTTTAGCTTAGCCTTGGGGAATAATAACCGTTAATACTCAAGTTAATAAAGACCAAATATTAATTTTTACTATAGAATAATTGATGAGGTTGTAGTAATTTGTCATATAAATAATTTAATAGACCTTTAGTTAACCTTTAGTTACTATCAAGGCATTTTGTTAAAGCTTCCATTATTATTTTAAAATGGTTACCGTTAACTTTGTTATTATATAAAAAATATTTTCATTTTGTTATAAATTAGTTATAATATTTTGAAATCAATGACTTGGAAGATTCAAGTTTGAGTTCTGCTTGTGTTTACTAATTACGAGTGGTATATGACTTTCAACAATATTTTTTACACATTTTCCTATCATTGAACCAAAAACCTCCTGTAGAAAGTTTTGTTCCTTTGAACATATGCGTATACGTGTATGCTTTTCATCTTAGTTACCTAATGTCCAGGTAAGGAATTATAAACAAATAATAATTAATCGGTTAATTACACAAAGACATCATGATTTAAATTACAAAAAAACCCCTTATCATGCCTTAAATTGTACCAGCACATTAGTTTAGCCATTTAAAGCCCTATCAGCCGAATCTGTAGCGTAAAAGGTATTTTCGGTGGCATGTTGACACCGTTGACCGCACCTCTATCACAATTCGTGATATAACATAAACCCCAACTAATAAATAAAAACCCCAACTACAGTACACATGAAATGTAAAATGAAAATGTTATTATTAAAATCACTTTTATAATAGATGGTTTGTTACACGAACCATACCAATATTTTTAACATTTAATTGGAGTGAAATGTCCAAATAATGTCTATCGATTGGAACTCGTGTCAAGATCATAATAATACTTGAACTTTTACTTAGTCAAAGTACTTGTGGTTGATGACAGCTATTGCTATCCCGACTGGTGGATATCAATCGATTTATCAAATTGTATAGAAGATAATTAGCCAGTTATAACTGAAACTCTCATTTTATTAGCTTTTAATTGTTATATAAATTTGAGACTTAATCATTTTGATATGGGAATAATATAGTTTTATTTTATTATTAACTAAAAAAATTACTCACTAAATCAACACTCCATATTCAAAATTAACGCTTCAAGCCACTTTTATTCTGACTGCAGTACATTCACAAATATATTTTTTTTGCAGTCACCAATTTTTTATTTAAAAATTATTGTGTGGCCATTGTATACTGCACAATGGTTTGAAAAGGTAAAAAAAATATATTTGTTAAAATATTATGTTTTATTATTTATATTATCATTCTTATATAAAAAGATTTATTAAATTATATTGTAAATTTTATCGACGTTAAACAAATTATACTTTAAACTTATTCACCTATCCATTCTTATTTTATATTATAAAAAATAAATAAATAATGATCTTAGCTACGTAGTCTGTTTCTATAAAGAACCTTATGATTGATGTTGCGAATCTGAACGGACACTGTAATCGTATGTAGAAGACAGACGTTTGACATCACTAATATGGACAATACAAAGAGGTCTCTAAATTGGTTTAAGCATGGAAATGCGAGCAAAATATATTAAAATTAGTATAAACTTCCTGTCTTCGTAATATAAATCAAAAGGATTTTCATTGTCAGAATTGTAAAGAATCACAAGAAACGAAATATTAATGATCGTAAGCTTATATGTATATGAGATAATTTTAAATTTTCCATTATTATTATTATCATTAAACACGACCAAAGCTACCGTTAGTAAACATGAAATATAATTTTAGTTACATGTATAAGCTGAAAATAATAAGAAATTGTACTTGTTCATATCTTTGTTTTCCTTTTATAATGCGAGAACACTTTACTGTCATTTTGTATCAAACGGCAAGGTAAGACGAGCTGTATATATACATATATAAAAAATATGAGAATCTTTCATTTCAAATTTTAAATATGATTACGTTCATTTCTTTTAAAATTAAGACATATGTATTATAAAAAGCTAAATCGGTTATTAAATGTGTAACTTACAATCCAATATATCAGAGCTTATTATTATACAAATAGCAAATTTCATATGGACTGGTTGCACTACTATTGTTTTGAAAAGTTTTTGGTTTATTGATAATAACGAAAAAATTTTCATATTAGACAAAAGATGAAATATTCCCGAGATGGTTTAGAAACGTCATGGATCCCATTAAAAGTTTTCGATTGAGTTAAAAAATGAAAATACTTTTATGTTCTGAAATGCGATGTCACAGAAACTTGCAATGCACCCGACTTGCTTGTTATAATTCATCGGAGGTTGATGCCTCGATGGAATCAGTCTAGCGTGCATATTTGTCTGCGATGTAGGCACCGCGTCTCAGATGAGTACGAGGTGATGAGCAGTATGGTCGCCATGTACACCTGTATGTTTGTACTTAATTTGATGTTATGGGATCTGAATACTCGGACTCGGAGATTACCAAAAGCAGCCATGGCAGAACCAAGTCTACTATTGATTTCCAAATCAAGTTCGCCTTTGGTTTGTTATGCTGCTACCAAGGAAACTAAATTTGTCTACATGTTTTAATTTATTTCGGCTAATGTGTTGATTGAATGGAGCCTGATTTTCGGCATCCATAGCCATCACCTCGATTTTTGCGATACTAATTTTTAAACCAAATCTAACACATGCGCTATTAAGTCTCGAGATAAGGTCTTGTAATCCTACAGAAGTATCCGCTACAAAGCACAAATCGTCGACATATATGAGTTCAGTAATAATATCGTGTGATACTTTTGTGTGCTATTTAAGCCTAGCAAGGTTAAATATGCCGCCATCCGTACGATACCGTATTCGAATTCCTTCGGTATTGTTTTGTAGACTTTCCTTCAGAACTACCGAAAAATACAGGGCAAAAAGTGTTGGCGCCAGTACGCAGCCCTGCTTTACACCACAGGTGACGGGAAACTGCTCTGACTGCTCACCATCAAATCTCTAAATATATAAGATGAAATTATATACACAGTTGTTAAAAAGTATAAATATAATTCAAAACGATTTAGTCCCATTTTTTATGTAGCATAATTATTCGTTAAGCATTTTGATGGATACAAATGAGTGGTATTAAATTGATTGACTTGTGTTCAGGACAGCAATAATATATAATATTTTTCATCGTAATATGCGATGAAAGGAGCAGCCATTCAATTTCGTATATTCACAAAACAACTGAAGTCATAGCCTATGATAGCTGCCACACTGAATCTACTGACATATTAAATTGATGTAAAGGTGTTGTCAATAATATATTATAATATTTTAATGTAATTTATATAACTAAATTAAATGAAATTTACTGATAAATTGGCCTTGAATGTAAAAAGATTACTTAAAATCTATTTTTAATTGATTCAGTTTTGATATAACACATAAAAAATCTTTTTAAGAAGCTCTTATTCTTAAGCTATTTGGAATGGAAATAAATATATTTCCCCAACCAGTAATTTTTAAAAGCTTATTAGTACATTTCCGTGTTAAATGTATGTATGCATTTATTGTAAGTATCTATGGAATGTGAATGAATTGTTTAATAAAAAATATTAATTTTTACAAATGGTTTGTTCAGCCTGTATGTACATACTCGTATAACTTACTCGTATTAACATTTCATCCTAAGTCAAGACGAAGGAGCTTAAAGTGTTGTTTCAAGAAAGATAAGAGTATAACTTACTTTTTTGCAGTCCTTCTTACTATAGTATTTTCATGCCTAGTTTTTTCTTGTTTCATAAGAATTATATATGATATTCAAAGCTACTAAATTTTCTAAAGTATGACTATTGAATAATTTATTGTTAGAGTGGAAGTAACTGGTTTTGAGTAGAATTAATGAAACTTTCCGAACTTTTTAATTAGAATCTAACTGGAAATTTTATTTATAAGCACTAATGTAATTTTAATTTAAAACAAAATGTAATTTTAATTTACATTGGGATACAGTGGAATACAAATAGACGTGTGGCACTCGGGGACTGATGCAGTAAAACTATTGCATAGCATTTTGTATCAACTTATGCAATTATAATTATTTATTTTTATTTTATTCATGCAGTATTTCTTATTCTTTGATATTAATTCAAGTTACGCTTGTGAGCGTGGTGACCGATAAGAAAACAAATTTTTCATTTATTAAATAAATAAAATGTTAATATTGTCTAAAATATTTTTATTATTTTATTTAAAATATTTTTATTATTTTACGTCGTACAATGCGTCTAATCGCACGCACACAACGCCGTGTCGAAGACTGCCGAACTGAAACGACGTTAGACGATCCACGGCCTTCAAGCCACACCTCCGTGCCCGTCGGAGTGGGGAGCGTGAGGTTTTTTCGTTACGGAATTTCTGGATTCGGTCCCCGCGCTTAAGGCCCGCAATAGAAGCTATGCGATAGCTTAAAAATGTCTTAATTCCAATTAATAAACGAATATTTTATGAAAAAACTAAATATGTGTATTTGTTTTAAGAAAATTGACATTCGTAATTTTTTTTAAAACACGAAAAATTAAAAGGAAATTGAATAATGAGCTAGAGTAATTTTATTATTACTAATTGATACTAGAGCTTAGTTTAAATTAAGAGAAATTGTAGTAGGAAAACTCTTAAGATAAGTAAAAAGACAAGTAACAGGTATACGTGAAAACACCAAAAGGCGTTTCAATTAAATTGGTTTCACGTGAAATTTATAAGACAAATGAAAAAAATAGAAAGCTCGCTCTTTTTTTTTCTATTTATTTAAGTTTTCATATAATTTTACTATTATTAAGTTAGATGTGGATTTCAAGAAATATATCTCAAGTTAACGCGACATTTAATTAGGCTGCTGCCAAACAGTAGTCGAGCAAGCTATCGGCTAAATTACAACTGGAAGAAATCAAAAGAAATAAATCTACGTCAAGGCGAAAGTTTATAAGACATTGACAATGTATAAAGAACTTTATTTCTCATAAGAATTTACATTCACTTAGAACATTCCTAAACAAAAATAAAATTTTATATGAAACCTTAAGTTTATTTTTAGGAAAGATTTCTTTGATTTAGTTAATACGTATATATTACCATAAGTGACTAAACTCTCCGTAACCTTACTGCTTTGAAAGTTACTTACACTTATAAAGATTTATGGTTTTTGAAATAATGAGTCTTTGTGTTATTCCAGCCATAGAGCTTACTTAAAAAATCTTTTACATAGTGGTTTTTTAAGTTACGAGGGAACAAACAGACACTATTTTTTTATTTTAATTCCTAAACTGGCCGTGTTAGCGTCTTAAGTTAATCCTTCTTACATTGGCTACTTGCCAGTCATATTCTTGTCAAAATTGATCCAGCTATTCCAAATAATTGGAAAAAATGTATACATATATTAAAAATATAGAATGTAAATCGTTAAACCATAAAAATAATTAAAGAGTCGAATCATTATCAACATCGTTATCTTCTAGCTTATCAACAGCTCCATAAACCTTCAACGGAATGACCTACTCTCCATGATTTCCGGCATCTGAGATACAATAAAGTTTGTATTTTTTCCTCAAAAATTATAATACCATTGACTCTTTTGTAATAAAGTTAAATTGAGCTATTATTTTAAATGGAACAGAAGTTAAAGCGCCAACCAAATTTAGATTTTCTATCTATAACTTTTATCATATTTATTCAATAAAAAGTTTTTTAGCGGAACCTTAACAATAGTACTTGTAAACGTCTTTAACTTCAAATATACGTATGTAATATACGTATTCCATTGATATTTCTTCTTATACAAGATTTAATCTATTGTTTAAAAATTTTCAGAATATCCAACTTAGAAAACGTATTCATGATACTTCTGGATTGTAACAGCAGTATCCAATCGCAAACTTTAGCAGATCTATTGAATTGAAAAGTATTTGTTGGCAATCAGATAATTTAACTGCCTGAAAAGTCTACTGAGATCTTATTTATTTTAACAATTTTTTAAACATATCAGAAACATAAAGGACAAAAGAATATAACACAGGAAAAATAAGTTTAAAAGGTATACTTATCCCTAGAAGGGATTTCTTCCAGTATACCCAGGAAGGGAGAAGTGTAGACAGAGAACTTAAGGTAGACGGCAAAATCGAACAAAGGATAAAAGATACAACAAAAAAAACAAAAAAAAAACATAAACTAATACTAAACAAGAAGAAAATAATACTATTAATAATAATAACAAAAAAAAAACATTAAAATTAATTTTACTTAAAAATATATATTAAAAGATAATTATACATACCTACATAAACTAATATATAAATACATAAATAAATAAATATGTCTATGCCATTTTATCACGAATCAATATTGGATAGGAAGTACTCTTTTAATTTCTTTTTGAAAGTGTAGATGGACTTACAAGTGCGAATAGTAACCGGTAGTGAATTCCACAGTCTCGCTGCATTGGCAGAGAAAGAGTTTGAGTAGAAATTGGAAGTATGGGATGGGATACGGAGTAATAACTGGACATTGGGGCGACAAGGGGAACCAGGGGGATGCAGGAATGCAAAACGCTCACGAAGGTAAGTAGGGTACAGGGGATTGAATAGGACGTTGTAAAGGAGACATAAAACGTGAGTATCCCTGCGAAGTCTTACGGGAAGCCACTTGAGTTCAGCTCGATATTTGGAGATATGGTCAAATTTGCGGAGTCCGAAATTATACCGAATACAAAGGTTTTGTAGCCTCTCAAGTTTATTAAGTAGTTCTTCAGTAGTGTCAAGGTAGCAGGAATCAGCGTAGTCTAAGATAGGTAGGAGAAGAGACTGGACGTTTTTTAGTGAGTGAATAGAAAAGAGAAGTTTTTTACTTACCTCGTTGATATGCTTAGACCAGGACAGGTCGTTACTAAAATGAAGACCTAGGTTTTTAGCGGAATCGGTATAGTTTATTGGTATGCCGTTATACACCAAAGGAGAAATGTGATTTAATGATTTGAGCATATTACGACTACCAACAACTAAAACCTGTGATTTCGTAGGATTTACCACAAGTCCAAACCGCTCAGCCCAACTGTGTATACGTCTAAGATCTTCATTAACCCCGGCAATAGCTGTTGTAGCATCCGCAACACTAAAGTGGCGATACAATTGTAGATCGTCAGCGTAAAGATGAAACTTAGAAGAAATCTTACCATCGCTTGAAAAATCAAATTGTATTTATTAAAGTAGAAATTTGCTTCTGTTTTCCTTATACTATCTGAAAGTAGACATTTTTAATTTCTAATCGTTACTATTTCATTAATTATTATCTCCCTCCATAAAATTACAAAAACGTAATTAATGCTATTTTATTGTTGTCATTATTACATTGGAGTTCATTAGGAGATAAGTATTATTGCCCTATCTGCACCGCACTGTTTTCCTTATTGTCTCGGCTCTATTATCTGTGAAAATGTTTTTATAACGAGGAAAACCTTTACGAATTCATCATGAAAAATCCTAAGAACATAAAGAATTTGTAAGGATTTATTGATTTTAAGTATAGAAATATTCGATGAATATTAATATTTTAATTATATAAATTTACTTACCCTTTTATTTATAGTCAGGTGACACAGCAAAAGAAAAATCTGCTTATTTGGATAATTGAGTTAATTGACGTGTAAAAAAGGAAGTTAAATTTTAAATTTTAGTGGAAAAATTGGGACGAAATTTAATTAATAATGACGGTCGACACGATAAATGACAGAGTAAAAGTGTCAGATATATTTAGCGCTGGCAAAGAAAACCCGTTAATAATAGCTGAGGCGTAACTCAGGGGCTTCCGTTGGGAAATAATATATCGTGACTTTCGCAACTATGGCACTTGGAAATGTGGAGCGAAGTAGGGTCATAGCCGAGAACTTGGTATTTTGATAATAGAATTAGAGATACAACACATTATCAATCCTCTTATTATCACAAACCTCCAATTCAACCCAGCTTCATATCTTCCCACAGATAAAACTCATTGAAATATTTATATTTAGTTTTGTGTGATCATATTGTTATGAAAAAAATATGTTTAGCTGTATACATGTGTATTCAATGAGGATTATTTGTGTGAACGCTATACTTATAATATCGAGTTATTCACTTATCCAAATTTAGGAACTTCATAGATAGTAGACATTATAAGATAATCTGGTTATTAACTTTAACTACCCCACCCTTAACTTAATGAAGTATCCGAATCCATCCTTCTTCACCCTGATCCACTTACTGTTAGAAACTGAAATTTGATTACAACCGATTTTAGGAACTCAGGTGGAACTACATATATATATATGTAAAAAAATTCATTATGTCAAACTGCTTTGGAACTTATTCTGACTTGGATTAAAAAATGGGCTGAATAAATATGGTTAACTCGTAATAAATGTTTTTTAAAAACTCATAATAATGATATCAGTATAGAAGTTTCCTGCTCATATAATAAGCAAGAAACATTACAGCAAAATACTTCTTACTTGGTAATATAGAAAATTTTAGGCATTTGCATTATAATCGGAGTATACTTTACATTTAAAAGAACTTGATTGTTATAAAATAAATTAAGTCTACTTTTTCTTTCGTTTACCCTTTGGTACTTCGGTAAGATTAAATATAAATAGTCTGGTAAGGACTGGTCCCTACCATTTCATTTGGTAACCGTTTACGAAATGAAATTAAAAAACAATATGCCTTCAAAGCCGTAAGATACCGTTCTTAACAATAAGCTTTGAATGATATTATTTTTTAAGGTTTTGAATAATTTGCTTTCGGTTTTTCATTTGATAAAATGATTTTTTTTTAAATAAAGAAAAGGTACTAATTTGAAGTCTCATTTAATACTGAATTATTACAGGCAAGACATTGTTGTCCTGATCTAAGCCTTCACAAGTCCATACATTTATCATACTCATAACTAATTAAATTTCAAGTTACCTATAATAAAAATCCATAGAAATGTAAATATTAAAAAAAAAACATATCAGATATATTTTAGATCCGTTATAGAATTAATGCTTGATGCCAATTTAATATTTTAAAAGTTCATGAAGCTCTTACATAATTTTATTATTTGTAAAATTGTATTTATTTAGAAGAGAACTTATTTATTAATATTTAAGTTTGTTTAATATTCACATTGTTTTGCATGAATTGGGTTTTAAATTATATTATTAGAAACAAAAGTTGAGTCTGCTGAAATAATATCTAAGTTGAATTAAAGCTGCAGATGAGAAAATCTTTTCATAAAAGAATAGTTCCGAGGCAATGAGTATTGTTATATTAAATGTAAAATAAGACTGCGTTGTATTCACATTTCACCCCAAAAACATTATCATATTCCTTAGTAATACTGTGAAAATTTAATGTGAGAAAAAAATACAAAAAAATTACAAAACAGGGACATGCATTTTTCTCGCCAAATTTTCACAATTGCTTGACACATGATTCTCGACTTTTAAGCATAACACAGGCACATAGTAACAATGCTTTACACAAACCACAAACAATCTTACTATTCAAGTCTTCTGACCCGAAGACTTATCCAAATGTGACAGAGATTTGTCTAGTTAATGTGAATTCTGAACTAACTGCAAGTACTCTTGAGACCTCAAGGATTTTAATGAATTTGAATCATGTTCGTTTTTATGTTTACAAAAGGCCGTGTATGAGGGTAGAGGGCAATAGGTCTTAAAACCCTCCAAAATATTATTTAGTTTGATTTTATTTTAGTAACAATTTATTTATTATTTTACCTTCAAAACTCTCAAAGGCTCTCTCTTAGCTGACATAAAAGTTATAAAACGACTTTTTCTATTTTTTAATTTTACTTATCTCTCTAAACACAAAGGTTATACATCTCATAGGTACCGTTAAAATAAAACTCAATTTCAAAAGTATTAAGTTTTTTGAATAAAAGGTAAAAAAGTAAAAGTATAAATAACACTAATAATTAATTTATATAGTTATTAATTGTATTTTTAGCCTAACAGAATCTTTATTTTACTATTCATTTCCTTTGTTTTATATAACCCGAGCAAAATATTTGTATTTATTAAAGGTAAATGTTTAGTTATACTAAAAATTTATGTTAAAATATATTATAACAACTACAATTATATGATTATCTTTACCTAACAATTTTTTTTTATTAACCATATAATCGCACGTTTCTACTTTATATTATTCGAGACTTCAAACATAATTTACACAAATGTATAGTTTATTCATTTACCCGATATTTAGATTACTTTCCTGTTAACTATATCATTTTATATGTTCATAAAATTTTCACGCATAGAATATTGAGTGAAAATTTAATTTTTAGGCCGTGCCCGCTTATAAGTAGGGTCAAGGTTGAATATAAATAAGCTTTCAACAACATTGACTCCACAAGAGCATAAATATTAATTCCCTTCAAAGTTACCGCTATGAATTAACTCGTACTAGGCTTAAAAATAGATTTTTTGTTTTCAATTATTATAATGTGTAACATAAAATTTCGCTTAAATTTGTTAAGTTATTTAAATTGTTTGACTCCATTCATTTATTTCAATGACAAAATTTCATTCACTTCATTATTCTTTTTCACTCAAGCAGACTCGTTAATGTTGTAATCTTAACACTATTGTAAAATTTAGATTATTTCCTTATTTCCGATGCATATTAACAGCTATTTAATTCTGGTACTACGTCAACGTCAATATTGTATTTAATTATTATGGACGCTGCCATTAAGGCCATGTCAGTCAAAAGGGATTGTTTATGTTTTTGTGGGTCAAGTTGATAGTTACAATAGATGTTATTTTATATTTATTAATGTATACAAATATTTTTTACTTTTATTCAATTTTGATTTCAAACCAACGCTAACGTAAATGAAAGAAAAGATGCAAATCCAATTCTTATTAATTTTGTTTACAATTTTCTATAGAGTTTTTATTATAAACTACGGATTGTCCGCAAAGTCAAATAACTTCGAAGCCTCGACTTTGTTTTACAAATGAAATAATAAATACGTATTTACATGAAATTATATAAATAGAAGCCCGAAATGATTTCAGAATTAATTGAGCTCGAAATAACAATTAAAATACTTGTTATTTTTTAAATGCAACAAACAACTTGATATTCAAAGTTTTAACAAAGTCCGAAGTAAACAATACCGTGTTATTTGTTACAGGATCAAGTGCCGTGAAGATAGTGAAAGTATCCGTTCCGGAGATAATACAGTACGGGGTACAAGACTCTGTGATTCTGGACTGTGATTACACTTATGGCAACAATACATCGGGATTGGTGTTAAAATGGTTCTTCAAGAACAAAGCGCGGCCCGTATATCAGTGGATTGCAACGCAGAAACCACAAGATATAGGTATATTACGGGGTCGAGTCGACTTGAATTATCGAGCATCGAACGATCCATTAAAAATGCATAGAGCATTGCGTATAGTGAAACTGAATACGGACATTTCGGGTAACTATACGTGTGTCGTATCTACATTTATGGAAGAAGATTCGAGAACAAAGCAAATGATTGTTTTTGGTGAGTGATTTTTATAGACTTTTAATATTTTATGTTATCGGTAATGGATGGCGGATAGCATTATAACTCTTTTTTTTAATCAGGAACCTATATTTCCTAAATAACTAGTGTCTTTGTAACCAACCACCAAATAGTACTCACAACAATCAAAGTGTTTTCATATTTAAGCAGGCTCATTCTCTAACGTTAAAGTTAAAGAAAATGTAATTTTGAATATTCCTAATGAAGGCATTTACCATTTATCCTAATATGATATTATAAAATTGCTGATTCTAATTCTTTACCAATTATATGTTAATAAAATATGGAGTGTTTAAATATATTCCCATAGATAAATACTAAGTGGTTTAAGTGCACACATCTGCTTCCATTTAAATAATTCAATTTACTGTATAAAATAATATCGTTAAGTTAATCAATCAAAACAGAGGATTTTTCAAATTTCTCAAGCTGTAAGAGTTAACATTTTATCTTCTAATGCTTGTATTTTTTTTTGTACAACAGTATAGTATAAATTATTATTCCCTTTTCCTAACTACAAAGCCACATTTTGGCTCACTTAGGTTTCATTTATGCAAACATCTGTTATCCGCTTCGCATCTCTTTTTATACGCAAAATAGTCGTAAGGCTTCGAGAAAGAGTAACAGGAGGCTTAATGTTATAAACTTCACCTCATGCTTGGATTTACATTTCTCGAAGGGGTATTTCAAGCCTATAAACGTTTTATTAATTGATTAAGGTACTCATTAAACAATAACATTATAATAGACTTTATTTTTTTCTGTTACTGAAAAAAATTTTTCAGTATTTCAAAAAAAATATTCTCCTCAAAAAATTCTACCTATCTTACAGTGCCTTATTGTAATAAACTTTTATGGTATTCTTAAAAAATAATAATTATGAAACTTGTCCGGAATCAAAACAAAAAGTTTTTAGCTCACTTTGTTGATAAATCTTTGTTACTAAGCATTTAACTTTCAAACTAACAAGTAAAAATACATAATAAATGAAAAAATTTACGACATACCAACGTTGATAATATCAATGTTGGTATAAGATTTACTATAAATATAATAATTTTTTATCTTTATAATCATGTTGAAACTTCATGTTCACCGCAGATAACCTTTTGAGTGGTATGAGTATACTTTTTTGTGCCGAAATTTGCATATTTGCCTATTCTTTGTTAGAACCTGATGTTTACCCGTGGTAAGATAAAGGTATTTTAGGGAATATTTAGAGAGATGTTAGAGAGATATGTATATATCTTTATATATAAAATATGAAAATTGCGATATATCGATTGGACCCCATACTTTTATTTAACTGTGTTGGTGTTAACTTTAGTAATATTATAGGAATAAAAACACTGGCTACGAGCTACTGTCCTCAGCAGAGTCTAAAAGATTTTTGTGTGATAAATCATCTGATTGACATTTTACGCTGTTTGAGACAACTTAAAGGTTCTTGATTACTTTGCTAATAGCTAAGTCTCTTTAAATTGTAACACATCTCCAATCCCGGCTGTTATACATCTCACTGGTATTAAATTTTTTCTTCCCTTAAATGTTATTATCGCATAAGTGTTATATCAAGAATACTTTAGGGCTTCTACTCCTATCTTTATACAATTACTTTAAAAAAGGTACATTTTTCAACCTAGTGTTAAAAAATATTTTACATAACAAAGATCTTATTATATTATATTGCCCTTTCCCTTTTCTCACCCTTTCCTGCCCTTTCCTTTCCCTCCCTTTCCCACCTTTTACTCCCCATTTTCCCCAAACAAGGGCGGCAACACATCTGCATATCTACGTTGCAGATGTCAATGGGCGACGATAACTACCTACCATCAAGTAGGCCGTCTGCTCGGTTGCCCCTTTTCCCATAAAAAAAAATAATTATCAAATATTAGATCTTATAATATTATATTATCAAATATTACTATAAGTTCCAAAACTGGAAGACAAACTATCTAAAATACGTATTTTAAAACATTTTGCCTAATTTTGTAAATAAATAACAAAATTAACGACAGTCGCAAAGGCATTTCCGTTTCCTTTCTTCCATTGCGAATACAATTTATTATCACTGTTGGTTTTCTTGCTAAATTTCCAGAAGTAAAATGAGTCACGTTATCTTAGTACAGTTCCCCATTAGTTGATCTCGAAAGTAATAGAAGGACCAGCACAATTCAATTCCCGACAATTGGATTTACCTAAAAATATAATATGTGAGTTGCTGATCAACTGCACTACGAACTATTAGTGGTGTAGTTTTGAAAAACTAAAATTAAGCACAATGTAATAGTACCTCAAATACTAAAAGATCGATTACATTTTACGTATATAAATACAAGGAAGTTCATAATATCTATATATAAAAAAACGCAATATCCGCTTTCTTAGAACACAGAGTATATTTTTTTTAATTAAAAGAATATAAAAATATTGTTTGTGAAATTTTAAGCAACACGTTAAGCATCTGACTTTTATTATTGAAGGAAGTACATATATACATTTTTTTTCTTACAAAAGCATGGTACCTAAGATTTTAAAACAATTCTCGTTTTGTTAAATTTCTCGAGTATTGTCAATTTATAGCACCACATAAAGAATGTCTGTGTATATTGTTTATGTTGGACGTTACTTTCAAAAACTTTGTGACAGTCCAAGAATTTATGTACATATTTTTAGGGAAAAGGTAAAAACGGAAAGAATGGGTAGTAACTCAAGTATATGCGATAAAATATTTCATATATTGATTGCAACATTTGTAAAATATTGCGAGCTATTGCAATTTTGATGAATGGGAAAATAGATAAAGCGGTTGCTTTATCACTTTTAATTGAAGTAATTTTACTCTCATTTGTTTTTCCTAATCTTTAAATTCGTTTTTTTACCTAAGTAATATAATTGTAAGACGTTTTCAGTTATTAATTTTATAAATGAAAATTCTCTATCGTAATTAGATATTCTAATGAAAAGGTATAAAAGCGACGAAACAAAATACACGTAATGCCATGAAATTGTTTTTAAACTGCATAACTTTGTTTAGCTACTTTCGTAAGCGATGGTTTAATCCTTAAAAGTAACTCATTAGTTAGAGTTAGTCTAGCTATTTTATTATTCTTTAATAACTATAAACTTCTTTTGATTTTTATGGTTAATGTTAATAAATAAATAACAACGAAATTCAATAAAAAAGTATTATTTATTTATATCTTTAACGAAAATAAAACTATGTATGTATGTTGTATGTAAGAGATCGTTATTAAGCAAAAACCCGCCTTCTTGTATATTTACTTAAATTTTGAAGAATTAATTATTTTTGTACACTCATTTCATATTAATACCGTTCGTTCCAAAGTAATATTTTCCATTATTCCCAAATGGCACGTTATTATTACATACTTCATTATAATTTTAATCATGTCGCTTTATCACAATAAACAAAAACACAATTCGGTGTTGTAAACCTAGGTATAGTACAGATGTAATATAAAAATAGTGTATCAAATACTTATTTAAACTTCGATAATGTATTGACAAAATTATAAGGTATTTCATTATCGTAAATTGTATCCTCATAAGTGCAATGTTTCAGTACCGGAGACGAATTTCCGTCTGATCCAGAACAAGACCGATGACGACACAGTAAATGTCATCTGTGTGGCGGATGGAGCCTTCCCTGCGCCAAACCTTACTCTTGCCACACCAGAAAGGTATCCTTCGTAATTTTTTTGCTATAAATGGATAATAAATATTAATCTATAAGTCGAATACTGAGGATATTTTAGCAGATGATTTAAATTTATAATGCTCGTAGGTATTCACTCTCTTTTTCTTAAACGGTACTGAATAGGCCACAAAGATTTTTTCAATTATAACTAACTACTTCTAGTTCGTCTTGGTTAATAATAAGAATAACAACACTATTGTCATCAGAGTTTGCCTAGATATAAATTGTTTATACAGATAATATGTTATATCTTACATTTTCTTAGTAGTTTTAGTTGCAAGAATATATATATTATCACAATATGTTTTTTTGAGTAAGGTACAAACCGTTGCTATTTAGATGCAACATTTGTAGATGACACTTAAATAATTTTCCCGCAACGGTGTGTACTTACACGTTTATGAGGACAGGCTCATTAGTTAACCTCAAAACAGTTCGTTGGTAGGTATATAATAAATTATGAAGGGTTCTCTATTTCAAATTGTTCTATACTTATCTACAAAGTTATTCAAAAGTATTCTAAATAATAGTAATACTTGGTCGTTTCAAATAATTCTACGGATAATATAATTTGATTTTTTTTAAAATACAGTAATGTTTGAGCATATAATTCTATTTTAAGTTTTAAATTAATTTTTACTAATTAATAATGGATCTTAGTTTAATTTATTACGTATCAAGTATTTGATTTCGGAGAAGTCGATAAACAAAATTGAGAATAATTGAGAAGTCGGTGTGTTAATAATTATAATAATAACAAAAACTCTATAGACTAACTTACATTAATATAATATTTTCCAATTTTTTTAATCTCACTTCCTAATATCGTACACACTTCCACTTAGTATACTTATACAAAATCTTGAAATATCTTAACTTTCTTAAAAAATTTAATAAATCATTTTCTACTATTTAAAAATTCTATTTATATTTTCCAAAATCATAAGCCATACAATACCTTAAGCGGATTATGCTCTCAATATTTCAGTGGATATTTATTCTGCTATTTCAGTTGCAACAAAATAATTTAATTTCTAAAATATTAAAATAATTTAAGGTTTTTGAGAGATAGAAAGATAAATTTACAAAATAGCGTAGCAGTACGGGATACGGAAAATTTAGGAATTATTGTTTTTTTGGAAAATTTTGCATTGATTTTATTTAATTATTTATTGAAAACTTGTGTTAATTTTAAGTGATATATTTTATACAAAAATGTTTATTTTTTACATCAAACTATATTTCGATAAAAATATCATTGCAAAAGAAAATAGTGATTTCTATTTTTACTTTTTTTATATTTTGAGGCTATTTAACTGTATTATTCACGTAAATTCAAAAAGTATAATGACCTGCAAAACATTGCAGTACACTTGAAATTTAAGTAAAGGTTTTAGTAATAAAACCAAATATTTAATTCTAGGTATTTCTAATATTATTCTATAAATTCCATTAAACGTCTGATATTTTTCAAACTTAATTAAGGTAAATTATTTGGTAATGATAATAAAATTAATAAGTCTAGAAGTGTTATAAAAATATTGAGACATAGGAAAACAATTTTTCGTTGTACGACCCGTAATTTCTAGATAAATTCTAGCTAAACGATATGTTATTTTCACTTCAGAACATAACCAAATAGAATAAGATTATAAAACTTGATGAAGCCGATTAAAAAGAAAGCATCAATTTATTCTGCGTTTACCTTCTTAAAAGGTAAAACAGCCAAAAATAATCGCGACTTTTTTGAGGAAGAAATCTAAGGGTCTAATAAGAAATATGATAAGTATATCATAAAGCTATTTTCTTATAACTTAGCGAAGTTAAGATAGAAGTAATTACACTGTACAAGAAAACAAATATTCAAATTTGTAATTTAAATTTTAAAGCAACGTAAATAAAATTTACGCGTAGGTGGATTGTTTTATTTTCTCTTGATTGCCAATTTACAATATGAATATTGTTCGTAAATAACATTACATTCGAGTTTTTTAATATATGATTATTGTAAAAGTGATACAAATGTTACCACAACATAAATTGAATACGCTCTAAATATTAATGTAACTATTTGCCGATGTGACGAGTAAGGAGAATAAATAATCACTTTTTTCCATATTTATTACATTTTGTATGATTAAAATAATTATAAAGATTACGAAATCCTAGTTATACTTGAAAGAAATCTGAGATTCACTCAAATTAACTACAGTCATCTTATTAAAATCTTATATGTGAGATGTTATCTACTACAACCCATTAAAAAAGCTAATAAAGCTATATTAATTTGGTTATATATATGGATGTATATTAAAAGCGAAAAAAAAACCACGTATTTTTTTTATAAATAATGAATATGTAACCAATCTTAAATTTAAGAAAGTAATCTTTTTATACATTTTAATGTAGAGGAGTAAACATTCCCCTTTTTTTGTTCTTGATTAATCTTAGAAACAGGCTAAGAGTAGCCATAACGAGCCAAGTGTATATCAAAGTGGATAATTCTGATATATTAAGTCTACGGCAGACACTGCAGTGCATTCGTGTAATAGTTACTATTATGTCTGAAGCCAATTAATGGCAAAATTGTAAATCTCGATATCGATATATTTGCAATTGTAATTTGAATTTAGATAAGAAAATTCGCTTGTATTTTAACGAAATTTTCTTATATATCTGACAATTATGGTTTTTATTATTTCTATATAAACTAGGTAGACAACTTTAAGACATTTTAATGAAATTTCTAAATTTATTATATGTCTGATTTTCTAATTCATTGTTTAAAAATAAGCAATAATATGGTTCAATTGTAAAAGTATTGTTATATTTTTCCCAATACTTCAAAAAAAATATTTTTTTTTATTTCCTTCAAATAAACGTTTAGAACTTATTGTTAGAAAAAATAAATTTTGGACCAATTTTCACTACGATAATAAAGATATGAACGAGGAATTATGACACATATTTTGATTAAAAGCAAAATTTAAAATTATTTTCTGTTTATTTTGTTACTTTTTCAAATAACTTCGGTTTTGCTCTAGCTTCGATCTATTATTTTTGCTTTACATCTAATGTATCTTTAAGGTATCGTTTTTTGTTCGAGCCTGTATACTACAAGGTGTGATTTACAATAAAATTTTAAATGGACCATAAATTTGTGAAAAACTTGGCAACGTTCTTAAAGTATATATTAAAACCACCTGGTGCTACCTGCCAACTTTCTTATATTTTTATAATATGGCTTCATGTTTCTACATAAAAACTAAGAAATGATAACTACCTTAGATGATACTATTAGTTTCATGTTACAATGTAGGCTTGATAAAGATTTCATAAAATTAAGAGAACGTAGAACATAATCATAATGTTTTTTTTAAATGAATTAAAAGAAAACAAAATCATTTTAAAAGTTACAAAGACCGTTAACAAGGTCTTAGGTAGGTACTTGCAATTAAATAAAAAGATTACCAGAAGCACACAGAACTCATTCTGTTCCATGAAGATCCAAACTCCAAATGATAATAATAAAACATTATTCAAAACATGTGAGTTTGAAATGCTTATATTTTTTTATATTAATATCTTTTCATAGGCGATTGGATGGTGTTTCTCACAGTCTGAAACTCGTGAACGGAAGATATTCTGCCATCGCGATTGTTACGCTCCAGGACGCTGATCTACCTTCACCGGCTGAATTTATATGCACTTTACGGATACCCCTTGCAAATTATGCAGTACGAAAAGAAGCTATATACTATCCAGGTTAGTTTATCGTTAAATAATCATCAATATATATTTTCTTTACATTAGAACACTAAGTAATGCCATACAGTTAGTCGGTCCCATAATGAACTGGCCTGATTTAGCTCTACGAGACATGTCGCTACATATTGTGTTGCATATATACATATACGTTTATCGTGTATTTAATATAAGAAACAAGCATCGAGATGAAAAGCGTCCTAGTTTAGCAGGCCTTTGAGTAACGAAAGTCACGCGTTTTTTTATGTTGAAAACTGTGTCATAAAGTTATTGTTTAAAACAGGGTTAATCTCATGCCCAAATAAAGGAAAGTTTGGATGACGTGTCTAAGAAGTCTGTCCAATTCTTATAGCACAGTGAAAAATACAGTGAAAATTTTCGTCTAGGGGGAGAAACCGTCAAAAACATTAGCCAAGACAGTACATTATAAGGGTGAAAAGAACCTCAGAAAGGTGCAAAGGTGCAACAATCGTCTATAATACAGATGTGCACAATATTTTAGGAATTTCACGGCATTTTGATGATGAATTCTAAATACAGTCATCAACGGTTAATATCATATATCTTTAATATATTAATTACGAGAGAATATAAAGGAAAAACGAAAAAGCAAGCTGTCTTAAGTTGTGCTTTTATTCCATGACAATGTTCCTGTTCATATGTCTGTTGTTTCGAAGGATGCAATTCTTAAATCTAACTTACCGTGCAGACATGGCCCCGTCCGACTATAATTTATTTTTAAATTTAAAGTGGAACTTAAGAGGAAAAATCTTCAGGCGCTGAATTGTTGCACGCGTCTTTGATAATTATTTTAAGGAAAACAATTAAATATTTTTGGGGATTTTGATTCACAGATGTCAGAAGAGTCTTACTATTCATGGTGATTATATTTTTAAAAAAGTTGGTTAATCGTTTCATTTCCTTCATTCGTTCATAGTCAGGCCAATTTATTATGCGACCATTGAACTGAAACCACATCAACTATTAAAACTCTAAAAATTTAGACGCCTGATATTAATAAATCTAGCAATTATTTCGCTAGTACTCATAAATAAATATTGTATAAAAAATGTGAAAGTGTAGAGTATCATTCTAGCTATCGTAACTGTTAACAGTCAAATATAATTTGGTTGTTTTTTGTTTAACTAAAAATTATAACAACGAAACCAGTGACATAAATCGGCGTGGACATAAACAAAATACTATTTTTTTTAATATCTAAACTGGACTTGAAATAAAACATTTCCTGCAATGGTTTCATTGAATTATTATTAAATTATTCAAGAGTTTTCTTGAATAATTTTATGCTTCGTTAACTCCATTATTAGTTTAAAAAAATCTCTATTAGAATAGGAGATATAATATTCCTTTGTAAACAATCCCTTATAGTATTTCCAAAAGTATAAAAAATAAAGATAAAACTTTTCATTCAATAAATATAAGATAAATTGCTTATAAAATGCATTATTAATATTTATACAATTGTTAAGCGAATTAAAAAGTTTTAAGTATGATTTTAATTTACAAATATATTAACAAATTACAACTAAATTGCAATTGGATAAAATATGAACCTACTTTATAAACGGTCTCAATTTTTTTTATATTTTCTTTTAAATTTAATTTATTCAGACAATTACATACAAGAGATTGAATTCTATGCAATTCGTATAAATAATTAACATTTTATCTTTTTTTACTAGGACCTATAAGCACTACCCCAGAGATGCCGACCGCTGCTGATATGCAGCTTGCAGCTGCCGTGGGGTCAAAAGGTATTATACTCGTAGATCATATGATAATATTTAAAACAATGTCAAACATTAATACTCCAACATTTATTGCTACTTCTATATCATAACAGAGTCTTATAAGCGTTGAAAGTTCGCCAACTAACAATTGAATCCTTAATTATGGATAAGATTTGAGTTTAAAATAAGTTGCCCTGAACTATTTACAAATATTTAATATTTAAACTCAACACCTACCCCTTGTTTGCAGAAAAAAACCCGTGTCGGAAGGTTTCAATTTTATTTTAGCAATTAGTGCAGTTACTTAACTAAAGATAAACTTTAAGATCGAATTATAATGTGTATGTGTAAGCAATGGTAACTTTGGTAGAGGTTGGCTTAATGAGATGAAGTTAAAGAGCTTAACGTCAATTACAGTGATTTTTAAATTTTTATGAAGTGGTTTTTATAATTTTTGCAAAAACACCTACGATGTAGTTAAAACACAACAAAGAATTAAACACAAAATACAAGAGACACATAAATTTTGCATTTTATAATTTATACTCATATTGCTGCTATATCTGTTTATATTTGTTTTAGGTGCAAGTTATCACACTGCTGTATCAATAGTCCTGCTATGTTTGGCTCAATTATGATTTTGTAGTAAAAAGAAACAAAAAAGTAAGGTACATTTTTATTAAAAACACATTTATGTAATAGTTATTAAAAAACTATTTTGATACTAAATCCTTGAATATTTGTTTCTTATTTTGACTTCAATATTTCAGATTTCACGCAAGATGAAGAGTGCAACACCTCTATATAATTAGATATCTAGTCATGATGTCCAAATAATGGAGATTACGTAAATTGTTTAAATTCTCGGCGTAAAAGCTTTTTGTGTCCTAATTAATACTAATTGCGAGCTAACATTTACATATAATTTAATATTTTAATGTAGCTAACAATTTGTATAAATTAAATGAAAAAAAATTCCTTCTTATTCGATATTTTTCATACCAAAACCATTAACATAATTGTAAATAGCATTTCTTGGAATATATCAATGTTTGTTATTCATGGTGTGGGCCTAAAACTAGACGTTTTGTAACAAGGTGTTAGTTAAGATACAGTTATTGTATTATATATTATAAAATTGTTTAAATAAATTATTCAGATTTGAATATAAGCACATATTTAAATTGGTACTATTAAAATTATTAATTATTAAATTTTTAAACTATAACTATAGAGAGGAGTTTAGTATTATAGTCCGGTCGTAATTATATGAATCAGGATAATCTACTTGACAGTCACATTCTCACTGAAAAGTGATTCATTCGAAGGGAAAAGTTGAGCTTCACTTTTCAGAATAGGAAATCCAGGGCATTTGTCTGTCAATATGACAATCTGAGATATTAGTAGCTATCGAAAACTTTATACAACTTTACTCACGAGAGAATCGATAATCTACTTGACAGTCAGATTCTCACTGAAAAGTGATTCATTCGAAGGGAAAAGTTGAGCTTCACTTTTCAGAATAGGAAATCCAGGGCATTTGTCTGTCAATATGACAATCTGAGGTATTAGTAGCTATCGAAAACTTTATACAACTTTACTCACGAGAGAATCGATAATCTACTTGACAGTCAGATTCTCACTGAAAAGTGATTCATTCGAAGGGAAAAGTTGAGCTTCACTTTTCAGAATAGGAAATCCAGGGCATTTGTCTGTCAATATGACAATCTGAGATATTAGTAGCTATCGAAAACTTTATACAACTTTACTCACGAGAGAATCGATAATCTACTTGACAGTCAGATTCTCACTGAAAAGTGATTCATTCGAAGGGAAAAGTTGAGCTTCACTTTTCAGAATAGGAAATCCAGGGCATTTGTCTGTCAATATGACAATCTGAGGTATTAGTAGCTATCGAAAACTTTATACAACTTTACTCACGAGAGAATCGATAATCTACTTGACAGTCAGATTCTCACTGAAAAGTGATTCATTCGAAGGGAAAAGTTGAGCTTCACTTTTCAGAATAGGAAATCCAGGGCATTTGTCTGTCAATATGACAATCTGAGATATTAGTAGCTATCGAAAACTTTATACAACTTTACTCACGAGAGAATCGATAATCTACTTGACAGTCAGATTCTCACTGAAAAGTGATTCATTCGAAGGGAAAAGTTGAGCTTCACTTTTCAGAATAGGAAATCCAGGGCATTTGTCTGTCAATATGACAATCTGAGGTATTAGTAGCTATCGAAAACTTTATACAACTTTACTCACGAGAGAATCGATAATCTACTTGACAGTCAGATTCTCACTGAAAAGTGATTCATTCGAAGGGAAAAGTTGAGCTTCACTTTTCAGAATAGGAAATCCAGGGCATTTGTCTGTCAATATGACAATCTGAGGTATTAGTAGCTATCGAAAACTTTATACAACTTTACTCACGAGAGAATCGATAATCTACTTGACAGTCAGATTCTCACTGAAAAGTGATTCATTCGAAGGGAAAAGTTGAGCTTCACTTTTCAGAATAGGAAATCCAGGGCATTTGTCTGTCAATATGACAATCTGAGATATTAGTAGCTATCGAAAACTTTATACAACTTTACTCACGAGAGAATCGATAATCTACTTGACAGTCAGATTCTCACTGAAAAGTGATTCATTCGAAGGGAAAAGTTGAGCTTCACTTTTCAGAATAGGAAATCCAGGGCATTTGTCTGTCAATATGACAATCTGAGGTATTAGTAGCTATCGAAAACTTTATACAACTTTACTCACGAGAGAATCGATAATCTACTTGACAGTCAGATTCTCACTGAAAAGTGATTCATTCGAAGGGAAAAGTTGAGCTTCACTTTTCAGAATAGGAAATCCAGGGCATTTGTCTGTCAATATGACAATCTGAGGTATTAGTAGCTATCGAAAACTTTATAAAACTTTACTCACGAGAGAATCGTGAAATTTTATACAAATAGTAGAGGATCCCGATATAAGCGACCTTCACCGAGATGTTTATTTGATGAAACATATTTTATATTCAATTTAATATGTCAATAACTATATTACATATGGGTTGCCTCATAAATTTTAGTCCAGGATATGATTAATTAACAATTAAAAATAGATTTTTTTTCAAATATTTCACCGGTTTGTTTATTAGATAAATTCCACACCAATCGAAAGTACGGAGCCCATAGAATATGAAAACGTTAGGTTGCCTATTCTTTTCCAGTCACAACTCTCGGGTTGCCAGGGATAAACAGGTACATCGATAGTAGCATTTTGCACCGGTCTGATAATTTAATTAAATTTAAATGAAAATAAAGATTATTTAATTATGAACACGGTGAAATAGGGTTGCCTGCGAAAAATCGGTCCTAAATTAGGGTTGTCGAATTTTAAAAAGTAAAATATTGCCGCGAGTGAATATGTACGACTGAGAGGTCCCAAGCAACTGTTCCGTGCGTTAGAAGAGGACAGAGCATAACAGCTGCGTAAGGTCTTCCCATTTAAACAAAGAGAGTGTGTATGCTTGTATTTGTCGTACGTGTTTACGTGTATATGCTGTGTATCATTTTGGAGTAATGTATTATAATTATATTAAAAATAGAAGAATAGTTCTTCAATATTATTTTAATTAATTATTTATATGTATATATTTAATGTGACATTAAAGTATACATATATATATATATATATATATATATATAGTAAATAAGATATATATATATATATATATATATATATATATATATATATATATATATATATATATATAGTAAATAAGAAGGTTATAACAATACATATGTAATACTAATTTAGAGTAATTTTTTTATTCGAAAAAAATGAAAAAAATTAAAATTCTTTAAATGGGAAGACCTTACGCAGCTGTTATGCTCTGTCCTCTTCTAACGCACGGAACAGTTGCTTGGGACCTCTCAGTCGTACATATTCACTCGCGGCAATATTTTACTTTTTAAAATTCGACAACCCTAATTTAGGACCGATTTTTCGCAGGCAACCCTATTTCACCGTGTTCATAATTAAATAATCTTTATTTTCATTTAAATTTAATTAAATTATCAGACCGGTGCAAAATGCTACTATCGATGTACCTGTTTATCCCTGGCAACCCGAGAGTTGTGACTGGAAAAGAATAGGCAACCTAACGTTTTCATATTCTATGGGCTCCGTACTTTCGATTGGTGTGGAATTTATATTATAAACAAACCGGTGAAATATTTGAAAAAAAATCTATTTTTAATTGTTAATTAATCATATCCTGGACTAAAATTTATGAGGCAACCCATATGTAATATAGTTATTGACATATTAAATTGAATATAAAATATGTTTCATCAAATAAACATCTCGGTGAAGGTCGCCTTATATCGGGATCTTAGACCAAAATGTTTTAAGGTTTATTTTGATGTTTTGTGATATGTTTCCCTTTAAAGAAGCTTAAACACAAATGTCATAGTTAAAATATCATAACTAACATATAATTTTAGACAAAGCTTCAAGTGTGAAACACAATCTAGTTATGAAACGTCTACAATATTATAAATTGTATTAATATAATGTTACTGACGCTTATTTCATTAGAAAATTTAAGATCACAAGCATCATACTTGAAATATTAAATAATATAAAATGAAACCAGATTTATATTCACTATAGTTCTTGGAAATTTCCTATCATTATTATCGCAACGGTTGACAACATTTGGTTTGTGGTGAAAGTTACATAAGGTCCTTGTGAATGAAATAAACATTTATTAGACTTTGAACTAGAAACAAATTTTCCACAAATAATAAAAATATTATATGCCGCTTAAAATTTCAAATTTGGATAAAAAAAATTATCCGAAAATTTAATTTCAAGGAAGAACTGAATGTACCACCTGTTAAATATTAAGAGACCATGACGATACCAAAGCAAATAAGTGTTACTTATTAAGGTAGTATCACCTTAAAAGCTATGTGGTAAAAGAAAAACAGCCAATATACGTATATGTACAAACTTTAAGTCAAAATAATTTTTGTTAAGTTTTATGAAGGATGTTGTTATCCTTCAAAAACAGGGTATCGTGATTTTTGTTTATTTTTATTTAATGTCAAAACTTATAACTACATATATAATCATGAATTTATGGACAATATTGTTAATCTAAATTTTGATATTTGCCTTATTCTTAAATTCCATGAGCCATATTTTTTATTAGTATCACTATGCTGGTTGTTCTTTTTTTTCTGTTGTAATTTATTGAAATTGGTAAAGTAAGAATTAAAACATTTTTTTATTTGTTCATGAATAAGGGCCCTTGTAAATATTTGTATCAAAATTTATACTGTTAGTTTTTGTTAATTGAGGAGAGTTTTGTTAATTCGTTGTGAAAATGTCATTAATGGATAAAATCCAATTAAAACTTTTTGTGAATTTCGAAAATAAATGAAACAGTCATGGTGTAATTTGCATTTTTATTTAAATATTAAAGTTATGTTCAAACGATTGTTAGCTGACAACAAAGATAAGCGCTCTTTCGAATATAACTACATTTATTAAACATGCCTTGCAAATAATTATAAAATAACTTATTACATAGAAAATGACATATTCCTTGTTTAAAAGAATGCCATCTTTTAAATAGACGAAACTTCTTAAGATTCAATGGATTCACCGTGCGGTTGCCGGGTCCCTCCCGTTGCAGGTAAAGGAGCTTCAACAGTTCTTGAGACGTGCGACCCAGGTGTTGATTTAAAGGGCCCCTTTCTAACGCGCGTTAAACGCTTGCCTCCACCTCCAAGCTCCTCTCTCTACCAAACCAAATTTGAAAAGAACCTACTAGGGCTGCTTTCGAAGTACGTTACAAGAATGAATTTATGTAAGTTTTATTTTAATAACAATACATATTACCGTATAGCATTAAGTATGTCTATTATTTTATAAGCTTGAAAATAATAATGTGTTTTTTTCCATAATAAATAAACATTCTTAGTATATTATATCCAACATTATATCTCTCTAAAACTCAATATTGGTGATTTTTAGGTGGCAGGTTTAATAATTTATTCAACAAATATGACGTTAGCATAGATACATACATTTGACGGATATTTTGATTATCAATATGGTACACTGATGAGTTTGAGGTTGTGAATGTTTCCAATATCAACAAGTGTCGAATGTTTTAAGTTTATACTTGGGGTCAACTAAATCTTTATTTGGGGTTGAAAGTTTACTCAGAAATCTCAAAATAAACATTACTTTTCACCGAGACACTTTGTTTCACTCTCATAGTTCCATGACGTCCTTATCGGATTTTTACTCTCACATTTAAATAATATAGTTAAATAATGAGATCTAAGATTTTCGCAAGTACTCATTTAAATGAAACTAATATTTTCGGATTTTACTTCGCGTTTTATTTTTGATTAGAAACTATTTAATTTAATTTCCTTTACAACAAGCGGGTGTTTATAAACTTGATTGTGACTGTTGCTTGTCATACATCGGACAGACATAGAGAAGCATCGGTACAAGGGTTAAGGAATACATTTCAGACGTCAGGAATAGGCGCGTTGAAGTCAGCAGTGTGTGAACATGCATTGGACAAACCAGGCCATTACATTAGATTTGATAAACCACATATCCTCGCTCGTGACGACAGATATACACCAAGGTTAATCCGCGAGGCTATTGAAATTAAAAAACACCCCAATTTCAATAGAGAAGATGGCTGGAACCTATCAAACACCTGGGATCCTCTTCTTAAAAATATAAAATCCCATGTCCGTGACCCCACCGCAGGACCTCGAGACACTGTGAGCGCATTCTGCCGGCATCCAGAGCAAATTAAGCAGAGAAAATTAAGAAATCGATGGCGATAGGAGATAAAATTACCAGACCAACTGACAGACACTCACATCTTGTTTGCCCGTGATCACGGTTTCTGAAAAGTAACCGAAACTTTAGGATTATGTAGTTTCTAATCAAAAATAAAACGCGAAGTAAAATCCGAAAATATTTGTTTCATTTTGATATAGTTAAAATCAAACAATATAAATTAAACATCTTAAAACCACCAGCTGATTGAATTATTACTGTCTATTATATACGTTTTAGAATTTTAATCCTCCAAAGTGGCCATATAGTATTTAACTTAGTTCTCTTCTTTATTATAGGAATGTTATTTAAATACAAAAAAAAAACAGAAAGGTTCAGTTTAATCACAACAGTAACATAATAATAATTTCATTAAACCTAAATGATAAAGTAGGACTAACAAGAAATTACTACTATTTTATGTATTAATGTGGCTATAAAATACAAAACAATTTGACTGATAAACATAGTATCCAAATGAAATGTGTCACGAATTGACATTTAAGGCGTTACGCTTGAATTACCCCTTTTATGAAATGTCATTGACTGTACAAAGTTAATATATTTAATATTATATATATGAAGTTAAATTCTGTAACGAAAGGTTGGGTGTATAAAAAATTATGGAACAAAAACCCTTTTTTATAATTTTATTTAAGTAATAAATGTAATAGTCACCTTTTATAAATCGTTATTCATTTATCAAACATTATTATTACCACTTATTGGAAATGCTCCATTTAAACATACTTTTTAATTTAAATTAAGGGCCAGATAAGTTCCCACACCAATACTAGACAGTTATTATATTAGCAACTAGCTTTTGACGCGACTCCGTCCGCATGGAATAGTGACTTATGGCAGATTTTTGGTTCTTCCCACATAGTTCCCGTTCTTGTGGGGTTTTCGGAATGGTCGAGTTCCCGTAGAATTTTCAGGATAAAACCTATGTTTTTTTTATTCACAATGAAGTACTCTTAACCATCAACATATTTATTTGTTTATTTGAATAAAGATTAATATTAATATTATGTTGATACAACTTAAACAAATTATTTCGACCAAATTAGGTACCATAAAAACGGTTTTTGTGAGTTAATCTTAAAAGATAGCCATATACTGTCGCGGAGTGTTTTTTTAGAATTAAAAGAGCTATTATTCTTTAATACATATTTTTTGTGTATCTTGAACCGTTTTCACGGCGCACGCAACGGAAGGCTTCAAATATAAAATAATTTCTCCCGTTTTTTACACATTTACCACTATATCTTTGCTCCTATTGGTCGTAGCGTGATTTTCTATAGCCTAAAACCTTGCTTGATAACTGGACTATCCAACACAAAAAGAATTATTCAATTGGGGAAGAGGAGAAGAAAAAGGTGAGAAAAGAAGTAAAAAGATGAAGGGTAGAAAATTGTCGAAAAACGGAAAGGGTTACCGGTTCTCTCATTTATGGGACGAAACGCAGACATTAAAGGCAACTTTACGCCGAACTTCTGTCAGAGGATGGTACTTCCCCGGTCAAGCTAAACCCTGTTCGAGATGCAGTAATTGACCAGATCTAGGATCTACCACCTTTTCCTTTTTTGGAATTGAAATAACAAAATAAATTCAACAGCAATGACTTGTTTATAGAGGTGAATTATATAAAGTAGATATATATAAAGATATATAAAAGGAAGGAAGAAAGTAGCGGTGGGAGGAAACTAGACACTGAAAAGATGATTCTCACTACGCGCTTGGTTATTGGATGACAGAAATGAGATGGAAAAGTTCTATTAAGTGATTCCTTATTATTAAAATACTTTTATTTTGAACATCACTCTCGGGACAAAAGTTCTGTTACATGTGGTGTTTTTAATTCTCAGTATAGTATTCAGATTACAAGTCTTATATATTGAATGATTAACCAGAGAAACTAAGAACTTTCAAAATTATACATGCTTAAAATGGAACTCTTCCAAGTCTTAGTCTTAATTAGTCTCTAGTAGTATTTTACTCGAAATATATGAGATAATTTAGTAAGCTTATCAGGGTATTGTAGAAATAAATTAATACCTAATTAAGTTGTTGGCAGTTTTTCTTTTTTAACACGTTTTAATAATATAAGGAAGAAATTAAAATACAAAAAATAGTCTCAGTCCTGTTTAAAACATAATTTATAATCGAAAATGTAAAGTTTATTCCTCAAAATATGAATGAATAAGAAAACTTTTCTATCAGTCACAATAGGATTTTATATCATTAAATTAATTAAAAATACTCCTCTACTCAAACGAACATTACAATTTTGTAAATTTATTGTATTAGTTAATATTTTTATCACATAAAAGGCCTTGTCATCCTTTCTAATTAAATTTTGTATGTATTGTCAAAAACTTTTTGTTATTAATATATAAAATGGCAAATTAGAGTAATAAAAATCCAATTTCAATTATATGTATAATTGTGATTACATTATTTACCATACAAAATCTCTTATACTTCATTCAACAATAATTACAATCTTTAAAAGTTTAAAGAATCCTTGGAGGCAGATAACAAAAAGTAAAAATGACAGACACTTCCTTTTCTTGAAAATAAAAATATTTATTATACAAGTTTATATAAATAAACGTTTTAAATATTTTATTGATTTTAAACGTCTTCTGAAGCTGGTGAACTTAGGTTCAAGTTAAATATCCTTACATTCTGTTGGTAATAGTCTGCGTATTCACAAAAAGTCTTTTTTACCTTTAACCCTTACATTCCACCAAAATATCATCACCTCTAACTCAGTTACTTTACGTGTACAGTAGAAAGAAAACTTACATCGAGTAGTTAATGCTTTATAGGGAATGTGTCCAGATATTAAACCATATTATGTGATAACTACACAGGAAACCAGATAATATTGAAGAATCGTCAGACCATTTTTGGTTTATATTCCTCAAATGAATAATCTTTCACTGTAGTGATTTTTCAAATCCTTCCAAGGTATCTCTTTTATAAATATTAAATTTCAAAAAGTGTTTAAACAATGTAGCTTTTGCTTCTGCTATATAATTTGTAGCCGTAACATACATTTTTCCTTCCCCAGGAATGCCAGCACAAGAAATAGTCAGTAGTGGAAACATTTTATTTTTTTGGGTCGTCATTTCATACAAGGCTTGAACTTATTGTTAAATACATTTATACAATCTGATAAATAAGAAAAAAAAATGGAAATTTTTAGGTGCCTTAAAAATATCCATCTACTATTTAATATAAAAGACGAGATGTATGGAAAAATTAAAGAATCGTAGAACACATGTCTTTTCAAATTTGCTGGTTTTTATTTTTAATACAGAAATACATATGTATCTTTAACCTATTGAATAATAATCCAATTTGTAGACTAGTCTGCCGACAGTAATGGGGTAAAAAATTACTTCAGGTAAAAAGTTTGTACTCCTTACCCACTGCTAAACAATGGCCTCTTCTCTCATTCAGAAGGTTTGAGCATTTATCACCACGCTTGCTAGAGATGGGTTGGTGATTTCAAAAGTAAAATTTGAAATTATACTATTAAGTTTTCTTTCACCGTCTGTCAGGGTGTCTAAATACTCTTAAATAGTACATATGACTCGGAAACATCACATTTGTACTAGCCAGGTTTCGAACCCGAACCCTCATGCACGGAAGACGAGTCTTTAACCTCTAGGCCACCACGACCTGATGTAAATAGATCAAGGAGGGTAATATATATTTTAAAAAATCGTAATTACGTCCAAATAAATAAAAAGATAATGATATCTATCATAATAAAGGTACAAGACTATTATCACAATTTCATAGTAGCGAAATTTTATTATTTCTTATATGAATTAGTTCTTATATGATATATTGTATTCTTAGATCTTGATCTTGAACTTGATCAGAATTGACTTTTTAAAAATAATATTCGACACAATTTCACTAGTATTTTATTAAATTTATACAAATATACAAACAATTTTAAGTTAATAATTTACAACTGTCTCCCTTTTTTACTTATCGTGAAATCCAATTTGAATATAACGTGAATAAAATATTTGAACACACTCCGAAAATCTACTGTCAATAATCTATCACACCAGCGCGCGTTACGAAAGAAAAGAGTCCTGATTTTCTTTGGCACCTCCTTATAAGTGGTTTACCCCACTCATAATACATAAATTAAATTTTAACTAAAACCATATTCAGTTTTTTGAAAAAATAATAAAAACTGAACTTATAAGCCTTAAAAGGGATTTCAAGTGATTACAAATTAAAGACTATATCTTGATTTTTCATAACTATGCCATTGTGTATTAATAGGTTTTTTCGACAAAAAAAAACTGTCGCCGGTTAATTGATTTATGTAGCGTACCCGTCGAAATTTAATAACTACTAAGAATAGAAAAGTGGATAAATTATGAACTTGTAAAAATAACAACGGTTGTCGAAAATACAATCGGCATTAATAAGATATTTTAGTTTTGTTTATTTAAAGATGTGTTTAGAACATGTTAATCGACTTGCTATGCGTCTTAATTTATGACGATATCTACAAGACTGCGTTTTTATTTTTGTTTATAAGAAAAATTCGTTGTTTATCTTTCTATTACTTAGGTGTAAAATTGTAAAGGTAATAAAATAACAATCATCTGAAATAGATGTATGATAATAATTATAAAAAGATACATAAATTATATTTATTCATTATTTCGGTTACATATAACAATATTTTTTATAAATGCTTCTAATCGGGGTTATACAGTTTTGCACACTTGCACGGGGGGATGTTAAAGTAATCTCGTTATGGTGGCGTACTCGTATTTGTTGATGTGTTGAACTTCAAAGTGAATTTGGTTTCTCTTTAGTCCATTTATTACTTCTAAAAGAGTATATAAGGCAGGTTTTATGTAAGCCTCTAACTAAATTAGTATATTTTCTTATTAATAGTGATTATAATATTGTAAAATTTTGTAAAAAAAAAAATTGTTGACGTACTTTAAGTTACAGAGTAGAAAAATTTCCATTAATTTCTTTCTTTTATTTCTGTGAACGGCATTTGATGCTTGGCAAAGTTTTCAAAAGGAAAAGGAAAGAGTTTAAGTTTCAAATTCACATATAATTAATAATTAATTGAATTGGTGGTAAAAATACTATTTTATATATTTTCATTTGATTTTGACTGTTTAGTAATTAAATAAAAACAATTATGTTATTTATACTTAAGATATATTTAGAAAATATTTTAAGGCCTTTATTTGCATCTTTGTATCTATATACATAATGAATTAAAAAACTTCGATATGGCTATCATTTGCAACTGTGACTTGTAAGATTTATTGTGAAATGACTAGAAAGCCCTTTCTAAAATAGAAATATTTTAATATATTTAAATGGTAAATCATCTACTTAATTTATAGATTTTTTATCGTCAATATGATATAGTTATAGCTATAGCTATTGTTGCCAACAGCAGAATATGTTTATATCAATAATATACATATAATATAATAAGAAGAATCACTATAAAATAGAATATATATTCTGAGGATATCTCCATTCATTCTTCAAGTCAATATATCACGATTCAATGACGTCGAAGTGAATTATAATCTAGATTCACGAATCGCATTGTTCTTAGAAAATATTTTTTTTTTGTTTTTATTGAATTTATCCTGCGGTTCGACTGTAATTTTGTTTGTATACTGTACTATGAAATGTGAATATTAATTTTATATCCCCTATTCCCTTAATCTCCTTTTCTATGGGACTTCTTTCTGCATTTCGATGCGTTGTATTTGACAGTCACCAGGCTTGTAAAAGCATAAATAATACTTTATCAATTTTCCCTTCTTTAAAATAAGCCTCACCTGTTGTCTAACTTACACATTTTTTCCCCTTTTTTGCACCAACTCTTTATATATATTTTTTGTTAATATATATTTTTTATTCTCTTCTGATTACACATGAAAAAGATAATGGCCGGATACATATAGTATAATATTGTATGTCCGTCGTGTATATTTAATGTCTTTCACTGAATCTGATTCAGGTCAACCCAAACTAAATTTTATTTTTACATAACCTGTATTTGCATCTTCATAAATTTTCAAGTTTCTGACTGCTTTGTGTTGTTCAGTTACTTACGTTGTATTTTTGCAAACACATTCACTTGTTTTATATTTTACAACAATTTTATTTTTTATTTATTATTTATTTATTTTACAACATTAATTTTTTTCAAACATAAAGTAATAGAGTTAATTTTGTAAACCATTTAAGTACTCATAAATTTTATTTAAAAATACTAGAAAATCACTCACCGGATTGTGTGAAAAGATTCCACCAAGAAATATTGGAGTACAAATTTAAAAAATATTATTTAATTGAATGTATGTACTTTGTACAAATAATCTGTAAAAGCATGTATGCTATCATTTATCGTAAGTAGGAATCATTTAAAGGAGAAATCCATTAAAGAAGATTAAATGAAAGTCAGTTCTAGACCCATTCATATAGAATGTGAGTTTTGTTATATAATTATAGCATCAGCAATTTTTGCATCAATTTTTGAATTAGTATGACTTTATTAAATTCTAGCTTTTAAAATAATTACTAATGTATAACAAGGAATAAGAGATATAAATTTTATGTTATCAATCTTTTATTTCACCTTTTTAAATTGATGGAAAACGTGAATAGAAATACTATAACATACTAAAGCGTTGAGTCACTAATTTTCTCTTTGTTGTAACTTGTGTCACTTTATTTCAAATATATATTTTTTAAGCGAGGTAACAGAAACACGGGGAGAATTATTGATAATACTTTTAACTATCGTTTTTACAATAAAATATTTGCATATTTATATGAAAATCTATATTCATTGTGGATAAATTAATAGTTAGGCATATTTAAGTAATTTCAAAAATTTTTTTTTTGCTTGTATAACATATTTGCGGGGTTATAATTTTAACTTAAACCACAAAATTCAGCCATTTTGATTGTTTAATTGTAAGATGTTAAAATAATTTTAAGGGACCATAAAATATCAATTGCTATTTTTTATAGACTGGATATAAGACGAGTTTACTTAACACTCATACACAACATATATATACATAAATATATTATAAAGAAGACATTGTATTTCATAGAAGATTTATAGGATGATTGAGTAAATAAAAACAGCATCAAAGAAGGTGCTGAACACGATCATAAGATGATTATTTGAAGTTCTTTGAGGTTAGAAGAAAAAAATGCAACAAGTATATACACTTATACTCTTGTTTTCTTATTAATTTCTACTATTGAATTCTTTCAAGGAACGAAAATATTTTTTAGAGACCCCAAAACCAAACTTCATTCAGTCGTGCAGTCTCTACTGCACTAAAGAGATTGAATTATTAATGTATACTTTGTACGAAAGCCCTTTCACTCTGTCAGGAAATGTAAAACTTAGAGATTTAATTTGTAAAGAGTCAATTATGTCAAGTTGGTTCTTTATTTATACGGTTGATGTCATGAAATACTTTTGTTTATATAAAGTGAAATAATGTGGACACATGTAAATGGAGCTTCAAAACTGTTTATCTACACTAACGATTCAAAGTTGAATTGAAATAATCTTTCAACTAATTTGACTTTAATAATGGATGTTTTTATATTAAAATATATTTAATGTTTTTACCGCAAATTACTTTAATCAGAAAATATTCCTAAAATCATTCCAATACTTACCTACTACACACGACAACTTTAAAATATAACTTCATTCTACTTTCAATCTTTCATAAAATTTTGCTTAAAATTATTAGTAATCAAGATTAGTACATTAAATACAATAAGAAAAAGGAAGTTGATTCAAAATCAAATGGACTTAACTACCATTGGCATAATTAATAAAAATTATCTCATCATCATCAGCCAAAAGACGTCCACTGCAGGACATAGGCCTCTCCCAAGGATCTCCACGACGACCGGTCTTGTGCCACCAGCATCCAGCGGATTTCACCAGGTCGTTGGTCCACCTTGTTGGGGGCCTACCCACACTGCTCATGGTAGCTCATGGTCGCCACTCAAGAACCCGTTGGCCCCATCGGGCATCGGTTCTGCGAGCGATGTGCCCTGCCCACTGCCACTTAAGTATTGCAATTCTTCGGGCTATGTCGGTGACTCCCGTTCTTCTGCGAATCTCCTCATTTTTGATTTGATCACTCAGTGAAACTCCGAGCATAGCCCTCTCCATTGCCCTTTGAGTGACCTTGAGCTTTCTAATAAGGCCCATCGTGAGCGGCCACGTCTCAGTACCGTAAGTTAACACTGGCAACACACACTGTTCGAAGACTTTTGTCTTGAGACACTGCGGTATTCTGGACGAGAAGATTCTCCTAAAATCTGTAATAGGAATGGATGCATTACCTCTGAAAATCAATTTGGATGAATTAATGGTCTTAACGAATTTATTACGTTTATATTAATTTAATTCGATCAGTTAAATAAATAATACTTTATGTAATGAATAATATATATATATAAATATATATATATTATTCATAAAACTGTTTAAAATGCGAAACCGAATGCGAAAAGATGCGAAACCGAAGAAAAGTAATCTCTTTATTACAATTTATCGAAAACATTTATATCCAGATATGCGGATGTTGGGAGTTCTACATGATAAGGTTTTCAATATATTAAATTAAGTAACAAAATATTGATTGTTTTTTTACCAAAGAATTAATTGTTATATGATATCATGACTTTGACAAACTTAAATTGTCAATTTATCACAATTGATGTTAGATTCACGTGTTCATTTTAGGCTGCTGTATAGAATCCATTAAATAAAATAGTACTTTAATAGTCCCGATCGGTTGAATTAATTTCTTTTAATTGACTTTTACGATATAATTTAAAGGATTAATGACTTTTAAGTCACATATTAAATTCTACAGTAACTGATACTTTTCTGTTTTTAATAATGTTTAACGCTTTTATATTTTTAAATACATTTACGTATAGTTGAATAATTCCCATAAATTCTAGGGATTGTATTCGGTTGATGCTTTATTTTCCTATAAAATTTAAATCACAAATGAATGATACTATTAAAAAAAAAGAAATGTTTTACGCATTTTCTTTTTCAAGCAATACACTTTAGATTGATCATATAACATAACACGACGAATTTATGAAGATATAATACACTGAAATTATTAAAAAAATCGATACTTCCGTAGTACATACATATATGCATAATACAATATGTACATTGTACAAGCCCTGTACAAGCTTTTACTCGACTTGCAATGTTTGTTTGTTCGGGTAAAATCTTAGAATTTTTTCTCGAAATAGATATTTTCAATCGATTAAGCTCAAATATTGTATACAGGTGTAATTTGGATGATAATGCATGGTTATGACGAGATGTTTAAGCCAACACGGCAGCATGGCCAACATAGAGGACTAGTCATTAGGATATTACAATGAAGGGATTGTCTGCAACACTCGAATTAAATCGAATTAAATGTTCAGCGATACCTAAAATAACAAAAGAAATTAAAAGAAAAACCTTACTGACAGAGACAAAACATGAAATTATTTGTAAAATCGTTAAATAAATACAAGTTATAAAATATACCGTTATTATTAATATTTTTGGATATTAATAAAATTTCCAGTTAAGAGTCGAGAGACAGCTAAATATAAAAGTTCACTAATAAGACATCTTCAAATAATGTATCAAATTCATTGATCTCTGTAAATCAAGCCAAGATATTATTTTAGAGGCCCTTAAATCAAAACAAATTTTTATGAAATATTGAAATACATTTTTATCCCTGTTTTCATCGAACACAGAATTGTTAAAATAATGAGGTGCCCTTGTTATATGTATGACATGATATTTTCATATATTTTTATTGTAAACTAGTTTTTGGCCCGCGACTTCGTCCGCGTTAGTTTCGTCATTAATCGTCATATATATAGCGACCGGGCGAACTCTATTCCGTTTTAGAGGCCATTAATAGTCAGGTTTCTCCTGTTTCAATCGAACAGAATGATTGACATATTAGTTAGTTCTCAAATCTAATGTCAAAGAAAACGTTTGTATGGGAAATAGAAAAGGGCTGTTTTTAGGGTTTTCCCGGAAATGAATCAATTTTTTTCAGCTTTAAAACCTTCCCTGAACTTCCAAAAACATTTCAAGACTAAGATAAGGTAAATCCGTTCAGTCGTACTCGAGTTTTAGTGAGACTAAGGAACAGCAATTCATTTTTATATATATACTAGAAGACCTGGCGAACTTCGTATCGCCCTATAATCAAGAAATATCTATAACGTTTTTTATTTATAGTTTTGGAGTTTACCTGTAAGCCATAAATCTCCGTGTTTTGAAGTGCGACAGAATGATTGACAAATTAGTTAGTTGTCAAATCAAATGGCAAAAAAAACATTTGTATGGGAAATAGAAAAGGGCTGTTTTTATGGTTTTCCCAGTAATGAATAATTTTTTTTCAGCGTTTATACATACCTTCCCTGAACCTCCACGAACATTTCAAGACTAAGATAAGATAAATCCGTTCAGCTGCTCTCGAGTTTTAGCGGCACTAAGGAACAGCAAACCATTTTTATATATATAGAAGAAGATTTGTTTGATTTTTAAGATCTTAACATTTCGTGCCTATAGTCCGGTCAGACTAGACATTCGAGGTTACATAAATTCGCAACAAGCTGAATTTTGGTACAATTGTTCAAAACACGATTATAAACAATAGCTGAAAGTTCCCCATCATTCCCGTGTGTGGAAATTTTTTTATTCTAGGTTAAATTTCAAAAAAATGAGTTTTTCACGATTTTCAGCAAAACGGTAAGTATTATCAGAAAAATACCTCAGACTAAAATTGTAGATCATTAAATTATGTATAAAAAATATATCAATACTTATTTTCTCACGAGTCACCGTTTCGGAGATATAACGATTCAAAAAGTTATAAAAGTTGTTATCGTCATAACATGCACGAATACGACACGTATATACATCTAGAGTTATTATATCTTTATATATATAATTCTTGTGTGAGTGTGTATGTCACTGAACTTCTCTCAAACGACTGGACTTGAAATTTTTTGTGTGTGTTCAAAGGGATCTGGGAATGGTTTAGATTCACAATTTTGTCCGCTGGACAATGTTTTTTTAATCTTTATATATAAAAATGAATTGCTGTTCTTTAGTCTCACTAAAACTCGAGAACGGCTAAACGGATTTATCTTATCTTAGTCTTGAAATGTTCGTGGAGGTTTAGGGAAGGTTTAAAACTGAACAAAATTGATTCATTTCCGGGAAAACCCTACAAACAGCACTTTTCTATTTCCCATACAAACGTTTTTTTTCAATAGATTTGACAACTAACTAATATGTCAATCATTTTGTCGCACTTCAAAACATGGAGATTTATGGCTTAAAAGTAAACTCCAAAAATATAAATAAAAAAAATAACAGATATTTCTTGATTATAGAGCGATACAAAGTTCACCGGGTCTTCTAGTTTTATAATATATATATAACAGTCAGCTGATTCGACGCCGAAAATCTGGGGATTTTCTTCTTTCACTCTCTTCATTTAATTTCTCGCTACAAAATAAGCATAGTTCTTTGACACAAAAAGCTGATTCACTGATAATTGATGTACTACGAGGAGGACTTGCTGTGGATGTACTGACTTCTTGTTCTTCACGTTGTCTTTTATTAGCAGCAAAAAAAGAAGACTTTCGAGTATAATTTTTACGGCAATTTTCATACACTGTCACAGATTTCTGATTTTTGAGATATTTCAAAAAATCATCAGCTCTTTCGATACTTGCATTAATTAATACCATGTTCAAAAGTAGCAACTTCGCTTTCAGTTAAAAGTTTACACAAATCAATCAATATTTATATATAAATCTTCTTCTTCTACCTGGCAATTTCTCAGCTATAGCCAGGATCTGCCTTACATGTTGTGAATAGTTTTGGCTATTTGTTTTTACGACTGGACTCCTGCCTGACATCAATCCTCTCTGGGAATCAGCATTAATCAGTGATGTCTAAATACTCTTAGAAAGTACATATAACTCGGGAAAATCACATTGGTACTTGCCCGGGCTAGGATCGAACCCGCACCCTCGCGCATGAGTGGCGGGCCTTTTAACCACTAGGCCACCACTGACTGTTATATATATAAAATATAACAACTCTAGATGTACGAGTATATACGTGTCGTACTCATGCATATTATGACGATAACAACTTTTGAATCGTTATATCTCAGAAACTGTGGCTCGTAAGAAAAGAAGTATTAATACATTTGTTATAGATAATTTTATGATCTACAATTTTAGTCTGAGGTATTTTTCTGATAATACTTACCGTTTTGCTGAAAATCGCGAAAAACTCATTTTTTTGACATTTGACCTTGAATAAAATTTTTTCCACACACGGGAATGATGGGGAACTTTCAGCTATTATTTATAATCGTGTTTTGAACAATTGTACCACAATTCAGCTTATTGCGAATTTATGTAATTTCACCCTAATTTTTGGTCTAATTTGATCGGACTACTATGGCATACTATTAATTATAATAACGATAGAAACAAAGACCTTGTATGTAGTTTTTACAATAATGATTTAGGTATAGTCCGAAAAAATTATATGAGTTTCATTTAAAGACCAGCTTTCCAATAAAGTGATAGTCGAGTCAAAGTTGTTGTAAATGTATGTATATAAAGAAAAAATAATTAACTAATAAAACCAAAACATACTCAGATTACCATTGTTAACGTATTTTAAATGGGGTATATTTTCATGAGTTTTGATATTTTAGAGCTATTTTTAAATGAAAAAGTAAAATAACACAATTTAATCTCTCAAAGCTCATGTATGGTATGGACAAATATATGTAGAATAATATTCTTGAAGCTAAAATTTTTGTGATGTCTATAAAGATTTTGTATGCAACAGCTAAATCTATCAGAATTAATGTCACTTGTTACGTTAAAGTGATACATAAGTCTTACACCTGATGAATGATCGATCATGGATACTCGATATAGGCAATAATTTAAAGTTCGGATCGTAAGAGACAGTGAGTGATACTTTTTGGCAATTCTAATGTTTTTATCATAAAATTGAAAAGCTTACAATAATAACATACCATTTTTAAAAAAAATCAAATACTGAAACAGTGGTTCACCATGTATTGCATTCGTGTACATTTTTATTTTCTTGTTCGTATCAATCAAGTTGAAGGAGAAGGATTTGATTCTTCAAATTTATGGTGACATTTTCAAAATTGACTTTAAAAATATGAATAAAATCCATACTGAAATTTAAATTTTATAACGAGTTCAACAACTTTATTTCTTATTGATTTCAATAGTAATTAATTTATTAAATCGATGTATAATAGTGATTGATTAGATAATGGTTAATAAAATATAAAACAACTTGAATATTGACACCATTAGGTAGAAAATTCTATGCATAATATAAGTACAGCATTTAAAAATGGGCTCTATTCCTTAAATTTACAACAGCAAATAAATAAGTCTAAATAAGAAATTTATTTACATAAACAATATTTCCTTCTTATATCATAATGGTTTTTTCCTAGCATGTTCATTAAAACAGTTCATGCGTTTAAAATTTCGAGCTAAATACACACAAGTTAGTAGACGTAATTGCTTTTAAAATATAGCACAATAGACTAATACATAATAAATTTAAGCACTTTACCTTTTTTATTTAAAAAAAGAAATCTTTTGTTTTTAAAAATGTATGTAAAGTTATTGAAGAAAATGTATGTATAGTTGTTGAAGAATGTTTGATTTCTTAATGTTCAATCTTCATTTTCCGACTTCTTCTTACTTCTACTACATTTACAGGAACCAACTTTAACTTCATTTTTTGCATGAAGTTTTTAATTACCTAATTAAATAGTAGGATTTTGTGTTACAAAATTAATTTATGGTTACCGGAGATTCTTGTTTAATAACTGTTAATATCTTAATGATAACTGCTAAAAATAACTTAAAAGTTTTGTTTTGAACTGTATATTGCTGTATATATAATTATTTATTTTTCATTTTCATTCTTTTTGTGCTACTCTATATGGACTTAATTTTGATAAGGAGGATAAGTTTAAAATTTAATTTACATATGAACAATATCTTATTAATGGGTTAATGTCGATAGTAACATAATCTACAGATACATCTTATCTATCTACATCTTATTGTGGCTTACGCTTGATTAATAGCAAGGCTGTACTAAAGCCAGAGATATATCCATGCAGGTATATCACTTTCAATAAAGGGTCAAATCAACGGCCTCAAAATTCACCTGAGCATTATACGTAAATGAAATTCTACCTCCATACCCTTTAGTAAACATATAGTTCCAAGAAACATAGACATTTGTTTCCTGTTGCCTTCAATATTTGACTTCGAATTTAAGAAAGATATCAGTAAAGATATCATTAGTAAATGAAAGTTTGAGTAAGAAATTTTTAATTCAAAACCTAGTATTTATTCGATCAAAATTTTGTGATAAATAAATGATAGAATAAATATTAAAAGCTATATTCATTAAAAGGTTAATCACAAAAAATACATGGAAGTCATGTGTATATACACATACATATAGTTTACGTGACATGAAACACTTGCATGGATTTGGGTTGCATCATTTTTCAAGCTAATGGGTCTTAAGTTGGGTCTTACATCTGACCATTTCGATTACAAAAATGAAGTGTTATTTAGTTGAACTTCTCTAAGTAAATGAAAGTGAATCCAAAGAAAATACCGAATCGAAGCGTTATACGTGTCCGCAAATTATCCGTTTCATTGAAGTGCTCCTTTGTAAACAACATTTTTGTTTTTTGGTCCAACTTTAACTCATATAAAGCGGATGGTTTCCAAACTCGTGAACACGCAAAATATAATTGCCCATGTGAAAAACAATGATTTTCTAAATTTATCCCGCAAATACTAAATGGTTTTAAGAGTTCAAACTACAAACACAATACCGGTTTGTCACATGAAATTAACTGAGCAGAGAACAATGACTAGCTGTCAAACAATGTATCGTGCACCGGCACCATTTACTTAAAATATTGATTTGTAGTACATGTTATGTATGATGGCGCTGTATGTGAAAAACGATATTCCCGCTTTTCTGTTGAATTTTTTTGTTATAAACCTCAAGGAGCCTGAGACCTTTCCAACGAATGCAAAACCGTGGAAATTGGTTCGTTCGTTCTTATGTTATAGCATCAGGATGGAAAACCGGCCTTTTTTTATTTGGTATATCTCTTACAAATATCTAATTACGAGTATCATCTTTACGTCATTACATATCTGTCATTATACGTCAATTGCATAGCTGTCAATTGTGTTTCGTTATTCCACGTTTTATAGTGACTGACGTTTCATGTCAAGTCCCACGGGAATGCTGTCGAACGGGATAAAAAGTTCCTATTGCATTTTCCTGGCTCTAAACTACCTGCCTGCCAATTTTCAGCTAAATCGGTTCAGCCGTTCTTGAGTTATAAGTGGAGTAATTAACACGACTTTCTTCTATATATATATAGATTTACGAAGAGAACTGTCCAGTCTTTTTTGTAAACATAAGCAACTCTTCCTGTAAAATTATTTAATTCATGCAAGTAATTACATACATTAAAAGATGTTTAAGAAACCTGCATCGAAAGTTACCGTAATTAAAAAATTCTAAAGCGAACATAGTTAAAATCTTACTTTAATCGCGAATGCTCCGAAAACAATTGAAGATATAACAAAGAACGTCGCAACATTATATCTCTATTATATGTAGTTTTGTTACAATATGTAAGCGATTTTTATATAAAAAAATTATTAAAATACCACTGCTTGAAAAGGCTCTTTATTTGTACCTTAGTATCAAAATAAATAATTTATATATACTCTTTATTGCACTGAATAATTAACAAAGGTTATTATATAACTTTTTGAATTATTAGATTATGACATTCCATTCAAAAGATATCATGAGTTAAAAATTTTGAAAAATATCCGCTCGGCGGCTAACTATGCGTTGTAGAATTGTAGGCGTCAGTCGGGCACGGAGGCACGGGCGAGGAGTTCAGGGGTTCAGCGAAATAATAGCTAGAATTAAATTTCCTATTTTTTTATTTCACGCAAAATAATGTAAATATTTGTGTAAATGTCACGTTTAATGCCCGTGCGAAGCTGCTACATGTATATATATCTTCCATTACAACGTTCACCGTTTTTCTGTAATGTATTTAGCATCAGCATCGCACCCGGGCCGGGTCGCTAATTATGATATAAAATCACAAAATATTCAAGATTTTTTCATTAGACTTAACACTTTATAGAATCAAGTTTCAAATGTGTGAAGAGTAAATAGATTTACATACCAATTACAAATCGATAATGACAATTATGATGAATACAATTTTTTTAAAGATGTTTCCATACTATTTCAAAAGCTGGTGAGTGAAGTGCCTAAATATAAAACTTATTTTAAATAAGCTTTAAACATATTACATAATTATTTATGTGCATACAAATAAGACTAAGTTGAAGGTTGACTTTATGTGAATTGATATTAAACTTTGTGATTATTACTTTAAAAAAAATGTCGTCTAAATTCAAACAAGCTAGTCTTCTAAGATCCCATGCAAATCTGAAACAGAACTTTTAAATTAAAAGTTGGTCTAAAGTGTCACTAGAAGTAAGTGAACTGGAAACCTGGAGTGGCAACGTTAATTAAATTTTAGCCCGCTTTAAAATTTCGGTCTATATTACATATTATATATTTCCTAAACTGACCTTTATAGGCAAACTTGATTTTTTTAAAAATATTGTTTATTATTATTCATTGCAATTTAATCGGATTAGGGATCACAGGGCTAGATATAATATTAATGTCAAGTCTTAATAATCCAGTGTGATGGGTTAGGCATGGACGGTAATAAATGGACGGTAATAAATTATGAAATTGTTGCCGAAACTTATATTAATTTAAAAATAACAAATTCGTTTTAAAAGCGATAGCTTGTATGGTACAGGAATTTTCATTCTACCTGAATCTTGTTGAGTGCATTGCAAGCCCTCGGCTTCACATCGTGTGACGTATGACCTCTATTACGAGCCTAATCTCCTAGCCTTTCGCACTTATATCATGAATGCAGCTCCAATATTCATATAGAATTTTCACCAGAATATTTAATTGGGTTACTGTTCACTGTGATACATTACTGAGAAGTTTCTAAACTTATTTAAAATAAAACACACATTATTAATAATATATTTTACAAGTAAATTTACGATTTATAGTTATGAGTTCATCTTTTTACATATCGTTTGGGTACAAAAATACCCAAATTTATTTCTTTAAAAGACTAACGTTGAAAGACCTTTTGTCTATTTTGATTTGAAATTTGATTGACACCTTTTCATGGGCTTCTTTCTCTATTAAAGTCTTAATAATAATAAATATTAGTTATATTATAAAGTTCGCTATTACCAGAAGGTACTCAAAATAACTTTTCATCAATTTTGTCCCGGTTTTATTGAAGGATTTCATTTTTACTAATTTAAATATAAGAAGTGAAATAAAATATATAAACCAAAAAAACGCTTTTTTAATTTTATTTTGTAATAAATGTTTCGTCAGAATTTTGTTAAAAATTGATGAAAGTCATTGTTTTGTAAATAATATTATGACGACTTTATTCTTTAGTTTTTTATACATATTCTATCATAGTTGTCATTGAAATAATTTTTTACTACTGGTTAGCACGAATAAACACTGAAGTATAACAAATACGACCGCAAATATATTCCCTGCAATATATCATATATCGAAATGCTTGTACAAATCATTTTTCCTGGATACGGCTTTTCAAAATAGTCACAAATTTATATTAAGTAAGCAAAAAAAGTCAATATATTATGGTTAATAAATTTGTAGCTTAATTATTCAACATGTTTTAAACAACTTTAAAAGACTGGTTTTCAAGATGACTATAAATTAATTAGTTTTCGTTACGTGATCATTGTACTAAAGAAAAACCTACACCAAATTGTTCAAACTTTAACTGAATAGTACAAAATAATATTCTACTTCTTTCAAAATAAGAAAATTAAAAGACAATTAAAAAATCCTTGAAACCGAAATGACACTAAAATAACGATTTTAAATATATTTTCCCCTCTAGTCATTTTACATCAGGGATTAATACGAGTACAACATTCGTCACGTCCCTCGGTCCATATCCACAGGGAGTAACGGGAGACATTCTTATATATTCATACCAAACACATTCCATTTGCAATTTTGAAAATACGAAATATTTGAAAAGTGTTCCAAAAATGTTGTAAATTTTTATGATTCCGTGTCGGCGTTACAATATTTCTATAATTCAATATCAGAAGTATTTTTTAGCATCAATATAAAAAATTGTAAAATATAAAGATACAATAGCATCCGAAATATTTATAATATAATATGTACTATGAACGATTACTGCTTTAAAGATAGTGAACAAAACCTCTAAACATTAGAAAAACGAAATTTAATACGACAAAATTTTATAATGTTTTAGTACAAAGCAAGCACTATAAAATTTATTTATTTGATCATCCTTTTTTATATTCATTGTCTTTTGCAAAGTGTTTTCAAATATTTTAAATGGTATAAATCTTTTATATTTTGAAAAAAAATTTTGCATTAAAATATGTTTTGATGTATATGAATATTGGTTTTAGAGAAAAAGTTATTTTATTTTAAAGGCAACCAAGGATTTACTTTCTCCGGCAGAGTCCCGAGGCAAGCACTCGAAATACCGTGGCCCTGCCTAGGTGGCGTGGAAGAGGAACACCCAGGGGTTTTAGTGGGTCTAACCTCACTTACCCGGTCAAGTCCCCGCTCGGCCGGGTATCTGTGAGCAGATTTCTCCTGGGAAAACAAAAAAAAAGGATTTACTTATTTGTTGAGAGGCTATAAAATCACCAGACATTTTTTAAAGGAAAGGTAAAGACGAAAATTATACAAATTTGGATAAGTCGGAATAAATAAAAACATACGTTTATTGTGGTCAAAATTTTAACCTTCAACTATTAATTATTATTTGACAACTTTGAGAAGTAATCTTTTTAATATCTACTTTACAATACCTTTTCTTTCAAAAGCATAAACAATAATTAATTTACATCAAAATGTTAATGGATTAAGGTATAAAATAAATGATCTTCACTTAAATATTATACACTGTGACTGCGACGTTACCATTATTTTTTTTTTATTACGCAGTTTCATTTTAAAATATCATAGAACGTTCTACAAGAAGTGACATTAGTAACGTCAGCGAGGCTGGCGTCTCTCTCTTTAAAAACAACTAATGTTTAATAAATCGGATATGTATATATAATTTATTCTTTACTAGTATACCCGGCGAACTCCGTTTCGCCACCAGAAGGCTTTTATATAACATTTCGTTTGGTGATTAAAAGATGAACAATTTTTTGTTTCATATTTGAAAAGGAACATTTTTATTTCATTTCACAACAGTAATGAATTCATTTCGATTACAAAAATGAAGTGTTATTTAGTTGAACTTCTCTAAGTAAATGAAAGTGAATCCAAAGTAGATACCGAATCGAAGCGTTATACGTGTCCTCAAATTATCCGTTTCATTGAAGTGCTCCTTTGTAAACCACATTTTTGTTTTTTGGTCTAACTTTAACACAAATAAAACGTATGGTTTCCAAACTCGTGAACATACAAAATATAACTGCCAATGATTTTCTAAATTTATCCCGCAAATACTAAATGGTTTTAAGAGTTCAAACTACAAACACATCACCTAAATATTTTTATTTTTATATAGTAGATTTCTTACAAATATCTAATTGTCATCCATACGTCATTACATATCTGTCATTATACGTCAATTGCATAGCTGTCAATTGTGTTATTCCACGTTTTATAGTGACTGACGTTTCATGTCAAGTCCCACGGGAATACTGTCGAACGGGATAAAAAGTATCCTATTGCAATTTCCTGGTTCTAAACTACCTCCCTGCTAATTTTCAGCTGAATCGGTTCAGCCGTTCTTGGGTTATAAGTGAAGTCACTAACACGACTTTCTTTTATATATATAGATTTCTAAGGTCGTATTATAAATTATGTATCCATTTTTTAATAGTTATTATTCTTATGTTTCAATTATTTTAAAATAAAAAAAGGATTAAATCAAGTTTATTAATTAAATAAGTGCTGTTTGTTTTATGAAATCTGAATTATATGTAAGCACTCGCTAATTCTTAAATATTTTATTTTATTATTTTTATTTCATAACTTAATACATTGAAATTGAGCTTCTAATAAGTAGTATGGATATACATACATATATGTATAACGTAAATAAGATATCCTTTACATACATGTCGGATAGTATTAAATATATTGGCGGTATATATACTAATTGACTATTACCTTAACACTTACCTGAATACTTTATAATACTTACTCGGAATGCGGCGCTGCGGTGGACTCGGCCCAGCACACCCTCGAGGTGTGCTCGATATGGGTTGCGCAGCGCCAAGACCTTGTGGCGGCTCTCGGCGGAGTGGACTTGTCGCTCTCGAGTATCGTGGAGAAGATGCTTGAGAGCGATAGGTCCTGGCTGGCGGTGTCCTCCTTCTGTGAGACGGGTATGTCCACGAAGGAGGCATCTGAGCGGGAAAGGGAGAGGGCGGTTGATGCTCCCTCCCTCCGCAGGCGACGTACGGGGGTGCGACGGAGGCAATTCCAACGCCTCCAATAGCACCCCTGTGTTCCTTGCTGGGGTCGGCGTGGTAACCCGGCCCTATTGAAAGCCCGGCGTCGTCGGGGTGGTTCTAATTGCCGGGACCGCTACCATTCTCAAAGGGAGTAAGTTCGGTCTTTGCCAGGACCGGCCAGTCGCTGGTGTATCCTGTCGCTAACAGATCCGGGGTACACCGACATAGCGGCCGATGGCTTTCGCAGTGGTTTTAGTGAGTAGGGGTCTGCCCAGGCCGAGCCTCACATATCTCTTCCGGCCCCACCAAAGCCGATTGGACGGCTCGTAAAAAGAGTTTCCCTGCGTCATCAAAAAAAAAATAATAATAATACTTACTCGAATACTTTGCTTGTTACTTTTATATTATACCAGCTGTTTATTACGTTAATAAAAAATAATCATTTTATTGACATGACCGATATCAATGCCCTTAAAATAACCCAAACAATTTTTTTTTCATTCACCCATGCTTTTAAACTTTAAGAAATGTGGAAATGAATCCGTTTCATAGATATGCATCTCGTCATCTTTAAAGTGTTCGTCAAAGGCTTTGATGTTAAAGCATCCACTAAAATCATAACATGTTACACAATACCAGTTTAGGTTGAGCGTCTAAGCTTTACTCGTCAGTTCTTTATATAAAAAGCCTAACATATAGAACGAGAAATTGGTATATCAACTTTAGTAAGGAAGTTAAAACAGTTCTCATTAATAGAGCATGCGATTGACAAAACATAGGATCAGTTGAATGTGTTTGGGATAACTTTGTTGTTTTGAGGGAAAGTGACAAATGAAGTGTGCACAAACTTTGGTCTCCAAATGATAACAATTTTTATACCATACGTCAATGTCGCCATTACTCACTCTGACACTTAATATCTGTGGGAAATTAAATAAAAATATTCTTAAAAATTTGGATTGGTTATTTATTTTTTTTATTTCATATAATAATATATTTTTATTTAAATTCATTCCACAGTGGTCTCAAATAAGATAAATTTAATCTTTATATTTTAACAACATTTCTTAATATATAAAAGCAACACAGTTTTGCCATTAAAACGAATGAAGAAATACACTTATAATAATTTAAACACTTTATTTTTAATTAGGAATCGTCAAACTAATTAAACTTTGTTCTTACAAATCCGTCTAGATCCAAGTTAGTGCTTCCTCTAAGGTGTAAAAGCGAATTGGAACGTTTGATGTCTAAGGTGAGGGCGAGCTTTTGATTTTCGCCAGACGTACTTTCGGTACTCAACACATCAAAAGACCTTGACTTTATACAGCCTTGACGGTACAATAACTTGTCCAAACAAGCATCATCCATAACAGAGCTCAAAGCATTTAACGCATTACAACCAGTCACTTAGAACATATTTGTAAAGAGGTGTTATTATTGTGTATTATATTACTTTATAAATTTATAATTATATCCTTTATTGCACTAAAACAAGGCAGAAAACAACACAATAGAAAAAAAAACATACAAAAAGGAGGACTTATCTCTTAAAGAGATCTCTTCCAGTCAACCTATGGAGGCGAGTGATAAGAGTCATACAGCGGGCGATTCAGTGCAGACTTCTGTTTATATTATATCATAATTTAAAACTTTTTGAGTCCTGTATTTTAATTTTGTAATTGTTTCACTGGTACGGGGATAGTATAGATGTATGTTTTTGCTACATTTTGAATTGCTTTTGGAAAGTTTTATTACATTTCCTAACTGAACTTAATACGTTCAGATTTTAAGCACTATTTTATCGTTCTAAAGTTTCACAAAATGCAAATGAAAGAGTAAAAATTGTGTTCATAAATTTACGTTAAGTAACAATTTTGTTCTCTGATAAATGTAAATTTTATACAATTATTTAAAGATTAGAAAAATAGCAATTGCATACAAACATATTTTATAATAAAAATTTAGGCAACAGAGTGACACTGTTCATCAGAGTAATGCTGTTCGTTTGTTTTCACTGAATCTTAGGAAACAATGCAGGAGGTATATTACAAAATATCAAATTTGGATAGTAAGAGTTTTAAACAGAAATAACTAAAATCTTTGTAAAATAATACTTAAGTAAATTTAAAACTCGTTTCAAAACCCATTACTTATTTAATTTATAATGATCGTTTTATACGATTGTTAGTTGTTTGAGTCACAAATTGAATTGTAAAGCAGACCTTGTAGCCCTTTAGCGATCAAAATGAAATTTTATTTACTTATTTAGTATGGCCAACAATGTATGGTTTGCTGTGTTCCGTCAATCTAAGTTCAATAGGTATACTAGACGGTCCAAGGTAATGGACAATGTTCTGTTTATTCTCCCGAGATTTGTTGAGAGAAATTAAATTTCAGAATTGTGTGTGATACGATGTTTTCAACACTTTGTTTTATATAAGTGTTTGTTTAATTTTTTCAAATAGATACAATTTTTTTTGTTAATTTGGAACTCCTTTACATTTTATTATTAAGAAAATTTAGTATTTCACTTTAATTGATAATTTATTTGATTATTACACATTTTCATTCATTTACTAGACTTATAAATATCTTTTGTTTACAAAATATGTACAACATATAATACAATATATAATACCAATAAAAACACAATACAAATAAAAATATAAACAGATTGAAAGATAATTATTAAAAAAACTTCATAGAAAAGTCGTCTTTTAGTAAAAGTAACAGTGTAAAATGAAAGTCGGTATAAATACTGCTTAGCCCGTTTTATAGCCCGCATAAATCAAGTTGTGATTCCTCAAATTATTTATTACGAAGCCTGGTTGCGGGCTGCTATTATGCTTAAATCAAATGGAGAAATGTATGGCTTTCCATCATACCCTATTAATACCTCAATATTAGGATGACGAAATCGGATACTTGAATATTTACGTGTAATACCAGTATTTGTTAAAATTGAGCAGGGCTTTTTATATATATGTAGATACTGATTTAGATTCAACTAAAATTTTCATTATAAATTAAGAAAATCATTGATGGTAATCATAAATATTTTTTAATTACAGATTTTTTAATATCCATAAAATATTTAACACAAATATTAAGTGAGGGTGAGCTAAAATTTTATACAAAGGTTGCTAGTTTCTCTCATAAGAGTTTCCAATGAATAATAAAAGATTAAATATTACTAAAACATGTTATAGTTCTAACTGTAAATCTTTAAATTATTACAGAGAAATTTAATTAACATCAACTTACATTATTATAATTAATAAACAGATTTCGCTAGTTACATAGCTATTACAAGAATTCCCAATACATAATAACAGATTAAATATAATGTACATAAGCTTGAGATATAAACAATTATTTTTATGTATATACAGGGTGACTGGTGAATTACTATCAATATTTAAGGAAAATACTCGGTACATGATTCTCATTCGAATTAAGTAAAAAAAATAGGCACTTAATTTTTGACAAAATTTCCGTATAAATAAATAAAGTGTTGACACGTTCCAAGTGTTCCAAGTATGGACGCGTGCGGCGGCGTGCTGATACAACACCACGCCGCCGCACGCGTATGTGTGAGTGTGCGTGTATACCTAATCTGTAGGGTGTTCACAGTACGATGCGTAATTAATTACATAACTTTTGGTTAACTTTACTTAGAAGTTTATTAATATTTATGTTATATTAATTTTTATTTTGTCATATATGATCATCAAATATCACGTCCTCAAGTATCGATAGTAATTCACCAGTCACCTTGTATATAGCTCAATAAAGTACTTGGAGAAAATAAAAGTAGAGAGACGTATGGAAATAGTATACCTATACATTAATATAAACCAAATAATGACACTTTTCTTAAATAACATTACAAAGTTAGGTGTGGTTGTGTGGTTGTATGGTGTTAGGTGTGGTTATATGAAAATTGGTTGGTCAGCTAACATTCGGTTATATATTTTACCAAAATTTAAGTTATAAATCGCATCATTAGTATAATTTTGAGTAAGGAATTACAAAACACAATTGTACTGTTAAAAGCCAAATAAGAAATAGTTTTTTTAAGTAATAAATTAATATATGAATTTATCTTTAATCATGTTTGTTTCTCACCTAAAGAGTGCTAATAAATCAATGTCATCGGCCTGAAGTTTGCTCAATGGTTAATAAACAAAGAATGCAGACGAAAACAAATAAATTTCTCTACCTGTGCAGTGTACAACATGATTCAGGTCACGATTTAAAACCATTAAAGTCTATATCATATTGAACTTTATGGTATAGTCGTAAACAACAAATTGAACTGATCTAAAATATTAGATGTAAGGTTGGGTTTCTGTATCATAAATATTTATATCTGGAATCCTGGGGAAACTTTACACCATTCATTTAGGTAAAGAACAGTTTCATTATAATTAAGAGGCTTCTTGTCTCAAGAAATATTCGAATTAATAAGTTACAAATTGGGAATTGTTAAATTTCGATTCATTTGAAGAAGATAAGTTATCGTTAAAGTCGTTAGCCCCGATTAAAACCTGGCTTGTAAGAATGTAATTTATAGTATTTAGATATCCCTGATAGGCGATGAACACATCGTGAAGAAAACTGGACTTATAATTTCAAATTATAAACTTAAAATCGCCGATCCACCTCGAACAGACTAGATGATTAATGGTCTAATTTTCTCCATGCAAGAAGATGTCTTTGCTCAACAGTGGGCACTAATATACTCACATTAGGGAAAACGAAGTTATCCTTAATCTGAGATACTATTACCTATTTTTCAATATCTATCATTACAATTGGTGGATTTACAAATTAATCTTATGTCAATAACTTTTAAGCTCGATAAATATTTGTTCAGGTTCTGAATCTTTATGAGAAGAAAAGGAAAACAGTAGCTGAAAATTTTATGGTCATTCTTTGTAATATATAACTTCCACACAATATTACTGAAATAACTTTAGATCAGAATAACTGAGTATGGTTCATAAAAAATTGTTTTGTCAAAATTACTAATTAAGTAAGTTTCACAAATTTAAAAATTTCTCTTAATTTTTTTCTTAAGAAAAAATTTGGCCATGTATTAATAATACATTTACTAATCTTTAAATTCGTTCTTCCAATAACAATACACAGAAGATTTCAAAAACTCAATAACTTGAAAAAGATATAAAGTGATATTTTTGGAAAGATTTCATAAAATAAATTTAATCGAGCTCTGTTTTAACATTTAAAAAAATCTGAAGTCTTTCTGAAGTTTCTCTGGTTTGAAATATTGCCTCTAACTCAGAATCCAGACAAAAGTAACATTAACAACTGAGAGAAGCTGAGACTTCAAAACTGTGGAAATAATCCAGCGGCTAGTGTCCTGTTCTAAACAGTTCTTATCTCATCGACCCAGGCGGAAATATTACTTAAGAACGTTCATATAGCTTAAAAAGTTCTTTTAACTATTAAATAAATATCCTTGATCAACCATTACAAACCCAAACTAACTATTTGTATAAAAATATTTATTTTGAGAGTCGTACTGTTTATTCGCCTACCTACGACATTACCACTTACTATTTATTGTATATAGTCCATTCTAATGTTTGGAATTCCATGAATTTTTTATAGTAAATGAATGAACAAAAAAAGTCCATTACTCTATGTACTGCATCACATATGCACTTCACTTATTAAAATATAATGTATTTAATTTACTTTAGTTTAATTTCTTTCAAAAATCAATTTTCCTCCCCTGGTTTCAAAATTAATATTATGAAGCAAGTTTCATAAATTTCATTAATGAGGCTCTTTGTACATAACTGTTTTCAGATTAAAATATTTTAAATTGCTGGTTCCCTTACGTTCATTTCAATGGTGGCTCTACTTATTTCCGTTTAGTGCTCATTTAACTAAAAATGACATAATGATGATGATTGTACGTCAAGTTAGCATTCATCCATATTAAATATGCACTAATTATATAATATACAATATTATTTTTAGCAGTCAGTGGTGGCCTAGTGGTTAAGAGGCCCGTCTCTCATGCACGAGGGCGCGGAGTCGATCCTGGCTGGGGCAAGTACCAACGTGATTTTTCCGAAATCATATGTACTTTCTAAGTGTATTTTGACATCACTGATTAATGCATTCCCAAAGAGGGTTGATGGCAGACAGACGGCCGATCGTAAAAACAATTTGCCAAAAACTATTCAGAACTTGTAAGGCAGACCCTGGCCAAAGCTGAGAAATTGCCAGGTAGAAGATAAAAGATACAATATGATTATTCAATTTATTTATTTGTTGCATATGCTTAAAAAGTACTAAACTGATTTAAATAGAATTTATGCCATCAAATAATTGTTATTGTTATGTAAAAAGACGAAATATCTTATATAAATATGTTTCATAAATAATGCTTCAATATATTTATTATAAGTGACAGAGAAAATATCAATTAACTTTTATTTTGCTTTCACGTGGACAACTCCATAAAGTTCTAAGTAAATTTTGCGTTTAAAAATTCATAAGGGAAATTGTAAAAGCAAAATTAGATTTTTGGTGAATTCTTTACAACATACGATATTTCGTTCCTCGTCACGCGCCTCTTGGACCTTTGGGACAGTTTTTAAATTAACCTGGGAGTTGGAAGATGAAATCGCATTTCCCAATTCCAGGAAATTTCAGATGTTTTAGTAAAAAAGTAACTTTTCCTAATTTAACAAAAAAATAAGCAACCATATATAATCGTCTATAAATAATCGAACAGTTACATACATAGGGATTGACGTTTCTCTATTAAAAAGATTTTTAGTTATTACATAAAGTTATTGAATATAATAATGCAAACTTTAATATAATATCGACATTAAAAGATGAATGAGATAGTCCAAGAGCCAGGTACAAATTTGGTTAATTATTTCTTCACATTAGATAATTGGCGTTACGCATCAGACAACAGTATCATAAAGCCCCATGACCGTCAGCTGCGGTGCAGTGGGGGGAATGAGCAGTTGTAACCTCCCACGCTTGAAGAAAAAAAAAATAAATTCACTCATTTCCCCTCTGCTAAAAGTTTATCAAGTTATAGCTAACCCTAGAGTATGTAAAAATGAATAAATATTCACATATATTTTTAAAAATGAGTGTTAAGTTTTTGTTCATGTTTTAAATACTACACAAACTATTTTCATATTTTTATCTGAAAGTAACACTCTTATATTAGTAATTAGTTACTTTAAAAAGACATAGTTAGATCCATATGAATATATGTATAAAACCTTTTTTTAGCCTATCAGAGCCCACTGCTCTATGCTGAGCAAAGGCCTCTTTCTTTCATGGAGAAAGTTTTTGAACATTAATCACCACGCTTGCTCAAGACGGGTTGGTGATTTCAAACGTATAATTATGAAATAAAGCAAAACCCTTAGTATGAAGCAAAAAATCTTATTTCAAACTGTTTTTCTGTTTGGTATTACTTTCCATAATGCTGTTACGACTCTTCTTTCTACTTACAATTTAATTAATATGAAATAATGTAACAGATACAATTAAAATGTTAAATGATTTTATAGACTTTTTAAAGAAGTAAAATAAATATGCAGCTGATGAAAAAATAGATAGTGAAGCATAACTCTTTCATTACGGGGATACATTTAGAGTCATTGCGTGAAGCCTTTGATTCATAAAAATGTTAAAAGGAAAAGTCACTCTTAGTAATACATATATAAGTCAATAAGCAGAATACTCGGTTCTGGGGCATTGATAATCCGCGCATTATTCAAGAAACACCTCTACACCCACTAAAAGTTACATCTGGTTTCAACAAGACGGCGCTACGGCACACACAGAGCGCGACACTATGGACTTAGTGAGGGACGCTTTTCCAGGCCGAGTTATCTCTCGTTTTGGCGATTTGCCTTGGCCTGCAAGATCACCCGATTTGACCAGTCCAGACTTCTTTCTTTGGGGTTTTTTGAAATCTCGGGTGTATGTGAACAAGCCACAGACTCTCGCAGCTCTAAAAGAAAACATTCGTCAAGAAATAACGAACATATCGCAGGAAGTGTTACGGCAAGTTATGCAAAATGTCATAAATAGGGCTCAAATGTGTATCAACTCTGGAGGTCACCATTTAAAAGACATTATCTTTAAATCCTAATGGTACGAAATTAATGGCACAAATATACATTTAAAAAAACCTAAATCTAGTTTTCTCATTTAGAAAAAATGTTATAGCTGAACCAAATAGGGTCTTTACTTTTGCGCCACCCAGTATAACCAACACATTAGTTATGATCATTATATATAGTATTTTGATAGTAGATTTTCAACTCAAGTAAGAGTTATATAACAATAAAACTTTTTAAAGAAAACATTTTCAGATTGTTAAAAATTATCTCTTTATTGTAACTAATTTTTTATACCCATTTTTTTCAGTACAAACACTGAGATCTATTTAGAAAAGAACCGTTTTTGAAAGAATTAAAAAGAACTTTTTCTTTATTTACTCATCAGAATCATGTCACACACTTTTTAAAATCTTTTGAAATAAATTTATTTGTCTTTCTTAAAAAAAAAATCAATAATTTTTCTTATTCATTATATCAAACGTAAGACTTTTTTGTGGCTGTTTGTTAAACTAATCAAATGATTTCGTCACAGATCACAAATATTGTAGATTAAAATGTGGGTTGTTTTGCATTCTGATTGCTTTCAATTTTTTTTTCACAAAAAAAAAATATTGCTAAACTAATACACCATAGTCTTATAGAAGATAATTATTAAACGAATACAAATGGTATTTTTTCTCAGAGTTTTACTGCTTTAAAGTAATAGGTCCAAGGTCCTAGTGTATATGAACCGTTATGCGCAACTCAATTACAATCTTCAATTAAGCATTAAAATATTAAATCAAAAATTTTAAAGTCCACCTTAATTGCTTTTTTAAATAGAAACAATAAAAAATTAATAATGTATAATTAAAAGTTGGATAAAACACTAACACGATTTGTACCAGCAACTTCTTAACTAGCGAAACCACTGGAAAGCGATATTCCGAGAGTAGCATGTTCAAATTCTGGTACGATCAATGTTTCGTGCTATATTATTTATTTCAATTTTTATTCAAGTATTAGCTAAAGATTCCTTTAATGTTAGGACATAATTATATAAATTTAATTATATACTTACTAAAATATATTGCTTTATTAGTATTTTTTTATGCGTAAGTAGGCAATCACAGTTATGGTAAATAAATTTAAATAATTATACATAACATTAAGCAATAAAACATATTCACTGATTAATTTATGAAAATGTATTAATTATATATATATATATATATTATGCAGCAAGAAAAAACAATATCTTTTCTATAGTACTATGAATTGACAACATTAATTTATCAATATGAGTTTATTAACTTATACAGTCTGTTATGTGACTGTGTAATAAGTGGTCGTTTAATTAAAATATAATTATCTTTATACGGTGTAATCAGAGGACGCCTTAGCTTCTGGGTAAACTCGTCTATTCTACACGGGTCACTATTTTATTGTCACTATTTGTTCAACCTCTGGGCAACATAGTCGCAAACCTAGTTGTAACTTACTTTATAATTAATTTTAAGTCATAATTTTGGTTTAATTGCATCCACCGACCGTCGAAATCATAATTAGTCCCAAAATATATAGACTAGGACAAACAAAATAAATAATTTTAACATTTCTGCAACTGTAAAAATGTTCCAAGTAAAATGCATATCCATCAAAACCATGTTTAATGTGAATAAGATATATTATTAAAATAAGATTTATTATCAAGTCATGGCAAATGTTTTGTTAAGAGAATTCAGGGATATAATGTACAAAATATCAATGCGACCAAGTAAGTTAGACGCGAATTCTACAATTAATTTGTATTATTCAAAGAGCTTCGAGATTAAAGTTAAGAATCCTCAAATTAGCTACCGCTAATCTTTATAACTTTGATGTCCCGTATTTGTAAATATAAATATTTTCGTCCGAATTTTAGTGTCCTATTAATTTATTAAATCGAGTTTAAATAAATGAATTTCATCTTAATTAAATCAATTGATAGAGGTTCTTTTTACTACCAAATTATTGCTTTTTGTCCATAAAATTATGAATAATTAAATAATTTGGTTGGTAAATACAGCAGCAATTATATTTTATTTTCATTTTCAGTGCCGTCGACACAAATAATGTTCGACACAAATAATCATACAGGAAATCATATTTAAGAACCGGTCAGAAAATGGCTTAATGGAATATATTTGTAGAATATTATATTTAAATATTATTGACCTAACGGTATGAATGGGTTTTTAATCAGCCAGACATATTTTATTTCATGAAAAGTGCCAAGACTATTCAATTAGTATTTTTCAGTTTAAAATTATTATATGTAGTAGGATTTATATCTCCTCAATAATTATTATTTTATCATCAGCATGGATAGAAACTTAACTTCAAACGATCAGAAAAAAGTTTTGGAGAGTTTAAGTGTTCAAATGTGTTTAAAAGTAAAAAAAATATCGATCTTAAAGTGATAGTTTGAGTAAAACTGTGTCCAACAAAATGTTTCAATCATAAAAATATAAACGTAATATACTAATTTTAAAAATATTCATATCTGTTGAATAATAATAGTACTCTAAATTTAGATGTACATGCATACAACAAACTTTCAATTTATTTGTAATAATAAAGTTTTGATGTTTTATTAAATTAAAATGCTTTTTATGTTCTACTACTTGTAATAGTATTCATTGTATTTGATCTCAAAAGTTCCTACCAAAATGCAATAAATATATTAACCGAAACTTTATAAACATACTAAGAAAAACCTATCGAAGTTACCTATTGAAAAAGTTCAAAGGCTTGATTAAAAATGTCTTTCGGTCTACAAAGGGATTATGAGGTATAAAGACGAGCCAGATTCGAAAAGAAAGGCGTATAAGAAGAATCAAAACTCCCTCTTTTTAAGAACTAATAAATAATTTTCGCGTCCCCCAATCTCTTTGGGGTGCCTAGCTTTGATGTTTAAAAAGCGACTTCATAGGTGTACGCACTGGAGTGCGTACACTTATTGGAATGCAGTTAGATTAGAAGGCAGTTAGGGTGGCTCAGAAGGAATCTGCAATCCTGTCGATGAATTTTTCAACAACATTTGCAGTTCCGAAGCTGTAATATGAAGCGGGATCCACATTCAATTATTAGCGACGAATAACTTGTTAGTACAAAAAACGTTTAAGTAAAGCCTTGTATTTAATATTAAAAGGTTATGTATGTACAATTTACGTTGATAAGTGTACGAATACATATGAAGTTATAAGAATAATTTTATTCATTACTGTTGGATTTTTAGTCAGAATATTTTTATTTGAGTAAATTATTGCTTAAAACCAGTACATTTTTCGTTTAAATGACACTTTGAGCAGAACGAAAATCATTATAATTGTAAACCTAGCTTTATTCCAACTTCAGTTGATTAGGTTATTATCCGAAACAGAATTTTTCATATAAGTCTAAAATTTGCATAAGGTACTCGTATGTATGTGTATAACAAATAAATGAATGACTTCAAGTCAACCGATTTATTTATTTATATTTGTAGACTTCATAACAGGTCCCCTGATAGTTTCCTTAGATAATTTATGAAAACCATTAAAATGTGTAGCCATACATAATATATATAAAGTAACGGTATTACTTAAGGTCTAAATGTTTGTCCTTCATTGTTGCAAGACAGATTTCTTATTCTTGTAATTAACAAACTTAAAAAGAGAGGGAGGGTCTCAATTGGTGAAAATATTTTTTTATGTATTAGCCCCGATTGCTCGATTACTTTTGGACCGATTTAAGATTTGTTTCTTATCTGAAAGGTTTCATCCCCCTGTGGTCTTATCGTCACCAATTCAGGTTTTTTAATAGGCTTCTTTAAAAACGGAGGGAAATCATAAAAAATCTGGGAAATCACTTCTTTTTATATAAGTGCGCTTTTGAAAAAGTCCTACATCAGGTTTTTTGGATGACGAGATGCACGCAAAGAAAGTATTCCCATCTTGAAACACCTACTCTATCCTAAATACGTGTTTTATAATAACACTAAAAAGCAAAATATAATATTATTTTCATTACTTTAACATTTCAAGAATTTTCTTTGCTCCTTCGCAGGCGTAGTAAGTACTTAAAAGTTTAATATCTAGCATCAATAAACCGTAGAGAAAAAAGTTTAAGGAAGTTCTTTTTCTACTTCTACATTCTATTTATTATTGTATTGATAATCAAACTCAACAGTAGGATTCTCAGAAAAAAATAAGATAAGATAGAATCAGTAATTTACTTAAGAAGTGAAGAAATTCTCAGGCTTTACTGGGTGGGGTGGAGGAAGGGTCTAAGGGACCTTAGTTCATGCTGTCACAAACCCATTAGTCCTTTTTTCTTTTCCTTATATCTATAAAGTTCACCATATACATTAAGTATAAAATCATTAGTTTTTATGGAAGTACATCCACACAACATGGGATCTTAGTTTTATGTTCTCACATAAATTAAAAAAGTTATAAACATCGAAGAACTTCTTGACGCGGTTGAGTATTAAAATATTTTAGCGTTGCAAAAGTTATCATAAAATGTCGAGTGTTACGAAAGTTGATACTAGTTAAGATGTTATAAATTAAGAGAATGAAGTTTGCGCGGAGTTTAGCGTTAATAATAAATAGTTAGAGAGACCCAAAGCCGTCGTGAGTACGCATGTGTTGAGTCTTGGGATATGATAATTCTAATTCTTGGCTGAACTTTCCCTATTACAGAGTTCCTGTAAAATTTTAAAGTGGATCTTGTAATCAAAATTTAGTGTCCTTTAATTATAAATTCTATTTTCATAATATTAAAATATTTATTACTGACTTAGAATATTGTATAACTATGTGCATTATGATGAGCAAGCAATTATTAATTATCAGTGAAGTCACAGTTCAAATGATTTATATATTCCTGTTTAATTTAACATGCATAATTTATGCAACACATTTTTTGTTTGTTTGGTAAATTTAGTTTGTTAAATTTCGCACAAAGCCAGACTTGTATATAATAGATGAGTTTAATAACAATTCTTTGGATTTTTTTGTTGCTATTTTTATTGATTACATTATTTCAAGCGGTTTTTGTTCAATAACATTCTTGATCTTCATTATATCAATCTAAACTGTGTAAAACGTTTATTAATAGTTGATATTCAACAATTTATTATAATTAAATTCACTATTACAAACAAGTTTTTTTTGCAATGTTCAACAGTCAATAACGATGCACTACCGAGTTGGCAACGTGTTAGGTAAATTAATGATGCGGTGAACACTATCATGACTATGGCGAAGTACTCAACATGAACCAATAAAAGTCCATTAGTTTTGACAAACGCTCAGCATTGATAGTTTAGAACATAGCATTATTTATGTGAGACTGTTGGGTGTGAAAAAAAATGCAAAAAAAAATTTCAAATGCCTAATAACCTAACATAATATAAATGATTTTTCTATTTCAATAAAATTTAGAAATCTTTTTTTAAGAGAAAAAATGTAACTGTTACATAATTGTTTCTTTTTATTTGAGTTGTTAACGTATGTATAACATGTATAACCTCACTGTATGAAGCCTTTAAAGGGTTATTAATAAAAGTAATATCATGGTATACAGCTATCCAAAAAGATCAAAAGTGGAAGTTGCGAAACAGAAATAATAATAAAATAATAATTGTAAGTAATACAGCTGAAAAGCCAAACATATTTTAGGGCTTCGTCAACAAGCAGTTCTTTGTTTGTGCCATTTTTCTTTGTCAAATCTCGTGTAAGGGTTGAATAAATATAAACATTCAAAGGAGCTGGAAGTTTGTTTAATCTTCCGGACCTTTAGCAAATACAGAGTCGTAAGTAGATCAAAGCAAAGTTTCCCCCGTTGTCGCAGATATATTCATGGAAGACTTCGAGGTGCGAGCCCTTAGCTCTCCTACAATAAGACCCTTAATTTATAAACGCTATGTAGATGACACTTTCACAATATTAAATAAAAACAAAACATCTGCTTTCTTGAACCATCTTAATTCTATCAATAATAACATCCAGTTTACTATAGAATTAGAGGCAAATAATTCTTTAGCTTTCCTTGATATACTAGTCATCAGGAATCCTGACAATACTTTGGGACATACTGTTTATAGAAAACCCACACATACGGATAGGTACCTCAATGGTAAATCACACCACCACCCTGTACAGTTAGCTACCGTTGGTAAATCTTTGTTACAGAGAGCACAACATCTTTGTGATGCTGACCACCTAGAGGCCGAGCTGCAGCATGTAAGACGTGCTCTGACCATCAACAGCCTGCCCGTGCCTCGCCAGCATCGCAAGAACCAGATGAAGCCACCTACAGTTGAGCGACAACCTGCAATTCAACCATATGTAAAGGGAGTTACTGACAGAATAGGCAACATCTTGAAGAAGGTTTCAATCAAGACTATTTATAAACCACATAAGAAAGTGAGCCAATTCTTGAGACCAATCAAGAGTAACATTCCTTTACAACAAGCGGGTGTATATAAACTTGATTGTGACTGTGGCTTGTCATACATCGGACAGACAAAGAGAAGCATCGGTACAAGGGTCAAGGAACACGTTTCAGACGTCAGGAATAGGCGCGCGTCGAAGTCAGCAGTGTGCGAACATGCATTGGACAAACCAGGCCATTACATTAGATTTGATAAACCACAGATCCTCGCTCGTGAAGACAGATATATACCAAGGTTAATCCGCGAGGCTATTGAAATTAAAAAACACCCAAATTTCAATAGAGAAGATGGCTGGAACCTATCAAACACCTGGGATCCTCTTCTTAAAAATATGAAATTCCATGTCCGTGACCACACCGCAGGACCTCAAGACACCGTGAGCGCATTTTGCCGGCATCCAGAGCGGTACGCAAGACAATTAAGAAATCGATGGCGGTAGGAGATAAATTGACCAGACCAACTGACAGACACTCACATCTCGTCTGCCCGTGATCACGGTTGCTGAAAAGTAGCCGAAACGTCGGGAGTATATAGTTTCTAAAATAAAACGCGAAGTAAAATCCGAAAATATTAGTTTCATTTAAATGTGTACTCGCGAAAATCTTAGATCTCATTAGATCAAAGCAATTTAAGATATGTTTTGTTCTATGTATGTTTGAATAAACACACTATCGTTATATTTTCCTCTGATGATTGTTAAAATAATTTAAATCTAACAACGCGTTCTGCTATTCAAATGTCAAACACAACTTTAAATTTGTGTTGGAAATATTCTGTTGACTAAAATGCAAAACGGTTATGGTTAAAGTTACAAATTGCAGCCAATAAAAAAACTTATATCAAATGGTACTTAACATCAAAGTCCTGAGTTATTTCAAATGATTAAATATTTGACGTGATAAATGCTTTTGTGGCTACCTGGTTTAAAATGTTAATTGTATTGTTAATAAATCTATTACTGTTATTGTTGAATGCTGTTGTTATTTTAATAATTACTTAAATTTCAGTAATTTTTCAAGTAAGTTTTTGTTATTAAATTTATTAATTCAATGATTTATCTGCAAAAAAAAAATGAAGGTGTTCTGTGACAAGAATGTGTATGTAAGTTAATTATATTTACTAAATTGTATGTAGTGTGGCTTAAATAAAGTTTAACATTTGTCTATCTTTATTATATACACACATTTGTTTGTAAAGGCTTGAAGGAATATAAAAAATATTTGCATACTAATTTTGGTATATATACATTAGATTTTAATGAAATTTGTAAAAAATTTTAAAGTAATTTCACCTTTATATTAATTACTATAAAGTGTACCTGATATGTGTACCGCGAATGTGCTACGCCTAATTGATCAGTTAATTAGTCTGTGCACCTTTATATCACTAGTTATAAAGGTACCCAGAACTACTTAAGGTAGTGGTAGTCACTCAAAAGTCGTTTAAGCTATATATTACAATAAAATAAAATATTCTTATCATATCTATTTATATATATCTTACTTTGCTAAATGAAAACTAAAACTGATAATAACTGCTTACTATGTAACTATCGGGGACATACGAAATGTCGGACATATGTTGTAACGTCAGAATTACAAGTATTTTAAATGTAATACATAACAATTATAGGAATTGTTTTTGTACATAGAACTATTTCTATATCTTTCTTTAGTTTAGCAATATCATTTTCCTGCGGACCACCGAAGATGGCAAAGGTTAAAAAGATAATTTTTGGGACAAGGACCAGATGTGAAACAAAATATTACACATAGCAATCCATTTATAATTTTTGTAAAATTAGGTAAATAATCCTTTAGAGCCTTCAGTTAAGTAGAAGTAAATTTACCTTGATTATGGATTTCTTCAAAGAACTCTATTTAGCTCTTTTTATTCCAAAGTCAACTTTCCTATAATCTATAAAAAATAAGTGTATATAAAATAATGAAAAGTACTCTTAGTACTAAACGCACAAAATAATTTTTGTGAAGGATTGAACGAAATTCAGTAAATTGTTATTTTACTCTATGTATATGAAATCCGGAATAGTGTTGTAGCTTTGTTTAAAACATGATTGTATAACAGTTACACTACAGTAAAATTTTATGTATAGGATTTATAACTACAATATTATTTTTACTTTGTCAATAGATAGAAGTGATTAATTACCCAACAGCATAAAGTTTGGGTTATATGCAAATTGACCTTGTTGAAAAGATTTTTCCCAGACCTCATAGTACATCTACTAAAGAGGTTTGAGCATAAATTTTTAAATGTAATTGCTTTATAAATAAAAATGCCCTACTAATATTTAAAGGATAGACAGCGTGATAAAATATGAGAAAAGACTCATGCTAGTTTTATCAGTAAACAGGGTACAACAATGCAAATATTCATAACATCATATATACATTTATTTGTTACCATATCTTGACATGAGATACATTAACAATTAAACACATTTCTATTTAACTCGTTTGTTTAAATTATACAATTTAGTGTAACATATACATATATTAGTAAATATATTATTAATACATATGGTATACATATAACAAAAAATCATGATGTAACATTTAACAAAGTGAGTTAAAGCACACAAAAATTCACATCACATACGATAAACATTTGCTTATAATCATACCGAAAAGCAGTTTTACTTGACAACACATATATTTAATTTAATTTTGCATTGTAACGTACATTCTAAAGTCTACCTTATTGCTTGCATGATATTATGCATGACAACGTGCTTTTAATTGTCATCAGTTGTGTTGCTTGTTAGCTTATTAAACTTACTCACTATATTATTTAACTTCAGCTCACGTTCGCTCCCCTAAATTGTAATAACTTTCAAAATTTATAGCCATAATCATCTTATTTAATATTGTTGACGGTATGCAAATTGCATTATTTCTTGTGATGAATTACAAGAATATATCATATAGATGCTTGATAAATTATAGTAGGTACTAAATTATTCATACAGTGTTAAGTTTATTCTAAGACGAGGCAATCCTAATTGCTTATGTTTGTACTTGTTTAAAAACTTATTTATAAGTGCATACATATATTTTTTTAACTTATAATATAAAATAACCTGAAGAAATTCATTCCTTCAAAATGATATATATTAAGATTAATGCTCATTAGTTGAATAATGAAGTAACTAGTCTTATTTGATCGTCTGCCCGAAGCCGACTTCTCGTAGCAATTATTTCCCCAAACGATATTTAGGAGCCTAAAATGACGGAAACGTTACCAACATTGCCCTCTCGCTATATAAATAGGCAGAGTGTGTAACCAGCACTGAGATAGGCGGAGGAATTACCCTTGGTTCACGAATCAAACATTCCGTTCTCATATTATGACTGACAATTTAATATATTTAAGTTCATGCTTGTTATAATATAAATAAATTTGATAATGTTTAGGTAAAAATTAAATGTATAAATAATCATTACTTTTAAATATCCGAGTAAGAATAGTCTCAAAAAGGATTAAGAAACGATCCCGTAGGTTCAGATAATTATGGAACACTACTGCTATTTTTTTTTGCAAATTTGTACAAAATAATAAAAAAAATGTGTAAAGAAATGTGAAAAATCAATATAGAAATATTTGCCTGAATGGTTTCAGACTTCAATAATTGCACCGATATAATCTTTCCTTTTACGATTTTAATAGATCAGAGGTAAGTTTAATTGAAACAATCAAAATTTTACAAAAAACAAAACTGTATGATTTATGTAGAATTCGATTTCGAATCGAAAAGAAACGTATTCGAGATCAAAGGTCGAAATACAATAGTAAAACAAGGCAGAACTCCTGCAAATGAGGTTTGGCATATAAAAGCCCCGCCCTGCAACCGTGGGCAATTATCGCGCTTCGGGGCGACCAGCAATGGAATTTATGTGCGTGGTGTACCCATGGTATTATGGATTACAGACAATTGAGTTTGATTCTCGGCTAACTCACATCAAATAACGTCAAGCTCCGACGGACCGACGCTTATTAGAAATGTTCCATTAAGCTAATACATCTGAATAATGTAGAAACATCTATTTATATATACATTTTGCCAAAGATATATCGTTTAGAATAGAATAGAATATACTTTATTGTACACCACAAACAGTAAATTTTGCACGGAACAAATAACAAAATGCTTTAAGGCATAAACATTAGGCTAATCTAATAACCTATTGACGTACTATTTTCTTATTGTTTCACATATAAGATTAATTTGAACATACTTTAAACAAATATATCTCAAGTGTCGAAAAATATGTGATCTATCGGATTTATTACACATTCGTTGTTTTTAAAGAAAGAGACGCCAGCCTCGCTGACATTACTAATGTCACTTCTTCTAGACCGTTCCATGATATTTTAAAATGAAACTTCAATTGTTCGTAATGCTCCTGTATTTCTCAAAGGTTCTTCATAATAACATACTTAAATGATACCCACTCACTCAACTCTGAATTTTGCCGTCGTAAGTATACCCACTCACTGAACTCTGAATTTTGCCGTCGTACGTCCGGACATCATATTTATACCAAGATTTAAACAAGGAGAATAGAACACAGTTCTATTCTCCTTTTAAACAACCTTTGATTTCGTTTTAATTTTAACAATAATCATAAATACTAATGAGGTTTAATAAGAATTGATAATTGTATTAATTTACGTGATATAATGTATCCGTTGTACGAGTAGATGCGTTATACTAATTCAATGTTTGCCAAATGTAGTATTTGCCTGGTTTTGGTATAGCACGATTGCAAACATTGTCTGACACGTTAAATATGTTTATTAATACAACAATAGATAACTATATGTTCTTTATTGCATTCACATGTTACAGAGGGAGTGAAAGTTTCTTTGAAAAATTAATATCAATTATGCAAGATACGAAGAAAATAGTTGATAAAATCTGCGAAACAGAGTACGTTATTTTGAAAGAAAAATAAGAATGATGTGTGCAGGTAAACTATTTCATGAATTGTAAAGCTTTTAAGTGGTCATTAGCTCATTTGAAGTGAAAATTGGCAAAATGTTTATTAATAAACGAGTCAATAAACATGAGCAGACGGGCGGTGTGACTATTTTCCAGACGATAACATGAAGTAGAGATACAGTTCTATTAAATAAATAAGAAGTTGTTTAAATATAGCTACATTTATTGATTACACACGCGTTCCTACAAATTTAAATTTTAATTATGATTTGTTCACTAGTAAACATTGTAAATTAAAAAAATTTGAATATTAAATAATAATCATACAATTTTAAAATTCAGTTATTTTAAAATTATTAAGAAGAAATATTAAAACATATACAATATGCATTAGTAACTCGAATGTTAGAAACGTAAAATCATTCTTATCTAATATGGCTAATACCATAAGATTGCGGACTCGTTATTTTTTTTTCAGTTTTTAGTAAAAACAATAATAATTAACCATCATGAATGATATTATTAAAATAAAAATTGTCAGTCGTATTTTAATAGGTTATTATAATAGGTTCCTGTCAAATTAAATTCATGCATTTTAATTAAGATAAAATTAAGATATCTTTGTTATTGTGTAATAAAATATATCAAGTTATATCTGTTTGTAAACGTTATGGCAAAAAATTAAATTCTTAAGGAGGTGGCAGTTGTGAAAATATTATCTTTATTTTTAGATGAAAACTTTTACATACTGAAAACGCTGAAGGTATAAACTATAAAACATTTAATAAGTATAATTAGATAACTTTCCCGGAATATAGAGGGGATGTAGAATGCTAAGAAAAAATTTAAATGCTTATGTTTCTTGTCATAAATATGTACAAGGGAGTGATTATGAAGATTTGGATCTGCGCCGATAGTAACAAATCAACCTACACGAACTCGTCGCTTTACATCTTTATTAGTGCTGACTTTTCATATACTGCTCCCACGACTCTCATTCACTTTATGAATTGTTTTCTCACTAAATTTGCTAACAGAGTAATGGTTACACACTTTGATAATAATATTCATACAACTCAGAATTTACAGCAAAGACATAATAAAGGTAGTTAAAAATCAGATGCGTCATAAAAATTACGTGTATCGTGCAATCAAATGTTGAGACAAGGGTCTTATAAACTTTATAGTTTTAGTACTTAAGCTCTGTACTGTATCTACTCTATACAGAGCCATGTTTATAAGTTAGTTTCACAAATTTATTAATGGTCCGCGAGGAGCAATTAAACAGAATTACATATGCATTAAATCATACTATTAAAATTTAAGTTTAACATACAAACATATTTGGGTCAGATAAACAATTTAGATAATACATCCTCTTAAACTAAACTATTCCGAATCTGGTTTCAATAAACATGCTGGTTTTCCACGAACAACTTTAATCGAATGAAAATCGCATTGTTTAAGTTGATTTAAGTTTTAACGTAATAGTAGTGTAATGGCCAATAAAAACAGGTAAAAAACCTTTTTAAGTTAAACGGTTTTACGTGAAACATACATTGCAATGTTTAAGATAAATGAACTAAAAACTAAAAAATTATAAAATAGACACAGTCGTGGGAATTATAAACAAATGCACAGACTAGACTAAAATACTTTTATTTTTGCCCACTCTTTAGTGGGGCACGTCAATTGTCTACAAATTATCTACTTAATGTGCGATAGAAGAATCGTTTAATTCGTCGTTAGGCAGTTGGCCCGCAGACGGTATGGAAATAACTTACTATTCTCTTGCTCATGGCAATTACAACTGCCTAATTATAGTGTATTATTACAAAACAAACATTTTAATCAACGATTGTAGACATTAGTAGGATTGATAAAACCTAAGTTATCCACCATTTTGTAGAGGCCGCCATCTTGGATTTCAATTTTTTTATAGTATATTGTATTCTGCTTTTTGAGCCGTTTCATTTGATACCCATATTGATGGGATTGATATAACCTACGTGTTTCGCCATTTTGTAGCTGCCGCCATCTTGGATTTAAATTTTTTATAGTACATTGTATTCTACTAGTTGAGCACTTCCAATTGATAACCATATTGATGGGATTGGTAAAACATAAATTATCCGCCATTTTGTAGCGGCGGCCATCTTGAATTAATAATGATAATGAATAAATATAATTGTATTGTCACCAAAATCCAAAGTGTATACAAAATTTCAGATTAATCGGTTGACAGAGAGAGGGTGAAATTTGAATTACTAAATTTGACCCAAGAAAAATTAAAAAAGAATAAAGAATAAATACAACAAACAGGGTGAGCTAAATAAAACCGTTTAATATGGTTGAAAAATACATTTATATAATAGAAAGTAAATATATTTCCTATATAAATTGTTATTATAAATTCTCGTAGTATTTTAAGCATACTTTCTTTTAAAGATATAATGTCTATCGCGTAGTGAAACCATCAACCATATAAATCTTTTATCTATTGCCATCCTCACTGTCTCCGTAATATGTCACTATAATCAGTATTTACTCGTAGTAGCAAAGATAATCCAGTGGTAGAATTATCTCTTATCGCTCTCCCCAATCCTAATAAGCTTTAGGGGCTTATTTGATGTGTAATTGTTTCTTGTTACCTACTTTGGTTTGATGGCTTTTTATTAGATTAAGTAATTTTAAGAAGTAATAATATATTAGCTTATATTAAATGAATACTATCCACTTATATTTTCAAATGTTGTCTACAACTTTTTATGCATAATTTATAACTAACAAAATAAATAAAAATTTTAAGGCCAGGTAATTCTATTGTCTTCTATTTCAACCGTTAATTCTATGAATAAATTTTCAATAATATTTTCACACTGAAATGTTAGGAAACTTAAATATCTGCTGACTGATAATTATACAGAGCGGTCGCTGTTCATGTCTGTGTGTTGAAGTTGGTGAACATCTTCTGTCAGCAGTACAAGGGGTGGCTATGAAAGTAAATATTCCGTATTATGTCACGCTCATCGTAAAACGCAATAGCATGCAGAACGTCTTTCTTTAAAGCGGCTACGTGAAGCGGTAAATCGATACTCTTCGGCATTGTACTATAAGCAATGTTATGAATGGTATACTACGGATTACTTTCAGATATGAACTTTGTTGAGTTTCGACCGCATTATGTGTTGTGGTTATGTGGTTTTTTCTGTAGCGTATATCCGAGATAAATATTTAAGGCGAAGATATTAATGACGCAAAAATGTTATATAAAGAGCATTCATTTGTTTGTGTCCCGTGCTTAATGATGTGTGATTTATGACTGTTTGGTGTTTGACGTTTCGATTTTGATACTACATTATATTATTACTGATCATAATGTTCGTTTATTTATTTTATTATTTGTATTTTTTTTTAAGAACCGATTTTATTTATTATTGACGAAAAAGCGAAAATTGTCATCCAAAGTTCCGTTAGTGAATTATTTAGTAGCGTCTATTTTTATGTAATTGGTATCCGACGGCACGTGCTTATCGAACTATTTGCAGATTAGCAATCAATCGATCTGACGATTTATGTGTATGCATCACGGGGGACGCAAGTATAAGTGCACAAACTACAAGCCGTTTTACATTCTGTAATATTCTATACATTACCTCCCTACCACGGATTTATTCGTAGCATTCCGAACGACAGCGTCTCCTGTGAAGGAATTCAATATAAACTTGTTTGTTAATGTTTTGATTTCATTTAATAATGTCAGTATGCACGTAATGTAAATGACAATATTGTTTAAATAAATTTCAATCGTCTCTAACGTTTTTCATTCAAAATGTGTGATTATTATATAGTTTTTTTTTGTACAGAAATATAATGACAAGTATTAATATACATATGTTTGTAGTATAATGTGGATTGAATTTTGTATAAGAAAATTATAAGACTTTAGTTATGGCTTAAATCAGAAGTTTATTTCCTAAAAGTATTTATCCCGATATTGGCTCTGGAATTGGGTACTGCATCGTCGTTGATTGACTTTTAATTAATGCAACTAAAACAAAACTACACTGTTATTGACACACTGATATTTCTGGTGTTAAAAACCTCAAGATTTAATAAATATGAAAATAAATGAAGTTTAAACATTATAATAATTATATTTTACTAGTTTACCCGGCGAACTCCGTTTCGGCACCAGAAGGATTTTATATAACATTTCGTTTGGTGATTAAAAGATGAAGTTTTTTTTTGTTTTGTATTTGAAAAGGAAAATTTTATTTCAATTCACAACAGCAATGAATTCATTTCGATAAGAAAAAGGAAGTGTTATTTAGTTGAACTTCTCTAAGTAAATGAAAGTGAATCCAAAGTAGTTACCGAATCGAAACGTTATACGTGTCCGCAAATTATCCGTTTCATTGAAGTGGTCCTTTGTAAACCACATTTTTTGTTTTTTGGTCTAACTTTAACACAAATAAAGTAGATGGTTTCCAAACTCGTGAACACGCAAAATATAATGCCCATGTGAAAAACAATGTTTTCTAAATTTATCCCGCAAATACTAAATGGTTTTAAGAGTTCAAACTACAAACACAATACCGGTTTGTCACATGAAATTAACTGAGAAGAGAACAATGAGTAGCTGTCAACTAATGTATCATGCACCGGCACTATTTACTTAAAATATTGATTTGTAGTACATGTTATGTATTATGGCGCTGTATGTGAAAACGAATGCAAAGTAGATCTCTTACAAATATCTAATTGTCATCATTACGCCATTATATATCTGTCATTATACGTCAATTACATAGCTGTCAATTGTGTTTCCTTATTCCACGTTTTATAGTGACTGACTATTCATGTCAAGTCCCACGGGAATGCTGTCGAACGGGATAAAAAGTATCCCATTGCAATTTCCTGGCTATAAACTACCTCCCTGCCAATTTTCAGCGAAATCGGTTCAGCCGTTCTTGAGTTATAAGTGAAGTAACTAACACGACTTTCTTATATCTTATCTTATGGAATAAATCTATATATATATATATATATATATATATATATATATATATATATATATATATATATATATATGCTTTGATAGTGTTAAAATTGCTTGAGAATATTTTTGTTTTTTTTTTTTGTTCATCTGATCCTGTGTTTTAAGTTTCTTTTTCACTGTAAATTATTTTCATATAATTCACTAAAAAAATTGTATAGCTCTTAATATATTTTATAAGTGAGTGTCGAAACCATAAATTGCAAACCATTTCATGGTCTGTTTTCATTTTAAATTGATTATTTTTATCTTATTATAAATGCTTTACAATTTCCAAATTTCGTGACATTCAAATAAAACAAATAAACAAAATACATTTTATGACTAATCTTTTGATTTCCTAATTAAGCTATTTTCTTTCAAAACCCTTACTGATCTTTTTAAACATCTGGTCCGCCGGTCCTCATTTCATTTAGCCGGTTCGCAACATCTGTTGCCTTGAAACTTGACGCTTTGTTTCGAATTTCTTCAATGAGCACAGATCACTTATAACAATGTTTGAAATTTGTAACAATGTTTGAAATTTCAGGAGGAATGGAAATATTGACTGAAATGTTACATTAAGAAGAATATACAATTACAATGGCTATTTGATATAATAGAAATATGTAACAAGATTAATTTATATTGATGTCTAACTTGCATCGTAGAATGTATAATATGTAACAATTCTCTTTCGTTTGTATGATTTGTAAACATAAAATATGAGGAAGTGTCTGTGAGAAAAGTAATATATGCAAATTATATTCTTACTCAAATCTCTTGTTATTATTTGGGAAACTTTACTTAATTTTTGTGTTGTTCCTTGAGTTAATTCAGAGACATATATGACTCTTTTGAATTAAACTTAATCCCAGTTATATAATTTTTTAAATTTACTTTTTATACCAAAGAAATTTAAAAATCTGACTTGCTTTTGATTTTGTTGCCAGTTATTTTTTAAGTCATTGGTAATTTTGAAAAGGGCGTAAGACTCTTTGGAAACAACATATAACTTTACATTCTGTGCTTATATATCATGTTTTGTGTATCTCTATGTTTTACTCAAATTGTACCCTTTTTTTTACGAGGGGAATCTTTTAAAGACTTCCTGCCGCGGGGGAAACGCGACAGGGTCATGTGGGATTTCCACCCACTAAACCACCTCGGCGTTCTCTGCGCTGTGCGTAGACTAGTGAGCGGGAACGGCAAGCTTCCGCTCACTACGCACGAGTCCCGAAAGGGACTCCGCCATCGGCAGGGGTATCAGTGGCTGACCACACCACCCCTCCGCCTCAAGAGCAGCGTGCCGGGAACGCCAAACACGCCGCTCTTCCTCTAGCCTATGTTACCCGGACGCCGGTTCCCCACCGACGCCCGGAGGCTTCCTCACTAGAGAGGCAGGTCGCGAGCATAAGCCCGCTGCCTTCGACCCAGCCTTCGTCGGCGCAGCGGCGCCGAGGAGGGGTCGTCTTCCCTCACTCGTTCAGCAGCCTCCTTCTGCAAGATGACTCTCTCGCTGAAGTCGACCACCGCCTGCCATGCCCTCTCGCTGCCGACCATGGCCTGGACCACTGCCGGCAACGAAAGGTCTGCGCCAACCAAGCGAATGAGTTGGCTCCGCTCAGATAGCTCAAATTGTACCCTGTTTCGTACAAGTTAGGGTTTGAGCAACGATAAAATAACCTAACCTAACCTAAACTAATGTGTTTTGCCGAAGTAATCTTTGTTCTTTTTGCCATAAGAATTTATCGGATGCAAGTAAATGTTTGTAGTTTTGTAAGTAAACATTTCTGTTTAAGATCAAATTGTTCCCGCTTGTGGCGTTACGTCTGAATATTTGTTTGTTAATCAAACATAACAAACGTTCTGATTTACTTGCTTGTATTGATCTTACGAAGCCTGCAACGGTTATAGCGATGGCCATAATATTACATTTATACATTTTCTATTTTATAATTTACTTCAATATTCGTTTTAATCGAAGGCGTTGCTTGTAGCGCATTATTTATCTATATATACTTTTTCCTACTAACAAAATCCCTTTAACTTTTTAGAGACAAGACTGCTACATAAAATTGGAAACTCTAAGTTATTTGTTTTATGCTTCGCCCTCGCACTGGCTTTTTATTAGCATTGTAAAATTTTATCTCGTTTGGGAAACAGTTTTGTTATATCTTAGGTATTTGAACGCAAAATGTAGGTGCCACATAGAGACTATAGTATGCTGTGACTCCGAGTAAAACTTTGATACTTCTTAGTTTTGTATCATTGTTATGTATGTCTTGATATACATCCATATTAAAACAGCGCTCATCGACTTGTTAAGTCTACGCAGGTAAAGCCAAATTAGGAAGGCTATCTAATACCCGAAGAGGCGGTGCCATTGGTTGGAGGTATGATACCTACTCGACGGCTATTAACATCGCTTCCGTTGCCCCAAGCTATTGACAAATCACTTTTCAGCCTCCCTTTAATATCAGTAAGCCATATAAACCCTCCAGACATAGTCTATCGATGTTAACATATAGATGTAGGGCAACTGTGAAACGAAAGATGATGTCTGATGTTTCTACTCTGTGTCAATCTACGAGTAAAAGGGGCCAGGAAAGTTATTCGTGCCGATCCTAAACTGTTTAATGTCCATAAAATTACTTATGAGAGGGTTCGGTTGGTAGTTATTGAATCACTATGAAATGTATAGGATATTTGTCGCTTCATAAAAATCGTGTTTAAATAAATTTGGAGCTTATAGCGGGTGAAAGTAAATGAAGTATTTCATGACATTATAACTTAAAGAATGATTTGTTTTCTAAGTAGCACTCATATTTATTTATATTTTTAGTATTAGATATTTTTTTTTATAATAGCTGCCAGATATGTTCTGTTAGATAATTAATTAGTTTCTGTAAAACTTATTTACTTTATTTTTAAAGTATAAATTTTATTATATTTATAAGAATAAACATCAGATAGATAGTTATTTATAAAGTATTACTTAAAATAACCGCAACAAATGGACATTGTGGAAAAGCCGTTATGACTTCAATACTTCTAATAGCACGATCCAATCTCACCCGATGGCTCCATCGTCATTCCGATTGTATGCTGTACTACGGAATTTGTTAGTTTGTTGGATATTTCGTGCTGAATTTTATATCACAATGTCTAGAACACGGATCGAAAAACTATATGTACCATAGCTTAAAATATTACTGACATGATTTGATTGACATTTTTATATAAATTATAAAACACTAGAATTTTTCTTGATACCAAACATTTTAAAATATTGATAGAATAAAAACTTTATACAGTTAATACTTCTATCATCTAAAATGTATTACTTAGCCTGAAAGATATAAACATATCGAAGCTACAAAAGCCACAATTTTTGTATTGCATTTTCAAGAGTTTATATTTTTATTTAACCTTTAATTATGTTTCTCGCTTAGATTCCATAACACACTAAATATGTAGTTACTACTGAAACTTCACTTGAATAGTGAAGTTTCAGTAGTAACTAGTTCTAGTTTTTGTGGAAATATACCTGTCAAAGAAAGCATCCCGTTATAGAAAGTCTAAATGTGAAATAAATGATTTTTCAATAGTATATCTGTGAATTATTTTAAATTTGTGGAAAATATTAATATATTATCAAATACACTCATGCCTTATAAATTGAAAAGGTGATCGCTCGTTGTTCAGTTGCTGGCACCTCCTGTTGTGAACAATTCCTTCTAGATACGTATTGTTTGGATGCGAGTTCATAAAGACAACCGATTTCAATAACCTTTTCTACAATTCAATGAAATTCTATGAAATTATCGCTATTGTGTTCCAACAGTTATCGTTTTTATTTTCTACATCTTATATATTAACTCCTGGTTGCTTGGATTTTTATCTTCATACATTTTTAATTAAATATCAAAGCATTTATGTTATCTTTCTTATATTGTGATTTGTTGGTGATGTATTTTTAGTTAGAATGTTGGCAATACGTCTTATTTACGATAGCGAAAGTCAGTTATCAAATTATTTTTTTATTTCAGTTTCACGTACTTTTGGGGTTATATAAAACCTACATCTGGAGAATAATGTTTTAACATGTGAAATGTATTCAAAGGCGATCTCAAATTAAGAATCGAAATGATAACTCAGCATATTGGCCACGTTCTCGAAGGGATTCACCCTTTGATCCCTTGCTACATTCGCTGCTAATATTGAATACGTGATAATATTCGACTCATACGTCATGATTTTAAGATCTTGCTTATTTAATTCTTTTTTAGTATGTTTATTGTATTTTCTTAATATACCTATTTAATATGAACAGTATTATGAGAAAGGATACATGTATATCTTTAGAAATATCAGCAATATCTTAACTATTAGAATTTGATTATATGTATATCTATTACCTTACCATTCCTGTGAATAACTCATAACGCGTATATTAGCATAAACATTATTTGTAATGTGTATGTATGAGCATGTTGGCAAAAATAAAAGTACTCACAAAAACAAATTAGGTCACGAGCTGTATATAAATATTTTTTTTTAAAGTAATTCAAGGTTTGTGTTGAACTTCTGCACGGGTAACAAAATTTTATCACATATTTTAGATGTTACACACCTTTGAAAAGATATAAATTATTTATTAGGAATTTACAACACAGCAAAATATTATTAAGTAAGAATTTGTATAAATTTATATGGAGATTCTGTTGAAAATTATATAACTTTGAGACGATTGAAAACAGCTTCTGGCTGGGTATAATCATTAGATCTGTATACTGCGCCAATTGTCACTTCCTAATTTCCTCACAGATTGACCACACTGACGTCTGTCACCTACTGGTGACGAGGACTTAACAGTGCTTTGTTGATGTACTATCTAAACCACATATGCACATTCGATGAGGCCATTTATTGCTATATTGTAATTTACCAGTTAAATGTCTAAATAGAAAGAATACTAAAAATATATATTTGAAAATTATGATATATTTTATATTATTTAAATTAACCAGTAGACAAAATCTAACCTATTTCATTATATTTTTTTATACTAGAAACATCAACATACTAAAATCGAACATACGTTGTGCCGTTTCGACGTTATTTTTTTCAGAGGATCAAGAACTTCTTCTGCTGGCTTTTCTCGCTTAAGTTTAGCACTCCCTGGGGAGATGACAATATGATCCTCGACTTAAGATCCCACACTGGTGATTCAGTATGATGCTCTGCTTTAGGGAACATTGTGGACTGATTTTGGTCCAACGTATTTTTATTGATGCCTTAATTTCAGCTCCCGTCGTAAAGGTATCAGAAAGTAAATGATTAATTAAACATATGAATGTAACAATAATATTGGGTTAACATATTGACTATTACTGGCACACCACATATTTAGATTTAAGTGTAATATTTACAAGTCAGTGGTGGCCTAGAGGTTAAAGGCCCGCCTCTCATGCATGAAGGCGCGGGTTCGATCCTAGTAAGTACCAATGTGATATTTCCGAGTCATATGTACTTTCTAAAAGTATTTAGATACCTCTGATAGACGGTGAAAGAAAAAATCGTGAGGAAACCTGGACTTATAATTTAACGATTATAAGTTTAAAATCACCAACTCGTCTTGAGCAAGCTTCGCGGTTAATGCTCAAAGCTTCTCCCTTTGAGAAACAGGCCTTTGCTCAGTAGTGGGCTCTGATAGGCTGATAATATAATATTTACCATTTAGTGAATATATAAAATTTTACTAGAGAAATTGTACGTAAAAATTGTTACTAAAAAAGTTCAAGTCCCAACGAAGTTTTGTTCCAAATGAGAATATTATAAAGACATAATCAAAATGTTATAATTAATTGTAAAATGCTGGTTTATTGATATTTTTCGGATACCAGATCTTCGGTGTACAATATACGAAACCGGTGTTCCGAAACACTCTATGACATCTTATTAAGGTTTATAAATTTAATAATATTATCTCATCGCTCCTTCCAATAAGAGGCTTCGGTTACAGAATTGAAAAGACATTCAATATTTCATTGGCGTAAGTCTATTTTATCAGTTATTATTAATATAAAAGACAGGCGTCTTACTAGCCTCAGAAAATAAATGATAGTTTCTTGAAAGGAGTGTAAGGTTGTGATTATGATTAAAAATTACATTTTTTGATGAAAGAATAGAAATTGAAGAAATACTTTATATAATGGGTTCTTTTTGTTATAAATATAGTTTGAATAACATATTCCAAGTTAATATGATGACGATATTAAAGTTATTTTTTCATCAAAAGAACTCTAACAAAGGAGATAACAAATGGCCAAGAGAGCCACATCTCGCTATACTACAAATGGGGTGCTACCATTCGTTAAAATTCACATCCTAAATGTAAAGCTGCACTACTGGATCGTTTTATTTCCCTTTCATTATCCTACATATCCCTTTCGTTAGTACATATAACAAGAGTATTTCGTCGGGCTGGAGGATAATTTGGACTGGAAAAATATGTAACGTTGGGATTATTCTGGAATTATAACCATAAATAATCGCATTGCCGATTCGATATAAATACCGATATATTTTTAAAAAAATTACTGCTATGGTGGCCATAGAGGCAGTTTTTTCACACATTTTTTTTCAGAAATATTAATTTTCACTCACTATATCCTTATCAGATAACGTCAACTTGAGTTTGAAACGAGTGTGATTCGAGGTGCGCGTATTTATTTGTTTGAGTTCTGACATCCAACACAAATAACACAATTTAGTTTAGAACTTTTTTTAGGTGGTACAGCCTGGCTGTGGTCAGTTACTACAGCTCGAACATAGGCTGGCTCGACCGGGGGACCCTCTCACAGAATATCGGCGTGAAGTAGCCTTTAATGGCCGCGTTTCGTCCGATGAGTGAGAGAGCCGGTTGCCCTTTCCCTATTCCTACCCCTTTCCTACCATTCCTTTATTCCCATCACTCCCTATCCCTAAAAAACAAGGTTGGCAACGCATCCGTAACAAACATGTTGCGGATGTCCATGGGCGACGGTAACCACCTTCCATCAAGTGGACCGTCTGTTCGTTTGCCACCTTTCACATAAAAAAAACTGTTAATAATTTTACTGTTAATAAGGAAGAGTGTTATGAATTGCAGTACAATCCTGAAGCAACAGTACTTTAAATATTATGTTGAAATACGTGTATCTTATAGATGTGATTTTATACTTTACACAGCACAAAACTCAAAACAATGAATAAAATACTTTCTTCAATACTTTATTGGTATGAGTGTCTTTTAATTTTACTAAAGAATTAAGTCAATGTGAAATTATATACTTATGTTAAAATATTAATTAATGTTAAGGCTAGTCATTATTTCTAAAGTTATTGAATGATCCAAATATACAATTATAATTTGAAAGCAATTGAATGTTGTTAGCATTCATGTTTAAATTAATTAAAAAATACGTACGTTAATGTATATGAATGAATGTACGCCGTAAATTGATGATTTTTGTGCCTCATATCTAAATTAACATTTCATTTCCCGAGAATTTCTTCTTTATTGGCACATAAACAATAAAATCACATTCCCACAGTTTGGGACTGTAATAAGCTTCATATGCATAAATGGACTTCTGTCCAATGTTATAACAATGGAAAATTCTCTCCCGAAATCGGATTCTATATTTTTCCAACTACCACCTCAAATTTTACTTGCAAATATTTCTTTATATATAAACGTTTCAGGGTCTGAGAAAAAGCTTTATATAACTACATTTTATGATCTTTTATTTTCAATTGAACAATTTGAAGAAATTGATAAATGTTGTTTTGAAAAAGATTTTGTTAAATATAAACGAAGTTAATTGGATAAATTATAGGTTAATATAATATATGAAAACGATTATCAAAATAATAATTACATTTATTAATCAGTTACACTATAAATATTTCAAATCCTTCAAATATGTTATATGGTGACTGACATATTTTATTTCTCATTCACACATACTTTTTTATGTATGTAATTTCTCAGAGAATTAATCCATTTACATAAGATGTAAATTTGTATATTAATTTGTTCTAGTTCACAATGAATGGGTTTTGAAATTCCAAGTTTGCTATTTTTTCGTAACAGGTAAGTCACGTCCACCTACTAAATGCTCACGGTGCAACAAATCACACGTGGAATGCCTTTTTGCCTTTGAGAAACCTCTTTGAAGTTTTTATATTCAGACGGTATAAGAAGAACAACGTTTAAAGAGCTTGATACTTTCGCCTGAAATATCAAAATGTTAAGCTGTTTCAGGAAAATAGTATATTTAAGTTCTTTGAGTATCCATTGGAAGATGTAAGGACTGTAAGAGTTTTACGACCAGATAATATAATTTTAATATTTAAAGCCGTTCAAGTATCCTGGCAGCATATAATGTTTGCGGTATCTTGAGTTTCGTATTCATAAAACGTTACAAATTCTTTTATGACGAAACTCTAAAAACCTCGCCACGTATAACTTTGCTGAGCTTCTTAATACTAAAATAGCAAGATATTTTTTGTGACCATGTAGTTTGTAGTGAAAATGGTCGCATTAAGAATCTTTTTTTAAGTGGGGTTCTTAATCTATTGGATTTCTATTTTCTGTCAGAGTTTTCTGTATATTTTACATTCAGTTTTCTGTTATTTGGAAAATATCCAAATAATTAATTTACGTGTACATATTTTTAAGATATCTTGTAATAAGTTTTTAATGAAACATAGAAATTCGATATATTCTTAAAAATTATATATAAATGTATATAAAACTTTGCCTTTTCGTATATTTTGTACAACAGAATACAAAAAAATTGTATTGAGAACACTCAAAAAATTTGTCTCGATTTTCACCTATGTTATTTATTCATATGAATAAATCTTTTTTTTTTTTTTTTAATCTTGTTTATTTTATAAGTCATACATCCAGAGATTAAGGCAACTTAAAAATAATAACAAATACAAACAAAAATTCTTATACTATGTATAAGTGTTAACATTTGAGATTATTATTTAATGAGCATTTTTATAATAGTCAGATCTAAGATTCAATGAGTCTATGATGAAACTTACAAATTTACCACTATGTTCGGCTGTGAAATTTGAACTTAAGATTTGATGGAGAGAGAAGAGAAGCTCACCCCTAGAACATCGAGTTTCATTTAGGAAATCCAACCTAGGTTGTTAGTTGATTTTACACTCAAGAACTAAGTGTAGGAGGTCCTCCTCTCTCTCACATCGTTTACAGTTTGGATCGTCTCTTTTTTTCATTGTGAAGTTAAACTTGTTAAGTGGGATGTGATAGGTACGGGTTCGGAAACAAATAGTTAAATATTTTCTGTTGAGGTTTCTTGAAGCAAACCAGGGTATGCGTGGTGGTTCGTCTACAATGCTTCTGTACCAGAGGCCCCTGTTTTGAGAGCACTCACTAAAATAAGATTTAAATTTAAGATAATTTTCGTTTTTAATTTTTGGAAAGTAGTCAGTATAGTGCGGTGTGATATCGAGAGGTATGCCGTTCCGTAGAGCTTTGGATGCAAGTGAGTCTGCTACCTCGTTGCCCCTGACGCCCACGTGTGAGGGAATCCATTGTAGACGAACTTCAACCCCGTTACGTATCAATCTATAGATACATTTAATAACGAGGTAAGCTTCATTTCTACCGACACAACCGCCCCTAGCACTTCTCAACAAATGTTGTAGACTACTCTTCGAGTCAGTAAGGATTACAATTTTATGGTATGATGTTGATTCTATATAATGCATTGCTTCTTTAATTGCTATCAGTTCAACTCCCATGATGGGTATACATGAATTTTCAATTAGAAATTTGGCCCCAAAATCTGTAGCTATATCGTAGAACGCGCAACTAGAACCGTCTCTTGTTTTGGACCCATCGGTGTAAATTTTAATGTAGTCTGAAAATTGTATGTCTATCATATCTTCGGTAAGTCGTTTAAGATCGTGAATGGGTAATTGAGCTTTAGATTCATTAATAGTGTTCACTCTATATGAGATAATATTATCCCAAGGAAATGTTTTAATATCAAAAGATAACAAAAATTGGGGCAAAATCTCAAATCTTGACACAGGTAAGTTTGAAAACCTTCTGAAACTCTCTAGCAGAAGTGGAATTTGGTTTTTGCGCCAATATTTTGAACCCGAATTTAAAGTTGTGTGTAATGTTTCAAGTTGTTTTCTCAAATAGTCGGATGATCTGAAAGAAAGTTTCAGAAAGTATTTGTCACTCAGATATATTCTTCTAAAACTTAAGGGTGGTATACATAGTTCGCTTTCCATTGCAAAAATTGGAGTATCTCGAATAAAGCTACCACAAAGCCGAAGACATTGGTTTTGAATAACGTCCAACCTCTGTAAGAGCCTAGAGTTGGCGTTACCGTAAATGATACCTCCATAATCGAGTCGAGATCGAACCATTGCAAAATACAGTCTTCTTAGATGTGTTGGATGGACACCCCACTTTGAACTACTTATAGAACTAAGAATATTAACAAATATAGTGCATTTTTGAGCAGTTTCTAACACAAGCCGCGTCCAGTTCAGCCGACTGTCCACCCACACGCCCAGAAACTTTGTACAATTAATAAGCTTAATTTCATTGTTGTTTATTTGTATATTAATAGGAGGCACTTTATATTTTCTAGTTAAGATGCACACTTTAGTCTTTGAGGGAGATATTTCCAATCCTATTTCCTGTAACATAGCTATAAATATTTTAAGACTTGATTGGATGACACTAGCACAAAAATCAATACTTTGATTAATACAATAAAAAGCAAAGTCATCGCGGCATACTGTGAGACCTTGACTATCTTAGCCAGTGTGTTGCATAATTTAATTGTGATTATATTGAATAAAATGGATGACATAGGGTCACCTTGAGCTAAACCTTGTCTGCTTATTCTTTTTATTTCTGTACCATCGCGCAGCCTATATATCAAAATTCTTTCTTTTAAAAATTCCCTAATGTATCTACATATGAACGGATCGACATCATATCCAACTAAAGAAGTAATAAGAGGTTCGATTGCCACATCATTATAAGCGTTACTTATTAATAAATCTTATATATATAAGAAAACAGCGATTGGATGGTTTCTGTGCTATATATTTTATAATTAACTGAAGCTATGGAAGAGTTATTATATCGATGGCTAACTTAATATAAAAGCCGGTTAGTATATTTCTATTTTGATTTGATTAAATGAGGAATAATTTAGCTAAAATATTTTTTATTTCAAACATTTCAATAAATAAATTTTGTGAAAAGTATAATTTATAATCAGTTTATGTGGTTTAATTGTTAAATAATTTATCAATCAATAATATCATGACACTGTAATTGGTCGCAGGCGTTATAGAGTTTAGATAATCATTTCCAGATTGAATTATTTTTTTAGTTGATAATTACTCGCTTAATTAAAAAAAAAATTTGAACATATGTATTTTAAACTTGAACTGAGCTAAAGGACGCACTCACTAAATAGTCACTGTTTCAGATTAGTGTTTACGATATTTGACTGTTTTCAGTGTGTATTATCTGTCAAAGACTTAAATCAGCTTAAGATTTAAATACTTTTAATATGAAAGATAAGATACCAAACGGAGATGTTAATGAAAATACTTCACAATTATCAGTCGTTTTTGACATATTATTATCATTTGTGATGTGCATGACGACTTTTATGGACATAAGGCATAACAATAACTCTGTTAAAATTAAAAATGGTAAGCAAGTCACATTATAGCCCTCACACATAACGGTCATACATTGAATATACTGTTACACCCTGCTATTTCCGAGTTCACCATCAGTTTGGTTAATAGTAAATAACAACCCAAATCTTATTATTGCCAAAATAAATCACAATTAAAAGAATTATTTCAGAAGAGAAATATGAGGTGGAGATGATTGAGAAAAAATATCAAACAGAACATTAATTTTGACTTCAAGGACTAACTAAAAAAACTCAGGTTATTCAATAGGCTGGATACAACACATCACATGAACACTTTAAGACGATTTTAGTTAAGATTTGGATTTGTCCCACAGTTTTTCAATTAGCAGTATTATTGAAAAAATGTATTAAAAAAATAATAAGGAACAAATGAGCTATATTTGTATTGATTAAAAATATATAATAAAACAATAACAATTATGTAACTTAATAAGCACGAATTGATTGACCTAAAAATCGCTGTAGTAGTGAGAGGCTAATGTATGTATAAATTAAGGTAGATTGAAGCGGTAATTGCTACTTGGCGATACAGTCATCATTTTTTAATACATTTTTGGGGTTTTATTTTATTTCAAAACATTAAAGTTCGTAGGAGGAGAGATCTTTTTATACAAATCTTACACGTTTCCTACTACGATAGCTGCTTTCTTTTGTTTAAAGTACTGTCATTTTTTTTTCCTAATAAAGTATACAATACTTTATTAAATTTACAATCTAACCTATTGACTAATAAGTAAATAAATTTCACCTAAATTACTATATTAACATAATATGTTCTAAGAATGTGTCCAATAACACGTACTTAGTCTTTGTCAAGGAGAAGACACTTTGTTCATGTGTTCTTAATATATGGTTTTATTACTAATAATAGGTTTTCTTTGTTAACTGATATTGGTGTTTACTGAGGACATCAAATAAATTAATTACTAAATCTCGGCTCACTCATCAACCACGTCTGGAATTGATCAAAAGCGGAGGCGGTTAAAGTTTAAAGACATTTACATTTTATAGACTAATTTCTATAATTATTTATCGTTTGTATTATAATAATTAGAAAGAAATAAATTATAAAATATTATACAATTTATTAACTGCCATAAATGATCAAACGACAAAGTTTTAATTTATCAAATATAATTTTACTATTTTATGTATGAATATAATGCATATTTTATTAAACTTATGAAGTATTTGTGTTTTACGCCAAACAAAAAATCCTTACTCACAACATCAAAGCAATTGCGTAAGATAACTGAACTTCGGGACATTTGGCCCATTTCAAGTATAGGTTCAAATTAATTATACGCACCACACTTCGGGACAAAACAACATGCTGGTTTGGAACAACTCAAAATAGATTCCTTTAATTAATTTTGTCTGACAGTAATTTATTGTTTTGTATTATTAATAATCCAAATATGATATTGTAGCTTCATTGCTGGTCATTTATGTCTCGAAGCGAAGTGTCTACTTCTACATACATATAGGGAACATATTTATCGTATTATGTTGCCTTGATTTAAATAAACAAAACAAAATTAATATTAGAACAATTGTGTGTAAACAATAATGTTCCTTTTATTATTTTTGTATTTTTTTTTCATCTGTTTCTGTTTTTAAAATTATTAAATATCTTTATATTATAAAAATACAATCCTTTATATAATTTAATTTGATTCTCAAATCTGTTGATGGATCAGGCTGTCTTAATTGTATGTGTATGTATTTTAATCTTGTTTCAGTCCGCAATTCCGATTTCGAAAATAAGGATATATTTTCAACTTAAAGATTTGAGTTATTATGATTTAAATTTTATTAAGTCACATTTTAAAAGAACCTGCTTTCTACTTGTAAAACTTTATTACAGCAAACTAAGTGTAAATAGTACTTAATAGATTTAATACGAATAAAATATACCAACAAACTATAAATAAAACTCAAAGAGGAGGAGCGAACATTTGAAATTTCTTAAATAATATTTACAATGAATATTAATATAATAGTTTAAGTATAATGCTGTATGCATTTTAGGTGGTAGAGCCTAGCTGTGGTCAAGTCACTACAGCTCTAACATGTGCTGGCTCGATCGGGGAAGTACCACCCTCTCACAGAAGATCAGCGTAAAGTAGTCATTAGTGACTGCGTTTCGTCCGATGAGTGGGAGAGCCCGTTGCCCTTTCCCTGTCCCCATACTTTTCTGCCATTTCCTTACTCCCACCCCTTTCTTTTCCTCAAAAACTAAGGTTGGCAACGCATCCGCAACAAAGACGTTGCGGATGTCCATGGCTGACGGTGACTACTATCCATCAAGCAGGCCGTCTGCTCTTTTGCCACCTTTAACATATAAAAAATGCTCTTGGGGACTTTTTTGTACTTTTTACAGAATTTAAAAAGGTGAACAGAGACGAAACCTCTTAGCATTCGATGGATTCACCGTGCGGGTGCCGGGTCCATCGCGTTGCAGGGAGAGGAGCTTCAACAGTGCCTGGGACTTGCGACCCAGGTGTAGGTTTAAGGGGCCCCTTAACTAACGCGCGTTATACGCTCACCTCCACTGTCCAAGTTCCTCTCCCTACCTAACCAAATTTGAAAAGAACCTACTAGGGCTGCCTTCGACGTACGTTCTAAGAATGAATTAATGTTAGTTCTGGACAGGCCCAAGTCTTTTAGGAGGTTATAGAGAGATTTAGCTGTTATACCTCTCGCTCCCACCTCTACCGCGTACAAATCAACGACGAACCTATTTCGAGTTAGTTCGTTAGTGAGCTCGTAATACTTATTGACCTTGATGGCATGGTCTTTGGGGATGTTCGTTTCCCAAGGCACCGTAAGCTCTATCATCACAACGCGCTTTAAAATACGCGAATATAGAAATATGTCTGGTCTGGAGGCCGACGCACAAATATCCTCGGGGATTTTGTATTGTTTCTCATACGTATCCATCATGATAGTCCAATCCGAAGCCGCTTTAAGGATAGAGTAAGGCTTGACGTTTGATTTTATAGCCCTGGTGCCCTCTCTCACAAAACCTATTGATCGCTCGTTTGTGGTTATTTCCCTTTGCGCTCTGGCTACCGAAAGACTAACCGCTTCACGTATGATCTCTAAAACCCTATCGTGACGACGCGAGTATTGACCGCTGTCCAGGAGAACCCTACATCCCACCAGCAAATGCTTGGCAGTTCCAACTGCCTTTCCGCAGATATAGCAAGTTTTTTCGGTACCTTTACCCCATCTTACTAAATTACTCTGATCTGGGAGAGTCATCTGGAACGCATTGAGATAAAATTTTAGCAAGGCTGGCGACCAGTCATGAATTAGGGTGCGCCATTTTAGTGCTAGTGGAATGCAAAAATCTCCCATGTCTAACCAATCGTTCTGCATTTCTAAACTCATTGCATGGATCTTGTATTTATCGTTCTCGTCTTGCCGAATAAAAGACTTCAATATATCCGTATCTTGGACTTTCCTACTTGATCCTAACCCTACTCTGTTATTTTGCGCTCCGATCATAAATTGTTTATAGAATTGAAGTCGTGACTCTAGCTCTGGGGCATCATTGTCTTTTGGGAGTGATGTAACGACGTCATCATGGGATTTTCCCAGGATATGTCTCTTGGAAACTCTTAGGTGTTTGTAGAGCTCCGATGGTCTTTTTAGATTCATCCCAAAACTATTACGATCCCTGAATAAAGCCGATGAGTCAGCCGTTAGCGCGAGCCCGAGCCACAACTTCAACATCTTTATGACGCCTGCATCTAATTTAGATAAAAGGGTTTTACTAAAATCATAGACGAGGAAAGGCCAATTCAAACGTGAAGTTAAGTAATTATCGTAGATCCATGCTTTTTTTACGTTACTGATCTGCTGGCTATCTACCTTGTTGAGATCATTTAAAAAGCTATCTACTATTCCTTCTAAAGATGGAGTACGACCTATATTATCAATCTTACGACCGAGAAACTTGAATGGTGCATTTTCCGTAACCGTAGAAACGCATTGACCGCCTATCGATAGTCCCGGATCGTATGAGGTGTATCTTGTATTCCGCCTACCAAGACACAGACAGTGACATTTACTTGGTTTTGTCCTCAATCCATCCGTCCACTCACCGAATTTATCCACTTCATCCAATAGTACTTGACAGTGTTTGGGGTGACGTGTCAGTATTGCGAGATCGTCAGCGAAGGCTAAAATGGATTCCGTGTATTTGTTATTGAACTTAAACCGATACCCCCATTTTTTCTCATTGCTGATAAGTTTATCTACTAGGATATTGATTACAATATTAAATACTATTGGAGATAAACAGCACCCTTGGAATAGTCCTACATTGTAACTCAAACTTTTTGAAGGGCCTTCTTTAGTTATAATAGAAAACTTTAATTTTGAGTAATACGACGCAATCATATCGCTAACTAAGGGTGGAAAGTTATACCATCTAAGCGCGAATAGCATCAACTCGTGTTGTATCGACCCGAACGCGTTCTCTAAGTCTATCCAACAAACTGTAATTTGCCGCTCGCTTTTTCTAGCATCTTTCAAACTCTCCGACAGCAAGGTGTTGTGTTCTAGGCATCCAGAAATCCCGGGTAGAAACCCTTTCTGGTGATTTGGCCTAAAATACTTGTTGCTGAGCATGAATCGCGTCATTCTCGTTTGTAGGACCGAGAAAAAGATTTTAGATATTGTATTTGTTAAGGCTATCGGTCTAGTATCTTTCGGATCGGTAACTCGATCTTTTTTGGGAATGAGAACAAACATTGCTTTCCCGAAACACTCCGGGATTTGCTTCCTTGACCAGATTTTGCCGTATATATTTATGAGGTGTTTACGAACCGATGGACATTTTTTAAAGACTATATATGGGATACCATCGGGGCCCGGTGCAGATTTAGATGATTTCCTCTTTATGTGACTACTTATTTCGTCTAACGTTGGTGGTATGCCGTGAAAATCGATATGAGGAATTTCCGGTTTTTGTTCGTTTGGATCCGTATAGAGCCTTACACTTTTAGGCACTTCGTATGTGCTCTTGAAATGGTCGTAAATTTGATCGTTGGTCAAGAGAAGCTGTCCGCGTTCTTTCTTAAAAATGGTTTTCGAATACTCAAAAGGGTTTTTATCAAAATCTACTTCCTGTTTGGCCCGGTCAAAATTACCGCGATATTCTGCAGTTTGTGCCGATATTCCTTGAATTAATTTAAGGATTGACCTTAACGCCCTAGCTAGCTGATGACTAAGGTGGTTGTCGCCTAGAGCTTTGGCTATACGTAGATTTTTTATTAATTCCCGTTTTTTCTTCCTCATTTTTATCTTGAACGAATTTTCTTTATTTTTGCGAGCGTAATGATTACGTGGTGGATATTGCTCGTTGAAGTAGTCATAAACGGTATTTTGGAAAGTTTCTACCTGCGAGTTCAATTCCTGCTTCGAGCCCGGATGCTCTAACAGGACCGCTAAATTGTCGTCGTGAACTTTCCAAGTCGATTTATCTATTATCTATTATATATTATACAAGATTTTTACGAAACTTTCACCATTACACCAGCACTCAGCTGATGCTCTCCAGAGAGAAAAGAAACCCCCAATTGGGTTTTTGAAAAAAAAAAAGTATTGATTTTTTTTATGTATTTTAAAACTTTATTATTAATTATATTGGATTTTTAATGCAAAAAACTTGAAATATATTTTTTAAATTAATTATAAACAATTAAAAATTGATAAAATTCAAAAATATATCACGTGACTGTAAACGCGCCATGATTGGTCAGCATACTTGTGACGTCATAATGTTAAAGCAATTTCATAATAGTACAGTGTTTATGGCTATTATCTTTAACTTGATAAAAATATCTCAAATTTATTAGTGAAAAACGATTTGAAAAGTTTATTTCGACTATGTGTGATAAAGGATTTATAAAAGCAAAATCGGATAATATTCCTGATGTTAATATATTTTTATGATAACTAATTTTTTAAAAAGTGCGGTTTAATTTTGCTGAAGTTCGAGGTGCTAAGACATCAAGGTAAGTCTGTCAAAAAATACTATTCTAACGGGTGTCCCATCTAGCGTTTCGAATTTGAACTAACGATAATTTGACATTGGAGACGTCAACTGTCATCGGAGAAGTGTCACATATTTAGTAATAAGTCTGACATTTACGAAATGGGTCGCTATTCGCTTGAGGAAAGCTGGGAAATATTAAAAAATTATTTCCAAAGTGGTGAATCGCCAACGCAAACTGTGCGAAATTTGAAAAAAATATTTGCCAAAAAAGATTTGCCATCGGAGGCATATGTGCGGCAATTTGTGAATCGTGTGCGCGAAACTGGATCACTGTTGGATAAAACAACACGTAAACGTCCATTTCCAGCAAGGTCAACCGAAAACATCGCTGCGGTGGAACAAAGTGTTCGTGAACGGCCATCCACATCGATTCGTCATCGAGCGCAAGAGTTGCACCTTTCTCGGTCAACTACGCACCGAATTTTGCGCAAAGATCTTGCCCTGAAGCCATATAAAGTTCAGTTGGCCCAACAGCTGAAGCCAATTGATCATCCGAAACGTCTACGGTTCGCAAATTGGGCGGAAGATCGTTTGGCCGAAGATGGTGAGTTTTATCGAAAAATCATCTTTTCCGACGAGGCTCATTTTCACCTCGGCGGTTATGTAAATAAACAAAACTGCCGTATATGGGGCACAGAAAACCCGCACGTCGTTGAGGAGAAACCGATACATCCACAACGAGTGACTGTTTGGTGCGGATTTTGGTCCGGCGGCATCATCGGCCCATTTTTTTTTGAAAATGATGAAGGAGCCGCCGTAACCGTCAACGGCGAGCGCTACCGCGCTATGTTAACTGATTGGTTTTTCGGTCAAATGGAAGAGTATGATTTGGACGATATTTGGTTTCAACAGGACGGGGCTACGTGCCATACAGCCCATGCTACGGTCGATGTTTTGCGCCCAATCTTCGAAAATCGCATAATCAGCAAAAATGGTGATGTGAATTGGCCTCCAAGAAGCTGCGATTTAACACCATTGGATTATTACCTTTGGGGAGCGGTCAAAGACGTTTGTTACGCCAACAAGCCAAGCACGATTGATGACTTGAAACATGAAATTGAAGTTGCCATTGCTGCCATAAGGCCGGAAACAATTGAAAATGTACTGAAAAATTGGACTGATCGAATAGGGTACTGCCAAGTAAGCTGTGGTGGACATTTGACCGAGATAATTTTTCACAAATAATGTCATGAATTATGCTTTCAAATAAATGTTTGATCATTGAAATCTATCGAGTCGTTCTTTTTTTATAGCCTTTTTAAATTCGAAATTTTCCGTGAGACACCCTTTAAATGAAAATTAGTATTTATTCTCTATTAAATATAATTAATAATTATTTCATTAAATCATTATTAATAAAATGTTATTATAACATTATAAAAAAACCAAAATAACATATATGTACTTTAAAAATTTAAATGTAGTCTGATACAGAACCTAGAATGTTATAAAATTATGAAAATATCTATTAATTGAAGTCCAATTATTAGACAAACATATATATAGATTTACTATTTAATCGCTTTGAATTATCAATTAAATTTTTTTAATGCTACGATTCTAAAGGTTATGATTTGGAGCCCAGGTAAAAAAAATTAATTATTGAACTATACTTATTCGATTTATACACTTAGATAAATAATAATTAATAACAATACTATTATGAAAACTTACAACGAAATGATCTTCACAACAAAAAAAAAATGATTTTGTTTTTGAATAATCTCGATGCACTGCTTGAAACCATTTCTTTCGACGTTTTTTCGTCTTGTGGAACATTTAAAAACATTTTTTTCAGGAGTTGTTTTTGTAGTCTTTGTACATAATGGTACAAAACTTTTGATTATTTAACAATGCCAACAGAATTTACTAGATAAAAACTCAAAACACTGTACTAATTATTATATCTCTGTATGCTACAATGAGCAAAAACTAACATTGTGACGTCACACGCGCTCGGGTTTATTCACGAGCTGTCGGCTTGTCTTCGGTACTGAATTTAAAATTTAATTTTTATTTTGAAATAACTTTTTAAATATTGCAAAAAAAAATAAAATAAAAATAGTTTTGTGATTAAACTTATATATGATCTTTCCATTTATCACAAAAAAAAAAAATTCAAAAACCCAATTACCAAACACTCTTCATTAGTGGTTCTAGCTTGACATTATATAGTCGACCTTCGTAACATGAGCTATCTCATACTCGAAGAATTTTCAAAATAAAATCTGAGGTTTCTAAGATTAGTAAGTTCGAACAGAAAACAAACCATACTGTTTTATATAAAGGTACAAATATAATTGAAAATGTATAAAGAATCTCAGACATTTTAATCAATTAGCGTAAGAATTATGTGCCAAATATAAATTGCAGCACATAATTCTTTATAATTAATATTCAGAATAGTAGCTTTAAGTTAACCTTGTTAGATAATATTATTTTACCACCAATAGAAAATTAAGTATAGCATTAAAATTTTTACCAAAAACCACAAGCATTTATTATATTATTAATCCTATTAGAGTCGGTGTGTTTCTAAGACGTTAGTTGCACGCATAATGTGTCTGATTTTCGTTGTGAGACATCCCGGCTAATGTTGGAAACCGCATTCAATGTGGAATCCATTAAGTGGATTTTGAGGTCAAACTGGACGAAATGTCGAACAATGCAGGTCTTGAATTACATTTAAAATTACTTTCGGACACGGTATCCGCATGTTATGTTGTTTTACAGATTAATGTGATAACAACTTGGTTTCATTCCGTAATATGGTTTGATATTATCATTATACGGCTTTGAATTCATTGTTCGGCTATTATGAGAATAATATCGTTTTCTGTTATGACAATATTTTATAAACGGATCAAATAAATTTTATTTAATATTATACTTTATTCATTTTAAGGCTTGTACAATTTATAAGGCATGGTGTATTTTTATTATAATGGCAACTACAGAGAATTGAAACTCGTCTGAAACATTCGTATTAGATAAACATTGCTGAAGAAACTTAGAGATACTATATTTATATACTATGAAATGAACTACATATTATATACTATGAACATACTATATTTCTTATTTCAACATATCATTTAGAAAATATTGAATAATTATTGATATTGCTTTTTATATATTCATTATTAAGGGTTAATGTCTTTTTTTAAAATAGCAAGTGCACGAAACTGAAACCTCACTTAGGCATTCATATTGCGACAGGAGTCCAAAGTGCTGAAAGATGTCAGATATAAAATTATGGTATTATTTTCTTTATTCTTAAATATAATTCTTAATATTGTCATTCTCATTTTAAGACCCATAAAATACACGAAAGCGTCATGTATTTTTATTATAATGGCAACTTCAGGAAACTGAGACTCGTTTTAGACTTTCATAATACGACTCTAGTCCAAATTGCAGAAAGATGTTCGAGCAACAATTATATATCCTTATTTTTAAAGTCTTAGAAGGCAAGCATGCAACAAAGTTATGTATACTTTAAAATTATGCTAATAATAATTTAACAGAAGATTCTAACGTTTCTTTTAGTTTTATGAGTGAGTTGTAATACTTAAGTGGATCGTGTATATGTATTTAATGTTTTTAAAGTTCCTTATAAGAGGTTGGAACTCCTATTTTTATTGTTAAGAAAAGTGTCTTCACTTATACTTTGAAAATAAAATATGTATATATCGGCGCTACCAGCTTTAATAACGGATGCGACATGAAAATAATTAGAGGCTGTCATCAATTCTTATTAAACCTCATTAGTATTTATGATTATTGTTAAAAGTAAAACGAAATCAAAAGAGAATAGAATTATGTTTGAATCAAAAATATGACGTCTGGACTCACGACGGCGGACTCCAGAATTGAGAATTCAGCATTGATAATTCAGAGTTCAGTGAGCGTGTATCATAGAAGCATGTTATTATGAAGAATCTTTGAGAAATACAAGAGCATTAAGATCAATTGCAGTTTCATTTTAAAATATCATCGAATGCTCTAGAAGAAGTGACATTTGTAACGACAGCGAGGCTGGCGTTCCTCTCTTTAAAATCAACGAATGTGTAATAAATCCGATATCAGAAGTGGGATCGCTCTCGTGATCATGCCGGTCTTATAAATCCTATCCAGCTGAAGAAAATAACCATGTGGAGAACTTGCGTACTGAAGAACGCTACAAGAGAATTTTTTTCATGCCATTCATTGATGTCAATAATGCAGAGCGTGTGCAAACGTTTACTACAAATAAATCAAGGGATAATATTAAAATTACTAAGAAGATCATTTTTATCATCGTTTGACCCCGGTGGTAGTGTGTGTCTTCGGGAATGGTGTCAACACATCTATATGGCTATAAATAGTTACGTAGTAAATCAGGAACCATGATTCTCAAATGAAAATGAAATCTTTAAAAGGAGTGAGCTCAAATATGTGAATACGATTAGTTACAACATTTACATAAGAAGCCACGTAGTATGGATATTTAGCGGAGATATTATGCGACGATGTGGCGCTATAACTGAGGCAAGACGGGCACGTTCTCACTGAAGGTTGAGGCCATAGCAGGCTTGACCAAATACTAATACACATCCTGAGTTTTCAGATACCAGCTCCTCTCAACAATTAAAAGAACCTGGCGCGCCGAAGGAAATGATTACTCCTAGTTGCTTCAAGTATGGTCAACGAGGCTACTTCGCGCTGCGCTGCCCCAGTGTTGAATTCAAAGCCAATTAAGCATGGACCGAACGATGCGTGAATATCTGTTCCGTCCAGATATGGTTCAGCTCTGGAGTGAAACCGGTGAGAGGTTTTCATGTTGCTTCGACTCGGGTACCGAATGTTCTTTAATGAAATAAAAAAAAAAAAAAAATTCTTGAAAGATAGATTTCTAAGTAAAGCGCAATATAATAATACAATTGCATTAGAAAGTGTAAGTAACGCTCGCATTAAATGTTATATCTAAATTCTTTAAACAATTTAAGAGTGATTCAGTAAAGTGAGTTTTCCATGTTGTGAATTAATGTATTTTCAACGACGTTATGATTAGACAGGATCTGCTTACATTAGGGTATTCTATAGGGATTAAAAATAATGTCTCATTCTTAAAACAAACAAGATTGGAACTGAAAAATCATTTGAATAATGTCATAGAGAGAATTAAATAAGAATACGGTGTCTGATAGATATCCTTTGCCACTTATTTCGAATCAAAAATGCTTTCATTTCGCCGCGACAACAAACCATTGGTTGAAGGCTAAACAAGAAATAGATAACGAAATTAATTTTATTATCACGAAACTAGAGGCCAACTATTTTAATAGTGATATCTTTAAAACTTACGAGATAAGAGGCGCTCTTCTTTTTCGGAAATAATGAGAGCTCTATGTTGCCTTTAGTGTTTAGGGAATTTCCGTGAGCTAATCTCGTGTCCATGGTGTATTCTCAAGAGAATCTGTACCATGAGATTCTGTAGGGAAGCCTTGTGGAGCCGTGAGGAGACAAGTATTACACCATAGATCTGGTGAGCGTGACCTCTGAGCTAATCACGAGTTACCCTTAAGCTAACCACGGGTCCTTGATGTATCCGAAAGAGAACCATGAGATTACGTAGGGATGCCTTGTGGAACCGTGAGAAGACAAGTCTACGCCACAGATGTGGAGAGCGTACCTCTGAGCTACTCACGTATTACCCTTGAGCTAACCACAGATCCTTGCTGTATCCTTGAGAATACCATGAGATGACGAAGAGCGGCCTTGGGAAACTATGAGTAAAGATGAAGTCACTCAATCTATAAGAACTTACATGATATCAAACAGCCGGCGCCACGGCTTTATTTAGAATCGACTGTAGACACACCCTTCATAGTAATATGAACTATATGTCGGTCAACACACACAGCAGTGCCACTAAAAAAAAACGATGTTATAATTCAAATGATAGCATAATTGACTCCAAATTTCTAATCAAATACACCTATTGCGAGTACAGCTAAGTTTTGTTCCATTTCTGCTAACCGTAGTCAAACGTTTGAATCATGTTGTCGACGGAAAAAGGATATCACGCCGAATTTAAATTTAATATCAACTGGTAAATTTAATCTTAATAAAATGCATGATTTCAGGGGTGCGTTATACAAGAATCAATGGCAAATAACATATCCGGGAATAGAAAACAAATCGTCAACTATTTGCGAGGATTGAGGCCGGGCTCTATTATTCCTATAAATAGTATTATGTAATTACAGGCATCAGCGTACATCTGACAAATTTAGTATCCTTGACGATATTATGAACATACGAACAAGTCAATCCGGCTTTAACAGTTTAGATTACATTTTGACAATCCGTCCGTGGATATCGAAGCAACACATTTAAAACAGGATGGTCGAGGCGGAAAGAATATATAAAGTTGGATTTAAGAGATTTCGAGCTAAAATTTAAATAATTCCAGAATGGAGATTTAATATAAAAAAAAATATCACAGAAAAAGTAATAGAAACCGAGGAACACTTTGAAATGTGATTCGTGACCAGCCAGACGAAGTTCCACTGGAGTGACGAGAGAGTATAAGTAAACGAGCAGCAAGGTAGACTGTTCGACTACCTAATAGTTATCCGGTGAGCGTATTTCATTTTGTTCAATTTACTTCATTTCAAACGCATTACATATTTCGTAGATAGAAGTGTGATTTTGAAACACCTACTTTGAGATATATTACTATAAAATTATTAAATTATTATTATTACTATAAAAGATGCCTTTGATGGCGGATCCGAACCATAACAAAATAATAATAATAATAAAATGGTTAATAAAATAAAATTGTTGTAGACGGGTGGAGACGTCTTACGACAAATAAATAAAAACAAAATGTTGTAGGCGGGCGGAGACGTCCTATGACAAATAAATAAAAAAAAAAAAATGTTGTAGGCGGGCGGAGACGTCCTATGACAAATATGTTATGAATGTTCGTGTGATGCCCCCAAAGCCATGTAGCTTAGATAATTGGACGTGATATTATGACCATCTCAAAGTTGTGTTGTAGTAAACAACGTTACCCATACGATCAAAAAAAAAAAAATTTGATATTCATAATTGTAACAATATAAAGTTATCTAGGGTTACTGTGGAAGTGCCTAGACTACAAAAGCATTTATTTTTTATCACAGCAAACATCAGTATGACCGTATCGGCATGACTTCGGAAGATGAAGCATCAATTCTTGATCCTGTCCCATCTACTTTACGAGACGCGCGACTGGTCCAAGAACATAACGAAAACCAACCAAGAAAGAACACATAACCAGGCAGGTGCAGAGCACGCACCGCCTGTCAGAATGGCCGTATCGGCGCTACCAGCTTTAATAACGGATGCGACATGAAAATAATTAGAGGCTGTCATCAATTCTTATTAAACCTCATTAGTATTTATGATTATTGTTAAAAGTAAAACGAAATCAAAAGAGAATAGAATTATGTTTGAATCAAAAATATGACGTCTGGACTCACGACGGCGGACTCCAGAATTGAGAATTCAGCATTGATAATTCAGAGTTCAGTGAGCGTGTATCATAGAAGCATGTTATTATGAAGAATCTTTGAGAAATACAAGAGCATTAAGATCAATTGCAGTTTCATTTTAAAATATCATCGAATGCTCTAGAAGAAGTGACATTTGTAACGACAGCGAGGCTGGCGTCCCCCTCTCTTTAAAAACTACGAAAATGTAATAAATCCGATATATATATTATGATTAAAATACTTCAATGTTAATACAGTATGCAATACTATTGTAACGTATATTTCTGTGTTCTATATTATTTAAAAACACTCCTATATTATGGCACAACTATGTAATAATATTAAATTACATATTATACAACTTATCGGTAGCCATGTTTATGCAACAAACAATTATTGACAGACACACTCTGTTTGTCAAAGATTTGTACACTAATAACAGATTTTGTTTTTTTTTTTGCTACTTTGTATGTGTCGCTCATTATACATACATGTTGTTTGAATACATTCAGTTCCACAATAAAGAAAAATCTCGTCTGTTTTGATTCGGATTAAGATGCATCATTAAAATATTTCAACAAACTTCTTTGTTAACTATAAAGTGATGCAAATTTTATCCTGTCATTTACTACACAGTATAAACAGAGTAATATTTTCCAGCAGATCCTATTTCTATTGGCAATGTTATTCTGTTTGTAAGTAAATGAAAATATTAGTCGTTTACATTGAAACTGTTCTTTCTAAGTCATAAGATTCATTATGGTTTAATAGCTGATTTTCATAAAATTGTAACTCTTGTTCCAGAATTCATTTATTTTGCGATTTGATAACATCTCGGCCGTGCATGAAATAGGTAAAGTACAAGTTCTATTGCGTGCTAAAACGTTAAACGTTATATAAGTATGTAACTACAAAATTATCAAACTTTAAGATTATGGAGCATGAGGTTTTCAGGTAAAATAAGCAAAAACAATTTGAAAGACCAATGCGAAATTTTTCAAATTATACATATATATCTTCTTCTACCTGGCAATTTCCCAGCTTTAGCCAGGGTCTGCCAAAAAAATAACTCTTCCGCAGAACATGTTATAGATAGTTTCGGCTAATGGTTTTTTACGACCGGCCGCCTGCCTGACATCAACCCACTTTGGGAATGTTCTTATTGAGCTATTTCAGTTTGAGTATTAATCACCACGCTTGCCCTAGACGGGTTGGTGATTTCAAACTTACAATTGTGAAATTATAAGTCCAGGGTCCTCACAATGTTTTCCTTCACCGTCTGTTAGTGCTGTCTAAATACTCTTAGAAAGTACATATGTCTCGGAAAAATCACATTGGCACTTGCCAGGATCGAACCCACGCCCTTTGCAACGAGAGGAGGGCCCTCTAACTACTAGGCCACCACTGACTCTAATATATATACCTATACACTTTTTCGTTATGAATTCGTCGTTAGACAAAAAGAAGAGTCAGAATTTATTTAAAATAATATAAATGTATTCAAAAATATTTATTTTTAATAATGTTATGAGTAAAGTAAACGGTCAAAGATGTTTTAGAAGAATAATCAATCATAATTGGTGTCAGAATTCGAGGAGGAATGTGATAATGCTTGTCTTTGACAAATATCTGTGCAAACCCTTCTTAGTCTTAGTGATTATATCATGTATTGAAGTAGGCATTAAGAGGGGCTTTAACTTAAGAGGGATAACATACACACGTGACAAACAAACAGTGACATTTCCTGGAAGCTTTTACTTTGGAAATATTAATAAGACTTAATTTTCTTGAGAAAAACCTATTCGTATCACTAAAAGTTCTTTAGAAAAGCGATGAAATAGTAACTTGATTGGATTTTCTGTCTTAAGAAAATTTACTTTTTAACAATTTAGTTGGCGTAAATTAAAAGAATTTATGATATAAAACTGAATTTATTTATAATTTTAAATTAAAGATTACTCATAATGTACATAGTTACATTAAAGATAGAGAAGTAAATTTCTTTAAGTTTACAAATGTTGAATGAAATAAATAAAACGAGTATATAGTGTTGTAACATGTAGATTGTCAGTAATTTTAATGTCCATTATAATTTATACATACTATACTATATCATAAAAGAGATAAAGTTCTTGTACTTTGAGAACAACTATTTCATATTGAAAATATAATTTAAAAATATAACCAAGCAACTTGAATCTAGTAAATTAACTTTAAGCAGGATATAAAATGAAAGTTGTTAAACTAATTTAAACGTAAACAAAATAAATCTTCTAACAATTTAGCTACTGAATCTTCGTTAGACTTTAAACTTTATTTTTTAATCAATACAGTCAGCCGTCAAGAAATTAAATGTTTAGGGAACATTAAGAAACAAAATATTGGAATAGAATTTATTTCGAACATTGTTTTTTTCGAACTGAAATTTATTTGGACCATTGTTTTTTTTTATAGATAGGTACAATGTATACAACTTCTTTTTAAGAGCTTAGCTTAAAATCTAAATAAATTCACATTTTGGCATTGATATAAAGCTAAACGGGGTAAATATTTTCCCTTTCATTTAAACTTGATTGTTAATAGAGTGGTGTTGTATATCGGTTTGTTAAATTACTTTCAATATGACTGAGCGAGGTTATAGCACATTCGTGTCGTGATTCAGAGTAAATGCCACCAAAACCACTGATCGACTCCAGACTGTGTTCGATTCTCACACATTATATTATCAAGCAGGTGCAGAGCACGCACCGCCTGCCAGAATGGCCGTATCGGCGCTATGAGCTGTAAAAAACGGATGCGACATGAAAATAACTTGAGCCTGTCATCAATTAATTACACTGGAAAACAGCATGTCTGTTGCATGAGATTTTTCACATGAATCTGAATGGTTTTTCCACGCTTATTTCAAAAATATATGCCGTTTTTACGTAGCAGCTCTAGTTTTGGAGTTATGAAGAGACAGGGTTTTTCATTAAATTGCACAAAATTTAAGTTTAAAAAAATTATTAAATATATTTATTCTGAATAAAATTTCCTTTTTGTGGATTTTCTGGAGTGAGAGTACTATTTGAAATGCTCCAACAATAATCAGTCATCATATATTCCTTCCAGTACCCCTGATATCTGTTCTCCATAGCGCGAATATCCTGTTGAAAGCGCTCTCCTTGTTCCTCGCTTAGGTCACCGAGATTTTCAGGAAAATAGTCTAGATGGCTGTGAAGATAGTGAAGCTTAATACTCATGTTGCATTCAAGCCGCTGGAAGTGTATCAGCAACTGTTCAACGTGCTGAATGTAGCCGTCAGACTTAGTATTCTCAAAAAATTTCTCACTACTCAAACAAACTCTTCCCATGCACATTTCTCAATAGCTGTCATATGGTTGATGAAATTTTTATCGTCTATCAACTTTTAAACAGGCCAAGGTCCCTGATCAAGTCATTTAGATCATCTTTATTTAGTAATCTGGGACTATTGTCTCTACCACTGTAGTAGTTTCGGTTTGTCCGCTGCACTGGTCTGGATTTCCGAAGATCCACATGGCTGCTGTGATGTTGATGTATCACTAATACTCAAGACTGGTCTTATGACAAATTTTTAGTTGGAATATATCCCCTTAGAGCAATTTTTATGGTTTATCCCTATGATTTTCGTTACACAAAAATAAAAGTCGTTATGATGTTTGGGTGGTTCACGCCATATCATGGGAGATTTGTACTTAAAATTTGGTCTTTTTTTGGTTGCCTATAATTGCAAAGATTCAATACAACTTTTACACACCAAAATTGGTATCAAAGGTTTAGCGTTTGATGGCAACGGAAACCCAAAGTAGTCGAAGTATGCCCTTTTTACAAAGTCTGACACACTTAAACGACATTTTTGGAACATATATTATCCGCAAATAGCACAAAAACACTCAGGATTATTTAAACATCTCCTTCTTGAGGAAGACATAATGAAATTTATAAAGGGAATAGTTAAGTTACACCGCTATTGGTAGAAACTATTGACAACTTATGTAAATTCAAGACGGACCTGTATCTGACTAACTAGAGCTGCTACAAAAAATCTGAGGTCAGATTTAAAATTAGCGCACCCAAATTAGTAAACAACAGTAGAAAAACTTCATGCAACAAAAAAAAAGTTTGATTTTGTTGTGCTGTGTTATTATTAAAACTCATTAGTATTCATGATTATTGTTAAAAGTAAAATGATATCAAAGATTGTTTAAAAGGCGAATAGAACTATGTTTGAATTTTGGTATGTATAAATATGACGTCAGAACTCACGATGACAGAGTTCAGTGAGTGCGGACCATTGAAGAATGTGATTATGAAGAACCTTCGAGAAATACAAGGAAATTTAGAACAAGTGACGTTTCATTTTAAAATATCATGGAACGCACGAGAAGAAGTGATATTAGTGAAGTCAGCGAGGCTGACGTCTCTCCTTTTTTTTTTTTATGTTAAAGGTGGCAAACGAGCAGACGGCCTACTTGATGGAAAGTGGTTACCGTCGCCCATGGACATCCACAACATTTGGTTGCGGATGCGTTGCCAACCTTGTTTTTTGGCGATAGGGAGGGGAGGGAAAAAGGAAATGAAGGGAAAGGGTAGGAATAGGGAAAGGGCAACCGGCTCTCTCACTCATCAGACGAAACGCAGCCGGTAAAGGCTACTTGACGCCGATCTTCTGTGAGAGGGTGGTACTTCCCCGGTCGAGCCAGCCCATGTTCGAGCTGCAGTAACTCACCACAGCTACGCTCTACCACCTTTACAAAACAAGGAATTTCTAATAAATCCGATACCTATATATATTTAGTTACCTAACTAATTAATACCTATTAAATTAGATTATTGGACAGTAAATAAAAATATTGTTAATATGTACATATTAGTTATTAAGTCAGTGGTAGCTCAGTGGTTAAAGAGCCCGCCTCTCGTCGCCGAGGGCGCGGGTTCGATCCTGGCCCGGGCAAGTACCAATGTGATTTTTCCGAATCATATGTACTTTATAAGAGTATTTAGACATCACTGATTAATGTTGATTCCCAAAAGAGGGTTGATGTCAGGCAGGCGGCCGGTCGTAAAAACAAATAGCCAAAAACTATTCACAACATGTAAGGCAGACCCTGGCTATAGCTGGGAAAATTACCAGGTAGAAGAAGAAGAGTTATTTAGTCGATTATTACAGTTATATATTTAGATAAGTTAGGTTAAGTAATAGTGGCTAAATGTTTCGTTAGTTTTTGCTTTCTTATACCCGTGTTCCTGTGTTAATTTTTGCAATGGGTTTTATGAACTTAAGAATTATTTTATTGTTTATTTTACTACTAGACGTTGAAAGTTAGTGGACTATGATTGCCTCCTTAATTACGAAATCCGATAGGGACAAACACATAATTGAGATGTGTGAATGTTCCGAAACATCATATTACCATTATAAATCTATAATTATAGTTTATGTGTGTGGGTGTACATACACCTACATACTTATGTACTCGTAAACATGTGTAGGTGGAGGTTTTCAGGACGACAAAATTATGATCACCCGGATATACATAATATATACTACATATATAATATTTTTATTAAATTAAAAAATATATCTATAGACAAAAGCAAGGATTCCAACGTGCAACTACAGGGATTTAGCGATTTATCCATTTTACTAACTTAGCTGCCGTGCTTTGATTAAATGTACAAATTTATTAACCGTACATTAGTAGCATAAATACCATATAGTGAGTGAGAATTAATGTTAATTACGAAATCTAAATAATACAAAGATATTTATAAATTAACGTTATTCACGATATACATTTATTAAAAATTCCTCGAATTCTCATCACAATTGATATTCTTAAACGTCGTGACTCACAAGTAACCTAAACGGTTAGACTCGTTTAATAAAACACGTCGTACAAGTCATATGTCTGTCTAACATCGCCTCATAGGGAATACGTAATGAATATAAACATTTGTCACGACGGGGATTAATAGAGTATTTACATACAATATTGAGGAATCACGTCCACCTTTAATCTTATGTCCGATATAAAGTGTTTTTGCGTCCTCTTGAAATACAAATGGTTTTATTTTTTAAGTTAATATAATTTACATAACTTGTAATAACTTAACTATGGAACATAATAAGCTAAATCAAAGTAACAATAATTAGGGAAAAAATCAATGCGGTCTATGTTTTTGAGATATAACTATAGATGGTAATAACAGTAGCGTGATCAAAAAAAAAATTTTACGTGAAATCATTTCCCCGTTCCATTAGCACATGCTATGTACTATTGCAACAATATTTTGAGTTCATTTGTTCACTCTAGTTCAATAAATAATTAATAAATAAGTTGATGAGTTACATAAATTTTAGAACCGAAAAAAAAGGACCGGGATATATTTATATTTGATATTACATTTCTCTGATAATTACAGTATTTTTTTTGTTGAAGTATTTCTACTATTAGGGAGATGTAAGTATACAAAAAAGACCGAAAAATATATTTTTGTAAGAACAGAAGGAGATAATAAAATTATTTTCTTTTACATTTGAAATACTATAAATTTTCAAAACAAATTCCAAACTAACTTTGATAAAAGTTGTCGATTTCGACAATCTGTGGATTATGAAAAAAGGAACTTCGAAATATTACCAGAATTTAAAAATGGATGAGAGGAATTCTCTTAAAATGTTTTAAAGCAAAGCTAAATAGTTGGGCTATTAAATAAAGTGTATTTCCGTCACGAACCAATACCTTGCGAAACATTTTCAAGTCTTCGAACTACATATATACGTGATATGTTTCAAGTGCTCAAGGATTAGTGTTCAAGATTAAATTAGATTTTTATAACGCACGCGATATGGTACACGATGTTTTAACGGCAACGTCATTCGAAGAGTTAATGTCCATCCATTTAGCATTAATTCCTTATCCTATACTCGTTCGATATCGTTAGTAACTGTCAAACTGATACAGTTAGCCGTCTAACAAACTTTCTCTATACCTTTATGGTCCATTATACCTACAATATACAGAACAAAAACATAGAACAAAAGAATGTGGCCTTATAATAAATTACACATTATGTTCACCCATATGTTTAATAGTTGCCTTTAAAGATTATCTACTACTCTTTATTCAAATGCTCTTCATTTGCAACGACAAAAAGTTAGAAGGTGAGTAAAAAACTAAACAATTTTAAAATTTATCAAAAGTTAAACATTTAAGGATTAGCACTATGGGAATATCAAATAGGAAAGAGACTTGAACTTTTACTTATAATTATATGATCCTTCTAGCACGATTAATATTGTTTGCTCGAGTAGGTCAGTGTTGGTTTGTAGTTAAATGGAAGTTTGGATTCATTATCTATAACTTAGTTGGAATCTAATTCTGATATTTGTGATGTGGTCTGGATCCTAAACTAACATGCTTACGACTGATTAGAAATAAAGAAAAGAATTTTGGAATGAGTTCTAAAATTTACATTATGAAAACATTTTTTATATACCTAGTAATTATTACTTCAATAATAATGACTTCATTAAAACATTAATATTATTATTACAGTCAAATAATTGTATTAAATTTTTCGTGTATTTAGCTAACAAATATGTAGCTATAGCTAAATTTATAAGTAAAGCAGTAAGTAACCTGTCAAGATAAAGTGAACTTACGCAACGAAGTCTTGATAGCTCGATAGGGGCGGCCACCTAAAGTATAAGTTCGGGCCTATGAAACTATAACAATAACAGTCAAATGAAAGACAAATTTAATATAAAACAGCATTTAACTACTTTACAAATAAAAGCTATAAGATAGATATTTTTTATTATAATAATATTCTAGTCTCTTCATAAGAAAATTTAATAGAAATACTGCTTTGTTTTTAACTTATTGATGAACTATTTTTTGCATTACTACTCGCTAGTCCCTGTTTGCTTATATAATATTGTTTATTCAAATCTTTGATTGTCCATGTTAATAATAACGATTTCCACTGTAAAATATATATCAAAGATAATAATCTTTACATAAAATATCAATATTAAAAGTGTACACTTTTTCTGATTTTAAACGCATATACTCAAGATATGTTAGCCGAAGGCTTGTTTCAAACTCTGTGGCAGTTTAGCACTGGTTGGATAGTGATATAGTCTTTGACATTACACCCATTCCCATAGTATACCTAAAATCTTATAAGGCGTCAAAAGAATTGTATAAACGTTACAGAACTTTTATCTTATTCGTGCATTAAGTATTCTTATACAAAATTGTTTTTTTTTGTTATTTATAATATGTACATCAATGTACTCAACCTAATACAAAACTTCGTAACAATTTTTAAGATGATTTTTAAAACGATAAAAATGATACATTAATTTCAATATACATTTGCGTACACAGAAGTGTATTTTAAAAAGAGATGCATATAGAACATTTCGAGATCATTAGTCCTTAGACTTAGTGAAATGATGAATGATCATTAGACTTAGTGAAATCATATCGGATAGATGTATGTACGTCAAGACTATCAGTAATACTAAAGAACCATGAAATCTGAAAAGTTCTGATTATTGACTGGTTTCTAGAACATTATAGCTGTTACATTAACGAGGGCCTTTACGTATAGCCTTGTTCTGATCAAAGCGAATATTTGATTCTATTCGCATATTAAGTTGTAGCTTTAGACAGCACTATGAGAATGTAACTGTTGTTAATTTGCAGTATGTTTTGATTGACGATCCTTGGTTTTGCTTTGTGATGTGTTGTTTAATATTGAATATAAACATCTTTGTATCTTATCGATATATTTGAAACATTAATAACTCTTTCATGCGCGTAGATGTTAGTTAATTAATGAGATAGTTATTATTGTATTCAACAGGATACCTTATTGCCGAATTATAAATTTGGTGTTGTATTACTGTCAATATTTTCAAAATATGCCATGCTCAACATATCGTATGATATGCTAGCTTCATAACGTTACTTTATTACGTAACTAAATTTGAATATAACATCAATGATAAAGGCGCTCATCCTTCCACTAACATTTCACTTCACCCTACTTCAAGTGGGAGCTTCGGTCACAATCAGTCACTGAGTAACCAGTGCTGTTTACATATCTATAGGGTGTATTGAAGACGCTGATAGGAGCACTCCTTTGTTGATTAGTGTCGGATGCTGCTTATTTACACGAGGGTTTATTATTAGTTTGTAATTAAAAAAAAAAGCTTTAAGTTGTTTGAATTTACCTTTCTATAGATATTAATACAATTTTAATGTCTGCAGTTACGAATGTAACCTTAGTAAATTATAATAACATTTTTATATATGTAAAGATTTTGGGTTAACTGCGCAAAAGCAAAATTTATCCACTGCATTCAATGCTTTTTTATGGTATATAAAAATTTCAGGATATTAAATCTAGGCTATCAATGTTGAAAAGATATCAAATATTTCTATGTATACTGTTTAGTAAATTATACAAAGTATTTGAGGATGGAAGCTCAACTTCCTTGGTTTTTGTTTTCGTTCTGGCAACTTCGACAGTTTCTACAAATTGGACAACTTTTTCCGATTGACTTTTCGAATTGCGGCATGATTTTGTAGGTAAAAACATGTTTTTTAGATGTAGTTTAATGTTATTGGTGACAAAATATTATTACTGTTATATAAGCAATCATATTACGGAGTTAATTTAAGTAAATAAAGTTATTGCATATGGGCAAGATATTTTTCATAGGATGATTTGTATTATCTTACATACTTTTTTATTGCGATTATTCCAAAATTTATAAAATTTGTTTATGTTTTAAAATTTATTCTTTATTAGGTCACCCAGTAAATTGCTGACTGAAGAAATCATAATCATTTTAGAAGTTCTCGAATCTTAAATCCCGATGCCTGCCTAATTTACAGGTCCAAGTTTTGTTGTAATTGATCCTCGGGCTAGAATTATGGCAATAAAAGAGAAGGATACTTAAAATATCTAGTAGCAATAACTCGTGTACTCATAAGGGAACACTAACTTTGGCAATTTTCCTCCTAGCTCTTCAAAGGCGAATTACTGTCGGTAAAATTTTCCCTTATTTTCGTAAGGTCTGCTTTTTAGTTTCATTTCTTTGATCAAGCTTCTCAAAGTAGAAACTATTTGAAAGTCTGTTAACATTAAATTTGTATTCAGAGGTGAACTCACAAATTATCACCTCCTAAAGTTCCTTCTGTTTGTTTTATTCTTGTGTAGGTGCGTTGTGTTCTCGACTTTACCTGAAAGTATTGTTATTATCAAATAAGTTACATCAATTTTGTGATATTAGTGTATTTGTAGATATTTATTCATGTCACATATTTTTAATCTTTAAATGAAGAACAAATAATTTTCAATTGACAAAATTATCTGATGTGGACGTATATTTACAATTAGATTTTTAATTCGATAAGATGTGTTTAATTTCTAAGAAAACTATATGTCAAATCAAATTTTAAAGAAGCTTTTGATTATAATTGTTTTTATTTATTAAGAATTCCCATCAATAAATTTTAAAGTACTGTAAGGTTTCCTTATTTTCATTTAACAGAACATGAATCATGAATTTGTATTATTTCCTATCATTACTACATAGAAAATATAAAAGATTCTTAGTTATACATATTAACATCTTTTAGTAATAATGGCTTGGCATTTTTCCACCACACTAATCGTTCTTCATTGAGATAAGGGTTAAATATACCTAAATTTTTGTTTCTTAACAATAAATTCGCATCTAAATATTATTACTAACGTAAATTAACGATATGTTGAAGAAACCAAACAAATGAAATGCTATTCTTAGTAGACTGCCTCCTTTTTAAATTTTCGAATATGAATACTTAATGATATTTACTTATTATAAACATAATCAATTGTCTAAATAAGATTGAGCTATCAAATATGAATACAAAAAACCTAATCAAGAATTTTTGTAACAAACCCTGATGTGTAGAAAAACATCATGTCACTTATGTGAATGAAAATCTATAAAAGTTCGACGTTAAAAATAACCTCTTATTCTAATTCTACATAAGGTCAAAATGTTAGCAGGCCACATGTTACATAACATTTCTGTATTATCTTTCTTAGGTGCCTTTCACTCAAGGTGGGTCAATTTGTTAACGTAATCATGTCATTTCGCTGGCTCCGATCTTGGCCTGAGATGATTTGGGTTAACATTAATCGAAATTGGATCTTTTTATAATTAATAAGAAGCCATTTTGCTTTTCACTATTCAGGTTCTAAAGGTGTATAAAATTTCTTTCTCTTTCCTCATAGTAAAAAATTGAGTTTTGATATATTTTCATCGCAATAATCGTAGAAATCACGCTGTCCATTGCCAGGCACTTAGTCGGGTGGCAACCCCTACTAGGCACCCCTAAATTGTAAGTAATTTTATTTGCACTTTCGTTATAGTACATATATCAGCTGATTTCTAAGATTATTACGATGAAAATATATCAAAACTGAATTTTATACTATGAACCTGTTACCTACCAAAGCCACTGCGACAGAAGTTTCATAGATGGTGATCGTGACTACCTGTATTGGGTACATCTATAGAAAAACTTTCAGCTTCTATAAATTAACGAAGGCCTGGCGGGCCCTGGCTCTTTCTCTATAAATTACGTTATTGTGCGGAAAAATGTTACATGCAAATGCATTGCTATTAACGGAATATTAAATGTTCTTAAATTTAATGTTACTCAAAATGTTTGTTCAACATTCAACCGTGCATTTAATATGAATTACATTAATATCTGAAATACGAAAAAATTATTTGTTTTTCAACTCATATTATTATTTTCTTTACTATATAATTTCGTGGCAGCATTTATAATTTAAGGAGGCCCTGATTAATATAAAAATATATAAAGAAGACTGTCCATTTTCTTTGATCTTTGCTTAATCTAAAACTGCGATTAGATTTCCTTTCAAAGTTTTCGCTTATCGTAGTCGTTGAACCCTCAGTTCGAACTCTAAATAATCATGTTCTTTAAGCGAATTTCCACGTAGTGATATTACTATGGCCGACCAATTTGCCCTAAATTGAATAAGTTTGAAGATATTGTTAGCGCGGCGTGACTAACCTTAAACTCTGGTTCTGTAATCCGAAATTATAATTTCAATGGCGTTATTTCTAGGAAATTAATTAAGTTGAATTTACAAAATAATCAATTCTTGAAAGGAAGTGAAATGGAAACTCACTTGGATAAAGAAATTTAAATGGGAACGGTTTAACAATTAAATTTGACGATACTTTAATGATTTGAATTGTTGAAATTAATAGTATGGATTTATTCTTGTTCTAGTAATAATAATGAAATGTAAATACAAAAAACTTCTTTCGAATGATGTGGAAAACATATAATCATCATCATCACTTAGCCTATTGCAGTCCACTGCTGGACATAGGTCTCTCCCAACACGCGCCATAACACTCGGTTCTCTGCCTTCCGCATCCAGTGAGACCCAGCGACCTTTTTAAGGTCATCGGTCCACCTAGCTGGGGGGCGTCCTACTCTACGTTTGCTGAGACGCGGTCTCCACTCAAGGACACGCTTGCTCCACCGTGCGTCGGTCCTTCTGCAGATGTGACCAGCCCACTGCCACTTCAGCTGGCTTATTCTACGAGCTATGTCGGTAACCCTGGTTCTTCGTCGGATTTCTTCGTTTCGAAGTTTGTCCTTCAAAGAAACGCCGAGCATAGCTCGTTCCATAGCTCGCTGAGCGACTTTGAATTAGTGGACTAGTCCTACAGTGAGGGTCCACGTCTCAGCCTCGTAGGTCATAACCCGTAGGACGCATTGATCGAAGACTTTGGTCTTCAGGCATTGCGGTAATGGCGAGGGGAAAACCCGACGTAATTTGCCAAACGCTGCCCAACCTTGCTGAATCCTGCGATCGAAAACAAATACTTTTATTAAATTAACTTTCTTGTACTGAAGTTTATATATAAATCCAAGATATAATTTCCAATTAGGACCTTGGCACTCGTCAACAGTGAAATAGTGAGAAATACGCAAATAGATATACTTACATATGTACGTATATAATACATATATTTATGGTTAATAATTTTGGTTTTAATAAAAAAATATTCTTTTAAAAATAGCAGTATTAATTTTAAAGCTGATTGATATTTTAAAGATTTGTTATTAAATTACTTTACTTATGTACATGGTAATGCCACTTAAACTATATAGTTTACTTATATATAGTTTAAGTGGTAATATATGTATATATATATATATATATATATGTAATGTAATATGTAATGTGAATTACAAAGCATATTCTTTGTGGTTTATATATATAAAAACACAGACAGCATTTTATGTCATCTTGCATACGACAGAACTTTTTTGATGTAACAACTTTATTCTTTTTTTCAATCATTTTTAAAGATAATCTTCCCTTTTATTTGCAATAAAGTAATTATTAGATTTCAGACATATCACGTGTGTCACGACGGCTGCGAGGGTCACCAGGGCGCGTCCTTCCTTTGTACTAACGGAACTCTTTTTGACCAAACAAAATTTTGCTTGCGGTTGGTGGGATAATGTCGACTGCTCTAAGGCTATCGAACACTTTAAGTGAGTAAATAGTAAAATTTAAGATTGGCTGGTTTCATAGATGAAAATAAAGCAATGAAGAGACATAAATTCAACGTTTTTTTAAAAGTGACAAGTTTAAAAGTTAACTAGTTATTCATATTTTGCGTAAAACATAAAAATATCATCTCAATACCATGTTATGTAAGTCAGTGGTGGCCTAGTGGTTAAAGGGCCCGCCTCTCTTTACCGCGGGCGCGAGTTCAAACCTGGCAAGTACCAATGTGAGTTTTCGGAGTCATATGTACTTTCTGAGAGTATTTAGACACCACTGATATACGGTGAAGGAAAACATCGTGAGGAAACCTGGACTTATAGTTTCACAATTATAAGTTTGAAATCACCAACCCGTCTTGAGCAAGCGTGGTGATTAGTGCTCAAACCTTCTCCATGTAAGAAAAAGGCCTTTGCTCAGCAGTGGGCTTTGATAGGCTGATGACGATGACAATGTTATGGAAAAATACTGAATGTTTTTATATATTGAAAGTTATTTGAAATTTTTGGTAGATGAGTTTTTGTGAATATTTTCGAATGTTAACTGATTTTTAACTATATTTTATATTTAAAATATCTATGTCACTTCATTTTTGTATACTATTTCTAGATTGAACGCGGATCCTTTAAAGAACCCATACGTGCCAGAGCTAAAGTCCGAAGAATTGCAAGAAGAACCGCACGGCATTTACTATAGAAAGTCATATGTCTAAGTTAGCTGATATTAATGAGTTTTTTTTTTTTCTAATAAAATAATAAATCTCCATTTCATCTTTTATTACTTAGCATTTAATCAGCAGAATTTTTAAATTTATAATAACGTACATGAATAATAATATCTATATTAGTCAAATATTTTTTATTTTTCACAAAGATGTTTTATGTAATATGTTGGTCCTTTTTTATTTGACAGAATAGTGCTTGACTATTATTCTAGCCGATCTTAAGTGAAAATATAGCTGTAGGTAGTGTACGCTCTATCGTAGCAACAGTCATTTCACTGTAGTTTTGGAGTGTCTCTTATTAAAATTGATAGGAAACTCAAACACAGCAGAGTGTTTCAATCTTTTGTGTGCGCTCCAGAAAAAGAGAAAAATACCGTTTCGTCCGGATACAAGAGATAGTTCTACAATGAAAAGATAAAACGTGCTTCAGGGTTTTCCATGGTAAAAAATAAAACTCGAAGAACTATAGAACTCTTAGAGGTTGGCTATATTTCGTCTGTGTTTTACGCTAACTAGATTGGATTTAACTAAATTGTGGTCACCAATAAAGGCTTACATATCGATGATCACAATTTGGTTATTGCAGGTATCTCAACGGCGGTTAAGCCTGAGCGTTGGCAATTTCACGTGACATATAAGTTAATCAAAATAGAAAAAGTTTTGATTCAGTGAATTTATTATTGAAATAATTTATAGGTTATAAGATTTTTGGAGCACCGGGTATCAAGGAGAAAATATTTAAAAAAAATTGAATTTACATATTTATTTTGTGGTTTGAGTACTGCTCTCACGTTTATTCGAGGGGTGCCCACGCTACCTTATGATCTCAAAGGAAAGAGTGAGCAGGCTTCAAATGATATAGTAATATCATTTAAAGCCTATTCACTCTTTTCTTACCATAAAAAGGGAAATCCCTACTCTCCATTTGGTGGAATAATAGCCAAAAAATATATAATTCTACTTAAAATAACACAATTATATAATGCATGTTAAGAAATAAGAACCGCTATTACAACTGGTTGTGTGATTTAAATGTCAATCTTAGTTATTTTTATTTGTAATTTCTAAGTACACACAAATAAAGAATTACAAGATTTCTTTTTACTGATAAATTTGGTGATAAGAAGTGTTGCAATGTGGTTTTAAAACTTAAATGTAATAATTATTATAAAGTGGTTATGTGAGTGGGAAATCAATAGTAAAAAATACAATACATAATATACTCAATAATTATTATGATAGACACTTATTATAAATAAACGCAATATATTTTATATTTTAGATTAGATCATATTTTATCAAACCACACAAATATCTTTGAGTACTTGAACTATTGGTTGAAAAATGAATACTATTTGTTCAAACCATGCAAGCCAAAGGCACCGCTATGTGGGGCTTGGCTAATCTGAACTTTTTTCACTGTGCTTTTCTCTACGATAACCTCTTCGATGTGCGGAAGACTCGAAGAAAATTGGGGCAATATAACAATTACAATTTTAATTAATTGATAAATAAATTACTTACCAACTTCAAATAATTCGCAAAGTACAAACAAAACGAAAAATATTTACGAGTTATGTAGCCCGATTTTCAACCCGAACGAGAAAACAGTATGGCGAAGCAACTAATTGTCCCTTTTGAATATTAGTACCAACTTCAGTTCAATGTGTCAGTGTCAATTATTGAGTCGGTATTATGATTATAGCGCTACGAATCATCGGAGAGTCATTGAATTTCTGATTGTTGAAGAAAATGCTCGCGATGCGATCTGAAACATTTTTGCTATGAATGAAGGCAAACTGATATAATATGTAAGAGTTTTTTTTTTAATTTCAATTTTTAGGCCTAAAATTCTTAAAATTATTTATTTATATTATTCTTGTATCCCATTTCACCTACCCAGGAATATTGTTAATAATGGGGGAGTGTGTTGTTTATTTTCTTTTAAGAACCCATCTTATAGGCGAGAACATTTAAGTGTTTGCAAAGGGATTTACAGACTTGCACTTGTTGTTACTTTCATTTTTGCTAAATGAAGTATCAAGTTACATAAAATTATCTAAGAATATAACAGACGAGATTCAATATCACAATTAATTTGTTCCTTTGTATAAAACTTTATAATCGCTCATTAGCAGATAAACAACTCTGGAAAAGTTTTCCTTTTATATCTTACTAGTAAACCTGGCGAACTCCGTTTCGTCTCCAGAAGGCTTTGTTTTATGTAACATTTCGTTTGGTGATTAAAAGATGAAGAATTTTTTTTGTTTTATATTTGAAAAGAGAAATTTTTATTTCATTTCACAACGGTAATGAATTCATTTTGATTACAAAAATGAAGTGTTATTTAGTTGAACTTCTCTAAGTAAATGAAAGTGAATCCAAAGTAGATACCGAATCGAAGCGTTATACGTGTCCGCAAATTATCCGTTTCATTGAAGTGCTCCTTTGTAAACCATATTTTTTGTTTTTTGGTCTAACGTTTAACAAAAATAAACCGGATGGTTTCACAACACACACAAACTATAACTACCCATGTGAAAAACAATGATTTTCTAAATTTATCCCGCAAATACTAAATTACATATCTGTCATTATACGTCAATTGCATAGCTGTCAATTGTGTTTCATTATTCCACGTTTTATAGTGACTGACGTTTCATGTCAAGTCCCACGGGAATGCTGTTGAACGGGATAAAAAGTATCCTATTGCAATTTCCTGGCTCTAAACTACCTCCCTGCCAATTTTCAGCTAAATCGGTTCAGCCGTTCTTGAGTTATAAGTGGATTCACTAACACGACTTTCTTTTATATATATATATATATATAGATGTACATCCTTGAATTCAAGATAGTAACTTTACATGGAGTGACCTATGATACGTTTAATGACGAGTCAGTGTCTGGTGTGACGAAGGCGTTGATAGCCAGGTTGTGTTTGCAACACTGTTGGCTGGTCTACCAAACCTTGCATGTATGCGATATAAGTCGGTAGTTAAGTTTGCAGGTGTACTTCTCTGCATGTGAAGTTTCTCTGGATGTTGAATATAGTATCAAAAATAGGGGAAAGACTAAAACCCTCTAGATAAGCGTACTTTGAAGAGATTTAAGACCTTTGTACAGTCTTGGCTGCGTTTAATGTTTTAGACATAAGCTCACAAAACAAGTTCACGTTCACATTCAGTCTTTAAGGTTGTCACATCTCATCTGCCCATGATCTCGGTTGCTGTAAAGTAGCCGAAACGTCGGGAGTATGTAGTTTATAGTCAAAAATAAAAAATCACGTAGTAAATTCAAAAATATTAGTTTCATTTAAATGAGTACTCGCGAAAATCTTCAATCTCATTAAGGTTGTTAAAACTTTTCTTCAATGGAAATCAATCGAAGACTTAATTATTTTTTTATTTTTCAGTGTTTTAGTGATACGTATCACTTATTAATTTTAAAATATACAAGCAAAATACTGTTAATATATTGTAAATTGTTTTCATTAACACTGCTATGGTAACACTTAAATATTTCTGTCGAATAACCATAGATTACTTTTTCTTGATAAAATTTACTCTCAAAGCTGCTTTTTAGTTTCTGGATTCAATATCGGTGATGGTATCAATTCGAAAATCGAAGAATTTAAACACTCCTTGAAAATTTTTCCTTTTGATTTTGTTAAGAAGATAACCCCAGCATACTTATAGGTTCGTTCTCGGGGGAATACATTCTTCTTCAACTTTAGAGTCTTTTTTTCAGTTTTGATACATTATAAAGGATATCGCCCTCACTTCTATTTCTTTAATGTTTGTCCCTATTGAATCTTTGGTATAAACTTCAGAAGTTCAAAGAAACCTAATGAACTTGTACGGTATAAGTGTTGCCAAGAATCATAATAATTATAACATGGATTATAATTTCTTTAAAATTACCACGCCAGGATGATGCTAGCAGGCGCTACCACATTATGTCAGCATAAGTTGTTAAGGTATAGAACCAAAATATGATAATAATTAACATTTTTAATGTTTATTGCTATGACGATTACAACCCCTAGTACTATTGTGTTATTTAATAAGAAAGGTACTTGTTAGACACCAACAATTTGAAAATTAAAATATTTATCATTACTTTACATGAAGAAATCTTCCTCAGAACCAATTAACTCAAATTAAACAGGTAGTCATATTTCCTGCTGAAGATAACGGGCCAAATTAATTATGTAGAGAGAACAGGGAAATATACTGGCATTTCTGAAACATATTTTTAGTTAATTACTTTCTCATTATTCAAAAGAACTCGTTTTAAATAAAGGTTATTGTTTAAAATAATCGAAAACGATTATCAAATGAAAAAAGATTCAAATTTTAGCTTTGAATTTCAATAATCGAAATAACCCTTTACAAAAAGTAATTAAAACTCTCCAAGGTTTAAAATAAATATATTAATATTCGATTTTTATCTGTTAATTAACTTTAAGTTATTATCTAATTAAATATTTGAATTTGTAAGAGTAGTGTTGTGTAACTAATACTTTAAATTCAAGTTCAAATAGAAAATATAGAATTAAAAATGTATCGATAGGAGCTGGATTTCAATCTGCAACCTCCCAAATATTGCTTTCTTTGTTTCTAATTAAATACTGTCTCGAGTCAGTGGAATAGGCATAACGTATATATTTGACTGTCATATTGGTTATGGAAATTAGAATTTTAGGACAGTCGTCTTTTACTTGTTACATTTTTAGACGAATTCATCAAATTTTTATCAAATAAAGCATGACAAAACAATTTCACGGTAATTTTTATTCTTCCTTTAAAATAATAAATTACTTTCAAACTTTATAATAGCATTTTCTATTCCTTTAACACTCATTGAAGGTGAATGAAAATTAAAACGTTTTTAAATCAGAATTGTTTCTTCTTTTATAATTCATGTTCTGAAAATATATCTTTTTGTTGATGAGATTATAGAATCATACTGCTTTACTCCTGCACGTTGTTGATTGCGGCGATTTAACAAGGAAAATAATTACAAAAAAATACGTTATCAATGGAACAAAAGAAACGAAAGAAGGGTTTCGTGCTATAAAATATCAATTTATTCCACAAAAATGTAAAAGTTATTTCAAGTCGGTCTTTTCGTATGGGAGGGGAAAAGCTATATTTTCAAATAACAGATGCTACCCGCGTAATCAATAATAATCAATTTATTGCAACTTATATCAACATATTATCTAAAAAAACGTTATAATTTAGTCATAATAATTTTGTTAAGTCACATTGACATATCATCACAGCGACTATTTTCTTGCCATCGAAGGAACCATGACGCTTTCTAGGAGCAATTTTGGTTCTGAAGAAACTAACATAAACTCTTTAATTGCATTCTTAACAATTGAATTACAGTTTATTTTTATAATTCTGTGTAGAAGAATAATTGTTCCTCCATGTCCTTAATTGAAACTAAGGTTTTATGATGATACTATGCTTTTTTATTATTCTATGAATTACATAATCACAACTTTTTCTTCCTTTGCAGCAAACTTGATCACCACAGATCTTTATATCCTTCCCGTGGAGTTGTTGTGTGTGTAACAATTTTTTTATTTAAGGTTCCCATATTTTTTATTTAATCGTTATTTGTAGCAAGTAGCAAAAAAAACTTGATAATGTTAGCTGAGTAAGTTTTCTAATTCACTTCTCGAAATTTATTGGAGAGCAATATAATAAGAGACGAAACTTTTCAGCATTCCATGGATTCACCGTGCGGGTGTCGGGTCCATCGCTTTTTTATAACTTGTTTTAATTCCATATTTTCTTTACTTTTTTATGACGGAAAAGTTTTTTGTACGTACCTCTGAGTTTCCAAGACTATGTAATTATCTGGTGCCCAGATAACAATAGAAACCTTTTCGGAATCATGTTCTAAGGTATTTTAAGGCATCTCTTTCAAAAATTCAAACAAATTAGATTTAAACATCCATATCTTATTATTTTTTTAAATAATCAATACATTCCCATAAAATAAACTTCATCATTTCAAAAATTTTACTCCCGTTCTATATAACTATGTTTATAGAGTCCTTAAAAATTACCATGTGATTTATAAGCAAAAAAAAAACTTTTACTTGTCTATATTCTCTTTATGAATACTTTCTAAAGAAATGGAATATTATATCAATCCTCTTCCCACTCACCTTAAATCTATGACTATAAAACGTTATTCCGAAACTTCCTGCCCACGCAGATTAAAATTTCTAGTGAGTTATTTTAAATTCATTTGTACATTAAACTACATTGTTTTGAAATTTGGATTTTTTATATAGGTGATAATGTGAGAATATGAGGAACAATATAAAATAATAGACGACATTTCTGCTTTGGCGTCAAGACATCTGCAGAATAGAATCAAGTCAAATTGGGAAAAACTCTCTGATACGAAATTAACTCTGAAACGACTGCCTCTCTTTTGAAAGAAATATTAAACTATATAATTGAATATATAAATAATTTTTGATGATAAAATAAATTTACAAAGTAATAAAAAACAATTTATATTTTGTTGATAAACATTTAAACATTTGTATCAAACTTGTATCTGATTTCAGAAAAGTTTAATTTACAAAGTGTCCCTGTTCGTTTAATATACATAAAAATCCATATCGACTTCACCGGTAAGTGCTCTTCAGCGTGACGAAGTATTTCAATTCAATTAATTAAATTTTTGCAATATGTTTGTGGACGCTTTGGAAAGTAGAATATTTTAATATCATTTGCTTGAGTACATGAAATTCGTTATCAAGAGGATTATTTTATCAGTTTAAATATCATCTGCCTACTTACTGGCTATGTTCATTTTATAAGGTAAAAAAAATAATCCATAATTCACTTTAGAAAGTATGATCGGCTATTTGGAGTAATATGTCAACTTGAAGTCTGACCAATAAAATTATTTATAAGTAAAGACAAAAAAAAACAGCTTCAAAAAACAACACAGGAAATAAAAAGCAAAAAATGTTTTTTCGCTTAAACACTATTTCCTAATCAAACCTATCTAATAATAAATTTAAAATATCTGCACAAACAAAAACTACACACCTAATGTAGATCAAGGAACACTTTTTTTATTTACTTTCCAACAATATAGTTCACTACCTAACTAAGTCTATACAAGTACTTAATATCTTATCACCTTTAGAAGTTCGGCCTTAGGTTAAAGGTTTAAAGCTATATGGGTAATATTTTTTAGTTAAGGCAATGTAGGTTGATTAGTTTACTTGTAGTCCGTTCTAATTTAGTATTATATTATTGTTAAGTTACTTAATCTTTAGAAGGCACCAACCTAACTTGATGATTATTATTACACCATCTGGGGAATACAATATATCTGATAAAAAAAATATACTTTTTAATTGATACAGGAGTATTCGAGAAAACGGGAAACGTACTTAAAATCAAATTGAAAACCTCCTCCTCTTTTGAAGTCGGTTAATAACAAGATTGTAAAATCTGTTTTCCGACGATGAAGGTCACGAATTATACAGCTAAAGTAATGGCATTACTTAATGTGTATTATGTATGCCTACCCATTTTAATGACGTCCTTTCGTTTTCAAAGGATTCCACAATTAGGTTGTTCTTATCATCATGGGACCATGTGTGAAGTCTACCTTATAAATAAATAAATTGGAATCGGTAGGCATTAAAGTTACTCGTTCATTTGACGCACACACTCTTTAGACTTATATAGTTTTCTGATGTTTAACATTGTCAGAACTGAACTAAATGTAAATGGGACCGGAACGAAAGGTACAAGCTTTCAAATAAAAAACATTCGCTTTATGTGGAAATTTATGAGGTAACAAGCATAAAAATACAAAGGAATTGATAACCTCCTCCTTTCTTGAAGCCGGTTGAAAAGGTCGCTTTTAATAAAACATAATAGACAAAAAATATTATATTTTTCTCAATATTATTTATGCATATATGTTTATGTATATGCATGTGAGAAAATATAATGTCTTTACTATATTATTATAAATATACTTTACTAAATAGGTTGATTTGTTATATATAATTATTTAGCAAAATATTAAATCAGTACAAAGAATTAATGAAAAAGATTCAATATAAATGATACATGTAAAAATGTTGTTGTGAAATATTTGTAAGAGCAGACACTGGGAGTACGATATAGCTGCCTTTTTTAATAATTTGATCGTTAAATAAAAAAAAACTGAAAAAGATATACAATATAATTTTACTAAATGAAAACAAATATAATATGTCTATTCTAATAAACAAATATTTAATTTAAATTTAATTACAAATTCTATTTACTTTGTGAATTGGCTTCTACATTTCGGCGAAACGTTACAGGTAGCATCACTGTCCCTATAGGACATTGCTAAATATAGAATGTTAAATACATCAAGGCGAGAATATGCACAGCCAGACTGACGGTTCACTACAAACTTCTGATATTTTAATCCTATTTTTCACTTTATATTTTTAGAGAGAAGAAACTTTTCTCGTTTCGAGAATTGAACGTATTTTCATTTTTATTTTAAATGTTTTATAAAAAAAGTTTTATTTCCAATAACTAAAAATAATTTCAATTTAATATCTATTTCAATTTGTTTATTGAATATGAGACTACTTTTTCATTTTCTTAACAAGTTTTACTTGATAGATTAAAATGGATTTGGGTTTTAATTTTAATGGAAGAATTAAATGTTTTAAAATACTTTGAATCCTTTATGTTACTATGACAAGTGATTTATTAACTAAGAATAAAAAATCACAGAAAATATTTTTAAAAATATATTTTAGTTATAATGGATAGGCAGATGTACAAATATAAAAATACATAAATATAAATAATAATAAAATATAATAAACAAAATGGATGGTGGTTACAATTTGTGTTAATTGCATGAAAAAATCTTAGAGTTCAAATTAGGTGCATATATAATAATTATGATGGAAGATACAACAGCTCATCGGGCGTTGTAAAAAGACCATTATGAATCTTAAATCCAGTCACGTAAATTAAATATGAAGCTCAGGCTTTAGTTACGCGATTTAAACGCAAACATATAGCTCTGTTAATTTATTCGTTTGCATTTCGTTATTTTAATTTACTGGGATTTATTTATGAATAGATACCAGTAATTGGATTTATGAGGCATTAGTTTGAATTTCGGCTCACAAGTAGATTTACGTTTCTCTATCAATATGTTACAACTGTTGTTTATGATGTACTGAAAATTGGCCTAATTAGGTTATTTGGGAAGATAGATCTTGTTGTGAATAAATGTAATAAAAAATAAAGTAAGAATCCTTTTCCATATTGTTATATCAAACTATTTTAATTAATTTATGTTATAAATATAAAGTATTGTCAAAGATTTAATTATAGTTGTATAATGTTGGCCTCAAAACCATGCGTTGCTTGCGAGCCAGGGTAATTGGAATTCTGAGTAAAAATGAAATTTTTACGCGTCTCCCGACTGTGCCTCGGGTAAAATGTAAATATGATGTAGCATAAGACGTTATTTAAAGAAAAGAAATGTTCCAACCGAGACTCGAAAATTGCCCGTTATTCCAGCAGGTTTATTGAGAATTTCCTTAGAAAAATATTTATTCTACTTTCCATAAATCAATCTCCGACAGGTGTAAGAGATATTATATTGCAAGTAAGAAACACCTCGGTAAAATTACGAATAAATTCTATTAAGTGTAGTCATTTTTATTAAACAGTGTTGTGTTATCTAAACACAATTATCAAATAAACTTATGTTGTTGATTTTAACCGCATTAATTGTTCGAATTGTTTGTAATAAATCGGTTTAATGGCATATTACCATTTATTTAGTTGGTATTGTTTTATAATTCAAGCGTCAATCGCTATATTGAAGTGTAAAAATAGAGACGAAACAAGATTGTACGGTTTTCGTTATTTCTAAACACCGTAAAAATATTATTACCTCTAAATTTTACTAATTGAGGGCAATTTTCTTGATTTATATAAATCGTAAGTATGTAGTCATGGTTGTCAGGAAATCAAATGAGATTATTGATTATACTAACTAGCGAGTATTGAAATTATACTAGCGATAAAAAATATTTCATAGATTCTATTTAGAAAATCTTTTCTATGATATTTTCAATGAGGGAACGTAATTATTTTTTTTTTATGTGAAATGTGGCCAACGAGCAGACGGCCCATTTGATGGAAGGTGGTTACCGTCGCCCATGAACATCCGCAACGTCTTTGTTGCGGATGCGTTGCCAACCTTAATTTTTAGAGATAGGGAGGGGTGGGAATAAGAAAATGGTAGGAAAGGGTAGGAATAAGGAAAGGGCGACCGGCTCTCTCACCCATCGGATAAAACGCAGCTATTAAAGGCTACTTCACGTCCATCTTCTGTGAGAGGGTGGTACTTCCCCGGTCGAGCCACCATGTTTGAGCTGTAGTAACTAACCACGGCTAGGCTCTACCACCTAAGTAAAATTATTAAAACTTCAAAATACTTGTATGAATGGTATGAATTAAAATTAAACTATATTTTTTTTATTACTGAAAACTAGTTGATTCACTTCTTTGAGTAAAAAATTGAACTTGAACCAAATAAGAGTTAATAAACAAATGCAGTCCTAACTTCAAGCCGTTAAGGCTTGTTTAGTAATAATTAAGAAACAAATTATACTAATTAAATAACCAATAACGTAATATAGAGAACACAACAACCCTTATGGCACAGAGTAATAAATAAGGTCGTACCACACTAGCGGTAGATAAGCTTGAATCTATAGCGCTTATTAAGTAAGGAGTAGAGAGATTTATTATACACCTGTGGAAACTTACATCGTTAAGGTTTTTAGAAGAAGGTGAATTTAGCGAACGAATTGATCTGTATTGCCATTAAAAGATAGATTAAGTTAGTTTTAGTGTAAAAATAAATTTTATAAGAATTTGTTATTACAATATTTTTGGAAAACAGAAGCAGGTATATTAAAAAAGAAACAATTTTAAGAATAGTTATTAATTTTCGAAAAGTAATTTTAACAAAGAAATTAATTAAATAGAAAGGACAAAACCCTAAACTTAATAATTATTAAACGCTTTAACAAAACTACACGACCGTGTAAGTGCTATGCCGAATAATTAAAAAGACGTCATTTCCTCCCACATGAAAATTTGTGAACTGATTTTAAATATAGGGTGTTTTTTAAGCCCGATAGAACTTGAAATTGTAAAAAATAACACAAAAAATTTAATTGTCATCAAAAATTTTTTTTATTCGAAAGATCAAAACGTGACATTAACATTTGAAAATGATTTCGGGCATATGGGCACCGCGGCTGTTCTTGACGAAGCGCATTCTGGACGTCCAATTTTGGGCCACTTTTTCACGAATGTCACGAATAACACGAACAATGCTGGCCTCCAAGGCGTCAATTGTTGCTGGTTTATCAGCATAAACCAGTGACTTCACGTAGCCCCACAGGAAATAATCGAGAGATGTCAAATCGCACGACCTTGGAGACCAATTGACAGGTCCATTTCTCGAAATCAACTTATCGCCAAATTTTGATTTCAATAAGCCGATGGTTGCGTTCGCCGTATGGCACGTAGCGCCATCCTGTTGAAGCCACATCTCCTCCGGATCAATGTCATCCATATTTTCAAACAAAAAAACATTGATCATGGTGCGGTAACGATCTCCATTGACCATAACGCGAGCTCCGGCCTCATTTTTGAAGAAATAAGGTCCGATGATGCCACCAGCGTGAAAACCGCACCAAACGGTGCATTTTTCTGGATGTAATGGAGTCTGTAGGGTCTCTTGTGGATTAGTCTCACTCCATATGCAGCAATTTTGCTTATTAACAAACCCAAAATGCGCCTCATCGCTGAACACAAGTTTGCGATAAAACAACGGGTCAGTTGCCAACTGCTCTAGAGCCCAATCGGGGAAAGAACCACGCATATAATGGTCTCTTGGCTTCAATACCTGCACCAGCTGGATCTTATACGGGTGTAAGTCGAGATCCTTGCGCAAAATTTTTCACGTAGTGGACGGACAGAGCCCCAATTCCTGCGACCGACGACGAATCGATAAATTTTGATCTTCCTCCACACTTTCGTTTACAGCGGCGATATTCTCTTCAGTACGCGCATTCCTTCAACGTGCTGGTATTATTGCATACTTTAGAGAGTATGTGGTACGAAATCTATCCACTGTTCGACGAATGGCTTGTTCAGATGGACGATTATGTACGCCATACAAATGACGAAGTCATCTATAAGTTGCGCGAATCGACGACTGATTTTTAAAGTAAACACAAAAAACCCGCATTTCACTCACTTATATAAGTAATACTTTGTTTGTGTATTCTTTGCCATTAATTGTTATTTAACTTTTTGAAGCTATGTTATATGGAGGATTAATTAAGTTGTTTGTTTTTGTACAGACAGTAACAGTTTCTTTCCTTGAAATATAAGCGTTTAATTTCAGTATTTTAATAATAAATATTGGCTTTCCGATGACTAGTATAAATATACTTATCATTTACATCCAGACCAATCGACATATTCATTTTAAATGAGCGAATATGAAGACAATGGCTATTATAGCAATACGGTATATTATACGGTATAATATTATAAGGTATCTGTGACTCAAATAACTTCCCCGATCTCTTGCCAGCTATCTAGCTAATGCGTGCTACATGCAAATTTCGATCCACTCATTTGCATGGCCTACCCGCAGCTTTCGATGGTACAGCCAGCAACTAATAAAGGCTTATAAACAATAATAACCTTTAATACAATAGGAACAAAATTGAAACTGCAATAATATATCTAATAACATTTACTGGCGATATTTTACAGGTTCATGCAATTGTAAGCTTTGTAACCATTCAGATAGATACGTAAGTGGTAAACGTTGCTGTATAAGTTTAACAAGACGTTAGGTTGCGGGTACTTTGCGTAATAAATAGTTGGTAATTTAGCAACATGTCGATGGTGATAGCGCAGTGAATGTTCCTGCTATGCTTTATTCATGTATAAGGTAGTAGAAATAAATTATCATCGGTATTCAAAAACTTTTTCAAACAATCTAGGAGAAATCTTTTGTAGCAATAAAGTTAGAGTAGAATCTTAAAAAAATCAAATTCTGAAAAATATATGTATATTTAATTCAGCTTTAAGATTAAAGTATAAATATATAGTAATAGTTGTTTCAGCACGAACTGTGTTATTAGACTTAACCCGCATTTGTTGTTGCAGTTGAGTTAGCAACTGTAGCTTGAATCAAAAGTTTTAAGTAGAAACCAGCCTCGTGAAGTTGTTATCTAGTTATAAATTGTTAACCTTAAAATCGATACAAACTGGAAAGTGTATGAAAAAGATTGTAATTGCTTAGACTGACCAAGTGGATGTTAGTATATTAAAATCAAATAATTGTTTTGAGGATTATTCCGAAAAATTTTAGTTCGATTTCAATGAATAATTGCGGTAATCTTAGATTTCATTTCGTCTTGTTTTTTGTATGCAGAAGACTTATCTTACACAAGGCCTAGGCCTTGTGTAATATTCGTCGCAAAAAATAGAAATGATCTCTAATCATGAGGATGTTACTTTGATTGAAAACAAAACCTTTTATAAAAGAATATTAATGTGAACATATTCAAGTGGTGAGGCTGTAAAAATATATTTAATTTGCATTAATAAGCAATTCCGATGCTTTGTGTACGATTTTGAAGTTATTATTTATTAGAGAAAGTAAATATATAATATTTACAGTTAATCAACATGGTTGATAATATTAACATGTAGCCGGGGGACGTGTCTGAATCATTATGAAATTTGTAAAGGTTTTGTGAAATGAAATGTACTGGTTGATTGAATATTATGTGTAGGAATGGAAATTACAGCTAATTTGAGTAATATCTTAGATTTAATTTGGTCAAATCTAAATCCATAATATGTACAAATATTCTCCGTACTATGGTGTTCATGAGAACAACTAGCTCCATTGTCACAAAAAGATATAATAAATAAAAATTACTTTAATTCAAAGGAATTCCATAGTATCGTAAGTGTAGAGGAATTAGAAAATGTTAAGGCAACTTATATTTAGAGTAATATGTTACTTTAATAAATGACATAGTTCTAAACTATGAAATTTATGGTTGAGCTATGAATCTGTATAAAAACATTAAATGTTATACTTATTTTTAGTATCCATCCTTAATTAGTAACCTAATAAATAATTAACTCAGTGAGTTCCCTTATTAACTAAAGTTGTTTGGCTGAAAAAGTTTTTTTATATCCTGTCAGATTGAATCATGAAGTATTTTTCTCTCAATATTTAGTTTTTTTTGGGTTTGAATATTTTATTTCGTGAATTATAATATATTATAATCAAACACTTCAGGAGGTAGAGTAAATGGTTTTACATGAATAACATCATTACATGAATTACGTTACTGCAAGAGACGTTCCTTTATGAAGTTCTCTACCGATGAATACTAATAACTAAGCCTGGTACCCCATGTGTTCTATATTAGATTTTATTGTGGCTCAAGTTATATACTTAAAAAATATTAATAAAATATATTTTATCCACATCATATTATATATAATTTCATTTGAAATTTATCTTTTTGTACGAATCATTTCTTTTATATTTATTTTCACATAAGACAGATTTTCAATGATGTTGACTAAATATTTATAGGAAATATTATAATGATAGTTTCCAAGATATTGCTGTTCAGCGCCCATTAGTAAGTTATAGTATGATTTTTTCGATATTCCTCTTAAATTCCTTGCCATAGAGCCCATAGTATGACATAGAGTAAAGGTAAATAGCAAAAGGCAATATTTTCTTTTTAATGCTTCATTTAATGATGTATAATTAATAAATAGTCATCATGCGACGAAGCGTACTCTGTGTGAGACCGCAGAGACCAAAGAGTGCAAAATGTTCACACTCGACCGTAACGATCCATTCAGAAGGTTTAAGTTTTATTGTGTGGTTGATACTATTATATGCTGTCTGATTTATTTTAACTATTTGTTAACTCTTTATATTGTTATATGTATTATTCTAACATCGTGGTTGATAGCTGGTGATTATTTCAACATATTTACATTTTAAAGATTTAAGAATATTTTTGCAGAATTGTCACAATCTACGCACACATTAGAGTTTCAATTGTTCCAGCAAAATATTTCAATGTAATGAATACATATTTGCAATTAAGACCCATTCGCACGAAGATAGTCAAAGATTTTGTGCAATATTATTACTAATTCAATTTTTTGTTGTTACCAGATTGAAGTTTGTGTGTTGGTGGCAACATACATAGTTCACTAACGGATCAATAAAGTTTCCTTATTTGAAAATAAAATTATTTACTGTAGTTTTGGGTTTGTTGAAAGAGCACCAGCTCTATTCCAGAATGACGTAAAACAATTTTTTTGCTATGATTAAACGATTAAGTAAGGCCCGAGGGCCAGTTAATAGGAAGATGACAATTAGTGCGTCTTAGGTTTTAAAAATTTCGAAATATCTTTATATAAATTTTAACAAGATTAATCATAATTTTTAGGTAGCGGTAAGAAAAAAAATCGATGTTTTTCTTACACATGGATTAATCGACAAAACAAATTACATTTGTGTTAAATGTGAGCATTGCCTAGCGGTACTTTTTATTCACACAGAAAATAAAAACGACAAGGTAAAACTTTGATCTATGGGAAGTAGTGATTAAATTCTATGAAAAACATGATTTTTCTTTTCAATTCATTCACCATTTTATTATTCAAAGATCACTATCCAATTTTCGTCTAATTTTCATCTTTATTAAGTGTAATCTAGTAAAGGTGTTCATTTTACTTTATTTCTTATATTGATTGACGACTATTTGATTGACGGATACTTATTTCTAAAAGTTTAATAAAGGCAACTATTCGTACTTTATAAAATGAAGAAAGAGGCGTAGCCATCATAAGGAAAACGTCAGGAAATAAAGGGCACTTAGTTTGAGGTCATCTTCTTCTTCTTTCTAAAAGTCGTTCCCTGAAAGGTTCTAGGAGCTTTTCTCACTATATCTTTCCACTTCCTTCAGTTAGTCACTTCTCATAACACCACTTTTACGGGAAGACCCTTTGGAGCCGTGATTTGGTCATACCAGCTGCCTGGTCTTCTGACACATTGCCTTTCGTAATTTGCCCTTGACTACAATACTACTTCATTGCTAAAATTCTATCTCAATGAGTTCCAGATGACTCTCCCAGATCAGAGTAATTTAGTAAGATGGGTTAAAAGTACCAAAAAAACTTGCTATATCTGTGGAAAGGCAGTTGGAACTGCTAAGCATCTGCTGGTAGGATGTAAGGTACTCCTGGACAGCGGTCAATACTCGCGTCGTCACAATAGGGTTCTAGAAGTCATACGTGAGGTGGTTAGTCTTTCGGTAGCCAGAGCGAAAAAGGAAATAACCACAAACGAACGATCAGTAGGTTTTGTGAGAGAAGGCACTAGGGCTACAAAATCAAACGTCAAGCCTTACTCCATCCTTAAAGCGGCGTCGGATTGGGCTATAATGATGGACACGTATGAAAAACAATATAAAATCCCCGAGGATATTTGTGCGTCGGCCTTCAGACCGGATATATTTTAGTTTTCGCGAATTTTAAAGCACGTAGTGATGATAGAGCTTACGAAACTTGGTCCCTTGGGAAACCAACATCCCCAAAGACCATACCATCAAGGTCAACAAATATTACGAGCTCACAAACGAACTCACTCGAAATAGGTTCGTAGTAGATTTGTACGCGGTAGAGGTGGGACCGAGAGGTATAAAGCGAAATCTCTCTACAACGTACTAAAGGACTTGGGCTTGTCCAGAACTCACATTAATGCACTCTTGGAACGTACGTCGAAGGCAGCCCAAGTAGGTTCTTTTCAAATTTGGTTAGGTAGGGAGAGGAGCTTGGACAGTGGAGGTGAGCGTATAACGCGCGTTAGTTAAGGGGCCCCTTAAACCTACACTTGGGTCGCAAGTCCCAGGCACTGTTGAAGCTCCTCTCCCTGCAACGCGATGGACCCGGCACCCGCACGGTGAATCCATGGAATGCTGAGAAGTTTCGTCTCATAAACTTCCCTAGATTATCTGACTCGCGGCAAGCGATGTAACCAAAGTATACAACAATACTCCGGTAAGATAACATTGCGGTTATATATGTACTTTTTACGTAACGTATTTGACTATTGACAGTCTTTAACCTTTTTCATATTATGTAAAAGTATGTATCTTCAAATAATGAGTTTTACTTTAAAATTGGTCTGAAGTTTTATTAATTGTACCACCGTGGCATGATGATATTGAATTAGCATGATTGCATCGGTTATTAGCATTTATTTAGAGCAGTATCGCTAAATATGTATAAAGCTTTATATTCATATTTTATTTTTGGTTTTTAGACATATGAAGATAAAGTATTAATTTTATACATATAAGATACTAATTGTAATTAATTTGAATAAACCAACATTATGAGTAAAAATTAGCAGGGTATGACAGTTTTATTTCTGCTTTATATGTATAATATTTCGTGAAGCTTAGAGGTATTCATTTGTTTGAATATATTTTTACATAAAAAAGTTCACGAATAAAACAGTTCGCAAAAATATCTCTAATACTCAACAACTTACCTAACAATATTCCCTCTTCGATATTTTTTCTTCTGTTTTCAATTGATTTATCAGTCCAAAGACTTTATCTAAAGTAAGATAGATATGTTTATAAATAGGAATATAATGGTATTTTGAATTTATTTACACAGTGCATTTTCATGGTGAATGTTAGGAGAAATATTTTTTTTTCAATTGTGCTCGAAAATGTTTGTTTTTTATTTTTAAATTATTGAATCCCATTTTTTTTAAATATTTACCTTAATTGATTTCATGTTAGTGAAAAAATACAACATAATTAGAATATGAGAGTTTCGAAGTATGTTTGAAATCAGTTAAAGCTATAAAATTTTACCAATTGCAATGATTGTTTAATATCCTGTAATACAAATATAAACATTCGAAAATCCTTGCAACAAATATGAAAAATTCTTGGAGAGAAATATGAACTTCTAGTGGTGTTATTTTCAAAATAATATCTTAAAATATTGTCTTCATTCATCTTTGTTTATTATTTAAATTACTAAAATGGTTTAAATAAAACTCGAATCGCAATTTTAAAAATAAAACTATTTAAACCTATTTCTATCACCCCTACGAATCACGAATCTCTCCCGCTAACCCGCGCGGCGCCCCGCCTTCGCCGTAAGCGCTCAGTAGCGATAGCATCTTTGTTACATTTACTTATTATTAAATACAAAAATTATCTTAAACTATGATTAATATCACCGCAATAAAAAATCTAATGGCCACTTGCCGTTTTTTTATTGCTAAGCTGTAATATCATATCGATCCATATGTATCTATTTAATTGGTCTTATCATAAAAACGACCCTTTATCAACATAAAAAAATTATGATTTATATAATTCTCCTTTTTTTGCAAGCGGTATCGTTCTAATGACGTCACAGAGCCAGGTGCACAGTTAATTCGTAGGGGTTATAGGTACTGAAGTAATGTTGGAATATTTCAGAGTAGTAATGGAAGTTTTATGTTTTGGTTAGATGCGATATAAATCGTCGGTATCGGATTTTTATGGATGTCCCCGGATTAACCACATTTAAATTTTGAAGAAGTCTCGACTTAATAATAAGTGCGAAGATAATAAGGCTTTATAATGGTAATAAGTTTCAAGAAGTAATTATTTGTTCACAGGTAAATAACTGAAAATAATATTGCTATTAGATTAATTAGTATTTTATAATTCAATTACTCGTACTTCTGGAAAGCTAAGAATGGTTTAAAAAAATTTTGGCGTATGCTATAACAAAACCAGTTAGAGCGCATATTTTAAAATATTGGTCTTTGAAGTTCCTGACTTCTCAATTTAATAAAAAAATAAACAAACAAAAACATCAAAAGGTCGCAAAAACATTCCTGTTTGTTTTTTACAAAGATATTTTTTGGAAACTGTAACTATATCTTTAAAGTTATTGGCGGCGTTTCCAACAAAGAAACTCTGAGCAAAGCTATTATCATCAAAACATCCAAAACGTTTTTGAAAAACATCGTGACACATTCTACAAACAACTTAATTGTTGGGAATTCAAAAACAAGCAAAACGGTTTCGTTATTCCAAGAAGTCGTTTTCTTTAAAGTAATAAATATAGTTTCTGTTTACTTATTTTTGTCTGTAACTCTATAACTTCGTATTTTGCTGATATGAATCCTGTTAATGTTTGTTTGTTCAAATTTATCTATCATAAAGTTGTTTTGGAATAGAAGTTATCGCATATTTTATAACATTTAACTTATTCGCTATATTTTGTACTTATTTTATTTATAGAATTTAATTTAATTTATTGAAGTTTACAAACATGTTTTATAACACACTTAAGTGCCTGAATGATGTCAATTTAAAAATCGGTACAACTATAAATACCAATGGTTACATTTTAACATTCAAATTTATACAAATTAAATTCTTTAAACAAAATAACGCTCAAAGTGACGTTAATAGATTTTTTTAAGTACTCAAGAAGTGTTTTGCTTAATAGTAGATTTCAGCAGGACTTGGTCACCTGTGATAAATTAATCACGTCTGAGTCAACTGAGGTTTAATTGCTGCACGTCCCCTGACAATCGCATCATCAAAGTAGTCTAACATAGTTTGTACATATTTGCTGTGAAAACTCAATGGATCCATATTGTAAATTCAGTGACGCTTTACCATTACCTAATTTCACAATGAGTAAAATTATTGTTTTTTATACCTAATTATTTTTTTACTTTATACCTAATTCTTTCCTAAAAAATTAAAGTGTAAATTAATATATCCTATTCCATATATTACAGACTGTACAAAAATGATTTTTAATAATGTTACTTTGAATCCTACAAATAAATAAACATTATATTTTGTGTAACAATTATTTAAAGACCTTAGATATCTTTTTGTCAATCTTTACTGAGGAATTAGTAGTGGAATTCACAATTAATTTGCCAACATTAGTCTTCAGGGGACAGTTTATACAAAATGCACTTTAGTTCAAAATATTCGGTCGAAATAAATATGTAACAACAGAATCTGAGGTATTGGCACTAAACGATTTATTTTTAAATGTTTATGATAATAATTAAGGCACCAACAACAGAATAGGTAGATGAAACGGAATCGTCATATATGTACATACAATAGCTGTTGTTCTGAGGAAATTGATATCTTGTAACAGTAACGGTCGCTAACACGTACGTTTAAAAAAATTTTCCAATTAAAATAACCATTATTTGCACCAAATAAGTATACGTCGGAGGAGCAAACTATTATTGCATTTTATTTGATTGAAACTAATTACAGAATTAACAAAGTACTAAATTGCATTACTCTATTGCATGAAATCTATTTTAAGCTCAGAGTAGGTCCAATCAAAAGAACGCTCAAGATTTTAACCATCCCCTATACGAATTTAAACTTGAAGAATATTAGAATTTCATGAACAGAACAAAATTTTCAAAGGTCACGAAATACATGCTCACTTGAACAATTTATAAATGTATCATAAAATATTATCAAGTTAAATTATGTTAACAAATAATCGATATTTGTCCTGAAGTCGTGTTTTTGTGTACAAAACATAATATATGACGGTGATTTCGTTCCAAGAATATCTAACAATGAAATCGTTGCTGATGTTGACTTTGAAATACATTTTGCTAAAAGCTTTGTTTATTTCCGTAATCATACCATTTATATAAAATAGTTCTGCATATTATGCATGCTCGAAACTTTGTTTGTTTTCATAATAAATTGTTATGCTATTGTTGATATTCTCTTTTTGATTATGTACATATATTCGTCGTTTTTAGTTTTGATATTTAAAGAGCTCAAAGCATGTGTTTACTTTGTCATTATTAGATAATGTGAAAAACATATTAGATATTAATGCGAATTTTTTGTATAATTGTTTTTCTTCTTCTGTTAAGAGTAACTTTAAACAGTATCTTTGCTGTCGAGTATTAACTAATGAATATTAGCGTTTACGAAAACTCATTAATATAAATTGTCCTTTAAAAAATAATTACCTGTCAGTTTATTTTGCTTATTAATTTGTTATCTTTTCCTCATTAATGCCGTTTCAAACCGAAATTTTCATATTGATATTAACGATATTCGTGGTGGATTCAATAGCAATTAGGTTTACTTTTATAAATATATTTTGACATGGATAGTAATGCAATGGGTGAAACAAAAGACGAAGGTTCACTTTCGGTAAAATCTCGACCATTTCCTTTGAAGCCGGTCACGAGGTTAATGCTTAGTCGGCCTTTGTAAAGCGATCCGAGAACCGCTTACATGAGGATTATACTTTTCCATAGATCTTATAAGATTTCGAGTGATATATTTATAAATATATCTCGTCTTAAAATGCACAAACGTACACTATGTAATTATAATTTATTATAAGCTTAAATACGTACATATATGGTACAAAATTATAATTCTATGAAAGTACCCTGGCAAAAATGATAGATTGTTTTATCGGGGCTTTAAAAATATTAATTTACCATCTTGAAGTTTCATAAGAAACAGATTAATAAGACTGTCAGCGGAGATATGGAATTTTCCAAGGGGCGGTCGGGGTTAATGTGGAGCGGATGCTGTAAGATTGACCTCTGCGACGTAATGGGTCGGATCTTAAATAAGAACATTCGTTATTTTATCATTCTTAATATATTTCTTTCCTTAGAAATTTTTGTTACATTTTTATTGATAATACAAGATATAGTTCTTACTATTAAATAGAAATTTGTAATCCTAAATTAAAGTGATTCCTGTTTTTGTAGTTTTTTTCCTCATTATTATTTTCCTCATTAAATGCTAACATATTCTGTTGTCATAATAATAAAATAAGGTCCAAAAAGACTAAGTAAATTAGTGTACGGACTTTATTAGTATTTAGTAAGAAGTTGTTGCTATTACTTCTTGTATACTTATATGAGGTAAGTTAATTTTATATTATCTTAATATAGTAACTTGCGATTTAACTACATATATCTATATAGTTTCGTATATAGATAGGGAGGTTTCCAAAGTATCAGTTGTAATTGATATGGATATGTTAAGTTTTAATAAATGAATAGTTTTGTAAGAAATGAATTATTAACAAAAACACGCGAAATATGTACCTTGTATGTTTACCTAGATTATGTGTATGTACCTAGTATGTGTACCTAGATTAGTATTTCAATGACAAAATCGCATCAATTACATAATCGAATCGGTGATTGGCAGACTTACAAATCTGCTTGTCCGTCTGTCGTTTATCAATCTGTCTATATCTGTGTGAGCTCCATGTATGGCACATGATGGATGAGTCAATTATGGGTTATTTGTGACATATACTACAGTAGAACTCTTCTTATAATTCCGACAATAAAGTAAAAATTCCCTTATTATTTTGCAAACATAATGTGGCAGGCTAAATTTATTCTAGTATATTCTTGTCAGGATTGATAGGATCTTAATAAAATATACTCTATTTTCAAATTATGTAAATTTAAAAACTTGTATTTTACGACATTTTGCAGTATTTTACTAAATTCAATTTCTATTAATAACTCTAAGAATCTTAATCGCTTATCTGCTAAGAATTTTTTAGTGTACAAACATTTTTACGTTGACTCATCTCGCTGGCAAAACCCAACCAAGATTGACGATAAAAAGAATAATTTGAAATGAGAAAACTTCTATTCGTTTATGAAAATGTAAAGATCATGTTTATCTTGAACTACTTTTGAGTTATCGCTCGTTTACACGGGAGTTGAATCTGGTAATGAAATGGGTTTTAAGAAAGTAAGAGATGATTTTTACTTTTTGCATTACGTTAATAAATGATTAATGTACCTACCTATACCAACTAAGATCTTTCAAATAATTTAGAAATTTTAGATGAGTATGGTCTTGTGAATTTAGGAATTCAAATAAAGTCAAAATTTAATCTTAGATCTGATTGAGCATTAGATATTATTTCTAAACAATGATTTATAATAATTACATTTTTTTCGGAAGATAAACTATTAAAAATGTGAGAAGTATCACTCGCAACTAAAATAAAATACTTGAATAAAAGCTTTTCAAACCTCTTAAGTTACAGTAAAATTGTTTTTGGATTCTACATATGATCACAGAAATAATTTTGTATGTTTATTTTGTATGTTAATTACGAATTTTTTTATGAATTTTATATAGATTTTTGAATACAGGTTCCAAATTTTGTTATTTTGCAGTAAAAATGGGTTGGATGTGTGTATTGCCTTGGTATTTTTAGACACACTTTAAGCAACTTAGTTATTCGCACGACTTGAGCACTTTTCGCTTAGAAGATACAGTATCCTAAATTCAAGACGGTCATCTAGAATTTGTTTTCTTAAAATACTATTTTATATAAATAAAATATAAGTTATATATAAAATAAATCAATCACTCAATTATTCATTACCTTCATTTCAGAAATGAAAGAGAAAGAAAGAGAAATGTAAAAAGAAGTTATTCCTAATTTGTATGAGAACCGTACCAATAAGGTATTCCTATTATATTATTCACTTCATTTATTCGAAAGCTACTTTAAGCTAATCTAAAATGTAAAATTAAATTGGATACGAATATAAATGACTGAACCTTTCAAAGTGTATTGGAAATTTCTCCTTTGAATATATTAAGGAATAATGAGATATTTCGCGAGTACTCATTTAAATGAAACTAATATTTTCGGATTTTACTTCACGATTTATTTTTGATTAGAAACTGCGTACTCCCGACGTTTCGGCTACTTTTCAGAAACCGTGATCACGGGCAGACGAGATGTGAGTGTTGTCAGTTGGTCTTGTTATTTTATCACCTACCGCCATCGATTTCTTAATTTTCTTGCGTACCGCTCTGGATGCCTGCAGAATGCGCTCACGGTATCTCGAGGTCCTGCGGTGTGGTCACGGACATGGGATTTTATATTTTTAAGAAGAGGATCCCAGGTCTTTGATAGGTTCCAGCCATCTTCTCTATTGAAATTGGGGTGTTTTTTGTAATTTCAATAGCCTCGCGGATTAACCTTGGTATATATCTGTCTTCACGAGCGAGGATATGTGGTTTATCAAATCTAATGTAATGGCCTGGTTTGTCCAATTTGTTTGGTTTGTTCACACACTGCTGACTTCGACGCGCGCCTATTCCTGACGTCTGAAATGTGTTCCTTAACCCTTGTACCGATGCTTCTCTTTGTCTGTCCGATGTATGACAAGCCACAGTCAAAATCAAGTTGTAAGCCCGCTTGTTCTAAGGGATGTTTCTCTTGAGTGGTCTCAAGAATTGGCTCACTTTCCTATGTGGTTTATAAATAGTCTTGATTGAAACCTTCCTCAAGATGTTGCCTATTCTGTCAGTAACTCCCTTCACATATGGTAGAATTACAGGTTGTCACTCAACTGTTGGTGGCTTTATCTGGTTCTTGCGATGCTGGCCAGGCAAGGACAGGTTGTTGATGGTCAGAGCATGTCTTACATGCTGCAGCTCGGCCTCTAGGTGGTCAGCATCACAAAGGTGTTGTGCTCTCTGTAACAAAGATTTGCCAACGGTAGCTAACTGGAACATCTTGTTTATGGATTTTAGGTAACCCATACAATTTCGGTGGTTTTGCACACGATGATACGAGTGATTTGATATCCAGATTGAGTTTAGAACCGTATTAATTAATTAATAATTTTGTTTCCCCCAAAACTATACTTGTCGGGTCTTTGTTAACTTTTTTATAAACAGAATTATCCGAAAGAATTTCAGTTATTTTACTATCATAATCACTCGTATCCATTACTACGGTCGCGTTCCCTTTATCTGCACGGAGGACAGTCAGGTCTTCATTGTTACGAAGGTGTTTAGTGCAAGTGATTCCTGACGAGAGATGTTTTGTCGAGGCAATTTGCTCCGGCGCAGAACATATGATACGTCCTGCCGGATTGCATCAGACTCTTCTTTCGTGACATGATTCTTATGAAGACATTCCTCAACGTTGCAGATAATGTCTTCGAACGGTAATTTTGATGGTGCAGGTGCAAAATTTAATCCTTTTTTAAGGATCTCAACGGTTTGTTTATCTAAAGTTTGCTTTGACAGATTGACAACAGTCACCGGTGACTGTGTTGCCCGACTTAAATTAATATTAAAATTATTGCCATTGTTATTTCGATCTATAATTTTTATATGTTAAATTTTTAAATTTGTTAATTTTATTATTTTTAGACTGATTATACGTGAATTGTTCACGTTTATTTATAATATCAAAACATTTTTCCAATCTGTCATTGACAAACATTTTTGTATTTCATGACTCAGCAAATCAATTTGAAAATCTAACAGCCGTGCATCCGATCGATGTCTATATTAATAATGAGGAAAGATTTGTTTGTTTGTTTATTTGTAATGAATAGGCTCCGAAACTACTGGACCGATTTCAAAAATTCTCTCACCTATGGAAAGCTACATTATTCCCGAGTAATACATATATATTATATTATCCCGAGTATAATAAGCTATATTATATTTTTTAAAAATTAGGGATCCTTACTAAAACTCCGATTATGTAACCCAAGGTGTCACAAAATGATCTGAAAACTATTGATCATAGAACAAAACCATTTACTACGACTTTGCAGAACTCATCATTATCTACAAAAAGGGTCGCGACAGCATAGGTCTAAATATTATAGTTATGTTACAGTAAGCTGTTTTTCATTCTAAAGGTTTAATTTATATGCCGCCGCTTGAAAAGGCTCTTTATTTGTACCTTGGTATTAAACCTTATCAAAATAAATTACTTAATATTCAAGACGGCTTCAATACCTTTTTATAACTTTTTGAATTATTCAATTCGAACATTTCATTCGGAAGATATCTCGAGTTTAAAAATGCAAGTATTAGAAAAAAGTCGCGTGGTTCCCGCTGACCGCGCTCAGCTAGCCAGCATGCCGGGGGGGGGGGGGGGGGGGGGTGTCAATCCCAACTAATATTATAAAGGCGAAAGTAACTCTGACTGTCTGTCTGTTACGCTTTCCCCCTTAAACCTCTCAACCGATTTTGATGAAATTTGGCACAGACAAACTTTAGACCCTGAGAAAAAACATAGGCTACCTAATGGGTTGCAATAAGGGTTGAAAGTTTGAATGGGATTTCTTAATTTTAGAAGATAAAACCATGAAACTTTATATTTAAACACTTGATAGGATATATTTTAACATTTGTTCTAGCGTTTTTGAAATTTCGACCAGAGAGGGGGTGAAATAAAGGTTGAAAGTTTGTATTCGATTTTGTCATTTTTGTAGATAAAAATATGAAACTTTATATTTAGGAACTTGACAAGAAATAAAAAAAACAATTTGTTCTAGCGTTTTTGAAATTTAAAATCGTTTGTTATTTTTACCACCGTGGGGGTGAAATTCTACACACGGATTTCCCAAAATTCGAACGGAACGGAACGGGAACTACGAAGCTAAACTTTTTGTTTACAAAATTTTAACCACTGAACCTAGGAACATCATGTTTAGAAGTTTTGGGTGTATCAAGTTAAAAAAAATTGGCTTTTGAAGTTAAAGTTCCTTTTAACGTATAGGTACTCTGCATCGCCGCCGCTGCCGTCGGTCGTTGGTCACCGCACAGTGGGAAAGCCGTCTCAAAAACCCTTCAAATGAAAGTCATTGTTATGGAGTAAAACTAATTAATTAATATAGTATTATAAATAAGTTTTCTTTTCTATATTTTTTTAATTATTTTTTGCAAACCATAATCTATATTAAAAGGCATCAAAGTTGACTTATGTTCAATGGTGTTATTTTGGCCCAGTACATTACTAAAATTCAACGCCACATTACTTTGAAAGGTTCTCTTGGAAACGCGATATAACCGAACTCCACGCGGGCGATGCCGCGGGCGGAAAGCTAGTTGTCTAATAAGATGACAAAGTAACCATTTACTCGCCTGATGGAGTATCCTGCCGCTATGTTTGATGTTTTTTTTTAGGTGATGTCTTTTTTAGGTGATATTTATTAAGGAATGTTTATATTTCGGAGACTCGAAGAACAGCATTAGCTGTAGTTAAAGTGATGAAATTTTATAATATATGTATTATTTCAAATGAAGTGTAATGTTTGCAGCTGTTAGTGGAGTTGTTTGATAAAATAGTTTATTATACATAAATTCGCTAATAGTTAATTAGTCTATTATTTGCTTTATACAAATGCTTCATCCAATCTATTATCATTTTTATTATATTTATAAAAGTATTACTTGCTTATCTAGACTATGCTAGTAGGATAGCTCTCTAAAATTAGGTATTATGAGACGGTACTCGATAGATTAAATAATATGTTTGGTAGCATGAGTATTTAATGTTAAATGATTGACCTTATTTTTTTACATATACGATTTCTACATAAATCTGGACAAACAATACAGCGAGGTCAAGTTCTCTAGTCCAAAGCACTTTACAGCTATACTTACAAGAAATATTTGAGCAATTTCAGAATCCTTTTTCTCTGAATTAGATCAATTATGAATGAACGTTTGGTACTGCTTATGGCTCCACTTATTATACTACAAATCAAAATCATTAATTCCAATTAAACGAAATTTAAGCGATTATATTTTACCTTTAACTGATTATGGATTAATTAACGTCTTTCACTAAATAAAAAAATATGTCTAAAGAATTAGTATATAAAGTTGTTCTTAACACTGTACAAAAGGAGAAAATCATATTAATAAATAATAAAAATAGTAAATAAAAGATGATTGAAACATAAATATTTTATCATAAAGTTTAATCATATTATAAATATAATTTATTGATTATAAACATAAAACACATTTATTTCTTGAACAGCAGATCACATGATTATAACAAATAAAACAAAGACGGCTAAACCAATGTAAAAAATAATTAGGGGAAATCTCTACAGTAGAAAAAGTATTAAGCAATCAAACCCTCATTAAAAAAGATAAGCTCCCGATTTGTAACTTATAATCAAGATTGTGTAAACAGGTTATTGCCATTTAAATATTTCAACTAAACTCCTTAAGATAGCTAAATTCACCTCCGTTTAGAGTCCGCCTCCTGGGAGTCGTCGAATTATCTTTTATATCACACCCTCCTTGAACACGTATGGCGTTTAGTGTGGCTTGTACGACATTAAAATCTCGCTATTGTTTCTATTAAACTCAGATCCATACTGTTTCGCAGATATTGGAATAATATAACATCTTCTTCTTCTTCCTGGCAATTTCCCAGCTTTAGCCAGGGTCTGCCTTCCCACACAAACGCCTCCACTTTGCACGGTCTTTGGCAATTGGAATTGGAATAATATAACATATTAAGCGGAAATGTTTATACATACAATGCACATATTATACTTTGTGTTTTCTTGAGGTTGTGATTTGTTTTGTAATAATTTTTTATATTAGGTTATAGCTTATAATAAAAATCACACCTACATTTGTTTCTAAAACCATTAAAAAAGAGATATAAATATTCTCATAGGGTTTGTTTGATGCTTAAGCTAAACTTACAATCACGTAGTCGCCAAATGTTTACGCTTTCGCCTGTTTCAATGATGATGTAATCATATGTTGTAAATTCACCTTTCTGTTCTGGGACATAAGAACGAGATGAGTTACCGAGAGTATGTGGCACATAACTTTGAATTATTTACAGAAAGATGCAGTATGGACGAAATTTTTAAAACCGCGTCCCGTTTGAATACGTGACTCCATCAGAGACTGTGTTCACAATACCGTACAATATTTATGAGAAAGTTGTTTTTTAAGATTTATAAAATAAATGTTATACTATTTTAAGTCTTGGAGTTTGTTATTCATGAATTAAATTTAAAAAAAAATCTGAAAATTTCAAATTATAAGCCAGTGCTTAGAATGTGGTAGGTATTTATTACCTTTAAATGTATGGAAATGTAATACTCCTCATTGAAAAGAAAATAATTTAGGAAAGATTTCATAAGTTTTCTAATTACCAAAATGTGAATTATAATTAAGCTCTCAAAATAAAAATACTACAAAAAACCTTGTCGTTTATTGAAAGCATGAGCAATACATATTATGCTATCGTCTATGATAGAATATTACAGTAAGTAACACTCCTGACTTTGCGGAACGAACATCTGGCCATGCGCATCAGAAGATTTCTAATACCGGACAAACAATTATTTAATATAACTATCCTAACGTCGTGGCAAAAATTTAGTAGTAGGTAGAGGATATAAGTTATAGTTAGATTTTTTCATTGTTAAGGAGGAAACTTTTAAAACGTGGATTGCCACAAAAATATACTAATTTGTTGCCCATGCCATCTTTCTATTATCTGTACACCGCTTGTTCCACAGAAGAAAGGTTCGGTCAAAGACTCAAAGCATGCTTTTCTATATTAATTTTCTACAGGTAAAAATAGTGGTACAAACAAAATATGTTCTCGCCTCTACTAGAAATCATTCATAAAACATTTGATCCAAACACCCCATCACAAGTCAGTGGTCGACATTTTGACATTTGACAAAACACATTTTGAATGAATCAGTCATAAGCAGGCTATTATTGAAAAAGAGATATTTATGGAAATTTACAAAGAACTGGGAAAATTGTACATACGTGCTAGAACATGACTGGGAACTTAAGGATTTAAAAGAGTACCACAAAGACAGAAGAAATATAAGCAAAATGAAAAGAGTTTTCAAAGTCAGGGAGGTTAATAGTAAGTGTTTAGTTAGAATTAAAGCAATGGAGAACTGTTAACTACGTAGAAGATGAAGTCTGTCTATGTCTGAACAAAAAGTCAGAGTTACCAACACTATGTTGAGTAGAGCAGACTCATACCAACTTTGTGTGTCACTTGCCTGCTGTTTATGTAACTTAGGATATTCTATTCCTATAAAAATTATTGACACAATATATTCCAAACAAATAAATCAATCCTCAGGTCAGTAGCTTGGTGAAGCTTTTTTTATGAGTTTAAAGAAAAAAATCTTTTCATAAGAATGTGTTTAAAATTTTTTCCTTATTTCTATGAATAAAAATGTTTATAAAATCGTGGTTGCTGACCAGAAAACTATATTCGCGAAATATCAAATACCACATTTAAGTAGTACACGAGTTAAGTTGTTAATGATAGGAAAATAAAAAATTACTTTACTGAAAATTACATAATAAACTTTATAGTTCGTAGATATCGTCGTAATAATGACTATAAAAGATTATACCAAAATAAAGCTTACAATAAACATCTACAAATTAAGCTGAGATCACAAAGAATTCGTCATATCAAAGTCAACATCCTTTACTCTAATAGGGTAGCGGCTTACATTAACTTGGTGGGATAAGCAGGCCTAAACACGAGTGTCCTGGAAAAGAAACTACTCAACTTGGTATTTGACCAAATCACTCCATTATGGAGAAACAAATTTTTTGCAATAACTTATTACAAAAGAATATTTGATAATATTTATTTTTGTAATTTAACATAATTATTATGTTAAAATTTTGTAGATCTTCTCGTCTCAGATAAATTTATACATAGGTAAATCATAGAACAGAGATTTTTAATAATGAATCACAAGAATTATTTTAATCGTATTATGTATTAAGGACGCAAATTTATTGTTAGCATTAAGCTGAACTTCGCTCGTTGAAAGACGATCTTAAGCCAAGAGTTTACAGCATCTTCAAGTCTTGTAAGTGGTCTTCGTAAAAGACATTCAATTCTTTGAAGTCAAAGAACAGGTAGTTGAATGGTTTGGATAATTAGCATACCAAAATATGCCACCAAATGTTGAGAGAAAACTTCATGAGAGTTATTCACGATAAGAAAAAAAAAACAGAAAACAAATGCAAATGTATAGCACATAACATCTGCAATCTCTATAGGTAATATATTTCTATGAAAAAGGAGGAGAACAATATAATTTGTAGGAGTTTATTGCGTTGTTCGTATAATAGAAAGAACTCCTACTTAATTCATTTCTATAATAAAGTAAAAGTATGTAATAAAAAGATGTTAAGACGCTAGGTACCGGTTTTATAGCCGGTTATTGCGAGGAAACTCAATGGAGACTATAAAAAGATATCGAACTGAAGAAAAAGCGCTCAGAATCAATAAACGGATTAAGTTTGTACGGCGAGTTCTTCGGGAATTTTTTTCTCTTTCAAAGCAATCCTGATAAATATATTTAATGACATATGTGACAATTCGCCTCGGCAGTCTGGCACAGTGCGCTGCGTGCGGCGAAGGCGTATGCACAGGGTGTATGCAATAAAAAATTCATTAACATAATTTCATTGTCATTGTAGTTTAGATAAACAAACAATCTGAAACTGCTAATAATATTAACACAAAACATTATATAGACTGGAAATTTATGGTAACCGATACAGGTTGATAATACCAGCATAGTATTTACTTAACTCACCAAATTTGTAATTCACAAGGTAAAAAGGGATTTGATGAATTTAGTTATATGTAGACCCTAAATACACCAAGGAGTGAGGCATTATTTACAAATTTTTGACATAATTCATTGGTTCATTGGCCCAAAAAGATTTCATATACATATACTACTTACATTATTTAATAGAAATAGTTTTATATGAAATATTGATTTTAGAAACTGAAATTATAAATTTATATACGACCTCGAAACCAGATATCCTGAAATAGTATTTATGAATTCATTTTGTAATTTTTCTAAAATATAATACTTATTTAAATTTTTATTAATTTGCTATTTATTCTGCTAAAAAATTATAAATATTATTACAATAATAATGTATTCATAGTAAATATAATAAATCCATAAAAAGAATAAACTTTCCGTTCCGATACATTAAATAATAAAATGTACAAAACATAAAATTGTAAGTGGTAAATGATTTATTTATTCCTAAAACTATCTAGCTCTGAAAATATTTTTTGTACATAAAAATTCTAATCTTTTGATATAAAACTATTAACATAACGTCATATGTCACATATTTATATAAATTTTCCGTTACGAATAAAAAAATTGTCTCAAAATTACAATATTAAAAAACAGAACACTTGAAGCAGGTATGACTTTTATCTTTTTACTACAAGGAAACCCTTTTTTTAAGGGGAAAATCATCAAATGACCCCTCTTGCCTGGGTAGGGTAAGAGAGAGTGTCAGACTCTTACTGACTAAAAACCCCCCGTACTCCTGCTCAGAGCCTGGCCGCGGTACATCATTGCGCTTACACCCGCGACCTATGTACAAGGAAACCCTGGATTATTACAATCATCACATTATGAGTTCTAAGAGTCGATCGTAAAATCTGTTGTAAAGAAAATCCTTAATAAAGCCAAATCTCTTGTAAAATATAATACGCTATTATGATAGTTTTAATATGTCAGAAACACCTTCACCTATTATACATTTTCCAAACGAACTTTGTCGTTCAAGAAATTTATTACTCAACTGTTTTCAAAGCAATATTGAGCTTGAGAATGAACAATAAAAACTTGAGTACCGATAAGGACCTGGCAACCACATTTCTTAACGAACAATACTATAGTAAACTACTTTCAAAGCTCCTAAACGAATTGTTATAAGGCATGTTCTTTATACAGAGTGGGTGCTTTTATAATGTAAGAAAATATATGATGTGAGAACACAATGGCCCTTCAAATCATGATATAACGTAAATACAATAAAATATTGGATAAGAGTTCCTTAAAATTCACATTGAATCATACTATTAATGTACTAGCTGAACGTGTAATTATCAAGCTTGTTAATGAAATTTCGTATGCTAATTAACCAAATACAATTATGGGTGTGAAGCTAAGATTGCCAGTGGCCCGTGTGCCACTTTTTAGATATAGATAATATGGAAGAGATTAAAGCTTTGATTATTAACATAATCTTCTGTTCTTATTGTTATTTAATACAAATTATAATTCTTATATAACCATTTTAGTTATTGATAATTCATTTTTAATAACCAAGTAATTTTTTTATAAGTACAACATATAAATTTTGAAATTTACTCAATATTTTGATTGTTATAAATTTTTTTTTTAAATAATAAGTCATAGAAAGTAACTAACATTTAAAATTGTTGTTTATGCCTATATAATTTTAACAACCATAATGTTTTCTAGTTATCTTTCGAGAGCATAATTTTATAGAATAAAATTGTTTCAACAAATCATTTCCAGTCTTGCAAATCCGTTGTTAATTAAATACCAAGCTTGGTTGGCGCAGGTGGCAGGAAGGCTCGCGATAACGTTTGGCTGCTGTATTTCAGTTCTGGTTTTTGAGGTAAACCTTATTAATGTGACTCAGTATCATTTTTATAAATCATAATTTATGGTGGATTAAGTAATTGTTATTCTTCCTTTATATATCTGAAGGTTATCGTTTTAAATATAATAGATATTTATACTACTTGATGATGCTGAGATTTCAGCTCAAGAAACGATACTTGTTCTATAATTTACAATGTTAAGTCACTTCAGTACCTCGTTATAATTTTACAGACTTTCAAATAAAAAGGGATAATTAAATTATAACATGTAATATATAAAGTTGGATTTAAAATCAATATTGTATTTTGGATGTGTTCATGGATTGCATTCATATAAGGAAATTCAGACATGAAACTTGCAGTCGTTTGTAGTATGATATAATGAGACGAAACTTCTCAGCATTCCATGGATTCACCGTGCGGGTGCCGGGTCCATCGCGTTGCAGGGAGAGGAGCTTCAACAGTGCCTGGGACTTGCGAACCAATTCTAGGTTTAAGGGGCCCCTTAACTAACGCGCGTTATACGCTCAACTCCACTGTCCAAGCTCCTCTCCCTACCTAACCAAATTTGAAAAGAACGTACTAGGGCTGCCTTCGACGTACGTTACAAGAATGCATTAATGTGAGTTCTGGAAAAGCCCCAGTCTTTAGTAGGTTGTAGAGAGATTTCGCTGTTATACCTCTCGCTTCCACCTCTACCGCATACAAATCTACTACGAACCTATTTCGAGTGAGTTCGTTTGTGAGCTCGTAATATTTGTTGACCTTGATGGTATGGTCTTCGGGGATGTTGGTTTCCCAAGAAACAGTAAGCTCTATCATCACTACGCGCTTTAAAATACTCGAAAACAAAAATAAATCCGGTCTGGAGGCCGACGCACAAATAATCGGGGATTATATAATCTATATATATAAAGGAAAGTCGTGTTAGTGACTCCACTTATAAGCCAAGAACGGCTGAACCGATTTAGCTGAAAATTGGCAGGGAGGTAGTTTAGAACCAGGAAATTGCAATAGGATACCTTTTATCCCGTTCGACAGCATTCCCGTGGGACTTGACATGAAACGTCAGACATTATAAAACGTGGAATAACACAATTGACAGCTATGCAATTGACGTATAATGACAGATAAGTAATGACGTATGGATGACAATTAGATATTTGTAAGAAATCTACTATATAAAAATAAAAATATTTAGATAATGTGTTTGTAGTTTGAACTCTTAAAACCATTTAGTATTTGCGAGATAAATTTAGAAAATCATTGTTTTTCACATGGGCAGCTATATTTTGCGTGTTCACGAGTTTGGAAACCATACGCTTTATTTGTGTTAAAGTTAGACCAAAAAACAAAAAATGTGGTTTTCAAAGGAGCACTTCAATGAAACGGATAATTTGCGGACACGTATAACGCTTCGATTCGGTATCTACTTTGGATTCACTTTCATTTACTTAGAGAAGTTCAACTAAATAACACTTAATTTTTGTAATCGAAATGAATTCATTACTGTTGTGAAATGAAATAAAAATTTTCCTTTTCAAATATAAAACAAAAAATTCTTTATCTTTTAATCACCAAACGAAATGTTATATAAAAGCCTTCTGGTGGCGAAACGGAGTTCGCCAGGTTTACTAGTATTTAATTATAAGTAGGATAGTATAATATTTAATTTTATGAAAAATTTAAATAAAAACCGCACTTTTTAGGATAATAAAATGTCTGGAATGTATAAAATGTTTCATTTAGTAATCAATTTTTAATTTAGTTTTGAAATGTCTTAATGGTCAATTGATTTCTTCCCTGTTCGAACATTTACAAAATCAATCATTACGGATCTTTTTACCTTCCTCTATAATTTCAATAAATGAAGAAATAATTTTATTCCATTTAATATATATTTTATTATTATTAATTCTTTCTCGTCATAGTCGTTTATCCAAATATTGCTTTATATCGTAGTGTTTTATTGCTTCCATACTAATATACATCAAGTATAAATGTAATCTAACCGAAGTGTATACCTTTGAGGTCAAGCAGAGGTCAGCCGAGATCGGCTCAACCCCCGTTCACTAATCGTAAATAAATCTTGTTAAAGTGAAGTTGTAAATTGAACACGTGATGTGAACTTTGATGAGAAGTAAATTCAATGATAAAAATAAAAATGCTCCACATTCTAATATCTTATTCGATCTAGAGGCATTTTAATACGAAGCAATAAAACAAATTGGCTCCTATTCCTATGTATACATTTTCACTCGTTATAAAATATATGTATATCATTTTCTTGTTAGTAAGGTTTAATTCAGAATTACTTTTGATCCTTCATTGAAGGGAAAATTTATCAAGAAACAAGTATTAAAAGGCACAAGACCGGTCGTCGTGGAGATCCTTGGGAGAGGCCTATGTCCTGCAGTGAACATCTTTCGGCTGAATGAATGAAAAAACAGGATTAAAAATGAACAACTGAATATTCCGATGAAAATAAATATTGTATTGCAATTAGAAGACAACCTCAATAAAGTAAGTTAGTTGTGTTTACTGTATACTTGTATACTTTTCTGGATGTACTTTTTCTAAACGATGTCTAAGATATTGTTGAATGGTAGAATTAGTTCTCCAAGTCACGTGCCAAGCGTTTGCCAGTCTTGATGACTTCATGCCCGTGCTAAGACTATGTAATAGTATGGAGAAAGTTCATGAACATCTGAACACGTTGCCATACATCGATTGTTATGAGTGGCTTATAGCAGTGGATGGTTGCAGATAAAGAGTAATGCAATGTACATAAATTGTTACGAAATACAGATTCCATATCCTCTTATTCGTTCTTTTCTTCTTACTCCTAATGACACGTTTTCCAATAGCATACGAGCCATGAGTACCTACATACATATACATATTACGCAATACACAAGTTAAATTATGTAAAACATTGTTATTAACTGTTCGCGGCTTTTCTTGATAAAAAAGGTTTTTGTTTTATAACAAAATAAGCAAGAAATCTAAACTTTAACAGCTACTTTCCCTCTTTATAATATTACTTAAGAGGGTAAATTTTATCTTCTATATATATAAAAATGGACTGCTGTTCCTTAGTCTCGCTAAAACTCGAGAACGGCTGAACCGATTTGGCTAATTTTAGTCTTGAAATACTCCTGGAAGTCCAGGAAAGGTTTAAAAGGTGAGAAAAATGGGAATAATTGCCGGGAAAACCCTAAAAATAGCCCTTTTCTATTTCCCATACAAACGATTTTTTGACATTAGACTTGACAACTAACTAATATGTCAATCATTCTGTTCGATTGAAACAGTAGAAATTTAATAAATACCAATACCGGGTTATTGAAGACGGAATAGAGTTTGCTCGGTCAATGACGAAATTAACGCGGACGAAGTCGCGGGTAAAAACTAGTATATTATAAAGATATTGAAGGGATAAAGAATTAGGTGCTCCTTTTGATTGGTGTTTATTTAGAGCTTGCTTATTTTGATTTACGAAGGACATTGGAATTCAATATAACCGAGCTCAAACGAGCATCCAATCTTACAAAATACGCATCCACTAGAATATATTCGTGCATTCTTTAATAGTTCTACATAGATAACTTCCCATGAAGCCGTTCTTGATAGCCATTAATCTTTGTCTTTTAAGAAAACAAATTATCTCATTGTAATTAAATCACTTTTACTAATCTACTGGAACCGAATTGAGAAAAAAGTAGGAAGTTGGCCTATTCTTTCCCAAGTAAATTATGCCGTATTATACAATGAATAAAAAAATATGACGGAATAGGATTAGTTCAGTGAAATGATGAATCCCGTGAGCTATAAAGAGAACTTGCAATTTAAAATTTTCGATGTTTTTAATGTTATAAGCATCCAGAAGATGAAAAAGTTGATTAATCCGTTGAAATCTATTGTTCATTTTAAAATCAAATTCAATTCGAAAATAATACAGAATAGTAAAGCAGCATTATTTTCATTGAAATTGGAAAGTTTGTAGATTTTTTTATTATATTTTTATTAATTCTTTTATAATTCACTCGGGCAATATTTCATGGAGTTTTAGAAATATGTGTCAACTAGTTTTTACTTACGGCTTCGTCCGTTGTTTTTCGGAATTTACATCAGAGATGTATGAAGTGTAAAACGATAAATATATTTACTAACCAGGGTTAAAATAAGGTATCTTTATTCAGAATATAAATATAATGAGATGATAAATTATAGCTCATGTTTTTTCCTGATGTTTAAGCATACATACTTTTCATTCATTTCATTTTGTCACAGTGGGGCAGAGAAGTTTCTAGTTCATAAACGCGTCAGATGGATCGTTATATTAGATTTCACGTTCTAAATCCACTTGAGGTGACTGCCTTTATTGCCTTGGTTTGCTTACGAATGAGAAGTCTTATTTATTATGAGAAGAATAGAGTTTAAAAGAAATTAAGGAAAAGTTGTTTGTTTTCACCTTTGTGCATATGAGTATATATATGTATATATAAGTAGTGTTAGGTTCAAATGAAAAGAATTGCTTTATTAAAGAAAAAATCTAGAAAATAAAGTAAACAAGGATTTGAATGTAAATAAACTCAAACGTATGAATAATATTAAGGAAATACCCTATATAGAAAGAATTTACAGTATTATGATTAGGAGGAAAAGGATTAATCCTTGAAAACCAAAAACCAGTTGTCTAGCTGCCACATAATTGACTTCACATGTCTTGAACATAAATCTGATTCTTGAGGTTATTGAGTAGTTCTTCAGTGGTAAAGAAGTTGAATCGTTAAATCTGTTAAGATTAAGTATTGCACAAGATCCTAAAACACAAGTACATTCGTTATATGTCCAAAATTTGGATATATTGATGGTTAAACTCAGATATGGACAACCGTCAAGTGCGGTTTTTGAATTTCGTTACTTTATATTCCCAAAGGATATCGTTAATGAGGTAAGAAATATCAATTTGTTAAAATGTGCAAGTTTTCTCCCACCAAATTGACATAAAAGGGCTGAAGTTGCACCGGAAGGGAGCGAAAACTGGACAAAAAAGGCTAAAAAGACAGGTGCTTGACTCAAGATGGATTCCGGATGTCAACATGGAACAATAATAATAATTTTCCTAGGTACGGAATACTTAATAGAATAGATTGCATTCTACGTCTTGTTTCTCGGTAAGAATAAAATGAAATCGTTTTCGTTTGTGGACCACCACAATATTTTAAATAACAGAGCATAAAATACCACACTTAAAATTAATGTCATTTAACCATTTTATACAAGTCCAAGTTATTTTACTGAAGCTAAAGTTAGTACACTCCATTCCACGGTACCTCATATATGTATTTCAATGATTGAGATCCAATTAGAGCAACAGCAATTAATTTTGGTCGGGTCTCGAAATTTATCGCTAACTGTTATTCGATTTGATAACTTTACGCTTCCAAGTTATTGTATTGAGATTCGTATGTGTCATGTATTCCATGTTGATATCCTGGCTATTAATACAATAAACCAAAATTAACAGATTAAATTGTGAAAAACAATATAATTTATATGACAACAATAGTTGGATACGATCTAATTTAAGTTTTAGATACAGTAAAACTAATTCATTTTTGACTTACTGCCGACATCACGATTAAATTCAAACTCTTTGCATGTAAGTGTAGCAAATCACAACTGAAGCTGGTTAAATCATGTACGGCTACGCAACACCTTTCTCGTGAGACCTCGTGTATATTCCAGAAGAGGTATTCCAATGGAAGATTTTCTTCGAAATTCCGTCTGAGAATTGTCTCACAAATAGCACATCACGAATTAGGGGATTTAGTGAACACAGACGAGGTATTATTAGGTGTACGTATGTATTCAAATTCGTTATGCTTTGCCTAAGACAATGTGTCTTTGTTTAAGATTTTTTAACTTTATGAATGAATATAGACTCTTCTTAATTTTTTATATATTATAATTAAATTATCTTTAGGTATTTAAATGAGATGCATAAATAATATATACTATATTAAATTACTTAGGATTTTAATAATACATACCTTTCGAAGTGAATTTGTTGGAGCCCGAAGTGTAATCTTCTATATATATAAAAATGGATTGCTGTTCCTTAGTCTCGCTAAAACTCGAGAACGGCTGAACCGATTTGGCTAATTTTAGTCTTGAAATACTCCTGGAAGTCCAGGGACGGTTTAAAAGGTGAGAAAAATTGGAATAATTGCCGGGAAAACCCTAAAAACAGCCCTTTTCTATTTCCCACACAAACCATTTTTTGACATTAGATTTGACAACTAACTAATATGTCAATCATTCTGTTTGATTGAAACAGGAAAAAGCTGATTATTTATGGCCTCTAAGACGGAATAGAGTTCGCCTGGTCAGCTATACCTACATATATAACTCTTGACCAAACTAACGCGGACGAAGTCGCGGGCAAAAACTAGTAAATTAATAAATGTTATTTAAAAATGATTAAGCTTGGACTGTCAATGAAATGAAGGAAATTAATTGGAGTCTTTTAAAAAAACATTATTTCATTACACAAACTCCTTAGTGGTTTCTTCATATAGTAGTCAAACTTATATTTTTATTTGTTCCAATGAATAAAAAGTAAAAACGTTGATTAAGGTGAAATTCAGTATTAAAGAAATCTAAATTGATAAAAAAGGAATTGCTTAGTTTTAATAAAAAAATTGATATTAAAATTGAAGTAACAATAAAAATGGATGTTTTAACTAAGAGTTATTAAAATGAAATTCCAATATAAAGTACCCATCGCTGTTATAACAACAATGAGAAATATCAAAGAAATATCTGAATTACTTAACATTGAAATTTAATGTAAGGTCTCTTTATGCACATTATATGTATTTTAAAATATACCTACAGTTTTTGGGGGCATTTTTGTAATGCTTAATATTTTATGCTTAATGCTTAATCTTAATATGATTAAGTTGAAGGAAATACATGTTGGTTGTTGTTTTTTTTTCTTCTTCTTGTATCTCAGTTATTGTTTACAACTTACAAGCAATATGATACAAAATATATTTATAAAATTAGAATATTAGAGTGTTCACTTATCATATGGGAATATTTTTGTTGACATAATTCAGAATTCAGTTCTTATAATATTATTGGGAATATAGAACAATATTTTTAATTTTATAAAATCTTTTGTTAATAAATTTCTTTCACATAACGAGAATCATCTACGTTTGAAGTTACACGTAAGAAAACTAGTTGTTCAAAATATTATTGAACATTCATAAAATTGCTTTATACAACGAGACTTATGATGGAAACATGAATGCAAGATAAAAATTAAATATTCTGGGGCTGTAAAAATACGGATATATTCACCAATCACTAGCTATCTTTTAAAATATGTAAAGAGTTTTGTCTTGTTCATCTAAAACAACCTGATAGGTAAAACTCAAAAACAAAAGACGAAGTTTAGCAAGAAAAGCGCATAATGCGTCGTTTTGCAACTAAAAAGACACTGTTTCGGGTAACAATGTACTTAGTATACATATAGGAGAAAGCAAATAGCGGCAAAGCTCTCTGCATGCGTGTAAATCTGAACGTAGCAGCTAGATTCAATACAGAACGGCAGCTCAACATTTTTATTGCATACAATGCATTTGCACCGGCATGGATTTAAAAAGGATTAGCGAAAAAATATGGCGAAGCGGAACAATAAAAGGTACAGATCAGTTTTATTTCATTTATGTATATTTCTACAAACTTCTCAGTGATTGCTAAGATCTCTGATTTATAACATTTTTAGGGTTACTAATAAAATAATTAGTTATATGACAAATTTCAATTCAAAACAATCATGTAAAAGTTAATATAAAAGGTATTTTTTATAGACATACATTCCACGTTGCTGTTATCCTGTTAAAGTACATCAAAAGTTTTCAGATCTAAGGATTCTTGGTTTTTCCTTATGTCATTGTTAATTTTGCGGCCGTTTCTTTTTACCTTTGAGTGTTAGAAAAGATATTTTCATAATATAAAAGTTCTCAAACATTTAATGTTACATAATGGACAAACATACACTTAGAGAAATTATTTTTTATCAATGTGTGATTTTTTATTGTGTATTATGATTCTGTCGTAAGATTTATAGTTCTGTACGATGTCAAACCACTTGTTTTTTATTGTTTATCAAAATTTCATTGTTTTTGTAATCCCTATCATAAATAATTTATCGAGGAAAGAGTAATTATATTATTAGGTCGAGTTACAAAACGTTACGATATCCTAGGTAATAATAAATACTCTTGATTACAGAGTTTCTAAAGGCTATAGTCTGGACTAACCACAAACAGAAGATAAATGTTTAAAAAGATAAGAAACTGTACTACGAGTACCATGATCAGTAGAAAAATGACGCATTAAGAATTTTTTCCCTGAAAATTACTTTGAATTTTAATTTGGGTTCCAAGATCAATTGTCTTAAAATCGCTTCGTTAATGTATTCACGATTCTAATTTTGTCGAAAGCTAAATTTTAATTATAGAAAAAACCTGGCTCAAAACACAAAAATATTATTGTGAACTAAAGGATTGGTGTGAATATTTGATACATACATACTTACTTTTACCAATGAAAGAATAAGAGTGATACAGACGGATAGGGCTGGGGAGGGGTGACGAAGAGGTGTTATTACAAAAGTATATTCAAAAAGATTACAAAATATATTGGTAATTATTAAGCGATCGAAAATTGGAACATTTGGCAATAAAACCAAATAATTAATTTGTAACTATAATATTCAAACTATAATTACTTTTTATATTTATTTAATAAGTTTGTTGTTAAAGAAAATTTAAACTTAAAAGTTTTAGTAAATAGATTCAGAAAACCACCTATGAATAGTTTTTCACTTTTTTCCTTCATCTATCACAGGTCGCATTACAATTGTTTTCTAAATACAAATAAACAAGAAGACATTCATCTCCATTTCACTTCCCTCGTATCAGCTGGAAAGGATTTATAATTTCATTAATTTGTGCAAATGTTTTGTTAGGCTTATTTGAAATTTTAATAAATATTGTGGTTGAATTTTAACATGCGTATAACTGAATGAATGTTATATTAATGAGATCTAAGAGAGAGCGGTACGCAAGACAATTAAGAAATCGATGGCGGTAGGAGATAAAATGACCAGACCAACTGACAGACACTCACATCTCGTCTGCCCGTGATCACGGTTGCTGAAAAGTAGCCGAAACGTCGGGAGTATGTAGTTTTCTAAAATAAAACGCGAAGTAAAATCCGAAAAATATTAGTTTCATTTGAATGTTATATTTCTGTGTTCCGTCCGAACTCGCGGTTGACATGAAAATATTATACTTTGAATTTCATATTTGATTTTTATTCATTTCCATTTGCTGAACTAATTTTTTTATCTGCTGAATCGAATAATGTTTTTATTTTTTTTTTTGTTAAATTTCTACGAATCATGTACATTATACATTCCGAAATGTTCTTACACATATTTTGAAATTTTTAAATATAATAGAATATATTCTATATTCTAATATAGTAGAATAGAAACAATATTGTTCTTAGTAAAATAATGTTACAATATTACTTTCAAATTTTGCACCATTTTTAAATTCAGAAAGAATATTCGGTATTGAAATTTGTTTGCTCACAAGAATTGAAAATATATTTTACCTTTATCTTACTTTGAACTCACAACGATAAAAAAAACAATCTTCTGATTGCATTTTTTTATTGTATGTTGCTATACAAAACGAATATCAGGGAAAATGCAATTCAGTCTATAAATAATTATAACAATTATTATGTGTATCTGATTTATGAGACAGTTCTGGATTATTTATATTTGTTCACGATTGGTTAGTTTAAAATGAAATACGAGCAAACAAAATACATTAAAACTTTGTTTCGCATTATTATTCTATTAAAGTTAATTTGGGCTCGGCTATTAGTCAACCTTAAAATATCAATTGACCTTAATAAATTTTAATTCAAATATCGTGAAACTAAAACGTCTATTATCTAATGAGTTGGGACTAAAAACATTAGTGTAAAAAACAAAATATTACTTAAAAAACATTATAGTGTTGTGCTAATAAAATATATTCATCAACTGTACAAATAATCTTACGTGCTACGGATTTAAAATTGTACATATAACCACTCTTTCAGTTTAACTATTTTTTTTCCATTAAAGCTTGAAAATATCAAATACCTTAGATCTTTAATAAGGGTAATTTGTTTCCTTATTTTCTGCTGACTTAAAAGTTTGAGCTGTATTTTGTTTACAAATTTTGCTCGTGATTGTAAAGCTTCTTTAGGTATCATTATTTATCAAGCAGTCGTAAAGAAACAATTCATTATTTTTATGACTGTATGTAATGTAATATATATTATTGTAAGATAAATAGTTTAAACATATTCAAAGTAAAACTTATAGTTTTCAAGTTGAAAGTGAAAGAGAGAGAGAGAGAGAAAATGCTTCGATTTGATGAAGGCAATATGCCACAATAACTTCAAAACATATTTTGGCTAAAATCAATATACAGTTGCATTAAAAAATTTAATTTAATCCACTATGATAAATTTTCTAAAATTATGTATTAAAACTTAAGTAGATACAGCCTACAGTACGCAATGGGTATACTTTTGTATTCTTGTAGTAAATTGCTTACCTCGTAACATTTAATCATAAAATTTGAAAACTCTAGTTCCACCAATATTTCAGATCATATGGCCTCTTGGCTGTCCCAGCCGATGTAAATTAAGCGTCTCCTGAGAAATTTATTATAATATAGTATAGTATAATGTGCCTTCAATGGCCGATTTTTACCATAGAATTAGTATGACTCAGATCTTTAATTATTTTTATTAATCTTTAGTTATTTTTATTAAAAATGTTACAGGGTTTTTTATTTCAATTCTAATCCGTTTGTGTAGAAAGTATACATTATATTTTTCAACCTCCACACAAAAAAGAGGGGTGTTGTAAGTTAAAGGTAGATGTCTGTCTGGGCGTATGTGTGTCTATCAGTGGCGTCGTACAATTTGACTGATTCTAATGTAGTTTTCATCCTTTCAAAGTTTTTTTATTTAAACATCGGCCGAGCAATGTGAGAGTAATAGCTGTTATGTAAGGCATTTTTGTCATATAATTCGGTTAAATATATCCCTCATGCTAGCAGAATTATAAGCCAGTATTGATTTTCAATTAATTTGTAGTTTTTTAAATAATTTAATTTTAAGCTATTGAACTCATTGATAGGAAATGTATGTATTTATAATCTAAACTTCATACTTCATAAATTACTAAGAAACTCATTTAAAATTTAATTTCATTAACCATTGAAAAATTCTCAATATGCTTTTTCAAAATAGATATGCAGCTATCAACGGGAGTGGCAGGTGCAGTCTAGTTTCCAATTCACACGAGTATATTGAGATAAGAAGGATTGGATTGGATTTTGTTTGAAAAAATAGCAGTCATTGTATTGTAATGCGTGCGAAAGGGCCGGCAATGTATTGTCATTGATACTTATTTTAGTGAATAGGCCGGGCGCTGAAGGGAGTTGAGTATGCATAATATGTGGACCGCATTCTGTGAATGGTTTTGAACTCAGAATACCATGCGGATTATGATTCTGGATGTTGCCAGGAGCCATATTGGTCCAATTGTTTTTACACCCCACCCCCTTAGACATGTAGTAAATGGCCAGAACTCATACTTTGATACGATTATAACGATTGTTTTATTGAGATTATCCAATTGATTTTTATGATTAATTATAAATTATTTACAGTTAGTCAAATAAAAAAACAATAGGAAAATTAAAAAGGTTCTTTATTTTTTGAAGTACCTGACCTGAATTCTAACCTGAATTTAAAAGCAGATTCAAGGACGTCCTGTCATATATGAACGCAGTGAAAATAAAACTTGGTCATATCATAATCATTAGTGCTGATACAGATGTTTTCACTTTCGCAATTTACTTCTGGAATAAGCTTGAACATCTAGGCAGTTTAGGTTTATAGTTCGACGGTTCCTATTAGAAGAAATTCATTCATGCGGTCCTCATATTATTCATACTCAACTCCCTCCAGCGCCCGGTCTATTAGCTGTGTAACGCTTGTCCGTCATCGCTACGGCGACACTCGCGCGCGCACCCTGACTTACGAAAAATAATCTCCTTCTGTATTAATAGCTTTTAAGTAGTTTAAATTGCTAAACCTTGTATAAATCTCTTAAGTCTAAGACAAAAAACTGAACGCTTTTCCGTTAATAATATTTCCTTTTAAAATATAATACATATTTTATATAAATGACATAAGAGTTACAAAATGTTATTATAATTAAAAGTGTTATTAATCCAAGGTTTTTATATCAGAATCAAAGGGTATTAGAATAGCTGATGATTGTTTTAAATTTTTTATTTCTAATTAAGACCGGTATGTAAGACAGAAGACAAGACAGTAAACACGTATAATAAGTGTACAATTAAACTGGTTTAAACATATATATTATTTATTGTATTAGCATTAGAGTCGAACGTTCAAGTATAAAAATAATTACAGAGAGGAAGTATTTTCTGAGTAAATTGTTCTTATAACACAAAATAGCAACTAAAATATCTAATGTTGATTTTATCTATAGTGACAATATCATATTTAATTAAGTAAAGAGTGAAATAAAAGACAATACGTTGCTGTTGTTTATTTAGGACTCAAAATAAACAAATCTTTGGATAGATAACAAGAACAAATAAGAAGCAATATTTTATAATTTTATCGATATAATATTTGTCGGATTTGTAGAACTACATCGCTTATAAAAGAGAGTGACTTCAGTATGACTGACATCACTTATGATTTCCTTCTTGACAGTGGGCAGGCTATCAGGTTATTGACGGTAACCTAGTAGACGTGATTGTGAGTGAGTGAGTGGAGTAAGTGATGGAATAATAGACGTGTAGTAGATTTGACGAACACTCCACTTCGAAGATATACAATCCCTGCGACAAAACATAAATTAGAGTGAAAGGCGCAACTTCTATAGTGTGACGTACGTATACGTATACGTATACTCAAGCGATAGTTTAGAATTTATTATATTCATATGATAAAAATATGTATTGTGATAATTTTTTTTGTCATTTTTATATTTTACCTTTGTCGTTTCCCGTATGTTGACTGAGCGAGAGGATGTGCTCATTTGTATTCATGGTCGGATCTGTAGGAAAAAGAATAAATTAATATTTATCATCAACATCCAAAAAAGAGATGAAGATGAGATTTTTGATTAAAGTGAATGAGGTTTTAAATGAAAATGTTTATTTGTTATTCTCATTTAAACTTCCGGAAATATCTATGTACATATATATTTTTTTTAAATAGCCGTGGTAATCGAGTAATAGTGTTATAACCAGAATCAGTTCAGATAATAACTCCATTATTGGGGCCATCTATATATTACGTCATTCTAAATTAGGGAGGGGGGGGGGTTAGTCTGCGGATGACGGTAAATGATGGATAGAGGGGGGGGGGGTGTTTCGAAATTGACGTCATTCTTATTTATTTATTTATAGTTTATTGTTCACGTACAAAAAGATTATTTCTAAAAAGAAATTTCTCCCAGCACACCTAGTAAGTCAGACTCATAATAAACATACATAATGCAACATAGATGTACACAAATATAGTAATAACTACAGATAAAATACTCTATCAATAATATTACATATAATACTAGCTGCCCGCCCTGACTTCGCTCGTGGTACTCACATGTATTATACATATAAACCTTCCTTAAGAATCACTCTATCTATTAAAAAAACCGTAATACATAGGGATAGACAGCGAAAGCGACTTTGTTTTATACAATGTATTGATAATAAACACAATACTTAAATAGTAACTACAACATTACATAATTAATAAAAGTACATAAATACTATACTTATACTTAAATACATGTCTCATACTAAGGAAAGATAGTGTTCTTGTGATATTTTGCAAGTATTTAAGGGTATTAATTATTATTGACTCATTATTTATTTATTTATTACAAGGTCAAGGCATGTCTACATTATTTTTTAAAACTATAAATTATAAGTACATACTATAACGGTGATTCTATAACCAAGTGTTTTAATCATATAATACCCTATTGTTCTCAAATCTGCAATGTTTTAATTTTGTCAAACTGGTAATGACGTCAATTTTGGGAGAAGGGGGGGGGGGGTCATTAAGAAATGACGATAGGATGATTGTAGGGTGAGGGGGTCTAAAATCTGAAAAAATCGATGACGTAATTTATTGACGGCCCCATTCCTGTTTTTGTTAAATGAAAATATATGTGTTATTTAGTTTAAGGAGACAATGCTTATTTTTGCAATATATCATCAACTAAACACTTCATTAATTACAGTAAAAAGTGATAACTAATAGGCATTGAAGTAAGTCGAGGAAATTTGTACTAGAAACTAATTTTATTATTGAAGATTCATGTTGCAAAAGTTTACAATATAATGGACAATTTTTAAAAAAGATACAAGTACCTTAAAAGGTATGCTTTAACGATTTTTATTTCAGCCAAATATTTTACAGTGTTAATGTTTTATGTTGTAACAGTTCTGTGAAAATTCGGCCATAGTTCGGTACGAATTGTTACACAAACGTCAGACTATGTCGTCAGGTTATTCAACAATCTTAATTTTCAGCGTTAAAATTAAATGTGGAATAGTATTATAACTAAGCGTTTGTTATTACTACTGGAGAATTATAAGGAAAAAAACGTCACTTTGTCTGTTTAATAATGAGAAAATGAGAAGAAATTAATTTTCAATGGGTCATACTTTTATTCAAAATAAATATTTGATATCGTTTACAAATATTTGAGAGTAGTGTAATTATGAGAACATAAATAGTAAGCAATAAGCTTTGTAGTCGTATTACCTGCTCACTAGTAATAAGAATATCTCAGTAGTGCTTTACTTGAATACTTATTTTCTTCCTCTTACATAAACCATGTTGCAAAATTTCTCAAATTTTGATTGAGAAATCACAGACCAATGGCAAATCAATAAACGCTTGGAAGTAAAATTTTACCTCTAAAAATATATTCCTCTTTCTGCTGAAGTTGTTAGCGAGTGGAACTTGCATGTCACTGAGAATTTCAACAGTGGGCGGCAAAGAGTCGATCCTGACAAATGCACTTGTCAACGCTGTGTAGCGTCCCTCTGTAATTTTGACAGAGGACTTTGAATTTAATTATTTGAAAAAGTAAAAATCTTTTATGAAAATTTACGGTTCTTTCATCAATTTTGAAATATGAAACATATGTTTTGATATTTCATTCATCGTCGTGCGCTCGAACGTATAACAAGTGTAATGTGAACGTATAACGTATAGCCAGTGTAATAAAAAGTGATCTGTGAATACACCCAAAATGGCTATTTAGCCATTTTGGGTGTATTCACAGATCACTTCACACAATATATTTATCACACAATATATTTATCACACAATATATTTATCACACAATATATTTATAGCACTTGTCACATTTGTGACAAGTGCTATAAATATATTACCAAAAATAAACCTGGTTTAGAATGTAACCGATGTGAGAAGGGCGTGCATTTGAACACCATATGTTCAGAGCTTTCGAATAAACAACTGTCGGCAGTAAGTGCAGTGGAAAATCTAGAATGGACATGTAGAGAGTGTCACGAAAATTCTCCAAAACGTCACTCAATTGTTATTCCTGACGATGATGAAGAAGAGGAAGACAAGCGTTATGAGGCCCCTGATCTAAAAATTGACATGCAGCAACTGTTGGCAGACATAACAAGGCAAATGGAGAAAACCATTAAACGCGAAATGAAAGAACTTAGTCAGTCCTTGCAATTTCATAGTGAAAAAATCGATGAAGTGATTACAATGCTAGAAGTTTGTCAAGAAACCATAAAAGATTTAAAGAAAAAGAACACCGAACTCATAAACAAAAATAATAATCTAGAGACGAGGTTAGGTGCACTGGAACAGCGTCTACAGGAAAAAGAGCAGCGGGAATTATCTAACTGCGTTGAAATTTGTAATGTTCCTCAAAGGGTTAATGAAAATACTTATCTGCTAGCTAAACAGGTTGCAAAAAAACTTAATCAACAAGCTGAAGATATTAAAGAAGCAATTCGTCTACCAGGTAAGAAAGAAAATTCGAGCCCTATTATGATCAAACTAAAAAATGGACAACTTCAAAACTCATGGCTAACATCTGCAAAGTCAAGTTATCATAAAATTAAAGCGGTCGATATTGTTCCCGAAACTACTAACAAAATTGAAGGTGAAAAATCCATATATCTTAGAGAAACCCTAACACCGTATAATAGACATTTACTATGGTTTGCCAAAAAAGAACTAAGTACCACCTACAAATTCATCTGGATCAAAAAAGGAATTTTACGTACACGCAAAGAAGGTGATAAAGAAAAAGCAATAATTATTCGATCAAAAGATGTTAATAAGCTAAAATAATTCTTAATTATACGGATATAATATGCACACACAGTTGCGTACGGGACGCAAAGGTCTAGGCATTATAATCTATGTACGAAAAATTAATAAATTTACCACTAAAAATTACAAACCACAACATTTCGAGCTTCTTTTTGGTCAAATTAACACTTCATGAGGATATAATGCAACTTTGTGTGCTATGTATATACCACCTAGTAATAGTAAGCACTTATTTGTAAATGAACTAGACATATTTCTTAGTAAAATAGAACAGAGTCAGGATATATGTATATATGTATTAGTAGATATAAACTTAGACTTAAAATATAACTGCCCTATAAAGCATAAATATAGCACTGTTATGTATAATCACGGGCTTGTATGTGGGATCTCGGAATATACCCGTGTAGAAGAGTGTAGTAAAGAAATTAGTAAGACATGTATTGATCATATTTACTCGAGATCCTAGAATATCTTGTTACGACATTTTTGAACAATCTTACTAATGATTTTAAACATGAAATAAGTAATAATAAAGAATATTTTTTAAATATTAAGAATAATACTTAATATACCTATTTAAATAAAATTAAATAATATCTCATAATGGGAAACGGATCACCTGTATTTGCACTATCTACAAGTTATTTCTTTCAAATGCATTATCGCAAAACCGGCTTTAATGACCGACCGGCCGAATAGTGTATTGTAAGTACCTATTGTATTATTAACATAATTTAAAAATCTTTTAACGTATACCCTCACATATGAGTTATAATTAAACAAACATCAGTTACTCAAAATCTTATGTAGTTTATAGTGTTATAGGTAGTTTATTTATGTACTAAAACTTCCGAGTGTACTCAGTGAATTCCGGTGTACGGATAAACCCGAAAGGGATTTTGTAACACCGTAAAAGAAATTTGTAATGTATTATACAGGGTGACTGGTGAATTACTATCGATATTTGAGGACGTGATATTTGACGATCATATATGACAATATAAAAATTAATATAACATAAATATTTATAAACTTCTAAGTAAAGTTAACCAAAAGTTATGTAATTAATTACGCATCGTGTGAACTCCCTACAGATTAGGTATACACACACACACACACACACACACACACACACTCGTCGGCGGCGTGGTGTTGTATCAGCACGCCGCCGCACGCGTCCACACTTGGAACATTTGGAACGTGTCCACCCTTTATTTATTTATACAGAAATTTGGTCAAAAATTAAGTACCTATTTTTTTTACATAATTCGAATGAGAACGATGTACCGAGTATTCTCCTTAAATATTGATAGTAATTCACCAGTCACCCTGTATAAATAAATAATAATAAATAAATATGATTGATTTATTTATAATTATTTTGTTGATACTCATTAATTTAATGTAAATTTATAAATAAAGAATTTTTGTAGTAAACACTTTTTTGTGATTAGAATTTTAAAGATTTCCGTATGTATTTTAGGACTGTATGCCAGTAAGTGCCATAATTTATACTTCTTTAACTGTAAGCAAATTTACAGTAGTGATTCTTTTTTTTTAATATACGAATAGGTAACTTAATCCAGAAGCGTATAATATCGGTAAACAGATAATTTGGTTGTTAGTGAACTGTGCACGTGCACAGTTCACTAACAGTTCACAGGTGTGAACATTTAAATTATTTAGTTTGGTATTTCAACTCATTCACGTCAATAGTTATATTGAATAAGAGATGTATTGATTTATTCAATTCACGTATCAGATTTTACATTGCTTTAAATTGAAGTATTCAAGGTAATTAAGAATTCCAATCCTTCTGAACCAACTTAATCGTTTGTCAGTTGATAGGTATTATTTTAACTTGTATGTTTTTAAGACGAGAAGTGTTTATGAGTACGATATAGATTTACCCATAAATGTTTCCGGATAGATAGTTCTATACTAATATATAATTCTTAGCGAGGTATACAATATGATGGTATAGAACAACTACGTATAGAGCACATCAATCAAAAAATACATATTTTGATCATATGAAATTGCGTTTAAAAATATTTGATCCGAATCAACAATAATATAAAATACTTCGTATTTTACATTAAATTAAATTATATTTGGTGATAGGAGAAAAATATTATAATTACGTTTTTGTTAAATATTATTATTTTAGAAATTAGTTCTATAATAAGTACACAAATGATTTATTCATACCTCCAGGTTTTATGTCGTGTTATTAGTAGAGTAGAGTAATAACTGTACAAGATACACATTAATGGTTGTTTTGTTTAAATTATTAATTAGTTACTATTGTTGTGTAATTAGGTTGTTTCAAATTATAATGACATGTCACTCAGCATAAATTTCAAACATATGTTTTTGTGTCAACGTTTATTGTTATAGAAAACACATTGTAGTTTAAATTAAAAGAGAGCTTAAAATACATAGTTTGAAGTTATGATTTTATTTATTTATATATTTAATAAGCAGAAATATGTCTTTTGAGATGGAGTCCGTTTCATTTCTTTTTAGAGGTCGCTTCTGCTAAAACCAAGTTTTCACTAAATTGACTAAAAGAAAGTTATAAAGATTCTAACTTACGAAACCCCTCTATATATATATATATTGAAGTAACGGAGAGAAAATGGCCGAATGAGTTCTTAGATACCTGTCTGTTTTACATTACAATACCCTTTTCATAATGAATTTAAAAATTATATAAAGGGGCAATATTTAGTATTAATCAAATAATACAAGGTATCTCTCTATTGAAACATTTAACTGAAGTACGTAATTGCATTTTATTTTGAAAGCGAACGACCATTAAATTTTATTTAGAAGCAGAGAATTATACTGGTGTAAATTAATTATTTAATTAAACCGTAATCTGAAATTCGTGGATTCTAATAAATTGTAACACTGATTCAACTTTTGCTGTTTTCAGATGCCTGAAGAGGTTATATTTCGTTTTTCATTACTTCACAGGTAAAGTGAAGAATCTACTGTTAAAATTATACAGTCTCAGGAGTGGTAATGATTTATTCTTATTTATTTAAAAAATATGAAAAGATTTTACGATGTCTTCATAAGTTATTTTTGTTTTAATTTTAATTTATTATTTTTAAAGCGAGCCACTCTCTTCTGAGTTATTTCATTGCATTTTATTATAAATACTTAAGAAACGTTTGTAATAATTTCAAGCAAGTAATTGAATTAGTTGAATAATTGAACGATTATTTGAATAATATACATAGATATTGTTATTTTTCAGACTTTGAATGTTTAGCTTGTTAACGCGTTACAGTCAAATGTGATGCAAAGTTGCACTTAATATTTTTCGTTATGTCTAAGCTTCAAGCGTACTGAACACAATTATTGCCGTAGCGTTCTATTTGTGAGCTCTGTATATTGTACACCGAAACAGTGTACATTTTAATTTGCTTAATATTATCTTGTTGAAGTCGGATAGAAAACTTAAAATAAGACTTGTTACGACTTTTGCTTATTATACTTCTGCCAGTTATAAGTTCTTTAAGAATGTGTTTGTGATAAAAGTAAAGTAACTAAAGCTATAAAAAATTTTTACTGCATGAACAATATATGAATATAAACTTACTAAATATAGTCACAGGTCTTGTACGCTCATCTTCTGAAAGGAAAGCTATATAACACAAGTAAGGTTTTCCGTCAGCTCTGTGCTAGGATTTAAAACCAATGTCGTGTGTACGGATTGTTTGATTTTTTGTATGTCGGATCAAGCTGAAAATAAAATAAATTATAAAAGTTGGACTTGTTTTTTATTTTGTCTCATATACATTTTTAACTCATTTCATTGTACAGCATTGGCCAAAAGTATTAGGCACCCCAAAAAAAACCTTACAATTGTAGTGTTTTGATCTACAATTTTACAACTTTTACTTTTTAAAGCGATTTATTAATATTAATAACTTATTAAAATAAACAAAAAAAAAACTAAAAACCTAGTTGGTCCACCTTTAGACTTAATCACTGCTGCAATTCTATGAGGCATGCTCCGAACTAGTTTAGTGCAGTCATGCCTTGTAATGGCATGCAATTCTTGTACCAACGCTTTTTTAATGCCATTTTCGATGTAATGCTGTACCCTTTGATTCTCCGCTTCAAAGGACCCCAAAGATGCTCGATTGGGTTAAGATCTAGGGACTGTGCAAGCCAATCCAACAAAACAATGTTTTGTCTTGTTGAAATATGACTCCCTCTAGGTTGTTGTAACCGAAAATATTCGTTAACGAAGGCGCAAGCGCAGTCTCAAGTACTTCTATGTACTTTTCACTGTTCATGCGACCTTCGTAAACAAACATTTCGCCAACTCCGTCGGTAGCCATGCACCCCCAGATCATTATACTTCCTCTGCCGTGCTTCACTGTTGGTATGACGCAATCTGGATGGTATTCCTCACCTACACCTCGCCTCCCGAAGGTCACACCTGGTGTTCATAATATCTATTAAAGAAAGAAAAAAAAAAGGTTTTTTTAAATGATCATAACCTTCAAGATTTAAGAGAAATTAGTCAGTCCTCACTATTATTCATAATTAAAAGAGTAATTTTAACTTACCTCAAAGTTTGACTCGTCAGACCACCACCCATTGGACCAATCTTCCTCGGTATAATATTGGTTCTTTTGTTTTTCTCTGAAAGCCAGGGCTTCTTCCTAGCTTTACATCCCTTTAGGCCGGCTTCGCCAAGTCTTCGCCTAACTATACGAGCGCTTATTGGCTTTCCAACCTCTTCGGACAAGCCAGCAGCCAGCATTGAAGAAGTTTTCTTCCGATTTTTCATCGATTTGCATATCAATTTTCTATCCTCGCGCTTCGTAGTGACACGTTTCCCGCCTGGTTTTGGTTTATAATAATAAGTACCAGTCTGAGCAAACCATTTGATGGCAGATTGTACAGCGCAAGGTGAACATTTCACCAACTTGGCTATTTCTTTTTGCAACTTCCCTTCTTCAAATAAAAGTTGTATTTTTACTCGATTTTCATAGCTATTTCACTCCTTTTCGCCATTTTTTAAAGAATTAGATGTTAATGTAGTTTAGATAGTAAAATGCTACTGACCAAATATTGACTGATAAGACCGCAAGAAAACACAAATCTTTTGTTTTCGGTAACCAGGTGTTTTATGACCTTATGAATATGCCGCTCACCTTTCCAGGTAATGGTTATGATCCCGAAATATTATCCAAAGAACGAATTTATTTATTATTAGATAAGTAAACATTAAATATGCATTTTTAAGGGGTGCCTAATACATTTGGCCAAGGCTGTTTATTATTTAGATGAGATATGTTAATTAATGTTTATATGAATCTGTGCACTACAATACATTTTGTGTTCTTAAAGCTTAAGGTTTTTGCGGTGGTACCCATGGATAGGTATATGGGCTGTATTCTATCCATGTAAAACCACTTCACCACCAACCCAGTCACGTTGTTAGTGATGTAGTAACAATCTAATGTAATGGCGTCTTCGCTTCCGTACTGTAGAACCTCAGGCACACGTATGCTTATAATACGAATTGAATGAATACCTGAATAAAAACGTTGTAATGCAAATATAAAACTAATAATTGTAATAAATTCTTAATACGCCTTTTTGTATCATCAGAAAAGATGACTACAAAAAATATAAATAAAAGTCCATCTAGGAGTATTATAATAATTTAAAAAAGTATTATTAGAAGTCATTTAAGCATTAAATAATGGAAAAACAGAAAAATGTATCCAGAGTAAAACGCGAGAAATCAAAAGAATGTAATAGATTATCAGTCCGCAGGGTATTTGCAAAACCCTGACTTGAAGGTTTCAATAAATGTCTAGGTATGTTTCCATTATATCTTGGTAATAGCAGTAATTCAAAGGAAGGCAAGAAGAGCTTAACTATAATATTTGCTTATCTTTTAAATTTTTACTTTGAAACAAACTAGTAATTAAAGATTGTTAGTAAAATATTTTTTGTTAATTTGATTTAGACAAAAACACAATACAGTATATGATGTTTCATTATTTATTACAAAAACAACTCGACCTCGGACCTTGGAATTATAAATAATAATTGTTTTGGTCTAGGTTCAGATCTAAACAATAAGACATATTTGGTTTATAAATATCTACTAGAATAAGATCTGTACCAAAAATTATTAATATATTATCAAATTTGCTACCATTATACCCAATCCGGCGAAAAACACGGGCTTAAAGAGAAAGTGGCTTACACAAAATCTAAACATGTGGTGTTGATGAAAATGCAACAACTAGTTATTGATAATAGTTTCATCCAAAAACTATGTTCAATAATTCTCAAGTATTCATTAAAATAATGGGTTAACTTTTCAGTGATATCTTCTTGTAATAATCTGACAAGGAATTGAAAGTCGCGTGGTTAGACATGAGACCGATGCTCTCTTACAGGAATATTGTTATCGATACCAATATATGTATATTGCCTCGAGGCCTTATCAGCGCGGAATTGACTTTTCCCTGTTTCTTGTAGTTATTTGATGCATACTTGTTTGTAGATAATGTGTATGATAATGGGAAATTAAAACTAGATTTTTTAAATAACACCTGCTTTATGCTTATCATTATAACACTTTTTTTTATTTTGCTATTTTGTAACAAAAGCTTTGTGACAAAAGAAATAGAAAGCATGATATGAATTATATGGAGTTCAAAATTCATAGTCATGGTGAGTAACTTAGATAATATATTTTATGTGAGAGAGCTACTCCGAGTCGGAGTAAGGTATATATAAACTTTTATCCTTAAACTCACTTTCAAATATAAATACTATGTAGTAGATATGTATCTCTTAGGATATATCTAGAAGTTATGTGATGATTTATTGCTATGAATATGTTACAACACGCATGCTTTTTATTTTTCAAGAATACATTTACATAGTATATCAAAGTTATTTATTCTTTATAAATATATATAACAAAACCAAAATATAATAGATGTTTGAAGCCATTTTCTGTACAAACTATCCAAGTTTGAATGCTATATGAATTTAAACTTATGTATAACAACTATACAGTATTTTAACTGACAGAGTGCGTTCCCGTTAATGCGCAATAATATAGCATCCATACATGTAAAAAAAATATAACCAATCGATAACAAAATGGTTTTTTTTTATTATTTTTTATTTAAAAAAAATCAATAAAAATGTTTAATTGACATGTAAAAGAAACACAATACTTGAAGAACGGCATCGTCGCAATTTATTTATGAATGACGGTCCCCGTACGCGGCGATCGATTGATCTACGATATTAAAGTGTCGCCCCGCCCCCTGCCCCGAACGTCCACATAATTTTATTCAGTAGTAATCTCACGCGCTGACCGAGACCGGACGTTCATTATTGCCGCATTGCAACATCTTGCGTCATTCTCGTGTGAAAGATGCCTCATTATCAGTTCAGTGCGCAGGAGTATGTGAACATGGTGGTGGTGGTATTTATCTTCTTCTTTCTGGCAATTTCCCAGCTTTAGCCAGGGTCTGCCACATGGTGCTTATTTATGATGAGTGTTATTATATTGGCGCTCGTGCTCTGAGGATGTATGCTGAGAGGTACCCTAATCCACACCAAATGCGGAATTCTAGTGTAATTGTGAGTGCCCTGGTGCGTATGCGTAACACTGAGCCGGTAGTGCCGCGTCGTTCAGGTGGCCCGCGACCTGTGATTTCAGTGCGGCAGGAAGAGAACATGCTAAGGTATTTTGAGGAGGAGCCCGGTTCAAGCACTAGAAGAGCCAGCCGCCTGTTCAATATTTCCGTGAGTAAACCTTCTGTATTAACTAATATTTGTTTATTTTGTGGCCACGCGCGCGACAACGCGGCGACGTTTCGGCAGAACTCAAAAGCGCTCCCGCCCCACCACCCCGCGTTCATTACTCGGCCGCTGCGTGCAGATTCTGTCTAATTCTCTGTATTTTAATTGTAATGTTATTAAAACGTGGCTTAGATATGTAGGTACATCAATTTATGGTTTTTTATATTTATTAATTGCGAATAGGTATCTCAGTGACACGTTCCTTTGTCAGCGATACATTTAAGACGGGTTAAGTGTTAGTGCTAAAACTAAACATACATTTAAAATGTTTATTTTTCTGATAATAATCCTACAGACACGTAGTCTTTTTAATTCAATATGCCGTCATTATAAAAGTCTCTGTTATTATTATATTTGTGTCATTGTAAAAGTTACCAGTTTGGTTAATGCTACTACGATAAATACGTACTTACTATTCCACGCTTCTATTTTGATTTTGCACAGGAGGAGGAGGATGTAAAGTAGCCTATACGTTACTCCTGGACGTGAGCTTCCTGTATACAAAATTTTATCAAATTTGGTTTAGCCGTTTGAGCGTGAAGAAGTAACAAACATGCACACACACTCACAAACTTTCGCAATTATAATATTAGAAGGATTAATTATTTTTTAATTGAGATTATTTTATGCAGATTTTTCTATTCTGTTATATTTATTTTAATCTATTAGTGATATATGTATATTAACGAGTTCAAAAAATACAAAAAAGTTTATTGCTTAAAGAATCGAGAATATTGCACGGCACCTGCATAACGGTCCTCCTAACAAACTCAGGGACAGAAAATATAATAATACGTCTTGAATCTCAATAGTAGTCGTACTGTAATTTACTGGAATAAATGGATTTTGATATTCATATAAAATAATTATATTAAAGCAATATAATTTTTTTATATGAATATCAAAACTTAATGTATTTTTTAAAGAAGAAATAAAAATGAATTGTATCAACGTGCAGTCGTTATGAAATTTCTTCGCAACAAAAAGAAATGGAAATACATTAACATCTTTTGTAACCACCCATTTTGTTTGAATATATGAACTTTTATATTGTTAATTTTAATTTATATTTGTTTCTATATTTCTTTAAAAATTATTTCATATTTTCATTTCTTGCGACGGACAAACTTCTTATTAAATTGTATATAGCGAGGATGCGCGCTGCGTCTATAGTTCGCGTCGTCCGGGCCCGCTCACCTGTAGGCCCGCTGGCCCCCGCTAGTGGCCGCTGGCTACCTAAGCGGGCACTGTGCCCGCCGCCAAGCTCGTCACTAATCATTCCGCATAGAATTTACCTTCGTAACGCTTGTCAACACTCGCTCGCTCGCTTACGAAAAATAATCTCCTGTATTAATAGCTTTTAAGTAGTTTAAATTGCTAAACCTTGCTTAATTCGCTAAAAATACAATACCTTAATAAGAAAAAATAATTATGCTTAAAATGCTCAAATCGTAAATTCCTAAGTACCTATATTTTATTACACAGCACGCGCTTACTTGCTATGTTCAAAATACCCTTGCATCCTTAAACAAAAGGATCACCGAGCTTTCACTTGTTAAAAAAAAGGGATGGAGTAAAATTATCATAATAGTATGATAAATATGTATCATCATAGTAAGAGTGGGGGAGACAAAATCTTAAGACAAGTGTCGAATTGTAACGTCGCACTAAGGGAAAATCGCGTATATTCTAAGAGCTAGCAACGTTTTTGAACAAGCATTTCAGGTAGGCTAGTTTTTAGATATGCTATCTCTCACACTCCCCCGGACGTCATACGGGCTATCTGGCTGCCGGTAGTGGTTGCGTTCATCAGTGCGCATCGTACTTGTGGAGGTAAAAAATTAATATATCAAATCATTTTAAGAAGGTTTTTTATTATTATTATTATTATTATTGAACTATTCACAACATAAATTTATTATTGCCAGGTATTTTTATTGTTGTTTAAACGGTGCCAAGCGGCAATTTTGAATTAAAAATTTATTTTTTTCAAACTATTTTAGTATAGCTGAAATTTTAATAGCATGATATTTAACTATCTAAAAGCTCAGAATTAATTTGCCAGGAAAAAAATCGGTTGTTAAACTTTTGCCAGATCGAAATAAAGTGTAAAGAGATGTAGTATCATTTAGCTTGGTCTAGAAAATTAATCGTCTAATAAATGATGGAAGAAGGATTAAAAACTATTGAATTTATTTATAGATGAATACGGTATAAAAATAAGACTTTATTGTTGTACAAAATTGAGATAATTAAGTTTGAAAAAGATCATCATCTTCATCACTGCTGTCATTTCCATTGTTATCATCGTCCTTAAAATTATTATCATTTTGTAATAAGCTGTTATCTGTAATAGAATCAAAAATTTTAATATCTTTCGAGAAATATTTTTTTTTGTATTTTAGTTCAAATTTTTACCTTTAATAATAATATCAGCAACTAATGTTGGTAATTGCTCCCCAACAAACCAGATAAAATCATATTTATCATCATTAATGGTCCAGCCAGAAGCTTGAGGTGATAGAGATATTGGGTATTTTAAATAAGCACTTCTCAAAAACGTTGTGACATAACGAACTCGTAGTAAGTGTTGATATAACTCAGCTTTACTCGGTGGTAGACTTGATGGATTAAAATTACGGAACTTTTTTTCAAAATTATACGATAGGGTTTTAGAAATCATACGTGAAGCGGTTAGTCTTTCGGTAGCCAGAGCGCTTTTTCAAACTTAACATTGATCATTATCTCAATTATGTGCAACAATAAATTATTATTTTTATACCGTATTCATCTATATATAAATTCAATAGTTTTTAATCCTTCTTCCATCATTTATTAGACGATTAATTTTCTAGACCAAGCTAAATGATACTACATCTCTTTACACTTTATTTCGATCTGGCAAAAGTTTAACAACCGATTTTTTTCCTGGCAAATTAATTCTGAGCTTTTAGATAGTTAAATATCATGCTATTAAAATTTCAGCTATACTAAAATAGTTTGAAAAAAATAAATTTTTAATTCAAAATTGCCGCTTGGCACCGTTTAAACAACAATAAAAATACCTGGCAATAATAAATTTATGTTGTGAATAGTTCAATAATAATAATAATAATAAAAAAAACCTTCTTAAAATGATTTGATATATTAATTTTTTACCTCCACAAGTACGATGCGCACTGATGAACGCAACCACTACCGGCAGCCAGATAGCCCGTATGACGTCCGGGGGAGTGTGAGAGATAGCATATCTAAAAACTAGCCTACCTGAAATGCTTGTTTTTTTGACGTTGCTAGCTCTCGTACCAGTATGTTTCATCTCAAAATTCGTATCTCAGTTATTTCAAAACTGAATGATTTGTAATTTGGCACACATATACGTGAAAGTATATGCTTTAATATAAAAAATAATAATTTTGATGATTATGTTTATTAATTTTATTTAAAAATTTAAAATAAATATAAATATATTTGCATATGGTTTGGCTCCGTATCTGAAAAGGTGCAAGTAGGCGCAACTTTTTTTTATCCTTATGTAAAGTTATACAATCCTTATGTGTACTTATACAACTTACAACAAATATGTCGACATCAGCAAACAGCGGTAAAGAGGTAAATCTGGTTAAAAAAAGTAACCTGAAAATTATACCATCTTAAACTATGTTGGTTAATTTTAATTCATTAATTTGTTTTACATAATATTATTTAAGAAACGTAATGAGGAGGTTATAAGCATTAATCAAAAATATATAATACCTATACATTTATATCAAAAACTTTCGAGTAATGTGGCGTTGAATTGTAGTGATGTATTGTGCCAAAATCACATCATTGAGTTAGCTTTGACGCCTTTTTATATACATTATGGTTTGCAAAAAATAATTTAAAAAATATGCAAAAGAAAGCTTATTTATAAGACTAAAATAATTAATTCGTTTTACTCCATAACACCGACTTTCATGTGAAAGGGTTTTGAGACGGCCTTGTATGGTCCTCTCCCATAGTGCGTCGGCGCGTGCGCAACCTTTACCTCCATATTTGCAATATTTATTTTGTTTTATGATCATTCTTTGTAATATAAAGCTTAACCATAATAATTAACAAAGATATAATTCATGAAGTGCCCTGTCGCTGACAGATCCGGGGTACACCGATGTAGCGGCCGATAGCTTTCGCAGTTGTTTTAGTGAGTAGGGGCCTGCCCAGGACGAGTCTCACACATACCTTTTGGCCCTACCAAGGTCGGTTGGACGGCTCGTAAAAAAAGTTTCCCTGACAGATTTATTTTCTTCTATGTTATTTCGCTTCAGTTTGGGTAGCAATTACTTAATTGATATACCTATAATTCTCAACTCTGTATTATTTCATTTTTTTCACAAAATGTCCCGTCATCAAAAATGTTGCCACCTATCGTTTAACAAAAACGTTAAAAGCCATAGAAGTATGTGATCGAAGTTGCTGGATGTATTAACCTCATGTATTAACATAATTCAGCACTCTGAATTTTTCAAATGACTGTTTACAGTCAAAAGATTTCTTTAGTAACCATAAATCTTCTTGAACATTAATATCATAAACTTTCATACATAATAATTATACTGCAGTAAATTTCATTTGATTTCTACCAACATAGTTATTGCAATTATACTTTTAAATTTATTTATTTTAAACAAATTCATAAGTCAATTTTAAGTTAACCTTTGATAATTTATGTATTTATTATTTTGTTCTTATAACGCTTTTAACAATTTAGCGAGTAAAAAATATTAAATAGCGATGTTTCAGAGCTACATATTAAAAAAAATAAAATAAAACCTATTGTTCAAAAACCACTCACTATGTAATTTGAAAATGTGCTCTCACGTTATCATAAAAATTAAATTAAAACAATATTTATTATTGCTTTTGAATATATTCTATGATATATAAATAATAAATATATGTATATATCATACGTATTGTATTTTCAACAAGCTAAAACCATTTGATCTGTAGTCTAAGTGCAACGATGCGGAGGATTATAGTGTACACTTGAAATCGAGTATCTTCATAGTATTTGCAGCACGTATTCAGTAGTTCAGTACAATGGGAGTCAGGCGGAACGAAGGATAAGATCTTATTTGTAGATGTTTTGTGTTTCATGCGGCCTGAAATCATATCCGTTATGTGAACAATAAAGCATAAAACTTATAAAATTGCAATTTTTCAATAAAAGTTGGTATGTAAAACTATATTAATATTTTATTATAAAACTAAATATGAAATGTTGAACAAAAGTCTATTTTAGTCAGTACTTCGTTAGCCATCGACACAAGTTTCTTCATTTGCTATTTAAATTCAGTTTATGCATAGTCTTACGGCCACGATGAAAGTTTTAAACAAGAATATTACGTAGGACTCATAACCCGGGCGTCTGGGTCAGAATAGTTTAATTTAAAGACTATTATAACGATTCTGTTAAACAGAAATTTTGTGTGGAGACTGCATGAAAAATTATTTGTAGATGTTTCATCATGATATAAGTTCTATAGTATGTATTGTATTCTATCTATATTCATTAAAAAAATGCTAATACATTAACGCGCGTTAGTTAAGGGGCCCCTTAAACCTACACTTGGGTCGCAAGTCCCAGGCACTTTTGAAGCTCCTCTCCCTGCAACGCGATGGACCCGGCACCCGCATTGTGAATCCATGAAATACTGAGAAGTTTCGTCTCTGTCTAACATAAAATGTTATTTTTTACCATCAGTATTTAGTGATAAATATTTGTGAAGTATTTATTTATTTATTTATTTATTTGATCTACCAACATTTGTACACATCATTACATACTTAAAATACAGAATACACATAACTTAAAACTAGGTGTGACAAACAATTACAGGTAGATACATCATGCTTAATATTCCTCCCAGCGCGAGCCGCAGTAAAAAGTATCTATGTTTTTTTTAACATTAACTTTGATATTTATTACTCAGATTATTCCTGTCAATCTCTTTTACCTAGTATAAATATTATTTCATATTAGAGGAGATTCATCATTTTTCATGTTAACTAAAATCATGAAAATATTCTTTTGGATATTTCATCTTGGTCATAGATTCGTGGGTAACAATGATTTATCTATACTAATATTATAAAGCTGAAGAGTTTGTTTGTTTGTTTGAAAGCGCTAATCTCCGAAACTACTGGTTCGAATTGAATAATTCTTTTTGTGTTGGATAGTCTAATTATCGAGGAAGACTGTAGACTATATAACATGACGCTAAGACCAATAGGAGCAAAGATATAGTGGTAAATGTGTAAAAAACGGGAGAAATTATTTCATCTTTGAAGCCTTCCGTTGCGTGCGCCGTGAAAACGGTTAAAGATACACAAAAAATAGGTATTAAAGAATAATAGCTCTTTTAATATTAACTCACAAAAACCGTTTTTATGGTACCTAATTTGGTCGAAATAATTTGTTTAAGTTGTATCAACATAATAATATTTTAATCTTTATTTAAATAAACAAATAAATATATGTTGTTATTTAAGAGTACTTCATTGTGAATAAAAAAAAACTTAGGTCTTATCCTGAAAATTCTGCGGGAACTCGACCATTCCGAAAATCCCGCAAGAACGGGAACTATGTGGGAAGAACCAAAAATCTGCCGGAAGTCACTATTCCACGCGGACGAAGTCGCGGGCAAAAGCTAGTCATTTATAAAGTTAACGTAATAAGTACATATAATATTATGCACACTTGATCGGATCGGCGGTTTAACGTGTCTGGAATCTGAAATTCAATTATTTTGGAAAAATAATTTTAGGTGATTTACTGTAATAAGTCACGTGTTTACATGTAACGTCCTAAATATGTGTCACACTCGACGTGTAATAACTTTCGAGATATAAGATTACTGTTATTGCGTAGGAAAATTATTCTGTTTTTGTTTTTAATAAAAATTAAAAGAAAGCAAGCTCTTCTGATAATCTTTTTATTTTTTGTATCTCCGCATGTGTTAAAATGGGAACCGCTTCTGTCGCAATCATTCAATTATTTAAGATACATAAAATAAGATGTATAGAGTCGTTTTAGGTGTTAACCTATAATGGGATTTATTTAATATGGATTTAAGGATATTTTAGGAGATTGAGATTCGTTTTCGTTTAATGTCCTATAACGGCCCAGAATGTTTGATAATTGAAGTATTTCATATGTCCTTTTTATTTGTGAATATATAATACCTGGTAGTACGTATTTGTATATATGGATATTAACATTCTTTAAAGAAAAATGCAAAAGTTCAATTTATTATTTCTAATATCAAATATGTTCGTATGTTCGTTTGTTTTTTAATGAATTCTTAATTAAATTCTGATCCTCGATGTCTAAAGTTATGGCCAGGGGTTAGGGAGACAATAAACAGAGTTTAGGGTTGATGATTAAAGATCAAATGAGACATCGACATCTCAATGAATTCCAAACGATCAACGTCAACTTAAACAGGTGACTACATCAATGTCATTAGTCATAACGTATAAAATTCTTAATGAACTTCAAAAAGAGTCCTCTCTCAGGCAAAAAAGCAGAGTTTCGTTAGTAGCTAATTTATTTATTATTGCTTTAACTTAGGTGCTCAAACGGTTTTATTTTTATTTATTCCTTTCTTTTATTTAATTTATTTAATCTTAGATACTAGAATAAAGGGACAGATTTTTTTGTGAGTAGGTTCCTACAATTTTTATGTAAACTGACCAAAACCATATAATCTAACGGTAAAAACCTTTAAAAACTTAAAAGAGCAACGGATATGTTTTCAATTTTGTTTCAGTGATTTTATTTTACACTCATTTGGGAAACTCGTGGTAATCCCATAAAAGACAATACAATACAATGATTGGTGCATAAATTAAGAGAGATCACTTAGCGATTTTATGCAGCAAAAACCTATTTTACACTTACAGAGATTCCACATTTTAAAACAATTTCACGACCGATTAATTTTATTTTTGGTTGTAATTACCCTCATCCATATATTTTAATGTCACTTTAACATTAATGATTTTTAAAATAAACATTTGCTCAATGACGTTGATTGAAAAAGATTTTTTCGTATTTTTAGCATATATTCTATTTTTATATAACTTTCAAAATTTGTTTTTAAATAAAAATGTAATAACATTATTTACACATGATTTAAAACTATACGTGCGTATTTTTAGTATTTAAAAATCACACAATGAATAAATAAGTAATTGTTTTTCGTCTGTTCTATTATCTATTCCACCTGATCCCTTGGACTCTGTCACAAACAGTCCAGCTCTCATCAAGTAACTGTCAAACCGTTTGACGCTCGAATATTAGAGTGTCAAAGTGACGTTGACTGTATTACATTTAGACAGAGCGATACGATAACAGATTTATTATTTATTTTTCATTTGAAAATGTCGTAAGTTTTAATTATGTTTTTAATACTGATATTTTTATAATTTAAATTTATAGATGCAGTGTAATAAAAATGATATCTACTATTACAAATAAATAATAATAATATCTACTATTACAAATAAATAATGTTGTAATTAAAGATATAAACGGATAAAACAACAAACAAATTCAGAAACTACTCACATTGTAATAGGATCGTCAATTGTGTAAACCACAATTTTAACGAGGTCAGGGCTTTATGTACTAAATAGATTATTATCTCTGTTGTGTCCGTATCATTTTATTAGGCCTGCTTTCATATAACAAAAAATACTCTTAAAATTGCTAAAATTTTTATTGCGAAAATCGGCCAAGGCTGGCTTAATTCCGGTGTATGATCCGTCAATTTGCTACTATTTGCTCAGCTATGATTGATTGTGTTTTAATTTTATACACTTTTCCAATTTTTAAGTTAATTAACTTGAAACGAAAGTTGAAAATTAAATTGAAGGGTTTATAAATGTATACATATAGAAATAAGTGACTTATATTTTAGTAGAAGGAGATATAAAGATTTTTTGGTTTATTTCAGCAACTTTCTCAATTATTGGATATTTTGGTATCTTGTTCGTTTTTTCTGTTGGGGATTAAGAAAAACAGAGGCTATGATAATAAATTAAACAAACTGGTAGTATTCCGCGTAGGGTTTTTGCTCTGACCTATTTAAAATACGGTCATTTATATAGTGTTGAATTTTTACCTACTGATATTAAATACAATGCAAATATGTACATTATTTTTAGTGAATTATCTACTTCTATGGCATATCTTGAACAAAATTTCTAATTAGTACTTAATATGTATAATGTATTTAATTCATTGTACTATACATTTTAATATAACAAATATGAATAAAAAAGTAATTATTAATAGAAAAACTGTTATATAAATCTTAAGTTAAGGTTAATAATTATGAATAGCAACACAATCTCGTATATTTAAATATATATAGCGCTTGGCTAACTGACGCAAAATGATAAATTAGTAAAAAAACAGTTAATTGTGAGGTCAAAACATAAAGGATAGGTATAAGATATTTTCCAGGGCCGTGGCTTGACTCTGTTGGGAACAAATTTAATGCGATTTTACTAAGCATATAAATCATTCGTGCTAAGATGTAAGCATCGGAGTTTGATGCTAAGGGCTCTTTTAGACGCTATAAAAATAAAAAATAATAACTGACAAGCGTATTGTGTATACAATACAAGTGTATGAATACAACAATACGAAAAATTGGATTAAAGTAGAAATTATTTCTTTTGTTTCGAAATAGTAGAATTTTTTACCTTTAAACTTTTTCTAATTCACAGGGCTCAAAGAGAATTCGAAAAATATACCAAGGCAGTGTAAAAATTTGACGCATGTTCATTCGTTGTATCCTATTTCAAGTTTACATAACAATCTTATTTGAAAAAACTGTATAGAAGACAAGAATAATAATTAAAAATTTTACGTCAAATTTTATTATTTCACAAATTTACAAATAATTATATTTTTATAATTATTTGTAAATTTTTGCACCTATAATTTTACGTAAGTACTGTTTGAGCTGAAAGCAATTGAAGATCTCAAGAACCTTACATATTTGTGACAGATATGTTTATTTTAGTTTTTCAGTTTCCAGTAACTTGCGTCTTGCACCACACAAGACTACGTATACGTCTCCCGTGCTCCAACTGTTATTTAAGTCTTCTATAAGCGCACGAATAAAGAGAGTTTAAATTTTAAGCACCCTATTATATTCATAAAGTAGGTGACTCGTTGCTTTTAATGACGCCAAAAAAAGTTACTTGTAAAACTCATTTCATACATACTAATTCTTTAAAAAATGTAATAGACTCGATTTGAATTGCAACAATAAATAAAGAAAAGTCTTTTCGAGAAACGAGCTTTTATTTGGTTGCGTCAATACGAATCGAATATTTTCATTTTTTTCCCACATCATGACTTTAACGATATCTATTGCATCTTCAAATAATTTATTCGATGTAAAAGACATAGATTTCGTTTAGATCTAGCGAAATAGATTTCTTTTAAAAGTTTAATTCCTTAATAATCAAGTTGTTTATTTAAGTTGTTTATCTTAAAAATATGTATAATATTATCAGATAAAGACGAAAATGTTTTCAACTAAATGTCACACTAAAATCTGTGTTATCTATCTATATACATATATAAAAGAGGTTTCCACCTATATATTGCTCATCACGATATCTCTGGAACCATAAGGCATAGCGACTTGAAATTTGGTAGGATTATTCCTTTCGCCGAGTAGAGGTCAGATTAGAACGGATTTTACGAAATTACTGAACTGAATTTAATTAAATTTGGTACAGAGATGGATTCAACCTTGAGAAAGAACATGGGATAGTTTTTATTCCAGACTTTTGAAAGGTTCTCTTCGGAACGCGATATACCTAACCGGACTCCACGCGGGCGAAGCGGCGGGCGGAAAACTAGTACCTAATAACATTTTTCAGTTTTAAAACAACAACAGTTATGCATGGATTACATTAGAACTGTAATCAGATATGAAAGATTTTATTTAAACGAGAAACGGCAACACGATGGGAAATGGAATATGATAGAACGGTTACCGTACCCGGTAAAATCGGTTTTACGTCAATTTTAAGAGCAACCGTTGTATTTTCCGGCTGTGACAGTTCATACAGATTACAAAAGTATTAATTTCATAATAAATGATGAACGATGTTTATATTTTAGAGAACTTAGTGGTAATAATAACATAATTTATTTCAATATGGTTGTGAGTTGTTAAATGACGTCATGCAAATCGATGGTGTAGTTTTTCGTAAAAAACATATATATCATAAATTTGCCATTTATTACATCCGGACTATTTTATAACTAGGTAATGACTACATTTATAGTAAATCACGTTTCAAATGGATTATGAATAACCCATCAACAAAAAGCCGCGAGGGATCAGAATCCTTTTATATGGCGTTATTATATAATCATTGTATAATTTTAGTGGAGCATTTGAATTAACTATTATTAAAATAAATCAAGAAAAGTCTTTTTAAACTTAGTTATCTAAATAATAAAATAATTCCTCGCCTTATTATTAAACTTTTAATTTAGAACCGAAAACGTAAGGTAAGATTTCATCTTTTAGATTACAAATGAATAAAATTTGAACATCGATGTTTCAGGCTTGTTTTATGAGAGTATCATTATGTTATTTCACAGAGTGAAGTTAAACAAATAAACTTGAATTAGGCACGCAATTTAGTTCAAGCACGGTGATTGTAGCTAAATAATTTTAGACTCCAAATGTGGCTAATAGGGGTTTGGTGAAATATAATTTATAAGGAAATTCGTAATTCACTGTGTGATAGGTATTTATTTATTTATTTATAATTATATTATTTGAACGTGTATCTTGTACTGATGCGTACTAATGTAACGTGTCAATTCGATAAAGCTTAACATTAGCTTGATAGCTTAATCCCTATTACTGAAATGGGTTTACCGTTGCCGGCCATACGTCTATCGCAGTAATCTTAGAATTATATGTATATGTATTTAGTATTGTATTATTAACCACAATCAACTGATGGGTTATTAAATGATTATAAGAAATAAAATAAACTGAAACAATATAAGTACATATTATAACTCTTTTGTAATAAAATGGAATTCTAATGTAATTTATCGATTACAAAACTTATTATAAATTGAATATGAAAACATTACAATCCCAGCAAATAACACATCCATCACTTGAAAGGACATTCGTTTGAAATCCACTCCTGTGTCCCCGCATCACTAAAATCCAAATGTCCAAACAAATTACTGATGTGTTGAGCCAGGGAGGTCGTGCAATTAGAATGTATATAACACGAATACTAGTGTTCTAATGAACAAAGTTTTAAACTGTATTTAATACTGTGAATGAATTAAAATTTATAATATAAAACATATTTCTTATGAGTACTTGAGCTAAGTAAATATTGATAATATTCTCTATGACTTATAATCCTTTATAAATAGCGGATAGTATAAAAAAGGGACACTTACTTGGTCGTGAAAATAATTTCAAGCGTGAAACAGAGATTATAAAAATAATTTTTAATAGATACATGAGTTATTTTATACAAACAAATAATTTTGAAAATGTATTTTAATATCATTTTGTAAAGTATGGCTTCAGAGTAATTAGTGTCGTTTTAAAAATGTGATATAGGAATAGTGTCATATTCGCCACATGTTTCAAGTCACAATAACGGCAAAGCCATTAAAAATTACAATGTAATACGATAACAGAGGTAAAAATAATTAAAATATTTATTCTACGAAATAGTCATTATAACATTTTCTTGAAATCTTATTTTAAATATGTAGGCTCATGGTCGATATACTGGTATTACAAATATTAAATACACATTAATGATAGGTATGTCAGATTACTTCAAGTAGTTTATCTGTACAGTTTAAATACACAAATTTTCAATTAATTTATTTATTAAACTATCCTGGACATGTCTATCTATCTATCTATGTCTATACATGGGACTCGAAAATTGACACCAAACATTAGGTTGTTTGTTTTTAATAATAGTTTACCTTATACATTGCAGCGATTACAAAAGACATCGAGAAATATACACTTTTATTAATTTCATTCCACGAAGATATCCCCGAGTCCAATATAACACTGGCAATATTTCTTTTTTTCTCTAACAACGATAAAAGATGGAGGTTTAATAAACTGTGTTGGGCTTCAATTCACAGCTTTCCTTTATATTTTATTTGTTAGAAATTTATTTCCAATGAAACATTTTAAAATTGTTTAATTACTACGATGCCGCTTGTTGTACAGTATGAATGCGTTTTATTGTCATAAATTACAAGTGTCTGTTTTGAAGGAGACTGTTAGAAATTTGATTACTTAATTTCTTTATTAATCTAATGTGGTTAAATAAACACATTTTAGTGTTATATGGAGTAGATTGTCATTTTATCTATTTATATTTAATAAAACATGTGAGTAGACTCCTTTATGGCACATGACCTTCTCCAACTCCTGATTAAATTTGTAACCGTAAAAAATAATGGGTTAAACGATACTTGATACACTCAGCGCCCTTATTAAATCCCTTATTATAGCTTCATACATATCATTTCATAGTTTATGTAAAAATCCAGGAAATATATGATATTTAATTTTCAGTTTCGGTATACATATACAGGGTGACTGGTGAATTACTATAATATTATTAATATTTGACGATCATATATGACAAAATAACAATTAATATAACATAAATATTAATAAACTTCTAAGTAAAGTTAACCAAAAGTTATGTAATTAATTACGCATCGTGTGGACACCCTAAAGATTAGGTATACACACACGCACACACACACGTGTGGCGGCGTAGTTTTGTATCAGCACGCCGCCACACGCGTCCACATTTGGAACACTTGGAACGTATCCAACCTTTATGTATTTATACGGAAATTTGGTCAAAAATTAAGTACCTATTTTTTTTACATAATTCGAATGAGAATCATGTACCGAGTATTCTCCTTAAATATTGATAGTAATTCACCAGTCACCCTGTATTATTTTAAATAATGGATGTGTAATATGGATATGTAAAATTGGTTAACAGAGCCAATGTTTTGTTTCTATCGGTATTGTTTGAGTTTACGGATGTCAAATTATATTTTAATTAAAGCCAAGGAAGATTGAGGTCTAATATTGATAATGTTTAATTAAATATTATTTTATATCATAGTTAATGAAAGTAATTTTTGTAAGAAAGGAAGAATTGTGACGCCATAGATTTGATATCAATTTAAACTACCGTATTTTTGTTGTTGAATTAATTGAAAAGTTGGTAATATTTTATTTCTTTTTTAAGTTTATCATCCATTGATGCGGGGGGGGCGCTATTCTAAAATCAAAACAGTTTACATATACGCGTGACATGAACTTCCAGACTTGAAATAATTTATCGTGCACACACGATACTGACCTCTCATTTATTGTTCCTAGTTCCGCGAAATCTGTTCATCAAAATTTGTGTTTCGCCCACAAATATATTTGTGTTATTATGAACGCTCTATCGTATTATTATTTGTTCAATAGATTGCAAAACTTGTAATAAACTATCAATTTGTAAAACAAACAGCGCTATATTAGTTATAAATGAAGTTAACATAGAGTTACTGAAATGGAAGAAATGGTTACGTACTTCATTTTGTATTAGTGTAATTCAAAACGAATGGGTTATATTTTAATTACAGTTACTAATCTATAAAAACAAAAAATACATATTAAGTACACTTTTATATATTCATAATATTTGATTAAATTTCAAGAGTGTGATAAAATGAAGCAATTCTTTGATAAAAATTATGTATAACAACATTTTTAAAAAGGTGAAAATTTTCTGTTATAAAAATTTAAATTATAATATTAAATTATAAAATATAAAATGAAAAAATCGTGCCCGTGTCGATCAAGCTTTTATTATATTATCCAATTAAAATAACTTTTAAACATAGAAAAACTAAGTTAAAAGTGTATAAGCAAACTGTGAATATTACTCGTACTTCTTACAAATCTAAAAAAATTATGTACAAAATACGTTTTATTACTAACATTCATTTATTTGAATTTTTGAAAAGTGTCTTCATCTGTCTATAGTAATTAATTAAGGCATATTTATTATTTAGTTATTTATTTTAAAGCATTACTTATGCGATTTTAAAGTTAAAATCAATATTTCACAATCCTTAAACAGGTGAACGAACCGCTGGAAGCGACTTTATTATTCTATCTCATCACATTGGTTAGAAATGATTCCCTCATTTACTGATAAGAGTAATTTTCATACATACATCCAAATCTTAAATAGGTTTTTTCTTATTTACTTTGACCAATATCTTTATCAATTTTTATATTCATACACAAAAAAATCTAATTAATGTTATAAAAAGAAATAATATAAAAATATACGTCCTTTATGTCGAACATATTTATACAAAATTATTATAATACTTCAGTGTTTATATCTTATCGTAACTTTAAATAATTTCGAAGTGGTAATTGATTAAAAACTTCTGAAAGTGTCTAATGCTGTCTATACAACATGTAACATAATTAACGCACACCCTCAAACACCCCAATTAGCTTATAATAATATATAAAGGCAATGCATACACCAAATATTATTTATATGTGCGTTAGCATTGTTTATTTGTGAAATTAGTTATCCCAATTTCGTGCAAATGCACACGCACACCCAGACAGACACGATGTACTCGCCGCGCCCGCGCCCCTCTCTATGAGTGCCGTCCGACAATAATAAGTAGTAGGTAATAATAGCTACACGAAATAACTACATTATGATTTGTGATTCTTCTTTCCATCACACTTTTCAGGCTTTAAATTGTCGACATTGAATTTTCTTTTTAATGTGCAGCCAATGTTTTATAATTACTGATTTGTTAAATTAAATTTGTAAATAAGAATTATTAAACAGCTGATAACGCGTGATTTGATTAGACACCACAATACGTACGACAAAGTTAAACAAATTCGGCGTGTTTAAATCAATCAATCACAATATTTACAATAATTTAAAGATCATAAACAAACTTACAGTTTAATTTGCACTCGCACAGTGTTGTCGTTTTAAAACATTTTCAAAATATCCACCGCCTTGTTCAATGCACTTTAATGTCCGTTTTCGCAATTTTAGTTTTATTTTAGATAATACTGCAGTGTCACTTTTCACTTTTACAAAGGCGGTTATTATCTTATTATTAAGTTCCTCGGCACTTGTTATCTCTGTGTTGTAAACTAACGATTTAATTCGCCCTCACAAAAAAAGTCGAGTGGCGTCAAATCAGCTGATCTAGGAGGTCAATGGACACGTGCGTAGGTATTTGATGTGTGCCGCCTGTCGCTGTTGGTGTTGCGTGCGTAGGTATTTGTAAAATACTCTTTTGCCTTGAAACAAGTATCACTTTTCTTTAATTGAATGATGATTACTAATTTAATATTTCATTTTAAAAATCTTAATACCCTAACTTACGATCAATTTTCGTTTCTATGAAGTGTTTAGATAACTGTGTGTAGGATGACTGTTATTTACTTAGTTCTATCTAAATTTGAGAAAAAAACGACCTAAATAAAAAACTATCAAAATCGATCCAGATTCCGATTCTGAACAAATTACTTTCAGGGTGTGCGTTAATTATGTTACATGTGTATATCTGCATTATAGCAATTAAATTACATACATAATTTGCTTCGCTTTTGTAAACTATAACTAAATTAAACATACAGAAAGAATGCTCTTTGTGAGATCTGACAACATCACTCTGAACAAAGATACAAAGCCCAAATCAAATCAAATATTTACACTGTGTGATCAATCGAGTGAAATTAAGCGAGGGAATTTAGTGCGTATCAACGGCCAAATTAGGTATTTGAACTGAAAATACTTTAATTGCACGGCACATATGTAAATAATTTTTAATTGAATACATAAAGCCTGAAAATTAAATTATCCTATTTAAAGGTAAATAATGTCGAACCTACCTAGCTACTAATCTGCAATTTTTATGAAACGATTTTTTTTTATTTCGACAATCAGTTGGTTTAACTGACTTTATTTGTGTTTGGATATTTCTCGCATTCAGCCGGGGAAAATGAACTTGTAGCTTTATTATAGCTGCATTTCGATCGATGTTTGTGTTGGTAATTCTTATATACTTAATTTGATTTAATAGTGTAAATGGAGAAAGGTAGCAATTAAAACATAGTTTTATATTATAGTAATTATAGTAATAACAATTCATTCTTGGTTACGACTATCTAATGACTTTGTGAGCATATCATTATTATATATTCTGAAAAATTTATATTTGCCCTGAGAAAAATCTCCCTCGCATTAAGGAATCTGATTTATTTTATTTGCTATTTTATTTCCTGTGCTGATGTTAACATTAGGGGAAAGTCTTCTTTGAGCGCACTTAATCTTTTTAAAGTTCTTTATGAGCCGGATGATATTTGGCTAATGGAATTTTAATTTGGCCTTTAGTGCAATGGAATAAAGATATCTCTAAGTGCCACTTAATCTGTTCAATAAGACGATGAAGATGTAATTTAGTGTAACAAAACAAATTAATCCTGACACAAGGTTAATGAGGTAATGAGATTTATCAGTGCTAATAGCTATCAGCGGAAATGTACTAAGCTTTACTTAATGCCTATTCCCGTTACTACTAGCCGCCAATTTGATTTGGCCGTCAGGGTTAGAGGGCACTGATGACGTAGAATTAACTATTATACTTAACATATTATTATTCCCCCAAAATAGCATGAAGTTAATCGATTCACGAACCTATAGTCTTTAGGTATGTTGTTTGTTATGGTAATGAACAAATTCTATTATTTGCCGGAAGTTCTAAGTAGGTATGTGGAAAGGAATTGTCCATTAATCTTTTGTGTTTGATGACTTGACGTAAATTAGTTTCAGACATAGTTCAGATGATTATATATTTTTAATTTTTAAAAAATAACAAATGTTTGTTACATATTTCAAAATATACATATTTTTTTAGCAATGAAAAATCTTTTTAATTGCTTTAATGCTTATGCTACACAATGACAACATTGACAAGAGAAGCGTAGAGCGTAGCGTAGAATAAAAGGCGTCGGAATAGAAATTTGTTAAAACAGTTTTCCTAGCAAAGCTAAGAATATCATCAGTGGAAATAAAAGACTATTTACAAATAGCAATTAGTGTCGAGTGTCCTTTGAGATGACCTCAAGATCCAAGTTAATGTCATTACGAATGCAGGCGACGCTATCTACAAATAGACTAATGACTGCTTTATAGGTACTGGGAATCTGGTAAATATTTTATTTAGGACAATTAGATCTATGGTGTTGAAATATATAAATAGAAAACTTCAACTCTTTTTATCATTTTACGACATAATTTTCAATACAAGTTTTAAAAAATAGTAGTTTTATTATATTATATTTCTCAGAAGGCTTGTACAAATTGTGGGTAAAATACGGACATTTATTGGCTTTGTACTAATTAAAGTATAGATTTCAATTCTACTGGCTTTCAATAATGTCTATTTACAAATGAATAGCCCTACTTTCAATCTTATCATGTTATAAACGAGTAACTGCGGTTGAACAAGTTATACTCAGTGTTGTAATTTGCAAATAAGTTCCGTAGTCAAAGGCTGTTTCAAACCCTCGCAAGGTAATAGACTATTATTACTGCTGCTCCCTAAATTTATACATATATCCAGTTACACAAACACTTATTGTTACCATCTAATTTACGAATAATATTTAATAAGAAATTCAACAGTAATGTCCTTCTAGACGTTTATAGATTTTAAAAGACCGAAGATATTCCACAATGTAACTTGGAACTATGAGGTTACTATGACGTTGTCGTAAAAGTTTATTTGACAGCGCCTTAATTAAAACCACGCCAGTAGGCTAGAATGTAATTAAAACTAATTAGATATGCAAATTTAACTCAATTACAACTAAACATAATAATTTGAATACCTTTACGCTGGTGGAGGTATGGTTATTTATTAATTTAATGTTTCTGTGTTTGAGATATTCTTATTTAATTTGGAACATAAAAAAAAATCAGGGTATTTAAATGAAAGAGCAATGCATAATACTGGACAGGTCGACTTGAATTTTATTTATAATAAACGAATTTTTAAATAGTGAATGATTTTAAAATTGTCTATGAAGCTTTTGAAAAAGTCATATTCTCTTTATTGTATTAACCTAGGATAAACATAGGAAATATCAGAGCTACTGCAATCATATTTATTTAGAGATGGGTTTTAAATTAAATTAAACAATAAACCGCAAGGGTTGTGGAACAACAACAGGAAAATTGGTCGGCTGCAATACAATGTAATCCTTTCAAACGATTTAGAAATTTAAATGAAGGGACCGGCCCTTAGTTTTAATATTTCACCGTGGCAGTGTGTGTGAGTGAAATAATTATGTAAATTAGTTTGCAGGATATAGGAAATTAGCGAATATTACAAGGATAATTATACTTATGCATTATCTCATTTAGTATACGAATGTGTTATTTATTTAAAAGCAACAAAAGAACATTTAATTTGCTTTTAAAGGAATTTCAGTGCTCAAACATGTAATTTATAATTAATTTAAGCTGATCGAAACATGTTAAAATATATAAATCGTTATACTAGTTTTGACAAGTGTGTTAAAACTGTAGCAATTGATTATCCATTGAATACAGAAGTTTAGTAATACCAGATTACCCTTGAGCCAAGTTTCATAAGCGCCCTGCTATTAGAGCACGTTCCTAAGTTTGAATTCTACAAACGGTTCATAATAAATATTCCTTTGGGCAGAGTCGATTTGCATCTGTATTACTGACAAGAGCAGTTACTCCGGACTGTTAGCGGAGACGCGGAATGAGATCTCTAGAATCATCAAGACGAATGATTTTAGTGGTTGGTATAGAGATTATGAGTTGCGTTAATATATTTCAAACAGTTTTTGTAAGAACAAAAACTTATTATATTTGAATGAATTTTAATATCCTAAAATAAGTGTACTATCGAATAACAAGTGAGAATAATTAAAAAAAATTGAAATGGCAGTTGCTACTTTTATGTGATTAAATTCGTCCATCCTCTCGGTATGACTTGTGTTTACAGAGTCGTAAATATTTAACTGTCCTATGAGGTTCCTTAAACATTAAATTGGCACACAACTCCCGTGTTGGATATAAAAGACAGTATAAATTACTTTCATTGATGGTATATATTTTTTATTTTCATACATCGTTTTCAGGAGAAATAATTCTTTTTATAAACTTTCTCATGAACATACACTATATAGAAATTCTTTAAGACTTCAGTCAGTAGACTGATATTACATTTATTGAACAGATATTTATTTGTTTCACAAGTCACAAGAATATTTAAAGAAAAAAAAATATTGGATTAAACATTATAGGTAATTTAACCTTTAAAATACGTACTTTTATGTAAATATATCCATAAGCATAGTTTTAAATGTTGTTGTATAGCGATAAATCTTTATTTACTTGTTATAATTTAGCCAAATTTAATTAGACCCAGGTGAATATTGTTTAATTCGATAAATGGAGAACAAATACCCAAATTCTACTTATTGTTTAAAACGCTAACAAGATATCCATAACAATTAGACGAGGCCTTGTCAGAAAGTTATAATGACTGCTTCATTTTTTTGTAAAAAAAAGATAAAAGCGATTGAAAACAACTCGCAAAGTGCTCGTACATGCCCTCGTTTCCATTTCACTGAACAGGTTCCGACCTACAACTTGGGTTTTGTAATTATTGCGGCTTATATTTGTGGGTCGTGCTAATGTGCCCTTTTGTTTCCGATAAGTGTTATATTACGTATAACCTCTTTTAACTTAATGTAGAGACATAAAAAATGTCAATGGTAGCTGGTAATGTAAATATTTACAAGAGTTATTTATTTTTTAATAATAAGTAGTAGATTTTATTTTAGAAATTTTCGGTAAGATTTAAAAAGATTTAACTCGTTTTCAAGACGTCTGTAGCTTTGAGGTATCAGAATCTCACTGTATAACTTATTTAAAACACAAAACAATGAAAACTTAAAACCAAAAAAAAAACAAATTAAATGAATTTCAAAAATTAGTAACATAAGTCCTCTTACGACAAGTACATTAAGATATATAGGTACATACATATTTAAATAAAGCATATGGTTTAAAAATTATTTATTCATAATATATTTCCTTATATAAGAGATTACATTACATTGATGATAATAAAATTAACAATTATTTTTATGACAGTAATTTGGGCATGATTCATGTTACAAATAAACGTTTACCCTGGAGGACTACCCTAACCGCAATGACCCTTAAATGATGTCAGTGGCATTGAAATATGCGGCTATCCCCACATCACCTGTTTAACTGAGTGATATGACGTTTCATTCTTTTATTCTTTATCTTAACAGTTCACTTCCATTTAGGTGTTTCTCACAAAGATTTAATACTCAATTCATTTTTGAATAATAATATTTTCAGAAAAATTACATATGATAACCAATTTTTAATATAAGGTTTTTCAATTTTTTACCTAACAATGAGTCAATGAAACCATGAAACATTTTTTTAAGTCCTAATCTTGTAGGCCACTTGATTCAGACCTTCTAGGTAGAAAGCTTATTTATACAAAATAACAGCCTTTCATATTAGTCAACCCGTTTTCGTTTATAAAAGTCAACAAGTCTTTCAACCCGTGAATCGTTTTTCAACGTTCAGGAATCCGAAATTATTAGTTTTATTTAAATGATACTCACGAAAGTCTTGGATGTCAAGGATACATCTTTAAGGGCATTCAACTTCTTTTTCAATTCATAGGTTTATGGGGTATACTTAATCCACATCCAATTCTTTTTAGATGGCTTGCAAACTATCCTTTATATATATAATGTAGACAAGCTCAATTAATATAACACAAGCTCAGCACATTTTATAATTGCAACCTATTGCAGGATGCCGGGAGTAAAATTATTAATTTATTTTGATATGAAAAAAGAATCATATAATATAATTTATCGTTTATTGTTGTTGATCCAATTAAAAACAACAAAAACTAGTTAATAATATGTTATGTTTAAAAAAGCTTTAAATAATCTTCTATATATATAAAAATGGATTGCTGTTCCTTAGTCTCGCTAAAACTCGAGAACGGCTGAACGGATTTACCTTATCTTAGTCTTGAAATGTTCGTGGAGATTCAGGGAAGGTTTGAAAGCTGAAAAAAATTGATTCATTTCCGGGAAAACCCTAAAAACAGCCCTTTTCTATTTCCCATACAAACGTTTTCTTTGACATTAGATTTGACAACTAACTAATATGTCAATCATTCTGTTGCACTTCAAAACACGGAGATTTATGGCTTACAGGTAAACTCCAAAAATATAAATAAAAAAACGTTATAGATATTTCTTGATTATAGGGCGATACGAAGTTCGCCAGGTCTTCTAGTATATATTAAATTTATTTTCTAATATTTCGTTATGGTACGTGGAATAATTATTTTGTCTTTGAATTTGACAATCAGTAACAGAAAGAAATTATGTTTTATAAAGTTTTGCAAATTTTGGACATGCAGTTTGAAATGTGTTAAAAGAAATAATTAGTTTTTGTGTTCATTTTATACTCTTTTGCTAAAATCACAATTATTAGAAAAGAAAGGGGCGAAAACTCTAAGCATTCCCCGCGCGGATTGTGGGTCCATCGCATGGCAGGGAGGGGAGCTTAAACAATGCCTAGGACTTCCACCCTTATTATTCATAATAAGGGTGGAAGTCCCAGCTAGCTGAGGCTATCTGTTAATGAAAGTCCCTTCATAAACAAACAAACACACAGAAAGAAAAACAATTTTAAAATAGCATGTTTGATTTACGTATCATATTTTTTTAAATATGTTTAGTGAAAAGCCGTTTATTTGAAATTGAAACGTTATTTAAAATAAATATGTTAAGTAAATTTCCACAGAAGTAATGTTTTTTAGGAAAATCTCATTGCAATTAATACAGTTAAAAATAGTTTCAGCAAAAGAAATGTTGGTTACCTAAAAATAAGTCATTGATAAAGTAAACTAGTAAACTTTGTACATTTAGTTTTGACTTTTAACCGCATCCAAAAAGTGTTCATTTCTCAATGATAAGCTATTACTTCATAGCGTAGTAAATTTTTAAAGAACACTCGCGATCCTTTCAACAAGTTTGTGTAGAACCCTTCTTACCACAATTTACATAACACGAGTAATCCGAAGTAACTTTGGTTTTCCCGACTCACTCCGTGGTATCGCGGAGGAATTCCAAATTTATTTGTTTGAATTTTATTTTTTTTAAGTGATTCACTTTTATCAGGTGTCTGAATGCTTAGAGAGACTTTAAATTAACACTTTCATAAAAATACTTTGGGAGAATGGAATACTGTGGAATATGTTTATGAAGTCCTGAAACAAAACGAAGATAAGTGTAATGGCAAATGTACACATGAAAAAGACAAGACCTGCCCTTAATAATTGAGTTAAATTATCTAACAAAATAACGGTTATATGACAATGCAAAATGCATTTTAAAAATAGTGTTCTTTATAGTAAAAAAATTGAAAGAAATATTACAATTAATAGAGCGTCTTTAGTATCAGAAGATTTAAATTCAGTGGTTAGTAACAAACGTGACCGGTCAAGCGTTGACTGCACCCACCACAAGTCCGGAGATAGTAAATGACGGACCATTTTCATCTTTCGCTTTAGATATTAATAATATGGATAACCAAAACCAACTTGATGTGAATACACTCTTAATATACTGTCTAGACGTACTTTAATATTAATTATAATTTCGGAACTTGTTTGGATCCCATTTTTTTTTTTGTATGTGAAAGGTGGCAAACGAGCAGACAGCCCACTTGATGGAAGACGGTTACCATCGCCCATGGAAATCCACAACAACGTTGTGGATGTCCATGCCAAGCTTATTTTTCAAGATAGGGTGGCTCGAGAGGGTGGTAACTAACCCTCTCGAGCCAGCCCATGTTCGAGCTGTAGTAACTGACTACAGCTAGGCTCTACCACCTACAAAACCACCCATATATTATTGTAATAATTTTTGGGTTTAAAACTAACTAAAATAGATCTAAATATGAGTAGTTACATGTACTTAAAAAAAAGTTGTGGATAAAAAGATAATATATATGTACATTAACTAAAACCCAGTATTGATTGGAACATTTCAAAAGCTTCATGTGTACGTCTCATTACTGGGAAACGATTATGAATGGAACCAATCGACGTTCAAAGATACACTTGCGCCTGATATGATTTGAATAGTGAATAGAAATCGTCTTCTGTATCTCCCACTGAAGTGGATTGAATGTATTAATTATTATCAATGCAAATGACTGGTTTGTTGTTCGATTTACTGAGATCACTTAATAAATTAAAAAAATAAATAATTCGTTGTCACTTTATGTAAGCTTAAGTATATATTAAGAAAATTAGCTTAATTTTACTAAAGGTTTTCAATGTTTTAACTTACAGGTAAAAAATACTGAAAAATGAGTAATGGCTAATTATTATTTTAATAATTTAATCCATTTTAAGACGAGTTTTTTATCTAATTCAATATGAATTCGACACAAATATTTTATTTTATTATGAATTAAATTATATATATGTATGTATATCTTCAGCCATGTGAGCTCCACTGCTGGATCCTTTTAAAAATCGAGGAAGAAGAGATCAGTAACCTAAACCAATTAATTACATTTAGAAGTTTCATATCTTTGAACTTTGGTAGGTCGACAGTCGACACTGATATATCATATCACAGGAATATAATCCGTCTTAATAGAGGCGGTATGATCCATTCTAATTTTCTCTATTATAGTGCTCCTCTATATATGGTCACTTTAATGTATGTATTTAAAACATTTAAAAGTTATTGCGACTATGTTATGACATTAAAAATAGTTTTTATTCGTACCTATCCATCAAAATACAAATTTTTAGATTGTATGAATTGACTTACTAAAATATTTGAGAAATAAAAAAACATATTTGTTTTCAATATAAAACCAAATCATACCCTATCATTTCGTCTGGTGGTGAACACGGTTATTGTAAAGGAATTGAAACTTGAAAAATGTATAAAAAAAATAAAATAGCGTAGTCATATCCGATAAACATAGTTTTTTTTTTAATATAAAAATAATAACACAAAAAACAAAGGTGAATTTCCAAATGTGCAATATAAGCCGGTTTTAGTGTTCAAAATGTATGTATTTATAATTTAGTATGTATAATCTTACAAAAAGCTCCTAAATTGTATGTTTAGTTTAGTAAGTATTTCAAATGAAAAGTAAATTAAAATAATTTAAACTATGAACACCGTGAGAACTTAAACAGTCGTGTATTGAGAAATTACTAGTGGTCTTTTGAAACTATATTTAAATGAATTGTTAATTAATTTGTGCGGGGGCTATATACAGTACTGCGTAGTTATGACGACAATTTGAATATTTGATTATCTTTGTGGTATTGAATAAAAATTTATTATAACGAAGACTGATCACTATTATTTGACCGTTTCGAATTAGAGTCAAATCATGATGGAATATTGTTATCTGTTGCGACTTTGTACTGAAATTAGTTTATATTTATTTAAATCTATTACCATTATAAGCATCTGAAAATATATAAAGATAAGCAATGATAGTTTTTATGAAACTGTAGATTCTTTTGTACTTGAGATTCTTATCCCTATCTTAATAGTTACATGAAGAGCTATCTAAATGTATGAACATATATTTATCTCGTCGAACTTTCGTAGATTGACGTCGCATTGGTAAATCGAGAGGAAAATTCGTCTTTATAGAGAAACTTTAGGACACTAGCTTTTGTCTGCATTGTCACATAAATATTAGGCATATATATTGTATGTATCTAAAATAAATTTTAATACATGTAGAATTGGCATTTTTTCATGCCATGAATATTCTTGAAGTTAAACTCAAGTATGGAATTTATTGCTTTTTATTGTCATACTTTTTAAATAAAGTTTTTAGTATATTTTTGTCTCTTCTTAATTCTTTGAATTTTGAGTGAACCGAGCGGAACGCTATACTGACGACTTAGGTCATTTATCCACGAAGACGATCTAGGTAACCGAACACAAGAACAAGTCGAAGTTTTTTCTATCGATAGCCCAGTGCATCTTCGAATATTTCTTTTAACTGTTAACTTTCAATACTTCATACATCAAACGTGATGTATATTTTCATACTGCAACTTAATTTTTATATAAAACTAGCTGCGCTTCGCGGTGTTATCCGCGAATTTCTGGCATTTCCGGGTTATAAGGTAGACTTGTGTTATTCCTGGACGTCAGCTTCCTGTATACAAAATTTTATCAAAATAAGTTAAGCCGTTTGAGCGTGAAGAAGTAACAAACATACACTCACAAACTTTCGCAATTATAATATTAGTAGGATTAACTTATTTACACAGAGAAGCAAATATGTATATTTGAAATATATGTGTACATATATAAATGTATTCTTTTGCTCCAAACTTATTTAAACCAGAGCCTAACTTAAAGAATAGTATAAGCAAAACATGTAAGTCGCAAGAAATTGACCTTGCGAGTGAAATAGCTCACTAAATAGAAGTAACAGTAAGGTCCTGCGATTCAATTTAGCTAAATGCATCCAACGGACGCACGCCCCGGACGGGTTGAGTGCAAAATGTATCCGAATGAAGACGTTACTATGGAAATATGATTTTTTAAAATGTAAGTATTTATGAATTATGATTCTATGGCTCCATGTCGCTTTGATATCACTAATTTAAAACCCTCAGTTATGGCTATAGAAGGTGAGCGGCAAAGTTTATTTAGAGAAACGATTAAATTAAATAGAATCTCCTCTCAAGGCAATTCCCATTTTGCAATTGTACGGATTAAATGTTACAGTTTCGAATGTTAAACCCAACTTTTTAACGTGAAGGCTGCGTGTAAATAAGAAGGAATGTTTCGTCGAATTAACTTATTTGTTTTGGATTTATTCACACCAATTTTGACACGCATTTAACTAGGTATATATTTACCTTTTATTTCTAGAGCTTAGTGAATTTGTTCTTCTACTAAGATATCGTTTTAATAATAAATCTTAATAATTGATATGATAATATAAGAATGTCAATATTTTACTTTCAAACTATTTTATCTGTCCATGTTTTGTGAAAGCTATTATAGATAGTAATAAAAATGCCGTGTCAGGCCGCAATAAATACTAAATATTCTTTTGTATTAAGTTATTAAAGAGTTGGAAAGATATTCTAATTGTTTGTAATTTTTAAGTGCCATTATTGTTACTGACAGAAAACGAAGTACATATGAATACTAATTTTATTTATTTGATGTAAGTTTCACTTAAAGATTATAATTTTATTTATTACGTTATATCTTCTTGGAACTATGACTTTTGAAGGGTTTTACAATTATACATACGTTAAATTAATTCCAATAATATAAAATGAAGCTACTAAAATTTCAAGTAATTTCTCCCGTTATGGCTTTTAATATAATCGAAAAGACTTTCATAATGTACCTAACTGATACGGAACAAAAAGTTTCCAATTACATATAATAAAAACAATTCAGTGCTCTGTAGTTGTATGCAATTGGGCGGTAACCTTGCATCAGAGAACTGCTATCAGGCAGCCAACACGCGAGCCACGAGTTGACATGGTTTTCCACCTGCAAACACTGGTTGACAGTAATTACACTTGTGCGAGGTTCATCCGTAATATATTTGACACACAAATACCACAGTAAGCATGACCATCATCAAAAAGATAATTATTTCAAAGCTTATAAAATGTTATAAGTGTGATCAAAATTAAAATAAAATAATCCCTCTAAATCAAAACCAACATGAGGATTATTATTGATTTCAAAACAAAAATTATACATTAAATACGAATACGAAAGAAGTTTATTTTATTGTTTTGTGCTAACTTATGACAGAACTCAGTCAAGAGTCTCAAAAACTGTTAATCAGAAAATTTAATAAAAAAAATCTCTTTTTAATTAGAACAGCAACCTTAAAATTAATAAATCCAATTAGACAAAATATTTTAAGGTGCATGGGAAATTCGGTCTTATGCACAGACCCGCTTCATCTTAAAATCCTTTCAAATTCGCTTGCTAAATTCACTTTCCGTAATCTAGTGTGAATCACATTTCAGTCTGTCAGAGAGTTAAAAGAGAAAATTACAAGGTGGACAGAGTGCAGCAGTAATTAAGAAACTGTTAAATAAGCTACATTACCTCTGCATAAAGGAGTCAAAATGGAATTGCGGTTGCTATCTGCAGCTTCACCTACAAGGGTGGTACGTTTGATTATATTTTGTGATCGCAATAACCCATTTTCAACTGTGCCTTAATTAATTGGGGAACTATGCCTTAATTAACTGCCCGTTACTAGATTTGTTATCTAGATGTGATCTTTGAAAGCTCGGCAAATTTTACGTTACAAAGTACTTATGTTATGTTGTTTATCTTCAAAGTACTTATTTCGTTACAAAATAAATATTCTCTGAATCTAAAAGCACGACACAAGGTACGTTTGATCAAACAAGGCCGTCTGCCAATTTGTTTGTTAAGAGTATAATACAATTTAATGAATAATTCCGAGGGATTCAGTACAATTACAAAATAGGGTAAGGTTTGTATTGGTTGAAGTTTTCTTATTGAACACAGAAGATTGCTCAGAATATGTTTTATATTTAATTTGTTAGAATATAAATGTTAAAACATTTTTTTAAAGTCTAATAAGCAAATGATATATGATGTGATCAAAGCGAGAAAAATACATATTCCTCTTACGACGTTGTACACATTAAAATAATTATGAACATCTGATTTTAGTATAACATGCATGCAAATATGAAAATAAACATTTACGAATTTTAGTCAGTGTTTGTATAGGTCTGAACTATGACCCTCTGGGTGTGTGTAATCAATATTGCCTGAGAAATGTCAGCATTGCAAATTGCCTTAACCCATATAGTCTAACCAAAACCACTGGACTTGTACTTCGTGTGCTTGCATGCAAACAAGACGATAAGTAGGTACGTCAAACAAGTATTCTTTTGTTTTATCTTTTAGTTATTATGGAATGTGTTTGTGAATGAAAAAAATTCTGAATAAAATTTGTATGCATTATTACTTAGGAGTCATTGATTTATTTTCTGTGAGTTAACGCATTGAAATGAAGCTGTTTAATTTTTTTCACTTTTGTTTATCTGAAAATTATTTCTTTATGCAACAATAGTAAAAACCTAATATAAGTTATGTAATGATAACAACTAGTCAGGAAAGAAATCACGACATCTGTTATGTACGTCATGTGATATTGAAGATTTAAAATATTCCTTTTTACGTAATACCTGTAAATATTATAGTAGAACAGAGGATGAATAACGGTCAGTACACCTTTTTTTCTCATACCTTCAATATTCAATGTGGTTCTGTATAAGGAATATAATCATATTTCTCTTAAAGCTATCATATGTAGTTTATTCAAAAAATGCTTGAACAAAACTTACGTTAAAGAATAACATTCCTTTTATATGTAATACTTACTCACTTTTATTTATCGGCTTTTGCAGAATGTTACGTCTAAGCATTAAAATGTATGAAATTCATTGGATTTTCTCTTAGAATATTAGTAAAATTTAATTACATGCGCAAACTAAAACCGCGGTGTTACAATTCGATTTCAAAGCACTCTCACGCAGATTACAGTTACGATTGGATTAGTTTCTAGATACCGCTTCAATGGGATATTTACATCATCGTTGAGAAAGAGTTACATAATAAAAATAATACTTAGTGACGCAAAGATATACATGTATACATGCACACAATAAATCAAGATAAAAAATAGTATTAATTAAAATAAATCTGCTTTCTTGATATCGAAACGTTTTAAAAATATTCCCTATATTATTAAATCTGCAAAAAATAGTATACGCTATAACAAGGATCTCCTAATCCATTAACCAAAACTTATACAGGTGAGGTGCGGAACCTGAGGGCCAAAAGCCAATAAAACGCACGCGCACTCTGTGACATGCTGATACTGTGCCATATATAACGGACGGGAACCCATAATGGTTGGTTCTTTTGCGACCATACACCGCACTTTAACCACTCAATGTGATATATCAATTAAGGCTCGACTGAAGGTCCTTTTTGGGAATATAATGGACAACTTATAAACCTTCTAGATAGATCATTTGTTATGTTATGCATAGCATTACACTTTCAACGGCTAATTTCTTATAATTAAACTATGGCTAATGTAAAATTTATATCTCGGTACCTGCTATTCTATCCAGTAAGTGAGTAGAATCCTTCATGTCAAAACCTATTTATACTCTGCTATCAAAATCATAATCTTTTAGTAATATATTTCATTGTGTGTCGGCTTTCATATAGTATTTATTATGTAGTGACTATTACTATCGGTATATATTTTTTCTGTAATAAAAATAATATATTTCTTTACTATTTAAAGCTACCTTAGCTTACATTCTTCATCATTCAGATTTATTGACAAAAAAATGTTTTGTCTATATTCTTTTATATTTTACGTTTCATCTATATTAAAAAAAATACATTTACAACTTCCAAATAGCTCCTCTCCTCTAGCTTAAGCTAATGTGCCTCCGTGCCATACTATATTAGGTTCCTCATGGTGTTGACTTACCTTTAATGTAACGAAACGCTAGAAGGGTTGTAAAAGTTTTTCATAACAAAGTTTTAAGCGCACATGTACTACTTTCGATTAAAATTAAATTGAGAGGTAACATTTGTAATTGAAACGGTGTATATAGATAACTTCAAAAATATATATTTTTGCCTTTCAATGCAACATAGGCGATGAATAATAATAAGAGGCAAGGAAATATGTAGAATATTTAAATATGATAGTGAGTACAAGGTGCAGTGATTATAGTGATTGTTATAATTTACCTAATGTAAATTACATTTCAGGACTTCATTTCAAATGCCTTTGGTTTTCTGAATAAGACGAGTAAGTAATCCTTTAATACACTTCGAATATTCCAAAATTTTCCTGTTCCAAATTCCAAAATTTTTCTAACCAGCTTGTTTTGCACGCTGTCTTAATTGATTTATAATTACTGCCGTTAGGGGCTACATTCTGGCGAAAGAATTAACAAAATTATTTTTCTAATTTTGTAAAGTAAATCCTAATTGAATCATCGGACAATCAATAAAGTTTGAGTACTAATCAGATTTTTTATTCAGAGAAAAAGACTACAATTTAACACCAAATACTGAAGTCGCTTCCAAATTTTTTATGTTCATATAATTGCATGGTGAAAGTTACATTTTAAACAATAAGAAAAAATAGTAATTGTAATAGCAGTGTGTTCCTCTTTTCAAATTTAGGTTGCATTCCAATTAAAAACATTAACATTTCTTTATCACACCCCTTCGGGTTTTTTCTTTTGGCTTTGTTTAATTTAATTGAAGTTTTATGTAATTGTTTTTTTTATTTTGTATAGAAAAAAGTTGTGTTTTTTCCCATCACAACATTATTTTGCTATTATATGAAAATTATATATATATATATATATATTTTAAGTCGGATATTGTATTCAAAATGAAATACAATAATATTATAACTATTAAGTATATTATATGCAAGAAAAGCTTTTATTTATTATATGCATGTAACGAAACTTTAAAATGCATATAAAACAAACTTAACCAATTTTAAACAATGTCATTCTTCAAAAACAGACCAAACCTTTATTACATAAACTCCCTATCAGTAAACTATTGTTGCACCAACAGTTTTGTTTAATTTAATTTTACTATCAGTTATAATTATTTCATTGATAGCTTGCATGAATTTACTAAATTGATATGTGATATAAAATTGCAAATTAATTAATTTTGCATTGACCACATACTACGCTTTGATGGTTGTGATACGTCATACGAACTGTGGTTATGATACATACCAGATGATGTAATCTTCGTGTTTCGTAAGTTCATGTTAAGAACCCCCTGAATAAAAACCTTTTCTTGACTTCAACCTTCAAATAATTAAATAATTATCTCCGCCAATCAGAAGTAAGTAAATCGATTACTGTTAATATTTTTACGGCAGGGTAAATGAAATCCAATAAATTTAAGAGCAACATCTGGGGCATACCTATGTATGTACATAATTGCAAAAAAAGGCATTTTATATAGCTACTAAAATTTTGTTGGCTTTGAGTGTCAGATTCTAAGTTTAATAGATATTGTTGTAATTAAGTATCGATAGGAAAGGTCGTGAACTTTGATATATCAATTGTTGAATTGGTATAGCTGGTGGTTCCAGGACATTATTATGTTACAGAATTTTATATAATCAACAAACCGCAAGCGTAATGGCCGATTCTCTGTTTTTTTTTATATAATTAAAATAAAATAAAAGGGAGGTCAGGTGAGATCTATCGCATCTAGTCATTGTTAACTCGGTTGTCAATTAAAGTAAGCTTAATATAAACACTTTTGAAAAAAGCCTCAACCTTATTGTGAACCTTACTCCTTTCATAGGACTCTAAGACGTAATAAAAAATAATTAATATCTGCTCAGGAAGATGGCAAGTAAGTTTTACCTCTAGCTCTCAAATAACTGATGGTAATTCTAACCTTCCTGTTTATCTTGTGATTCTTAAGACGTTTTAGAGAATTGTTGTTAATATTAATGTATGAGATGTAATCTATGTTTTGCTGCATAAATATACCTCATGGATCTTCATTTAGACAGCTTCTGATTTTGCATATTTACGCAACACGTAATGACCTCGTATTCCTTCTTAGCAATGTTTATTTTGAAGTTTTATAAATTTTAATTAGCTAAACATACGTAAATATGCTGTCAATATTTAATCACCAAATCTTATATCTGATCTCAAGTTAAAGAAATCTTTGGAAGTTTGCCATATTAGATTTCAAATTGCATCATTTAACTAACCTTGCATAACAATGCTATTTTAACAATGCTTATTTTAATTTAGCTAACCTTGCATAAATATGCAAACTCAGAAGCTGTCCAAATGAAGATCCATGAGGTATATTTATGCAGATAACTAACAAGTTTACCTCAAGTAGATTCCAAAAGTTCAACTTAATCAGTCAAAATGATTTCAAAATATCGTTGTACTAATTGATTTCGGGATTTAGGTATGTTACATAATATAAACAACCTTTTTTCCTCCATTCCTAAGTAAATACGGATATACATATTTTAATATATTACAGTTTTGTAAAATAAATTATATATTAAAAATTAAAAGCAAAAATATTTAGGAAACAGATCTAATGTGTTGAATTTGCTTTTCAAACATTATAATTTTTTATCAAAGTAAATATATTTTCATTTTGCTCCAAATAAAAAAAAGATACTTTTGTTTTGTATAAATAATTAAAGAAACAAATATATACAAAAGCACAATTGTTTGTGGTACAAGTTTTTTTATGTCAGTTACTATTTATACACAGATTTCACATAGATAAGTGCCAATATTTGAAGTTGTAATCTAAGCAGTGTCATAAAAACGCAGCTAAAATAAAATAATTACATATGTTAATGTTACTGACATGGTTTTCAATATTGATACGTACTTAAAATTTATCATTATAAGCCTTACTATAGGGTTAAGTAAGAATTAAATTCGTTTATGTTTCGCAAAGTAAATAAATTCAGTTATATTGTTTTAAAAAGTAAAAATGACATTTTAACAAAAATATTATATGTATTATTATTAAAATCCTTTTTACAGCAGCACGTTCATATTGTTATCATATCTGTTCATGTACTTCATAAGTGGCACATCGATAAAATATAGAATATACAACGGTTGTGCATTTCTGTGTAAATAGTTATGACATGCAGACCGTAGCTAAAGCTGAGAAATTAGCAGGAAGAAGAGTTATGATATGCAAATTTCTATATAATGTTAAGCAACTAAGCTATTTAGTTCAGGTCGATTTAAAGATATTTTATAAGTATAGAGTAAAATAAATAAATTAATAGTTTGTTAGTTGTCAGAATAGAAATAAAACGAAACATTTGGCCTGCGGGATTTCATTTTAAAGTGGCTAATTTCGTCGTTGAACAGATCAATTAACTCTGAGCATAAAAGAATGCTGATTAGTGCGGTTAATGATAAGAATGATACTTACATAGTACCGTTATAACCGATAAAGTAGTCATGCAAAACTGACTCATTTATCATTATTAGGTAAATCTAGCGTATTCTCCTTTCATTTCCAAATATCGTTTACCCCCTACTGATTGGAAGCCAAGGCACATAAACGAGTGCTTATTTAAGTTTATTGTACAATAAATTTTAGGTTTAACATTATGGATGGTCGTTTCATTAACCGAGTTTTTCAAATATTAAAAGTAAACAGACCACCTCGTGTGCCATAAGAATTCTAATATAGATGAAATATATTAAATTTCGTCTAAGTTACGTGACTGCCCGCAGGCCGGGGGTTTCAACCCCATTAACCTTGTCTAGCTATGATTTAGGGGCGAAATGCGTATTATTGTTTTTGCCATTCTGCCTTGTTTCTGCCTTTCACCTTTTGCATGAAACAGATTTTTCAGTATACTTAATCCACTGGAGCGTATAGTGACAGTTATTAATGAGAGGAGTTTATCTTACTCGTCATTTAAAAGATAATAAATTAAAATATACTTCTGTGAAGAAAGACTATCATAAAATTTGTTTATTCGCGAAATCGATTGTTATGTAGAAACTTAATACAGATCGAGATAAATAAAATAAATTAACGTTTAACGGAAACGGCAGATTCAGAGTAATCTGGAGATTACATACAATTCGGGTCATTCAGCAAAACGGTACGTATACATCAACATTTATCCCGGCTCGAACGCACATCCGAGTCTCAACGAGATAAAACTTAATGTTCCAACTTAACCAAAATTATACCCTGGGGAAGCATATTTTTTGGTATATTAACTGTTAATGTTTCAATGAGTCAGCATTTTTTTAAAACCTCTTTGGGTCGTTTCCTTTCCATCTGATTTACAAGTCAATATGTTTTTTTTCCAGTTCGCTAATAACAGTTAGCTAAAAAGAATAGTAGAGCCTTGCTTTTAAAATGATTATGGAAATATAGTTTTAGTGCTCGTTATGATGGATTTATGAGTTAACAAAGCTTCCATCCCTTACAGTTACCATTTAAGGGTCATATTTTTTCTTCTTTAAAGGTTTTTAAATTTTATGTTTTTCAAATTAAAATAATCTTTGGAAATATGTATATGTATAATTCAAATGAAGTAGATGGTATAAACATGAAATTGTAATTATATACTTAGTATCAAGTTCTGTTACCGTTAAGTATTTACTGATGAGACTTCAGTGTCACTTCGCTAAATGTACCACGATAATCAGCAACAGTGAAAAATTATACTTTAATATTTTATTAATATGTTTTGTATTGAAATGACATGATATAAATTCTGTATAGAATTTAATCAGTCTTTTTATTTGCATCGATATTTAGCCAAATAAGATGAATAATGAAATGTCGTTAGAAACTTTTGAATAAATACAATAATGAGGACAAAAGTTATCTGAATATTTTAATTAATAAATGAGTAACTTCTGCTGTGAACAGTACTAACCCACAAACACATTAAACTTGCATCTGTTTGTGCCGTACACTTGAGTAGAACTTTAAAACGTAAAGTAAAGAAAAGTAAAGAAGTAACTTTAAAACGTAAAGGAATTATTCATAAACATTTGATAATATATGGAAATGTAAATGTTAAAAATCACTAAATCGGTAATCGAAACTTATCGATTATATATAACTTTACTGCTAGAATTTCATATTCTTACTTTACTGTAATTTTCAGAGGATACATGGGATGCCTCTAACATATTATAACTTATATATTATATTGAAACTTTCCTTTGGCGAATCTTAAGTACTTAAATCTCAGCCGAACTTAGCGGGGGAGGATTGAATTAAAATTAATTTAGGAATAACATTGTCGTAGTTTGTCACGAAGTACCTACCTAGTCTCTAACTTCATATTTCCCTGTGGTATAGTTGTAAGATAACGAATTCTGAGTTCAAATAATATTTCCGAACCTATTATAAGATTTCAGAATTACTGAATTGAAATCTGAATATCTATGATTAATATAGTTATTTAATACTAACTTTAAAATTTAATTTACAATGTAGAAAGAAAAAAGGTCAATCACAATTGTTCATTTCAAGTAAGTTCTTATAAAAATTTAACTGAATTATATGTAAATACATTTTAAAATGCATTGAATGTCAACAGTAAGAACTTCTCTTAACAAAGTTATAAAAATACCAACATAGCGTTTGTGCTATTCCCAAAAGAATAAAACAGTCTTTAAAAGATGCAACTTGTAGTTTATAAATTTACTTAAATATGGTCTCTATTACTACTATAGCAATAAGAACTATGTTTTTTACGTATATGCTTGTACGACACATGTGTGATATGTAAAAATTAAAAGCAGAGGGTTAAATTCTCACGTTAAAAGTGAAATGGGGCCGGTTAGAAAATTTTACAAGTTGCCGCTTATGCTGATTTTATTCCTTTTTTGTAAACATGTCGAAATTTATGATGTCAGGGTTAATTAAGGGCAGTATTTTAATAACAGGTTATTATAAAGAGTATATTGCTGAAATTACTTTATTTAATGATGGTTACAAATAAAGCTTTCATTTAAACATTTCTTTACTAAGTCATTGAGTGCGTGTCTAATACAATCATTTATTAAAATTATATATATAATGCACATAAGATTCGATAGCGTTCTTAAAATTAATAAAAGCAATGGTGCAGTCGCAGCAACATATTGTACCTTCTGACTAGGGGTGTCTGTCGGACTTAAATTATATTTTCTCACGGCAAATGTTGTATCACACGAAGGTGTTTTATTTCATTTAAATTTAATTCTAAAAACAATACATTTGAACCATAATAAATACAAAGTTTATCCTCGCTATATACTAGAAAGCAATTTAAGTCTGAACTAATATCTCTAAAACGGACAGTCGTTCTGATGCTAGCAGTTGACAGCCCCGAGCACGCCCCTTGGACTACGAAATGCAATCGTCTGAAAGCATTCCTTACGATTAGAAGTTAGACCGGAAAATCATCGGATTTTTACTTGCATTTTGAAATGTAGGAAATTTTTATTTGCACAAAAAAATATATATATATAGTGACAGCTTCGTAGTAATTAAAATATATCCTTCGCCTCAAAATTGATCAAAATTAATATAAGTAGAAATATAATTCTCATACCTTTTACTCTTCCTTGTTAATTATATAGATGATTGGTTATTAGCGATAAGGCCGCCAGGATTAGTACCAATATGCTTCTTGTATGTATATTATGTCAAGGATGAACAATAAAGGATTATTTATTATTATTGTCCAAAAACCAATTTGACAATTTCTATTGTTTCAGTCTTTATAATATAATATAGAATGCCCAAGCTATGATATCCAAAATATGTCACTTGTTTCATCATGGGATGAATCCACAGTTTACTTAACTCTATAACATTTAAGCGTATATTTTTATATTATGGATTTTAATAAAAATTCGATAATCTCGTACTTTTAGGGAAATAAGTTACACACAAACATTATCAGAAATATTAATTAATTATATCGGATACCCAAGTTGTCAAATATCAAATTAAGGAAGTTTATCTTCCACCAAAAATGAGATACACAGTAATCTCGGAGGTTTTTTTATCAAAATCTGCAGTCTTGTACTGCTATATTCGCTTTTCACCGTCAAGATTGTAACCTTACTGAACACCTATGTCAAATGTCGATACAAACTTAACCAGGAATTGGTCAAAGGATCTCTCACTTTTCCTTAACATTTTTATTTTCCCCTAGTTTACTTTTTGAACACTTACAAAATAGTTTTTTGTTAGGGTGACCAATCTTCGCTTGTGTCTCAATATCTTTTAACTTGCTTTACACCTTTAATATCGTAAATTAATTCCCTAGAATTTTATTCGAATTATTAACTGCTTAATAAGCACACGCAAAAATAAAATAAAAAGAAACTCGTTAAAACTTGTTAAATACAGGGCTGTGTGTACAAGGTTTCAGGTGAAACACTCCAAGTTTACGATAATAGGCCTTTATCGTGGGCAATCTGTGCTTTCCATCGAATTCTCTTTTTGTTTGTACACAATTAAGTCTGATATGATGATTGTTTGTTGTGCGTCACGCTGGGCTGGCATTTTCGCACGCTCGTTATGGTTAGTTGATATCATAATTATTTTTCATTACCGATTGTTTTATTTTTAAATTGTTTATTGTATGTATGAAAATAAAGTGAGTTGATTTGTTATTGTTCTTATCAAGAACAATAACAAATAAGATTTTCCAAAATATTTCGCTTTAAAATAAAAGCCTAATATAGAATTGAAATTGCCGTGAATTCAACATATGAGTATATGATCTTGTTATAAATTTTATTAGTATAGAAGATTATTTATTATTAACCTTTCCCTGGTTAGACTAGACGTCTGTCTTCTCTTTGACTTATATTTTTTAATTTAAGATTGTTATTTGAGTTCACTTATTTTGAAGTTATATGATTAAATGATACGATTCGTTTTAATTATAATAGTTCTATGTATAATCCTTGAGAATATTACCGAATTATGAATTACATATATATCTTTATAGAAATCTTACTTAATTAATCCCATTAAAGTAATAGGATTTTGAAATTGATATAATTTTGACTTCATAATTTGGTTTAGATTATTAGGTACACTTAAGAGTCTTAATCTTTGACGTTTCCTTTATTGAATTAGATTTTTTATATTATTTTCGACTATATAACTTTACTAAAATATATAATTTTACTATTTACCATTTGTACATAGGGAGATAAAATTTAGATATTTTTATCTTGAACAAGTTCTTGATTTAAATCCAAACTATTTTAAAATGTTTCATCGTATTTTAATGACAAAATCTCCAAATCCTCTTTTAGTGTATTTCAAAACTTTATACTTGAACTAGATTTTGTAAATTAGAATTTGGTAGCAAACAGCGACAATATATCGTGTACAAACGGCGGCGTCGCGTGCTATAGTAGCGTGAATCTGTTGTTTCCCGATTTGTCTCCAAACGTACCGAATCCCATCTGAGCGCCTGTCAAATGTGCAACTTGTCCATAGTTTAATATTTCACCTCTATCAACCTAAAGCTTTTGTCATGAAGTTGAATTCTGTAAAAATTATATTCTTGCAAAGTTTGTAAGCCTGTAGCTCAAATCTTCATTCGCATAAGCTATAATAAAAATATAATTTTTTAGTGGTATATACAGAAACAGACGCTTGAGTAAAAAATTAGTATCAAGAGCAAATATTTATTTTACATGATGTTACTGATTTATAAATAAATAACTGTTTATATTTTCATGTGTTTGTTTACATGTTTTTACTATTAAATTATTATTCTTCTATGAAATAAAGACATTCTAAGGGGAGGCATAGCCACACGTCCGCTCTGCGTTGTCAGCACTTAATAGCTAGAGGAAACTAATGTTACCAGTTACGTAAGAACGCTAAAATTACTTCAGAGACGTTATTCTCTGCACCCAATATGTAAAAGTCAACTTTCCTGACACCAAATAAAGACTAGCTTTGTTGCTAGCTATTTTAAAGTTATAACTACTTTCTGGTTTAGACTTCGTATCTTAAAGCAGTCAAGCTACAGTGATGCTACTCCAATATAATGCACTTATATTTAAAATAGACTTTTTTTTAACGTAAAGTCGTTTTATTTTAAATGTTGTTTTTATTTTCACCTACATACATTTCCGTAATTTTCTTAACGAAGCTCATTATTCTGCTAGGCCGAAATATGATTCGTAAAAAAACTAGATAAGCAGAGACATACTAAGCAAAAATTAACCGCATATGCTGTATATCATATTACATGGCTCGTGCGCCTTCCCTAATTTCACTGTTTATATTCATTAAGCGAATGCGTTGTATCGTCCGGGAGGGCTTGTTTATCTCGGACGGGACAAATTTGTGATAAAAAAGTGTAGGCCATGTGGAATCGCAGGTTTTATGTACTCGTATTTTTTCTGCTGTCAGATTTTTATGCTATTGTTTTTAATTAAGTCAGGGTAGCGTTAAACAAACAAAAAGGGGAAACATGACGTATTTTGCACCGTGATTAATTAATTATGTTTTTAAAATAATATTTTTTAATATTGTCAGTTTTAAAATTTTTTCATAGCTACAAAAGAAGGAATAAACTGCAAAATCATATATTGAAAATCAAAAAGCCGCTAAGTTTTATGATAGAATTGTGTTCATTAAATATATAAGGGAGGGAATTTTCTGTTTTAAAATAAGCGTCAATAAGTGTAGCCCTTCAAACAAATCTACAAACTAGTGCAAATAACATTCAAATCAGGCAACGGCTAGTCAAGTAAAAAAGTAAAAAAATATTTTCTATATGTTGCATTTAGAAATAATTAAATTACGGAATATTATGATTTCATTAAAAAGACATTATTAACATAGTTTAAGATTGAGGGCAGACTGAGTTAGATTGATATTTGATTTCCTATTACTTATATGTACATATATCTGAAGAGCTGACTAGTGTAAGTCCGTTAACGATATTAAAATGAAATTGTCAATAGATACTAGATGAGAGATATGAATTACTGAAATTTCAAAAGTAATATATCCAAATATCTACTAATTCGGTACTTAACTGGGTAGACTAAATTCAAATTTGATTTCAACTCAATTCAGCAGGTGCATAAATATTCTTATGTTTTGATGCTCTCTGAATTGTCACATGACGTTGCTTAATATCAATTTAAAGTTGCTTTGCTGGGTACATAAAAAACCTATTCTATTTCTATTCTAACCAGGAGAATTATCTGACCAGAGCCTGCAGTAAACACAGCCTTCTTTAGTTTTAAGTTTAATTATGTCGTAAATACAACCAGCTACTTCATTTGAGTCCTTATCGTTACATGTTCATTTCATGAATAATAATTTTAAATAAATAATACATAAAACAGCTTAAAAACAATCTACAGTTGGGTAAAACCTAATCTATTAAAATTGCTCAGGGAAGTTATTAAATTTTATTGAACTGAAATAAGTAAAATTGCCATTAAAAATCATTAAATATGTATAAGAAATAAAAACGCAGATAAAACTCAAAAACAATTTTTATTACTTAGACAGCGTTTTCTATAACAAAAAGATTGCTGGAAAGTATTTTACTTGATATTTGGAATAAATTTTACTGAGCGTATATTACGATTCAAAGAAACTTTTATAATTAAGCATGAAAACTAAACTGATATAACATTCTAAAACCACTCGAGTTATGAATAACAATCAGCTTCTAACAATAATATCGAACGCAACTGTATTATAAATCAAACAACTGTTAACCGGTGCACGGAATATCGGGAAAAAGTTGGGACACCCGCAATATGAAACAAGTGAATAGCGTACAGCGGATTTATTTTCTTTATGTTTTTGATATTTATCTTATTATAAATATTTTTAATTATATGCTGAAATATTTATATTATTATGTAAATAAAGAGTTTAAAAATAGCTTATTTTTTATCCTACTTTCTAGAGATAAAAATAAATTGAACTTATTAGGTAGTACAATAATTTATTTTCGCTATCCGTGGATCTTGTCACGATTGGGTTAAAGGTTATAATTATATTTATTAATTTGTTTTTGTAAGTATCTCACAGAATTAAAGTTATTTCGCTAACATTTTTTGTAACGAGTATAGCTTTGGCTCAATTTGTTATTTAATTTTGATAAAGGAAAGAAAAGTAAATTATAATATTCATTATAATATTTACATTTTTTATCTATAATTTGAAAATATGACACCGATGATTTTATAAAGGAACGACGTAAAAAAATATATATGTTATTTAAGTGGCATTTTGTGTTATAAATTATTTCGTGCAGTAAACCTATCAAAATTAACACATTTAAATTGCTTTTCCATTCAATTGCTGTATATTTGAGAGTGTGATTAAAACGAGCATTCGATTTAATAAATTGTGGTTTTAATGAATTTGTTTACAGTGAACACTTCAAAAAGGCTATACTTTGGCCTTTCTGTGTGTGGTATGTGACTTAATTCCCACTAATTTTCACTTGCATCGCAACGAACCGAATTCCTTTGCTCTAAACTGGTTTAAACCGGTGCCAACTATTTCGAAAACTACCCCTTTGATCGGGTTTTCTGCGGCCGCAATCGCGATATATCCCTAGATGAGCATTTAGCAAGAATATATTTTATTTAATACTCTAATTATATTCATTTCCCAGAATACACATTGACCCAGAATAATGAACAGAAAAAGTCATCAGAGATAATATGTATTGTATCTGCATGGTGATTGATGAACGCTATCATGGATTTGTTTTATAAATCACTCTTACAGAATAGTATTTTTGTTGGATATATAATATAGTAAACAACTATAAGGTTGATCATGAAATCCTGATGTCCTAACAATAACCTGTTTTTTAGGAGTGAAAGGGAAATTATTTATAATATTATCTCCCTATAGGTAATTTGATGAATAATAACTTCGCTCAATAAATATAATCACGTGTATTTAAGCTAGATTCCAAAAAAATACCATAATACCTTTTTGAAAATCACAGCTGTATTCACTGAACATTAATTTGAAAGGGAACGTCTAAATCTTGCTTGAAAATTTAAGAAGTAATATTTTTGAGTTTTAATTAACTTATAATGCTCATATGTAGAGATTGACACTTCTGAGATTTCGATGTTTTGGTTTGTTTTCAATTTCAATCTTCAGCATTTCGTAAAATAATAAAGTATAAATAAAAAATACAACTATACCAACGTAGAATAGAAAAAGGAACTCAATAGTGATGCTATGTGAAGATTGCAGTGCTCTCTGGGTCTTGAAAGTTTACCCAATCAAAGCTTTCATTTGTTATTTTAAACTTTTGGTAACTTAAACCTTTAACTAATTTTTAAATACAAATAATTTCATTAGGAGTATTATATTATATGCCAAGTTGAAAAATTCTTATATGGTTTATATATAGGGTACTTAAAAGGTGTGGCACTTCGTATACGAAGATTCAAAAAATTTAAAAAATATTAAAGCAATATTTTTTTTTTTAGTTTTCTTTACTTATTTATTATTTTATATTCATACTTTCTAAATGTTTTGATTAATTTACACTAATAGTGATCAACGGTAAATGAGCTCAAAGTTGGCTGTTTGTAAGTCTTGCATTTGTCTTCAGACAAGCTGACATAATAAAACCAAATATCATGAACGAAAACCTTAGTTTCATTTTAAATAATTAATTATGTACTCACTTTCATCTCAAATATCATAAAAAATATGTCATACTTATATTGTCACATTGTTGACACGATTTTTTTTCTAAGTATGTATTGACTTGAAGTATGTATAATTTAATTGTGACGGACACGAGTTTTTTCCAAGAACAGAATTATTTTCACTAATTTGATACAAGGTGGGCCATGAATTAGTTAACATTTGAAATAATCATTTAAAAAAAACTATTTGACATATTTTAAAAATTGTTTTATTAAAAGAAAGCTAATTAGTTGGAAATATTTTTTTTAAAAATCATATCATCTAAATGACCACCATTTCGATTTTTACACTCTTCTAAGCAAGTAACGAAATTTTCGAATACTCGTCCGCACAGAGACCGTGAGATCGTCAATATCTCTTCGCTAATTTTTCTTTTATTTGACGTAGTGTATTTAGTTTATCGATGTAGACACGACTCTTTAAATAACCCCATAAAAAGAAGTCAGCTGGGGATAGATCTGGTCTTCTGGGTGGCCATGAAATGTCACCTCGTCTGGAAGTCAGCCTTTTCGGAAACATTTCTTTAACCACCGGCAGGGACTCGTTGGATGTGTGACAAGTGGCTCCATCTTGTTGAAACTATGTGTTACAATTGTAGCCAGAAAATTCCAGTAGCATCGGTGCCAAAAACTCCCGTAAAATTTTCACATACCGAGTAGAATTAACAGTAACTGAACGGCCGTGAGAATCTTCAAAAAAGTAGGGTCCAATTATTCCTTTTGCTGAAATTGCAGCCCATTTATCTTTAGAGAAAGAAGTGGCCTTTCGTGTTTAGCTTTAGGATTGTCACTGCTCCAATATCTGCAATTCTGTTTGTTTACATGTCCGTTAAGATGAAAATGGGCTTCGTCAGAAAATAAGAGGTTCTCGAAATTACTGAATCGATCTAACATTGTTTCAGCATAGGACTTGCGTAAATTTAAATCATTAGGTTTTAGTCCCTGCACCAATTGGATCTTATACGGATGCAATTTCAAATTTAACTTCAAAATACGGCGTAACGATGCGCGGGATAATCCTAATTCAGCCGAACGTTTGCACGTCGATAAACCTGAATCAGAAACTTGCTGTACGTTCTCTTTGCTCCGAGAAGTCCGTAGGCCGCCGGTTTGCTTTACATTTAGTGTAGATCCCGTCTCTTTGAACTTCTTCACCCATTTCTTTATTAAAGGACCACTCGGAGACTGACTTAAGTTTAGGTTTATCCGGGCTTATACAGAGACCCATCTGTCTTGAAGAATTGATTAAGTTATTAAAAAAAATCTGCAAAGAGGAATATTTTATTATAATTACAATCGTTTTAGAAATTTGTTGTTTATGTTAATTGTCTACCTACTTTTTCTTAGTTACCGAAATCACAAATAAATGAAAAACAATTGCTTGAAAGTGTTTCATTCGAATTTTGCTTAAGTGTTTGAAAGTGGTTATCTAAAATTTTTATAGAAATCTCCATCTTAGTATTTATCAAGCTAAAGTACTGAGGCCATAAGGTGTTGTGTTTAAAAGAATAAAAAATATATATCGGATTTATTATAAATTCGTTGTTTTTAAAGAGAGAGACGCCAGCGTCGCTGACGTTACTAATGTCATTTCTTCTAGAGCGTTCCATGATATTTTAAAATGAAACTTCAATTGTTTTTAATGCTCCTGTATTTCTCGAAGGTTCTTCATAATCACATACTTCAATGATACTCACTTACTGAACTCTAAATTCTGAATTCTCAATTCTGCCGTCGTGCGTCCAGACGTCATATTTATACCAAGATTTAAACATAGTTCTATTCTCCTTTTAAACAACCTTTGATTTCGTTTTACTTTTAACAATAATCATAAATACTAATAAGGTTTAATAAGAATTGATGACAGCCTCAAATTATTTTCATGTCGCATCCGTTATTAAAGTTGGTAGCGCCGATATATATACATACATATTAACATTAAAGAATATCAACTTATAGTATTACTGTATAAAATAGGTCAGCTATCAGAAATAATAAGTGCACGAGACATCATGTTTGTGTGGACATCATTTAAGACATAAAGTAAAATACAGTCTCAAAACGCTGCTGCTTCAAAATATCAGAACACCAACCTGGTTATAAATTTTCATCACATATTTGTGACCCACACGGGAGTTCTTTAATTTAACGAGGTAGTGGTTCTATCTAATATTTTCGGATAAACTTAGAGTGATTTTGTTCACAGTGCCATTTTAAACATTTTATTAATTTTGATAAGGTAGTATTAATGTCCTCAAAATATACATAAGTACCTAATACCGCCTTTCAGAGTTGATTTCAGGTTAATGTTTATATCACTGTAGAGTATTTAAATAAAGGGAAACATCCCAAAAGAACTGTATCAGACTTTAGCAAAATTGTGAATTTATATCATGTTCGTAAAAGCTTGTCCCTAAAAGTAAAATCTAGTTTAACTGTCAGGGATTTTTCATAATATTTAATAAAAAATATTGAATCTTTAAAGCAGGATATATATATATAATCTTTTTTGCACAGTAAAAAATAATTACATGGTTATTTTAAATACAGAATTAATGTTGACAAAGGCGGGCTTTGTTATGAAACATAATAACATATTGCATGGAAAATGCAATTTATAGAGGACGTATTTAGATATAAAATTACTTATATTATTATGTTTCCATGAGATATGCCAAGATTTATAGCAGTAGTTTGAATGTTAGTAAGTTTTATATACATATATTTTATCTTAACAATTTAAAATAATAGTTTTATGTACACAAGTTCTCCTGCGGGAAAATTGATTTATTATTCATATATAATATTGTAGTGTGTTCTGTTTCTGAAACCTATGGTTGAGTCACGATCAAGGAGTGAGCTATAAGAAGTACACTAACAAATCAACCAGATTAACATGAATTGCATCGGAAAACCCAATGGATTTCAATTACTGTATACAAACGATCGATTGTGTTTTGAAACTCGATATGGAAGCCTTAACGCGAATAGACGGGATAATCCAACAGTAATGACGCCTCGACGACCTCTGCTTTCACACGATACAGATAGCTTGTTTGAAGATTTGACACAGTTTTATTCTTGTAACGTGTAACCTTAATAAACTTCTCATTATTCCGAGTTCTCAGAAATTCTTTTATGATATTTAATACTACAAAATATTTGCATTAAATAAGGTATTAAATACAAATAGTTTTTAAATGACGATCTTAAATATATATATATATTGGATATATTGATAAATGGTGAAACTAAATTTAATTAAATGAATTTAAATGTAATCAGGTCAAGTACATCACATTGGGCTATATTATCAGCTGTTACAAATGATCCTGGTATTATGCAGAAATACAATTTGGTTGAACCCTATAATAAGTGCTTACGCAGCAGGTCGTTTTTTTAACGACTTCAGCTTTTCTATGTCAATTTAGACTTAATAGAATTTAATTAATAAAAAATGAAAAAAAGAATAAATAATAAAACAAACAGGGTGAGCTAAATGAAACCGTTTAAAAGAAAGATTGTTGAATATAGACCCTTTCATAAATTTAATAGCATTTTGCCTTAATTAAGCTTGTTAAGCAACAAAGTTTTGATGCGCAAGAAAAGGAAAAACCAGCTTGTACTAAACATTTCTAAGAGCTTTAGTTGTAAGATTATATAAAGAAGAAATAATAAGATAGGAAGTCTACAAAATATTATCTCTCATTAAGTAAATGAATTAAAATATTAATTGCTTGTTACTAACTTTGTTAAATTCTCTTATAAATTTATTTATTTTAACCACAGATTAAACACAAATCGTCTATTTTAGAAAATCATTCACGCCTTTTATTTGTTTTTAAGAATGATGTCACAAAGTTCTAGTTCTCTCTCTTTCTCTTTTTCGTCGTGTTATTATGACTAAGGGACGTGATGATGGCCTGTTGCTCTTACCACCAAAGAACTGTTGGCCGCTGGATTCTGTACCCAGTGGTTATTGGCCTGTATCTTAGGATTTAAATACTTGTTACATGGATTCAAAGCCCAGAATTAGATATTAATTTATAAGACTTTTTTAATGCAGGTTATTTGTATATGGTCCCTTTTCGAAATGATCAGTAAAATATACAATTTTATTACACTCCACTGGATAATGTAATTTATACATAAAACTTACAACCTCAATAAGGCATAGAAATTGTATAATTAGTTTATTATTTAATTATTTTATACCTGTTGTACCAGGCTAAACTTAAATTTTTAGAAAGATTAAATCAATACATTTTAAGTGTAGTCAAGAGAAAAAAGTTAAAATATATAAAAAAATAAATAATAAAAAATAGAAAGGTAAATTATCTCGGATGGTAAATAAAGAAATTTTGTTAAAACCACTTTTTATATAAAACCATGATTATTATTTTACGACAATATGAACCTTAAGCTTTTTTGTACCCTCTCTGGTCCAAGTCGGTTAAAACAAAGTAAATAGATATATTATTTAACCCTCTTACTATATACTTTTTGGGGATTACAGAGTCGGTTAAGATTATCATAATAAATTCATATCTACACTATTATGCATTATTAACTGTTAGTAATAATAATTTATAATGATTTAAATATTTGTCTACTTCACAATTCTAAGCTTCATGTTATTTATATTCTAATATTTATTGGGAATTCTTATGATAGTCAAGTAGCGCCATATAGGTTTAATAGTGTAAATTAATGTTAATAATATTTCTGCACAGTAATTTAAATGCCAAAATACTTAACAATTGGTTTTATAATTTATAATTAGAGCCTTAGCATGCTTTGCACAATGTTAAGTGTTTTATTATTTATTGGAAACTCTTATGAGGGGAATTAGCAACCAATATTATAACCCACCCTGACCTAAATGTTACTTTTGAATATTATAAATACGCTACAAGTGTTAGACTGGGGATTCGGTTAAAAGTTGTGGAGCAGTTAACATCTAAGTGGAAGTGCTGCCCAAATTATCTCTAACATAACATATTACAAATTTTGAGTGGAGATAAATAATAAACTGTACTTAAATATTATTCAATAAAAACTACACAACAATTTAATTCATGATAACTTATAAAATATTAAATTATTCCTAACGACATAACAATAGCTTTGCTCAATTGGTTGGCTCAATTCTAAAATACTCATTTTAGGAGCTTCCTTACTCAAATATGTCTAACATTGCTGACAATATTAAGTATTTCTAAATTTAAATGAGATTATGAATAAATGTTAACGTCTTTTTTCTTAAATGATTCAATTCGTGGGTTTTTGTTGGGTGACCTAAGTTAAGGTCTATAATACGAAATACATAACAGATAGATTATATTTTCTTTTTTATTTATTTTGCTTATTACATGTTATCTACATATACTTCTTATGATTAATAACTTCCTATTCAAATCATTAGATTTAAAATTGTTTTCAAATTAACAAAAAATCCCTTTTTATTAGCTGACGAACGTGTAAAGTGTGTACATTAAAAAAGTATATTGTTATTCATGATCATCAATATATAAAGCTATTGTTATCAGTATTCATGAGATAAAAAATCTCAACAAAAATTTTACTATATCATAATAATGTTTTAAAAATAAGAAAGAAATTTAGAGAAACAACTTGTAAATTAGAAATTGGATCGTTAATAGTGCTGTAATTCACATTAAACGCCAATGAAATTTTAACGATAACTATTACCGGCTCCAAAGTGAAATATATGTGTAACTAGCTGTGCCCGTGACTTCGTTCACGTTCAATACTTATTTTTATTTTGGATCGTAATCACGCCAGGGTCTAAAATATTTCGGTACAAAATTTCAACCAAATCCGTCAAAGAGTTGCGGAGATTAATGGTGCCTATGTATGTATAAGCATAGAATAGTGTTCGACGTGATTCTTTAATTTGACATAACTTTTTTATTTATGAACCGATTGACATGAAACAAACACTCAAGCGTAACTGAAGCATACCACAATATATTCGTGAAAACCGCATCCAACTCGGATCAGCCGTTTCTGAGATTAGCGTGAACAGACAAACAGACAAAAAAAAATTAATTACATTTTTGGGTTCGACATCGACATAACAATAATCCCTGTTATTTTTTTTATTTTTATTTTCAATGTACAGACAGCACTTTTCTACAATTTTATTATATGTATAGATTAAAAAAATGTACCCACTGTTGGAATAATGCTAATTTTTAAAACCATAGAATTAAATCAAAAAGAAACAAACGAAATATCAGTAACGATCGGAACTTACTAAAAATCCAGTCTCAATACAACTTGTAAAATAAGCATTACCCTTTTACAATGTAATGTCGAGAACAACATAACGTATTCTTTCTTTACACAGCAATAAATAATGATATAAAATTTATTTTCATTTTATTATAATTTTAAAGATCTATAAATATAATTAAAGATATCTTCACAAATTATTTTTTTATATAGTTATTAATTTCTAATATGTATATTGCTTGTCAAATGCAAAGTAAGTTAATCAAGATCTATATTTGGCAGGAAGTTCTATATTTATACATTCGTTTTCCATGTGTGTCTAACTTTTAATTAGATGAGCTTTAATAATTGTGTATTTTTACTTCAAGAACTTTATGATATCGATTGAGACATTAATGTACCTTGAAAAATTTACATTAAATTTAAAGTCTCGTTGTCATTATTAAAATTAAACAGGAATCTTTTTTTTATATATTTCAATTATAACATTTCAGCTGTATTATATTAAAGTTCATTGTTACTCTAAATGATTACAATTGTCACTAAAAGTTATCCTCAATTTGGTAACCTTTTCTCACTGTTCATTATTTGAATCCCGAATCGTCAAGACAATACTCGAACATTTCCGCTAATACGTGGCTCTATAACAACAAAATAAGGTTTTCATTTCACCCCTGAAGGGGACAAAATGGTATCAGTTTTGTTAGGCTCATAGATTTTATTGTACGGAATATTTTTGTTTATAGTACTTTGTAATTTTGAAAACAGAAATAATTTCTATGTATATCCTTATATAATACATATATATTTTAAAGTGATGAATAAATAATTTTCATAAGTTTGAGAACTTATTTATAAATCATTTGTATTATGTAACATCAGAAACAATTTAAACGGAATGTCCAATAAAATGGATCTGCCATTATACTGTAACTTCCAAACGTTTCATTGATTGTTACTAAATAAACTTCTTCTTCTTCTTCCTGGCAATTTCCCAGCTATAGCCAGTACTAAATAAACTATTTGTGGGTTATTCATATAGTTCAAGAAATAATCGGTTGATGTTAGAACTTGTATCTATTAGTTCGATCTTTAATTCATAGTTACACATTTGACACAACAGCGGTCTCGTTTATTTGTGTTAGTAATTTACTACAGGCCAGTGACTCGAAATAGGTAGCTTTTTTGGGCATCGCTTTGTTTATTGTTTTCAATTCCAGACGACTTGTCTGTTATTTGGTTGCGATGTTTTTTGATTTCGGTTGCAGTTTATTCAGTGAATAGATAAATTTATTAGTTTGTATCTCCAGTTAACTTCAATTATGTACAAACTTAAATAAATTTTATATCAAGTCATTGCGGCAATGATTTAAGTAAATGAATTATGAATAAAGTAAATTTTTAGATGTAAGACTTTCGTCGTAGTAGTTTCGTAGTAATTTAAATGGAACGAATATTTTCGGTTTTCTCTGAATATTTTATAATTTTATAAATCTACATACTCCCGACGTTTTTAGTTACCTCGTGATCACAGTTGCTGCAATGCAACGTATCGATTTAATATTTTTTACTTTAGTTGGAAATTTTTCTAAACTGATAAGTATCTAAATATTATATTAATAATAGCTTTTGCGTGCGACTTCGTCCGCGTGGAATAGTGACTTCCGGCAGATTTTTGGTTCTTCCCACATAGTTCCCGTTCTTGTGGGATTTTCGGAATGGTCAAGTTTAATTATTTTAAAGAACTTCTGCATATACTATATTTTTTGTTTTATTATCTTGTGGCAGAAGAACATATTGATTTTCGCCACAACCCGATCTTGAGAACGATCAGCACTCGATTCCCGTTGCCGGTTCGCCAAAGTTCGGAAATGTTGTGAGGCTAAACGCTGCGAACGTTCTCTCCCGCCGCGCTGGCCAGTGCAGAGAGCGAGTTGGTTTTGTTTCGGAGTTATTTATCATTGTAATCTTTAAAGTTTTTTGTTGAAATAAGTTATGTCAAAGACAACTTTATTCACAATGAAGTACTCTTACCTAACAACATATTTATTTGTTTATGTTTGAACAAAGATTAAGAATTATTATGATGATACAACTTAAACAAATTATTTCGACCAAATTAGGTACCATAAAAACGGTTTTTGTGAGTTAATATTAAAAGATAGACATATACTGTCGCGGACTGTTTTTTAGATCATTAAAAGAGCTATTATTCTTTAATACATACTTTTTGTGTATCTTTAACCGTTTTCACGGCGCACGCAAAAGAAGGCTTCAAAGATGAAATAATTTCTCCCGTTTTTTATACATTTTACACTATATCTTTGCTCTTATTGGTCGTAGCGTGATGTTATATAGCCTACAGCCTTTCTCGATAACTGGACTATCCAACACAAAAAGAATTATTCAATTCGAACCAGTAGTTTCGGAAATTAGCGCTTTCAAACAAACAAACAAACAAACTCTTCAGCTTTATAATATTAGTATAGATAAAAATACATTCATAAATTAGTATCGACAAAATTTTGGTCTATTTTTAAAAGAACATGCAAAAATTAAGTGGAACTAACAAAAGGGCATTAGTTTTAATTAGTTTTACAATAAAATGTTTTCTAATGGTCGCAGCTTGTTTTCATATCCGAACTCTAATATACTCGTAACATTAGTTTTTCTACGAGGAAATAGTTGCAAAATAAGTTGTTTAATAATATGGTGATTTTTATAGAAACCGATTAAATATTTATTAAAAAAAAATTACAAGAACGTTTTTTAAAAAATGACGAACCATCCTGGATTTTCTCTGATTAGTTTTTTATCGATGAATCGTAGCTTATTTGGGGACGGCATGTTTTTGTAATACAGTTAATATTTTCCTATATTTTACACTATTATGCTTAAAATATGTATGTATATTGTATGTAAGAGTAGGAAAAGGTACGGGAAGGGCGAACCACATATAAGCAGTAATCAGTAGAGATCAGGGCTCTTTTTTATTCGTAACACGCTTTGGTGTGATAGATTAATCGATTGTAGATTTTTGGACTGTGTTTCAATCTTTCATTTGTATTATATTCAATTTTGATTTTATGAGAAGTATGTATATATCGAAATAATTGAAAGTTACAAATTTAAAATTGTTTTTATTTTATATATCATACACTAGAAGGCTGAAGAGTTTGTTTAGATGTTATTTGCTACCGACGTTCCCCATGCTTCTACGTCGCATACATTTTAAGGATTTGATAGTTTCCTGAGCGTACTCTCACATACGGGCATCATTTCAGCTCTGTATGCTCTGTCACTTTGTATAAACAGATTTGATGTATGTAAATTTGAGATGTTTGAAACAGCAAAACATATCTCTCGTATAATTATGGTATATGTAATGTTAAAATATTGATTATAATCTGCCATTATATATTATAATCTACAGTATATGATGCCTATGTTTTTTACATTAATCCTTATCTATTTTCATCTTTTATTATTTTAAAGTCAATATTAAGTTATAATAATTATATTAGTAAGAATAACTACAAAGTTATTCTAATTATTTTTTAACTTTATCGATAATACCTTAAAAATTTACAGTTCCTGAATATATAAATGTTTTTGTTTCAAGAGTGAATTATTTTTTTCTATAGTGTGCTACTTCGCAGAACATCTGTTGTAAAAAGAAAGCTTTATTTACCACCGTCGAGGAAATCGAAGTTCTTTTATTATTAATTTAAATAAAAACTTTTGTTTTCTCACTTTATTTGAGAACTTAACTTGTTAGCAATTCATTCGCTTCACAAAAATAAACCAGATAAAGTGGATCTGCGAAGATTGAATCTTAAAAAAATTGTAAAACTTTGTTTGATATTATGCGCACAAATACATTGCTAGCTTTACTTCCTAGGTTGCGAATTTCACCCTTTAATAACCGTAATGGAAAAAAATCATGATGGTATTTCATTCAAAATATTGTATTTTGTAGTAAAAGTTGTGTGGAATACCTGAGCTAGTTAGTTCCTTATAGCTCATAATGTTTGCGAGAAACAAGCATCTGAACAATTCAAAAAATATTTGGAATTTAGAAATGAGGGACGCAAATACATAAGTACATTGGAAATGGAGTAGGTATTAGAAGTAGGCAATTGATAATTTTCTTCAACAAGTCATTCTATTTGCTTTAAATGCTAATTGAATGAAAAAACTAATATGTAATTATTGCAAAAAGAAAATTTAAACATAATGTTAATTTTAAGGAAATATGATTCCTTAAAAAACGTTTTTTTTTTACATGTAAAATTCAATACTTTCAATACCTTTTGAAAAATCATTATTTTTAAGAATTTAATTTTACTGTGATTCAGAGATATGTAATTTCAATATATCATATTATTACAATAAAATTTTGGTAATAGGGAAAATGGAGTTTTATAAATAATTTCTTGAATAGGCCACAAAGATAACAGATTTATTCCGTGATTTGTCAATAAATGATAGATTTAAATTCAATTAAAACGAACTAATGTACAGAAACATTGCATATTTTTTCAATGCTACTACATATAATATATTGAATGTTACATTTTTATTTATAATTTTTTATAGGATAGGGACCTTTATTACGGTCACTTAAAAGAAACTCTTTGAACATATATTCGGTGCAGCCAAATGGTATATACGACATATACAGGGTGACTGGTGAATTACTATCGATGCTTGAGGACGTGATATTTGACGATTGTATATGACAAAATAAAAATTAATATAACATAAATATTAATAAACTTCTAAGTAAAGTTAACCAAAAGTTATGTAATCAATTACGCATCGTGTGAACACCCTACAGATTAGGTATACACACACACACACGCGCGTGCGGCGGCGTGATGATACAACACTACGCCGCCGCATGCGTTCACACTTGGAACACTTAGAACGTGTCCACACTTTATTTATTTATACGGAAATTTGGTCAAAAATTAACTATATATATTTTTTAACTTAATTCGAATGAGAATCATGTACCGAGTATTCTCCTTAAATATTGATAGTAATTCACCAGTCACCCTGTATACAGGGTGTATGAAAAACTGTGTTAACCCTCTTAACTACGTTATCAGTATCGATAATGTAACACAATAAAACAACTTACATTTACAAACTCTTCAATAAAAATAATAAAATTAAATATTAAATGATTATTATATGTAGAGTAACAAAATGTTTGTAAACCCTGGTATAACACGATGACACGCAATGACGTCATCACAGCTGCTTCGCTACTAGTGACGACCTTGAAGTTACTTTCACATTATTGAAAATATCGATATTTAAAAAATCATAACAATAAATAAATATTTAATATTCATAATATTTCGATACTTATTTTGATATATCAAACATTATTATTATGTTTGATTGTAAAACACCAATTTTGACAGAAATAGATTAACGATTTATCCGAATAATACAACAAATATGTTGTATTATGTAGTTAATTTACCTGAACAAGTTTCAAATTATAATATTTATTATTAATAAAAGTTATTTTAAATGAAATTATTTTAATGTGAAAAGCATAACTATTTATAGCAATAATGAAAATGTCGATAGAATATTTATCGATATAACAAATTTTTACACTTTCAAATCTCTATTCGAACAACTAACAGAATAGTAATAATAACGCCGTGGCCCGGCGCCCGCGGTCAATGGTCACGCATGCGCCGTTGCGACTATACGGTGTCTTGACCTTGTATGAGTCAGATGTTTGGTACATTTTTTCCAATAATGTCGATTTAAAACTTATTTAGCCTATGCACTGTAACTGACCTCTGCTTGATATTTTTTAAGTTATACTATTTTTTATAATAAGCTTATACTTATATGTATACATGCCTTCAAGGGTTGACACAGTTTTTCATACAGCCTGTATATGTAAGGTTGAATTATTGTTGAACCTCTATTAAGTTATAGGGTCATTAAATGGTTTTTGCATAATAATGCAATGCGATTTCCAGAACGAAACATAATATCTCCTGTTTGTCCAAGTTGTTAGAGTAAAAAGACATAATATTATTACATTAGTATTTTATTATATTTTATAAAATATCTTTCTTTTCATACAAAACGCAAAACTTTATCATGAAAGAAATAAACAAATAAGCTATACTTAAAATTTTAGTTCTTAGTGAAACATGTTATATATATTTTATGTATAAATAGTTCATAGTTAAGTCAAAGTTATTCCATAGTATTCATACATTTTTATTAATTTTAAGGAATTTGCAATTTCGTCCCATTCATTTCTAAGAACATAATCGACAGAATGAATGGGATTCAGATAAATCAAATTTATTAAAGCAATAGATATAATTAATTATCAATCAACATCCAGTATATTCTGTGTTATGGGACCTCACAAGCGATATAATTGTTATGATCTCGCGAGAACCGCGGGACGCGCCTTATCTTATTCTGAAGTTTAAGATATATCACTGCTAAGTTAAATATTTTCTAAACATCAACAAAATTTCCTTCATTCATACACGTTAAAACATCACCACCAACTTAAGGATTAAAAATATTATAAGGTCAACATAATATCAATGAGTTGGCAAAAAATCCGGAAATAAAATTTAACTAACCATTCCACATTTGGATAATGGGTGCAGTATGGGAACATTAGGTCCTAATTAAATAAATGAAGTACTTGCTACTAATTTTATTTGTAAACTTTAAAGCCCCGTCCAGAGTTCTGTGTAATTTAAGCCGAATTCAACTGGTCGTGTACTGTGTTTAAATGGAGTAGGATAAATTTTAAATAAGCATTTTGTTTTTTTTTTTTCTTTTCTGTAAAGATTTTTTATGTTACAATTACTTGGCTACAATCACTTTCGGCGTTATCCAGAAGAAATTAAAATTTGATGTTTTTAAGTTGACGCTTAATTTTTAAATTATAACTAATATTTAGTATAAATGAATAAATATGCGCTCGGAAATAGAGTAAAGTGTTACAGTTAAGCGTTCTCTTAAAATAAATTTTTTATCATTCTACTATATTAACAATATACGACCTTTCGTATATTATTAATATAGTAGAATAATATTTTTTTAATTACCTGTAAAATTAATAAAGGAATAGCAATTGTTTCAAAGAGGTAACTTTCAGCATTGTCTGAATAATTCTTGGTCGCAGTTGTTCATAAAACTTCAAAAATCGAGTAGTAAACCTCAAAGTTTCTTTAGGGCTTCACTTGGCTTTGGAATTCCCGTTATCACGAGCATGGCGCAGCTAAAGTTCAACCATTGGCGACAAGTTTAATACGATCTTCACTTAATTAATTTACATATATCTTCTTCTTCTACCTGGCAATTTCCCAGCTTTAGCCAGGGTCTGCCTTACATGTTGTGAATAGTTTGGCTAATTGTTTTTTACGACCGGCCGCCTGCCTGACATCAACCCTCTTTGGGAGTGCATTAATCAGTGATGTCTAAATACTCTTAGAAAGTACATACGTATGACTCGGAAAAATCACATTTGTACTTGCCAACTTTCTTTATAAATTGTGTACGCGAAGAATTGTACTCATTAAAATGTAAAATATCTATTTGAATTGTTTCGTGCGGGCTCGTAAAGTAGCAAATAAAAGTTCATGAAGACAAAAATTGACTACGATTGGCACTGGGTTTTTATATTCGGGGTAAATAGCGATATGGAGAAACGTAGCAGTTTGTACCCTGTCCCCTACAGAAGGCTTCGTTAGCTTCAGTCGAACGCTGACTGTGGCCGCAAGCGGATGGTTCAACGTAAGCAGAATTCCGATTATTATCGCTGTGGAACTTTACATTACGTCACGTTGAATTTAAAATGAGTTTGAAGTGGTATAGTGATTCGATGGTTTTGTTAAAATGGTGCAACGTAAAGATAAACGTCTTATAAAACTGCCCGCAACTTTTTTTTGGCTGCTTACCTGTATTCACGGTAAGTTGTGTTTGTTATAAGGGTCAAATTGGACTTAAAGGGCTCGTGAAATGTCACGGTACAATACCTTTAACAGACATGTTTTGTTTGTTAAGTGACATTGACCTTTTTCAAAGGTCTCCTCTTTAGAGGACGTTTAAATTTGTCTGGATAACATTTTTTACAACGTTATAAAATTTGATAAAAATTGTGACGTGTCGTAATAATTATGTTTGTAAATGACGCCATTACTTTTATGGCTCTTCTTAGACTGACGCTTTTATTAAAAAATAACACAAGGATAATTACAATGTAACATTTTATTTATCTCTATGATACAGAAAAACAAAGGGTCCTAAAATAAATATTTCACTAAATTCTTATTATATTTAAAGCAAATGCTATTGTCATAAAATAGTAACGTTATATTACTTTAGGAACAATATGCACCTTTTTTAATTTTCGTTACAAATTAAATGTGAAATCAGACGATTCCGTTAATAAACTTTTGTATGTTCAGGCTTTATCAATATTTACCGCTCACATGAATTTCTTTCAAGTTGTTATGAAATAATAAAATGAATTTTTCTAAGGTGTTTTCGTTAATCACTTTACGATAACACGTCGTAAATGATTGACTACGATGAAGTGGAATTTGGGTATTTAAATTATATTATTCAGGCTATTACATAATTCAAGACCAAGATCTTTTGTTTATCTCATTAAAGCTTTCTTTTATTTAGAAATTCGTCAGTAAAAGAATAGGAATAATGTAAATTTAATTTTTCATTATATTGTTTTCATTCCCGGCTCCTTTTATCGTGATACGAATAGTTTTAGTAAGAAATATAGAGCTTTAGGATCAGTTATATAAAAAAACAACTGGGTGAAGAATTATAATTTTAATATTTATTATTTAATTTTATTTTAATATTTTTTTGAAATGAGAAATGTGTAAAAACTAAAAATTTGTGTACTTTGCTTTAAGTAAAATAAAATATTTAAATTAAATTTAAAATGATACTTTTTTCATAAATATAAACTAAAAATAACAAACCATACTAAGATTTATTATTGATACTGATAAACATTTTTATTAGTTAAAAATACAATCTCTTTTTTTATTAACGGTTCAAAAATATTTAAAAACTGTTATTAAATGTATAAAAAATAATCACATTCCTTTTAATACTCAGGTTTGAAATAAAATGAAAATAAATTACTCAAGGTTAATCTGAGTATAATAATACATATGTTCAATGTTCACATTTTCTATTTAAAAACGAGTTTATTCATATTAGAATATCATAGTTATCAGAATACTTTTCGACTTCCAAGTATCATAAACATCATCATATTAATTATGGTTTTCTCCCAGGCAGTATCTTTTGTTCTTGTGATTTATGGGACACAAAAAATTCGATCAATTTATAAAATAATTATCATTAAAATTTTATGTTGTATACGACGAATAAAAGTTTCATATTAAGGTCATCGAACAAATTGACTATTTAATTGAATAGTATTGCACATTTGAGCAGATTGAATATATTTCATTTAACCCGTTGTAAAATAAATGGAGATTTATTTTTTGAATATCATATTACATATTACAGTACTAAAAATTTAACATGCAAATCGCAATGACGAGAAAGCTATACATTATTAATTACATTTACTAAATGAAAATGATGTATATTTTCACGTAAAATTTTATCAAAATAATAGTCTCATTTCATGAGGATGAAAAACACAAAAATATTATATTTAAAATTCATTTATATTAGTAACCTATAACGATTGTAACGATGTGACCCGTTTGTTATTTATACTACGGTTACTTTTATTTACAATAATTTGTAATTATGAATACCTATACATTTAAAAAGCAAAACTTTTATGCTATTTCTGACGATAAAGCAGAAGTTACTTGTCCCTTTTTCTCAAACCTCAAGTTTGTGGCATCAACAAAAAATCAATTTTGTCACAACACGAACAATAGATTAAACAATGTTGCCCTTACGATAAATTTGTGATGCGTCTAAAGGTTCTTCCACATTTATGTTTATGGCTGGTTTAAACTATCTTAAAATGATACGCAACGATATGTGCTGACTTTTCATATACTAATGTGTTATAAGTTATAAGTAATATAAGGCATGGAGTTTTGCTAATTTGATTTTTTTCTAAAATATAAACATTTTCACATATAAATAAAGCTCCAAATGTATATAACAATTAAGCATTCATTTAAATGAAATTAATATTTTCGGATTTTACTTCGCGTTTTTTATTTTTGATTACGAACTACATATTCCCGACGTTTCGGCTACTTTTCAGCAACCGTGATCAGGGGCAGACATCTCGTCTGATCACGATCATGGTTAAAGTAAAATCCGAAAATATTAGTTTCATTTAAATGAGTACTCTCGAAAATCTTAGATCTCATTATAAGCGTTCACTTTCCACAGAGTTTACACTTATTGTATTTATATATTTATTTTTTTAATAAAAATCGAGGCAATTGCGACTTTATTGTCGTCATAATTTTGCCTTTTTCAAACGAATTATAAAATCCATTTTAGGGTAGCATTTAGTTCTCCATTGTGTTTAATGTAGTGTAAGCAGAAAAATTATGATCACAAAAACATTGTTATCTAATACAGAATACTTACTGTTATATTTAAGACAAATATTCTTTCAGCAAAATTTTATATATAATCCGTTTGTATTTTAAGTTTATATTATTCGATAAAAATTACTTTTCAAACTTGTTAGTCTTTTAGTCATGTAAAGATGACAGATAGGGGTCACGACTTCAGTGAAACAAGACTGTATCTATATTAAATACAATATGGTATGTACTGTTTTCATTAACTTTCCATAATTTAAAATAAATGTGCAATTTTTGAAATTTAAACTGATATTTCAAAATGATAACAAATATACATACATACTCGTACATATATATGTATATACGTTATTCATGTCTCTATTGTTTCACTTCAATAAAAAACACAAACCTTTGCCACATTAAAAATTAAAATTATTAATAATTTTTATAAATATGATGAACCATTAACAATGAAACTATGACTGTGATGTCAATAATATATTATTAATATCGAGAAAGACATATAGCTCTGCTCTCTGGGCATCTGATACTGTATTTCCACATATGCAGACTCGTTAGTTTGAAAACAAACCAACAGGGACAGATTTGTAATTAATCTGTGTGAAAATGAGGAGGTAATTATTTTGTTGGTGCGCCATTGTTACTCTCACCGGGACTATTATAATATTATATAACTACAATGTATTTAGGCATTTTTCTCATTATTAAATAAAATTTAGTTGGTCAAAAAAAAATACAAATCATTATATCAAATATAGCAAAGTTTTAAATTACAAACCATACAAAGTTGAAACTTCAAACACTTTAATGAAACGTTCCGTAGACACCAATGCGAATGGTTCAATATTTCCAGGTGTGACTTCTGAACAAACTTACACATTATCTGGCGCCGGCCACTAAGTATCAAGAAGGTTACGTACTTACAAATTTATGTTAGACAAGAGCCTCTCTCCGTGAGTGCATAATTAAGTATACGCACGCTTGAACGCTGAAAAGTCGTTAGAGTGGTTGAGGCTAAAATGTCTAATCCCTTCTTCTCAAGCTTCAATCTTTTGGAGGTCGTTTTCAGTATGATAATGTACATACGTATGATGATGCATGTTGTGAAATGCTTAGAAATATGCCTTGTCAATTTTTGAGCAGATCTAAACTAAGTTTACGTCTTAAAATAATGCTAATAATAAACCTTAACTGAAAGCGAAAACAGTTTTTACAAGATATAATTAAAATATACAATATAATTAACCTTAATCATGTATAGTATCAATATTATGCAACAGTCAAAGTTTGTGCCACAGCTGTTTGTTCTTACCTCTCGATTTACTGAGTTTCAGATAATTTATATATGTAAAAATATAAACATACTTGATTTTATTTAAGTTACGGAACTAATACATGGAGAAAAATAATTTGAACAAAATGTCTTAGTTGGTGCTTGTGTATGGGCGTCTATAAGTGTGTTACAATTATTCTTATTTAGAAATATATTTTATTAAAGATTCCACTCATTTAAGATCATTTTAAATTTGTATAAATAAATGTGGTATATTTTTTTTTAATTCCTAATAAATTTACTATCTAATATAAAACTTGAGCTAAATATATTAATTAAACTATATATTAGCTAATAGATACTCACATATGAATATACTTTTACACATTTGCAATGAGATCTTTTGACTTATAAAACCTATTAACTTTATATAGATATTTGATGTATTTTTGCTAGTAACAGTAAATGTTTAAACCTATTGTGTATGTAAAAATTCAAATTCTATAACGTAAGTATTTTTAAGTAAATGATCCGTATCAGCAACATTACTAATATATGTAATTCCAGCCAAATGATATCGGAACCTATCGGGCCATTTAGTATTCAAGCTTAAAGCTGCTTAACACTCGGCTATAACGCTTGCCCCATTACCCATGGCCACAGCCAATATAATGATAGTTTATATAACGAGACGCTAATATCATTAAGAAAACTATTAAAAATGCTAAGATGTATTTATTATAATGACACAGAAAATCAAAGGAAGACGTTTTATTCGATTTTCGTGTAATATTTATCTAATAAGAAATTATATGTTATAAATGTTATTAAATCTAAAACTCAAAAAACAGTTACAGTTTATATGAAGTGTAAAACAAAAAAAACTGTTTTATTAATCGATGTAAAAAATAACTCTGCTAAGTGTTATGCCTGATTAGCGAGCAGAATTTTATAGTTGGTCACATTTTTCCCTTAAAATATATTAAGCTTTCCGGTTTTCGAAACGGCTTTGAAAAAATAATAATTACATATATATAGATATTTATTTTCCTTGGATGATTACTTTAACAGTGCGAAGAGGGTTGATAATCCCGTACCTAATGACAAAACGGTAAACAGTCTTCCCATAACACCCAACTGATTAACTGAATCCGATATGTTTGTTTTGGTTCGGTGCGGAAGGCCTGACGTCCGGCACACGAGGTTATAACGCTTTATAAGTCAAGTTGATCGAGTAACGTTTTCATTTTATATATTATTCATTTAATGAGGAGTCATTTGCCAGTGAGTGTTTTTTTTTTTACCTTTTTATGTCCTGTCGCGACAATAATGTTCAATCAAATAAAAATGGATAAAATGTTAAGATCTTAATTTTCCTTTTTTTAACATTATTTTTACACTGATTGTAATAATAATTATTTTTACAAACTCTAAGCGTATAAGAACAGGATTTGTCTCGAAATACCCACTTCGTTGGTATGTACTATCTATAATTATATTATTTTTATTAATAAGGAAATAATTTTTAAAACATTTTTTTTTTCATTTCTTCCTTTTCTTTCCTGATGAGGCAAATAAAACTAAAGAGAATTGTTTCAAATTTTATGAATGAATTACAATGTTAAAATAGTTTAATTCATCATAGAATAAGGATCACTTGTTACTTTGTAATATTGAGAATTTTTTTTCAAACAAATTAAATTCCAAAGTTAATTTTTCCTTTCACATAGACGTAAAACATAAATTTCTCACCTCAATTAGAAATAAACTGTGAGGTTTTCCTTTACTAAATCTATTATTTTTCTAAAAAGAGAGACCTTTATAAAATTAATTTAAAAGTTAAAAATCAACCAATTATAACGGTAAAAACGGGATTAAATAGAATTAGCCACCAGTGTTGGTCGTTTTCCTTTCTTTTGCGTAACTTTTCCTTATTCTTATGTTACTTATTTATCTTCATTTTCCATCAAATTAATAAATTTAGAAGTAGTGATATCTTAACCAATACATGTACTCGTAGTATTTCGCGTTTATAATACAGTAGGAAATAATAATGATAATTACATATAGTTGTTACATAATAGCTTGAATTTCCAAGCGGGTGAATAAATCCTTTGCGATAGTTCACGAGCTATCGCGTTACATTGCGCGTGCTTATAACCTGTTATAAATTACAAGTATTAGAGATTTGGTCGACACATGAAAGGTGTTATTTATTCGCATGAAAGGCTTATCCATTAATTTTAAAGTGCAATAGATGTGTACAGCTCGGAGCTTAAATCTAGGAAACGAATATAATTTTAGGCAGCAGTATTTGAGTCGTCAGTGGCGGCGTAAGGCGTGGGCGACGTGGGCCACCGCCTACGGCCTCGCGGTAAAAGGGGCCTCGCGGCTCGAAAAATTTTAAACGGAGATTCAAAAAATATATTTATAAATAAACGTTGTTTTTAAACGTATTTTCTTAGACTGGCAACATTTGCCGCCGACCAGAGTGCGGGGAATTCCTGGTTTTATTTGCTTACGTTCTTTACTTGGAAGCCAACCAATCAAAGTACGCAACGCAGTCGCTAGGCACATACCAAAAGAAACGCATAATTTAATAGTTATTCAATATTGTTTATTTTTATGACTGTACTTACCTATTTTGATAAGAATAGTGTGTTCAACGTTTTAATAATATTAAGCGAATAAATAGATAGTGTTTAAGTACATTGGTTGCTCCTGAAAACAGTGACGTTTTTTGTTTTTGCATTCTTTGTGATTTGTAATACCTACACCGGTACATAGAAAAAGTAAGAAATATTAAATTGATAATAAGTATGTAACGCAGTAATTACTTGTATATTAAATACGCTTTATAATATCTTTTGAAGGAAACCAAAGCTTTAAGGGTAAAAGTTTTTAAAACTAGCAGATAGTAAGAGGTTCAGGTTGCCATAGAACAGGGCCTCGCGAAATCTGTCTTGCCCACATCAAATTTAGTTCTTGCCCCGCCACTGTGAGTCGTTCTAAAGTTACGAAATCCTTTCCTGGAATATTAAAATTTATAGTCTAAAATATCTTTTATCGTACTTGAAGTAAGGATTTTTTTTTAATGTGGTTATATTCCCTGAACTCATAGTCCGTTAAGTGTTTTATGTGAGAAAGAACAACAAAGACCCATACTTTCATGCATGCTCACGAAAATTTCGCAAATGTAACATAAGAAGGACAAGATAGTATTGAAATTAAAACTTGCTTTCGTTTCTTTTATTTATTACAATTACAATAAGGACATTTTATTGAATGCAATTTATGATTTTCTGTTTGTTCTAAAGAGTAAGAGGTTTCCAAAAATTTTAATAAAACTATTACTTTTGACTATTGTTACCAAAATCACATGTAAAATTACCTATAACGCACGGCCTGAAATATGTACTTCCTACAATATTACATAGTACAATATGAAATAAATTTGAATTATTAGGAAAAATATTATATTGACCAATTTTATTTCAAAAGTTACTGAGTCTTGCCTCGAAGCAGATTAGTTTTTAATTGCGATTCTGGACGTGCCGAATGTCCGTTTGGGACTGAAGTGTTCTCACAAGCAGATTTTTGTGATCAACCGAATAAGTCACTCAAAAATCTTTTAATTGCCATTAATTGTAAAACTAGTTCACATAAATTTTGTAGTTTTTTCAATTTTTATTAAATTGAGAGCACCACCGTTGAATTTTCAGTAGTTCGCTACCGAATTAATATACGTATCTTCTATACTTCAAAAGTGAAGTGTTTTGTGGTATACTCAAAGAATATTATAATTATTTCATTATATGTATATAAACTTTCTTTAAAACATATATCATTATTTTATGAAAAACATCATACATTTCAGTAAAGCTAATTAGTTTACCTTTTAAGATTAATTAATAGTTGTATAAACATATATCTTCAAATAATAGTTGAATAATTATGAATTTGTCTTACTTATTAATTAAATTAAATGATCTAAATTAATAATTTATTTTTGCAGACAATGTTTAATTTGTTCAGTAGAGATATAAAAGCCTAGTAATCTGTGGTGTAGTAAAACTACAGATGTGTTTTAAATGATGACCTATTTTTATTTCTAATGAGAAAGAAAATAATATGAGCATGAACCAAATTCCTGTTTCCACTTTGTTCCTTACAAAGAACAATTGTCTTAATATGAAAATGGTACATATAAGAATACTCGTAGTCTTTAGACTTTACAATAAATTCTCGTATATATTTATTTTAATAATATTTGTCTAAGGTTCAACATAAATTGAATTTTTTATCCTCTTTTTCTTTTGTTTAAATTCAAAATGGGTACATTTATTGTTTTTCAAATATTCTAGTATAATTAATAACAAAATCTTACGTATTCAAGAAATAATTTTTTTTTTGAGTTAATGAGTCGAAGGATTGTTGATTTTTCCGTTGTTGCGTATTCAGCGATTTTAAGCTTTGTATGTATTTATTACTAATTTATAAGTTTCAAAATGATATAGATTCTATTTTAAAATATATATAAAAAATATGTTTATTAAAATTAACTAATCAGAAAACTACTTCGAAGTAATAATAGAAATGAAGTATGGTTTTGAAAGACGACAAGACAGACGAGATGTGTCTGCCCGTGATCACGGTCAAAAGTAGCCGAAACGTCGGGAGTATGTAGTTCGTAATCAAAAATAAAAAACGCGAAGTAAAATCCGAAAACTTTAGTTTCATTTAAATAGTGATGCAATTGAAGTTATAGTTAAGTTGATTTATGTCACGATGACTTGGCAAATTTGAATTTTAACGGTTGCAATAAAATTTTAATTTTACGGGATACGAGCTTGTACACTTGGTGGATAGCTATAAAAATAGTGTGGTATGATAATGGTGATGATAGATAGATAGATGATGGTGATGGATGGTTGATGATGATGAATGGACGATTGATAGATGGATGAACGGAAATTTTGTTGAAAAGGTAGACACTTATCTGATTTGGCCCTGCTTCGGCAGCGTTGATAGGTACTGCCGGCTGGTGCTTACAAATCTTGTTAGTGGTGCTTGAGCGTTAAGCCTGTGCTGCGATGCTGTTGCGAATCGGCGATGGCTTCAAATGCGATTCCGTTGGATTGAAATATTTCTTGCTTAGCTGTCCTCTCGTAAGACAAGAAATCGTAGCGGAATAATATGCCAATTTGAAATATAAAAGAAGTGACTTATGTACACACATAAAAAAGGATTACAAATTTATGTAGAACTAGTTGACCCGGCAGACTTGGTACTGCCTCAATCAAGAAATAAATTATGTCTTATTTATTTTTTTGGTGTTTACCTTTAAGCCATAAATCTCCGTGTTCTGAAGTGCGACAAAATGATTGACATATTAGTTAGTTGTCAAATCTAATGTCAAAAAACCGTTTGTATGGGAAATAAAAAAGCGCTGTTTTTAGGGGTTTCCCGGAAATTAATAAAAAAATTTCAGCTTTTAAACCTTCCCTGAACCTCCACGAACATTTCAAGACTATAATAAGATAAATCCGTTCAGTCGTTCTCGAGTTTTAGTGAGACCAAATAACAGCAATTCATTTTTATATGTATATATAGATATCGTAGTTTATGTAGATAAAATGTCATATAAAATAAATGTAGTGCAGGTCCACACGCAGGCGCCAACATAGGGTTCATGCCAACCTACCTGGTAGTGGTAAATGTTATAGCTCTTTGAATAATGGATGAACCACTCATAAATACTGAAGCCACTCTTATACAATTTATTTGAATTTAATCACAGAAATATGTTATACTTAAATGCGAAAGTAACTCTGTCTATCTGTCTGTTACACTTTCACCCCTAAACCACTGAACTGATTTTAATGAAATTTGATACAAAGATAGAGTTGATCTTGAGAAAGAACATAGGATAGTTTTCATCCCAGACTTTTGAAAAGTTCTTTTTTTTTTATTCAGTGGTGGCGTAGTGGTTAAAAGGCCCACCTCTCATGCACGAGGTAGCGGGTTCGATCTTGGCCCAGGCAAGTACCAATGTGATTTTTCCGAGTCATATGTATTTTCTAAGAGTATTTAAGCATCACTGATTAATCTATTCCCAAAGAGGGGTGATGTCAGGCAGGCGGCCGGTCGTAAAAACAAATAGCCAAAACTATTCACAACATGTAAGGCAGACCCTGGCTATAACTGGGAAATTGCCAGGTAGAAGAAGAAGAAGAAAAACTTTTGAAAAGTTCTTTTGGAAACGCGACATAACCGAACTCCACGCGAGCGAAACTGAGGGCGGAAAGCTAGTACCTTTATATGTATATTTTGTAAATATAAAAAAAAATATTGTTTTTATAAAAATAGAAAATTACATTAAATATTGCTTCGATATTGAAAGTATGTCATAAATTACTTCGTAAACATGTTATACTCTGAGAAGAGAAGAACAAAAACAAACATTAAAGAATTCCAACAGTTCCAACCTATAAATACACTTTTTTCTGTACTGTATCGTGTAGACAACTTCTTATCACTGGTTTTAGCGTTTATAGCGAACAAGTTTCCCTAACTTAGTTTAGTATTCCGTTAACGTAAGCTGAAATATATAAGGTAGAGGTCTCTGATATTGTTGCTGCCGGCCTTCCGGCAAATATTGAGATAAGAATAAAACGCTTACAGAGTACACATCTAATCGAGTACATACTCAAACAAAGTCGTAAAAGTTTTTAATATTTTGAATTATTTTACTGTTTGATACTCTAACCATGGTTTATTTTATAATGTATTAAAATTTTATAATTCACTAAAGTTTTTTTAAATCTATTTATCGAGATAATTCAAACATTGTAAATTAGTAGATAGCACTATTCGTTTGTATTGTATCTATCAAAAGTAATTTTTAAGATACAAAACTATTCAGAACGTTATTATTTCAAAAATAAAGATGATTGAATGAAATAACTTTTACATTTGGTAGATCTCAATAATAAACTAAAAGGTTATTTATGTAATCATAAAGGCAAAGCGAACGTTGATAAATGAAATGCTTCTGTGACAACTTAAATATACATATATAATGGATTTGTGGACTGACAGGATAGATCGTCATATCTGATATCAAAGTTCAATAACTCATTTCACCTGGAATAAGTTGAGAAATATTGTGTTTTATAGCATAAACGTGACAAAAAGATTGATATATTACTTAATGTTAAGTACTATAAAATTCAACTTAATGTGTTATATCAACATGTCTAACTTATCGATTCAAACAATTACATTGCATTCAGTGTACTATATTTACTCACATAAGTAGTATCAAATAGCTTAAAATATAAATATGCAAAAAGTTTTATCGGAACATCAAATAATATCTGGACAAGCTATCAATGTTAGGATTGATTGAAATTTTGATTTTTATAAGGTAAAAAAGCAATTACGAAACCAAACTTGAATTTTAGCCCTTTTAAAATATTTTATATTTTTTAATTGCCTAAAAATGTATTAAGCGTTTATTCTCGTAGTATTCACGTTTCCTATTTACACTGAATATAATTCCGTACTCACGTAGACTGGTTCTCATTCTGGCTGTTTCGGTTAAACAGACGGACCTCTTTTACGAGCTATAACATTGAATTTGAATTTTGATAGTTACATTAATATAGAAGGGTTTTGGTAGAAAGCCGAAAAAGCGTTTAAGATAAAAAACACGTGTTTTAATGTCTCACTGCAAAAGGGAACGTCCGGTTTGTTTTCTGGTATTAAAGCCTCGGCGGTTTAGCTCCACGGTTCACAACTGGAACTTTTGGCGGAAAAAGCGAATGGTTTAATATTTTTCCACTGTTTTTTTGGCGTTTGTGACTTTATGTTCCTTCTTTTATCATTTGAACGTTTGAACATTGAAACATTGCTTTCATATTACATATATAGTAGTTTTAATAATTACAACATAAAAAATGGCTTGAAATTTTTAATACTGTGTTAAATTATATGGTAGTAAAAAAAAATTGACAGCCAACAAATATTATTAATAATCACACCATACACATCATACACATCATACACATCAAACCATATACTATAATAAGGACTTTTTATTCCCTGAAAGATATACTAATACAGCAAAACTACATATATTTGTATATAATCATTAAAGCCTGGGCCCAAATACGGACAAAATCACAGTCACCGGCACTGGCATATAAGAACAGTATTAAAAAAGGCCACTTCTTCCAATATACTTGATTCCTATTTCTCTAAGATCTACAAAATTTTCTTAATTTAAGTCCAGTAGAGTTTGGTACTCATGAACCGAGAATTATAATTTAAAAAGGTATAAATTACAGATACATGTAAGAATAAAATATTTAATTAATTCATTGTTAATTATGGGTGTCTATAAGGGACGGTTTCAAACAGAAACTAAATGGTTTTCGTTAATGGCAAATATGCGTCTTGCGTCACTACAAAATATTTTTATGAGAGCTCAATTCTATCCCCTCATTCGGGACGGGATTTCTTACTTTCTTGCAATTTTTTTAGACCCTTATTATTTCTTTATATTAAGCTTTTCTTGACTCCGAAAATCAAATCATATTTTGTGAAGCATTTTTAAATCAGATGAGTATTTTCAAATTATTATATTCATGCAATTTAAAATTACTGCAAAACTTAAAAAAAGAATAGGATTCCTTAGTCTTACATAAAAACATGTAAGATTTATTATAGCATGTACAAAAGAAGGTATACATATTTGTATACCGTACCGATAAAAATAGAACACAATGCGGCTCTTTAACATCACATAAAGTAAAGCGTCAGATTGTAATGAATTACTCTTGTATCGATTGTCGATTAAACAGTCTCGTCCGGTTTTATTTGATTGTATTCTAAATATATTTTCGACCGTTTTTTTCCACGAATATTTTCACGCTAAAAAAAAAGAACAAATGAATTCATACAACAAACTACTACAAAACGTTTGAATATTTATATAGCTACAAATGTTAGAAAATAAAAGTTTTTTTGCTTGTAACATCCTGTTTATTTGTAAGAAACCATTGAAAATAATTCCAATAACATCTCATGCTAGAAACTATAAACTGTAAACCCTGACAAAGTAATAATAAAAATATACAAATTAAAAATGTAGGAATAGAGTTATTATAAACAAGTTAAGCATGCAATGTGAAGTCAAATAAAAACTTTTAGTAATCCTATTTCCCAGACCTCTTGACTGTAATTAAAGAAATTAAAATCACTGTAAAGAAGAATACATCCCTCTGCTAACACTTTCACAGATGTTTCTACACACCAAATTACATTCGTATTAAAACTCTCCATGTTTCAACATTTCATGAGGAAATAACGCTTTTTATTACATTATTTTACAAGTCAGCTTCTTGCTTTTAAAAACTTTGAATGGCGTGAGAAACACAATACTGTTACCATATATTTCAAGAAAAGTGGAAAATTATAACTTGTGAACTCTGTTCTAATTATTTATATGCTCTATTATTTTTAGGAACCCTATGAGTGACATTTAAACGACATACATATTCGATTAGTGATGGAATTTACTAATCTTTATTTGGAGCCGTATGTGAATATAAATTATTTTAACAATAGAAGTTTTATACATATTAGTAAATCAGGTACATAAGGCAGTAACAGAAATTTTTGCATGAAACATATTATAGTAGAAGCGAAAGCATTTTCGTCGCTTGGTCACAAAATCGCCCAAAATATTTGACTTAAGATACAGAGAAAATTATTTGTCTCTCACGACACATCCAAATTGTCACCCTGCCAACGAGAAGTATGTGCAGCGTTAATATGGCGTGTACATTATTACTTAGCGACGTAGCGTACAGTTATGCCTTGTCATTTTCGCTAACACTGCCACGTAGTCAGTTAAGGGTAAAATGAAACGTTCCGTAGAAGTAAGTTTAGACCACTGAAGATATTACTTTAAAATATAGTATGTTATAATAAGTGCTCTGTTCCTCACTTTATTTAATCGTAACTTATTTAGCCTTTAGACATAATAACCATTAATACTCAAGTTAATAACGACCAAATATTCATGTTTACTATAAAATAATTGAGGAGGTTGTCATAATTTGTCTTATAAATAATTTAATACACATTTTGGTAGCCTACTATCATGGCATTTTATTAAAGTTTGCATTATTATTATAAAATAATTACTGTTAACTTTATTATAGATTAGTATATTAAAAAAACTATTCATTTTGTAACAAGACACAAGTTTTACTTCCGCCTGTGACAACTTATTATGATTGTTGTATGATTTATAATAATTTGTAATTGTTTAAATTTTTGTTCTTTTGAACAATGGCGTATACGTGTATGCTCTTCATATTATACAAGTAACGAGTTATTATCAAATAATAGGTTAATTACACAGAGACTTCTTGATTTTATAATAAATAAAAATTGGACCCCCCAGAACATCAATTTAGTCATGTGTAGCCGTATCAGCTGAATTTATAGCTTAAAAGGTATTTTTGGTGGCATGTTGACCGCACCTCACCTACATAGTAGCAGTGAAATGTCAATGTTAATATAAAAAAATTTTTTTTTGTATAATATGCTTTGATTTATTTTTGTATAATATATGATTAAACCTCAATGAATTATTTAACATAATCATATTGAGTGAAATGTCAAAGTAATTTCAATCGATTGGAACTCGTGTCGAGGTCATAATAATACTTGAACTTTTACTTAGTTAAGTACTTGTCATTGATGACAGCTGTTGCTATCCCGACTGGTGGATAATAATCGATACGTCAAATTGTATACAAGATAATAATTAGCCAGTTATAATTGAAACTCGCATTTTATTAGCTTTAATTGTTATATGAATTGGAGACTTAATCTTTTGATATGTGAATGAATATAGTTTAATTTTATTATTAATAAAAAAAACTATTCAAAAAAACTACAATCCATCATCAAAATGAACGCTTCAAGCCACTTTTAATCTGACTGCAGTGTAATCATATATATATTTTTTGGCAGTCACCAATTTTTTATTTAACAATTATTGTGTGAACATTGTATACTGCACAATGGTTTGAAACGTAAAAAAATATAATTTCAAAATACCGTGCATTCGTAAAAATATTAGGGTATGTTTTATTATAACATCATTCTAGTATACAAATATCTATTAAATTATACAGTAAATTATAATATGATTTAGTAAATACTTTAAACTAATTTATTTACCTGTTCTATTTCTATAAACAACCACTGTTTCTATAAAAAACCACTAAAATTTACTTCATAATTGATGTTGCGTATCAGAACGGACACGGTAATCGTATTTAGAAGACAGACGTCTGACATCACTAATCTGTACACTACAAAGAGGGCTCTAGATTGGTTTAGGGATGGAAATAAGAGCAAAATATATAAGAATTAGTATAAACGTCTTTTCTGCGAAATATAAATCAAAAGATTTTTTTTGTCAGAAATGTCACGAATCACAAAAAACGAAACATTAATGATCGTAAGCTAGTAGAATTAATAAAACTTTCCGAACTTTTTACTTAAAATCACTGGAAATTTTAATATATCTCAAGAACATTGAGATACAATTTGGAATACATTTATGTATTTTCTTAATTTGAGTAAATAAAGGAATATTAAATACAAAAAAGTAGGATTTTTTATTAAAATTGATATTCATACTATTATTCTAAAACACGAAAAAATATAACGAAATTTAACAATGATCTAGAGTATTTGCTTTAGGAAATACGGAAACTCTTAAGATAAGTAAAAAGATTAGTAACAGATATGCATAGATGAAAACACCAAAAGTAGTTTCAATTGCAAATGCAATTAAAATGCTTTCACGTGCAATATATAAGACAAATAAAAAAGTTAAAAGTTCACTCTTTATTCTATTAAATTAAGTATCCAAATAATTTTACTACTATTAAGTTAGATGTGGGTTTCAATAGATATACATATCTCAAGTAAACGCGGCATTTAATCTGGTTGATGCCAAACAGTAGTTGAGCAAGCTAAAGGCTAAATGAGAGCTGGAACTAATCAAAAATAATTTTAGTTGAACCAGAAACTTCAAATTCATTTTTATAAATAAAATGAAACCAATATAATAAAATGCATTTCTTTTAATTAGTAATACTAAGTGGTATGTATCAGTATAATACATTTAATTACTCGATCATAAAACAAGTATTTTTGAATAAAATATTACTTAATAATAGAGTTTTTTATGGTATTATTATATGGAAAATATGAATCGGTAATACTTAAAAAATAATTAAAGGGTTGGTTTATTATCAACCTTGTTATTTTCAAGCTTAAGCCAGCTCCTTAAACTTTCGACGAGATGACCTACTCTCCACGCTTTCCGGCATCTGAGATACAATAAAGCTTGTATTCTTTCCTCAAAGATGATAATATCATTGACGTTTCTGTAATAAAGTTAAATTGAACTATTATTTTAAATAGAACAGAAGTTAAAGCACCTACAAAGTTTAGTTTATCTGCCTATAACTCTTATTATATTTATTTAGTAAGAAGTTTATTTGCGGAACTTTTACAAAAGTACGTGCATACATCTTTAATTTCAAATATGTGTAATATATGTGTTCGATTTATATTTCCTCTTATACAAGAATTGATCTGTTGCTGAATTGCTTAAAATTCTTGAGAATATCCAACTTATAAAACGCATTCATGATACTTCTGTATTGTAAAAGCAGTATCCAATAACAAAGTTTAGCAGATTTATTGAATTGAAAAGTATTTGTGGGGATTCAAATAATTTAATTGTCTGAAAAGTCTGCCGACTTCATGAATACCATCTTACCAGTGCTTGAAAAATCAAATTATATTGCATTTACGAAAGTGTAAATTTGCTTCTATTTTTCTTATATGTAGTATCTGAAAGAAGATATTTTTAATTTCTCATCGTTACTATTTCATTAATTTTCTCTCCATTGAATTACAGAAATGTAATTTGTGTTATTTTATTGTCTTTATAATGAGGAAAACTTTTACGAAATCATCATGAAAAATCCTTTGTACTTAAAAAAAAGTATGGATTTATTGCTTTTGAGTATAGATTTTTATTATCAACTCATCAATAAAATATACGATGAATAATAATATTTTAATTATATAAATTTATTTACCCTTTTATTTATCGTTAGGTCACACAGCAAATCAAAATCTGCTCATGGGGATAATTATCCAATTGATTTAATTGACGCGTAAAAAAAGAAAGTTAAAACTTAAATTTTTGTGGAAAAATTGGGACGAAATTTAAATAATAAAGGCGGTCGACAGGATAAATGATAGAGTAAAAGTGCAATCGTTACTGTCAGGTGCATGTAGCGCTGGCAAAGAAAACCCGTTATTAATAGCTAAGGGGTAACACAGGGGCTTCCGTTGGGAAATAATATATCTAATATATCGTGACCTTTCACAACTACGGCACTTGGAAATGTGGAGCAAAGTAGGGTCATGGTCGACAACTTGAAATTAAGTCTACGTAAGAAGTCACCTTCTCTATAACATTTAGATAATAGAGTTAGAGATACAACACATTTTAAATCCGCTTATAAGCATCGCAAACCTCCAATTCAACCCAGCTTTATATCTTCCCACAAAAAAAAACACAGTGAAATATTTATATTTAGTTTTGTGTGATCGTATTGTTATGGACAAAAAAATTATGTGTTACTGTTTACATGTGTATTCAATAAGGATTATTTGTGTGAACGCTTTATATAATCTGTAAATATAATAATATAAAAATAATAATATAATATGAGTTATTCTCTTCCACACATTTAGGAACTTCATACTCGTAGATAGTAGACATTATAAGATGGTTATTAACTTTAACTATCCCACCTTTAACTTAATGAAGTTTCCGAATCCATCCTTCTTCACCCTGACTCACTTACTATTAGAAACTGAGATTTGATTACGATCAATTTTCTGAATCCAGATGGAACTACATATACATATGTAAAAAATTCATTATGTTAAACTGGTTATGAACTTATGAACTTATTCTGATTTGGATTAAAAAATGGGCTGAAAAAATATGGGTTACTCGTATTAAATGTTTTTATAAAAATCATAATAATGATATCAATATAAGTTTCTTGCTTGTATAATAAGCAAGAAACGTTACAGCAAAATACTTCTTATTTGGTAATATAGAAAATTTTAGGCATTTCAGGCATTAATATTTTAACAGTTCATGAAGCTTTTACATAACTTAACTTTTTCTTCAAATTATAGTTATTAAGAAAAGAACTTATTTATTAATATTTAAGTTTGTTTAATATTCACATTGTTTTGCATGAATTAGTTTTTATATTATAAGTAACAAAATTTAAAATTGCAGAAATAATATCTAAAGTTTAATTAGAGCTGCAAATGAGAAAATCTTTTCATACAAGAATAGTTCCAAGGCGACGAGTACTGTTATTTTAAATAAAAATAAGACTGCGTTGTATTCACATTCCACACCAAACCGTAGTTATATTCCTTTGTGCTACTTTATAGTCGTCGTCGTCATCAGCCTATCGGCGCCCACTACTGAGCAAAGGCCTCTTTCTCACATGCAGAAGGTTTGAGTATTAATCACCACGCTTGCTCAAGATGGGTTGGTGATTTCAAGCGTATAATTGTGAAACTATAAGTCCAGGTTTCCTCACGATGTTTTTCTTTCACCGTATGTCAGTTGTGTCTAAATAATCTCAGAAAGTACATATGACTCCGAAAAATCACATTGGCACTTGCCAGGTTTGAACCCGCGCCCTCGGCAACGAGAGGCAGACCTTTTAACCACTAGGCCACCACAGACTTTATAGTAGCACAAAGGTATTCAATATGAACATAAAATACACAAAAATATTACAAAACAGGGACATGCAACAATTCTCGTTGAATTTACATACTTGCTTGACACATGACTCTCGACTTTTAAGCATAACACAGTCACATGGTAACAATGCTCTACATAAACCACAAACAATCTGACTATTCAAGTCTGCTGACCCGAAGACTTATCCAAATGGGACAGAGATTTGCCTTGTTAGTGTGGATTCTGAACTAACTGCAAGTACTCTTGGGACCTCTACGATTTTAATGAATTTGAATCATGTTGGTTTTTATGCTAAAAGAAGGCCGTGTATAAGGGTAGAGGGCAATAGGTCTAAAAATCTAGCAAAATGTTATTTAGTTTGATTTTGTTTTAGTTTCAAGTTAGTTTTTTTTACACCTTCTCTCAAAGGATCTCTCTTGGTTGACATAAAAGTTATAAAATGACATTTTCTACTTTTTATTTTATTTATCTCTCCAAACACAAAACACAATTGTTATAAACGATATATTATGATTAAAACTTTATAGAGATGAAATAATTTGAACATCATAAACGAAAATTTTCAAAGTCCTTTAAATACACGAACAGGGAGAGTGCAACATAAAAATTATTCATAATTTACGTGTTTCGAAGAAATGGATCACACTAACACATTATCAAACATGTATATATTCAATTTAAAACATATAGAAAAGCGTATAAAAGAAATATGTATTTGCAATATCATATTCTCAGCCAAAACGACTAAGTCCCGAATGTTCATTTATGTTACATACAATATTTAAAAATAGAAATTTTAAAAAAATTATACATGTAACGTTTTATTAATATTTTACTATTTTATTTTATTGTTTAAATCTACATATAATAATATGCCATTTATACATTAAAAACGTTCAAAATTGGAACTTATAAAATTTTTGTAATACACGAACCTCTCTGAGTTACCGAATGTCAATTTCTCGCCCTCGCATATATGTATATAGGAGGTATGCCGATGTGGGTTCAGTCGCTACGTGTAGGTAGGGCGTCGATGAGAGTTTTGGTTTATATTATGAAAATATCATACCGTTCTTGTGATGGTTGATATAATAATATATATAATAGATATCTTTGATATATTGATAACTATAATCAAAAAAGAAAAATTAAAAAAAAATGTCGTCATCTTCTATGTCGACGATATAATAATGAATGATGAAAAAAGATATCGCCATCTTCTATGACGATAAATGTATATATGAAATGATGATGATGATGGATATATATTATAAAAAATCCTCCTAAAAACCTTACTCCGTCGACAACAGCTCTGTGTTGACCGCCGACGGTCATCGCGTAGTACATAGTATACATCTCATAGGGTACCGTTTAAGAGTAAACTCAATTTCAAAAGTATTAAGTTTTTTGAATAAAAGGTAAAAAAGTAAAAGTATAAATAACACTAACAATAGTTATTGTAATTAATTTATATAGTTATTAATTGTATTTTTAGCCTAACAGAATCTTTATTTTACTAATCATTTCCTTTGTTTTATATAACCCGAGCAAAATATTTGTATTTATAAAAGGTAAATGTTTAGTTATACTATAAATTTATGTTAAAATAAAATAAAATAAAAAATAAAAATTTGTTTATTACTGTAACTTATACCTAGAAACAGATACAGCTAGGGAGCTCCTTTTAAGAAATGGAATTATCTTGTGTTAGGAGTCCCCGCTCTTCCACAAGCGGAATCAAGTACATAAAGGTAAAAGGTAACATTATTTTACAAAATAAGAATCATTTAAATAGGTAATATATAACTTAAATGTAGTTTTATTCATATAACGCGCATGTATGTTTGTGAGTGTGTGTGATAGTCAGTTGTAGTGTTTAAATAATTAGATATAAGTCTTCAAATATTTATGCAATTATTTCCAATAATTTTTCAGTTTCACTGTAATCCAATTCCTTTAAGTAGTCTTTTATCGTTTTTTTGTAATTATACGTGTTCATAAAAAAAGATGTTAACTTTACGGTTCATTTTAGCATACAAATAAGTAGCTTGTCTTTTAAATTGTTTTCTTGCAAAAATAATTTTTGCCGGGAGAAATGTGCAGGTTAATTTAACATTATTACGTCTCTTAGTTGACACTTCAGGGTCAAATTTAATGGACCCTTGCACTTTTACGATGGAGAGAGCAGGGCATACAGTTTTCTTACTGATAGAATGTTTCCATGTTCGTAGAGTTCGGTAGTTGGAAATCTGTATGACTTAAGGTTACATCACCTTTAAAATTGATCTTTGAACTCTTTCTAGTTCTAAGAATTTTGTTTTTGAAGTCCCACCCCAAATCGGAATACAATAGGATAAGACTGATTATGCCAAGGCCGTATATACTTTATTTAACAACTTCTTATTAGCAACGTGTCACAAGTTCTTAAAAACCCAGGTAAGTTTTCGCATTCTGTTAGCCACTAAATTAAGTTGAGCAATACCAGTTTAAATTTTGATCGACCATAATACCAAGATACTTTGTTTTATCTACCTTTGATATAAGCGGACATTTACAAGGTAGTGAAAGTTTATAATCATATTTATGTATCCTGATACTGTAGTCATCATGTGGCTGAGTCGAATTGCGTATAGAAAACCATATATATTTTGTTTTGGTTGTATTTATCGTAAGAAGATTATCGTTTAGCCATTCCGAAACCTGAATTAGCCCTAAGTTTGCGTGTTTGTAAACATCCTCCCAAGTATTGCCACAGAAAACTATTGCAGTGTCATCGGCTTAAGAGAAGACCTGACCTGAATCAATTTCTAATTTACAGAGGTCGATTTAGATATGTATATCAGAAAGAGGGTTGGACCCCAGAACACTACAAATATATTATAACAACTACAATTATATGATTATCTTCACCTAACTATTTTTTTTAATAACCATATAATCGCACGTTTCTACTTTCTATTATTCGAGACTTCAAACATAATTTAAACAAATCTATAATTTGTACATTTACCCGATTTTCGATTACTTTCCTGTAAACTGTATTGTTTTATATCTTTATAAAATATTGAGTAGTAATTAATTTTTTAGGCCGTGCCCGCTTATAAGTAGGGTCAAGGTTGAATATAAATAAGCTTTCAACAACATTGACTCCAGAAGTCCTTAATGTCCTTAAAAATTACCGCTATGAATTAACTCGCAGTTACTAAAAAATAGAGAATTTGTTTTCAATTATAATAAAATGTAACATTAAATTTCGCTCAAATATGTTAAGTTAGTTAAATTGTTTGACTCCATTCATTTATTTCAATGACAAAATTTCATTCACTCCTTTATTCTTTTTCACTCAAGCAGACTGGCGAATGTTGAAATCTTAACACTATTGAAAAATTCAGATTATTTATTTGTTTCCGTTGCACATTAACAGCTATTTAATTCTGGTACTACGTCAACGTCAATATTGAATTTTCCTATTATGGACGCCATTAACGCCAAGTCAGTCCGAAGGGATTGTTTTTGTTTACGTGGGTCAAGTTGATAGTTACAATAGATGTTATTTTGTATTTATTAATGTATACAATTATTTTTATGTTTTTATTCAACTTCTATTTAAAGCTAACGCATACATAAATGAAATAAAAGAGGTTTTAGTTATTTTACATATATCAAATTCTCATTAATTTTGTTTACACGCTCATACCGATTTTATATTATTTAGTGCGGGTTTACTGAATTTTTAAATAGCTACGAGGTCTCGACTTTGTTTTACAAATTAAATAAAAATGAGTCTTGAAATGAACATGAAATTATATAAATAGTAACAATATTGGTTATTTCAAAATTATTGAGTTCGAAATAACAATTAAAATAGTTGTAATTGTTTGAAGATAACAAACTTCTTGTTATTCAAAGTTTTAACAAAGTCCGAAGTAAATAATGTCGTGTTATTTGTTACAGGATTAAATGCAGTGAACATAGTTAAAGTATCCGTACCGGAGATAATACAGTACGGGGTACAAGACGCTGTGATTTTAGACTGTGATTACACTTACGGCAACAATACATCAGGATTGGTCGTAAAATGGTTTTTCAAGAACAAAGCGCGGCCCGTATATCAGTGGATTGCGACGCAGAAACCACAGGACATAGGTATATTACGGGGTCGAGTCGACTTGACTTATCGAGCATCGGAGGATCCATTAAAAATGCATAGAGCGTTGCGTATAGTGAAACTGAATACGGACATTTCGGGTAACTATACGTGTGTCGTATCTACATTTATGGAAGAAGATTCGAGAACCAGGCGAATGATTGTTTTTGGTGAGTGACTTCTTATGGACTTTCAATAATTTATGTTGTTGGTAGTAGATGGCGGATAGCGTTAGAACTCAGATATATTTTTTTTATATCAGTAACCTATATTTCATAACTTAAATTATGTGACTGCTGATCTCACTACGGTTACTGTTGAACTTAAACTGAGACAAAAAGTTATTTTTTAATTATTTCTATAAGAAAATATTTATTTATAAAATGTGCCTCTCGAAATAAATTATGTAGTTGTAACCAACCACCCCAAAGTACTCACAACAATGAAAGCATTTTGATATTTACGTGAGTTCATTGTAAAACGCGAACGTCATATAAGAAAAGAATATTTTGAATTTATTCCTTATGGAAGGCATTTAGCATTTATCCTTACATGTTATTATAATATTGCTATTTATTATCTTTTACTTATTATATAAAAACGTAGAAAGTGTTTAGATATTTTCCAATAGATAAATACTAAGAAGTTTAACTGATATAACACATCTGCTTTCCTTTATCATATTTAAATTATTATAAAAAATATTCATAATATATCAATAAAGAGGATTTTTCAATGTCTCAAGCTCTAGGAGTAAAATTTATTCTTCTAAAATTTTTTTGTAGAGCTATAGTATTAGTTTACATGCTCAAATAAGTATAAAAAATTTAGGTTAATAAATAAAGTTAGGTTTTATTTATACCAGCATCTTTTATCCGCTTCGTGTGTCTTTTTATGTACAAAATAGTCGTAATTCTCCAAGAAAGAGTAACAGGAGGCTTATTGTCATAAACATCACATCATGCTTGGATTTATATATCTCGAAGAGGTATTTCAGGCCTATAAACATTTTATTATTTGACGTAGTACCTTAAACAATAAAATTTTAATAGACTACATTTTTTCTGTTACTGAAAAATATTTTGCAGTATTCCAAAAAGTTTGTTCTCCTCCAGAAATTCTATCTATCTTGCTGTATTGTAATCAACATTTACGGTATTCTTTAAAAAATGTAGAAACTTGTTCGGAATCAAATCAAAATCTTTATAGCTAACTACTTTACTACTTTCAGACTAAGAAGTTAAAAATGCAGGTATATTTTTATTGCTTATTATTAAATGAAAGAATTGACAATATAGCAAAGGTTAATAATAACAAACTTATTGTAAGAAGGAATGTATTATTTTTATTTTTTATAATTATTACATATATATAATTATTACACATACGAATATCATGTTTGCCGTTAATAACGTTATCACGTGAAGGGTAATGCATATTTATACATTCTGCTTTTTATGCCGAAAGCTGCATATTTGGCTGTGTATCTTTATTAGAACCTTAGATGTCCTTGAAGTTAGAGATCAATGTATTTGATAAAATATTTTGTTTATATTTGTATTTATAAGCCACCTTTTTTTTTGAATAACAGTTCAAGGTGGTAAGGATAAGAGGAAACCATGTCGTGTTAGATATTTTATAAGGATTTTAATTATATATAAATTATGAAAATTATATTTCGATATACGGATAGGACCCCACATTTTTAGTCAACTATATAGGTGTTAACTCTAGTAATATTATAAAGATATACATTGGCTACGAGCTAGAATCCTCAGTAAAGGTTATATGGTTTTTGTGCGATAAATCATCTGATTGACGTTTAACGCTTCTTGAGAAGATGTAGAGGTTTCTTGATTTCTTTTCTAATAGCTAAATCCCTCTATATTGTCATAGATCTCCGACTATGAGCTAAAATACATCCAATTAGTATTCAAATTTCTCTTCTAAGGTCTTCTGCTCCTATCTTTAAACATTTACTTAAAAAATAAAAGTAAATTTTACAACTCGGTGTCAAAAAGTATTTTTTATTACAAATATCTCATTATTATATTATCAAATATTACCAATAATGGTAGACATTCTATCCAAAATACGTATTTTAAAATATTTGCCTCATTTTATAAATAAATAATAAAGAGAGTCGCAATGGTATTTCGGTTTCCTTTCTTACATTTAATATAATAGAAGGACCAGCACAATAAAGTGGCGGGGATTTACCTAAAAATGTAATATGTGAGGTGCTTATCAACTGCACGTTAGAACACAAGAATATAAATTTAATATTTAATAAAGTAATATATCATATAATGATTGAAACATTTATAAAAATATTGTGAGCTATTTAAATTTTTATGAATGGGATAAAAGATAAAGTGGTTGCTTTAACTCTTTTATTGAAGTTATTTTATTCTCATTTGTTTTTCATTATTCAAATCCTTAATTTGGTTAATATTTTTTTACATGAGTAACACCATTTATTAGACGTTTTCGGCTAGTAATTGTATGAAAGAAAATTCACTATCGCTATTAGATATACTAATGAAAGGGCATAAAATACACGTGATGCCATGTTTTTTTTTAGACTGCAAAACTTTGTTAAGCTACATACTTTAGCAAGCGATGGTTGAATCTTGAAAAGTAAGTAATTGATTATCTATTTAGCCTACCTATTTTATAATTCTCAAATAACTCTAAACTTCTTTTTGTTTTTATAGCAAATGTTAATAATAAATATATAATAAAAAATCTTTTTTATTTTCATTTGAACGGATACAAACACTCGGTATCGAAAATAAAACTAGACCTGAATTTTTTTCATCTTATTCAAATCAGAAAAAGTACTTTCGACTCATCAAGAACGCTGTTCTCAGATTGGGATAATCAAAAAAACAACTTTGCAATCCACAAATAGAATTTCATCTTGTTATGTAAAATATTTTTTGTTTATAAAGTGGTTTTGAATAAAGGTATATATTCATGAACGTCTCTAACATTCCAGTAAAATAAATATATATTACGCTATCATTACTGCAAGTTACGACCGCCAATTAGAAGTCACATTTTCCAAATTCTCTCAGTAGACCTAATGTCTCAGAATAACTTATTCATATATTTTGCTTATCCCCTATTTCATGTGACCTATAAAATATATTTTGTGTAGTTTTTCAGGTTAGCAGTTTATTGTTCTATCAGCAAATTAAAAATTTAATGAGAAAATTAAATAAGTATTGTTATGCATTTCAAAATGATTTTAATATTTAAATTTTCTTTTGAGGCCTCTATAGAATTCACTATTATTAAAATTCAAAATATTATGTTATTCTATGAATTGTTTGAATTTTTTATCATTTGAAAATTGTGTTGTATGAAAGAGATAGCTATTAAACAATAAAACCGTCTTGTTGTTTATTTCCTTTCATTTTCAAAAATTGTTTTTGGACCATCATTTCATATTAATGCCGTTCGCTCCAAAGTGTATTATTATTTCTTCAATATTCCCAAATTTCACGTTATTATTACAAACTTTATTATTATTTTAATAATGAAGCTTCGTCTAAAAAACAACTCGGTGTTAACCTATAACACAGATGTAATATAAATATACGTATTAAATACTAGCTTTTGCCGCGACTTCGTCCGCGTGGAATAGTGACTTCCGGCAGATTTTTGGTTTTTCCCACATAGTTCCCGTTCTTGTGGGATTTTCGGAATGGTCAAGTTCCCGCAGAATTTTCAGGATAAAACTATGTTTTTTTTTTCGAGTTCTAAACTATATCTGTATAATTTTTAAAGTAAATTTAATTATTTTAAAGAACTTCTGCATATACTAAATTTTTTGTTTTAATATCTTGTGGCAGAAGAACATATTGATTTTCGCCAAAACCCGATTTTGAGAACGATCAGCACTCGATTCCCGTTGCCGGTTCGCCAAAGTTCGGAAATTTTGTGAGGCTAAACGCTGCGAACGTTCTCTCCCACCGCGCCGGCCAGTGCAGAGAGCGAGTTGGTTTTGTTTCGGAGTTATATTTATCATTGTAATCTTTAAAGTTGAAATTAAGTTATGTCAAAGACAACTTTATTCACAATGAAGTACTCTTACCTAACAACATATTTATTTGTTTATGTTTGAACAAAGATTAAAAATTATTATGATGAACAACTTAAACAAATTATTTCGACCAAATTAGGTACCATAAAAACGGTTTTTGTGAGTTAATCTTAAAAGATAGACATATACTGTTGCGGACTGTTTTTTAGATCATTAAAAGAGCTATTATTCTTTAATACATACTTTTTGTGTATCTTTAACCGTTTTCACGGGGCACGCAAAAGAAGGCTTCAAATATGAAATAATTTCTCCCGTTTTTTATACATTTACCACTATATCTTTGCTCCTATTGGTCGTAGCGTGATGTTATATAGCCCACATCCTTCCTCGATAACTGGACTATCTAACACCAAAAGAATTATTCAATTCGAACCAGTAGTTTCTGAGATTAGCGCTTTCAAACAAACGAACAAAAAAACAAACTCTTCAGGTTTATAATATTAGTATAGATTTATTTAAACTTGGACAATGTATTGACAAAATTTTAAGGTATTTTATTATCGTAAATTGTATCACCCATAAGTGTAATATTTCAGTACCGGAGACGAATTTCCGTCTGATCCAGAACAAGACCGATGACGACACAGTAAACGTCCTCTGTGCGGCGGATGGAGCCTTCCCTGCACCAAACCTCACTCTTGCCACACTGGAAAGGTATGCTAGCTTTTTTGCTATAATTTGATATGAATTATTCTTTTATACATTGAATAATGTGGATATTTTACCAGAAATTTACATTATGCGTAATGCTCGTAGGTATTCACTCTCTTTTTCCTAAAACCAATTACTCCTAGTTCATCTTCGTTAATAATAAAAAATAACAAAACTATTATCATCACTTTAAACCTAGATTGTTATATATCTTGGTGATACGGGGAATTAATAGAGTTTATTATTAATTATATCTCACACTTTTCTATGTAATTTCAGATGCACAAGAAAAATATACTCGTATGTACTCATATTATCACAATATATTTTTATGGTCTAGGTACAAACCGTTGCTATTTAGAGATGCCACATGGCCCGTAAATGCACTTTCTGTTAATGCTACATCATTTGTATATGACACTTAAATAATTTTTCCGCAACGGTGTGTACCGACTTGTTAATCAGGACTGGCTATTAGTTAACCTCAAAATAGTTCCGTGATGTATATCAAATTATGAAGGATTCTCTAATTCAAACTTGTTCTATAATTATCTACAAATTGTTCTAAAAAATAGTAATACCGCCGTTTCAAATAATAGCCATTTGAAATAAATCTACTCATGATATAATTTGATTTTTTTTTCTTTATAATACAGTAATGTTTAAGCATAGCATTCTATTTTGAGTTTTTAATTAATTTTTAATGGTTAAATGTCTTAACTGTCTTTATAAACGTAATAAATCATTTTCTGCTATTTAAATATTATATTTATGTTTTCCAAATAATAAGCAAAAGCTACTCAGAATACCTTAAGCGGATTATGCTCTCAATATTTCAATGGATATTTATTCTGCTATTTCAGTTGCCACAAAATAATTTTTAAGCCTTTAATGTATTTGAGAGAGAAAGATAAATTTACAAAATAGCGTAGCAGTATATTAGAATATAGGAAATTAAGAATTACTGTGTTTTTTGAAAAATTTGCATTGATATTATTTCATTTATTGAAAACTTGCATATTACCTTATAAAATAAGGTAATATGCATATCCATATAGCTATTTTCTCATGAATTAGCGAAGTTAAAGATAAAAGTAATTACATAATAGAATAAATATTCAAATTTGTAATTTAAATTTTAAAGCAACATAAATAAAATTTACGATTAGGGAGGCTACTTTATTTTCACTTGATAGCCAATTTACAATATAACATTACATTGTGTGTTTTGGTGCTACCTGCTTACTATCTTATATATTAATAATATGGTTTTATATTTCATCCATCAATGAATTTAGATAAAAACTTAAAAGTGGTAACTACCTTGGATGATACCGTTACATCATGTTACGATGTACGTTTGATGTAGATTTCATAAAATCAAAAGAACATAGAACATAAACAAATTTATTTTAAAAATTACAAAGACCGTTAAAAAGATTCTAGGTAATTCCGATTAAAGAATAAGACTACCAGAACCACACAGAACTCATTCTGATCTGTAAGGATCCGAACTGAACCATACTTCAAATGATAATGATAAAACATGATTCAAAACATGTCAATTCATAATAATTATGTTTTTATATTAATATCTTTTCACAGGCGATTGGATGGTGTTTCTCACAGTCTAAAACTCGTGAACGGACGATATTCTGCTATCGCGAGTGTTACGCTCCAGGACGCTGATCTACCTACGCCAGCCGAGTTTATATGCACTTTACGGATACCCCATGCAAATTATGCTGTGCGAAAAGAAGCTATATATTATCCAGGTTAATTTATCATTAAATAACCATCAATATATATTTTCTTTACATTAGAACCCTAAGTAACGCCATATACTTAGTCGGTCCCATAATGTATTGGCCTGAGATAGCTCTACGCGACAAGTCGCTACATGTTGTATTGCATTAAATAGTATTTTTTTCGTGTACTTAATATAAGAAACACGCATCGACATGAAAAGCGTCCTAATTTAGCTAGCCTTTTATTAACGAGTTTTTTATGTTGAAAACTATGTATAAAAGTGTCATAAAGTAATTGTTTATAAAAGGGTGCATCCCGTGCTCAAACAAAAAAGTGATTGGATAAGCTTGCATAGGGAGTTTTCCAATTCTATAGCGCAGTGAAAAATTGAGTGAAAAATTTTCATCTCAGAGTTGAAACCTACGAAAACATTGGCTACGACAATCTGCCTGTGGAATTGCTAACTCCCTAAACGATTGATGAGTGACCGATGTTTGAAAATAACAGAAGTTGCAACTAGGCGTTTCACGAACATGTTCACATAAAAAAGTGAGTGCAAGATGAGTACCGAAACTTCTTGCCAGCGCGGTACAAAGACAGGAAAGAGTACACTGCACTGCGCAGTTTTATGATATTTTTTTTTCTTTTTGGTAGAAATTTTAAGACTGTTCTCGAGCGGCTAGTGTATAGTAATAGAACTATAATTTTTTTTATTATCCACAAAGCAAGGTCAAGTAAATGGAATGGCATTATAATTGTAAAAAGACAAAAGTGCAACAGTCGTCTAAAGTGCTGATGTTCACAATGTTTTAGGATTTTTACAGCATTTTGATGATGGATTCTAAATGCAGTCATCGACTGCGAATATCATGTATCTTTAATATATAAATGACGAGACAAGATAAAGAAAAAGCGTAAAGGCAAGCTGTCTAAAGTTGTGCTGTTACTACATGACAATGCTCTTGTTCATGTCGCTGGTGTTTCGAGGGACGCAGTTCGTAAATACGAGTTCACAGAAGTGGAACATTTATCTTACCGTCCACACATTACCCTGTCCGAATGTTAGTTATTTTCACATTTAAAGCGGAACTTAAGAGTAAAAATTTCTTCAGACGCTGAATTGTTGCAGGCGTCTTTGATCATTTTAAGGAAAACAATGACATATGAATATTTTTAAAGCTTTTGATTCACAGAAATCAGAAGTGTGTTTGTGATGAAATAGGATGAGATAAAACATTTCTTGCAGTGAACCTCTTGAATAATTTTATGTTTCGTTAATACCATTATTATTATAAAAAAAACTCAAATAGAATAGTCGATATAACATTCCTTATTATAGAATCGCGTTGAATCTCTTCAAGAATTACCTATAGTATGAACGATTAAAATAAAAATTTTCATTCAATAAATAGATAAAAAAAGCATTTATCAAAATTTATACGTTTTTAAAAATTTAAATAAATACTTTTAAATATTTTGTGGCTTAGAAATCAATTAATAAATTACAAGTTAATTGCAATATCATTATGTACACATATACAAGATATGAACTTATTTTTTAAACTGTCTAAATAGTTTTTATATATTCTTTTCAGGTTTATTTATTCAGAGAGGTGTATTTCATTTGTTAAGAGAAATACACACAAGAGATTGAATTTTATGTAATTCGTAGAAATAATTAATATTTTACCTTTTTTACTAGGACCTATAAGCACTACCCCGGAACTGCCGACCGCTGCTGATATGCAGCTTGCAGCTGCGGTGGGGTCAAAAGGTATTTTTACGTATTGATGTTACGATAACATTTGAAACTCAACCATTAATTTCTACTTCTATATCATAAAGCAGTCTTATTAGAATCAAAATTTTGCAACAAATGAATTGAGTTTATAAGATTTTTATATAAAATTTATCCATAAAGTTTATCCTTAATTATGGATAAGAATGGAGTTTACGAGTTGCTCTGAACTCCTTACGAAAATTTTATGTTTACATTTAATACCTACCCCTTTTTGGAAAGTAAAGTCCTAGAGAAAAGTGGTGATTTTATTTCAACAATTAGTGCAGTTATTTAAGTAAAGACAAGATTTAAGATCCAATTATACTGTTTAGGCAGCTGTAACTTAGATAGAGGTATTCTTAAGGACATTAAGTTTAAGAGCTTAATGTCTATTAGAGGTTTTTCTATATTTTATAAAGTGGTGTTCATAATTATTGTATACAATTTAAAACTAGCCTACAATATAGTTAACACATCTCAAAGAAATAAACACAAAATGTGTTCATTTATAATATTGTCTGGGATTGTAATATTACTAAGATATATATAAATCTTGTACGTTATAATATTATTACATAATTGAAATTTGTATGTGATTACTATTTTTTTTTTGTTTCAGGTTCCAGTTATTACGCCGCCCTATCAATAGTCCTGCTATCGTTGGCTCAATTATGATTTTAGAGTAAATAGAAACAAAATAAGAAAGTAATTTTTTTTTTAAACACCTATTAAGTAGTAATTAAATATCTGTAAATATTTGTTTCAAGTTTTGATGTCAATATTTCAGATTTCACGCAAAATGAAGGTTGCAAAACACATCTGCATGTTTAAATATCTAGTCATGATATCCAAACTTACAAAGATTACGTGAATCATCCAGTACTCTCAGGAAAAAAGCTTTTTGTGTATTACTTAATACTAACTGCGAGCTAAGATATACTATTAACTTGATATTTTAATGTAGGTAAAAATTTATACACATTATATTAAAAATGAATTTCCACATTATTAAGTATTTTAAATAACAAAACCATAAATCTTAATGTAAATAGCATTTCTTGGAATATATCAATGTTTGTTATTCAAAGTGTGGGCCTACAATTGCACGTTTTGTAACTAGGTGTTAGATAAGGTATAATTATAGAAAATGTATTATAAGATATTTGTTTGAATACATTTTTCAGATTATTAAGAAATAAAAGCACACATCTAAAATTGGTCATATTAAAGACACTAATTTTAAAACTATTAAAATTAAAAATTATAATTACAGAAACGAGTATTTTATACGTAATTTGTATTATACTCCGATCATAATTATATGAACTAGATAATAATCTTCGACTGACAAATCGCCACTCAAAAACGATATATTCGAAGTGTATTAAAGTGAAAAGTTGAACTTTAAAAGTTGAGCATCAATTTTCAGAATAGGAAATGGAAGGCATTTGCCTGTCAATATGACAATTCGAGGTATTCGTAGCCATCAAAAACTTTATTACACTTTACTCACGAGAGTATCGTGAGATATAGAAATGTCTTCAAGGTTATTCCGATGTCTTGTTATATATTTCCCATTAAAGAAACTTAAACAGAAATGTTACAGTTGAAATATTATAACATAGACATAATTTTAGACAAAGCTACGAGTGTGAAACACAATCTAGTTATGAAACGTTTACTGTATTGTAAGTTAGTTTTGTTGTACTTAATATAATTTTAATGACGCTTACTTAATTAGCATATTAAAATCACAAGCGTCACACTTTGAATATAAAATAATATAAGTGAAACCAGTTTTATTATCACTATAGTTCTTGGAAATTTCCTATCATTATTATCACCACGGTTGACAACATTCTGTTTATGGTAGAAGTTGCATAAGGTACCTGTGAAGGTAATAAACGATTAATTATATATTAAACTTTGAAATGACTTAATTAGCAATAGAATAAAATAAAATAGAAAGCAAATTAAAAATATTAGATGCTGATGAATATTTTAAATTTGGATAAAATTTTTATTCGAAAATTTCATATCAAGGAATAACCGAATGTACCACATCTAAAATATTAAGAGACCATGAAGATACAAAAGCAAATAGTTATTGATGTAATACCACTTATTAAGCTATGTGGGAAGAGAAAATCAGTCAATATATGTATATGTTTATGTATAAAGTCTATCTCAAAATAATTTTTGTTAAATTTTATGAAGGATGTTGTTATTCTTCAGAAACAGGGTATCGTAATTTTTTTATTTAATTTAATAATAATTTATAACTATATAATTATGAATTTATGGACAATATTGTAAATCTAAATTTAGATATTTGCCCTTATTGTTAAATTCCATAAGATATGTTTTCCAAGACTTTGTGTCACTATGCTTGTTTTTCAAATTTTTTAGTCATAATTTTGTGAAATTGGTAAAGTAAAAATTAAATACTTGTAAATAGTTTTATCAAAATTTATAGTGTACGTTTTTGTTAATTCGCTGTAAATATGCCATTAAGGGATAAAATCCAATCAAAACTTTTGCGAGTTTCGAAAATAAATGAAACAGTCATTGTGTAATTTGCATTTTTATTTAAGCATTAAAATTATGCCATAACGAGTGTTAGCTGAAAACAAAGATAAACAATATCTGAAAGATAAAAATTTTTTTTAGATCCTTGAAAATAATTCTAAAATAATTTATCAGTTATCACATATAAAATAACAGATTTCTTTGTTTAAAAAATACCATATTTTAAATAGACGATACTTCTTAAAATTCAATGGATTCACCATGTAGATGGCGGGTCCATTGCAATAGGGACAGGAGTTTCAACAGGGTCAAGGACTTACGACCCAGGTGTAGGTTGAAGGTGAGCGCTTACCTACAACTACTAGGGCTGCTTCGAAGTGCTTGGAACGCCAAGAACAAATTGATGATAGTTATATTGTAATGAAAATAAGTATGTTTATTTTTTAGGAGCTTGAAAATAATTAGAAGAGTTTTTCATAATAAGCAAACAATCTTAGTAAATTATATCCAATATTTTAATTCTCTAAAAATCAAGGTTGGTGATATGTAGGTGGCACGTCAGATAATAATTTATTCACCATATTTGATGTTGTCATAGATGCATACATTAAACGGATATTTTTATAAAAATTACTTTGATCATCAATATGGTATGTTTCAAAGTAGGATAACATCATAAACTGAGTGCATATATACATACATATATAGAGGTGAGTAAGAATGGTTTACACATAACTGTAAAAGTATTTAACGCGCATAAGCTATATATAAAAAAAAATTGTTTTATATCTTTAATTTGTGGTATTCATCCGTACAAAAACGTGCACAGCATATTCGTTATGTACAATGGAGTAAGTCACAATAGTGTATGTAAAAACAGATTTTCACGTTTTGAATGTAATAATTTGAAATGTAAATTTTCAAAACCTGTTTAAATCCTCTCATAGATTCTAGTTGAAATAAATATGAAAGTTAACTTCAAAATTGTAAACCGAAAATTTTGAAAAATATCATTGAAAATTAAAAAAGGCAATCAAACCTATTAAAATAAACTCTCATACGCGTAATTGGTGTCGACAATCTACAAAGTAAAAAATCATAATTTAATTATTTGACTTACAGACTTGATTATATTAAATATTGGATTTGCTGATTATTATCTAAAATAAAGATTAAACATATTGCTTTTTTTACAAATTAAATATATTATTGTCAAAATATTTTTGATTAATTTTAAGTATTCTTTTGCTTCATACAAACTGACTAATAATATGAAAAATCAGCAACAAAGCTTTCAAAGCTACTTATTCTCTTTATCTAATGGAATAAAAGAAAAAAGTATAGAATATAATGTGTTATAACTACTTTATTTAAAAAATCTAACGATATATTGGTAAGTGTGGACAACTGTGCAAATTTATTTTGAACAGTCGAAGGTTGTGATCAATAATTTAGTTCAGTAAATCGAGTAAGAGCCAAGCCAGGATATTTATTATTCAAGAAGTCCGAAACGGAACGAAAATGTGTTTTCAATTGTTTTCAGTGGTTACAGAACATGGTCCAGTTTGATTGTTTGTGAGTGTTTTTTATTAAATATATTGATCTGTTTAAGTTTCAAGTAATATCCAAAAAAAAAATTTGATAAAAAAGATATCAGACATCGTAACCTAGAGACTGAAGGATTTTGAGCTTTTTAGTTACAGTGACCAATGACTTACGGCTTTTATTATTCACTGCTGAGTTTGAGGCTGTGAATGTTTCTCACATCAACAAGTGTCAAATATTCTAAATCTATGTTTGGTGTCAACTAAACCTTGCGTCGGGGTTGTAAATTTACTCAGAATTCTTAAGAAAAACAATACTTTTCAATGACACACTTACTTTTACTCTCAAAGTTCTATAACGTCCTTACTGGAATTTTACTTTCACTTTTAAATGATATAGTTGAAATGAAACAATATAAATTAAACATGTTATAACCATTGACTGATTGAGTGATTACTGTCTCTGGCATATATATGGATTAGATTTTGAATCCACTAAAATGATGGTATACTATTGAGTTCTTTTTCTTCTTTATAATAGAAATGTTATTAATATGTATAAAAAACACAAAGGATGAAATGAAATCATAACAGTAACAGAATAATTATTTCTCTAAACATGAATAAATACAACTTAGAAGAAATTAATACTGTTTTATGTATGTGACTATAAAATACGAAACATTTTTACTGCTGAACATAATATCCAAATGAAATGTGGCACGAATTGACATTTAAGGCGTTACGCTTGAATTACCCCTTTTCTGAAATGTCATTGACTGTACAAAGCTAACATATTTATTATTATATATTAAGTTAAAGTCTTTAATGAGAGGTTGGGCGTATAAACATTTAATGGAACAGAAAAACTTTTAAATAATTTTATTTAAATAAAAAATATAATAGTCAACTTCTCTAAATCATACTAAGCATTAAAAATGCTCCTGGATTTTAACATACCTTTTAATTTTAAGTTCCCACACCACTATTAGACAGTAATTATATTAGCAACGAGCTCTATCGTAAATTGTACCGTTTAATGAATTTATTTCTTTCTTTAATTCGATAGAAATAAGCTTTCAATGATGTAGTGACATGATGATAGATCATCAATCACAATAAAGAATTATCTCGTGAGCGATTCGTTTGAACAACCCTCATTAACATGAGAGTGCTATTATAGTTATTGCTGATATTGTTTTCCAGTACTGACATTCAAAATTTTTTCTGGATCACATTTTACATAGTATTCACCATTTATTAATAATTTTTTCGTCCAATCACATTCCATTTTTAGTTTTCTTTTAATCACATACATAACGTCTCACATTTTAACATCATTAATCGTAAATACGAGCAATTCATGACCGTAAAGTGTTATGTAAATGGGAATGGTACCAATTATAACTTGAAACTACTTTTAACAAAGGAAACAATTATGGGAAGTTATTTATTATATTTATTAGACTTTCATTATATGTGGAACTTATTATTATGTAAAATAAATTATTGTTTTTCTTTTAATATTAAACAGGGCACCCGAGCAGACTGTCTATATTAACAACATAGATTTGCGGATGTGTTGCTACCATTGATTGGAGAAGAGGAGAAGGAAAAGGAGGGGAAAATAGGAAAGGGAGATCACTCTCACTCATCAGACTAAACGCAGCCATTAACGGCTACTTCACGCCGATCTTCTGTGAGAGGGTGATACGGTCAAGCCCGTCCCTGTTCAAGCTGCAGTAATTGACCACAGCAAGGGTCTACATCTTTTTTCTTCTTTGTAATTTAAATAACAAAATAAATTCAATATCAAATATAAAAGTAATGAAAAAGGAAGCGATTTGATGAAACTAGATAACAAAAAGGTTGTTTCTTGCTGTGCGCCTGGTCATTGGATGATAGAAATGGGATAGAAAAATTATGTTATGTAATTCAGGTGCACATTCTCTGAAGTGTGTCCTATAAAATCCTTAGAAACTATCTTTTTTTAAAGTGTTTTTAAGTGAAAATAAAACTTAAAGTCAGCGTTTAGTTATGCAAGGAAACGACAGTAGGTTATTTTGTGTGGAAAATTAAGAGCATTCAAAATTTCGTTACAAACGTATCGAATACAGTTCCCGTCCAATAAGGCCGAGAGCGTGCCGATGAAGCGGCTAATTCAATCAGTGATATCTATCCAAAGACCCAATTTACCTAAGTGATTCCCAAAGTTAGGGTTCGTTATTTACTCCTCATTCCAAGAACTAGTGAAAATTATACCTATTATATTAATATATTCGCTTGGTTTAATCAAATAAATATCTTTAGTCTATCCGTCATTATTATAAAACAAGTTAATCCAAAACTATATAAATGTATTTGAAATTGGATTCTAGAATTAAATTAACGGAGTAAAATAGTTTACAGAACATTCTACGAAATATAATTTGTTTATCCTGAACAATTGCCTTTACTGAAACTGTTATGTATTATAGAATTTATTTCACAAATTACAAAAACTTTACGTCCTCCTCGCAATACTCAATAAGATTTTTGTAAAGAACAAATCAGTTTAAATTACAAGATTTAATTTTTAGACGTATATCTTTTGTTTTTCAATAAATACATATTTAACAAAAATAACTCACTATTTACGGTATGGCCCTGTGGCAGATGTGTTAACATTTATCATTCGACTCTGTTGCGATTTTAAGCTCCATTGCACTCTCATTGAATTGCAGTTCGAATTCTTTCTGTATTTTGATTGCTTGCATTTGTTTTTATTATCATCAAAACAAACAGTTTTTAGTTCACGCAACAAAATGTTTAGTTCACGCAACTAAAATTGTGTTTATAATATTCATGTCTGTATAGTTATAATTATATACTGAAGTTAGAGTCTTTTATATACTTATAATATTGTATTACTAAGGTAGTGGCACTTTCATAGGATCTCATCACCCCTACTATCCTAACAAGCCTTGAAATGTATAAGACTCCTTGACCCAGTTTTTCCTTCTCGGTGCATCTAAAAAGACATCACAGAAAATAACGGTCATGGAGAAAAATAGATTTAATATATTAATACCTTTATTCAGTAGTTGTGTAATCATTATCATTAAAACAAATGCCTTTTCTAAAACTCTATTTGAAAATGTCACAACTTTCTACCATCCTCTGAAAATAGATGAATCTGTAATTTTTTTGTTTTTGTTTCCTACTTCTATTTTATCTTAAATAAAAGTTGCGTACATGCTGTTCCTGTCTTAAGAAGTATCAGGACTCATTTTCATACTTTTTAGTTGATTTATAAAATTTCAAAATAATATTACCACTGACAGACACTCACATCTCGTCTGCCCGTGGTCACGGTTGCTGAAAAGTAGCCGAAACGTCGGGAGTATGTAGTTTTTCTAAAATAAAACGCGAAGTAAAATCCGAAAAATATTAGTTTCATTTAAATATTACCACTATTTATGCGGTACACTAATGAACTCGTTTAGTTACTCTGACGATTGAGACGAATAGTTATTTAAGTGACTAGTTATGAAGCTAATATTGACTAAAGTTTATTAAGTATCAATAGAAATAATAAAACATAAGTTACTCAGTCGTTGAAACTTAATTTGCTTCACATAAAGTGGCTATTTTCGATTCATACGTCTGTAGGGTTTTACAAAACATGTTCCTTTGGATCCAGTTTCCTTAAGTCCGTATATCCATGTTATAAGTTTGTCAGTCTGATTCAAAATTTTAATTTTTTATACAAAATACTTTTTGCTGGACTAGATATTTTGAAACAACTTTGGTGTTAGTAGAAGACTCATAATAATCATTGAATGAAATGCTGTTAAATATTTTAAGAGGTATTTAAAAAGTATTCACTTTAAAAATGTAATTTTAATGTGGTAATCGAATACCATTCAATTTATTTACTTCACACCTATATTAACAATATTAATATCATTAAATAAAATTTTGCTACTACAGAATTCCTAGTAATTCTTTTTAATATTCATTTATTTAATCTTGTTTGTAATGATGCCACTTCAAGTTATTTTTAAGATAAAAGTCTGTTCTGTATGTTGAATTTGTTTTGAAAGCTTCTTTTAACTTTTTGAAGATATTTGTGATTTTAGAATTGTATTAATATAGTCTAACAATACCATTTGTAAAACCTTTACATCACAGTGGATTTAAGATTAAATATTTTGAACTAATAATTTTTTGCTTTGAATGTAACGTAATATTGAAAAGATCTTATTTCTCGCCAATGTTTAATATGTATAATAAAAATTTTCTTTTCCTAATGTATTAAATCGAATCCTTCACAATAGTCACGGTGTGGAGGTATTATGTGATTGGAATTTTGAAAACTATCGTATTTTGCTTTAATAAGTAATTAATATTTATTAAGAAGAAGAAGTAATTAATATATAATAAAAATAAAAAAGTAAGTAAATTATGAACTTGTGAAGATACCTACATTTATTTTTTAGGGGATAACAACAGTTTTCGAAAATACAATTGGCATTAATTAGACATTTTAGATATTCATTTACTATATTTCCGCTTCTAAATCTGAATATTTTGATTGCTGTCCCTTTCAATATTTATTTTGATCAGATTTGTTTGATATCTGGGCCATCATGATCTATGTTTATATCTATTGCTGTTGCTCTGTTGTAATACATGTGAGGTACCTATACATACCTATATGTACATACTTTAAGTTCTATACCATTTTTTAAATTAAGGTTCGTAGTATGATCTTATAATAGGATTTTGTTATATTTCGATTAGTGTAATGTTTCAATAATATATTGCATAGTTTGTGAGATTCATAGATTAGTGTGGAATAAAATAATAAACAAGAAATCAATCAGAATTTGGTAATAATTAGTATAGAAATGTGTTTAGAGAACGTTAGTCCACGTGATACAGTAATAATACAGTTTCGCACACATGAACGGGAGATGTTAGAGTAATCTTGTTATGGTGGCGTATTTGTTGATGTGTTGAACTTCAAAGTGAATTTAGTCTCTGTTTAGTTCATTTATTACTTCCAAAAGAGTATATAAGACAGACAGGTTTGATGTAAACCTTTAACTAAATTAGTATATTTTCTTATTAATAGTGATTATATTATTGTAAAATTTTGTTAAAAAATTTTTCATTTTCATTTGTTTTTGTGGACCTACTTTGTATGAGTATTAATAATATTAGAGTAAATATCACAAAATCATATTTCAAAATTACCAAAGCGCCTTATAAAAAAAATATTATGGTATTTCTTTGCTTAAATGAAATTTAAGTACTTCTAAGACTAAAGAAAGTTTTACTAAGTCAAAAGTGAAACTAAAACGAGTTAATAAAATTTAATTACTTTATGAATTAAGTCACAGTCACAATACATTTTCGCGTAAGTCGAAAAACGTGAGTTGATTTGTAATATCGTCTGATATAAAGTTAAGCTAAATTATTATTCTTTTTCGGTTTTTTCAAAATTATTTTTTAAGAGCGTATACATCTACCCCACTGCAAGGTCTCAAGACACGGCTAGCGCATTCCGCGTACATCCTAGGCATTATGCGAGAAAGTTAAGAATTCGTATGAGGCAGATGCCAAATTACAAGACTAACTGACAGACACATTCATTTCGTCTCCCTGTGTTCACCGTTATTTAATAAAAAACGCATAGTATCCGAAAACCTTAGTTTTTTTTTCATTGAAAACACGGAATAATCTTAGATATAATTATTATATAATTGTTATAGTCTTGCAATACATCATAATCGTTGTGTCTACCATTAAATAGATAATTTTATTGGAAAGCTTTATAACTATCATACCATATCATATACATACTCGTAATTACCAATGATGTGTTTCACAGCTCGTGTGGTCTAGCCTAATTTTATATGAATGAATATACACAAGTCCATATTTAACAAAAACAAATTCAAGTTTTCTAATGAAATTTTTCTGAATGAAATGAAATTTAAAAAAATGTATTGAGACTCTGATGTATTCTGAGTTTCTTTCGCCGGTTCTTCTCAGGTCAGGGTATTTTCTTTTCCGAACCGGTGGTAGTCTCAATATGACCATCAATAAGAAAGTGTAATACTTCTATATTGAATAAAGTTGTTTGAGTTTGAGTTTGAGTTTGACTGTTCCAATTAAAAAGGACGTTTTCCTGGAAAACTAACGTATGAATTCTATGTAGTTCCATATAAGCAAATGCTTAACCCCTCCCTCTATCCGACTTCATGATTTTTTAGTTTTTTATTGAAAACTCGTTTATAAAATAGAAAATATAGAATGAAAATACAAAAATATATCACTACTTAGTATACAGAATTATTTAGTCTTGAATAAGTTCACAAGCAAAAAGTTCATTTGAAATGCATATATTCTGATTCATATGTTTTATTCTCATAGGTAATAAGAAATAATATCTATTATCAAAGTATTTGAAATTACTAACTTGTTGAGTTTTTGTTTGAAAGAAATAAATATTCTTTATTCTTATCTAAACAACCTAAGCTAAGCTACATCATCATTTAAGAACTTAAGGCATCACTCAGGAACTAAGATTAAGTATGCTCTTTAAAAATATATTTGTACAGTACCTCAATCTACTAAGTAGTTCAATTCAGCTGATAAACTAATGCAACATGTTGAATAAAAGATATTTTTCTTGGATAAAAAATTAAGACTTTTTTCAGCACTTCCAAGTGATTTTGAGAATTTAAGACATAATATACCAAATTATAATGTAAATATTTATCATCAACATCATAAATACACAAGTTATAGCATATTACATTATTACATTTTTTACAAAAAATAAGTGCCTATCACAAGGTTGCAAAATGCCGGTTATTTCAATTTGCACCTTAAAAAAATTAATTATGCAGTAATAAAGCTCTCCAAAAATATTTAACACGAATCGAGTATAAATGTAACGCTTAATACTTTATGCATAAGTAATAAAATAGAAGGAATATTTGTATTTTAATTTTATCTGTGAATTAATATTTAAAACAGTTAATCACTAACTTAAATAAATTGTAAAAGTTCAAGTTAAAACCATTTGCTACGTTATTTTTAAAAAGTTTTGTGTATTATATGTATTTCAGGTTCAGCAACTTTCTGATCAAATTATTGCACCAAAAAAAAAAATTGAAAATTTCAAGACTACATATTACCTATACTATTCAATGGATTCACCGTGCCGGTGCCGGGTCCATCGCGTTGCAGGGAGAGGAGCTTCATCAGTGCCTGGGACTTGCGACCCAGGTGTAGGTTTAAGGGGCCCCTTATCTAACGCGCGTTCAACCTCCTCTCTACCTTACCAATATTGAAAGAACCTACTAGTTCTGCCTTCGACGTACGTTCCAAGTATGAATTAATGTTAGTTCTGAACAGGCCAAGTCTTTTAGGAGGTTATAGAGAGATTTAGCTGTTATAACTCTCGCTCCCACCTCTACCGCGTACAAATAAACGAGGAACCTATTTCGAGTTAGTTCGTTAGTGAGCTTATAATACTTATTGACCTTGATGGCATGGTTTTTGGGGATGTTGGTTTCCCAAGCCACCGTAAGCTCTATCATCACAACGCGCTTTAAAATACGCGAATATAAAAATATGTCTGGTCTGGAGGCCGACGCACAAATATCCTCGGGGATTTTGTATTTTTTATTCATGCCTAAAGATTAAAATTCATTGCACGTATTATAAGAAGTATGACCTACTTTTTTGAATAGTAGCAGTAATCTTATTTTACGAATTAAAATTTTAATCAACTTTGAGTATTCTTTTCTGAAGCATAAAGAACTGTTATTCGACTTCGGACTTATCAAATATCAATAACCAATTGATTTCGATACGGCCAATACAGTATTGTTTGGTACGAAGGAAAAACTAAAAATATATTGGTACATAAATAAATATTTTATACATAAACCTATACTATTTTGGTCTTGCTCATATTTCTATCTAATAGGACTCGATTTAACATTTTAGTCGCGTCTCTCACTGACCTCAAAGAATTTCTTTCCCGATTGACATTTAGTTACAATAAATGTTCAACGAAAATTTGTATACGTACGTATAAATCACAGATAAATAATAATAATGTTTAACAATCAGTTATCACGAGTATATTTGTTGTCTCAAACATGTGTTCACTCGACTTAGGAGAGATATCTATCACTCACTTTAAATAAATAAATAAAAGGAGAATTAAAAACAGTACAAGGACAGTAAGGAATATGAACAGGATTTGATTATCCGTTATGATCATTGTGGTGAAGACAATTATATGAAGTATTTAAGTATTTAATGAAATATTTATTTTTTTTTGTTGTTTATTTATGTGTACGATTATAACATTCTCAGTTTTTACTTTTTTTATGCATTTTAGCAATCATTAATATTTTATGTTTACACTCCGGAATGAATTAGGCAAGAAAATTTGTATTCGTTAGGAAGTATTATTCTATTAATACTTGTATTTTCGTAAATTTAAAATTAAAAAAAAAAACAAATCAAATTAAATTATTTCACTTACATACAGAAGAAATCGTATTTTAAAGTTACCTGATAAGTAGAAGAAATATAGTATTTTTTGTATTTTATTTCAATGAATGGAACGGATAAAGTGAAAAAGCCGCTTTTTTCTCAATTTTAAATTTAGAGTGTATATAATATGCCAGAACTCTTTAAAATTAAATAAAAGTAAAAAAATATATTAGGACGACACCCATTAAAAGATGAGGGGAGTACTATAAAAACTAAAGGATAAATAATTTACGGGCGATCAGAGGTCCGGAAGGATATTGGGGTGGATATATGGGTAAGAATGGGTTTTCTCGATTTCCGGAAAATCTAAAAGTCCTAATGAAAAATGTGATATGGCAAAGCTGTAGGTACTAAAAAGATCTCAAACTTTTGTATTTAGACTTTTTATTACTTATTTGTTTTTTATTGTTATCTTTTACAAATTTTCTAGAGTATGAGGTATATTTCAATAGTATATTTCCTTATTATATCATAATGGTTCTTTCATAGCTTCTTCGTTACAACAATTAATTCTTTTAAAATGTTGTTCTATACGCACAAGTTAATGGATGTGATTGCTTTTAAAATATTGCAGAAAAGAAAAATAATAAATTTAAACCCTTAATTTACAAAAATAAAGCACGCGTAGTATATCCGAAAAGTATTAATTTTCCTTTAAATTAATAAAAATCGCTAAAGTCTTAGATCTCATTAAGGACATAATCTTTTTTATTTTATAAAACTGTTATTTATTTTTAAAAAAATCCTTCAGGCTCTGTTTCTATTCAGTGCTTATAAAATATTCATAAACTTTTCAGAGTAAAGAAAGATTATGGTGCCATGCTACATAATATATATACCCTATATACATAAATAATTTTTAAACATATGGACAAACGTATGTTTGTTTGTTAAAGAACTTTTACTTAAATTCTTATAATAAATTTACAGGAACCAACATTAACTTAATTTTTTGTATGAAGTTTTAAATTAAATAGCAGGATAACCTAATTAAATAGCAGGATTCAGTTTTACCAAATATATTTTGTGGCTACCGGAGATCCTTGTTTTATAACTGTTAATATCTTAATGATAACTACTAAAAATAATTTAAAAGTTTTGTTTTGAACTGTATTTTACTGTATACTTTATTGTTTACTTTTTCTTTTTCATTCTTCTTGTTCTACTGTAGACAAAATTTTGATAAGTAGGATTAGTTTAAAATTTAATTTATGCTTAGTTATTAACAATAACTTATTTAAGGTTTATTTTCGATAGCAATATAGCAGTCTATGTTAACATCTTATTGTGTATTGTTACAGGCTTGCGCTTGATTATTAGAAGGCTTTGCTAAAGCCAGAGCCATATTCATGTAGGTGTATCACTTTCAATAAACGTCAAATCATCGGCATCAAAATTCACCTTAGTACTGTACATTAATGAAATTCGACCTTCGCAACATTTAGTAAACATATAGTTCTAAGAAACATAGACATTTGTTTCCTGTTGCCTTCAATATTTGACTTTGAATTTAAGAAAGATTTTATAAAAGAAGTATTATAATATGATAGTTTGATTAAGGCATTTGTAATACAAAAAATGCCAAGTTTTTTAGAATAAAAGGTTGTCATAAAGACAAAAAAAATAATGATAAAATATCGAAATTATATGCTATTTTCAGTAAAGGGTAAATCAGAAAAAATATAAGTGTGTTACGTAAGCTATATGTACGTGTATATGACGGCACCTACATGGATTTGGTTTGCATCATTATTCAAGATATTGGATATTGTGTTGTGTTTTACAGATGTAAGGTCAGATGACCTTAAAGGGTTTTCCTATCAAATGTTTTCTAGGGACGAAAGATGTTCGTAAAAAATACTTTGAAGGGTAAATATGTATATAGAAATTCGACTGCTCAATATTGTACATATTAGAGACTAAATTTGTTTTCAAAATATTATGCGGACTTTCATGAAACATTGAATTTGTTTAATTATTAAGGATGTTAAATTAATTTATTGGAGGTTTTTAGCATAGAAATACATTATAATGCCCAATAATAAATTTCAGTTATGTAATTTATTTTAATAAATTATATTATTAAAATACCAGTTAAAATAGCACAAATAAATTTACAAGGATTAAGAAAAATATTTAACAAATAAGTGGGATGAATACTGGCTACATAAGTTTATTCAAATGACGGTGGTAACTAGTAGGGAGGAAATCAATACATGAGAAGATTAACCGTTACACTGGTAAAGTTTCTGTTTATTTCTCAATGAAGATATCAGATAGGGAATGCTAAATTAAATCTTTTTGTCACATTCAGTCAGTATATAAAGCATTAGGTCTTTATTTACTTGTATTTATAAACAAGACATAGTAATCGGACAAACGCATATTATGACTTGCGAAAAGGTAATTTTTAATTCTTGAAGGCTAAGCTTGTGTTCTTTAATACTTTATATTTTTATAAATATTGAAAACAATAGTAAGATAAAGGAACGGTATATTAAGACATACGTTATATTTATAACACCCATTTGTTTTATTTACAATTTACCAAGAGAACTGCCAATTCTTTTTTGTAAACATAACCAGCTCTTCCTGTGAAATTATAAAATTCATGCAAGTAATTACATTAAAAGTTGTTTAAGAAAGCTGCATCGAATTTTTAACATAGCATTGAAATTTTATAATTACGACAAAAAAGATATATAAAGCAATTTAATCAAATGGTATCTCAGTAATGTTAATGGAAAATGCATAATTTAAAACTTAATTCTTCAGTTTAATTCACTATTCAAGAGAAAATTTTATTGAATCTTGAAGCGAAACATGAAGTTTTAATTGGGTGCTTCTTGAAAGATAAGTTTGTGATTTCGTCTTTATAGTATTAATAATATAAAAGCACTTTTTATCTATATTATAATTTTAACCGAACGGTTATTAAAATCGCCAGCAGTTCTAAATGGCATAACAGTAAATTTTCCGATTATTATTGAGAAATTGGGAAAAGATGATAACGATCATACAAATCAGAAAGTAGTCCCATAAAATATCGTAACTCCGGCGTCAATTATTCAAGGTGAAGGTCACAGGGGGTTTGAACCAAGCCAGTTACCACGATTCAGATGACGTTACTGTTTTTTTTTTTCAAAACATACATGTATTTAATATTGCAACATATTTCTTATCATTTTGTGTCTTTTTGGAACTCATTTACTGGCACTAACTAAGAGACAGTCTACCTGAAAAAAATCAGATAACCTTATCTAAGTAAATCCTAAACACATGCGTATATCATAAAAAAATCATTTTATTTGTGTTTTAAACTGACATTCAAGTAATTTCCGTATGAAACTAGAAATTTTTCCTAAATTGATTTCTAGTCCCAAAATTACCACTGTGTTTTAACATATTGTTTATTATTATTTATTCATTGCAGCTTAATCGAGTTAGATATAGCTAGATATAGCTCACATGACTTGATATATTACTGTCAAATCTTAATAGCCCAATGCATTGGGTTAAGGATGGACGATAATAATTGGCTATATACAATACATAATACAAAAATAACAAATTCGTTATAAAAACTATAGCTTGTATGGTACAGGAATTTTCATTCCACCTAAATCTCGTTGAGTGCATTGCAAGCCCTCGGCTTCATGTCGTGTGACGTATGACCTCTATTACGAGCCTAATCTCCTAGCCTTTCGGCCATATATCACGAATGCAGCTCCAATATTCATAAAGAATTTTTCCCAATATATTAAATTGGGTTCCTGTTCACTATGTCACATCGCTCAGCTCGTAAGAAGTTTATAAACTTACTATTGTATAATTGGCTATGTTGGAACCTGAATCGATTTAATCAAAGAAACAGTTATTCAGTAAATATTAAATGAATACTTAACTATTACGTAAATATAATACTAAAACATAGAACATAGAACCCAAAAAAGAAAACCCATGTTAATTTTTTTTTTGTCCAATATTAATTTCTCGTTTCCGGATTTTATGGAACGTTTGTGTACAAAAACACCGAAATTTAAGTCTTTCTAAACTAATGTTAAAAGACCCTTTGCCTATTTCGATTTGGAATTTGATTGATGCCTTTAATGGTCTTTTTCCTTTATTAAAGTCTACGTTAAATTAATTAATACAAAATATTCATTAGTTATATAATAATTATCGCTATTATCGGCAGGTTCTGAAAATAACTTTTAATCTATTCATTTCTTTTGTTCCTGATTTATTCTAGAATATTGTATATTTTTTTACTAATTTAAACGTAAGAAGTAAAATAAAGTATACAAAATAATGAAAAAACCTCTTTCAATTTTATTTTGTCTTATTTTTATTTAAAAAAAAATAATGTCGACTTTATTCTTCAGTTTTTTATACATATTATATAGTAGCCATTGAAATAAAATTTTACGACTGGTTATCTCGAATAAACACTGAAGTAAAAGAAATACGACTGCAAATATATTCTCCGCTATATATCATATGTATGTATATCGAAATGCTTGTATGACATAATTTTTCAAAATAGTCACAAATTAATGTTTAGTACACAAAAGAAAGTCAATATATTATGTTTAAAAAATGTGTAGCTTAATTATCAAACATCTTTTAAACGACTTCAAATAATAGGTTTTCAAGGTGACTGTACATTATTTTGTTTTTGTTACATACGTGATCATTGTACTAAATCTAAAATGAATTTAAGGTATTTTTAGGTTTGATAAATTATTCTTTTGTAAAAACGCCATATAAATTAAAATACATATAAATTGGAAAGATTATTTTAACAATTTGTTCACAGATATAAAATATACGATACTGATTGAAAAAGAAAAATCTGCCCTTCTACCTACACAAAATTGTTGAAACTTTAAATGAATAGTACAAAATAATATTCTAGTTCTCTCGAAATAAAAAGAAATAAAGACAATTATCATATCCTTAGTACCGAAATGACATTAAAATAAATATTTTAAATATATTTTCCTCTCAAGTCCATATCCGCAGGGAGTAACGGAAGACATTCTTAAATTTTCATACCGAACTCATTCCATTTGCATTGTTGGGGTGACAAGTGAAAATAAGAAATTGAAAGAAGTTCATTCAAACGAAAATGCTTTAGAAGAATGAATATAGAAAATTGAACAAGATAAATATACAATAACATCCAAAATATTTATAGTACAATAGTATGGACGATTGCGTCTTTATATATAATGAAAAACCTATAAACATTAGAAAAATGAAATTTAATACAACAAAACAAGACGCTGTACACATGATAGGACGGAATGTGAATATAATATAGGTATAATAAAACTATGCTATAAGACGAAAAGTATTTTTATTTGTTTTAAAAAACATTTAAATTCATTCACTAACATAAATTTAAAGTACATATTTTTATCGACACAGCAATAAATAAATTTTCAGCTACAATGCTCTTTTCTTTAAAACAAACAGGAGCACTCCAAGTTAAGTAGTTGTGCTTAAAATTTTTTGTTTTTTTTCATATTTTCTGTTAATATAATTGTTTTAATTGTATAAGTACGATAATATAAGTAGTGCACAGAGTAAATAAAGTAAGCGGCAGTGTGATGTCAACGTTGAAGAGACGCCAGACGGAAAACACAAATGGATTAAATCTGAGGAACGTCAGAGCATCTAAAATTTTATTACGTGAAAATTCACCTGTAAATATAAAAATATGTTTAATATTTTTTTAAATTTCTTATACAAAGAATTATTCAATAATTTTCAGAATTTTTACCAGAACAAACGAGAAGTTGTTTCTTCAAATGTTTTTCTATTTCTGTAATCTCAAATCTAATCAATTCTGCAAATAACGATGGTGGCAAGGGCAGGATAATATTTGATAAAGTTTCAATAAAAAATATACTGTGAACCTAAAAAATTAGTTAATATTACTAACAAATAATTTTGATGTTGTTTGTTAATTAATTTTAAATAAGACATGATTTTTTAACAATTATTATGAAAAAAAGAGTTCCGGATATTATGAGTTGAGTTGAGTTGAGTATATTTGTGTAGACATACCCTTATGGTGAAAAAATCTATCACAATGTAGTAAATTTGTAACAAATAAGACGGCAAGATAGCGATCATCTGAGGAAAGAGAAATTACTGTTTTAGTGTTACGTTTACAATACTGTTTTTCTTAGTATTATTATTGTATATAAATGTGGAAAGAATAATATGATTAAAAATGTGAGTAACGACATTATTGGGATATTTATAAAAAAATATACTATTTACTATAAATTTCGATGACGCTCCTATAAATCTAGTTTTTTCCAATAATTCACTGTATATGAATAGATATTCTTGAACTTTTAAAATTTCCAATTTAATTTTCTCTTCTCTTTTATGCAAGCTAAAATCTATATTCTTCACCATTGTCTGTCTCAGTGTTCGCATACGATTCCATAACAATTCAAACATTATAGCTCGATTAAAAAATGACAAGCTTGTAGCGAAAACCAATACCGAACCAATTAATAATTCATCTATATTAAAGTAACCAAACTCTATTACCAAAATTACAAATCTAACAGTTTGAGCTATTATTACTCCAACAAATAGATAAAAATAAATAAAAGAGACAAATTTCTTCATGTTCCCATCTACTAATAAGACGGATCCAATTTTATTCAAACTGGAGTAATATTTTGAAATATTTTCGCCATCACTAGTTAGTGATACGACACCGTTAGTAGTATATAGAATTAAATTAATCAAAAGAATTTTGTTGTAATGACTTTCTGTATATTTAAAGTAAAATAAAATAATATTGTAAATCACAAATAAAATAGCACAAATGCAGTAAAATTTTACTGCAATTATAATAAATTTATTTTCACTGAATTTTGAGTAAAAACCAAAAAACAATCTAAATTTCATTATTATATTAATAGGCAAATTTAATTGAGTTTTTGGTATAATATTCATGATAATGTTTTACACGATGTCGTCTTATCACGTTTCTCTTACTTTGTGTTTTGTAAATGTTAGGAGCAATATGTAAATAGACTTTTCTCTTTAATTAGAATACATAATTTTATATTCCATTATCCTCGAAATAGTTACTTTAGCTAATGTATAAATTTTTAATCCATTTTCCTAAATTAGTTTAGAGATATTTTAATGTTGATAACTGTAAAAAAACATAATTATAGTCTATTTTAGTACTAATCAAATACAAAAATATCCTACTTCTATGGCTTGTAATAATGGCTGGTTTGTATTAATACTACTTTTTTGTGTGGGAAAATCATCAAACGACCGCTCATGGCATGGTTGGGACAAGAGGGAGTGTCAGACTCTAACTCACTAAAAACACCCGGTACCTTCCTCTACTACGAGCCAGGTCGCGGTACATCAAATGGCTCTTTTTGAGGCGCACGTGTTGAGCAACGCCTCGTACGATCGAGTCTGGTTCTGGTCATCCCAAAACCCGGCTGGAGATATTCTTGCGATCCCCAACGCCCGGAGCATATTCTGCAGCGGCTGGGCAGTGAGGAGAATCGTTCCTTCATACTCTCCGTATCCTCCTTAGCGAGAAAGACTGCTTCACAGAACGAGGAGACGGCTTCCCAGTACCTCTCGCGACACAACGTGGCCGATAGCTTTCCTGAGAACATGGAGATGCTCAGCACATCGTCACTGTGTGCTCCAACGTGTTTTCCGGGTGGTTGTCCCAATGAAGGCACCCGGGCGTTTCCTCCTTTTGAATGCGAAACAGGTACCTCTCAACACTTACATGTCCGGTAAGCACCTGCCTTAGTCGGAAAGTGAGGAGGTCTTGTGACTGTGACCGACTGACAGACACTCACATCTCGTCTGCCCGTGATCACTGTTGCTGTAAAGTAGACGAAACGTCGGGAGTATGTAATTTATAGTCAAAAATTAAAAAAAATATATTAAATCCGCAAAATATTAGTTTCATTTAAAGTTATTAAATTTTAAATTATTTATTTTTACAAGAAGAGCTTTAGTGACATTTGGTATTGTAAAGACTGTTTGATTTTTTCCATCACTCTGGTATTGTAAACTCATTCTGAAGTACAATAGGATTTAAATACCGGACAAAATACTGGGTATATTAGTAATGGCCGGTCCTTATTAATAATGATCAGTTAATTACGGTGTCCGTAATATATTTGTATGTATAAATATTAATCATGAAATATTTTTTTGGTGGCCCAAATTAGTGTAAAATCGCCGGAAATACCAATAATATAACAAATGCTCTTGAAACATCTGTGTAGATATATGTCATCAGCCTATCAGAATCCCATTTCTGAGCAAAGGCCTCTTTCTCACATGGAGAAGGTTTGAACATTAATTAATCACCACGCTTGCTCAATACGGGTTGGTGATATCAAACTTATAATTGTGAAGTTATAAGTCCAGGTTTTCTCACGATGTTTTTCTTCACCGTATGTCAGTGATGCCTAAATACTCTCAGAAAGTACATATGACTCCGAAAAATTACATTGGTACTTGCCAGGTTTGAACCCACGCCCTCGGCAACGAGCGGCGGGCCCCTTAACCACTAGGCCACCACTGACTGTAGATTTTATTTTTATTTTTTAATATATATTTATTGAAGATGTAGAGTCACCGAGTTCCGAATAAGGAAAGTAGGCCACGTTTATTTTTATTCTATTTTTATGGAAACACATAAATGAAAAATCTATGATTTAAAGAAAGAACCACGATTTCAATAGAAGTTTATCTAAACTGTTGTACTCCCCCACTCTCATTTGGCCACCCACCACTCTCGGTGACGCTGTCAAAACCATTATGGCTTACATCTACTGTCAAGTCGAAACTAAAACAAAAAGGCATGAAACGATAAATAGTACATTAAAAATGTTAATAGAATAAAAGTGAATCCTGAGCGTTTCAATTGTGATGAGTGATTAAGAATAATAACATAATTGAACGACCTAATTATACTTTAGATGGTGTTAAATTATAAATTTAATTATATTCTAAATATTTCTAGACAGTATTTGTCATACATAAAAAATTTTATGTATGACAAAAAAACATTACCCTCAAAATAAAGAAACAAAATTTATAAATATTCACATGATTGATAAACCGAAAAATAAGTAACGTTTTATATGCAATTTAAAAGTATTTATTTGGATAATAAAATTGTTACGACATGAAATTAATTGGAAATTATGTCTCAGTCGCTTTTAATTGAAATTTCTATAGTCAAATAAATTAACGAAATAAATTATTTACTGTCATATCGAATCCAGCTCTTTTGAAATTAATTATAAACACAAGTTTATTATTTTTCTACGTCTTTGGATACGGAGCTATGGATTTAATGTATTAAAAATACTCCAAATAAATCTATAATTTATTTGTTTTTTCAATGATTTATATAGTAACTAGCTGACCCGGCAGACTTCGTACTGCCTCATAATAATGTCTTAATAAATAATGTCTTGTACTACAAATCAATATTTTAAGTAGATGGCGCCGGTGCATGATAACTTGGTTGACAGATACTCATTGTTCTCTGCTCAGTTAATTTCATGTGACAAACCGGTATTGTGTTTGTAGTTTGAACTCTTAAAACCATTTAGTATAAATTTAGAAAATCATTGTTTTTCACTTGAGCGTTATATTTTGCGTGTTCACGAGTTTCGAAACCATCCGCTTTATTTGTGTTAAAGTTAGACCAAAAAATAAAAAATGTGGTTTACAAAGGACCACTTCAATGAATCGGATAATTTGCGGACACGTATAACGCTACGATTCGGTATCTACTTTGGATTCATTTTCATTTACTTAGAGAAGTTCAACTAACATTAACACTTCATTTTTGTAATCGAAATGAATTCATTACTGTTGTGAAATGAAATAAAAATTTTCCTGTTCAAATTTAAAACAAAAAAAAATTCTTCATCTTTTAACCACCAAACGAAATGTTATACAAAAGCCTTCTGGTGGCGAAACGGAGTTCGCCGGGTTTACTAGTATATAGATATATGGACGGCAATCACTCGATATGCATCGTATTGATTTTTATGTAAATATTTTTCTGTTTTGTTCAGACCTATGAAACCTATGAAATTACTAAGAAAATTATAATAAAAAGGAAAATACATAAATGAAATGGTTTTTTTATGAGAAAGGTGGTAATCATGTTTGATTGACTGACAGAACAGACTGAACAGACTGCCTACTCGATGGGAAGCCGCTCATGGACATCTGCAACTTTAGAGATGTTGCTTATGCATTACAGGTCTCCATTGTAGAGGATGGAAGAATAGGTAGGAATAGGGAAAGGCCATAAAAGTGTGGGAACAGGACAGGACAATCGGCTCTCTTATTCATCGTACGAAACGCAACCAGTGAAGACTAGTTTAATCCGATCTTCTGTGAGAGGGTGGTACTTCACAGGTCGAGTCAGTTCATGTCCGACATGTAGTATCTAGCTGTCAGCACATCTAGGCTCAATCACCTTTAAAACCTAGCAACTTTTTCTTGCGCTGAAGTTCTCTTACCTTCACTGATGACATAATTATGAGAAACAGATTGTAGTGAGCAAATACATGCCTGTGTGTGATGAAAGATTCTAGTCTGGAATTAAAAATTTTCTTAAGAGGCTTTAAAAATGTCCAAAAAAAGCTGTGTGAATTTTTATTCACGACGCAATATTTTATATTTTTTATATCAGAATAATAAAATTAAATATTCATATGAGAATAATAAAAATAAATTGTATATTTTATATGATTTTTATAATAAATTTCATTATGAATAGTATTAAGATGTTTTAAAACAGTATGTAATGTTACAATACATTACGATATAAAGGTTTTAATAAGTAATTTTTGATCCGTGTACTCGTAAGAATTAAATTCTCTGAATCTATAGAGATCAATAAATGCTGCAACTGAAAACAAGTAAAAAATGTAGCATAAAGTCTTTTTTGTGATAATTCCAATTTTACAGAAAGCTCATTAACTTAAGAGAACATTTTTATATCAACAACGATCAATAAAACTATGATATTGAATGACAAACCCTTATCTTTTTAGGTTATAACCAATATCTGAATCACACAATGTAGGAGTTATATTTAGTGTTATCATTAACTTCAACTTATAATAGGCACTTACTTAAATTGTTAATAACAAAAATGTATTCTGTTTTATCATATTATATCAAACTTGATATGAGAAATTATTGTATGTAAAAAATAATGATAAAACTACCTGAATATAGAAATTTAAATAAATATTAAACATATTTTTATATTTACAGGTGAATTTTCACGTAATAAAATTTTAGATGCTCTGACATTCCTCAGATTAAATCCATTTGTGTTTTCCGTCTGGCGTCTCTTCAACGTTGACATTACACTGCCGCTTACTTTATTTACTGTGTGCACTACTTATATTATCATCATCATCATCATCAGCCTATCAGACGCCCACTGCTGAGCAAAGGCCTCTTCTCACATGGAGAAGGTTTGAGCATTAATCACCACGCTTGCTCAAGACGGGTTGGTGATTTCAAGCTTATAATTGTGAAACTATAAGTCCAGGTTTCCTCACGATGTTTTCGTTCACCGTATGTCAGAGATGTCTAAATACTCTCAGAAAGTACATATGATTCCGAAAAATCACATTGGTACTTGCCAGGTTTGAACCCGCGCCCTCGGCAACGAGAGGCGAGCCCCTTAACCACTAGGCCACCACTGACTGTAGATTTTAATTTTATTTTATATATTATCGTACTTATACAATTAAAACAATTATATTAACAGAAAATATGAAAAAAAAAAATTTAAGCACAACTACTTCACTTTAAGTGCTCCTGTTTGTTATAAAGAAAAAAGCATTGTAGCTGAAAATTTATTTATTGCTGTGTCGACAAAAATACTTTTAATTTATGTTAGTGAATGAATTTAAATGTTTTTTAAAACAAATAAAAATACTTTTCGTCTTATAGCATATTATTATTATACCTATATTATATTCACATTCCGTCCTATCATGTGTACAGCGTGAAGTAAGGAAAATATTAATATGTTATGGAATTCTAACTCAATTGAGAAGGCTATGTATAAACTCTGAAACTGGGTTCAATAAAATCCAATAAAAAAATAAAATAAAATAATGAAACTTATTGAATATGATTACTTTATAATCAGTACGAGCATAAATATTTGCCACTAACTGCTAATTGGGTTTTTATTTTTCTATCTAGTCTAGTATAGGTTTTCTATCTCTGAAACTGGTTACAATAAAATAATAAATTGAAACTTACTGAATATTATTACTTTATAATGATTACGAGCAAAAATATTTTTCACTAACAGCTAAGTGGGTTTTTATTTTTCTATCTAGTCTAGTAGAGGTTCTCTATCTCTTTGAAGATCCCAAATTATCAAGCTCTTTATGCGGATAGTAATGACCAGATGACGACTTAGTTACTCAAAAATCTCAGTGAAATTGCTAATCTAATTTAAGTTCGGTATTCTTCAGCACGTCTGATCTATGTAAGAGTCTTGAATTCCCACCTTTAACACTGGCTGTTTCCATATAAACCAACACATATCCAGATGGTAAGGGAAGTTACAAAGGTACCAAGTGTGGATGACCAAACAGCGAAGGCCTGGATCATCTGCAGACAAGATATGCATCATCAAAGTCTTATGTACGTTCGGTATATCTGTGACCACTATCTGGTTAAGTCTGTGTCAACATATATTTCGACCAATGAAGGATGGCTGATGAAGATCTCGAACTTCATGGTGAAAGGTATATATGACTGTAGAAGTAAATAGTAGATTGGGATAAGATGTGACATTTTTTGCGTCTTGTACATGGCGCTGGGTTTAATTTTATACTTGAGATCCCTTTTGATGGAGGATCGCCATTATTGGCATGATTCTTCAAGCAAAGAAATAATTTAACACGTTTACTTACAGAGGTAATGAGATTTTAACCAAACTACCAATTCCTAAGAAAGGGCGTTAGAGAACGCTTGTCTATATGTTATTAAACAATGTGTAACGAAAGTCTCTTCTCAAACGTCTGAAGATGAAAAAATATCAAATGAGAACTAAGACTTTCGCGAGTATTTATTTAATTAAAATTAATATTTTTTTGTATTACTTCGTGTATTTTATTATTTTAGAAACTATACATACTACCGAAGTTTCGATTACTTTGCAGTAACCGTGATTACGGGCAGACGAGATGTGACATGACATGAGATGAGAGAACCTTCAGGGGCAGGACAGGATTGACGATAGCCTTATTAGTAATTTTTTTTCTGAGTATGGCATGTTCCCTTGTCTAATTGAATAGATTTGAAAGACTTATTGAATTTAATGGATTAGATAGTAGTTGGTCTGCTTCAAAGAACAAGGTAAGTTAAATGAGAATTGATTTAACAGGATCGTAGACGTTATTAAAATGTATCAAACTAAAAATAGCAACAAATACAGACCATTTAAAATATGCATAATTGTTTTTACGTGAAATATGTATATCAATTATATTAGTGAATATTAAGGAAAATTTTATACTTATCTATACATCTTCGAAACGACTGGCCTAAATGTATTTGTTGTCTTAGAGCTGGAATATGTCTCTTCAGAGCTATTAAAACTGCGGCGCCGCATTTTTGCTACTTCTACTGTAACAAGCTCTGCCGTAAACTAAGTATCTATCATCAAACAATTCATGAACTACAACACCAGCATCAATGGTGGCATCCATGAAGCTGGTAATCTATTTTTAATTAGGAATTGTGTAAGAAATTAGACTTTGTTTTTTGTCTAGATCCACATTACTGCTTTCTCTAAGGTGTAAATATGAATCGGAACGTTTGATGTCTAAGGTGAGGGCGAGCTTTTGATACTCGCCACACCTACTCCCGCAGTGCCACTCAACACATCAAAAGACATTGACTTTATACAGCCTTGACGGTACAATAAGTTTGTTCGAACAAGCATTACCCGTAAAAGAGCTCAAAGCATTTAACTTATTTCTACCAGTCACTAAAAACATTTGTGTAGAGGTATTATAATTGATTGCGTATTATATTAATCTATATAATTTGTAATTAAATCATGATTTAAAAATTTCTTGAATCCCATATTTTAATATGTGTAATATGTAGATGGACGGCTACAGGAAATATACATTTTGAATTGCTTTTGGAAAGTTGCGTCATATTTTCAAGCTGAACTTTATTTAATTTTAATTCAATTTTTTTTTTTATATTGTTTGTGTAACACAACTTGTTTTTTTTTATATTAGTCTTCTTTTGTATAATTATTATTTGAAAATTTAAAAAATAAAATTGCTTCGAACATGTTTTTAATAATAAAATTGAAATCAGAGAAACACCATTTACCAGAGTAATGCAGTTCATTTCTTTCCGAGGAATCCAGGGAAATGATTCAGGAGAAATATTTCAAACTAACCCTTGACTTCAGAAGGTAAAATATGGTCTGCAGCAAAATGGGATTTTACCTACTTTGATTTTTATTACATTACTAAATTCACATTTTGTCATTTGTTTTTATGCTCGACACCTGAAAAGAATTTTTAACGAAAACACTTATTTATATGTACGTTTATATCTGAAGATAGCATTTCTATACATAAAACATTATTATTAATTTGCGTAAAGAATGTCAATGATTACTGAGAACACAAGATTTATTGAATTAAAAAGTTTTTTTTTTATTCTGTTTAATAATTTCCCGAAAGTGAATGTTGAGAATCATTCCGAGTAACAGAGTTTTACACAAAAACAACTAAAATCTTTTATAACTACTTCTTAAGTCATTACGTCATTTTAAAACTGCTTCTTCCAACCTATTTATTAAATTAAAATGTTTTTTTTATACGAATGTTGGTTGTTTGAGTCACAAATTGAATTGTAAATTGCAATGTTCTTTTAGCTCTCCTGAGATTTGTTGAGGACAATTAATTAATTATTATTATTAGAAGTGTGTGTGGTACTACCTTTACCCACACTTTTTTTATATACATGTTTGTTTAATAGTTTCGAATAGATTGATTTCGTATTTGTTTGTTATTTTCGACTTCCATTACTTTTTATTGTCATTATGTTTTAATATTTCACTTTAAATGATAATGTAATTTGGTTGTTGGTCATTTTCGTTCATTTACTATATTTATAAATATCTTTTGTTTGTGAAATAAATTTTTACCTTCCTGACAAAATATAAAATAATAATTAGATTGAAAGATAATTTAGGAAGACTTCATATAAATAAACACTATAAAAACTCATGTTTTAGTATAAGTAATAGTGTAATATGAGCGTCGCTATCAATACTGCCGGGCCCGTTTTATAGCCCGTATAAATCAAGTTGTGATTCATTACGATGCCTGGTTCCGGGCTGCTATTATACTTAAATCAAATGGAAAAATGTGTAGCTTTTCATTAAACCCTATTAATACCTCAATATTAGGATAACGAAATTGGATACTTTAATATTTACGTGTAATACCAGAATTTGTTAATATAGGTTGAGGCTCTTTGCATGTTCGAGAGACAGTACAGATTTGTATTCAAATAACATTTTAAATTAAATCAAAATTATATATAAACAAGCAAATATATATCAATGCGTATATTGATAATATTTTCGTTTATATCTGCGGCCAAATATTTTATAGAAATATAGCTTACAAACTCAATCTCAAACAAACTCAACCAATAAATAATAAATAACATGCAACATGAACGATAGGAGCTTTAAACATGTTTTAATTAAAGATATTAACATTAATAAAATATTTTTAATTAATCATTTATTAATTGAAGTAAAAATTAATATTTCTTATCGATAATTTATAAAATATATATATCTATAAAAATAATAATAAAAAGAAATGCAAAAAAATAAAAACAAAAAATATATTTAAATAACATCCATACACAATGCTCAACAAATAACTTCGGAAAAATTTAATATTTGTATGTCATGCGAGTTCTTTTATTCTTTGAAGTTGTATTAACATATTCTTATTCTTAGTCTACATATTTTCTTAGAGTTAATTCAAAATAATGTCACTTTTACAAATTACCACTACAAAATTAGGTATGGTTACATGAAAAATAGTCGCATTCTATTAAAGATTTTACTAAAACTTGAATTATAAGACCATTAGTCTAGTTTTGTAAAAGAAATAACAAAACACAATTAAACAGTTAACAGCTAAATAACAAATAGTTTTTAAGTAATTACTTTATCCTTATTCATGTTTATTTCTCACTTATAGGGTTCTAATAAATCAATGTCATCGGCCTGAAGTTTGCTGAATGCTAAATAAGCAAACTATGCAAACGAAGATAAATAAATATCTACTTCTACCTGTGTAACGTACGACACGATTCAGGTCTCGATAAAAACCATTACGATCCATACGATATTGGACCTTATTGTATAGTAATAAATTACAAATTGAAAAGGTCTAAAATATTGGATGTAGTTACGTTGCGTTAGCTATACCATAAATATTTATATCTGGAATCTTGGGGAAATTTAACAACATTCAAGTAGTTAGAGAACGGTTCCATTAAAATGATGGTGCTTCTTGTCTTGAGAGGTAATCGAATTAATAGGTAACTAATTGGGAACTGCTAAATTATCGATTGAATTGAGGAAAAGTATTAAAGTATTTTTGTTGCATAAGTTATCCTTGAAGTCGTGGTGGCCTACAGGTTAAAGGCCCGTGAAATAGATTCGAAACCTGACAAGCAACAATATGTTGGTTTCCATGTTATTCGACTTTCAAAGAGTATTTAGACACTACTTACAGACGATAAAGAAAAACATCATATAATTTCAATTCAAATTTGACAAAGCGTGGTGATTAATGCTCTAAAGTCTAACCTAATATATACTTGTGCGAAGAAGTTTTTAATGAGCATCGGACATCAATAGGCTGATTATGATGAAATTGTCCTTAAACTGAGAAACTATAACTTATTTTCCAAGATTGGTTATTACAAATGGTGAATTGAAAAATTAATTTCATTTTAATAAAACTATGTACTATTTTCCGATTGACTGCTGAATAAAGATGAATTTCGTCTGTCCGTGATCAAGGTGGCTACAAAGTAACCGAAACGTCGAGAATATATAGCTTAGCTCCGAAAATATTTATTTTATCTAAACAAATACTCGCGAAAATTTTACTCATTAACATATTCATGCCAATAATTTTTGAGCTTTCATATTTTTCAAGAGGCTGAAACTTAATGAGAAGAGAGGGGACACAGTTATAAAAGTATCCACTTTAATGCACATTCTCCGTATTATAACTAACTTCCTCATAATGTCAATTAAATAACTTAACCTTACTCGAGAGCACTTTCTTACATTATATTCCATTTATAGAACACTCATGATTTATAAAAATTGTTTTGTCAACAATATTGATCACGTAATTTCCTCTCCATTATAAATTAATTTGTTAATCCACTAACAATTCACATAAGATAAAAAATAATCTAATTGACTTCAAAATTATAAAAAGTGATAATTTTGGAAAGATTTCACAAAATACTTTAATCGAGCTCTGTTTTAACATAAAAAACAAAAAAACAAATACATTCTCTGTCTTGAAATATTGCCTTTAACCCAGAATCCAGACAAAAGTAGCGTTAACAACTGAGCAAATCAGGGGGAGATCTCACAGGGGAACATTCACATAGCTTAAAAAGTTCTTTTTTTTTAATAAATAAATATCGTTGATCGACCATTCCAATCCCAAACTTACTATTTGTATAAATATGTACCTATATTTTTAGAGTCTTACCATTTATTCGCTTACCTACGGTAGTATCACTTATTATTATGGTATATAGTCCATTCTACATAATATCTCGCAATTTTTCCATGGGTTTTGAATTGCATCCATTATTATAGTAAATGAATGAGCAAAAAAATAAGTACATTTAAACAGCACAATACGGCATCACATGTGCACGTCAACTAATTTTATTACAATGAATTTAATTTACTTTACTTTAGTTTTATTTTCTTTCAAACATTATTTTTTTCTTTACTGTTTTTAAAGTTAATATTACGAGTATGTATAAAGTTATTTTCACACTTTAATATATTTCAAGAATAAAGCTCGTTGTACATAACTATTTTCCGATCAAAATAGTTTAAATTGCTGGTTCTCTTTCATTCATTTCAAGGGTCGCTCAACTTCTTTCCGCTTAGTGTTCTTTTTAAGTAATTACATAATTATGCTATTGTTCGTCCATTTAACATCCATATTGAGTATGAATCAAACAAATTATTTTTCAATTTATTTGTTGCAACATGGTAAATGTGCTAAATTCATTAAAATAGAACTAATAAAAAATTATAATTTATTTATTTCTAAAAAGATGAAATATTATATTAAAATATATTTGTCATTAATACCTCAATGTAGTAATAGCTTAATTGTAAGTAACAAAAAAATATTTTTTTTAATTTCCTTTCACGAGAACAACGCCATAAAATACCTACTAAGTTTATTTTGCGTTAAAATATTCATAAGGGAACTTCTAAAAGCATAATTAGGTTTTTGGTGAATCTTTACAACATATTTCGTTCCTAGTCACGCGCCTTTTGGACCTTTGGGACAGTTTCTAAATTACCCTGAGAGTTGGAAGATGAAATCTCATTTACCACTTTCTGGGAATTTTAGACATTTTAGAAAAATGGAATAATTTCCTGATTTAACAAAAAACAAGCTAAGTACTTATACAGGGTGACTGGTGAATTACTATCAATATTTAAGGAGCATACTCGGTACATGATTCTCATTCGAATTATGTAAAAAAAATAGGTAGTTAATTGTTGACCAAATTTCCGTATAAATAAATAAAGTGTGTACACGTTCCAAGTGTTCCTAGTGTGGACGCGTGTGGCGGCGTGCTGATACAACACTACGCCGCCGCCGCGTCTGTGTGAGTGTGTGTGTATACCTAATCTGTAGGGTGTTCACACGATGCGTAATTAATTACATAACTTTTGGTTAACTTTACTTAGAAGTTTATTAATATTTATGTTATATTAATTTTTATTTTGTCATATATGATCGTCAAATATCACGTCCTCAAATATCGATAGTAATTCACCAGTCACCCTGTATATTTATCTTTGCACAATTGAACAGTTTTAATACTTTTTTATTTATTTTGTTATAGTTATTACATAAAGCTATCGAATATTTTAATGCAAAAAAGTATTATTATATATACATAAAAAATACATAAGGGATTAATTTGTAATCTTTCAAAAGTAAAAGTAAATGGAAAAATGGGAGGGTGCTTTGTATTTATAAAAGGAAGTTCAGTTTTTTAAACCATAAGAGCTAATTATAATACTACAATTTTAACAAGTCTCCGATATACTTATAGACAAAAACTATAAAAAAGTGAGTACAAATACCAAATCATTTCAAAATGAATTATCTCTACAGTTTGACAAATATATTTTTTGTTTAGAATATGAGAAAAAGATTTATTTGGTTACCCATTTGGGAATCAGATTTTAAACATATTGTGTTTACATTAAATCTTGAAAATTTTTTTTGAGGTAATTTCGCGAATTTTCGTTTGGTTGAAATGCAACAAGCAATTAATGTTCGGGAAAAATATTCTCGTTTAATGTTACTTACTGACCTTCTTTATTTCTTACTATTTATTGTTACGGCAATGTCTCCAAATGTCTCCTCCGACGAAGGGTTCTCGCCGAGTGCCCTCCTACCCGAGACATAGGCGAACAGCTCGGCTCGAACCGACGCCACGAGATCCCAAAGCGGATCGCTGGCAAGGGCAGTCGCTACGGCCCAGGAGACCGTACGGTACCCGCTAATCACCCTCACCGCAGGAGCCCTTTGCGCAGAGCGCAGTAGGGTTTTGGTCCCGCGGCTCATTCGGCGTTAGTTTACATGAATTGTTAATTTTCTTTAACCCCATATAAGAGAGGTCGAAATATGTTATTTTATACTTACATACATATAACAGAGAAAATAGAAGATGCTGAAGCTACAATATTTCTTCATTATCCCGTTCGGGAGCCTGTACTCATAGATACTGAGGATTTCCAATTACTGTTAGTGTAAAGTGCTTGAAAGACCGTCATTCTAAGATAGCAAAATAAACAAAGAGAATGTATAATAAGTACTCTCAAGAAAATTATATCTAAGAGGAATTACAGTCGTGGTTACATAATGTCGTAAAACCACAATAGCTTTCTAAATGGCCTATTTAATTTCATTATTTATACAATGGGAAAACATGATCTACTTTCTGTTATTCAAATAACATATTAATGAAATAAAATTGAGTGGTCTCTTAAACAGCGTTTAAGATAACAATTATTATACACTTATTCATAAAAATTATTTCTCAAGATAATAATATGCATTCATTTATTTAAAAAATAATACTACTTCTTTGCTAAATGTAATGGAATAAAGTAATCATAACTTTAGGGACAAATATATATGTAGATATTTAATATGCGTATGCATGAAAATTCAAAATAACGCTTAAAAACTCATAAGAATATACAGTATGTAATTAATGTCGCTGACAGATCCGGGGTACACGGACATAGCGGCCGATGACTTTCGCAGTGGTTTAAGTGAGTAGGGGCCTGCCCAGGTCGAGTCTCACACATCTCTTCCAGCCCCACCAAGGCCGGTTGGAGGGCTTGTAAAAAGAGTTTTCCTGCGACATCAAAAAAAAATCATGTAAACTAAAATCATGTATTGCAAAGGTCATGTACTGCAGTTACTTTTAACAAATTTATCGAGATTATACATCAATACATTTAAATCGTCAGATACTTTGCTCTAGAAATAAAGTATAGTTTCCAGGACATGAAATATAAAGTAAGACATTCTTAATGAAGATGTGATTTTTAGATTTATTAGGTATATTGTTTCATATTTAACCCGACGTTTTGGTTACTTTACAAAAACCGTGATCACGTTCAGATGAGATCTTCCGTCAACTTTTCTATTCATTTTACAATTTCTTACTTGATCCAACAATCTGGCTAATGTTAAGACAACTGGTTTTAAAAAATTGAGATGAAAACCATCCTTTCTTATTAAGCAGCAACCGGGCCAAAAAAAGACAATGTGGACAAAAAACGTTACAACTGCAGCAGTAAACCAGAAATGTTTGTTTTAAACTTAGAAATTCTTCTAACCTAACCTAATCCACCCACAAACTTGAAAGGCATTAGGTCCCTATTTAGACCGGGTCAGGCTTCTTGTGGTGTTCCCACGGGACTAGTCACATACTCCACGCAAAATTGAAACAGAAGGTGTCCAATAAATTGAGTGTCCTCAACGGAGTTTGGTACAAAGTTGAGGCCTGTGAATATTTTATATGTATTTTTATTTAACTCTCAATTTTGGATTTTATATGTATGTGTATTTGTAAAAACCTTAAGTATCAAGTACGGTTTCTAGTTCAGCTTATTTATTAATATTCTATATTAAGGTTGGTAGTTGCGTTACCTTAGGAAAAATATCCGCTTACACTTTTTATGTTTATAACTCCACAAAAGAAAGACATTCGAAACACATCGATGCTGTTGTATTAATTTGAAAATATCATTATTTAGAGATGGTTACGTTAAAATATTTTTAAAATTAAAATTTAAATTATTGTATGTCTGTCAAAATGTTATCATATATCATTGCTTATACATTCGATGATTGGATAATGAACTTATTTAGTACTTAACGAAGTTATGTGCGAAATACCACACTAATTCTAATTTACCTACAATAATTATGAACTTAATATCAATACGTAATTGATATTAATTTCATAATTATAGACCAAATATATAAAAATTTCTAAGTAACTACAGACAGCCTCTTCTTTTTTGCTTCAGACCAATCGGGGTAGATTACATATATTCTCAACGCACAAAGCTAAATTAGTTAGTTATGGGGTGGTAAATATAAATTTTGTACTTCTCTTGATGTAAAATTTATCAAAATTCGACATTGAAAGCTTTGCCTAAATACAACTAAAATGTAGTTTACCCACCTAAACTAGATGTTGGATAAACAAGTGTCAAACAAAACAGACGGGATTGAATCAGATTGGCCTATATTGAATTTGATCGATAGGTTTTAAGTGGAATCGATCAACCAAATTCACTTTGTATCAAAAGATTTATAGCAAAGAGATATGTACAAAGGTCGTTTTAATCTAAAGGACATATTATTTATTATTTTTATATAATTCCTCACGATTGTGTGAAATAATAAAGGATATATTAAATTTGTATATAAGATACATAAATTGACCTTTTTAAAAAAATTGTTTAAGAACTGAAGTGAAGCTACAAAAGTTTATTATTTAATTCATATAATATTCATATCAAAATAGATACCAATATCAAACTAATTGGTTTAAATTATCGATAGAAAGGTTTAGTTTTATAAGTTTTATTTTACTTTTAGTTTTTAATGTTTTATTAAGCTTCTATGTCTGTCTAATTGAGTTCAGCGCTGGATTGCCTTTAGTGATCTTTACTAATATAAAGGGATATATCTGACCGAAAATGGTTTTGACATATTGATCCTTCCCATGACTATACTACATAGAATCCTATCCAAACGCACTCGGACAGGTTTGGCAACGAAACACGCGGATTAATTTCCTGTTGACCCCGATGTGATTGGTAAAGCCTAAGAATTTGGGTGAACCACTAAAAGCCGCTAAAACTGCTTTGAATGTTTAATCTCAGAGGTTAACATAGAATTGTTTAAGCAAATGTGAGTAATAGATTCCGCAATCAAACACAAGATTTGCATAATGTATTCTCTGTTTTATCCTAATGTCTAAGTACAGCTTTCAAAATTTTATGCATATCATGGTTATATACAATAAAAGATTTTTTTATCGTCTATAACCATGGTTAAATTAAAACGCTATTTTTTAGATATTTAAATAATAACAAAATTTTTCAGTTCTATTAGTTGTAATGTACGTTTTATTAATAATATATAAAGGCAATTTTAAGTTTCAGTAATATAAGCTGTTTGATATAAATCAACACGTGAGCTCCCGTCGGCAAAGGCTATTACTTTACCTGAATGTCATACTTAACATTTAGTGAATGTACTTAGTTGTAAATCAAAATAATAACGAGTCCATCTTTTATAAATAAAAGTGATTTGACTATCATGAAAAGTATCCCAAACAAAAGAAAGTCAAAATATAATAGAAAATATACTGATATATTATATATTTTAGTTCCTCAGTTAACAGTGAAACATAATAGGTACTGTCTATATTATTAGATATTGTCTACATTACATCGGTACAAAAGACAGCTTTTTATTGCTGTATAATAAAAGTCTAAGTACAAAAGTTGTTTAATAAAAGACATCGCTATCAAAAATATAACTGGACATTTATTTTAAGATCTGTATGAAATTATAAATTTTTAATTTAAAACGTTAGTTTTTCTTTTCAAAATTAGTCTTAAATTTTAGCATCTTGACTCTTTCAAACACTTATTATTTCAAACAGTTATTATCTTAAAACTAGATGACCCGGTGGACTTCGTACCGCCCCATAATCTAGAAATATCTGTTTAAATATCTTTTTTATCTCAAGTAAGTTAGTTTCTTAATTATGTACAGCTGACTCGACAGATAATGGTCTGTCTTCTTTTTATATATTATATGTTTAAATTAATACTATAATAGTATAAGTCATTAGTATTTCGATAATCTGTCCAGAACTCAACTCATAATATTCAAAAACAGTTTAAAATGTAACATTTATATTTTTATGTATTTCAAATCAAGGCCTGCATTAATTAAACTGCTAACGCCATCTGTTATATTTTTGTGAGTTAAATACATGAAACTCCAATTTTTTTTCGATAAATGTCGCTAGAATGTCTTTAATTCATACAAAATCAATTAGAGCAAGAGCCAGGGCCAGCCAGGCATTCATTGATTTATAGAAGCTGAAAGTTTTTCTATAGATGTACCCAATACTTTAATTCTTGGATTTTGCCAGAAAGCCCGGTTATTTGGATATAAATGTTGAAAGTATATATATGACCTTAAATAAGGAGCATTAATTTTCAGCAATCAATCACTCAATTAGTTAATTAAAACAATACTATTTAATGGAGTAGAAACTGGGTTTTTAAACTTTAATCAACAATTATTACGAATACATGGTATTGTCCAAAGGGACATCTAACGAATTACTCCAGTACTACATGTACACGGTTGTGTCGTATTTTATACAAACAATATCAAATTTTCTGCGGTGCCAAGAGATGGCAGCACAGGTCGAAATAAATAAAAAATACTTTTCACACTGAAGCCTTTCTAGTTTCTAATTTGGAATTTTCTAACTAGATGGCACCGTTGAATAAGATAAAGTGTTACGTACATATTACTTATATGTTTATTTATTTATATGCTTTGTAAATATGCAGTGAAAACTGTTATAATATAAAAACTGTTCAAACTTACTAAAATATATTTAAAATTTTATATTAATTTATAATTATTATTTTTTAATTTGTAAATCTTTATAATATGTCCGTAACCAAGACAGGGACCTAAATTAAATTTGTTGTTATATAAATTGAAGTGTATTTAGCATTCAGAAAGTCTGTTTAATCATTTGAGTTCTTAGTTATTTAACTTAATTACGAGTTGGTCTCATATTCATTGTTCGTAAGTAAGGTAACGATTCAGAATACTTTTAATTAATTACATGCGAACTTTTAATTTGGTCGCTGAAAGGACGCCTGATTACAAATTGTTTTGCGTTTTGGAATTTGAGAAGCATCAGACGAAGTATTTTATTTTTTTAAACTTCAGATTAAGAAAACCTTGATAAGCCATTTTTTACCTTCTAATAAAATTAACATAAGTAGCATATACAGGGTGACTGGTGAATTATAAGGAGCATACTCGGTACATGATTCTCATTCGAATTATGTAAAAAAAATAGGTACTTAATTTTTGACCAAATTTCCGTATAAATAAATAAAGTGTGTACACGTTCCAAGTGTTCTTAGTGTGGACGCGTGCGGCGGCGTGCTGATACAACACTACGCCGCCACCGCGTCTGTGTGAGTGTGTGTGTATACCTAATCTGTAGGGTGTTCATACGATGCGTAATTAATTACATAACTTTTGGTTAACTTTACTTAGAAGTTTATTAATATTTATGTTATATTAATTTTTATTTTGTCATATATGATCGTCAAATATCACGTCCTCAAATATCGATAGTAATTCACCAGTCACCCTGTATAATTTTCAAACTTAAAAAATTGGTTGTTTGTAAAGTAGGTTTAGGATCGAGATGTTTACGTGATAACGTCTTATTGGTGATATAAGTTTTTGGGAAGTAAGGAATTAATGAAGATAACAATTTTTTCAAATTTTAAATTACATCTATCGTTTTATTCACACTTTTGATGATAAATTTCGGGTGTAAAATGACAAGTTTACTTATTCGACTATGATATACATTTTTCTTCATACATACATTCATACAAACACACTTTTATACATTTATACAAACATTTATGCATACATACATACATAACATACAATACGATCAGTTACAATCTTCACGTAAATTTATCTGTTTCCAATCTGGGTAGTTCTGTTCAGGATAGGACGATGATAGGAAAAGTAAGATATGTATAAAAGGAAGGTTTTCAGCTGTTACGTTGCAATTGTTGTAACACTTCACTTGCACTTCACATTTTGTTTCACTGTTAAACATTCAACGAAAACTTAACCGCACGAGAAAATCTCCATTCGTTTGTATGCCGCTAGAGTAAGAGAGACGGGAGATCAGTCCGTCTCTCTCTCGTCATACCTGCGATCGCGCTCGTGTGGTTTTGGTGTGACACAAGTTTCTGAACATGTCACCAGACTAAAACGATTTTAAAGACGTTATTACGTCAAAAAAAGGATCAATAATTTTCCAAATAAGGGAGAGTCGGACATATCGTACCACTTTTCACTTTAACTCAAATATTTCGACTCAAATATAACACGTCTAATAATAATTAATACATATGTAAAATAAAGTTTCATATTTTAGTTTCCTAAGAAGAAGAGAACAGATCCCTGCGATTATTCTAACATTGTTAAAAATGCTTTATTATAGAGGCTTGCCATCGGTACGATTTAGCCGACTAGTCGTTTTAATCGTACCACTAAGTCTTTAAATTGTACCATGGGTGTTTAAGTAATACCACTGAATGAAAGACATTAAAATTCTCAATCAAATTATTTATTTTAGGTAAGTAACAAAACAACATTATTTATATCTTTTAGGTAATAAAAACATAATTTTTATATAAAGGAACTATAAGCTTTCTCAGTAAAATAACATGATTAAGTATACTATGATAATGAGATCAATCAACATAACTAATAAAAATGAGACAAAAAAAACAGTAAACTATAATAATAAAGTAACAGTTAACAAGAATGTTATTTGTAATATAATTATTGTGCATATTTCTTAATGGAAACAATCATGACAAATGTCTGGATTCGAAGTACACGTCTACTGTAGCCACCGTTTACAGCGAACACATTGAAATTTGAATCCAATCAACTTTTGGAACCTTCTTATCATAGTAAGAACAATTGCACTTTCGACATATATTTTCAAGATAATCATCGCTGTCATCATCAGTTCTACAACAAGTGTCTCCTGTCCAGAATCATCGCTACTGGTGGTGGAATGAGATCGTTTCCTCTTATAACTTTTGTTTTTGGCCTTGGGTAGTACTTACTATACGTACTTGTGGTAGTTTTATAGGCACTTGCGGTTGGTAGTCGGGTAAATCGTACCAGTACAATTGAACCAACAGCAAGTGGTGCGATTAAACCAACTAAGGCATTTCTAAAAATAATGTAGTGATATGTTTAAAACACCTGATTCTAACAAAATGATTAAAGGTTGGATAATCGATATGAATAAATGACATTCAATATAAAAGGACATTGAAAAAGACCCAAAAGATTGTCCTATAAATTTTGTTCACAACTACACGTTAGATAAGTGAGGTTTATTTAAGAAGATTTCGGTGAAGTTTGTCATAAGTTTTGTTCAATGTTGAAAAAGGAAGTTTACGTAATAACGATGTATTACAAATAAATCAATGTATCGATAATTTTATTTAATGGAATAAGTTTATCATGCTATTTAATTTTTGTTATATCGCGTCAATGGTTAGTACGAAATGTTTAACTATCACATAATTTTGTAAACTTATTAAGGTAAAACAAATAAAGACAAACATTTATAAATAAATATTGTACAAATATATCATATAAAAATTGATACATATAACATATAAGCTGTAATAAACCTTTACCTCTTTTACTACAAGTTTCTTCGTGTCCTTTCTTCAATAAAACACTTCTAAAAGGCACCGCTAACAGATCTTTCCGATAAGTTCGACAAGTATATTATCTTCTATATATATAAAAATGGATTGCTGTTCCTTAGTCTCGCTAAAACTCGAGAACGGCTGAACCGATTGGGCAAATTTTAGTCTTGAAATACTCCTGAAAGTCCAGGGAAGGTTTAAAAGGTGAGAAAAATTGGAATAATTTCCGGGAAAACCCTAAAAACAGCCCTTTTCTATTTCCCATACAAACGTTTTTTTGACATTAGATTTGACAACTAACTAAAATGTCAATCTTTCTGTTTGATTGAAACAGGAAAAACCTGATTATTTATGGCCTCTAAGACGGAATAGAGTTCGCCTGGTCAGCTATACCTACATATATTACTCTTGACCAAACTAACGCGGACGAAGTCGCGGGCAAAAACTAGTATTATAATATATTTCTCTTTTCATTCTCTTCTCATCTCTTGTAAGTAACATTAAATATTATAAAAAAGGTATTTATGTCTTACAGGGCTAATTGTAAAATGAGGCTAAATATATGTATGTACATGTTAGCATTAAATGTTTCACATATTTACGTAAAACTAATACTTAAACAGCGTAACAATATAAAAATGACGTTTCCATCATTTTTGAATAAATCTAAATATTCTAACAATGTTCAAGATGGCGAAGAAAGAAATGGCTGTCGAAATCTGATTAGAGTTTCACACAAATATTATTACGTTACGTTTCGTTTCAACGTGTTTTATTGAAGAAAATATCCATAAATCACAACCACTTTTAGTAAAGGAAACGGAGAAAACATAGCGTGAGATAGTGAACCTCGTTGTTACTTGGTAAACCAAAATAAATGATACGAGTGTCACAACAAAAGTTTTAGATTTCAGATACATTATACTTTTATGTCACAAACTGATTTAATGAAATATAAAAAACAATGATTTAAGTGTTTGTCATGTAAGTAACAAAGTTTTAATGACTAGGTAAATTATTATTTGCATACAACGACGAAGAAAAAAAGTCTCATACAATAGTACATAGAACCTTGAAAATAAATAATCAATGATTCATTTAGCAATACCGACCTAAAAAGTGTATGTTTGTGTTAGACGTATTTTAAGTTTTATTTTTATTGTATTAACAATAAGATAACACCGTGCAACTATATAATGTAGAAGTGAGTACCTAACACAAATCAACAAGCAAGTATACGTTTGTACACATTGCTATTAAATTATGCTAGGCGCTACGCTTGTCTCCGTTTCTAATAACATTCTCTCCTGAACGCAGACCCATCGCTCTACTGAAAGCCTCATGATTTGGTCTGTGTAATCCTTTGATCAAAATATCCACAATCATGTCTTGACTCCTTTGGTATTTTACTAGGACATGTTTGGCAGCAATCCTCTCTCGGATAAAGTGATAGCGAACATCGATGTGTTTACTGCGTTGTTGATAACTTTCATTTAAAGAAATGCGAATGGCACTTTAATTGTTACAGTAAGGAACGATAGGAATAACTGATGATTCAGGCTTAAAGTCTGAATCTAATTGTTTTAACAGAGTGGCGCAGTTGAAGCGTGCTGGGCCCATAACCTGATGAAATGAAAAATGATCAAGACTTTTTAATGCTAGAAAACTATATGTTTTTTATTGTTTAACAATAAGATAACACCGTGCAACCATATAATATAGAAGTGAGTACCTAACACAAATCAACAACCAAGTATACGTTTGTACACATTGCTATTAATTTATGCTAGGCGCTGTGCTTGTATGCGTTTCTAATAACATTCTCTCCTGAACGCAGGCCCATCGCTCTACTGAAAGCCTCATGGTTTGGTCTGTGCAATCCTTTGATCAAAATATCCACAACTACATACATAATCCACAACTACATACATAAATACACAACATTAATGAAACTAAACAGATATATTTGGTAAAATTATTTTCTTTTTAGATATTAACCTATTTCTGTTTCAATATATAAATGTGAATTCACTTCAAAGATTTATGAAATAGCGAAAACTTATGTCAAAAATATTGTCTATGGTGACCAGTCCTTGTATAAAGTAATTACAGAGCTTTTACAATGAGTTTGTATACGTTTTCTTTTATTCCACTAATTGGAAACCATTTTGAAAAGAGTAACATTTTTCTAATGCAGAAAATGGATACAGTAATAGATTGTTTCACAAATCAAAGTGTACGTGACTACAGGATAAAATATTACAAAACAAAATCGACGACAGCAGTCGAGCGCGAGGCTTCCGCATTTCTTATTATTTTTTGGCGTCCCTTGTTACTTTGACACTATCTTGAATTTATAACTATAATCAAAACACTTTTGTCTGTAAGATATAAAGGAATTCTTTGAGTATAATGTCCAATCTTTGTATCAAATAAGCATCGTCTTTAATAGGATACCAAGTATCTAGCAATGGGTCATAAAATCTAATAAAGTATGTTATCAATAGAATGTTAGGATGCAATTCTATTACGTTATTGTTTTTACACGGTTTTTAAAAGATATTTTTTTATACATTTACAAAGAACTTGGTGTTACACAACTTTAATAAAACGAAACAGATATATTTGGTATAATTATTTTCTTCTTAGTTATTAACATATTTCTGTTTGAATAAGTAAATGTGAATTCACCTCCAAGATTTATGAAATAGCGGAAACTTGTGTCAAAAATGTTGTCTTTGGTGAGACAGAAAAAGAGAAAGCGAGAATTGAAACGTTGACGCGGGCTTTTTGAAAATTTTAATTAAATATTTTAAATAGTTTAATACTATAATTTGCAAATTTTTGTTTACTTTATTCATTGTAAAGAAGGAAAACTTAATCTGTATATAAGTGTTTATGTGGAGAGATGGTTAAAAAACGTAGAAAGAAGGATTCGGGTGAGTCCTTGCCTTTCAGCACAAGCAGCGATTCCGATTGCGAGGATTCGCCAGTATTGCAGGATGTAAAAACCTTCGATCCCTTTAGGGTCGCTGATTATTGTCGGCGATACCCTGAAGATGCGGAAGCCAAGTCTGAATTCATAGTATTTGTCGAAAGTACTAATGATGTCCCACTCGGTAATAGGGACATGATGTCGCTTAGTACTAGTTTTATACGCTCTGTGAAAGGTATATATACAATATTTAAAAATAATAAATAAATATAAGGTCGGTGTCGTTTTCCAACGTGCGAATTTGGCAAATGCCATTTTAGAGAATACTAAATATCTAAAGGAACGACTTAAAGCTTCAATACCAGCAGGGGCCACCGAACTATAGGGAGTTATCTCTCCGGTTCCCACTCATACATCCAATCACAAAATATATAAAGCAATATCAACTACAAAAAAAGTCATTTCTGTCCGACGCATAATGTGTAAAGTAAAAGGAGAAAATATCACCTTCACACTGCAACCTACTCAGAGCGTAGTAATAACTTTTGCGTCTGCTACGTCACTGCCGGACTATGTTCACATTAAGAGGTGGCGCCTGCCCGTCTCCACATATGTCTCACCTATAAAACAGTGTTATAAATGTTTACGCTATGATCATCTGGCTAAGTTTTGTAAAAATTCACCGCGATGCTCCATATGCACAGAGGGGCATTCTTTCAAAGAATGCAAGGTTAACATTGAAAAAGCTAAGTGCATTAATTGTAAAGGCAATCACATTGCCACCTCTAGCCAGTGCCCTATAAGGCAAAAGAAATTCGCAAACAGTAAACCCAAGTCATATGCTGAAGTTAAAAGATTCATTAAATTTTCCCTCCCTTAATAAAAAATTAAATACCCAAGAAGTAATCCAAGAAATACTATCAAATTCTGAAGCAATGACCCTATTAACAGAATCTATAGTAAAAGTTATAACTTTAAATAAAACTCAAAATATAAGTATTAGTTCACAATTTATTAGCTCAGCTATCAAAGAAACCATCCAGGACAAAAATAGCAAATCGTCACATTCAACCACCAAATCTTAACCACAAAATATTGTACAGTGGAACACTCAAAGTCCTTTAAGTAACAGACTTGAGTTTCAAAATTTTTTATACCAAAATAATATACATGTAGCTAGCTCTTATTTCAGAAACTTGGCTCAAGCCTAACATTCAATTTAATTTACGTGGTTATACCATTATTAGGAATGACTGCGGTAATGATCATAATGGCGTAGCAATATTAATTAAAAATGGTATACATTTCTCTAAACTACATACTTTTTACGATGATTTGTTACAAAATGTAGGATTATTATTAAACTGAAACATAATTGCATTTTTTTGTTTAGTTTTTACAGTCCTGGTAATAGTTTTCCTGCTTTTGAAAAGGCGAAGTTCGATCGTTTATTCCAAACAGTACACAGTACAGTATTCCAAAACAACAGTCTAGATTTAACTATGGTGTCTTCTTCTTTATTTCTTTCTTGTGACTGGCAAGTTCATCAGGACCCTTTAGGCAATTATCATCTGCCAACTATCATAAAATTTACTCTCATAAAAGATCAACATGAACCCTCTATTTCCTTAAACAACATTCCTTTTCACAGCAATCTGAAATAAGTAAATTGGGATAGTTACGAACAGGTTGTTTATAAAATGTTAATGAACTTTAAAGTTGACAATAGTGATTTTGTGCAATTATTCTATTGGCAATCAAATTCTCCGGGCCCGGCTTAAACCATAACACAACTGATAGTAATAATAACCGTCCTACAAAAAGGTGTCAAGTATCTTGGTGGAATGATAAATGTTCAAAAGTAGTAGAAGACTGCAAGAACGCCTACATTAATTTCAAAACTAGTCTTAATAGTTAATAGTAAAAATTACATTAATTTCAAGCCTTTAATCAACGCACTTTAAAAGAAGAACGTTGTAAAAGTTGGTCTGAACTCTGAATTCTGCTCATCAAAAAATCGTTTTCCTACAGAATGTTTAAACTTTTAAATGTTCAAACTCTATCTATTTTTTTTAAGTCTATTAAATTGTTTATGGTCGTCTTCTTTCATCCCAGAGGATTGGAAAGTTGACTGTTTGGTACCAATATTAAAACCTGGCAAAGACTTTAATTTGGCTGATTCTTATCGTACACATGAGTAAAACAGAGATTAATTTTTCACAAAGAAAGTAATAATCTTTTACCTTACAATCAGTTTAGCTTTCGTTGTGGCCGTTCTGCTTGTGAGAGTCCACGTCATTTCAGTCTGAATATCCACGATGCTCGTTCCGAGAATAAAGTACTAGTTGTTGTTTTTCTTGACATTGTAGGGGCTTTCAATAATGTACATCTGAACAAATTATCCTCAATATTATTATTACTGCAGTTACCTGGAAAAGTTGTAAATTGGATTTTTAATTTTTTGAACTACAGAAAGGTGTATGTTAAGGTCAACAATCAGTTATTTGGTCCAAGATATTCTTGTAGGGGTGTATCACAGGCTGGTGTATTGAGCCCATTGCTTTTTATCCTATTCATACATCAGCTAAATTTAACTCTAGGGTGTGAAATTTCTAATCTGCAGTTTGCAGATGATTTATTTGTTTATTGCTCTGATACTAATTTTTTACATGTACAATCAGTCCTCAATGTTGCTCTCCAAAGACTAAAGAACTATTTTGATAGCCTTGGGCTGGAGGTCGGTCAGCAATGAAAAAAGTAAAGTTTTTGTCTTTTCCAAAAATGGAATCAGAAATGAGAATGTAAATATCATGCTCAATAATAATGTAATGTCTGTAGAGAGCTCTGTAATGTTTTTAGGTGTTATTTTTACAAACAATTCTAGATGGAATAAGTATGCTGAAACTCTAGAATCTCGAGCTTTAAATGCTTGTAATGTTTTAAAATCTTTAACAAGCACACATTGGGGTGCTGATCCAAGGATTCTATTAACATTCTATAAATCATTAGTAAGGAGTCATTTTGAATATGCTTTTTTTTGTTTTGCAGGGGTAAGAAGTGTAGTAGATAAATAAGAAAAGATACAGAATAATTGTTTGCGTATTATAATGGGTGCAGTGCGAACTACTCTCATAGTGTCAATGCAGGTGGAATGTAATATACCTCCATTAGCACTTAGGTTTAAATACTTACAATCAAAATTTTTTGCAAGGTTGCTCTCCATTAGTAACCATCCACTTCTTGTTAAACTGCAGGACACTATTAACAGGAGTGCCAATATTAATTCATATTTGTTTCACAGTTTTTCTGAAACAGAACAAATTTTTAATAAACACAATATTTTTTCTAGCATGGTATGGACTTGATACTCTGGCTTATATGAATCAAAATTTATGCAGATTAAAATTGTAGTCAAAAGTCTTCTAAAGTATAAGGAAGACATTTATAGGGAACTTGATAGGTGGCAGGGATATCATCAGATATATACAGATGGGTCTAAGAACAATGAAACAGTCTCTATAGCTGTCTATGATAGTCAGTTCAAAAGTGGGTTAGGTCACAGGCTGAATCCACTCACAAGCATATACTCCGCTGAATCCATAGCTATGTATACAGCTAATTAGCACATTCAAACACAGACTCATCCAAAGTGGACTATAATAACGGATAGTTTAAGTTTATTAATGGCACTACAAAATCCACAATTAAATTCAAAAACTAATTATATTATATATAAAATAAGAGAGTTGTAACACCTGCTGTCTCAAAACAAGCAAATAGTCCTATTCTGGACACCAGACCACATTGGTGTGCATGGTAATGAGCAAGCAGACTATTTAGCTAAATTTATTACAAATCCGTCCCACAATCAATAAAGTCACAGCTTTTTAAATTTCCCAATTCCTTATTCAGACACTCTATCCCTCTTCAAACTCAAGTTACAGAAAGAATTTTACAACTTATGGCATCAGGTGGTAAAGGTAAAAGGAAAATGGTTAGCTACAATAAAGAAAAACGTCTCTTCCCCCTGGTTTACCCGAGGTAGTGACTATAGCCATAGAAAGTATTATACCACAATCTGTCGTTAGGGTCTACGAAATTGTAGTTTTGGTGCTCACCTTTTTAGGATTGGTGTTTTTGACTCTTCAACTTGTAGATATTGCAATAGTGCTGATGAAACCCTCGAACATATATTTTTTGATTGTCGACAGTTTAGTATTCAAAGGATGGTCCTTGTAGACCAACTTTTAAGTATTTTTAAAACTGCTGAAGATGTCCCGCGCTCCCTTCAGCAAATACTAAACATTTAAGAATGCTTCTTGCCAACTGGCCATAAACTATGGCTTTATTGTTTCTACTATAAATGAAATCTAATTGTTATATGTACATACTAGAAGACCCGGCGAACTTCGTATCGCCCTATAATCAAGAAATATCTGTCCCGTTTCTTTATTTTAATTTTTGGAGTTTACCTGTTAAAGCCATAAATCTCGGTGTTTTGAAGTGCGACAGAATGATTGACATATCAGTTAGTTGTCAAATCTAATGTCAAAAAAAAAGTTTGTATCAACAACTACTAATAAATTAAAAATTAATTAAAAAAACATTGTCCAGCGGACAATATTGTGAATTTAAACCATTCCCAGATCCCCTTGAAAACACACAAAAAATGTCATCAAAATCGGTCCAGTCGTTTGAGAGAAGTTTAGTGACACACACACTCATAGAAGAATTAAATATATAAAGATGTATATAATACTATTTTTTTCGTTTTGTTTAAGATATTTGTTTTTCAACTATTTCAGCTGTTTTCAAAATTTGACCGTTTTATTTATTGTGACTAATGAATTGTACTAATAACGACATCACAAGGGCTTGACATTGAAAAAAGACGGAATGTAAAAAAAAAACAAGAATTTGACAAAAATTTTTTTTAAATAAAGACATGTCTTCGGTCTTATAATTAAAAAATGATTTAAGAAGAAAAATGAAAAGAAGTCATGGCTTCGGCCTTAAAATTAAAAAATGATAAGAAGATAATTAAAAGAAAACATGGCTTAGGCCTGATATAAAAACTGGAGTCAAGAATAAAAAAGGTGATTATGACATTTAAAAATAATTAAAGATACAAAACACAAAAGACATGGCTGTATGGGCTTTGTTCTCTTTGCTTGTTCTGGACGAAACGAACATAACCAAAAAAAATATGTCTATGGTGACCTGTCCTTGTATAAAGTAATAACAGAGCTTTTGCAATGAGTAATAAGTTTGAAAACATTTATTTTTATTCCACTGAATGGAACCCATTTTGAAAAGAGTAACATTTTTCAAATGCAGACAATAGATTGTTTCACTAATCAAAGTGTAGTGACTTTAGGATAAAATATAACAAAACAAAATCGACGACGGCAGTCGAGCGCGGGGCTTCCGCGTTTCTTATTATTTTTTGACGTCCCTCGTTTCTTTGGCACTATCTTGATTTTATAACTCCCAGAAAACACGTTTATTTGGATATAGATGACCTTAATTAAATAAGGAGCATTAATTTTCAGCAATCAATCACTCAATTAGTTTATTAATAAAAAAAACCATTTAAAGTAGCAGAAACTCATGGTAATTGTCCAAAGAGACATCTAACGAATTACTACATGTAAACGGTTGTGTTGTATTTTATACAAACAATATCAAATTTTCTGCATATCCAAGAGATGGCAGCACAGGTCGAAATAAAAAAATCACTTTCCACACTGAACCCTTTCTAGTTTCTAATTTGAAATTTCCTAACTAGATGGCACGGTTGAATAGGATAAAGTGTTACGTACATACCTATATGTTTATTTATTTATAAGCTTTGTAAATATGCAGTGAAAACTGTGATAATCTAAAAACTGACGTAAATATATTTAAATTTTAATATTAATTTATAATTATTAATTATTATTTTTTAATTTTTAAATCTTTATAGGTATGTCCATAACCAAGACAGGGACCTAAATTAAATCTGTTACATAAATTGAAGTGTATTTAGCGTTCATAAAGTCTGTTTAATCATTTGAGTTTTTGGTTATTTACCTTGATTACGAGTTGGTCTCATAATCATTGTTCGTAAGTAACGATTCAGAATACGTTAATTAATTACATGCGAACTTTTAATTGGGTCGCTGAAGGGACGCCTGATTACTAAGTAATTGTTTTGCGTTTTGGAATTGGGAAGCATCAGACGAAGTACTTTATTTTTTTTTTAATTCAGATTATATAGAAATATTACTTACAACATCTTTATTTATTTCACTTAATTAATTATTTCGGTAACTGTTCGGTATGTGCTACTAGATTTTTGTTTTAAAAAATATCTTTGAGTGTTATACCTATAAACGTTATAAGTATATTTATTGACGTGATATATGTATTTCTCTTTTCATACTCTTCTCATCTTTTGTAAGTGACATTAAATATTATAATAAAGGTATTTATGTCTTACAGGGATATTTGTAAAATTAGGCTAAATATATGTATGTACATGTTAGCATAAAATGATTCACATATTTACGTAAAACTAATACTTAAACAGCGTGACAATAAAAAAGGAAGTTTTCATCATTTTTGAATAAATCTAAATATTCTAACAATGTTCAAGATGGCAAAGAGAGAAATTACGGTCGAAATCTGACTAGAGTTTCAGACAAGTATTATTACGTTACGTTTCCTTTCAGCGTATTTTATTGCACAAAATGTCCATAAATCACAACCACTTTTATTAAAGGAAACTGAAAAAACATAGCGTGAGATAGTAAACTTCGTTGTTATTTGGTAAACCAAAATAAATGATACGAGTGTCACAACAAAAGTTTTAGATTTCAGATTCATTATACTTTTATGTCACAAACTGATTTAATGAAATATAAAAGACAATGATTTAAGTGTTTGTCATGTAAGGAACGAAGTTTTAATGACCAGGTAAATTATTATTTGCATACAACGACGAAGAAAAAAAGTCTCATACAATAGTACATAGAACCTTGACACTTGAAGATAATTAATTAATGATTCATTTAGCAATACCGACCTAAAAAGTGTATGTTTGTGTTGGACGGATTTTAAGTTTTATTTTTATTGTTTAACAATAAGATAACACCGTGCAACTATATAATGTAGAAGTGAGTACCTAACACAAATCAACAAGCAAGTATACGTTTGTACACATTGCTATTAAATTAAGCTAGGCGCTGTGCTTGTATGCGTTTCTAATAACATTCTCTCCTGAACGCAGACCCATCACTCTACTGAAAGCCTCATGGTTTGGTCTGTGCAATCCTTTGATCAAAATATTATCCACAGTCATGTCTTGACTCCTTTGGTATTTTACTAGGACATGTTTGGTAGCAATCCTCTCTCGGATAAAGTGATAGCGAACATCGATGTGTTTACTGCGTTGTTGATAACTTTCATTTACAGAAATGCGAATGGCACTTTAATTGTTACAGTAAGGAACGATAGGAATAACTGATGATTCAGGCTTAAAGTCTGAATCTAATTGTTTTAACAGAGTGGCGCATAACCTGATGAAATGAAAAATGATCATGACTTTTTAATCGTAGAAAACGATATATTTTTTATTGTTTAACAATAAGATAACACCGTGCAACCATATAATGTAGAAGTGAGTACCTAACACAAATCAACAACCAAGTATACGTTTGTACACATTGCTATTAATTTATTCTAGGCGCTGTGGTTGTATGCGTTTCTCCGAACAGAACAGAACATATACTGACTCTTTTAATTTATCGTATCTTCCAAAAATGTTGCATTAGATATTCTGCATTTTTCCTACCTCTTAATCGTCCTAGTAATTCTTAAATTAATTCTTAACCTGTTTAGTCAATTATCTCATAAAGTGATGCGTTTCTAAATGAGATTTATGCTTTGGTATTACGTAAAACGTTATTTTCATGTTTCATGGCCCAATTGACCAAATAAATTGAAAGAATTAATTTAAATTGTTTGTAAGAGTCTTTTCATTATGATCCGGAAATCGTTTAAAACTATATGTATCATATTTTGTATGTTTTATATAAGCATAATACAAAAATACACAAGTGGATTATTCTAACCAGCGAAAATAAATAATGTGTATATAAAATCAATTCCTCCTAATTGTATAAAAAAAAATTACACGTGAATCACTGGCTCGACTTTAGTGTATATAATATACAATTATTAAATAGTACATAATATAACACAATCTCTTTTATTGCCCTTTTAATTGCTGACATTCAATATTTGTATGTTTCCGATTAACTACTTAATGACAAGATTACCTTCATAACTTGATTTAAGTATGAAGATTTATTTTTGGTTGAATGTTTAACTATGTTAAACTAACTGTCGTATGATTATCCTCATCACACTTCATAATATCCTTACAAAGTTAAAGCTTTTTATTTATACAGACGATTTCATTCTTGCTTAAAGCTCTAAATGTCTCTCACAATTCCGCTTACTTCCAAAATTCCTTACTGTCTATGCATCTTGGTTATAGAGATCCTTTCCTAACCATATAACAAATAGCACTTTTACTGATATATGTATTTATACTAATATAAAAGTTCCAATGTTTTCCAATTTTGTTAATATTGTTATTAATGTAGACTTTTTAAATGCATTGTTTTCTAATAACTGAAAATTTAATAATATACTTTTTTATTAATTCCTATAATTCATTATTATTTTGAAATATTTATGTAATTTTTCCTATTCTTTTTTTTTGTACGTTAAAAACAGACGCGATCAGTGTATCCGCAATGGATCATAAAATCTAATAAAGTATGTTATCAACAGAATCTATACTAATATTATAAAGCTGAAGAGTTTGTTTGTTTGTTTGTTTGAAAGCGCTAATCTCCGAAAGTACAGGTTCGAATTGAATAATTCTTTTTGTGTTGGATAGTCCAGTTATCGAGGAAGGCTGTGGGTTATATAACATCACGCTACGACCAATTGAAGCAAAGATATAGTGGTAAATGTGTAAAAAACGGGAGAAATTATTTCATCTTTGAAGCCTTCCGTTGCGTGTTCCGTGAAAACGGTTCAAGATACACAAAAAATATGTGTTAAAGAATAATAGCTCTTTTAATGATCTAAAAAACAGTCCGCGATAGTATATGTCTATCTTTTAAGATTAACTCATAAAAATCGTTTTTATGGTAACTAATTTTGTCGAAATAATTTGTTTTAGTTGTATCAACATAATGATATTAATCTTTATTCAAATAAACAAATAAATATGTTGTTGGTTAAGAGTACTTCATTGTGAATAAAAAAAACAGTTTTTATCCCGAAAATTCTACGGGAACTCGACCATTCCGAAAACCCCGCAAGAACGGGAACTATGTAGGAAGAACCAAAAATCTGGCGGAAGTCACTATTCCACGCGGACGGAGTCGCGGCAAAAGCTAGTGTTAGGATACAATTCTATTACGTTATTGTTTTTACACGGGTTTTAAAGGATATTTTTGTATACATTTACAAAGAACTTGGTGTTACACAACTTTAATAAAACGAAACAGATATATTTGGTATAATTATTTTCTTCTTAGTTATTAACATATTTCTGTTTGAATAAGTAAATGTGAATTCACTACCAAGATTTATGAAATAGCGGAAACTTGTGTCAAAAATGTTGTCTTTGGTGAGACAGAAAAAGAGAACGCGAGAATTGAAACGTTGACGCGGGCTTTTTGAAAATTTTAATTAAATATTTTAAATAGTTTAATACTATAATTTGCAAATTTTTGTTTACTTTATTCATTGTAAAGAAGGAAAACTTAGTCTGTATATAAGTGTTTATGTGGAGAGATGGTTAAAAAACGTAGAAAGAAGGATTCGGGTGAGTCCTTGCCTTTCAGCACAAGCAGCGATTCCGATTGCGAGGATTCGTCAGTATTGCAGGATGTAAAAACCTTCGATCCCTTTAGGGTCGCTGATTATTGTCGGCGATACCCTGAAGATGCGGAAGCCGAGTCTGAATTCATAGTATTTGTCGAAAGTACTAATGATGTCCCACTCGGTAATAGGGACATGATGTTGCTTAGTACTAGTTTTATACGCTCTGTGAAAGGTATATATACAATATTTAAAAATAATAAATAAGTATAAGGTCGGTGTCGTTTTCCAACGTACGAATTTGGCAAATGCCATTTTAGAGAATACTAAATATCTAAAGGAACGACTTAAAGCTTCAATACCAGCAGGGGCCACCGAACTATAGGGAGTTATCTCTTCGGTTCCCACACATCTATCCAATCACAAAATATATAAATCAAAACCAACTACAAAAAAGTCATCTCTGTCCGACGCATAATGCGTAAAGTAAAAGGAGAAAATAACACCTATACACTGCAACCCACTCAGAGCGTAGTAATAACTTTTGCGTCTGCTACGTCACTGCCGGACTATGTTCACATTAAGAGGTGGCGCCTGCCCGTCTCCACATATTATGTCTCACCTATAAAACAGTGTTTTAAATGTTTACTCTATGATCATCTGGCTAAATTTTGTAAAAAATCACCGCGATGCTCCATATGCACAGAGGGGCATTCTTTCAAAGAATGCAAGGTTAACATTGAAAAAGCTAAGTGCATTAATTGTAATGGCAATCACATTGCCATCTCTAGCCAGTGCTCTATAAGGCAAAAGAAAATCGCAAACAGTAAACCCAAGTCATATGCTGACACGTTAAAAGATTCGTTAAATTTTCCTTCCCTTAATAAAAAACTAAATACCCAAGAAGTAATCCAAGCAATACTATCAAATTCTGAAGCAATGACCCTATTAACAGAATCTATAGTAAAAGTTATAACTTTCAATAAAACTCAAAATATAAATATTAGTTCACAATTTATTAGCTCAGCAATTAAAGAAACCATCCAGGACAAAAATAGCAAATCGTCACATTCAACCACCAAATCTTAAATATTGTACAGTGGAACACTCAAAATCTGTTAAGTAACATACTTGAGTTTCAAAATTTTTTATACCAAAATAATATACATGTAGCTAGCTCTTATTTCAGAAACTTGGCTCAAGCCTAACATTCAATTTAATTTACGTGGTTATACCATTATTAGGAATGACTGCGGTAATGATCATAATGGCGTAGCAATATTAATTAAAAATGGTATACATTTCTCTAAACTAGATACTTTTTATGATGATTCGTTACAAAATGTAGTAATTGTTATTAAACTGAAACATAGATGCATTTCTTTGGTAGTTTTTACAGTCCTGGTAATAGTTTTCTTGCTTTTGAAAAGGCGAAGTTCTGTCGTTTATTGTACAGTATTCCAAAACCGTTGATAATTGCAGGCGATTTTAACGCCCACCATACTTTTTGGGGTTGCAGTCGCATAGATTCTCGGGGCAAAGCTATTATGGATTCCATGGATGATCAACCAACAACTATAGGCTCTCATATTTGGAAACCAAACAGTCTAGATTTAACTATGGTGTCTTCTTCTTTATTTCTTTCTTGTGACTGGCAAGTTCATCAGGACCCTTTAGGCAGTTATCATCTGCCAACTATCATAAAATTTGCTCTCGTAAGAGATCAACATGAACCCTCTATTTCCTTAAACAACATTCCTTTTCACAGCAATCTGAAATAAGTAAATTGGGATAGTTACGAACAGGTTGTTTATAAAATGTTAATGAACTTTAAAGTTGACAATAGTGATCTCCTTGACTCATACAGAAAGTTTTGTGCAATTATTCTATTGGCAATCAAATTCTCCGGGCCCAGCTTAAACCATAACACAACTGATAGTAATAATAACCGTCCTACAAAAAGGTGTCAAGTACCTTGGTGGAATGATAAATGTTCAAAAGTAGTAGAAGACTGCAAGAACGCCTAAATTAATTTCAAAACTAGTCTTAATAGTAAAAATTACATTAATTTCAAACGCGCACAAGCCTTTACAAACGCACTTTAAAAGAAGAACGTTGTAAAAGTTGGTCTGAATTCTGCTCCTCAATAAATCGTTTGACGTCTATAAATCGCATTTGGACTAAAATAAGGAAATTCAAAAAAAGCTTTCCGAGTTCTAACTTATTTTCGGACTTTAATTGGGTTCAAACATTTTTATATAAATACACACCGGATACTGTTTCACAACAGATAACTATATATAATGTTCTTGGAGTAAATAGTGATAATCCATACATGATCGGTTGTTTTACTATGCAAGAGTTAAAATCTGCTTTAGCCTCAAGAAAAGATTCTTCATGTGGCCTGGATTGGCTTTCCTACAGAATGTTTAAACTTTTAAATGTTTATCTATTTTTTAAGTCTATACTTATTACTATACTATACTTATTACTATACTTGTTTTATCTATTTTTTAAGTCTATTAAATAGTTAATCGTCGTCTTCTATTATCCCAGAGGATTGGAAAGCTGACTGGTTGGTACCAATATTAAAACCTGGCAAAGACTTTAATTTGGCTGATTCTTATCATCAAATTACACTGAGTTCACGTGTTGGAAAAATTTTCGAACAATTAATAAAACAGAGATTAATTTTTCACATATAAAGTAATAATCTTTTACCTTACAATCAGTTTGGCTTTCGTTGTGGCCGCTCTGCTTGTGAGAGTCTACGTCATTTCTGTCTGGCTATCCACGATGCTCCTTCCGAGAATAAAGTACTAGTTGGTGTTTTTCTTGAAATTGTAGGGGCTCTCAATAATGTAGATCTGAACAAATAATCCTCAATATTATTATTACTACAGGTACCTGGAAAAGTTGTAAATTGGATTTTTAATTTTTTGAACTACAGAAAGGTGTTTGTTAAGGTCAACAATCAGTTATTTGGAATAAGTATGCTGAAACTCTAAAACCTCGAGCTTTAAATGCTTGTAATGTTTTAAAATCTTTAACAAGCACACAACATTTTGAATATGCTTTTTTTGTTTTGCAGGGGTAAGAAGTGTAGTAGATAAATAAGAAAAGATACAGAATAATTGTTTGCGTATTATAATGGGTGCAGTGCGAACTACTCTCATAGTGTCAATGCAGGTGGAATGTAATATACCTCCATTAGCACTTAGGTTTAAATACTTACAATCAAAATTTTTTGCAAGGTTGCTCTCCATTAGTAACCATCCACTTCTTGTTAAACTGCAGGACACTATTAACAGGAGTGCCAATATTAATTCATATTTGTTTAACAGTTTTTCTGAAACAGAACAAATTTTTAATAAACACAATATTTTTTCTAGCATGGTATGGACTTGATACTCTGGCTTATATGAATCAAAATTTATGCAGACTAAAATTGTAGTCAAAAGTCTTCTAAAGTATAGGGAAGTCATTTATAGGGAACTTGATAGGTGGCAGGGATATCATCAGATATATACAGATGGGTCTAGGAACAATGAAGCAGTCTCTATAGCTGTCTATGATAGTCAGATCAAAAGTGGATTCGGTCATAGGCTGAATCCACTCACAAGCATATACTCCGCTGAATCCATAGCTGTGTATACAGCTATGAAGCACATTCAAACACAGACTCATCCAAAGTGGATCATAATAGCGGATAGTTTAAGTTTATTAACAGCACTACAAAATCCACGATTAAATTCAAAAACTAACTACATATAGTATATATAAAATAAGAGAGTTGTATCACCTACTGTCTCAAAACAAGCAAATAGTCCTATTCTAGACACCAGACCACATTGGTGTGCATGGTAATGTGCAAGCAGACTATTTAGCTCAATAAAGTCACAGCTTTTTAAATTTCCCAATTCCTTATTCAGACACTCTATCCCTCTTCAAACTCAAGTTACAGAAAGAATTTTACAACATGGCATCAGGTGGTAAAGGTAAAAGGAAAATGGTTAGCTACAATAAAGAAAAACGTCTCTTCCCCCTGGTTTATCCGAGGTAGTGACTATAGCCATAGAAAGTATTATACCACAATCTGTCGTTAGGGTCTACGAAATTGTAGTTTTGGTGCTCACCTTTTTAGGATTGGTGTTTTTGACTCTTCAACTTGTAGATATTGCAATAGTGCTGATGAAACCCTCGTACATATATTTTTTGATTGTCCACAGTTTAGTATTCAAAGGATGGTCCTTGTAGACCAACTTTTAAGTATTTTTAAAACTGCTGAAGATATCCCGCGCTCCCTTCAGCAAAAACTAAGCATTCAAGAATGCTTCTTGCCAGTTTATGGCTTTATTGTTTCTACTATAAATGAAATCTAATTGTTATATGTACATACAAGAAGACCCGGCGAACTGCGTATCGCCCTATAATCAGGCAATATCTGTTACGTTTTATTATTTATATTTTTGAAGTTTACCTATTAAAGCCATAAATCTCGGTGTTTTGAAGTGCGACAGAATGATTGACATATCAGTTAGTTGTCAAATCTAATGTCAAAAAAAATGTTTTATTTATTGTGACAAAAGAATTGTACTAATAATGACTTAACAAGGGCTTGACATTGAAAAAAGACGGAATGTAAAAAAAACAAGAATTTGAAAAAAAATTAAATAAAGACATGTCTTCGGTCTTATAATTAAAAAGTGATTTAAGAAGAAAAATTAAAAGAAGACATGGCTTCGGCCTTATAATTAAAAAATGATAAGAAGATAATTAAAAGAAGACATGGCTTAGGCCTGATAAAAACTGGAGTCAAGAATAAAAAAGGAGATTAAGACATTTAAAAATAATTAAAGATACAAAACACAAAAGACATGGCTGTATGGGCTTTGTTCTCTTTGCCTGTTCTGGACGAAACGAACGAAAAAAAATATGTCTATGGTGACCTGTCCTTGTATAAAGTAATAACAGAGCTTTTGCATTGAGTTAAATAAGTTTGAAAACATTTTTTTTATTCCACTGAATGGAAACCCATTTCGAAAAGAGTAACATTTTTCAAATGCAGACAATAGACACATTAATAGAAAACAAAATTGACGACAGCAGTCGTGCGCGGGGCTTTCGCGTTTCTTATTATTTTTTGGCGTCCCTCGTTTCTTTGACACTCTCTTGATTTTATAACTGCCAGAAAGCCCGGTTATTTGGATATAAATGTTGACGATATAGATGACCTTAATTAAATAAGGAGCATTAATTTTCTGCAATCAATCACTCAATTAGTTAATTAATAAAAAAAACATTTAAAGTAGCAGAAACTGGGTCTAAGTTATTAAACTTTAATCAACAAATATTTTAATACATGGTAATTGTCCAAAGAGACATCTAAGGAATTACTACAGTACTACATGTAAACGGTTGTGTCGTATTTTATACAAACATTATTAAATTTTCTGCGTATCCAAGAGATGGCAGCACAGGTCAAAATAAAAAAGCACTTTTCACACTGAACCCTTTCTAGTTTCTAATTCGGAATTTTCTAACTAGATGGCACGGATGAAGAAGTTAAAGTGTTACGTACATACTTTTATGTTTTTACTTTTTTTATTTAAATGCTTTGTAAATATGCAGTGAAAACTGTTATAATATAAAATCTGTTCAAACTGACGTAAATATATTTAAAATTTTATATTAATTTATATTTATTATTTTTTAATTTTTAAATCTTTATAGATATGTCCATAACCAAGACCTAAATTAAATCTGTTACATAAATTGAAGTGTATTTAGCGTTCAGAAAGTCTGTTTAATCATTTGAGTTCTTAGTTATTTACCTTGATTGGAGAAGCGTGTGACGAATAAAGTATTTAATATTTTTAATCTTCAGATTAAGAAAATATAGCTAAAGCTATTTTTTAAATCTAATAAAATTTACATGAGTAGCAAATATAATTTACATAATTAATATGATTTTATAGCAATAATTCTAAAAAAGAACTCCATTTTGATATACTTATTTACAATTAAAATTAAAAATAATTTAGTTATATGTTTAAAACCACTGATTCTAACAAAATGATTAAAGGTTGGGTAGTCGATATGAATAAATGACATTCAATATAAAAGGAGATTGAAAAAGACCCAAAAGATTGTCCTATAAATTTTGTTCACAACTACACGTTAGATAAGTGAGGTTTATTTCTGAAGATTTCGGTGAAGTTTGTCTCAAGTTTTGTTCAATGTTGAAAAAGGAAGTTTACGCAATAACGATGTATTACAAAGGAATCAATGTATCGATAATTTTATTTAATGAAATAAGTTTATCATAGTATTTAATTTTTGTTTTATCGCGTCAATAGTTAGTACGAAATGCTTAACTATCACATAATTTTGTAAACTTATTTAGGTAAAATAAATAAAGACAAACATTTATAAAAAAATATTGTACAAATATATCATATAAAAATGGATACATATAACATATAAGCTGTAATAAACCTTTACTTCTTTTACTATAAGTTTCTTCGTGTCTTTTCTTCAATAAAACACTTCTAAAAGGCACCGCTAACAGTTCTTCCAGATAAGTTCGACAAGTTGCCTTCTTTCGCTAAAATATGTAGCGATAAGATATTGAAAGGTTCATGTTGAAACAACATCTTTATTTATTTGATTTAATTAATTATATAGGTAGCTTTGACTAGCAATATTCTACTAGATTTTTGTTTTAAAAATATCTTTCAGTGTTATACAGGGTGACTGGTGAATTACTATCGATACTTGAGGACGTGATATTTGACGATCATATATGACAGAATAAAAATTAATATAACATAAATATTAATAAACTTCTAAGTAAAGTTAACCAAAAGTTATGTAGTTAATTACGCACCGTGTGAACACCCTACAGATTAGGTATACACTCACACATACATACGCGTGCGGTGGCGTAGTGTTGTATCAGCACGCCGCCGCACGCAGCCACACTTGGAACACTTGGAACGTGTTAACACTTTATTTATTTATTTATACGGAAATTTTGTCAAAAATTAAGTGCCTATTTTTTTTACATAATTCGAATGAGAATCATGTACCGAGTATTCTCCTTAAATATTGATAGTAATTCACCAGTCACCCTCTATAAACGTTATATGTACATTTACTGAAGTAATATACTTATTTCTCTTTTCATTCTCTTCTCATCTTTTGTAAGTAACATTAAATATTATAAAAAAGGTATTTATGTCTTACAGGGATATTTGTAAAATTAGGCTAAATATATGTATGTACATGTTAGCATAAAATGATTCACATATTTACGTAAAACTAATACTTAAACAGCGTGACAATAAAAAAGGAAGTTTTCATCATTTTTGAATAAATCTAAATATTCTAACAACGTTCAAAGATGGTAAAGAGAGAAATTACGGTCGAAATCTGACTAGAGTTTCACACAAATATTATTACGTTACGTTTCGTTTCAACGTGTTTTATTGAAGAAAATATCCATAAATCACAACCACTTTTAGTAAAGGAAACGGAGAAAACATAGCGTGAGATAGTGAACTTCGTTGTTATTTGGTAAACCAAAATAAATGATACGAGTGTCACAACAAAACTTTTAGATTTCAGATTCATTATACTTTTATGTCGCAAACTGATTTAATGAAATATAAAAGACAATGATTTAAGTGTTTGTCATGTAAGTAACAAAGTTTTAATGACTAGGTAAATTATTATTTGCATACAACGACGAAGAAAAAAGTCTCATACAATAGTACATAGAACCTTGACACTTGAAGATAATTAATTAATGATTCATTTAGCAATACCGACCTAAAAAGTGTATGTTTGTGTTAGACGTATTTTAAGTTTTATTTTTATTGTTTAACAATAAGATAACACCGTGCAACTATATAATGTAGAAGTGAGTACCTAACACAAATCAACAAGCAAGTATACGTTTGTACACATTGCTATTAAATAATGCTAGGCGTTACGCTTGTCTCCGTTTCTAATAACACTCTCTCCTGAACGCAGGCCCATCACTCTACTGAAAGCCTCATGGTTTGGTCTGTGCAATCCTTTGATCAAAATATCCACAATCATGTCTTGACTCCTTTGGTATTTTACTAGGACATGTTTGGCAGCAATCCTCTCTCGGATAAAGTGATAGCGAACATCGATGTGTTTACTGCGTTGTTGATAACTTTCATTTACAGAAATGCGAATGGCACTTTAATTGTTACAGTAAGGAACGATAGGAATAACTGATGATTCAGGCTTAAAGTCTGAATCTAATTGTTTTAACAGAGTGGCGCAGTGGAAGCGTGCTGGGCCCATAACCTGATGAAATGAAAAATGATCATGACTTTTTAATCGTAGAAAACGATATATTTTTTATTGTTTAACAATAAGATAACACCGTGCAACCATATAATGTAGAAGTGAGTACCTAACACAAATCAACAACCAAGTATACGTTTGTACACATTGCTATTAATTTATTCTAGGCGCTGTGCTTGTATGCGTTTCTCCGAACAAAACAGAACATATATTGCCTCTTTTAATTTATCGTATCTTCCAAAAATGTTGCATTAGATATTCTGCATTTTTCCTACCTTTCAATCGTCCTAATAATTCTTAAATTTAACCTGTTTAGTCAATTATCTCATAAAGTGATGCGTTTATAATGACATTTATGCTTTCGTATTACGTAAAACGTTATTTTCATGTTTCATGACCCAATTGACCAAATAAATTGAAAGAAATTATTTAAATTGATTGTAAGAGTCTTTTGATTGTGATTCGGAAACCGTTTAAAACTATATGTATCATATTTTGTATGTTTTATACATAAGCATAATACAAAAATACACAAGTGGATTATTCTAACCAGCGGGCAGCGAAAATAAATAAAGTGTATAAGACTTTTAAAATCAATTCCTCCTAATTGTATAAAAAAAAATTACACGTGAATCACTGGCTCGACTTTAGTTTAATAAAATATACAATTATTAAATAGTACATAATATAACACAGTCTCTTTTATTGCCCTTTTAATTGCTGACATTCAATATTTGTATGTATGTTTCCGATTAACTACTTAATGACAAGATTACCTTCATAACTTGATTTAAGTATGAAGATTTATTTTTGGTTGCATGTTTAACTATGTTAAACTAACTGTCGTATGATTATCCTCATCACACTTCATAATATCCTTACAAAGTTAAAGCTTTTTATTTATACAGACGATTTCATTCTTGTTTATGTAGTCGCCGCGCTTGATTCTTGTGTGACAGTTAAAGCTCTAAATGTCTCTCACAATTCCGCTTACTTCCAAAATTTCTTACTGTCTAAGCATCTTGGTTATAGAGATCCTTTTCTAACCATATAACAAATAGCAATTTCACTGATATATGTATTTATACTAATATAAAAGTTCCAATGTTTTATAATATCTATACTTTTTTATTAATCCTTAAAATTCATTATTATTTTATAATATTTATGTAATTTTTCCTATTCTTTTTTTTTTTGTACGTTAAAAACAGACGCGATCAGTGTGTCCGATAAATAATTTTCCCCTTTAAGTAAGTAAGTTACTCCCCTAAGAGTAAGTTATTACTAGAGTTTCCAGTGTAATAGCACTTAATATATCTTTACCCTTTCTATAATATTTGTTATCCTCATGAGTTGGGTTGCCTGTAAGAGATCGCTTTTAGTGATAAGACCGCCCTTGCCTTAAATTTACTATTTTTGTTTGTAATGTTATTTCCTATGTGTTTAAGTGCAATAAAGTTTATTTCTTCTTCTTAATATAACACAGTGCCATACTCGTATTTTAGAATTTCCGATAAAGGTTTTACAGAACATACTAGATCAAGATATTCTCAATCCTAATTCTTTTTTGTTAAAAGTCAAACAACTTCTAACAGAACCAAACATCGTTCTGTTTCTATACTGATATGACTACACAGTCTTTCATTTTACACGTTTTTACACGGTTTTTAAAAGATATTTTATTATAAGTACATTTACAAAGAACTTGGTGTTACACAACTTTAATAAAACGAAACAGATATATTTGGTATAATTATTTTCTTCTTAGTTATTAACATATTTCTGTTTGAATAAGTAAATGTGAATTCACCTCCAAGATTTATGAAATAGCGGAAACTTGTGTCAAAAATGTTGTCTTTGGTGAGACAGAAAAAGAGAGCGCGAGAATTGAAACGTTGACGCGGGCTTTTTGAAAATTTTAATTAAATATTTTAAATAGTTTTATACTATAATTTGCAAATTTTTGTTTACTTTATTCATTGTAAAGAAGGAAAACTTAGTCTGTATATAAGTGTTTATGTGGAGAGATGGTTAAAAAACGTAGAAAGAAGGATTCGGGTGAGTCCTTGCCTTTCAGCACAAGCAGCGATTCCGATTGCGAGGATTCGCCAGTATTGCAGGATGTAAAAACCTTCGATCCCTTTAGGGTCGCTGATTATTGTCGGCGATACCCTGAAGATGCGGAAGCCAAGTCTAAATTCAAAGATACAAAATACAAAACACATGGCTGTATGGGCTTTGTTCTCTTTGTCTGTTCTGGACGGAACGAAAATAACCAAAAAGAAAATATGTCTATGGTGACCTGTCTTTGTATAAAGTAATTACAGAGCTTTTGCATTGAGTAATAAGTTTGAAAACATATTTTTTTATTCCACATAATGGAAACCCATTTTGAAAAGAGTAACATTTTTCAAATGGAGACAATAGATACAGTAATAGATTGTTTTATAAATCAAAGTGAAGTGACTGAAGTATAAAATATAACAAAACAAAATCGACGACAGCAGTCGAGCGCGGGGCTTCCGCGTTTCTTATTATTTTTTGGCGTCCTTCGTTTCTTTGGCACTATCTTGATTTTATAACTGCCAGAAAGCACGGTTATTTGGATATAGATGACCTTAATTAAATAAGGATCATTAATTATCAGCAATCAATCACTCAATTAGTTAATTAATAAAAAAACCATTTAAAGTAGCAGAAACTCATGGTAATTGTCCAAAGAGACATCTAACGAATTACTACAGTACTACATGTACACGGTTGTGTCGTATTTTATACAAACAATATCAAATTTTCTGTGTATCCAAGAGATGGCAGCACAGGTCGAAATAAAAAAATCACTTTCCACACTGAACCCTTTCTAGTTTCTAATTTGAAATTTCCTAACTAGATGGCACGGTTGAATAGGATAAAGTGTTACGTACATACCTATATGTTTATTTATTTATATGCTTTGTAAATATGCAGTGAAAACTGTTATAATATAAAAACTGTTCAAACTGACGTAAATATAGGTATTTAAAATTTTATATTAATTTATAATTAATATTTTTATAATTTGTAAATCTTTATAGGTATGTATGTCCATAACCAAGACAGTGACCTAAATTAAATCTGTTGTTACATAAATTGAAGTGTATTTAGCATTCAGAAAGTCTGTTTAATCATTTGAGTTCTTAGTTATTTACCTTGATTACGAGTTGGTCTCATATTCATTGTTCGTAAGTAACGATTCAGAATACTTTAATTAATTACATGCGAACTTTTAATTGGGTCGCTGAAGGGACGCCTGATTACTAAGTAATTGTTTTGCGTTTTGGAATTGGGAAGCATCAGACGAAGTACTTTATTTTTTTAAAATTCAGATTAAGAAAACCTTGATAAGCCATTTTTTACCTTTTAATCAAATTAACATAAGTAGCATATATAATTTTCAAACTTAAAAAAAAAGGATCAATAATTTTCCAATTATGATTTTATAGCAATAATTCTAAAAATGGACTCCGTTTTGATATATTTACATTTAAAATTAAAAATAATTTAGTGATATGTTTAAAACACCACAAAAGATTGTCCGATAAATTTTGTTCACAACTACACGTTAGATAAGTGAGGTTTGTTTCCGAAGATTTCGGTGAAGTTTGTCTCAAGTTTTGTTCAATGTTGAAAAAGGAAGTTTACGTAATAACGATGTATTACAAAGGAATCAATGTATCGATAATTTGATTTAATGAAATAAGTTTATCATGCTATTTAATTTTTGTTATATCGCGTCAATGGTTAGTACGAAATGTTTAACTATCACATAATTTTGTAAACTTATTTAGGTAAAATAAATAAAGACAAACATTTATAAATAAATATTGTACAAATATATCATATAAAAATTGATACATATAACATATAAGCTGTAATAAACCTTTACTTCTTTTACTATAAGTTTCTTCGTGTCTTTTCTTCAATAAAACACTTCTAAAAGGCACCGCTAACAGTTCTTCCAGATAAGTTCGACAAGTTGCCTTCTTTCGCTAAAATATGTAAGTATATAGCGATAAGATATTGAAAGGTTCATGTTGAAACAACATCTTTATTTATTTGATTTAATTAATTATATAGGTAGCTGTGACTAGCATTATTCTACTAGATTTTTGTTTTAAAAATATCTTTCAGTGTTATACAGGGTGACTGGTGAATTACTATCGATACTTGAGGACGTGATATTTGACGATCATATATGACAGAATAAAAATTAATATAACATAAATATTAATAAACTTCTAAGTAAAGTTAACCAAAAGTTATGTAGTTAATTACGCATCGTGTGAACACCCTACAGATTAGGTATACACTCACACATACATACGCGTGCGGTGGCGTAGTGTTGTATCAGCACGCCGCCGCACGCAGCCACACTTGGAACACTTGGAACGTGTTAACACTTTATTTATTTATTTATACGGAAATTTTGTCCAAAATTAAGTGCCTATTTTTTTTACATAATTCGAATGAGAATCATGTACCGAGTATTCTCCTTAAATATTGATAGTAATTCACCAGTCACCCTGTATAAACGTTATATGTACATTTATTGAAATAATATACTTATTTCTCTTTTCATTCTCTTCTCATCTTTTGTAAGTAACATTAAATATTATAAAAAAGGTATTTATGTCTTACAGGGATATTTGTAAAATTAGGCTAAATATATGTATGTACATGTTAGCATAAAATGATTCACATATTTACGTAAAACTAATACTTAAACAGCGTGACAATAAAAAAGGAAGTTTTCATCATTTTTGAATAAATCTAAATATTCTAACAACGTTCAAAGATGGTAAAGAGAGAAATTACGGTCGAAATCTGACTAGAGTTTCACACAAATATTATTACGTTACGTTTCGTTTCAACGTGTTTTACTGAAGAAAATACACATAAATCACAACCACTTTTAGTAAAGGAAACGGAGAAAACATAGCGTGAGATAGTGAACTTCGTTGTTATTTGGTAAACCAAAATAAATGATACGAGTGTCACAACAAAACTTTTAGATTTCAGATTCATTATACTTTTATGTCACAAACTGATTTAATGAAATATAAAAGACAATGATTTAAGTGTTTGTCATGTAAGTAACAAAGTTTTAATGACTAGGTAAATTATTATTTGCATACAACGACGAAGAAAAAAAGTCTCATACAATAGTACATAGAACCTTGACATCCACAGTCATGTCTTGACTCCTTTGGTATTTTACTAGGACATGTTTGGTAGCAATCCTCTCTCGGATAAAGTGATAGCGAACATCGATGTGTTTACTGCGTTGTTGATAACTTTCATTTACAGAAATGCGAATGGCACTTTAATTGTTACAGTAAGGAACGATAGGAATAACTGATGATTCAGGCTTAAAGTCTGAATCTAATTGTTTTAACAGAGTGGCGCAGTGGAAGCGTGCTGGGCCCATAACCTGATGAAATGAAAAATGATCAAGACTTTTTAATCGTAGAAAACGATATATTTTTTATTGTTTAACAATAAGATAACACCGTGCAACCATATAATGTAGAAGTGAGTACCTAACACAAATCAAACCAAGTATACGTTTGTACACATTGCTATTAATTTATTCTAGGCGCTGTGGTTGTATGCGTTTCTCCGAACAGAACAGAACATATACTGACTCTTTTAATTTATCGTATCTTCCAAAAATGTTGCATTAGATATTCTGCATTTTTCCTACCTCTTAATCGTCCTAGTAATTCTTAAATTAATTCTTAACCTGTTTAGTCAATTATCTCATAAAGTGATGCGTTTATAAATGAGATTTATGCTTTGGTATTACGTAAAACGTTATTTTCATGTTTCATGGCCCAATTGACCAAATAAATTGAAAGAAATTATTTAAATTGATTGTAAGAGTCTTTTCATTATGATCCGGAAACCGTTTAAAACTATATGTATCATATTTTGTATGTTTTATATAAGCATAATACAAAAATACACAAGTGGATTATTCTAACCAGCGAAAATAAATAAAGTGTATAAGACTTTTAAAATCAATTCCTCCTAATTGTATAAAAAAAAATTACACGTGAATCACTGGCTCGACTTTAGTGTATATAATATACAATTATTAAATAGTACATAATATAACACAGTCTCTTTTATTGCCCTTTTAATTGCTGACATTCAATATTTGTATGTTTCCGATTAACTACTTAATGACAAGATTACCTTCATAACTTGATTTAAGTATGAAGATTTATTTTTGGTTGCATGTTTAACTATGTTAAACTAACTGTCGTATGATTATCCTCATCACACTTCATAATATCCTTACAAAGTTAAAGGCTTTTTATTTATACAGACGATTTCATTCTTGTTTATGTAGTCGCCGCGCTTGGTTCTTGTGTGACAGTTAAAGCTCTAAATGTCTCTCACAATTCCGCTTCCTTCCAAAATTCCTTACTGTCTATGCATCTTGGTTATAGAGATCCTTTCCTAACCATATAACAAATAGCACTTTTACTGAAATATGTATTTATACTAATATAAAAGTTCCAATGTTTTCCAATTTTGTTAATATTGTTATTAATGTAGACTTTTTAAATGCATTGTTTTCTAATAACTGAAAATTAAATAGTATACTTTTTTATTAATTCCTAAAATTCATTATTATTTAATAATATTTATGTAATTTTTCCTATTCTTTTTTTTTGTACGTTAAAAACAGACGCGATCAGTGTATCCGCAATGGATCATAAAATCTAATAAAGTATGTTATCAACAGAATGTTAGAATACAATTCTATTACGTTATTGTTTTTACACGGTTTTTAAAGGATATTTTTTTATACATTTACAAAGAACTTGGTGTTACACAACATTAATGAAACTAAACAGATATATTTGGTATAATTATTTTCTTTTTAGATATTAACATATTTCTGTTTCAATAAATAAATGTGAATTCACTTCAAAGATTTATGAAATAGCGAAAACTTATGTCAAAAATATTGTCTATGGTGACCAGTCCTCGTATAAAGTACCTAATTACAGAGCTTTTGCATTGAGTAATAAGTTTGAAAACATTTTTTTATTCCACTGAATGGAAACCCATTTTGAAAAGAGTAACATTTTTCAAATGCAGACAATAGATACAGTAATAGATTGTTTCACAAATCAGAGTGTAGTGACTACAGGATAAAATATTACAAAACAAAATCGACGACAGCAGTCGAGCGCGGGGCTTCCGCATTTCTTATTATTTTTTGGCGTCCCTTGTTACTTTGGCACTATCTTGATTTTATAACTATAATCAAAGCACTTTTGTCCGTAAGATATAAAGGAATTCTTTGAGTATAATGTCTAATCTTTTTATCAAGTAAGCATCGTCTTTAATGATAATACCTCTTTCGTTTCTTCATTCTTTATTTGTTGTTTTGATGTGAATGAATTGTGTCAAGCCGTTATTTCTCTTAATATATTTGTATGAAGGCTTAAAAATATATATTATTGCAGTGATTCCAATATAAAAGTGGTTGAAAAGACGTTAACATTTGGATACAGATTTGACAAAAACATAATAAATTATATTATGTGACTATGAAAGCCGATGTTAACACTAATAAGTTTTAAGATTTTTGTTATATAAATTTATTCTTTCTTAATTTCAAGCAGATCCAACGTTGAATAAAAAGTATGTGGAATGACTAAAACTAAGAATGGAGATGAAAGTGAGATTTTCCGATATACTATTTTAATATAAAATCTATATATTCCCGACGTTTCCCTGGTAGACATAATGAATATTTAATTTTGTCATACCATAGTCTATCCGAAAATAATAGTTTTATTTAAGGAATATCCGCAAAAATCTTATGTACAATAAAAAAAATGTTGTTGGAAATTGGTCCTTGTAGCAAAAAAAAGTAAGCAAAGTCTTTGTAACAAGAATATCAAAATAATAGTACCTTACGTTAATTACCGTGATGTTCTACTACAAATTAAACTTCGAGTATATTGCTATCATAAATAAACTGTTATATGTATGTAATATAAAAGAATTGACCAAATATACATATGTTAAATAAACTCTTGTATATATATTATTTATATTTTGTGAAACTTTTATAGAATCACTTCAAAGTTAGCTTTGATAGTCACTAGGAAAAGTTCGCATTTGATCGTTTTGTTTGAATTCATAAATTTTTACCCTTTTATAGAAGTAAACGACGTCAGGTTTCTAAATACTGGTTGTATAGTAGTTTTTCCCGTTTTTATGAATAAAAGTATATAAAGCGTGGCTTCTTTTGTTGCGAAATTGGTAGTTCTTATTTTATTTGGTTTTAACTGAGTGAAAATTTAAACACGTGACCTAGTTTACAAAAACAAATTCCAAAAAAAAATAAGACATTTATCATTAACTTGTTCTGAGATTCAATTCTGATGTATGTTTTTAGGTAAAAAATTAACCTTGACTTTATTATATATACTAAATCGTATTGTCGTGATAGCGCAATAAGCACATTTTATTATGTGCAATATTTGTGGTCTGAATTTTTTTTGTTCTTCAAAAAAAATACAAATGCCAAATTTTAGCTATGGCCTTACCTTATAAAATAATTTTAATGGTTTGATTTAGTGATATAAATAAGTTTATAATATGTTAATATATAAAATAGTTTAGATTCAAAGACGCAATCTGAACAGAACCTCTTTATGAATCAATAATATCTGGAATGAAGTTCTGTTATTATTCGTATCATGTTTCTGAACTCATAGTACACATATGCCCTTTAACCCTTAGGAGTGACATAAACGACACTCGTTGAATGATAATGATCCCTTGGTTATTGAGTTTTAAAATATATTTTAAGTGGAACGCATTTCAAACATTAATTCCAAAAGAACTTCCTTTAAAAATTATAGCTAAAGGTTAATTTTAAAAACCTTTTAAAAATATATATTAAAGATATTGTAACGAATTGTTATATTCACTGGTAAGATTGAAGAATATTTTAAAATCTCTGATCCAAATACTATAAAATAAGAGATAAAAACAATTCTGTTGCTCCTAAATAGGATATATAAACTGGTAAGTCCCATCACGTTCAAATCGAGCCGCTAAGAGATGTTCGCTCGGGTTTCAATGACGGTGACTTTTAAGTGTATTTTTTTTCTTTTTTGTTTCCATGTAAGTGACTTTGTGTCTTTTTGGAAATAAAGATCTCTAAACCTAAGTGTTTTTTCACTATACAGTAACAAAATACACAAATTCTCGCTCTTTAATTTCAAACGTGCTCCGCTTGGTACCCACTTGTCGGTAATACCACCAGTATTACTTATTCTAAGGATCCCTCTTATTGAGAAAATAAAGAATAATAAAACGAGCCCTTTGCATGAGTAAAAAAAATTGCACTATAATCTCTTTATTTCTATTTTGTAGTGTTCAAGACTTTAACAATGCGAAATGTGTCTAAACTGTAAGAAACAGATTTATGGATATAATAATAATTAATCAAACCCCAAAAAAGATTAAGAAGGTAATGTATTTAATTTGATAATTCCTATTGAAAGTGATTTCTTGACATTTTCATTAATACTTTTAAACATAAACAAGTAATATATTTATAAAGAAAATAATAAAACCATATATTACGAGATTTACTTGATATAATTCGTGAGAGGTAGACGAAATTATATAAAGAATATTCAATATCTACAAGTTATTAATAGTAAAGTATTTTGCACCAAAAAAATAAACCAAATAATTATTTATTCGAATATTTTTAGAATACACAGTAGGGTCCGATTAAGTAGTTTGGATACCCTGCTACAAGATATTACTTAGGTCCCTCACCGTTCTTACAGTTTCATAAAGTTTATGTCCACCAACAATTAAAGGTATACTGAAAGCTTACATAATCCTTTGTTAATTAAAAAAACGACATATTTCTGCTCCCTGAATATTATCTAGCTATCTAAATAATAATCTACTCATTTAGTTACAAGCCAGTTTAACCAAATTAGGGCAGTTAGTTGCAAATATTTTTTTAATATGAAATAAGATATTGAATGCGCAGTCAGTTATTTTACGTTATTTATAGATAACAGTTGAAATGGCTTCCTTCAGATTACCAGAATATATTGGCAACTAATTTTATTATTATACCTAAATAAAATAAAATAATACTTTATTTTATTTTTAAATATTTGATGACAACTGTTTTAATTATGTTTATCAAAAATCCAAAATTGTAAATATGTATAAGTATAAAAATGTGTTTTTTATTTTTATTATGTGTGTGAAGTAAAATTATTAATAAAATCATAACATAAAAGTAATATAATATTAAACAACTTGATAAAAACATTTAATATTTCTTTTAGTTTTCCTAATTCGAGATTATTATTTCATTATGGCCGAACCAAAACTATGAATTGATTGTAATACCTTAAGTTTTCCCCGAAGACTGAAATGATTTTAATTCTTTTAGCAGAACAGGCTAGAACTTAGCTAGAACTTTTTCTACAGGCTTTAGCTCCGTTACAAGACGACTTTTCATTAATACGTGCTAAAACTTATTTCAGGATTTTAACTCAATACGTCTTCTTAATTCTTTTTTTTTTTTTGAATCGAGGTAAACGAGCAGACGGCCAATTTGGTGGGCAGTAAACTTAGTCGCCCATCCGGAACATCTCTCTTGCGGATGTTCATGGGGCTTGAGGCAACGGAACGGCTGAGGGAAAATGACCCAATATCGAGCCAATAACGAAGCAGAAGTCGGGCGTATCGTTGGAGAATGAAAATAGACTTCACTTGGTATAATCATGATATTGTAAGATATTTTTTTATTGTTTGAAATTATTTATTTTGGAATACGATATTGCTGATTATGAATAGATAGTGACTTCAAATTTCCTCAAGCTATATGACACTTCATATATTTCAAAACCATTGCACTAATTCAAGGTACAGAGCTAATTCAGATAAACATAAATGTAAAAAAGGGATTGTCTCTAGGTGCAATTCAATTAAATTCTAATCTTATTTGAAGTGGGTCAGACTGACTCAGCACACTTTCAGACAATGCAGTTTCCATTACAGCTGAATGACTTTAAACAATAGTCCAAAGAACAATGAGACATTTTCCTCTACAACAGCTTTTCCTGAATATTGTATTCAAGTGTAGGTATAATGTACATTGTCATCTAACCTAAGAACGATAGTGGTTAAACTTGTACCATGCAAACTTTTGTAAAGTTCTGAGTTATTAAATATTTAAATTTAATTTCAATTTAAAGTTATATCATACATATTTATGAGACGTGCGAATGAATGATGTAATTTCACTGCACGTATTCAAAGTGGAAAATTTATCTAATTAGTTATATCAAAGGATTCGTATGTGTAGTACAATTATGAAATTTTGACATATCAAGGAAGATTCCTTTGCAAATAAGCTGTGCACAAACTATGACTTGATTTCATAAAATAATATAAATTTAATCTTAACGGTAATAAACGTGTCAAGTTCAAAAACATAGTTTTATTTCAATGAACACAATATAAGCATTTTAAAAAAATTAAGAATGTCTTAGCATGTTTTGTTCATAACGTTAAATTTGCTCGAAACCTTCAATATAAGTTTAATTTTTTTTTCTATATACTTACTTTAATTTCACTCAAAGCTATTTTCTCCTTGGTCACAACTCATTTTATAATGTTAAACGATATCTTACTAAGCATATAATGAAAATGTGCTAAACTTATTAACCAACCAAACATACCCGTTTAAAGAAAACTTTGCTAGTAATGGATACTTCTAATAGATTTTAAAACTGTAACGATATATATAAAATTTTGTTTTCCGGATTCACTTCGCGCATTCTATCATTCTATATTTTGAATGATGTTTCGATTACTATATATTTATGTAGTAACTGCTATCACTGGAAGACAAATAAAAAACCAGTTAAGGAGATACTTCTGAACAAACGATAAAAAATACAAAACTTTTTTCATTTTCTTATTATAATTTTTAACGTCAATCATCTACATTTGTATTATATCACTGTGACACTGATAGATTAAGTCCTGGAACGCATTTCTTCTCACATTGCAACTACCATTTTATTCCGTCGAGCCTCCATGGTTGCTAGCTACTGAAACCTGACTATCTTTTTCACAAAAAAAAAATAATCATTACTTTAAAAGTAATAACTACAGCTGTCACAAAACAGTTGTGTATCTATTTTATGGAAACTGGTTACCAAACATCAATTACTTTTAATTTATTAATATGTTTCTTATATTAATAAATTGAATAATTATAAAATATATTATGTACGAACGTCACACAATAATACATTTAAATAGTTTATAAAATAAATGTATGGTGGAATTATGTATTTTATATACATAGGTTTACAGAAAAATCCGCAATTGCATATGTCACATATATTTATTTTACTATCTTTAAAAATTGGCATTCATGAAGCTTTTATACGAAAGCTATTTATATATTTACGGTAAAAAGTCTTAATAAAATAAAGTACTTCGTTTCCAAGTTTACATCAGTATCTATAAACTACTTTTTAAATAATATAATTCGGACGAATCATTGGAAAGTTATCATAGGTTTAATAATAATTAAAATTAAATCCACCCGATAGCTCACTTTTTTACATGATCATATCACTAATGGTGATAGACTCCAGCAGATAGACACAAAACTAAAAATTCAAAAGACTTCATACTCCTTCCTTTAAGAGTTACGCCTATCGGTATAAACGGGCTTGAAGTAAATTCATATAGCCAAAAACCGTGTTCGATTCTCATACTGTAATTTAATCACTCATCGGGTATGCCGTATGGTAAGGAAATTATGTCTCAAATGCTTTTTTGCATACAAAATAAAGGCATGAACTTTGAACTTTGGAAACAATAAATCAAACAGTTAATCAAACTGTTACCAATGTTGACACCAATTCCCTAGGAAAACAATATTGGCTAATTCTAAAATGTATACATTCTAGTGTACGATCTTAATATAATTTGGGAAAGTTCAATTCTCACGTAGTATTGAAAACGTGACGCCTCATTCATACGGCTTCAATTTTTCGTATGGTACAGTGGAGGAATATTTAATTTTAAATATATCATCGACAAACATATACTGAATAAAAAAAAATATGAAGCAATTTATCAAATTAAATTTGTTTTAAGGTGCTTATATTTAAATATAAAAAACCAAAGATATTTATGCTGAATAAACTTTATGAAAGTATAAAATATTATAATTAACATATTTACAAATCTTATTACAGACTACCTATTCTTAGTCGGTCTGTAGTATATGATCACTAATTTTAAAGTGCAAGCACAGGTTTGCAACAAAATTTTTAAAAAATATAATTCTCGGTTGAATGCAACAATTTTTCGAAGAATTTAATTCCCAAGATTCTTAAGAATTAAGTCATTATGAAAATTTGAAAAAACATAATGTAACTGCTAGGGTTTATTATATATAACTTGAAAAATAACATTCTGGAAGTTAACAAAGATTGATAAATTAATTTGAAAACTATTATGTAAGTATGTAGCCGTTACAACCACTACATCGTTTTTAAAAATCATGATGTCAGCGTAACTGCCATCGTCAAGGCCTTTTTTCTTTAGTATAGTTAGGCTATTGATAGTAACCTCGTAGACTAGTTTGCAAAATATTATTTTATAATCATAAATAGTTTTCTTGAAAAATGTTTTTACCAGATAAAAGTTTTTTAACTCAGAAGTATAAAGTAACCCTCGCTTGTGTCTTGTGTCAAAGTTTATTAGGAGAAGACCTCATTTTGTACAAGTAGGATGTTTTTAACGAATCAACACAAATTCGCTTATGTGGGCGTCTACAAATACAAAAAATAATAGCTAACCTTACATAAAAATGATAAAGTAATTTAATAAATGGAAGAACTTTTTATGGAGAAAGGCTTTTGTATAACAAAATATTTCCCAGCGCTGAACTTTTTTTTTCATAACTTAGCTATTAGCAATTCGTCTTATATTTAAGAATTCTTTTTGCATCTGTTTTTTATGTTATTTGTTTCTACTTGTAAAAATATTATTAAAGTACCTATAACAAAAATATTATTAGATAAGACGTTACTTTCAAAGACTTTTTGAGGAAACAGTAAAAGTTCCTGACAAAACTCTATCAAACGAGTTCCTATTCCAGCTATTTTCCGACAATGCATTAAGCGTTAAGAATATCACTTAATTAATCCTAAAAGCGTAATATTTTAACAGAAAATACATAGCTCTTATCCTTTTCGAGTACACTTAAGTATTTACCGTTCCCATTAACCCCATCAACGCCAATGTTTTGACCACAATGACACTGTCAAAGGAATATAGAGAAATGAGACGCCTTTAATAAAACATTTTTTCGTTTCGATATAGAGTGGTCATAATAAGAAAGTTTTGAATACGGATTGAGCCTCATTTTTCATATTCCGAAATTAGTATGACAAATAATATTTATTATTTTTAAAATTTTAAAAGTCATTAAATAAGAATGATTTATATCATAATCGTTCGGAAATATTTTTGCTCATAAAAATTCTTTAATAAAAAACCGATACGTAAAATGTATAAAAACATTTAAAGCACTTGGTAGGCACATTGTCGGCCCAACTTATTAGCATTAAAACTGTTCTCTTCCTCGGGCAGCTATGATGAACACAGGTTCGGTAAGGTGTAATAAAATTTTATTTTACAATACAACGCTAGTTGGACCTTTGTGTTTCAAAATTTGGTTGCGGAATTTTGGTAGTCTTTTGTAGTGTTAAGGCACGAGTCAATTTCATATATATATGTATAAAGCTACACGCTGACAATTTTATAATAAAAAGGCTTATATTTACTAACAATATTAGAGAATACTTATGGTATATCTTTTTGTTAAACAGATATGTATTTTTGGGGTCCTTATAAATTTAATAAATTATTCTAAATTATGATGATCTATGTGATCCAAAAAATATGTTTGTTGGCAAATAATCATCAAACACTTATTAATTGATAAAATAATATACTTTTTACTATCATATTTAACTAAAAGCTATATATGTATATTATGCTTCTTGTGAAACCACTATTGTTGTAAAGAATTTAAGGATTTTTATTTTTGCTGGGAATATTAAAATGATAAATTATAAATATATTGATTCTACAATTTTTTACACATATATTGACAATGAACAACCTATCTACAGGATATTTTATAAACTATACAGGTTATCTTATAATGAGATAATAACCTTAACTTAAAAAGTAAAAATTGAAGTTTTACTTGTGAATATATGTGTAATGAATAATTTTGTGTAATAGTTACATATCCAACCACTTCAAATATTTTGAAATCCAATAGTTCATTTATCAGTTTAATTGGGGATGTTTATGAATGAAATGATAGCTACAAAAGAAAAACTAATCGCACTTTTCTATTATTTCCCAGGTTTTCCTTCGTTTTTAAGTCCACTAACGCACGAGAAATCATAGGGCATTGATAGAGACCCTCATTCTCTGAATGAGCGTCTCTGGTATTCTTTCTCTCTCTCTAGAATTTTCTGAATAAGAGTGTAATAAACGTTTTCACATCCCCTTTTAAATACCTTGTCCCTTGAATCTGTTTTTGTTTCATCTGGGGTCGATATTTCATCGCGTCTGATGGAAACAGTCCTGAGATGTCTTAGGATAGGCTTGACTGAAAAAAATTTGAGTGATTCCACGTCCACCTAACTACCGGAAAGTTTTCTGAAGTTGAAAACTCTATCAGCTATGTGTGCATTGTGCAGCGAAAAGGGAGTGGCCTGTTCGATTTTTGCTTTGTGACGAGAGATGAAAAAAAAAAACCTCTTAAACAAGAGTGTCTTTAGTCGTCTCATCATGCACCTCAACGAGGTTAGGAGGAACTTTAATATTGATAAAATATATCACTTTATGACGAACTCCTAAAAATAAATACGTAAAATTCTGGAAAATTATTATATAATATCTAAATATTTTTTTATTGCTATCGTATATTTTCATGCAATATTTTTACTAAAAAGCAATCGCAAAATAAATTCCTTCTTGCTTTCAAAACTAGAAGAAAACTTTATAGACGAAATTAAAATATTTTGTACTATTAATCCTGAACATTGAATTTTTGAGATACGCTTGGAATGACACGTAAACGACATCTTGTTACTACATTAGGTGGACTTATAATTGATTGAATAAGAATTTCCATTATTATTAATTAATCATTAAAATTAGAAAAAAAATATAAGGTTGAGGAAAGCATATTTTATTGTTAGTATTGAATCACATCTAGATCTAGAGCACTCTGATGCCGTCACTGTGAGTGTCGATTTATGAGAAAATGGGAATGGAAAAACATGCCATGCGTGGAGACAACTTTTGTATATCACGAACCGAATTTGAAACGAATGAATGAAACGAATTTGATATAATATTAGAATGATGCAAATAAATGAATAATTTAGAGCAATTATTTTATTTTTGAGACTCTAGCAAGTAGTTTGTGATTGGAAGTTAAACAATTATTTCAATTATAATAGTTCTTTTTAAAGAAGAAAAGTCATTCTTACATATTTATCTGTATAAAAATGGAAAAGGAATCCTCATGTTTGCCATTATTGCGCAAAGTTTATGTATTATATTTAGTGACACCTCCCGTGGTATCCACAATCTAGTTACTGAGGTCTTTATGATGGATCAAGATTTATTTTTGGCAACAAATCATTTGATTTAAATAATTTACAAACAAAAAATTACTTTCTACGTTTCAATTTCTCATATATATTAGGGTAAAGCAACAATAAGTAATACTAAATTACTTAAAAGCATCCAGATCTAACTTTTATGCATTTCGTTTAATATTACAAAGTTAACTATTAGCGAGTTTTAGCAGAAGTTTAAAATAAATTTAAAAAAGACGAGTCCTGTTGCATTTTTATTACAACTTACTTGCTTTTATCTCTGACAGCTTATTTAAATAAGCAGAAACGAAAGAACGAAGTAAAGAATAGTCATACTGTTCTATTTATGTATTTCATAGAATTATATAATTTTCAGTTAGGGACTATATTATCTAACGTTCTATCACGTTAAATTAAACCAGTAAGATTTAGTTGTGTTTTTGATGTACTTTATATATTTAGATATATCATCTTCTGAAATTATTGACATAGTCACGCCTATGCGTGTCTATACACGAAGTCACTTTTTATAGTCAAAAGAATATAAAACAGATACAAAATTAATATGTTTACGATATCTTTTTACTCAGTACGCCGCTCGTTACTATTATAGACGCATTTTAAATTTTCAATAGGTATTTCATTTCTTAAAATTTCATTACGGTTGCTTTGTAAAAGCCTAAATTAGATAACGCTCTTCTTTTCCTTTTTTTTTCAGGTGTAATGATTCAGAAAATTCTGAATTAATAAAATAAAATCAAACTAAAACGAAGCAGTTTTTACAGGTGCAGGTTAATCTGTCCACGCAAATTCAAGTACCCAGATATTTTGAGTAGTTAGAATAGTAAAATCTTTTATGTAGTAAGTACAGTGTCACAACTGTTTCAGTGATGCAACATTTCATGTAAAGGAATATGTACCTCCGTAGGAATCTATGAGTTAGTTATTTTATGGAATGTTAAGGTTTGCATCTTCTCCTTAAATTAATTTGTATAGTATACAGAAAAACATATTCAATCTTTCTACTCGTCTTGTCATCTTAAGTAATCTTAAACGTGAAATTCATCGCTACATCTATTTATTTTTATAACATAGCTTTAATTTAATTTTCATCACCTTTAAAAAGTATTGTGATATAATACAAAAATTATTTAATCATCGCAAATGTTTATGTATTTAGCACAGATCCATTTAACGTCTAATGGATTTCTTTCTAGGAAAATAAGAACTTCATGTTATAATAAACAGTAAAGTAATGAAGCCCTCAGCTGCGAGCTCTCAAGAGTAAAATACTTCAAATTTAAACTTTTAAAACAATTCCTTGTTAACTCTTGATGCTCCGACCTATTTCAAAATACGGTTTTAACACTTAGTTTAAATCGAAATATATACAATCACTTCTTTAATGTTTTATATTCTATTATTTCGTTATTCGATTTTATGATTCACAAAGAATACTGATTCGTGATATTTATAAAAATGTTGACAGTAACAAACATCCAATAAAAGACAGTCAACAAACGTTTTCTTTAAATTTATCAATGCTTATCCAATAATCCTGAGGGTCACCTGACATTTACGTAGAAAAGTCTTCTATTTAACTTGGAACACCCCATGAAGCGTTTATTCAATCCCATTTTTCGGACAATATGAGAAACTAATGGCTGTGGTATGAATTATTTTAAGTATCGAGATTGTTAGTAAGTTATTTCTTACGATAGTTTTAGTTTTTTAATCCCAACATAACATCTTGAGATATAATAATGATAACATTTGCTTAATTTATTGTCATATAATAATAAATAAATAATAATATTGTGATATAACGTCAGCAACGTTATTTTAGGAAACAATCCACTTTACTTACTCAGTTGATCTTCCTTTAAAATGATTTAAACATAAACTTCATTATAAAAGAATATTAAAACTATTCCTCCAAAATAATGGAATAGTTTTTTAATATATAACATTATTTGTGCTAAAAAAAATGTGATACCAGTAAATACTGAAAATTTATTTTTAATTAATTCCTTTACACTGCTTAGCTGCTTTAAATCAACCAAAGAGCCATAAATACAGAGGACCGCTTAAAAGCAGCTCTGGTTGAAAGTATGGTTGGCGGAGTATTTTTCGCTTCAATATTATTTTTAATTCCAAAACGCTCTGTATTCATTTTAAATTAGAGCTAATTTAATTTTCTCTAATGAATTTATAGTGACGAGGCTAGATCAGAAATAATAACGTTTTGCATATTACTCAAATACTATTGTATTTATTAATTATGGCTATGGACTAATCATATAACATTTTAATCAATGTATTCTTAATCCATTGACTCTATATTGTACGGTTACATTTTAACATATCTTCGTAAAGTATTTAAAAAAACTTTCAATGGTGAATACATAATATAACACAAAATACTTCTACTTAACTATCATGACATAATAAAGGTAATGATAAAATGTTAATTACTTGGTGAATTATTTCAAATATGTCACCCGTTGAAAAGTAACTGCTGTTTCCTAAAATACAGGCACGTATTTAGAGTTAAAATAACAGAGACAGTTTAAGCAACTCAATGACGTCTTTTATGTAATGTTGGAAATTAAAATGTTGACTTTTAAAAGCTACTAAATTAATTTTCTCAAGTAGCTCCTTTGGAATGCTTTAACAAACGTTATGTCTGCATTCCGGAAAAAATATGATGTCGGTTATAAATGGCGAGTTTAACTCTATTTGTCTTTTAGTTAAACTGTTTTAAAAGCGCAAGATTAATTGTCATATTCAATTCTTTCTTAACTAGAATAAACGATAATAGAACCGAGATAATTAACTCTTATATTTTTAATTGTCTTTTACATTGAATACTCTTTTAATTTGTTATTATTAATATAAGATTACTTGGTTTTCATTAAAAAAAAGGATATATATTAATACATTTATTAAACTTATTATAGGTATACGAGTATATTTTAAAAACACAACATTGTTACATATACATACATAATATTGATATATTTTTGCCACACCATTGATTTTGTAATTATTGAAATAAAAAATCTTTTAATGTACTTAGAACTAGACAGCGACAAAACAAAAATACATATTTTAAATTAGTTATAAAAACTAAATCTGTGATAATTTTGAGTACTCGACGACTTTAAATTGCTTCCCACTTACAATACAAATATAATTAGGTATAATACAAATATATACGGCTGACAAATACAATAAACATTTTATATAAAATTATCAGTACAATATGTAGGTACCTATTTAAAGTCTTTTAGTTAAACTATAAAGAGTGTTTACAAAAACAATTAAATTTACTTGTTAAACACAAGATATTGGCAACTTGTTTTTTTAACAGCTGAAAAACATTTTGATTGTAATTATAAATAAAAAAGAATAATAAACAATTTTTGTAAATATTATATATAAATTTCTATTGTTTAGAATTATAAGATGGTCCCATTAAAATAAGTGAATTAATTAGTTCGATAAAATTTAAGAGAAAGTTTTTTATGAGAACATTGGCTATCCACTGTTTTGTTAAACTAAAACGCTTTCAATATATGATATAAAGTTTTATATGGTTTTGGTGTGTTTCAGTTATTAAAGAAAAATTTTTTTTTGGCCGATGATGAAAAATATATGCAGTTGAACTTTTAAGTAAAACTTCTTTCTTCATGGGCAATAGATTTTTAAATGGTGTTGCCATCACGTGTGCTTGATTAAAAAGAATAATATGTTCAAAAAAGCTAACTAGATAAACAGTTTTCATAACCTTTTAAAACATCTGTTTTCCATCCGAAAACAAACACTTTCTAAAACAAATAATTTTTATCAGTATAAAGATATTATACATAATTATAATTTTTATCAGTATTGATTAATTATAATTATAATTTTTATCAGTATATATTTCAAAGAATGCGAGAGTAATTTATTTGAAAATGAAAATTGGGTTAATAATGAAACTTATTTTGTAGCTCCAATTTTAAGTACAAAAAACTCAACGATGATAATAATAATCAAAGATATTTTTTGTTGGAATATTTCGAAATAATTAAATTTCTATAAATCTAGTTTTCCTAAACTCAATATTTAATTATCTATTTCTTTCGTTTTATACACATACTTACGAAAACTATAGTATCTATTTTATATCGATATATAACACCAGTATTCAACAAACTATGCAAGTTTATTAGCACTGCTATCAAGGTTGAAAGCTGTTTTGATCGAGGGTTGAACCATTTAATTAAGAGACCTTGAATCTCCCCGGATTTATGTTGGCCTGTCGGTTACACCATAAATGTGAGTGCCGAGGACTTCATAAATTCCTTAAATAATGGAATCCTTAAATCATTAATAATCTTTATTTATAAGCCTGGGATATGTGGCTTGTACTCCAAACTTAATATTTTAAAGATTCAATTCTATTTAACATATCGTTTAACATATACGAATGTCAATAAAACCTTTTTTTACAATCTAGTAACTTAAGGTTAAATTTGAGATGCATTTGTTTTTTGGCACTCAATTGGTACCTTGGTTGGGGAGTAAGGCTATTTTTTCACGTTATTGTTAAATAAGAACATTATCTCAAACAATTAAGTGTGCAAAAATCATATTATTTTCAATGAATGTGGGGGCTGGTATAGTGAGTTGAGTATTATACATATTTAGGCACACCTTAAACAATTTGATATTAACGACTTTTGCGTGTACACATTTAAATGAAATTAAGTTTTTCGAATATTAGGCGTTTGTATTATTTTACTCCAACATATGCACGATTCTATGATTGTTATATTATTTTCTTTTCAGCAACCGTGATCAAAGGAACATCATTCATCTCGTCTCTCTGTGGTCATGGTAGCTGAAAAGTAATCAAAACGTCAGGAAAATGGTACTGAAACTACTGAAAAATGAAATAAAAGATTATAAAATACGTGGTATCACAAAAACTTAGTTTCATTTTCCTACTTTAAGGTTATTTTGTAAATTTTTTAATTTTACTAACCCACATATCAATTTTTTTTTCAGTTTAACTGAAAACTAGTAAGCAATATGAACATTTTCTTATGAAAAAATTCATTTGCTAATAAAATTATATCAGTGATAAATTCGATTAAAGATAATAGAACAATAGACACGTTCTTATGAATCAGTAATACATATTTGTTTACAACAAAAAAACCAATTCTAGGTAATAATTTAACATCAAACTGTGAAAAGAGGAACTAAAACATTTACTACAAGCTGTGGTACGCGTCAAAAGGAGTAGCGTTTTTATTGTAATTAAAAATATATAAATACATTATGAGGACATCTAAGTTAATGCTATTCCTAATCCTCTTTGTATTTTTTGAATTTTGCTAATCAAAACCTCAAATTAAAACTTATTGATATATTACTTGATTAGGTTGTTTAAAAAAGTTTAAATTTTCTTAAATTTACTGATATATTTAATCTTAACATAGTTATATAAAGTTAAGCAGTTGTTATTCTATTTGTGGAAGTTGTTAAACAACAAGTGTACTAGACAAAATATATATTCCTACATACCTACTACAATACTACAATAACAAAGATAAATTTAATATCGTGAATCCGTAAAGGCAAGAGCAGTGTTTGGAATAGAGTATTTGTATTGTATTATAAGAAAAATAATAACATATTTAAAAGCACTAACAAGTTCCAACACATAATTCTCAACTGCGAATTCTACTGGTTTTAGTAAAACAATTAATGGGAACATGGCTGGGACAAGTTGCCGCTTTGATTAAACTGAGACCTCGTTGCGCCTCGTCACTATTTTAAAACTTACAGTGTAAAATGGTTAGCTATGTTATGACATATAGTATTTATAATTTTTGTTCTTTAAAAAAATCATGAATGAACGTAAAAAACTTGTTTTATTTTATTATATTTATTATTTAAAAGAAAGGGTTCCCAAATAAATATTTTAATTTAAAAATAATATTTATAATAGGTTTTGTATGTTTTGAATGAAGACTTTGGGAAATATTTTTTATATGTCTTGTTTTATTTTGAATGATAAACAAAAACGTTTTGATATTAAAAGAGAATACTGTTGTACAAAGAAGCTTCTCTGCACACGACATTAGACGTAAAGGTATTTGACAGCAAACTTCAAAGCTCACCGGATGCTAGGATAATTAATATGCGACAGAGCTCCAATAAAGTCATACATTTCTACTTCATATAACTTCAATACAGAGACTGTTTAAGCTTTAATTATATATACATATGAAGTCATACGATATATTTACCTAACTTGGAAACAAATTCTAAATAGATACACTTACATCTATATATATAAAAGAAAGTCGTGTTAGTTACTCCACTTATAACTCAAGAACGACTGAACCGATTTAGCTGAAAATTGGCAGGGAGGTAGTTTAGAGCCACGAAATTGCAATAGGATACTTTTTATCCCGTTCGACAGCATTCCCGTGTAATTTGACATGAAACGTCAGTCACTATAAAACAAAAAATAATCATACCTGGAATAACAAAACGCAAATGACAACTATGTAATTGACGTATAATGACAGATATGTAATGACATATTGATGACAATTTGATATTTGTAAGAATTCTATATATTAATAAAAATTAATTGCTGTTTGTTAGTCTCACTAAAACTCGAGAACGGCTGAACCGATTTGTCTTATCTTAATCTTGAAATATTCGTGGAGGTTTATTTCGTAGAAAACCCTAAAAACAGCCCTTTTCTATTTCCCATACAAACGTTTTTTTTGACATTAGATTTGACAACTAACTAATATGTCAATCATTCTGTCGCACTTCAAAACACGGAGATTTATGGTTTAACGGTAAACTCCAAAAATATAAATAAAAAAACGTAACAAATATTTCTTGATTATAGAGCGATACGAAGTTCTCCGGGTCTTCTAGTAATATATATTCGTACATAACACTTTGTGTATAGCCTACAATTGTCCAGCCTAAGTTGAACCAAACCTGAGCCGAAATAGGTTTTCCTGTGCTTTATTGTGATTTCAGAAGTACTGGCATTGGTTATTTAAAAGTTTTCAAAAATGTCAATTTTTTACTTTTGTTTTTTATTATAATTTTTTGTAACACATAAACTCAAATTTATTCTAAGTAGAATTTTTTTGATAGAAGAAGGATGGGCAAGAGGGAAAAAATACATAGAGGGATAATTCGATAAATTAATTAATTGAAAGTAGGTCGTGTTTCTTTAAATTAATAACCATAACTTAATTAATTATTTACGAGCTTATAACATAAAATAAACACTAAATGCAGCTTATCGCAAAATACATGTTAGTGAAACAACATCTTCATGGATCAAACCGTCTATAAATATTTCACACTAAAAACATAAGTACAAACATACAAAACCTCTCATTATTTTTATTTAAGGTTTTATTTGCGTTTATTCAGGTCCCAATCATTTTTTTATGTATGTTGCATATACGGACATACATAAAATGTTTATTTTATGTAGGTATATTACTAAAAATACGCAATTATCTTTTAAATTTTAAAGTTCTGAGTACTAAAGATTTAACGTATGTGTATTTTGAATATAAAATATAAAATTTAATAAAAGTTTTATGCCATATATATTTTTTTAATATTAAAGTTTTTCAATACTGAACCTACTTCAATGGCGTGGATAATATTATTTTATTTTTATATTTTTTGTAAGTAAGTGAAACAAACGTAATATTTTATATTACATAAAACTTATAAACCTTAAATAACCCACATGCCAATACAGTTTCAACAAATAATTAATCTGGAAGTGAACATATATGTAAAAGAGATAAAATAGTAAAATTAAATGTATGGTAATAAAAAAAAACTAACAAGTGTAAAAATGTATATAAACCAAACTTACATATATCATGTGAAATATGAAAAAGGAAAAAAAGTTTATAACAAATCTTAATCTAATTATTTTTAAGTATTTTTAAGTATCGAGTTAAACTTACTGAGACCTTACTGAGACTATGTGATTATATTTATCGTTATAGTTGCTACACGATCTTACTATAAAACTATTTTTGTGATAATTTGTTTTATGATTTGGAGTTGCGAAAGTGGCTTTGTACCGAGCACTTAAGCGACGACATTTGAATATATTTTATTTAGGAGATAAGGCGAATCTATAAGGCTGTTAATAATTTTAAATAGAAACAATTGGTCTCTATATTCTCGTCTAGTTTTCAAGGACAGTAGAGTAGGCAAATCTTGACCAAACTTATATTTTAATTTTTTAAGAAATTTATTTAGAATTGTTTCGATTGCTTGAATATGCTTAGCATAACATGTATCTTTTCGATTGCTTGAATATACTTAGCATAATAATCTTTTTGACACTTTCGCAGAAATAAATTAAATAGACGTCGGATATTAAAATTCTAGCACAGTTGTTCTCATTGATTTTATATATTATATATATTTTCTTAATCAAGTCTTTGTTTTGTTATAAATATATTAAAAAAATTAAAAACATAGTACATGACATTTTTTAATTTACGTTTCACGTTTAATACTGTCCGTGGCATCTTTTTTCTTTAACCAAACAACTTATTTTCCATATTTATAGAGCAGGTCCATATATTTCAAGATATTAAATTTCTAAAATCGAGACTTAGTTAAAAAATAAATATTATTCTTACTATATTACAATGAATTGATAGGAATTATATTGATAGGAATCTAATAAACCGACACCCGTCCGTTTATAAAATGAATCGTTTTCCATCGAAATGAAGCGGTATCTTTTTATTTTGTTTGAAAAAATAATAATTTTATTTGGCGTTTAATCGAGACGAAATAGATATTGAAATTCTTAGAAAATTAAAAAAGTTTTGTTCTGAAATGTTATTTGAAATTTTTGAAATATATTCTTGCCAAGCGCAATTATTACTTTTAATCTGTTTCTCATTTCTTTTGATTTAGAATATTTTGTATAAATAATAATAAATTGTTAGAAAGTAACAGTTAGTTAGAAACACTTATTATATTATTGTTTACAGGATTAGATGTTGTCTCTTTATAACTTTTATTTTATTTTAATAAATCTTCTTGCTTTTATCACACAACCTTTGTATTTTGACATATGTTTCTGCATTTTTTACTTTAATATGGTTTCGAAACCATGTCTTTATATTTCCATTTGGAACACTTTTGACTTTATGAATTATAAAACATATTATTTTCTGTACTTGTGTAAAAATCGAAGCTGGATTTTATTCTTTATATGAGCGAAAGCGTGACTTACACAGTTGCCTTCTTTGAATGCACTGTCTCTCTTCACTGGCTGCAAGTCATTTACTTTCTCAATATATTAAAATCGGCGAGTTCCTTTGGCGTTTATTACAAAGTGTATGGTAAAAATTGCTATTGATAAGAATAACAAGAAGAAATAAAGAATTATCTGCCTCTAATTATAAATTTCATAGAATCTTATTATTGATAGAATAAGGGCGATCAGCAAAAGCAGTTGTTCTATTTTTATGTAATATTGAGAAGATTGCCATCTTCAAAATATATCTGGGAAATTTCGACGAGATAATTCAAAATTGTCAGCGGCAGATCACATGTATCGAGATTAACTGACAGACACTCGCATTCCATACCTAGTGTAATAAAGGCACCTAGTATGTTCGATAATCATGTTTCATTGAAATCTTTTGAAAAAATCATAGTTTCATTGAAATTTTAAGATAGCACTATAAATTACCAATCCTAGGACAATGATTATTGATACTTACATAGGTTTCGAGGATATTGCAGATATAAGCAGATAAAACAAATTTAAAACATATTAGCGAATTTAAAAGATAAAAACAAATTTAAAACATTTTAGCGATTTAAATCTTGATAAACGAATTTAAATAAAACCTAGTACTTAGTACAGCTAATTACTTCTTTTTTCTTTCTCTTCAAAAGCTTCAATTAATAATTTAATGCAAATGCTGTGCAAATAAACAAATTTTATCTTTATAAATATTTTTTACATTTCATACGCTTCTAAAGATGAATTAAAAAGATAAAAAATATTCATCGAATACGTTTGAAATTTGCTCGCATTTATATCTTTCTGTTAATTTATTCCGATGCTAAAAATTACGTATTAGTTGCAGACAGTTCTTTATTAAACAAATATGTTTCTTTTTAATTTACTAATATTTTCCTATCACTATATTTATGCATATATTTTCTTTATTGAAACCAATAAATCAATTTTTATTAATAATCTTCATAAAATAAATTACTTGATAATAGTCCTACAAAAACACTTTTAATGAAAATCATTTATATTTTCTATCATATATTTGTTTAGTAAATTTCTATTAAATTTACTGTATATATCACACATGCGTGTGTATATTCAAAACGTATAAATAACCGTATTCATTGAAGGTTTGTTTTTATTTTTATTGTGAAAACATCATAGCAAACAATTTGTTTAGGAGGTAATTAAACACTGCGAAACAAACATATACTTGATGAGATCTAAGATTTTCGTGAATCTCGTCTGCCCGTGATCACGGTCGCTGTAAAGTAGCCGCAACGTCGGGAGTATGTATGTAGTTTATAGTCAAAAATAAAAATCGCGTAGTAAGTAAATCCGAAAATATTTGTTGCATTTAATCGTATGGTTACTTAGGTTGACAGAAAAAATAAAAAAGTCAGTGGTGGCTCAGTGGTTAAAGGGCCCGCCTCTCGTCGCCGAGGGCGCGGGTTCAATCCTGGCCCGGGCAAGTACCAATGTGATTTCCGAATCATATGTACTTTCTAAGAGTATTTAGACATCAGTGATTAATGTTGATTCCCAAAAGTGGGTTGATGTCAGGCAGGCGGCCGGTCGTAAAAACAAATAGCCAAAAACTATTCACAACATGTAAGGCAGGCCCTGGCTATAGCTGGGAAATTGCCAGGAAGAAGAAGACAGCAAAAATATAAAAAAAATGTTATCATCATTTTGATATTATAAGCTTATGAATATGTCGCTCACCTTTCCAGGTGATGGATGAATGGTTTATGATCCCGAAATTTTATCCAAGAAACGAATTTATTTATTATTAGATAAGTAAACATTAAATATGCATTTTTAAGGGGTGAATAATACATTTGGCCCAGGCTGTATATTTAAACTTTACTTGGCATGTAGTATACCTGATTTTGATATCTAAGGTATTTTTATTATTGTTAGTGTTTTTTTAATGATGTAACATTTTTATTATTTTCTTATATGTACTTATTATTATTAGTTGTTTCTTTCTTTTGCTAAATTGTTTTAATTTATTAAGTGTTCATAAACATTCTTTAAAATTTTAGATTCATATACTGGCAGAGACCCCGTCAGCTATAAATGTTATTACGAAAAATAAGGAACAAGTATTTATATTAAAAGAAGAAAATTGTTTTAACGTTCTATAATAAAACCATCTATTTTTTCCACATCTTAGAAAGTTCCAGTCAATCTTGTATCCTTGAGCTCGGAAGAGAATATATTCAAGCGTGCATTGTCTATGCAGTGGGAATTATTTTGAGGAATTGTTTAACAGAAAACAAATTTCACTCCTCCACCAACGTATTATGTGGCACCTGGTTATATAAACATCGTAAGAATCCACCTAACATTTGTTCTGACATCTACACGATCTTTAGAAATTGAATGCCCAGGTGTGTTCTGGGAACAAAGCTGGCAAAGCATTTGCGAAGCTAATGATTTTATAACACATTGTTTTAAATTAATACAAAAGTGGTTAAGTTTTTGTTATTTAGTACTTGTTCAAAAACGATAATTTTGAAATCAGGATTTCTATAACTGGATAAACTAATTAATAAATTAAATTTATACAAAAAAAAGATCTTTACAAAAGATAGTCGTATTTTCAATGACAAGGTACTAAACATTTTTTGGAAATAAAATGTGTGATATATTTAAATAAATACATATAAATAGTAACTTGTACAAAAACATTTTATTTTAGTATAACCTTTCCGCTGTGAGATTCGAAACGTAGGAACTATTTATAAATATATTTCGAACGTTGCATTGGTTTTTATAAAGTAAAAATCTGATATATTTCTTTCGCTACTTTTATTTTCAAATGATTAATACTAGAGAAAGTGAGAATCATTAAATTAAGTTAGAAACGAATTGAAATTTTGAGTAAAGAATGTCTTTTACAAACAATAATCTGTAGTTATCAAAGTTTTAATATACTTATGATGACAAATTACAGTTCATTTTGAACTTTCTGTCATGACAATTAATTTCATATTTTGATAAAGCTGTCAGTTGCGCTGTAAATATTTGGAGATGGCGCTTTTGTTTATTATTAATAAAATTACCAGTTCTAATTGCAGTTATTTTGAGATTTTTTTTCAGTTGTAGGATAGGTTCTCTTACACAAAATAACAGGTTTCGAAAAAAAGAACAAATATTTTTCAGTCTATATCGATTTTCGTGAGTATTTGATTTTTTTATGTTATGTTTGAAATTGTACATTTTTATTAAAATCTTGACTATTTTTTTGTGATATGTATAATGTAATATGTGTAATTATGTGATATGTATAATGCTGTGAATACATATAATTCTGTCATTGTCAAAAAAATTATGACGTCTTGCGATTTTCATAAGTATAGAATGTGAGAATACTGAAATGGAGTGGCCTAAACAAACATATTATAGAACCCTCACTGTTTGAAGCGTATTTATATCATGTATATACTGATATGTTCTAACATATTTACATTGGAAAGGTTTAGGTCAGGGTTGTGGCAAATTTTGTACGAGTAACATAACATATTTCAATCGACTGAAGTGAACAAATATGGGTTTAGAATTCAGAGTTCAGAGTTCAGTGAGGGCCTATCATTGAAGTATGTGATTATGAAGAACCTTCGAGAAATACAGGAGCATTAAGAACAAGTGAAGTTTTATTTTAAAATATCATGGAACGGTTCTAGAAGAAGTGACATTAGAGACATCAGTGAGGCTGGCGTCTCTCTCTCTCTCTCTCTTTAAAAACAATGAATGTGTAATAAATTCGATATATATTTTCGACTTCAACCATTCTAGTGTATTACGTGGTTTATAAATTTTATATAAACATTGAAATAATTACACCAAATAATGCAACAAATGATGCACTTAGTCACTATCAAACAATTCGACATACTTCAAGGAGAATCGAGAGAAGATTTTTAAAATTGTTTCATTTTGATGTATTTCAAAATTCATATAGATGTCAAAAATTTAATAAAACTTTAATTTTTAGATATGTACCAACATGATATATATTATGTAGTATTTGAGACGACCCCGATTACAATGGTGACTTAGAGCAGAGTAGTCAATTAACACCATATTCACAATAAAATCATCTTAATATTAAATACCAATTTATTTTACACGAGTTTTGAAAATCTTAGACATTATATGAAATTCAAAATAATATTTTCCATAAAAACTCTTTGATATAAAACGATCTATGAATGTAATCATTAGAACGTTCTATGAATTTACAAGAAATTACAAAGCTTCGTGTTTTAAAAATGTCATATTGAATATACGTGGAATTCCATGTAAAAAATTTGAAAGGATTTTTAAAATTGCATTTCAGGCAGGTTTTATTTATACAGGGTTTAATTGAGGCAGGTTTTATTATTTATGTGAATAAGTTTTGATATTATTTATTAGCTTGTGAAATATAAATCTTTTATTATTCTATTATACTAAACTGATATTTAAATTAAGTTACATAACGGTCTAAGTTAACTTCATCGTCATTATCATCAACCTATCCGAGCCCACTGCTGAGTAAAGGCCTCTTCTCACTTGAAGAAGGTTTGAGCATTAAGCATCAGGCTTTTTCAAAGCGGGTTGGCGATTTCAAGCTTATTATTTGAAATTAAGTCCAGCTTTCCTCACGATATCATCTTTCCCTGTTTGTCAGTGGTGTCTTAATCTAATATATATATATCTAATATATATATATATATTAAGGACGTGATATTTGACGATCATATATGACAAAATAAAAATTAATGTAACATAAATATTAATAAACTTCTAAGTAAAGTTAACCAAAAGTTATGTAATTAATTACGCATCGTATGAACACCATACAGATTAGGTATACACACACACTCACACAGACGCGGCGGCGGCGTAGTGTTGTATCAGCACGCCGCCGCACGCGTCCACACTTGGAACACTTGGAACGTGTACACACTTTATTTATTTATACGGAAATTTGGTCAAAAATTAAGTACCTATTTTTTTTACATAATTCGAATGAGAATCATGTACCGAGTATGCTCCTTAAATATTGATAGTAATTCACCAGTCACCCTGTATATATATATATATATAAAAGAAAGTCGTGTTAGTTACTCCACTTATAACTCAAGAACGGCTGAACCGATTTAGCTGAAAATTGGCAGGGAGGTAGTTTAGAGCCAGGAAATTGCAATAGGATATAATTTTATCCCGTTCAACAACATTCCCGTGGGACTTGAAATGAAACGTCAGTCACTATAAAACGTGGAATAACGAAACACAATTAACTAATGACGTAATGATGATAATAATTATCTAATCAAATATCTATTTGTAAGAGATCTTCTACTATATAAAAATAAGTCCGGTTTTCCATCCTGACGCTATAACTTCAGAACGAACGAACCACCACCACAACAAATCACCTAAAAAAAAAATGTAGTTTACAAAGGACCACTTCAATGAAACCGATAATTTGCGGACACGTATAACGCTTCGATTCGGTATCTACTTTGGATTCACTGTCACTGTCTTAGAGAAGTTCAACTAAATAACACTTCATTTTTGTAATCGAAATTAATTCATTACTGTTGTGAAATGAAATAAAAATTTTCCTTTTCAAATTTAGGTAAAACAAAAAAAAATTCTTCATCTTTTAATCACCCAACGAAATGTTATATAAAAGCCTTATGGTGGCGAAACGAAGTTCGCCGGGTTTACTTGTACTCTTATAAAAAGAAATATTAAATAGGATACAGAATAAAAAATAAAAAAATATATATACTACAGAAGAAGAATTGAAAATATATTTCGTTCTATTTTTTTTTCCTGTAGTAAATGCTCTTAAGTTTTCTTTAAATTTAGTTTATACTTCCGTCTAAACTCAACTAAGTTAAGAAAACTATCAAAGTTGCACTTCGTTCAAACGAATAGTATAAAGAAAGTTTCCTTTATATAGAAAATTTATATGAAACCTACCTACTAATATGTGAAGCAATACATGTTAATGTGTGTATTATTTTAAATATTATCCCTAACTAATTATTGACATTTTGAACGTAGAATATCTATTCTTGTTCAGCTTGTGGACATTGGAATCTAGGGTAAATTCCAATAGAGTGTGGTGACCACTCGAGGCTTTGTCTTAGAGGTGTCATGTGAAAACAGGGCTGTCAATGCAAATGATTATGAAAAATTATTACCTTTAGAGTTTGCATAGTAAATTATATATGAAAATATTTTACATTTTGCAAATTAAGTTCTCAATTATGTTTTCTTGGGATATATTATTTCTTTACATTACCATAATCTTTTCCTGAAATAAGTAGTTTGGAAGAAACTGCTGCCTTTTCAGTGTGAAATAACAATCTATCGAGTATTAAGGATCAAATATTTCTGCTGAGATTTTCGTTCAGAAAGATGTTTTTTGAGTTGTTATTTAAAAATGTGATATACTACTTTGCATGTTAAAAAGGATTGTGCGTGAATTGTAAGTTCTATATTGTCACAAAAAATACTTTAAGTGTAGTATTCATCATTAGATCTTTTTTTCAGACTTGTGCTGTATTTACTCGATATGCTGAACGCTTCAATAACGATCGTGTTCAATACAACAGTACAAAAGCTTTCGAACACGATGATCAAAAAGAATGTAGATTTGAGGGATTAAAAGATCTTGTGAATTATTTACCATCTAAAATACACCAATGATATAGTTTTTAAAAAATCTAAAAAGATTTAAAATTTTGTGAAATCATAAAATATTTTGAATGTGGTAGAGCATTCTGTGGTTAAATTACTGCAGCTCGGATGTGAGCTGGCTCAGTCGAGGAAGTACCAACTTCTCACAAAAGATCAGCGTGAAGTAGTTTTATAGGCCTCTGTTTCCTGCCCTTATACCTTTTCCCCAAGTAAAGGTAGTAACGCATTCGTAAAACTATTTTACGGTACTGCCTCCATCAAGTAGGTCTTTTGACCCCTTGTCATAATATAAAAATTCATTTTAAATTTTAATAAGAAAAATTGTTTCACATTTAAATTATTTTTCAAGAAATTAAAGCCTATACCTATCCAAACATACTAAACCAAAAAAAAAATTAACTTACTCTTGGGTCGGAATAATTAATAAAAAAAATTGCGATCACATATTTGTTTACCAGATTTTAAACCACAATTTCACAAAAGAGTTACTTAAAGTAGTCATGACATTTTAGCTAAAACTATTTATAAATATATTAAGCTAAACGCGATGAATCACTATAGTTTTGTTTCATGTAAATGCGTTGACGGCAGTCAGATGAAAATAAATGAATTTATCATCTTCGATATTTAAAAAAAAAACAGGAATGTAATTCTGGTATGAGTGTGTTGTTCTAGCGAACATTGTAGAATTATTAATTCAAACTTTTTTAACAACTTGAATACCTATATGGTGAAAATGTTTGCCTTTTTCTCTACTTGCTTTAAGGCAACTTATTTTTAATATGAATAATATTAGAAGGAAATAATTATGAAATAAAAAAATGCTAAACTAATCATAAAAAACAATTGTTTCTGTTTCTTTAGTGTTCATAAATTCTATGGAAAGTTTTTCATTCCAAGGTTATAGTACATTTTTATGTTTTTTTTTAAACGCAAATGATCTTTTTCTAATATTACATTAACCTTTAAATAAGAATTTAAGATCCTTAAAGTCTCAGGATCTTTACTTCTTTTTAACAGTGGTAGAAAAATCTTTACGCTTAATTTATCTACAAAGAGAAAATTCAAGTCTAGCCCTCACTTTTACGGGTTTTTCTACCGGGGCATTATTTTCTGTTGACGGTAAAAAAAAGAAGCAAGAAGAACAATGAAATCGATATCGTAGGATATGAATAAGAAGAGATACTATGTCTTCTTTTAGATGTATTTCACACCGAACTTCTATTTGGAAATTTCAATATTTTTTTTATCGATTACTTAAGAATCTATACATCGCTATTTATAAAACAGACACATCACATTATTAAACTTACATTAATATTTGAAGATAAACTGTTACGCAGACAAATATATTATCTAGAATCATTTAACTAATATGAGATGTTCTGTAAAACTTTGACAACTCTATTAATAGTCGAATGAAACTATATTGATTAAGTAAATGAAGAGTGGGGGCATGTCACAACCGTGCCGGTCCGAAAATTGGCATCAGTCATTCAAACAGCTAGTCGTAATGATACTCAGTTTGAGATGTATATTTGGGAAAATAATATTTTTGGTACCATAGGTATGAAAAACCGGCTTTTTCAATTGAATGGTTGTTTTTTTTTTGTTTTTATGCCACTACTTCCTATTTTTTCTTTGTAAAACAAATAATATGTTGAATAACTTGGAGTGCAATCTATGAAATATCGTTACAAATTTATTATTACGTATTTTATTACATTTATAACTAAGTCATATCGTGGTTGAAATAGAGTTATAAAATGTTATACATAATATGTTTTTCTTCTAAAAATCCAAAACCCTTATTAAAAACGAATAGTAATTTACTCTTAAAAGATTAATAGTACCAAATTCTTCATTTCAGTCTAAACATTTAGTAATGATTAAAACCAAGAAGTAAGCTTAATTGCCTTCAAATGAGATATTTTTTGATAATGCACATTTCGAGATTTTTTTTTTATAAAAATTATTTATGTAATCATTTGATATGAATATATTGTGAACATTTTTATACAATTTGAAAAGAACGATTTTTATTTATATAGACTAAGGACCAAGGCTTAAGTGAAATTAGATTCAAAGGTGGTAGAGCCTAGCTGTGGTCAAGTGATTGCAGCTCGAACATGGGCTGGCTCGACCGGGGAAGTACCACCCTCTCACAGAAGATCGGCGTGAAGTAGCCTTTGTGGCTGCGTTTCGTTCGATGAGTGAGAGAGCCGGTTGCCCTTTCCCTTTTTCCATCCTTTCCTACCCCTTCCCTTTTTCCTCCCCTTCCCATTTTTCCTCCCCCTCTTCCCAAATCAAGTGTGGTGACACATCCGCAACATGTCTTATGTCGCGGATGTCTATGGGCGGCGGTACTACCTCCATCAGGTAGGCCGTCTGCTCGGTTGCCCCCATTAACATAAAAAATAAAAAGATTGAGCAGAATATAAAATTAGTTCTATCCATCAAATCTAATACTGTAATACTCTTACTGATACTCCTTGTTAATATTTTCTTTTATATTTTTGTGTTGAAGTCAAACAGATGTAATTATGTTCTCGTGTTTCTGAAAGAACAGTAAATCCATATTAATCAGCTATGGGAATCAACAAGACTCCAGTTGTGTTAGCTATCGTAATAATCATTCTTATGTTTATATGAGGTATTGTATTAATGAAATTGTACTATTGTGTGCTTTCAAGTAAAATGTAATTTTTGAAATAAATACAATTAAATTTTCTCATTTCCATATAGTTATATTGTATGATGAATGGTACACATTGTTATTTGGGTACGACTTTTACTCTAGTCGGGTATGTATGCATTTTGAATAAATTAATGATTTGTTTAGAAATCATAAAATTATATAACCAAGCCAATAATGTCATTCAATTGGGTTAAATTGCTTTGTATCACACTAAATTACTGTACATTGCAGAGTTAAGTGTTTTTACAAATAAATAAAAATAAATGAAAAAACTATTTTTATACCGGAAACAAATATTAAACAAATATACAAACTATTTTTATCCTGGAATAGTTTTGAAACATCCATTTAAAAAATAACTCATAAATAAATGCTTTTATTTATTATTCGACTGTTTAAAGTTTTGCGTTTCTGAAACATATAAATTCCTAACGCCTTATCACACAGTAACTTTTGTTTGATTTTGTCGTCATTCATACATCCACTCACAGAATTTTTACATTTCATCAAATAGTACTTGACAGTGTTTAGAGTTACGTGTCAGTATTGCAAGATCATCAACGAAAGCTTAAATGGATTTTGTGTGTTTATTATTAAACTGGAACCGATATTCCTATTTTTTCTCGTTAGCAATTAGTTTATCTATTAATTAAAATATTCAATATATTTGGAGATAAACAACACCTTTGAAATAGTCTTGAATTATAAATCAACTTTTTGAAAAGCCTTCTTTAGTTGTCATAGTTAAAGTCAGTGGTGGCTTAATGGTTAAGAGGGCTAGAGGGTTAGAGGGCCTCTCGTTGCTGAGAGCGCGGGTTCGATCCTGGTCCGGGCATGTACCAATGTGATTTTTCCGAAACATATGTAATTTCTAAGAATATTTAGACATCACTAATTAATGCTGATTCCCAAAAGAGGGTTGATGTCGGGCAGGCGGCCGGTCGTAAAAAATAATTAGCCAAAACTATTCACAACACGTAAGGTAGACCCTGGCTAAAAGCTGGGAAATTGCCAAGTAGAAGAAGAAGAAGTTGTTATAGTGAAAAATAACATTAAATAATATGAAGAAGTCATATCACTTACTAGTAATGGAAAGATATACCACCTTAGCGCAAATACTATTAACTCATGTGTCTACCCAAAAGCGTTCTCTTAGTCTTTCCAACAAACTGTAATTTGCTTCTAACTTTTCTAGCATCTTTTAAACTTTAAGCATCTTTTAAAATAACTAACAGTGAAATCTTGAATTACAAAATACAGATATGGATGTTGAATTCATAAGTGGTATTATAAAAAATTTCAATAACATATATCAAGATATGTCCCGCAAGATAGACTATTTATCAACATCAGTGCCTGAAACTTGAGCTGTGGATCAAGTACCTAACTCAAAAGGTGCTAAGTTCAACACCTCTGCTGAATACAAAATGTGATCGTGGTGAAACTGTCAATATTTTTCATGTCGCGAATTCAAATTCTTTATAGTAGCTTTTATTTTTCTTTATCGTTTTTCATTTTGAAATACAATAAAATCATTTACATTTATTTAATAATCAATTTATTTTATTTAAAATCATGAAAACTCTCTTATAAACTCGTTTTATATTAGGTTAGTTTAATTATTCATAAATCTTGTATATTAGTCTATGATTTGTAGCGTTGAATAACAGGTTTTTGGAATAAATTAAAATATATATTTTTTTCAATTATATCCTCTTATAGAACTTCACAGCTGAACCTTAAAACAATCGCAAGAGATAAAAACTTAAGAAGTATTAACATAATGAATAATAATGTCAGTAATCAAACTCAACAAATGTTTAAGATTTATTTGTGCTATTAATTACTTGCTTGACAAAAACATAATTATTTTGGAGAGGCACAGTGAAATCTTATGCTCGAAGATACCGCCGTATTTTAAATTTATTTCGCTGACAGCTTTTATTTATGCGGAACGATTTAATTTTGATGATAATGGCTTTTTAACATTAATTAGGAATTAAATTATAACTTATATCAAGAATTCGTTTTTTTTACAATTACCAGTGTTTTAGGTAACGCGAAGAGTTAAATGCCGATTTAATAAATTGTTTAGTGAGTTATATACATATATAACCTTATAAGTTGACATTAATAAAATAGTAAAATATTCATTTAATATCACTATAACTAGGAGAATGTATTGGAGTAAACAACCAAATTATGAGGGAACGTAGAAGATGCAAACACTAGAAAATTATGACTACATTTTTTCTGATCAATTACTATTATTATATACACATCATTTTTATTTAGATCCAGTTTTTGGTATCATTCAAGTTAATGTTTAATTTATGCTCTTATTTTGTTTTAAGCATTGATTCTAAGTATGTTCTATTGAGGTCGGAGTGGATTTTCATTCATAATAAAATGAACATTCCTTCTAATTTTTGTTACTAAAATTACTATTCCTATTTTTCAAACAATCAATTACATACGTCCTTAGAGTAACAATGTTAGTATTTTAGACGTTGTAAGGATATCCCGAATTAACGAAAAAAACCAGGCATGAAATTGAATTGTATAAAGTGATTGTACACATGTACAACATGTAGGTCAAAAATACATATACAAATTTTGAACACTTTTGATAAAATTAAAAGGTAATGCCTATTTTGGACTAAGCAAAAACCACATGAAACCTCTTTATCAAATAAATAGGACACAGACAATAGTCGTTTACAAAAACGTAATACCCTTGTTTGTAAAACGAATTATGACTATTTTGTTTCATTCGCATTCTACAATAAAAAATTCTTTATTTGAAAGCATAAAACCTTACAAGTCCTTATTAGAATAACGATTATATTATATAATAAAAGGTATTTCTCAATTTTCTTTTATTGGCCAACTTTAATTCGACGATCATTACAAGCGACTAAACATGAAAGGGGCGTAGTTTTTTTAAGTTATTGCAAGTAATGTATGTTATTGGCCTTGTACCGAATTCAAATCCATCTGGTATCACAAAAATGCTAATGAAGATAAATTATACTGTCTCTAGAAATTACAAAAATATTGGATCTAAACAATGTTTTTCGTAAATTTTTCGGAACTCAAATTTATTTATCTAGGGCCATTTGGTACAAAATAAATTTTGTTCGTACCAATATAGCAGGCTGTTGACTTTCTAAAATTTGTACTCGTATATATGGAATGAGTAGATAAAGATGGATGGGTCTAGTTAAAGGTATGAAGTTCTTTTAAACTGAATAATTGTTTAAATCGGGTATAATTACTCTAAGGACCAAATTATAGTACCGGAATAATAATTAAGTCGTTTTCAAAAATTAATTATCCAAAGAGTCAAGGCTAAGCAAGTTAAGTACAACTAGTACACCGAGTCACGCCAGAGCCAAGACTGCTGTTCGACTTTTTTTTTCGACTTGACTTAAGCTGTTAGCCCTAGTGGCTTTTACAGCGTCACCGAGAGGGGACTGCTCTTCGAATAATCGTGCACGTCTTTTATACAGCTAGTAGTGAGGAAAATACAATACATAGAACATTTTTTTTTCAAAAAAAAAAGAATTCGATATAGTTATTTGGATAAAATTGCGGTAATATTGTATTAATATTGCGGTCATATTGTATGAATATTAAATTTCGAAGTTCTTAAGAATAAAGACAAAGTTAAATAGGAATCACAAATGTAGTACTGACTACCAAAAGGCACTAATCCACTACTTCGTGCTGTTAAAAATATAATTTCGCCTATATGACATATAATTCGTCTCTGACCTCATGACACTCATATTCATATAATACACTTAACTCTGTGCAAGTTTAAGCAACCTTTTTGTCAACATTTTAACTGAAATCACACGCAATATGATTTATTTTATTATACCATGAAGGAGTCAAGTGTAATGTTAACCTTTTGTACATAGAAAGCTAGAGCTAAATTTCCTTTACTGTATATTCATAAATACATCAGCAATAGGTATTGTAGCAAAAAAAAAATCCATAATATATACAAATTAGCAAATTAAATTATGTTATATATTATGTAAGTGTTTAATTAACTGTTCAGTCATCTGTTTTAAGCAGACCCGAATATAACATGTATGAAATTATGTAGTAACAACCATGTCGTTTGTTAAGTGGCTTTAAATCATTGTTTATTATGTACCAAAATGATTAATTAAAAAACATTTCAGTGTGTTCCTCGCTTTTCTCTGAATTTGTCATGTTTGTGTCGCCCATCCGCATGGTATACATCAATACAGATTAGAAAGTAAAGGGTTGGAAAGCTCTTTTACATTACTGTTAAAATTTTCAAGGCCTTTGAGATTTAATTTAGACAAAATGGATACTGTATAACGACAACTTAATATACAATATAAACATAGTGTAAAATAGAAACGGTTTAAACAATTAAATTTTTTTACTTTAAATGAAAGTAACTTATTCCTCTTATTTTTATATTTTTTTAAATTACTAATTATTTACAATGTGTGCATTTTACAATGTACATACAAAATACTACATATATAGGTATTTTCTTTTATTGATGGAATACATTTTATATTTTTCCCTTAATCAATAGTTTTGATTTTTTTTAATTAATAATTTTCATAAATTAAATTGTGAATAATATGTAAATATTATTTAATAATATTTTTTTTTTGTTATTTTGTAATTTAAAGTATAAATTTCATCTATTCATAGCTCTATGATCGTATCAGAATTTCGGTGTCAATAGCCGATTCGGCTGCTTTTTAAGCTGTTACGAAATAATACTATCCTGAAAGTTATTTTCCACATATTCGCAACGCAGAACTTGTTTGCTTGATGTTATTAAGAAGCATTATGTAGTAATAATAGTATTATATCGTAAGAAAATACGGTGGTTAGCAGTGAAAGTAAATAAGCTTTAGATAACTATAACAAATTTTTAGTCAACTTACAAAAGTTTATATTTAGATATACATACATAAGTCTTTATCTTTTTCTTTAGTGTGAGGTTTTGGGACTAAAAAAATTAAAAGAATAATTTAACCTGTAAATATAGAAGTCCCTTTTTTGGAAGCCATGGGTTCTCATTTGTTAATATTATTTTTTTATTATTACAAACATGAAATATCATATAGTCGCAAATATGTAATTTTTAAAAAAATAAGTAAATAAATAAGTAACTTCTATCAATATCACAAGAGTTTTTTAAATGTAAGCTAGGAAAAAGGAAGATTCTCTCCGATTAATCAAGCGAAAAAAATGGTCCGAGCTAGTCTTCAATATGAAAGAGTGCGTCTTTCTGTGTTTACTCGATGCTCCACGCTACGCACACTCCATTTTCAGTTGATATGAAAACGGTCCCGTTACTGTGAATGGCCATAAAGGCTCTTTTTTATAGGGAACCACTGAAAGGGATTGAATAACTAAGTTGTTTTGATTGATCTAAACATTTCAACCAGATAAGAATTTCTTTCATGAGATTCACAATATCAACATGATAGCCTTTAAATTAAAACTACAATTATTATTATAATACGTGAAACGTTAAAAAATGGATGAATTTTTAAGTGAATGATCACAGCTGCATAAGAAATTTGTTAATAAATCGATTGAATACTTAGCAAATTACTTAATCTATACTAATATTATAAAGCTGAAGAGTTTGTTTGTTTGAAAGCGCTAATCTCCGAAACTATTGGTTCGAATTAAATAATTCTTTTTGTATTGGATAGTCCAGTTATCGAGGAAGGCTGTAGGCTATATAACATCACGCTACGACCAAAAAGAGCAAAGATATAGTGGTAAATGTGTAAAAAACGGGAGAAATAATTTCATCTTTGAAGCCTTCCGTTACGTGCGCCGTGAAAACGGTTCAAGATACACAAAAAATATGTATTAAAGAATAATAGCTCTTTTAATGATCTAAAAAACAGTCCGCGACAGTATATGTTTATCTTTTAAGATTAACTCACAAAAACCGTTTTTATGGTACCTAATTTGGTCGAAATAATTTGTTTAAGTTGTATCAACATAATGATATTAATCTTTATTCAAATAAACAAATAAATATGTTGTTGGTTAAGAGTACTTCATTGTGAATAAAAAAAAAGGTTTTATCCTGAAAATTCTACGGGAACTCGACCATTCCGAAAACCCCGCAAGAACGGGAACTATGTGGGAAGAACCAAAAATCTGTCGGAAGTCACTATTCCATGCGGACGGAGTCGCGTCAAAAGCTAGTTTTAGAATAAAATGTAAGTGTAATAAAATGTACACGTTATTTTTTGATTACAATAACAAAGAAATAATAAAGGAAAGTTATTATAAAAATAACAAACTTGTAAATCCAAAAAACATGTCAGTAACTTATGAAATGAAAACATAGCAATTCGATATTGTATTGAAGCAATCCATCGATTACAAGTCGAACAAACAATAAAGCGATTAGGAAAAATATAAAACGTGATTGAAATCGGTAATAACAAAAACAATCAGATACGTTATCAAGAAGCGACATTCGAATATCTGCAAAACACACATTGTACTCATTTTCATGAGAACGAATAACCATTATTGACATGTGAATCGACGTAAACGACGGATCAGATTCACAAAATCTGGACTAAGAATATACCCACGTTCATTTTATGGGAAGCGACGTAATTCGATTTGAATAAAAGGTATCGAAACCGACCGATATAGAAATACGACAGAAACAACGAAGTATAAATATATAAAGGAGATACATAACATAATCTTGTAGGCAAACACTGTGTGGAAATTGTTCATAGTTTCGATACGATTGTTCAATTGTTACAATACTTTATCTTGTATCTTTAGGGCATTATTTTGTTTTAATGTTTGTGTTTTGTGTACCGATAACAATTAAATTTGTATTTTGGTTACCATACAACATGTAATGTTTGGATAAAAAATATTATATAGTTTTGATTATAAGAAGCTTAGGTAATATAATAAATAATAAATAATGAGAGCTAAGATTTTCGCGAGTACTCATTTAAATGAAACTAATATTTTCGGATTTACTACGCGTTTTTATTTATTTTTTTACCGCGTAAATAAAAACGAGTAGTAAATCCGAAAATATTAGTTTCATTTAAATAATAAATATTTATGACCATCGTTACCTCTGCGGAAGAGATACCCCGTAGGAAGAAATAAAATTGCACAGATGAAAAAGAGGCTAAACACGTTATGCAGATGCGTGGTCGAATAATATTCTTTCTGAAGTTTGAAATTGGGTATTATAATATCTGCTTCTATTGTATGACAGAGAATTTGCACATCATAAGCGTTAAATTGGTCATTAGATCCCTGTCGTCGAGTGGAGTACTAAACGGTGAAATATTTATCATAAAGCCTAAGATCTCATAGTACATTAGCCAGTATGTATTTAAATTATTTCAGTTGTTATAACAAAAAATTACATATTATTCTAAAATTATTCCTAGTATTTTATTGGAGAAAACAAGATTTAAAAATAAAGCGAGGCTCTAATTTTTACATGAAACTACTGTTTCATTAAAGAGTTTAGTATTAAAAATAAATATTTCAAAAATTGTCACAATAAACGTCAAGTGATAAAATTATACTTTTTTGGAATTATTTTTATTTTAGACTTGTAAACCCGGCCAACTCCGTTTTGCCACCAGATGGCTTCGTTTTGTGTAAAATTTCGTTTGGTCATTAAAAGATGAAGAAAAAATCTATTTTAAGATATACCTACTTCTTGGTTCCTAACACTTCAAAATTGTTTTTTTTTCAAGACCATAAACAATGACAGAAATTTCTCATAAAATACAGAGTAACTTCTTATATACTTTTTTTGAAACTAAATCATACAGATTTATTTAGATTAATGAATAATTTTTTGTTTTCCATCTTCATTCAGTATATATTCACGTTTTCAACACATTATATTAACGTGCATTGAAATTAAGGATCTTCTTAATATCTTTAACACTTTTAAGGGACATCAAGATCATGTTATTTGGGCTATTCGTTCTGATGAGTCTGTATATACCCTTATAATCGCTGTACTCTGTAGAAATTCTAAGAGATAAACTGAAAAGTAAAGTCATTTCCTTCTGAGGACCGTTAGGAATAGGGGGTCGGAAATAGGCACGATCCACGCTTTATCATGGTCTAATCGACATTCTCGCCTATCGAGAATGAGGTTTGTTCACCACAGCCGTTATTTAAACCTTTTCCTCGGAATATTTCTTTTACTTTTTTTATTTTTTAGATTTGAATTTAAAGTAATTATTTAATTTGCTAATAATATTAAATCAAATATGTATTTAGTTTGTGGAAGTCTGTTTAATCAATGTGTCTAAGAATAAAGTTTTTTATAATAGTTTTGATAAGATTAATGATAATAATATATTGTTATTATACATTCTCTTTCGGGTTACTTAATTATTTATTTTAATATAACTAATGTGGCAGAGTCCTCTAGAAGTAAAAAGTGGGGAAAATATTTTATAATTTAAAGTAAATATTACTGACCTCCTTTTAATTTCACTTTCACTTTTAGAAAGATGTGTATTTTAAGCACCGAATTGAAAATACAAAAATATTGCTATACCAACATTATGATTTTCCATTAACATCTAGCTTTTAAGTATTAACAAGATTATTATCAGCATGATATACTTCTTAGTATTTTCTTGTATTTCTTAAACCAGTAAGTTGCAGAGCCAAGACAAACGTAACTTGGTTGTGCATATCACTTTTTAATTATATTTTTCTAGGAGCAAATCAAATACGAGATCGTAAATTTATTATCTCATTAATCAACACCTGCGGAGGATAATAAACAAATTTATTATAAGACTTTTCACGAAACACCAAGGATACGGCAGGAGGCTTTTGTTAACTTAATATTTTATTTCAAAAAGAGCAAAATATTCTCATATTGTTTAAATCATAGACACAAATAAATATATTCATCTTTTTTAAAGAGAATGATGATAAGGAGATATATTTAAATAGGCAACATTCGAACTGGGTACCGATTACTTGCTCGTAATCTAGTCTGAAGGATTTATGAGAGATAGTTGAGCTTAAACTATGATTAGACTACGATACTCGAGAGCGGTTGTTTGTATGCATGAAAATTCTATGTACATATGTATGTAGTAAGATATATTGATAATATTAACATATATAATGAGATATATTTCAAGAAAATGTGGTCTAGTTTTGTTTAGCGCCAAGTAAATTAAGATTTGTATTTCAAAACAGTAATTAGAATGTGATACATTGCGAGCATTTTTTTACCGGACATTATGCTTGGTACATTTCATAAGTTTAATATGAAAATTACTATTTAATTACTTTTTGTGATAGTTGCTTACAACAGATAAGATTTCTTCACCGTGGGTTTTATGATTTTTTTTAATTCACAGTAACATTCCTTTTAATACTATATTAAGGAAAAAATGAAATAAAATCCAACATTCATTTAGAAAATTTGTTATAAAAGAAGAAAGTAAATATATACATAGTTATCGTTCTTATAATTTTATTTCCATTATTGATTTGTTTCAATATTTCTAACCATATTGTTCCGTATACATGAACTGACATAGTAAAGCTAATTGAAGTGCCTCGAGCACGGTGTCACAGTGGCTCGGATTACATACAGTAATCGGCTTAGTGGGCAAACGCCAAGTTTTACTACCATTCTGACGCTACCCTATCTAGCGTTGGTGAACTAATAGAGCAATTTTTTTTACTTACAAATTTCTGACTCGTTTTTTGCTGGAGACATAAATCGATACCTCCTACGTAAGTTGTTGTATGCGACAAAAATGCCATTTTGTGTTTTTTTCTAAAAAATATCCTATTATGGATCATTACATCCATTCAAATTAAAAAAAACAACAAAAACACTATATTTAAAGGATTTGTGAGACGCATAATGTTGTAATTTTCAAACGCGAACGGATTACACTGATGAATATGCCTATGCAACTGTATACGCGGGGCGCGAAATGGGTAAAATCACGCGCTCACGCCGCGTTTGAGTTACATACAACAGAGTAAGACTTATGCTTTCAACGTATACACGTAACTATCATATACCACAAGTGATGGTACTTGGGCACCGCGGTATAATGTTGTAAGTATCAAATAAAACACCTTTTTTAGCTTCTACTCTGGAATAAAATGTCGTATGAACAATAAAACAACAAGTAGTCATAATAATTAAAATATCTTTTAACGTAGTTAAGAAGACTATTATGTTAAATTTAAATACGAAATTTTAAAAAGATGCATCAATAAAAGCAGTTTTTGATTTAATTTGAAGGTTTGGAGATCCAACATCTTACGTGGGAGATATCGAAATAATTGAATTAAACTCTGAAATATAAAAATATAAATCAAAGTTGATGATGCTAACTACTTATTAACCCTTATAATAAAACTAAATGAAATAATTCTTTATAAAAATATTTTAAAGTCATAACAAAACATTCTCGAGTCTGGGAAATGACTCTTAGATAATTTAACTGGGTCAAGAAATATTTTGCTCTCAAAGTTGTTCAAAGCTGTAATTTAAATTAACAATATAATTCAGCAACGAGTTGCGCAATGGTAAACCTTTGATAAACACTTTGACGTTTTTAAAAGGCTTCTAAAATATTTTCAGTATATTCTGGATCAGTAAGAACATTAAAAATTTCTGACAGCGGAGAAAATATGTTTCACAAAGGCTTGAAAAATGAAGACAAAATAAACTAGCGTTTAAATGGCCTAGGAAGCAGTAATAAATGATATGTTGAGACCTCGGCGTCCGTTTCACTTCACACTGTCCAACGAGCGTGGTTCCGTCGTAGGAAACATTGCAATACTGGGCTACCACAAAACTAAAACCAAAATATGTTCAAACTTTTTTATTTTGATAATTATAAAATATAAAACCTTTTTAATTGTAATAAATTTGGAAGGAATATTTAAGTACCTCAAATAACATTGTGTTCTTTTTTATTTACGGAATCCAAAATAATACTTGTAAAAATATAAAAAATTGCCAGTCTTCCTTTATAGAATATTATAGTTAGGAGCAGAAGTGAGTCATCGATCTAGATAAGTTGCAGAGGATTTCACTTTGATGGATGAATCGAGTATCGCTCGAGTTTCATTGCGGAAGAACTATTAAAAACTAAGACGGAGTGATAGTGCAACTTACGATACGAGTTAATATATTCGCGCTATCGGCTTTAATAACGGATGCGACATGAAGATAATTTGTGCCTGTCATCAATTCTTATTAAAACTCATTAGTATTCATGATTATTGTTAAAAGTAAAACGGATTCAAAGATTGTTTGAAAGGAGAATAGAACTATGTTTGAATCTTGGTATAAATATGACGTCTGGACGCACGACGGCAGAATTCAGAGTTTAGTGAGTGCGTATCATAAGTATGTGATTATGAAGATCCATGATATTTTAAATTGAAGTTTCATTTTAAAATATCATGGAACGCTCTAGAAGAAGTGACATTTCTTATGTCAACGAGGGTGGCGTCTCTCTCTTTACAAACAATGAATGTGTAATAAATCCGATACATATATACTATATATAATATTTTGTCTTGTTCATAAATAAATTTTGTATATTTAAAAGGATGTTTTAGTAATTCGGATAAAATTATCCGAATTGCTAAAAGATCCTCCACACTCACCGAATTCACCAAATTTTACTGTCTATGTTTATGAGATGTTTATTAACCGATGAGCATTTTTGAAACATTGTATAATGGATACCATCGGGTCGCGATACTATAGATTATTTTGTCTTTATCTGACTACTTATTTCCTCGATCATTGGTGGAATGCTGTTGCTTTTGATACAAAGAATTGAACATTTTGACCGTCGGGATTTCTATATATGTAGTTTGACACTTATGAGTTGTTCATATGTCCTTTTGAAATGTTGGTAAATTTGTTCTTTGATTAAAATCTCTCATTTTACAGGACTATACAATAGTTACTTATTTCAATTAGACCAAAAAAGTCCATGGGATATTCATAAATAATTAAGAATACCTTCACAACTTTAATACTTAAAAAAGTAAAAGCAGAGGTTTTTACTTTTTACACATTAATTTTATATATTAATAAAATCGTTTACTGCATTAAGGTCGATGACAAGTTTTTTATCATTTTATGAAAAGAAATAAAGGTAATATATTTTATGAAAAGAAATAAAGGTAGCCAAATCATGGCAATGATATCGTTTTTTTAATTTTTTGAATGGTCTAACATATTGAATTTAGTTTGCCACCATTAAATTGTCGTATTAGTGAACCGTTTGATTTAATAATCTTATGTTTAGGTTAGATTAGATTATTTTTATAAAGAATTTGACAAATAAAACAACTTTCTTTAATTAAAAGCATTATGATTTAAAAGACCACCCACACTGTTATCACCATAAAAAATATCTGAGATTTTTTAAATAAATAAGAACAAACACAATTGAAACTGACATTAATAAAACATTCCAACATTTTTTGTAAACTTGTATAAAACTAAAGGAATACATATTTGGAAAAGTAAAATGCCACCATTCGACAGCGTAGGAATTGTCCAAATTTATTTTAGGAGATTTTCTCAAATTAAAATTGAATATTAAATAGAAAATGATTTCAATCACTCGTGATTTTTATACAATTTTACTTATAAATTTACCTAACACAATAAAATAAGTGTATTATTATAGTGCTTACATAAGAATTGTATTTTATTATGACTAAAATCGTTTAAAATATATAAATATATAAGATCCTTTGGCCTTGATAAGAATTGAAACTTCTTATGTCACTACTAATTCCAATGTGAGATGAAATTTAAGTAGGAATTAAAATATAGATTTTGAATAAACGTACAAGAAACTCTACCAAAAAGTTATAGAATCACTTTACCAGTTAAAATAAATGAAAAGGATAAGAAACAAGGTGTTAAATTTTGTGGTAAAATGCTTAACACCTCATGGCCTATCTTAATATAAAAGTATTCTGTCAAATTACAACGATATTAAGAGTACCGTCACATTGTGAGCCGATATTAAAACTCCTATCTCAAGCTATGTTATTGCTTTCGTGGTACGTCAGCTGTCTTACTCGACCCTTGTTACCCGTGATACCCTTGTTTACCTAGTTCTAAGCTTCAAATAATCATATTTGGACATCATTAATGTTAAATAATTTTATAATTCTAAATACATACAAACATACGTATTAAAAAATATAATATTTAATCACAATTCCAATTAATTCCATTACAAGAAGTTTTTAATCAAATTTGTCATATATAAGGTTGAGAGAACCACTCCAAAGTTATTTAATATAAAGATTATCATATTATTAAATGAAGTCTGTTATGCTGAATTATTAAATTATAATAATTCTGCGAGAAATTCATACCAACACAATTTTCATGTGTCTTAATACATAAAGAATAAAAAAAAGGAAAAAGGTTTCATTTTAATGCCTGAGAATACACACATTTTTCACCTTAAACTATCTAATTAAAACTTAATATCTTAATAAATAAGACATAACAGCTTGTTGAAAGATTTAAGTAGGTACTCGTATTTGCTTAGTCTGAAATTTTAATAATTTGGAAGTTGATTGTTTGTTTCACTACACAAGTACATTTCACGTCAGGCAAACTTAGGATGTAGATATAGATGAACATATGTAAATCTGAATACATTTTTAATGCAATTATAGAGATAAAAGAAAAAAATGCCCAAAAATGACCACCTTGTTGCTAAATAGAAAATTTTAAAGATAACAAGAAAGAAGTTATACCTACTTATTCCGCTTTTATAGGTAGCTTTATAAATGACACATTTTACTATTTTATAATTTTTTAGTTATAACTGTTAATTTAGAATTTAGTGGCAAAAACCTTTTAGCTTCAAAAAGAACCTTGACAGGATTAAACACTGTCTGGAAATTAAAAAATTCAAAGTGTATTTGCTGCATAGAAATATTTACATATACATACATACATTAGTGTGTTGTATTGTAACATATTCGTATAAAACTTCGACTTTGCAAATTCCTATTTTTATTTAAGCCAAGAAAACAAAAAGTAATAAAAACATATAATGTCATATTTAAGAAAAATATAAATGTATACATATACACATTTATTTATTTATTTAAATTAATTTTATGGTTTTTATTTATAAATGTACAAGTTATTCAATATACCATTATTATGGGATGATTTTACAAATAGACCTGGTAATAGAATAAAATTAAAAGTGAATGTCAATGAATCGTTGCTTGTTACACTTTCACCGAAATACTACTGAAATCATTTTGATGCAACTTAACAATTATCCAGAAATAGTAAACCAAGAAAATTTCTATTTCTTGCTTGTGTCCAACGATTGTTATGTGTTGTAAATTTAAATACATAAAATTCGATATTTCTATTACTTGGTGTAATTGAAACTTCAGTCTGATATCAAAGAGTAAACCTAGTATGTAAGAGTCCACAAAGTTTTATCTTCAAGAGATTTTATTTCTTGCAGAAGTCAAACACAGGCTACATGGTATACACTTGATATATTAAGAAATACAGCAAGGTTTGAAAAGTACTTCTTACAGTGGAGTCTGAAAAAGAGTTTAATATACTTTTAACTTTATTTTTCCGTAGATATGGATATTATATTCCTTATTTAGTAGTAACCTACCTTTTTACACTGTTTCGCCGCGTTTCTAACACTGACATTTGATCAATACTTTCAGCTACTTTTATTCTGACTTTAGATAAAACTTAAAAGCAGCTTTATACTAACGAATTGTAAAATTGCACAACAAAGACCATAAGTTGTGAAAACATTCATTAAAAATAGACATTTAATATGTTCATAAATTTTATTCTTCAAAGACCATTAGATATATAGTAAAATTGTTGTAATACTATTATTATCTATAACCTATGTAACGTTTAAGTTTCAATATATATTTTAAAAAATATGTAATTATAAATATAATTTTAAATCGTTATGTATAAGATATGTTTAGGTAAATCGAACTCTGTAAACTGTATTTACAAAAGCAATTGCATTGCAAAACAAAAGCAATTTCCACTTGACTTAATCATGTCTATACCTGAGGAAAAATGAGATAAAGAATATATAAAAAAACCAGAGCCAACGTAAACGCTGCTGATCCGATGGAAATTGGATTATCCTATGAATTGAACCGTTCGCATTTCCACTTCACTTCACTTTGCAGAGGTTACATACGGCAAATAAAAGAATCCGGGACAAACAAAGAGTGCGGTTAGAATAAAGAATGACCTTAATTAACGTAAGAAATCGAATAACGTTTTATGAATGCAAGACAATTCTAATAGCCTGTTTAAAAAGAAATGTAATGCAAATGTTCTTAAATTTTATTTTAACACAACGGAATAAATTCTAAGGGTCCAGTTTTTTTTATTATCAGCTAGTGTTTTATGATTCTGTATATTAAGAATATTTTTAATGTAGCAATCGTTTCTGTTAATTTTTTTCTGAGTGGAAAAATGTAAACTGCTTAAAGGCAAAAAAACTGCTAGTCAAGAGCAAGAAAATAATTTTAAAAATTTTGGTCTATTTTTGTACCTAGTCATGTTACAGTCCGATCAGTTCACCCTTTGTTAACATTGACAAGGGTAACCAAAACTTTTAATATTAATTTCATGTATGTCAACGTCAAACAAAAGATAATTTAAAATTTTGCATTTTGGTGAGTTTCTTATTGTTGATATTATTATTCAACACGACGTTTTTATGCATATTTATATTTCTTATTTCGACCAATAGTTAATATAATTCCTTAGTTCATTTAATAACTCAACATCACTTACGCAGAAAGTTGACGTGAGTGATATTTATTTTAATTTAAAACATTATTAACTTCAATATGGGTATCCCAATTCACTTGTTAGTTGGCTCTTAAAGTTCAATCAAATGCATCTTTTAATGTTTCTCTACTCAATACTCTATTATTTCTAATAGTTTCAAGTAATTGTTATTAAATCACCAAACACCCTTTCTTACACATCTCAGATGCACTGTTAGAGACTGCTGTTTTATCATTTGTGAATTTATCGATTTTATATACAATAAATCAAAATTAATTAAATATGTATCTCATTGAAAAAAGAACGTTATTGTAACATTCTGAAAAAAGGCCACCTCTCATTGTCAATCTTCCATATTTTGGACATACAATAATAACTTTACAATACCTATATAACCTATGATAGGTTTGATTATTATTTAATTGAAACGGGGAAATATCTTAATTACAATAAAAGTTATTCTTATCCTTTGTATATGTGGATGTGTTCTCACAACATAATGTTTGAGATTGAACTGACCCTGCTTCTAATTAATAATATTTCATTTTATAAAACTTTGTTGATATATAAATAACCGAAAAGAATTTATTCATTGTTTTTTCTCTATACTATGATTTTACAGAGTGAAGCGATGATTTATATCTATAACGCTGTGAAAATACTTCAAATTATTATTTTTTGTTATGCTACAGTTATAATAATTTAATTGGGCTTCATATCGCAGCTCAACGATACATTCGAGTAATTAATATAAAATAACCAAAAAAAATATTTTATTTAGAAGGATTTGATGCATAATAATAAGAATAGGCGCTAAAAACTATTTTAATATGAAAAGGTAACTTTTATTAGGACAATTTCATATTGAATAGAAGTTCTGAAATTTTCATTCAACAGTAAGTGCCTTTTTACCCTGAAAATGATGCACTGATGCAGCGTATTTTCTTAAACGATGGAAAAGAATGAGCAATGAGTAGGCAGTTATTTTTCAGGGTGTTTATAAAATTTTCTAACAAATTTTCAACTCTGTAAATGACATTGTGATACTACTAGTATGGGCTTAAAAAAGTTTTTTTTTTTAATAGATATCTATTATTCAATTTAGCAGCGTTTAACTAAATGTATACGCAGATTTTAACTTTCATATGAAAGTATACACGATACCTAAATATTCTTTTTTTATTTTTCTGTTTGTCGTTTTGTTCATGCTTCTATTTGTAATGACAGGATCGATTATACTGAAATTTCACTAAGTGCAGGTTATATCACAAATTTTAACTGAGACTACTTTCTAAACGACATCAGAAAGAAGGGATTTCTAATTCAACTACATGTTTGCTAAATAGATTGAAGATAGTGGTTTTTAAAGATATACATATATTTAGAATTCGTATGGGAGATTAAACTGCACAGCACGTTACTGATGCACAAATTTGTTTATTCTAAATTGAAAGAGTTGAAAGACTTGAGATATTTCTATTATCACCAAGCCAGGTTTTGGGGAAACTCCCTTTTAGAAATCAAATGAAACCTCAAGAGAATAATGACAAATATCCCAAGTGGTCAAACAAGTCATTCTATTATTTTATTCTGGATATATAATTAAATTTTCTATGATTTATCTAATGTAGATTATCAAAAATTGTCATATTAACAAACGGTTATAGTAACAAACATTAGCACTTTAGATAACTCTACAGACTACAAACATTTTTTTTTATTACAAAGAAGTATTTTTCACATGTTGAGTAATTCATCTCCTGTACTGAGAGTTTGAAGGCATGACCACTAACAGAAATAAAATTTTGTTATAAAGTTTTATATGCACATACTCGTACATAAAAAATATGACAATACAATGTCAGCTCAGTGATAACATTTTAAATCTAATATTGAGTTTTGTCTAAAGTTTGGTTATTTTATACAATTGTACCATAGGAGATCAAATAACAGAATCATCCGGAAAAGTAGAGAAAATAAACAGAATTCACAATATGAACATTGGTGAAAATGAAATACGTATAATGATTTGCAATAATGATTTTTAAAATTATTAGATCAACAGATTATCATTTTATCTCACTTTAGTCTTCAATAAATATTATTATTATTCTAATAATTTTCCACAGGAAACTTAAAATTTTACCGATTTTCCACAATGATTTAACTATAAATCGTTGAACTGTAAAGCGATATATGAATCAAATTAACAAAATTATTGTGACTATAAAAAATAAAAAACAAAAAGGATTCAACTTTACTATTATATAGTATTTTAATTTACTCTATAAAGTAATACATTTTATAAATCATATCAACTTAAATAAACTTAGTTCAGCTTAAAAACTTTATGATTTTCTAACATTTATTCGGCTACCATTCCTCACCCAGTGTGTGAACTTACGAGGTAACATTAAAAGTGGAACGCTTTATATTAGGTCTCATATAAATCGGCAAATTAAAATATGTTACACCAAATTAATCATCCACTGTGATAAAGGAAATAATTTATGAGATCTAAGACTTTCGTCAGTATTGTTTTTTAACCCCCGGCGAAAAAACGACTGCGTGTTATACGTTTGACGTGTCTGTGTGTCAGTGTGTGTATGTGTCTGTCTGGGGCAAGGTAGCTCCCAAAGTGATGATCTGATTTTAATGTGGTTTTTTTGTTTGTTTGAAAGGTATATCCGTCGAAAGTATTTTTAGCTATGTTGGGTGGAAATGGTCTTCAAAGTCATCAGGTCGTTTGTTAGATGTAATAAGAATGTTACACGCACAATTTGCTTGCAAGCATATACGGGATGTGACATTTGTAACAATAATGACTTTTGGAATCACTGAGCTGGTCTGCTGGTAGGGCTCGAAGATAGGAGACGTAGTCCTGGTATGTCGTTTATTAAACCCAACGAGTTTGGGTTCGTTGAATTTGCTTTGACTGGTTCTCTACATGTTTCTAATTAGGTCGGGGGTTTTATTAAATTTTTAATTCATGTTATTTATGCTAAAGGGGGCAACGGAACAGACGGCCTACCTGATTGTGGTAGTACAGTCGACATTAGACATCCGCTACATAGATTTGCGAATGTGTTACCACCCTTGACTTATTTTCTTGTTATTCAGCGCCAAACAACAACTCATGCAAATTAACACAAGGAATACAATGTGAGAAAATGTAGTTAAGGGTGTAAGTTCAGTAACTAATGCATCTGGGTTTGACAGAGTTTTGTGAAATTATATTCAATATTTCAATAAATATAATATGAAAAAAGTATGAAAGTTTATATATAGAAAATGAATTTTGACCTCTCAAAACAATCTAATGGAAAGCAATAGAATAGAAAAAGAAACAATAAAGTACTCATGTGTATATTATAATGTGTTAATACATTTTTAAATTTTTCAACTGCATTTATTCCTTAATTTTACATACCAGACCTGTTTTAGATATTTTCTGCAAAAATACAAATTGAAAAAGCCACGAATTGAAATAAAATAATTGAATGAATACTTTAGGAACAGAAATGCTGTGTTAAATTCAATACACTTATCTTCTAATAATTAATTGGAATAACGTGTAAGGTATTCTTTGTAGAGATTTTTTTCGAATCAGAGAGAAGTCTTTAAAAAAACAAAAATTATTTTTGGAGCATCCTCATTTTCTTTTCTAGAAAGAGATCTTTAATTAATAATTTCCAAATCCATCAAAGATGAAGGCATTTATGGTAATAAGCATATCTTGTTAGTATAGCGTATCTATCATGAAGTACTATAAACTAAAGAGCCTATAAATTCAAGGTATTTAAGTACCTAAAACAGTAATATAGTTCATTATTAGTGACTCAACACTGGGGTCATGTCATGTTCGATTACGAGATAGACGACATAGTCCCTAGATAAGCTTATAAGGAGTATACTAATCGCTATAATTAATTCGTCTAATATTCAGTACAAGTGACTTTGTTAGAAATTACTTACAATGTTTATGATTCATTTCTCTTGGTGAAGTCTGAATAAGCATCAGAATGAAGACGATTTTTTGTTGGTAACGTGTATATGTATGTTTATAATAATAAAATCCCTTCATAAAATAGGCTAAACCTGTGATAAAGTAATCATATCTATAAATTCTTAACCAACAATTATACATACATATAGTTTACTAATATTACTTAAGTTTTTGTCGCCATATTTATTATTGATAATCAAATTATTACTACATAAAAAGGAAAACACGGACCTACTCTTACTTCACTCAACTCAACAACTCAAATTCGTACAGTCAGATTCGGCAGATTTTGTGGGTAAAATATAGTTTGTCACATATTTCATTCAAATATTATTTTATTTATAACAATTTTCAATTACAGCTTCAGATTATAAGAAGAGGATAATAAGTTATTATTTTATCACTTCAAAAATTTTTAAACACTAGTAAGAAACTTTAATTTTTTTTAACTTTCAAAGACAATTGTGAAACTTTTAAAAATAACAATAATTTGTATTACAACTAAATTATAATATTCTGAGCGGAATTCAATGTGTATTATATGTTGTAAAAGAAAATTGTACTATAAAACGAAAAACAATTTAAAAATCCTTTCAGTAGTTGTGTCTTAAACATTCGTTTGTGATCTATGAAAAAGCATTATATAAGTTTTTTTTTCAATTTGGCCATTTATTCAAAAGTTTTGATACTGTCCATTGGAAAATAAATATAATATAAATGTAAATGTAACACTAATCTTACTTTTGGTTTTCGTTTTTTTTTATTTTGCATATCTTATAACATGTTATTAATATGGATATCATAATTAAAAAGCTAATATACATATGTATATGTTATTATTATAATATGACTATAATGTCAATATTAAGATGAAATACAAAATTTATTAAAAAACCCAAAATGATAATTTATTTAAGTACATTTACTAAAAATATATGTCTATTTTGTAGGAAATATTGTTTTATGGCAAATGGAAACATGATATGTTAGCTGTATATTATTTACTATCGATTGGTTTTTCGTATATTTTATTTCAATACCATATGGGTTATCTCCTTTTCTAATCAAATGATATAGTTTTCAATACCAAGAAATATACTTTATAATACACAACAGTTCCAAGCTAACTAATGCAAAATAGTACAGAGTAAAATATTTCTCTAGCTATAACTGATAGGATCTGTTGTTTGTTCGAAAAAAGAAGTCTATGTAAATATGGTTCCTCGTATTTTGACCCACCCTAATAGGCCCGTCCTATAATTTATTTCAATACAAACAGTATGTGTTTTCACATTTGTTTGACATATAGAGGGTTTTAATTGCGATTCATGACTTCATAAATTAATAAACAATTCTTTGAACTGTTATTTTATTAAGTGAATTACAATGGCTATATGTTGTGTAAAGAGACGTCAATATCTAGTAATTAACTAAACGATTCCTTATTGTCAATTAATAAAAAACTAAACCTTTTAAATAAGGTATGTAATACCTAAATTATCCCAGCTTTATAACTTAACTAACTGAACGATACAATTTATCAGACACAAGAAATGTGATCACCAAAACTTAAAGGCCTAAAGCTATTTTGTGGTTGAAATTCCAGCCTAAAGAAATATTTAAGCCCGAAAACCTTCAGACGGAAGGTTTAAACATGTTATCTGTCCATTCAACCAGGATATAAACAATTTCTGTAATTTAGTTTTAAGTCCATATGCATTATGCAAGCTGCTTTTTAAAATGACTTATCTCTTTATATACATACTGACTGTTAAAAATTATTATTATCAATGTTGCCTTTCTGATTTAGACAAAAGACTACATGACTGTGTAGACACAGTTATGTAGTCTTTTTTCTTCAGTTATGTAGTCTTTCAAAATATTTAGTTTTTATATTGGTTATAAAACATTTAGAATTTAATACAAAATATCAGTTAGTGAGTAATTGCTATGTTCCTTTACAGATATTTCTTTTATTTTCAGTAATGCGATTGTGTGTGTGCTTTCAGATATTTCAAGCAAAATAGTAAATTATTGTACATACTCCAGTATAGAGTACATATGTAGAATACGAATTCCAAGTTGTATAAAACTACATATTTAACAAACGTTCAATACTTTCAAGACTTTGAGACTCTGAACTAAAATTAGGTAAAGTTAAAGTGACAAGTTATAGGATATTAAAATCTTTCCAAATAACAGCTGGAAAACAGTACTATATATTATATATATATATGTAAGTTATTGTATGAAATGGAACTCTTTTTTTATTTGAAAATATTGACAAATTATATTATTAAATTGGCAACTCGACGGAAAATCAAGTATGTCCTATACGATATTGGATTTTTACATTAAAATTTGGGTACTTTGCATTTAAATGAATTTTCTCCCATCAAATTAAACAAGAAAACAATTCCATATTAAAGTATTTTAATAATATTTTTGATTTCTAAATATATTTTAGAAGTTTTACTTAGAATTTGTTATTTATGTAAATGAATGAGGATTTTTTTAAAATACTATAATCTTGAATATGTATGTACCTCTGCTATCTTTTTATTTATAATCTTATACGACGGAATCTTACAAAGGAATCTCATAAAATACCTCACATATCACTACAGCTTCGTAACAAATAGCTTATTCTGTTCTAAACAAGAGCGAAAATTCAATCTGGAGGCTTTCCCGCACATAGTTTAAGTAATCCACATCGAGTAAACAGCCTCGATTCAAACGAAAATTCGTTTTTGCAAATTGACGTAGGAAAACAATTTAGATCAGTCTGAATAATTTTGTCAAACAGTTTCAACTAATCAACAATATTTTTAAAGATATATTTTAATATTTGATTTATAAAACGAAAAGTAAACTACATTTTGTTGTGACAAACATTAAACGCTGTACATACACGTATGTAAATTTTGGTTTTTTCCGTAAGTACAACTGAATTTTTTGAAAAGTCTAAAGTAAAGTCAGATATTTTGATCCTATAATGAACTTTCAAGGTTTAATTGTCTAATAGAAATGCGATTTATATTGGGCTAATGAAAACCCGTTTTGTTATTTTTATAAAAAATGCAGAAATTGGGATTTGATAACTTTATACCTGGAAAGCGGAATCAATTTTCAACCTAGACTTTGGTGTATTTATCAAATTACCAGTATTGGTTCAGAGTTTCTGTTATGTTTACCTAGTGTTTGTCGAAGTAAGATAATCAAAGGTATTTGAAAGTAATATTAATAAGTTCACAAGAAATATATACTCATCTATTTTTTACTTGAATAAAACATATAAACGATGTAAAACTTACTGAATCTATTTTTGAAATAAAATATTTTAAGTTTATTTAAATTTCTGAAACACCATCTTTTTTTGCTACCGTGGGATCAAAAACTGTATATTTTCTATTATTTTACATTTGTTTCCAGGTTGGTAAAATGTATTAACTATTTGTATATAAAGTAATTTTCACTTAAAACAGAAACTTTAAATTATTAAACTGAATAAGAAATAAATAAGAAGGTGCTGGATTATTGTTGAAATAAGCTTTTTGAAAAAAAAAATATTGGGTACTTATAATTTAAGCAATAATTTGACTTAACATGCATCTTAATATTATTCAAAGTTTAAATAATTATTTTTTCTACAATATTCTGACAGTAAATTTTTCGAAAACGTAGTCAGTTCCTGTTTCAGTACCCATACAAATAAAATAGTTGCAGTTGCAATCAAAATTTAGAAAAAAAAACAGTTGCAATCAAAATTTCGAATGGGGGAAGAAAAGAACATTAGTAATATAACTATTTTTCATGGAAAATAATGTTATAATTTAGAAAAGAAAGAAATTTTTACACTGTAAAAATTAAAATCAAGAACAAATAATGTTATTGTTATGTTATTATTTATAATCATTAAATATTTTAGCAATATAGTTCTTCTTCCTAAAATAGTATAGTTAACAGAATCACAATTAATTAAAATATGTATTCATTATATGTATCGTGTATCGCACAACACTTCCTAAGTATATTTTATCGCACAAGACTAATTAAGATTGTTTAATTTCTAACCGCCTATTATATATAGGACCTTTGTTTCATCTCTTGAATACGTTGGTAGTCTCATTATATTAATTGATCCCCTAGAGGTTTCCGCATCCCTGATATTTTATTTATTCCAAAATCTTTATAACTTAAATATTTAACAAAACTAAAATTGCAATTAATTAAAATTAATGTTATACTTAAGTAGGCTTCGAAAGTGACAAAAGACCTTTAAAAAGTTGTAAGTCGTAGGTTTTATATCTAGTTATTAAGTAGTAAGTAATTGCAATGGAAATGATAATATTTTGCTTCTTTTTGCTTACTGGTTGTGTCATGGCTCTTTTAAGTTAAATTAATATTTGAGGCCCTAATATACATACGAAACATGCATGACATATGACATATGACATATAACATGCTGAAATTGACCTAAAGATTTTTTTCATTTTTTTAAAGTAAGTATTTTACAATTTCAAAAAATAATAAATATGTTTCGTTTACAAAATAATTAGACTTACTCCAGTTGAACATGAACTGATCGAGCAGCAACATATAAAAGAAAGTTTTGTTTTGTTATTGCGTCATATGCTTGCTCAGTAATCCAAGATAAAGTCAGTTGCCGCTTGAAAGGTAGATCTAAATTGATAATTTCATTTTTATAATATTTTGACATTTGGCTACAACTTGTGTTTCAATAGAATCATAGTATATTAATAAAAAAAAACAATTAGTGGACGCGTTTTAGTGCTATTATTTTTTCAAATTTTTATTCCATCGAAAATGTTCAACTATTTATACTCTATATAGACATAGCGAAATGGATATTTTCAAACCATAAAAACAACAAGAAATAAAATATTTTTTTAATATCGAAATAATAAACATTTTGTAAGAATTCTTTTAAATAACTATTTTGAACCGATTCTTATTTTTTATTCTAAAATCCTTATAAATACTTAAGTATATACGATGGCTATATTTATAACACTTCAATCTTTAATGCAACACTAAATATTGATATCTAAATGGATCGATTAAGAATAAATACAACACACTGATTTTCTAAGGGACTTTCCATGTTTAAGTTGGTCGATGTATAACAGTTATACGTCAAATCAATTCCTTAATCCCAAATCATCTCGACTTTTATTGGTTCCTAAAAGATTATTTTATATTAGGTGTTTTATAGTATCATAGATACGTACCCATAATTTATAAAACCTTGATTAAAAATATTTAAAAATCAAAAGTACACTTCAAAAATAATTAATCTTTTTATGGGATGATAAAACTATTAAAATATATAAAGATATATAAATATAGAAAATCTATCAAACTTTAAAAAGTTTTCAGGATAAAATTATATGATGATATATAAAATCATTATCGTAATTGCAAAATTGTTATAGGAGGAATTGCTCATATCTTATTCATTGAAAAGATCTTAACAAATTGATATCGAAATAGCTAGCGTAACTTGTTTGAAAATAATGATTTACTGATTAATTAAAACACTAAATGTAATGATACAAGTATGTTATTATATTAGTTTTATACATTTCTTACATCAGTTTCGTACATTATATCAACTCGTTAAACGTCTTATTGTCTAATTTTTATCAGAAATTTAAATACTAAAATTAACTCTTTATAACTGTTGTTCAATATATCTAAAAAATAATGTTATACCATCAATGACTAAATGGAAAATCCAGTTACTGTAGCACGTTTTAGATTAATCTTTACTACTTATATTAATATAAATAATAATTTGGAATTGAAACCCTATTTAGTGGATTGAAGTTAAGTGATTAGGAATCAATAACAAACATTATCGTAATGATTTTCTTTATATAAATAAGATTTATATTATCAGACACAAAACTCAACACAAATATGTGAGAATTATATTTTAAATCAAATGTTTAACACTATTCTAAACACCAACAGTACATATTACAAAAGAAAAACAAATGACAAATTAATGAAGACGAAATGAAGCAGTTGTGAAAAGAACTGAGTTTTAATGGATTAAAAATTGTGTTCTCTTCCTCTATATATAAAGCTTAATATATACATATAAACAAGTACGGTAGTATGTAATACGTGCACATTAATACTTTTATGGTAGTAAAAGTAGTTCGAAATTATTTGGAAATAATATTTTTTAGAACTTTTATGAAAGCGAAATAATAATACTCGTTTGTAATTTCTTTCTTTGAACTCTGAAGGCGATGAATATTACATCAAAATAAAAATTCTTTTTACTCTCCATGACTCTCATATCTAAACGAGATTGCAGTGATAAACATAATATGAAATTCTTTGTACAAAAAAAAAAGTAGAAAATAATTTTATTTATACAAAATTTTAAGATAATAAATAATAGTATCTTATGACTTTCACCCTTATCTTTATAACGTCTTATATCCGTGTACTGACAGACCAGTTTTAATAAAAGTGAATTTATGGTCCCGAAGGTGACATTAATTTTGGTTTATAAGCAGAACACAAGCAAAATAAATATTTATTAAAGTTTATTGAAAACGTTTTAGCTGAAATACTGATAAATCCGTGGCTGCAAATAACTTCGTAATTGATTTTTGCTTACCTAATCAATTTTATGTCCTATACGAAGGAAAGCAAGAGCTGCTTCTTGTTTATTTTTTATTAGTGTCACAGGTGATTGTGCTTAGTCATATATTTCATTGAAGTTTTTGTCAACAGACATAAACAATTCTAAATTAACGATTTTTAGAATACTCAAATAATAATTTTAAAATAATAATGCATATAATGAGATCTAAGATTTTCGCGAGTACACATTTAAATGAAACTAATATTTTCGGATTTTACTTCGCGTTTTATTTTGGATTAGAAACTACATACTCCCGACGTTTCGGCTACTTTTCAGCAACCGTGATCACGGGCAGACGAGATGTGAGTGTCTGTCAGTTGGTCTGGTTATTTTATCTCCTACCGCCATCGATTTCTTAATTGTCGTAAATTGCGTACCGCTCTGGATGCCGGCAAAATGCGCTCACGGTGTCTCGAGGTCCTGCGGTGTGGTCACGCACATGGGATTTTATATTTTTAAAAAGAGGATCCCAGGTGTTTGATAGGTTCCAGCCATCTTCTCTATTGAAATTGGGGTATTTTTTAATTTCAATAGCCTCGCGGATTAACCTTGGTATATATCTGTCTTCACGAGCGAGGATCTGTGGTTTATCAAATCTAATGTAATGGCCTGGTTTGTCCAATGCATGTTCGCACAATGCTGACTTCGACGCGCATAATAATGCATAATAATAATGTGTTTATAACTCGAAGAAATAGTAGTATAAAATTTATGAAATAACCATATTTAATGTTGAAAGAGCGATGAACTCATTAGACAACAGATAACCTAAATATAATGTATCACACGAGACCAATTAAGATTGTTTAATCTGTAACCGCACTTTATCTGTATATACATATAAGACCTGTGTGTTATCTCTTCAATACGTTGACAGTGTCCTTATACATAGTATTAACTGAACCTTTAGACTCTAGTGGGTTTAGTGGTTGTAATGTTTAACTTTCTTTCTTCTTAAATTTTGATACGTTCAAATGATTAAAGCTTCTTCAAAAAAAAATATAACAGGGAAACTCATTATTCTATAATAACAAATAATTTGCTATTTGGACAGTTTATTCTATGTATATTCACATACATATATAACGTCGAAATGTCGTCAAATAAGTATAGTATGTATGTGGTGATTATTCAATTTTGATTCTCAAAATAAAGACGAGATAAAATAGATTATTATTATCAATCACTTTATTTATAGATTTAAACCAAATGAAAATAATATATTTTATTTGTTTTTTTAATTATCTCTAAGCAATTCATACAATACTGATTTATTTACTTATGCCTTACCGTCCTTTAAATCACCTTTCACAAAAATTGTTGTTGTAGAAAAACAATTTCATTTACGTATTCTGTTAAAAACAGAGGCACACGTAAAAAAACAAATATTTTAGCTTACTGCTCCCAAGTTTCCTTTTTTAATGAAGAGAATTAACGTGTATATTTCATTTATGGTCTTAATACTTTTGGTAAAAAACTTGAGAAGAATGTTAACGAAATGTACAGAAAAGTACTAAAAGTTAGAAATTTTAATCAATATTTGCCGGCATCCAGAGCGGTACGCAAGACAATTAAGAAATCGATGGCGGTAGGATATAAAATGACCAGACCAACTGACAGACACTCACGTCGGGAGTATGTAGTTTTTTAATGAAAAATAAAACGCGAAGTAAAATCCGAAAAATATTAGTTTCATTTAATCAATATTTTCAAGAACCCTTTACGTCACCTGAAGTTGGAAAAATTTATTGGAATAACTTTAAGAATTATATTCTATATATAGCATGTCAAATATTCAATGATGGTATAATTAATAAAATGCTAATCTTTTATTTCTTCTTCTTCCTGGCAATTTCCTAGCTTAAGCCAGGGTCTGCCTTACATGTTGTAAATAGTTTTGGCAAATTGTTTTTACGACCGGTCACCTGCCTGCCGTCAACGCTCTTTGAGAACTTATACTATGTATATTATATAACATTATTATATAAGAATGACTTTTTTATTATTGCCCCTTTTGAGCAAAATTTAAAGCTCGTGCCGATAAAAGTATTATGTAATAGTATCGTTCGATGATTTAAAAATATCTATATTAATCTATATTAAATAATGACAGTTGTTACTTATAAGTTCTAAAAATGTTTAAAATATTGTGTCTGTGTTTATATTTTAATATATTTAGAGCATTAAGAAACATAAAATATGTAGTGGAAAGAAAAAGTATCGACATTCCATATGAACATCCATTTTTAAGTAATATGATTATTTTAACAAATAATAAATAACTGAACATTTTCATACCACATACTCGTATTTCTGATACTAATGAGTAGAAAAAGATATATTTTTTTCAATTAGGGACTTCAAAGTTAATATAAATTAATATTAAATATAACGAGAAGTCCTACTAGAATGTCCTACGTAACATGGTTGCCTGGCAGAGATCGCTGCTTAGCGATAAGGCCGCCAATTGTACATTTTGATTAAGTTTTGTACTGTTTAATTTATTTATTTTTGGTGTACAATAAAGAATACTTACTTACTTACGAGAAGGAAACAAAATCATATAAGTTTTATTAATAAATGTAGGATTTTATTTTGTTATCTAAACTTTTTAAATACTGCTACTGGGTGTTTTTCGCAGTTGCAAAATTCTTAGCCCAGACAGCAAAGAAGTTACTTTTGTTTAAGTTTTGATTAAAAACCTCTGTTAACATCCATTCCTCGATGCAAGACTACATTTTGATATAAACTCCTTCCTGGTTTCTTTTGTTCCCGATATATTAATAAAAGAAAATAGGAGATTTTCCCACGTAAAATTGTTTAAGATGAATAACTTTATATCGTAGTAGGTGATATTTTAACGGGTCCTATAAAGAAAAATCTTCTATGACAAAACAAAGTGGTTAGTGAGTAAAATATTATGCCATTAATAATGGATATATTTATTTTATTAGTTATATTAAATAAAAGTAATACTTTTATATGTTTCCAATTTGCGCGAAGATTCTCTTGAAAATATTGAAGATAAAATGTAATATAAACTAGTTAGGAACTCTAATTTTAGAAAAGGATTTTATCAGGCATAATTAAACTATATAACATATTATGTTACACGAAATGTCAACACATTTTCTCGACAAACAATAATTTTCTTTATAAGTATACAATTTTATTAATGTAAGAGATCTAAAAAAAATTGTCACAAAATATTTATAAAAAGTATGAAACAGAGAAAGTTATTTTGAAAATATCACTGTATATTAAAAGACAAGTATTTGCACAGCATATAATTATCTTCTTCTAACTGGCAATTTCTCGGCTACGCCAGGGTCTACCTTGCATGTTGTAAATAGTTTTGGCTAATTGTTTTTTCGACCGGCCGCCTGCCTGACATCAACCCTCTTTTGGGAATCAGAATTAATCAGTGATGTCTAAATATTATTATAAAGTACATATGACTCGGAAAAATCACATTGGTACTTGCCCGGGCGAGAATCGAACCCACACCCTCGGCAACGAGAGGCGGGCCCTCTAACTATTAGGCCACCACTGACTACATATAAGTATGATTCCTTGTATATGTGTCTCAAATATTGTAGCAGCATTGTAAATACTAAGGTGAAGCGTAATTAATATTCAGACAGTAATGTTGTGATGTAGTATAAACTTTGATGCAAAAGCTTACGTCGTGGATACCTGATATCTTAATGCAGAGCTTATTTTCATTTAAGATGCAAAATTTAATTGCTTTTTTATTATTTTTTTTATTATAGTACTAATGAAAGTTAAACTTCTACGTATCAACTTGCATATTGTGTTTTTTTTTTATCTTTTCCAAATTAAAACAATCTTTCCAGATTTAACTCCCGTTTATTAATGTACTGCATTTTACTTTGATTAGATGAAGTTCCTGTTAAGAATAAAACAACTCAAGCTTTATTCCAAAGCAAGACTAACCAACCGACAGTTTGATCTTGTCTTACCGTAACAAAGGGTACTGAAAAGTATTTTGGAGGTGAATGTATAAAAAAATGTAGCCCACCTTTTTGTACCGGCCGCCGTGCTTATTTTGCGACATCACTAAATATGCTATTACAATCAAAACTACAGGTGTATACCAAACATTAAAATTTCGATTACTATATTTAACCTGAAAAATCATTGAATCAAATTGAATTGTTTTATTTTGACACAGAATCTTGATCTTTCATCGACTTTAATAGTTATGCGAATATCAGGAAAAAATATATAAAATAACAAAGAAGGAGACACCACAAAGGAAACAGTAATTGTGGCTTTTCGTTTTGCATTGCAATATTAATTAGAAACTTATTTATTACTCTTTCAATTCTTTTCACACTTTTATGGGTGACCATGCTAAAGTGTTTCAAATATAAATAGAATTTCTCTATTTGCTGTAATTTGTTTAATTGTGACGTAAAAAAAATAAAAAAAATGTATGTTTTTTCCATTAACATCAACATTGCTTCAAACCTATTATAGTTGTACTGTCTAGATCTTGATTTGAAAAAGGTACAGATAGTCAATAAATAAAAATATTTTGCGTTTAATGGTAGAATATTTCATATCTTGGTTATGAGATAGAATAGTTTATTGTATTTCATTGATACAATTATCTGACATATACATTTTTAAAATACCTATATATTATAAAAAATTATATTATTATATTTACTGTTATTATGTTTGCATTTGAATTGCCAAATGACTTCACAGATAACATACTCATATCATAAATCATTGAATGACAGATCAATTGTATATTAATCATCCCTTGCAGTTAATATTGTTTAGGGTGGTAGTCAAAAACTCCATATTTACATAACAGAAGGAAATTCAACCCGTATTATGTAAATCGGATCACGTCTGAACCCCTAAGATATCGTTGTAGAGATTTGAACTGCTCGTATTTTCTAACGACTGGAATTGTTGTAGGAACTATTTGGAAACATATTTAAATATAAAATCGTGCCCTATAATAAATCTAGTAATCATTAAGTTCATTGAAATTCTAACAATAAATGAAAGGTATTTTTACAATTAAGTTACATTAACATTAATTTAAAACAATTTTTATAATGTTGAATGAAATACATAGATGTAAAAATTTTCATTTGTACCAATAAACTTTAGAAATCTCTAATTTTTTATCGATATTGAAATTAACATTTTTCGTCTTTGTCTTGTGATCTCCTGGAATGCTTGGAAAACTGCTTAAGTCGGTCGTTTTTCATTATCAAGTTAAAAATGTGTTTTAATTATTAATGAAGAACCGTTTAGGGAATCCAATGCTTCACTTAAAAAGTGAACTTATCTAATTTGTTGGAAACGAGATTTTAACATTAAATGACATTTAGATTAAGCGTCTCTGTTTTTATGTCTTGCCAATTAATCATTCTTCGTAATTTCTCATTATGTCCACTGTTTGCTTTTAAGATTTGAAATGGAATCATTAAGAATATAATTGCTATTTTATTTCAGTTTGTCAACAATTAATAATTTCTCAGTCTACAATTTTTTATAATTATATATTTTTTTCTTATTTTTATCAGTGTCTTTATTATTTAACATATTTTATATTGAATTGTATGTGATATAAAATGTGCTGTATTTTAGACATAGAAAATTAAGGATTCAGCTTAAAGATTTACTATGAACATTCATCTACTATGTTTATTATATATTATATGCTTTTTTTTTCCCAGGGGAAATCTGTTCACAGATACCCGGCCGAGCGGGGACTTGACCGGGTTATGTGGGGTTTCGACCCACTAAAACCCCTGGGTGTTCCTCAACCACGCCACCTAGGCAGGGCCACGGTATATCACGAGCTTGCCTCGCGACCCTGCCGGCGCTTGTCCACTCCGGACCTCGAACTAGGGGGGACAAATCCCCCCGCAGACCACCATCGCGAGCCGCCCCCGGAACAAGAGGGGCTAGCACCGCACTGATCCTATCAACGGGCGACAGAAGTCCCCGTCTGCCACCCAGGATCACGTCGTCCGGCGCTTAACCTATGGCTGTGAAGAGGCCAGATAGGCTCGGCGCCGGCGACCAATTCGCCGACGACGGAGGGCAGGGCCCTCCGGGTCGCTCTCCATATATTATATGCTTATATATTATATGCTTATTTAAACCCAATGTAACATGAGTATTATAACGAAATTAATTCGAATATAATGAATGGGTCGGTCTTAATTTAATTATTACTAGCAAAGCCCTTATTATTTTTAACAGAGCTTGAATTAATTCAACCATACGAATAAGCACGACTTACATTTAATCTTGTAAGAGAAATATAGGTAAAAGTCTTAATTTACCAAAAAGCATTCATTTCGCATCATAACGTTTTCAGAGTACTATCTGAGCTAGTCTCATTTTAGATCTTTCTGAATGTATTGCGCTTCAAAAATTAACAATGTGTTTGAGGCTCAGTCATCGCTCCATCGACGAATAAAAGGAAACTCTGCTGCAACTGGCTTTGAAACTGAAAGGTTGAACTGCGAAACACATTGTTCATTTTTTAAAGCGATAATCTTAATCGCATCAACTATTTAGCTATGGCAGCTCCACTTTTTAGATAGGGAGAAAAAAAAGTGTTGTTTAGGTACCCAACATAATAATGTAATTATAGGAGTGTATCAATATTGTTTTAATTTTTTTCTGGGAGATTTTTTACTAAAAAAAGTATTCCTTATATTTCATTGAAAAATAATATATGTTTTATTTAAATATTTAATTTGTTATTTAGCAGAGTCTTGTATGAAATAAGATATTCAATACTAGAAATTATTAAGGAATAAAAATTACCATTACTGCTTAATGAAAATGACTATGCAATATTAAATTCATAATTACTGTAGTCGACTTAATGATGCCTTATGATAAAATTTAATTTTTCACTTTCTTGTAGTGCTCATTCACTGAGACTAGATAATTTTATTTATAATTTTATTTATAATTTTATTTATTATAGTATTAACTGTTTTATTTATTATAGCTAGCTATCAAAGATCTTTTGTGACGTATACTCATGGAATACTGGCATTTTGTAATGTGTAGTAAAATTATTGTAATTCGTTAATTAAGAAAAAACAAAAGTAAAATGAGTAAATTAAAAAAAGTTGTAAATATTTATGAATCATCAACTACTTTCTTAATAAATAAAACTAAGTTTCGGTTACTAAGTGTTATTTTTATTCAGACGTGTGTGACTAAATCTAATATACAATGTATGAATTTACCACATATAGTATTTTTTTTAATTATTTTTATGACGGAAAAAGCTAAAAAACATACCTAGTAGTTATCAATAATAGTTTTTAAGTACAATATTTAGTTACTGGATAGTGTCAATCTAAAGTGTCAATCTAAAGTCATAACGTAAGTAATTTATCTGAAATTATCATTCAATGGATGTATAGTTTTGATTGTTTATATTTTTTTATCATAGCATAAATCAAACAAAACCTTAAAAAGTACTCTTAGAAAGTCAAGTAAATTGATAATTCTCACAAAAGAATATACAGTTAACACTTTGGAATCTTCGTTTGTTCTAAAGCAGTATAATAACAGATTCCTCATATTTATTCGAAAATGGCTTCCTGGAATCGAAATCAAAGAGTCTCAGAAAAGATAAAATCAAATAATTCAATGGTTAATTATAACATAAAAATTATTGTTATATAACTATTATATAGTTCTGGTTGTAATCAGTACAATTTTACGATACCACACTGGTACACAGAAACGCTCTACTGCTGTCTGGAGCAAAACTAACCTACATTCGAATGATAGAATTTTGGGTTAGCTATTATCATATTTCTATATTTAAATGAAACTAATTTGCTCACTGAAAAGTATAATTGATTTACTCGTTATACTGAAAGAAACCTATTGGTCTAGTAATAAGAATAAGTTATTTGTTTTAGTATTATTTTCTTCATTTATTATTTCTGAAATTTAAACAACATTTTCTAACGTTATTTTTTTTGTAAGAAACAATCCTATTCTTAAATGTATATATTAGGAACTTATTTTTTCTATGTATATGTTCTAGAATACATATATATTTATATACTGTTAAATGTTGAATTTATAAAATTCATGATTACATTTTTTACTACATTTTTACAAATTAATTTACTAAAAACATGCTGTGGCACTTTAAACTGTCAATGTTTTTTAATTTATTCAATACAATAAATATATCAAAGCCTGTCAGCTATGTATTTGGCTCCATTACGGACATTCGCTCCGTTCGGTAAATGCTTGAATGATTTTTATGTTGCTTATTAATTTTAAAAACATCATATTAACGATATAATGCTATCAATATTTAAAGAATAGCTTAAGAGTAAAATTCTTGCTTTTTAAAGAGTTATCCGTATTAAATTGATTCGAATCAATAATTTTCTCCTATATTTAAACATCTTTATTTTGCAAATAAATCTGTTAAATTTTAGGTAATGTGGATAAATTTAATTTAATATAATATAAACTAAAACTTAAACTGGAACTTAAGTTAATGGACCACTGAAATGTTTTATACGCTATCAACTTTCTTATAATAAATTTCCGCGTGCTCATAAGTACCATAACAGAACTATCAAACTTCGTGTTAAGGCATTTTCCATTCTAATAGCTTTTAGTGTAACCTTTACCCATGTCACGTAATTTGGCGCTAGCTTCAAAAACGTGAATGTGGGTCTGTGAAAGCGAGTCATTGATTTAATTCGTACCCTCGATTACTGATGACAAGTCATAAAATTTTTAGATATTTACACAACTATTATTTAGAAAGACATGGTTAAATGGATTATGCTCTTTACTTGTGGGGTAATAAATGTGACTATTTTTCTTTATGCGCCATTCACGATGGTTAGATTTTTCAGATAAAAAGTGTTCAAAGATAAAATATTCTAGTATTGTTTTAATAAATAAATCGAATTTTATAAATCAGTAGATACACCATATAATTAAGATGAAACTATTAATTACCCGTTAGAATTTTAAATTCCCTGTGATCTCCCAAACCACACAAGGCAAACAGGTACGCCAGTAATGATGCTTCTCAACCTGTAACCATTAAAATTCTGTAATGGCACCAGGTTGCAAGTCAAAGCCAAAAATAATAATTTTGTTGAGGCCTTTATTTTGAGAACGTGTGCTCGAGGAGAAACCGACCTTGTCAGATCGACACCTGAAATAATAAATGAGATTCCACGAAAAGGAAACATAAAGCGTTCTTACTCATAACGATGACGTAGATGTCTAGTCACTTTCCCGACATTCAGCTTTTGTACCTCATATTTACGTTGCATTTTCCCATGAACGCGCATGGCCTCTCTCTGTATTGCATTACATTAAGGTTGTATGTTACTTGTTTCGAGTTAGATCAGAGTTTACAGTTCGGATTTTGGAAGCATTGATTTTTGACAACGAACTCGTTTCATTTTGCAAAATAATCTTATAAAATTTTATTTATAAATTAAAAAATATATATTTATAGACATACTTAAATAAAATTTACTTTCTTTATAAAATATTAAAATTGTTCTATAAACTATTTAATTAATTGCTTCATAAGGAATTGCATTGCTAATCAAATCAACAGAATAATTTACCTTTGACAACTTAGTCAAAGAGAATATTTATAATGAAATACTAAATATGCTAATAAAGTTTATGAAGGATCGAAAAAATAAATTATTTCGCATCATATTTTGCCAATGTGGCGGAATAAGAAAGGTAGGAAACCAAATAAAATAAATATTCTAAGTAATTAAATAAATAAAAAAAGGAAATGAGTGCCTTTTGTTTAGCGGTTAGTGTACCCTATGGCTGCAATATCAGAGGTATTATTTGTTTGTTTCCGTCTCAATATATGTACTTCTTTCCTACTGTTTTCAAGAACCCCGTAACCCCGTACATATATAGATTTTCTGCCATTTGCGAACAAAGAAATAATGAAACGTAGGCGCTGGCGTCATGTTAAATAATTCCTCGAAAAGCATTTATAGACAGTAGAACGCACATAAGGAAGAAAGATCTATACTGAGACTTAATGATTCAATACTGTCTGTTGATCACTTTATCATCGATAATTTTCACAGCTCGTGTTAGATTACACAAAAAATGTGTAAGTTTTAACGTAGCTTAGAATTGAGAGTAGTACTCTGAGTGGAATACTTTAATAGCAGTACCAGCGCCGGGGTGAAGTACCTGCTTTTTGTTTTCAGCATACCATGTTTCGTGGATGACAATTCTCAAAATTTTAAAACCAGAAATACTACTAGCTCTAAAGATACTCTAAACAGTGCCTTGGGGCTATGGGACCATAGTGTGTGGGCTTCGTTTGTGCAATGAAGTATGTACGTAGGCTAAATATACGATGTGATCACTTATTGGTTACTATAATTTGGTTAAAACCAATTTGAACAACCTTGAGCACTTATTATATTTTAATATACAATATTTTAGATACACTCTGTCTCCGAGGGAGTAAGTCCGGTCTTTGCCAGGACCGGCCCGTCGCTGGTGTGCCCTGTCGCTGACAGATCCGGGGTACACCAACATAGCGGCCGATACCTTTTGCAGTGGTTTTAGTGAGTAGGGGCCTGCCCAGTTCGAGTCTCACACATCCCTTCCGGCCCCTCCAAGGCCGGTCGTAAAAAGAGTTTCCCTGCGTAATCAAAAAAAAAAAAAGATACACTTTGTAGAGTATGCACTGGAATTACACAATATTTTTTCCCCGTAGCATTTTTACCATCGTACGATTGGCCACAGCTAGGTGGATAATTGACTTTATTAATTCAACCCTTTTAAGAGCAAGAAAATCTATTTTTACAAATTTTATTTGTATTTCACTTATTAAAATATATAATTGGACCTGTGAGATTCCGTAATTTATATAAACGTCAACTGCGTTGGTTAAGATCTGACATGCGAAAAAAAAAGATTGTTTGTTTTGTGACTTTTTAATCTGCGAGTTTTAAAGATCTTCTTTATCTTTTAAAGAAACATTGAATCATCTTAAACTCTCGAAAATATTTAAATATGTATTACATTGTACACTCATATATAGTAAACAGACTTCGATTGGGAATTGTTGAAATGACTTATCATAATAAAATTAGACCCTTTGTTCTCGATAATATGTAAAAGCCATGATTTCAAGGACGGAGATAAGACATAGTTTTGGTCCTCAACAATAGCTCCGTCTAAGGGTCTTAGTTTTAAATTAATTTCTCGTCATTCAAATTATTTAGTGTATTGTTAGCTTTTCACTACAATTAATTTATTTAGTGAACTTCAACTTTATAAGGTTTGGAATTATTAGGAATGTTTCTGCACGCTTATATGTATGTACATATTAATATCTTTTGTTTATTTTATTAACTAATTACGAACTGAACATATTCAGGATAAATTCATATAATTCAATTTTGGATATTAGCAGCAAATAGTTTATTACAATGTTTAAGCAAACATTTCACTGTATTTGTCTTTATGTGTTTACATTCATTCCACATTCAATACTTATATAATTATATCTTCTTAGCCTTATCCTTTTAGCCTTTTTAAATATTTTACTTTTGAACACCTACACTCATAAATGGTTGTTATTGAATCGTATGTAAATAAAATGTGATAGCTTTTATGAAATTATATAAATATAGACATAATAATGTGAATAATTACCTACGATTGGAATGCTCTTTCTGGCATGGCAAATAAGTTACAAGATCTCGTGAATACTTAATTAATAACTGCAAAACTGGTGCCAAAGTTGTGGATCTAGATGTTACGCTGACGCTTACGTGAACGCTAAGTTTCTATAACAGGTAAAACTGAATAGAATTAAGGATTTTAGTCTTCTGTAGTGTTGGGTTCTTAATTAACTACAGGATTTTTTTTTATTACAGTAGCAGTTGGATAGAAACTTTAAATTTAGGAACCAATGCTTATGAGTTGTATTTATTTATTTTTATTAGTTAGGAACTATGATGGCTTTTTTATAATTTATTTAATGATCAGGTTTTTTTTGTTTTCGTTTATAAGGTGAGTGTTTTTATTATAATTAACTAACTAGCTTGGATTACAACTGGCAATATCTAAGTTAAAACTACACTATTAAAAATTATTAATAATTCGAATAATTTACAATATGTAAATTATTCTAGTCCAGTCTAAGCTAACTCCACATAGTTAATAGTTATTAAATCAAGTAGAGAATAGATTTTTACGGGCATAGCTGTAAAGATTTTTTTTTTAATTAATATTATCATAATTTCCGAGGTAGCAAGTCTCGGTAATACCTTCATAGTTTATTTCTGTACCAAGGGAATTGCTCCTCAGGAGGATTCTACGGGAAAGTAAACCTTGATGTAATTTTTTGAAGTTTTTCTTTTTTTTTGTTTATTGTATATATCGATACAAAATACTTAAAATTGCACGATACTTTATTAAATATTAGTAGTATATTAATATTTTTTTATTTTTTATTAAGTTGGAAACTTGATTAATGAATCTATTGCTGATTTGGATCCGAAAAGATGCCAAGCTGTCAAGCTGAGTGTTTTAAATGTATTCCTTGATGCAGACTCAAGCTACTGAACTGACTCCCATGATATAACTAGCATCCATATCAAGAAATAAAAACTTATAAGTGACTCCTTGTACCCAATAAATCGTACTTGTCCCACCCGTGACACACTTTATTTATTTTTTGTAAAAAAATATGTGTAAATAATAGAACATTATTTTCTATTCAAATGTGAAGTTTAGTTTATTGTCTCCAAGAAATATCGTAGTCTGCATTAAAAAGTTTTATCAACTAGCAGAGTTTTATTAAATACTAGATTTGCCCGCGACTTCGTACGCGTTAATTTTGGAATTAGTAACATATAAAAGAAAGCCCACAAATGGGGCAATACCCAACAACTACCAAACAACAGAAATGTTATAAACATTAAGAATTACGTTAACATGAATAGTTTGGTAGTATTTAACAAATTAACTACAGAAAGAAACTGTTGTCTATAGATATTGTCTATCATAACTCTTTTTTCTTGTTTTAACGAAAGGATTTATTGGCTGTCGATCGTGCCTACATAGACCGGTAAAAGGAACATAACGATAATGTCGTTTTGGCTAGGAGTTGAATTCTCGAGTAAGTAAATATGGTTTTTCGCTTATATGAGGAAAAGTCGAACATTTTCCTGGATGTAAAGTAACCCATGTGTTATTCCTGGACGTCAGCTTCCTGTAAACAAAATTTTATCAAAATCGGTTCAGCCGTTTGACCGTGAAGAAGTAACAAACATACACACACACTCACAATCTTTCTCAATTATAATATTAATAGGATGATGCATGTGTAACAAGAATGTCACAACTTTGTCCCACCCGTGACAAACATTTACTGTCTTGTTTTTAAATTTTACATGGTGTTATTCCCGTCTTTATTGTAATTATAAAAGTAAATGGATAAATTTATTATATTCTATATAAACCAATTAGATATTATTGATACAATTAGCGTAAATAAGCCACACACGCTGAAAATCGAGGTATAAGTGTCCCACCCGTGACGATAGAATCCCCCTTCAGTATATTTATGACTTTTCATAATGTTATTGCCCCTTTGGGCATGAAGCGCAAATATCAACTCTTCTTGTTATGTATGTATATACATATTTAATTGGTTAAACTGATATTATAAAAAATAAATATTTATGTTACTTGTGTTTTAAAAATTAACTGAATGTCAGGTTGAGAATTATTTTCCTCGTAACGAAGTAGTAGTAGATAAATATACATGTTTTTATTCTGAAGTGCTTGTTTTGTCCATTTGAACAATTAAATTTTTAGTATATGTATAGTTCCATAATTTAATCACAATTCGGACTAAAAACGAAACTAGTGAATGTTTGTTAACAACTACAAACATTATTAAATATTATCAGTTGATATGTTGTAATCTACTATATAAAAATAAGTCCGGTTTTCCTTCCTGGCGCAATAATTTCAGAACACAAAATCTTCAAAATATTTCTACTTCCACCACTTCATAGATATAATACAATTATATTTCCTTTTGTTTTTATACCATTTTTAAAATGTTTTTAAAAACAACAATAAATGTTCACTAGGTAACAATAACTATAAAGTATGTGTGAAGTTTTTCTTTGGAAGATAAAAACCAAAGCGTTGTTTATTATTCAAAAGAATATAAGATTTTAGGAAAATATGGTGGTAAATTTATGTAATACGCTTATAGCATTCCCCTTTTTGCGAAAGGTGTTAAAACACTTTTTTTCATTTTTCAGTCTTTATAGGCGCTTAGGTATATAAATTATTGATTGTTTTAAAATTTTAACTAACAATAATATTAGAATAACATATGAAAATTTAAGGATTGTGCTACATACAAAAACAACCGGATGAAAAAAATATTTTACTCTTGGTTCCATATTGTTTTTAACTCTCCTATTTACCGGGATCTTTTGAATATCTGATTTTGACAGTATGGCCTATTTTTTCAACCCTCTCAAGGGTGCTCTGAAACTTAACAACGTAGGTAGGGAAAGAACGGCCTCTATAGCTCTCTCTAACCGATTCTACGCATACTGTTTATCACGTTGATAGTCTCAACTTGAAGCACTTTTTATCGGTATGATCATCTGAACTCCTGACATACCCCAGTACCAAAACCGACTCTTTCCGCACGACCTTGTTGCGATGATGCCGTACTAAAATTAGATACCAGAGGTTTTGGATCAGACGGATAAAGTGGATTCTCTTGAAAAGATTGCATATAATTTTAGGTTTTTATTAAGTGCCTTTCTTTTATAAAAATAATAATAGTATAAAGTTTGTCAATTTGCAAGAATAAGAGAAACCTGAATAAATTTACATTATTTGGACATTTAATTGAAATGGAGCTTAAAATTGTAAACAATTTATTGTATGCCTATAATATGGCTAAACAATCATCAAACTACAAAATCTCACTTCTGGTAGTTTTGTAAAACAAATATTGCGCATTTGTGTCTTTGTTGTTGGTTATATTATGAGCTAGAATATATTTAGTTCTAACTTTACAGACTTCCAATACTTTGCTTTCGATTTTTATTTCATTTTCTAAAAGTTACTAAGTTTAAACATTCATGTGACGGCAACCGTGTCCGAAACCCTATGAATTAATAACGAATACACTCCGAAACCTAATATACACTGTGATGTGGATTTTGTGAAATAGTAAAATATTATGAAAATACTTATGTATTGTTATATTTTGGTTTGAAATATAGCATAAAATGGGCCCTATTAATTTATTAGGTTTTTATGAAAAGTTCAGGTTAAGTTTCATAATGAAGCAACAAATATTTCATAATTTCTTGAATGAAGATACTACTAATATCATAGAGAAAGTTCACTACTCTTAGGGAGTAAAAGTAAAGCTCCTTTCTTTTTTCTAACAAATAAATCTGAATTTGTCAAAACCGTTTCATTTATGGTATAAACATGATGGTATGGTAATAAAAAAAATTAATAAATAGAAAAATTATTTGTATAAAAAAACAAACAAAACATCTTTTAATGTAAAGCCAGATAAGTGGTGTTATTGTTTGGACTTGACATGGAAGTATCACTCAGGGAATATCGGTGATGTAGTGTTTGGGTTATTTTTATCGATCAATGAAAGTGGGATAGGGTGCAGAGCTATAAGTCTTTAGCAGACGTTGAATATCAGAAAATTAACTGTTATAATACTTAGTTGGTGTTAAATCGTTGAAAAATTAATGGACAGATATGTAAACAGATCGGGTAGGTAGTATGGATATCCTTTTTCCGTATGAAGCGTGGTTGTTTCAGAAAGCGTAACGTGACATTTTATTATAATAGCATATTTTTTCCATTGATTTTCAAAAAAGGTAGAAGAAAGTTTACTTTTATTCATCTCAGAAGAATAAAATTGGAGGTAAAAAGAATAAAAGTTTTTCATATCTTTTTTTGACATTCAGATTTTCATGGAGAATATTTTGTATACTCTACACCTAAATCACGTTAATTATTTCGATTTTATTCTCTTGTGAATACTAAGCTTGTAATATAAACCTGAAGCTAAGCTACTAATTGCTTAAGTTTTCTAATTAGACTTTAAGGCCTGTAAGTGTTCGAATTGTAGCTTCTTATTTGGATAGTATTAGATAAACGTTTAAGGAATGCCTTTTACTCTCTTACAGACTACAGAAAAGATTTTAAAAATATATATTTTAAGATGAAAATAAACCAATTTTCCTTTCATTAAAGATTAGTTTGCAATACAAATCAGTTGAGATACGAGATTTTTATAAAATATGTCTCCTAATAACATGACTTATTTACATGATTACATGACTTGTGATTATAATGTGTAAATGAAAGATTTGGAAAACTATTATTATTAAATTCGAAAACTTAAATTATTTGCGAATATATGCACATAATATATAAATACATATACGTGAGTAGTTACAAAGTATAATTACAATTCTTAAAGACTGTTTAAAAAAATATGATATTCTTTACTGCACTTGTCATTGTATTTGGGTTTGTTAAAAATATTTTTATTTTTAAACATCGTTTTGTTTTTTAAGTGTGTATTTCAAAAATCGGGACAAATTCGTAATATGACCTTTTTACACACGATTATACTCACTGTAGAACAATAAATTCAAGTAGAACCATCATATTTTTAATATAAAAATATCTAATCCAAATAATATGTACTACTAACAAAAATATTGAAAAACTATTTTTTATCTTATTATTTGTAAGTAAAAATATTAAGCTCCTAGTTATCTTTCAAAGACAAGAATGTGAGGACATCGGTAATAAAGTAATTAATATGTCTGTAATATGTAGGTTACTTAAACCCAATTGTTGTGTCAAATGTATTCGACCACAATGACGCATAGTGGTCTGCCGTCACCAGTTTGTGTTATAATCAGGTCGAACGGAAATCATGCGAGGATACATTTTTCTAAAAGTAAGTCGACTTTTTGTTTTAATGACTTACAAATTTGTCTCTTCTTGAACTCTGTTTTTATTTGATAATCTCTAATTTTATTTGCCGGTTAGTAACTTGCTACCGAGATAAATCGTGAATGTGATGCTAACATATTTTGCGCAACGCTTGTGTAGTGCTCCGCTTTAATAAATTCAATTTCCATTAAATGTACTGTATGGCAGTTATGTGGTTTAAGTATTGTACATTTAAATAAACCGTTATGTCAGTTATATTTTATGTTCATATATACATATATAATTTTGTTTTCACTTTTATATTACTAAGTTGAAAAAAAAATTAATGAAGGTGCATTTAATAATTATTAGGTTATTATTATCTATTTCAACATAAAAATAAATAAATTATGGATCATGTTTAAAAATTTAAGATAATTATAAAGCAATACAAATATTAGATTTCTTGATCTTGTTATACAACTTATTTGATTTAAAATTGTTCAGGAAGTATTTTATTATGCTTATGAATAAGAATTAATGCAAAACTATTTTGATCCAAAATCAAATCCATCGTAGTGAAATCGTACTAGCACAAAACATTATATTACGAAGCGCTGCAAACACTCCGGTACAACATACTATGACGGTTGTGATACTGTCCTGCGGCTGCTTAGTAATAATTAAGTCAAAGTAACACAAACATGAAATAGCAAATTAGTACACAACACAGAGTAAGGTTATAACGCTATGTGGAATTAAATATTTTGGAGGTATAAGAATTTAAAGACAGAGTATAGCTGACTTTTTTTTTTTTGATGACGCAGGGGAAACTCTTTTTACGAGCCGTCCAACCGGCCTTGGTGAGGCCGGAAGGGATGTGTGAGGCTGGGTCTGGGCAGGCCCCTACTCACTAAAACCACTGCGAAAGCCATCGGCCGCTATGTTGGTGTACCCCGGATCTGTCAGCGACAGGGTACAACAGCGACTGGCCAGTCCTGGCAAAGACCGGACTTACTCTCTCGGAGAATGGGGGCGATCCCGGCAATTACAACCGCCCCGACGACGCCGGGCTTTTAGTAGGGCCGGGTTACCACGCCGACCCCAGCCCGGAACACAGGGGTGCTATTGGAGGTGTAGGAATTGCCTCCGTCGCACCCCCGTAAATCGCCTGCGGGGGGAGGGAGCATCAGCCGCCCTCTCCCTAGATTATAGCTGACTGATCTATGTATCGATAACAATCAGTAGTATTACATATATGCATATGTACATACTAGAAGAAGTACATGATAAATATAGGCATGATAAACAATTGAAAGTAAAAAAACCCAGGAAAGAATATTCTACAAGAGATCTATCGATAAACATCTATTATCTAAAACATATATGAATTTTTAGTACAAGCACATTGTTGCATGTTCCAATTTTTGGCTGAGGTGCATCGTAAAATGACTATTATTTTATTAGTTTCACAAAGTCCTCGTCTATGTCACCGTAAGGGAAGTTTATATTTTAGCTTAAATTTTGTGAAGGTTGTAATTTTAAGATATTTTTATTAGTTTTTAGCTATTAGCCGCCTTTAGCATTTGTTGCCCCCTTTAGCATACAAAAAAAGTTTTACACTAAATTTTTAATAATATAGATTTGATTTTAATAAAACGGTCCTTACAATTTTTTATGAGTTTTTTTGTTGGATATTATTCGTCTTACGTAACTAATAAATCAAAAAATATTACTGATGTTCATTTTATATTATGAAGGAAATACGTAACATACAGAAATATATACATGCAAGTTTCCATTATGCATTATAATAGCACATAATTCATATGCATCATTCAGGTGGTAGAGCCTAGCTGTAGTCAGTTACTACAGCTCGAAAATGGGCTGGCTCGACCGGGGAAGTACCATCCTCTCACAGAAGATCGGCGTAAAGTAGCCTTTAATGGCTGCGTTTCGTCCGATGAGTGAGAGAGCCGCTTGCCCTTTCCCTATTCCTATCCTTTCCTACCATTCCTTTATTCCCACCCCTCCCTATCCCTAAAAACAAGGTTGGCAACACAAAGGATGTCAATGGGCGATGGTAACCACCTTCCATCAAGGGGGCCGTTAGCTCGTTTGAGACCATTCACATAAAAAAACCATCATAACACACTGAAACTACAAAACTCGAACTAAACGAAAGCACATCTGTGCGTTGAAAACTTTAACCGTAACGGACTTGATCAAATTAAATCTAAAAGTCACCTCTTCTTAATCACTAATAATAACTAATATAATGAGAGATTTATTTGATTAATAATGTTATTGTATATATTATTTTCAAAACAATGGTTTAAAAAAATTGGAGAAGTTATTCAAAGGCACCACCGACTTCCAATTGAGTATTTTGTTTAGTTCCCTTAGCTTTCTTCTTCAAAATGGGCTACTCGCCCAAAGAAACCTCTAGGAAAATCGAAGGATGAGAATTTCAAGTTATATTTGATAGCATAGAAGTAGTTTATACTAATTATTTCTACTTTCAAACTGCGATAATGCTTAGTGTTTAGCTACTTGTGGAAAGCATTGTGATGATATTTTATAGATGTAGTTTTATTAACTCCTTTGCAATATTCACTGAAATATAGGTATGATAGAAATATCTGTTATTGGAACTGTATTTTCCCATTGTGGATCGATATTGTGAAGTTGGACAAAACTTCTCCGAAAGTTCTTCAAGATGTACGACTTGATCAATTCGACCAAAGCATTCTTAGTACTGTTTACCAAGCGTTTCATATTAGAATTCCTAGTGCACGATTTGTGCCATAGCTTCAAAGTGCAATATTGAATAAGTTAAGTACCTAATGTTTATGGTCAAAAAATCTTTCGAAATATATATGGAAATATATGTATATGGACAAAAAACAAACAAAGAAAATCAGTAAAACCCAATGATAATGTTTTTGAACTTAATCTTTTTCGTGATAAATCTTCCATCGGAATGAAGGTGAGAAGTTATACCTTTTTTCACTTGAATAAAAAATCAATTATAAAGGATAATATTCTCTTGTGACCTTGAATTCAGTGAACGAGATAATTTCTTTAATGTATTAAAAGATGTAAATATTTGAATTAAATCTTATTTATAAAACAAAATGTACTTAACATTATTATTTTTAATTTTAATAACAAAATATAATAGTTTTTTTTTGTGGATTATATCAGAGCTACCGATATAAGAGTTCAGGGACACAAATGAAGAAAGATGTTGAAGGATTAGTCAAAGTTCAATTATCCAGTATAAAAATGGGTTCTAGCATACCAAAACGACCAAACTATCACACGTTGATTAATATTGATTTGTCACTTAAAATACTATATTCTATAGAAGCCTTTGTCACTTCTTTATTCCAAATTCAACTTTTTATTTTATCCTTTATATCTTTTATTTTTTTGATACATTTCATTTTAGAAACGTTATATTGTATTGTGTAATGAAGCAAATGTTAACATATATAACTTACGTTAGAATTGACTGTTTGGGAGGTAAACAATGACTTAGTTTACATTACATTAACCCAAAATGATCGAACGTGCGAGGTTAGAAAGCCTCGCTGTAGTCCGATTGTATTGAAAATGAATGATTTTAATTAGAAAAGACAAAAATTAAAAAAAAAGTTTAGTAAATAGGCGCATCAAAATATACAGTCACCATTTATATACAGTAACAATTTTATTTATTTTACATTTAGAATTGTGTAAATTATATTAGGTATGTATGTATATATTCCATATTCTTTTTTATTTGACAAAAGAATACGGCATATATACAGACGTATTTTCTAATATATATGTACATGTTTATTTATCAAAGCTGTTCTTATTTCATATTCGGCTTAGTTGTTTTGAGTTTACTTAGTGTCTCTTGTCATAGTAATGGAATAAGAACCATAATTCCTGTCTTTTAAGTGAAAATACAAATTTTTGTAAAGGCTAATAGCTTATGATTAATTTATTTGCTGTTAAAAGTTCAGTTTACAGAACGCGTAAAATTCAGAGAGCTAACTGGAATATTTCAACATTTAAGATACCTAACCAAATATTTTATTAAGATCGTCGTTTAATACGGAGGGTCAGAAAAGTTAATATAAGAATTAACAAGTGAATAAATCCACCAAACTGAGTGACAGTTTTACGCATGCGCTATAAGAATCTGTCAAGTTATGGGGTTTAGGTAGTTTAAAGTCGGCAGTCAAGCAATTTGCACGACAGTCCCTCGTTTTCTTAATCTGCGATGTTTTATTCCCCTTCAAACAAAAAACAATAATTCTATTGATACGGTGTTGAAGTTGGTGTGAATATAAACGAATAAGAATATTTACTTTTTTATTTTTATAAGTTCGGAAGTGAGTTTCAAACTAGTTCGGTTGTTTATGAAAGTTTTTATTTATTTTACGGGTTGTGTCACGAAGTGATGTGAGGTGTCGGATGATGGAGTCGAAGACTTTTTCCCAGTTTACGGTAAAGGCAATGTTATGATTAGTTTTTTTCACGATTTTGGAAATCGTTTTAAAGATGTAAGTAATGTATTATTTCTTTTAGTTTCGTTAAAAAACTTACAAAGCTTCTTCTACAAAATATTGTTGAACTGAATATCGACTTTTATAAAGTACTCCGTCTCGTTTTGGAATGACAATCAAATAATTACCTTTAATTAATATTACTACAGATTTTTTTTTCAAGTTTTATAAGATAAAAAGCGATATCCACAGTAGGCAAAATAAAAGTGATAAAAAATTTTTGTTCGTGGATTATTAATTATTTTTAGATTTGTTTTGTAAAAATTGGGTAAACTATTTCCATAATTGTCATTGTCTTTAATTTTTTTCATTTTTGATATATGATAGATACAAGTATAGCGATGACGGCTTTAATTTCGTCTTTAATTTGCTTATATAGTACCTATAATACCTAATTTGTTTATATAGTATAATAAGTGCTCATATTAAGAATGTTGTTTATGATAGTTTCGTATCTAATTTGTAACTTTTTGTATGTTTTCTGTATAATGTTATGAATATTTTATATTTACTTTTATATACATACATGTATCTGTTAATTCCATTAAAAGGGAGCGAGTATTTGCAGGTCTGCCTTTTTTACAAAAATGAATTAATAAAAGACATTACTCGTAATAATAATTATTCACCCTTCAATAATTTCCATATTAATTGTTTGCTTCTAGAGACCTGTCGTGTGTGTGATGTAACATGTTATGATTATTATCGTTGAAAAAACAACAATTTGGTTACTTAGTGTGTTACTGATAGTTTGATACTGTTATTTTTTATCAATATTTTATCGCATCTACGTTTGACTGTCCGTTGCTATTAATAATGAGATATTTTTCTTAATCAAAAAAGTATTCTTTTCATTACATCGAAATTGGTATATAGTTATCTCAGCATTATTCTGTTCGTTCTTAGTTCTAACATCGTCACAAAATCCAAATAACTGTACCAAGATAATCTGAGTGCTAAGAGGTCACAATCCCATTGCGCTTTACAGGTGAAAGAAAATATACCGCAAATGGTACTTTTTACTGGTTTAGGAGTTTTTGTTTAAGTAAGACAAATAATTGATATTTGAGAAAAGTCATCTGAATCTTAGATAAAAGAATCAAAAAAGCTATGAAATAAATAATTGTATAAATATCATTTTAGAATGAAGTCATATTCCTTCCACAGTGTTATTGAATGTGTTGTCCAAGGGTGACTTCTTATAATATACATTTTATTTTTATTTGACATAAATATGTTTATATTTAAGGCAAAGAAATAAAATTTACATAATTTCAACAGACAGAAGTATTTGATACATTAGAAAATTATCATTTAGTATTTATGATAAAAAAAGAAGTTATAATAAATGGATTCCATGAATTTTCTAGACATTGACACCTTTTGGGTCGGAACCCTATTCATATTCTAGTACTTCATTAGTTTCGTACATAATTAATATGTGAAAATACAAAGCTCCTGCTTAAAAATATTTTAGATTAGATACAAAAGAATAAGTTATGTGGAGTTTCAATTTGTTTTACTACGGCTTTTAGTTTTGCAACGTGAAGAAGTTCAGCCTTAATCTTGATGAGCTCGACTATTGACTTTGCGGACTTAACTTTTTGTATAAATCTTAAAAATACAAAGACATCTTGTTTACTTTATAAAATCTTGTAAAAGAATTGACGTATCGTATGCTAAAGTTAATTATGATGATGAAAGTAATTTTATTGCAATAATTTTTGACAATGACCAAGGCCGGTTGGACGGCTCGTAAAAAGAGTTTCCCTGCGTCATCAAAAAAAAATGTTATAATCATTTAAAAAAGTGTTCATATGGACATAATTTTTAGATACATAGTTATCTCAGTGAAAATTTTACTTCATGGTGCTCTTATTTTAATAATAATTCCAACAAAAGGCATTTAATACCAATTGTATATCTCAACTTAAACTCTAAAAGTTCCAATAATTAAATAAATCCATATTGACATAAAAATAGAATGCATGAAATTAATTGATGTAGAAATTTATATTTGTATTTGTATTGAAATTGATTTAGAAATGTTATGTGCAATATATTATTTTTATTTTTCTTACTGTTATTAATTATTAAAAATGTTTTGAACCATCAATCGGAATTTAATATTTTAGAAAAATGTACAGAACGGACAGGGATATAAGAGTTGTTTCTGTTTGAAAAGGGATTGAAGTGTCATAGGAGCAAATGGAGGTACAGTGAAACCGGGTCATTGCGTACTTCAAAATTTACAGAATACGCTTTGGAACTTGGGGATCATATACGTATTTTTAAAGTTGTTAACACAAAATGCTCGGGGTATTCTGTTCATTATACAATTATGGGGAAACATTATTGTAAATAAAGTTTGTGAAGATTATCTTTTCTTCTTAAACTATATCCTGTAACATGCAAAAACACTTAAAATTGCACAATATATACATTATCACATGACTACATACATTATTCTTATAAGGAGATAAAATACAATATTGTGGTTTACTACAATGTTTTAGCATATGTATAAAAAAAATATTCAATGTCATTTTATTACAATATCCATCACAATAACATTTTCTTGGCAAAATTGATATTAATAATAGATTTTCTGGTAAAGTTACGGGCTTAGATATATTTTTTATTTATTTGTAAACCCAATGCATTATAATTATTATTTCGACTGTCGTTGGATATATATTATTAGATTGTCAGCGTCAGCTACTGTAAGTCGACCTTTAAGGTACAGTTTTCTGCTTTGATAAAAATCGTTGATGGTCTAAAAAATCCTCTCACCAGTGGCTTGTCGGTGGATGTAATGAAACCAAAAGTATTTGACTTAATTTAATTATAAAATAAATTATAACTAGGATTCGACTATGTTGCACAAAGGTTGAACAAATAGTGACAATATTCTAATTAAATTCATAAAAGAAATATAAAACCAAAAACTGTCTTCACACGGAACTGCTGAGTCAGACCCGTGTAGAATAGACGAGTTTACCCAGAATCTAAAGGCGTCCTCTGATTACACCGTTTTTATCTTTATATTTTATTTAAATGACCACTTATGACAACGTCACATAACATTATAGTTAATATTTCAATGGATTCTTTAATCACAACTCATTATATGAACAAATTGAAAAAGAAAAACACCAATTTTGAAGAATAAAAAGATCTATGCTTATTTTTTTCATTTAAATAGATTTTTATTATATTTATTAAAATACCAATAGCTATTTATCTTAATGTGGTTATGTATTTTCTTTCATATTATGGTTTGCTTCAATGAAAATATTAGACGTGTGTAAAAATAATCTCCTTGACTTCCATACAGTGAAAGTTTAATTTAGAATTTAGACAATGTAAGTGTAATAAAGATGTGTTGATGGAAATCCTGTTAGATATAAAAATAAACAGGTATTTTATAATAAGCTTTACAGATAAAAACTTTTATATGTGTGTCTCAGAAGGGAACACCTTTTTATATTGTTAATTTATGTCATCGTTGCGATAAGAAGAGCTGCAAACAATTTATTTTTCAATATAAATCCTATACTGATGGAAAAACATGATTCAATTTGGCTGCTTTTCCCATATTCAGGTTCCCACTAACAATTGGATGTTTAGACGTAACTCAAACTCAAACGTACTTTAAATGGAGTATTTGTATAAAAGTAACAAAATAAAATCTTTATTCATTTATATTTAAGTTGAGAATATTATATATAAATTAGAAAGTTCCGACGGATTAGGAATCTGATGTGTTTATTTTATTAAAATTCTCCTTCTATTGGTTGCCTATGAGAATCAGCGGGTTTATTGGGAACAAATCGTTAATTTTTGATAACACTCATTAAAAGTAAAATGTGAAGAATCCTTTGAAGTAATACTTATTTAATTCATGTAGACTACTATGTTAAAATTTAAGTTTATTTATTATGAAATAACCAGTAAGAATTAGTGATTTTATCTTGTCTAGGTTATTATGTAATTAATTCACCAAACTGTTCACTATGTCTATACAGCAGTATATGCGAATAAAAATCTTAAATTTTAAGTCAGTAGTATTCTTTGCCCTTTCACCATTCACTCAATACAAAGAACTGAAAGCTGATCATTGGGGTAGATTTGAGAGTGGAATGTTTTTCGCAAGGCCAATATTATACATGCTGAGTGAAGCTGCTATGTTGTTATTTAAATATGGTGTGATGTGACGTTATTAGGGACTGAATAACGACGAAGTGAATTTTTAACTCATGATTGATATGTAATAGCGTAAAAACATCAATCATTCTCATGTTACAAATTGTTTACTGTCTCTCTCTCTTTTTCTTATCTTTTGTAGCTAAAACCCAAATACATATATCATGATAATCGGAGTATAAGAATTGTTCACTTCATTAACGTGTCACCTTTTTTTAACTTTCATTAACCTCTTCATAGAGAAATATATGCCAATTATTAAATAATGAAAAGAAAAAAATCACAAAAAGGTTGGAAGGTCCTTTGATTGCATTGATTGTGTTTTGGGTGATTTTTTTTTATTACATATTTATTGCTTACAACTCCGTCCGCGCGAACATTAGAGTTATTCACTGTAGCTACGGCCACTTGATTCGAACTGCACTTCATTGTTCCAGTCGTAGGGTTTCGACATCAGGATTAGGATGAGGATCGGGGTCCCGATAAAAGTAAAAGAAATAACACTGCAGCCACTGAACACAGCATGGACGACATGGTCTTACTCATGTAGTTTTTGGGATGTATTTATCTGTCTGGATTTTTTATTTGAAATTGGGGATTTTAGACAAAAGGTAGCCTATATCTTTTTCCAAGGTTCCATCTACCTCAATACTAAATTCATCAAATTAGTTCAACGTGATAACGTAACAGACAGGTTGATATACAGAAAGAGTTAACTAGGACCATCATTCTTAGATATTAATTGAAAATAAGTGTTTTGATGATATCAAAGAAAAATTTATTTACTATGAAATACTAAAGATTAATATTCGGTGTTGTATGTTGTTAAACTCTTTAGCAAATAAGTAATTATTAGGTACCAATTTTAAGCATCCAACACCCGTAATAATTTTAAAACAAAATATTCAATCGGGATGAAACAAAAGTACATTACCTCTACATGAATGCCTTTGATAACATAATGCTTAATTTGGATAAAGATTAATATTACGTTACACATTTAATGTAGTTCCGTTCTTTAGACGAATTAATATTTTTTGTAACACAAAAGCAGGTATTATGTTTTCAATCTGATACTAAGATATTTATTACATTTGGATCTAGAAACTTCTTTTTCATATTAATTATATCGGATATTAAATTTTTCCTTGTTTTGCAACAATAAAAAATTCAAGAATGAAAATTTGTTTCACTTCCGACCAAAAGATCTTGAGTTTAGCTCATTTAAACAAACAAAACTCTGCAGCTTTATTATATTAGTTTACATAATATTATAAAACTATCATATTCAGTAGAAAAAAAATCCTTAATTTATGATAAAAATGTTTTTATAATAAAGTTAGCATTTGTTATTTCTAAAAGAAACGTTTAGGAGTGAAACAAGGGTGTTAGAGGTCTAAATTTTCATTAAATTAAGATTAGTTTAAAAAAATCAAAAAACAGTGTACACATGCTGCATAAAAAAGGTTCAATGAGAAAGCCAAGGTTTAAGAAATCAATTTAAAAGATAAAATAAAACATAACTGTCTTGGTTTCATTAATTGAAAAGTCTAAGCTTTTTTTTTTGATGTCGCAGGGAAACTCTTTTTACGAGCCGTCCAACCGGCCTTTGTGGGGCCTGAAGGGATGTGTGAGGCTCCGCTTGGGCAGGCCCCTACTCACTAAAACCACTGCGAAAGCCATCGGCCGCTATGTCGGTGTAACCCGGATCTGTCAGCGATAGGGTACACCAGCGACTGGCCGGCCCTGGCCAAAACCGGACTTACTCCCTCGGAGAATGGGGGCGATCCCGGCAATTAGGACCGCCCCGATGACGCCGGGCTTTCAATAGGGCCGGCTTACCACGCCGACCCCAGCCCGGAACACAGGGGTGCTATTGGAGGCGTTGGAATTGCCTCCGTCGCACCTCCGTACGTCGCCTGCGGGGGGAGGGAATTGTTTTAAAATCAGAACTCAATTATTAAAATAAATATTACAAAACTGCATGAAAATTTAGGCTTTCGGTTTCTGTGTAGCTAAAAAAAATCTCACCACTTATTAATTATAGCTTTTGCCGCGACTTCGTCTGCGTGGAATAGTGACTTCCGGCAGATTTTTGGTTCTTCCCACATAGTTCCCGTTCTTGCGGGGTTTTCGCAATGGTCGAGTTCCCGTAGAATATTCAGGATAAAACCTATGTTTTTTTTTAATTCACAATGAAGTACTCTTTATCAACAACATATTTTTTGTTTATTTGAATAAAGATTAATATTATTATGTTGATACAACTTAAACAAATTATTTCGACCAAATTAGGTACCATAAAAACGGTTTTTGTGAGTTAATCTTAAAAGATAGACATATACTGTCGCGGATTGTATTTTAGATCATTAAAAGAGCTATTATTCTTTCATACATATTTTTTGTGTATCTTGAACCGTTTTCACGGCGCAAGCAACGGCTTCAAAGATGAAATAATTTCTCCCGTTTTTTATAACAATTACCACTATATCTTTGCTCTTATTGGTCGTAGCATGATGTTATATAACCTACAGCCTTCCTTGATAACTGGACTATCCAACACAAAAAGAATTATTCAATTCGAACCAGTAGTTTCGGAGATTAGGGCTTTCAAACAAACAAACTCTTCAGCTTTATAATATTAGTATAGATAAACCACGAGTTATTCTTCATGTAGCCCAAATGTAATACTCAGAATTTTTTTAAGAATTATTTTAGAAGCTAAGAAAGGACAAAACATTTTATATTCTTTTTAATATCTTCACACATTAAGTGAAACACTCATCCTAAAGTAAATTGAAATCGTTTGATAAAATCTACCCGTTCGACCCGTTTATTAGCTATAGAAGTATATATCACTTACGAATACTCAAACGTGGCAATACATCACATGATTAAACTACTGTTACATTTAACCTATTCCTTTATATAAAATTTAAAGTCAGCTAAAAGTATACTTTTCTATTTACCTATATGTGGTTTTATTCACCAACGTGATTAATTTTAATACATTGCAAAGGAAAAATTACTAACTGATACACACTAAATCCATAATGAAACGGAACATGACCTATACTGTGAAATTGTAATTGTATTCTTATAACTCGTATAATATAAATTTTCAAATTAATAGCCCCTTATCGACCCTACGATAGTAAGATAAAGAAAGAAGCATTTGAATAAGACAAAAAGCAACCAGACTTCGAGCTCACATTTTTATATAGTGGATTTTAGTTTCTGTATTTTGACCTAGTCAAATGCAGTAAACGCAAATCATAAAGGTTTTCTTGTAAAGGATAACATTAAAATAAGAATAGATATTCAAAAGCATCATCCTATTTGCAGCCCCATTTTTATTTCGCTACAAACCGGAATGCTTAACTATTCAAATTTCAGACAACCTGATTCTGCCATTGAATTCGGGATGATGTAATTATCTATTTTATTGCCTAAAACGGAGATGATTATTTATCCCGGACAGAAAATTGCTGTGTTTTTATTTCACTACTGATTCAAGTAGAAATGGGATGATTTACTTAAACTTAGTTCTATTTCACTTATTTAGGAATTATTATAATTGTAAGAATATAATTCATATTCAAAGCATCAATTTAAATAATAATAGGAAATACGATTTTAAATCATTCATCCTTTGGTTAATAGCTAAGAAATTGAATAAAGTTTAAATAAAGTTTAAATCTGTCCAGAAAATAATCATCATTATAAAGAAAGACACTAAAAACTTTGCTTCTTTTGCCTGAATTCCTATAGATATTTTTAGAAATGAGACTTAAAACCCCGGAAATATAGCCAGCTATATACTAATATAGCCAGAATTTATTTCTACGCAACGGTTTTTGGTGTGAATTGTAAATCAGTCAGCGTGACTGTGTGTGTGTGTGTGTGAATCAGATAGGGCTTTGTAACTTAATATATGTTACAAAAGAATCATTATTAAGATACAATACTACGGCATAGGCTTTGAATCTTCTATATATATAAAAATGGATTGCTGTTCCTTAGTCTCGCTAAAACTCGAGAACAGCTGAACCGATTTGGCTAATTTTAGTCTTGGAATACTCTTGGAAGTCCAGGGAAGGTTTAAAAGGTGAGAAAAATTGGAATTATTGCCGGGAAAACCCTAAAAACAGCCCTTTTCTATTTCCCATACAAACGATTTTTTGACATTAGACTTGACAACTAACTAATATGTCAATCATTCTGTTCGATTGAAACAGTAGAAATTTAATAAATACCAATACCAGGTTATTGAAGACGGAATAGAGTTTGCCCGGTCAGCTATACCTATATTACTAATGACGAAATTAACGCGGACGAAGTCGCGGGAAAAAACTAGTACAGAATATAATGATCATTACAATAATTTAATAATCTATCATGTGAATTCATAGTATGAAGAGGAACATGTTATGTTGTTGTCATGTATATTCTATTCCTTTTATAAGAGCAAACTAGAGTGTTAATATATATTTTTAATTTATAAGTCAGTCGAAATGTTATGCTTGTGATAATTGCATAAGTTAAAATTTTAAAAAGATACAAACTCAATAAATTTAGTTTAAATGAGATACAATATTAATTGCGGACGGGATTTTTTGACTTGGACGTACCGTAGCCGATTACCTTTGACATTGTATGGAAATAAATATAGCATTGTATTGGATCTCCAATTGAAAATCACATAGATTCAGCGTATCCCACAAGTACCAACCGTCAAGAAAATTTAAATAAGCTTAGTGTGCGCTGTAAATTCCTTTTCTTATTTTATTTTGCTATTTATTTATTTTGCTCTAAGTATTTATTTTGCTATATTATAAATATTTAATTAATAGTATATCATAATAAAATATAATGTATACCACTATACTGAAGTAGTTAAAATGAAATCTTAAATATTTGTAACGACTAAAATATTGAATGTTTTATTATATGAGTTTAATGCTCAATATATCTTTCATTACAATAATTAATTAATACAAGTCAATTAAATTTTAATTTAAATGATATGTATGGCTTTTTTTAAATCTAATTGTTTTAAATATATTATTAAGTTTCATTTTTTTAATCTCCATTTGTTTCTAATTTTCAGTTTTATAGTATGGAATCTCATAAAATAAGTTAATTAATCCCTTTAAATATTAAGAACTCAGATGATTGGTTTTCTTTTACACAAGTATTTCAAATTTGTCAAATTTATCAATAACTGTAAATTTTAGCTAGGTAGTTTATCTATTTTTGTATAATTATGTGTATTAAATATAGACGCAAAATTATATTGGTATTTTTAACATAATGAATACAATACGATCTTTGCAATTTATCACTTAAAATATTGATTTTAATATTTGTTTCAGGCGTGGACAATTTTGAAGTTTGGACATATTAGATACAGGAATAGAAGATCACTTGTGTAAATACAAGAGTGTTTAGAGTAAAGTGAAAAAGAAAAAAGCGCGATGTGCTCTGTGTGGTGTTATAAACTGACTTGGTTCAAATTTCTCCTGATTGTTATATCTTCATCCCCATCTGCTACAGAGAATAGTGTTATTTCAGGTAATTTATAATTTTATTATCACATAAATAAAGACACGCCAATGATATGGATTTTATATAGAAATTTAATCAGATTAATACTGATTTATTACTTGGTATTAAAAAGTTCAGCATAATTTGTAATTATCAATAATAATAAATAATAGGCGATTTCAGTCAACTAAAGGAGCGATATTGTTTGTATTACATTTTTTTAAATTTAATGTATTATTTTTCATTATTCGCTTTCTAATAGGATATTTAACAACGATCTAACTTTGTACTACTAATGTTAGTAAAGTTCTCGAAACGCTTTCGATCGTTCTGGTTTTCTTCCAAATAGAAGCACTGGTAAAGTTCGTGATGATGTTTAATTGTTTTACATAATTAATTTCGGGTATTTATTCTATACATAAAAGGTGTCTACAAATAAAAAACAAGGAGTAAAAAGAAATACTAATATCAAATCCTTTTAGACACTGAAGTATCACAAAATCACATGATGTTGTCTTTTTTTATAGCACACAATAATTTATATATATTGGGTTTTTCGGAATGTACTTTTTTTGTGTAAATTAAAGACGATTTACGTATCAAAAAATATAGGATGAAATGATGTACCTATTTACTATTCTGACACAACATCTTCTATAAATGTTTGGTAATAGCATTATATCACTTTCACTTTATTTTTGGTCTTGTCAAAAATCTGATTCAACTGATCGTTTAAGGTAAAGATTTTCCTAACAAAACAATTTTGCAGTAACCGGAACAAATAGTTATCCAAAGGTACAAAATCTGGAGAGTAGGATTGGTGTGGCAGTGTATTCATGCTATAAAAGCTTTTGGCAAGTGATCAAACTCCTATGAAGACTCGCATTATCTTAGTGGAATACTACACCTTCTCCGTTTATTAATTTTGTTATTTTCTATTTATGTGCATCATCCAGTTTATCCAGCTAATGAGAGTAGTTTTATTAATTCTCTTTTCTGCTCCTCGATGTCTTGGGATATCATTATTACGTTCAACATCTAATCGTAATCGTGATGCGCTTCAAAAATGAATCATTTTTGTAACGTTTGTAGATCGAATTACAGGGTTAAACGAGATGACTTTTTTGTGTTGAGAACATGGGGGAGCTATAAGGTTAAACCTCAGGTCTTCCGCGGGTTATTCAACAATTTAGAAATTAAATAACTTTCCAAACAACCTGTTGCCGTTACATTGCCTTTTAAATCTCCTACCTTGAAAATTGATATAAAATACAAAACCAATGTTTTTAAATACAAAACCAATGTTTTGTATTTAAAAATTTGGTTATGAATAACACGTGTGGAATCCACTATCTTGATTTAAAACTTTAACCGTTAATATTTACGCTATTGGTAATTTCTACTTTTGTCATTTGTACAAAAAGCACTAAAATATTTCTAGGTAAATTTAAATTTACGAGTTGAATTTCTAGAAATGAATGTGATTTTAATACAGTTTTAGGTTTCAACGATGAGTTGTAACAGACTTTGACACGCAAGTTGTAAACTGAATGGCAAATATTAAGCAAGAAATGCCTGTGCAATAAAATGAATTATTTCTGATAACTTCCATAAAATACATATTATAGGACTTAAAAATACATATACACCTGAATTATTGCATAAATATAATTATTTCCTTTGTGGTACATAAATCAATGAAAATGAAATTTTAGAATGTGAATTTTTAACTTTATTTAAAGGGTGAACAATTTAATTAAGTCCCATATATATGTGTCTACTATACGTTATGAACCAAATTGACCATAAATTTCTCACGGAATCATTATGGTATTAAACAATAAAAAAATACATGAAAGAAAATGTGATATATTAAATTTGATACTTATCCTTCAAAAAATCTAAACTTTTCAGAAATATTAACATTTTGTTTTCAAATAAACTTTTAAAAATAATAGTTTAGTTACAAATCTTAAACTATAGTTTTCCCAAAATCCTCCATTTTATAATGGTAGATGATTCTTTATGCATTTCTCTGTATAAAAAACAGTAGAATATTTGTGATTCAAATATTATTGTGACCTTTATATAGTAAAAAATGTAAATATCCTTAAGAATAATTCATAGGATATTATATTAGAATAATTTATATACGAATATCAATCATAATTACGAGCCTTTGAGAATTTGCCTTTTTTAATCCACATCCCAAGAATATTATATTCACCAATTAAAATATAAGTAATTGGGTAATTGTTTTGATTATTATGTATGACATCAGAGACTATAATCACTTACAACTAATTGAAAATTATATATTCAAAATAAAACACATAAAAAACTCGTTTGGCTTAAAAAACTTTTGATTAAAATCATTTTCTAAAGCGACTTATTAATTATAGTTCTCGAAAATATTCATAACATATAAAAAAATATTTGATTTATATAAAAACTACTTTTACACTTATATATGTTTTATAAAAAATATGTCGATAAAAATATTTATTTGTTTAGTGTTTGCTTTAGAGATAAGCAATACGCTCGAATGGTCGCCAAAGGCTAAGCAACGTAAACATATCATGCTTATGTTAATATTAAGCCAAAATAACATGACCATTTTATGTAACTAATATTACTAACTATAGTTCTTGATAGTGATTGCCTGGTAATATATTATATATTTTTACCTAAAAAAAGGTGGCAGTTTTAATACAAATATTAATAATGAATATATTCCTTTTAAAAAATTGGTTGTTTGTAAAGTAGGTTTACGATCGAAATTTTTACGTGATAACGTCTTATTGGTGATATAAGTTTTTGGGAAGTAAAACATTCAACGAAAACTTAACCGCACGAGAAAATCTCCATTCGTTTGTATGCCGCTAGAGTGAGAGAGACGGAAGATCGGTCTACTCACTCGAACGCTATGCCTGCCTCCGCTCGTGAGGTTTCCGCGTGACAAGTTTCACGGAATGACTGGCAGCGCTCGAGATGAGACGGGAGATCGGTCCGTCTCTCTCTCGTTATACCTGCGATCGCGCTCGTGAGGTTTTGGTGTGACACCATTTTCTGACATGTCACCCGACTAAAACGATTTTAAAGACGTTATCACGTCAAAATTCATTCATGCAATTAGATAACGCAAACTTTTAATTTTGCATTGTTTTTCATACGTTTCCATCATGATAGTCCAATCCGAAGCCACTTTAGGGATGGAGTAATGCTTCACGTTTGATTTTGTAGCCTTAGTGCCTTCTCTCACAAAACCTACTGATCGCTCGTTTTTGGTTATTTCCCTTTGCGCTCTGGCTACCGAGAGACTAACCGCTTCACGTATAATTTCTAGAACCCTATCGTGACGACGCGAGTATTGACCGGTGTCCAGGAGTACCTTACATCCCTCCAGAATATACTATATTATATTCATTCGTTTAATTATTATTATATAAACCTTAACCATATTATTGAAGCTAAAACTAATATACTATGATGTCGCCACAGCTATTCGCATTCATTTTAACATTTTTACTGGTTTGTTAAATATATATGAGAATTACTAATAAATCTCTTACCCGCCGATTTTTGACTAAAGCATTATGTAGGTTGATGCAATAAAACGCTACCATGTAATATCTTTTGTATTTTTCCTCTTTAATTTATTTTGGGGTCATCATGTATTTTTTAAGAAATAAAATGTGTTTCCTCCAAAGGAAGCATCTCCATGCAAAAGTGTTAAAAAATGAAAAATTCACAAAACCAACAACAAAATTGACTCGAAGAAGTCAGTAAAAGAAACTGAAAGCCACATCAGATAGCCACATCAATCTTGCTCACAATTACACTTTTACTTCATCGTACTTTTAATTAAATTTTGGGCACCGAAATATGCTGAAAAATATGTAAAATATTAAAAAAATGTGAATGCGTAAAATACAAATAAAAAATTCTATCTAAATAGAATACAGTTTTTTTTATGTTTGACTTTACGAACAAGTTCAGCGACGACATCTAAGTTGCCATCTCAATAGTTTTTCACTCCTTTTTTTACTTGTCTCAGGAGTCTCTTTAAAGAGGTAATTTTAATAGGACAGAGGTAATTTTATTTTTTTAATAAGGCAGTAAAAAGAATTAAATAAAAGCATTTTTACACTTGATTTATTTCTGAATAATAATATCGAAATACTACATACACTTGAAATTTTTTCTCTATTCTCGTAATAAATTGTCTCGGAAGAGATTAGCACTTGCTAGTTTTAAAATTCAAAGTTTAAGATAAAAAGCGGAAGAAAGTAATTAACTTAATAAGAGCCTCTCTTCTTTATTCTAACTCCAAAATATAAAACTCAATTTAACTGTTTTAAAATAGTATTAAGACATTGAAAAAAGCTAATTTCCTTTATTCCATTTCCAATAATCATTTTAAAAAGTTCTTTTAAAAAATAAATATAAAAACTCTGTAGAAATTTATAAGTTTGCATTTTTGTATTTAAATTAGTTATAATTACTGTAACATATTTTTACAGAATAATATATATTTAATTTAAAACATCATTTCATGGAAAATTAAACGATTTAAATTATAAGTACGCTTTATTCTTTATTATACAAGCTTCATAAAATCCATGTTTGATTCGAAAGTCACGTTCTGGATAAGATATAAATTTTCTCTTACTTTTGGTAGATATATCCACCGTAGCATGTGTAAAACATATGTTCCCATATAAAAAAAGCATAATGGTTTAATAAATTTTACTATCTCTTAAAAGATCTGATATATAGATAAATTAATTTAAAATCAAGAGTAATCATGAGATAAACTTAAACTTTATTGAAATGAAAACTGTAATAATAAGTCAAAATAAAACAATTTTTACATTAGACACAAAAAATTCAATATACACAAAAGTTTCTGTGTTTAGTTGTAATTTTTTTACTATATCTTCTGTCCACGTTACTTTCAAATGCATTTTATGTATATCGGTCTTGCATTCGCTTACAAAATTGACATGTTTTTGCAATCTTAAATTTATTTACCTTGGAGAAACAAATCAGGTCCAGGGATATATATTGTAGGGATGTATTTAAAAGAAGTCTTTTTGACATTAAATTATACTTCTATATCAGAAGTACCATTAGGTACAATATGTACAATGTACATAGTTAAGTATAATTTTTCTTAATTTTTTTTATTCATCAAATAAAACAGATTTGTTTCCGATAAACAACTTCTACATTTCACTGAAAGCGTTTTAATTGTTGGTCTATAATTATTATGACCATTATAGTTTCTACCTAGTGTTTTTAACGACCCATTATGTAACTCATGAAACAAACGTTTTTTGTTAAGGCCGGGTTAGGTGAATTAACCGTTTCTTTAACGTAGTCAGTGTAACCATCAATTAAGGCATGCGATAACTTTAAAGTACCAATTAAAATTATTTGTTTTCCTTGTTATTTAAAAGAAAAAGAGATGAGAAGTGTATTTTATCACCAAACTTTGTCAATAGATTTAATGTTGACTTCTATCTCGCAATAAATAATTATTTACGTACCCGTTATTACTTTTATTTCTATTAATTAAAAGATGTTAGAGTTCTCATTTATTATTACTTATTACTATCACGGTCTATAATTAAAATCGAACCAGAAATCTAAGTTAAATATTCATTCACAACTATTCACCCACACACATTTAAACAACAACTTAAGAGGCATCTTCTCTCACTTTTATGTTCTGATATGTAATGTTAATTTATATTATTTCGTAGTAAATTGATATGTAAATCTTCTATTATTATATCTAAATCTGTTATTATAAGTTTGTTTATATATGCTTCTTTAATTATTATGTTTATATATGTATATGTTTTTTATCTTTTCTTTTTGTTTACTGAGCTGCCTATGTACTTACCTATGCCAAACTATCTTTTTTAGTTTTCTCTATCAAAAGGGTTTCTAGTAGAGATCTTTTTAAAGAGATATGTTATCCTTTGTGAATTACATTCAATAATACTGTAATTATTTCCACTGTTTGGTACATAAATTAAATAAATATTTACAGTTTTCTTTAGATTTAGCTTTACGGTAAAAAAAAGTATTTGATGAGACACAAAAGAAATGAGTTTTGGTCGATACTCATATGATTTACACTGTAATCAAATGATCTGGTATTGATGAATTAATTATATTGGTGAGTTTAATAAAGAACAAAATATAAAAACTAAACAGTTGCTCTCGAAACATGTTTTTCTAATGGTGTATATTCTTTATTCTCAATGATTAACACTGACTGGAATAATAAAATCCTGCTCAATTTAATTAATTTTATTTTGTTTATTGAATTTAATTATGCTTGCTGTTTTTTACTTCTTAGGAATTGAACAGAATGTAATTTTGAGTTTCTTTTTTACTGTTTTGATAATAAAGGATGTTCATTGAAGTAAATTCTGATATGATAATGTTCAAATATCTATTTAGTATTTAATAGCTGTATAAATAAAAAAATGTACACAATAAAAGAAAAGACAGTGCATTGTTTCTATTTGTTTTTCCTATTAGGTAATATATATCAGATGACAATTAAAAATAGTTTTTTATAAAAAGAATCATATGGATACATCTAAGGTTGCTAGTCTTCTTTGAACACCACTTTTCCGGTTTCGATTATTTAAACTATCGCGAAGCAAAAGCGACGTACAGCGGGTATTTCGTCCGACTAACTACAACTGAATCTAATCTTCGCTCCCGTTTACAAATTCACTCCAAACTTGTTCTGATTTCGCAAAATTTGTTTTGTTTCACTTATGGTGTTTTACGAAGATTCGTATATTATTGAATCTTCATAATAATAGATATTTTCTTTAAAGGAAATAAATTGACAAATATGAACAATAAATCAACATTAATTTTAAAAACGTGTATAGAGAATTAATAATTAAACAATAGTATAGAAAATACAGAGTGTGGGTAGTTTTGATATCCATCTATCTGTCTTTATATATATTCCGCAAAAACTCTGACTCATAAATATTAATAAATTCACGTATACTCAACATTTCTGTATCTCACATAGTAATCTAATTTTGAATATATTTTATCTAGTGTCTATTATTCTCTGCTGGATTTTTTTATATAATTTGGAATATTGTTTATTTGGAATATTGTTTATTTGGAATATTGTTTTTAATACAAAAAATACATATTCAATAATGAATCAAAAGGTATCCTCAATAAATCCAACAAAAACTATACATACATATTGTCATAGTCCTTTTAGAGTATTATAGTAGAGCATAAACATTTTACAAATTAATGTTTCGTTATCATTTACGTTAGTCCCATACGAGACAGACGCTTTACATAATTTGTAGCATATTTTGCATGTATCTACTAATACTCTACTCTTATCTTTGTCATAAAATAATATTAATTATATTAAATTTTGAGGTGGTAGAGCCTAGCTGTGGTCAGTTACTACAGCTCGAACATGGGCTGGCTCGACCAGGGAAGTCCCACCGTCTCACAGAAGATCGGTGTGAAGTAGCCTTTAATGGCTGCGTTTCGTCCGATGAGTGGGAGAGCTGGTTGCCCTTTCCTTATTCCCACCCTTTCCTACCATTTCCTTATTCCGATCCCTCCCCATTCCTAAAAAAACAAGGTATCCTCCTCTTCCCCACAATGATGGCACGTTGGTAAGGGTTCCCTGCGCACCACCCGACACAAATACCGACCGAAATATCCATGCCCGGTCAGCAGTTGTATCAAGTGGAATGTCATGGAACCAAACTTCCTATCCACCCACTGCTTAAGGTGGGGAAGGACGGCCCAGACCAGCCCCGGATCACGTAGGCGCATTGCCCACTCCTCCAACACTTCGGAGTGCGCCTCCGCTCTCCATTTCTTTACTTCCCTTTGATGGGGATGACCGTCGTCCTCCTGCCACGCGTGAGTGCGTCGCTTCCATACCGCTGCGAGGGCTTCAGCTTCAAGATCCCACGGCGTAGTCTTCGGGTGTTTGGGAGGATCTGCCCTAGAGCTCTGGCTGCAGCCACTAATTTTGTTTCCAAGCGCCGGAAATGCTCGTCGAACTTCCACCTGCTGTCAAGGACGAGTCCGAGATATTTTATCTCGGAACCGGCAATGATGGAGGTTCCACCAACCACAATTTGACTTCCCGCAGGAGGCCTATTACGGGGCCCGTGGAAAGCCATTGCCTCAGATTTATGCAGAGCCACTTCGAGAATTAAAACAAAAACCTTCACCAACATGTTTTAACATTCTTAAAATTTAATAAAAACAGAAATGTATCTCAACCCTGAAACGTTTATCAAATAAAGTAATCCGTGTAGTAGTTACAATAAAACAGGTGAATATGGCTTCATGATGATGATGATGATGGCTTCAGATTTAATTGTAAGCTCACGTATACCGTTACCATTGCCGGTTAGTAAAGTGAAAATACCGACAAATTAGAAATAAGTATTATATTATTTTATGACGTGAAAATAAATGAGTTTTCTTAAGACTACTTACACTTAAAATGTTATCTCATAGTTTTAAGTATAAAAAGAAAATAAGCGGCAGGTATAAGTTCCAATCAAAATGTTGCAGGTAATTTATACATCTTCATATCACCAAGAAAATGAATTAAAATTGTTTTTGAATGTAGATCAATAGATGTGAAATTAAAATAGTTGACCACAACATATTTTTAAATTAATTAAAAAATATATAATCTGAATATCGTTACTTTATAACTCTTTTGATAGTCAGAGTACTAATATAAAATGAGAATTAATCATAATGATAAGTATATAAAACAGCATATTTCAGGTTTTTCATTTTAAAACTGATCCTGTTAATTTCTTCTGCGTTTCTAAGCACCTTTCCGAAACATTTATTGTATTTTCTGTTCAAATTGAAATAAGGAATCCAAAAAAAATAAAAATATAGTCCCGGCTTTACGGATTACATTACATTGCTTGCGAAGTTACGTCATATTTCTTTAAAATATTAACAGACTTAGAATTATTCCCTTTATATACAATATTGTTGTTTGTTGTTGTTGTAAGTATGTATTACAAAAATATTTTTAGGATCTTTATATTATGTTTTCGTTCATTTCTTACGGAATAAACGTTCAAATGGGATCAGATTTTCTTATTAATACATAGTTGAGTTTAGTTCTTTAATGTTTTTTTAATATTTTTATAAGTGCTACAGAAATATTTAAAAGAATTGGGAACAAAATGATACAACTAATCAAATTAATATTGGTTTGGAATTTTGCTTGAATTATAGTTACTATACAATTGATATGAACGTCCGAATTAATGGATACGTCTAACCTTGTATAAAGGCTAGCATTATTATAATGTATTAAAAAAAAACGACGATTTTAATTATCTAAAGTAAAGAAATAAAATATAATGCTCAAAATCACTAGTTAATGCATTTAAAGTTGCTTGTTTTACTAATATTTAATATTTATTAATATTATATTGATAATACTGTTTTATATTAATAAACTTGAGCGTCTCCAAAATCTTTGCATCCGATTCATATTTGGTCTTCGTAAATATGATCACGTTTCTTAATTTCGTAAAAAACTCAAGTGGCTCCCAATCCGGCTTCGCACGAATACTCACATCCTTCAACTTCTGTACTGTATTCTGTTCAATCCGTGTTCTGCTTCATATCTAAAAGAACGTTTTCAATTTCTTAGTTCTTCACATAGCCATAATCTTCGTTCTGAAGAGAATTTGGTTTTAAAAATACCACCCCATACAACATATTTTTATAGTGACTCCTTTACAGTCCATTCAATTCGTCTCTGGAACTCTCTTCCACTAGAAACAAGACGTGCACCATCTATTACTTCTTTTAAAAAAATGATAAAAGAGCACTATCTTGCTTCATGAAGAAATACTACAATTAAATATTTTATTTATTATGTATTGCATGTAAATGTATGTAATGTAATGTATGTAATGTAATGTAACAGTAAAATCGACATATTTTATTCAATTATTCAAAATATGTCAATTTTACTGTTTACTTTACTAAAGCATTAGCTTTCAATTAAGATATGAGGTAGTGAAAACTTTATTAATATACATAAATAGTGTGTATTGGCTATAGTTCTGACCTAGTTCAACGTCTCTATAATCTTTCCAATGTAATGTAAAAAGCTTGTGACAAGTTCTTTTATTTTTCCAAAGAAACTAAATCAGCATACAATAAAAATGTTTCTAAAATGTAAGTCGGTTTCTAGTTCCTTGGGGCCAAATAAAGTTTAATGTCGCATTATTTATTTACTATAGCCTATGATATTAATATGTTTTTAGCACAATCGGCTTAAATATTATTACAATAATTACACTCAAACTATACTCATCACATCAAAAGCGATTTGAAAATGTCTGCCTTTCTTCCTTCGTATATATTATCTTTTTATTATTTATTAAGTGTATCTTATGTTTAAAAAATAGCATTGACGTTTGAATGCACTAATTATAAATGTTATCAAATTTGATTAAAAATATTAATAAAAGCACAATAAACTTTTTAGACATTCATTGTTTTATATAACTTTAGATACAACCTTTAAAATAACAATCGTTGTAATTAAAACAGAAGACTTCAATATTCTCGTTAGGAATATGCTTAATTGATTTTTTAAGGTTGATAATCATGATAGAAGGCGCTTGAAGGATTTCCTCATTGACTTTAAACTGAGTTGGGTAGAGCGATAGACGGCGTAAAGGAAATCTTTTACAGTACCATTAAAATCGCATGAGATGATTGGTTTACTTAAAATATAAAAAAGTAACAAAATGATGCTATTATGTTACGTTATTCTATAAATAAAACTAAACAAAATATTTTTTTCATTATGTCGAGTGACAAACAAATTTTCTTGAAATGACAATGTTCTTTTTTATCTAGCATTTATGCATTATCTTTTTTATTTATAATTTAGCAATGAAGCTGTAAAAAAAGTCATCTCCTTCTATACTTATTTAAAAATATAAATGCTTTTCATATAAGTACCGAGTTTCATTTAGGACAGACCGTCCATTATTATAAACACCTTTACTTTAATAGGATAAGTATAAGTACAACTGAACATAAAATAATTTATACACACAAATATTTAGTCTTTGACAGAACACATTAATGCTTTTATCTATCTTTTCCATCCATCCTATATCCTGAAGAGTAATGTTCAGAACACTTGGTTTCAATTATAACTCAAATATGTAAGTGTATCATTCTAAGTATAGTACAAAATTTAATTCCATTTAAAAACTTTTATGTAATATTCATATAAAGAATTTAATACCACTTCGCCTGTTGTAAATGGAAGTTTTTGTCATTGTAACAAATAAATATAGAATAACATCTAATTAAAATTAATCAAATAAAAATATGGCCCTGCTAAATCATTTGGTGTAAGTATAGGGTACTCTGTATATTAAATATCAAGATATAAAACCTTTCACTATATTACAAGTTTTCTACGATATGCAAATTTGAAGTTCCACTCGCATATTAAATGCTATTAGCCATACCTAAATCACTTGTATGTTACACCTTTAAGTCAAAACTGTTCTATTTATATAATGCTAAAAGCTGATGTTATCTGTAGTCTGAAATTGTTATCTATCTCTCACTTAAACAAGTTTCCATTTTAGGAATATTTTACAGATTTTTTTTTAATAATTCATAGATACTACAGATCCACAGCAATAAATGTCCCATACAGATCTATGTATATTTTAATATTGTATAAAGTAAACTTTCGCCAAGTATTTCAAGCCAGCAAAATAGTGTTTTTTCTTAAATCGAAACCTATAAGTATTGGCATATTTATTTAAAACACAAATATGTATATGTAGGAGGTTAAATAGAAGAACAAAAATGAGCTAGACGACTTGATACTTTATGTATATGAAATCATAAAATATTTCAATTCTTTTAAACCTTTCATTGTTCGCTTGTTAAATGAATACCATTGATTTTGTTGCAAATAAAAAGTTTTTGATAAAGGCGGATTATTCTTTTTTCTTAATTATTTTTATTTGTGAAACTAATATTTTTCGGAGTTTACTTCGCGCTTTAGCGTTATAGGCTACTTTTCAGCAACCGTGATCACGGTTGCTGAAAAGTAGCCAAAACGTCGGGAGTATGTAGTTTTCTAAAATAAAACGCGAAGTAAAATCCGAAAAATATTAGTTTCATTTAAATGAGTATTCGCGAAAATCTTAGATTTCATTATTTTTATTTGTATTTTGACTATAAGTTATTAAAATTTCTCGTAATATATTCTTTCAACCAAAAGTAAAAACAAAAACCAAACTTGAAGGAACACAAAGCGTTTAACCACACCTATTTTTAATGTAATATTATATCTTTTCTATTCAAATTATTTTAAAAATCTGCATAAATCTGCAAAACTCAACCCTTGATAGATTATCTGATGCTGTCGCTGCCATCAACAATGATTTGCTGGCTATTCATAAATGGAGTCAACGGCATGGGCTTAACATCAATCCCGCAAAGTCACAGGTCATTGTTGTTGGTAGTTCAGCCATGATGGCAAGGATTGATTGGGCGGAGATGCCACGGGTTGTGTACAATGGTACTAACTTGTCCTACTGCTCCACTATTAGAGACCTTGGTATACAGCTTGATAGTACTCTCTCCTGGTCGGAGCATTTAAAGCAAATTGGAAAAAAAACATATGCCTCCTTAAGTTTTTTGCGACGACTTCAAAATGTACTGCCAATTCCTACCAAAACTATGCTTGCAAACTCTCTCCTTCTTTCAATAATTCGACTGTCGAAAAACCTACATGCATTCAAAAACTCCTCAAAGAACTTATTTCTCTCATCACAGTAATGATGACGTCATGATTATGACAAATATTTAATAACGTCATATATGTATGTATTATGTATAAATATACATATGTATTTATATGTATTTGTATGTATGAATGTAACTATGTACGTATTTATTGATATATGTACGTATGTATATTATTGAATATTTATTACTGTTATTTATTTTTGTATGTGTTGAGGTTATATTTATTCTAAGAATATTTAATATTTCACCACCCTATACTGCCTTCCAAACGCAATCCTCTAACCCTAGGTAGTCTGGAAGAAATGGCTAATAAGCCATAAGGCCGCCTATTGTTTCACCATTAGTTTTTAGTTTGTATTTTTTTGTAATTGCTTTATTGTAATTGTGGTGTACAAAAAAGAGTTTAATAAATAAATAAATAATGATTACATTAGTTTTTAAAAAGAATTAATAAACCCTAATTTTATTGACAATACATGCAAACTTTTGGTACAGTCGACTAAGACTTATGCAAATTAGCATTAAATTTTAAATTTAAGTTTTTCTATAAGATCACAGCTTGGAACTAAGAAGAACATTTGTAGTACTACATATATAAACTGCATACTATACGTAGTTAATTGGTTTTCTAGGTAGAACTTATCTCAAGACTAACGACTTGTATACTCTGAGAGAAATTCAAATTCTCCACTTGCTACGTTCTTGTTAAAGGGTATATATAAACTTATATCTTAATTGTATTAAAATTTTTATAGTTACTCTACAATTTTAGAATTAGTGGCTGTAGTTAGGACATGATAACTACATATATTGATAAAAGTTGCGATATTTCAGAAATCGCTTGTTTGAATCCCAGCCTAGTAGATGAATTTTCATCCTTTTTCTTCTATTTGAATATAAATGTGAATCTCTCAACGCTGCTTTATGTTCATATCTAAATAAAGGAAATTTATCAATTCTCCGTATTGAATTTTTTTGACAATTACGCACAGAATAGTCGTATGATATTATTCATAATAATTACGTAGATATACCCTTAGCCTTACATTCCGAATAGTATTTATCGTGACAATTTGTAAGATAATCAAAAACGAATCTAATATTTGGTACTGAAACAGGAATCGCTGGACTAAAAAGTTAAAAAAGTCGTCGGAGTTTTCTTGCTTGGACAAACATTTTTGTTAAAAGTCCGAGTTCTTACAATAATTTAACCTAATCTTTTAAACGTCCTGATTTAAATGCGGTTTCTTATAAAAAAAAACAATGCATAAAACTATTCCATAATTTCTCCAGTTTCTTATTGAACTTTTTATCTGAAATATCTATAAACTAAATTGACATTTGGAAGGATCATGATAACATTTTAACTGCACGCTAAAATATGCTATTTGAAATTTAGTACCATTAAGTTCAATTACAAATAAGAAATAGGCTGAAACATACATATTATTATTATAGATAAGTGGAAAATAAACAATGTCTTAGATAATTTAAAAATACTTTACACTTTGCCTAGAATATTATCTGTTACATTGTAGTTTACGTAATAATTTCTTAACGCTGAAAACTGACATAAATATTTTCCCTACAATTTGTTATATCAAGACATTACCCGCTTACAAACTCGTGTAATGTAACTTTTAGTGAGACTTAGTCGAGTGGATTCAGCAACTTAAACTTGCAAAAGGTGGAATGCAGAGTAAAAACGGTTTTAATTAACATCCCGCGACAAATTCCAAAGTCAGTTTTGTACACCCAAAAATATGTATTATATAACTATGTATGATAGAATTGTATTACTCGGTATGTAAGGTCCATTTTGAAACAATAAGTAGGATTTTCATGTTTGTTTCATCTTGGAGAACATTGCGACAGCTTAAATAAATACTATCAAAAGGTAAATTCGGAGCTACTTGCGAGGTCCAGGCTGCAATTTTTTGCAAGGTCATGTTACTTTTTCATTGCTTTAAACAACTTTGCAACTATTCCATTGCTATAAACCAAAAAAGTATAAAAATGTATTTTTTTAAATATTTCTTAGTTATTCATTTTGGATTAGAATTTTAAAAGTAATTATTATTAAGCTTGAGAATTACAAAATAGAAATTTTTTTCATTTGTCAAAGTCGTTTTGGGTTCCTTGTAACGTTTGACTTGTGGAGGTGTTATTATAGTGTTACGTATTACTTATATTTAGTCAGAAACATTCATTAACGGCAAAGTATGCGTGCTACGTCAAATTTACTATTAAAAGCGTTAGTCAAATGTAATTTCCTCAAAGTTTTGTGTAAATAAAATAAAGTTTTAAAAAAAACTATGGCTACAATCAATAAACGTCATGAAAAAATTAACTTTTACGTTTTTGGTCGAATAATGATTCGCACCGAATGTTGCCAGCCGCTTTGCCCACATAGTAAACAAAATTTGAGAAATCCATTATTATTCTCATCATTTTATTCGATTCTTTGAAGAAACATTCATAAGGCTTTGACTTGATGTCTGTGGAAGTAGCTCTGGACAATGATTCTTACAATCTCTAGATAATGATAATTATCATTTTGATGAAAAAAATATTAATAATTTAACCTATTATCGTAGGAGTGATACCAAACAAACAAGTAGTGAAATAGATAACTTTATTTTTTTATGTTAATTAAAATTAATGTATTCTCTATAATATTTATTGACCCGATAGTTAGCTAAAACAAATACATACATATAGGCGAAATTTAAAAAAAATCTAATTTGATGTAAATTCATGTATAAACTTTTTATATGTGCCTTTGTCGATATTTAGTACATAAGAATATATGTGCTATAGTAAAATTGCTTGCATATTAGTTTTGTATGTGAGTAGTTATAGTTCAAAAATAAAGTAACAAATACTGTTTCTGAATTTCAATATAAATCATTCATCTCATTCTGTGAAAGAAGTTTATGTGCAGTGCAGAAACGCTTTCGTTCATCGGTTTTTTCGACTTATTTTTGTATATTCGGTTGCCACGTAAAAGCTTTTTCATTTTACAAAGTATGGACATATAAGTCACAATTTAAATGTTGGTAAAATATGTTTTGTTATTCAGAGTGATTTTGAAATAACACCTTACATAATATACATACATTCTTATATTCATAATCGTTTATTATTACATAATTAAATGAGTGTTAAATAAAAGCTCATGTCTGCAAAACATTAATATAAAGGAGACTATAATTATAACTAGCAATTACACAAACAGGAAAAATAAAAATCTTAGATCTCATTATAGGAAAAATACAACCAATTTTTATTACTTTTTTCGTCCTCATTGGTAGCCTGCTTTCACCGATAAAAAACTGCGGTCGGTTGAGCACGTTAAAAGACACATCTCTAATATCAGCAGGTGTATCGTAAGAGTTTCGCATTCTGCACCAAGTGGTGACTTTGAACCAATGAAGTAGCAACAAAGACGAAAAAACATTCAACAACGAGAAACACGGAAACTTTGTATCATATTAATTCCGACCCAGGGACCCAGGGACCCAGGGACGACAGATTTTTTCAAATGGCTCTGAAATTTAAGAAAATTTAAGGTTTGAAATATATTATGTACAATAGACCTTGAATTTTCCACCACTTTGTTACTCATACATACATATGTACATAAAGGCTTAAATGAAACTTATTTACATACAAATTGCCAAAAGAGAATAGATCTCATTAAATTGCCAAAAGGTTCAGAATAAATGAAAGATAAAAATAAATTAATTAATGTTCTATACACAAATCTTGTTTCAATATAATAATTACTGACATTTTAACTGTTACTGTATAAATTTATGGTACCTTCTGTGAAGTTTGCGAATTGACGTTATCTTACGATATCACAGTCTTTTATTTCGAGCGCCTTTGTAAAATTTGTAGCTGGTTGTTTTAGATTGATTTCTTCAATTATTATTAAAGAGACACCTCATCTCATTAAAGACCAACAGTATCTCATTATCAACATTCCGAAGACGATTTTACACTTATTAAAATTTGATTTATTCATGATCGTTATTTATGAACATATAATAATGAAATCATATCTACATAAACCTTTCCTTGTTATATTTACTAAAGATGGGATGTTAAAGAATATGCTTACGTATCGGATTTACATCATTATTTTTTTAATGTAAAATGTATTGAAGTGACAAAGAATGCGATCGCAGACATGAAACATCGAAATTATTTACATATAATAGAGTCTATGAACCTCAATTAGAGTTAATATATATGTTATTATATAATTAAAAAATGGAATCTTTATAATATCATCAATTAAAAATATTACCATCTATTCAATAAGCAAAAACAAAAATAAAACAAAACACTGTCTCAAATGAGTGAGTGTGACATAGCCTTTTCTCCACACAGGTATTTTTGTAATATTTTGATGCATTTGGTATCACGTTCCAAAAACATCAATCTGGCTCAATAATTTGATTCACGGTCATAGACATTTATATGTACTACCATTTAATTTTTTCTTTGCGTAAAGTTAGATAGCGGATAGTAAAGAGCGTAGAAGTTATAAGGGAAAAATTAATTAAGTATAAAGTTATTAAAAAACTACTACTCCGTGTAAAATTTTTGAAACTAAATTTATGAAAAAACCAACAGTACATATGTACATAAACCTTTCAGGATTTCTATACAGGGGGTCCAGAACAAACACATTTACATATAATAAGTCACCCAGTTTACATTTCTTTTAGGTCAACGTTGCTTAACGCATATTAATGTTCTCTATTTACATGATTACTACATTAAAATTAACTACACTTCCCTCTGGACTGCATTAAATGTGCTTTTGACATGCAGTTTTCAGGTTGCACAAAATAAACAACTCAAATTATATCACTTAGTTAGTACGGTAAATACCGTACTTTATTTAAATATTTTTAACACAAATATCTTGCTACAATAACTTTGGTCCAACTAACTCAATTACAAATTTTGGCAAGTGCTTTTTTCAACTCGAAGAAAGGTCTTGCAAGAATTGTACGCTGCAAAATTTAAATATCTTAAAGTTGCAATCACATTTGCAAATAACTTTTCTTTTAGTCTTCACTTGTAAAGTGTCTGACTTTGCTAAATTGTATTTCTTGCCTAAAACTTATGATCAGTTTATTAAGGACAGGTCAATTTATACTTTCATAAAATGTAATAGGAAACTTTATGTATCAATGAAATAATAATTATTTGAATTGTTGTAATTTTTTATAGATATTTAAAACTATAATTAACTCCGAGTAAACTGAAATACCTACTTATTAAAATAATGTGATATTCAATATGTAACGTATTCATATTTTTAATTTTTTACAACATCAAGAAGGTATCTTTATTGAATTTTACTCTAATTTATTGATAAGTAATAATATGAAGATGATAAAATAATTAATTTGTTTTGTAAATTTTAAGACAAGGAGTATGAAAATTAAGTTTTAATAGTAATAGTATTTAGGGTTTCTTAGCTTTTTTTAAAACCGTTATCACGGTAGATGAAATCTAATGAACTGGTAAGGAATAAGTTGAAATAAAATATTAGGAAACGCGTATGAAGTATTTCAAAAAAATAAATAAATTTGAACGTGTATATGCAAAAATCTTTGATACCAGACTTATTCTAAAATGTCAACGCAATAACAGCTCTCAGGTAGAAAGACCTATTTTTATGCATTTGTATTCATTTGAAAACCACTTTCCTTGCTCTAACTCTTATTTTAACTCTTTCTTTTTTCCGTCTAACTCTTATCTGTGTTTGGTTTATATGGGTCCAGCAATGTAGGAGTAGATCTTATAGTAGATTTTGTCCTACGATTAACGAGTTATAAAAAAATATTTAAAAAGCACTCATTATGTGAATTTCTAAATATAGTGATAATGTTTTTTATTTTATAATATTATTATTTATTATTGCTTTCTACGAACATATAATTTTTATTCGAAAAACACATGTAGCATAGAATTTAGTGTTTTCATAGTGTTAGGTTATTTTGTTATAAAATATAATTAAAACCAAAAAGAAAAACATCATCTCAAAGAAATTTTTGTATAAAGAAATTATGTTATCTTACGATTAATATTATCTATACTGATATTATAAATTTGCTGAGTTTGTTTGTTAGAAAACGCCAATAATAGGAACGACCTGCCCAATTTAATCAATTCTTTTACTCTAAGATACGCCATCTGTTGAGGATAGCTATAGGGTATATTTCATTTTAAATTGCTACTTTGTAACAGAAAGTACAAAATTAAAAACCTATTTATGCTTGGGCTGCAAAAATTATTGACAATGCAACACAAAATATTATAGTTTAATATAGTATGTAATATAACTATTATAGTTTAATTGCAATATCTGATTTAGTGTTCATTTTTTTTTAAATCGTGTGAAGAAAGAAACTATGTTAAATGTGTATCGAAATATGAATCTATGTTACAAAGACATTTATTTTGAAGTAGAATACTTTTTGTTTCACCCTGATCAAACATTTCGTTTAGAAGTTATTACTTGTATAAGGTGCTTAGAATTGGATCTTAATAAATAATTAATTATTATTTGCCAAAGAGTTTTATCAACAAATATTTATCTTTAGTATTTAATTTTAAACAAAATTTTTATTGAAATCATGAAATAAATAACTTAATTTTATTTAAGATCTTAGAATAGTATCCCTACTAATATTATAAATGCGAAAGTTACTCTGTCCGTCTGTCTGTTATGTTTTCAAGCCTTCACCGATGAGCCGATTTTGATGAAGTTTGGTGATGAATTGTATGGAGTCCGGGAAAAATATATGGGCTACGTTTTGTCGAGATCACTAATCCCGACCCTGCCCTTAAAACTATACAACTGGACAACTGAAGTATAGTTCGGATTCAGTGGCCGTAGTGGTAGACAACAACTTTGATGTACTAAAACCACACTAATTAAGTAAAACTTTAATTAATTCTTTTTTCTTTAACATTTTTTTATGGAAATCATTTTGCTTTCAATTAATAACAACTTCAAAAGATATTCGTTTCCATTCCGTATAGATTAATACCTTTTATGACTACTTTTTCCAAAGAAACATTATTTAATTTGGAATGCGTTTCTGTAATCTCTATGACGCAATACGTTGTCGGATATTTATAAATTTGAGGATAAGTGGAAAGTGAAGCGATACTTTTGGTATTTTCTTTAAGGCCCGATATTTATTTTCACTTTTGTTTTATTTTTTTAACCATCACATTAAACTTTTTTACTATTTTTTATAGTTAGATGACATCATAATACTCAACACTTTTTTAGAAAATAAATAGAAGCTCTATTTTTACGTATTGTTATATAAGGAAGATCTTTTTTTATATTTAAAAAGTTTTATATTCATCTCCGACATAAGTTAAAGTATTTGCAAAATTTTTCATTCACAGATTACACTTTTGCGTTTACCTATCCAATTACGCTCTACTCCGAGTGTTGAGAGCTCTTTTTATATCTCGGTAATTATTTGCCATTGTCACGTAATGAAACATATAATATGGTAAATAATAATCTTTATAATACGAATAAGACAATTGTATAACTTTTTTTAAAATTTATATACTTATATTTAAGTTATTTTAAGAAATGGAAATTGTTATTTTTACATCTCGATTGTAAACTTTAAAATTTTACTAAACCAAAAAAACCTCATTATTAACCCATACGCTACAATTATATATTATGTTGCTGTTAACCAAAACACGCACTATCGACAAAGTATCGCTTTTACCAAGACTTAGTACATTTTTTAAACAGGCTATAAATTTATACTAATCTTATATTATAATCATATTGCCTCCATACCTTCAAGAAATGTTTTGTATGCCACAAAGTACGCTGTTAACATTTTATAACTTTAAATAACGAAGTAATTTATGTACTAACTGATTTATATCGACTTCAATTGCATTCTTTGATAAATCTTACTAGTATTTTTTTTATATAATTTGAGATTAATGTATATATTTTATTCAGAGCAGACCTTTAATTATGTTGTTTCTCTTTTTATTTCCGTCTCGCGTTTTCCTAATTATTACCAGTCTGACGACGATGTTGTACAAACACATGTCTATGGGCTTTGACAAGCACTTCTGAGTTAGACAGTTATTATAATTTTTCTAATATCAACGTACAAAGAAAAGCTAACATCCATTTGTGTTATTAATTTACATAACTGCTTGTTGTTCTGGACTTCAATGTTATATTTTAATATTAAACAATATATATACATATATAATATAACTATAATATCATATTTTTTATAGAAATTGTCCTCGAAACTGAACAGTTTTAGTTTCTTTTTAATCAATAAGTGTAATAAGTTCAATAAAAATAGCATCTTTTCTTAGTAAATTAAAAATTTCTATTTTTAGATTTTGTTTCATAAATATAGTAGATCAATCAATTAATTCAAGTGATGTCAAGCTTTATGATATCATTCCAACTATTATTCAACGAACGATTGTTCTTTCCTGTTATTATTTTGCTCATAATAACGAAAAAAAAATTGTAAAAAAAAATATTATATAAGTTTATTGGTGTATTAACAACATATATTTTCTTGTAAGATTTCAAAAAAACATACGTTTTAAGTTTATACATAAAATATACCGACTATCAAAATTTCATGTAGTGTCAATTGATAAGTATCAAATTTTATCTGAATTTGAGGAAAATATTACATTCTTTATATTACTAAAAGAAACACTTTATAGTTAACTATTTTTAATATTTTTCATCCTGTTGCTTAAAGGAAGTAGACTGAAAATGTAGAATCAGAGATTCAAAAGGGCGGAAAATGGTCTTTATATGTATTGTAAAACTTTGAATACATCATAAGACCTTCTTCTTCTTCCTGGCAATTTCCCAGCTTCAGCCAGGGTCTGCCTTACTTGTTGTGAACAGTTTTGTCTAATTGTTTTTATGACCGGCCGCCTGCCTGACATCAACCCTCTTTGGGAATGCATTAATCAGTGATGTCTAAATACTCTTAGAAAGTATGTGTGACTCGGGATAAGACCTTCGTTAAAACAATATTGTATAATAAATGGTAGACGTATAATTAGAAATATTGCTATATCATTTCTCCTCAAAAACGGTTCTGACTATATACTGTAATATATATTAGCGTTTTTATGTAATCTTAAATTATTCAGCTTGATAATTGTATTCATAAGGGCCCCTTTAAAAGTTTCACCCAATTGTCTAAGTCCGTAATGGGACTGTTAAGACCTTAATGAGTCTACAGAGTAGAGATATTTGTGGAATACATTTATTCGTTATAATATATTTTTTTATGTGTTTTAACTTTCTAAAGATATAATTTATATGTATAATAATCATCTATATGAAATTACAATTAAATAGTTACTTGAAATTACTCTAAAGTGATTCATATTGCAAAAACCAATAGTTAGAATTCATATTTTTGTATATTAGTAATATTTGCAGTACATAGGTTTTTCTGATATAATTACAAATTAAATACAAATATTTCAATTGACTTTATACAGGGTGACTGGTGAATTACTATCGATACTTGAGGACGTGATATTTGACGATCATATATGACAAAATAAAAATTAATATAACATAAATATTAATAAACTTCTAAGTAAAGTTAACCAAAAGTTATGTAATTAATTACGCATCGTGTGAACACCCTACAGATTAGGTATACACACACACACACGCGTGCGGCGGCGTGGTGTTGTATCAACACGCCGCCGCACGCGTCCACACTTGGAACACTTGGAACGTGTCCACACTTTATTTATTTATACGGAAATTTGGTCAAAAACTAAGTACCTATTTTTTTACATAATTCGAATGAGAATCATGTACTGAGTATTCTCCTTAAATATTGATAGTAATTCACCAGTCACCTGTATAATATTATGTATTAAACAAAAGAATTACAATAATCAACAAAATATTTGGTCCCATCAAAGAGTATACGTATATAAAAGGTAAATTCGATATTTTTTTTATTTCCTAGTCGGATATTAGTTTCGGAAACTGTAAATTAAAATGTTAGTAATTCATTATAATGATTGTTACTAAGAAACAATATGAACATCGCGGATGTGATAGACGTTAATGTCTCACATGACTCAGTTTAGAGGCCCAAGAACATTTTTTTTTTAATTTATAAGAGTATATAAACATTCAAAAATCGTATTTATTTATTTATAATTATTTGCATACAAAATTACTTAAAATCTTACTATAGAGGTCCAATTTTATACACCAAACAGTTTAACATATGTAACTATTTCACGAAATCATATATAATTTTGCCTATATCGCATAAATTCTTTTAAGTAATATAGTATAAATTAATAGTGATTTTAAAACACGGTTCCGAAGATGCATATTTCTGTACTACCAATGCAGAATACTTTATATAATAGCTATTTTTTTTAATGACCGAGCATTCTGAAGCAGTATTTCATTTAGATCATTTAGAAATTAAACTCATAAATTTTCAATATATCATATGCTTAAAATATACCTGAAATCAACATAAACATTTATTTTTAACCGATTTTTTTAATTTAAATTATTCCAGTCATAAAAAGATGAAAACATATTGTACCTAAATATGCACTATACACTGTACTACTATACACTGTAACGCGCAAATACATATATATCTATTTACGCATATATAGGTTAACACACATGGACGCTTTGAAATGTATATTCCTATTTGTTTTTACAAAATATCAACAATTTCGCCAAATGAAAGAAAACTCTATTAATTTGCATCGGTTTTTTGTGGAATTGTAAAAAGATTTAAAATACTTATATACAGTGAAAACTTTGTACATAAAACCGCAGTATAAAGAGCTCTCTTATTTAACAAATGTTTAATAAGCCCCTTGAATTGTTGTAAGAGTTAACATTAAATATAGTTTAATTAAATATAGTTTTACTCTATATATATATGATTCTAGTAAAGTAATCAAACTTCCAAAAAAGTGTCTATATCTGTAATAAGCGAATTTTATCAAACAAAATCCTTAACAGTGATTCTCCACCAGTGTATGACCTATAATCATATGATATAATATTGACATCACGACATTTCAAAACAATTTTGTTTTATATCCTTGGAATTTAACATTTTAATGTTATGTTTATACTAATTTATTAGTTAAATAAATGATGTTAAAACTTAGATATGTACTTTTACAAATTTAACTGCATTGTTAATCCCAAGGAAAAAAATATAAAAATACATTAAGTTATTTGTTTAAAAATATACCATCACTTTTAAATACATATTTCTGACTTTGATAAATTTAATATAACAAACTTTATTGTCTCACTTGAATGTAATAAACTCCACTTTAATGAATTACTTGGTATAATCAATATTTATATTATTTATTATATTATTTATTCCCGTCAGATGTGGATACATATATAAAAGACCTACAAAAAATGTACCCCTTATAAAAAGTTTCGAATATTAAAAACTATATACTGAAAGATTTTCAAAATTAAAGACTGGCAAAATATTTGTCATAACCATAGTTGGATCTAAACAAACTACTCTGCTTTGTGACCGATTTGTTTGTCAAAAAGATACCTATACCTTTTTTCAAAGGAATGTCAGAAGGGTATGTTTAGCTCTCCGCGTTAGGCCTAGAACTATCCATTAAACTCAAACGGTAACCCTCATCGTCTTATCATATCATCACGGGGTCGCTTGCGCATTCAACTAAAATGCTCAGGTGGAAATCAACTAAGATGCTCAAATAAATGTGCATCGAGTAAGGTAAGGAAGCGTCTTGCATATTTTCGCCTTAAATTAAAATCACCTTCAAGGTTCACCTTCGATAAAGAGAAAAACGAATTTAGCGACATATTAATTAGACTTAAAAGTCAATTACTGTGTACTGAAGTTATTATGAATACCGGTATTAACTTAAGCGACGCACAGAAATGCATTATTACAATGGAAAAATATGTCATCCGAAAAATATTTTATAAAAGAACACTGAATCGTTAATAAATTAAGTCAAAAGACCATGAAAAGTATGTTTTAATTTTAGAAAAAAATTGGAATAACAAAATAAAAAGAAACGTCAACTTTGAGAGAAAAGGTCCGGAATAACGTATCAAGCAACTTGTAGGACAATGTTACTGTTAAATGATATAAATAAATAAGTAAATTAAAAAATCTGCTGGTTAGTAATCACTTGCGATGACCTCGTTATCGATACATGTTGAAAGGAAGGGGATTCTTTGATCAAACCATAAATTATGTAGGACAATTTTTTTTTCGAATAATTTCGATAATTATCATAAGATTTAACATATAGGTATTAAATAAATCCAGTTTGTAATAAATTTTGGAAAATTATCAAATCAACATATTTTATCTCTACTAGCTAAGTTAGCTACCACAATCAAGAAATATCGCAAAGGAAAAAGTTGGGCGTCTCAATGAAACGAAGCTACTCACGGAAAATTAGCTTATTAGTAATGAAGTTCAAAAAACAGCCATGGATCATGGACTATTACTTTTTAAAAAATAATAAAAAAAATCTTGGGGTGTTAAAGCTTAGCTATCGTTAATCTATTACAGCTCGTATATGGACTGGTTCAACCGAGGAAGCACCACTTTCTGACAGAAGATCGGAGCAACGTAATCTTTAATTTTACGTTTCGTCCTATAACTGAGAGAGCTCTTTCCATTTTCCCACCCTTTCCTGTCCCGAGATGTTAATGTGACCTTCTGCCCTGCTTCAACCTAAATCTATTTTGAGGCTCTGACCGTGTTTAATTGGCATAGGGTCCAGGGATACCCTGCCACTACGGTTGGTTCGGAGGCTCTGCAATACTCCGTGCCAGTAACACACAAAACTTGACTTTTATTTCACGGATCACGGGCAATGCTCTATGACAAGATAGTTATGGGATCATTACTATCCATTATTGATTTCACCTCAAAAGCGGCAAATCATCGGCAATACCATGTTGCAGATATGCATTGGTACCAGTAACTATTTTCCATCAGGTAGGCCGTCTAACGTTGCTCCTTTTACCAAAAAAATGCTTTTGTTAAATTATTCTATCACTTATTTTCAAAGACGTCATATTACACTATTGTGCTTAGACCTAATAAGATCTGGTCAGTAAAGAAGGTGTTTAAAATTATTATTTTTTTGTATTCACCGTAGTATTTATTAATTGGGATTGGATCCTGTTAAAGGATTTTATCGAGAGAAATTTTCATTATTTACATGAATATGTAAGTTTAACATATATATATTTAGAATTGTTAGGCTTCATGTTTTTCTTGATAATTTGTCACTATATAAAATTAAGAGAAAGTAATTATTATTATTGCAAAACAATACCTGGAACTATTAACGGAAAACTGTCTCGATGAATATCAGTGACAATTGTAGCCTGAATGTCATAAATTCATTAAACAAATTTGTAAAATATTTGTGTGAGGGGTTTGAATATTGATAGATTTTCGTCAGTCATTTATTATAATATGAAAAACTCTATCTAGCTTTAATTTACATCCAATTTACCTTACTATCCAATTTATTCCTACGTACCTGGCCTTGTTCTTAAATTCGCACTCCGCATCAACAAAGATCAAATATTAAGTAACTTGTATATAATATTATATTCACTTCAATTTTTAAACAGAAATAAGGGTTGAAAAAATAATTGCTTCAATGTTACAGTCCTTGTCAGTCTAAAATAATTTGACTACAATTAAGGATTAAAAAATGTTATGCTTACGCCTAACTAGGCGTGTATATGTGATTTAACTTGCAAAAATTTCGGGAGTGAAAATATTTTTCTGTAACATTTTTTTTTCAGTCGTTGATTTATTACGTTTAACGCACTTTTTTCAATTTTATGAACAAAATTCAATGTGAACAATTTGTTACAGGACATTCAGTGTTCATTTTCATGGAACAAATTTGTTATAAACAATAGAATTCCAACACTGGATTCACAATACATATATTATGTTTAATACAAATTGAAATACCAAGTAAGTAAACTGTTTTTATCTCCACAGACAGTCCATTATCTTCTATCACTGGCACGGTCACAAGGGTGTCATCGGTTGTGGGAGGAGAGGCAAGCCTACCTTGTGATTCGCGCCCTCCTCTACGCAACGATAGCCTGCTCCTTGTGGTGTGGTACAGAGACGACCATCCTGTATACAGGTAAATCAGGAGGATGCTTATTCATTTCATAGTTTCCCCAGAGAATTATTAGGGTGATTGGAATAAATAGAAAATATATCTTATAAAGAAAAATAAACAATTTTGTATGATTGCGAACAGGTAATCCTAACAATGTTGCATGTTATTAGTCAGTTATAATAAGAGTTGGTACATAAAGTCAAGATATATTGATAAAAAAAAAACATTAAAAGTTTAAGACATTATTATAAAAATAATTACGGAATTTATTTATAAAGTAGTACAGAAATTCCAAGTAACGACCTTCAACAAACGGTATTAATATACGTACATAAATAGCTTAGAGAATTTCTTCGAATATCTTTCATCTTTTAAAAGATATTATTTAGGAGTAGTATTAGGAAATCACATTATTAAAGTAAAAAAATTAAATAACGCAATTACAAATCTGTCGAATAAATCTAATCTGGATTAAAGTTTACATTTTCTATGAAGAAATTTCACGACAAATAACCTTTTTTGGTAAGTAAACCAAACCTCTCCATGCAAAATCTGGCTTTTGGGTGGAAATTCAATTTACATAGGATGTAATAAAGTACAGTGTACTACACAATTTGATTAGTATTAAATGTTATGATTAGAAGTCTAATTTGTTTGATATCTAAAAGTTCTTGGAGTGAGACCACTTTTTACATAAAAAAACAACTATCGAAATATCATAACAGATTTCATCCCAATCGTTTTAAATCTAATAAAATTTACTGAATAATTATTATTAATAATAATATTTAATTAATTTTAATATTTTGTGACTTTAAAATTATTAAATTTATTAATAAACAAAATTTTATGCTCCTCCGTCTTTCTTTTCCTTGAGAACGGATTCTATGAAATAATTTAACATACTTATTTCAAGTATTTAGTTTATTTCAAATGTATTTTTAGGTGTAAAATAATATTTGTATTTAAAAAGTGATTTTAATTACTTAAAAATTTATGACTTTCCTTTTTGATATTATTTTAAAATACTTTTCAGCAGTTTGTGTCACCTAAAATGTTCTAAAACTACGGCGTTTTACTTAAACGTTATACAAAGGCTAAAAATACTTTTCACTAAAGAAAAACAGAAGCAAGCTACACTTGTTCAAACAGCTTCGAACGTGGAATGTTACTGTGGAAAAGTGTTAAAAACTACATGTGTTTCCACAGACAGATTACGTAAAACAAGGAAAAAGACACGCCCAATATTATGAACTTCAACAAAAGGGCCAACCCTTTTATATTTTACTATAAAAAAGCTCATCCAGCATAAAATTTCCGCTATAAGCCTTTATTACCTAAGTAATATATGTATTATGATTTATGAGTAACCACATTGCACTTCTGCGAATCTGAATAACAAAATAGCTAGTTGTCGTTATATTTTCAAGATTTCTCAATTATTGCAAAATAAATAAATTTCCTTAAATTTTTTAACAAGAATTAACCTCAGCAAATTTGGAATATAAAAAAATAATTGTACACCACACCGATTTTCTTAAAAAAAAATAATAAATAAAAGATACACAATTGTTATTTCTACCAAAACTTAAATTTGGTCATGCGCAATTTATAATATTTTATAAAAATGTTAGTTAATTTTAATAAAAATATAGTTAGTTAGCTTAATAAATAAGTAATAAGTTTAGCGTTTATTTATATTTCTATTCAATGATTCAGGAGTTTGTGGTTTATTGTACTGCAAAATTGTTTGTCAAAGTCGTAATTACCTTTGCCAAACCATATATAAACATATTACTGTTATTATTTGTCTAAGTATGTATAAGGAAACCATAATTCTATATCGGTATGTGATTAAGTCTATCGCAAAATTAATATTTACCTATTTAGATCAACAATTTTTGAAAGTAATAAATTACAAACATATATCGATACATATAAAAATCTCATAAAATTCTCTATCTTCCTTTATGTGCCTATAGTAACGTTTAATAACAAACATTTTTTTCGTTAAAGTGTTTGTAAACATATAAACGTTCAGTCTATCGACTTGTATTCACGCTAGGCTGTTACAGGTCTAAATCAGGGTAATAAGTTGTTTAAATATCAGCGGAGCTTGGAACGAAATGTTTTGTGAAATAGAACCCATCTCGTGTGCAGCGTGTCTACAAAGTTTCAACTATCACTAGTTTTGTGGAATAACTCCAAAACTCATTTTTTAAGGAATAAAACTACGATGTGTTACATTGACTTTCAACTTTGGGAAATTACTTGTCCATATTTATAATTCATTAAGAATTAAATTATAAGTGACAAAATGTATGTAAGTATTTGGTTTGTGTTATTAAATAAGTTACTGTATTGTCCGCATACAGTTACATATAACAAGTAGGACATACATAAGTAGTTCCAATGAAATATACATATTTCTTCTATATGAAGCAATCCTATAGTTTGTTCTATCTATTCATCGATAGTTAATTCGGTTTTAATTTGACGTGTTTTATTTTTATTGGACTGCATTACTTTTTACAAATCATATGTATGTTCGTATAAAAACAAATTTAACGCAATGACCTTCTAGATTATGTTCTCATATTAATTATATATTTGTTAATATGAAGACGTAGGCGAAATTTATATCTAAATGAATATTTTCTCAATTTTTTTAACATGTACTTATACCCTATATCAAATTGCTGAACTAAAAAGTCTCTTATATTGAATTTAATGAGAGCTAAACGAAAAATTTAAATTAACGCTTATCAGGCTCGTATAAAATTTTAAAGAATTTTATGCATACTATTATAGTCACCTTCTAGATACATTTACTCAGATATACATACATATATTGCTATCCTTATCTAGAATTCCACTACGTTATTTGTTTTGTTTATATCAAAAGCTAACTTAATCACGTCAAAAAAAAAACTACATAAATTCATTTTATTTTCCTTACTTGATTATAATTATCGTTTACCATAAGCATAAAAATAAATATTTGATTTAATAATTATATAAAGAAAACTAAAATTACGTGCTATTTCCTTAACGTAGGAAGAAGTGTTATTTATTAAATGGTAAAATCAATTAGCAAATTGCTTTTTTTACCTTGTTCCTATTATGTAGTAATTTAAGAAATGCTTAACCACTAATTGTTATTTTAACTTGATATTAGTTTATAAAACGGTAATAACGTTATTTAAAAAACGGTTTATTATTTTATGTACATAATGTGATTAAACTAACGCAAATGAAATTTAAAATGAAAACGCACTTATTTGAAGAAATTATTTCATATTCAAATCGAGCAGTCAATTTAAAAAATATCACAAAAGTTAAAAAGTAGTATGTATTATAAGCACCTAAAAACTACTTACACGAAATGTATATATAATTTATTTTAATTTTTATATCATCAATAGTATTTTGCTCTTTTGAGAACATTTAATTTCATTTACCCTTAAATGCTATTGTAATTTTCATTTTTAATAATTCAGCTTCCAATTTCTATTAATCATTCCCAATAAAGGTGCGTCAGCAATTTGCTTTATTGCTTCGAGTGAAACCAACCAAAAGGTTACAAATCTTTATTTAAATCGTGCAAAATTGTTCTAGTGACGATGAACCATACATATACCAAAACAGATGCCGTATTAAGGTATTGGAATATTATAAGTATTGTTATATTATTTTTATTTCAAATTATCAAACACTTTTTGGAATAAGAATTTGTAAGGAGTTTTTTCTGTATTTCTGCAACATATTGTATAGATTCATACATATTATTATATTATTCATTTGAATTATATTATATACAAAAAAAATCTTAATATTGTACTACTTTTAATTATTTCGAAGGCATATAATGATTCCGAGTTTTGTGAGAAACATGTTTGAGAATCAAATTTCCTCTATATATAATATAATTATTTGTTCAGGTTGCTACAAAACAAGTTGTTTCATTGTTAGTAGAAGATGTTAAAGGAAGCAAATTAAATAACTTTTTATTCGGCATTTTTCTATAAACCTTATTATGTTTATTTTATCAACATTAAAAATTTAATAATTTGCTTCATATTGGTTTTCACTTGTTCGTTTCGGCGAATTTGCACCTGCGGCTTTATGAGCTGTAACAATGAATTTAATCCGGTAATTACTAAAGCTCTTCGTTGATACAACGCTAAGTAAATAAGGATATATTGTTGCTGGATTATTTGTATCCCTTTTTAATTAATACAGCCATTGAAATATAAAGAGCTTTATTAATGAATTCTTTAATAACGAGACCGTTTTATACAAGTTTATAAATTTTGTTCATAACATTTTATCCTACTGATAATTGAAATGCGAAATTTATTATACATATATTTTATTTTATTGTTTGCCAAAGTTGCTGAAAACAACGAGTATTTAATATTTCATACAGTTTATTAATTACTTATGTCTATAATCCGTGTCATTTGTGTCAAAAGTATGTAGTATCTAATATATTGAATGAATCTCCATTGAGAATTTAACCCTTCACAATCTATAGATATTTAACTTTATAGGCTAAGGATACAGCTACCCTTCTAAGTCGGAAAACTGGGTCAGGCTACCACAACTGGATGTAACATTGCAGGCTTGATTAACTTTAATTATTATTTTTATAAGAAAAATCATATTTTTTTATTAATTTCAAAAGTTTTCATTACCAATTCTTTTGTAAATAATAATTTCGAAATATAATTCTTACATTTTTTGGATTATATTTTTCCAAAAAAGAACATTTCCAATATAATAAAAATAACAATATTCATTGAATACCCGCTGAAGAGGTATTAATCAAGTGTGGCTTCAATATAATTACGGCTGTTATTATGACCTTTATATCGAACTTTATCAAATACTAGTAAACCCGGCGAATTCCGTTTCGCCACCAGAAGGCTTTTATATGTATAATATTTCGTTTGGCGATTAAAAGATGAAGATTATTTTTTTTGATTTATATTTGAAAAGGAAAATTTTTATTTCATTTCACAAAAGTAATGAATTCATTTCGATTACAAAAATGAAGTGTTATTTAGTTGAACTTCTCTAAGTAAATGAAAGTGAATCCAAAGTAGATACCGAATCGGAGTGTACGTGTATACGTGTCCGCAAATTATCCGTTTCATTAAAGTGCTCCTTTGTAAACCACATTTTTTGTTTTTTGGTCTAACATTAACACAAATAAAGCGGATGGTTTCCAAACTCGTGAACAAGCAAAATATAACTGCCCATGCAAAAAACAATGATTTTCTAAATTTATCCCGCAAATGCTAAATGATTTTAAGAGTTCAAACTACAAACACAATACCGGTCTGTCACATGAAATTAACTGAGAAGAGAACAATGAGTAGCTGTCAAACAATGTATCATGCGACTGCACCATTTACTTAAAATATTGATTTGTAGTATGTACATGTATGATGATGTATGATGGCGCTGTATGTGGCATAAGATTTTCCCCATTTTCTGTTGAAATTTTTGTTGTCACGGAGCCCGACACCTTTCCAACGAATGCAAAACTGTGGGAATTGGTTTTTTCGTTCTGAAGTTATAGCGTCAAGATGGAAAACCGAACTTATTTTTATATAGTACATTTCTTACAAATATCAAATTGTCATTCATACGTCATTACATATCTGTCATTATACGTCAATTGCATAGCTGTCAATTGTGTTTCGTTATTCCACGTTTTATAGTGACTGACGTTTCATATCAAGTCCCACGAGAATGCTGTCGAACGGGATAAAAAGTATCTTATTGCAATTTCCTGGTTCTAAACTACCTCCCTGCCAATTTTCAGCTAAATCGGTTCCCTTGTTCTTGAGTTATAAGTGGAGTAACTAACACGACTTTCTTTTATATATATAGACTAGTTTTTGCCCGCGACTTCGTACGCGTTTGTTTGGTAATATATGTAGGTATAGCTGACCAGGCGAACTCTATTCCGTCTTAGAGGCCATAAATAATCAGGTTTTTCCTGTTTCAATCAAACAAAATGATTGACATAGTAGTTAGTTGTCAAATGTAATGTCAAAAAAAACGTTTGTATGGGCAATAGAAAAGGGCTATTTTTAGGGTTTTCCTGGCTATTATTCCAATTTTTCTCACCTTTTAAACCTTCCCTGGACTTCCAGGAGTATTTCAAGTCTAAAATTAGCGAAATCGGTTTAGCTGTTCTCGAGTTTTAGCGAGACTAAGGAACAGCAATCCATTTTTATATATGTATATAGAAGATATAAACATACATGTACTATATAATTTTAAAATATTATTAATATTTTCCAAAATAAATAATTTAATCTCAATAAATAAACAATTTTTATTCTTTATATTATGTTTTTGTGTAACAAAATAGATTTTCAAATATGAAAAGAACAGATTTTTAATATAATACCCCAAATTAATTGTCCATGAATTTAAAATTCATATAAACTTTTGGTTGGCGTGATTCCAGATATTTGTAGCTATCGGTTTCAGTTTGACCTAATCGATCTAAGTGATCTAATCTAAGATCATACGGTTCTGTGAAGGGAATTAACTTTCTATAACATTGTATAATGGGTTATAACAATGGAACTTATTACTTTCTATAAGAATCACCCTTTGACAAAAATATCACATTGTTGAACTAAATGTTTCGCTTTTCCTATAAGGATTTACTTCAATGAAATCTTCAAGCGATATTTATTTTGATATTTTTTTTGTTACCAGACTTAAATGTATACTTTTATCTATTGTGATTTTTTTCTAGAAATCTTTAAATTTTAATAAAATGCAACGAATGGAAATGTTTACCATATCTGTAATTTTTTTTAAGTTGTATAATATCATAAATAAAAACTCTTATAAATAAAAACAACTTCTTATACTATTTTGAACACATCTGAGTAAGTCTTAAGATGCTCTTTCATTTTTATCTTTACTTATAAGTAAATCGCTTGTGAACTCCTGATATGTAGCCATAAAATGCAATGTAGCTCTGGAAAACACACGGTTTCCTATAAATCAATTTCTCCATATTTGCTCTTCCTGAGATGACTAGGCATTCAAATACTTAAATAATTTGAGAGGTCGGTAAATTCCAATGTTTATAAAAATCGCTTTCTGTTACATAAAGAAAAGAAGTTCAAATGTTAACCGAAAATTCATTACAAATAGCAATATTTATATAGTTTAGTAATGTAAAACATCAAGGTAAAGTTGACTTGATGTGAATTTCAGACCACGGAAAAGATAATAATTTATAAGTTAAAAAATCTCCTCTGATTTTAGTTATATGACACAAAAGAAGTAACTTCTAATAAACAGATTGTATTTAAAAAACGTATAAAAGGATTTTATAAATAACAAGACTAATATATTACAATTATAGCTTAAGCCTCCACGCTTAGTTCTTATTAGAGGATATCGTATTCCGTATAAATGATAATTGTACGTGATCTTCGTTCCTCATTTAGGTAAATTACAACTATTTTATGTAAACAGTTGGATATTTTACTATGTACAATTGTGATGATTTAATTGTATATAACATTGTTCTTGTAAACAATAGAAAATATTATGTAGGACAGCAAAATCACGAAACATCAACTGTCAAGCCTTTGGGTTACAAAGCATCTCGGCTCCAACTAAATCAGACACACGTATGAAATGAATTGCTTGTACATATAATATTAAAATCCCCAACCGACAATTTTTAAGGCTCAAGCCGTACCTACATTATTCAGAACATGGGATAACGTATAGCTCTCTTTATTACTTTACGTTATTACGTAAACATAAGTTTGTATATTTTCAAACAAAACTTTCTATGTCTGTTTTTCTTGTTTCTAATACAAAACCAACAAAAATTAAAAAAAAGTTATTTACATTTTCAATTTCTTAAGACAAATATATTTGTATTCTTAAAATCATTCAAAGTGGGTGATATATCTAGATTTAGACATCCAGTTATAATTAATGTTTATACTTTTATTTGTAATCCCTTTATACAGGAATTACAAAACTTGATAAAAGTTTGGTTCCGTTTGTTTGGTTTAGCATGATATTACAGCAATTTTTATTTATAGGGATATCTCTATCTCTTTACTAAGATCACAAAATCCTTTTTTCAGCTTCCAAAATATTTTAATTATGAAAAATGTTTACTGACACTACTCTCAATGATACAAAAAAAAGAATAATACTTAGTATATACATATGTCTTTATAATTTAATATGAAACGTATTGCATTTTGTTTTGTTTCCATTAATTATCTTTATTTAAATATCTTAGAATCATACTTAAATTCCCTAAATTTATACAAGAGTCTACTTTTACAGTCTATTTTTATTCTTATATACCTTTGTTTTAGTGAACTTAATTCCGAGAGGCCATTAACGGGGCGACTACGTTAAGCGCTGGGCAAATAAAAGTCTAAGGTAAAGAGAAAATTTATTACTTTATTAATGTAGCCGACATTTTAACATACTTATCTTAATGAAGTTATTACAATATTACATCGTGGACATAAATAAATTATATTGGTAATAGGTAATCATAATTGAACTATTTAAGCAAATTAAAAATGTGTAATTGTAACTATGCTTTAGAGGTGTACGGAAGATTATGATACTAAAGATCAAATTAATGTTACTGATTTATTTGAGTAATGGTTTTTCTTGGATTTCACTTCATGTTGCTCTTAAATTCGATTTTTTAATTTTTGCATATAAAACAGCAACTATGACAGCAAGCGTTTCTTACTTTTCGTATCCAATTTCAAAGTTCAAACAGACAGAATTCCGATCCAAAAATTTATTTGTCGTATTGCATTTCACATCAATGCAATAATACTGACTTTGTGGATATAAATTATAATTTAATCAAAGTAAATGTAGTGAACAAATTAATAAATTGACTTACAATTAGAATATAATAGTGAAATGCAAAATAAATAAACGCTTATTATGCTCAGATATTTTTAATTAGGTCGTTTTCAAAATTATTGTTATTTTTACTGCATCACCTATGTAGCAATAATAATTATAATTCAACAACATTAAAATTAATTTAAATTTTATGACTGAAAATAAAATTATTAATTTACTATATAAAAAAGAAATTGTCTCATATATATTCTTATTAGACAGTGGTTGGTGCAGATGCAGAAGGTGCAGATGGTGAACACACTATCTTAGTAACAGCCCTGCTACTGTAGTTTTGACGAAATCCTAATTATTACTTAAAACGTTGAAGATTGTAAACAATTCCAATACTCAATTGTGCACATAAGGTTGGGAAAAGTTTATCACTTTTCCTTCCGATGAAAGAAAATTTTATAACGAAAGGTTGGAGGCCCACCATGCCTTTCAATGTGCGATGATAATAATAAATTAATATATAAAAAAATTTACGGTTACGAGAATCCATAAAGAAAAGATACGAGAAATGTTTATGTTTTTGAACCTGACGATATTCTGTTATGCGCAATTTAAGCAGCCAGCCTTAATAATGAGCATCAAATTCCGCTTAAAATACTATGGTAAAGGAAAATGGTCTAGAGACACATAAGCAGCCTCACTGAAATGCTTTAACCATTGAGTCATCTCGTGGTTACCACTATCTGAATGTTAGACCGTAGTATAAATTCTTTTATCCACATTTGTGTTGACCATTATCTAAATAGTAGAAAATGTACGCTTTTCAAAGTGACACAGAAGCTGATAGAAGATGTCTTACACATAATGCTACGCTGAGAAAGATATATTCAAGAGAACACCTACATAGGTATGTAAGGTACGCCGCGTCTGTGAGACATAGAATCTGCGTCTTCATCCAAAAAAATGCCATTTTTCTTAATGGTCTTAGGGAGACAATGGAGTGACAAAAGTTTGCAAATATTAGAATTAATTAGTGCACTTTGAACAAGAAGAATTGAAGACACTGTACAAATTTACACTTCTTTTAATTAGTCCACTAATTAGGTACCTTACTGATTACGGGCAACGAGCGGAGCAGCTGTGTTCAGAATTAGTTACCCTCTAGGTAACTTGAAAACTTGACACAACAAAGTGGTAGCCTCTGATCGAGAAAATTATAAACCTTATCTGAAATTATGAAATGTTATAAAAACCTTTTACAGCTTAAAAAAAAAGTATAAAACTTAATATAGAATATTTCTTAATAAATATCTATTCATTGAAAAGATATTTATTGAGAAATATATTAGCTATGTCAGATTTTCTCGATTGAACGGAATTTTGTATTATACTTTATTGAATCTAGGAACTATATTAGTACTGAGAAATATTATAAAGGAAAAGTATAGGTTTAAATAGTTATCAAAAAATGATAATAATATGTAATAAATAAAATTTTCAAAGAAGTTTTCACGTGACTGACGCTATTTGAAAATGACGGCACTCGACATTTTTGCTCATAAATATAAAGTGTTAATTCATAACAATCTTTGCTAAAAATTCTGTTATAGAGCCAAATATTTTATTGTACCTACATACATTTAGCGAAACATCTAATTTAGCATAAAGTAATCGGCCAAATTACTTGCGACCACATGGCCGCTTCAATATTTCCAGAATAATCAAACTTACAAACAAAAAGTACTTATATCATCTTATATTACATTGATATTTTTTTATTATGTAAGCTTGTTTTGAAATTGATCAAAAGATTTCAAAGTTAACACACATGAGAAAATTTTATAATTCGCTCGAAGCCATTTAATGAAACTTTTGAAAGTATGACGGTTGAACATTCTTATTGGAAACAAAACTGTATTACCTAATATTAGCTGCAGGAGTTGTTCAAGGTAAATGATTGAAGACTTACTTCTGCTCTTAAAATTTACAGGAATTTTTAAGACACATTAAACCTAAAGCTACAAGATAAAGCTTTAAAGAATGGTTACTTATAATAAAATTTTAATCTCTATTAGGCATCAAGGACAAAATTATTATGATGGGAGTCGAAGGACATGTAACTTCAAAATATCTTGTATCTTATAGAGGAATTTCTAGGATTTGAGAACTCGAAAGTTTTAAACGAAAAAACATAAGTAACATAATTGTTGTTTATTTCATAGCGGGAAAATATTACCGAAAAGTCTCGGAGAATGTCTTAATGATTGTCGTGATATATTTAAATGTTAAAATTACCTTGAAATAGAGGAAAAGGAACCTCATAAAGGTCACGCACTGGCATTTGGGTTTACTTTTTGAAAACTGGGAAGCACACAGAGAGGAATGTTGATTCATCGTTTTTATATTCCCATAAATGTAAGAATCAGAAAACGATAGTTTACAATCACAGTATAACGCAATATAACGCAATTTAGATTAATTTTAATACAAAAATAATAAGCAAACCTTACCAGTTAATTAACTAATGCATTTTAAACATAAAAAAATAATTTGGGTCAAAACCGGAAACAATCTCAGTCTTTGAAAATTTAATAAAAATAATATAAAATTTAGAAGTTAATTTAATTTAGATGAAATTGGCTTGTTTAGTAAACTGTCCCATATTTTTCGAAATTTTAATCACGTAATAGTACGCTAGTGAAAAAAATGATTAGTTTACTGTGAGTTTAAATATGGATCTAATGAATTAGGATTGATTGCATAAATTACCTATTAAAAGCAAAAGATAATGCTGTCTTATGAATTAATATTGTAAGTGAAATTTTGTACAAATCACCTTTTATAAAATATGGCAAAGAGGGAATTTACACAATTTTTATTGCGTGATATATTCTTTTTTGATCTTTATAAACGTTTTAACTTTAACTCAATATATTTTTATGTATTTTTATATTCTTTATGGAATAATATTATAACAGTTCTAATTTTGTTTATTTCAAAACAAGTTTAAATTTTCTATATTTGAGGATAAATTTTTCATAACATTAAATTATAAAAAAGGCTTAAAATAACATTAATATAATAAGTCATCGGAGATGAATATTTTGCTTGCTTAATTTTCCTCTGACCTTATTGTCCAATAAAATTTGACATCTTTTTTGTGTCTATGCTGCAGCCGTTTTTTTTTAATTTGACTATTTATTACAACAAAACATACTTTAAGAGTCGAATTATTGTCCTTCGTTAGTTACCACTCATCTCTCAGACAGTAAGTGAAACCCGCGGCTAAAAACCTTATCCAGCCATCTTCTCTATTGAAATTGGGGTGTTTTTTTAATTTCAATGGAACCTATCAAACACCTGGGATCCTCTTCTTAAAAATATAAAATTCCATGTCCGTGACCACACCCCAGGACCTCGAGAAATCGTAAGCGCATTCTGCCGGCATCCAAAGCGGTTCGAAAGAAGAATAAGAAATCGATGGCGGTAGGTGATAAAAATAACCAGACCAACTGACAAACACTCACATCTCGTCTGCCCTTAATCACGGTTGCTGAAAAGTAGCCGAAATGTCGGGAGTATGTAGTTTATAATCAAAAATAAATACGCGAAGTAAAATCCGAAAATATTAGTTTCATTTAAATGAGTACTCGCGAAAATCTTAGATCTCAATCTGTTGAGTTGATAAAAAAATTTATTTTTTTTTCATATTTAAATAAAAAAGCAATACTTTTAGCAAATTACGACAATTCAGTTAAAATTCGGACATATTAATGATTAAGTTATATCATAGTAGGGTTATATTTCCGAGTTATTATATTTAGGGCCGAGTCTCACACATCCCTTCCGGCCCCGCCAAGGCCGGTTGGACGGCTCGTAAGAAAAGTTTCCCTGCGACATCAAAAAAAAAGGGTTATATTTACAAATGTTCAAAAAAAGTGTTTGACATCTTTGTTTAATATATTTCAACTACTACAGCCATCTTTAATTTATGCACTATGTAAATTTATAACAACTAAACCGAAATAGAAACAAAAGGTATTGTACCTATATTCTACTCACTTTTGAATATTACTAAGCTTAGATATATTATAAAGTGTGATTTGTTCTACAAAAAAAATCATCACTAATCAACTTAACCTATTTTCAATGAGTATACCTGAAGTCATTTTTATTTTTCTACATTTGGACGTGATAAAATAAATAAACAGAATATAATTTCCTATTCCATATAATTTTTAGTCCAAATCAGAAACGAAACGTAAAGGCGTTTAAGTAGATAAAAGTATCTACTAGAGATAATTTAAGTGTTCATTTAATTCCTATACTTAAGTTTTGTTCTCACCAGACTAGTGCATAATTGTATAAGCCTCCCACCACTTCATCTCAGTTTATAAGTGGTTAAATTTAAGAAAGTAAAAATGTTTCATTTTATTTTTATATTTTTTTATAAATTTTATAATGAATAATTGATATTTCTTAGAATAACATATACTCGTACATTGGATAACAATATTGAATATTCCTTAACAATAAAGATACATTAATAAATCATAGTGAAATATTTCTTCTGTGAACATTATCATTTTATTCCTGATAAATATTAAAGGTGGAATATATAATAAGTATATTGTAGTGAAAATTCATCCTTTCCAAGAATACTTACTGCTTAATTTTATGGTAGAAAAATGTAAGAGTTAATACTTAGGCTACTAAAATATATATTTTAAAAACTTTTCTCTACAGTTATGTTCTATGATGAAACTTCTTTATTATTCAGTAAGGATACCACAGATTATTGTAAATTCCGCTTGCTCACTTTGTCAGTCACAATTCAACCAATTGAATTTGCAATTTTAGTTAAGTTGGAAGTATTTAGATACATTTACCAAATTATACATATTAATTGCCATCATGAGATATGACTTTTTCATGGTCAAAAATCATTTATATTTACACCGGTAGACTAATTAACTCATTAAATAAAATAAAAGTATCAAATTCAAGAAAAGCTAAGAAATAAATAGCAATTAAAGATTCTATTACATACTTGGAGTGTTATACTATTAGATTTTACTTATTGTTTTCTCTATTTTTAAGCAACAGAATTATTATTATTAAGGAAAATCAAGGTCAAATTTAATTTTGTTTAATTTATTGGAAGAAATAACTGGAATATATTACAAATAACAAAGACAAAAAACTTTATATTTTTTAAATAAAGTTGTATTGTATTATTTTTTTTTTGGATTTTTCGACAGCTTTACCATTTGGCGTTCGGAATCATACGTAATTATAGTTGTTAACTGAACAAACCGAACTTTGTACAATTTAAAATTTAAACAACGTTCATCATTATTCATGACGGTGAATTAAAGATTTTACAACCTGATTTTTTGAGTAAATTTTTCAAAATGATTTGAAGGCTTGTTTATTATGTATTTATAATTTCATATATACGAAATTTTATACTTGAAATTAAATGTCCCAAAACTAAACAAATATAAGTAATTACCATAACACACGTACAATAGAATAATTTATCTCTATTAATTGGGTTTGGTTCCTACAGTGATGAGAAATTATAGCATGTAAAACTAGTAATTTACTAAACATAACAATTCTATTGAAATACCATTTTAATAAATGTGCATTCCACGTGATTAATTCATTTAAATTGGTTATTACTTTTATCTATGCGAAATGCTTTGAACCCTTCATATATTATAATAATTTTGTAAAAAATAATATTAATAATGAATTGCATTTCAAATATATAAACGCATTTTACTGTTATTGTAGGAAACATTAACAGAATAATTAATTATGATGTAAATCAAAGATTATAATGTAGGTATCTCAAGTACTTTCTTTACATTTTTACCTACGAAATAAAATTAATTGTTTCTTGATTATGGCCTAAATAATGGATTTAACTACATATATAATTATTTTAATAACCTTATTGCAATTTCCTTTTTTATAAGAGGCCAGTAAGAGCTTGTCCATAAAGCGCGATTTACGCGCGAGTCCACTCGCGCATAGGCACTCGCGCGTTCTCGAGTTACTAGAGCTGCATACATTACGTCCAGATGCTCTCGCGCGTTACCTCACTCGCGCGTAAAAAGCTTGCAACAAGCGGGACTCTCGACTCGCGCGCATTACGCGCGAGTCGAAATACTCCAGCGCCGTTGCAGCGTCCAGAACGACGCGCGTGTCCGCGGCGAATGGACGTATTCGTTTTTAAAAAATTGAGCGTGAAAACTTTGATACGGAACATTTTATTTAGGAAATTGAGAAAAGGGTAGCTATATGAGATATGGAATCGTCAGATTATTATAATAGAACCATTAAGGGTAGGAACTGGGAAGAAATAGTAGAAATTTTTTGTGAAGCTGGTGATTCCGAGGAGGAAAAAAAATAACTGACCAAATCCGTCCCATCACATTTCGCCGCATCTGGACCCAATACAAATCAAAACGCACAAGTTGCCTCGCGCATTAATTGCCCTTCATCAAATTATTTGTTTTATAGATTTAATTAAAATGTATAATAATCTTCAAATAAGCAGATATGTATTTATTAAGAAACTAGCTTTTGCCGCGGCTTCGTCCGCGTGGAATAGTTACTTCCGACAGATTTTTGGTTCTTCCCACATAGCTCCCGTTCTTGCGGGGTTTTCGGAATGGTCGAGTTCCCGTAGAATTTTCAGGATGAAACCTATGTTTTTTTTTATTAATAATGAAGTACTCTTAACTAACAGCATATTTATTTGTTTATATGAATAAAGATTAATATCATTATTTTGATACAACTTAAACAAATTATTTCGACAAAATTAGGTACCATTAAAAACGATTTTTGTGAGTTAATCTTAAAAGATAGACATATACTGTCGCGGACTGTTTTTTAGATCATTAAAAGAGCTATTATTCTTAAATACATATTTTTTGTGTATCTTGAACCGTTTTCACGGCGCACGCAACGGAAGGCTTCAAAGATGAAATAATTTCTCCCGTTTTTTACACATTTACCACTATATCTTTGCTCCTATTGGTTGTAGCGTGATGTTATATAGCTCACAGCCTTCCACGATAACTGGACTATCCAACACAAAAAGAATTATTCAATTCAAACCAGTAGTTTCGGAGATTAGCGATTTCAAACGAACAAACAAACAAACTCTTCAGCTTTATAATATTAGTATAGATAAATTGACATAAGGTTTAAAGATCTTTATTCTCAATACATAAACACTTATTTGAGAACATTACTAACTTAAACATATAACATTGTTAGCATTCGTCACGCCAAGTTTTATTTAATCTGTAGTGGTTAGTACGAAATTAATAAGAGAATAAAAGAAAAGGAAAACGTACAAACTGTATGCGTTAGTTGGTAAGATATTGCGCGAGTTGCGTTTTAAATGCGCTAAGTAATGCATCTTCCTTATACAAGAAGATATTTTATTATAAAGCTTCATTTCATTCATATCATCTGTTAATATGATGGATATGATATTGAGTGATATGTCAATATCATATCCATCATATTGACAGATGATGCACTTAGTTTACTTATGATCATTACGTATAGATGACATTTAAACTTTGACTGACCAATGACTGAACATTTAAACGTGGACTGTCCCAAAACTGAACGTAATTATTCTCTTTCGATGACTAAAGTTATCAAGTTAGGCAAGTCCTTTTACGCGACCAGTCCTACCTACCCATATTTTATGCTTGAAACTTACAAAAAATAAGTAAACATAAAGATCTTAACTTCAAGGAAGCAACTGTTAGTAGATGTATACTGATAACATTTATATGCAATGTATAAAAAATATTCAATATTAAGTTCCTTTGTTCGTAAAATTGTTTTTCCATAGACTTATGTAACATCAAAGACTTTTTAAAGCTATCTTGACATCATTCATTTTATTTTGTGTTTTCACGAAACACAGAGATAGTATTCCAACCAAGTCCATTGAAGCGTTTATTAAGGAAGGATGACGTAATTCAATAGAAATGGTGAATTTCCAAATTTTTTATCTTGTATAAAGTTATTTCAAGAAAAGTGGAAGTTACATTTTAATTCACTTGTTATATTATTTTATAAAATCTTGCAATTTGTTAAAATTAAATTAGCTTTATAAGTCGAAAGTAGAATTAACACCTCAACTTAAACCTGGCATTACAAAGTCAAAGTATTCTATACAGTTCTTGAAACAAATTTTGATTTATGATCAAACGATTGTTTTATAATATTGGGATTATTTTATAATATTGGGACAAATAACTCTGTTAGTACATTTAATTCTATTTGTTATATTATCCATTTCGGATACGAGATTATTCATGTACGATTCCTACTAAAATGTTATTTAGCTCTCTGTTGTCGTCTATTGTATGGGATGCTTGTGTATAATATATTAAATTTCAGATTGGATAGTAAGAAGTAATACGATATCTTTTTGGTGGCTATTTATATTATAAAGATGCCTGATCCACTTTAATAAATTTAAGTTTATATAAGAATCCCGTACCATAAGAGTTATAATTCATTGAACACAAAAAAAATCGGTTATGTTATATATTATTAAAACCTATCATTCTGAGGTTCTATGTTTTATTTATTTTATAACTTTTCTATTCAAGTTCAAAACTATTTTATTTTTCCTTAGGACCATTTAATTTTCTGTAAATATACGTAATATACGTATATATTGATCTATGGTATTCCCATTCTTCTAGTATATATTAAAAAAACCTCGTAACAATAATTGTAATTCATAAATTAAATTAATAATTTCAATGACTTTCAAATTACTCACAGTACTAATTTAAACCGCTTGAATCGTCCCAAGGGGTCCATAATAACACTGAATGCACCCGTATTGTGGTTTTGAACACAAAGGCTATGTTGGGCTCACTTCACACGTATGACGAAATATTCTATAAATAAATTGATTTCTATGAAATTGATTCTATGCGTTTAACACGGAATTCAACATTAATCATTGCATCAAATCAAGATAATAACTGAAGAACTCAATAAAAGCTATATATAAAATATTTATAATTTATCATTGATATACCGCAAATTACACTCATAACGGTGAGAGCTATAAAAATTGTAACAGGGAAATTTATTAGCGCTTGTTCATAAATAACTTGATTGTGTCAAATATGGAATATTTGCCACAAACTAAGCTTACAGAAAATGATATCAATGCATCTTGATCTCGATTTACTGAATAATTTACTGAATAAAACTTAAAGTAACATTACGTAATGTTTATTATACACTGATATTGAAAATAGAGTGTTTTGAACGTTTCCCGAATCTGTCACCATAATTTAATGGAACGTAAATTGAATAGTTATTCACAATCAGATTTGCGTATCAATCAGAGTAATCTAATTGTAACCGAGATGAAATGAATTCGGTCCAATAACATTATGGGGAGCTGAGGGAGCTTAATTGATGTCAAATTTAAAATGTGAATATATCTTTTTTAGTGTGATTTCTTTTATGATGACAAATCGTTTATTTCATTTTCATTTACTAGAAACCCAATAGGAAAAAAGGTATAATATATCAGAAATATCATAAAGAGATAATCTACTTTAGGTCTTCTATTAAACATTTCATGACTTCTTTATTTAGAAATCAAATTAATGATGTGTATTCATTTTATATATTTTTGTTGTGGCTTATGTATAAAAAATTATACAAACATGTACTATTTTATTTTGCAGTTTTGACGCAAGAGTCTCAGGGTCAACGGGTCACTGGTCAGATGACACATTTGGAGATCGAGCAAGATGGGTCGACTTCCCAAGCTCTAGTCTCCACATCCGGGATGTTCGGTCTCACGATAGATCCATATACAGATGTCGGGTCGACTTCCACGTATCACCGACAAGAAATTACAGAATAGCTCTCGATGTTATCGGTAAGCGTTCCAATATTGACAATGAATATTTCTATGAATAATATTAGAATTATATGATACAATATTAAATGTAAATATCTCTTAATATGTATATGACAAACAGTAATGTCCAAGTTGGTTCCTCATAATAATGATTACATATAATAGTATGTGTTTTTATTGGTGTCAGTGAAAAGGATATGAGGGCTAAATAACATTTTTATATAAGAACAGGTAACAAACAAGTCTTTGTTGAATTTCAACTTCACCAGATAGGAATTTTTAACGTAAAATAATTTTAAAATCTTCAAAATATCTAGTAATTCTAATTAGACTTGTCTTAAAATGTAGAAAACTTCGAAATTAGTTTTCTTTTCCAGGCAAATCACTTGCTTTGGTATAAATAAAGTGAAAATAATTTTATGTTTTCGAGATCGTAACTAAAATAAAATGTATTATACCTGTGATGGGTGGAATGCAATAATGTTATCGTCTTTCATTGATAATTTTAAATACTAATTTGAACTTTGTACATTTATTTTACTAAATAATAATGATTTATCATACTTTGTTTTATCTGAAATTAACTTGGAAACTCCAAAAACGCTATTCCACAAAAAAGATAGTAAGAGTTCTAAGTAATTTTATGATAATATTCATGTTTTTGAGATTATTTCCACAACTTTTCTCAGACTTTCTGACGGCTTATTGGCATAGGAAACTAAAATATAGTAAAATGAAGTTTGGTAATGATAGTAAGGGTTTGGACAAAACAGAATTCTGTTCCTGGTTTTAGTTACCGTTTGTACTTCTGTGCAATAAAATTGAATTTTCTAATCAATTTATATTTATGTTTCAAGTATTCGTTAGATGTTATTTACAATAAATTCAATTAAATATAGTATATTAATAATATCGAAGGCGAATTTAGTAGGGGGTAGAGCCTAGTTGTGGTCAATTACTACAGCTCGAACATGGGCTGGCTCGACCGGGGAAGTACCACCCTCTCACAGAAGATCGGCGTGAAGTAGTCTTTATGGCTGCGTTTCGTCCGATGAGTGAGAGAGCCGGTTGCCCTTTCCCTATTCCTACCCTTTCCTATCATTTCCTGATTCCTACCCCTCCCTTTCCCTAAAAAACAAGGTTGGCAACGCATCCGCAACAAACATGTTGCGGATGTCCATGGGCGACGGTAACCACCTTCCATCAAGTGGGCCGTCTGCTCGTTTGCCAAGCTTCACATAAAAAAAAAGGCAGCCCTAGTAGGTTCTCATAAATTTGGTTAGGTAGGGAGAGGAGCTTGCACAGTGAAAGTAAGCGTATAACGCGCGTTAGATAAGGGGCCCCTTAAACTTACACCTGGGTCGCAAGTCCCAGGCACTGTTGAACCTCGTCTCCCTGCAACGCGATGAACCCGGCACCCGCACGGTAAATCCATTGGATGCTAAGAGGTTTCGTCTCTCATGAATATGGTTATGTCGTTTTTTCTAATATAATAACCCTTAGTTGTTGTAAAGTAACCTACGAAGATATTTATAACACGGTAACAGAGATATAATCTTCTAAAAGCTTTATCCTTACATCGACACGAAATTCCAAGGCAACCGTAATAACTTAACAACCTTAGAAATTTTATGGGAAAAAGGTAGCTTAAAACATTGGGTTGAATTTTTGAATTTATGGAAGGATAACGTTTAAGTTAGCCTTAATTTTTTTAACATTATTAAAATATATTTTTTTGCGAAAATGATTTTTACTACAAATTCCCCTGTTATATGTATTTATGTATAGCCTTAAAGAAACAATTTAAGATAATCTTTTCATCACGTTTCTAAGATCATAATTTTATTTAATCATTAAGGAATACCTGTTACTATAATATTATCAATATTTTGTTATAATATAGTGTAATGTTAAATAGAACATGCGGTTAGGGCAATAATCTAGTTTCTTTATTAAACTGATGGGCTCCTATTGTTATATGAAAGGACAAAAGAACATAGAAAATTTGCTTTTAGAATATGGCCAGTTTTATCGGCATTTCTTGTACAAAATTAGAGATACAAATCCAAGAAATCAAACCATAGACTTTATTTCCGAAGGTTACAGAGTAAACTACGAACGTTTCACATATTTCTCGCTTTCATATCACAACGTGAACGCCTATTTAAAGCAGGCTCTTATGAAAACATATTTGCTTAAAACATTTTATTAATTCATGGAAAAGTGCTACAGAAGTTCAGTATTATATGTAGAATAGATTAAGATCAATTTAATGACGTAATTGAAATTCAACTGAACTTTGGTACTATACGTTCCTTTTTTATGAAGAAAATTAAAAATAATGTATGGTATTAATATTTACGTTTACATAAATAAATGACGAGGCAATTTTTATTTGCTCTTCCAATTAATTTGTGACAAACAATTTAATTAAACAATGTATGTGTTATACTTGGACAAACATAAAATTTATACATTATTAATTCTAAATCATGACACTATGATCCAAGAAGTACGATTAATATGGGATAGTCCATCAATATTCAGTGTTCTCACTCTCAATATAATTTAAACACATTAGAAGAATGCCTCTTTAAACAATCGGGTGTTTGACAAAAAATCTAAATGTTAATAATCTATGTCAATGTTATGTTTTATTGTCACTCGGAGACAGTGCATTTATTTCATTATTTTTTTGTGATATACATTTATTATATGACAAATGTTTAAGATATACCAAAAAAAAGACAGAAAATATAGAAAATAAAAACAAAGGGTTATAAATTAAGGCGAAAGAAAAGTATCAATTTAGGGAATAAGTATAGTAATAGTTGACTCGTTTAAGCAGTCCTGAATATAACTAAAATAAAAATGAAATACCACTTTTATGTTTATATGTCCAATGTAGGTTTAAAAATGTGGAATTTTAAGTCTATTAAATCCTGGCACTGTCGAATGGAAAAAATACCATAATTGTATTAGATACTGCACGTAAACATTTACAAATTCTTTGGTGACTAGATATATACATTTTTTTACTTTTTGTATTTGTTAGTACTGTAACTATTTCTGGACAAAATTTTAATCATTTTTTTATTAATAAATTGTTGTTGATTAAGAAACTTCTTTTATATAGCTCAATTTATTTACTCGTTAATAAAATTAAAAAAGAAGTCGGAAATAATATTAATTAAGTAAATCGAAACGTAGCAGCTCTAAGTGTAAACATAATACCTTTGTAATTCCTTTCTATTCTCAGTATATTTGTAAATGGACAACGATATTAAAATTATGTAACAGCGTATTTAAACCTGTTGAAAATCAATAGCTGTGAATATTGATTAAAATTTTCTTATTTCACAACTTTGAAAACATCTTTTTGTAACAGGATTGTTATAAACATAGGTTTCTTTGTTAAATGCCTACTAATTAAAATTATAACAAAAATAATATATTTTCTAAATTGAAACAAGTTTAGACACTAAATATACGTATTTTTTATATTATGTTACATGTAAACTAAGTCGCAACAAAGACTAAATAAACTAAGACTAAGTCTGTTTTATATATTTCTCGCCTATCAGATTTTGCCTATTGTTATTTTAATAAATATGTCAATGAAACATTAAAATAATAATATGCCAGCTCAATCTAAAGTAAATAAAACATGAAGGGTGAAAAAAAAGACTGACAGTAGCAAACTCCGTCGTTAAAATTTTATAACCAAAACCATATCAATGTGGTAAATTTTTTGTTAAAAAAAGACTAACTTTAAAATACAAGCGATGTACTCCTACATTCATGTATATTTGTATTTAGTATTTCAACTTTCCCATTAGATAAATTTGTCTCATGCATTTTCTACATATTATCGTTATTGTAATTACATAAGAAATTTTAAAACACCAGAACACTTAAAAAGTTTTTTTTTTGTTGTAATTTTTAAACAAAAAAAAAACATGAAATGTTTTAAATGAAACACAAAACAATCTTCAAACCAAGAGCAGTATCAACAACAAAAGGTCTTAAACAAATATTATATAAGAATCTTTTTAAAAGGTTCACAACTAGAATCACTAACAAAAAGTTAATAACAACAAGGATTGATTGATAAAACTATTGACAAATAAAGCAATTTCTTCAAACTTATATTAAATAATACTCATCAGGATTTCTCTCTATTTATTTTATTACATCAAATTGTATATGTACAGCTACTGACTGAGTCATCACATTGCTGATAGACATTGCCCATTGTTTGCAATGACACAGACACACTCTGATACTACTTTTAATTTGATATGTCTACTATATTGAGAGAAATGTTAATGTTAGCGTTTGTTTTAAATCTTTGAAAATGTTTAAGAAATCAATAAAATGAAAAAAGTTTATTCCCTGCTTTGTGTAGCATTTGTTCGTATAATTATTTTTATATTTTTTTTGTTGTCCTTGTAAATTTCAAATAAACAGTTTAATTTACTTGACATTTATATATACATATATATGCAAATTAAATTATTTAAATTTCTCCGTTGTTTTATAAAATAAATAAATAATAAAAAATCCACAGTGAACTTCATATCACTAAGAAAACATTAAATTGATATGTAACCATAAACTAAATATTTATACATTTTACTGGAAGTGATTTAAATATGCACAAAAATGTATATAAAACACTACCAGTCACAAATATAAATACAAACTTTGGTGAAATATTAAAATTAAATGTATTCTCCTTATATTTTTATAATAAAAATCATACAGCAAAGTATAAAATGCCAAGAGGGATCGTAAATTGTTGACAATTCCACCTCGATACAGTTCTATTGGCAACAACTCTTTCCCACATTAAATTCAACCAAATATATGTATGTTTTATATAAAGTGTAATATACTAACAGTAATAAAATCACTTAAATTTTAATACAAAGATTGTATATCCTTTAATACAAAAATGTAAAAAAAATGCTGTCTTTCACTTACCGTAGAATCACAATTGTATAACGTCAAAAATTCAATAAGGTATCAACAGTTCTTTTCAGCAGAATTATATAACATCCCTACGATAACAGATCTTCAACTTATCTTCACAGTTACCTTACCCATAGGCTAAGGCGTAAATTTAAAGTCTTATCCTCATGAAAACAACAAGAATGTTTTACGGTTAATGTCGAGGAAAATTTTCCTTTCCCTTTTTCGACTACAACTTTTTATTGAAAGAAATAAAGGCCCATTGCACTTAGTTGAAACGTGTCTTGTTTTGAAAGACCTTGTATTGGTGATCAAGTTGGGATTTGACACGTTTTGTCTTTTAAATGGAAGCTACATGTTTTTTGGAAATATACCTTTGATAATTCAGAAATTTATAACAAAGACTTGGATTTAAAAGATTTCTGCACATACTTCTGTAGCACGTATAAAAATACCTTGATCTTGTGAATACAACTCTCTTATAAATATCTGTGAATTTGACAAATAAAATTACAGCCAAGGTCTTATCTTGTATTGCCGTACATTTGTGTGTCAGCGTCCAGAACACACATGTCTTTGTATTCGTAAATTTTAAAGAGCGTTGTATTAATAGGGCTTACGGTTCCTTGGGAAATTAACATACCTAAAGACCATGCCATCAAGATTAATAAGTATTACGAGCTCTTTAACGAACTATCTAATAAAAGGTTCGTCGTACTACGATGTAGAATTGGGAGCGAAAGGTATGACGGCTACATCTCTCTCCAACTTAATAAAATTTTTGGGTTGAGAAATATTAAATGATCTGTCCAGAACTATTATCAAGTAATTCTTAGAAAGTTCTTCGAAGGCAGCCCTAGTAGTTCGGGAGATCGAGGAGTTTGGACAGTAGAGGTGAGCCTTTAACGCGCGTTAGATAACACACCTAGATTGCAGTCCCACTCAATTTTAAAGCTCCTCTCCCCGCAACGCGATGGATCCGGCACTCGCACGGTAAATTCATGGGACTCTGAAAAGTTTCGTCACTTGAAAAATAATACTACCTAGCTAAAGTAAAAAAAGTCTGTGACTTATAATAAATGATGTATAAGAAAATCAAAACTTACTTATTGAATAATTAATTAAAATAAATTAAAAATTCTGATGTGGTTATGAAGCACTCTAATTAATTTTGGGATGTTTTTTAAGCCATAGTGTTTATTACTTTCTCTGAAATATTGTCACTGTATTGAAATAAAAACTTATCTGTTTATATTCATTCCTACTCTACTTGATTATATGGCTTATACAGAAAATGTAAAACCAATAAGTACAAAAAATAAACTTGTGTCTTGAGAAACTGAGTGTTATAACAGCATAATTTTCAAAAATAAAATACAGAACGAAGGAGGCTTATGCATAATACGAGTAACAATTTACGAGCTGCTGTTCGTACCCGCTTATAAGGAAAAAGGGATACAAGACACTTTATGACAGATGAGTATTTATGAAAACAAGTGGTTTTTTATATGTAAAAGTCACATCATGTTTCAAATACTTACCTGCTAAGAATATATTTATATTGATTTTACTGTCTAAGTTGACTAGCTTATTATTTTGTTTTTTATTATTGTTATCATTCTATTTGACGAGTAACTTTGAGTATGTTACGTAAGCATAACCCGATATTAAGTTTTCGGTATAACAATGGTGTAAAGTACGGAATGCTGACTCTGAGCCATCGGTGGGACTGGGAAAGTGAAGTGGACACCACACGCCTTGCACCATCGGTGAGAATGAAGAATGGGAATTTTACATATATTCAGTCTGGAGTCAACCGCTGACTTACAGACACCTCTTTAGTATGTAGTTAGTTATAAGACTTAATTATAGAATGGGTCTTAAGTCAATCGCTGACTTAAAGACCCCGCCCTAGCTAGTAGTTAAATTTAAGTCTTAATTGGTAATTGAATATATTTTGTAAGTAAAACGGATTTTTCTTGCATCCTTCGCTGCCACCAAACGTAATTGGCGCAGTCGGTAGGATACTCGAGTAATATTCGGTACGGTCGCGTCAAGATTTCCCCTACTATCGGTCCGAAGTCTCGCGTGACTAACCGATATCGAGTATCCGAATCTACTTGGCGGACAGCAAAGGTGACTCCAGACATCGATTCAGCAAGAAGATGAAGTTCATGTAAGTACTCTGAATCTTTCAGATCCTTACCTATCCTAGTTGTAGCCCTTATCCTTACATATATCAATTAAAAAAAAAATTAATAAATATATTATATTAATTTGTTTAACGATATTTAAATATATTTTAAGAAATCTATTTTTTATTGCTAGCGTTTAAAAATTAGTTCTCAAAATTTCTCATCCAAGAGAATCGAGTTATCGTAGTACGAGTAGGAGTAGATCTTGCAGACTCGACGTTATTGACGAGTTCAGACGGATAAGCGAATTTAAAATAATTAACATTAAAATGTATCAGGATAAAATAGGTGAGATTTACAAGTAGCTCAGGGTTTTACTTGACTTCGACGGTAACCCCCACGTATTAAAAATTTGTGTGATCAATTAGTATATGCATATTTTAAAAGAGAACCGGGTTATCCAATTTGGCCCGTATTAATGGCATATTCAAGAAGGTCACAGGCTCTGCAGCTAGATTGATAAATTCCAACGGTATTCCCAAAAATTGGATTCTTATTCGGAATGCACTTATTAACAACTTTGCAGATCATTGCGACGAGACCGCTTTATTTGACGACTTATCATTACCCACTCAGGGGTCTTCCACCCCTCAAGAATTCCATGAACGAGTTCAAAACTTATTTAGCACCATTATGACATACGTCACGTTACATGAAACCGTGGATGCCACCATCGAGGCGAAACGCGATCTATATTAAAAAAAAAATAACTCTACAATGCTACTTGCGTGGTCTTAAATGTGGCCTAAAACAATTTAAAATGCTTTAGATCGTCCAGAAAGAGCTTAATACACTCTATATGCAACAGCGTGCTGAAGATAAAGATTATATTAATAACCTATAGTCAAATAATCAAATTTAATTTATTAACTTCATACAACATACTGGGAACGGACTCAATATTGGTTCTTTTAAACCACAAGCATATAATATGTCAGGACCGGTTCGTCCTCACAAATTTATCTCTCAACATAATCAAGGTTGGCGGCCTAATATGTTTCCAATGCATCCAATGCACTAACCCCGTGGTCTCACACGCACTCAACAAATGTTTCGTGCTCCACCTCCAAATTATATTGCGCACAGTAATATCTTTAGAGCTCCGAATAAACCACCTTTACAGCCCACCGACAATTTTAATAATATGACACGTCCTATAAGTGGCGTTAGCTCCTTCTTATCCAAACCCGCCACCGAATAACTATTTAAAAACTCGTGAAATTAATTACTGGAAATTTTCCCAAGGCCGAGATATCAGACAAACCAAAATAGAAATTAATTTTAATATTCAGCGGAAATTAGGATATATACAAATTGATGACCCGTCTTTAAAACTACTCAAAGACACGGGAGCTAATCAATCTTTTATATTACCCCAGGCAGTCGAAAAATACTTCCTTCACATACCTCTTAATTATACCCCACTTGAAATTACTAATAACCACAACGTTTATAAAAAGGATTATTCTATAACTTTACCAGGATTTTCAGAATTTAAAGAATACGGCGACATAACGTTTTTCATTCATAATTTTCATAATTATTTCGATGGTATTATTGCATTTGATTTGTTAAATTAATGGTATTCTAAGATTGATTTTAAAAATAAAAAAGTTAGTTACTAAAAAAACGGAAATGCAAATTATTAACTATGGATACTCGAAATCCTAATCTTTACGAAGAAATAATACCAGCCGGACATCAAAGTTAGTAAAATTGCCAATTAATTCAAAGGATGGGGATGTATTTGTACCTAATCAGATTATTAGTAACTGTTTAATTTCTGATTGTTTCACTAACGTACAGAACAATCGAGGCTGGGTAAAAATTTCAAATAATTCAAATAGTTATGTAATTTTCTCAATTAATCATCCGAAATATTTAAAATTAGCCGAAATATTTAATATCGAAAATAAGTATTTAACATGACTTTCTAATCGAACGAAACAAGTTTTATCCTGTATTCGCACCGATCATTTGAACCCAGAAGAGCTGGCTAATTAAAAAAAAATATGTACACGTTATTCAGATGTATTTTATCTTGTGGGAGAACCCTTAACATTTATGAATAAAATCAAAAATAAAGTTTAAACGACTGATGAAGTCCCCGTTAATGCTTAAAGTTATAGGTATCCATATATACACAAACAAGATATAAGAGATAAGAAATAATAATGCTTGAACAGAATATAATTCAGACTTCCGAATCCATGTACAGCTCTCCTATTTGGGTAATTCCTAAAAAGGTGAGGCTTCTGGTAAAACTAAATGGCGCTTAGTCATAGATTTTCGAAGAGTTAACGAAAACACTATTGACGATAAGTACCCCATACCTAATATATCAGACATATTGGATAAATTAGGATATACTAAAAGGGACATTACAACAATTCTGTATTATCGCTCCACCATGTAAGCCTTTCAAAACTGTTCATTTGGACTTATTAACCATACAGAACGAAAAGTTTTTAATAATCGTCGATACATTTTCGAAACACGCGCAATTAGCAGTTGTATTATCTAAAAGACGGAACGGCAATAAGTATAGCACAATTAAAATTTTGTATTCATCACGGTATACCTTATATTTTAGTGACAGACAACGGTCCTGAATTCACAAATCAAATATGAGCCGAATTTGTAAGACTACATGTAAACTTCAACATAATAAAATGAAATGAAATGAAATTGTTAAAATATTTCACTCAACACTTTTAGAATATCTACGAATACTTAATATGGAATCAATGAATGAATCCGTTATTAATTTAATTAATTATGCCCTTTTAGCTTACAAAAAAATGGTTCAATACACAGTTTTACTAAATGTAAACCGATTGACCTTATTACTGGACACTTTGACCCACTACACATATGTAGATCTGACAGCCCATTTATGCCAACAGTATACCATAAAACATAGAAATTAAATGAACAAGGCTAATAATTTAATTCATGAACATAATTTAATGAATAGGAAAGATTTGACAGAAGCTCATAATGGATCTAGAGAGACTAAAAAGCAGTACTCACCCGAGCAACAAATATTCGTTAAAAAGCCATTGGCTTCTCTTCAAAAAGTAGCTCCACGTTATACTCGTACACAAGATACAGTTACGGTCTCAATTACGATCTCCCAATACATTCCAAATATACATATATACTTGACTACTATCACTTTTTTTTTAAAAACACATCAATATCCAAGAGCTACAAGAAAAAGTAAAGGCAGTTCATAATATCCAGTTAATTAATAAAATTCCTCATCTTAATAATATAACACTTTCGTTATTTCATCCTCATATAGAATATTTAAAAGAAAAGCTTCAAACCATTCTCGACCAATCGCAGTCATTTGAGCTTAGTCGTGCTAAAAGAGGTTTCGTTGACGGTCTCGGTTCCGTAGTGAAAAGTATAACCGGTAACCTTGATTATTCAGATGCGATATAATTTAATCTTCTATATATATAAAAATGGATTGCTGTTCCTTAGTCTCGCTAAAACTCGAGAATGGATGAACCGATTTGGCTAATTTTAGTCTTGAAATACTCCTGGAAGTCCAGGGAAGGTTTAAAAGGTGAGAAAAATTGATTCATTACTGGGAAAACCATAAAAACAGCCCTTTTCTATTTCCCATACAAAAGTTTTTTTTGACATTAGATTTGACAACTAACTAATATGTCAATTCTGTTTGATTGAAACAAGAAAAACCTGATTATTTATGGCCTGTAAGACGGAATAGAGTTCGACTGGTCAGCTACACCTACATATATTACTCTTGACCAAACTAACGCGGACGAAGTCGCGGGCAAAAACTAGTAACTCAATAAAATTACTTCAAAATAACGATAATAAATTATTAATGGAATTTAACAATCATGTCTGCCTGATGAAAGATTGGGTAACACAGTATTCGAAAATTATTGGTAACATAGTAGATAATCAGAATAAATTAATTATCAGCATGAGTTATAAATTTTAATCGAAGTTTACAAGAAGAGAACCAAGAATTATATCAATACATTCATTTAGGACAGGTTATTATTATTATTAGCAATAACGTTGATCGCTTATCATAGTAAGTTACATATCGTATCGTATTAAGTTACAAAACTTTTTAGCATTTATAAAGACAACTACGGCTCACCGCGATGTCATCAGTTTAAACTCAAAAAGAAGGATAATTGATAAGTCACGTAGCATTTACGATAGTAATCGAGTATTATATATACATAGGAGCCCGAGAGTATTAATACAATTGAGTTCATATTATAAAAGTAATTTAAATAATTATAATACATATATGTATAAATTCCCAATTATTCCATCCCAAACATATAATTTGTATAAAATATCAATTACTCCTATCAAATTCATGAAGTTCTTATACCTACCTCAAGCCCGATTCCTTGCAATCCATCTGAAAGATTTCAAGTACATAGAGGCTGAATGCCCGAAGTCCACTAAAGGGTATCTATGTGAAGAGATACACAACATGTACAGCCCGACATCGCCTGATTGTATAACAGCTCTTGTTACTACGCAGTAAAAAATTCCTGATTGCAACCAGTCATCGCATCACTACACATGCCAGCCTACGAGAAACTCGACAACCGACACTGCACTATCAGTTTTCTAACTCAAATTAAAACACGCTTATCTTGCGGTCAAGACGTCTCTAAAATGCTACAAGGAAGCTTTTTAGCTATAATTCACTACAACTGTATTATACAAATATCTAACTTCATCATCTCAAATCTTAATCATAAATTAAAAGATAAAGCCTTGAAGATAGTAGACATTCCTGAAGAAAATATGAACGGTACACCAACACGTCAAATATTTAAACTAAACTCAATTCATTTGAACAAACTTCACGCTGCCAATAGAGAAGTAATGTTACAGTCACCAGTACAATTCATCAAGGACAGCGATAGAAGCCTCTATCATACAACGATACCACTGTACACGCTTCTATTCATGGGCGGCCTTGCATATCGAAGATACCACCTTAGACACAAAAAGCTTAAGGTGGGACATTCCAGTGAAAATGAAAATCCACAGCAAAGCATCTCCGTCATCTCTGTAGCTCAAGGAGCCGGATCAGGTCGGCTGCCAGCGCAATTTACGACCAAGGTCTTCAATAGACGCTGTTCTACGGGGGGAGGTGTTACGTAAGCATAACCCGATATTAAGTTTTCGGTATAACAATGGTGTAAAGTACGGAATGCTGACTCTGAGCCATCGGTGGGACTGGGAAAGTGAAGTGGACACCACACGCCTTGCACCATCGGTGAGAATGAAGAATGGGAATTTTACATATATTCAGTCTGGAGTCAACCGCTGACTTACAGACACCTCTTTAGTATGTAGTTAGTTATAAGACTTAATTATAGAATGGGTCATAAGTCAATCGCTGACTTAAAGACCCCGCCCTAGCTAGTAGTTAAATTTAAGTCTTAATTGGTAATTGAATATATTTTGTAAGTAAAACGGATTTTTCTTGCATCCTTCGCTGCCACCAAACGTAATTAGTATGATACTATTATTTCAAATTATTATCCTTTTCAGCAGTTTCTTAAAAACTCATAGATATTAAAATGTAGTAGTGGTTATCAGTTATTGTAGCTTAGAGCTAAACTTAATAAACAATAAACTTAGAATACAAAACTCATTTAATAGTTTTGTATAACAATGAAAGAAAGAGATAATCGGTCAAAAGTAACTTCAGACGAGCTTATAAAACATTGAATATTATTTTATATGTGGGCATTTATTTTATTAATTTATACATAGATATTCGAATAAAAACTAAGTTTTAATAATAAGTGATATTTTATTTTATTTGTTTTTATATTCCATGAAAGAAGAAGAATAATAGAGATATTTCATTTTCCCGTTCTTTCTTGAAAATGTTGTAACTACCCCACTAAGCTGTCGAGGAAATTAAAATGCTTACAAATAATAATTTCACTGTACCTTTTACCAAGACGAATTACCATATTCACTTTAATATGAAAATGATATCGGGAGGATAATTGATGAAATTATTCTCCCATTATAATTTTTTTAAAGCAAGTTCATTAGAAAATGTATAAATTAGTAATGCGATATTAACTCATCATTTACTCAGGTCAGATTTAAGAAAATATATCTCTTAAAATGATAAATTTAAGTAGATAGCGAATATATATCAAACAATGATTAAAACACATATAAATCATATAGAGACATAAATAAATCACATGAACATATAATTCATATTTTTATATTCATAAAGAGCTTGAAAAATTATCTTCCTTATATTGTAATATGACGGAGACCTTTAAATTCATATTATCGTAATAGACAGTCCAAGTAAATTTTTAACAAAACAAAAAGTGGTAAGAATGGCGTATGGTCTAACTAGGTGTAAGAAAATATGTAACTTAATACCTTGATATAAAATCTTATATATGAATTTTTAATAATTTTATAAATAGTTATATACAATCATTTGGTACTTTTGGGAATTTATTATGTTAGAACAAAACCTCGAGTACTCAAAACTTCCTTTGAAATTTTTAATTATTTTTTTGTCCAGTATCATTTCATTCTAAACCAGACAACACCTCATTATAACAATGGTTTATCATAACAAACATAACTTCCTGATTCTTCCACAGAGCTACCCTCGAAACCGGTGATCTTTGACGAGTTCGGCAAAGAAATAACCGGAACTGCCGGCCCTTTCAACGAAGGGGGCGACTTTAAGCTTATTTGCTCCGTGATTGGGGGTGAGTACATGATTTGCCTGAATTTCCTGCTCTTTCAAAATTGTACACAAAAGAAAGTCGAAAATCTGAAATTATGTATATTTTTTAATCAATGTAACTAATATTAGAAGACGTAGATTTAATCTGATTTATATATTTTATTCCATACTTCTTACAAATGAATACTGTGTCAGTGACGTTTGTAATTTTCAAAATATTTATTAAGATTGGTGCGAATTATATAAAAGAAAAAAATATCCAATTTACGAATAAACAATGACACTTTTATGTATTGAATAATTGAAAATTTGTATTGTTTTAATATCATATATAAAAAATAAAAGGAAGGATTTAAATGACGAGCCGTATTAAGGGTTACTTTGATAAATAAGTAACATATCAATCTTATAAGACGGATTCTTTTGTTACGGGTTTTTTAAATAAATATATTCGATAAATGTACATGTATTTATTTTATTATTTTCTTTTCTTTCTTCATCACAATATTCTTTAGTAAAATATATTAAATAGATAGATAGTTTACTTATTTTTAGTATTAATATAATAATTTATATTCATTGACTTAGGCAATCCTACACCAAGACTACAATGGTTGCATGGCGAAACTGTACTTTCTTCACTGAGCTCGAGTGAGATGCCAGTGGGTATCACCAGGTCATTGACCCTCTTCGTCAGAAACGCAACCCGTGCACATTTGTTCTCTGTGTACACATGTACAGCGGATAATACACTGCTATCTCTGCCACAACGGGTCTCCGTGCGTGTAGATTTGTATTGTAAGTATATATGTATGTGCATATAAAATCAAGAGTTATTGATCATATAGTTTCACGTATGACATTACGAAAATAGACACTATATAAAAATTAAAAAAACAAGGTGTGTTAGAAAAATTTATATTTGAATTATAGCCCTATTGTATGTATACATCACCTATTTTAGTGAGTGTTCGAAACATATGAACCAAATATAACACCGAAGAAGTAAGTGTCTTCAAATGTACACAGCTGTAAGATCCATTAGACAGATAAAAACAAAAAGGTAAGAAAAAGAAAGGACATGACGTTTTAGAAATAGTTTTGAATATAACGTTAGACATAAAACATGAAATAAATTTAGATGTTATACTATTAAATAAGAAAATGAACTTTTAAAATTGTTTATTTTTTTTTAACAATATTTTCTAAAATTTCTAAAATTGAGAGGGGAAATTTCTCATCATGCTGTTTTAAATTAACAAAAAAACTTTATTTTTGCAACGCATTCATCCTTTTTTTAAGTTCCTTGTGAAATTTTCACTGTATAAAGAGCCCTGTGTAAATGAAAAGAAATCGCCCTCGAAATTCGAAAGTTTCCGGCACGCATAAGTCGTTTAATGAATGTACATATATGGGACGGAAAAGGTGTTTCAGCGTCAAAGCTAATGGAACGATGATGTTTCTGTCTTAAGTAAGGACGAGAGTAAATTACACTTAAAATATAGTTGACTCCAGTTGAAACAAAAAAATAAACAATTGTAGTCAGTTAAGGTATAGTTTTTCCGATACGTTGTATTATTCCAAAGACTTTTCCCCTTAGAACCTTGAAATATAATAATATCTTTTATTTTTAAGGAAAGTCCCATAATAACTACATATTTTATATTTGTTTTTTAATAAAAGCAAATTGAGATATTGTTGAAAAACATTCTACTTTATCACCTACAAAGAAAATTCAATATTCCACTTTCTTAGATGTGACGTGTTCTGTTATTGAATTGTGATTCGTTTTGAATAAAATATTATAGTAGAGGTAAAGCAACTATATATAGGTAGGTATTTTTATATGAACTGAGCTGTTTGTTCATGATATCGTACAAAAATAAGAATAAAACGTTATCGATATTTATTGCTACTTACAAACAACTTGTATAAATTGAAATATAGAAGTTTAAAATTTACATACGTGTTATCTTAGGCTGTTTAAAAATAGTAAATTTTAATGTAAATACACATATTAGTGTTTCAAGTGCTTCCTTCGGGTGCTGCCTTATTTGGACATAATTAAACAACTCCATGTGCATTTTCTGTGAGTGTGGCGAGAAAATTGCAACCTTGCAAATATTTGTTTCTTTAAGAAGTTTTATGAAATGGGAATATACATTTTTTATTGAGATATTTTTAATTTTTTCTTCTACTTTGAAACCTAACCAGGGGTTAATTTTTCTTCAGTTTTTATTAATTCAGATAATTAAAGTTGCATTTTCGTTATTTAAAAAAGATTGTTGATATCATATTACAATAATATAACTTTTATCAAATTGAAAAAATCAATAATGATTGAAATTATCCAATTTTGGTCCACGATTTAAATAAGTTACTATTTATACTCTTAGTCTGTTTTTTTTGGGGGATGGCTGATTTAGGTTATTTACAAAGCAATGGGCATTAATATAAAACTTTTTCTTGTCAGTGCGGCCATTGTCAGTCGAGATCTTATCGATAGAACAACCATTGTCAGTGGGCAGACAAGCCGAGCTTTGGTGCAAGTCAATCGGTGCAAGACCTCCAGCAGTGGTAACTTGGTGGCTAGATGGAAAAAAACTTGAATCTATTACTAAACAACAGGTACACTTATTAAACAATTATGATGTTTATTTGAACGAATGTAAACTCCAGATTATGCAAAACTTGTGTCTCTTTTATTTAAAATTATTTTATAAAATCACTTTTTAATAGGATTTAGAAGAAAGGAACGAGACTCAGTCTATGTTGAAATGGACACCTTTAAAGGAACAAAACGGAAAAATACTCACATGTAGAGCAGAACATTCCAAGTTCAATAGTTCAACGATTGAGAGCAAATTGCTACTTAATATTTATTGTAAGAATTCTTATTTTATATTTGTTTGTATTTATTTATATATTTGAGGATACTTACAAAACAATAAGTGTAATTTTAATTTTAATTATATATATGTATAATTGTAACTGTGGTTATATGATATAAAGTATATCTTTTTTCCTTATTACGAGTTATTTTAAAATTATCTTGTTTTAATTAACTTCAAAATATATTGTTAGAACCTACCAACATATATGATAAGCCTTATATGAACCAAAAGGGGTTAAACAGACGATATCATTTTTCCAAGCAATTGATACAAACAGTCGGGAATCATATACATATATGTATAAATACCCGAAGCCTTTTAAGTTTTAACGGTATACTTTGAATCCTTATCATTACTCGCTTGAATAAAAAAGTTTTGTTTTTATTTTATACTAGCTTTTGCCGCGACTTCGTCTGCGTGGAATAGTGACTTCCGGCAGATTTTTGGTTCTTCCCACATAGTTCCCGTTCTTGCGCGGTTTGCGGAATGGTCGAGTTCCCGTAGAATTTTCAGGATAAAACCTATGTTTTTTTTTATTCACAATGAAGTACTCTTAACCAACAACATATTTATTTGTTTATTTGAATAAAGGTTAATATTATTATGTTGATATAACTTAAACAAATTAAATCGACCAAATTAGGTACCATAAAAACGGTTTTTGTGAGTTAATCTTAATAAATAGACATATACTGTCGCAGACTGTTTTTTATATCATTAAAAGAGCTATTATTCTTTAATCCATATTTTTTGTGTATCTTGAACCGTTTTCACGGCGCACGCAACGGAAGGCTTCAAAGATGAAATAATTTCTCCCGTTTTTTACACATTTACCACTATATCTTTGCTTCTATTGGTCGTAGCGTGATGTTATGTAGCCTACAGGCTTCCTTGATAACTATCCAACACAAAAAGAATTATTTAATTCGAACTAGTAGTTTCGGAGATTAGCGCTTTCAAACAAACAAACAAACTCTTCAGCTTTATAAAATTAGTATAGATGTACATATTATATTCTTTTTTATTTTAAAATTCCTTACAAAAATTTTTCTTCACCGGTCCGAGTGGATAAGAAATTAAAAAAATATATTGACTTATTCTTGCATTCTTCATTCATGTTCCATTATAAATAATTTAAATTTAAAGAACAACAGTAAAAGCGATTGACAATTGCAATACAAATACATAAACAGACATTTAAAAGTCACCAACTTTACTACCGAAGATATTCGTAATTTCGCTTTTTAAACACATTAACCATTATATGTAGATACTATAAAATATCTAAAATGGTTTTTAAATTCTATTTAAATTTTACAGCTGGGATATTATACATATTAAATAAGTCTCGTACGTATTCGGTAAAGAATCCATGACGATTTTGTGACGTCCGTTTTAGTACTATCATGCCTAAGTATAACAATATAACATTTATATTATGAAATAAGCTCAATTCCATCACTTTTTACTATACGTTAAAAGGTAATGTCACTCTTGAAATAAATATATAAGATTTTCTTCATTTTCATCATATCCTCTTGTATAAATAGAGACTGAAAGTTTTTTACGAAACACTAAATTGGATATTTTTTTTATATTGTTATCTTTTATTTTTATACTAGTAAACCTGGCGAACTCCGTTTCGCCTCCAGAAGGCTTTGTTTTATGTAACATTTCGTTTGGTGATTAAAAGATGAAGAATTTTTTTTGTTTTATATTTGAAAAGGAAAATTTTTATTTCATTTCACAACAGTAATGAATTCATTTCGATTACAAAAATGAAGTGTTATTTAGTTGAACTTTTCTAAGTAAATGAAAGTGAATCCAAAGTAGATACCGAATCGAAGCGTTATACGTGTCTGCAAATTATCCGTTTCATTGAAGTGCTCCTTTGTAAACCACATTTTTTGTTTTTTGGTCTAACGTTAACACAATTAAAGCAGATCGTTTTCAAACTCGTGAACATGCAAAATATAACTGAACATGTGAAAAACAATAATTTTCTAAATTTATCCCGCAAATACTAAATTACATATCTGTCATTATACGTCAATTGCATAGCTGTCAATTGTGTTTCATTATTCCACGTTTTATAGTGACTGACGTTTCATGTCAAGTCCCACGGGAATGCTGTTGAACGGGATAAAAAGTATCCTATTGCAATTTCCGGGCTCTAAACTACCTCCCTGCCAATTTTCACCTAAATCGGTTCAGCCGTTCTTGAGTTATAAGTGGCGTCACTAACACGACTTTCTTTTATATATGTATATATATATAGAAGATTGGTGTATTTCGTTGTGCTTTGTATGTAACAATATTTTATGCATATTATTCTCAATGTTATGATATGACTATGAACCTCTTTTATTTCTGCATTGAAATCGAGTCAAACCTATTTGATACAGAGAAGGTTTGTGACAAGGAGAATAGAACTCTATTTCATTTAATGTAGAATGAATTATTCAACAGATATGCCGGTTGCTAAAATGTACCTTGGGGCGAAAATGAACCCAAACGACATTGAAGAAGGAGACGATGTGTATTTCGGATGCGAAGTTGATGCCAATCCTCCTGCTTATAAAGTTGTGTGGGAACATAACGTGAGTTCAAATTTATGTTGCCTTTCTATTTTATTACGAAATATTTTCTTCTTTTATGATGTAAAATAAAAATTGGCTTTAGGAAAAAGTTTAACCATATATGATTTGAACTTTGATATATATATATTTAATTTAGGATTATAAATAGCAAAATATTTTTCAGAATTATATTTTTGAGTTCCCTAAAAAGGTGCCTAGAGATGTACCAAATTACATGTACGTCGAAAGTTAATGAACTTAACGATATTTTAAATCCATGAAAGTGCTTGAACATCTTAAAATAAAGTTTACGTTTAATTTCCTTAATTTTGTATGTTATTTTGTTAAAAAAATTGAAAATATTACGTGTGTTCCACGTCCAGTTTAAAAAAAAGTCCAGTTTAAAAATGTATTGAAACGTCCTGAAGAAAACGTCTGAAGAAAATCCATTATACTTCAATACGTTATGTTCGCTACCCTAATATATATTGAAAATAAAGCCTACTTTTACGACGGCTATAAAAACATACTTGACGACTTCTCTTCTATTGATAAGATAAATTTATCTTCCAGGGAAATACAATGATTAAAAACCCTATTTCTTATAAGCTGTAGCATGAAATTGGCCTCATTTTTTTTCAAAACCAATATTAAGGTTGGTTTAACATTTCCAAATATAATAAAATAATATAAAAATCTCATCATTCGGTCAAATAAAAATAAGAATTTAATCTTATTTAAAAAACCTCATACCCATTAATTGTCCTTCAACTATTATAATATTAGCTAGCGTTTGGCAGTTTATTTAGTAATCATACGCTAAAAGTACCTTACATCGTTTTAGAAAAGAGATGATACTTTTACATTGCTGAATCGATACTAATCAAATATGGCTAAGAATTGCTGCAAGGAATCAATCTTTTGTTTTTAGATCTAAATTGAACCAAAAATACACATACACGCATGCACACTGGCACCCAATCATTCAAATATGCATGCACGCCCAGACATCGCGTTTAGAGTTATTTAACGATGAAGCAAAAATTTAAATGTTATAATTATTATAAATCTTTAATGCAAAACTTTTTACTTCCACATTTTTTTAATAAGCAGTGTAATAAATAAAAGTATTTTTGTAGATCCGAAAGATATAAGTTTAGACTCTTAGAAAAATATATATCTAATCAACCTTTCAATGTAAACTTATATGTATAGTAGATGACAGTACTTTATTGTATATATTTTTTGACATACATATAAATATTATGTTTCTAAGTTTACTGGTGCCGGTTTTAAGGAGAGAATTATTGTTAAAATATTTTCTTTATTATATACTAGCTTTTGTTCAAACACGCGGACGAAGCCGCGCTTCGTCCGCGTGGAATAGTGACTTCCGGCAGATTTTTGGTTCTTCCCACATAGTTCCCGTTCTTGCGGCGTTTTCGGAATGGTCGAGTTCCCGTAGAATTTTCAGGATAAAACCTATGTTTTTTTTTATTCACAATGAAGTACTCTTTACCAACAACATATTTTATTTGTTTATTTGAATAAAGATTAATATTATTATGTTGATACAACTTAAACAAATTATTTCGACCAAATTAGGTATATAAAAACGGTTTTTGTGAGTTAATCTTAAAAGATAGACATATGCTGTCGCGGACTGTTTTTTAGATCATTAAAAGAGCTATTATTCTTAAATACATATTTTTTGTGTATCTTGAACCGTTTTCACGGCGCACGCAATGGAAGGCTTCTAAGATGAAATAATTTCTCCCGTCTTTTACACATTTACCACTATATCTTTGCTTCTATTGGTCGTAGCGTGATGTTATGTAGCCTACAGCCTTCCTCGATAACTCGACTATCCAACACAAAAAGAATTATTCAATTCGAACCAGTAGTTTCGGAGATTAGCGCTTTCAAACAAACAAACAAACAAACTCTTCAGCTTTATAATATTAGTATAGATTTGTCCATTTTCACAATAAACTTCATCCGCATTGTGAGTTGCACGTTCAATTTATAACTAAAACGTTTTTATTTTTTGCTTCGACAGATTTATACGCATATCTAAATTGTCTGTTCATTCTGCGTTAAAATTTAGTTTTGTCACTAAATTGCAAAAAAGAAAAGAAATTTTGTACCATTAAAACATTTTTAATAGTTATATGTATGTATTTGTCAAGTTTGAAGAATATTTTCTCTGAATTTAAATTAGACACTAATACGTATTACTGTTTCTTGCATTTGCATCCCTATCTCATGTTTTTACAGTATTTTCAATTGTATCATAACTTTATTAGTTTAAAATGTTATACGAATGAAATTAAATCACCAGGGTATTCTGCTTCAACACAATCCTGCCAACGGAGTAATCCTAACTGGCAACACAAACCTTGCACTACGTAATGTGTCACGACACCAGGCCGGTAACTATACCTGCACTGCTTCGAACGTCGAAGGAGACGGGAAGTCGCTTCCCGTGCGAATGCAAGTCATTTGTAAGTTTTTAATTTAATCTTTACAAAACATATTCATGAAAAAATATATGTTAATAGAGTGACAAATAGAAAAATAGCTGATTTTAAAAATACAATTAATAAAAAAATACTTTTGCTTTTAAATAATCATATTTTAAAGAAATTTTAAGATATGAGTATATTTTACTAAACTTTAATACTTTTATGCAGATAGACCCATATGTCGATCTAAAGATATGAAAATAATAGGTGCAGCTTTACGAGAACCATCGAAGGTAGAATGCGAGGTGGATGCTTTCCCTCCCCCAGACCTGTTTGAGTGGACACTTAATAATTCTGCGAGCTCAATAAAGGTTGACCCTGTAAGTAGGTCTTTGATCTTTATAAAAGACTAGAAGACCTGGCGAACTTCGTATCGCCCTATAATCAAGAAATATCTATTACGTTTTTTATTTATATTTTAGGAGTTTACCTGTAAGCCATAAATCTCCGTGTTTTGAAGTGCGACAGAATGATTGACATATTAGTTAGTTGTCAAATCTAATGTAAAAAAAACGTTTGTATGGGAAATAGAAAAGTTCTGTTTTTATGGTTTTCCCAGTAATTAATCAATTTTTTTCAGCTTTTATACCTTCCCTGAACCTCCACAAACATTTCAAGACTAAGATAAGATAAATCCGTTTAGCTGTTCTCGAGTTTTAGTGAGACTAAGGAACAGCAATCCATTTTTATATATATAGATTCAATAATATTTAATGCATAATTTTGTTAATATACTAATATGTTTCATATTAATAATGTAAGAGTTTATCTACAATATTCAACAAATATTATATTTACAAACCTTTGTAAAAATTGAAGTGATATAACATAATTTCAAATTTGTAATTCAAAATTATTTAAACAACCTTTCGTTCAAAGAATGCCTTTGACAGGGAATACGCTAGTAAAAAAAAAATCATTTTAAAACTATACCGAAAGAAGTCGCGAAAGGGTTTAACTTTGGGAATACTCCATTGCTATCTCTATAATAGTATTGAGCACAGAATTACTTCTGCTATTTTTCATGATACACATAAATGATCTTTCTCAATATATTTAATATTATGTATATTTTGATGTTTATTTTAATGAAGTAAATAATTCAACAGTATATTAACGTATGATGACCAATCTCAAATTATTTTATAAAATGAAAGTTGGAAATAAAGAGAAATTGTTACAAAAGAAAATATTGCTAGTACTTTTTACATTTTGCTTTATTATTATGAATGTACGTAGAGGTACTTTTCATTAAATTCATTAAAACATTCATAATTACTTAAGCATTCTCTTTTAATTAAGCTAAGTTCTTAGTCTTTTGGAGAAGCTATAAATGAATTTTCTTTTTCAAAGGCACGTTTTAACGTCAATGGTCAAGCCGGAAAATCGGTATTAACTTTTGTCCCTGTATCTGACACCGATTACGGAAAGTTGTCGTGTCGTGCAACAAACCTTGCAGGGCAACAAATGTTGCCATGTGTATACACTATACTTCCTGCAACTAGACCTGACCCACCGTCCAACTGTTCAGTATATAATCTAACAGATGATTCGCTGGATTTGACTTGCCTTGCGGGTAGGTTCTTATTTTATTACGTTTTACAATTCAATTTGAAATAAGTATATAACATTTTTATTTTGTAGGGTACGAAGGTGGCCTTCAATGCATCTACGTAGCAGAAGTCTGGGCTATTGAAGGTTTAGTAACAAATTCAACAAATGGTGCTACTGTTTGGAATCTTAGAAGTCTTGGCGCTAAAAGACATTTAAACATAGTGGTATATGCCTCAAATAGAAAAGGGAGGTCTGAACACGTCACGTTCACAGTAGAAACTGCCCCACAATTATCTTCTAGAACAGGTATGTCCTTCAGACCATTTAATACTAATTTTTACCATATATTTTTGTACCTATTTTTACTCACAATTTCTTAAAAGGGTTTGTTTATGGAGGCTATTTTTTTTTAACAATATTTAAAAAGACGAAGACTGCTAAGTGGTATTAATTTTAGAAAATCATTCTCGGATATTGAAGATAAGTCTATCTTCGACTACCTTATAGTTTTATATCCTAAGAACCAAGATTTTAAAAACTATTCTCGACAAATATAATCTGAACATGAAAACTTATGTCGTACTCCGTTACTTTGTCTCGTTTAGGTTGCATTTGCTCCGAATAAGTTTTTAAACCTACTTTCATGGTTGGTAAAATTTTGAGTGTTTTGCTTAAGCTTGTTTTAGCAGAGTAAAATTAAATTAAAATAGGCGGATTACATTAAAAAAAAAAACAGCAAACATACATTTAATTTTATGATCTTAATTTTTGTGTTTGTAGCTTAAAAACTGAACTAAAGCCCTAACAATTTGGATACTTAAACTTTCCATCGTTTTTATGTTTAACATGAAATTCAATCTGTGCTCAAAATCAATAAACAATGTTCTTAATAAAGGTGGCCACACAATACATTCTTCTTATGTTTTTTATATTACATTTATCTAAATTTCATATACTTTTTATTATTATGTTGAATTGTTACTTTATAAACAATGAAGTAAAATGTTTTCACAATCAATCAATCAAGGTTATATAACCATGTCTTGCAAGGGGCCGTCTTTTATATATTTATTTTACTATGTATACCTAATATAGAATAATAGACAAATTTCTACTAGCAGAAACAATTTTAGTTCAAGCTTTTATTAAAATAAGAATTACTTCCTAGATTTGTAGATAAATTTGATTTTATTTAAAAATTTTATATTCAGAAGCGCAAGAAGCATGGGAAGTCAACTGGGCTGTCGGTGGTGTTCTTGGCGCTGTATTTACTGTCGCATTCATACTATGTCTTGCACTTATTGCTTCAAGATTACGACACAGTGCCAGAGATTACGCAGGTTTGATTTAAGACATATATTTTTTAATATAAATAACGTTGTTAGTCAAATTATATATTTGTTTAGTTATAATCAGAACAGCAATTCTATAATTTTTTTCTCTTTTTAGTGACAGTACAATCAACGAAGAATCAAAAGGTGACTCTCCAGAAGAGGTGCTCGCCAGACGATTGTAATCCGGATCTCATTCCGCTCAGTAAAAGTAATTATAGTATTATAATACATTTCTTTTTGGTAAAGGTATTTGTTATCTATTTCTATGCTAGAGAGATGGTATAAGTATAATAACAAAAGAAAAACGTTTTTTCCTGCTGAATATCAAAATTTTGATTTATTTTATTATTACTTTTAAAATAAACTGCAGGCAAAGCTAGATATTTGCAGTTATGAAATTGTGCTGGTGCACACAAAGCAATTCTTTATAACCATTTATTTCAAAGCGTCCGAAATAAAATCAAAAATTTGAAAAACATAAAGCTTAACAATAGTTTTTCTTTCCTTCGTATTTCACTGAATATATTTCAACGAGCGGCCATACGAACCGATTAACCACGCACAAATGTCTTTATAAAAAAAATAGTGATCCTTTATCTTTTCTCCATTAAGGAGATAATTACACCAAGCTAAAGGAGCACGGAATTATTTTGTTACCTATACATTTCTATTACAAATAATCAAGAATCAATAAAATAAAAATGAATTGTTTACTTTTAGTTATAAAATATCTTTAAAACCAAATACATTTTTAAAGCTTCCAAATTTTTTAAAAATCGCTTTAACATCAAAGGCGGTAAAATATAGAGTTTTATGGGACTTGAAATTTGATTTCAGCCTACAACTTTTTCAGTAATTTTATAAATTAAATATTTTCAGTTTTAATATTGTGAGTTTTTTCTTTTTATTGTCAAAAATTGTTGTTGTATTGTCAAAAACTGTTGTGGTCGTAATTTATATTGTGTATACCAGTTTGATTATTATTTTTGAAAAAAAAATTGACGTCTTGCTAATGAAAGCAACATTTAAATTTAGATTTGTTACTCAAACGCGTGCAATAACGCTTTTTATACGCCACAGATGTTATGAGACAAACTGCGCTATACTTTGAGAACGAATGATTTTTATATACTCTGGGCAATGTCTGCTCAAAACTTTGCTTATTAAAACCGAGCGTACACTTATACATATTTTTTGACTCCTTCTAAACGGGTGCTCCTCTCTTAAAGATTGTATTTTTCCTGTCATAAGTATTGATCAACTTACTATTAAACTGCTCTGAATTAAAAAATAAAAATAACTTTTTTTCATTTGAGAGATAAATATAGTATTTAATTATGTATTTATATGCTTTCTGTTTAGATTTTAAGAATAGCATGGATATATCAAAAGGAATCACAAGTCATTTAAATTAAAAAAATGGTCAAGATATTGAATTTAAAAATTTTCCCCGTGCTTCTATTCTATATTACATTCATAATTTTTTTTTAGGTTTTTCACCCCATAGCGAACCTAACTGCTCAGAAAAAATATTGAAACCAATAATAATACAGTTACATATTTTAACATGTATTTCTTATAAGTTAACACCAATATATAGGATCAAAACATCTATACATAGCATGCTTGAATCAATTCCTCAAATCTTACTATTTACCGTCATAAAATAAAAAAAATACACTTCAATACTAAGAATAGAACTTTTTAACCTACATCTTACTTTTGCGATTCTACGTTTATTTATTTTATAATATTTGTTTCGGATATGATTGATGTTTGAAGTGAGTTATTGATACGATAGATTGCTATGTAGACTGTCCGTGATAACGTAGCCGACACTAATAGGATATTGCTACTAAAGGTGTAGGATATTCGAGAATTGTAATTGTATCTCGGTAAACCTTGATTGGCATCTATTTATTGGAAAAATTGATTTGCCTTTAACCTACATTTACTAATATCTAACATATCTTGATGAATTAGCAAAATAAACATTTTATTCCCTTTTTGTAATTAACATATTAATAAATTTTTAAATAGTTTTATTGAAATACTATTAAGTATACAATAATCAATACACTCATTTTCAGAGGGGAAAATTATTATGAAAAAATATATATTTTTTCGTTTATAGTTAACTTATTTTATAAGGTCTTCATGAAAGACACATTATAACTTACTTCAACAGAAGCGTATATCGAGCTTTCCAAGTTAGTATGACATTGCAAATTGTTAAGAATTTTTTAATGTGCTGACATTCAGTATAATATTAAAAGGTACTCTGTTAAGTGAAACATTATATTTTAAGTAGATGTTTCTTTAATGACACTTTTGTGTATTATTTATATAAATATGACATATGGTTGCTTACGTTATCCATCTTTGAAATCTTTGTCACTAAACTTATTTTGTGCAACGCATAAAACTTCCTGGTTAATAGCAAAATTTAAGTAGCCACTTCTTATATAAGCTATAATAGAAAAATAAAAAACATACTCCAAAAATAATAAACGAATTAAATCCTTTATACATATTTATATTTCTTTCTCAAAATTTTCTACTATGCTAACATATAATTGGTGTGAATAATATCACTTAGTTTACAACATATACGTCCTTTCAATTAGACACTAGTAAATTATTTGGTGCCAGGTGTTATTATACTATTTTAACTTTTCTTATTTTACGTTAACATGCAAGAAAATACACTAGTTTAACATAAATGTATACTCTCAATTTGAGAATAACGAACCAAAAAAGATGATATAAATATTTCACTAACATTAATAAAGTTAAATTGCGTATGTTTATTTCGGTTTTTAAATATTTGTACTCCATATACTCGTTAGTGTCATGAATATGGAATATACACATATTTTAAAAAGGAAAAAATATAGAGAATTTAATCATGAATATAATAAAGAAGAATTGTTTTACTTAATGGGTACAAATAATGGAAACGTATTTTAAATGAAGCTTAATACACAGATCAATTAAAGGTTTTAAAGAAAGGTTACGTAGGAATTCCACCTTTTAAATTGTTGACGATATCCGTTGTTGCTTATATCTAAACATAAATAAAGAATAATATTGTACTTTTTTCAAGCAAAAAAAAAGGTAAAAACATAAGCCCGCATGTTTTACGATTCACATGGAAATTCCCCTGCGTCTTGATTCAATTTAGTCATAGATATTTCTCCATACGTGCAACGCTTTCCAATATTTATCGTGAATGCATATATAACAACGGAAAGCTATCTTATCTGTTTTTACCTAATGAAATTAGAATACTTTCATATAAAATACTGTATAATAACTTTAAAATGAATTTTCGATTCATCTTTAATTCATAGTTATGAGACTAGTGCTACGGTAAACTATTGTCTGGGAATCATTCCTTTATAAATCATTATAAATCATTCCTTTGTTTTTATTTATATTGAAATAAAAGCAAAATATAACGGAAATAATATTTTGTTTTTCAGGCAAAAATTTTGCAATAATGGATAAAAGTAAGAATTTTTTCTTAATCTTTAACTTTCAAAGTTTTCTAAATTTCAAAGGCCTGAATTAACTGACTAATAATTGATTTTACTGTAATTAATGTAATTCTGACTGATACTCAAGTTTCTTTGACTGAGCTTGAATCTTATAGGTACTCAAAGATCTTTCTTAACACTTCGTCTCAAGTGGTTTACTTTACAGCAAGCAAATAGCAGTTACTTTGCATCATAATCTTGTATTTTTACTTGTTTAAATTAAAGTAAACAATTATAAATTATATTTTATACACTTTTATTCATAGAACACTGAGAAATTTTACAAAACGACTTTAGGTTCTTTGGTGTTTTAAATTGATATGAAACGAAACAATAATAATAATACGTAATTCAAAATTTTATCGTTAAGTGTATTTTATTATCATAGGTGTCACAGATGGGCCTCCTGAACCACCGCAATATTCAGTAGTCGTACCTAAAACGGAAGCGAAAAATTCTACCAGCTCCCACAGGTTGGCATACACCCAATCCCCAAGCTCGCCAACTAATACTCAACATAATTTATTGGTGAGTTCAACTTTAAATAGTTATTTATACCATATCTCGTATTATTTGTCATAATGAATTTTTTATCAATATTGTAATAATTTCAAATATTTTTAATTAAATAATGAGATCAAGACGTCATCTAGTCAAGACTAAAGTTACGAGATCATGTAATACTTTAACATAAATTATATTCATAGGTGATTGGTTCAAGTTTGAATTGCGTCTGAACTCCTCCTTTAGTGTGTCCCTAAAAATTTGAACTTTCACAACTCAGTGGAATGAATGCCAAGAAAAAAGTCAGTGGTGGCCTTATAGTTAAAGTCACGTCTCTTGTTTACGAAGGCGCGGGTTCAATCCTGGCAAGTACCAATATAATTTTTCCGAGTCATATGTATGTACATACTCTCTAAGAGTATAGACACCACTGACAGACGGTGAAGGAAAACATCATGAGGAAAGCTGGATTTATAATTTTCAATTATAAGTTTCAAATAATCAATCCGTCTTGAGCAAGCATGGTGATTAATGCTCAAACCTTCTCTTAAACTAAACTTTCATAATATATAGTTAAACTTTCATATTAAACTTTATATATTTAAACTTTCATAGTATATAGATATGTGTGAACACAGTATCTATAGTAAATATTAAGTTAATATACTTGCTATAACATATTTTCTTGAAACTGTTGTTGAATATTTTGCAAAAATATTTCAATGTTTTCATAAAAGCATACTGATTTTGTTAATTATGCGTCATCATTTAAAAGCGAAGATCTAAAGGTAAAGTTTATCCGCATAAAAAGCGATTGAATAAGCTTGTTTTCACAGAATAAGAAGGCTTTCGAAGCGATCTTCTTGTATGCCCTACATTTTCAACTGCATTTATGTAAGCTTTTGATTTTGTAATGGCATCGCACTAGATTGTATTACTAAATACATTACTTAATCAGTCAATAATTATTCATTGTATAATATAAAGAATTTGATATAGAATTTAATATAACAAAAATTAAATGTGCATCTAAAAATTGGTGTTAATATAATATTATATTTCAGAACGAACGACCAGTCAACGGTAACGCGAGGTCACTCCGAGAGATTGTGACCACTCGCACGCCCTTGCTGGCAGCGCATCAAGAAAGCTGTGTGTAAAATTAAAAATGTAATTAATAAGTAATACTTTCTTTTTTAACTAAAAACGCTAACTATGTTTGAAAGGATAATAGTCACGTTATTTGTAAAAAAAAGTTGAAACCTTTTGAAATTACTAAGGCTACTTTTTACAACTTATGTTATCTACATATTACAAATAAAAGAGAAAAAAATTCAGTAACTGTTTTGTCAAAAGCTATGATATTCTTATACGATTTTAATATTTGTTGCTCAAATAATATACATTGTAGAAATTAATTAAAATCTGACGGTCAAAACGTAAAAATTGAAAATATGTATAATAAGTTTTACGAAATAGTATTTCTATCGTTATAATTTGGTTGTAAATAAAAGTGAAATTGAGATTGAAAAAAAATATAGTTTAATAATGTTTAGATAGAGTGACTTTTGTAAATAGTAAATAATGAAATTTTATAGTATTTGTTTATATAAATACATACGTATACATAGCACAATTACTTCATCGTCCTAAAGATGACAGAATATATTAAATCCATTACTAAATAAAATAATAATGACTAATTAAGTTACTTTTAATTATTATTTTAATGCATGTAAAACTATCAACTTATTTTTGAGCGCGCAAACGAAAAGCAAGTGTTAAAATCATTAATAGGCATTTTTAAATATTACTTTTTTTGCTTTTAAATAAATCAATAACTAACTCTTTTATTTTGTTTTTAATCTTGATGTAGTCGTCTTGCCCGATCATTGAAAATTATATAATTGTTACTACAAATAATGTATAAAGTGGAACGAATTAAAATTAATTGTAATTTTTAGACAGTCATAATAATTGTAATAATGATTGAGGTTTTATAAACGTTTCATCCTAGATTACTTTATACTATTTATATTATACAGTATAAAAAAAGTTGTATGAATTGTACATTAAAATACAATAGATATGTATAATAAGCAAAACAAGTCAATATTAAAAAATATTAAAAAAAAATCTTTTTATATTAAGACCTTATTGGAGTGACGTTAATTGTAACAAATATTTTTTGATATCTACTTCCTCATTTTGATTTAGCTTTACAATTCACATCGTAATAGACAGTGACACAATTTCAAATACAATTTGAATTGTGTATCTAATAACAATATGTGTAATTATTATATAACTAAATTTATATTGACGTCAATTACGTTGGGCGAATGAAACTTTGATTCGCAATTACGGAGAATATGTGTTCCAGATTATAAATTTTCATTTATATATGTAGGAATTCAATTATAATATGTTGTGATTTCATTTTTGTAGAAAAAAAAACAACTATTGGTTCAATCGTACTATATAGTAAATATTTACTTAAAATTTACTATATAGTCGTACTGTATAGTAAATATTATGTAAATATTTTGTGGTATATATACATAAAAAAAATTCCTTGACACTCAAATTTTGTTGATACCAAAATACTTAAAAAAATCTACATACACAGTTAAGACGATAATATTATATTAAAATTGCTCATGTAAGATAAAGCATATTTATTTATGTATTCTATGATTATATAAATTCACAAAGCGTTGAAATTGTTTAAAATATTTGTTTCATACATATGATTCAATAAAGTAATTTGAATAAAATGTAGTATTTATTTCTGTATTTTAATAAATTTTCGAGTTCCTATCATATAATTTTAGCTACCTTTTTATTATATATATCGGATTTAGAGCCACTATTTTGTTTTTAAAAATAGTGACATCACTATTACTGACCCCGCAAAATGCCTACATATATTCTTGATTGCAGACCTATTCTCAGGCTATTGAAGGTAACCTCTTAGAGTAGGTAGCCTAGTAAGTAACCTCGTAAATTTTCCATAGTCTTGTCATTTTAACAGAGTTTAAAGCCTCCAGAGGCGTGTATTTTCAGTCTTTACACTCGACCTGACATTAAAAATTTTCTCTGTATCTCGTTATGTCCTTTCCTATAACTTAAACACTATAAATAGAAATAAACCTTTTCTTAAACTTAAGTTATTTAGCCAATCTTCAAATGGAATTTCTAATAACATTCCTAAAATAGCAGGGAAAGAAGAGCTACTTCTATTTCATAAGCATTTCGCATATCAAAACGACTGATATAGTAGCATTATGTTCTTTGGATGTTCAAGAACTATTAAAACAACACGTATACATTTTATTAATAGGTAACAGACGTTCCTGGCACAAATACAACGCGATTAAAATATTGTTTCAATATAAACCTTTCCAGTAGATTAAATCCAGAACAAAAAACTACATTGTGGATGTTAAACTCCTTAATGTTTATCATAAAAAAATAATAATTCACAATGTGTACGAAGGTTACAATGCTACGACGGCTCTATTGTTCCTGTAAAAATATTATTCTATATTTTATAAATAAAACTTTACATATTGGTTCTAAAAATAAAAACAAGCTTAATGTATCCATATATTAAATTAGAGGCGATATAATTTTTCTATTTCTCTCATAAACATATATATTATATGTGCACAGGTGTATATATTTACGAACATTTGAATGTTAAAGTGACGAAATGAAGAAATACTAACTACATATATAATTCTTGGGTGGGGAAAAATTTCCCTCATAAATAATGACACGATATCTAAAGGCATTGTGCTATGATGCAGGTCCAGCGTACAAAACATTTGTGTTCAGGAGAGATGGTGAGGGGCTAAGACCATTTGTTAGCCATTCAATGACCGACTAGCTATTTATCTCGCAACCACTGACTGGGACTCCTTTATCAATTTGATTCGAATGTGAGGCTATTCATCAAGTTGTAATTTGATGTTCTCATCAGCATTAAATCGTCCAAATATGCGTTTTTTTATCAATAATATGGACAACCGAATGACGAAAACATTTTTGTAACACTGAATGTATAAAAAAAATGAAAATAAAGGATTGAGAATTTAATAAAATATACGATGATAAACGAGCTCTACTTTAAAAATACCTGTCAATGACAACAATTTCTCCAATGCGATGATACCTCCATCGCATTGAAGTTTGACAAACTTATCTCTCCTTGACAGATCATTTCGAAATTGTTGCTATTTCTTTTTTAATTTAATTTTCATCTTATATATTTACATAATATAAATTTTGATACCTAACATTTTAATTTAATATTGACGATTTATAGCTAAATAAAAAATATCAAAGTTAAAGTCAAAGAAACATGAATACCAAGTTGCAGATTTTTTTTTGTTAATATGAATAAAACCTACATATTATATCAATGTCTTTTATTATAAATATGATTCTATGTAGAATTGTATATAGATATTAATATTTTTAAACCTATTCTATATTTATAAGTTAGAAACTATATAATTTAAAAGCGATTAGAATATAATACAGAATTGTAACAAGTGTAGATAGTAGATTATGACATAAGGACGCGTTTCGTCTCCATATGTTACAGTAACTTTTATAATATGTTGCTTACAGGTTTTCTATTAACATTTTCCTATACTTGACGGTAGTGATTTCAAATAATATATATTTTTTTATACATATCTAATTGAATATGCATTTTTTTTCTATGTCGTAAATACGGCTTTAGTCGCAACATACTTAAGTCAAATTATACTTTTCTTACTAAGGTATTCTAAAAACAAATGTTTTCTTAAAATTAATATTTTGTAGTTATCGTTACATCATGGCTTTCGTATTTTTCTGAAAAGAAAAATTTATTAAATAATACCATATCCTTTTTCATCCAATTTTACATTATTACATTATTAGACTATATAAGTATTTTTTTAATTTCTAAAGGTTTTTTAATAAACAAACATTCACTAAAGTTTTATAATAATAATAATTCATGATAATAATAAATCATCATCTATTTAAAGTAAAAAACAAACATTCAAGATGTTATATATATATGTGATAAGTATTTCCCTATTATTCACAATACTATGTTTTCATTTTATTCATTAACAATGAAGTGCTTTTGACATTGAACACAACTTTCCCTAATTGAAATTAAAACATGAAAATGATTGAGTTAATGAAATAGACATCGTTGTAAAATATTGATGTTGCTACTTAAGTAAAAATGACAATTTGACATTCCATTAATTATTTTTCTTTGCTACTTTTTATATTAATATATAATTTTTATTTCATTATAAATAGTAGAATAAAAATAACGGTACAATGTTGAAGTATGATAGTACGAGAAATCATTCTGTTTGTTACCAAGAGTGTATTTACTAAAGAGAAAGGAGTTAACTACCTTCGCAATTCAAGAATAGAAAATGTAGATATATGTCAGTCACGAAAACCATATTTTTGGTCTAAATTATGTAGTAATTACCTTATTTCTAATAGTCACTTCTTTGAAAGATATGTTACTGTTATTACAGATCTGACTACTATCCACATTAGGCATTTATTACTACTCGTAACACTTTCGTTTCCATTGTTCACGTATGCAATTCATTTTATCAGAAAGAAAATAGAAATGTCTGTCTAATATGGTAAAAATTTATTCTTGCTATAGAACCACATATATGAACTGGTTGTGACTAATATTTGGATATTTTTACACGATGTGGTTAGCAACAGTGCATTAATTTATCTTTATCATAAAATGAATTTTTGTATATCTTAAAATCATGACTTATTATGGAATTGCGATACTGATTAAGGAGTGTTTTTTTTCGTTAAGTTTGTTGGATAATTCCATCTAATCTTCAGGTAAAGCTGAGTATAAAATATACTTTTGCTTTCCTTCTCCTAGTCACTGACCGTAGGAGCTGATGGTGGTGCACGATTGGCAATGATGGATTTCAGTTCACATTAAGTCTGCTTGTCTAATAATTTTCTGTGTATTCTTATTATATAGGTCACAAAATATAGCCTCGAGTTTATATAAATTTTGTAATGCCAATTATTTTTCTATTACACATATACCATGTTGTATGTATTTATTTATAGAATAATAAACATTACAATTTTTCTGAATGTATTCTTTTTATTAATAAATTATAATTGTATTAAGTTTGTTCCTTATTAGAAAAAAAAGTCTGTGATTTTTTTAATTTTCCAGGCAATAACGATATACATATTTGTATTCAAATATATTTAAAGTGCTGGTAAATAAAACAATAAAATGGTAATTTATCGTTATATGTTTGCGTAGGGTGTCAATTGTATGAAACTTATATTTTTTCCGTTAAGGTAACTTTTACTTAGTTTGGCTCTTGATATTTTGGAATATCTTAATAAATATCTTACGTTATTTATTGAGATATAGTAAAAATAGAACTACATTCATATATTTTTACAATTAATGGATATTTTACAAAATGATAACTTCCAAGTTCAAAAGAGATTTATAGTTACTGGTAAATTCCACTTTCACCATATACTCTACAAGTAGACATGCGTGCTACGAGGAGTATTAACAGAATGTTTTAGAGGGCCAATAAGTCAGTGGGCTTCTTAGAAGCAATCTGTTTTGCTGAACACGTCAGCCATATGTATCATGGAGTGCATGAAATAGCCTAGCAAAAATCACAGGCCGTCGATCTTCGATAAGGTGTGATAATATGAGTAGTTCCAATTCATTATTCGAATGCATTTTTGGAAAAAAAATATACTTTTAAATAACAAAAAATATTTGCATATAAATAAGTCAAGTAAAACTTTTTAGAAACAAGTTTCAAAAAAACATTATTTCGAGTGATTGAAATATTTTTTGTATGAATTAACTATTTTTTCTTTACTTAATATGCAAGAAATATGTAGGTATATACGTACTGTGTACATGTGTATTTTTTATGATTTTAGTGAAAAATTATTCAAATTCTTATTATTACACGTATTTACAGAAGATACTGAAATACAAATAAAGTGTTATAAAATCAACCACAAAGCTTCAATCTATTAACTGACTAAGTAAATCTGTAAAAATAGTCACGTACAGGCGATGCAAGGCTTAGGTTGATGGAGTAGAAATTCACTTAATCGCTCGAGCTTCGTAGCTACATGATTAAGTATTACGACGGTTTCCTTTAAATGATTAGTTAATGGTAACAATCATTACTTTGGAATTTTATATATATAGACTTAAGATAATTACAGATAAACACGTTTTTTTAATTGTTTTTGGTACACCTAAGTGGACATATCTATTATAAGAGTAAGTTAGTAAGTAAGTTAGTAAGTTAGCAAGCAAGATAGTTTGAATTAGTTTGGAAGTGGATCCCCGAATCTCCCGAAGGGGTCTGTCGTAATATTGAAAAGTATGAACGTCAACAAAATTTTGATTATAAAGATTACTTAATTAAAAAATTAATTAACAGTATCTGCTCACCATTGAATAAAGAAATCTGGTATTAGAACGAAGGCATATAACATTTGTATTAACATAAGTTTCGAATAATATTATAATAAGAGATGTAAGTAAACTTCCTACTCAATGCAGTAGTGAAGTAGTGAAAAGATGAAAAAAGTTGAGAAAATATTATAATATAATCAAAAGATTCCAAGTTCACAGTTTAAGTGCAGGCTCATAAAGTAGCGTGTACCAATTTCGTGGGTAGTACGCCCAATAGCAGCTTGGGGAAGCCTTAATTATGTTCACAAACACCAACCTCGGCTTCATAAAGAAAGTTTACCATGACGATGTAATGATGAAATGTAAGGGCCATGTCATGTCATGTGTTTGGATTGTGCATCCCGTTATTTATATGAATTTATTTGTATAGCTCAACTCTTTTTTAAATTGTACTTACTATTTATGCATTATGGTTCCCTAAAGCAATGTTAGGTATTTTAGTTAATAAACTTTTCTGAGGATTTTTTATGTCATCGTTGCTAACCCATAATAACTAACCCATAATCATTTTTACCGCATACCAGCTTATAAAACCGGAGTTATTTATCGTAGATATACTTAAAAACAAGAAAAATGGTCGATTACCATTTCTTGGATCAAACATTGCCTCAACTTTTATTACAATCAGATGAATAGATTTTACATATATATGTATAAAAAGCAAGGATATAATTTTGAAATTTTATTACTATTATATAAAAATAAATTATTCTTTATGGCATTTAATTCAGGGAGACGCTTATGTAACGAAGATTAAAACATATATATTTGCTAATTCAAGTTTTAAATTACCAGCGATGGTTAAGGGCAGATAAAAAGGTTTTAATGCAGCTATCAAATCCGCTAAGAACAATGAAATCGGACCCCTCCCTTCACATAAACATACATACCGTTCAATATATGCTTATATCCTGATTAAGTATAACAATACATTATTTATTTTAACCAGAATCTTTTTATACCAGATGTCCTAATAAATGAAAGGACAGCAAAAATGAAATTTGATTTCATTGAAAGCAAGCCTACGATATAAAATGTTTGCGGAGATACATCTTCAAGTAAGAGCCTCTAGAACGCCAGAGGTACCTTTGGGTTAATACTGCCATTGCTTCGAGTACGCGGAAATATAAGTATGCTAATATCAGTGAACTGTTAGTTATATAACATCGATTGTTTCATTTGTAGGTATACATATTGTAGTAACCTATAGTAACTAAAAACTAGTAAACCCGTAATATTTACATGACAGTTTAACCTTGATACAAAAACGTCGCTCTATATAGTGCTATAAAACTTTTCATCCAATTTGTCTTCTTTATGAAGTTTAAATTAATAATCAAAAAGCACCCAAACTATTCTTTTTCCGTATTTTTTTAATTTTCTTATAAATTAACTTACATTTTCTAGTAATTTTCAAATTTATTGAAGTCTAAAATAGCCATAACATATATTTGTGCTGGTATGAATCGTATAAAAGGTCATGTTATAATTGCACATCTTTGAAATAAATATATAAATCTTGCAAGATTTTATAATATTGTACTTATTAATAAATCCTTAATAAAACAATACACTTCAAACTTCTAGCCCGCTATTCAACTATCTAAAAGCTCAAGAAATCCACAATTATTTACTTTGTCTATTCCTCTTTCAGTAAGACATTCCGTAAGTCAGCGGTGGCCTAGTGGTTAATGGGTCCGCCTCTCGTAGCCGAGGGTGCGGGTTCAAACCTGGCAAGTACCTACCAATGTGATTTTTCGGAGCCATAAATACTTTCTCAGAGTATTTAGACACCACTGACATACGGTGAAGGAAACCATCGTGAGGAAACCTGGACTTTTGGAAATGGAAACTTGACTTGAAAATCGAAACTTATAATCCCGTCTCGAGCAAGCGTGGTGATTAATTCTCACATTCACTCACTCACCTTCTCCATGTGAGAAAGAGGCCTTTGCTAAGCAGTGGACTCTGATAGACTGATGATAACGATTATTCTTTACAAAACTTTATTTTATAACTACTTAATCAAATTTTGAATTTATTTATTTTTTATTTTTGAATGTTTCTTCTCTTTCTGTGTGACTTCCTTAATCTTTGAAGATTATAGATTTAGTTTCTAAAGACAATTACACAATAACTTGATAATTAGCTCATACAATCCTATATTATTGTTTTTTTTTTTCTACGAGGGGAATCTTTTAAAGACTTCCTGCCGCGGGGGAAACGTCACCCACTAAACCACCTCGGCGTTCTCTGCGCTGTGCGTAGACTAGTGAGCGGGAACAGCAAGCCATACTTCCGCTCACTACGCACGAGTCCCGAAAGTATGAAAGTACTTTTCAATAAGTTATTACATCAAAAATCTAACAGTTTAATTAAAACTGTTTTGAAAAATTCTACATTTCAATGTTTATTAAAATTAGAATCACAATATTAAAAAAAAAAAAATATGTATTATGGGAGGGCATAAGTAATTTGTCAATAAGAAATTAAACGAAAAAGATATTTTTATTATGCTTATTATTACTTTTACTTTTTCTAATATCTAGTATATAATATCAGTAACAAATTATATTTAGAACCATCTTTTCACTCAATGACTGGTCTATATAACACATAAAAAAAGTATTGTTCAGAAACCGAAGAGCCTACCGTCTGTACGTTTACATTTGAAAAAGCATTTAACGAGAAAAAATTGTCCTAAGTAACTAAATTTGTCTTCTAAGTAACTAAATACCTATAACATGTAAACATGAACATATCTATTCGTAACTTCATCGAGGATATGTTCCTTCCTCTCGCACTTACGGAAGACTTTCAGTGTGCCTGGCCAGGTAAAAGCACCATCGAAACTGCCTGGCTACTGAGTAAATATAATTTAATACTTTCCTCAGTAACATACATAAAAATCAGCTTATATATGTACTATATCGAAAGTACAAATAAAATTACTTATAATTTAGGGGTGCCTGGCTGGGTTTCCCACCTTACTAAGTGCCTGGCAATTTACAGCATGATTTCTAATATTATTACGATGAAAATATATCAAAACTGAATTTTGTACTAAGAGGAAAGTGAAAGAAAATTTTATATACCTTTAGAACGTGTTACCTGCCAAAGGCCACCGCGACCCAAATTTCATAGGTGGGGATCGTGACTACCTATATTGGATACATCTATAGAAAAACTTTCAGCTTTTGTAAATCAACGAATTCCTGGCTGGCCCTGGCTCTTGCTCTATTATGACAAATTGGCTGTTATCTTTTGAGAGACTATAATACATATCTTGTAGCTTGTTTCAATTTGTGATGTAATTCAATTACTTGTATTAAAATATATAATTAATTTGAAAACGAAAAATATAAACGTTGTATGATTTTAATGTTTTTATTATTTGAAATTGTCATGTTTTTTATGAATCATGCTTTTTATGAATGTTATAAAATATACATGCATATATTTCTCATTATTTTTAAATAAAAATCTTTCTGACAAAAATTTTACTTTTTTCATTAATTCAAAAGTCGGACCACTTTAACACGCAAGCTCAGAAATACTATTAAAACGAAGATTTGTCTAGATCAAAGACATTAATTTGCGAAAGCAATTAACATAGAGCACGTATGCTCTAGCTGATGAGCCAGAGAGAAATCTAAGGGGACAGAAGAAAAAATATCTCGTTTTATTTTAAGATTATGTTTAGTTGAGAATGAAAGAATGTAAATTGAATGCGCCAAAGGGAAACGAAATTACACTTTATACAAATCTAAAGAGATTAAGAAAGTGAGAATTTTTAATAGAATTAATTTTTTTGACTGTTTTATTTCTCAGTTAACTATTCTACTTTTCATTTGTTGTCGCCATGATTGCTACTTGTAATAACGGGTTATCTTTTGCACAGAGGTTTGTAATAATATTGAATACAAAATAATTCTCTAATATTTTTGGCAACATGCAGACATACAGAAATATAAAAAGTTCAGTTTTATTATACAGGTAGGTACTTTTAAAATATAAAATATTTCTAATAGGCTTGTAGAATGTATCGAAAAGAAGATTCCGACTTCTTATTTTACAACTATATGTTGTTTGTACTCCCTGCAAAAAACTATTTTTTGGCCATAAAATTGTTAAAATTTTCATAAATTTATTATATAAATTAATTCTTTTTTTAAAAAAATACAATTTTCAGTTTAACTTATGTTTATTTTAAGCTCTTCTCTTATGCGTAAGGGACTATATATTTAAAACTATTTACGAATACATACGTCTCTGTTGTATGTACATATTTGTAAATAGTTTTAAATACATAGAAAATAATTAAAGTAACAATAAGTACTACACTTTTGTCACGCTAATGTTTTCATATAAAATAATAATTAAATGATTTATACTCGAGAGCAAGAGAAGTCAACAGGTTGTTTTGAATGAATTTAATGACTATAAATTTATATCCACGTAATTAAGGTTGCTTGTTGGTTGAGTATCCTCCCATTCAATTTAAATTTACATGTAAATTTAGAGCCATAATTAATGATTTGCTGTTTTAACATAATGAATTAAACACTCAATGTTGATGGCAAAGTTGCAGATTTTGGTAGTTGGCAATATATGTATATGCAAATGGAACTTATCTTCTATTTTCAATCTCTCGAGAAACAATGTTTAGTATTGCTAAAGTATCTGTCATTTCCACATGTATTCTATATTAACAAAATACAAAGAACTTATAGCAATGTAAAAAAGGTTTTTTATGATTATATAACTTAATTTTAAAGAGCTGCATAACAAATCACTTAATAGTGTTAAAATTTACACATTATATTGTGAAGCATCATTCGTTGGGGTAGTGTAAGTTCTCGTAGCACTCAACTACATTGCGGCTACATTGCAAGTTGTAAAATTATGATGAAATACAAAATTCCGAATGAACTGATATTCTATATTAAAATGACCTGAAGTATAATATTCAAACACACTTTTAAAAAAGATCTTTGTCAACATATGCATATGTAATCTTTAAGTATAGTGGTTTTCTATTTTGAAGAAAAGAAATAATTGTTTTAAAATTTTTTTTGGAATGCGTCTTCTACCTAAGAGCAAATAATTATCTCTTAGACAAACCAACAAGTCTCAAAAAATTAATACATATATGTCCCAGGAAAGCTAAAACGTTTTGCCTTATATTAACACAGTTCTATGTGAAAGACAAATACTGTTCTTATATTTATTCGTCGCTACACTAAGTCAAAGCCGAGAGTTTTTACTACAATTAAAATATAATGGTCGTAGCTAGACAATAGAAATTATGGTGAGTAAATACCTACATCTATCTGTACAGCTGTTCAACTAAAATATTTTTACTAAGGATCTTCTTACTAGAAACGACTGAGCCAAATGGCTTTGGAGTTCATCTGATATCACAGAGATGGCGCTGATATAAAGAAATAAGTTGTGTAGAATATAATATTATAAAAACCTTTATATTTTAAAATATTCAAATAGAGAATCATTCCAGTATACTTTCCAAAAAGATATTATAATAGACTAAATTGCAAAAATATGATCTTTTGTTGTGACCATTTAAAGGCACATTTTTTCAACTAAAATATTTTTACTAAAGGATCTTCTTACTAGAAACGACTGAGCCAAATGGCTTTGGAGTTCATCTGATATCACAGAGATGGCGCTGATATAAAGAAATAAGTTGTGTAGAATATAATATTATAAAAACCTTTATATTTTAAAATTTTAAAATATTCAAATAGAGAATCATTCCGGTATATTTTCCAAAAAAAATATATAATAGACTAAATTGCAAAAATATGATCTTTTGTTGTGACCATTTAAAGGCACATTTTTCCTATTATGTTCTTTGAAAATAATAATTAAAATTGTTTGAACTTATGTCTATTATATGTTATTAAAATGGTTTTGTTATTTGTTTTTTTTTTTTTGTTTTATGTAGTTGATTCTAAATACCAATTTTTTTATTCTTGTTAAAATGGCTGTTATTTAAGTATTTATAGTAAATGGAAATGAAACCCCCTCTCCTTAATAATCCTTGTCCTGGAGGCATCCAAATTGTTAATTGATAAATATAAACTACGAACAAAATTATCCAATTAAAAATAACTTTCTAAATATTTTAAAATTTGTTAAAAATAATGATTTACGATATGATATAATACATAAATTAAAATAAATTTGGTTACTTCAATTGCAATAAAGTGTGGCTTTTATTCCATTTACGGAAATAGCATATGGAATCAATAGCTAGTTTGTCGTTAATTTCAGGTAATAAATATGCTGCGTCATGATTTATTTGCTTTTCAATCGCATTCAGCTTTTTGGAATATTATGTATTTAAGCATTTTGGACATTTATTTGAGCTTACTCCAATTTAATTTTCTTTAAATAAACTGTGGGATGCTCAACTGGTTCTTAATTTTGGTTTATTAAACATACACTAGTACATACTTAAGAACTAATAATAAAAAAAATGACAGAAAATATATTTTAATAATTAGACTTGAAAAGTCAGAGTGTGTTTCTATAATTGCATTATTATCATGATTATTAATTGTTCTTTTCTTATAATAATAAATAAAACTTAAGCAACATCGTGAAAGCAATTATAACAACATTTTATAGATACTTAAGAATAGTTGTTAACAGCAACAGGATTTAGTTTTTGCTGCCGCCTCTTAACCTCCGGCGCCATTTTCGTTTCCTCTAGAGCCTATCCTATCTTCTACTCGGAGCTAGATTAAAGCAACGAATCGGGATTTACACTTTTGGTGTTATATGTAGCTGTTATAGATGTTATACCTTGTGAAAATAAGGTTTCCTTACTGAAAAGTTGCAAAAAAAATCAAGTAAAAAATCTAAACATTTATTATTAATTAATTAGTATAGTATGGGTTTATTTAAATAACTAGATGACGCGGCGAACTTCGTATCGCCCTATAATCCAGAAATATCTGTTACGTTTTTATCTGAATGAAGTTAATTTCCTTATTCCTCTGAATTGAATGTGCCTGGTGTTTTCAAATGAGGCACTTGCGAGTCTTATTATTAGGAATAAAACCCGAAAATCTTGTCAATCTTGTTTAATTTCAGTTTCAATAGACAGTTCCGTTGCACAGTACAAAGGCGAGTTATAGAATACGTTTTAGACAAAGAAAAGATTTATATTGTAATAATGTGTTGGGGTATTATTAGAAAGAAATGTTAATAGTTGTGCCTGTGTAAATAAGATGGTTGACGGTTGTTGACATCATTGCTCTGTGAATGGTAGCAGGAGCCGCGACATATTCCACCCCGTTGAAAGACTCCTCTTACAACCAGAAGTGTCATCAGGTTTTGGGAGCGGTAAAGTCGAACTAGGGATCGCCGTACGCAGCCAGTTGAAGTTTTGATGTCCGCTACTCGAGATATTTCGTCTGGTCCGGGAATAACTTTGTAACTCTTCCAAGACGCCAGCATAGCGGTGGTAGATAGTCTTCTTTTACAAGAACCAAATCGCCAACTTGTAGATTTGCATTTTCCTTCATCCACTTTTGTCGCTGTTGTAATTCAGTTATGTATTCCTTCTGCCAACGTTGCCAGAAATGCTGTCGAAGTTGTTCCAAACACTGGTAACGTTTCAATTTGTTGGGGTCGAAAGCTACAAGTCGTGGTGATGGAATGGATGTCAGAGGTCTCCCGATGATGAAGTGTCCTGGAAAAAGGGAAAGAAAATCGTTAGGACTGGAAGACAAGGGACACAGGGGACGGCTGTTAAGAATTGCCTCCACTAGTGCGAAAAGTGTTTGCAACATATTTTACATGGTGTTTAGCGGATTTAATGCCGGATTCCCATAAGCCGCCGAAGTGAGGTGAGTATGCAGGAATAAACTTATTATCCCTCTGATGCAGCAAAGTCGGTTAATAAATTATTATTTGATTTGAGAAAACGTAACTCTTTAGTACTTGCAACAAAATTTCGCCCGTTGTTGGAGAATATCTCCTAAATAGATAAGGTAAGTAAGTAATAGGTAAGTAATGGTAACTTCACGCAAAATCTATCTGTACTTAAACGTGTTGTATTAACTAAAAAATGTTCTTCACATAATTGTTCATTGTGACTAAAGGTTGACTTGTTTGGAAGCTTTTCGGTCTCCCGAAACTTAGTTTTAATATGATCTATATTTGGTTGCTGTTTGTATGATGAATTTAGCGTAGAATTACATTGAATATATTTCGAACGAAGTTTGTAAGAAGTATGTATAGATTTTAATGAAATATTACAAATTTCATTTATTTTGTTGCATAAATTATTGCCTATGCCATTTACATTTATTCTGTGAATGTGTTTTGTATCTAATTGTAATTTTTGTTTCAGGTTTTTTTGATATGAAAGAAGATTGACTTCCACAATCAAGAAGTGCTCTCGTTTTCAGTGTCGTTTGTTAAAGGATTCGATACCTGGAGTATGACAGTTGATAACAGTACTTGGATAGGATATTGATTTGAAAATGTTGACAGTAGCTCACTTGAATTATTAAAAGTGTAACATTAAAAACATGTAGCAGCGTATTGTGTTTTTGTTTACACTCCCTACATGGACCTAGTTGACATTCAGGCACTTAGTGTCCTTGTCGTAAGCAATTGGAACACAAATTATATTTTGTCACATCAGCCAATCTTTGATTAACATTTTTATTTTTAAATATAGGACATTCATAGATTCGATGAGACTCTTTACAAATCATGCAAGTTAATTTATTATTTTCATTGTTACTAGTAAATGCTCTTACATAAGGTTTTTCTTTTCGATAATTCGATTTAAAATTATAATATTGATTTTTATGATGATTATTTTGTGTAATTGTTTTTTGATTGTGTGCTATGATAAGAAATATGCACGTTCCTTTGAGGTTTATTGTTATTATCGGATTTACGACGATTCAAGGCTTCTAGAACACCTGCTCGGTTAGTCAATAACTTATTGAATTGTTCAAGTGTTGGAACCTCATTTAATGAATTTCGTAATTCTTCCCACTTCATTAAAGTGTTGCTGTGCAGCTTAGATGTCAACATAAATATTACAAGAACATCCCATTTATCAGTGGGTTGTCCTAGACTAGCTAATGCTCTAAGGTTCTTTGTAACGTGGTCCACTAAATATCTTAATGACTCTCAGAGAATCTCAGAGTCTCTAAGTTTTGATAATTTAATACTTCCATTTCAGTTTGTAAATCTTCAAATTTAGTAGATAAAGCTTCAAATTTATTTCATTTTAAAGATAATTCTGCTAAGCTACTACTAGATAGCTGAATTGACTCTAATGTTGTTAAATAATTTTTAAATTTTGTAATCTAGCCTTTTATGGAACTACGTTTTAAGATTAACTCCTTATACATATTTAATAATAGGTTTATCTGAATCAGTAGCCATGACGTCGAATATTAAAATTAAGTTAATTTATAATATTGAAAATTCGAAAAGTTATTAATTTATCCCACTTAGCTGCACAGGAGTAAATTAAATGCGTCACTCTCCTCCCTTCGGCGATACTCCCAGCAAAGAAACCGGTTCTGCGTCGTTAATAGCTCGATGCACACAACCAGCGTCCTGTCAGGCACCTGGAAATTTCGGCAGAAAGGATGACTAAAAGTGAAATAGTATGGTGCTCAAAGAGTGCAGCTATTTAAATAATTGAGAATATGACTACGTATTGAACGCACATGAACACGTGGGACTATGATTTAAATAAACTTTTAGCGTCTTCGATAAATAATGGATGCGACGCCGTTAACTTTTGATAACCTGGCACGTCAACACCTCGTATCTCGATTTTGTTGATTTTCGTATTTACATGTCGATCACGTCGGGGTCACCAATTTATGTCTTCAAATGAGACACTTACGAGTCTTATTATTAGGAATAAAACCCGAAAATCTCGTAAATCTTGTTTAATTTCAGTTTCAATACAGTTCTGTTGCACAGTACGAAGGCGAGTTATAAAATACGTTTTAGACAAAGAAAAGATTTATATTGTAATTATATGTTGGGGTAGTATTAGAAAAAATGTTAATAGTTGCGCCTGTGTAAATAAGATGTTTGACGGTTATTGACATCATTGCTCTGTGAATTGTAGCAGGAGCCACGACACCTGGTTCAACCTGAAAAACGTTAATCACTCAGTTTCTATTTTTACATTCATATCAACAACATATTGGTGAAAGAGACACCAACATTTAAGATGTGATTGACCTCAACTTCTCCAACCATAAGCCTGTATGAATAATAATTCATTTAACTTTTTTGTTTGTTTCAGAACCTAAAAACATTTTTTTGTGATAAAATTATATAAATTACTTAAAACTATGATAAAAATTAAAAACTTAAAATTTTTATTAACCTGTAACTGGATTTATCATCTTCATTAAAAAATGATATCCATCTTCACCTTTCCAAAATAATAAAGGATATTGTAAAGCAGTGGCGGCTGTACCTTAAGTGCGCCCGTGCGCTGAACCACCAATTCAAAATATTTAAAAATTACAAAATATTATGTCATCTTAATTTTTAAATTACCATTTTAATATTTATTTTTTAAACATACAAAAAGGTATAAAAAATTTAATTTCCAATTATGGTCAAAAAGTTTGAGCGCTTTACTAAACTCATATCGTGCGCTCCGGCGAGTGCACGAGGACTGCTAATACATCTTGTATGAGACACGCATTAATACGCCTGGCGCGTGAGACAAAAGATAGTTCATAGAAATGCACCGAGTAACGAGTCGGTTCTCGCGCGCCGCACGAAGCGGCCGAAGGTTACCGAGAGCACCCGATGTATGACGAATTGAGGCCGCCGGCAAGGGGCCGGCCGAAAGGATGTGTGCTATGATTGACATTTCGTTAATCGTTATTGGTATTGTGTCAACTTTCACTGTATGCGTGACGCGTTAATTCGTTATTGTTTATAATTATTTCCGTAATTCGTTTTAGTTTTTATTTCGTTTCTATAATAGAACTTTTATTCTGTACTGTGTTTTTTATTAGTTGAAAATGAGTATAAATATTGATTATATTAAAGAAAATAACAAAATTTTTCAAAGTAAAGTGAACATAAAATTGGCCGGGCCGCCACGGCCCTTTTTAAATTTAAAACAAGAGTGTAAATTGAAAAATAAAGCATTTATACGAAGTTTTAAAAGTGAAATGTATAATAGAAAGAAATGGTTGTGTGGATGTGAGCGTCTTAATGCATTCTTTTGTTTTCCTTGCATTATTTTTGGCGGAGAATCGATTTGGACAGAAACTGGAATCAAGGATTTGACGCATTTAAGTGAAAAAATAAAAAAACACGATTCTTCACAAGTACACCTACAAAATGTAATGAGTTTGTCTGTGTTAGGCACAGTCGATATTCGTAATCAGCTAGATTCTGTGTATAGAAGTAATATCCAAAAGTATAATAAACAAGTTGATAAAAACAGATACATTTTATCACGTCTTATCGATTGTGTCAAGTTTTGTGGTGCATTTGAGTTAGCTTTGCGAGGTCACGATGAAACTATTGAGTCCAGTAATGCTGGAGTGTTTCGTGGATTAATAGACTTTGTATCAGAGTTGGATATAGTTATGAATTAATGTACAAAAAATAAACATATTTTATGTCAATTGTTGTTTTTGTCAATATTTTAGTAAAGTGAACCACCAGTTCGATAACCCACCAGCCGCCACTGTTGTAAAGCATCATATGTTCGATGTGTTTCATACACATGCTGCAGTTCATTGTTACACCGGTGTAAAACAATATTGCAGTTATCTACATTTTCACCCACAATGACAAAAAATTCATTGATTGTTGGTGCATTAAAATGTCTTATGTGTTTGATAACAATTTTGTTATTATCAGATGGCATGTGATCTAATGCGGTCTTGAATAATGCAACCAATGCATTGTGTTAGTGGAAAAATAATTGGAGCTGTTCCACAACTGGTCTTTCCAGAGAATAGTTGTGTACACAGCACTGATTGACTTGTCTTCCTGAATTTCTCATGAAATAAATTTGCAAAAATTTTGTCACTGACCGGTATTGGTAATAAGGAACTCAAAATATATTTTTGCTCTTGAATCTGCAAAGGTAAACATTTCTGTATAACATATATGTATTGTAAAGTGAATTGTTCAAACCACCATTTCACCTATCAACTTTTTTAAACACAATTCCTTCTGGCTACTTAAAGTTATTCACAGAGCTACAAATGTACTTTAGGCCATTTCAAATGATACACCATTACAATTGAAAACTGTCAACAATAGTGGTAAATGTTTTTCAATACACTTACCTTAAAAGTTGGCATAAAATTTATTGTACTGTAGTCCATTTCTTTGTTATAATTAAATGCAGCTCTATAGGGGTTATTTGTAACACTTCTATATCGTTGGTTCCAGTTCCATCATTGCGTTCAACTTCATTCCGTGTTTCACGTTGCTCATCAGTTAAGACTTGCTCTTCCGTATCTTTGACTTGAAGCATCACGGGTTCACGACTTATGTTTGTATGTCTAATTGCCGGCACTTTTTGACACAAAAATTCAACTGAAAATGAAAAATATTTTTCTTATTCTATTCCTATTAATTTGTAATACCTACCTAGTATCAAAATTGGCTATCAAAACTTTCCAACACTATAATAATTTGACATACCTTCTTGAACAAACACTTCAGAAAAAAACACACAGTACAAATTATACTGTAGAAAACAATGTGAAAATTACACTAAGAAATGGTAAATGAATTATGTAGGTATTTTGTTATTATAACTTCGGCCACAAATAGTAAAACTGAATATGTACTCGTAAAAAAAGTACACAAAAAAAAATTCCCTCTTTGCAAACATTTTGAAAGAATAACTGAACTTTTAAGACAGAGACATTTTTTTTGGTTATGTTCGTTCCGTTCAGAACAGGCAAAGAGAACAAAGCCCATACAGCCATGTCTTTTGTATTTTGTATCTTTAATTATTTTTAAATGTCTTAATCTCCTTTTTAATTCTAGACTCAAGTTTTTGAATCAGGCCTAAGCCTTGTCTTCTTTTAATTTTCTTCTTAAAACATTTTTTTAAATAAAAGGCCGAAGCCATGTCTTCTTTTAAATTTTCTTCTTGAAACCTTTTTTAAATATAAGGCCGAAACCATGTCTTTATTTAAAATGTTTTTTTTGTCAAATTCTTGTTTTTTTTTACATTCCGTCATTTTCAATGTCAAGTCCTTGTTATGTCATTTTTAGTACAATAATTAATTTGTCAAAATCGATATAACAGTCAAATTCTGAAAATAGCTGAAATAGCTGAAAGCAAATATCTAAAACAAAACGAATAAATTTGTATTATATACATATGTACAAATAACAATTAGATTTCAGTTATAGTAGAAACAATAAAGCCATAAACTGGCAAGAAGCATTCTTGAATGCTTAGTATTTGCTGAAGGGAGCGCGGGATATCTTCAGCAGCTTTAAAAATACTTAAAAGTTGGTCTACAAGGACCATCCTTTGAATACTAAACTGTGGACAATCAAAAAATATATGTTCGAGGGTTTCATCAGCACTATTGCAATATCTACAAGTTGAAGAGTCAAAAACACCAATCCTAAAAAGGTGAGCACCAAAACGACAATGTCCCAGACGCAAACGACAGATTGTGGTATAATACTTTCTACGGCTATAGTCACTACCCCGGGTAAACCAGGGAGAAGAGATCTTTTTCTTTATTGTAGCGAACCATTTTCCTTTTACCTTTACCACCTGATGCCATAAGTTGTAAAATTCTTCCTGTACCGTGAGTTTGAAAAGAGATAGAGCGTCTGAAGAAGGAAATGCGAAAATTAAAAAGCTATGACTTAATTGATCGTGGGCCGGATTTGTAATAAATTTAGCTAAATAGTCTGCTTGCTTATTACCATGCACACCGATGTGGGCTGGTGTCCAGAATAGGACTATTTGCTTGTTTTGAGACAGCAGGTGATACAACTCTCTTATTTTATGTATAATATAGTTAGTTTTTGAATTTAATTGTGGATTTTGTAGTGCCGTTAATAAACTTAAACTATCCGTTATTATAATCCACTTAGGATGAGTGTGTGTTTGAATGTGCTCCACAGCTGTATATACAGCTATGGATGCAGCGGAGTATATGCTTGTGAGTGGATTCAGCCTATAGCCAAATCCACTTTTGATCTGACTATCATAGACAGCTATAGAGACTGCTTCATTGTTCCTAGATCCATCTGTATATATCTGATGATATCCCTGCCACCTATCAAGTTCCCTATAAATGTCTTCCTTATACTTTAGAAGACTTTTGACTACAATTTTAATCTGAATAAATTTTGATTCATATAACCCAGAGTAACAAGGCCATACCATGCTAGAAAATATATTATGTTTATTAAAAATTTGTTCTGTTTCAGAAAAACCTTGAAACAAATATGAGTTAATATTGGCAGTCCTGTTAATAGTGTCCCGTAATTTAACAAGAAGTGGATGATTACTGACGGAGAGCAACCTTGCAAAAAATATTGATTGTAAGTATTTAAACCTAAGTGCTAATGGAGGTATATTACATTCCACCTGCATTGACACTATGGGAGTAGTTCGCATGGCACCCATTATAATACGCAAACATTTATTCTGTATCTTTTCTAATTTATCTACTATAGTTCTTCCCCCTGCAAAACAAAAAAAAACATATTCAAAATGACTCCTTACTAATGATTTATAGAATGTTAATAGAATCCTTGGATCAGCACCCCCGTATGTGCCTGTTAAAGATTTTAAAACATTACAAGCATTTAAAGCTCGAGATTCTAGAGTTTCAGCATACTTATTCCATCTAAAATTGTTTGTAAAAATAACACCGAAAAACTTTACAGAGCTCTCTACAGACATTACATTATTATTGAACAAAATATTGAAATGACGTGGACTCTCACAAGCAGAACGGCCACAACGAAAGCCAAACTGATTGTAAGGTAAAAGATTATTACTTTCTATGTGAAAAATTAATCTCTGTTTTATTAATTGTTCGAAAATTTTTCCAACACATGAACTCAGTGTAATAGGACGATAAGAATCAGCCAAATTAAAGTCTTTGCCATGTCAAACGATTTATTGATGAGCAGAATTCAGATCAACTTTTACAACGTTCTTCTTTTAAAGTGTGTTTTTTAAAGCTTTTAAGGCTTGTGCGCGTTTGAAATTAATGTAATTTTTACTATTAAGACTAGTTTTGAAATTAATGTAGGCGTTCTTGCTGTCTTCTACTACTTTTGAACATTTATCATTCCACCAAGGTACTTGACACCTTTTTCTAGGACGGTTTTTATTACTATCAGTTGTGTTATGGTTTATGCTGGGCCCGGAGAATTCTATTGCCAATAGAATAATTGCACAAAACTTTCTGTATGAGTCAAGGAGATCACTATTGTCAACTTTAAAGTTCATTAACATTTTATTAACAATTTGTTCATACCTATCCCAATTTACTAATTTCAGATTGCTGTGAAAAGGAATGTTGTTCAAGGAAATAGGGGACTCATGTTGATCTTTTACGAGAGTAAATTTTGTGATAGTTGGCAGTTGATAACTGCCTAAAGAGTCCTGATGAACTTGCCAGTCACAAGAAAGAAATAAAGAAGAAGACACCATAGTTAAATCTAGACTGTTTGGCTTCCAAATATGAGAGCCTATAGTTGTTGGTTGACCATTATCTAAAAGTATTAAGTCATGGTCATCCATGGAATCCATAATAGCTCTGCCCCGAGAATCTATGCGACTGCAACCCCAAAAAGTGTGATGGGCGTTAAAATCGCCTGCAATTATAAACGGTTTTGGAATACTGTACAATAAACGATCGAACTTCGCCTTTTCAAAAGCAGGAGAACTATTACCAGGACTGTAAAAACCAAAGAAATGCATTTATATGTTTCAGTTTAATAACAATTACTACATTTTGTAATCTAAAAGTATCTAGTTTAGAGAAATGTATACCATTTTTAATTAATATTGCTACGCCATCATGATCATTACCGCAGTCATTCATAATAATGGTATAACCACGTAAATTAAATTGAATATTAGGCTTGAGCAAGTTTCTGAAATAAGAGCTACATGTATATTATTTTGGTATAAAAAATTTTGAAACTCAAGTCTGTTACTTAACAGACTTTGAGCGTTCCACTGTACAATATTTAAGATTTGGTGGTTGAATGTGACGAATTGCTATTTTTATCCTGTATGGTTTCTTTAATAGCTGAGCTAATAAATTGTGAACTAATACTGATATTTTGAGTTTTATTTAAAGTTATAACTTTTACTATAGTTTCTGTAAATAGAGTCATTGCTTCAGAATTTGATAGTATTGCTTGGATTACTTCTTGGGTATTTAATTTTTTACTAAGGGAGGGAAAATTTAATGAATTTTTTAACGTGTCAGCATATGACTTGGGTTTACTGTATTCGATTTTCTTTTACCTTATAGGGGACTGGCTAGAGATGGCAATGTGATTGCCATTACAATTAATGCACTTAGCTTTTTCAATGTTAACCTTGCATTCTTTGAAAGAATGCCCCTCTGTGCATATGGAGCATCGCGGTGAATTTTTACAAAACTTAGCCAGATGATCATAGCTTAAACATTTAAAACACTGTTTTATAGGTGGGAGATATGTGGAGACAGGCAGGCGCCACATCTTAATGTGAACGTAGTCCGGCAGTGACGTAGCAGACACAAAAGTTATTACAACGCTCTGAGTAGGTTGCAGTGTGAAGGTGTTATTTACTCCTTTTACTTTACGCATTATGCGTCGGACAGAAATTACTTTTTTTGTTGTTGATATTGCTTTATATATTTTATGATTGGATAGATGAGTGAGAACCGAAGAGATAACTCCAGATAGTTCGATGGCCCCTGCTGGTATTGAAGCTTTAAGTCGTTGTTCCATTAGATATGTAGTATTTTCTAAAAAGGCATTTGCCAAATTCGCACGTTGGAAAACAGCACCTACCTTATATTTATTTATTTTTTTTAAATATTGTATACCTTTCACAGAGCGTATAAAACTAGTACTAAGCGACATCATGTCCCTATTACCGAGTGGGACATCATTAGTACTTTCGACAAATACTATGAATTCAGACTTGGCTTCCGCATCTTCAGGATATCGCCGACAATAATCAGCGACCCTAAAGGGAGCGAAGGCATTTGCATCCTGCAATACTGGCGAATCCTCGCAATCGGAATCGCTGCTTGTGCTGAAATTCAAGGACTCACCCGAATCCTTCTTTTTACGTTTTTTCACCATCTCTCCACATAAACACTTATATAAAGACTAAGTTTTACTTTTTTACAATAAACTAAACAAAAATTTGCAAATTATAGTATAACACTATTTAAAAATATTAAAATTTTCAAAAAGCCCGCGTCAACGTTCCTATTCCCGCGCTCTATTTTTCTAAGACAGAGACAATAGTTTATCATAGACTAATATAGTCACACAAATTTCAAACTCAGCTTATCTATCGCGCACCATAATAAATCTTTATTATTAAAGACAAAATAAAGAGACATTTACGTTCTTTTTAATATATAATAAAAATTTAAAGTGGTTTTATAGAATATAATCTTCAATTATAAAAACAAAATAAATTAAAGAACGCACGCGTAAACGTGATTCATTTTTCATTATTGTTTGACAAATGACAGATACAACGCGATTCGATCGATCCTGGGAATCTGAGTTCGATCCTTTACATATTTTCGTCGAGTTTTCTTTAAGTTTTCTTTTTTAATATTCGGGGCCGAGACAAATCCAATGAACCAAAAATCATGAAAATTGGTCGAGCCGATCTCGAGTTATAAGTGTTATAATAAACACGACTTTCTATTATATAATATATAGATTATTAAAATATAGCATCCAAAATATTTTAAGTGGTCATTATTTATTCTGAAAGGATATCGTCGACTCGAATTCGGCTTCCCGGTTAAATATATATATATATATATTATATTCGATATATTCAATGATCATAGTTATCAGGAAGATGCCAAATTAAGTATATATTTGCATTGGATTGCATTGAAAACGAATTCTCCACATTTCAAACTGTGGGATGAAACATTAGTACCTGTACCTATTAAACTCAATGAGATTTGAAGTAAATAAAAATGCTATAATTTTTTTTTATTGTGGTACCATCCATTAAAAATTGGTTAAATGGCATTCATGCCACAAGGGAGTTATTTTTTGATTTAAATAAATATAACAAGATTCCTTAGAATTTTTTTTGCAATATTTGAAGTAATGGGATCCGTAATGTATCTCCAACTTGCTCTCAATTTGATGGAGCAAACAAAAATTTATTTGTAAATAATTTAACTTAACAACATTCCATTGGTGCAAACTGTGAACATTTTATTAATGAGTTATTCCAAGAGGATGAAACTGTCATATAAATTAATTTTAAAGTGTAAAAAAATAATATATAGAAAATGCTGCCATCTAACGAACAAGGCACCACAACTTTGACACTATTTTCCTTTAAAACTTCATAGATGACGTAAGAAGCTCTCAAATTGATTTGACATTAGGACAAATTTTAAATTATTTCAGTTACTTACTCATTTGCCGTTGTTTTAACTGTGCTGTATGTTCTTTTTCAAACATTTGACCCAGCTTAATATATCATTGACTCCTATTTCCAGGCTTTTGACGATCGACCCCGGCTTTTCTCAATTGGACTTTGTTTTCTGCGACTACATTCGACCCCGACTCTTCTCATTTGGAGTTTGATTGCAAACTAAGAATTTGGATTATCAATAAGTTGAAAAAATGCCACGAAAATCGGCTATTAAGTGTTATTTTTGGTGTGGGACTAAAGGTACGATACTTATTTAGTAAAATCTATATAATAAAAATATTATTTGTCATATATAGGTATATACAACGTGTAACGTAATTAACGCACACCCTCAAATACCCCAATGCGAATATAATGATATAAACGCAATGCATACACCAAATATTATTTTTATGTGCGTTTGCATTTCTTATTTGTGAAATTAGTTATCCCAATTTCGTGCAAATAATATGGTCCGCTATTCAGCGACACTCCGCTGCACACACACATACACAGACAGACACAATGTACTCGCCGCGCCCGCGCCCCTCTCTCCGAGTGCCGTCCGACAATAATAAGAAATAGGTAATAATAAGTACACGAAATAACTACATTATGATTTATGATTTTTCTTTCCATCACACTTTTCAAGCTTTAGATTGTTGACATTAAATTTTCTTTTTAATGTGAAGCCAATATTTTATAATTACTGATTTGTTACATTAAATTTGTAAATAAGAATTATTAAACAGCTGATAACGCGTGATTTGATTAGACACCACAATACCTACGACAAAGTTAAACACAGTCGGCCTGTTTAAATGGTGTGTATCAAAATATTTACAATAATTTAAAGATCATAAACAAACTTACAGTTTAATTTGCACTCGCACGGCGTTGTCGTTTTAAAACATTTTCAAAATGTCCACCGCCTTGTTCAATGCACTTTAATGACCGTTTTCGCAATTGTGGTTTTATTTTAGATAATACTGCAATGTCACTTTTCACTTTTACAAAGGCGGTTATTATCTTATTTTTTAGTTCCTCGGCACTTGTTATCTCTGTGTTATAAACTAGCGCCCCCACAAAAAAAAGTCGAGTCGCGTCAAATCAGCTGATCTAGGAGGTTAATGGACACGTGCGTAGGTATTTGATGTATTGAATGTTAGTGTACCGAAACGACACAGTGAAAAGCGCGACTAAGATTTTATTTGCACTTTACACTTGACCTCTTTTCGATAAGGTGGACGCGGCGTGACTAACTTACCCAAAACACATTTTGTTGACTTCGATGTTTAGTTATTATTACTCTGCTTCCTGGAATTAGCCTGCCGTCTCGCTCTATTGTAATGTTATTAAACCAAAGAAAGAAGGAGAAAGTAATAATTTTTGTATTACGCGGCTTTCTTTTATGCACTGTAGTGACCTTGCTGTGTGCCGGTTGTCGCTATGGTGTTGCGTGCGTAGTTATTATTATATACTATTTTAGCCTTGAAATAAGTATCAGTTTTCTTTAATTGAATGATGATTACTAATTAAATATTTCATTTTAAAAATCTTAATACCCTGACTTACGATCCATTTTCATTTCCATTAATTTTCGTTTCTATGAAGTGTTTAGATGACTGTGTGTAGGGTGACTATAATTTACTTAGTTCTATCTAAATTTGAGAAAAAAAATGACCTACATAAAAAACTATCAAAATCGATCCAGTATCCGATTCTGATCAAACTACTTTCAGGGTGTGCGTTAATTATGTTACACGTTGTATACAATCAATAACTACTCTTGTTACATCAATTTCAACCGTAACAGTTTATTGACTTCTAATAAAAACATTTCAGGTCCTTTTCATCAATTTCCTAAATCTGAATACCCAAACTTGGAGAAATTTATTCAATGGAAAAATATTTTGAATGAAGACATGAAACAAAAGGAAGATTTTTACATTTATAATAATATAAGAATATGTGATCGTCATTTTGAACAGTTTTACCGTTCTTCAAGTAAACGACTCACTCAAAATGCTGTACCAACTCTATACTTAAGTAAGTATCTAAAGTAAGCAACTTCCCAATACATACTACTAATATAAAAAACTATAAATAATCAATTGTATTTTAAAACTATACATAATATTTTACATTATTATTATTTTACTTTAGAAATTGGTGCTCATAATTAAAAACAAAAAAAAAATGATTTAATTGCATATAATGAAATAGGTATACAAGTTATCTTAACATTTTTATATACTTACATGTGGTTTGCTAGATTTATAATGTGCAGTCTTAATTACCTTTTTTATCTAAATAAACGTAATCAGTATCGCAAAATAACTGCTTGTGTCACTTCTTTACATAGGTAAAACAAAAACAAAGTGTTATAAATATGTAGAGATTATAATTTCACTGGATAACTACAAACCAAAAAAAGTTGTTTATAGTTTTTTATGTAATATAAGAATGGCAGTGTTTAATTCAGTAAAAATTACAAGTCTATTTACATTCAATGAGAAACTCTAAAAGAAACGAGGAAGAAAGATACAATCAAGACAATATGTTATCATTCAATTTTAAGATTTTTTATTTAACTTTTCTTTTAATATATTTATTTGTATTAAAAAAAATATTTTATTTAGCAGCATCAACATTTGAGACTGGTACACTCATCACATTCTGTTGAAACTGAAAAATGCGTTGATACACAAAAAGAAGACAATGACGCATCTTGTAATCACCACTTGGATTTAAATATGAATCATGGTCAGCTACAAAGGAGTTCTCCTAATTCCTCTCAATTATTTCCTAAAGGTAATAAAAAAAATCCTATGGGCATATAACTAAGCTTAAAATTAACTATGATTGCTATATTTACTTTTAAATTACATATAAAACAGCATAAAGCATTTTAAATACAATATAAATTTAAACCAAAGATTCACTACATTTGCAAGTATCGAGATTTATTTCATATTTTCTTCTGCAAATATTGTTGGTAGGTTTTGTTAGTAGTCATTTATGAATTAAAATTGCAATATATTAAAAATTGTATTTAATAATTATATCCATAGGTAATTTGTACACAACGACAAATATGTATATTTTTTGTCTTTTAATGAACATTAATCCCGGTTTAGATAACCTGATTCCTGTTTAAGTAAATACAGATATACAGGGTGACTGGTGAATTACTATCAATATTTAAGGAGCATACTCGGTACATGATTCTCATTCGAATTATGTAAAAAAAATAGGTACTTAATTTTTGACCAAATTTCCGTATAAATAAATAAAGTGTGTACACGTTCCAAGTGTTCCAAGTGTGGACGCGTGCGGTGGCGTGCTGATACAACAACACGCCGTCGCGCGCGAGTGTGTGTGTGTGTGTGTATACCTAATCTGTAGGGTGTTCATACGATGCGTAATTAATTACATAACTTTTGGTTAACTTTACTTAGAAGTTTATTAATATTTATGTTATATTAATTTTTATTTTGTCATATATGATCGTCAAATATCACGTCCTCAAGTATCGATAGTAATTCACCAGTTACCCTGTATACTCAGATGAGTGATCATCATCTACATTTAAGTTTTTCATATTGTATTTACGTGTTCGGATGTTAAATATTGGCTTTAATTATTCAGTGCATCGAGCTATAAGCGATGGAGTTCAGTGAGCTGTTTATTCTGAAATGGTTGGAACTTGGGATTATTTCAGATAGAGTGAATACAACCAAAATAGTATTTTTCACGTTTAATATATTCAGTACAGTTGTTTGAATTTGTAGGTTTAGTCATTAATTAAACGAATAATTTAAATCTTTTAATGGGCCATCTTATTAATGCGCTGTTTTATTAATATTTTTATTGGTATTTTAAAACTTCATACCATTAACAATAACGAAATCGAAATTAGCCATGACAATTTTTTTTTGGGAAAAATATTGTTTTTATATCACCTAGATAAATAAAACTCTTATAATATCCATGGAATATTGGAGTGAAATGATTGTACCCTTTCCAATAATGTGTAGTTCCAGGGTCACACATGTAGAGGGATTTCTTGCTCATAAAGCAAGGGCTCCAATGGAATTTAAAATTATGCTAACTGATGTGCAATGTTACGTGAAATTCTACTGCTCGATATTAATTCAACCCTGTATACAAAGAAAGATTGTATTAAACTTTCTTTAAGCTTCCTTATTATTCTTTAACAAAGTTAAAAGTTTCATGCATTCCTATGTAAACCATAGGAATAAATTTCAAGGAAGTAGTGAGTATAAAAAATATTTACGATGACTATCCTGAAAACTAAAACTCTGAAGAAATGTTTCAATGCTTAAAAATTGAGTTTTTCCACTTGCAAGAAAGATTTATATTATCGTAGCTTCCAGCTACGAATGACAGGCCAGTATCAACTTGGAAGTTTTTTATAATGCTTAAAAACGTGAGACGACCATCACAACATTTTATTATCTGTGAATGTATGACATTCTTTTGTTTCATAGTAGCCGAATAGTTCAAGAAAGACCGTTATTTTTAATTGTCTAATGTGATAAATCGTCTTTATTTTGTATGTATAACACTAGGATCATAGTAGTGCTGATTAAGGTATAATCCATTCATCCATGTGAGGTCCACTTCTGGATATAGGCCTCCATCATCGACTTCTAAGCGCTTCCATCTGAGTCATCCTACATCCACTGTGAACCCTCGGCCTCGACTAAGTCGTCCGTCCATCTCTTTGGTGGACATCCGACGCTGCTCTTTCCGATCCATGGTCTCCATTCGAGAACTTTTCGACCCAATCTGTTCTTCTTGCTACATGGCCTGCCCACTGCTACTTCAAAAAGCTAATCTGTGTAGCTGTGTCGGTGACGCTCGTTAAGTCATTAATTAAGGAATATCTTATGTAAATAAAGCCATTGACTTCTTTTTATAGAATAACTAGAAGACCCGGCGAACTTCGTATCGCTCTATAATCAAGAAATATTTGTTACGTTTTTTTATTTATATTTTTGGAGTTTACCTTTAAACCATAAATCTCCGTGTTTTGTAGTGCGACAGAATGATTGACATATTAGTTAGTTGTCAAATCTAATGTCAAAAAAAAAAACGTTTGTATGGGAAATAGAAAAGGGCTGTTTTTAGGGTTTTCTACGAAATAAACCTCCACGAATATTTCAAGATTAAGATAAGACAAATCGGTTCAGCCGTTCTCGAGTTTTAGTGAGACTAACAAACAGCAATTAATTTTTATTAATATATAGAATTCTTACAAATATCAAATTGTCATCAATATGTCATTACATATCTGTCATTATACGTCAATTACATAGTTGTCATTTGCGTTTTGTTATTCCAGGTATGATTATTTTTTGTTTTATAGTGACTGACGTTTCATGTCAAATTACACGGGAATGCTGTCGAACGGGATAAAAAGTATCCTATTGCAATTTCGTGGCTCTAAACTACCTCCCTGCCAATTTTCAGCTAAATCGGTTCAGTCGTTCTTGAGTTATAAGTGGAGTAACTAACACGACTTTCTTTTATATATATAGATGATTGCTAGTTGACTGAGAACGTGTTACGGATTTACGTGATTTTGAATGAGATTTCCTAATTTAGACGTATTCATCTTCATCATCATCATCATCATCATCAAATTAACACATTGAGATCTATGTTCATCTTATTAATAATCAGAATACCTTTCAAGCAACTTACTTGAGTGTTGATTGAATTGCTGCCTGTTCTAGGTTTACATTTGGTTTCATATTGTTTGCATTACATTGAATTAAATTGCAATGCAAGTTAGTACTAATCAATTTTGTTAACTTAAACATTATAAAAACACAACAGCGTTTTAAAGAAATTATAATACAAGTATGATTTACAAATTCAATTACTATGACAGTTTCTTTTAAAAATATTTTCTTATTTCTGATTGGTATTGCTTGCTGTTTTATTTAGGTAAATTCATGATTTTAGAGCATACAACGGATATACAGGGTGACTGGTGAATTACTATCGATATTTGAGGACGTGATATTTGACGATCATATATGACGAAATAAAAATTAATATAACATAAATATTAATAAACTTCTAAGTAAAGTTAACCAAAAGTTATGTAATTAATTACGCATCGTGTGAACACCCTACAGATTAGGTATACACTGACACTCACACATACGCGTGTCGTGACGTAGTGTTGTATCAGCACGCCGCCGCACGCGTCCACACTTGAACACTTGGAACGTGTCAACACTTTACTTATTTATACGGAAATTTTGTCAAAAATTAAGTGCCTATTTTTTTTACATAATTCGAATGAGAATCATGTACCGAGTATTCTCCTTAAATATTGATAGTAATTCACCAGTCACCCTGTATATTAACGATTTCTATAAAAAAATATATAAGATTATGATCATTCCGTAATGTAAATTATGGTTAAATATGAATATAAGATTCATTTGTTTTTATGGACTGAACCATAGGAGGAGCATTACGGAAATCCAATTCAAAATGTTGGATGCTTCACGCACGAGCTCCTTTCTAATTCCCCGACATTGTTTGAACGAAATTAGAGTTTAATTGCTTCTTCAATGTGTACACGTATTTTATTCGTCCAACTTGGTTTTATTAGCTGATTTCTAATAATACAACGCGAACTTTTTTTCCTTACAAGTCTTTTCTTCCTTCTTTTATTTAATTAAAAATATTCTTTCTATATAATCGATTTTGGATTATTTAGATATTAATGTAATTAGTTAGGAGGTTATAAAAAAATATAAGTGAGAGATTGTATAAGAGTAGTATAAGTATGTTGTATATTAAAAAAATTAGACTTTACGTTATTTTGCATAAAATCACAAGAATATTGATTTTTAGTTTTTTTTACACGTTATGACTTATGTTGATATAGATTAAACCGTTTTTGTTAGCTATAGATATTTAAATAGGTTTGCAATAATAAACATTACCGATTTAAAAACACAACTATCCTTTATGGCATTGACAAAGTTTGTTAAAAATACGAAAGATGACATTATTGGAGTTATTTTATTGAAATTTGTTTCTGCTCCCGCAATCAATACTTATGATTAATTCGTTAACAAAAACATGAAATGACACGAAGGTAAAACTACTCAACGACTCAGTGGTATATTCACAAAGTACGGGAAATATTCAATTGAAATACTGTTTTATTACCTTGTTTCAACACATGTAGGTCCTAAAAGAAGAAGAGGAAGAGAGAACAAGACGTAACTCGTTGGTTTCTTTAACGCACAGTAAGGTTTTACCTTTAATACAGTTTACTTGTCATTCTTTTGACTTGACACTTGCGTGATTGTAATTGTGATTCGACTTTTATCACTTGATCCTTTGTAATTTGTAGTCTTGAATAATAGGTTAATCATAATGACAATTCACTTTACTATTACTATAAATATTTCATTTTGTTAAAACTAAAAATTCAAATATTTAATAGAAAAGTGTTATAAGGTTTTATGAAATAAACTGGTTAGTTCAAGCGCTTGTATGAAGGTTCTTGGCAATGATATCCAATTACCATATTTTCTTTTTATGAAACGACTTGGAATAAGGCAATCGTGATAAGATGTTACAGTATATTCAGTATATATAGTAAATTATTAGTTATTTTATATCAAAAATTACTGGAATTTATTATTGTTTGATCGGGAAAACACACGTTACGTAAAGCGTTTCCTTAATTAATGCGTTGACTATAAATGTACATAAATTTGGTCTTTAATACACAAAGAGAGTAATTGTTTTTGAGATTCTCTTTGTGTTTTGTGATTTAAAATTATTTGATACTTAGTAGTTATGCGTAACTTAATAAGTGAAAACGTTCAATAAGTTTATAAGGAATCCGGAAAAGTTTTTTTATTCATAACAAATATAAAACTTGTCTAAGTAATATTAAAACTCCTTAACTTCAAAAATATACTCTCCATTAAAGGTACTATTCGCAGAGCGCCAAAATATAAACTCGAGATTAACGGATGGAATTGTTACTATGTAGAACATTTTAAAATATTGGTTCTTAACGGTAGCATGAACTCGTGCCATATCAGTAATATAAAATTGATAATTATTTAACAAAGAATGATGAGACTGATATCAATTGCTCTGATCTTTGTTAAGTTGAGAATTTAATTTTGAAAAGAATTAAATTTTATTACTTCATCGTCTGATTTTCCAAAATAGTAAATTTTTCTCCGTTGTTCCTAATAGGCTTAAATACTCGGCGTTTCCAAAGTACGTGAACTGCTTCAGGTCGTGCTGTCGTATTATAAGAATAATATCAAAAATAAATAGTACGCTTGACGGGACTTCACATTGTTACTCGCCAGTTACCATAGGATACTATTCATGACAATCATCTTTCGCTTTAGACGTATATGCCATTTATAATTGTCTTTAAATATGTCTTTGCGACCAAATTAATTATCATGAAGTGTAAAAGAATCTTGAAGATGGTCTCCCTATTTCGGTATCGTAGACTTTAGGGGTATAGAAATTTATTTCGAACTGTTTGAGAACGAATATTTGGTGTGCCGAAATTCCTTCGAAAATGCTTTAATTTATACCTTTGTTTGTTCGGCAACAGCTAATGGATTCACAGTAAGTTTCTCAGAATATCGTTTGACACTAAGTGTTTTTGGAGTTCTGGACATGTTTGAACTTTCCTTACATACATAGAGTACATTACGTAAAATACAGCGTAAAAATACAGGTATTATATCTAGCCAAGGTATGATATCGAAATCTTTTCTTTCACAGTAGAGATAATTTAATTTAACAGTTCATGACTTCATCAACCAATAACTTTCGTATTAAAGCTTCTTAAGTATTTCTTGAAACAGTTGTATAATTAATGAAGTTTGATATAAATTATGTATTACATATTATTTGACGGCGTTCTCAGATAACAAAAGGGTGCTTTTAGGACTTCCTCCTTGTGAATATCTTATGCTATAATGGATATTCTAACTTATTACTATTATCAATATTACACAGCCGTAACATAAACTTTAATTTCTAAGAGCAAATATTAAGTTGTGGTACGACTATCATTGGTTTTCAGAATGAATTAAGTCGGGACTGTAGTTTTACGAACGAATTACGAAACTTGCGAGTTTATCGTTATAATTCTATTCTTTGAACATCTCAAAGTAGTGCTCACATCCCGCCGAGCCGTCAGATCTGATTAAACTTTGTAGAATGACGTTATCGTTGGCAGCTCTCTCTTAAACCAGTCCTGTTTTAAAACAGTTTTCTACTCTATCACACGGAACGAGAGTCTATCTACATAGCGAAATAAGTTTTTCATCTTTGATTAAAATAAAAATTATTATTATTATACCACATATCATCGCTCGTGAAGACAATTATATAGCGAGGCTAATCCGCGAGACACCGTAACAGCATTCTGCCGGCATCCAGAGCGGTACGCCAGAAAATTAAGAAATCGATGGCAGTAGGTTATAAATAACAAGACCAACTGATAGACATTCACATCTCGTCTGTCCGTGATCACGGTTGCTGATTAGTAGACGAAACGTCGGGAGTAGTATGTAGTTTTTTACAAAAATAAAGTCGCATATTTATAATACTACTACTACTATAATCTGAAAAATATTAGTTTCACTTAAATTAATTATGTTACTATTAATAGCGTATACCTATTTTTAATAGTCATATTTTAAATATGGTTTGATTTAAGAGAATGAAACCCATTGTGATTGGTTAACTAGTATAATCGACAGGTTTCATTATAGTATCATTGAAAACTATTAATTTCCTAAGAATGATTTATATATTTTGTCGGGCTGTTGTGAGACTGTTTTGTTGTTATTGTATCTTTTAAATAAATAGGTGTTTGATATTTCATGCCATATCAATTGTATACTTATTTCTGTTGCGAGGATAGGTATGGATAAAAATTAAATTTAAGCTTTTAAATTTTAATGTTGTATATATAAAAATTATATATATATATATGTAAAGGAAGGGAACATTTATTGGTTTTTAATTGTAATATTTGATTATGTTGGAATTCATATTTAACATGAGTCATGTAATATAAAAAAGTTATAAAAGTATAATATAAGAAGATATAATACTTAAAGATTATTGTTGTTATTATTAGCGAAACATAAAAGACATTTTGATGGTCCATTTCCATTCCGAGAAATTTTCTCATGATTTTGACGCAATGGCACTCGTTCAATTACTTTCAAACATCCTCTCCATAGATTCAACGAAAAACTTCTACCGGCTACCCATTATGAAGTCTTTAAGAAAAGGAAGATAAAATTTAATTTCAATATCTTCAATCTAACATTAGGAGGGCTTAGTAAGTGACAGAAATGGAAGATTAATATTTCCAGCAGAGATATTCTTCTTAAGTTTTTACATCAACGTTTGTTGTGTAATACCTGTTTCTGTGTGAAAAGAAATTAACTTTTAACCAATGGTTATATTTTATTAAAAATTACAATCACCACCTTTTTTAATAAGATTAAAATTTGTTTGTTTTAAATGAAACTTCGTCTGTAATGTGTAATTGTAATGATAACCTTCTAAAAGAAAAGTTAATGGATGTTGATGACTGAAAGTGTTATTTGTACAAGAATTCTTATTGTTTTGAGTCATATTCATTGTTTCAATACTTTAGTTGACTCAAAAAACAAGAACAAATTATCTTCAGAAATTAGTTATATTTATTAAATTTAATATAAAAAGTTATGCTCAAGTCAAAATAATAAACAAATAAACCAACCAACCCAACCTTACAATAAACAAATCTGTTCTTTTGTACTCCGATTGAGCTTGAATAAATATTAATGTAAAACAGAATTGGGTCAAGAGAAAAGATTATCATACGAAACTCAATTCAGGGCTTAAAGCCTTGCATTGAAATATGTATGTATATCGTACCTTCTAATAAACATGAAGTCATCAACAATGATGCACTCGAGGTAGATCCGTAAACTGCCCACCTTCTTACAATATACCACAAAGGACCTATACATATGAGTTATTGGGATAACACAAACTAGCCTCTAAAATGTACATTCACCGTTGAATTTTCTATACCAAATTTAAAATGATGTGGTGTACATAATAACTGTCCAGAGGCAACCGAAAGAGGGTATGATACACTGTTATTGGCCTTCAACTTTTCAAGAATGAATGGTGTGCACTTTACATCAGGACGGATAATAGGAATCTCACTTAATAACTAAATTTAAGACATCTTTGTTATTGTGTAATAAAATACATCGAGTTATATCTGTTTGTAAACATTATGGAAAAATATTAAAAGTTTAAGAAGGTGGCAGCGGTGAAAATATTATCTTTAACTATAGATGAAAACTTTCGCCTTTTACATCGTTAATACGCTGAAGGTATATAACATTTAATATGTAGAATTAGATAACTTTCCCGGAATTTAGAGAAGATGTAGAATGTTAAGACGAAATTTAAATGTTTATGTTACTTGTCATAAATATGTACAAGGGAGTGATTATGAAGATTTGGATAGTAACGCGCCGATAGTAACAAATCACAATACGCGAACTTATTAGTGCTAACTTCTCATATAAGTACTGCTCCCACGACTCTCATTCATTTTATGAATTTTTCTCACTAAATTTGCTAACAGAGTAATGGTTATACACTTTGATAATGATATTCACACAACTCAGAATTTTAAGCAAAGACATAATATAGGTAGTTAAAAATCAGATACATCATTAAAATTACGTGTATCGTGCAATCAAATGTTGAGTCAAGGGTCTTATAAACTTTATAGTTTTAGCACTTAAGCTCTCCACTTTATCTACTCTGTACAAAGCCATGTTTATATTTTAGCTTCACAAATTAATTAATGGTCCGCGAGGAGCAATTACACAGAATTACATATGCATTAACCCATAATATTAAAATTTAAGTTTAACCTTATTGGATCCTGTTGTTTTCCTTAACCGCATACAAACATATTTCGGTCAGATAAACAATTTAGATAATACATCCTTTTAAACTAATTTTTTCCGAATCTGGTTTCAATAAACATGCTCATTTTCCACGATCAACTTCAATCGAATAAAAATTGCATTGTTTTAGTTGATATAAGTTTCAATGTAATAGTAGTGTAATGACTAATATGGTTGAAAAATACATTTATATGTATAATAGAAAGTAAATATATTTGCTATATAAATTGTTATTATAAATTCTCGTAGTATTTTAAGCATACCGTCTATTATAGGTATAGTGTCTATCGCGTAGTGAAACCATAAACCATATAAATCTTTTATCTATTGCCATCCTTACTGTCTCCGTAATATGTCACTATAATCAGTATTTAGTAGCAAAGCTAATCCAGTGGTAGCATTATCTCTTATCGCTCTAACCAATCCTAATAAGCTTTAGGGGCTTATTTGATGTGTTATTGCTTCTTGATACCTACTTTGGTGTGATGGCTTTTTATTAGAGTAAGTAATTTTAAGAAGTAATAATATATTACCTTATATTAAACGAATACTATCCACTTATATTTTCAAATGTTGTCTACAACTTTTTATGCATAATTTTATAACTAGCAAAATATTTATTATAAGGAGGTAATTCTATTGTCTTCTATTTCGACCGTTGATTCTATGAGTAAATTTTCAATAATATTTTCACACTGAAATCTTAGAAAACTTAAATATGTGCTGACTAATAATTACTCAGAGCGGGCGTCGTTCGTGTCTGTGTGTTGAAGTTGGTGAACATCTTCTGTCAGCAGTACAAGAGGGGGCTATAAAAGTAAATATTCCGTATTATGTCACTCTCATCGTAAAACGCAATAGCATGCAGAACGTCTTTCTTTAAAGCGGCTACATGAAGCGGTAAATCGGTACACATCGGCCGAATTATGTGTTTTGGTTATGTGGTTTTGCTGTAGCATATATCCGAGATAAATGTTTATATCAAAGATATTAATGACTCAAAAATTTTATATAAAGAGCATTCATTTCTTTGTGTCCCGCGCTTAAAGACGTGTGCTTTATGACTGTTTCGTATTTGACGTATCGATTTTGATATAACCTTATATTATTACTGATTATAATTTTTATGATTGATGTATTTTATATATTGCTTCCGAAAAATTTAAAATTCCCATTCAAAGTCTTGCTAATGAATTATTTAGTTGCGTCTATTTTGTTGTGTAATCTAGTAATCCGTGCTCGCACGGCACGTGCTTACCGGACTATTTGCAGATTAGCAATCAATCGATCTGACGATTCATGTGTATGCATCACGGGGGACGCAAGCAATACGTGCACAAGCTACAAGCCGTTTCACATTCTAAAATATTCCGTACATTACCTCCCTACCACGGGTTTATTCGTAGCATTCCGAACGTCAGCGTCTCTTGTTAAGGAATTCAATACAAATTTGTTTGTTGATGTTTTGATTTCCTTTATGAGTAAGCACGTTGTCTAATTGGCACATTGTTTAAATATATTCCAATTTCATGTATATATTTTTTCAAATTTTGTGCAGATATTTAGATTTTTTTACAGAATTATATTGAAAAGTATTAATATAAATTTATAGTACAATGTGGTTTAAATTTCGTATCAAAAAACTCCAAGACTTTAGTTAACGCCTTAAATCAGAATTTGATTTGCTAAAAGTATTTATCCCTTATAATTGTATGTACATAAAAAATATTTAAAAGATGTTATATGAGATTCGGATATTGGTTCCGGAATTAGATATTGCATCGTCAGTGATTGACTTTTAATTATTATAATTACAACACAATTATACTGTTATTGATAAACTGTTACTTCTCCCACCAAAAGCCTCAAGATTTAATGAATGTGGAAGTAAATGAAGTGTATTCATTATAATTATTATTTATTATGGATTATTCAGTTAATCTAATTATGAATATTTAATTTTTGAGATTTATTTTAATTGAGATTTATTAATAATTTGAGAGATTCTAAAAAAGAGGGTGGAGACTTATTATTTTCGTTTTGTTCACGTTTACAGCTCAGTTTCAATACCAACTAAAGATCTTTTCTTATAGAAAAGAGTGCGACTTCCCAAGGGAGCCGATCATTTTCAGTCCTTTACTGAAATGGTTATAGATTAGGTGTACCGACAACAAACATTGGAGATAGAATAGTATAATAGAATAACTGATATATAAAGTTGTAAGTAATAAAATTTGTATGACATAAAAATTCTATTGCCCAGGAAGCACGTGATTTGATTGAACGGTACACCGAACAAAAACATGTCAAAACGAACAAAGCTACCATGGAAAGGAACGAAAAAATATTTTTAAAGTAATTTCAAAATCATTATATAGCTCGATAGCTTTACTTCTTTTATCGTGTTAAAATTGCTTGAAAATATAATTATTTTTTTTGGCTTACCTGATCCGGTGTTTAAAATTTCTTTTTCACTGTAAATTCTTTTCATGTAATTTGGTTTTATAAGCTTAAGCGAGTTTCAAAACCATAAATTGCAATTTGCAACCCATTTCATGATCTGTTTTCATCTCAATTTGATTATTTATATCTTATTATTAATTTTTCAAAAATTTCACATTTCCCGACATTAGAATAAAACAAGTAAACAAAATACGTATTATAACAAATCCTAATTGAATTGATAGTTCAATTCCTAATTGAACTATCTTCTTTCAAAACCTTTACTGAGCTTTTCAAACATCTGGCCCGCCGCTCCTTATTTCATTAAGCCGGTTCCCAACATCCGTTTGTTTCGAATTTCTTCAATGAGCACAGATCACTTATATGTAAGAAATTTAAATGAAACATGTCTTTGTAAAATTAGTTGAAATTTCAGGAGGAATGAGAATATTGACTGAAATATTACTTTAAAAAGAAATTACAATGGCTATTTGATATAATAGAAATATGTAACAAGATTAATTTATATTGATGTCTAACTTGCACGGTATGAATAATAATGTGTAATAATCCTATTTCATTTGTATGATTTGTAAACATTAAATATGAGGAAATGTCTGTGATAAATATAATCTATGCAAATTATATTCTTACTCACATCTCTTTTTATTATTATTTGGGAAACTTTACTTATATCTTGTCTTGTTCCTTTAGTTAATTCACAGTCATATATGATTTATTTGAATAAAACTTAATCCAAGTTATATATGACAAATCATGCAAAGATATTTTTATCATGAAGAAAATATATAAACGGAGTAATTAATTATTTACAAGTGAAATTTAGCTTTTCCACCCAAGAAATTTAAAATCTGACTTGCTTTTGAATTTGTTGCCAGTTATTTTTTTAGTCATTAGTAATATTGAAAAGCGCTTAAGATTCTTTGGAAGCAATATATAATTTTACATTCTGAGCTTGTATATCGTATTTTGTGTATCTCTAAGTTTTACTCAAATTGTACCCTGTTTCGTACAAGTTAGGGCTTGAGCAGCGATAAAATACGTTTGTTGAAACTAAACGTTACAAACTTAATGTGTTTTGCCGAAGTAATCTTTATTCTTTTTGCCATGCGAATTTCATCGGATGCAAGTAAATGTTTGTAGTTTTCTAAATAAACATTTCTGTTTAAGACCAAATTGTTCCGGCTTGTGGCGTCAGGTCTGAATATTTGTTTGTTAAACATATGTAACATAACGTTCTGATTTACTTGCTTCTATGGATCTTACAAAGCCTTGCAAGGTTGCAACCTTTGTAGCGATTACTATAATATTACATTTTTATATTTTCCATTTTATACTTTACTTCAATATTCGTATTAACGGAAGGCGTTGTTTATAGCGCATTATTTATACATATAAATATTTTTTAATATTAACAAAATCCCTTTAACTTTTTAGAGACAGAATGCTACATAAAATTGAAAACTCTAAGTTTTTGTTTTATGCTTCGACCTCGCATTGACATTTTATTAGCGTTGTAAAACTTTATTTCGTTTGGGAAACAGTTTTTTTTATATCTATTCGTATTTGAAAGCAAAATGTACAAAAGGTGCCACATAGATACCATAGTATGCTATGACTCCGAGTAAAACTTTGATACTTCTAAGTCTTGAATCATTGTTATGTATGTCTTGATGTACATACCTATAAAAACATAGCGCTCATCAACTTGATAAGTCTACGCAGGTAAAGCCAAATTAGGAAGGCTATCTAATAACCGAAGAGGCGGTGCCATTGGTTGAAGGTATGATACCTACTCGACGGCTATTAACATCACTTCCGTTGCCCCAAGCTATTGACAAATCACTTTTCAGCCCCCCTTTAATATCACATAGCCATATAAACCCTCCAGACATAGTCTATCGATGTTATAATATAGATGTAGGGAAACTGTGAAACGAAAGATGATACCTGTCTGATGTTTCTACTCTGTGTCAATCTACGAGTACGAGGGGCCAGGAAAGTTGTTCGTGCCGAACCTAAACTGTTTAATGTCCATAAAGTTACTTATGAGAGGGTTCGGTTGGTAGTTATTGAATCACTATGAAATGCATAGGATATTTGTCGCTGTAAAATCGTGTTTAAATAAATTTGGAACTTATAGCGGGTAAAAGTAAATGAAGTATTTCATGACATTATAACTAAAACAATTATTTGTTTTCTAAGTAGCACTCATCTTTATTTTTAATATTATATATATTTTTTAAATATCTCCACTGATTTGTTCTGTTAGAAAATCAATTTCTGTAAAACATATTTTTTAAAGTAAAAATTTTATTATATTTATAAGAATAAATATCAGATAGATAGTTATTTTATATAGTATTACTTTAAATAACCGCATGAAATAGACGGATAACGCACGAGAAGCCGTTACGACTTCAATACGATAGTTAGATTAGATACTTCTAATAGCACGATCGAATCTCACCCCATGGCTCCATCGTCATTCCGATTGTGTGCTGTGCTTCGGAATTTGGTAGTTTGCTGGATATTTCGTGCAGAAATTTATATCGCAATGTCTAGAACAGTGATCGAAAAACTATATGTACCATAGCTTAAAATATCACTGACATGATTTGATTGACATTTTTATATAAATTATAAAACAATAAATTTTTTCTAGATATAAAAAACTTTAATATATTTATGTAATAAAATCATTATACAGTAAATACTTCTATCATCTAAAATGTATTGCGTAGCCTGAAAGAAGTAAACATATCAAAGCTACAAAAGCCACAATTTTTGTATTGTATTTTCAAGATTCCAAAATGCATATTCGCTTTTTGTTACATGTAATGTAATGCATTTTGCAGTATATTGTGGAATTTGAAAAATAATTTTACTTATATTAAATTTTATATTTTTATTTTAACCTTTATTGGTGTTTCTCGCTTAAATTCTGTAACATAAATTTTCGGCTAAAACTTCACTTGAATAGTCTTGTTTGTGTTGAAACATACCTGTCAAAGAAAGCATCCCGTTACAAAAAGACTTAATGTAAAATATACGATTTTTCAATAGTATATCTGTGAACTATTTTGAAATTTTGATATTATTTTGAACTATTTTGAAGTTGTGATTCATATGAAATATTAATATATTATCAAATACACTCAATACGCCTTATAAATTGAAAACGTGATCGCTCGTTGTTCAGTTGCTGGCACCTTCTGTGGTAAACAATTCTTTCTAGATACGTATTGTTTGGATTCGACTTCATAAAGCAAAGCGATTTCAATGATCTGTTCTACAATTAAATGAAACTCTATGAAACTATCGCTATTGTGTTCTAACAGTTATTGTTTTTATATATGAACTCCTGATTGCTTGGATTTGTATCTTCATACATTTTTAATTAAATATCAAAGCATTTATGTTATCGTTCTTATATTGTGATTTGTTTGTGATGTATTTTTAGTTAGAATGTTTGCAATACGTCTAAGTTATGATAGCGAGAGTCACTTATTACGTCATTCCAGTTTCAGGTACTTTAGAGGTAATATAAAACCTTCATCTGAATATAAATAGCAGAATCTAAATTGAAATCTGGATGGAGGATAATGTCATAGCGTGTGAAATGTATTCAAAGGCAATCTCAAAGTAAGAATTGAAATGATAACTCAACATATTGGCCACGTTCTCGTAGGTGAGTCCCTTTGATCCCTTGCTACATTCGCTGATAATATTGAATACGTATTAATATTCGACTCATACATAATGGTTTTTAAAATGTCATTGCTTAATCTTTCTTACTGTGTGTATTATACGTTATATCAATTTAGTAATAAGATGAGCAAGGAAACATGTCAGTATTATGAAAAAGGACATACATATGTATATTTTCCGAAATACGAATATATGAGAACCATCTTTATTATTATATTTGATTATGTAACTGTTATCTATATAATCATAATACTTATAATCATTAGAACTGTATACTGAGACAATTGTCACGAGCTAATTTCCTCACAGATCTACCGCAATGACGATTGGTGACGAGGAGTTAAAAATGCTTTGTTGATGTACCATATGAACAGTGTATGCACATTTGATGAGGCGATGTTTGACAAAAATATGTTTTGTAAGTAAATTGTATTTATTACTTTACTATAATTTATAGGTTTAATATCTCATAAAAAGAAATATTACAAATATATATTTCAAATTTATGACATTTTTATATATTTAAATTAAACAGTAGACAAAATCCAGTCTATTCATTCATTATTTTCATACCAGAAAAATCGACCTGGATATCTATAGCAAATTCGAACACACGTTGTGCCGTTTTGACGTTATTTTTTTTCATAGGATCAAGAACTTCTTCGGCTGGCTTTTCTCGCTTAAGTTTAGCTCTCCTTGAAGAGGTGACATGAGGATCCTCGACTTAATATCTCACAGTGGTATTTATTTTTACTGGTTTTTTTACTGGATCACCATCCAGTAAAAATACCCTGTTTTAAAATAATACATGTACTATTTATGGACTAACGTGTTTCTGTGGTTACCTTAATTTCAGCCCCAGTCGTGTAAGTTATCAGAAAGTAAATGATTAATGAAACATATTAACATAGTGTTTTGTTATTGGGTTAACATTAGGTTAGATTGAACACTAGTCGTGTGCACACGACATATTCAGGTTACGTGTAATATTTACAACCCGATGAATATAATATGTTTTAATATAGAAGTTATACTTAAAAAAACATTACTAAAAAACGTTCACGGTCCAACGAAGTATTGATCCAAAAGAGAATATTATTTAAAGACATCAGAAAAAAATAATTATAATTAATTCTAAAATGCTGGTTTATTGATAATATTCGGATACCTGGTTTCCAGTGTATAAGATATGAAACCGCTGTTCCGAAACACTCTGTGACATCTCATTAAGGTTTATAAATTTAATAACATTTTCTCATCGCTCCTTCCAATAAGAAAATTCGATTACAGAATTGAAAAGACATTCAATATTTCATCGGCATAGGTCTATTGTTTCAGTTATTATTAATATATAAGACTGGCGTCTTACTAGCCTCAAAAAATAAATTATAGTTTCTTAAATAGAGAGTAAGTTTGTGATTATATTTAATAATTGCATTTTCTAATGAAGGAATACAGATTGAAGAAATACATTATATAATGGGTTCCTCTTCTTTTAAATATAATTTGAATATCATATTCCAAGTTAATATGATGACGATATTAAAGTTATTTTTACATCAATAGAACTCTAACAAAGGGGATAACAAACGGCCAAAAGAGCCACAAATCACTATACTACAAATGGATTATTCTGGAATTATAACCATTGTTATTTGTTAAACAACATCCTTGAATATTATTAGTACATTACGTGGTTTCTAAAATAGTATACGAATAATCGCATTGACGATTCGATATAAATACGGTTATATTATAAATAAATGACTGGTATGGCGGCCATATAGGGATTTTTTTTTCAGCAATATTAATTTTAACAAACTACATCCTTATCAGATACCGTCAACATGAGTTTGAAACGAGTGTGATTCAGTGTGCACGTATTTATTTGTTTGTGTTCTGGCATCTAATACAAATAACACATTTTAGTTTAGAACTGCGCATCTGCTACTATGTCTTGAGAATTTACTGTTAATAAGGAAGAGTATTATGAATTGCAATACAATCCTGAAGCAAAAGTACTTTAAATACTATGTATCTTATATCTTATAGATGTGTATCTTATAGATGTGATTTTATACTTTACACAGCACAAAACTCAAAACAATGAATAAAATACTTTCTTTAATACTTTATTGGTATGAGTATCTTCTATCTATTCTATCTTTAATTTTATTAAAGAGTGAAGTCAATGCGAAATAATATATTTATGTTAAAATATTAGTTAATGTTACTGCTAGTCATTATTTTTTAAGTTATTGAATTATCCAAATATACAAATATAATTTAAAATCAATTGAATGTTATTAGCATTCATGTTTAAATTAATAAACAAATACGTCTGTTAATGTATACGTATGCATGTACGCCGTAACTTGATGGTATTTCTGCCTCATATCTAAATTAAAATTTGATTTCCTGAGAGTTTCTAGTTTTTTTTCTCTTTTATTTTAAAAGACATTGATAAATGTTGTTTTGAAAGAAATCTTGTGAAAAAATACTATACGATATAACGATAAAAATATAACGGGTGTTTTTTCTAGAGCTATAGAACTTTGAAATAAAATAAAACGAAAATGATTTTTTTTATTGATATGAAATATAATATTTTGGAAAGATAATATTCTGTCATTATAATTTAAATAAGATTTCAGGCATATGACCTCCGTGACTGGCTCGGACGTAGTTTAATCTGGAGGTCCAATTTTCAACGACTTTTTCCAAGATTCGTGGCTGTATATCGGCAATAACGCGACGAATGTTATCCTCCAAGTGATCAACGGTTTCGGGGTTATCAACGTAGACTAACGACTTTACATATCCCCACACAAAATAATCAAGCAGCGTTAAATCGCATGATCTTGGGGACCAATTTACGGGTCCGAAACGTGAAATTTTGCGGTTACCAAATGTTTCTCTAAAAAAATCATTTGTGGCACGAGCTGTATGACATGTTGCACCGTCTTGTTAAAACCAGAACTCCTGAACATTATGGTTGTTTAATTGATGAACGAAATAGTCACTAATCATCGCTCTGTAGCGGTCACCATTGACTGTAACATTCTGGCCAGCATCGTTTCTAAAGAAGTACGGACCAATTATTCCACCAGCCCATAAAGCACACCACACAGTCAGTTTTTCTGGGTGTAAAGGTGTCTCAACATATGATTGAGGATTATCACCACACCAAAAGCGGCAGTTTTGTTTATTGACGTATCCATTCAACCAAAAGTGAGCTTCATCGCTAAACAAAATTCGCTTATGAAAATTGGGATCAACGGCAATCTTATTTTGTGAACATTCACATAATCTACGCCTTGTTAGGTGATCGCGAGGCTTCAATTCTTGCACGAGTTAGATTTTGTAAGTACGCAAACCAGGATCTTTAAGCAAAATCTTCCATAAGGTTGATGGACACTGATTAAATTCCTGTGCAAGATGGCGGATAGACTGATTCGGGTTTTCTTCTACGCTACGCTCCACAGCAGAAATAACTTCTTCTGTACGCACACTACGACATCTCTGTGGATGCGTATTATCATTTAGAGTAAATGTAGTGCGAAAGCGTTCCATTGTTAATCGAATTAATTGTTCTGATGGACGATTATGTGGACTGTAATGTGGACTGTAAAATGTAGGTTTGAGCATTAATCACCACGTTTGCTCAAGACGAGTTGGTGATTTTAAACTTATAATTGTGAAACTATAAGTCCAGGTTTCCTCACGATGTTTTCCTTCACCGCATGTCAGTGGTGTCTAAATACTCTCAGAAATTACATATACCTAACTCCGAAAAATCACATTGGTACTTGCCAGGTTTGAAACCGCGCCCTCGGCAACGAGAGGCGGGCCCTTTAACCACTAGGCCATCACTAACCTCAAATAAATAAATGAATGAAAAAAAACGGATACTAACGTCCTGGCACGCTTTTGAATAAACTTCTAAATACTCCTATATATAAATTTTATTATATCTTTTACAAACTGTTTCTCCTAAAATTCTGTAAGTAAGGTTTTTACTTTCAAACTTTTTATTTGATCAAATTAAATTGTCAAGTTGAATTCTACATTTAATATACATTTAGTTTAGGTGTACCAAGGACACTTACACACACACTGTCACTTATATGTTTGAGACTTTTTGTCTGACTTTTATTTTTTAAACTATTTTAGGATGTAGACATGGGCCTTTTTAGAGTAGTGATTGTTGGTTTTGCATTTGTGTTTATAAAAAATTGTGATTTATTTAAATATACAATCATATTTAACATTCAAGATAAAAACATTTTTAAATTCCTTTTATATGTCCAAATAAGTATTAAAATTAATAGAGTTTTGTATCGACACTGCGCGTCGGATGCTGAATAACCCATAGAAAAGACAATGCCTTAGAAAATTAGATTCGCATTTCAGTCAGAACACGTGGTCCTTCTGTAGCCAGTTTATTGTGTACTTCACTATGAAATTTCAAAAAAAAATATACAGAATGCTGTATTGGAAGTTAATTAGATCAATCATAGGATAATGTAGGTAATATATCAAAACGATTATTAAAATAATATATATTTTTTTATTATTCAGTAACATTACAAATGTTTGTAATCCTTCAGGCTGATATGTTTCATTTGCTTATTATAAATACATACGTATTATGGTGACTGACATATATTATTTCTCATTCACCCATACTTTTATTTTGTTATTTATTCTTTAATATATGTAATTTCTTAAAGATTTAATGAATTTAAGATGTAAAATTGTATATTAACTGTGACTAGTTCACAGTGTATGGGGTTAGGAGATCCAAGTTTGCTGTTTGGTCGTTACAGGTAAGTCACGTCCACCTGGTAAATGCTCACAGCGCGACAAATCACACGTGGAATGCCTTTTGAGAGCACTTTATATAAATACATAAAGGAGAAACCACAAATCAAAATGTTAAGCTGTTTCAGGAAAATAGTATATTTAAGTTCTTTGAGTATCCTTTGGAAGATGTAAGGATTGTAAGAGTTTTACGACCAGATAATATAATTTTAATATTTAAAGCCGTTCAAGAATCCTTGCAGCGGATAATGTTCATGTTATCTTGAGTTTCGTATTCATAAACATTACAAATTCTTTTATGACGAAACTTTAAAAACCTCGCCCTGTATAACTTTGCTAGGCTTTTTAGCATTAAAATAGCGAGACATTTTTTGTTAACATTTAGTTTATAGTGGAAATAGTCGTATTAAGATTATTCTTTTTTAAAAGTTGTTTTAAATTTTTGGATTCATATTTTCTGTCAGTTTTCTCTCTATATTTTACATTCAGCTTTTTGTTACGTGGAAAATATCCAAATAATGAATTTCCTTGTACGTATATTCAAGATATCTTGTGATAAGTTTGAATGAATCGTAGAAATTCGAGATATGCATAAAAATATAAATGCAAATAAAGCTATGTCTCTTCGTATATTTTGTACAAAAGAATACAAAAAATTGTATTGTGAACACTCAAAAAAAATTGTCTCGATTTTCACTTATATTATTTATTCATATACAAGAAAACAGCGATTGGATGGTTTCTGTGCGATATATTTTATAATTAACTGAAGCTATAGAAGAGTTATTATATCGATGGCTAATTTATTATGTATGTAAGCCAGTTATTATATTTCTATTTTAATTTAATTAAATGAAGAGTAATTTTGCTGAAATATTTTTTTATTTGAATCATTTCCATAAATAAATTATATTAAAAGTATAATTTATAATCAGTTTGTGTGGTTTAATTGTTTAAGTAACTCATCAATCAATAATAATTATCATGATTCTGTTATTGGTCGCAGGTGTTATAGAGTTTAGATAATAATAATCATTTCAAGATTGAATTATTTTATTTGAGTTGATAATTATTCTCTTAGTTTAAGATTCATAAAAAAAATCTTAAAAATTTTGAACATATGTATTTTAAGCTTGAAGGGAGTTAAAAGACGCACTCACTAAATAGCTACTGTTTCAGATTAGTGTTTACGATATTTGACTGTTTTCAGCGTAAGCCGCTTTTTAAGTATGATAAAGAAAAGGTAATTAAAAGAAAAAATAAATAAACAAAATCATATTGCAAATAACGTAAGACATATATTCTCAGACATCACATCACTATTTTTTGTGATTAATACTTAAGAGATTAAACAGCGTGAAGCCAATGTTTGTCAGAGCACAAGTACTCTTCCAAATGAGTTTATAAAGTATACAAGCGACGACGTGTAGGCCTTCAGCAGAGAAGCACAATGTATTTCCCATCTCATATTATAAAAGACAGGAACATCCCAGTAGAAAGTAACAAAGATTGGTAATCGTTGCCAGTTTTTACCTCACGATAAACAATGATTCTGTTGGATATTAAAAACTCCTATTGTAGCTCTCATTTAGAATGGCCGCAAAGTCTTAACTTTATTGCTATACTCTACTTTACAATAGTTATCTATCAGGTTTGTTTTTTTTTTGTTAGTATGCAAAAATACAAATTTACAATTTAAATTTTTGTTGGCTGACTTTACTATTGTTGGAAGTTTTCCATATGTATGAAACAAAAGGTAGATGTGGAGACTGTTTTTATAAATCGTGATCTCCATGAAGACTTGCTGATCGAATAACCAGGTAAATTTGTTATAACAGAGAAGAAGAACCTCGTTTATATATTAAATAAATCCATTAAACGGAGTAAAAAGCTTCCAGTAGTTTTCTTACAGAAAAAAAAAATTGAATACCAATACCCATAACTCGCTTTTTACTGCCCTCCAGGCTTTTACGCACAATGGTTCTATTTCGTCACTACATATTAGAATTTATAGTTTGAACTATTGTTTTGACTGTTAACGTTAAAAGTATCGCCTAATTGTGTATTTTAAATTTTTGATAGATTGAATGTCTTTGCAAATATGAATTCAATAATTAGAGAATTGAATTTGACTAGATTTTATGTAATGAAAGTAGTAGTTTTATATCTCCCATATGAATAAATTCATCAAAATAGATCCAAATAAAATCGTCTTCTTTGTAGAAGTTTTTAATTGTACCTACAATTTATATTAATTGAAAAAGGAATAAAAATAATTCATAGTCGACAGTGAGCCTGGGACTTGCTCAATTTCCTGCAACAGATTTCTTTAAAGAAGATTGGCAAAGCAACTTCAAGGCAGTCGTTTGTATATAACTTTGCTCGTATTATTTCTAGCTTACTTCCCTCGCCGTAAATTCAACTTGAATGTGTAGCTGACAGGTTATCTAGGAAGCCATTAGTATTATACTTTAAATAAATATGTATGATATAATTTTTCTCTTCCGTTTATTTTTGCTAAGCTTTGTTTACAATTTCAAATTATTAAGTTGATTTATTTTATTCATAATATTGAAAGCCATTAGTATAATAAAACTTAAACTTAAATATAGGTACTTTAATTATTTCAGTGCTCTGGTTAAGATTTCAGTAGGGTACAATTATTCTATTATTTCTTCTGTCTATTTAGACTGGCAATGCGCAAATGACTGCCATTGTATTGCATATGTCCATAGACTACAGAGACTGCTTAACATCAGGCGGGCTGGTAACCGTGTGCCGTCATCTTGGTTAAAAAGTAGCCAAGTAAAATTGTCGCAAGTCTGCCTTAAGATTAAAATAGGCCAGATTTTTATTATGTTTTATTTAAATAGTTCTCAAGGCTTAGAGAGAAGAAACCATATTAAGCAGTGCGATAAGCTTCTTTGTATCATTCTTTGAACGTAATGGAAGTGCTGAATATTTATGTAATATCGGGTTTTGTGCCGTTAAAATAACTCGTTACAACTCGTTGTTTAATACAATTGTGATGGAACTCATTCACTGTTTTCCTTTTTAGAGTATTTTATAGTAAAAAAGTGAGATATTTAAAAAAGCAACAAGTTTTATATACTATTTTAGGATGATCAATGACAATGAAAAGTCTTGTTATGATAAATTAAAGCCGGATTATATAATTGGTTTAATTACTTATAATAGGTTTTCTTTGTTTAAATTAAATACGTCTTTTAATTGCGGGAGAGTATTGAAGCGACACAAAACGATAGTATTGGAATGTTTGACTAGTTTGTGTTGTTGTGAATGTTTGAATGTGTTTACTGAGGACATCAAATAAATTAATTACTAAATCTCGACTCCCTCTTCAATCACGTCTGGATCTAATCAAAAGCGGAGACAGTTAAAGTTTAACGACATTTAAATTTTATAAACTAATTCCCATAATTATTAATCTTTTGTATAATAGTAATTAAAAAGAAAAAAAATTATAAAATTTTATACAATTTATTAAGTGCCATAAATGATCAAAAGACAAAGTTTTAATTTATTAAACATAATTTGTTTTTTTATGTCTGAATATATTGCATATACATATTGAATGTATGAAGTATTTGTGTATTTGTACGTTACGCCAAACAACAAATCCTTACTCACAACATCAAAGCAATTGCTTAAGATAACTGAACTTCGGGACATTTGGCCCATTTCAAGTACATATAGGTTCAAATTAATTATACCCACCACACTTCGGGACAAAACAACGTGCTGGTTTGGAACAACTCAGAATAGATTCCTTTAATTAATTTTGTCTGACTGTAATTTATTGTTTTGTATTATTAATAATCTAAATATGATATTGTAGCTTCATTGCTGGTCAGTTATGTCTTGAAGCGAAGTGACTACTACTACATACATATAGGGTACATATTTATCGTATTATGTCGCCTTGATTTAAGTAAACAAAACCAAATTAGTAAAAGAATAATTGTGGACAAACTATAATGTCTCTTTTTATACTTGTATTTTCTTTTCATCTGTTTCTGTTTTTAAAATTATAAATTCTCTTTATATTATAAAAATACAATCTTTTATTTATGTAATTTCATTTGATTCTCAAATCTGTAGATGGATCAGGCTATCTTAATTGTATGGGTATATATTTTTAATCTTGCTGCAGTTCGCAATTCCCAATTCAAAAATAAGGATACAATTTCATATTTTCAACTTAAAGAATTGAGTTACTATGATTTGAATTTATATAAACTCACATTTTAAAACAACCTGCTTTCTACTTGTAAAACTTTATTACAGCAAACTAAGTGTAAAAAGTATCTTTAAAGATTTAATATGAAGAAAATAAACCAACACTCTATGAATAAAACTCAAAGAGGAGGAGCGAACATTTGAAACTTTTAAATAATTTACAATGAATATTAGTATAGTACTTTTTAAATTCTTAGCATAAATTATGATTAACATTCAGAGAAAGTTTATTGGTGTGGAGATAACTCCCGTCTCCCTATGCAAAAGCAGCAGTTTGCATGCCATTAGCCAGGATATATATTATGTAGCGCGGCCTCCTGATATCATGTTTTGGAATTATGGGATGGGAATATTAGTCCCCGAATACCGGGAATCCCGCAAAACCGGGGGGCGTGCTACGAATCCCTTCTTAATCCCGCATTATAACAGAGCGAAAAGAACCAGTCGCCTTGATTTGAGTAACTACGTGCTATTTGGATAGTGGGAATATACGGATATTACTTTCATATCTCTTTAAATTTATTATTCCAAATACAGTAATATTATTATTATTCCAAATACAGTAATATACTGTAGTATAAATTAAGCTATAGATAGAGAAGATTAATTGTAACGTATAGGTTATCATGTGGTGTTTATTGATGGTGGCACGTGCTGATTTAATAATGAAATCAATAATCCTGGATTGTTATGACGTATCGATCAGCAATATGTATTGAATTTAATTAACATTCAATGATTGCACCGGTTTCTGTAAACTAACCTAACGTCGAATTAATTTTGAATATTAATTCACTAGATTGGGCCCTCGACTATGCCCACGTAGAATAATTATTTTGGGCTAACCCTTACTTCAAATTCGTTTAAGTTGAAGGTAGAAATAATTTCAAATAAAATGTACGTTCAAGAGAAATTATAATGTGTTATAGCTACTGACATCAGACTTTTATCAGTGAAATGGGAAGTTTAAAATATTAAGTAAAAGTGCTAGCTCTTATAATCTTAAATTCTTCATGTTATACGTTACTCTAAAAAACTTATTGTACTATGTACTATATTTTTAGGATATTTTTTTCCGGCAGAAGTAGATATGGATAGACAAACATACATACATAACATACATAACATAGAACTCTATGAATCATTATTATCATGTGTGCAAGAACAACTTTTAAAATAATTAATTTAGAACAAAAGAGGTTACTACAACAAAGGTTTTATCAGCCAACCTCAAAAAGATGCCGTATGCTTTTTAGGTGGTAGAGCCTAGCTGTGGTCTAGTCACTACAGCTCTAACATGGGCTGGCTCGACCGGGGAATTACCACCCTCTCACAGAAGATCGGCGTCAAGTAGTTATTAGTGACTGCGTTTCGTCCGATGACGGTGGGTGACGGTGACTGCTGCCCATCAAGCAGGTCGTCTGCTCGTTTGCCACCTTCCACGTAAAAAAAAATGCTGTCGCTTACTTTTTTGTAACTTTTATAGAAGTTTGAAAGATTGATAACTTTATTATTAAATGGAGGAGATGTCTTGAAAATTAAACTACACTTGTTAGAGAATCACAGAGAGTGAGGATTTATTCAACTGTCACACAGATTATATTTACATGTAGAATATACATATATAGATTAATATCAAAGGCTAAATTTAATAATTAGGTTAACAAAGATGAACAACTCTATATTATACAAGATTTTTACGAAACTTCCACCGTTATACCAGCACTCAGCTGAAGCTCTCAAAAGAGAAAAGAAAACCCCAGTTATCAAACACTCTTCATTAGAGGTTTTAGCGTGACATTATATAGCCGACATAACAACGTAACATGAGCTATCTCACACTCGAAGAATTTTTCAAATTAAATCAGTGGTTTCTAAGTTCAAACAGAAAACAAAATATACTGTTTTATATATAGGTACAAATATTATTGAAAATGTATCAAGAATCTCAGACATTTTAATCAATTAGCGTAAGAATTATGTGCCAAATATAAATTGCAGCACATAATTTTTTATGCTTATTTAAAAATAGAAACACCAAAAGATAATCAAAAAGTCAATTTTAATTAATACTCAGAATAGTATTAGGCAAAATTTAAACTATAATTATTCACAAAGCCCTTGTGAATTATTTGACAATACGATTAATGAATTTACTGAATTCATATTCTAAATGATTCAGGGCACCAATCAAAAAGGGCTGTCATTTGGACCGCGTGTCCATACATCACCCTATGACCTTTGTTCCTCAATGAATTACGGCTTCTGTGGCCTGAGGTGTCTTTGTCAACATATTATTACGGACAGTATTGTGGTGTAAGTGAAAAGATTCGATACACTTAGAATTTAAAGGTTTTTCATTCTTTTTATATATAATTCATAATATAACAATGAGTTAAAAATGTGACGTGAAATAACTCTGTTTTTAATAAATTAATTTAATGTGTACTATAATAAAGATACTTGGAATATCTATAACATTTTTGTATTGTTTATTTGTTGAAAATCAACTGAACACACATTAAATATAGATTTAGTGTTTCATATGAATTCATATTATAGTTTTGTTCCCTTTGAGTTTGGTTTATGCAAACATAAATTATATATCAAGACGCTTTCAACTATCAACCTGTGGTGTATGGATTGCCAAGTATACTCATTATGGTGCCAATTATGAGGCTCGTGAATAAAGAGCGCTTTGATTTAAGGTGATCACGTTACTTTTCGGTTTATGAAGTGCGTGCCTTTTTCCCTTTTCAATCATCCGGCTTGAATAAAAAAACACGTTTTGCTGAAAGACCATTGTGTCGTTTTGTCGTTAACTAGAACCGTAACGCTGAGCTGAATGCATGCAATGCAATGCAATCACATTTTTATTTAACTTTCATGATGTCAATAAAAGCTGTGTTTTTATTATCTTTTGTATTCTTATAATTTTTATTACACTTCTGATGGGGTTTCATGTAAGTGATAATTTTTGATAAAAATTATACTGTAAAATTAACTTCCCTTATTCTTTCCAAAAGTGTTCGTTTTAATGTTATTTGTGCTTTTTAGTACAAAACGGATGTAATTTCACCCATATAATAGTGAATAAAATTACAATTGGTTTTATAATATGCTTCTATCAGTATACTTTTTATCAATTTATTTTAATTGACTATATTCACCAACTGGTGATTATTTAGTTAACTTAAATTACGAAACATTATAATAAACGTATAAGACTATCAATGAAATACTGATTTGTAGATCTTAATTGATTAACATTCCTTTTGGTATTGTGTTAAAACATTTTAGTTTAGTAACAAGTACTAATTGTAGTGATCTCAAGATCTTGTTTTCACTCAACTTCAGCTAAACTACTTTCTTGGCTTTTGAACAGTTCCAAATTGAAACGTCACATTCTAACGCATTTAATTCAAAAGGGCGCTTAACAAACAAAATGTAAGCGGTAACTTTGTAGGCTGTGAAAGTTTCTTTAATTAAATCTCCGGGACGATTTGAAAACATCTGGACCGTGGCTCGAACAAAACTTAGAGGTCTATTCTAAGGTTCCCTCGCACTGTTGTATTATTATAATTTCTTTTACGAGAAACATATATATTATTTCTAACTTTTATCGACTGTATACGAATCACAAAATCCTGGTAGCTTTGTCAAGTTTAGTCAAGTATGTTGCACAAATATATTAAAGAAATTAAACTCTTTATATGTAAATTGTGAGTAATATTTTAAAACAACAACACAATATTTATATTAAGTAGATTTTAAAGAATAAATGTACTAAACATTATTCCCGTAATGTGGTATATAAAGATCACCGCAGTGAACAAGAGGCCTTCGAAAACGGACTAGTTTTGTAAACCTCCAAACGTTTCGAAACCCAATTAGATTACATTTGTAAAATCCTACTTTGATTAGGGCTTCAAGTAACTCTTGTTTCTCGTCTATTATAAGCCTTATTGTACCTATAATTAATAGATGAATTTATAAAATGAATATTCTGAAGTAATCGGTAATTATAGTCTAGTAACTTAAAATAATAATTTCAATACATTTATTATATTTTTGGATTATACATATTATATATTATTTTAGAGTGTTTAATCCAATCAATCAATTAAGATAGTTTTTTCAAGAATAGTTTATAGCTTAAATGGAAAAAGAATCAGCTTTATAAATATATAAAGATTTATCAGGATTAAGTATAATAAATAACATATTAACTTTAAATATTCTTTTGTTTTTAAAGAAATACGAGTTTATCATTATATTATTTCAAGTTGCTATTGTTGGATTATTATTTGACCAACAAAAGAATAAAAGTAAAAAAATAATTGTTTAGTAACGAGGAATGTAAATAAAATTTTCATTTTTTACCAAAACAACAAGCAACTATTATTTATCGTATTAGAGTTGGTGTGTTTCTAAGACGCTAGCTGCATGCGTAATTTATCCGGTCTTCGTTGTGAGACATCCTGGCTAATTTTGGGAAACCGCATTCAATGTGGAATCCTTTAAGAGGATATTGAGGTCAAACTGGTCTAAATGGCGAACAATACAGTTCTTGATTTAGATTTAAAATTGCTTTCGGGCACGATATCCCTTGATATAACTTGGTTTCATTCCGTAATATAGTCTGATATTATCACTACACGGGAATGCGTTTATTCTTCGTCTATTATGAAAATAATTTCGTTTGTGTAAGGGCAATATTTTATAAACGAAACAAATACATAAATAAAACGTATATCAATTAACGTCTGATTTGAAATGAGAGGTAACTTACACAGACCTCAATGAATACGAAAATGAATAACAATTTTCAAACTGATTAACCATATATTAAAGGAAATTCAGTTTCAAGTACCAGAGATATTTAATTATACTTATTTAACTATACACTAAGATTGATTTTTTCTAATATATCACATATATTTAACATCCAAATTAGACTTAAAGCTTTAGAAATAAAAAAAATGCAGGTAAACTAAAATTCATTCATAATTTGGTCACATAATATATATTGTTATAGAAACTTACTTGAGAAATCTTTATCTTAATGAAAACAGTATTAACTACGAGGGTCAAACTGAAAGTTCTTAGAAAATCAAAAATTGATTACATTAGCCAGTTATTAGTTTTATTATATCTTTTCAAAATGTTGTCCGTTCGTCAATACACCGCTGCATGCGATGGAACCACTGGGAAAAGCACTTTGCCCACTCGTCCTTAGGGGTCTCTTCAATGACATCGCGATATGCAGCCACCGCTTCTTCAGCATTCATAAACCGCTTTCCTTTAAGTTTTTTTTTTTAATTTTTGGAAATAAATAATATCACAAGGCGCGAGGTCGGGGCTATACGGCGGGTGACCCAGTAATTCAACGTTTGATGTCGCCAAATAGTCGATCGTTCGCTTGGCGGTGGTGTGCGACGAGGTGTTGTCGTGGTGAAGGAGGATCCTACTGCGAGGTCGTTACTCTCGAACTTTTTCCAAGACAAGTGGCAAACAATTGGTAGTGTACCATTCTGCAGAAATTGTTTTTTGATCCCCTAACACAATTGTTGCGAAATGACCTATCCTTCCAAAGAACGAGGCCAACATTTTTTTCCCGCACTTCGATCTCTCTTCACTTTAGTTGGCAACTCCTCGAAAGGACACACCCACTGAGCAGATTGTCTTTTGGTTTCAGGATCATAACAGTAAATCCAGCTTTCGTCACCTGTCAGTATGTCGAACACAGCATTTGAGTCACCTCCATTAAATTTTTCAATCATTTTACGGCACCAATCCACACGATGGAGTTTTTGAGGCTCAGTCAAATTATGAGGTATCCACCGGGCGCAAAGCTTCCTGACCGCTAAATGTTCGTGGAGGATTTTGTGCACTTGACTCATACTCTCACTCAGGTCACTCAGGTCACTCTTTTGTCAGGTCACTCTTTTGTCAGTCTCTATGATACGCCGCACAACACAGATGTTATCTTCAGTCGTCGCCGTAGAAGGCCGTCCCTCACGTAAATCATCATTGAGATTAAACCGGTTGTAAACAGTCGCACGAGATGGGGCCTCATCGTGAAAGGAGAATCGTAGTCTATCATAACTTTCATGTTGACTTAAATGATATCTAAAGTTATAAAATCATTGCATGAAAATTTTCTCGTGTTAAATTCATGTTGACGTGACACACACAATTTTCAATTTGCCGCCAAATCGTAAAAAAAATGACAAATATATGAAATATATACTCAGTAATATTGGCAAAGAGTTCTATTTTCAAATTTTAGAATTATTTTTTTATTATATTGTTTATAAGTGGCCAGTTCTAATAACTTTCAGTTTGACCCTCGTACATGCGAATAAGGATTACCAAACTAAAAGGTAGAAATTACGTATTATTGAAATGAAACTAACATTTTCGGATTTACTACGCGTTTTTTATTTTTGACTAAAAACTACATACTTCCGACATTTCGGCTACTTTACAGCAACCGTGATCACGGGCAGACGAGATGTGAGTGTCTCACATTTAAATGAGTACTCACGAAAATCTTAGATCTTATTACGTTTTATTTTTTTAAGGGAAATCGTGAAAAGGGTATATACATATAATAAAAGTATTTCTTATATAAAACTTTCAGTATACATTATTTATTTAAAGGATTGTAAATTTATAAGGCGTCGTGTGTTTTTATTAAAATGGCAACTACAGAGAACTGCAACTCGTTTGAGACATTTGTATTAGCTACACATTGCTGAAGAATCTTAGAGATACGATTATGAATATACTATATTTTTTATTTCAACAAATAATTTAGAAAATCTTAAATAATTCTGGATATTGCTTTTTTTACGTATTCATTATTAAAGGCTTTATGTCTTTTTATTGAAATAGTAAGTTCACAAAACCGAGGCTTCACTTAGGCATTCATATTACGACAGGTGTCCAAAGTGTTGAAAGGTGTCAGAGATAAAGTTATGGTTTAATTTTCCTTATTCTTAAATATAATTCTTAATATTGTCATTCTCATTTTAAGACCCATAAAATACACGAAAGCGTCATATATTTTTATTATATCGGCAACTTCATGAAACTGAGACTCGTTTTAGACTTTCATAATACGACTCTAGTCCAATGTGCTGAAAGATGTTAGCGCTACAATTATATATCCTTATTTTTAAAGTCTTAGAAGGCAAGCATGCAACAAAGTTATGAATACTTTAAAATTATGCTAATAATTTAACAGAAGATTCTAACGCTTTCTTTAGTTTTATGAGTGAGTTGTTAATATTTTTAAAGTTCCTTATAAGAGGTTGGAATTCCTATTTTTATTGTTAATTAAAGTGTCTTCACTGATACTTTGAAAATGAAATAAATATTATGATTATAACGCTTCAACGTGATTACGGTATGCAATATTATTGTAACGTGTATTTCTGTGTTCTGTATTATTTAAATACACTCCTACAATATGGCACAACTACATATGTAATAATATTAAATTACATATTATACAACCTTTTGGTTGCCATGTTTATGCAACAAACAAATATTGACAAACAAAATATATGGGGTGGCTACCGGAGGTTCCAGGAAAACTAAGACTACATGATTTCCCCGATGTTAGGATGACAGTGGCATTCTATTGCTTGTGTGGTATGTAGAATCTTCTGGCTCACATGGCTTTGTGTTGGTTCTGCGGAGTCAGCGGCGTCACTCGTTATACGATATACAAAGATGTCGCCCCGGCGATGATCATTTTTTTTTCCTTATATGTAGCGCATACGTAACAGACACACTCTGTTTGTCAAAGATTTGTACACTAATAAAAGATTTTATTTTTTCTTTGATACTTTGTATGTGTTGCTCATAATACATGATGTTTGAATACATTCAGTTCCACTATGAAGTAAAACCTCTTCTGCTTTGATTCGGATTAAGGTACATCATTAAAATATTTCAACTAACTTCTTTGTTAACTATGAAAAGATGCAAATTTTATCCTGTCATTTACTACACAGTATAAACGGAGTAATATGTATTTTCCAGCAGATCCTATTTCTATTTTCAATGTTATTCAGTTTGTAAGTAAATGAAACCGTTTCTCGTTTCCATTGAAACTGTTCATTCTATAGTCTTTGTCTTTAAAACGTTTTACAGTAGAGGGAATGCGATGCCTCGCGATATTCCTCCTTCAACTTAAAAATACACAAATCGGGCTTAACACCCTATCCTTCTTTGTTGCCGTGTCATAAGACTCCTTATGGTTTAATAGCTAATTTTCATAAAATTTTAGCTCTTGTTCCAGAATACTTTTACGTTTGCGAATTGATAACATCTCGGCCGCACATGAAATAGATAAAGCACTTCAATAGAATAGTGTGCTAAAACGTTAAACGTTATACATATAATTATGTAACTACAAAATTATCAAAATTTAAGATTATGGTGCATAAGGTTTTCAGGTAAAACAAGCAAAAACATTTTGAACGACCAATGCGAAGTTTTTCAAATTTTACATATAATATATCTTCTTCTACCTGGCAATTTCCCAGCTTTAGCCAGGGTCTGCCAAAAAAATAACTCTTCCGCAGAACATGTTATAGATAGTTTCGGCTATTTGTTTTTACGACCGGCTGCCTGCCTGACATCAACCCTCTTTTGGGAATCAACATTAATAAGTGATGTCTAAATAGTCTTAGAAAGTACATATGACTCGGAAAAATCACATTGGTACTTGCCCAGGCAGGGATCGAACTCGCGCCCTCGGCAACGAGAGGCGGGCCCTTTAACCACTAGGTCACCACTGAACTATAATATAATATAATACATATATACATACACTTACATACACTTTTTTCGATATGAATTCGTCGTTAGACAAAAAGAAGAGTCATAACTTATTTAAAATAATATAAATGTATTCAAAAATATTTATTTTCAATAATACATATTATGAGGAAAGTAAACGGTCAAAGATGTTTTAGAAGAATAATAAATCATAATTGGTGTTAGAATTCGAGGAGGATTGCGATAATGCTTGTCTTTGACAAATATCAGTGCAAACCCTTCTTAGTTTTAGTGATTATATCATGTATTGAAGTAGGCATTAACAAGGGCTTTATCTTAAGAGGGATAACATACACACGTGACACACAATAAGTGACATTTCCTGGGAGCTTTTATTTTGGAAATATTAATAAGACTTAATTTTCTTGAGAAAAACCTATTCGTATCACTAAAAGTTCTTTAGAAAAGCGATGAAATAGTAATTTGATTGGTTTTTCGATCTTAAGAAAATTTACTTTAAGTTTACATATGTTGAATGAAATAAATAAAACGAATATATAGTGTTGTAACATGTAGATTGTCAGTAATTTTAGTGTCTATTATAATTTATATATCATAAAAGAGATAAAGGTCTTATACTTTGAGAACAACTATTTCATATTGAGAATATAATTTAAAAACATAACCAAGCAACTTGTATCTAGTAAATTAACTTTAAGCAGGATATAAAATGAGAGTTGTTAAACTAATTTAAATGTAAACTAAATAAATCTTCCAACAATATAGCTACTGAATCTTCGTTAGATTTTAAACTTTATTTTTTAATTATTAGCGTCAACAGTCAAGAAATTAAATCTTTATGGAACATAAAAAAATAAAATATTTAAATAGTAAAATTTATTTAGAACATTGTTTTTTTTATTTAACAATTTCTTTTTTAGAGCATAGCTTAAAATCTAAATAAATTCACATTTTGGCATTGATATAAAGCTAGTTGGTTAAATATTTTCCCTTTCATTTAAACTTGATTGTTAATAGAATGGCGCTGTACACCGGTTATACCACCTTCGTGTCGTGATTCAGAGTAAATGCCAACAAAACCACTGACCGACTTCAGACTGTGCGATTCTTCCACATTAAATTATCTGTAACAAATATGTAAATATAACAATAAAACTTTTTGCTAGACTTATTTTTTTTTAATTCGTTTAAAAAGAAAATATATTAGTAACTTGTGGGTTTTCTGATAGAAGAAAGATTTTCTAAAATGATTATTTACTTGAAATCTTGTTTTTATCTTCACGGTTGATTTTGTAACTCTAACTAGCCTTGGCTGCCACTCCAGTTTTGGTATATTTTTATTCCATACTTGACGTTCATAAGTAATGATAAAAACTATACTAATTAAATAAATGTTCATATTGACATGATTCCAACCCTAAAAATGGTAAGTGAAATATTACTAACAAACAAATTTTTTTAAATCAAATCTTTTAAATCAAAACTTTTTAAATCAAACCAAAACTTTTATTTAATTTACATCATTGTATTTTCAAAAATAGAATCATATTTTTTCTTTATTGTTTTACCTCATCTTAGTGTAATATAAGTCATATTAAATTTTAATACAGTCTGTCATCACAGAACACTATATGTGATTTTTCCATAATAACTTCGATGTTGGTTATATTAACCACCTAACTGTAAAATTCAGTCCTATCGAAAATTAATTGTAATTTCAAATTTCGGCATAAATATTCGGCAAAATAGAAACGTTAGGAAAGTCAAAATTTTGATAATTTGCTTCAACGGTTAAAATTCTGTTTGTTTTTTGGTTAAATTTGTTTTAATCGATAGAAAAATTCAACTTCTAGATAAACGTACATATATCCTATAAATATTATTGTGTTCTGGTAAAAGTAACAATATAAGAATGGCTAGAATTGCACCAATTTTGGAGGATCCTTAGAACTTATTACACTTAACCCTAACTCTTTGATACTTGTTGGAGTTGTAGATCAAGTTAGAATGGCATTAAAAGCCAGATGTGGTATTTGAAAAAATCAATTTCTTACTGCAAATTTCGTTTAAAATTTAAAAACGGTTCTCTGTCGGTACATTCCTACGGGTAATGAAGAATCTAAAACGCCTTAAGAAAAGTGCTCAAACAGTTATGGTAACGATATTTCATTTTATTAAAAATAATCGCAATTAAATAAGTAATTTAATAATATCTTTGCACCATAATAATATTTATTGGTTGTAATTGAAAAACTTTCAAATTGGGTACTTTTTGCTGGTAAAATCTAATCGTACCGCAGTCGTGTTTTATAAATGTATTCTCAAGGCAAGAAAACAGACAGAATTATATTTTATTTAAAACTATGTTAATCTTTTCGTACCAGGGTTATTTAATAATTTGCGAATCACCTTTCATAGATATAAGTATGAAAATGACAAAAAGGAGTTATGTTTCATATTAATTCTGACTTCTTGCTGACTTTTTAAGTTGAAACTGAAACAATGGTTAAGAATTTTTTTGACCCAATAAAACTTATAACAAACAATTTTCTATTTTGGTGCATTAAATATTAATAGAAAACTAAATCATTCTGCTGAGAATAGCTGACAGTCATCGAAGTCAATTGACCATCGCAAAGTTTAAAGTGAGAAAGAAATTAAGCAACCTCTTTCGTGTCCTAACCATTTTACGCTAATTATTCCGAATATAGTGTATAAATTTATAAAGATGAAGGCGATAAATGAAAAAGCGAGAAAATCACAAACCAAAACTATTATAATACTAGTTTTAATAATAATTAAATACAAAAAACTGCTAATAAAAAAATACATATTTTTAGAGTTGGCTTAAAAAATCATAAAACAATTTATCACAAACGTAAAGCAATAAAACCTTAATTATATGACAAATAAAATAAAATTTAACGAACCACGAAATCGTTATCAAAGCGACAAACATCAATTATATTTTTATGACTATACTAGCGATATAACGTATACAATTAATTTGTACCGTTTTTTCTAGTATCATAATGTTGGAATGGTGTATAAAATATAATGGGTCATTACAACAGCACTATCATGCTGCTTACTGTTATGCCCACATTAGCTCGCACCCTACGTGTGCTCTAAGAGACTACTAAGTGCTGGACTAAGATGGTTGAATCGATTCATCGATACTCTCACGTTCTCTCAACTTTGATGCCATTGTAAATTATTCGCGCTGTAAAGATATATATGTAACATTGTATAAAAAGGTGAAACGTAAAGAAAAATATTTTATAGATGTTGCAATTTAGTTATCATTTGTAATATTTTTATAATGCTCTTTTAATTCTTCCTGATATTTTTTCCTTTATAAGATTACTTGAAATGAATTACATTATTTTTAATAAAAAGGTTATGTAAACATGATGTTCAGTAAATTAATTCATATAATTGATTATTCCCTGTCGTTTGTTATGAAAAATATCATATACACCATTGATTAATCGAACGAAAAACGATATGATTTTATTATCTATTTTCATTCCCTCAAAATACTGTTTTGAATTGTATGTTTTAAATTATATTTTGTACATATTTTTTTGACACTGACTCATTTATTTATTATGTCAACTTGGAACACTACTTGGAACAAGATACGGTCTTTTTTATGTAAAGACTGTTAAAACCAATTACTGGCTGGCTTTCTTTATATATAAAGTAAATGGTTCTTAGAAAACTTGTCATCTATAAGATTATAAAAATCTTACCATTAACTTTTTCTTATTCCTTTCCATAACTCCCTGAGATCTAGTTGAAATAAAAAAATAATTGAATTCTGCCATACAGAGATTATCTATTGTTATTAATAGTGTGGGTTTTTATTACTTGCGACTTCCTTGTGCTTTGTGTTTATATATACAAAGTTACTTCTGTGATTTAAAACAATGACAATAAAACATGACTATTTTTATAACTTTATATGAATTGAATATATCGTATCTTTGTAGATTCGTTTAGGTCTAAGACAAATAAAATAATAATAAGAAAATTTTATTGCAATCTATCTAAGAGATTTGATATAATGCCACGAAAATTGCAAACATCTTACAAAATATTTTTATAAAAGTTATGATAGAAGACGAAAAATAAAGGAGTCTTTATTTAAAAATGTCAATTTTAGTGAAAAGCCTTTTCATTTATAAGTATCATTATTTATTGTCATTGTTGGACCTTAGTCTTGTACCATCTTCCGAATAATTTTATTTACACTACAACATTAAATTTAGCCATGGTGTTGATTATTATTATCACCAACAAGCTTTTCAAATATTTTCAGTCGAATTTAAAACAAAAGAGATGGTTATCAATTGGTTTGTGTTTTTATATTTGTTACCTCGTAACTTTTGACTGGATGAATCTATTTAAATTTTTTATATTTGAAATTTATGTTTGAAAGCTGGTACTTATCGCGTAGTCCCATTTCAATTTGGTTCAGTTCTGCCACTAGCAATCATGATAAAACCGTAAACACTTAAGTCTAAAATTAGCATTAAGTATATGAGCGACAAATGAACTAGTAACTTTAATGCCAACTGTTTTCTATTTATTTATTTATAAGCTTAGACTTCACAGATGGTCCCATGATGATTCCAATAAGACCTAATTGTGGAATCCTGAGTAAATTGAGGGAAATCATTAAAATATATAGGCATACATAATACACATTAAATTGGCATTACTTCAGGTATATTATGTTTGACCTTCTTTGTCGGAAGATGATTTTCTAATCTTGTTATTAACCGACGCAAAGGCTAGGTTCTCAATTTGTTTGAATATTTTTTTTATGTATGTCCCTAATTTATCGAATTCTACCTGACCGGTTTAAGAAATATTTTTTATATATAAGGCTGCATCAGCCTGGTGGTCTTATAGTGACCAAGTTAGGTTTAAATAATGAAATCTTTAAAATTTTAAAATATAATAAAGATATCAAGAAAAGAAATCAAGAAAACACCGAGGGAAATCAATTTTTTTACATACATACATAGGTATATAATCATTTTAGAATGTTTGCTTCTTTTTGTCAAATTGTGACTCCTAAGCTCAACTATTTTTCATATGAGATGCACGTAAAGAAAGTCTTCATGTCTTGAAATAGTTGCTCTATCCTATACCTATTGACACATAAATTAAAAAAATAAATTAATAAATTAATTTAACTATAAGAAATTGACTTTAAAAAACTACATGGGAACACGGGAATGAAAAATCAAAAAACTATTTTCTTATTTAAATGCTTTTTCGTTACAGTACCTTCTGCTGATAAAGTTAATAAAACTATTTGGATACTAAGTTATATATATTTTTTACATTAAAATAACTTTAGTGCTCGTTTTATTACTAGATGCTGGAAATTACTGGACTGCGGTTTCTTCCTTCATTACGAAATCCGATAGGGAAAAGCACATAATTGAGGTACATGTGAATGTTCCAAAAAGATAATATTACCATTATAAATGTATATTTATAGTTTGAATTTGTGGGTGTACACACACCAACCTACATGTACACATGTGTAGGTGGAAGTTTTCAAGGGGACAAATTTAGGATCACCCAGATATATACAATGTATGTCTGATATGATCATTTTAATTCAATTAAAAAAGAGGAGAGTATCTGTAGACAACATGTGACTTCAGGGATTTAGCAACCTTTCCGTTTTACTAACTAAGCTACCGTGCTTTTATTAAAAGAACCATATAATATGCAATGTTTAATAGTAAATTAGTGACATAAATTCCATCAGGTGGCCGCGGATAAATATTTATTTCGAAATTCCAATTATTACAACGATATATTCAAATTTACATAACATACGAGATCCAGTCATTAAAATATTCCTCAAATTCTCTTTGACAATTGATATTCATAAAGATCGTGAGTCTCATGTAAACTAAACGGTTAGATTTGTTTAATAAAACACGTCGTACAAGTCATATGTATGTCCAATATCGCCTCATAGGGAATACGTAATGAATATAAACATTTGTCACGACGGGGATTATTTGAGTATGTATTTACATACAATATTGAGGAACCACGTTCACCCTTAATCTTATATCCGATATAAAGTGTTTTTGCTTCCTCTTGAAATACAAATGATTTTGTTTTTTAAGTTAATATAATTACATAACTTGAAATAACTTAACTATGAAACATAATAAGCTAAATCAAAGTAACAATAATTAGGGAAAAAATCAATGCGGTCTATGTTTTTGAGATATAACTATAGATGGTTATAACAGTAGCGTGATCAAAAAAAAAATTTTTACGTGAAATCATTTCCCCGTTCCATTAGCACATGCTATGTACTATTGCAACAATATTTTGAGTTCATTTGTTCACTCTAGTTCAATAAATAATTAATAAATAAGTTGATGAGTTACATACATTTTAGAACCGAATAAAAAGGACCGGGATATTTTTATATTTGATATTACATTTCTCTGATAATTACAGTATTTTTTTTTTGAAATATTTCTGCTATTAGGGAGATGTAAGTATACAAAAAAGACCGAAAAAAATATTTTTGTAAGAACAGAAGGAGATAATAAAATTATTTTCTTTTACATTTGAAATACTATAAATTTCCAAAACAAATTCCAAACTAACTTTGATAAAAGTTGTCGATTTCGACAATCTGTGGATTATGAAAAAAGGAACTTCGAAATATTACCAGAATTTAAAAACGGATGAAAGGAATTCTCTTAAAATGTCTTACAGCAAAGCTTAATAGTTGGGCTATTAAATAAAGTGTATTTCCGTCACGAACCAATAACTTGCGAAACATTTTCAAGTCTTCGAACTATATACGTGATATGTTTCAAGTGCTCAAGGATTAGTGTTCAAGATTAAATTAGATTTTTATAACGCACGCGATATGGTACGATGTTTTAACGGCAACTTCATTCGAAGAGTTAATGTCCATCCATTTAGCATTAATTCCTTATCCTATACTCGTTCGATATCGTTAGCAACTGTTAAACTGATACAGTTAGCCGTCTAACAAACTTCCTCTATACCTTTATGGTCCATTATACCTACAATATACAGAACAAAAACATAGAACAAAAGAATGTGGCCTTATAATAAATTACACATTATCTTCACCCATATGTTTAATACTTACCTTTGAAAATTATCTACTACTCTTTATTCAAATGCTCTTCATTTGCAACGACAAAAAGTTAGAAGGTGAGTAAAAAACTAAACAATTTTAAAATTTATCATAAGTTAAACATTTAAGGATTAATACTATGGGAATATCAAATAGGAAAGAGACTTGGACTTTTACTTATAATAATATGATCCTTCTAGTACGATAAATATCGTTTGCTCGAATAGCTCAGTGTTGGTTTGTAGTTAAATGGAAGTTTGGATTCATTATCTATAACTTAGTTGGAATCTAATTCTGATATTTGTGGTATGGTCTGGATCCTAAACTAACATGCTTACGACTGATTATAAATAAAGAAAAAAAATTTGAAATGAGTTCTAAAATTTACATTATGAAAATTTTTTTATATATAGTAATTATTACTTCAATAATAATGACTTCATTAAAACATTAATATTATTATTACAGTCAAATAATTGTATTAAATTTTTCGTGTATTTAGCTAACAAATATGTAGCTATAGCTAAATTAATAAGTGAAGCAGTAAGTAACCTGTCAAGATAAAGTGAACTTACGCAACGAAGTCTAGATAGCTCGATAGAGCCGGCCACCTAAAGTATAAGTTCGGGCCTGTGAAACTATAACAATAACAGTCAAATGAAAGACAAATTTAATATAAAACAGCATTTAACTACTTTACAAATAAAAGCTATAAGATAGATATTTTTTATTATAATAATATTCTAGTCTCTTCATAAGAAAATTAAATAGAAATACTGCTTTGTTTTTAACTTATTGATGAACTATTTTTTGCATAACTACTTGCTAGTCCCTGTTTGCTTATATAATATTGTTTATTCAAATCTTTGATTGTCCATGTTAATAATAACGATTTCCACTGTAAAATATATATCAAAGATAATAATCTTTACATAAAATATCAATATTAAAAGTGTACACTTTTTCTGATTTTAAACGCATATTCTCAAGACATGTTAGCCGAAGGTTTGTTTTAAACTCTGTGGCAGTTAAGCACTGGTTGGATAGTGATATAGTCTTTGACATTACACCCATTCCCATAGTATACCTAAAATCTTATAAGGTGTCAAAAGAATTGTATAAACGTTACAGAACTTTTATCTTATTCGTGCATTAAGTATTCTTATACAAAATTTGTTTTTTTTTTTGTTATTTATATGTATGTACATCAATGTACTCAACCTAATGCAAAACTTCGTAACAATTTTTAAGATGATTTTTAAATCGATAAAAATGATACATTAATTTCAATATACATTTGCGTACACAGAAGTGTATTTTTAATGCATATAGAACATTTCGAGATCATTAGTCCCTGGACTTAGTGAAATCATATCGGATATATGTATGTACGTCAAGACTATCAGTTATACTAACGAACCATGAAATCTGAAAGGTTCTGATTATTGACTGGTTTCTAGAACATTATAGCCGTTCCATTAACGAGGGCCTTTACGTATAGCCTTGTTCTGATCAAAGCGAATATTTGATTCTATTCGCAAATTAAGTTGTAGCTTTAGACAGCACTATGAGAATGTAACTGTTGTTAATTTGCAGTATGTTTTGATTGACGATCCTTGATTTTGCTTTGTGATGTGTTGTTTAATATTGAATATAAACATCTTTGTATCTTATCAATATATTTGAAACATTAATAACTCTTTCATGCGCGTAGATGTTAGTTAATTAATGAGATAATTATTATTGTATTCAACAGGATACCTTATTGCCGAATTATAAATTTGGTGTTGTATTACTGTCAATCTTTTAAAAATATGCCACGCTCAACATATCGTATGATATGCGAGCTTCATAACGTTACTTTATTACGTAACTAAATTTGAATATAACTTCAATGATAAAGGCGCTTATCCTTCCACTAACATTTCACTTCACCCCACTTCAAGTGGGAGCTTCGGTCACAATCAGTCACTGAGTAACCAGTGCTGTTTACATATCTATAGGGTGTTTTGAGGACGCTGATGGGAGCACTCGTTTGTTGATTAATGTCGGATGTTGCTTATTTACACGAGGGTTTATTATTAGTTTGTAATAAAAAAAAAGCTTTAAGTTGTTTGGATCAAGTAGCCTTTACCTTTCTATAGATATTAATACAATTTTAATGTCTGCAGTTACGAATGTAATCTTATTAAATTATAATATCATTTTTATATATGTAAAGATTTTGGGTTAACTGCGCAAACGCAAAATTTATCCACTGCTTTCAATGCTTTTTTATCTATATATATAAAAATGGATTGCTGTTCCTTAGTCTCGCTAAAACTCGAGAACAGCTGAACGGATTTATCTTATCTTAGTCTTGAAATGTTCGTGGAGGTTCAGGGAAGGTATAAAAGCTGAAAAAAATTGATTCATTACTGGGAAAACCATAAAGACAGCCCTTTTCTATTTCCCATACAAACGTTTTTTTTGACATTACATTTGACAACTAACTTATATGTCAATCATTCTGTCGCACTTCAAAACACGGAGATTTATGGCTTACAGGTAAACTCCAAAAATATAAATAAAAAAACGTAATAGATATTTCTTGATTATAGGGCGATACGAAGTTCGCCAGGTCTTCTAGTGGTATATAAAAATATCAGGATATTAAATGTAGGCTATCAATGTTGAAAAGATATCACATATTTCTATGTATACTCTTTAGTAAATTATACAAAGTATTTGAGGATGGACGCTCAACTTCCTTGGTTTTTGTTTTCGTTCTGGCAACTTCGACAGTTTATACAAATTGGACAACTTTTTCCGATTGACTTTTCGAATTGCGGCATGATTTTGTAGGTAAAAACATGTTTTTTAGATGTAATTTAATGTTATTGGTGCCAGAATGTTATTAATGTTATATAAGCAATCATATTACGGAGTTAATTTAAGCAAATAAAGTTATTGCATATGGGCAAGATATTTGTCATAGGATGATTTGTATTATCCTACATACTTTTTTATTGCGATTATTCCAAAATTTATAAAATATGTTTATGTTTTAAAATTTATTCTTTATTAAGTCACTCAGTAAATTGCTGACTGAAGAAATCATAATAATTTTAGAAGTTCTTGAATCTTAAATACCAATGCTTAATTCACGGATCCAAGTTTTTACATAATTGGTCCTCGGACTAGAATTATGGTAATAAAAGGGAAGGGGGCTTAAATATCTAGTGTCAATTAGTTGCGTACTTATAAGGGAACACTAACTTTGACAACTTTCCTCCTAGCCCTTCAAAGGCGAATTACTGTCGGTAAAATTTTCTCTCATTTTCGTAAGGTCTGCGTTTTAGTTTCGTTTCTTTGATCAAGCTTCTCAAAGTAGAACTGTTTCAAAGTCTGTTAACATTATTCTTGTGTAGGTGCGTTGTGTTCTCGGCATTACCTAAAGGTTGTGCTATTATCAACTATTTTGTTACATCCATCTAATATTAGTGTATTTGTAGATATTTATTCATGTTATAAATTTTTAATCTGTTAATGAAGAACAAATAATTTTTAGTTGACAAAATTATCTGTTGTGGATTTATACATATTTAGAATTGGCTTTTTCATTCACTAAGATGTGTTTAAATTCTAAGGAAAATATATGTAATTTAGAATTTTAAATAAGCTTTTGATTACAAAAGTTGTATTTTTAAGAATTCCCATCCCTTTTTTTTTATGGTAAAGGGGGCAACTGAGCAGACGGCCTACCTGACGGAGGTAGTACCGTCGCCGATAGACATCCGCGACATAAGACATGTTGCGGATGTGTCACCACCCTTGATTTGGGAAGAGGGGGAGGAAAAATGGGAAGGGGAGGAAAAAGGGAAGGGGTAGGAAAGGATGGGAAAAGGGAAAGGGCAATCGGCTCTCTCACTCATCGAACGAAACGCAGCCACTAGGCTACTTTACGCCGATCTTCTGTGAGAGGTTGGTACCTCCCCGGTCGAGCCAGCCCATGTTCGAGCTGAAATCACTTGACCAGAGCTAGGCTCTACCACCTTATCCACATCTATAAATATTAAAGTATTGTAAGGTTTTCTAATTTTCATGTGACAGAACATGAATCATGAAGTTGTGTTATTTTCTATTACTACATATTTCATAGAAAATATTAAATTCTTAATTATTCATATTAACAAATCTTTTTATAGAAAAAAAAATTATTAATATAAAGAGAAGTCTATCTAAGCGCACGGTAGTGCGCCGGCCAAGTTCCACAGGCCGGCGCATGCCGTACACTATATTTACACGAACCGTTTCGACCCACTTTTGACCCCCCTGTAGCTCAGTGCCTATTGCAAGTACAGAGATAAAATTTGAGAAATTGAGAAGAATTTTAGATATTTTTAACCAAGCACCTACGTATTTTCACAACTATACCCTATTTTAAGTTGGGTGTATGGTAAAGTGAATTTCGGCCAGATGGACCGTTGACGTGAATAAGGTGGCGGGTAGTGGCTGGATGTGGAAGGCAGAGGACTGGGTGTGGTGGCGAGTCTTGGGAATGGCAAATGTTTACCAGTGGATCAGGCTGTTGATGAAGATGATTATGATCGATTTCAAAGTGCATCTAAACTTGGCATTAGATTGGATTTCACCCCTTTTTTAGGCAAACAATTAGCCGATTGGAACTTGGCCCCCTTTTTAACAGGCATGTTTTTGGTGAGATTACGTATTTAACTTAATGTCGTCATTAGAATCTTGAAAAAGAGAGATAATGTAGTTTTTCATACCCCCTCTACATTTTGTGTAATAAATTTATTAAAATATTTTTTAACCTGTGTACAAAAAAGGGTAAATATTTCATTCTAAAATTTAAAAAAATATTCACATAAACATTTAAGTTTGTTGTAGTTAGCTACAAAAGTTCCGATTCTTAACTACACGTTATGTAACCATATGTTATTTCAAAACAAATAGGGAAACTAATAAGCGAGGAATAATAAAACTTTTAGGTTAAAGTAATAAAATTGTAAAGTAAAAACTTCGGTCCCATTTGTTCAGGGTAACTAGGAGATTGTATTCGCTGTTTGCGCACTGTTTTTTGTTTGGTTTTAATACAATTCTACTCGGGATTACTATAGATTTGAAATAATCTACATATGAAAATAACATCTCATATGTAGTTTGGATAGTTATAGTAATGGTAAGAATATTATTAACTTACCTTTTATACATGACTTTAAGGGTCCACTTATTTCAAGTACTTGATAGTATTATTTATATTAATTATTTTTGATTTAACAAAATATATACATATATGTATATTAGAATAATATTTTCAAGCGCACTTAAGATTTGAAATATTTTCTTCAGATACTTGGATTTTTAGAATTTTTAAAGTCAACTTTTCCTTTTAAAAACTACTTTGGAAGTTGAATGATTTTCTTATTAAGTAGTTGAACTTATAAATGTCAATATAAAAGTTTATCTAACTTTAATATTTAATCTTTGATATTAACTCTGTTGAAATAATAAAAATGGTTTAATCATAAAAATGGTTTCTTATTCTTACATCCAATTATTTTGGATTTTTTTGGCTTGTATTAGTAAATATAAAGTAGTCTTTTTAATTAATCTGATAAAAAAACCATAACTTCTATCAGATGTAGGTTTTAATTCTAATTCTACATAAACTCAAAAAGTTATCTATTATATTAACCAATCATTCAGAGTGATGTAAGTTGCGACTTCCTTAATTCACTTTCGTTTGTTGAATTGTGAAAATTAGAACTTAGTCAAGGTATGGCACATATTACATAACATTTCTTGATTATCAATCTTAGGAGCCTTTTATTCAAGGTGGGTCAATTTTGCTAACGTAATCATGATATTTCGCTGGCTCCAATTTTGGCTTGAGATGATTTAGTTTAATACTAATCGAAATTGGATCTTGTTATAATTGATGAGAGGCCATTTTGCTTTTCACTGTCGGATTCCTTATATTTTTATTTCGGTTTTGTCATAACTAAATTCTTATCAACATACTTAGTTTAATACTTTGCTTTGAGTGTTTTGGTTTAATTATAAAAAAGTATTTTTACTTACTTTGAATGGAGATTTCTTTTTTTTTGTTTTTTGTTAGTTTTAATGGACTCATTTGTATTTTGCATTCGTTAATAAATTGATTTTAAGAAGCGCTCATTATAAATCTGTTCTAGAAATACGAACCATGTCCGTTCTGGTATGAGGAAGCTGTGTATGAGAAGCTTCTGAGAGAACTCGAGAAGCCTCAGAAACTTAGAGACCAGCTCTTCGTGTGCTCATGAAACTATCCATCCTGGAATGAATACCAACGTGTCATCCTGGAATGTATGTAGAAACTGGATGTCAGGTTTTATGAGATTACTACTACTTTTATAAAATATGGAACAAGTATCTTACATTTGTATTAGAAATGTATTTAATATTATATAAAAATATTATCACAAACTTACAGTCGCATCGAATTGTAGAGGAAATTCTATTTTAAGAAAAATTTTACGACGGAAAATCTTACAAAAAATGTTTGATTTTTAAATGACACAAAAAAGTGTTACAAACGAAATGTTTGCTCAAGCGCGTCACTCCACTAATGACTTGAGTCGGTACTTGGTTGTCTTTGAACTATTGTCTTTTTTAGAGTAACTGAAATGAAATTTAAATTTTCTTTTTTGTTAGAATTTTTAAAAAAATTGTTTGATAAACGGGTAAATTGTAATAAAGAGAAAATTAGTATCAAAAATTTTACGTAAATGACGTTAATTTGCGGAAAAATGATACAGGCCCTTGTCATTAACAGAATATAAAATGTTCTTAAATTTAATGTCGTTCAAAATGTTTGTTCAACTCAACTGTGCATTTAATATGAAACACATTAATATCTGAAATAGGAAATCTTTATTTGGTTTTTAACTCATATTATTATTTTCTTTACTATATAATGATTCGTGGCAGCATTTATAATTTAAAGAGGCCCTGTTTACCATAATAATGTATAAGGAAGACTGTCCCTTTCCTTTGATCTCGGCTTAATCTAAAATTGTGATTGGATTTCCTTTCAAAGTTTTCGATTATCGTAGTCATTGAACCCTCAGTTCGAACTGTAAAATAATCATGTTCTGCGAATTTCCACGTAACGAAATTACTATGGCCGACCAATTTGTCCTAAATTAATAAGTTTGAAGACATTGTTAGCGCCGTGTGACTAACCTAAAACTCTTATTTATTTCTAGGAAATTAATTAAGTTGAATTTACAAAAGAATCAATTCTTGAAAGGCAGTGAAATGGAAACTCACTTGGATAAAGGAATTTAAATGAGAACGGTTTTACAATTAAATTTGATTATACTCTAATGATTGGAATTGTTGAAATTAATAGTATGGATTCGTTCGTATAGTAGTAGTTGTAATAACATGTAAATACATAAAAATGAAGTGGGAAAGATATACTTTTATAATAATAACTTTCTTGTATTGAAGTTTCTTACTCCATATTACTTCAAGATATAATTTTCAATTAGGACTTTGGTACTCGTCAATAGTGAAATAGTGAGTAAGGGTGCTTGATTTCTTTGTACTAACGGAACTCTGTTTGACCAAACAAAATTTGCTTGCTATTGGTGGTACAATGTTGACTGCTCTAAGGCTATAGAACACTAAATGAATAAACGTTATAATTTAAGATTGGCTGATTTTATAGATGAAAATAGGGCAATAAATAAACATAAATTTGATGTTTTTTAAAAGTGATAAATTTAAAGATCAGCCATTATTAATATTTTGCATAAAACAAAAATATCATCTCAATACCATGTTATGGAAAGATACTGAATGTTAATATGTTTTGACATATTGAAAGTTATTTGAAATGTGGCTTGGGAGCTAACTGGTGTTTACAGTTCTTTCGCATATTTTTAAAAAGTAAGAGTTTTTGGTAGATGAGTTTTTGTCAATATTTTCGAATGTTAACTGATTTTTAACTATACTTTATATTAAAAATATCTATGTCACTTTATTTTTCTATCCTTTTTCTAGACTGAATGCGGATCCTTTAAAGAACCCATACGTGCCAAAGCCGAAGCCCGAAGAATCGCAAGAAAAATCACACGGCGTTTACTTTAGAAAGTCTTATGATTAAGTTACATAGCTATCACGCGTACAAAAAATAATTTAGTTTTCAACAGAAATTCAATTATCTATAAACGACATTAGTTTAAACAATTTATTGAAATTGATATGACATCCATGTAGATGGAAAAATATGTATAATCATATAAATGATTTTAACATACAAATAATTAAGACATTATTTGTATTTATTTTACATTCATCAAAATGTCATTTCACATTTGTCATCATCAAAGCAGTCCATTTATTTTTAATCAACGTTTCATATCGTTCTTTCACCTTTTCCTTTATTGTTGAAAAATATTCATGATATTAAAGAAGTTTTTTTTGAAATAAGATAATTAATCTGCATTTCAGTTTTTATAACTAGCATTTAATCAGCAGATTTTCAAAAATACATGCTATTTAAATATGAATAGTACGAATATGTACGCAAATCAAATATACATATTTTTTTTTACAAATATGTTAAAGGTTTCATTTTTATTTGTTAGTCTTTTTTATTTAACATGATAGTGCTTGATTATTGTTCTAACCGTTGCTAGGCTGAAATAGGTAGTGAAAGTACTATCGTAGTAACAGCCATTTTACTGTAGTCTTGAAGCCTCCCATATGAAAATTTGTAGGAAATTCAAACACAGCAGTGTTTCAATCTTTTGCTGTGCACTCCAGACGAATGGAAAAGTGCCGCTTCGTCTAGATACAAGATGTTTCTTCAATGAAAACATAGAAATTGAGTCTGATTTTTCCATGGTAAAAAATAAAAATTCCTCCTCATACTCTCCAACGTGTATTCTGTAGAACACTTAGAGGTTGGCTACATTTCGTCTGTGTTTTATACTCATTAATTTGTATAACTACAAACTCCAATGATATAGTAATATCATTTGAAGCCTATTTAGTATTCACTCTTTCCTTAAAAAAAAATATAAATCCCTAATCTCCATTTGGTGGAATAATAGCCAAAAAATATATGTCGGCGCAGTTACCATTTTAATAATCAATAATTGAGAGTAGATAAATTATTAGATGTCGTTCACGTAACAACCTGTGCGAGTGAAGTCCTAACAATGGCTGTTAGTCATTATAAATAGAGGCGAGATTACTGATTACAGATAGTCGTGCTGGAGCCGTCGCAGGGATCGAACCTCTTCGAAGTGAGACATCGTCCAACCGGCTGTGAGGGCTGTGAGGTTACCTTCGATAGCCTCAAGGGCTGACGACATTCGAGAACAAACGGCACTGGTGACGTCAGTTATGCTGACGTCCCTCTTTTGAAAAACCACATATTGGCATCTTCTCCGACATATATTATTCTACTTTAAATAACTTAAATGTATAATGCATGTAAAGAAATTAGAATCACTGTTATAACTGGTTATGTGATTTAAATGTCAATTTTAGTTATTTTTATTTGTAATTTCTAGGTACACACAAATAAAGAATTACAAGATTTCTTTTTACTGATAATTTATGTGATAAGAAGTGTTGCAACGTGTTTTTAAAACTTAAATTTAATTACTATTATTATAAATTGGTTATGTGAGTGGGAAATCAATAGTAAAAAATATTTACAATACATAATATACTCAACAATTATTATGACAGACTCTCATTAAAAAATAAACGCAATGTGTTTTAGATCATTAATCAAACCACACAAATGTCTCTGAGTGTTTGCACTATTGGTTGAAAAATGAATACTATTTGTTCAAACCATGCAAGCCAAAGGCACCGCTATGTGGGCCTTGGCGAACTGATCTTTTTTCACTGTTTCCTTCTCTACAATAACCTGTTCGATATGCAGTAGACTAGAAGAACATGGGGGCAATATAACAATTACAATTTATTAATTAAAATTCTTACCAACTACAATAAATTTCTTACCAACTTCAGAAAATTCTCAAAGTACAAACAAAATTAAAAATATGGACGAATTATGTAGCTATGATTTTCAACCCGAAAGAGAAAACAGTATGGCGAACCAATTAATTCTTCTTCTTTAGTTAGTGGCGTTTCCGAAGCAATTAATTGTCCCTTTTGAATATTAGTAGCAACTTCAGTTCAATGTGTCACTGTCAATTATTATTGAGTCGGTATTGCCAACACGAAAAAAATAGACAATGGCAAATTTGCTGTTACGATGTTCACGCTGCGAACATCGGAGTGTTATTGAATTTCTGATTGTTGAAGAAAATGCTCGCGATGCGATCTGAAACGTTTTTGTTATAAGTGAAGGCAAACTGATATCTAGGCCTTAAATTCTTACAATTATTTATTTATATTATTCTTGTATCGAATTTCACCCACCCAGGAATATTGTTAATAATGGGGGAGTGAGTTGTTTATTTCGTTTTAAAAATCCATCTTATAGGCGAGAACATGTAAGTGTTTGCAATGGGATATATTTAGGGTTAAACTTTTATTTTACTTTATATTGGAGCACTACGATGTTTATGTTAAAAATTGAAAATTTCATCTCTTATAAATTTAAGGGTAGGCTTATTCACAAACAAAAAAAAATCACGTAATAACCAGTTTTCTAAATTAATGAAGTACCTTGGATACATATTAACAATGGGCTATTGAGTGGATATTAAAAAGATCTTTTTACAAAAAAGTATTTTGCTTTCATGGTTTGGAATGCAAAAGTTTTTAAAATTCATATTTTTCGGTTACCATATTTTCATAAACAAGACATATCCATTACGCCCATTCTTCCTTTACATTGATATTTCTGTAAATAAACTGAGAAACGTATGTCAAGGAATTTATCGTCAATACGGGATCGTACCCAAAGTTGTCAAACACCTTAAATGTTAAAAGTTGAGATACATATTATGTTGTATGTAGTTATTCAAGTCGCTTTTATTTATAAATTTTCTTGTTGTTAAAAGCAAAATACGAAGAATTATCCTAGCATTGTCTTAAATTCACAGTAATGCTAACAATGCCGATCGGTTAGAGTTTCAATGTTTTCACCTATCTCTTATCCGATATCAACAATGAGAGTTTCGAGGGGCGAGCGCTTAGACCTTCACATGGGATGACGTAATTCAAATTATCTTTAGTTGACATATTTATTGCACTACCTAAAAATATTATATAGTTCTAGTTTTATTTAAATATAATATATAGATTAATATAACATGCAACTACAAAGATATTTGGGAGTAAATATTTTTTTGTGTATCTATAAATTTCTTATAAGAAATTCCAAAAACAAATATTCGTTAACTCCAAAAAAAGTTTTGTATTTCTCCTAGGTAAACTTGATGTCCTCAACGATACGCACAAAAATAAAGAACTTGTTGACTATATATGACCAACCGACAAATGTTTTATATATTTTTAGATGAGTTCCTGAGAGTGACTGAAGAGTAAGTTTAAAGTAATCATACACAAATTAATCCATATTAATATATGTAACCTCTGAAAATGTATGTTATTAATTTAAACATTTATTACACGTGAACATAGATACCATGAAAGTACCAGATATTCACTGTAAATTGAATAAACGTTCCCTCGATATAGCCAGTCAAATTTCGGTATTATTCAAACCCATACAATATTCGTTTACAAGACAATACTCCGCGGCTTCCATTTGAAGACGAATCCAATATCAGTCAAGTAAACGTCAATGAAGATATTTCATATTTTGTTACATTTTTTCTTTTTTTTCAACTTTTTCTCTTTTCTTAACTATTTTTCAAAATTTACATTTTAAAACTAATGAATTCAACACGTTGTTATCAATTTGTATGTGGCTTTCATATTTGCTAAATGACCTATCAAATTACATAAAATGATCTAAGAATATAACAGACGAGATTCAATATCATAAATTTTAATTTGTTCATTTGTATAAAACTTTATATTCACTCATTAGCGGATAAACAACTCTGGAAAAGATTTCCTTTTATGCCTTACATCCTTGAATTCAAGAAAGTAACTTTACACGGATTGACATACGATACGTTTAGTGACGAGCCAGCGTCTGGTGTGGCTAAGGCGTTGGTTGTCAACACTGTTGGCTGGCCCACCACACGATCGCAAGCATGTGATATTAGTTTCCGTTCGGCTGCCCCGTCAGTTCTGCAGCTGCACTTCTCTGCACGTGAAGTTTCCCTGGATCTTGAACATTTTCAAGAATTAATGGCGAGACTAAAACCCTCTGGCTAAGCGTCCTTTGACGGAATTTAAGGACTTTTGTACAGTCTTGTCTGCTTTTAATGTTTTGCACATATGTTCACAAAACAAGTCATATTCACATTCAGTCTTTAAGATTATTAAGGGTTTTTCTTAAATGAAAATCAATCAAAAACTAAATTATTTTTTTCTATTTCTCAGTTTTATAGTGATACGCATCACCTATGAGTTTTAAAATATACAACCAAAATATTGTTAACATATTGAAACCGTTTTCATTATCGGTGCTACGGTAACACTTAAATATTTCTGTCGAATTACCATAGATAAATTTTTCTTGATAAAATTTACCCTCAAAGCTTCTTTAGTTTCTGGATTCAATGTCGGTGGTATAATAATTTAAACACTTCCTGAAAAATTTTCCTTCCGATTTTGGTAAGGAGATAACCCCAGTATACTTGTAGGTTTGTTCTCGGGAGAACATATCAGTTACATTCTTTTTCGTTCTAGAGTTTTCTTTTCATTTTCGATATGTTTTATGGATATCATCCTCACTTTAGTATTAACTACTGTTATTATTGACATATAGCCCAGGAACACGGAGTAAGAAGTTCAAGGAAAACAAATGAACTTGCATAAATGTTGCCCGAAATAAAAAATAATAATACCATGGATTATTATTTCTTTAAAATCACCGTGCAAGGGTATTGCTTGCAGGCGCCACCACAATATATAAGCATAATAATTTGTTAAGATATAGAAACAAAATATGATAAGAATTAAATCTCTATAATTGACGTTTTTAATGCTTATTGCAATGATAATTGCCACTTCTAGTACTATTGTGTTATTTAATCAAAATAAGTACTTGTTAGACACCTACAATTTTAAAATAAAAATATTTATCATTACTTTACACAATGAAATCTTCCTCAGCACCAATTAACTGAAATTAAACAGGTAGTCATATTTCCCGCTTTAAGATACCGGGCAAATTAGTTGAGTAGAGAGAACAGGAAAATATACTGACATTTCTGAAATCTATCTTTAGTTAATTGCTTTCTCATGATTCAAAAAACCTGATTTAAATAGAGGTTATTGTTTATAATAAACGAAAACGATTATTATCAAATGAAAAAGATTAAAATTTCAGCTTTGAATTCCGGTAATCGAAATACCATTTTACAAAAAGTAATTAAAATTTTCAAAGGTCTTAAAAAGATATATTAAGGTACTGTTTAAGGTCCGGTTTTATGTGTTAGATAAGTTTTTAGTTACGATTTAGTTAAGTATTTGTATAAGTAGTTTTGAACTAATAATAATACTTTTAATTAAAGTTCAAAAAGAAGATATGTAACGATAAATGTATTGACAGGAGTTGGATTTGAATTGGGTCTTCCGAATATTGCTTTATTTGTCTCAAATTAAATACTGTCTTAAATCGGTGGAATAATCGGTTGTATTGGTAATTGAAATTGGAGTTTTGAGACAGTCGTCTTTTTGTTATGAGATTTTTAGACGACTTCATCAAATATATAATTTATCAATTCAACCATATACATATTATCTTCTTCTTCTACCTTCTCAATTTCTCAGCTATAGCCAGGGTCTGCCTTACATATGTTGTGAATAGTTTTAGCTATTTGTTTTTACGACCGGCCGCCTGCCTGACATCAACCCTCTTTTTGGGAATCAACATTAATCAGTGATGTCTAAATAGTCACTGATTAATGTTGATTAATTAATTCAACCATATATTATATTTTATTCAATTATACATCGAAACTTTTGAACATATATTGAAATTACTTTGCTACTGTATTAATTATTGAACGAATTCCATATTTTTTTTTATGGGAAAAGGGGGCAACCGAGCAGATGGCCTACTTGTTGGTAGGTAGTTACCGTCGCCCATTGACATCTGCAAAGTAGATATGCAGATGTGTTGCCGCCCTTGTTTTGGGATAGTGGGGAGTAAAAGGTGGGAAAGGGAGGGAAAGGAAAGGGTGGGAAAAGGGAAAGGTCAACCGGCTCTCTCACTCACCGGACGAAACGCAGCCATTAAAGACTACTTCACGCCGATTTTCTGTGAGAGGGTGGTACTTCCCCGGTCGAGCCAGCCCATGTTCGAGCTGTAGTAACTTGACCACAGCTAGGCTCTACCACCTAATGAATATAAATATTGAAATAAGGCATGATAAAACAAGTTTGTGGCCATTTTTGTTTTTTCCTATAAAACCATAAATTACTTTCAAACTTTCTAATAGTGCCTTTTATTCTTTTAACACTCATTGAACATGAATGATAATTATACTGTTTTTAAATCAATATTGTTTTTTTTTTATAATTCGTGCTCTGTAAATTTTTAATAAGGATTTAATAAGGAAAATAATTACAAAAAATTACGTAACAAAGGGGACAAAAGAAAAGGAAGGAGAGTTTCGTCCTTTAAAATATCAATTTATTCATCAAATATGTAAAAGTAATTTCAAGTTGGTCTTTTGGAATAAGACAACGTTTGGACTACCGTTAGGATTTAAAATGTCACTCGTATAATCAATAATAATAAATTTATATCAACCTTCATTAGCATATCTAAAAAAACGATAATTTGCAGTGGAAGTCGCAAGTATTGTGTTAAGTCATACATATATTATTTATTCTAAAAAACTAACAAAATTTCTTTGATTGCAGTCTCAACACTTGAATTTCAGGATTGTTCGCCTGCATGCTGTCTTCAAGAATATGTTATTTTTATATTCCTAAATGAAACTAAAGTTTTCGAATAATACTACCTTTTTTTATTATTTTATGAACAATATAATTCCAACGTTTAAGTAACAGTGATCGTGGCCAGACCATTTAGTTCTTTCTATAAAGTTGTTGAGTGTGACACATTTTTAATTTAAGGTTTCCATTTTTTTAAGGGTTCTTTGCAAATAATGCTATAGTTCAAAAATTACATATAAATCTTGATAATGTGAGCTGAGTAAGGTTTCTAAGTCTTTTCTAAGAAAGTTATTTGACAGCAATGATAAGAATTTGATTTCATGTTTTTTCCTTCACTTTTAAATTACGGGAATGGTTTCCTATATATTTTTGAGTTTCTAGGACTAATGAAATATATGAAAAGTAAAATTAGTCTACCAATATGTCCTATGGTTTAAAGTCATTTCTGTAACAATTGCCCCTCTTCTCTAATCAATACTTCAACTATAATTATATGTATTTGTATATAAAATGAAGTTTTTACATGATGAAATTAATTCACAAAATATTAATAAAACACTTTATATTGTGTTTGATAAATATTAACATGCTTGTATCAAACTTGTTTTATAAAATCAGTAAAATTTATTTTTTGATGACATTGACATGACATTTTATATGCACAATAATAATCAAAATCTTTGGAATGGTTCATTGGACGAACTGTCTATGTTCGTTTAATTAAAATGATTGCAAGTCTTTTAAATTAAGCACTGTTACATAAAAAATCCATATCGACTTCACCGGTAAGTGTTTTCCAGTGTGACGGAGTATTTCAATTAAATTAATTAAATTTTTGTAATACGTTTGCGGACGCTTTGGAAAGTAGAATATTTTAATATCATTTGCTTGAGTACATGAAATTCGTTATCAAGAGAATTTTTTTATTAGTTTGATTATTATAGTCTACTTATTGGCTATTATGTATGCCTACATATTTTAATGATTTCCTTCATTTTTCACAGGAGTTCATAACTACTTCTTGTTGTAATCATCATGGGACCATCTGTGAAATCTAACTTTATACATGAATAAATCGAAATCGGTTGGCTTTGAAGTCACTCGTTCATTTCTCGCTCACATACTTAATACCAATTTTAGACTTACATATATAGTTTTCTCAAGGTTGTAATTGTCAGAACTGAACCTAGCTGAACTGGGACCACGCCGAAAGCTTTCAGAAAAAAATGAAATCGCTTTGCCCAGTCTAAAGTTATTAGGTAACAAACATAAAAAATCCAGATGGATTAATAGCCTTTTCTTTTTTTTTGAAGTCGTTAGAAAATGCGGAGCACAGCTAAACCATTTGCATCTCCAAATATGACTTGTAGTTAAGTTAGTTAGTTAGTTGAAAAACTGAACCTCATTAGGTTTGAACTCTTTGCGAGTTATATACAATTCTTGTAATCGTTTAGCATCATGGAAAAAATTATGAAAAAAGAACAGATTATGAAGCCAAGCACAAAAATGAAACAGCAAATGAATTCGATATTCATGTTCAATTTCAAATTAAAATAATAAGCAATCTTTATCGATCTATAAAAATAAATAGATAGTGAAAGTTTACTTCTATGGCTCTTTAAATGAAACAAAATACACAAAAAATATTTACTTGGTCTATGATTTGTGTGTATATACATAAATTGGTATATGTATATACTTATATGTTTGTGGTAGATATGTGTATGTATGCGTGTGTCAAAATATTATTATTAATGTTTACTGAATAATTCGATTAGTCAAAATAATATATATATATATATATATATATAATTTCGTTAGGAAAATTGAAACAAAAAATCTAGTATAAATGATGTGGGTAAATATGGTGTTTTAATTATCAATAATTGTGGCATGGCAATAATTAAAAAATCTGTAACAAATATAAAACACAATCTCACAAAATGGTACAGAAATATAATTTATTTATTCCCATACATAAATATTTAATTTAAAGATATAATTTCTACTGAGTGAAGTGGGTTCTAGAGTTTGAGGGAAACATTTGGTAGCATCACTGTCCCCATAGCACATTGCTAAATATAGAAAGTTAAATACATCGAGTCGAGAACATCCACAGTTGGAGTGACGGGTCTCCACGAAGTTCTGACCTTACTCGTATATTTTTAACTTTGTATATTATTAGAGAGAAGATTCGTTTCTCGTTTCGAGAATTTACTCATACGTTTACTTTTATTTATAATTTTATATTAAAATGAATGAAATTTCGAATAACTAAAAATTGTTTCAATTTAATATCTATTTCAAATTGTTTATTGAGCATGAGATTACTTTTTCATTTCCTTAACAAGTTTTACTTGATAGATTACATGGATTTGGGTTTGAATTTTGTTGGAAGTATCGTTACATTTTTTGAAATACTTTCAATATTTCATGTAACTATTATAAGTGATTTATTCGAAAACAGATATAACCAAGAATAACAACTCTTAGAGGTGGTAGAGCCTTTTTTTTTTTTTTTTTTTTTTTTAACGAGGAGAATCTTTGAAAGACTTCCCGCCGCGGGGGAAAACACGGCGGGGGCGTGTGGGATTTCCACCCACTAAACTCCTCGGCGTTCTCTGCGCTGTGCGTAGGCTAGTGAGCGGGAGAGGTGGTAGAGCCTAGCTGTGGTCAAGTTACTACAGCTCGAACATGGGCTGGCTCGACCGGGGAAGTACCACCCTCTCACAGAAGATCGGCGTGAAGTAGCTTTAGTTGCTGCGTTTCGTTCGATGAGTGAGAGAGCCGGTTGCCCTTTCCCTTTTTCCCATCCTTTCCTACCCCTTCCCATTTTCCTCCCCTTACCATTTTTCCTTCCCCTCTTCCCAAGTCCAGGGTGGTGACATATCCGCAACATATTTTATGTCGCGGATGTCCATGGGCGACGGTACTACCTCCATCAGGTAGGTCGTCTGCTCGGTTGCCCCCTTTAACATAAAAAAAACTCAGAAAGCTTTTTTAAAAAAATATTTAAGTATTAAAAGATAAGCAAATGTATATAAACATAAATAAATGTTATAAGAAATTTAAAAAATAGATGATTATTATAATTTGTGTTTAATGTATGAAAAAATCTCATAGTTAAAATTAGGTGTATATAATAATTATGATGGTAGATACATATAACAACTCTGAGGGCGTTGTAAAACCACCATTATGATTCTTAAATCCAGACACGTAAATTAAATATGAAGCTCAGGCATAACCCAGCATTAGTTACCCGATTTGAACACAAACATGCAGCTAGGTTATTAATTCATTCGTTTGCAGTTGGATATTCAAATTTACTAGAATTTATTAATGAATAACTACTAGTACTTTGTTTTATGAGTCATTAGTTTGAATTTCGGTTCATAGGTAGGTTAGGGTAGGGTAAGGGTAGGTTAGGGTAGTATTTACGTTTCGATAAACATGTGCTCTGTCAATATTTATACAGTTACAACTATTGTTTATGATATATTGACAATTGACTGTTATCATGTTATATGCAAAGGTATCTGTGATGAAGCAATACAATAAAAATTAAATCAAGAACCCTTTTCTATATTATGATATAAATCTATTTTAATTATGTTATAAATACATATAAAGTTTTGTCAGACATTTAGAGTCACAGGTGTCTAATGTTGACCTCAAATCCATGTATTGCTTGTGAGCCAGGATAATTTGTTTCTGAGTAAAAATGAAATTTTTACGCGTCTCGCAACTGTGCCTCGGGTAAAATGTAAATATGATGTACTATAAGACCTTATGCAAATAAAAGAATTTTTCCAACGGAGAGTCGTAAATTGCCCGTTATTTCCGCAGGTTTATTGAAAATTTCCTTAGAAAAATATTTATTTTACTTTTTATAACTAAATATCCGCCACATAAAAGAGATATTATATTGCAAGTTAGGCAACACTTTCATAAAACTGCGAATTAATTATAGTCATGTTTATTTAACAGTGCTGTGTTATATATATAAACATAATTATCAAATAAACATATATTGTTGATTTTAAACCCATGAATTGTTCGATTTTTTTGTAATAAATAGATAGCATATTATCATTTATTTTATCAGTTCGTTTTATTTTATAACTTAAAAGTCATTGTTCTCCGCTCAGTTAATTTCATGTGACAAACCGGTATTTTGTTTATAGTTTAAACTCTTAAAATCATTTAGTATTTGCGGGATAGATTTAGAAAATCATTGTTTTTCACATAGGCAGTTATATTTTGTGTGTTCACGAGTTGAGAAACCATCTGCTTTATTTGTGTTAACGTTAGACCAAAAAACAAAAATGTTGTTTACAAAGGAGCACTTCAATGAAACGGATAATTTGCGGACATGTATAATGATTTACTTTCATTTACTTAGAGAAGTTCAGCTAAATAACACTTCATTTTTGTAATCGAAATGAATTCATTTTGTTGTGAAATGAAATAAAAATTTTCCTTTTCAAATATAAAACAAAAAAAACTCGTCATCTTCTAATCACCAAACGAAATGTTACATAAAACAAAGCCTTCTGGTGGCGAAACGGAGTTCGCCGGTTGTACTACATAGTTGATTATATGTATAAGCGAGTATTGGAATAAAAATTATTTTATAGATTAGATTTAGATATAAAAAAGCTTTCGGCTCTTATCTATGGTATTTTCAATGAGGCAATGTAAAATTATTAAGAGGTCAAAATATTTTTATGAGTGGTGTGAATTTAAATTAAAATATATTTTTTTATTACTGAAAAATAGTTGGAACGCTTCGTCGATTGAAAAATTGAACGTGAACAAAATCAGAGTTAATAAACAAATGTAGTCCTAAATTAAGTCCTTACCTTATTTAGTAAACAAAAAGAAACAAATTATACTAATTACAAAATCAGTAACATAATATACAGAACACTACTACCCTTATGACACAGAGTTATAAATAAGGTCGTATCACACTGGCGGTAGATAAGCTTGAATCTATAGCGCTTATAAAATAAGGAAAAGAATACTTGTAGCGAGATTTATTATACACCTGTGAAAGCTTAAATAGTTAAGATTTTTGGATGAAGGTGAACTTATCGAATTAATTGTTCTGCATTGCCATTAAACGTTATATAAAGTAAGGTTTAAAACAGGTATTTGACAACAACTGAACAAAATGTAGACTTTTATGTAAAAATAAATTTAAAATCAAAAATTTCTAGTCAATAAATTACGCGAATATATTTAAAAAAGAAAATTAAAATTAAATGACCTCGAATGTAAGTGCTTTGTTAATATAATAGATTTGATAAGAACACTTAAAAGAAATATTTTTTGGACCTTTTTTCCTAAATTGGCATACCAATACTGCTACAATATTTATTAGTTCGTACTATGTACCTATATGAAATGTCTGAATAGAATTAATCTTTTCGATTACATATTAGGAAATATTATGTAAAACGAAATAAGTTTATTTTTACCTGTTCTTGGTAAATTAAATAGTGAGAATAGATTAAAATGATCTTTGCAATATATAAACTTCGTCGAGTGGTGGACAAACATAACTTAAATCTGAATTGTCAGGATTCACTATTAAATAAATTCGACATATTAATGGTCTCCGAAAATATTTTTTAAAAACGAATCATGTTTTTTTCAATTTTTTTTTGTCTTGAAGGCAAAAAAATCAATAAAAAAAATTATTTTCCAGTCTATATTATCGTGGCTAAAAAATTAGTTACTATAATTTATTATGTTCGCATTTGTACATAAAGACCCCAAAATTGAACTCAATTCCATCTGTTTATTTATTACAAGATTAAACGACTATGCATTAATGGCATTAGCTCTACGACGTAGGAACAAACTGTTAAAATGATAAGAGGAAATTAGATAAAAGAAAGACACGTATTACAACACGTAAAGATAGTTTAAATGTTTAAAATTATTTTTATATTTAATAAAAAAATATTTTCATATTTTGGAAAATCAATATCCGAACATTAGCGGGAAGTTCCTTCTACACAAAAGGAGTTCACATACTTTTGATTTCAAATTATTTTGTTTTCTCAATTTCATGAAATAATTAATTTCGAATATATTTTAAAAAAATCAACTTTGTTACAGCTTCAAGTTTAAAAAGTTTGCGTATTACAAATCGCTAGCGCTTCTCATACACATAGGAGTTGTCAAGCGATAGGGTATTAATGTAAAGTGATACCACTAAGAGAATGATTAGTGGTATTTAAACTAATCTGAGATTCGGTCACCAAACCCAGTAGTGATTCAGTACACTAATCTAAATATATTTAGCTAGTTTTTTATTCGGTCGTCTAAATTTGTGTTTACAGTACCCAGGAGAGATATTAAATATTATTTTTGAGATGTTTTCCGACTCCTTAAGTTAATTCTGAAACACTTATTGAAACAATTTTAACTTAAGGAAGAAATATATATACTTTTGAATCACTTTTAACAGTAAAGTATATTAAAGAGGTTTTCAGATTAACTTATATTATCTTATTAACATTTCATGTTCTAGTATTTGAAGCGTATCTTCGGTATAGGTAGAGAGAACAAACAAACACCTTGATTGAGTTATTTGTTCATTGCCTTCGTTAAATAGATCTTTAATGGAAACATTTCACTGACGTATTATTACCCTTGAGACAAAAGCTTACTTTGAAACAAATTCAATATACAAATCCTTTTATTATCTATTTAAAAAATATATATAAAAGTACTACACTCCTATTTATCGAAAAGAAATAAAAATCAAGTTAAGTAACATCACCAATAAATATGGTGAAGGTAAGATAAAGTAATTTGTCAGTAAGTCAGTCAGTAGAAACAAAGACGTTAAAAGTAAAAACTACGTCACTGTATGTTAAAAACCAATTCACCAAAAACAAGCAAAACTTTGAAATACCTGTCTAGAAACTTTCCTCTAGTGGTAACGAGAACAGTATCAGCAATTATCAAAGATCGGCGTTTCAATCAATTTACAACTTGAAAACAAGGTGCTTAGCAAACACCATTACTAACTCATTAACACAATTGATAGATTAAGTCTGCTAGATAACTACTAATTTATTTAAATTTTATCAAAACCGATATTGTGATCTGTCATGACGGGTTGGTAATGAAAATGTAATCTACTTTTCGGTACTTTAATTAGGTATGTTTCACGCCATTTCATTTAAAAAAATATTTTACAAGGTTAAATGAAAATATTACATATAAGAATGAGTACTGGTAAAAAATTATACATAATTTTAAAAAGCAATTCATATATATGTCAAAAATAGTTTTAGATTACAAATTATAAATAGTTTCCTAATATTTTCGTCATTAATTTAATTTATTTTGCCAGTGATTGTATTATTTAATATAAAAAGTTTTGAGCAATAAGCACATTCTAAAACGTTCAACGGGAGTAGCTCTGAGTTTGAGTTCAATCGGGGTCCAATAAAAAGTTAGTACGACATTGGTATGTACGGTTGATAAAATTTAAGCGTAGGTGTCTAATTTTATTTTTATTATTTGACTTATTTAACGGTGACAATTCAGAGACTAACATTCAATATTTTTTTTGTTTTTAGATGATATTTAATATTTTATTTGATATATTAATATTTATTTGAAAATCGAAAGTGTTTACTGTCTCGTGATAGGAGATAGAAAAATACTTTGTATCGTTAATTTCTATATGGTTTTGTTGGAACAAAAAATATTTTTAATAACGTGGCGAGAGATATGAAAGAAAACAGTAAATTTTAAGTAAAAAAAAAAATTCAATTATGTAAAACTTCTCATAATAATAAGTGATGTAATCTAGAAAAAATTTATATACTATCATAAATAATATTGACTGTTAAAGTGCTGTCGACTGTGGTTTTATTTTGAGGATTAATGAGACAAACAATATTATAAGTGATAAACAGACGATTTTCCTATTTTGATTAAGTTTCATCATCATCTATACTAACAAACATCCGTTCAAAACAATTGTTTTGTAAACATAATTATGTTGGCTGTAGGAATGTGCGCGCTGATATAGACATCACTCAAAGCCCTCAAAATAACAGCAATACACATGCCCTTGTCAGATCGACCTGTGATTGGTCTGTCAAGAAGAAAATCGCTGCCGAATCGATTACAAACCGCGATGGCAGAACGACGTCAGATATGTTTCCATTAATCCACGATTTCTGTTTTTTTAATACCATATCAAGGGTTTTTAAAGATAAAAAAGATTTTATACTAATTTATTAAAATATTACGATTTTGATGAACTGAACAGTTATTTATAATTGTATATAATATTATAAATTATTGTACATAAATATTAATTTTAATAAACATATCATTAAATATTCAATAGTTAACTTATAATTATACTTTGATTGTAAAAATAAAATGTGTTGTTGAAATTAAAATGCCGTATCGTTATGTTCACGGATTCTCATAAGCCTCGATGGATGAGCGATGGAATTTTAGGGAGTCACGCGAGGGTTAGAAAACATGTTAGAACATTGATTTTCGGTGTTTTACTAGATTAGCCGTGATGTTATTGCATTTGGGAGAAACAAATCATATTTTAACAGGCAAAAGTCAGAATCTGATTTTGATTTGATTTTCTAGACTTAAATTTACTCGATGTATATCATGAAATTTTCTAAGACTTTTGAGTTATGTCTAATGTGTTTTTTCTTGTGCTAAAAGAAATTTAAAATCAAGGTTGGTTTTTCGTATCCAGTAAGGGGAATATTGCAAGAAGTAGGATTTCATTCACTACGGAAATAAAGGCGTGACGACATTAAGAAAAAAAAATTCTCATACATAAATCGAGTGAGTTAAGTATTCCGATATTGTGTTAAAATATGAGCGTTTAATTTAAGGGGAAAAGATAAATCTATTATTTCCTTTAAGACAATATTGGATGAAATGGATAAAATTAACAACCATAACAAATGAGGACGTTATAAAGTTTTTTTATAATTCTGTTTTAAAACTTTTATTTTGTGTAATATTCTAATAAGAAATATCATAAATTGATTCAATAATTATTTCTACTAAACTTTCAGTACAGTCTTTATACCATAATCCTTGAGTTGCGAACTTTAGAATGGGCTTCCAAAGCCACAAACCGCTATTGAAACTCAAGACAAACATTGGCACCCGATTGTTTCATGTCACGACATACATATTAATTTCAGCTTCATTTCAAAATCAACAAGCAAAGCCGAACAACTGAACAGCTTGCTTACGGAGAGGTGTGAGCGTGACACTTTGTAGTCTACGGTACAAGTTATCAACTATGGGCCATCAGATTTAAAATATAATTGTTTAGGTTCGAATATTCCATTAATAATTTAAAATTACTATTTGTATCAAATGATTTTAGTAGAATTAAGTAAATTATTTCCTTAGTAATTAACCAAATATCACTTTATTATTTGGTATTAAGGTATTGTTTGTGCTTTGTCATCAGTACCGTTCGACAGGAAGTGTTGTCTCACACAGGCGTCTGTATTTTTATGCATGAAATTTGCTCCGTACATTATATATGTTATACTTTAAACACAAAAAACCCGCATTACTTAAGTAATACTTTGTTTGTGTATTCTTTGCCATTAATTGTTATTTAACTCTTTGAAGCTATGTTATATGGAGGATTAATTAACTGTTGTTTGTTTTTGTACAGACAGTAACAGTTTCTTTCCTTGGAATATAAGCATTTAATTTCAGTGTTTTAATAATAAATATTGGCGTTTCCAATGACTAGTATAAATATACTTATAATTTACATCCAGACCAATCGACATATTCATTTTTAATGAGCGAATATAAAGACAATGGCTATTATAGCAATACGGTATATTATATGGTATAATATTATAAGGTATCTTTGACTCAAATAACTGCCCCGATCTCTTGCCAGCTATCTAGCTAATGCATGCTACATGCAAATTCCATCCACTTATTTGCATGGCCTACCCGCAGCTTTCGATGGTACAGCCAGCAATTAATAAAGGCTTATAAACAATAATAACCTTTAATACAATAGGAACAAACTTTAAACTGCAATAATATCTATACATATAATAAAATTGTAGAAAAGTGCTGTCCGTACATTGAAAATAAAAATAAAAATAGCAGGGGTTATTGTTATGTCGATGTCGAACCCAAAAATGTAATAACTTTTTTTTGTCTGTTTGTCTGTTTGTCTGTTCACGCTAATCTCAGAAACGGCTGATCCGAGTTGGATGCGGTTTTCACGAATATATTGTGGTATGCTTCAGTTATACTTTAGTGTTTGTTTCATGTCAATCGGTTCATAAATAAAACAGTTATGTCAAATTAAAGAATCACGTTGAACGAAGTCGCGGGCACAGCTAGTATCTAATAACATTTATTGGCGATATTTTACAGGTTCATGCAATTGTAAGCTTTGTAACCATTCAGATAGATACGTAAGTGGTAAACGTTGCTGTATAATTTTAACAAGATGTTTGGTTGCGGGTACTTTGCGTAACAAATAGTTGGTAATTTAGCAACATGTAGATGGTGATAGCGCAGTGCATGTTCCCGCTATGCTTTATTCATGTATAAAGTAGTAGAATTAAATTATCATCGGTATTCAAAAACTTTTTCAAACAATCTAGGAGGAATCTTTTGTAGCAATAAAGTAAGAATAGAATCTTAAAAAATCACATTCTGAAAAATATATATTTATTTAATTTACCGTTAAGATTAAAGTATAAATAGTTATTTCAGCACCAACTGTGGTGGTAGACTTAATCCGCATTTGTTGTTGCAGTTGAGTTTGCAATTGTAGCTTGAATCAAAAGTTTTAAGTAGAAACCAGTCTCGTGAAATTGTTATCTAGTCATAAATGTACTACAGCAATCATTCAATTGTAATGTAACTTATATTGTAAACCTAGAAATCGATACAAACTGAACTATGTATAAACAAGAGTGTAATTGCTTAAACTCTCCATGTGGATGTTAGTATGTTAAAATCAAATATTTTTTTGCGGATTAATCCGAAAAATATTAGTTTGATTTCAAAAATAATCGCGGTTATCTTAGATTTCATTTCCTCTTATTCTTAGTATGCAGAAGATAAGGCCTTGTGTAACATTCGTTTCAGAAAATAGAAATGATCTCTAATCATGATGATGTTACTTTGACTGAAAACAAAACCTTTTCTAAATGAAAACATATTCAACTGGCGAGGCTTTAAAAATATGTTTAATTTTTATTAATAAGCAATTCCGATACTCTGTGTGCGGTTTTGAAGTTATTATTTATTAGACAATGTAAATATATAATATTTATGTACAGTTAATCAACAATATTTATATGTAATATTGACATGTCGCCGGGGGACGTGTCTGAATCATTATGAAATTTGTAAAGGTTTTGGGAAATCAAATATACCGGTTGATTGAATAATACGTATAGGAATGAAAATTTTTGCTAGTTTGAGTTATATTTTAGATTTAATTTGGTCAAATCTAAATCCATATTCTCCGTATTATGCTGTACACGAGAACAACTAGCTTCTTTGTCACAAAAAGATAATTAATAAAAATTATTTTAATTCAAAGGAATTCAAAAGAATCGTAAATTTAAACGAATTAGAAAATGTAAAGGCAAATTAAATTTAGAGTAATAAATAACATAGGTCTGAAATATGAAATAGACTGTTAAGCTTTGAATCTCTTTAAAAACATTAAACGTTATTTATTATTTTATTTTCCAACCTTAGTAACCTAATAATTAATAAACCTAGTTAGTTACCTTATGAACAAAAGTTATTTGGCTGAAATATTTTTTTTATATCCTGTTATGATTGAAACTTGAAGTATTTTTAACTCAATATTTAGATTTTTTTCGGGTTTGAATATTTTATTCCGTAAATTGTATAGAATTATAATATATTATAGTCAAACACTTCAGGAGGTACAGTTAATGGTTTTATATTAATAACATCGTTACATGAATTACATTATTGCAAGAGACGTTCCTTTATGAAGTTCTCTGCTGATGAATATTAATAACTAAGTCTGGTACCCCATGTGTTCTCTATTAGATTTTATTGTGGCTCAAGCTATAGACTTAGAAATTATTAATAAAATATATTTTATCCACACACTATAATAATTTAAAATTTATCTTTTTGTACGAATCATTTCTTTTATAATTATTTTCACATAAGACAGATTTTCAATGATGTTGACTAAATATTTATAGTAAATATAACGATAGTTTCCAAGATATTTCTATTCAGCGCCCATTAGTAAGTTGTAGTATGTTTTTTTTTTATTCCTCTTAAATTCCTTACCATAAAGCCCATATTATGAAAATGCACTACAAAACATAAGTAATAGCGAAAGACAATAAATTTTCTTTTAAGTTCACAAGTATTATATACTTCGCTCTTCTGGATTCGCATTTATAAACAATGAACGTATAGAACTATAAACCAAATGTTAAACAGGCTAATCGTAAAACAAAATTTTACTTATTTATCATCGATTTAGCATAACCATATTAAAATTTTAGATAAGATAGTCAATATATATAATATAAAACAATAACAGATATAAAAGAATTCAAAGGGAAAAGTATTCCCAGTGTATTTATTTAATTTTTTTGGTAAATTTTAATGCTTTGTTTAATTTGTATAATTTATAAATAGTCATTATGCGACGAAGCGTACTCTGTGTAAGACCGCAGAGACCAAAAAGTGCAAAATGTTCACACTCGACCGTAACAATCCATTCAGAAGGTTTAATTTTTATTGTGTGGTTGATACTATTATATGTTGTCTGTTTTATTTTAACTATTTGTTAACTCTTTATTATGCTAACATTGTGGTTGAGAGCTGGTGAATATTTCAACATATTTACAGTTTAAGGCTTTAAGAATATTTTTGGAGTATTGTCACAATCTTCGCGCAAATAAGAGTTTTAATTGTTCCAACAAAATATTTCAATGTAATGAATAAATATATTTGCAATTAAGACGCATTTGCGATGAAGGTATTCAATGATTTTGTGCAATTTATTACTAATGCAAATTTTTATTGTTACCAGTTTGATGTTAGTTTGTTTGTGGCAACGTAGTTCGCTAACGGATCAATCAATCAAAAAACCATTTTATTTGCGGTAGTTTTGGGTTTGTTAATGTCAGCTCAGCAGTGTGAGAGTACCAGCTCTATTTCAAAATGTCATAAAATAATTTTGGGCTATGATTACCCGATTAAAGAAGGCCCGAGGGCTAGTTAATATGAAGATGACAATTAGTGAGTGGTCGTAAAATTTCATAAAATTTTTATATGAATTTTAACAAGATTAATCATAATTTTCCGTTAGCGTTAAGAAAATAAAAATCGATGCTTTTCTTACACATGAATTAATCGACAAAACAATTTACAGATGAGTTAAATGTGAGGATTTTGGCGGTTTTATCTTACTCTTACAGAAAATAAAACCCACAAAGTAAAACTTTGATTTATGGGCAATATTGATTAAACTCTATGAAAAACATGATTTTTCTTTTTAATTCGTTCACCATTTTATTACTCAAAGATCACTATCCAATTTTCGTCTACTTTATATATTATTAAGTGTAATCTAGGTTTGGCTTTTCATTTTAGTTTATTTCTTATATTGATTGAAGACTATTTGATTGACGGATACTTATTTCTAAAAGTTTAATTAAGGCTACTAATATTTATTCGTACTTTATAAAAAGAAGAAAGAGGTGTGGCCATCATAAGGAAAACGTCAGGAAAGAAGGGCTCTTAGTTATAGGTCTTCTTCTTCTTTCTAAAAGTCGTTCCCTGAAAAGTTCTAGGGGCTTTTTTCACTACATCTTTTCACTTCCTGCGGTAAGTCGCTTCTCTTTTACACCACTTTTACGTGGAGACCCGTTAGAGCCGTGGTTTGGTCATTCCAGCTGCCTGGTCTTCTGACACATGGTCTTTCGCCATTCGACCTTGCCTACGACGATTAACTTCTTTAGAATATCTGACTCGCAGTGAGCGATGTGACCGATAAGATAACATTGCGGTTATATAATTTTTACTTAACGTATTTCACTCTTGACATTCTTTAATCTTTTTCATATTATATAAAAGTATGTACATATCTTCAAATAATGAGTTTTACATTATTATTTGTCTGAAGTTTTTATGAATTGTACCACCGTGGCATGGTGATATTGTATTAGCATGATTACGTCGGTTATTAGCATTTGTTTAGAGAAGTATCGCTAAATATACAGCTTTATATTAATATTTTATTCTAAGTTTTTAGACATATGAAGATAAGGTAGTCATTTTATACATATAAGATACTAATTGTAATTTATTTGAATAAACCAATATTATGATTAAAAATAAGCTGTGTATGACACTTTTATTTCTACTTTATATAATATTTCATGAAGCTTAGATATATTCAAATGTTCGAATATATTTTTACATGAATTTCACGAATAACTCTCAATTCTCAACCACTTACCTATCAATATTCCCTCGGCGATAATTTTTCTTCTGTTTCATTGATTTATCGGTCCAAAGACTTTGTGTAAAGTAAGATAGATATGTTCAGAAATAGGAATATAATGGTATTTGGAAATTATTTACACAGTGCATTTTCATGGTGAATGTTAGGAGAAAAAATAACACTGCGTTACACGATTTTGGTACCCACGAAAGTGTTAGCTGGAATGAATAGCTAATGAGTCACAGATTAAATGTTGCAAAAATATATGGTATCAATCATATCCAGTTTTCGAGGTACACGCCAAATATTTTTTTCTATAACCCTCACTTTAGGCGTAAAAGAAATAGTTACCATTTTTGATGTGTTGTACTTTTTTCTTAATTTGTTTTGTTTAGTATTAATTTTATTCAATAACGTCGATATATTCGTACATATTTCTTTGGAGATCCATTATGAATACTGGACTAAGTGGTCGTCGCAACCGCTAAAGAAAAAGTTAAAGTTTGCGATCTTTTGTGTTAAATAATGTTTTTTTTAATTAAACTTAGTTAATGTGAAAAAATCTGGTTGATTTAACTAATTTTCTTTAAAATATGTTTAAGCATTTAAAATTTTAGTAGAATTTGGCACATTCTAATGGAAGAAAAATGAGACGTGATGAATGGAAATTTTGTATGTATTTTTAATAAACTATAAGTATTCATAAGAAAACATGACATTTCAAAGCGGGTACTCAATTTTTTTTTCATTTGTAACGCAGTGTAATTTATCTTCAATTGTGGTCAAAAATGTTTGTTCTTTATAAATTTTTTTATTTATTGAATTCCATTTTTTTTAAATATTTACTCCAATTGATTTATTGTTAGCGGAAAAATACAACATCATTAGAATATGGGACTTTCGACGTATGTTTAAAAATCCGTTAATGCCATCAAATTTTACCAATTCCAATGATTGTTTAATAGCCTGTAATGCAACTTACATATAATCATTCGAAAAGCCTTGCAACAAATATTAAAATTTCTTGGAATTAAACTGAACTTGTGGTGTTGTTATTTTCAAAAGAATTTCTTAAAATATTTTCTTTATTCATCTTTGTTTATAATTTAAATTACTAAAAAGGTTTAAATAAAACTCGAATCGCAATTTTAAAAATAAAATCATTTAAACCTATGACTAAGTACTGAAGTAATGTTGGAATACTTCAGAGCAATAATGGAAGTTTCATGTTTTGGTTAGATGCGATATAAATAGTCGGTACCGGATTTTAATAGGCGTATTTCCAATAAAGAAACTCTGAGTGAAACGTTTTTGAAAAACATCGTGACCATTTCTACAAACAACTTAATCGTTGTGAATTCAAAAACAGAGCAAAATGGTTTCATTATTCCAAGGATTTATTTTCTTTAAAGTAATAAATATGGTTTCTGTTTACGTATTTTTGTCTGTAACTCTATAACTTCGTATTTTGCTGATATGTATCCTGTTAATGTTTGTTTGTTCAAATTAATCATAAAGTTGTTTTGGGATAGAAGCAATCGCATATTTTATTACATTTTAACTATTCTCTTTATTTTAGTAATTATTTTATTTATATAATTTTATTTATTATAATATATATATTTCTTGTACAAAAATGTTTTATACCATACTTTAAGTGCCTGAATGATGTTAATTTAAAAATGGGTACAACGATAAATAACAATGATTACATTTTTACATTCAAAATACAAATTAAATCTTTAAACAAAATAACGCTCAAAGTGAAGTTAATAGATTTTTTTAAGTACTCAAGAAATGTTTTGCTTAATAGTAGATTTCAGCAGGACTTGCTCACCTGTGGTAAATTAATCACGGCTGAGTCAACTGAGATTTAATTGCTGCACGTCCCCTGACAATCACACCATCAAAGTGGTCTAACATAGTTTGTATTTGCTGTGAAAACTCAATGGATCCATATTGTGAATTCATTAACGCTTTACCATTACATGATTTCACAATGAGTAAAATCTTTATAACTAATTATTTTATAAAAAACAAAAGTGTAAATTAATATATTGTATTCCATATATTACATACTGTAGGTACATATATTTTTTATATATTGTTATTTTTAATCCTATAAATAAATAAACATTATATTTTGTCAAAAAACAGACTGTGAATTATTTTAAATTCTCAGAAATACTGTTGTCAATCCTTACCGAGGAATTAGTAGTGGAATTCACAAATAATCTGTCAACATCAGTCTTCAGAGACCAGTGTATACAAAATTGCGCTTTAGTTCAAAATATCTGACCCAAAATAAATGTATAACAACAGAATCTGAGGTAATTGCACTAACTGTTGCTTAACATTAATAAACATTATGATATATTTAGTCGAAAAGAGTATAGATTTTTAAGTTTTTATGATCTTAATTAAAGCAAGAACAATAGAATAGGTGGATGAAACGCAATTGTCAAATATATATTTAATTTAAATCACACACCATAAGCTATTGTGTTATATACTTACATATAATTATTGTTGTTCTGAGGTAATTGATATCGTGTAACAGTAGTAGTAGTGTCGATAAACCGTACGTTTAAATAATATTTCAATTAAAATAATTATTATTTTCACTGAATAAGTATATTTAAAACAATATAATTTGCACATCATAAAACGGTAGGTACCAGAATTTTTTGTTTACAACTTTTTTGATACGATCTCAAATCGACGTTTAGTGCACTCTTCCAGAAAGCATCACGAGAGGGGCACTGTTTTTGCATTTGGTTTGATTGAAACTAATTACAGGAGTAACAAAGTAATAAATTATCATCTCTTATGGCACGAAACTCATAATAATCAACTCAGACAACGTCCAATCAAAAGAGCACTCAAGATTTTTACCCACACCTGTACGAATTTAAACGGAGACAATTTTTCAAAGCCCACAAAATACATACACACTTCAACAATTTATTAATGTATCATAAAATATTGCCAAGTTAAATTATGTCAACAAATAATCGATATTTGTCCTTAAGTCATCTTTTTGCATACAAAACAGAAAATATGACGGTAATTTCGTTCCAAGAATATCTAAGAATGAAATCATTGCTGATGTTGTCTTTGAAATATATTTTGCTAAAAGCTTTGTTTGTTTCCATAATCATACCATTTATATAAATTAGTTCTACATATTATGCATGCTCGAAACTTGTTTGTTTTCATAAAAAAATTGTTATGCTATTGTTGATATTCTCTTTTTAATCAAAAAACACATAATCATGTGTTTTCGTCGTTTTTAGTTTTGATATTTTAAGAGCTCAAAGCATGTGTTTACTTTGTCATTATTAATGTGAAAAACATACTATTAATAAGTTTTTTTTTGTATTCTTCTTTTAAGAGTAACTTTAAACCGAATCTTTGCTGTCGAACATTAGCAAATATTAGCGTTTACGAAACCTCATTAAAATAATTGCGACATACATATGTACCATTTACTCGTATATTATTTGTTTGGATGTAGAACAAATGAACTAACGAAAGATATCCTGGAAAAAACATTGAGTTATTTTGTGATGCCTTAACTAGATTTATATTTCAATAAGAAAAGACGATCTGTTTAACTATGTTTCTTTTGCTTAACATTTATTTGAGTGTTTGTTTGTTTCTAGAGTTTCTAAATTTTTCTATTCTGTTTTAAGCTAATCTAATCCCATGCCATATTTTCCTTCCCCTATTCGCAATCTTAAGTTATAAAGCCAATAACTTTTAGAGATACCGACATCTGCTCTTAAAAGTTCCGTCAAAATCCATGCGATCATTTCGAAACAAATCAATATTAAATAAATCTTGACAGTTGTTTATAAAATATGTAAAACTAGTTTTTATAAATATCTGACATTCAATATATGTATTATATAATTTATCTTATTATGTCAATTATATACTTTACATGACTCAGATATTAAGAATCAGTAAATTATAATAAATTGTTTAATAAATATGTATAGTTTCTTACAGATCTTTATATTTTTATATATAGATGATGAATTTGAAATAAGTTATGAATGAGTCGTGATGCTCGCATCAATTACATAATCGAATCGGTGATTGGCAGACGTACAAATCTGCTTGTCCGTCTGTCGTTTATCAATCTGTCTATATCTGTCTGAGCTCAATGTATGGCACATGATGGATGAGTGAGTAAGAGTAACTGAGTGAGTGAGTGTCACAGTAACTCAATTATGAGTTATTGTGACATATACTACACAAAAACTCTTCTTATGATTCCTACAATAAAGTAAAAATTTTCTTATCAATGTGGCAGGCTAAATTTATATTAGTATATAATTTTTAAGATTGAAAGGAACTTAATCATTTATACTCTATTCTCGAATTATTTAAATTTAAAATTTTGTATGTTACGACGTTTTGCAATATTTTAAAAAATTCAATTTCAATTAATAACTCGAAGATTCTTAATCACTAATCTGCTAAGAATGTTTTAGTGTACAAACATTTTTACGTTGAATCATCACGCTGGCTAAATCCAGCTGAGATTGACGATAAAAAAAATAAGTTGAAATGGGAAAAGTTCTATTCATTTATGAAAATGTTAAGATCATGCTTATCTTGAACTACTTTTGAGTTATCGCTCGTTTACACTTTCGCTTTACTGTAGTAAATTCTAGTTTGTAATTAGGAATTTTAAGGTATACCAATTAAGGTCCTTCAAGTTATTTAAGGATTTTAACTAAAAATCGTCTTGTGAACTTCAGTATTCAAATAAAACTATAAAAATAATCTTAGATTCTGATTGAATACTTTTAGTTCTAAACAATAATTTACAATAGTTATTTTTTTTGAAGATTAATTATTAAAAAAATGAGAAGTGAAATAATTGAAATAAACTTATTGTATAAAAGCTTTTCAGACTTTTAAGTTCTAGTAAAATTATTTTTTGTGATCTACTTGTGATCACAAGAAATATATGTGTATGGATTAATTATTTTTGTAGGTTAATTATAAAATATTTTATAAATTATATTCAAATTTTTGTATACTGATTCCAAATTTTATTATATTGAACTAAAATGGGTAAGATGTATGCATTGTCTTGGTATTTTTAGACAACCTTTAAGCTACTTTGTTATGCGCACAACTTGAGCACTTTGCGCTTGGAGGATGCAGTATCCTAAATTCTAGACGGTCATCTAGAATTTCTTAAAATATTATTTTGTTGAAATAAACAAAAAGATAAAATATAAATTGTATATAAAATTATTTATTACCTTCATTTGAGATATGAAAGGAAAATGTGTAAAGAAGTTTTTCCGAATTTGTATGAGACCGATCAATAAGGTATTCCTATTATATTTTTCACTTAATTTATTCGAAAGCTACTTTAAGCTAATCTTGAATATAAAATTAAATTGGTTACGATTATAAATGACCGGACCTTCCAAAGAGTATTGTATTTCTCTTTGAATATATTAAGAAATGTTTTTATTTTGGAGAATCGAATACAATAATTAGGTATAGTTAGGGTGCTGAACTGAATTATATACATAAATAATATATTTTAAATAAACTGTGATCTTCTCAGCTGTCGGTTGAGTTGTTTAATGCAATAGTTTATGATAAATTCGTTGATAATATAAATAATAATTAGTGTGTCATTTAAACATTTCTTTACGACAAATGCTTCTTCTTTTATTTATAAAAGTATTATTTACTTATTTATATTTACTCGATCGGTTAAATAATTTGAATCGTAGCAAAAGTCTTTAATGTTAAATAATTGGCCTTAATTTTTGATACTTATGTGAGGTCAAGTTCTCTAGCCCCGAAACTCCACAGCTGTATTTACACGAAACATTACGAGTCATTTTCAGAACCCTCTTACTTCGAATCAGATAAATGATGAATGAAATTGTCTATATTGCTTATAGAACCTCTCGTCATATTTCAAATCAAATTCATTATTTCCAATTCCATGAAAGCATTAATAATTTACCTTAAACTGATTATATTTTACATAACTTTTTCACGAAATTACAAAACAAATTGTGTCTATTGAAATTTTTATATTAAGTTCTTCTCAAAACAATTCAAAAGGAGAAAATCATATTTATAAATTTAAAATAATAAACATTAAAAGATCACTAAAAAGTAAATATTTTATATTTAATCATATTATAAATATTATTTATCCATTATAAATATAAACCTCATTTATGTCGTGAACCGCAGAACATAAAATTTTTACAATTATATGATAGAGAGGTATAACAATGTAGAAAATAATTATTAAAAGGAAAATCTATAGTATGAACAGTATGAACCAATCAAAACTCAAAATAAACAAGAAAAGCTCCCTGTTTGTAAGTAGTAATCAAGATTCTGTAAACAGGGTATAACCATTTAAAAATTTTACCTAAATACCTCTATATAGCCAAATTCACCTCCATTTAGCGTCCGCCGCCCGAGACTCGTCGAATTATCTTCCATATCACACCCACTTTGAATACATATGGCGTTTAGAGCGCCTTTATGAGATCAAAATCTTGCTATTGTTTCTATTAAACTCAGATCCAAACTATTTCGCCGATATTGGAATAATATAACATATTGAGCTGAAATGTTTATACAATGTATAGATACTTTTTGTTTTCTTGAGATTGCGGTTTATTTTGAAATTAGCTTTTTTCATAATATTATAGTTTATATTTAAAATGGCTTCGCCATATTTGTTTTTCGGAATATTAAAAAGTGATACATAAAAATTGTAATCAGGTCTGTTTGATGCTCAAGCTAGACTCACGTAGTCGCCAAATGTACGCTTTAGTCTGTTTCAATGATGTCGTCATTTGTTGTAAAATAATATTTCTGTTCTGCGCTATAAGAACGAGATGAGTGACCGAGAGTATGTGGCACATAACTTTGCATTGAGTATGTGGCACATAAAAGAGCTATGAAGTATGTTTAGAATGGACTGGTATTGCCTTTAAGTGTTTAGAAATTTAATACTCCTAATTGAAATTAAAATAACTTTTTAAATACTTCGTAACTGTTCTAATTCCCAAAATGTGTTTGTAATTTATCTCTTAAAATAAAAAAATATAATATCATCCTGTAATTTATTGGAAGTATGAGCTACGATACTAAATATTACAAAGTAGCAGATACAGCCACCAAGATAAAGTTACAATCATTAAGGAATTAAAAGACAAATTATTTTTGTTTAAAAACTTATATTTTAAAAAATGATTAGACTTTAATTTTTAAAAACGTTTAAATTGTATATTGTATAAAATTTTATAAGTACAATTATAAAACATCCATTAAGAACAAAACTTTATTCTGAATTCGAAGCTACGTTCCGTAGCGACGTTCAAGCAACCAAATTCCTTACAAATCGTAACTTACAATCAAATGCTATTCACATCCTGACGTAGAATGACGGATTTTACCTTTAACGGAGTAGTTTACTCAAGTAAGGCGTTTATTATAAAGGGAATTTTAAAATATTCCACTTTTTCAATATTTAAAGTACATTCATACCTCAACTTTGAAGTAAATACATATATGTATAAACTGTATGCATGAAAAAGATTATCTCTTAAAATTTTAAAAATTCAGAATGAGTCACAAAATATTTATAACAAAATTTTGAAGGACGTCGTCGAGACTCCATCATTTATGGATAGAATATCACAGTAAGTAACACTTTTGACTTAGCTAAACGAAAGCCTTGTCATGTGCAACAGTTTTGAATGGAAGGTTCGATTTCAAAAATTAAATCGTAATCATCAGGTATTTAAGCAGCCTTGAATATTAAATTATTTATTTGGAAAAAAAATAATATAAATCGTATGGATAACACGGTCTGATTTTGATCGGCAATTCTATCAATCTGTTAAAGGTAAAAAGTAGTCTTAGTAACGTTACTACAATAGTTAGACATATGGTCTCGCGCTGTTTTTTGGAGATATTGATATATTCTGTAATATAATATTGTCGAACATTTTGTTATCCTATCATTAATAGGTACTATTCGCAGCGTATGCGATGAAAGACATTTTACCGCTAATTTTTTTATACCTTCGGTTAGTTTTGATAGGAATTTTTAAAGATTTCTATGGTAATCTATTACTAAATATAGTTACTCAGTGATAATGTAGCTTTCTAATGAAAAAAGGATAATTAAAATCGGTCCAGTACTTTTGAGTTTATTCGTTACTTATAAAAATACAAATCTTTTCTCCTTATAATATTAGTATAGCAGTATAGATTTTGAATTTATATTTCAATTTGAAAACTGAAAGTATAAATTTATTATTATCATTCAATTCCGAAACGAATCCGATCTCTTAGAATCGTAGCTATGTAATTTCAATAATTTTTCATGCTACAATATCAGTCTACTTAAATTTCAATTAGTTTCTCTTTATTCAAGAATAAAATAATAATACTACAAAACAAAATTCATAGTAGTAAATGTTCTTGTTGAACGAAATGTCAATTAAATATGACCATGTTTTGTTCATATAACTATCTAGCTTCAAAAAATATTTTAAATGCATAAAAAGCTCTAGTCTTTTAATATAATACTGTTTACGTGACGTCATACTTTGTATACAGAAGGACGTATAAAATATAATCTTCCGTTTATGAATAAAAATACTTTTCCAAATTAAAATATTTAAAAAAAGAAGATATGAAGCAGGTATGACTGTTATCTTTTCACTACAAGGAAACCCTGAATTATTACAATTATCAGATTATGAGTTCTGAGAGTCGATCGTAAAATCTGTTGTAAATAAAATCTTTTATAAAGCCCAGTCTTTTGTAAAATATACTACGCTATCACAGCTTTAAGATGTCAGAAACATTTTCACCTATTATTGATTGTCCTAACACACTTTGTGGTTAAAGAAATTAATGACTCCAAGTTGTTTGCGTCAATAACATTAGCAAAGGTAAATTTTGAATGAAAGTGAATGATAATAATAAATCTTTAATGTAACGACATTACATATGAAACGTCATATTCCAAGTCTCGTAATTGTATAGCTTTTGTGTTAATAAATTTAATACGACAAGAGAACGTCACATCCATTTACATTCCCCTTCTTTATAACCAAATAAAGTTAATACACGTATCAAAATTATAGACATTTTGAATCTTTACATAAAAATCTGAAATAATTTTGCCGTTTGTTCGTATCAAATGTATATATACTCATACGAAATAAAATAAGTTTTTGAAATTTTGTACAAGTATACAAGTAAACCACAGGCTACAAATAGTTTTATAAAGTGTTAAGTGTCTTTTAATTATTATTAAATATTACGCGTTTAATTAAGTAATTGTCACTCACTAACATTCTTAACTGAAGCTGTAATTTACGAGGTAAAATTGAGTGTTAAGGGTTCAAAATCACTCTTCTCATAATCGTCCTTGAATTCAACAACGCCATAGATTTAATCTTCAGATAACTAGCAAAACTAATCTTTGTACATCGTTTTCAAAGCAATATTGAGCTTGAGAATGAACAATGAAAACTTGAGTACCGATAAGGACCTGTCAACAACAACTGTCAACTACATTTCTTAACGGACAATGCGATAGTACGCTACTTTCAAAGCTCCAAAACGAATTGTTATAAGGCGTTTTCTTTATACAGAGTGGGTGCTTTTATAATGCAGGAAAATATATGACGTGAAAACACAGTGACCTTTCAAATCATGATATGACTTAAATACAACAAAATATTGGATAAGAGGTCCTCAAAATTCGCACTGAATCGTAGTAATAATGCACTAACTGAACAAGTAATTGCCAGGCTTGTAAATGAAATTTCGTATGCTTATTAACTAAATAATTAAGGGAGTGAAGCTAACATTGCCAGTGCCCCGCGCGCCACTTTTTACGAGTAGATATAAATAATATGGAAGAGTTTAAGGCTCTTTCATTATAAATATAATCTTCTTTTCTTATTGTAATTTTATATTATTAATACAAATTATAATTCTTACGTAACCGTTTCAATTATTTATATATTTTTGAACCATGTAATTTTTTTTATGAGTTCATATAATTTTTTGGACTAACCAATAATTTTGTTTGTTACAAAATAAATATTTTTAATTAAAACTCATAAAAAGTAATGAAAATTTTAAATTGTTTTCTAAATAAGATTGAAACAAAATTTGTTTCAACAAATCGTTTCCAATGTATGTAGCAAATCCGTTATTAATTAAATACCAAGCTAGGTTGGAGCAGGTGGCAAGAAGGCTCTGTCTCTCATGAGGCGGCTTGCGTGCTGGCTGGGACGCCTCCCTGGGAACTGGATGCCCAGGTTCTGGCGGAGGTTTACCACCAGCGCGCGCGAGATCGATCCCGGGGAACGAGTCCGGACCGGGATTGGGTGGATAGGTGGCGACGATCTGCGCGGTCGTCCTTATTTCATCGGTGGAGGCGAAGGCTCTCTGAGCCAGTGGCCGGGTTATAATAAGGCTATTCGCCCGCTCCTCATGGAGTGGGTGGACCGCCGACACGGTTCCTTGACCTTCCGGCTGGTGCAGATCCTCTCGGGGCATGGTTCTTTGTATTTTTGAAGGTAATCGTTTTAATATTATAGATATTTATACTACTTGGTGATGCTGAGGTTTCAACTTAAGAAACGATAGTCTATAATTTAATAATATATAGTTTAATAAGAATAGATAGTCTATAATTTAATAAAAGCCTATAATTTACAATAGTAAGTCACTTCAGTACCTCGTTATAATTTTACAGGGTTTCAAATAAAAAAGTGATAATTTATAATATGTTATATGTAAAGTTGGTTTTAAAATCAATATTGTATTTTGGATATGACCATGGATTGCATTCATATAAAGTAATTCAGAGATAAAACTCGGCAGTTGTTGTTGTATGATATAAAAAGTATAATACTTAACTTTATGAAGTTAAGTAAGTTAAATAAATACCATACTTTTTAAGATAATAAAATGTCTGGAATCGTATATAATGTTTCATTTAGAAATCAATTTTTAATTTAGTTTTGAAATGCCTTAATGGTCAATTGATTTCTTCCGTGTTCGAACATTTAAAAAATTTATCAATCACTACGGATCTTTTTATCTTCCTCTATACTGTCGTAACATTGATCGTATCACTGGAAATGTATTTACAATAATTCAAATGAAATTCAATGTTACTACGAAATATAAAGACCAACAAAAAAAGACAACCGCAAAGATACCATTGCATTACATGAACTCGGAAAGAAATTAAAAAATATCTTACAGGATACAATATAGTAAACGTCACAATCATGTAAAGTCAAAATTACGTTGATTCCAATAGTAATGTCACACAAAGTAGCTTACTACCTGTACACACAACATAGCTTAGCTTAATACCTGTTATTTTTTATTTTATAGATTAAAAGGATCCTGTGGGAACACCAATCATTAAAATACAATTGAAAAGGTATGATTTTAGATAATTTATATAAAATTTTATGGTTTATGGAAAGGAGTAATAAGTATTTCGTTGTCACAAATACCGGAGACAATATAATATTTATGTACCTATTTTGAAGGTCTATACAATGAAATACTTTTAAATATTGCAGAGCTAACCAACAATATTTTAAATTCTACTACTTTGTCATATATGTGCGTATACAAGAAACCATTTCACGTGAAAAGCCTATCGTTTCTCTACATACACATGCTTTAAATTTCCATGGTAAACAAAGTATGTTATTGAAGACAAATGTTTTGTGGATCAAAATATTTATTCCGCCAAGGCAAACTTGCTGGTTATATTTTTAGATAACATATTAGTCCCAATCTTATATGTAGTTTAAGAATATCTGTATTCAAAATCTTAAGTTTTTAGTTGCTTAAGGGTTAAGAAACCAAAAAAGAAACCTATATATTATATTGTTTATTAAGAATCCTTATTATTGTGTCTTTTTATAGAAGTATCTATTGAGAAGGTAAACTACTAGTTGGTCCATCTAGTAGTAAGTTGTTACGCCCATAGACATTCTGTTAAAATTGTTAAATTCTTAAAGAGGTTATAAGTTTTTCTCAAGTTCCAAGAAAAAAAATTATTAAAGGTTTTACTTATTAATAATGTGAAGCATATTATCTTATTTGTTTTTAAAACATTAGAAATTAGAAGGAAGAAGAATTTTTTTTGTAGGAAATTGGAACGCAACTAAAATAGTTTACTTTTTTTTGTGGCTCCACTGTTCTTTTTTTTTTCAATGTGTCAATGTCGGTTGCCACGATTTCTAAAGGTAAAAGAAATGAATTTACATTATTTAACGAAAATACGTTTTAATCACAACCACGAATTGCTTTCGAAGAAATAATTTTATTCCATTTAATACATATAATATTAATTCTTTCTCGTCATAGTCGTTTATCCAAATATTGCTTTATATCGGATTGTTTTATTGTTTCCATACTAATATACATCAAGTATAAATGTAATCTAAACGAAGTGTGTACATTTAAGGTCAAGCAGAGGTCAGCCGAGATCGGCTCAACCCCCGTTTACTAATCGTAAATAAATCTTGTTAAAGTGAAGTTGTAAATTGAACACGTGATGTAAACTTTGATGAGAAGTAAATTCAATGATAAAACTAAAAATGCTCCACATTCTTATATCTTATTCGATTTAGAGGCATTTTAATACAAAACAATGAAACAAATTGGCTCTTATTCCTATTTTTAGATTTTCACTCTTTATAAAATATACCTACTTATGTTGTTTTCTTCGTTAGTAATATGTATTTAACTCAGCGTTACTTTTGGTCCGCTACCGATGGGGTATTGAAATATTTATTAAAAAAATACGAGAAACAAGGTACAAAATTGTAAAACCAAAGGGTACGATGAAAATAAATATTGTATTGCAATTAGAAGATTTTATGAGGTGGTAGAGCCTAGCTGTGGTCAGTTACTACAGCTCGAATATGGGCTGGCTCGACCGGGGAAGTGCCACCCTCTCACAGAAGATCGGCGTGAAGTAGTCTTTAAAGATTGCGTTTCGTCCGGTGAGTGAGAGAGCCGGTTGCCCTTTCCGTTTTCCCATAAAAAAATATATTAGAAGACAACCTCAATAAAGTTAAGTGAATTGTGTATACTTTTCTGGATGTACTTTTTCTAAACGATGTCTAAGATATGGTTGAATGGTAGAATTATTTCTCCAAGTCACGTGCTAGGTGTTTGCCAGTCTTGATAACTTCATGCTAAGACTATGTAATGTATGGAGAAAGTTCATGAACAAATGAACACGTTGGCATACATCGATTGTTGTAAGTGGCTAAAATCAGTGGATGGGTTCAGATAAAGAGTAATGTAATGTAATTACAAAAATTTCAAAATGTAGGTTCCATGTCTTATTCGTTTTTCTTCTCCTTCTGACTCCTAATGACACGTTTTCCAATAGCATACGAGCCATGAATATGTTACCTAATACACAAGTTAAATCATTCAAAATAGTGTATACTGTAATTGATTGTCAGTGGCTTTCCTATATTATAACAGTTTTAGTTTTAAGTTTTGGATCTTTTCACAATAAACTATTATATTACCTTGATTGCGCATTTGTGATTTTAGAAATTAAATTGATTATTATCACGATAGATAATAGGACCTATTTAGTAAAAGCGAATGTCACCAACGAAAAGAAGTGACAGTCCGCTTGACGTAACTCGGGGAACTGAATGTATGGTACTAATATCGGTGAATTGATCCGCTGTGTGAGGCATACACCACGTTGTCCGCGGAACGTCGTGTGATTTCGATTAGTACTGAATACGAATATTGTAATTGATCCATGGATATTGAGTGTAGTTAATTGTAGTATGTGCTAATTAATAGTTTGAATTATAACGTCGGTAACCTATACGTCAAATGTCAATTATTTTCCTATTGCCCATCAACCTACGCCATTATAGAAGAAGGAAATAATCATGATAAGGGCCAAGTTTCTATAACCTAAACTTTTTGTCTATTAAAATAATATTAATACACCGTAACAACATAGAAAACAAAACTATACTTTAACAGCTACTTTCCCTGTTTATAATATTACACAAGAGAATAAATTTTATATATTCCAAAGATATTGAAAGGATATAAAATGAGGTGCTCCTTTTTAAGGGCGTTTATTTAGAGCGTGCTTATTTTGATTTGCGAAGGACTTTGGAATTCAATATAACAGAGCTCAAACGAGCATCCAATCTTACAGAATACAAATCCACTTAAATATATACATGCATTCTTTAATAGTTCTACATAGAAGACTTATCGTGAAGCTGTTCTTAATCTTTGTCTTTTAAGAAAACAAATTATGTCATTGTTATTAAATTACTTTTACTAATCTACAGTCAGTGGTGGCCTAGGGGTTAAGGGGCCCGCCTCTCGTTGCCGAGGGAGCGGGTTCAAATCTGGCAAGTACCAATGTGATTTTTCGGAGTCATATGTACTTTCTGAGAGTATTTAGACATCACTGATATACGGTGAAGGAAAACATCGTCAGGAAACCTGGACTTATAGTTTCACAATTATAAGTTTGAAATCACCAACCCGTCTTGAGAAAGTGTGGTGATTAATGCTCAAACCTTCTCCATGTGAGAAAGACGCCTTGCTCAGCAGTGGGATCTGATAGGCTGATGACAAAAATCTACTCGAACTGAATTGAGACAAAGTAACAAGATGGTACCATTCTCTTCCAAGTAAATTATGCCGTATAAAAACAATAAATTTGAAATAATTGTGATGGAAGAGGATTAGTTCAGTGAAATGATGAATCTTATTTTTGTTCCACAGCTGAGCTTGCAAAAGCTTACAAAGAAAACTTGCAACAGCATCCAAGAGATGAAAAAGTTGATTTATCCGCTGAAATCATTGGTTTATTTTAAACTCAAATTAAGTAGGAAAATAATATAGAATAATAAAACAGCATTATTTTCATTGAAATTTGAAAGTTTGTAGATATATTTTTTATTATTTTTATAGATTTGGAAAATATGCCATAAAATTTAAGAAATATGTGCCAACTAGTTTTTACACACAACTTCGTCCGTGTGTCCGGGATTCAGATCACATATACATATATATAACGTGTAAACAATAAATACGGTAAGTAACCAGCAGCGACATCACGTGTCTTTATGGAAAATACAACTACATATTATGAGATGATAAACTATAACTCACATCTTGTTCTGATGTCTAAGCGACAAACTGTATAGTTTGATCACATTTAATAAAGAATGTTTTGCATGAAAGTGCTACAAAAACCCATAAACTAACAAATTTTTGATTTTATAATATAAGTAGGATGTATTTGTGAAGTCAAATTTCTTATGTGATATATAGCGTTTGATTGTAAACATTATTTTATTGTAGAGCATGAGCAATTAAACTTATGCGTTATTGGGGAGTACTATTATCGTAATGCAATAAAGATTTGTAAGAAGTTAATTTTAACCTCAGTCCAAAATCTAATGTAGTTAAATGAATAAATTGGAGATAATATTTGTTATTACAAACCTACTTTTCGTCCATTGTGTCGTAGTGGGTGCGTGAATCTTTTAGTTCATAAACGTGTGAGGTGGATCGTTATACATATTAGGTTTCAAGTCCATAATCAATTTGAGCTGACTGCCTTTATCGACATGGTTTGCTGAGGAATAGGCTTATTTATTACCTCTCTTTACCTTCACTCCGTGTATGTATCACACTTGATACTGTCCCTAAATAATATACATTTTATAGGAGCATAGCTAAGTTTTATTTCGTATGAAAAGGATAGAGTTAAAGAAATTAAATAAATATATTTTGTTTTACCTTACAACATGCAAGACCATACACGTAATAAATATATATAGATATATATAAATATATATAAATACACACACATATATATATATATATATATATATATATATATACAGTTCGCAGCACGCTGAAGCAGTTAAGGGCGGAACAGAATTTCTTTATTAAGGGAAAATAATATAAGAATATTAATTAAACAAAACATGAATGTAAATTTCTTTAAACATGTAAATAATATTACGAAACCAGTTCAAACGTAATTGTAGAAAGGAGATACATTCTTAGGATTAGAAAATGGGAAGAGGATTAATCCGTGAACAAAAAAACAGATGGTTATTTTAACACTCACACCTGCCATGGGGTTGAATTCATATGACTTGAAAATAAATCTGATTCATACATTCAAAAGATTGTTGCGGTTGTTTAGTGGTTCTTCTTATTAATTCCACTGGGTCCCAATACTATATCCGTTATGTATCGAAAATTTATAGATACAAAGACGAAGAAAGACCTGAAAAATGTTGAGCTTATAATAAAAGATATCTTTTTTTTTGGGGAGTTTCGAAGGATTGAGGAGGAGGAGGAGGAGGAGGAAGGGATTAAAGGGTTTGGAATTGATTTTTTAGCTCTAGAATTGCAAAGTCTTGGAATTAGTCTACAATTGAGTTAACTACAATCACAGATTTTGAATTCCGAGAGAATTTCTCAGAAGAAGAGGATAACTTCTTACGTTATTCCCAAGAATGTTTTAACCAACGAAGTAACCTTTCAAATAATCACATTCGAGTCACAATATTGACGTTTCAGGATCTCGACCACAATTTTTGATTGTACTTAGTGAATTAGTTCATAACCATTGCAGTCCTTAAAAGGGTGACAACACAGTTGTGAAAAGTATTACTAAAAGGAAACTTTTAAATAAAAAATGGCCACAGCAAAATTACAAAAGTGTTTAAACGCTGGAAGTCTTCTAACATACCCGTGAAGACCTTCTTCCCTTTATTTTATTTTTGTTTAAAATTTATTGATAAAACTTACCTACGAATATATAGTACATATCTATACTGCATGTATGTAATAGGGATTAAATGTTGCTCAAAGTATGTAACTAATAGAAAGCTCAAGGAAGACACTAAAAACGACAGTAATTCAGCTCGTTTGAAGAGCAACTTGATCTCATCTTCAGTTCATTAATTATGACTTTTATGCTTAGAACCTTCTCAATATTACATAAATTCTTATCGGCGAACTATGTTAAAATAAAGTAAAATACCACACAAAAATAAAATTATAAAGCGCAATTTAAGTAAAATATTTTATCATCATTTAATTTTACACTGTAGATTGAAGCTAACGAATCTAAAAACAGAAATTGAATAAGGAAAAAATAGAATTTTACATATTCCAATTAAAAAGGGAATAAGGTTAAGTGTTTTCCCATTTCAGACGGAAAAAATACCCATTTGGAATAGAAATTTCTTTATCTATAGGTTGACGGTTGATGATGTAGCATAAAATGAAGTGGTTGTGATTCTAAGCACTTTTTATTCTTCAACTGTAATGAAACGTAAATTACGTCGTAATTTCAATCGTATTTGAACCTATCTTTTTGTTAGTCATTTATTATTTAGAACGCTTGTTAAAATAAAACGCTTGACTCATAAGAGGTAAAATAAAAAGTAATCAATTCTTTCGGTTAACTATAAACATGTTTTTTTAAACGCATGCTTACGTTTAATATAAAAAAAGCTCGTAATTTATTAGAATAGAAATAAATAATTCGTTAAGATTATATGTGTAAAAGAAAAAACTATTGGTAATATTTTCATCACGGCAATTGTGATATTAATGTAAATTATTTATTATTGAAACCAACAAGAGTTGCAGGGATTATGTAAGTTCGTTAAATTGAAAACCAAACATTGCATACTGTAATTGGCAATTGACTATGGCATACACGTTGCTGCTAGAATCAATCTCAAATGTATAGAATTGTTTAGGAGGGAAACCTTATGTAGAACTACAGTTAAGGGCTTCTGGCAATAATGATACGGCATTATTACCTAATATTCAGAAAGATCGCGAGGGATGAACGCAAAATAAATTTTTATTATTTATTGATTAATTTTTCACCGCCCCTTTGACTGACTGATGATGATAATGTCGAATGATTTAAATTGGTCTAAATTTAATTATGACTGGCAAGAAGTAATATAAATACTTCATCTCAGATATGTTTCTTTTTAATTGTTTTCTTCAAACAGCTATAGCTATATGAGTGTATATAATTTAAATGAAATTAATAAATTCAATTATTCCTCAATTTCTACGTACGTAGTTCGTGATGATGGAACATTTAACTAAATCTTCTTCTTCCTCTACCCTGGCCATTTCCCAGTTTTTAGCCAGTGTCTGCCTTACATGTTGTGAATAGTTTTGGTTAATTGTTTTTACGACCGGCCGCCTGTCTCACATCAACCCTCTTTGGGAAAGCATTAATCAATGATGTCTAAATACTCTTAGAAAGTACATGTGACTCGTCAAAATCACAGTGGTACTCGCCAGGATCGAACCCGCGAAGTCATGCATGAGAAGCGGGCCTTTTAATTTTTAAACCACTGACTTGAATAATTTTACTAAATATGGTATACCTATCAGAATAGATTACATGCTCCGCCTTGTTTCTCGGTAAGAATAAAATGAAATCGTTTTTGTTTGTGGACCACCATAAAATCTTAGTATGCTATTGAAAATTCAACTTGTTTCATTTATGTAATATATGTTAACCGCACTTAATAAATAGAACATTGATAAATGCAAAATATATTGTATTTGTAAGTAAAATAAAAAATATTACAAGTACAAATCCTTTCTTAATGATGATTGAAAATTATTGATCTCGACATTTTCCCCGTTAAGAACTAGTTAAAATATGAGTGTATTAATTCAGTGGTTCAGGCCATGGTCGGTAGCGAGAGTGCCTGGGAGGCGGTGGTCCGGTTCAGCGAGTGCGTCATCTCGCGGAAAGAGGCCGCTGAACGAGCGCGGGAAGATGACCCCTCCTCGGCGCCCCTGCGTCGACGAAGGCTGGGTAGAAGGCAGCGGGCCTACGCTCGCCAAATGCCTCCCCAGTGAGAGGAGCCTCCGGGCGTTGGTGGGGAACCGGCGTCCGGGCAACATAGGCTGGAGTGAGAGTGGCGTGCTTGGCGTTCCCGGCACGCTGCTCTGGAGTCGGAGGGGAAGTGTGGTGAAGCCACTGTGACCCCTGCCGAAGACGGAGTCCATGGGACTCGTGCGTAGTGAGCGGAAGTATGGCTTGCCGTTCCCGCTCACTAGCCTACGCACAGCGCAGAGAACGCCGAGGAGTTTAGTGGGTGGAAATCCCACACGCCCCCGCCGTGTTTTCCCCCGCGGCGGGAAGTCTTTGAAAGATTCTCCTCGTTAAAAAAAAAAAAAAAAATGAGTGTATTAATTAAATAAAGAAAAGATTGTGTGTAAAAAAATATCAAAACGGTAACTTAGGTTAATTAGCCCGTATTGCAAATAAATGAATTTTTTAAAGATATAATTTTATTTAATTTTTATAAATTCAACATAAAATCTACTGTTGGAATGACTATGATTTAATAATTTCGGGACAGCTATTTTAGTGAAAGTAAAGTTAATACACTCCATCCCACAACCTCATATATTTCACTGACTGAGATCCAATTAGAGACAGTAATTAACTTTGGCCGGGTCACGTAATTTATAGCTAATTGTTATTCGATATGATAAGGTTACGCTTCCAAGTTATTTTGCTGAGACTCGTATGTGTCATGTATTCCTTATTAATATCCTCGTCTACTTCAAACCAAAAATAACAGTTGGAAGTGTGAAAAACTGTATAATTTATATGACAACAATCATTTCATTGAGTAAGTGATCAAATTAAATTTTTGATAATGTAAAAATAAATCATTTTAGATTTGCTGCCGAAATTACAAATAAATTCAAATTCACTGTACTGTCTGAGTGTAGCAAATCAAGCTTCAAGCTGGTTAAATTACGCAGGGCTACGCAACACATTTGACACTCGCGAGTCCTCGTAATCCTATATATTCCAGAGTAGGTATTTCAATGGAAGATTTTCTTCAAAATTCCCTGTGAGAACTGTCTCACCAATAGCACATCACGAATTGGGGGATTTAGTGAACACAGTCGAGGTATTATTAGTAGCGAGTATTTGTCATTTTATTAGTAGCGCGGGAGTTATAACTGTCTAAAATACACATTAGTGGCTATTTTGTTCAAAACATTAATTAGTTATTATGGTGGTGTAATTATTTTGTTTTAAATTAAAATGACATGTCACCCAGCATAAATTTCAAATATAAATGTTTTTGTGTCAACGTTTTTTTATATAACAAATACGTGATAATTCAAATGGAAAGAGATCTTAAAATACTTAGAAGTTACATGCAATAAAAATTGATTAAAAGAAAATAATGACGATATTAACAAAAGCCCTCTTTATTTTTCTTTTGGACTCACGGAAAAAATCTGCCGGATGAAGTCTTAAACTCCTGTCTGTTTTACATAAGAATTTCGTTTTTTTTTTTAATTTGTGCAACATTTAGTATATTTCAAGTAACACAAGGATCTCATTTTATTGTAAAGGTAGCTATAATCGTATAAATAAGGTAGCTATAATCGTATAAATAAAATTAGTTAATTAAATCGTACTCTAAAAATCGTAGATTCCAATAAATTGTAACACTGATTTCATTTTTGCCGTTTTCAAATTCCTGAAGAGGTTGTATTTTGTTTCTCATTGCTTCACAGGGAAGGAGAAGTTAAAATTACACTGTCTTGGGAGTGACCGTGATTTATTTGTTTGAAGTTATGTAATTAATATGTACAACTTAATGGTTTATATAAGAAAGGTTTAGTCATAGAAGAAAGATTTAGTCATTTGCCTATGATTTTTATATCCATCGTAGTTATTGCTAGTATTATTCTAGGAGAATTTTATCTTTCTCTATCGTATAAAATGTAGTTAAAAATTGTAAAGAAACTATTATGCAATCATAATAGCATAAATTTATCTTTTTGTCCAATTTAAAACATAATGTAATTTTCTATTTTTGATTTTTCCGTTCGAAAACAATCTTTCTAGATGGTTTTGAAAGGAAAGCATTAAAAATTAACTATTAGAATATAGAAAAAAATATAAAATTTGTATGAACAGGATATTATATTTAACAAAAAAATAAATATATAATTTATCAATAGTGAGCAATTCGATTCTTAACGTGAGTACCGAATTTCTGTATCCATTACGAATTGATGGTAATTAATCAGTAAATGTAGGAAGATTTTAATAACGACTCAATAATTTATTAAATTTGCTTACGGTATATTAATTTTTCAACGTTTGCCGAGAGCCGCAGCGTCTGGCTTGTTAATAAGGTTTTTAGTTTGTTTTCCTCTTAAACATCTTTAAAACATGTTAATATTTTGTTTACCTGTAAATACAGGACAGAATTTTATCTCATTAAATGTATATATTATGAAACATGTCACTTTTGTTTCGTTGACAGAACTTAATTAAATTAAGGTTTAATTGTCAAATTTTTATCTCGCAAATATTGTTAAAGGGACGATTACTCAGAACACATAAATTTTGAATGTAATATTTAAATTTTTACTCTTAGTCTAAATATTGTTAAAATGTTTGTAGTCATAATATTTCAAAGTGTAAATGGAATTGTCATATGAAGCACAGAAAATATTACGAAGGTTATAAAATTATGACATAAAATCTTAACCATTACCCGCTAATATAACTAGCTCTGGTCATGGGAACACTCCTTCAACAGAACGTAAAATGTTCAAATATCCATCACTCAGCCGATCTTGAATCATATTGAATTTTGTTTCTGGAACCAAAAAAAAAAACAATACACACATACAGTTATAATAATTTACGAACATAACTTTAATTTAATTAATTTATAAATTTTCATTTCAAAACTAAAAATACTTATGTAGATATATTATACGGTATCAATGAATCGGTTAATTATTATTCATGCATCGCTACGTAATGAACCTCGCAAATAAACCCAGATATTATGCAGAATGAAACATCATTCGTAATAATTCTAGTGATAATAAAAGCAAATATTTATATGTAAGTTTGTATCAAAAGTATTGTTCCTTTGATATACATATATGTACGAATGAATCTCGATATTAAATCAGATTAATCATCTACTTTTGACTCATGTAAATTGTTTTCATTTATGTAAAAGTAACAAAGTTTTAAGAGAAGGTTTTTAGGATATTAAAAATAGTATGTAAAAAAAATTAACTTATGATTGTGATATAGACTATGCAATGAACGAACAGAGCATTTTAATGAGTATTGTGGTTAGTTGGTCACAAATGGTGTACGGATAAAGCAATAAAAGATAAAAAAAAATTAATGGAAATCATCTTTCGTTTTTAATGAAAAGTAAGAAAATGGATCAAGAAATCCAAAAATTGTATTTCTTGTGATGAATCTAATAACGATATTATTTTATTTATGTTTAATAGTTTTACAAATATAAATGTTTAAGAAATAATTATTAAGTGAAGGTCTTATCTAAAAGTCAATCTGAGTTTAAAACACCTGTCATGAAATTGCAGTATTTGTACTGCGAAGTGCAGTTTGGGCACAAACTGTAACGAATGATTTTGTTTAAATTTGTAAATTTTAAAGTAAGTTGACTTAATAATACATATGAAATAAAATCTATCAGCATTCCATGGATTCACCATGCGGATGACGGGTCCATTTTGTTATGTTAATAAGTTTGAATTCAAATTAAAAAGAACCAAAAAAGTGTAAAATTATCGTTTTTTATTTCTTTTATGAAATAAGGTTTCAGAAACTATGAACAGGAACTTTATTTATGAGAATCTATGATTATATTACAAGTATTTAAAAAATGGAAATCATTAATTCAGTTTTTTTTTTCAGTCACATCTAGTATCAGATTCTAGTGATTTGCTTTGCTTTCCTCTGAAATATTGATGGATTTTATCGTTACAGTTAACCTCTCATTTGTATTCCATTAGCTTTTTTTCCACTATTTTGTTTTTGTCTAATTTCGTACACATACAAAAAACCCTAAAACGCAATAGCTCTCTCCAGCTTAAAGTGCTTTTATTGCAAAAAATGACTGATTCAATGAATTGCACTCGTTCTAAAGTTTACTTTCTAACTTTAAATTATTATCAGTTTTTGGTAAAATTATTTTAATTATAGTTGTACAAACAGTTACAATTTAAATATATTTTTTTATAAATTGAAACTGTAACTAGCTATTAAGTACAGTCTTGAGTCTTCCGGAATATATTCATAGTAAGCTTAAAGACGCACCATACCGTAAACGATTATCGTACATTATGGAACCGCTTCGGAAAAGTTGGGAGCAAACGCATTTAAGGTAAAAGATTTTTGCATATTTCAAAATATAAGTATTTTCCTGCAGCAAAAAAGCTTTTAGGATAATTGAATATATTGTAAGGCTTACTATTGATATAAAAATTCTTTTGGTTCCTTTATTATTTTTTTATGATTTAAAACAATATTTGTAAGAGATTTGAGTTAAAACAATGATTAACCAGAAATTTAATATAATTTCATAATAAATATTAAAATATTTTATGTGTAAATACGTAATATATTTAATTTTTTTTAATATCCTTCAGGTCAGCTACTCTCGTGTCAGCTAGTACATTGGTTATTACTACAAATACTTAACAAGCGATACCTAATTTCAAGTAACTAAGAACGTTTGTAATGATTTTTAAGCAATTAATTATCGTAGTTGAATATATAAATGAATATTGCAATAATATACACAGGTGCTGGTCAAAGGTAATTCCCAAATTCCTAGCTGTAACACTGAACGGTATGTTAACACCGTTAAAGGGTACAACCGGGAGATCCGGAAAAGTGGTATTGACTAGTGGTATTAAAGTGATATAGACTATCATGTGGTGTATGGGTTTCGTACGGTATGAGAACATACGTGTACCAGCACAAGGCCGGGAAGATGAAGTTATAACATTAAATGATGTATAATTAGAAGACTATAATTGTGATGTTTTTTGTAATAAAAAAATACGTGAATTAGTATTTGTGTTTTACTTATATTATCCTAAAATATATTTTTAGTTAGACATAGAATGCTATATAACGTTGTTTTAATATATAAAATATCACCCCGATATACATATTACTTTAGACAAATAATAAAACCAACAACAAACAAATTATGTTGTATGCGTTCAGATACTTGGCGGAACAACGTCTGTCGTGTTCGCTAGTATTAAATAAAAATGACAGGTTTCTAACATGTACAACAGATTATGGCTTTCTCGCTATAATGATTAGCTTGAGAAGCTTAACTATAGCAATATCAATCATTATTTTATGTTTCCTGGCACTTTCAGAAAAATAAATGTACGAAAATGATGAATAACTTGTATAACTTCTATGTATATCTTGGATCCAACAACTTTTGCGCCATATTAACTATTGCTCCAAATGGTTAGTTCTATGAATATGTACCATTTTTTTTGTTGACCGGCACTTTCAAAAAAGGCCCAAAAAGAATGATCTCCTTTACCTTTGATAATTTATGTATTTATTATTTTGTTCTTATGAAGCTGTTAACAATTTAGCTAGTAAAAATCATTAAATAGCGAATATTTCATAGCAACATATTAAAAAAAAAAAAAACCTTTTGTTCAGAAACCACTCACATTGTAATTTGAAAATGTGCTATCATGTTATCGTAAAAATTAAATTAAAATAATATTTATTATTACTTATGAATATATTCTATGATATATAAATAATAAATATATATATCATAGGTATTGTATTTTAAACAAGCTAAAACTACTACCGAACCATTTGATCTGTAGGCTAAGTAGAATGATGCGGAGGATTATAGTGTACACTTGAAATCGAGTATCTTCACAGCATGTGCAGCACGTATTCAGTAGTTCAGTACAATGGGAGTCAGGCGGAACGAAGGATAAGACCTTATTTGTAGATGTTTTGTGTTTCATTCGGCCTCAAATCATATCCGTTATGTTAACAATAAAGCATAAAACTTATAAAATTACAATTATTCAATTAAAGTTGGTATGCAAAACTATATTAATATTTTATTATAAAACTAAATATGAAATGTTGAACAAAAGTCTATTTTAGTCGGTACTTCGTCAGCCATTAAAACAAGTTTCTTCATTTGCTATTTAAATTCAGTTTATGCATAGTCTTACGGCCATGATGGAAGTTTTTAACAAGAATATTACGTAGGACTCATAACCCGGGCGTCCGGGTCAGAATAGTTTATTTAAAGATTACATAACGCATCCATCAAAAAAAATTGTATTGTGACTGCATGAAAAATAATTTATAGACATTTCATCATAATATAAGTTTTAAACTATGTATTGTATTTTATCTAATCTTATTCATGAAAAAAAAATAGTAATAAATATTTAACATAACATAATATTTTTTACCGCCAGTATAGAGTGATAAATATTTTTTAGATTTTTTTTTGTTGAACTTTGATATTTATTACTCAGCTTATTTCCTTCACACTTTTTTCTCTTCTATAAATAATATTTTATGTTAGAGGAGAATTCATCATTTTCCATGTTAAATAAAATCATGAAATTCTTTTGGATATTTCATCTTGGTCATAGATTCGCGGGTGACAATTATTTATCACTTATGAAGATATTACGCACACTTGAACGGTTCGGCGGTTTAACGCGTCTGGAATCTGAAATTCAATTATTTCCGCAGACCCCGCACTCACCTCTGTATTTTTTGGAAAAAGAATTTAAGGTGATTTACTGTCTCATATTCACGTGTCACATCCTAATTATTTGTCACACACGATGTGTAATAACTTTCGAGATATAAGATTAGTGTAATTGCTTAGGAAAATTGCTTTCTGATAAACGTTCAATTATTTTAAACATAAAATAAGATGTACAGCGTCGTTTGAGGTGTTAACCTGTAATGGGATTTATATAATATAGATTTAAGAATATATTAGGAGCTTAAGATTCGTTTTTGTTCAATATTCCGTAAAGTCCCAAAATGTTCCGTATATAATTGAAGTATTTCATATCTCCTTATTTTACGAGTATTTTATTTTTATTTTTTTATATTACTATTTATAATTTATGAATATCTTATAAATAGTAATAAGTATTTATATATCTGGATATTATAATATCCTATACAAAAATTAAAATGTAAAAAAAGTTAAAGTTTATTTAATTATTTCTTATATCAAACGTCGTAGAACTTTCTCTCGTTTTTCTTATGTTATACTAAATGAAATTTTGATCTTCGGTCCCTCAAGCCATAGCGAGGGGTTATGGAGTTAGAAAACAAATATTAAAGTTGATGATTAAAGATTAAATAAGACATCGTCATCACAATAAAATCCGTATGATCAACTGAAACAAATGACTAGATTAATAATGAGATCTAGGATTTTTGCGAGTATTCATTTAAATAAAACTAATATTTTTCGGATGAACTACGCAATTCTTATTTTTGACTAGAAGACCTGGCGAACTTCGTATCGCCCTATAATCAAGAAATATCTATTACGTTTTTTTATTTATATTTTTAAGCCATAAATCTCCGTGTTTTGAAGTGCAACAGAATGATTGACATATTAGTTAGTTGTCAAATCTAATGTCAAAAAAAACGTTTGTATGGGAAATAGAAAAGGGCTGTTTTTATGGTTTTCCCAGTAATGAATCAATTTTTTTCAGCTTTTATACCTTCCCTGAACCTCCACGAACATTTTAAAACTAAGATAAGATAAATCCGTTCAGCTGTTCTCGAGTTTTAGCGAGACTAAGGAACAGCAATCCATTTTTATATATATAGAAGAAGATAGAAGATTATAAACTACATACTCTCGACGTTTCGGTTACTTTAAGGCCACTGTGATCACGGGCAGACGAGATGTTAATGTCTGTCAGACGCTCTTGTTATTTTATCACGTACATACTTCCGAAAAACATTAGCTTTATTTAAATGACTATATCAATGTTGTTATAACATTAATATATCTTAATAAACTCCAAAAGAGTCCTGTCTTAGACAAACTGCACAGATTCGTTAGAAAAATATTTATTAATTATTGCTTTTACTCAGGTGCTCAAACAGTATTAGTTTTGTTAATTAATTTATAAGCTAGGATTGTAGTATAAAATGAAAGATATTTTATACGTAGATTTCTACTATTACATGTAGAGATTGGCCAAAATCATTCTAATCTAACGGTATATAAAACATTAAAAACTTAAAAGAGCAATGGGTATTTTTTCAATTTTGTTTTCAGTTATTTTATTTTATGTTCATTTGAAAAGCTCGTAGTAATCCTATCCTACAAAAGTCAATGATTGGTGCATCAATTAAGGGAGATCACTAATCGATTTTATACAGGAAAAACCCATTTCATACTTACAGAGATTTTACACTTTCAAACCATTTCACAATCAAATAATTTTATTTTTTTGTTGTATTTACCCGATCCACATATTTAATGTCATTCTTAACATGAATGAATATTGAAATATAGAAAGGTTAAATGACGTTGATTGACGAAGGTCCTTTTATACTTTTGAGTAAATACTGATTTAAAAATTTGCTTTTAAAAATAATGTTAGTTAAAGATTAATGCTTTAATCTGTTCACGTATTTTTAAATTTTATAGTATTAGTATTCAAAAATCATACAAGCAATAAATAAGTAATTATTTTTCGTCTGTTCTATTAATTATCTATTCCGTTAGACTCTGTCACAAACAGCCCAGCTCTCATCATTTAACTGTCCCGGATCGTGTCTCTTCCATTCTACTCGATGCTGGCAGAATATACTGTGCTCTTTTTTGCACAGATGAAGGCCATATTATAAAAAAAATCATTTATCTGTCAAACCGTTTTGACGCTTTTATATTTGAGTGTCAAAGTGACGTTGACTTTATCGCATTGTCTAAATGCGATACGACAGCAGATTTATTACTTATTTTTCACAAGTAAACCCGGCGAACTCCGTTTCGCCACCATATAACTGCCCATGTGAAAAACAATGATTTTTCTAAATGTATCCCGCAAAAACTAAATGGTTTTAAGAGTTCAAACTACAAACACAATACCGGTTTGCCACATGAAATTAACTGAGAAGAGAACAATGAGTAGCTGTCAAACAATGTATCATGCACCGGCGCCATCTACTTAAAATATTGATTTGTACTACATGTTTTACAACGAATGCAAAACCGTGGAAATTGGTTCGTTCGTTTTGAAGTTATAGAGTCAGGATGGAAAACCGGACTTATTTTATATAGAAGATCTCTTACAAATATCTAATTGTCATCATTACGTCGTTACATATCTGTCATTATACGTCAATTGCATAGCTGTCAATTGTGTTTCGTTATTCCACGTTTTATACTGACTGACGTTTCATGTCAAGTCCCACGGGAATCCTGTCGAACGGGATAAAAAGTATCCTATTACAATTTCCTGGTTTTAAGCCACCTCCCTGCCAATTTTCAGCTAAATCGGTTCAGCCGTTCTTGAGTTATAAGTGGAGTAACTAACACGACTTTCTTTTATATATATAGATATATATAGATTTCATCCATTGTGTAATGGAACTGTACTCGATGGTTTGGGAAATTTATTATTGTTGTTGAATTTATTTTAATTGGTCTTATTATTGGGCTATAAATTTTGTAACTATTTTTATTACGTACCAGCTCTTTCTATCAAATTGGCTTTATTTGAAATAATGTACGTCTAAAGTTGATGGAGGTCAGGGCTTAAGGAATTAAATGGATTATCTCTGTTGCGTTCATATTATTTCCATTAGGCCTGCTTTCATATAACAAAAAATACCCTTAAATTTCATAAAATTTTTATTGCGAAAATCTGCCAAAGCTGGCTTAATCCCGGTGCATGATTCGTAAGCCACTCAGAGTCAATTCGGCAGTCGATTTTCTACTGTTTACTAAGCTTTGATTTATTGTGTTTTAATTTTATACTCTTTTACAATTTATAAGTTAATTGACTTGAAAAGAAAGCTGAAAATAAAATATGTAGAAAGATTTATAAATATATATAGAATAAGTTAATTATATTTTAAAGATTTTTTGGTTTATTTCAGCAAAGTCAATCATTGGATATTTTGGTATCCTATTTATCCTATTTTGATATTTTTTTCCTATTAGGGATTAAGACAAACAGAGGCTATGATAATAAATTAAACAAAGTGACAGTATTCCGCGAAGGATTTTTTAGCAGAACTAGTTAAATTACCGCTATCCATAGAGTGTCCATCCATACTGATATTAAATAGATAGCAAATAAAATGTTTTTGGTGAATTATATGTATATTTATCGTGCATAAATGGAACGACATTTTTAATTATAAGTAACTAAATATAATTTATGTAATTCGATAATAACAAAATATTAATTAAAAAATATAGATGCGAAGGTTGATAATAATTATGCATAGCAACACAGTCTCGTACATTTAAATATTCGACCCTTATAAAGCGCTTGGCTGATCGGATGACAGCCGTGACGAGACTGAAGTTTTACTCCGAACATCCGGAAATTCTGTATGCAAGGGATATCTTTTATTATTATTCACAGTTGCTCCTATAGAAATTCAGACGTTGAAAAAAAGTTATCATAAGATAATGGTCGAAAAGCGTAAAATAATTTTTTTTCCATTTTTGGTGTTTTTCGATATCGGAATGGAGATTTTAGAGGAAGTTAAAAAATATTTGAATAACGTAAAACTTTTCTAATGTGATGTCGTAATTTAATCGGTTTTTCCGATTAGATCGCAAAAGCTGGGTGAAATCTATGAGATTGATCAAAATAATGTACTAAGTATTGTACACATTGAAAAGGTCTATAGCAACTCTGCGATGGTATATGTGAGTCTCTTATGGATATCCCACAACAAAATTATTTTTGTCATCTTCTTTTTACGACAAATAATGGTTATTTTTCTAAGCGATTTTAACCAACACAACTTTAATCCGTATCGAATAAAATACCTTAAATACATTATTGATTTAATATAGGTCTATCCCTCTATGGCATATGATTTAATTTTTTTAAGTTTTTATATACATACTACATTGACAGTTTTTCTATAGTGTATTTAGTATCAGCATTGCATCCGTGCAAAACCGGGTACGGGTCGCTGGTAATTTTCATAAAGGCAAGAGGCAGAATAATATTAGGAATATTCTTGTTTTGTTTCTTGAATATCATATAACAAACAAAATCACATAAAGACCTGACGCAAAACGATCAAATACTTAAAAAAGCAATTAATAGCGAGGTCGGAGTATAAAGGATATAAGACATTTTCCTGGAGCGTGGCTTGACTCTGGTGGGGACAATTTTAATGCGATTTTACTTAGCATATAAATCATTAGTGCTAAGTTGTAGGCGTTGGAGTTTAATGTTAACGCTGTAAACGCTGTAACAAAAATCTAACTGACTAGTATATTCAACAACACTGAGAATTTGTTTAAAATATAAATTATGTTTTGTGTGTTTGAAACATTTTGTGTGTTTCAAAATAGTACAATCTTTAATTTTAATTAGCACATTTTGGTACATCACAGGACACAGAAAGAATTCTGCAAAGATACACAAAAATGTATGTAAATTTTCATGGTTTAATTATTATTTCATAAATTTAGAATACAACTCTTTTTATCTTTATGTCAATGAATATATTATCATTATACTTATGTAGTGTTTAAGTTGAACACTATTGAAGATCTCAAAAGTTTTACATATTTGTAACCGATATGTTAATTTTAGTTTTCTAGTTTCCAGTAACTTGTACCACACGTAACTACGTATGCGCCTCGCGTGCCCCAACCGTTATTTTATTCTTTAATAAGCGCACGAATAAAGAGATTTTCAATTTTAAGCACTCAATCATATTCATAAAGTAGGCAACTCGTTGCATTTAGTGACATCAAAAAAAGTGACTTGTGAAACTCATTTCATACACACAAATATTCTTGCATATTGTAATTGTAATTACGTATAGTAGTAAAAAAGTGTTTTGTTTTTTTAAGAAATGAAAGTTTCTTTGGATATGCTAGAACAAATCAAATATTTTCTCACTTTATATCTTAAGCTATATAGTTTTAAGATTGTTAAATAATTAGTAAGATATAAAGGACAATTTTTCACGAAATGTATTTAGTTTTAAGTTGTTTATATACTATCTGATAAAAAGAAAATATCAATACAGTTACATAGAGAGTACTTTATATTTTTTTTGTCAAATGTTAAAACGAACGTTGAATGAATTGTAATAATTTGCCTCAATTCTAAAGCAACAATGTTATGTTATGCATGAATTACATTAGGACTGGTTTCAGGTATGAAAGATTGCATTTAAACAAGACGCGGAGACACGAAGGGAAATGGAATATGATAGAATGATTATAGTATCCGGAGAAATAGGTTTTAGGTCTATTTTAGAAGGAATCGTTGTATTTTCCGATTGTGACAGTTCATACCGATTACAAAATTATTTATTACACTAGCTTTCCGCCCGCAGCTTCGCCCGCGTGGATTTCGGTTATATCGCGTTTCCGAGAGAACCTTTCAAATCTGGGATTAAAACTATCCTATGTTCTTTCCCAAGGTCAACTCTATCTCTGTACCAAATTTCATTAAATTCGGTTCAGTAGTTTAGGCGAGAAAGCGTAACAGACAGACAGACAGAATTTATAATATTAGTAGGGAAAATAAATTGATAAACTATGTTAGCTTATTTGATTCCAATATAGTAATGTATTTTTAACAGATGTCATGCAAATCGATGGTGTAGTTTTTTATATGCAACATATCTATAAAAACTTTCTCATTTATCATACTAGGACAATTTTATAACTATGTTATGACTACATTTATGGTAAATCACGTTTTAAATGGATTATGCATAACCCATCAACAAAAAGCCACGAGGGATCAGAACCCTTTTCTAAGAGCGACCTATGGTGCCATTATATAATCATTATATTATTTCATTTGAGCATTTGAATAAACAATTATGTAATTATTAATATAAATCAAGTAAAGTCCCTTCAAGCTTAGTCATCTAAATAATAAAATAATTCCCCGACCTGTTATAAACCTTTAATAGTAGAACTGAAAAAATAACTCAGTCCAAGACATGACTTCATCATCTAGATTAGAAATGAATTATACTTAAACATCAATGTATGATGCCTATTTTATGAGACTCTCATTATATTATTTCGCAGAATGAAATTAAATAAATAAACTTGGATTATGGCATGCAATTTTGTTATCAAACGCGCTGAGTATAGCTAAAAATTGTTAGACTCCAAATGTGGCTACTTCGCTAACTTAAAGTGGCCATTAGCGAAGTTGTTTACAGCTGCCCGGGGCGTGTTCACTTCCCGTCTTAGCTAGATTTTATTTTCAAACACTAAAGTGAGAGGAATATGGAGAGTATTCTGTTTTTATGATTCTCTTTGTATGCGTATGTCAGACAAGTCCCGGACGAGAGAAAAAGTGCCTTTGAAAAGGACCTTTCAAAGGACAGTACTTGATACCGTCCTCACATTCATTGGACATTGCTACAATTTCCGGAGTTGAATACGAAAATATCATAATAGAATAACCTATGATCATTTACATACAACTTAAATATGTATAACGTCTTTAAATATAATTTATACATATTAAATTTCAAAAACCACTAATTTGTATAGGTTTTAACACAATGCGTTGGTACATAAGCTGTGTTTTTGTAGGTGGTTGTAGCGGCCTTAATTTATAGTAGTGGGCCAAACACGGTTAAATGGGAAAAGATATATGCTTTAATCTGACCTAAAATAACAACAAACTCATTTATAATTCACGTATTTTTGCACAGAACAATGAATACGATTTTGCTGTATTATTGTAATTTAATATAAAAAGCATACATTAATAAAAAAATCTATATGTATTTTTAGAATAAATATTTTATTTAAACGATATTTGAAGTTACAAGAAGAAGTAAGAAATTAAAAAAGATGTTTACAAAATTCTATTAAATAATTCCTTGACGTATACTAACTGCGAAACAATGCTAGGGCAAATCTCTTAATTTTGTCTTAGTCCCTTAATTTATAATAATATATAATATATATACATACATACAAAAACACAAGAACTTTACAATTTTAAATCCTTATCCCTTTTTGCTCCAGTACATTAATCTTTTAAGCATTGAGATGATTTACCTAAAAATATATATTTTTTACTATTTTCAATCTTTCATTATGGCAATCTTTCTACGTGTTCTTTGTATACAATTACGAGTATGGAATATTTTTATACCCATTAACTTAGTTTCCTTTTAACGGTATGTTATATGTAGATCAAAACGTTCCTACGAATATTAATTTTGTTATGATGAAATTAAATGTAAAAGTGATATAAAACAACACAGTCCATGAGAGTTGGAATGCGATGCTATTTGTTTCATATAAAATATTAACTTAAAATATAAAACTTGTAGAGAATATGAAAAGTTACATGAACGTCGTCTTACACAACAAAATTGTATTAAAATCTCAATGGTTTATAGAAGTAAGTGTTTGGTGAAAGTATAATTTATAAGGACATTCGTAATTCACTGTGTGATATATATTTATTAACTTATAATAATTATATTATTTGAACGTGTATCTTGTGCTGATGTGTGTTAATGTAACGTGTCATTTCGATTAAGCTTAACATTAGCTTGATAGCTTAATCCCGATTACCTAAATGGGTTTACCGTTGCCTGCCATACATTAGAATTATATATTGAGTATTGTATTTTTAACCACAATCAATTGTTTGTTTGTTAAATGATTAAAAGCAATAAATTAAACTTAAATATAATAAAATCAGATTTTTACATTTAAGTATACATGTGATAATTCCTTTGTAATAAAACGGAATTTTATTGTAATTTATCGATTACAAAACTTATTATAAATATATATCAAAACATCACAATCCCAGTAAATAACACATCCTTCACGTGAAAGGCCATTCGTTTGAAATCCACTTCTGTGTCCTCTCATCCCCAAATTTAAATGTCCATACAAATTACCGAGGTGTTGAGCCAGAGAGGTCCAGCAATTAGAGTGTATATAACACTAATACTGTTGTTCTAATGAACAAACTATATTTAATGCTGTGAATGAATAGATATTTATATTATAAAACATATTTCTTATGAGTAGGTACTTGAGCTAAGTAAATATTGATAATATCCTCTATGACTTATAATCCTTTATAAATAGCGGCTAGTATTAAAAACGGACACTTACTTGGTCGTGAAAATAATTTCAAGCGTGAAACAGAGATCAGGTCGCGAGTAAAAGCTGACACGATTATAAAAATAGTTTTTAATAGATACATCTTAGACGTGGTAGAGCCTAGCTGTGGTCAAGTTACTACAGCTCGAACATGTGCTGGCTCGACCGGGGAAGTACCACCCTCTCACAGAAGATCGGCGTGAAGTAGCCTTAGTTGCTGCGTTTCGTTCGATGAGTGAGAGAGCCGGTTGCCCTTTCCCTTTTTCGCATCCTTTCCTACCCCTTCCCTTCCTTCCTCCCCTTACCATTTTTCCTTCCTCCCTTCCCAAGTCAAGCGTAGTGACACATCCGCAACATGTCTTATGTCGCGGACGTCCATGGGTGACGGACCTCCATCAGGTAGGCCGTCTACTCGGTTGCCCCCTTTAACATAAAAAAAAACATGAGTTATTTTATAGAAAAAAATAATTTCGAAAATGAATTTTAATATTATTTTGTAAAGTATGGCTTCTTTTAAAAATGTAAAAATGTGATATAGAAAATCTGTCACAGGAGTATCATATCCACGACATGTGTTTCAAGTCTCGATAACGGCGAAGCATAAAAAATTTGGATCCCTTTACAATGTAATATGATAATAGAGGTAACAATAATAAAAACATTTATTCTAAGAAATAGTCATTATAATATTTTATTGAAAGCTTATTTTAAGTATATAGGCTCATGGTTGATAATCTGGTGTTATAAATATTAAATACACATTAATGATATTTCAGATTACTTCAAGGACTTTATCTGTACAGTGTAAATACACAAATTTTCAATATTTTTTTTAATTAATAGCTGCACATAGACATGGAACTCGAAAATTGACACCAATCATTCGGTTGTTGTTTTTTAATAATAGTTTTCCTCATACGTTGCAACGATTACAAAAGACATTGCGAAATATACACTTTCATTATCTTCATTCCACGAAGATGTAACCGAGTCCAATATAGCACTGGCAATATTTCTTTTTTCTTTAACAGCAATAAAAATTGGAGGTTAAATCAACTGTGGCAGGCTTCAATTCATATATTTTATTTTTTGCGAATTTATTTCAAATGGAACATTTTAAAATTGTTCAATTACTATAATGCCGCTTGTTGCATAATATGAATACATTTTACTGGAACAAAATATTAGAAGTAAGTATCTGTTTTGAAGAACTTGGTCACTTAACTCCTTTGATAACTATTCACAGGCTAAGTGGTTGTCAGCTTATACAAAATGTAATGTACCTTTCTTTATTTTATTTGGAGAAGATTATGAGCTTTTACATGTATATTTAATAAAATACGTGAGTAGACTCCTTTATAATGGCACACGCCCTTCTCCAACTCCCGATTAAATTGGAGACCGTAAAAAATCAAGGTTAAACGATACTTGATATACTCAGCGTCCTTATTAAATCCCTTATTATAGCTTCATAGAGAGATATCATTTCATCGTTTATGTAACAATCCAGGCAATATATGATATTTAATTTTTCAGTTTATGTATACATATATTTTAAATAATGTATGTGTAATATGGATGTATAATATTGGTTTACAGAGCCAATGTTTTGTTTCTATCCGTATTGTTTGAATTTATGGATGTCAAATTATATTTCAATAAAATCAAAGGAAATTTTAGGTCTAATATTGCTACATATTATTAGGTTAAATATTATTTTGATTCATTATTATCAATGAAAGTAATTTTAATGAGATCTAAGATTTTCGCGAGTACTCATTTAAATGAAACTAATATTTTTCGGATTTTACTTCGCGTTTTATTTTGGATAACTACATACTCCCGACGTTTCGGCTACTTTTCAGCAACCGTGATCACGGGCAGACGAGATGTGAGTGTCTGTCAGTTGGTCTGGTCATTTTATCTCCTACCGCCATCGATTTCTTAATTGTCTTGCGTACCGCTCTGGATGCCGGCAAAATGCGCTCACGGTGTCTCGAGGTCCTGCGGTGTGGTCACGGACATGGGATTTTATATTTTTAAGAAGAGGATCCCAGGTGTTTGATAGGTTCCAGCCATCTTCTCTATTGAAATTGGGGTGTTTTTTAATTTCAATAGCCTCGCGGTTTAACCTTGGTATATATCTGTCTCCACGAGCGAGGATATGTGGTTGATCAAATCTAATGTAATGGCCTGGTTTGTCCAATGCATGTTTCTTAACCCTTGTACCGATTCTTCTCTTTGTCTGTCCGATGTATGACGATGAAAGTAATTTTTGTAAGAAAGAATCAATTGTGACGCCATAGATTTGATGTCAATATAAACCATACCGTGTTATTGTTGTTGGATGAATTGAAAAGTTCGTAATATTTTATTTAATTTTTAAGTTTGTCATCCATTACTGCAGGGGGGCGCCATTCTAAAATCTAACCAGCTTATACGCGTGACATGAACTTCTAGACTCGAAATAATTTATCGTGCACACACGACACTGACGTCGTATTTATTGTTCCCAGCTCCCCGAAATCTGTTCAACAAAATTTGTATTTCACCCACATATATATTTGTGTTATTATAGACGCTCTATCGTATTATTATTTGTTCAATGGAATAGAAATAGCGTAATGAAATATCAATTGGTAAAACAAACAACTCTATGTCAGTTATAAACGAATTTTAAATAGGGTTACTGAAATGGAAGAAATGCTTACCTACTTAGTTTTGGATTTGTATAATTCAAAAGTAATTGTCTTAAACATCTATAAGTTTGAATAATTTTGAAGTGGTAATTTATTATAAACCTCCAAAAGTGCCTAATTAATTATATTTATGTCGGTATTATAGCAATTAAATAACATAATTTGCATCGCTTTTGTGGACTCGACCTAAATTAAATATAAACAAGCATTAGAAACCGCACCAGAATGCTCTTTGTGAGACCTGACAACATCACTCTTAACAAAGATACAAAGCTAAAATCGAATCAAATATTTACTCCGTGTGAGATCAATCGAGTGAAACTAAGCGAGGTAATTTAGTGCGTATAAACGGCCAAATTAGTTCGTTGAACTGAAAATATGTTAATTGAACAACATACATATATGTAAATATGTAATTTTCAATTTAATGTATAAATACTGAACATTAAATAATGCGATTTACAGGTGAAACATGTCGAGCCTAACTACCTACTATGCTGCAATTTATATGAAACGTTTTTTTTATTTATCTATATACGTATAAAAATCCTTATCCGTATCCCTGGAAATAGTATTTAAAATATTTTTGACGATCATCCTACTTAACTCACTGTTTGAACAGGCTTTTGTTTATGTTTGGATATTTCTCGGGTTCAGCCGGGGAAAATCAGATTGTACGAGTAGTATTTATTACAGCGGCATTTCGATCGATGGGGTAAAGTGATGGTAGCTCTTATATAATACTTACAACTTTCCGTTACGGAAACACAGCTTGATTTACGAGTGTAAATGGTGAAAAGTAGCAATTATACTAAAGTTTCATTCCAAAGTTGCCTTGAATTTTATCACCCTTAAAAATTAAAAATCTGATTAAAGCGATAACAAGCTCAAGAAAAGCAAATTATAAAAATTATACTTGGCATACAGTCTAGTCTATATAATATTAATTCACTATTCAAGGCATAGAGATGCGACTAAGCTATTCTCCTAATCACTTAAATTTGTCAAAAAACAACCAGAGTTCATCCTTAGTAAATGTCTTTGTGAGCATTTATTATAACATGCTCTGAAAAGTTTATATTTTTCCTGAGAAAAATCTCCCTCGTATTATAAAGTATACTGTTATATTTTCTAAGCTACTTTATTTTAAATACTGATATTGACATAAAGACCAGTGTGGACAGCTTTTAAAACATAAATAAATTATAGTAGGATAAAACCCATTAGAAAAGGAGGGGAATATTACAAAAATTAAAGGAAAAATATTTTACGGGCGATCTGAGGTCGGAAAGGGTATGGGGGCGGGTATTTAAGGGTAAAAAATGGGTTTGCTCGATTTGCGACAAAACCAAAAGTCCTACGAAAAAAAGTTATATGGCAGAGTTGTAGATAGTAAAAAGATCAAAAATTTTTGTATTTTCATTTTTTTCACATAACCTCAAAAATTATATGAAAAATTCAAAAACCAAGTTTTTTGTTTTTTATTTTTATCTCTAACAAAAACAATATTTTTTCACGAATTTTTTGGGAAACTTACCTTTTAATGTCTCAAATACACTGTAATTTATTTGATTAAAAATATTATTTTTTTCAGCTTATTACCAAAACTATGAAATGAAGACAACTCCATATGCCGCAAAATCCTTTTAATAAGATGATGAAGATGTAATTTTCTGTAACGAAACAAATTGATCCTGACACAAGGTTAATGACATAATGAGACTTATTAGAGCTAATTAATAGCTGTCAGCTCAAATGGACTCAGACGTACTTATTGCCTATTCCCATTTCTGCTTGCGGTCAATTTGAATTGGACGTCGCAGTAAGAGAGCATTGATGACGTAGAATCAATTATACTTAGCATATTACGATTCCTCCAAAATAGCATGGAGTTTATCAATTTACAAACCTGCAATATTAAGGCATGTTGTTTGTTATGATACTGAACCAAGTCGATTATTTGCCGCATGTTCTTGATTTGTGAAAAAGAACTGTCTATTAATCTCTTTTGTATTTGGTGACTTGATTTAAATAATTAACTGAAAAAGGTAATATGAATATAATTTGTCATTTTTCTGAATAACAAATGTTTGTAACATATTTCAAAATACACATTTGTTTTAATTTAATTTTGTTTGTTTTGTTTTAATTTAAATTTGTTTAATTGCTTTAACGCCGTTGCTAAACATAATGTCCACTTTGACTAGAGAAGAATTGCGTAAAATAAAAGACGGCATCAGAATGGAAATTTGTGAAATGAAAATAGTGTTCCCAGCAAAGCTATAAATATCATCAGTGGAAATAAAAGACTATTTACAAATAGCAATTAGTGTCAAGTGTCCTTTGAGATGAGCCCAAGATCCAAGTTAATGTCATTACGAATACAGGCGAGGCAATCTACAAGTAGACTAAAGACTGCTTGCTTTAAAGGTACCGGAGAGCTGGTTAAATTTTATTTAGGACAATCAGATTTGTAGCGCTTAATTATATTTAAAAAAAACTCAAACTCTGCGATAGCATTACACTAGTATTATTTTCAAATGCTACCATTATATTCCATTTAAATATTAATTCAAATATTACTCTATTCATTTTACAATATTATTATTATCAGAAGGATTGTACAAATTATGGCTAAAATACAGACATTTATGGTCTTTGTAGTCATTAAAATATAGATTTCAATTATACTGGCTTTCAATGTATTATATTTACAAATGAATAGCCCTACTATCGATCTTGTCATCTTATAAAGGAGCAACTGCCGTTGAACAAGCTATACTCAGTATTGTAATTTGCAAATAAGTTCCGTAGTCAAAGGTTATTTCAAACCCTCGCAAGGTAATAGACTATTATTACTTCTGCTCACTACATTTATACATACATATATTCTATTACACAAACATCTATTGCAACCATTAATTTATGAATAGTATTACAAAAATGTTAACACTCATTTTCTTCCAGTCGCTTGTAGATTACACAAGACCGTAAGTATCGTACAATGTAACTTAACTTGGAACTATGACATTACTATCACGTTGTCACAAAAGTTTATTTGACAGCGCCTTAATTAAAACCACGCCAGAACGCTATAATGTAATTTAAAACTAATTAGATATACAAATTTAACTCAATTACAACTAAACATAATATTTTTAATACCTTTACGGTGGTGGAAGTAGATTAATCAATTTTGCAAATTTATTTATAAAATTAATGTTTCTGTGCTTGAGATAACTCTACTTATTTTGGAATATAAAAAAAATTCAATGCTATTTAAATGAAATGGTAATGCATAAGACTGGACAGTTTAGCTTATTTATACTCGTACTTATAACAAACGAGTTTTTAAAATTTAAATAGTGAATGATTTCATTATTGTCTATGAAGCTTTTGAAATAGTCATATTCTCTTTATTGTATGAACTAAGGATAAACAAAGGAAATACCAGAGCTGCTCCAATCATCTTTATATATATATATATATATGTAAACTCCAAAAATATAAATAAAGAAACGTAACAGATATTTCTTGATTATCGGGCGATACGAAGTTAGCCGGGTCTTCTAGTATTTATTTAAAGATGGTTTTCAAATAAAATTAAGCAATAAACTGCAAGGATTCTGGAACAACAACAGGAAAATTGGTCGGGCGGCAATACAATGTAATCCTTTCAAACGATTTAGAAAAGGGACCGTCCCGTAATTTTAGTATTTCACCATGGCAGTGTGTGTAAGTGAATTAATTATGTAAATTAATTTGCGGGACATAGAAAATTAGCGAATATTACAAGGATAATTATACGAATGTATCTGCCTCTAATTTACTCTACGTATGTTCTATTTATTTAGAAGCAATAAAAGGACATTATTTTGCTTTAAAGGTATTTCAGTTTTCAAATATTTAATTTATAATTCATTTAAGCTGAGCAATAGCGGATTCAATATTTAAATCGTAATACTATTTTTGACAAGTTTATAAAAAGTATAGCAAATTATTGTCCGTTGAGGACAAAAGTTTAGTTGTACCAGATTTTCCTTGAGCCAAGTTTCATCAGAGCACGTTCCTAAGTTAGAATTCTATAAACAATAAAAATTCCTTTGGGCAGAGTCGATTTGCAGCTGTATTACTGACAGGATCAGTTACTCCGGAAAGTTAGCAGAGACGCGGAAATAGATCGCTAGAAAGATCAAGACGAATCGATTTTGTGGTTTATTAAGACATTATGACTGACGCACATAAACATATTTTAAGTTTTTTCAAAAGAAAACCTTATTTATTTGAATGAAGTGGTTGATATTAAAATAGGTGTATTTTCTAAAAACAAGTGAGAAATATTTTAAAATTTAAAATTACAGGTGCTACTTTTATGTGATTATATTCGTCCGTCCTCTCAGTATGACTTGTGTTTACGGCGTCATAAATATTTATCTGTCCTATGAGGTTCTTTAAACATTAAATTAGCATACAACTCCAAGTTGGATATAAAAGGCAGTCTAAATTACTCTCATTGAGGGTATATATTATATTTTTTTATTTTCATACACCATTCCCAGGAGAAATAATTCTTTTTATAAACTTTCTCATAAACATACACTATATTATAGGAACTCTTTAAGACTTTAGTTGGTAGACTTATATTACATTTATTGAATAGATATTTATTTCTTTCATAAGTGACAAGAATATGTAATAAAAAAAACTATGGACTAAACAATATAGGTAATTTAACCTTTAAAATAGGTATTCTATATAACTATATTCCACAGCATAGTTTTAAATGTTATTATGGCTGTTTTGTATAAGGATAAATCAAATTTATTTAGTTGTTATAATTAAGCCAAATTGAATTAGAGCCTCGTGAATATTGTTTAATTCGATAAATGGAGAACAAATACCCAGATCATACTTATTGTTTAAAACGCTAACGAGATATCTGTAACAATTAGACGAGACCTTGTTAGAAAGTTTTAATGACTTTTCCATTTTTATTTATTTTTTAAATAGGTAAAAGCGATTGAAAACAATTCGTAAAGTGCTCGTACCTGCCCTTGCTTCCATTATACTGAACAGCCTCCGACCTACAACTTGGGTTTTGTAATTATTGCGGCTTATATTTTGTGGGTCGTGCTAATGTGCTCTCTTGTTTCTGATAAGTGTTCTATTATGTATATCCTCTTTAAACTAAATGTAGAGACATAAAAAATCTCAATGGAAGCTGGTAATGTAAATAAACTTTGTTGGACATTTTCAAGGGTCACCTGTTAGGTTTGAAAGACTATTATTTTTTTAAATAATAAGTACTACTACTATTTTATTTTAGAAATTTTCGATAAGATTTAAAAAGAATTAACTCGATTTAAAAACGTCGATAGCTTTGAGGTATCTGACACTCACTATAGAACTTATTTAAAAAATAAAATAATGTATACAGGGTGACTGGTGAATTACTATCAATATTTAAGGAGCATACTCGGTACATGATTCTAATTCGAATTATGTAAAAAAAATAGGTACTTAATTTTTGACCAAATTTCCGTATAAATAAATAAAGTGTGTACACGTTCCAAGTGTTCCAAGTGTGGACGCGTGCGGCGGCGTGCTGATACAACACTACGCCGCCGCCGCGTCTGTGTGAGTGTGTGTGTATACCTAATCTGTAGGGTGTTCACACGATGCGTAATTAATTACATAACTTTTGGTTAACTTTACTTAGAAGTTTATTAATATTTATGTTATATTAATTTTTATTTCGTCATATATGATCGTCAAATATCACGTCCTCAAATATCGATAGTAATTCACCAGTCACCCTGTATATCGGCGCTATCAGCTTTAATGACGGATGCGACGTGAAAATAATTTGAGGCTGTCATCAATTCTTATTAAAACTCATAAGTATTCATGGATATTGTTAAAAGTGAAACGCAGTCAAAGATTGTTTAAAAGGAGAACAGAACTATGTTTGAATCTTGCTATAAATATGACGTCTGGACGCACGATCGCAGCATTTAGAGTTCAGTGAGTGTGTATCATTGAAGTATGTGATTATGAAGAACCTTCGAGAAATACAGGAGCATTAAGAACAATTGAAGTTTCATTTTAAAATATCATAGAACGTTCTACAAAAAGTGACATTAGTAACGGCAGTGAGGCTGGCTTGCGTCTCTCTCTTTAAAAACAACGATTGTGTAATAAATCCGACAAATATACTTAAAACCAAAAAAAGAAAAACCAAATGAATTTCAAAAAATTGCATATATACATACATATTTAAATAAAGCATATTGTTTTAAGAAATATTTATTCATAATATATTTTTATATAAGAGATTACATTACATTGATGATACTAAAATTAACAATTATTTTTATGACCGTAATTTGGGCATGACTCATGTTACAAATAAACTTGTACCCAGGAGGACTACCCTAACCGCAATTACCCTTAAATGATGTCAGTGGCATTGAAATATGCGGCCATCCCCACATCACCTATTTAACTGAGTGACGTGACGTTTCATTCTTTTATTATCTTAACAGGTCACTCCCATTTAGATATTTCTCACCAAGATTATATACACAATTCATTTTGGAATAATAATATTTTCAGAAAAATTACATATGATAACCAATTTTTAATATAAGAATTTTTCATTTTTTGACCTTACAGTGAGTCAATGAAATCATGAAACATTTTTATTCCTAATCTTGCAGGCCACTTGATTAAGACCTTCTAAGTAGAAAGCTTATTTATTCAAAATAACAGCCTTTCATATTAGTCAACCCGTTTTCGTTTATAAAAGTCAACAAGTATTTCAACCCGTGATTTGTTTTTTAACGCGTAAGAATCCGAAATTATTAGTTTTATTTAAATGATACTCACGAAAGTCTCAGATGTCAAGAATACATCTTTAAGGACATTCAACTTCTTTTTCAATTCATAGGTTTATGAACTACTATTATCCTTAATATACATATGTAATGAAGACAAGCTCAATTAATTTAACACAAGCTCAACATATATTATAACTGCAACCTATTTCAGTATGCCGGGAGTAAAACTATGTATTATTAAATTTAATTATGAAAAAAGAAATATATAATATAATATATCATTAATTGTTCTAAACCCAATAAAAAACAACAAAAACTTGTTAAAAATATTTTATGTTTAAAAAAGCTTAAAATAATATATATTAAATTTATTTTCTAATATTTTTTTATAGTACTAGGAATTACTTCGAATACTTATTTTGTCCTTGAATTTAACAATTAGTAACAGGAAGAAATTATGTTTTATAAACTTTTGCAAATTTTGGATATGCAGTTTGAGATGTGTTAGGAGAAATAATTAGTTTTTGTGTACATATTACACTCTTTTGCTTAAATCAAAATTATTAGAAAAAAAGTGACGAAAACTCTAAGCATTTTCTGTGCGGGTTCTGGGTCCATCGCATGGCAGGGAGAGGAGCTTTAACAATGCATGGGACTTCCACCCTCGGTGTAAGTTTAAGTGTTCAGAATGTACGGAGCGTTAAACGCTCATCTCATAAATAAGTGTATGAACATAGAAATCAATAAAATTTATATAATATTATAATAATAGTTTATATTAAGCCTTATTACGTCAGCTATCTGCTAGTGAAAGTCCCTTCGTAGTCAAACAAACACACAGACAAAAAAAACATTTAAAAATAGCATTTTTGATTTACGTATCATATTTTTTTCAAATATGTTTAGTGAAAAGCCGTTAATTTAAAATTGAAACGTTATTTATAAGTAAAAATGTAAATTAAGTTTCCACAGAGGTACATAATGGTTTTTAGGAAAATCTCATTGCAATTAATAGAGTTAAAAATAGTTTCAGAAAAAAGATATTGGTTACCTAAAAATACGTCGTTGATAAAGTATATTATAAACATTATCGTTGATGGTCTAAAAAAATCCTCTCACCAGTGGCTCCTAGCAGCTGTTAGCACACAGCGGCCACACCCTGGGAACCGCGTCGACTCGCGGGCTAAACCTGGTTGAGGGGGGCCCGAGTACTGTCACATTCCGTCTTTGCGACGGCTTATGTCAGTGTTCGAGCTTAACACGGCAACTCCCCGTGCATGTGCTGTTTGTCTTGGCACATATGCAGTCCACTCTCAGTGGCGGGACAACCAGGCAACGTTGAAGGCCTGAAGGTGGCGATAGGAGTGATGTATCGTTGCCAGAGACTGCATCTCCCTCTCCTCCGATCGTAGCGGGTATCCGTTCCATTGGATTAAGGGGAGGTAGACGAGAGGGTGCATCTGTGTATTGCGCGTCCACTTATGCACCTAAATATATCCTGCGTACTTGACTTTGGCTTTGTTTTTATTGACCGTACTGCCCATCATCTTGTACTCATCTGAGACGTGGTGCCTACATCGCAGACAAATACGCACGCTAGACAGATTCCATCTAAAATGCCTCCGCGAAATTATAAACATTAAATGGTCGGATCGGATTCGCAATACCGATGTTCTTCGACAAGCTAATGTCTATGGCATTGAGGCATACTTGATGCAGCGTCAGTTGCGTTGGTGCGGACACCTTGCGAGAATGTCAGACGAGCGAAAAGCGAAGCGCATCTTCCTTTCTGAACTAGAGTTTGGTAAGCGGAAACGCGGGGGCCAATACTTGCGCTTCAAAGATGTTCCGAAAAGACACATGAAGAGCTGCGGCATTGAACCGTCTCGCTGGGAATCTCTCGCTGAAAACAGATCTGGATGGAGACGGCATGTACATGAAAAAGTACATGCATTTGAAGATAAAAGAAAACTAGAACTGGATCTCAAACGCGACCGAATAAAAGCACGTCCACCTGCTAATATAACATACAATTATGTAAATGGTACACTGACGTGTGACACTTGTGGTCGCACGTTTAGTGCTAAGATTGGGTACTTTAGCCATGTGAGGTCGCATCGCAGCTCTTAAATATTACCTATGTAATCTATAAAACAAAGCTAAGTCACTATAGCCGAATACGGCGGGATAGATACTATAAACATTGTACATTTATTTTTGACTTTTATCCGCATCCAAAAAGTTTTCATTTCTCAATGATAAGCTATTACTTCAAAGCGTACTGAATTTTTAAAGAACTTGGCTCACGATGCTTTCAACAAGTTTGTGTGGAACCCTTCTTACCACAATTTACATAACACGCGTAATACGGGGTAACTTTGGTTTTCCCGACTGACTCCGTCGTATCGCGGAGGAATTCCAAATTTATTTGTTTGAATTTTAATTTTTTTCAAGTGATTCACTTTTTTCAGGTGTCTGACTACTTAGAGAAAATTTTAATTAAGATTGGCATTAGAAATACTTTTGGGAGAGTGGAATAGTTTGGGAAATGTTTATGCAAGTCCTGAAACAAAACGAAGATAAGTGTAATGGCAAGTGTAAACATGAAAAAGACAAGATAATTGCCAATAATAATAATTAATTGAGTAAAATTAGTTAGTGACTAACAAAATAACGGTTATATGACAAAGCAAAATGCATTTTAAAAACATTGTTCTTTATAGTAAAAAATATATATAAATGAAATATAACAATTAATATAGCGTCTTTAGTATCAGAAGATTTAAATTCAGTGGTTAGTAACAAACGCGACCGGTCAAGCTTTGACTGCACCCACCACAAGTCCGAAGATAGCAAATGACAGACAAATTTCATCTTTAGCTTTAGATATAAATAATAAGGATAACCAAAACCGACTTGATGTAAATACACTCTTAATATATTGTTTACACATACTTTAATTTCAATTATGATTTCGGAACTTTTTTGGATCCAATATATTATTGTAATAATGTTTAAAACTAAGTGAAATACATCTAAATATTAATTGTTATATTTATTAAAAATATGGTAGATAAAAAGATAAAATATACATTGACTAGAGTCCAGAATTGATTGGAAAATTAACATCAAAAGCTTCATGTGTACGTCTCATTACTGGGAAACGATTATGAATGGAACCAATCGACGTTCAAAGATACACTTGCGCCTGATATGATCTAAATAGTGAATAGAAATCATCTTCCGTATCTCCCACTGAAGTGGATTGAATGTATTATCAATACAAATTACTGGTTTGTTGTTCGATTTACTGAGATCACTTAATAAATTAAAAAAATCAATAATTCATTGTCACTTTATATATGCCTAAGTATATATTAAGAAAATTACCTTGATTTTACTAAAGATTTTCAATGTTTTAACTTACAGGTTTTATGATAAAAAATACTGAAATATGAATAATGGCTAATTCATTAATTATTATTTTAATAATTTAATCCACTTAGGCCTCGGCCTCGAATCTCGCGGGTAGCGGGGCGGCAGCGGCGGCGGCACGAAAACGCATACATTTCTCCGTGCCCCCTCCCCTCTAGTTTGGAGAATAGTATGCGTTTCCGTGCCGCCGCCGCTGCCGCCCCGCTACCCGCGAGATTCGAGGCCGAGGCCTTAAAGACGAGTTTCTTATCTAATTCAATATGAATTCGACACGAATATTTTATTTTATTATGAATTAAATTATATATATATATATATATATATATATATATATATATATATATATATTTCAGCCATGTGAGGTCCACTACTGGACATAGGCCTCCCTCATCGACTTCCAAGCACTACGGTCGATCGTTATGAGGGGGATTTGCCAATACTCGCCACGGTTGGTAGACGGGTTGCACCTTTTTAAAAATCGAGGAAGAAGAGATCAGTAACCTAAACCAGTTAATTACATTTAGAAGTTTCATATCTCTGAACTTTGGTAGGTCGACAGTCGACACTGATATATCATATCATATGAAGATAATCCGTCTTAATAGAGGCGGTATGATCCATTCTAATATAGTGCTCCTCTATATATGCTCACTTTAATGTATGTACTTTAAACATTTAAAAGTTATTGTGACCATGTTATGACATTAAAAATAGTTTTTATTCGTACCTATCTATCAAAATACAAATTTTTAGATTGTATGAATTGAGTTACTAAAATATTTAACAAATAAATAAACATATTTGTTTTCAATATTAAAGCAAATCACACCCTATGATTTCGTCTGGCAGTGAACACGGTTATTGTAAATTAATTGAAACTTGAAAAATGTATAAAAATAAAATAAAATAGCGTAATCATATCCGATAAACATATATATTTTTTTAATATAAAAAAAATGATACAAAAAACAAAGGCGAATTTCCAAATGTGCAATATAAGCCGGTTTTAGTGTTCAAAATGTATATATTTATAATTTAGCATGTTATAATCTTACAAAAAGCTCATAAATTGTATGTTTAGTTTAGTATTTCAAATGAAAAGTAAATTATAAAATAATTGTAACTATGTATTAATACCGTGAGCACTTAAACAGTTGTGTATTGAGAAATTACTAGTGGTCTTTTGAAACGCGGTACTATATTTAAATGGATTATTAAATTAATTTGTGCGGGGGCTATATTCAGTACTGCGTAGTTATGACGATAATTTGAATATTTGATTATCTTTGTGGTATTGACTAAAAGTTTATTATAACGAAGACTGATCACTATTATTTAACCGTTTCGAATTAAAGTCAATTCATGATGGAATATTGTTATCTGTTGCGACTTTGTACTGAAATTAGTTTTTATTTATTTAAATCTATTACATTCTGATAAAAGTATCTGAAAATAATTATATAAATATAAGCAATGATAGTTTTTATGAAACTGTAGATTCTTTTGTACTTGAGACTCTTATCCCTAACTAAATAGTTACATGAAGAGCTATCTAAATGTATGAACATATATTTATCTCGTCGAACTTTCTTAGATTGACGTCACATTGGTAAATTAAGAGGAAAATTCGTCTTTATAGAGAAACTTTTGTCATGCCATGAATATTCTTGAAGTTAAACTCAAGTATGGAATTTATTGCTTTTTATTTTTATTTAGTATTCTAGAGTTATACTTTTTAAATAAAGTTTTCAGTATATTTTTGTCTCTGCTTAATTCTCTGAATTTTGAGAGAACCGAGCGGAGCGCTATACTGACGACTTAGGTTATTTATCCACGAAGACGATCTCGGCAACCGAACATAAGAACGAGTCGACGTTTTTTCTGTCGATAGCCCAGTGCATCTTCGAATATTTCTTTTAACTGTAAACTTTCAATACTTCATACATCAAACGTATAAACGTATGTATATTTTCATATAGCAACTTAATTTTAATGTAAAATTAACTTATTTACACAGATAAACAAATATATTTGAAATATATGTGTACATATATAAAATATGTTTTTGCTCCAAACTTATTTAAACCAGAACTTAATTTGAAGAATAGTATAGACAAAACATGTAAGTCGCAAGAAATTGAACTTGCGAGTGAAATAGCTCACTAAATAGAAGTAACAATGAGGCCATGCGATTCAATTTAACTAAATGCATCCAACGGACGCATGCGCCGGAGGTTTTGAGTGCAAAATGTATCCTAATGAAGATGCTACGACGGATATGTGAACTTTTAAAATGTAAGTATTTATGAATTATGATTCTATGACTCTATGTGGCTTTGATGTCACTAATTTAAAACCCTCAGTTATAGCTATAGAAGGTGAACGGCAAAGATTATTTACAGATACGGTTTAATTAAATAGAATCTCTTCTCAACGCAATTCCCATTTTGCAATTGTACGGATTAATTGTTTTCGAATGTTGAAACGCACGTCAATTCTGCATGTAAATAACAATGAATGTTTCGTCGAATTAACTGATTTATTTTAGATTTATTCACATCAATTGTGGCACGCATTTGATTAGGTATATATTTTCCTCTTATTTCTAGAACTTAGTGAATATACTCTTCTACTATGTGATCGTTTTAATAATATATATAAAACAATGTTAATAATAATTAATATTATAACATAAGAATGACGATTTTTTTCATTCAAACAATTTTTTCTGTCCATGTTTTGTGACTGCAGTTATGGATAGTAATAAAAATGCCGTGGCAGGCTGAAATAAATTCTAGATATTCTTTTGTATTAAGTAATTAAAAAGTTGGGAGGATATTTTGTTTGTAATTTTTAAATGCCATTATTGTTACTGACAGAGAACAAAGTACATATGAATAGAAATACTAATTTTATTCAATTGATGTAGGTACTCCTTAAAGATTTAAATTTTACTAATTACATTATATCTTCTTGAAATTATGACTTTTGAAGGATTATACATATCTTAAATTAATTCCAATAAAATAAAATGATGCTACTAAAATTTTAATTAATTTCTCCCGTTATAGCTTTAAATATAATCAAAAAGACTTTAATATATAGTGTAACTAATATGGAATAAAAAGTTTCAAATTACATAATATAATACAAGCAATTCAGTTCTCTTTATTTGTAAAGGGAACATAAGTAATTAACAATTATAGACAAACATTTTTATCTAGAAATTAGGGGTTGTAATGCTGTATGTTATATAGGGCTTATAGGGGTTGTAATCGGGCGGCCAACACGCGACCACGTGTTTACATGGTTTTCGACCTGCAAACACATTATATGTAGTGATATAATCAGACTTATGCGAGTTCGACCGTAATGCATTTGGTACACAATTACTAGAGTTCAGGTTTAAAAATGGTTGAGTTCATTGTAGTAAAATTATGTTATTATGAGCATTTAATGTTAAGGTGTATGCATTAAAATATTTAAAGGGTATTATTTTGTTTTCATTTAGTTTCTTTTAGCCAGTTTAAATCAAAGAGTTGAAATTTTTTCTTAAGGTGCTCAATATTTGAATGGAAAATAATTAAACCAAAACTATCCATGTCAATTTGTCTATATTGTTGTTATATAATAAAGGAAATATTTTGATTGAACGTGGTAATCGTAGAAACAGCTAGTTCGATTTTAAAGTTTTGCTTGTGTTAGATATTTTTGATATTCTGCCTAAAAGAGGGAAGTCCAATTTTTACGACTGATGGATCTAAGTATCAATTTCCACATTAATTCCAAAATCACTAACCTCTTACGCGAAGCCACCAGAGTTATAATATTACATTCTGATAATATTAATGATTACTTCGAATTTTCTCAGCAATAATAATATCGTTTAGTTACACAAAATCAACTTTTATTAGCATGCATTTTTAAAGTTAAAAATTTGTTTGCGATTGCACAAAGTATATATATTTTTAACGATAATATACACAATGTAACCAGCAGTCGACACAATAAAACGATGAGTATCACTTTAAACAGTAAAGCCGTATTAAGTCAATTAAAGCTTGAAGCTTGCTTACTGCCTACATATTGATTTTATTGTTCGTTTAATGGAGCGATGTGACCCCGATTCCGTTAGTTTTGGACGGTATTTTATTTAACAATCTTATTATGATTATTTATACGTGTTATTATTTTAATTGAACTCAAAATAATAATATTAAACTTGCTATTAATGACGCAACTGATGGTGATAAGTGTTTCAAAGCTATCCTAAGCGTTGCGCACAAACAAAAGAAACGAAGGGAGTGCTCTCTTGAAGACCACAAGGTAATTGATCTCTTGCATACTTTAAGTTTGGAAAATTTTCAAAGGGTAAGAATTACGTAAAGCAAAAAAGTTAATAAATTGCTTAGATACGCTTTAGAAAAAAGATATCAAAACAGCTTTCTATTTATTTAAATAGCGCTTTGTTTGTACTAGTATTTTTCAATAATCCAGATTTTCATTCCAGATTTGAAAATCTTATAGGAGAAAATACATATCAATGTTTATATCTGATTTTAATCGTATCTCCAAAAAAATTGGATTTGATTCTATAAGGAATATAATCGGACGAAACGATAGACATGGAAGCGTAACCATCTTCAAAAAGAGAATTATTTATTCCAAATTTATAAAATGTTACAAGTACGATAGATATTAAAATAAAATAATCATTTTACATCCAAACCAATAACAGGATTATAATTTATTTCAAAATAATAAATTACAATATTTAATATCAGAGACAAGGTGTTAAGCTTACGTTGTGCTTTAACTTATTATATGCAAATAAACTCAGTCAAGAATCTCAAAAAATTAAAATTAGAAAATTTAATTTCAAAAAATATCTTTCTTTGATCAGTGAAAATACAGCAACCTTAAAATAAATAAAACATTACAGACCAATTAGACAAAATACTTTACGGCGCATACAAAATTTGCTCTTATAACAGACCGGCTTCCTCTAAAAATCCTTTCAAATTCGCTTGCTCGATTCACTTCTCCTAATTTAGCGTGAATCACATTTCAGTCCGTCAGAGAGATAAATAGAGGAAATTACAAGGTGGATAGGGTGCAGCAGTAATTAAGAAACTATTAAATAAGCTACCTTACCTCTGCACAAAGGAGTTAAAATGGAAGTGCAGTTGCTATCTGCAGCTTCATGTACAGAGATAGTACGTTTGATTATATTTTGTTTTCGCAATACTGTAACCTATTTCTAGCTGTGACTGAATTAATTAAGGAACAGTGTGTATTACTAAATGTGAAGATATCTGTGAAAGGTCTACAAATTGTATGTCCAAAGTAATTATTTTGTTATAAAATAAACATTTTCTAAATGTCACAACAAAACACAAGTTATATTTGATCAAACTATGCCAGATCTTTGTATTTGTTTGTTAAGCGTATAATAAAGTTTAATTAATAATTCGGAATTATTCAGTACCATTACAATGTAGGAAAACTTGTCTTGTTTATTGTTTTCTTATTGAACATTAATTTTTTCTCAAATTGTATTTATATAATTATTGTGAATATCTGATTTTAGTAAAACATGCAATCAAATATGAAAATTAACTGTCTGAACGTGAATCAAATATGAAAATAAACTGTCTGTCATAAAATGAACTGTCACCCTCTGTATTTGTGTTTGTTCAGTTCATCAATATTGCCTGAGAAATGTCAGCATTGCAAATTGCCTTAAGCCACTAACCAAAACCACGGGACCATTACTTCATGTGAATGCTTGCGTGCAAACAAGGGTATAAGTACGTTAAACAAGTACTCTTTTGATTTATCTTTATGCGTTTATGGAATGTGTTTGTGAATGAAAAACATTTTGAATAAAACTTGTATGCATTACTACTTAGCATTCATGGATTTATTTTATGTGAGTTAATGCATTGAAATGAAGCTGTTTAATTTATACCTTAGCAAGAAAGTCGTTTTTGCTTTGAAATTTAAAATACCTAAATTATACAGTCATGTCTTTAGCATAACAGTCACGCAAAATCACTTGATTAGGCTGTCAGCAGAGAAAATGTTATGTATTTCTGAATTATTGTGGTTATTGATCTTAATTTATGTTGTATTAAAAATAAATTTAATACAGTTTATCTAATATTTAATAATTACTAGCTTTTGCCCGCGACTTCGTCCGCGTGGAATAGTGACTTCCGGCAGAAAAGTATAGATACCTGTGCGCGACTCCGTCAGCGTGTAACTCCTTGTGTATTAAGTTAATGTATTGGTAATATTTATTACAAATGGGGCAATACTATCATAACTCTTTTTTTTTTTAACGCAAGGAATGCTTGTTGGCTGTCAATCGTGCCTACATAGACCGGTAAAAGGTACATAGCGATAATGTCGTTTTGGCTAGGAGTTGAATTCTCGAGTAAGTAAATATGGTTTTTCGCATGTGTGAGGAAAAGTCAAACATTTTCCGGGATGTAAAGTAGCCTATGTGTTATTTCTAGACGTCAGCTTCCTGTATACAAAATTTTATCAAAATCGGTTCAGACGTTTGAGCATGAAGAAGTAATAAACATACACACAAACTTTCGCAATATTAGTAGGATAAATTTTAAAGAAATTGACTACTCGAAAAAAGATGTGGATTTCTTTGATGTCAAAGGTGGTAAAAGACCAGACTGCTAACTTGATGGGATTGATTGACTGTTTATTAGAAACAAAGTAAAGAAGTAATGTTATGTACATCACAAATGATAATATCGCACCGTCGTACTTAAGGAATTGTCAATTACTATTTCACTTTTAACTCTTGTTAATTTTACGTACAAAATTTAAATGCAAATTATCTCAAAGTATTTGTTGTAGCTCATAAACAATTTGTAAAAAGAAACAAACGAGCAACGTCGCATGTAGAGAAATGGTAAATTGGCACATTATTTGGAATTCCGACTTTATCGCAATGTTTAGAGAAGTTATGGCTTTATGCAACAACAGTAAAAACCTAGTATAAGTTATGTAATGGTAACAACTAGTCAAGAAAGAAATCACGACATCCGTTACGTTATATGATATTGAAGATTTAAAATAATTTTTTTTTTACGTAATACCTATAAAGATTATATTAGAACAAAGAAGGAATAACGGTCAGTACGCCTTCTTTTCTCATACGTTCAATATACATACAATGTGGTTTTGTATACGGAATATAATCACATTTCTCTTAAAAATCTTAAAAATTGCTTATTCAAAAATGCTTGAGAAAAACCTACGTTAAAGAATAACATTTTTTTTATATGTAATACATACTCACTTTTATTTATCCGCTTTTGCAGAATATTACGTCTAAGGAAAATTGAAATGTATGAAATTCATTGGATTTTCACTTAGAATATTAGTAACATTTCATTACATGCGCAAACTAAAACCGCGGTGTTACAACTAGATTTCGAAGTGGCACTCTCAAGCAGATTACAGATACGATTGGATTAGTTTCTAGATACCGCTTCAATGGGATACTTACATGATCTTTGAGAAAGAGTTACATAATAAAAATAATGCTTAATGACGCAAAGATATACATGCACACAATTAATCAAGATAAAAATAGTATTAATTTAAATAAATCTGCTTTCTTGATATCGAAATGTTTTCAAAATATTTCCTATATTATTAAATCTGCAAAAAATTTTATACGCTATAACAAGGATCTCCAAAACCATTAGCCTAAACTTATACAGGTGAGGTGCGGAACCTGAGGGCCAAAAGCCAATAAAACACACGCTCACTCTGTGACATGCTCATATTGTGCCATATACATATGTAAAACGGGCGGGAATCCATAATGTGTGGTTACTTTGCGACCATACACCCCACTTTAACTACTGGATGTGACAACTTGTAAACCTGCTAAACACATCATTTGTTATGTTATACTGGGTGCCGCAAAAGTAAAGACCCTATTTGGTTCAGCTATAACATTTTTTCTAAATGAGAAAACTAGATTTAGGTTTTTTTAAATGTATATTTGTGCCATTAAATTTCGTACCATTAGGATTTAAAGATGATGTCTTTTAAATGGTGACCTCCAGAGTTGATACACATTTGAGCCCTATTTATGACATTTTGCATAACTTGCCGTAACACTTCCTGCGATATGTTCGTTATTTCTTGACGAATGTTTTCTTTTAGAGCTGCGAGAGTCTGTGGCTTGTTCACATACACCCGAGATTTCAAAAAACCCCAAAGAAAGAAGTCTGGACTGGTCAAATCGGGTGATCTTGCAGGCCAAGGCAAATCGCCAAAACGAGAGATAACTCGGCCTGGAAAAGCGTCCCTCACTAAGTCCATAGTGTCGCGCGCTGTGTGTGCCCGTAGCGCCGTCTTGTTGAAACCAGATGTAACTTTTAGTGGGTGTAGAGGTGTTTCTTGAATAATGCGCGGATTATCAGTGCCCCAGAACCGAGTATTCTGCTTATTGACATGCCCTGAGAGATGGAAATGCGCTTCGTCACTCGTAACCAATTTTGTGTATCAACTCTGGAGGTCACCATTTAAAAGACATCATCTTTAAATCCTAATGGTACGAAATTTAATGGCACAAATATACATTTAAAAAAACCTAAATCTAGTTTTCTCATTTAGAAAAAATGTTATAGCTGAACCAAATAGGGTCTTTACTTTTGCGCCACCCTATACATACAAAGAATTACAGATTCAACGGCTAATTTCTTCTAATTAAACTATGGCTAGGTAATATTGAATTTATAAATCGGTACCGGCTATACCTGCCAGTAAGTGTAAGTAGAATCCTTCATGTAAAAACCCATCTATACTACATATGTATATGCTATAAAAAGTCATAATATTTTAGTAAAGTATTTCATTGTGTGTCGGCTCTTATATATTTACTAGTAAACTCCGTTTCGCCACCAGAAATCTTTTATATAACATTTCATTTGGTGATTAAAAGATGAAGATTTTTTTTGTTTGATTTTGAAAAGGAAAATTTTTATATCATTTCACAACAGTTATGAATTCATTTCGATAACAAAAATGAAGTGTTATTTAATTGAACTTCTCTAAGTAAATGAAAGTGAATCCAAAGTAGATACCGAATCGAAGCGTTATACGTGTCCACAAATTATCCGTTTCATTGAAGGGGTCCTTTGTAAACCACATTTTTTGTTTTTTGGTCTAACTTTAACACAAATGAAGCGGATGGTTTCCAAACTCGTGAACAGGCAAAATATAACTGCCCATGTGAAAAACAATGATTATTCTAAATGTATCCCGCAAAAACTAAATGGTTTTAAGAGTTCAAACTACAAACACAATACCGGTTTGCCACATGAAATTAACTGAGAAGAGAACAATGAGTAACTGTCAAACATTGTTTCATGCGACGGCACCGTCTACTTAAAATATTGATTTGTAGTACATGTTATGTATGATGGCGCTGTATGTGACAAAAGATTTTCCCCCTTTTCTGTTGAAATTTTTTGTTGTCACGGAGCCCGAGACCTTTCCAACGAATGCAAAACCGTGGAATTTGGTTCTTTCGTTCTGAAGTTAGGATCCGTGAGGATGAAAAACCGGGCTTATTTTTATATAGTAGATTTCTTACAAATATCAAAGTGTCATCCATACGTCATTACATATCTGTCATTATACGTCATTTGCATAGCTGTCAATTGTGTTTCGTTATTCCACGTTTTATAGTGACTGACGTTTCATGTCAAGTCCCACGGGAATGCTGTCGAACGGGATAAAAAGTATTCTATTCTGCTATTTCCTGGTTCTAAACTACCTCCCTGCCAATTTTCAGCTAAATCGGTTCTGCCGTTCTTGAGTTATAAGTGGAGTAACTAACACGACTTTCTTTTATATATATAGATTATGTAGTAATTATTGCTGTCGGTATAATTTTTTTTGCTGTAATACAAATAATATATTTTACATTGCTATTTAAAGGTGCCTTAGCTTACATTCTTCATCATTCATATTCATTGGCAAAAAAATATTTTGTCCATATTCTTCTTTCTTATTTTACGTGCCATCTATATTACAAAAAATACATTTACAATTTCCAACTAGCTCCTCTTAATATGAATAGTCAATGTAATTTCAATTGTCTTACTCACTTCCATTTGTTTAGTTGTATGGTTCCATTTATTTATTTTATTTAGTTGTATGGTCACATCTAGAATTTTATTTCTTATTCCCATGTGATCGGAAAAAATAATAAAATCGAAACGGTATTCGCCATCGAATTAAGCTAATGCGCCTCCGTGCCATACGTTAACCTTGTAATTATATGTGTGGAAAAATATGGAAATTCGATTTTATAGTTTATTCAAGTAGCTTCCCATTAATCTATTTAAGTGTTCGCTGATACCAATATTTTTTTTTGGAAATAGTTTTCCTTTTTAGATTCATATTTGTTTCGATAATAATTAAATCGATTACTAGTAAAGAAAATTCAAAATAAAACTATTTATCATAATCTCAATTTAAATTAATATTATGTTTATAAAAGTCAATGATCTGGGTAGAAATAAAGCATCTGACATATTGTTTGTTTGGTTCAATTTATTAAAATAAAAAGATAATTTGAGAGGGATCACACCTAAAAATAAATAGTTGGCCTAGAATGTAAGAATTGATACACACTGGAAGATTTTAAAAAATGAGAATTTCGAGAAAAAATTTGAAGGTAAAATTACTTTATATATATATATATATATATATATATATATATATATATATATATATATATATATATAGATAGTTGAATAAAATCGACACCTTTTTATAAAATTATTTGAATTATTAGGATATCAAAACTAATATTACTAAAATTAATTCTTTTAAAGAATTTAATCTTATGATAAAGATATGATTATTTGTAAGAGTATATAAATGAGAGTATTTATTATGTGAAAATATTTATTTATCAATAAAAATTAAGTATGATTTTTTCGATTAATTTTTAAATGATATGCTTAGTCCCTTTCAACGTTTTATATTTCTTAACAATTTTTCTTTAATGTAACATATTTTCTATTTGAATTGTATATTCATGGTTTTGAATTGACATCAAACTGTATACAAATAGGTAAAGGATTTAATTAATTACCCAATAACCTATTCTTAGCTATTACTACGTAAACAAACCAATGGTCTCCCATTGATTTATGCGATTAATTAGCATCTGTTATCGACGTTTTTCTTCACTTACCCTTTAATGGACCCACCGTTAAATTGAATTCGCTTACCCGTTTTCCTCGTTACTCGCGAAGTTATTTTTGTGAATAGAGCTATTGGCATGTGTGGGCTATTAATTATTAATTTGCTGGCTAAATCGATTTGACATTCGTTTTGTTCGTTATTTTATTGGCCAGGTCAGCGAGTGGCAGCAGTTTGAAAATGGTTTTTATTTTTAGTCGCGAAATATTAAAATGTATAATAATATATGATATTTTACATTCAATAGCGTTTTAAGTTACTATTAATATGAATGTCATGTCCCAAATAAGTAATATACCTATATACACATATAGCAATATGTCTACGATCGTTGTCAGTCTTTACAATTTAATATAATACAAATAATAAAATTAGACACTTTTGTTGTTTTATATAATTTGTATGAATACATATATTTACAGAAATAATTTTTTTTGCAAAATCTGTGTAATAAGACAAAAGTGGAACTATTCAATAAGACATGTATAAATCTGATTTTATAATACGTGTATGTCTTATATTATATTGTGAATATGGGTTTTTTTCTTATTTCAAGATTTCCTACTTACATTCGTCTAATTTTTAAGGGCTCTTTTATAATATAGCCAATAAAACTGTAGTTATACGAGTCAAATCCTTTTAGGATTTATAAAGATTTTTTTTAAAACATAAATAACGTCACATGTAAATTAAATATAAAAATTAAAAAAATATTTTTTTCAGTTGTCCTCGTTTTATATAATCATTTTCGTTTTTTTTTTATTCAGACAATAACGACAAACGGTGCATTCAGGAACAATATCAGATACCGCAAAAGGATTTGGGCTCATGGTTTATTTGCTCATTAACTTATTTTACGGTTCACAAAACCTTCCACTGTTATTAGTAATCGCATGATTGTTACTTGTCCTGGCGAACTTTCCGTGACAACATACTCTAATCAACTCAGTTTTATATTTTCTGTTTTGCGATTTTCGTTGAGTGATGACAGATTTTATTTTTAATAAGCATGACTATTGATAAATTCCTTTATTTTATTCAAAAGACTAAAGTCTTTATAAAAAAAATACATTAAGTTGATGTTGTTTTGATTATTTTATATGTCTAGATAATGAAGATTATTATTTTTTAAAAAGATACTAAAAATAAAAAATAAATATATCGACTTGACTTTTATATTTTTTTATTTATCTAAACATACATTGTGACACTATGTTAAAAAGTGTTTCAGTTGGATTTAAAATTTAAAGATGAGGAGAAAAATTTACCATTCAACGTCAAAGACAGTTTATATCTTTTATCACTGATTTTTTTTTATAAATTATTAATGTATAATTCTGACTGTTTTGTTTTTTGAACACTCTTTTATCCTGTCATTTCATTATATGTATTATTATTTCTCGTTTGAGTTACTATCGTAATTATATTTTGTACATGAATAATCATCAGTGCTCTTAATTGGCTTTCTTACATAATATATTTTACAATTTTCAGTGATTTGTCAGACCTACGAGCTATCTTACATAACATACACAAACTTTGCGTGTTACATAATATGCTCTTGTTGTTTGTTTGCGAAAACAATAAAAGCTTTCTACCACCTTTTAAGTACCATTATAACCCTGTTAAGTTCCTCATGGTATTGACTTACCTCTAAAGCAATGAAAGATTGTAAAAGTTTTTTTATAAACAAAGCTTAAATGGACTTCTTTCGCTTAATATTAAATTGAGAAGTTACAGCTCTAACTGAAATAGTATAAAATAATAGAGGATCGTATAAGTTTAAGATAAGTTAAAACTAATTTAAGCTTTGCCTTTTAACTTGATATAAAATAACAACGACCCGTCAAAGTAACTTGGGGTTAGTTTAAATATGATAGTGAGTAAAATGGCCAGTGATCACAATGACTTTTATTGTTTAAGTAATGTTAATCATTTCATCTTTTTATTTGAAATACATTTGTTTTTATAAATTAGAAGAGTAAATCCCTTAATGCTCTTTGAATATTTCAAAATTTTTCTGAGCGAATACTTCAGAAATGCAATGGTCTAACCAACTTATTTTGCACGCGATTTTCTTAATTGATTTATAATTACTGCCGTTAGAGACTACATTCTAACCCAAGAATTAACCATATTTTCCTATGTTAGGATATTCAACTTTTGTTTAATTAATAGTAAAACTTATTCTTCTACCTTATTTTTACAATAAATCCTATTCAAAACATTTTATAATAAATGAATTAATAATAATAATAAAAGCCGTAGTTGAAAACTATTTGTTATCGGGATTGTATACCTCTTAAAAGATATTTGCTAGAAGGGCGAGATAGCATTGTAATTGCAAAAAGATAGGATCGAGCAGTAAAGGGTATCGAACCCTAATAGGTCTGATTCATATCTTCTCTTATATGACGGTTAAAATTGATTACTGATGTATCAGTCAATATATATCGGCGATATATTGTCATCGATATATTGTCCTGTCATCAATTATTATAAAAACTTATTTGTATTCATGATTATTGTTAAAAGTTAAGCAAAATCGTCATCAGCCTATCAGAGCCCACTGCTGAGCAAAGGCCTCTTTCTCACTTGGAGAAGGTTTGAGCATTAATCACCACGCTTGCTCAAGAGGGGTTGGTGATTTCAAACTTATAATTGTGAAACTATAAATGCAGGTTTCCTCACGATGGTTTCCTTTACCACATGTCAGTGGTGTCTAAATACTCTCAGAAAGTACATATGACTCGGAAAAATCACATTGGTACTTGCCAGGTTTGAACCCGCGCCCTCGGCAACGACAGGCGGACCCTTTAACCACCAGGCCACCACTGACTTATAAAATATATCTTTAAATAACAGTAGTTGTGATAAAAAGGAGCTATAAAATAGATACTATTTTATTCTATAATTTTTTACTGTAGCTAATTTTCTAAAACGGTTCAAAGCTAATTTATTAAAATATTCGTACCTAACATACCTTTGAAAAGCAAGTTTTGATTAAATTAAATTTTTAATAAAAAATAATAATCGAAAAATGTCAGTCTCTTCAATTTCATGTTTCATAAGGATTTATATTCCAATTAAAAACTTTAAAATTAGATCATTTTTTTTCGCATCCCCCCTCGTTCACTTACCTTATAATTTAATTACCGTACCGTTTAATTTAGTAGAAGATATTAATGTTATTATTTTTTTAATATAAAAGTAATGATGTCTTCAGTGACATAAATTACAATATTATTTATGTGTACGTGAGAATTATTTATTTTAAAATATTGTATTCGAAAATTTTTGGCAAAAAATTAAATTTTATTAAGTATATTAAGAAAAACCTTTAAAATGCATATGAAACAAACCTTAACCAGATTAAAGCAATATCATAGTTCAAAAACAGACAAAACAGTAATTGCATAAACACGCTATAAGTAAACTATTATCGCACAAACAGTATTATCCAAAGTAAAACTTTGATATCAGTTACAGATATTTCATTGACAGCTTGCATAAATTTACTAAGTTGATTGGTGATATAGAATTGAAAATTAATTAATTAATTTTGCATTTGATGTCATATGCACGTGCGTTTTAATACCTGGAAACGTTTAAGGCTTTCATACACAAAATTAGTTTAGAAATTAATGGTTAATATCAGCTTTATAGATGTGAATATTATAAGGTACTCTAATTATATATTTTTGTGTACGCGTATGTGTGAATCGATTTTAATGGAATTTTATTGGTTAGCTGACGTAATGCTGAAATTTATAGGCAACTTTGTACCCAAGATTATAAGAACATGAAAACTAAAGCCCGGTAACCAAAAAAAATTGATTGCAATAATAATAATAAAATATTGTTTAGTAAAAAACATATAATTTTTATAAATAAAGCATATAAAAAACTAACGAACAAGTTACTAGTTCGTCATTTATAATAATTATATTTGCATTACTTTTATTTTCTACGCAGTTTTAAGTCGCGGTTCTTGGCCAGGAAAACTCTGAAACTAACTTACACATGTATTATAATAAAAATTACATAACAAAAACTTATATTTACGATCACCTGATTGCCCCGATGTTATGAAAGCAATGCCATTCTGTTGCTCATGTGGTATACCTGAGAAATATTCTAGTTTTCCCGGCCTGGTGTTTAGCGTGTAGAGTCATAAAGCATTATAAAGCCCCAATGATATTTATCAAATTTTTTGTATGTTTTTCGTACATAATAATATTTCAATTCAGTCTACGAAATAACATATACAACAAACTAAAAAGTAAAATCTAATACATCATTGGTTACCAAACAAATTACTTAATATATCTTCTTCGTTAAAAAACTTTAATTCTTTGAATAAAGTTAACGGTTCAATCAAGTAAAATAAATATAAACACTGTTGTTTTTATTCTTGTATTACAGCTAAATAGAGATTTATGTTTAGTAAGGCGAAGTGGAAGGATGGCAAGTGGTTCATTTATTTCAGCTCTCAATTCTTAGTCGAATCGAGTATTGGACATCAATTTTGAGTGAATAGCTAATGTATAATTTGAGACGACCATAAGGAAAACCAAGCAAATGGTATGGATGTAAAAGGTAATATGTTAATTATACAGTAAATTATGAGGATTTTGTTACAACTGGGAGTTCATACTTATTTGAATTTTTTCATTTTAGTGATTACAAAGGTGTATAATAAGATTAAATTTTACAAATAAATATATAAAATACTAATAAACAAAGTAAATTAATAAATAGAGCCGTACTGTTATACTAATCAATTAACAAGTGATTTTAAAAATTTCTTGACAACTTGTAGGTATTTTCTATAAGTGTGGATATTGAAAAAGTTTCTAAATATAAAATATCTTTGTTTTAAATATTTTTATCCAGTAGATACCCAAGACAAATACAAATTTAAAACGCGTAATTTAAATGTATATTGCTCATGAAGGACGTTGGAATTGGTTTATTTAAAAAGTAGACATTTCCTCAAAAGTATTATTATATAACTCAAATCATTTTTACATTACCTCGTTAATATTGTAATCATACCGATTCATAATATTCATAACAGGCACACAGGTGAAATAAAAATCAGATTATTCAAATTTATATCCAATAATTAATCATTAGAACTAAGCCATTAAGTTCAGAGAGATTTCATGATATTTGATAACTATAGAATGATATTAAAATACTTAATAAATTAAAAGTTTGTTAGTTTTAAGAATAGAAATAAAACAAAATGATGTCTCATTGACTAATAACATTAGTATAACAATATTTTTTTTATTTAACGCCAAGTATCATTATGATTCAAACAATTCAATGAGGCCATTCGGACTGCGGGATTCCATTTGAGAGCGGCCATTTTTCGTCGTTGAACAGATCCATTAACTCTGAGCATAAAGGAGTGCCGATTAGCACCGTTTATGACAAGAATGTTATTTACATAGGACGATTATAACAAATAAAGTGGATTAATCATCTTTCAACTTAAACCTCTAGGAAGTCCTTGATTTTGGTGGTTATTGAGTCAACTATAGATATTGCATACGCTATTAACGTGTCCAAGTTTATATTCATACATCTTTTTAGGTGATAGCATCAACGTAGGATCATAGATTTTTTCACCCACCTTCACTCAAATCACCCACCTTTTAACTCCGTTTTTCATAAATGACCAACTTATCTTACTTTATCTTTATTAGTTAAATCTAGTACACATGTTCTCCTTTCATTCCCAAATATCGTTTAACCCTTACTGATTGAATGCCATGACACATAAACGAGTGCTTTTAAAATTATTGCACAATAAATTTTTGGTTTAACATTATGGGTGGTCGTTTCATTAACCGAGCTTTTCAAATATTAAAAGTAAACAGACCACCTTGTGTGCAAACATAATTCTAATATAGATGAAATTTATTAAATTTCGTCTAAATTACGTGACTGCCCGTAGACCGGGGGTTTCAACCCCATTAACCTTGTCTCGCTATGATTTAGGGACGAAATGCGTATTTCCCCTTGTTTCTGCTTTTCACCTTTTGCATGAAACAGATTTTTCAGTATACTTAATCCACTGGAGCGTTTAATGGCAGTTATTAATGAGAGGAGCTTACCCGTCATTTAAAAGATCATAAATTAAAATATACTTTTGTGAAGAAAGACTATCATAAAATTTGTTTATTCGCGAAATCGATTGTTATGTAGAACCTTAATACAAATCGAGATAAATAAAATAAATTAACGTTTAACGGAAACGGCAGATTCAGAGCAATCCGGAGATTATATACAATTCGGGTCATTCAACAAAACGGTACGTGTACATCAACATTTATCACGGCTCGAACGCACATCCGAGTCTCAACGAGATAAAACTTAATGTTCCAAATTAACCAAAATTATACCCAGGGGGAAGCATATTTTTTGGTATCTTAACTGTTAATGTTTCAATAAGTCAGCATATTTTTAAAGCCTCTTTGGGTCGTTTCCTTTCCATCTGATTTACAATTCAATATGTTTTTTTCGAGTTCGCTAATAACAGTTAGCTGAAAAAGAATATAAGAGCTTTGCTTTTAAAATGAATATGTAAATATATTTTTAGTGCTCGTTATGATAGATTTATGAGTTTACAAAGCTTCGAGTCCTTACAGTCACTATTTTGAGTCATAATTTTTCTTCTTTAAAGGTTTTTAAATTTTACGTATTTCAAATTAAAATAATCTTTTGAAATATGTATGTATATAATTGAAGTGAAGTAGATGGTATAAACATGAAATTTTAATTATATACTTAGTATCAAGTTCTGTTACCGTTTAGTATTTACTGAAGATACTTAAGTGTCACTTCGCTAAATTTACGACGATAAGGTACAATCAGCAATAGTGAAAAATTGTACTTTAATATTTTATTAATATGTTTTGTATTGAAATGTCATGACATAAATTCTGTATAGAATTTAGTCAGTCTTTTTATTTGCAACGATAAATGAGCCAAATAAGGTGAATAATAAAATGTCGTTAGAAACTTTTGAATATAAAAAATAATGTGGACAAAAGTTATCTGAATATTTTAATTAAGAATTGAAAAGGTAATGTGATAAGTAACTTCTGCTGTCAACAGTTCTAACCCACAAACACATTAAACTTGCATCTGTTTGTGCCGTACACTTCAGTAGAAGTGACATTGTATTCGCATAATAAAAGACATATAAATAGTTGTAATATAATAAGAGTTGTAATATCGTGTGGAATGCAGTTAGGATGAATATTTCATACAATATTAAAGTGAAAATTCATTATAAGCATAATAACAAGTGAATACTTATTTGTCATTGTTATACTTGAAACATATGAAAAGACATTATTCAATAACATTTGATAATATGCGGAAATGTAATGTTAAAAATCTTTAAACTGGCAATAGAAACTTATCCATTATATAACTTTACTGATAGAGTTTTATATTCTTATGTCGTTGTAATATAAGGATACATGCGATGTATCTAGCATATTATACTATATATTACTTGGGTAATGACTTATAGTTTTACTGGCAATGGACAGGATTCTTAATATTTAGAATTAAGGAAAGGAAAAGATACATTTAATGTTTTTTGAAAAAAAAAATTACTATCAAAGAGATATTACAAAATTAAACCTTTCCGAGGATTAATATCAACAAATAAAAGGAAATTCAAAATCCTTCCATAAATATCCTAGTATTGTACCCCGTTGTTTGACTTAGATCTTAGATAGTCGACCCTTATGTTTGTGCCGTAACTTGTTATATAAAGAATACTTGAAGTTATTTAGGCGAGTTGTTTACCAAAATAGTGGTTTTTTTGGTCGTTTGATTCTTGTCTCATCTAAATTTACTTTCTAGGTTATTTAGTTGTTTTGTGTTTGACATAAACGTAAGGTTAAAATTACAAATATTTTTACAAATAAAAAAGCATATTTCTATAGAAAACTATAGCCATAACTGATTAATAGCTTAAACATATTTTTATTGAAAACTAGAGAACGACACGGCTTATATTCTTTGGAAATTATATTGTATGAAACAATTCTTAGTATGGCTTTAACGGTTTTATATTTTTAATCCCTCGAGTGAATTTGAATACGTAAGTTTTATTTTCAGCCCTTTTTAAATTTCGTTACGGATTTCTCTTCTCAAATTTGCCAATCCCTTGCTTTCTTTTCAATTTTATTTTTCTTTTAAGCGTTTAAAGTCTTAGCAATTTGTCAGTTATGTTAGTTTGATGAAAATGTATTTGAATTTCTAGGATTGTTTGTTTTGGTATTTTCTTTTAGTGTATTTGCTTTCATATGTTTTAGAGACAAAATATATACTTAATTCTAAATTCCACAAACAGAGCAAAGAATTCATTCTTAGGTTTGAAATTCTGGGCTCGCGAAGTCATTCCACAAAAAAAAATTAAAAATCCTTACACCTTTCCTGTCACTATCGTGGTTTAGGCTTTTTTGGCCAACAAATTTACATTACTATTCAAAGCGGAAGAAGCTATGTTAGACTAGTTATCGTGACACTTATACTCGATAGTAATGTAAGGTAATATTTTATTTTTATATATCTCAAAAATTTCAGTAAAAGATTTAATTTAAAACTATTTCAGATTTCTTGTAATTAATCATAAAAGATAATCTGCGGAAGACTTTAATAATATGATAATGAGTTAGGAAATTTACTTTAGTTTGCCTTTTGCCTTAAAATCTTAATTCACTATTACATAATCTCCGAAAATGAATCCGGTATACTATGAGACTCGCTTGAGGTAATGGTTTGTTGTCCTTTAGTTAAATGTTTTGTTTAAAATGTATGTGCTGCTTTCGTGTAATGCTCTGAATAAGAAAATTTAAATTGAATTTATAACAATGAAGACAACAGAAAAATAAAAGTGAAAATGAAAAAAATATGTAAATATTTTTATGAAATACAGAACATAATATACTCATTTTAAGTGGGGTCGTCTCAGGCATACTATTTTTTTCGGTTTAAGCCCTGAAGTCTGCGAATATTATCTGAAACAGTTATTTATATAGATTACTATGCGGTGAATTAGATACCAGTTAAATTTTAATATTTTCATCTGATATTAACAGAAAACATGTAACGAAAATAAAAAATATATATGTATATGTTAAAACTGAGATCTCGTGTCCATAATTCGAATAAAGAAAACTAAAAGAAACAAACAAGCAGTACATTTTCGACGTCAAAAACAAGTCGTATAATATAAATTGTATTATTCTATTTTATCTGAGCGGTAATGGCGTTTTTTATGGAATGAGCATTTGTTTTGACATATTTTAGCGGAAAAAAGAGACTATAATAGCTGCATCAAATATGGGATTAATATGTGTATGCGAATTACTTATTATATTTGATACAATAACTACTATATTTTATCGGAAAAAGGTCAAAGACTTACTGTTTAAAGGATTTTAGTAATATAAGATTATATACGCTACTACAAACAACAAAACTACGAGTGACAAATAACTATTCTATAACTTATAGTAATCGATGATTATCTTTACATAATACGAGTGTTTAAATGATCAAAATGAGATATTCTTGAGTATTACTTATGAAAATAATGTAATTCCAATAATAACAGATAATATTGAAACTTTCCTTTGCAGAATCTTAAGTACTTAAATCTCAGCCGAACTTAGCGGGGGAGGATTGAATTAAAATTAATTTGGGATAACATTGTTGTAGTTTGTCATGAAGTTCCTAGACTCCAACTACATATTTCCCTGGTATAGTTGTAAGATAACGAATTCTGAGTTCAAATAATATTTCCGAACCTATTATAAGATTTCAGAATTACTGAATAAAAATCTGAATATCAATGATCAATGTATGTATGTAGTTATTTAATACTTACTTTACCATTTTAATTTACAATGTAGAAAAGAATGAAAGTTAATCACTATTGTTCATTTCAAGTAAGTAAGTTCCTATAAAAATTAAACTGAATTATAAATATATTTTAAAATGTATTGAATGTAAACAGTAAAAACTTCTCGTAATAAAGTTATAAAAATACCAAAATCGCGTTTGTGCTATGCCCAAAATAATAAAGCATTCTTTAAAAGATGCAACTTATACCTTATAAATTTACTTAAATAATGGTCTCTATTACTATACCAATAAGAACTATATTTTTTTACGTATATGCTTGTACGACATATGTGTGATATGTAAAAATTAAAAGCAGAGGATTTAACGTTCGATTCTCACGCGAAAAGTGAAATGGGGTCAGTTAGAAAATTTAACAAAGTTGCCGCTTATGGTGATTTTATGTCTTTTTGTAAACATGTCGAAATTTATAAATTCAGGGTTATTGGCAGTATTTTAATAACTGGTTATATTTAATTTTATTATTTTTATTGAAGAGTTTGTAAATGTAAGTTGTTTTATTGTGTTACATTATCGATACTGATAACGTAGTTAAGAGGGTTGACACAGTTTTTCATACACCCTGTATAGACGTGATTGCTTATTAGCGATAAGGCCGCCAGGATTAGTACCAATATGCTTCTTGTATATTATGTCAAGGATGAACAATAAAGGATATTTATTATTATTGTCCAAAAACCAATTTGACAATTTCTATTGTTTCGGTCTATATAATATAATATAGAATGCCCAAGCTATGATATCCAAAATATGTCACTTGTTGCACGGGATGAATCCACAGTTTACTTAACCCTATAACATTTAAGCGTATATTTTTATATTATGGAGTTAAATAAAAATTCGATATACTCTTAAGGAAACAAGTTACACACAAACATTATCAGAAATATTATATTAATTATAGCGGCCACTCAAGTTGACAAATATCAAATAGAGGAATATTATCTTCACCAAAAATGAGATGCACAGTAATCTCGGACGTTTCTCATCAAAATCTGATGTCTTGTACTGCTATATTTGCTTTTTACAGTCAAGCTTATAACCTTACTGAACACACCTATGTCGAATGTCGATACAAACTTAACCAGGAATTGGTCACAGGACCTCTCATGAAGTGTACTTCTTTTCCTTCGCTTGTGTCTCATATTTTTTAACTGGCTTTACACCTTTAATATCGTAAATTAATGCCCTAGAATTTTATTCGAATTTTTAACTGCTTAATAAGCACACGAAAATATAAAATAAAAAGAAACTCGTTAAGACTTGTTAAATACAGGGCTGTGTATATAAAGTTTCAAGTGAAACACTCAAAGTTTACGATAATAGGCCCTTATCGTGGGCAATCTGTCCTTTCCATCGAATTCTCTTTTTGTTGGTACACAATTAAGTCTGATAGCTTTTTGTTTTGCGTCACGCTGGGCTGGCATTTCTGCACGCTCGTTATGGTTAGTTGATATCATAATTTATTTTTCATTACCGATTGCTTTATTTTTAAATTGCTTATTGTATGTATGAAAATAAAGTGAATTGATTTGTTATTGTTCTTATCACGAACAAGCCTAATAAAGAGTTGAAATTGCCGTGAATTCAATATATGAGTATATGATCTTGTTATAAATTTTATAAATATAGTAGATTATTTCTTATTAACCTTTCCCTGGTTAGACTAGACGTCTGTCTTCTCTTTGACTTATATTTTTTAATTTAAGATTGTTTTTGATCTCACTTATTTTGAAGTGATATGATTAAATGTATATGTATATGTAATAGTCCTTGAGAATATTACTGAATTAAGAATTACATATATGTACATATCTTTATAGATATCTAACTTAATTAATCCCATTAAAGAAATAGGAATTTGAAATTAATATAATTTTGACTTAATAATTTAGCTTTTATTATTATGTACACTTAAGAGTCTTATTCTTTGACGTTTCCTTTAATGAATTAAATCTTTTATATTATTTTTGACTATATAACTTCACTAAAATACATAATTTTACTATACGACATTTGTACATAAGGAGATAAAATTCAGATACTTTTATCTTGAACAAGTTATTGATTTATATCCAAACTATTTTAAAATATTTCGTCGTATTCTAAAAATAAATCTCTAAATCCTCTTTTAGTGTTTCAGAACTTTATACTTGAACTACATTTTGTAAATTGTAATTTGATGGCAAACAGCGACAATATATCGTGTACAAACGGTGGCGTCGCGTGCTATAGCAGCGTGAATCTGTTTTCTCCTGATTTGTCTCCAATCATCTGGGCAAATGTGCAGCTTATCCATAATTAAATATTCCACCTTTATTAACCTAATGCCTTTCTCATTGAGTTCAAATCTGTTAAAACTATATTCTTGCAAAGTTTGTAAGCCTGTAGCTCAAATCTTCATTCGCCTAGGCTAGCTCCAGACGGACTCTAGTATTTCTTGTCAGTCTATGAAAATTTTATCTTATTAGTACTATTTTCATTTTATCTGCATATTTATAGATCTTCAAAATCTAAAACACAAAATTTGGGATGCGTCACTATTCAGAATAAACTTCTAAGTAAAAATTAAATACAGAGAAGTATCATTTAAAAATAATTTTAAACACCTGGAAATAAAGCTTAAATTGCCATATTTATCTTCTTATGTTAAGATCGGATTGAATTCTTTATTTTCCCAGTGGAAAGATTCGCATTTTTCACAATTACTTGGACGTTTTCGCGTTAGTCCATCTTCTTTGTCTCATGGTACGATTTCATTTGTGATACAAATTACGACATCGGATTCCTTTTGTTTAAACTGTAATCAAATTAGAGACGAGGCTGATGTGATGATCAGAATAATGAAAGGGTTTGTTGCGATGAAAAACCTTGCTTATACTTATTTTAAGGATAACTTATCATATAACAAAAGGTTGTTAGGTACGGTAGCCTAAAAATTTAAATTTTTGGTGGTATATACAGAAACAGACGCTTGTGTAAAAAAAAAGTATTAAAAGCACATATTTATTTTACATGATGATACTGATATATAAATAAATAACTTTTTATATTTTCACGTGTTTCTTTACATGTTATTACTATTAAATTATTATTCTTCTATGAAACAAAGACATTCTAAGGGGAGACATAGTCACACGTCCGCTGTCCGTTGTCAACACATAATAGCTAGAGGAAACTAATGTTACCAGTTACATAAAAACGCTAAAATTGCTTCAGAGACGTTATTCTCTGCACCTACATAATATGTAAAAGTCAACTTTCCTGCCTTCAAATAAAGACTAACTTTGTTGCTTGATATTTTAAAGTTATATGTAACTACTTTCTGGTTTAGACTTTGCATCTTAAAGCAGTCAAGCTACAGTGATGCTACTCCAATGTACGAGTAATGTAGGTACTGGCATTTAAAATATACTTTTTTTTAACGTAAAGTCTTAACTTTTATTTTATGCGTTGTTTTTATTTCGATTCGTTTTTGTTTTCACTTACATAAATTCCCGTAATTTTCTTAACAAAGCTCATTATTTTGCTAGGCCGAAATATGATTCGTAAAAAAACTAGATAAGCAGAGACATAATAAGCGAGGGGAATAAAATTAACCGCATATGCTGTATATCATATTACATGGCTCGTGCGCCTTCCCTAATTTCACTGTTTATATTCATTAAAAGAATGAGTTGTGTCGTCCGGGAGGGCTTGTTTATCTCGGACGGGACAAATTTGTGATAAAAAATTTAGCCTATGCGGAATCGCAGATTTTATACATATTCTATGGTTATGATGATGGTATTGTTTTTAATTTAGTCAAGGTAGCGTTAAACAAACAGAAATGGGAAACATAACGTATTTTGCACCGTGATTAATTAATTATCTTTTTAAAATAATATTATGCAGGAGACTAAAATATATTACTTTTATTTTTGTCATTTTTTAACATTTTTCATAGCTATAAAAGAAGGAATACACTGCAAAATCATATATTGGAAATCAAAAAGCCGCTAAGTTTTATGATAGAATTGTGTTAATTAAATATATACATAAACGCACTGCTAGTGCAAGGGAGAGAAATTTACTGTTTTAAAACAAGAGTCAATAAGTGTAGCCATTCAAAAAAATGTACAAACTATGTAGTAAGCAAATAACATTCAAATTAGGCAACGGCTAGTCAAGTAAAAAAATATGTTCTATATGTTGAATTTAGTAATAATTAAATTACGGAATATTATGATTTCATTAAAAAGACATTAATAACATAGTTTAAGATTGAGGGCAGGCTGAGTTAGATTGATATTTGATTTCCTATTACTTATACATATATCTGAAGAGCTGACTAGTATAAGTCCGTTAACGATATTAAAATGAAATTGTCAATATATTCTAGATGAGAGATATGTATTACTGAAATTTCAAAAGTAATATATCCAAATATCCACTAATTCGGTACTTAACTGAGTGGACTAAATTCAAATTTGATTACAACTCAATTCAGCAGGTGCATAAATATTCTTATGTTTTGAGGCTCTCTGAGTTGTCACATGTCGTTGCTTAACATCATTTTAAAGTTGTTTTGCTGGGTACAGGTACATAAAAAACCTATACTATTTCTATTCTAACCAGGAGAATTATCTGACCAGAGCCTGCAGTAAACACAGCCTTTTTAAGTTTTAAGTTTAATTATGTCGTAAATACAACCAGCTACTTCATTTGAGTCCTTATCGTTACATGTTCATTTCATGAATAATAATTTTAAATAAATAATACATAAAACAGCTTAAAACAATCTACAGTTGAGTAAAACTTAGTCTATTAAAATAGTTCAGGGAAGTTATTAAATTTTAGGGAACTGAAATAAGTGAAATTGCCATTAAAAATCATTAAATATGTATAAGAAATAAAAACACAGATAAAACTCTAAAACATTTTTTATTACTTAGACAGCGCTTTCTATAGCAAAAAGATTGCTGGAAAGTATTTTACTTGACAGCTAAAGTGAAGGCAATCAATTGCTCACCACCTTGGCTGGCATATCTTGGTATATAAAAGAAAATGAACCTTAAATGTTTAACTTAAATCTTAAATAATTCAGTTTTATATTTTTTGATTCAGAATTCATTTGGAATAAATTTTACTGAGTGTATATTACGATTCAAAGAAACTTATATAATTGAGCATGAAAACTAAACTGATATAACATTCGAAAACCACTCGAGTTATGAATAACAATCAGCTTCTAACAATAATATCGAACGGAACTGTATTATAAATCAAACAACTGTTAACCGGTGCACCGAATTTCGGGATAAAGTTGCTACACCCACCATATGAAACAAGCGGATAGCGTACAACGGATTTATTTCCTTTATGTTTTAGATATTTATCATATTACAAATAGTTTTATTTATATGCCGATATATTTATATTATTATGTTAATAAGGAGTTTAAGAGTAACTTATTTTTTACGTTTTATTATAGAGATAAAAAGAAATTGAGGTTATTACGTAGTACAATAATTTATTTTCGGTATCGCTGGATCTTGTCACGATTGGAGAAAGGTTATAATGATATTTCTTAATTTGTTTTTGTAAGTATCTCACGAAATTAAACTTATTACCCTAACATTTTTTGTAAAGAGTATATAGCTTTGGCTCAATTTGTTATTTAATTTTGATACAGAAAAGAATGAATTATAATATTTATATAGGAGGAACGTATTAAAAAAATATATATGTGTTATCAAAGTGGCATATTATGATAAGTTATTTCGTGCCGTAAACCTATCAAAATTAAGACATTTAAATTCTTTTTTCTTGAATTGCTGTATACTTGAAAGTGTGATTAAAACGTGCATTCGATTTTATCAATTGTGGTTTTAATAAATTTCGTTAAAGTGAACACTTCAAAAAGTCTATACTTTGGCCTTTCCGTGTGTGGTGTATGGCTTAATTCCCACTTATTTTTACTTTGCACCGCAACAAACCGAATTCCTCCTCTCATACTGGTTTAAAACGGTGCCAACTATTTCGAAAACTACCCCTTTGATCTGGCGTTCGGCGACCGCAATCCACGATATATCTCTAGATGAGCATTAAGCAAAAATATATTTTATTTAATACTCTAATTATATTCACTTCCCAGTAATACATGTTGACCCGGAGTAATGAACAGAAAAAAGTCATCAGAGATAATATTGTGTCTGCATGGTGATTGATGAACGCTATCAAGGATTTGTTTAATACATCACTCTTACAGAATAGCATTTTTGTAAGATATATATTATAATAAACAACTACATATTAAGTTAATCATGAGATCCTGATGTCCTAACAATAACCTGTTTCTTAGGAGTGAAAGGGAAATATTTATAATATTATCTCTGTATACGTCATTTGATGAATAATAACTTCGTTCAATAAATATAATCACGTGTATCGAAGCTAGATTCCAAAGAAATAACAATAAAACCTTCCAGCAGTTTTGAAAAAGACAGCTGTATTCACTGAACTTTAATTTGAAAGTTTAGTAATTTTACTTGAAAGTCTTAATCCTGCTCGAAAATTTTGTAATAATATTATTGAGTTTTAATTAAATAACGGTCACATATATACTGAGAATTCGATCTCTTTGGTTTGTCTTCAATTTCAGTATCAATTATAAAGTATAAGTAAAAATACTACTATACTGAGATAGAATAAAAAAAGAAGCCTGCAGTGCTGTCTTGGTCTTGAAAGTTTACCGAATCAAGGCTTTCATTTCTTATTTTAAACTATTGGTAACATAAACCCTAACTATTAAACTAGTTTTGAAATATATATAATTACATCAGAAGTATTATATGCCAAGTTGAAAAATTCTTATATGATTTATATATGCTTAAGAGGTGCGGCGCTTCGTATTTAAACGAAACTTCACAAAATAAAAAAAATATTAAGGTAATGAGTATTTTTTATTACTTACGTTACTTTATTTACTTATTATTTTATTTTTACATTTTCAGAATGTTTTGATTACTTTACATTAATGACCAATGGTAAATGAGCTCAAAGTGCCTGTTAATAAGTCTTGCATTTGTCATCAGACTTGCTGACATAATAAAACCGAATAGTCATAAACGAAAACCTTAGTTTCATTTTAAATAATTAATTATGTACTCACTTTAATCTCCGATATCATAAAAAATATGTCATACTTATATTGTCACATTGTTGACACGATTTTGTTTTTAAGTATGTATTGACTTTTATAGTTTAATTATGACGGGCACGAGGTTTTTCCACGAACAGAATTATTTTCACTAATCTATTATAATGCCCCAGACTATGATCCATACACAAATCTAAAATTTCCACTTGGGCTCCCCTGCTATAAAGGATACCTTTATAAGAATACAACTTTCACCAATAGAGCTAAATAGTTTACGAAGCTAGACGTGGTAATTTTTATGATAATAAAGTTACTACCGTTTCTTAATAAATCGCTTTTAATTTCATTTGTTCTGTTTGCATAAAGTTCGTTATTGCATATAAGGATTAAAGTCAAGAAATGAAACTATCAAAGCACGTAAGCGCGATGATTGGGTAAATGGGCGCTCAATTGGATACCACTTGTGGTCACGCGATAGTAGCCAGTAAGCAAATATAATTGTAAACAATGAACCTAAATGAGCGGTTGTGTGAGTTAAATATATTTCTAATTATTAGATCCGATAATGAATGTACCACCAGAAGTAAAGTATACGATCGTTTTTTTTTTCTACCATTTTAATTTTCTTATGTTAAAGAATAAACTCAATTTTTCTTTATTATTCTGTGACTTTTGACATTGATTTGATTGATTTATTAATTATTATTGATTTAATAATGTATTCCTAGTATACGAGTATATTGGGAAAATAAATTCAATTTTAAACAGTGTAACAGTTTAAGTTTTGCATATAGTATGTAGAAACAATTAGCAAACATTAGGAAAAGAATAAGGTTCGGCTCAATTTATTAGCAATTAAACGAAACACGCTATATTATTTACATCGTAAATTGCATGATAGAGTCACGTTTCGGGCTTACGCTAAGGGTTACATTGACCTCATTCGATTCTAACTATTGAATTTAATGAATTCATGTCTTATTGCTCCTTTTATTTGAACACTGATCACACATAAAAACATTTTGGGAGCTAGCCATATTTTAATAATATTTTTCCACTACAGAAAGTCCAACTGAAACTATTGAATGCGAATAAATAAGAATAAAATTATAATAATAATAGAAGAAATCCATTACAGATAAGGAAGTAACTCACCTGTCACATGTTTTTGTAAAATCTTATCTTAACATTGCCTCCCTAGATCCATTTGGTGACTCTTTATCTAGGTTCCGTAAGAAAATTTTAGAATTATTGGCAATTGATTGTTATTGTTTCGTTATGTATTTTTTTTAACTCTTTTTTTTGCAAATTTCTTTTCTTAAGTATATATTTTTTGTGTAACTTTTCAATTAGCATATGTTTAAATTTGTAAATGTACATATTTTTATCGTGTAAGCTCGTTTTATATCCACTATCATTGCATGAGGTATTTTCCTTTATAGGTAATACATTTAGTTTTAAGCTATATGTTGTTATTGTTTCTATTATTGTGTTGAAGTATTTACTCCTGGAGGATCTTAATAATAAATAAATAAATTACAGCTAATAAAGCAGGAGTTATAAAAGGTTTTACTGGATTTAACAAGTTTTTTATTGTTCAGTTATTGTCATCCACCGCTTTCATTCATTAAGATTAATGTAGGAATAAAAGTTAAACTAATTACATTTTCTATCATTCATTTTTATCGTGCAACTTTTGTGTTGACAAAGTGTTTTTATGTTCTTTGTATAAATTATGTTTTTAAGGTTCATTATAACAATCAAATAACTTATACTACTTAATCACCAAGTGAGAAGGTAACGAAACACAATTTTATTGTACTCAACTGTTAGGAATTTTTGATATGTAAATGTAAGAAATAATTTAATATTAAATAATCGCATCTAAAATCTGAGGTTCTTACGTGACCTCTATCGTATTGCGATGAAATATTAATTTCCTAGGATAAAACTCGTAAGCCAAATGGTATTATTGTATTTAATTTATGAATCAAATTAAAAGTATGTGTTGTAATTAATAATGGTTTAAATATTGCTAATAATAATAGATATTAAAGCGAAGAGTTTTCCTTGTGTAAAGACACAATTTGTAGCTATTTTTGAACCAGAAGACTACAACTACATCTAAGTGTTACTTAATTTTCCTCTCACTTGGAACAATTTTCACATCGTCGTGACCGAACCTCTAGATTGGTTTTCAATTTTTTTCGATTAAATACACTCTTATTAACTAATTATTGTACGTGATGTGAAATGTAAGCTACTGTTGAGTCATTCTGTTCAATTTAGTAAAATATTATTAATACTTAAATAGTGTAATAATATCGATAATTCTTAAATGTAGTGGTCAAATTTGTATTCCATATAAAATTTTGGAATTATTTTGTGAAAATTTAAATATAAGTGACAATTTTTTTTAAGAATTTTGTATTTTAGACCGATGATTATATTTCTATACAACAATATAACTGTGTTGGTAGTAGGGATCGACTTTAGCATGTAATAACATAAAATAAAATTACCGCTAGTGCTCATATCATTAAGTCTATACATGTTCATATATGAAATCATTATCATATTCAATTGTCTGACCTTCCAGCGGTTAGAAAACTGTCGCCTCTCGTGCATGAGGGCGCAGGTTCAATCCCGGCAAGTACCAATGTGATTTTTCCGAGTCATATGTATTTTCTACGAGTATTTAGACACCACTGACAGACGGTGAAGGAAAACATCGTGAGGAAACCTGGACTTTCATTTATAAATTTGAAATTTAAAATATTTGAAATCATTAACACGATTATAAATTTGAAATCACTAACCCATCTTGAGCAAGCGTGGTGATTAATGCTCAAACCTTCTCCATGTGAGAAAGAGGCTTTTGCTCAGCAGTGGGCTTTGATAGGCAGATGGCGACGATGTTCTTTATCAAAATAGATTTTTTTATGTAATGTTTCTTTATATATATGTAGAAAAGGAATAAAAAGAACGGTTATAATATTCTGCTAATATTTCAACGAAAGTGTCTTTTTATATTGTTTTTAAAAGTAACCCAATTGTGGCTTTACGATGTCTATTAAATCAAAATAAATACCTTTAGTCAACAAAGTTTAAACAAAATCTTAAGATCTGAACATTCTAGTCGTATTAAAAGGCTTGTTAAGGAAATAAGTCTACTATATAAAAATAAGTCCGATTTTCCTTCCTGACGCTATAACTCCAGAACTCACGAACCGATTTCCACAGTTTTGCATTCGTATGAAAGGTCTCGGGCTCCGTGAGGTTTATAGGAAAAAAATTCACGACAAATTTTAACTGAAAAGCGGGAAAATCTTTTCACGTTTTCGCAATCTCTGATACATAACATGTACTACAAATCAATATTTTAAGTAGATGGCGCCGGTGCATGATACATTGTTTGACAGCTAGGTACATATTGTTCTCTGCTCAGTTAATTTAATGCGACAAACCAGTATTGTGTCTGTGGTTAATACTCTTAAAAACCTTTTAGTATTTGCGGGATCATTTCAAAAAATCATTGTTTTTCACGCTTCATTCATACTTTACGTGTTCACGACTTGGAAAACCATCCGTTGTGTTTGTGTTAACGTTAGACCAAAAAACAAAAAATGTGGTTTAACAAAGAGCACTTCAATGAAACGGATAATTTGCGGACACTTCAGTATTTACTTTGAATTCACTTTCATTTACTTAGAGAAGTTCAACTAAATAACATTTTATATTTGTAATCGAAATAAATTCATTACTATTGTGAAACGAAATAAAAATTTTCCTTTTCAAATATAAAACAAAAAAAAATCTTCATCTTTTAATCACCAAACGAAATGTTACATAAAACGAAGCTTTCTGGTGGCGATATGGAATTCGCCGGAGTGACTAGTTTATATACACATATATACATAAACAAAATATCAAAATGTTTGTGTTTGTTTAACTTTCTGTTAGTCAAACCTTGAAACATGGGTGGAGATAGCAAAACAGCTTGTATATAAACTATTATGTTTAACTGAATGTACATTTCAATTTGATATAAACTGAATACATAACATTTTAGTGTACGAAAGTTTTTTATTAATTGAAACAGAACTACAACAAAGTTAGTTGCAAAATGTAACAAATATCCAAAATGGCTGTCAGAGGCTATCAAACCAAAACACATGTGCTATTGAAAGAGTTCTGTGTTTGGCGCAACTGTACATTGCAGTTGAGGTTAGCCAAAACGTTTTATATGGAAGTGTCGGCAGGCTTAATAATTTAATTACAGAAATACAATTTACTTTGTTGTTTAAATTATTAGTGATTATTTATTGTGTTAATTTTTTTAAAATGTTGCTATAAGGCACTTAATGTTCATGATTAAAACGTTAACAATGCTTGAAGTTAAGCTTGGATAATCCGTTTTATGTTGTTTCCTTAGTAATAAAATCTAGCTAATTATTTTAAACTCTACGCCATTCAATTAAAAAAATCTTAATATTCACAGAATTATTTTGATTTTAAAGAGCAATGAAAAGTATCGGATTAATGTATAATATAATAAAAGTACATGAATGCTACGAAAATTCAGTCCAAATCGGTGGAACCATTACTGTGAAAACTCATTTTTATTATTGCTTGGACGCCATTTTAATTTTCTCTGGCTTCAGACCGGTGTTTCGACAATTATTACTACTTTATTTTACTTGATATTTTTTTGCAACATCGGTCGAAATTAACTTTCATGGGTCGCTACGATACCGTATACCGTAGTATCTGTAGAATGCAGTCATGTGTATGAAATCTAAATATCAGAGGGTATTAACTGTGGTAAATCATATATTTTTTGGAATCTTGACTTACGTCTCAGTTTTAAATCCAGCTTATAATTTATCCATTTTTTTAAGCACATATCATTTATTATTGTCTGAACGCAATCTTAAAGTCCATGAGAGTAAAATCAAGAGCAAACAATATAATATTATATAAAATAAACGTTTACTTTTGTAATTGTAGATAAATTGAACTACACGGCTTAATACTGTTTTTATCGAAACGCAGTCTCCACTCTGACAGCTTTCGATTCTATTGATTCTCTGCTCGACTGTAGAAATGACCAGACCATTGCCACTTCACGCTACTTTTTCACATACTCTGTCTTGTCTTTAGTTTTCTCGTTTAACTATAGCTCTATTTAGTACCCGGTTTGCCAGAGAAACTCCAAGAATAACACGCTCTGAGTGTACTCGAATTTGTGAAAATCCCTGTCACATCCCTGTCCAAATACATGGTTTTAAAGCTCTGGTTTACCAGAATTTGCTATACGACCCAAAAATGTGACGTAAGTTTCTGAACGCCCCAAACTTACATATATTCTTCTGACGGTTTCCTTTTTTAACTTCACAAAAACCTATCTTCATGGATGTCTCAAACTCGGAACTCATGACTATTAGCAGAAATTTAATTTTATCCAGGCTTATACATGGACCCATCTGTCTTGAAGAATTGATTAAGTTCTTGCAAATAGATGAAAAATAAATGTTCGAAAGTGTTTTATTCGAATCTTACTAAAGTGTTCCAAAGTTGTTTTCTAAAATATTCCTACAAATCTCCATCTTAATATTTATCAATCTATGGTACTGAGGCCATAAGATGTTGTAATTAAAAAAAAATTAATTGACATTAAAGAATATCAACAAATATTGTTGGTATATAAAATTGGTTATCTATCAAAATTATTCAGTGCACGTGACGTTATATTGAAATTTGTGTGGATATGTTTTAAGACATAAAGTAAAATAAAGTCTCCAAACACTGATGTTTCGAAAGATCAATTCACCAACGTGGTCATAAATTTTAAACTACTGACCCAATTATAATTTACACATATTATTTGTGATCATCAATTAATTATTTGTGACCCATGCGGGAGTTTTTTAATTTAACGAGATCGTGGTTCTATCTAATATTTTCAGGTAATCTTAGAGTTAACATAAGTTTCATTTAAATCTTAGAGTTATTTGTTTCATAGTGCCATTTTGAAACATTTTACTAATTTGATACGGTAGCATAAATTTCCTCAAAATATAAGTAATATCGCATTTCAGATTTGATTTCAGGTTAATGTTTAAATCACTGAAGTATTAAAATAAACGGCAGTGTCCCAAAAGAACTGTATCAGACTTTAGCAAAATTGTGAATTTAGATCATGCATATGTATAAAACGAAGTTGTTGACAGCTACGTATACCTGGGACAAACGGTCCAGTTAGGTAAGTCCAACTTCGAGAAAGAGGTCAATCGTCGAATCCAACTCGGCTGGGCTGCTTTCGGGAAGCTACGCAGAATCTTCTCGTCCAGAATACCGCAGTGTCTCAAGACAAAAGTCTTCGACCAGTGTGTGTTGCCAGTGCTAACATACACTGAGACGTGGCCGCTCACGATGGGCCTTATTAGAAAGCTCAAGGTCACTCAAAGGGCAATGGAGAGGGCTATGCTCGGAGTTTCACTGCGTGATCAAATCAGGAATGAGGAGATCCGCAGAAGAACGGGAGTCACCGACATAGCCCGAAGAATTGCAGTACTTAAGTGGCAGTGGGCAGGGCACATCGCTCGTAGAACCGATGCCCGATGGGGCCAACGGGTTCTTGAGTGGCGACCACTAGCCGGAAGACGCAGTGTGGGTAGGCCCCCAACAAGGTGGTCCGACGACCTGGTGAAGGTCGCGGGAATCCGCTGGATGCGGGTGGCACAAGACCGGTCGTCGTGGAGATCCTTGGGGGAGGCCTATGTCCTGCAGTGGACGTCTTTTGGCTGATGATGATGATGATGATGATATGTATAAAACATTATATCATATTGCATGGATTTATAGAAGACGTATTTAGTTATAAAATTATTACTATCTTTCAATGAGATGAACCAAGTTTTACATATTTTATCTTACCATTTTATTATAAGTTCATCATGTGTGCTATTGTTAAAATGTTATATAAATATGTTCTTCTGCGGGCAAATTGATTTGGTAATCATATATAATCATGTAGTGAGTTCTGTTATTAAAAACCATAGTTGATAAGCAAAAGCTATAAAAAATGTACAAACTAATCAACTTTATTAACATAAACTGCATCGGAGAACTCAATTGATCTTAATTACTGTATAGAAACGATCGATGGTGTATTGAAACTTGATACGGAAGCCTTAACGCGAATAGACGGGATAATCCAACAGTAATGACACCTCGACGACTGATTCTGTTTTCACACGATACACATATCTTGTTTGAAGATTTGACACATAGTTTTATTTTTGCAACGTATAACCTTAATAAACTTCTTATTATTCCAAGTTCCCAGGAATTTTTGTAATGATGTTTGATGTTAAAAAATATTTGTATTAAATAATTTTGTCTTAAAATAATTTGTAACATATAATCTTAAAAAAATATATATTGAAAGATGATAAATGGTGAAACTAAATTAAATAAAACTAATTTAAATGTAATCAGGTCAAGTAATATCACTTTAGGCTATAAAATCAGCTCGTAACGATCCTAGTATTATGCAGAAACACGGTCAGGTTGAACCCTATAAGCAATGCTAACGCTGGTTGTGTATTCAACAACTTCAGCGCTTCTATGTCAATTAAGACTTAATATGTTTAAATTAATAAAAAATGTGACAGTTATTCCATATAATCTAACGAAGAAATAATAAGACAAGGAGTTTACAAAACTTTATCTCATTAAGGGAATAAAATAATAATTTATTTATTTTATTTTGTCCACAAATCCTCTATTTTCGAATATCGTTCCAGCCTCTTGTTTGTTGGTTAAAAATAACGTCACAAAGTTCTTGTTTTGTCTCTCTCTCTTTCGTCGAACCCTCATAAAAAACAGAAATCAAATAATCTCGGATGGTAAATAAAGGAATTCTGTTAAAGCCACTTTTTACAGCTGTATAAAAAATCTTTAATATAAAACCGTGATTATTATTTTATTACAATATGAACCTTAAACTTTTTGTATCCTATCTAGTCCACTTCGGTAAACACGAAGTAAATATATTTAACCCTCTTTTTCTGTACTTTTTGGGAATTACGGAATCGATTAACAATATAATACTCAACTGAAATTTAGAATAAAATATTGTCCAACCAATGTTACGACAGAATTATAGTGATGAATTATAAAGAATTAATTATAAAGTAAAATTAATAAATAATTAAATTTTTCCAAACATAAAAAAAAAGATTCTTATGGGTAATACTTAGTTGAAAGGTCACAATTTCTAAAACACTCGTTTTAATGTAGAAGCTTAATATATCTATTTTTAAGTTTTGATCTTTTCCAAAGACTTTGTTAATAAGATTATTATAAAGCATAAGTTCAACAAAAATAAATTTAAAATTTAACTTAATAAGAATTATTTTATTTTATAAAAATGTTCATTCTACGTATGAATTATATGTATATACATATTTTAATTGTTTATCAACTGTGAAAGATGTTTAAACGGTACCCAAACCTATATTTTGGAGAACCTATATTTTAATGAGACGAGCTGTTAACGTGTAGTTTTACTTTAAGAACTTTATGATATCGATGGAGAGGTTAATGTACCTTGAAAAAATTATATTAAATTTAAGTTCTATTGTTTCATTATCAATATTAAAAGGAATCTTTTTTATATTTCAATATATCATTTAAGCAGTATTATATAAAAATTAATTGTTGCTCTAAATGTTTACAATTGTCGCTAAAAGTTATTTTTAATTTGGTAACCGTTTTTCAGAGTTCATTATTTGAATCCTGAATCGTCACGACAATCTACTAACGTTTCCGCTTATACGTGGCTCTATAACGACAAAATAAGGTTTTCATTTCACCCACGAAGGAGACAAAAAGGTATCACATCTATTAGGCTCATAAATTTTATTGTACGGAGTATTTGTGTTTATATGTAGTACATAGTAATTTTGAATACAGAAATAATTTCTTTTTATATCTTTACATAATATATATTTTAATGTAATGGTAGATATTTTTAATAAGTTTGAGATTTTTTATAAATTATTTGGATAACAAATTAAACAGAATGCCCAATAAAATAGATCTGCCCATAACCTGTAACCGTCAAACGTTTGATTGATTGTTATTATAGGTACTAGTTGTGCGTTATACATATACTCGAAGTTTAAGAAAATTAGTTCCTTTCCTTCCTTTAGACCTTGTGTAAATTAGTTCGATCCTTAATTCAAAGTCGCACAGCTTACACAACAGCAGTCTAGTTTGTTTGTGTTAGTAATTTACTGAACGCCACTGACTCTTGATATAGGTAGCCTCGTTGGGCATCGCTTTGTTTATGGTTTTCAATGCCAGACGACTTGTCCGTTATTTGTTTTTTTTTTTTATGTGAAAGGTGGCAAACGAGCAGACGGCCCACTTGATGGAAGGTGGTTACCGTCGCCCATGGACATCCACAACATAGGGATAGGGAGAGGTGGGAATAAGGAAATGTTAGGAACGGGTGGGAATAGGGAAAGGGCAACCGGCTCTCTCACTCATCGGACGAAACGCAGCCACTAAGGCCTCGGCCTCGAATTTTGCGGGCAGCGGAGCGGCGGCGGCGCCGGCACGGAAACGCATACATTACTCCAAAATAGCGGGCAGCGGGCACCGCTGTATTCGAGGGTCGGTCCATTTGATTATACGCGTAAGATCCTGCCGCTCCCGCTGCCGCTCCGCTGCCCGCAAAATTCGAGGCCGAGGCCTAAAGGCTACTTCACGCCGATCTTCTGTGAGAGGGTGGTACTTCCCCGGTCGAGCCAGCCCATGTTCGAGCTGTAGTAACTGACTACAGCTAGGCTCTACCACCTATAAAAATGTTGTGATGTTTTCTATTTTTGGTTTTAGTTTATTGAGTGAATTGATAAAGTTATTTGTTTGTATCATTAGTTTAATTATGTGTAACGTGAATAAATTTTACATCAAGTGATTGCGGTATTGATTTCATGAACAAAGTCAAATTTTGACATGTAAGACTTTGGTTGTAATAGTTTAGTAGTCATTTAAATGGAATTAATATTTTCGATTTTCCAGCCATATTTTATTATTAAAAAAAAACTACATACTCCCGACGTTTTTGGTTACCTCGTGATCACAGTTGCCCCAACGTAACCAAAACGTCTTGAGTTTGTATTTTAAACCCGAAAATATTAGTGTCTTTAATTTCTATATCAAATTGTTTTATTATTTAACGTTTTATTGATTGTTTACATTAGTATAAACAAAATCATTTCTATTTTCAACTAATGGGTCAGAATTCAGCTTACCATAAGGTAGATTATGAAATTAACATTGCGGTCATAAAATGTGAAATACAAAAAATATATATGACATGAAATAACAAAATAGTAAAGCAAGTTATTGCTAGGCTTTACATGTTAATTTAGTTTAAAAAGGAGAAAATTTTCAATTCGTTTGTATGTTTGTTACGCGATGGTTCATAATATTTTGATTCGTTTATTTCCTTCAGCATGCGCTTTTGAGGACATTCAATACACGTACATGTTTTACGTAGGCGTAACATTATAACGTACACGTAGAGTATAGCAACATCACTGAATGGATAAAATATCATATTATAAATGATGTTGCTGTCTCCTCGGAACGAGCACCAAGCCATGGGAACCAGAATATACCTGATACCGCACAAACTATGGAATGGGATGGCTATCCTAATATTGGACTTAGGTATAGATTAAAAGTTTTCATATGTTATTCTTATTACAATGTATATATACGTCAGTTTCATAATTTTCCTGGAATCTCTGATTGCCATTCTACATATATAGTTCGTGTGCTTGCTAAGAAAAAATTTAAAATATTTTATTTTTATTACATATGTATAATAAAAATAAATATTCATAAGTAACAAATTCATCTCCGTATCATATATTTTATAGATAGTCATTTCTTTCCGACGTTATAAAAACTACCATATAATTTAAACTGCTACATCAACGTCTAGAAATAGGTTTTAGTTTTGTTTTGCAATTTTATTATTATCTAGCTTTAACCTGCTATTTTGCCACCGTGAATATCAGAGTTACGGAGACAAATGGATGCAATGTGTTTAAGTAAGCGATTTGTTAACGAACTGTCAGCTTTAACTATAGTCTGTATCACTTGACCTTATACACCATAATTATAACTGTTTTACCTTGATCCCGCAGAAATTTTGGCCTAAATTATATGATATAATGTGTTATACTAATATTCAAGCTATATTGTTGTGAAGTTTCATCAAAATCTCTTTTTCAGTTTTGGTTTTAGAAAGCAATACTTATACTTTTTTTTTTTACTTGAACTTGAACGCCAAACACGCCGCTCTTACCCTTAGCCTATGTTACCCAGACGCCGGTTCCCCACCGACGCCCGGAGGCTTCCTCACTGGGGAAAGCAATACTTATACTTTTTTTTTATCGAGGAGAATCTTTCAAAGACTTCCCGCCGCGGGGGGAAACACCGAGGGGGCGTGTGGGATTTCCACCCACTAAACTCCTCGGCGTTCTCTGCGCTGTACGTAGGCTAGTGAGCGGGAACGGCAAGCCATACTTCCGCTCACTACGCACGAGTCCCATGGACTCCGTCTTCGGCAGGGGTTACAGTGGCTTCACCACACTTCCCCTCCGACTTCAGAGCTGCGTGCCGGGAACGCCAAACACGCCACTCTCACTCCAGCCTATTTTGCCCGGACGCCGGTTCCCCACCAACGCCTGGAGGCTCCTCTCACTGGGGAGGCATTTGGCGAGCGTAGGCCCGCTGCCTTCTACCCAGCCTTCGTCGACGCAAGCAATACTTATACTAACATAATTGAAGATAGCCTCACAAATATTCGCGTCTATAATATTAGAAAGATTTAGATTGCATAACAAAGTTTTAATATATTAATAATATTTTTTACTTTAGTTCGATTTTTTTCTAAACTCTGATCTTAATATTATTTCAATAATAAAAAAATATAGTCATATATTAATATCGACATTATTTTCACTGCTCTATTTTTATTTGAACATTTCAAAACCAGCTGGAACTAACGTAACGGCATTACGTATTTTCATATGCTCGCAGCTTGTATTCATTTCCGAACTCTAACATAGCACTAGTTTTTGTACGGGGAAATAGTTGCTAAGTAGTATTTTGTTTAATATTATGCTGATTTTTATAGAAACCGAATAATTATTTATTAAAAAATATTTTTTTACGTGTATCGGTTAATATTTGAAGTTTTTTTAAACTAGTTATTTCAAAATATTTATATTATCTTCCACATCAATTTGTCAGCAATTTTAAATATAGCGAAGTTAAGTTAATTTGCTTGCAAAAACCACGCCACCAGGACGCTTAATATTAATTATAGCTAAAAATTCACCCTTCATTTAATAAAGTTTAAAAATGAAGCTGGCGCGACTTTTCCGATAAAAAAAATCATTTAAGGATTAAAATTTTGTGTAGAAAAAATATATATGGCGCTTGTACAATTATAATTAATGGATAATAATTAATGATTTCAATTATTGAAATCCTTAAGGGTCTCTGTAGTTATATTCCTAAATAGAAATTGGGAGCAAATAACCTTTTAAATTTATTTTATAATAATCTAACCTAAAAAGAATTTAGGGATTTGTTCGCTGTTACATTTGAAAAACGAGCATAAAAAAAACTACCACCCCTATTTGATGTGTATTTAATTAATTTTTAAATATTTGAAAAATCTTTTGTCACTCTCGTATTAAAAGGGTATGTGATACCTAGAACAAGGAATATCCAGTAATACAGAAGTATCCTTATGATTGTACATAAATAAAAGACAAAAACATTTGCTAAGCCTACTTGTCCTACAAAATGGCTGGAGCCAGTATTTATAGTTTTCAAATACAGGTTGGTCCTTAAATATTGCCGTTACAGAATAACAATGGTTTAGTATTATAAGGAATTATAATCAGTCATAAAAGTCATTGTAAGTATTGTAGTATATTATAATTAGTACGCCACGGATGGCGCCACTTGTAACATACATATGTATGATGTGGTTATCATGAGAGGTGAGAACGATTGTTCTCAACCAACAATTTTTTTTTAAATTGTTATAGACTAAATTTTTGTCTTTGGTTATTTTATAACATTTTAATTAAAGTTCACAGAATTTATAAAGCATACATTCTTTAAAAAATATAATTATTACCACATTATTTCAGTATTTTTTATTTTATATATATTTTGTATATATATGTATAATTCTACATAGTATAAGAATGTTTTCATTGAACTCATCCGATTGAAATATTTTTTTTGTGTACATTTTTGGGAGCCAACAAAGATGGCCCTGCTGGCTCTACGGTCACCATTTAGTCTATTTAAGAGGTTACTACGTGTACTATTTTCACAACCTTCATACATTTCTCTCTGAAAACAAGTAAGATATTCACGCACACGGAGTCTCGTGTAAAAGCTAGTATTTATATAAATATTTATGGGTTTATCCTTTTTTCTTGGGGCTTTAGGCCTTATTTAAAAATAAGTTTTGAAAATCATACTACTACAATAATATAAATTTTCTTACTGTAAATCTTCGTAATATTATTTAGGAAATGCTTTTATCTCATATTGTTGAGTGCATAAAAGAAATAAGAAGCACACAAATTAATTATAAGATCGAAAAGTCCGAAGATGAGAAAAGTCGGATGAACCTTAGAATAGAATCTCACTATTTCGATCGGTATTATTTAATACGTTCAGAGGTGAAATTTTATATTTGTCATAGTTGTCAGATTTTTTTTTAGAACTTTAAACATTCGCATTTTTAACATCATATAGATTAATATACTGGTAAGTTCTTATATATAACTGGTTACTGATGTCGTCCGTGCTTCTTCCTTGCATATATTTTACGGATTTGACAGTATTCTGAGCGTGCTCTCACACACGGCTTTCAACTTTGTCGGTTCTGTCACTTGAATAAACGGATTTGATGTATGTAAATATGAGATGTTTGAAATAGCAAACATAGCTGTCTTATCATTGTGATGTAATGTTTATTATATCGATTATAATCTGCCATTCTATCTTTTAACCTGCAGTACATGACGATCGTATATTTTACATTAATCCTTATCTATTCCCATCTTTAATTATTTTAAAGTCAATATTAAGTTATAAGTGTAGTTATTATAATTAATTTTTAACTTTATCGATAATATATTAAGAATTGTCAGTTCCTGAATATTTAAAGGTTTTTGTATCAAGACTGAATTATTTTTTTCTAATGTGTGCTACTTCGCAGAACATATGTATATACGTTACCATTAATGATAACTTTATGATTGGCAAATATTGTTTTCTTAACTACAACTGTATTAAAAAGAAGAGCTATATTAAGCACCGTTGAGGAGACCTGAGTTCCTCTGTTAGTAATTTAAATAAAAACTTTTGTTTTCTCACATTATTAGAAAACTTAACTTGTTAGCAATTCATTGAATCTTAAAAAAAATAATTGTAAAAGTCTGTTTAATATTACTCGTACAAATACTTTGCCACCTTACTTCCAGGATAGCGAATTTCACACTTGAATAAACGTTAATGAAGGCAATTTCATGACGGTATTTCGTCAAAATATTGCATTTTGTAGTAAAAGTTGTGAAATACCTTAACTAGTTATTTCATAACATAATGTTTGCGTGATTTTGTATTGAACTTTTTAAACAAGCATCTGAACAATTCCAAAGTAATTCGGAATTTAGAAATGAAGCACGCAAATACAAAGATATACTGGAAATGGAGTATTACATATAAGTAGGCAGTTAGTTATAAAATGAACCGTTTTATAAAATAGATATTGAATGAAAATTTAATTCAATACGTCAAGGTATTTGCTTCAAATGCTGATTTGATAAAAAAACTTATATGTTATTATTAAAAAAAATTACTTTCATTAAATATTATTTAAAAAAATAATAATGTTAAGTATATGTAATTTAACTATATATTATATTAGATTATAATTCTGGTAATAGCAAAGAAGGAGCTTTAAAAATAAATTATACGGCTAAATGAAACTGAATAATTAACAAATATTTACAGGATAGAAAATCTTACCAACTAATGTATTAATAAGTACAGCCTTTTGTATGCTTATTAATATCAAATGTTTAATATAATAGTATTAATTAGTGTTTTCTACTTCATCTTAATGGACCTCGAAGTTGGTTTAGTAAAGAAACAACGTTTCTGTAAAAAAATGATACGGTAAACATCGTCATCTTTCAAATTTAAGAGATTTGTCAAAATATAACTATTACCCGTATTCAAAATAGTAATTAGGATCAATTGTAGCAAGCGTGCATACAAACATGTAATTATTTCTAACAACACACTTTTCTATAAAGTAAAATGGTGTTATGTAATTAGATTAATTTTATCCTTTTTAGCCCTTTTTATATTATTGTGCAGTTCGCGCATTCAACAGTAAATTAGAATTAATATCAATTATAATTTAAACCAACTAACGTGGATAATAATCATCGTATATTTCTTTCTGTGCTGCTATAATATATCGAATGTTACATTTTTATTTATATATTTTTTTAGGATAGGGACTTTTATTACGGTCACTTAAAAGAAACTCTGTGAACATATATTCGCGACAGCTAAATGGTATGTGCGACATTTATGTATATGTAAGCTTGAATTATTGTTGAACCTCTATTAAGTTATAGGGCAATAAAAGGTTTCCGGATAATATCACGATTAGATTTCCAGAAGGAAACACAATATATCCTATGTGTCCAAGTTGTTAGAGTTAAAAGACATCATAATAATATTATCACATTATCATTTTATAGAATTTTATTACATATGATTATATTCATACAAGACGTAAAACTTTGTTATGAAAAAAAAATAACCAACATTAAAAATTTTAGTTCTTATTAAAAAAATGTCATTATATATTTTAATGTATTTATAAATTCGTAATAAATTAAAAGAATCTGCAATTTGATTCAATTCATTTCTAAGGACAAAATCGAGGGAAAAATGGGGTGCAGATAAATAAAAAGTATTAAAACAATAGATATAATTAATTATTATTATCAATCAACAGGCAGTATCTGTGTTACGGGACAAGTAAGACAATTGTTATGCAGTGATCCCGCGGGAACAACATTTTAAAGATCAACAAACTCAATACATTCATACACATTAATACATCATCTAAAAAAAATAATTTCAAGAAATAATTTAAATGAATTAACCATTCCATATTTTGATGTGGAGTGCAGTATGATAAAATAAAGTCCTTATTTGATTTAAACTCGTAAACTTTAAAGCCCATCCAGAATATGGTGTAATTTAAGCCAAATTTAACTTGACGTGTTCTGTGTTTAAAAATACACGTCTTCCCATTCCAAAAATATTTAAAAGAGGTAACTTTCAGCGTTGTCTGTAAAAATCTTGGTCGCAGTTGTTCATAAAAGTTCAAAAATCGAGTAGTAAACCTCAAAGTTTCTTTGGGGCTTCGCTTGGCTTTGAAATTCCCGATATCACGAGCCTAACATAGCACAGCTAAAGTTCAACCATTGTCGACAAGTTTATTACGAGTTACAGCTATATTGTGACATTATCGTTATAAAATCGTTGACTCTATATTTACGAGTATGTTCGCTTTTTGTTTTCTTTTACTTGTCAGCAATAATTGTATTTAAGAATTTACTCAATAAGACTTTTATCCACTTAATATACAGTCCTTATAAAATGAGCCGTTCCATCATGTGTACTCGTTAAAATGTGAAACATCTATTTGAATTGTTTCATAGTTTATTTCATAGATTGGCACATAGTTTCTACATTCGGGGTAAATAGTTATATGGATATACGGAGCAGTTTGTACCCTGCCCTCTACAAAAGGCTTCGTTAGTTTCAGTCGAACGCTGGTTGTGGCCGCGAGCGGATGGTTCAACACAAGCAGAATTCTGATAATCGCTGTGAAACTTTAGGTTACGTCACGTTGAACTTAAAATGAGTTTAAAGTGGTATGGTGGTTCGATGATTTTGTTAAAATGGTGCAACGAAAAGATAAATGTCTTATAAAACTGTGCACAACTTTTTTTTGGCTACTTACCTGTATTCACGGTGAGTTGTGTTTATTATAAGGGTCAAATTGGACGCAAAGGGTTCATGAAATGTTATGGTACAATACCTTTCACAGTAAAATTTCGTTTGTTAAGTGATATTGTCCTCTTTTAACGGTCGCTTCTTTAAAGGACGTTTAAATTTGTCTGGATGATATTTTTGTCATCGTTCTAAAATTTTATTTTGATTAAAAAAATTCTTTGAGTGATGCATTTATTAAATTAATCATTTTAGACGTCACTTCTTTAAAGTAAAATCAAAGGGTCCTAAAATGAAGCAAACTTTTTTGACATAAAATAGTAACTTTATAATTCTTTAGGAACGACATGCACTTTTTTTAATTTTGTTTAAAATTTAAATATAAAATCAGACGATTCCGTTAATGAACTTTTTGTATGTTCAGGCTTTTTCAATATTTATCGCTCACATAAATTTCAATCAAGTTGCTATGAAATAATAAAGTGAATTTCTCTAAGTAGTTTTCGTTAATCACTTTGCGATAGCACTTCGTAAATGATTGATGATCAACAAACTGAAATTTGGGTATTTCTATTATATTACTCAGGCTATTATTAGTTTCGAGACAATCAGAGCTTGATTAAATTCTAACTAAAAACTTTTGTAAATCTTATAATAGGTTCCTCTTTATTTTCAAATTCGTCAGTAGAGGAATAGGAATAGTGTGAATTCAACTTTGGATTATCTTGTTTTAATTCCCAGTTCCTATTATCGTGATTCGAATGGTTTTCATAAAAATAAAGAGCTTTAGGATCATTCCTACATATTAAAAACAACTGGGTGAAGAATTATCATTTTAATATATACTCGTAGGATGAATATATTTTTGAAATAAAGTAATGTCACAAAAATTATAGTTTGCTTTAAGTAGAATGAAAAACTTAAATCTAATTTATTATGATACTTTATTAATAAGTACAAACTGAAAATAACGAATATTACTAAGATTTAAAATTTATACAGGTAAACATATTATTATTAATTTAAGTATGTTCTCTTTATTCATTAAAGAATTAAAATCATTTAAAAAATGTATTAAGAATGATTACATTCCTTTTAGTACTAAGGTTTGAAATAAATTGAAAATAAAGAACGAAAGATTCATTAGAGTATAATAAAATAAGTTCAACGTTCACATTTTCTATTTAAAAACGATCTTAATATTGGGATATCGTTGATATCAGAATACTTTTCGACTTCCACAATTCATATTAAATATGGCTTTATCGCAGGCAGTGTCTTTTGTTGTTGTGATTTATGAGACATAAAATTAGGTAAATTTATAAAATAATTATCATTTAAATTTTATGTTGTATACGACGAGTAAATGTTACATATTTTAGTCATCGAACAAATTGACTGTTTAATTGAATAGAATTGCACTTTAAAGCAGATTGAATATATTGAACTATGTTATAAGTTTGAAAATTTAACATGTAATTCTCAATGACGAGAAGGCATAGGCAATAAACATCATTCTCATTTTTTAAATATAATCTATATTATATTATAATATAATATAGATTATATTAATCTATAGATTATACATATTTACAAAATGAGAATGATGTTTATTTTTACTTAAAATTTTACAAAAATAACAGCCTCATTTCATGAGGACGAAATACGGGTTTTAAATTAAAAAAACACAAAATTATATATGTATAAAATTCATTTATATGTATTTGTAACCCATAACCATTGTAACGATGTCACCCGTTTGTTATTCATACTTCGATTATTTTTATTTACAACAACTTATAATTGGAATACTTAAACATTTAAAAATTAAAACATTTTATGATAATTTTGGCGATAAAGCAGAAGCTATATGTCCGTTTTCCCCAAACCTCAAGTTTGTGACAACAAACAGTTTTAAAACGCTAACAGTAGATAAAACAAAGTGTCCCTTAGTATAATTTGTGACGTGTCTAAAGTTCCTTCTACATTTATGTTTATATCAGGGCTGATTTTGACTATTTTAAAATGTTACGCAACGATATGTGCTGAATATTATTATTAAAATGTGTCATTTTTACCAAGAAATGAGTTAAGTGAAAAATAGTTTCATTAAATTACTTAAAAGATGCTTTACCTTGATGCTTTTATTTTAATAACTTCTGCCGCGGCCCATTTATTTTATGTTTTATTAGATGTTTCAGTTTTTGTCTAAATGATTTTTTATTCCTCCCTTCCTTTGATCAAAATTATATAATTGTAAATATAAGGCATTACGTTGATAAACAATCATACCAAAATAACAAAAAATACTTACACATTTTTCATATATGTTAATTTTATATAGTGAAGCTGAAATAACGAGTTTTTACTTTTTTCACTTCACATTTCATCATTATTGCTCTTATTAATACATGAATAATAATTAATGATTCCAATTTTATAACTTCTTTTTTCTAAAATATATACATTTTCACATATACTTAAAACTCCAAATATACATAACAATTAAGCATTGAGTTTCCACAAAGTTTGTAGTTTAAAGTACTTATTGTATTTTTTTTTTTGACAAATCACGAGGCAATTGCCACTGTTTTGTGGTCATAAATTTCATATCAGATGTGTTTTAAATGATGACCTATTTTTAACTCTAATAAGATAGAAAATAATATGAGCATGAACCAAATTCCTGTTTCCACTTTGTTCCTTACAAAGAATAATTGGCTTAATATGAAAATGGTATAACAATACTCGTATTCTTTAGACTTTACGATAAGTTCTCGTATATCTTTATTTTAATAATATTTGCCTAGGGTTCAACTTAAATTTTTAATCCTCTTTTTCTTCAAGTAGGTACATTTTTCGTTTTTCAAAATATTCTAGTATAATTAATAACAAAATCTAACATATTAAAGAAAAAACTATATGTTTTTGAGTCGTTGGGTCGACGGATTGTGGATTTTTCTGTTGTTGCGTCTTTAGTGATTTTGAGCTTTATATTTGTTACTAATTTATAAATATCAAAATAATATAGATTCTTTTATAAAATAAATGTAAAAAAATATTACTTATTTTGAATATTTATTAAAATAATCTAATCAGAAAACTACTTTGAAGTGTTAATAAAAATGAAGTATGGTTATGAAGTAAGATAATTCCCAAAATGTTGTTATTTATAATGAGAACTTACAGTTTATATTATATCTTGTGAGAGAACGCTTTGAACTACTATAACACTATGAAAGTCTGAAATCTGATCTAGGTGGTATAGTTCAATGAAAAATATAATGTTAAGGAGAACTACTTATTATAAAAAAGAAACAAGTCCACACCATATAGTGCATAGTTTAGTGCGATATATTGTATTGTATTTATTTGTATTTATTTATTTAAATGTTTAGTGCGATGCAATACTATTTGTTGAATTTTTTATTAAAACATACTTCGATTCTGTTTTTATTATATCTGAAGAAGTTAATAAGTAACTATTTTTAAATTCTTTTAAAAAACATTTTCTTACTATTATTAACTTAGAACAGAATTTTTATTTTTAAAAGAAATACTTCTACGTTTTTGAATTATACAAGTCTATATTTCAAAATATTTTTTTAATCAATTCCGTGTTCATTTTAATCACATTATACGCATTTAATGAATAAAGGCAATATATTATACTTGTCTCAGTTTGATATTTTACGTCTGCTTGAATTTGAAATAATTTTCTTTACATATTTTGTAACTGAAACATATGTACTAAAACTATATATAAACATTTAGCTGGTAATACGAACCAGGGTATCTTACATATACTTACATTAACTCAATGTTGGTGAATATTTTTCTAAATGTGTATCTTACTTTTTTGATTTAAATTTATAGAACCGCAATCGTAAGGGGTGAAAAGGGGTTTTGAAAAGTCCCTTACCCTGAAAGCTTAAGAACAAATAATAAATCATGTATTTTAAACGGGTGACCGTTTAGATAAAAATTTGTTGGAATTCAATCCTACCCTTTTTATTTCTTTGCATTATTGATTATTCTCAATAAATTCTTGAATCTGTAGGAATTCAGTGAAAAGTTTATATGAGAACTCAATGTCGGCCCAAAATTTTATATCCGGAGACTTGAAGATAATCACAAAATATAAAGACATTTAAGAACTTTCTTGTCAACTTATATAGAAGATTGTTAAGTACAAAGTTATTTAAGATCTAACTAATTGCCAGCCTACACTTATTGTTTAGTATAATTGAGTTAGACACACTTTTTATATTGTATATCAACACATTCCGTATCAAGCAAAAATAATATACGTACGTAGCAGGTGCTAATAAAAGACGTAATGTTTTTGTACCAAGAATGATGGGGAAAATCTTATTGACACTAGGTAAATAAGTTTATAGTACAATATAAAAAAGTTCCAATATCACATTCCTTAGGATACTGATTTATTATCAACCTTTTAAGACGGATAAAAAAGACTGTTATTTATAATCTGCGTATATATATATTAAGGGGAATGACATACAAATGGGACAGTATAACGAATGCATGACAAATGATCTGATAATTACCACCATATATTGAATTCATGATACCAAAATTTCAAATCAATGCATTAAATTCAACTAATAACAGTCCCCTAGTTATTAGGAAAATGAATAATGTTTTACTCTGTATTTATTATATTGACATAATTATACTCAATTTCAAGAGGAATGCAATTAACTGGATTCATCACATAAATGAAAACGAATCCTAGTCTTTTATCACTAGAAAAAAAATTCAAGTCTCTTAATCCGGTGCACTAATTTTAAGGAATTTTTTCTTGTAGGTACTGTTCTGAACAAAGAGAGTTTCATACAGTATTAAGCTTGCATATATTAAAATGGGTTTCGTGGTAATGGCCTTATAAATATATGGCCCTATACTGAAAATATGATGTTTTGTAAAGGGTCCGGCATGAGATATAATAGTACGAGAGCTAGCAACGTCAAAAAAACAAGAATTTCAGGTAGGCTAGTTTTTAGATATGCTATCTCTCACACCCCCCCGGACGTCATACGGGCTATCTGGCTGGCGGTAGTGGTTGCGTTCATCAGTGCGCATCGTACCTGTGCAGGTAAAAAATTAATGAAGGTTTTTTATTATTATTATTATTATTGAACTATTCACAACATAAATTTATTATTGCCAGATATTTTTATTGTTGTTTAAACGGTGCCAAACGGCAATTTTGAATTAAAAATTATTTTTTTTTCAAAATATTTTAGTATAGCTGAAATTTTAATAGCATGTTATTTAACTATCTAAAAGCTCAGAAATAATTTACCAGACAAAAAATCGGTTGTTAAACCTTTTGCCAGATCGAAATAAAGTGTAAAGTGATGTAGTATCATTTAGCTTGGTCTAGAAAATTAATCGTCTAATAAATGTTGGAAGAAGGATTAAAAACTATTGAATTTATTTATAGATGAATACGGTGCAAAAATAATACTTTATTGTTGTACTTTTATAATTTAATTTTGATCCATCAAGTCTACCACCAAGTAAAGCTGAGTTATATCAACACTTACTACGAGTTCGTTATGTCACAACGTTTTGGAGAAATGCTTATTTAAAATACCCAACATCTCTATCACCTCAAGCTTCTGGCTGGACCATTAATGATGATAAATATGATTTTATCTGGTACGTTGGGGAGCAATTACCAACATTAGTTGCCGATATTATTATTAAAGGTAAAAATTTGAACTAATATACAAAAATAAATTATTTCTCGAAAGATATTAATATTTTTGATTCTATTACAGATAACAGCTTATTACAAAATGATAATAATTTTAATGACGATGATGACAATGGAAATGACAGCAGTGATGAAGATGATGATCTTTTTCAAACTTAACATTGATCATTATCTCAATTTTGTACAACAATAAAGTATTGATTTCATACCGTATTCATCTATAAATAAATTCAATAGTTTTTAATCCTTCTCCATCATTTATTAGACGATTAATTTTCCAGACCAAGCTAAATGATACTACATCACTTTACACTTTATTTCGATCCTGCAAAAGGTTTAACAACCGATTTTTTGTCTGGCAAATTAATTCCGAGCTTTTATATAGTTAAATAACATGCTATTAAAATTTCAGCTATACTAAAATATTTTGAAAAAAAAAATTAATTCAAAATTGCCGTTTGTTACCGTTTAAACAACAATAAAAATATCTGGCAATAATAAATTTATGTTGTGAATAGTTCAATAATAATAATAATAATAATAATAAAAAAACCTTCTTAAAATGATTTGAAATATTAATTTTTTTACCTGCACGGGTACGATGCGCACTGAAGAACGCAACCACTACCGCCAGCCAGATGGCCCATATGACGTCCGCGGGAGTGTGAGAGATAGCATATCTAAAAACTAGCCTACCTGAAATTCTCGTTCAAAAACGTTGCTAGCTCTTAGACGATAACAAATAATAGACTTTCCGCATTATTCATATGACATGATATGAAATATTTTTTTCTTTTTCAATCTAGATTGTCAGATAAACTAACGTAAAAGATAAATATAAAAACGAATAAGAAGAGAAAGTTCCCTTGGACTGTTTTTCATGTATGGTTATACTCTAAATTGGCTCTCTATAAGGTAAACTCAATACCCTAACTATACGTATTTACTATTGGACCATCCTTATATGAGATTAATGAATGTTGTGACGATACGTTAATATTTATGAGATCCTAATTTATCCTTCGATATTCACATAATATATTAACATATAGGATTCATCCACCCATAATCTCGGGTCTTAGATAGTCCGATTTATATTTTTAGGCTTTTAAGATAACATAGTATGTAAGTTTATATCTATAACATTTCCCTTTTAAGTATAATTTTCATTTTATTTTATTAATATTTTAACAGTTATAAGTAAAAGTTAAAAATAGTTTTGTTAAATTCTTAACTTAATGTATAAACATTTTACAATAATCCAATTCTTAAAATTTACCTTAAATAAGGGAATATTAGTTAATATTGAACTAAACGCTTAAAGAGTGTATGAGAAGTCATTTAAAAGTATTATTCAATTCGAACAATTGAAAATCAACGTTTATAGAGCGCTTTAATTCTAACAAAATGGGCATTAGGTGCAGGTTAGCATTAAAAGACGTTATGGAAATAACTTCTAATAGCCAGTTTATTAAAGTACGGTTTTGTACAAGTTATGCGAGAGATATCTTTTTTATACTTCTTATAATTTTAGTTTTCACATAACTCTTTCACAGCATTAAATTGAAACAGACAAAATACATATATCATTTACAAAGTAATTATGCAGTATAAATTTATCTGAGGCTTAAAGTATTGGTAATAGAAATTCGTATAATAACAAAATGGAAGAAAAATTTCACGCTTTTGGAAAATATGTAACGTTTTAAAATAATTTAAGAAAATATACATAAGTTGTACTGAAAGCAAATTCTTACGACATTGAGCTAGTTTCGCAGCAAACCAAAATATTATCTTTGCTGGGTTCATGCCAACCTACTTGGTACATAGTAGTAAGTGTTATAGCTGTTTGAATAATGGATGAACCACTGACTAGTACTGAAGTCACTCTAATACGATTTATTTGAATTTAATCACACAAATATGTTATACTTACAGTCTTTTTACTTGATTAATATGAAATTAATTTATACCTTTATATATTTGTAAACATAAAAAATTGTCTTGTTTTTATAAAAATAGAAAATTACATGAAATATTGCTTCCATATTGAAAGTATGTCATAAATTACTTTTCAAACATATTATACTCTGAGAAAAGAAGAACAAAAACAAACATTAAAGAATTCCAACAGTTCCAACCTATAAATATACTTTTTTCTGTACTGTATCGTATAGACAACTTCTTATCACTGGTTTTAGCGTTTATAGCGAACAAGTTTCCCTAACTTAGTTAAATATTCCGTTAACGTAAGCTGAAATACATAAGGTCGAGGTCTCAAATATTGTTGCTGCCGGCTTTCGGGCATATATTGAGATAAGAAGAAAAGCCTTACAGAATAAACAGCTAATCGAGTTCTCAAAGTTGTAAAAGTTATTAACATTTTGAGTCATTTAACTTTTTTATACATAAGCAAGAAGTTTTTAAATAATATTTTAATTAAAACAATTGACTTGATAAATAACAAATGACTATACATTTGTATTGTATCTATTAATGGTAATAAACCATTCAGGACGTTTGTATTTGTAACAATAAAGATAATTAATTTTATGATATAACTTTTACATTCGGTGAATATCAATAATGAACTAAAAGGTTATTTAAGTAATCATAAAGAAACATGAAGCCAATGGTGATAAATGAAATGTTTCTGTGACAATATACATATATAATGGATTTGAGGATTGACAGGATAGATCGACAAATCCGATATCAAAGTTCAATAACTCATTTGACATGGAAAAAGTTGAGGACTATTGTGTTTTATTGCATAAATGAGACAATAAAAATTGATATACTATATATTTTAATATACCATCTTTATAATAAACATAGGATGTTATGAAATTCATCTTAATGTGTTGACCAAAATGTCTTACTTATTGGTTTTATTATTGCAATCAAACAGTTACCTTATTAAATTGCATTTGCGGAATTGTGTGCTATATTTGCCCACTCAAGTAGTATCAAACAGCTTAAAGTATTAATATCGAGAAATTTCTATCGGAACGTCAATAAACGTTGGTTATGAATTACTAGTACCTGGGAAGCTATGAACGTTAGCTTTAATTGAAAAATTTATTTCTATAATGTAAAAAAAAATATGAAAACTAAATTGATAATTTTACCACTCTCAAAATCTTTTATAATATACAAATTACACAAAAATCTATCAAGCTATAACGCTATTCACGTTCCCTATTGACACTAAATATAATTCAATACTCACGTAGACTCGTTCTGAAATGTTTTCTAGACGGAAACTGAAACAAAGCATATTATTCTCATTCCTACTGTTTCAGTTAATCAGACGGACATCTTTTACAAACAATCACATTTTATATGAATTTTGATAGCCACATTAATATAGAGGGGTTTTAGTAGAAAGCCGAACAAGCTTTAAAGATAACAAAACACGAGTTTTAACGTCGCAATACGAATGAACACGTCATGCTTGTATCCCGGTATTAACGGCACGATGGTTCTAGCGTCACGGTTCACAACTAGAACCTTTGGCTAAAAAGCAAATGGTTTCACATTTTTGAACTGTACTATTTGTGGCCTTTGTGACTTTATGTTCCTCCCTTTATCATTTGAACGTTTGATTATTGAAATATTGTTTTTATATTATATAGTCGTTTTAACAATTACAACAAAACAAAACGGAATATTTTTTTTTATACAGTATTAAATTATATGCTAGTCAGAAAAATTAATTAAACAACCAACAAAGATTTATAATAACAATATGTCAAGCCATACAATATATATATTTTTTAAATCGGTCGTATTTTTGCCTTAGGCCTTTCTATTCCCTGATAGATATATTAAGACAGCAATACTATGTACATACATGAAAGCCTGGGCTCAATTATGGCCAAAACCACAGGCACCAGCACTGGCATATAGGAACAGTATTAAAGAGGCCAATTTCTACTTCCAAGACATTCGATTACTATTTCTCTAAGACGTACAAAGTTTTCTTAACCTAAGTCCACTAGTATTTGGTCCACACGAACAGACAATTACAATTTAAATAAAATATTAATTACAAATATAGGAATAAAATATTTTATAAATTCATAGTCAATTATGAGTGTATATAGGTGACGTTTTCAAACAGAAACTAAATGGTTTTTGTTAATGGCAAGTATGCGTCACTACAAAACATCTTTATGAGAGCTCAATTCTATCTCCATCATGGGGGACGGGATTTATTATTTTCTTCTCATATTTTTATACACCTCGTAATTTCATGAGTTTGTGTATTTTTGTGAAACATTTTCTAAATCCGATGAGTATATTCGAATCTAATATTCATGCAATTTAAATTGCTGATAAACTTAAAAAAGAATAGGATTCCTTAGTCTTACCTAAAAACAAGTAAAATTTATTATAGCGTGTACAAAATAAGGTACATTTGCATATCGTACCAATGAAAACAGAACACAATGCGGCTTTAACATCACATAAAGTAAAGCGTCAGATTGTGATGAATTACTCTCTTGTATCGATTTTCGAATAAACAGTGTTGTCTGGTTTTATTCGATTCTATTCTTTTCTTTTTCTTTCTTTTTAACCCTTTTTCCACTAATATAAAAAAATCTACTACAAAACGTTTAAATGTTTAGCTATAAATATTAAAAATAAATGTTGTTTGCTTGTAATAACCTTTTTATTTGTAAGAAACCATTGAAAATAATTCCCGTAACATTTTGTGCTAGATACTATAAACTCAAAGTCCTGACAAAGTAATAATAAAAATATAAAAAATAGAAGTGTAAAAATAGTGTCATTATAATCAAGCTAAGCATGCAATGTCAAGTCAAATGAAAACTCTTAGTAGTCACATTTCAGAGATCTCTAATTAAAAAAATTATATTCACTGTAAATAAGAATACATCCCTCCGCTTACACTTTCTCAGATGTTTCTACACACCAAATTACATTAGTATTAAAACTCCATGTTTAAATGTTTCCTGCCACACTAACGCTTTTCATTACATTATTTTATTTACAAGTCAGCTTCTTGCTTTTCAAAAGATTTGAATGGTGTGACAAACATAATGCTGTTGTCATATATTTCAAGACTTGTGGATAATTATAAAGGGTTCATTATAACTTGGGAACTCTGTCTTAGTTATTTCATATTCTTTATTATGTTTAAGAATTACAGGGGTGACATTAATACGACATACATATTTGGAAAGCGATCTAATTTACTGCTCTTTATAGAAATGATTTTAACAATAGCAAGTATTACATTTGGAAATCAGGTATCTAATCTAGAAACAGAAATTCACGTATAAAACATATTATAGAAGAAGCGTAAGTATTTTCGTCGCTTAGTCATAAAATCTCCCAAAGTCTTCGACTTTGAGATGCGGAAAAAAATTATTTGTCTCTCACAACACATCCAAATTGTCACCCTGTCAACGAGAAGTATGTTCAGCGTTAGTATGACGTGTACGTACTTAGCGACGTATCGTACAGTCATGCCTTGTCATTTTCGCTAACACTGCCACCTAGTCAGTTAAGGGTGGAATGAAACGTTCCAAAGTTAAGGTGATAGAGAAGTAAGATTACATCCTTGAGGATTTTACTTTGAAATATAATGTGTTATTTAGAGTGCTCTGTTCCACACTTTATTTAATCGTAACTTATTTAGCCTTCAGGAATAATAACCGTTAATACTCACGTTAATAAAGACCAAATATTCATGTTTTGTAGTTGATGAGGTTGTAGTAATTTTGTCATATAAATAATTTAATATACCTTTTGTTAGCCAACTATCATGGCATTTTGTTAAATGCTTCCATTATTATTTTAAAATGGTTGCTGTTAACTTCGTTATTGTATAAGAAAATCATTTCCTTTTATTATAAAGTTCGTTATAATATTTGAAATCAATGACTTAGAAGATACAAGTTTGAGTTCTGCTTGTGTTTACTAATTACGAGTGGTATGTGACTTTTAATAATATTTTTTACACATTTTTCTATCACTGAACCAAAAACCTACTGTAGAATTTTTTGTTCCTTTGAACCTATGTGTATACGTGTATGCTTTTCATTTTAGTTATATATATATATATATTGTCCGGGTATGGAATGATACACAAATAATCGGTTAATTACATAAAGACATCATGATTTGAGTTATAAAAAATCCCATTATCATGGCTTAAAATTGTATCACGCAGCACATCAATTTAGTCTTTTGTAGCCCTATCAGCCGAATCTATAGCGTAAAAGGTATTTTCATAAATAACCGCATCTCTATCAAAATTCGTGATATAACATATTGTAAAAACCCCAACTACAGTACACATGAAATGTAAAATGCAAATGTTATTATTAAAATCACTTTTATAATAGATGGTTTGTTTCACGAACCATTTCAATTTTTTTAAACATTTAATTGGAGTGAAATGTCAAAATGATGTCAATCGATTGCAACTCGTGTCAAGATCATAATAATACTTGAACTTTTACTTAGTCAAAGTACTTGTTATTGATGACAGCTATTGCTATCAAGACTGGTGGATATCAATCGATTTATCAAATTGTCCAGAAGATAATTAGCCAGTTATAACTGAAACATTCATTTTATTCGTTATATAAATTTGAGACTTCATCATATTGATATGTGAATTAATATTATTTTATTTTATTATTAATTAAAAAAATTACTCCCTAAATCAACACTCCATATTCAAAATGAACGCTTCAAGCCACTTTTATTCTGACTGCAGTGCATTCACAAATATATTTTTGGCAGTCACGAATTTTTATTTAAAAATTATTGTGTGGCCATTATATACTGGACAATGGTTTGAAAAGTTAAAAAAATATATTTCCAAAACGCCATAATATATTCGTTAAAATATTATGTTTTATTATTTATATTAACAGTCTTATATATAAATATGTATTAAATTATATTGTAAATTTTATCGTGGTAAAACAAATTATACTTCAAACTTATTTATATATTTATCCAATCTTATTTTATTGTTTAAATTATAAAAAAATAAATAAATAATGGTCTAATCTTCGTAGTCTGTTTCTATAAAGAACCTTATGATTGATGTTGCAAATCAGAACGGACACTGTCACGTATTAAGAAGACAGACGTTTGACATTACTAGTCTGTACACTACAAAGAGGTCTCTAAATTGGTTTAAGCATGGAAACGACAGCAAAATACATAAAATTTTGTATAAACTTCTTTTGCTGCGTAATAATAGGTTGGGGAAAAAGAAATCCATTATTTATTTTATAAGTCAGGCGGCTGAAAATGTGAATAGTGTTTATGGTCCCGATACTGTAACAGCTAATTACGCGCAATTTTGGTTTCATCGATTCCGTTCGGGTATTTTTGACGTTAAGGATGCCCCTCGCACAGGCAGGCCCGTCGTCGAAAATGTCGACAAAGTCACTGAAATCATTGAAGTGGACCGGCATGTTAGTAGTCGTAGCATCGCCCAGGAGATAAAGATCGACCACAAAACAGTTTTAAACCATTTGCACAAAGCTGGGTTTAAAAAAAAGCTTGATGTTTGGGTGCCACACCAATTAACACCAAAAAACATGATGGATCGAATTTCCATCTGCGAAGCCTTGGCCAAACGTAATGAAATCGACCCAATTCTTAAACGGATGGTGACTAGGGATGAGAAATGGGTCACATACGACAACATTATGCGAAAGCGATCGTGGTCAAAGCGCGGTGAAGCAGCTCAGACGATGGCCAAACCGGAACTAACGGCCAGGAAGGTTCTGCTTTGCGTTTGGTGGGATTGGAAAGGAATCATTTATTACGAGTTGCTTCCATATGGCCAAACATTAAATTCAGACATCTATTGTCAACAACTGGACTGTCTGAAGCGAGCAATTGACCAGAAACGGCCAGAATTGGCCAACAGAAGAGGTGTGGTGTTCCATCAGGACAACGCCAGGCCACACACTTCTATAGTGACTCGTCAGAAACTCCAGGAGCTTGGTTGGGAAGTTTTGATGCATCCACCATACAGTCCGGACCTCGCACCAAGCGATTACCATCTTTTTCTTGCATTGCAAAACTTTTTTAGTGATAAGAAATTGGCATCAAGGGAAGAGTGTGGAAATCAATTGCTGGAGTTTTTCGCTAAAAAGGACCAAGATTTTTATGAGAGAGGCATAATGAAACTACCATTAAAATGGCAACAAATTATAGAACAAAATGGTGCACATTTGACCTAAATCGGACAATGCAGAACATGTTAAATAAAGTCTTGAAGTTCACGTAAAAATAATGGATTTCTTTTTCCCCAACCTATTATAAATCAAAAGGGTTTTCATTGTCAGTATTGTAAAGAATCACAAAAAACGAAACATTAATGATTGTAAACTTCTTTTAGAGATAATTTTAAATTTTCCATTATTATTATTATCATTAAAGACGACCAAAGCCACCAATAGTAAAGATGTAATATAATTTTAATTACATGTAAAAGCTGAAAATACTACAGAATTTTACTGGTCCATATCTTAGTTTTCCTTTTATAATGCAAGAACACTATACTGTCATTTTGTATCAAACGCTAAGGTAAGACCAGCTGCGTTTTGTAACTCGTAATATACAGGGTGACTGGTGAATTACTATCAATATTTTAGAAGAATATTCGGTACATGATTCTCATTTGAATTATGTAAAAAAAATAGGTACTTAATTTTTGACAAAATTTCCGTATAAATAAATAAAGTGTTGACACGTTCCAAGTGTTCCAAGTGTGGACGCGTGCGGCGGCGTGCTGATACAACACCACAGCGCCGCACGCGCGTGTGTGTGTGTGTGTATACCTAATCTGTAGGGTGTTCACGCGATGCGTAATTAATTACATAACTTTTGGTTAACTTTACTTAGAAGTTTATTAATATTTATGTTATATACATTTTTATTTTGTCATATATAATCGTCAAATATCACGTCCTCAAGTATCGATAGTAATTCACCAGTCACCCTGTATATAAAAAAATATGGGAATCTTTCATTTCAAATTTTAAATATCATTACGTTTAATTCTTTTTAAATTATGAAATATGTATTATAAAAAGCTAAATCGGCTATTAAATGTGTAACTTATAATCCAATGCATCAGGGTTTATTGTTATACAAATAGAAAATTTCATTTGTGCTTGCATTAGTATTGTTTTATAAAGTTTTGGGTTTATTAATAATAACGAGAAAATTTACATATTATATAAAAGATGAAATATTCCCGAGATGGTTTACCCATGTCATGGATCCGATTAAAAGTTTTCGATAGAGATGAAAAATGAAAATACTTTTATGTTCTGAAATGCGATCTCATAGAAACTTGCAATGCACCTGACTTGCTGTAATGAAGATTGAGAGCATTTTAATTTATTTTTATATTAGATTAATGAGAATATAAAAAGCTAGACCTAAAACTTATCATTATCATCTACTTGAAGAAATGTAGTTGCATAAAAAATGCTAAGATGTTTGCAAAAAAAAGATAAGCTAAATACTGATTCTTTCCAATAAAAGATAAGATATAAAATTATTAATTATATTCCTAAATAAAAACAAGGCTAGTTATTTTATAAATTTAAAGCATAAATATTTTTTTATATAAAAAGCTTTTATATGAAAACGTCAAAACGAAAAACATTTTTGTTTTTACCTAAAAACTTTTACTGTGTTATAGTAGACATTACATTATTTGATGTATATCACATTGAAGATTAGAAATGGTTTCAAAGTGGCCATTTAGCAGTGCTAGAATTATTAGTTGTTATAAGTATATATCTTTAACAAAGAAAAATAATATTCCAAACTTTTAACTCCACTCCGTCTCATTTGTAATCAAGAAAATAAGACAAGCAGAAGACGTGAAAACTGCTCGACTTACTTTTATAATGTTATAACTTAAATCATGCCATAGCACTTTACTATTCTGGAAAAGTATTCTTTATTATGCATTGTACAAATTCATTGTTTCTCGCAATGAAGTTTTTAAATTAATTGATGTGTTTAATTTTACTGTTTATAACACACACTAAGTACAAAGTTTTATATTACATTTTTTATCCCAGACAAGTTCGAATTTGAAACCTTAAGAAATCTCTAAATATACAAGATAGAATTATATACACAGTCGTTAAAAATATAAATATAATTCAAAAAGATTTTGCACCATTTTTTTATGTAGCATAATTATTTGTTAAGCACTTTGACGGATACAAATGAGTGATATTAAATTGATCGACTTGTGTTCAGGACAGCAATAATATAAAGTATTTTTCAACGTAATATGCTATGAAAGGAGCAGTTGTTCTATTTCTTACCTTCACAAAGGAACTGAAGTCATAGCCTGTGATAGCTTCCTCACTGAATCTACTGACATATTAAATTGATTTAAAAGCTGTTGTCTATTGACAAATATTAATATATTATTATATATTATAATATTTTAATGTAATTTATATACCCGAATTAAATGAAATAAATTTGAGTATCTTACCAAAACTATGTTTAGATTCGTTAATCAGATGAGCAATTAGTCTTTACGTTTCTGAACTAGAAAATTATGGAATAAGGATTGCTGAAATAAATAAAAATCTCAAATAAAGTTTTAAGTAACAAAATAGCATGCAAAGTCCAAAAAGATAAATAAGAGCGATAAGTTATTTTAACAATAAATTATAATTTAACATCTTATGTTTTAACTTAAGGTTTTCAGACGTAATTTTCATGTTATGTTATATAGGCACTCATTACTTCAAAGCAATAAGTACTTTATTAACATCCTTGTCATTTAAGTGAAAAAATTAATAAGTAATATAAAACCTATTACATCAATTTCTAAAGAAGAAATCGTACTTTACTCACTACGAGTTCCTAGTATTTTTTTCCTTTCATATCTTTGACGTTTACTTTCATTTTAAATTCAATTGGTATTGAATGTAAAAAGATCACTTAAAATCTATTTTAAAATTAAAAGTTACTTTTAATATAATACATAAAAAATCTTTTTAAGAAGGTCTTATTCTTAAGCTATTTGAAATAGAAATAAATATATATTCTCAAGTAGAAATTTTTAAAAGCATAATAATACATTTCAGTGTTAAATATATGTATGCATATAATATATGTATCTATGGAATGTGAATGAATTGTTAAATAAAAAATATTATTATTTACGAGTGGTTTGTACAGCCTGTTATAATATTCTTATCTGTATGAGTATGTCGATCACGGTCATTGTTGGACTTCCTGCCGCGTATAATATTGATGTGTAACAGTTGAAAAATCGTCGATAGCTTGAAGAGGACATTCGCTCGATGAATTTAACGAGTTCTTTTCCACTCTTTTTTGAAAAGCGACAAGCCCGAGGCAAGCCATTGAATCTTTTTAGCTATTCAGTTTCTATTATTAAATTGTTCAACAATAAACGCTATTAAGGTTTAAATAAACAGTTATTTTTTTAAAGTCCAAATGCCTAGCTTGTAATATTGCAGTTAGATACCTACATTATATTTATAAAAAAATACGATAAACAATCTAATTGCCTTGGCAAGTTGTACTATTCAAAATTCCTTGCGTGACATTTCGTTCACAATATTCTAGCGACAGTACGGAGTATCCAATTGCCTCATCATAAATAAATGGAGGCAATAGCAATCATGCAAATAAGGAGTCCTTGTTACCACTGCAAATATGTTTCAGATCAATAAACAAATTTGTGTGCGCTTTTATGAATATCTCATTATTATTTTCTTCTTATTTTATTTAACTATGTCAAAAAGTAATTTTTGTATACTTTTAAATAAAGAGGATAAGAATAGTCTGGCAAATCCATTACTTTTATTAAAATAAACTAGTTTTTCTCTCAGCTTCATTAAAAACTTTATATTTATCCCACGGGTAGTTAATATAATGCTGGTGTATAAATAACCCTATCTCTCTCTTACATAAACATATGTAAAGCAGGCTACCTGTACATACAATAACTCTTGAATTTTCTAGATTTTTTAGCCAGAAATAATTATTAATTTATAAAATTGTGATTTGAACAAGAAATGTTATTTCTAAATAGTCTGTAAGGGGATCGAGGCCAAGGCATTTCGAGATCACAAGAAAATTACACGCTCTGTAGTTTTAACATTTCGGCCTAAGTCAAGAAGAAGGAGCTTAAAGTGTTGTTTCAAGAAAGATAAGATTATTACTTACATTTTTGCAGTCCTTCTTACTATGGTATTTTCATGCCTAGTTTTTTCTTGTTTTATAAGAATTATTTATGATATTTAAAGCTACTAAATGTTCTAATGTATGACTATAGAATAATTTATTGTTAGAGTGGAAGTAACTGGTTTTGAGTAGAATTAATAAAACTTTCCGAACTTTTTAATTAGAATCTAACTGGAAATTTTAATTTAAAAGTTTATCCCAATTTAATTTTAATTTACATTGGGATAAAGTTTGGAATACAAAAAATGTCTTAATTCCCATTAATAAACGAATATTTTATGAAAAAACTTAATATATTTGTATTAAGAAAATTAACATTCGTAAAATTTTTCAAAAACACGAAAAATTTAAACGAAATTGAATAATGACCTAGAGTAATTTTATTATTACTAATTGATAATAGAGCTTAGTTTTAATTAAAAGAAATTGTAGTAGGAAAACCCTTAAGATAAGTAAAAAGACGAGTAACAGATATACGTGAGAATACCAAAAGGCGTTTCAATTAAATTGCTTTCACGTGAAATTTATAAGACAAATAAAAAAAGTAGAAAGCTCGCTCTTTTTTTATTTGTTTAAGTTTTCATGTAATTTTACTATTATTAAGTTAGATGTGGATTTCAACAAATATATCTCAAGTTAACGCGACATTTAATTTAGCTGATGCCAAACAGTAGTCGAGTAAGTTATCGGCTAAATTACAACTGGAAGAAATCAAAAGAAATAAATCTACGGCAAGGTGAAAGTTTATAAGACATTCCTAAACAAAATGAAATTTTATATGAAACCTTAAGTATATTTTTAGGACAGATTTTTCTTTAATTTAGTTAATACGTATATATTACCATAAGTGACTAAACTCTTATTAACCTTACTGCTTTGAAATTAACTTACACGTATAAAGATTTATGGTTTTTGAAATAATGAGTCTTTCTGTTATTCCAGCCATAGAGCTTAGTTAAAAAATCTTTTACATAGTGGTTTTTTAAGTTATGAAGGAACAAACAGACACTATTTTTCTATTTTATTTCCTAAACTGGCCATGTTAGCGTCTTAACTTAATCCTTCTTACATTGACTACTTGCCAGTCATATTCTTGTCAAAATTGATCCAGCTATTCTAAATAATTGGAAAAAATAGATACATAAATTAAAAATATACAATATAAAACATAAAAAATAAATGAAGAGTCGATTCATAATCAGCATGGGTATCTTCTAGCTTAGACAGTTCCTTAAACCTTCAACGAAATGACCTACTCTCCATGATTTCCAGCATCTGAGATAAAATAAAGTTTGTATTTTTTCCTCATAAATTATAATACCATTGGCTCTTTTGTAATAAAGTTAAATTGAACTATTATTTTAAATGGAACAGAAGTTAAAGTGCCAACAAAATTTAGATTTTTCTCTCTATAACTTTTATCATATTTATTCAATAAAAAGTTTTTTTTGCGGAGCCTTAACAATAGTACTTGTAAACGTCTTTAACTTCAAATATACGTATGTAATATACGTGTTCCATTGATATTTCTTCTTATACAAGATTTAATCTATTGTTTAAAATTTTTGAGAATATCCAACTTAGAAAACGTATTTCATGATACTTCTGGATTGTAACAGCAGTATCCAATTGCAAAATTTAGAGGATCTATTGAATTGAAAAGTATTTGTTGGCAATCAGATAATTTAACTGTCTGAAAACTCTACTGACATCTTAACATCGCTTGAAAAATCAAATTGTATTTATTAAAGTAGAAATTTTGCTTCTGTTTTCCTTATACCATCTGAAAGTAGACATTTTTAATTTATTATCGTTACTATTTCATTAATTTTCTTCCTCCATAAAATTACAAAAACGTAATTAATGCTATTTTATTGTTGTCATTATTACATTAGAGTTCATTAGGAGATGAGTATTACTGCCCTATCTGCACCGCACTGTTTTCCTTATTGTCTCGGCTCTATTATCTGTGAAGATGTCTTTATAATGAGGAAAACCTTTACGAATTCCTCATGAAAAATCCTAAGTACATAAAGAATTTGTATGGATTTATTGATTTTAAGTATAGAAATATTCGATGAATATTAATATTTTAATTATATAAATTTACTAACCCTTTCATTTATAGTCAGGTGACACAGCAAAAGAAAAATCTGCTTATTTGGATAATTGAGTTAATTGACGTGTAAAAAATGGAAGTTAAAATTTAAATTTTAGTGGAAAAATTGGGACGAAATTTAATTAATAACTAGCTGACCCGGCAGACTTCGTACTGCCTCAATAAAGAAATAAATTATGTCTTATTTATTTTTTTGGTGTTTACCTTTAAGCCATAAATCTCCGTGATCTGAAGTGCGACAAAATGATTGACATATTAGTTAGTTGTCAAATCTAATGTCAAAAAACCGTTTGTATTGGAAATAAAAAAGCGCTGTTTTTAGGGTTTTCCCGGAAATTAATAAAAATTTTTCAGCTTTTAACCCTTCCCTGAACCTCCACGAACATTTCAAGACTATGATAAGATAAATCGGTTTAGTCGTTGTCGAGTTTTAGTGAGACCAAGGAACAGCAATTCTTTTATATCTATGTACTAGTTTTTGCCCGCGACTTCGTCCGCGTTAATTTCATCATCTTCTTGTTCTATATACATATATAAAAATGGATTGCTGTTCCTTAGTCGCGCTAAAACTCGAGAACAGCTGAACGGATTTATCTTAGTTTTGAAATGTTCGTGGAGGTTCAGGGAATGTATAAAATCTGAAAAAAATTGATTCACTACTGGGAAAACCATAAAAACAGCCCTTTTCTATTTCCCATACAAAAGTTTTTTTTTTTTTGACATTAGATTTGACAACTAATATGTCAATCATTCTGTCGCACTTCAAAACATGCAGATTTATGACTTACAGGTAAACTCCAAAAATATAAATAAAAAACGTAATAAATATTTCTTGATTATAGGGCGATACGAAGTTCGCCAGGTCTTCTAGTTAGTAATATATGTATAGCTGACCGGGTGAACTATATTCCGTCCTAGAGGCCATAAATAATCAGGTTTTTCCTGTTTCAATCGAACAACATGATTGAAATATTAGTTAATTGTCAAATCTAATGTCAAAGAAAACATTTGTATGGGAAATAGAAAAGGGCTGTTTTTAGGGTTTTCCCGAAAATGAATCAATTTTTCTCACCTTTTATACCTTCCCTGAACCTCCACGAACATTTCAAGACTAAGATAAAATAAATCCGTTCAGCTGTTCTCGAGTTTTAGCGAGACTAAGGAACAGCAATCCATTTTTATATATATAGAAGATATATATAAAAGAAAGTCGTGTTAGTGACTTCACGTCTTATAACTCAAGAACGGCTGAACCGATTTCGCTGAAAATTGGCGGGGAGGTAGTTTAGAGCCAGGAAATTGCAATAGGATACTTTTTATCCCGTTCAACAGCATTCCCGTGGGACTTGACATGAAACGTCAGTCACTACAAAACGTGGAATAACGAAATACAATTGACAGCTATGCAATTGACGTATAATGACAGATATGTAATTTAGTATTTGCGGGATAAATTTAGAAAATCATTGTTTTTCACATGGGCAGTTACAGTTTGTGTGTGCTGGGAAACCATCCGCTTTATTTGTGTTAACGTTAGACCAAAAACAAAAAAATGTGATTTACAAAGGAGCACTTCAATGAAAGTGATAATTATACTTTGGATACTTTGGATTCACTTTCATTTACTTAGAGAAGTTCAACTAAATAACACTTCGTTTTTGTAATCGAAATGAATTCATTACTGTTGTGAAATGAAATAAAAATTTCCTTTTCAAATATAAAACAAAAAAATTCTTCATCTTTTAATCACCAAACGAAATGTTATATAAAAGCCTTCTGGTGGCGAAACGGAGTTCGCCAGGATTACTAGTATATATATATATATATATATATATATATGTTGATGTAAAAAAATCATTATGTCAAACTGTTTGGAACTTATTCTGACTTGAATTAAAAAATGGCCTGAAAAAATATGGTTAACTCGTATTAAATGTTTTTTAAAAACTCATAATAATGATATCAATATAGAAGTTTCCTGCTTATATAATAAACAAGAAACATTACAGCAAAATACTTCTTATTTGGTAATATACAAAATTTTAGGCATTTTGCATTATAATGGGAGTATACTTTACATGTAAAAGAACTTGATTGTTATAAAATAAATTAAGTGTACTTTTTCTTTCGTTTACCCTTTGGTACTTCGGTAAGATTAAATATAAATAGTCTGGTAAGGACTGGTAGGGTTACGAAATGAAATTAAAAAATAATATGCCTTCCGAGCCGTAAGATACCGTTCTTAACAATAAGCTTTGAATGATATTATTTATAAGGTTTTGAATAATTTGTTTTTGGTTTTTCATTTGATAATATATATTTTTTTTTAAATAAAGAAAGGTTACTATTTTGAAGTCTAATTTAATACTGAATTATTACAGACAAGACATTGTTGTCCTTATCTAAGCCTTCACAAGTCCATACATTGATCATAATCATAACTAATTAATTTTCGAGTTACCTATGATAAAAACCCATATAAATGTAAATATTAAAAAAATCATATCAGATATATTTTAAAATCGTTATAGAACTAATGTTTGATGTCAATTTTATATTTTAAAAGTTCATGAAGCTCTTACATAACTTTATTCTTTGTAAAACTATAGTTTAGAAGAGAACTTATTTATTAATATTTAAGTTTGTTTAATATTCACATTGTTTTGCATGAATTAGGTTTTTAATTATATTATTAGTAACAAAAGTTAAGTCTGCTGAAATAATATCTAAAGTTTAATTGAAGCTACAGATGAGAAAATCTTTTCATAAAAGAATAGTTCCTAGGCGATGAGTATTGTTATTTTAAATGAAAATAAGACTGCGTTGTATTCACATTTCATACCAAAAACATTGTCATATTCCTTAGTAATACTGTGAATATAACCCGAGCAAAATATTTGTATTTATAAAAGGTAAATAATTAGTTATACTATAAATTTATATTAAAATATATAACAACTACAATTAAATGATTATCTTCACCTAACTATTTTTTTAATAATCATATACTTAATCACACGTTTCTACTTTCTATTATTCCAGACTTCAAACATAATTTAAACAAATCTATAGTTTTTACATTTACCCGATATTTAGATTACTTTCCTGTAAACTCCATTATTGTATATGTTCATAAAATATTCACGCATAGAATATTGAGTGAAAATTAAATTTTAAGGCCGTGCCCGCGTATAAGTAGGGTCAAGGTTGAATATAAATAAGCTTTCAACAACATTGACTCCAGAAGAGCATAAATATTAATGCCCTTAAAAATACCGGTATGTATTAACTCGCAGTTACTAGGCCTAAAAAATAAAGATTTTTTTTCATTTATAATATTTATCATAAAATTTCAGCACAAATGTGTTTAACAAACAATTGTAATACAGAACGTAAACGAAACAATATAAACGTGATCGATGTTGAAGGACTGAAATATGATCTTTATTTTATTATTTTCAACTTACAATTAATAATTTATACTGGGCGATTTAAAACTAGCTATAACTTTGCTTTTAAATTTTGGCAGACTGTCTGAAAAAATGTCTATATCAATTTCTTGATTTTTTTATAAGTAGGCTATACTGTCTAGGTAGCCTACTCATGATAGCATTCTGTCCTAAATTCGTTTTTGAGCGTGGAATCGAAAAAGGAACGTATTTACTCGCACGAGGAAACCTTGACGGTGCATTAAAATATTTTTTTTTATACGAGTTGTTAAGTTATTTAAATTGTTTGACTCCTTTCATTTATTTGAATGACAAAGTTTCATTAACTTCATTATTCTTTTTACTCACGCATACTGGTAATTGTTGAAATCTTAAAACTATTGTAAAATTCAGATTATTTCTTTGTTTCCGATGCACGTTAAGAGCTATTTAATTCTGGTACTACGTCAACGTCATTGTTGGATTTTCCTATTATAGAATGCCATGTCAGTCACAAGGGATAGTTTTTGTTTACGTGGGTCAAGTTGATCGTTACAATAGATGTTATTTTGTATTTATTAATGTATACAATTATTTTTATGTTTTTATTCAATTTTGATTCCTTACCAACGCTAACATAAATGAAAGAAAAGAGCTCTTAGTAATTTTATATCCAGTTCTCATTAATTTTGTTTACAAGCTTCTACAGAGTTTATATATATGAACTTCGGATCGTCCGAAATTTCAAATAAATTCGAAGCCTCGACTTTGATTTACAAATGAAATAATAAATACGTATTTACATGAAATTGTATAAATAGAAGCAACAATATATTTCAGAATTAATGGAGCTCGAAATAACAATTAAAATACTTGTTATCGTTTGAATACGACAAACAACTTGATATTCAAAGTTTTAACAAAGTCCAAAGTAAACAATACCGTGTTATTTGTTACAGGATTAAATGCCGTGAAGATAGTGAAATTATCCGTACCGGAGATAATACAGTACGGGGTGCAAGACTCTGTGATTCTGGACTGTGATTACACTTATGGCAACAATACATCGGGATTGGTGTTAAAATGGTTCTTCAAGAACAACGCCCGGCCCGTATATCAGTGGATTGCAACGCAGAAACCACAGGATATAGGTATATTACGGGGTCGAGTCGACTTGACTTATCGAGCGTCGAACGATCCATTAAAAATGCATAGAGCGTTGCGTATAGTGAAACTGAATACGGACATTTCGGGTAACTATACGTGTGTCGTATCCACATTTATGGAAGAAGATTCGAGAACAAAACAAATGATTGTTTTTGGTGAGTGATTTTTTATGGACTTTCAATATTTTATGTTATGTTATCGGTAGTGGATGGCGGATAGCGTTATAACTCATATTTTTTTATATCTGTAACCTATATTTCTTAAATAACTTATATAGTTTTACCAACCACCAAAAAGTACTCATAACAATAAAAGTATTTTCATATTTACGCAGGCTCATTCTCTAACATTAACGTCGTGTGAGAAAAAAATATTTTGAATATATTTCTAATGAATGCATTAAGCATTTATCCTAATATGATATTATAATATTTTTTTTGATTGATTCTAATCTTTTACTCATTATATGTTAGTAAAATATGAAGTGTTTAGATAATTTCCCATATATAAATACTAAGTGCTTTAAGTAATATAACACATCTGCTTCCCTTTAACTAATTTAATTTATTGTAAAAAAAAAATATCGATAAGTTTCAATCAACAAAGAGATTTTTCAATTTCTCAAGCTGTAAGAGTTAAATTTTATGTTCTATTGCCTGCAATTTAATTGTAGATCAATATAGTATAAAATATATTTCCTTTGCCTAACCACTTAGCCACATTTTGGCTCACTTAGGTTTTGTTTATGCCAACATCGGTTATCAGCTTCGCATCTCTTTTTATGAGCAAAATAGAAGTAAGGCTTCGAGTAAGAGTATCATGAGGCTTATTGTCATAAACGTCACCTCATGCTTGGATTAACATTTCTTGAAGGGGTATTTAAAGCCCATAAATATTTTATTATTTGACGGAGTACCTTAAACAATAAAAGTTTATTAGACTAAACTTTTTTATGTTACTGAAAAATATTATACAGTATTTCAAAAAGTTGTTCTCCTCAAGAAATTCTATCCATCTTACAGTGCCGTATTGTAAAAAACTTTTGTGTTATTCTTTAAATAAAATATGTAGAAACAGGTTCCACATCAAATAAAAATCTTTATAGCTCACTAGTCCGGCAAGACTAACAAGTAAAATTGCATAATACATATTTTTAATTGGATTGACAACATAGCAAAATTAATAATATCAATGTTAGTACATATAAAAAGGAATATGACATTTTTTCTTTTTATATTCATTACCTGTAGGAACTTCGTGTTCACCGGAGATAACCTTTTAGCATGAAGGGTATGAGTATTTATTCATTCTGTTTTCTTATGGCGAAATCTACATATTTGGCTGTATTTCTTTGTAAGGACCACAATACTTGAATTTACATCAATGTCTTTTAGGAAATATTCTGTTTATATTTTTATTTCTCCTCAACATGATATTATACAACGCTTCTGTAATTACCATTCTCTTAAGTCGTCTTTGTTTAAATAACAGTTCATGGCGTTAAGGGTAAAAAGAAACCTTGCCATGTTAGAGAGATATTGTATATATCTTTTAATTATATATAAATTATGAAAATCACGATATACCGATTGGACCCCACACTTTTAATTAACTGTATTGGAGTTAACTTTAGTAATATTATAGAAATAAAAACTCTGGCTACGAGCTAGTATCCTCAGCAGAGTCTAAATGATTTTTGTGTGATAAATCATCTGATTGACATTTAATGCTTTTTGAGAAGATATAGAGGTTTCTTGATTTCTTTGCCAATAGTCAAATCTCTCTAAATTTTCTGGTATTTTACTGGTATTCAATTTTTTCTTCCCTTTAGTGTTATTATCGCATCTATCAAGAATACTTAAGGTCTTCTGCTCCTATCTTTATACAATTACTTTAAAAAAAGTTTCAACTTAGTGTCAAAAAATATTTTTATAACAAAGATCTCGTTATTACATATAATATCAAATTTTAGTATAAGTTCCAAAACTAAAAGACAAACTATCTAAAATACGTATTTTAAAACATTGTGCCTAATTTTATAAATAATATTAAAATTAACGATACATAGTCGCAAAGGCATTTCCGTTTCCTTTCTTCCATTGTGAGTACAATTTATGATCGGTGTTGGCTTTTTTGCTATACATAATTCCAGAAGTGAGATGAGTCACGTTATCTTAGTACAGGTCCCTCATTAATTGATCGGGAATGTAATAGAAGGACCAGCACAATAAGTTGTGTAGGAAATTTTCCTAAAAATATAATATGTGAGGTGCTGATCACCTGCACTTCGAACGATTAGTGGTTTAATTTTGAAAAACTAAAATTAAGCACAATGTAACATTACCTCAAATACTAAAAGATCAAGTGGATTACATTTTACGTATATAAATACAAGGAAGATAGTAGAATTTTTTGTTTAAAAAAACGCAATATCCGCTTTCTTAGAACACAGAGTATATTTTTTTTTTTTATTAAAAAAATATACACAATATTCTTTGTCAATTTTAAAGTATACGTTAAACATCTGACTTTTATTATTGAAGAAAGTACATATATACAATTTTTTTTCTTAGAAAAGTATGGTACCTGACATTTAAAAACAATTCTCGTTTTGTTAAATTTCTTGTGTATTGTCAATTTATAGCATCATGTAAGGAATGTCAGTGTATATTGTTTATGTTGGAGGTTGCTTTCAAAAACTTTGTGGCAGTCCAACAATTTATGTACATATTTTTAATGGAAAAGGTAAAACGGAAAGAATGGGTAACTAAGTTACTCACGTATTTCTAAAAATATTGTGAGCTATTCAAATTTTGATGAATGGGAAAATTGATAAAGCGGTTGCTTTATCACTTTTATTGAAGTAATTTTACTCTCATTTGTTTTTCCTAATCTTTAAATTCGTATTTTTTTTCCCAATAACTATAATTGTAAGACATTTTCATTCAGTAAAGTTATAAATGAAAATTCTCTATCTCACTTAGATATTCTAATGAAAAGGGATAGAAGCGACGAAATGAAATACACTTAATGCCATGAAATTATTTTTAAACTGCATAACTTTGTTTAGCTACTTTGGCAAGCACTGGTTTAATCCTTAAAAGTAATTGATTAGTTAGAGTTAGTCTAGCTATTTTATTATTCTTTAATAACTATAAACTTCTTTTTGATTTTTATGGTAAATGTTAATAAATAAATAACAAAGAAATTCAATAAAAAAGTATTACATATTTATTGTATTTGAACGGATATGAACGCTCTTTATCAAAAATCAAAGTAGCCCTGATTTTTTATTTCACTTCATTGAAATTAGAAAAAATATTTTTGACTCATTAAGAATGTTGCTCTCAGATATTTTATTGGGAAAGTCAATAAAATAATTTTGCAATGCACAAACTGCATTTCATGTTCTTATGTAGCTTATTTTTTGCATTATAAAGTGCTTTGGAATAAAATAATTATATAATAATTATTATATTTATGAATGTCTCCAACATTCCAGTAATATATATATATATATATATATATATATATATATATATATATATTATGTTATCATTATTGCAAGTTACGACCGCAACTTAGGAGTCACATTTCAGAAATTCCCTCATCAGACCTAATGTCTCAGAATAACTTATTCCGGTATTATCCTTATTCCATACTTCTTTCGACCCTAAAAAAGCTTTTATGTGCAGTTTTAAAAAGAACAAAGTTTATAATTATATCTGTTTTTAAAAATTTAAAATTAAAAAGTGAGAAAATTTAATAAGTTTTCTAATGTAATTTCAATATGATTTAAAACTAAATTTTCTTTTAAGAACTCTATAGAATTCACTATTTCGTTAAAATTCAAAATATTATGTTATTTAATGCACTATTTAATTTTTGTTACCATTTGAAAATAAGGTTGTATAGAAGAGATCGTCATTAAGCAATAAAACCGCCTTGTTGTATATTTACTTAAATTTTGAAGAATTAATTATTTTTGTACAATCATTTCATACTAATACCGTTCGCTCCAAAGTAATATTTTCCATTATTCCCAAATGGTACGTTATTATTACATACTTCATTACAATTTTAATCATGTCGCTTTGTCGCAATAAACAAAACACAATTCGGTTTTGTAAACCTATAGTACAGATGTAATATAAAAATAGTGTATTAAATACTTATTTAAACTTCGATAATGTATTGACAAAATTTTAAATTATTGCACTATCGTGAATTGTATCCTCATAAGTGTAATGTTTCAGTACCGGAGACGAATTTTCGTTTGATCCAGAACAAAACCGATGACGACACAGTAAATGTCATCTGTGTGGCGGATGGAGCCTTCCCTGCGCCAAACCTTACTCTTGCCACACCAAAAAGGTATTCTTCGTAATTTTTTTGCTATAAATGGATAATAAATATTAATCTATACATCGAATACTGAGGATATTTTACCAGATGATTTAAATTTATAATGCTCATAGGTATTCACTCTCTTTTTCTTAAAAGGTACTGAATAGGCCAAAAAAATTTTTTTCAATTATAACTAACTACTTCTAGTTCGTCTTAGTTGATAACAGCACTATTGTCACCAGAGTAAGCTTAGATGATTATATAAATTGTTTATACAGGTAATATGTTATATCTTACATTTTCTTAGTAGTTTCAGTTACAATAATATATATATTATCACAATATGTTTCTGTGAGCTAGGTACAAACCGTTGCTATTTAGATGCAACATTTGTAGATAACACTAAAATAATTTTCCCGCAACGGTGTGTACCGACACGTTTATCAGGACAGGCTTATTAGTTAACCTCAAAACGTTCGTTGGTATATAATAAATTATGAAGAGTTCTCTATTTTAAATTGTTCTATACTTATCTACAAAGTTATTCAAAAGTATTCTAAATAATAGTAATACTTGGTCGTTTCAAATAATTCTACGGATGATATAATTTGATTGATTTTTATAATACAGTAATGTTTACAGCATAGAATTCTATTTTGAGTTGTTTTTTTAATTTTTAATGATTACACTGGAAAACAGCATGTCTGTTGTATGAGATTTTTTACATGAATCTGAATAGTTTTTCCACGCTTATTTCAAAAATATATGCCGTTTTTATGTAGCAGCTCTAGTTTTGGAGTTATGAAGAGACAGGGTTTTTCATTAAAAATGCACAAAATTTAAGTTTAAAAAATTATTTAATATATTTATTCTGAATAAAATTTCCTTTTTGTGGATTTTCTAGAGTGAGATGTATCATGAGTACTATTTTGAATGCTCCAACAATAACCAGCCATCATATATTCCTTCCAGTACCCCTGATACGTGTTCTCCATAGCGCGAATATCCTGTTGAAAGCGCTCTCCTTGTTCCTCGCTTAGGTCACCTCGATTTTCAGGAAAATAGTCTAGATGGTTGTGAAGATAGTGAAGCTTAATACTCATGTTGCATCCAAGCCGCTGGAGGTGCATCAGCAACTGTTCAACGTGCTGAATGTAGCCGTCAGACATAGTATTCTCAAAAAAATTCTCACTACTCAAACAAACTCTTCCCATGCACATTTCTCAATAGCTGTCATATGGTTGATGAAATTTTTATCATCTATCATCTTTTAGACAGGCCAAGTCCCATGATCAAGTCATTTAGATCATCTTTATTCAGTAATCGGGGACTATTGTCTCTACCACTGTCGTCGTTTCGGTTTGTCCGCTGCACTGGTCTGGATTTCCGAAGATCTACAAGGTTGCTGTGGTGTTGATGTGTCAGTAACACTCAAGACTGGTCTTACGACAGATTTTTAGTTTGCATATATCCACTTAGAGCAATTTTTATGGTTTTATTCCTATTATTTTCGTTACACAAAAATAACAGTCGTTATGATGGTTGGGTGGTTGACGCCATATCATGGGAGATTTGTACTTAAAATCTGGTCTTTTTCTGTTTGCCTATAATCGCAAAGATTCAATACAACTTTTACACACCAAAATTGGTATCAAAGGTTTAGCGTTTGATGGCAACGGAAACCCAAAGTAGTCGAAGTACGCCTTCTTTACAAAGTCTGACACACTTAAACGACATTTTTGGAACATATATTATCCGCAAATAGCACAAAAACCCTCAGGATTATTTAAACACGTCCTTCTTGAGGAAGATATAATGAAATTTATAAAGGGACTAGTTAAGTTACACCGCTATTGGTAGAAACTATTGACAACTTATGTAAATTCAAGACGGACCTGTATCTGACTAACTAGAGCTATTACAAAAAATCTGAGGTCAGATTTAAAATTAGCGCACCCAAATTAGTAAACAACAGTAGAAAAACTTCATGCAACAAAAAAAAAGTTTGATTTTGTTGTGCTGTGTTATTATTAATGAATCTTATTTTAATTTAATACTTATCAAGTATTTAATTTCGGAGAATTCGGTGAGCAAAATTGAGAAGAATTGAGAAATCGGTGTATTAATAATTATAACAACAAAAACTCTATAGACTAACTTACATTAATATAATATTTTCCATTTTTTTTAAATATCACTTCCTAACATCGTACACACTTCAACTTAGTATACTTATACAAAATCTTGAAATTTATATTTTCCAAAACCATAAGCCATAGCTATTCAGAATACCTTAAGCGGATTATGCTCTCAATATTTCAGTGGATATTTATTCTCCTATTCAGTTGCAAAAAAATAATTTAATTTCTAAAATATTAAAATAATTTAAGCCTTTAGTGTTTTTGAGAGATAGAAAGATAAATTTACAAAATAGCGTAGCAATACGGGATACGGAAAATTTAGGAATTATTGTGTTTTTGGAAAATTTAGCATTGATTTTATTTCATTATTTATTGAAAACTTGTGTTAATTTTAAGTGATATATTTTTACATAAAAATGTTTATTTTTTACATCAAACTATATTTCGATATGATGTAATTGCAAAAGAAAATAGTGATTTCTATTTTTACTTCTTTTTATATGTTGAGGCTATTTAACTGTATTATTCACGAAAATACAAAAGGTATAACGACCTGCAAAACCTTGCTGTACACTTGAAATTTAAGTAAAGTTTAAGTAAAGTTTAAAATTTAAGTAAAAATAAAACCAAATATTTAATTCTAGTTATTTCTAATATTATTTTTCAAATTCCATTAAACGTCTGATATTTTTCAAACTTAATTAAGGTAATGATAATAAAATTAATAAGTCTAGAAGTGTTATAAAAATATTGAGACATAAGAAAACAATTTTTCGTTGTACGACCCGTAATTTTTAGATAAATTCTACCTAAACGAAATGTTATTTTCACTTCAGAACATAACCAAATAGAATAAGATTATAAAACTTGATGAAGCCGATAAGCAAGAAAGCAGGAATTTATTCTGCGTTTACCTTCTTAAAAGGTAAAACAGCCAAAAATAATCGCGACTTTTTTGAGGAAAAAATCTAAGGGTCTAATAAGAAATATAATAAGTATATCATAAAGCTAGTTTCTTATAACTTAGCGAAGTTAAGCTAGAAGTAATTACACTATACAAGAAAACAAATATTCAAACTTGTAATTTAAATTTTAAAGCAACGTAAATAAAATTTACGCGTAGGTAGACTATTTTGTTTTCTCTTGATTGCCAATTTACAATATGAATATTGTTCGTAAATAACATTACATTCGAGTTTTAAAATATATGATTATTGTAAAAGTGATACAAATGTTACCACAACATAAATTGAATACGCTCTAAATATTAATGTAACTATTTGCCGATGTGAAGAGTAAGGAGAATAAATAATCACTTATTTTCATATGTATTATATTTTGTATGATTAAAATAATTATTATAAAGATTACGAAATCCTAGTTATACTTGAAAGAAATCTGAGATTCACTGAAATTAACTACAGTCATCTTATTTAAATGTTATATGTGAGATGTTATATACTACAACCCATTAAAAAAGCTAATAAAGCTGTAATAATCCGGTTATATATGTATATGGATGTTTATTAAAAGTGAAAAAATGCTTATTTTTTTATAAATTATGAATATGTAACCTTAAATTAAAAAAAATAAAGTTTTTATACATTTTAATGTAGAGGAGTTCCCATTCCTCTTTTTTTGCTCTCAATTTATTAATTTGATCAATCTTAGAAACAGGCTAAGAGTAGCCATAACGAGTCAAGTGTATACCAAAGTGGCTATTGCCTGATGTGTTAAGTCTACGGTAGACAGTAGAAGTATTGCAGTGCATTCGTGTAATAGTTAGTATTATATCTGAAGTCAATTCATGGCAAAATTATATAATTCGATATCGATATATTTGCAATTGTTATTTGAGTTCGGATAAGAAAATTCGCTTCTATTTTAACGAAATGTTCTTATACATATATCTGACGATAACGCTTTTTAAACATAAACTTGTTGGATATAACATAATTTTCACCATCTTTTCTTACAATTCCTTAATAAACTTGGTAGACAACTTTAAGACATTTTAATGAAATTTCCAAATTCATTATATGCAAGATAGTCTGATTTTCTAATGCATTGTTTAAAAATAAGCAATAATATGGTTCAATTGTAAAAGTATTGTTATATTGTTCTTAAAACTTCAAAATATATATTTTTAGAGCTACATTTAGAGCTTACTGCTAGAAAAATTAAATTTTGGACCAATAAACAAGGAATTATGAAAAATATTTTGAATTTTTTGACAACTTTTTTAATTAAAAGCAAAATTAAAAATGGCATGGCATGGCATCTAATGTATCCTTAGGGTACCTATAGTTTTTTGTTCGAGCCTGTATTCTACAAGGTGTGATTTACAATAAAATTTTCAATGGACCATAGATTTCTGAAAAACTTGGCAACGTTCTTAAAGTAGATATTAAATCCGGTCCCTTTCACCACCTGGTGCTACCTGCCAATTTTTTTATGTTTTTATAACACGGCTTCATATTTCTACATAAAAACTAAGAAGTGGTAACTATCTTACACGATACTATTAGTTTCATGTTATGATGTAGGCTTGATGATGATTTCATTGAGAACAAGAGAACGTAGAACATAATAATATATTTTTTTAATGAATTAAAGGAAAACGAAATCATTTTAAAAGTTACAAAGACCGTTAACAAGGTCTTAGGTAGGTACTTGCAATTAAAGAAAAAGATTACCAGAAGTACACAGAACTACTTCTGTTCCATGAGGATCCAAACACCAAATGATAATAATAAAACATGATTCAAAACATGTGAGTTTGTAATGCTTATATTTTTTTATATTAATATATTTTCGTAGGCGATTGGATGGTGTTTCTCACAGTCTGAAACTCGTGAACGGAAGATATTCTGCCGTCGCGATTGTTACGCTCCAGGACGCTGATCTACCTTCACCGTCTGAGTTTATATGCACTTTACGGGTACCCCTTGCAAATTATGCAGTACGAAAAGAAGCTATATACTATCCAGGTTAGTTTATTATTAAATAATCATCAATAGATATTTTCTTTACATTAGAACACTAAGTAATGTCATAGGTATACCTAGTCGGAACCTTAATGAACTGGCCTGATTTAGCTCTACGCGACATATCGCTACATATTGTGTTGCATTAAATAGTACTTTTATCGTATACTTAAGATAAGGAACACGCATCGAGATGAAAAGCTCCCTAGTTTAGCAGGCCTTTGAGTAACGAGAGTCGCGCGTTTTTTTTTATGTTGGTTAATCGTTTCATTTTCTTCATTCGTTCATAGTCAGGCCAATTCATTATGGGACCGTTGAACTGAAACCGCATCAACTATTAAAAAACTAAAAATCTAGACGCCTGTATTTTAATAAATCTAGCAATTATTTCGCTGGTAATCATAAATAAATATTGTATAAAAATGTGAAAATCGCGAGTATCATTCTAGCAGTACAGTTAACAGAACAGCATTACCGTAACAGTTAACAGACAAATACAATCTGCTTGTTTTTTGTTTACCTAAAAAATATAACAAATCAACCAGTGACATAAGTCCTCGTAGGCATAAACAGAATACTATTTTTTTTATTTAAGACAAGCAATTTAACCATTTTATAAGTCCATCAATGTTATACAGCTCCTACGTTTGAAAAGAAAAAGGCAATGGTAATTTCTTTTAAAGGTAGGCACAGATACAACAATTTGCGGTATAATTTGCATCGAGCCATTTAAGCTTTTTATCAACGGAAAGTTTCTATCTAAACTGGACTTGAAATGAAACATTACCTGCAATGAAACTTTTGAATAATTTTAGGCTTCGTTAACTCCATTGTAATTATAAAAAATATCTAACAGAATAGATATAACATTCCTTTGTATACAATACCTATAGTACAAAAAATAAAGATAAAAATTTTAATTCAATAAATAGGAGATAAATTGCTTGTTAGATGTGCTTAAAAATGCATTATTTACATTTAACGATTGTTAATTGAAATAAAAAGGTTCAAGTATGATTTTTACTTCCAAATATATTAACAAATTACAAATAAATTGCAATTGTATAAAATATGAACTTACATTTTGATCGGTCTCATTTTTTTATATATTCTTTTCAAATTTAATTTATTCGGAGAAGTACATTCAAGAGATTAAATTTTATGCAATTCGTAGAAATAATTAACATTTTATCTTTTTTTACTAGGACCTATAAGCACTACTCCAGAGACGCCGACCGCTGCTGATATGCAGTTTGCAGCTGCGGTGGGGTCAAAAGGTATTTTACTCGTAGATCTTATGATAATATTTGAAACAATATCAAACATTAATAAACTCCAACATTAATTGCTACTTCTATATCATAACCGAGTCTTATAAGCGTTGAAAGTTCGGCAACAAGCAATTGCATTTATAAGAATTTTATATTATTTTTCATGAAATTTATCCTTATTTATGGATAAGATTTGAGTTTAAAATGAGTTGCCCTGAACTATTTACAAATATTTAATGTTTAAACTCAACACCTATCCCTTGTTTGCAGAAAAAAACCCTTAGCGGAAGGTTTCAATTTTATTTTAGCAATTAGTACTGCAGTTACTTAACTAAAGACAAACTTAAAGATCAAATTATACTGTGTAAGCAACGGTAACTTTAGTAGAGGTTGTCTTAATGAGATTAAATTAAAGAGCTTAATGTCTATTACAGTGATTTTTACAGTTTTATGAAGGGGGTTTTATTTTAATTATTGTATAAAAACCTACAATATATTTAAATTAAAAAGTAATTAAATTAAAAAAACAATCAAACACAAAATACAAGACATAAATTTTGTATTTTATAATTTATACTCATATGGCTCATATTACATAATCGTCATTTATATCTGTTTATTTTTGTTTTAGGTGCAAGTTATCACGCTGCTGTATCAATAGTCCTGCTATGTTTGGCTCAATTATGATTTTATAGTAAAAAGAAACAAAAAAAGTAAGGTACATTTTTAGTAAAAACACATTTAATAGTTATTAAAAAAAACTATTTTGATACTAAATCCTTGAATATTTGTTTCTTATTTTGATTTCAATATTTCAGATTTCACGGAAGATGAAGATTACAACACCTCTGCATATTTAGATATCTAGTCATGATGTCCAAAGTTATGAAGATTACGTAAATTGTTTAAATTCTCGGCGTAAAAGCTTTTTTTGTACTAATGAATACTAATTGCGAGCTAAGATTTACAGATAATCTGATATTTTAATGTAGCTAACAATTTGTACAGATTATATGAAAAAGAATTTCCTTATCTTCTATATATATAAAAATGGATTGCTGTTCCTTAGTCTCGCTTAAACTCGAAAACAGCTGAACGGATTTATCTTATCTTAGTCTTGAAATGTTCGTGGAGGTTCAGGGAAGGTATAAAAGCTGAAAAAAATTGGTTAATTACTGGGAAAACCATAAAAACAGCCCTTTTCTATTTCCCATACAAAAGTTTATTTTTACATTAGATTTGACAACTAACTAATATGTCAATCATTCTGTTTGATTGAAACAGGAAAAACCGGATTATTTATGGCCTCTAAGACGGAATAGAGTTCGCCTGGTCACCTATACCTACATATATTACTCTTGACCAATTCCAATTTTTCTCACCTTTTAAACCTTTCCTGGACTTCCAGGAGTATTTCAAGAGTAAAATTAGCCAAATCGGTTCAGCCGTTCTCGAGTTTTAGCGAGACTAAGGAACAGCAATCCATTTTTATATATATAGAAGATAAAATTGTTTAAATAAATTATTCAGATTTGAATAGAAGCACATATTTAAAATTGGTACTATTAAAATTATTAATTATTAAATTTTTTAATTACATATAATTATAGAGAGGAGTTTAGTATTATAGTCCGGTCGTAATTATATGAATCAGGATATAATACTCGACAGTCAGATTCCTACTGAAAAGTGATTCATTCGAAATGAAAAGTTGAGCTCACGAAATATCTTAAAGTTTATTTCGAAGTTTTGTGATATGTTTCCTGTTTAAGCTTCAAACACAAATGGTTTAGTTAATATATTATAACTAACATGTAACTTGACAAAGCTTCGAGTGTGAAAAACAATATAGTTATGAATCGTATACAGTATTATAAATTTAGTTTTATTGTATTAATATAATGTTACTGACGCTTATTTCATTAGAAAATTTAAGATCACAAGCATCATACTTGAAATATAAAATAATATAAAATGAAACCAGATTTATTTTCAGTATTTATAGTTCTTGGAAATTTCCTATCATTATAAGCACAACGGTTGACGACATTTTTTTTGTGGTGGAAGTTACTAAGGTACTTGTGAATGAAATAAACATTTATTAGACTTTGAACTAGAAACAAATTATCCACAAATAAATAAAAATATTATAGGCTGCTTAAAATTTCAAATTTGGATAAAAAAATATGCGAAAATTTCATTTTAAGGAATAACCGAATGTACCACCTGAAAAATATTTAGAGACCATGACGATACCAAAAAAATAGTGTTACCTATTGAGGTAGTATCTCTTCACAAGCTATGTGGTAAAAGACAAACAGTCAATATACGTATATTCAAATCTATGTCAAAATATTTTTTGTTAAGTTTCATGAAGGATGTTGTTATCCTTCAAAAACAGGGTATCGTGATTTTTGTTTATTTTTATTTAATGTAATATCTTATAACTATACTATAATCATGAATTTTGGACAATATTGTTAATCTAAATTTTGTTATTTGCCTTATTCTTAAATTCCATTAGACATATTTTTCAAGACAGTATCACTATGCTTGTTGTTCACTTTTTTTTGTTGTAATTTGTTGAAATTGGTTAAGTAAGAATTAAAACATTTTTTTATTTGTCCATTAATAAGGGCTCTTGTAAATATTTTTATCGAAATTTATATTGTAAGTTTTTGTTAATTTATGAGAGTTTTTGTTAATTCGTTGTGAAACTGCCATTAATGGATAAAATCCAATTAAAACTTTTTGTGAATTTCAAAAATAAATGAAACAGTCATTGTATAATTTGCTTTTTTATTTAAATATTGAAGTTATGTTCGAACGATTGTTAACTGACAACAAAGATACACGCTCTTTCGAAGATAACTATATTTTTTAAACATTCTTTGCAAATAATTATAAAGTAACTTATTACATATAAAAAGACATATTTCTGTGTTTAAAAGAATAAAATGTTTTAAATAAACGAAACTTCTTAAGATTCACTGGATTCACCGTCGGATGCCGGTTTCCTCTCCTCGAGGGAAAGGAGCTTCAACAGTTTTTAGGACCTGCGACAAAGGAGTTGGATTAAGGGGCCCCTATCTAACGCACGTTAAACGCTCACCTCCACTGTCCAAGCTTCTCTCTTTACCAAACCAAATTTGAAAGAACCTACTAGGGCTGCTTTCGAAGTACGTTACAAGAATAAATTGATGTTAGTTATATTTTAATAACAAAACGTATTATTAAGTCAGTGGTGGCCTAGTGGTTAAAGGGCCCATTTCTCGTTGCCGAAGGCGTGGGTTCCAACCTGGCAAGTACCAATGTGTTTTTCGGAGTCATATGCACTTTCTGAGAGTATTAAGACACAACTGACATACGGTGAAGGAAAACATCGTGAGGAAACCTGGACTTATAATTTCACAATTATAAGTTTGAAAGTGATTAATGCTCAAACCTTCTCCATGTGACAAAAAGGCCTTTGCTCAGCAGTGGGCTCTGATAGGCTGATGACGATAAAACAAACGTATGTCTATTTTTTTAAAATAAATAAATAATAAAATTGAATTGAAATATTTTTTTATTCTCATAATTAGTATATTAATATTAGTAAACAATCTTAGTAAATTATATCCAATATCTTATCTCTCTAAAATCAGTATTGATGATTTTTAGGTGGTAGGTTTAATAATTTATTCAACAAATATGACACTGTCATAGATACATACATTTAACGGATATTTTGATTATCAATATCGTAGGTATCAAAGTAGAAAAACAACATAAATTGTGTGCATATATAAAGGTGGGTAAGAAGGTGGGTTGTCATATAACTGTAGAACTGTTTAATGCACATGACCTACTAGGTATATAAAAAAATTGAGTAATGTTCTTAATTTGTTGCATTAATCCATACAAAAATCTGCACAGTATATTCGTTGTGTCACGTACTAAGGTAGGCCACAATAGTACATATATGTATATGTAAACAGATTTTCACGTTTTGAGCTTAACGATATCAAATAAAAGGTTTTATAAACTGTTAAAATTTATTTACAGATTCCAGTTGAATGGAATATTAAAGTTAACTTCAAATTGAAAATCGAAAATTTTGGAAGATTTCGTTTATAATAAAAAAGGCAATCATTCACTCTCATAGTTCCATGACGTCCTTATTGAAATTTTACTCTCCTTTTTAAATTATATAGTTGTAATCAAACAATTTAAATTAATATACGTATTAGAATTTTAATCCTCGAAAGTTGTCGTATAGTATTTAAGTTATGAATGTTATTTAAACACAAAAAAACAGAAAGATTCAATTTAATCTTATGAGTAACATTATAATTTATTCACCAAAAATTAATTTTTAATAATAAATTACAACTCACAAGAAATAACAACTATTTTATGTCTTAATGTGGCTATAAAATACAAAACAATTAGACTGATAAACATATGTAGTATCCAAATGAAATGTGTCACGAATTGACATTTAAGGCGTTACGCTTGAATTACCTACCCCTTTTATGAAATGTCATTGAATGAACAAAGTTAATACATATATTCAATATAATATATGAAGTTAAAATTTGTAATGATAAGTTGGGTGTATAAACATTTAATGGAACAGAAACACTTTTTTATTTTTATTTAAATAACAAATGTCTCAAACACCTTCTTTTTCTTTTTTTTTGATTTATTTAGGCACACCAACAGTACACATATGCAACATTTACATAAAAAATACAATCAAAAGTATAGGTCTTCATATGTACACCTATAACAGGTATTCACAGCACTGGCTAAAAAGTTTTATAACAACGATAACACCTTAATCCAACTAAATTAAATTACTACTATTACTTCTATAAATCATTATTCGTACAGGACATATTATTATTTCCTATTATTACAAATGCTCCATTTCAAAATACGTTTTAATTTTAATTATGGGCCAAATATATTTAAAGTTCCCACACCACTATTAGACAATAATTAATTATATAAGCAACGAGCTTTAACAACATGTTTCGTAAAATGTTCCATTTTATGAAATTATTTCTTTAATTTGATACAAATAAGCTTTTAATGATGAGGTGATATGACAATAAATCTTCAATCACTTGGCAATAAAGCGTTCTCTCGGGAGCGATCCGTTTTAACGACCCTCATTAACATGAGAGTGCTGTTATAGTTATTGCTGATATTGTTTTTCAGTACTGACATACAGCATTTTTTCAGGATCAAATTTTACATAGTATTCACCATTTATTTTATACACATACATTCAATTTTCTGTTTTTTTTATTCACATACATAACGTCTGATATTTTAACACTGTTAATCTTAAATACGAGCAACGTGCTATCTAAATGGGAAGGGCACCAATTATAAATTGTAATTACTTTTAACAAAGGAAACAATTATGGGAAGCCATTTGTTATATTTATCAGACTCTCATTATGTGTGAAAATTATTATTATGTAAAATAAATTATGGGTTTTCTTTTAATACTAAACAGGGTAACCGAACAGACTGTCCATATTCGCGACATTTGCGGTTGTGTTGCTACCATTGATTGAGGAAGAGGAAGAGGAAAAGGAAAAGAAGGGGAAAAGAGGAAAGGAAGGAAAAGAAAAGAAAAGGCCACTATCTCACGCACTCATTGGAAGAAACGCAGCCATTAAAGGCTACTTCACCCCGATCTTCTGTGAAAGGGTGGTACTTCCCCGGTCTAACCAGTCCCTGTTCGAGCTGCAGTAATTGACCACAGCTAGTATCTACAACGTTTTTCTTCTTTGTAATTGAAATAACAAAATAAATTCAATAACAAATATAAAAGGAAGGAAAAGGGAAGCGATGCGAAGAAACTAGACAATGAAAAGATTGTTTCTCGCTGTGCGCTTGGTCATTGGATGATAAAAATGAGATAGAAAAATTATGTTATGTAATTCCAATCCACATTCTCTGAAGTGTGTCCTATAAAATACTGAGAAACCAGCTTTTTTTAAAGTGTTTTTAAATGAAAATAAAATTTAAAGTCAGCGTTTATTTATCCAAAGAAACTAGAGTAGGTTATTTTGTATGGAAAATTAAGTGCATTCAAAATGTATTCATAAGTATTCGTTACAAACGTACTGTTACCATCCGGTAAGGCCGGGAGCGTGCCGATGAAGCGGCTAATTCAATCAGTGATATCTATCCAAAGATCCAATTTACCTAAGAGATTCCCAAAGTTAGGGTTATAATACTATTATATAATAGGGAAAATTATACCTATTACATTATATAGGTTATACAATATATTCGCTTGGTTTAATCAAATAGATATATGTTGTCTATTCGTCTTTATTATAAAATAAATTAATTCAAAACTAGCTGAATAGATTTAGAATTGGATGCTAGAATTATAATTTAATAACAGAACATTCTACGAATTATAATTTGTTTATCCTCAAAAATAGCTGTTACTGAAACTGTTATATATTATAGCATTTGTTTCACAAGTCACAAACCTTACGGACTCCTCGAAGTACTTAATGAGATTTATGTAAAGAACAAAGCAGTTTAAATAATAAAATTGAATTTATAATCTTCTATTTTCCAGTAAATAGTGAACAAAAACAACTCTCTATCTACGACTATTCCCGGTAATGACGTGCGGTAGATGCGTTCACATCTATCGCTCTATCGCTCGAGTCTGATGCGATTTTAGGCTCCGTTGCACTCTCATTGAATTGCAGTTCGAATTCTTTCCCTAATTTGACTGCTTTCATTTGTGTTTTATAATACCAAAACAAACAGGTTTCATGTATAGTACCTATTGTTCTCGCAACCAAATTTTTAATTATAATGTTTATGTATGTATAGTTATAATTATATACTGAAGTCGGAGTCTTTTGCATACTTATGATATTGTAATAATTGTATTGTATAATAAGGTCATGACATTTTTCTAGGATCTCAACATCCCTACTATCCTAACAAGCCTTGAAATGTATAAGACTCCTTGATCCCTTTTTCCTTCTCTGTGCACAAAAAAAGACCTCACAGAAAATAACGATCATGGAGAAAGATAGATACAATATTAATACCTTCATTCAGTAGTTGTATAGTCATTATTATTATTAAATCAATTCTTTTTAGCCTATCGGAGCCCACTGCTGAGCAAGGTCTCTTTCTCTCATGGAGAAGGTTTGAGCGTTAATCACCACGCTTGCCACGACGGGTTGGTGATTTCAAACTTATAATTTTTGAAATTATAAGTCCAGGTTTCTTCACGATGTTTTCCTTCACCGTCTGTCAGTGGTGTGGAAATACTCTTAGAAAGTACATATGATTCGGAAAAAGTCACGTTGGTACTTGCCCGGGCCAGGATAGAACCCGCGCCTTCGGCAACGAGAGGCGGGCCCTTTAACCACTAGGCCACCACTGTCTTTAAATCAAATGCCTCATCTTAACCTCTTTTTTAAAATGTCATAACATTCTACCATCCTCTGAAAATAAGTTAAATAAGTTAACTGTAAATTTTTTGGTTTTGTTTCTTACTTGCAATTTATGTTAAATAAAGGTTTCATACGTGCTTTTCCCTTTTTAAGATGTATAAAGACTCATTTTAGTACTATTTAGTTGATTTAAAAGATTACAAATTATTACTTTATTTTACCACTATTTATTCAGTAGACTAATGAACACTTTTAGTTACTCTGACGATTGTGACAACTATGTAGTTATTTAAGTGACTAGTTATAAAGCTAACAATTGACTAAAGTTTCTTGAGTATCAGCTGGAAATAATAAAGTATAAGTTACTCAGTCGCTGAAATTTAAGTAACTTCACATAAAGTTGCTGGTTTCAATTCATACGTCTGTAGATTTCTAGAAAAGACCTACCTTTGGGTCCAGTTTTCTTCAGTCCGTATATCCATGTAATAATTTTGTTAGTCTGATTCAGAACTTTAATTTTTAATACAAAGATTTAGTGCTGGACTAGATATTTTGAAACAACTTTGGTGTTATTAGAAGACTTATATTCATTGATTGAAATAATGTTAAATATTTTATGAATTATTTAAAATGTATTAACTTTAAAAATGCTTCCTTTTGAAATTTAAAAACCGGATCGTATTGGAGTTTTAATATATTTTAAGCCTTCATTAAATGTAATTTTAATGTGGTAATCGAAAACCATATTCAATTTATATACTTCACACCTGTATTAACAATATTAATATCATAAAATAAAATTATGCTACTACAGAATTCCTACTGATTCTTTTTAATATTCATTTATTTAATCTTGTTTGTAACAATGCTGCTTCATTTTTTTTTTATATAAAAGTCTGTTTCGTATGTTAACTGTATTAATTTACCTTTTTGAAGATAAATATGATTTAAGAGTTATTTTAATAGTCTGACCATAAAGTACTGCACATAAAACCATCACAGTGGATTTAAGGTTAAAATACTTTGAAAACTAACCCTAACCTTGCTTAGAATTTAACGCAATATTCAAAAGATCTAATTTCCCAGCAATTTTAAAAATAATTGTAATAAATATTTCCTTTTTTCAAAAAATGTCAAATCAAAGATTACACAATAGTCAGGGGATGGAGATATTATGTGATGTAAATTTTGAATGCAACTTTATAATGATATAATAATTCTTAAGAATATAAAAGTAGCTAAATTATGAACTTGTAAAAACTGATTTATTTGTTAGGGGATAACTTGTCGAACATATGTACAATCGGAACTAATAGGACATTTTAGAGTTTCGTTTATTAAATTCCGCCTTTAAATATGAATATTTTGTTTTACTGTCCCTATCAATATTTGTGTAGCACAGTGATATCTTTTTTTTTTGTTGACGCAGGGACACTCTTTTTACGAGCCATCCAAACGGCCTTGTTGAGGCCGGAAGGGATGTGTGAGAGTCGACCTGGGCAGGCCCCTTCTCACTAAAACCACTGCGAAAGCCATCGGCCGCTATGTCGGTGTACCCCGGATCTCTCAGCAACAGGACACACCAGTGACTGGCCGGTCCTGGCAAAGACCGGACATACTCCCTCGGAGTATGGGTGTGATTCCAGCGATTAGAATCACCCCAACGACGCCGGACTTTCACTGGAGCCGGATGACCAAGCCGACCCCAGCCAGGAGCTCAGGGGTGATATTGGAGGCGTTGGAATCCAGTGATGTCTGGACTAACATGATCTATGTTTCTATCTAGTGCTATAGCTTTGTTGTGATACATGTGAATGTACCTATATATAACCATGTACATAATTTAAGTTGTTTTCCATTTTTTTAATAATGGGTTGTAGTGTGAGCTTATAATGAGATTTCGTTATAAATTAGAGATTAGATTAGTGTAGCATTTTAATATAACAATATTTTTTATAGATGCTTCTAATCGGGGTTATATACATAGTTTGGCACACATGCACGGGGGATGTTAAAGTAATCTCGTTACTGTGGCGTATTTGTTGATGTGTTGAACATCAAAGTGAATTTGGATTCTGTTTAGTTCATTAATTACTTCCAAAAGAGTATATAAGGCAGGTTTTATGTAAATCTTTAACTAAATTAGTAAATTTTCTAAATAATAGTGATAATAATATTTAATTTTTTTTTTAATGTTTTTATTAACCTACTTTGTATGAGTATTAATAAAAGAAGGGAAATTATAGCAAAATCATAGTTTATTTTTATTTTTTTTATTTTATTTAAATTTGAAGTCATGGAGTTGGAAAACTATTTAATTTTATGCGAAAGGCATTTGATGCTTGACAAAGTTTTCAAAAGAAAAAGGAAAGAGTTTAAGTTCCAAGCTCAAATACTATTAATAATAATTGAATTGGTAAAAATACTGTTTTATATTTTCATTTCATTTCGGCTGTTTAGTTATGAAATAAAAACAATTTGGATTAATTAATGCTAAGAGCACAAATTATTACGATTATAAAAATTTTATTCGATCAGTTTATGTCAACTTAATATTTATATTCTGAGATGTTTTTAAACAATAATGGTATTTTTACAAAGTTTTAAATATTCATATAATATCATTTTAAACAGTTTTATGAATAATAATTCATTTTATATTTTTAATCAGATGCGAAACTGAAGAAAAGTAATCTCTTTACTACAATTTATCGAAAACATTCATATTCACGTATTACGTGAATGTTTGGGTTTCTGCATGATGAGATTTTCAATGTATTAAATTAAGTCACAAAATGTTGATTGTGATTTTACCACGAGTTAATTATTATATGATATCACGACTTTGACTAACTTTAATTGACCATTTATAATAATAATTGATATTCCATTTGCGTGTTCAATTTATGCAGCTCTATAAAATCCATTAAATGAAATAGTACTTTAATAGTCCCAATCGGTTGAATTAATTTCTTTGAATTGACTTTTACGAAATAATTTGAAGTATTCATGACTTTAAGTAACATATAAAATTATACCATAACCGATGATTTTATGCTTTTGACAAACTTTAAGGCTTTTATATTTTTAAATTCATTTACGTAGAGATGAATAATTTCCATAAATTCTAGTGATAGTATTCAGTTGATGCTTTATTTTCCTATAAAATTTAAATCGCAAATTTATGATACCATTGAAAAAAAAACTTAAGAAATGTTTAAGCATTTTTTTTTCAAGAAATACAATTTAGACTGATCATATAACCTTGAAGACATAACACAATCTAAAAATCGAAACTGCCGTAGTTATATATGCATAATACGATATGTACAAGCCCTGTACAAGCTTTTACTCGACTTACAATGTTTGTTTGTTCGGTTGAAATCTTACATCTAAATTTTGAAATAGATATTTTCAATCGATTAAGTTCATATCTTGTATACAAGTGTAATATGGATAATAATGCATGGTTATCACGAGATGTTTAAGCCACCATAGCAGTATGTCCAACATAGCGGACTAGTCATTTTAATGCACATTCATTATAAGGATATCACAATGAAGGGCTGGTTTGTAGAACGCGATAGCATATCCAGCGATACTTAAAATAACAAAAGTCATTAAAAGAAAAACCTTAGTGACAAAGACCTTTTAATTTAAATGTACGAAAATGAAAAATAAAATTATACTTTGTAAATGTTAACTCTCTTATTTTATCAATATATATATATTTAGAGATTTAGGGAGTAGAATTTACTTCATTTGCAAATTTCAATAGGGTTGTGATCACTTTAAGTTATTTTATTTATGATGTGATTAGATATTTACAAAATGTATATATGTACTTATGTAGTATTAAAAAGTAATAAAAGTAGTTTTCATTTATTTACATTAGGAGTTTAGATATTTTTTTTAGAATTTATTCCTAGATTATACTTTAACAGTTTCTGTAAGAAAATAGTAAAAATATCTTAATTTTCATTAAAATATATTTATACTTAATATGCACTAGTTCTATGTTAAAACATACCTCATTCCTATTGGTATTAATATTTGTAAAAATTAATTGCTGTTTAGAGCGTCATATATTATATTATAACAAAAGGCCGATATTATATTACAGAGAAAAAATAAATAATCGGTTTCATGACCAAATGATTCTATTCCTTTTGTTTTGCTTTATTCATCTTTAAATAAATTCATTAATTAAGTCGATGTTTCAAACTTATTTACGACAATAATTACCAGTTCGTAAAATAATAAGATGTAGTATATACCTTCAGCATGATTTTTAACTTTATCATGATGTTGTAAAAAGTGATAAGCGGGCGCGCGCGTATCATTGCAGTATGTGATTATGAAGAACCTTCGAGAAATACAGGAGCATTAAGAACAATTAAAGTTTCATTTTAAAATATCATGGAACGTTCTAGAAGAAGTGACATTTAGTTACGTCAGCGAGGCTGGCGTCTCTCTCTTTAAAAACAACGAATTTGTAATAAATCCGATATATATTTTAGACACAATGAAGAGGTCTTTGTAGTCTTAAAATATTTTTCATCATCATAAAGGTTTCAATTAGAAAAAAATATAAATATTTGATTTCATACTATAACTAGAGCAGAAGACGCCCAAAGGAGGATTAGGTATTAATACGATGTACTCCCCATGTTCTGAGACGAAACTTCTCAGCATTCCATGGATTCACCGTGCGGGTGCCGGGTCCATCGCGTTCCAGGGAGAGGAGCTTCAACAGTGCCTGGGACTTGCGACCCAAGTGTAGGTTTAAGGGGCCCCTTAACTAACGCGCGTTATACGCTCACCTCCACTGTCCAAGCTCCTCTCCCTACCGAACCAAATTTGAAAAGAACCTACTAGGGCTGCCTTCGATGTACGTTCCAAGAATGCATTAATGTGAGTTCTGGACAAGCCCAAGTCTTTTAGTAGGTTGTAGAGAGATTTCGCTGTTATACCTCTCGCTCCCACCTCTACCGCGTACAAATCTACTACGAACCTATTTCGAGTGAGTTCATTCGTGAGCTCGTAATATTTGTTGACCTTTATGGTATGGTCTTTGGGAATGTTGGTTTCCCAAGGGACCGTAAGCTCTATCATCACAACGCGCTTTAAAATTCGCGAAAACAAAAATATATCCTCGGGGATTTTATATTGTTTTTCATACGTGTCCATCAGTATAGTCCAGTCCGACGCCGCTTTAAGGATGGAGTAAAGCTTGACGTTTGAATTTGTAGCCTTAGTGCCCTCTCTCACAAAACCTACTGATCGTTCATTTGTGGTTATTTCCCTTTGCGCTCTGGCTACCGAAAGACTAACCGCTTCACGTATGATTTCTAGAACCCTATCGTGACCGCTGTCCAGGAGTTCCTTACATCCCACCAGCAGATGCTTAGCAGTTCCAACTGCCTTTCCACAGATATAGCAAGTTTTTTCGGTACTTTCACCCCATCTTACTAAATTACTCTGATCTGGGAGAGTCATCTGGAACGCATTGAGATGGAATTTTAGCAATGCTGGCGGCCAATCATAAATTAAAGAGCGCCATTTTAATGCTAATGGGATGCAAAAATCTCCTATGTCTAACCACTCGCTCTGTATTTCTAAATTCTAAAAGGATGGCTAAAATGGATTCCGTGTATTTATTATTAAACTTATACCGATAACCCCATTTTTTCTCGTTACAGATTAGTTTGACTACTAAGATGTTAATTACGATATTAAATACAATTGGAGATAGACAACAACCTTGAAACAGTCCTACATTATAACTCAAACTTTTTGAAGGGCCTTCTTTAGTTATTATAGAAAACCTTAATTTTGAGTAATACGACGCGATCATATCACTGACTAGGGGTGGAAAGTTGTACCATCTAAGCGCGAATAGCATACAATATCATCCGAAAAAATTATAATATAATACTATGAACGATTACTGCTTGAAAGATAGTGAACAAAACCTCTAAACATTAGAAAAACGAAATTTAGTACGACAAAATTTTTTTAATGTTTTAGTACAAAGCAAGCACTATAAAATTTATTTCTTTGATCATCCTTTTTTATATTCGTCGTCTTTTGCAAAGTGTTTTCAAATATTTTAAATGGTATAAATCTTTTATAATTTGAAAATAAATTTTCTATTAAAATATGTTTTGATGAACATATATGAATACTGGTTTTAGAGAAAGAGTAATTTTATTTTAAAGGAGACCAAGGATTTACTTTCTCGTTGAGAGGCTATAATATCACCAGACATTTTTTAAAGGAAAGGTAAAGACGAAAATTATACAAATTTGGATAAGTCAGAACTAATAAAAACATAGGTTAATGTTGTCAAAATTTGAAACTTCAACTATTATTATTAGAAAACTTTGAGAAGCAATCTTTTGAATATCTTCTTTACAATACCTTTTATTTCAAAAGCATAAACAATAATGAATTTACATCAAATTGTTAATGGATTAAGGTATAAAATAAATGATATTCACTTAAATATTATACACTGTGAATGCGACGTTACCAGCTTGATGGATGCCAACATTGATGCTGGTGTTTTAATTCATGAATTGTTTGATGCTGGATACTTAGTTTACGGCAGAGCTCGTTACACCAAAAGTAGTAAAAAATGCGGAGACGGAGTTTTAATACCCCTGAAGAGACATATTACAGTAATTTCGAAGATATGTGGATATCTATAAAATTAAAAAACATAGTCCTTTCCTTAATATTCACTAATGTCTTTGATATATTTCACATGACGTTAAAAAGGCTAGACTTGAAGAATTTCGTCACAAGTGCTCTGTATTTACTTGTTTATTTATGTTCATAATTCAATAGTGTTTATGGTAGTATTCACATATAAGAGAATAGCTAAAACGGCCCGTGTATGTAATTCAGCATTTACCTCAAGGTTTTCCAGGTTGTTAAAAGAAAACAAAACGATATCCTTTAAATTTTAAAATTTGAATACTGAAAGCTTTGGTATTATAAGTATTTTATTTACTTTGAAATCTATTACTTAGTCAAGTTAAATAAAGATTACTGTAATTTTGTTTACCTTCCGAGTTTACTTCATTGTTACACAATGATATTACTAAAGTGAATATATGTATACATATCTTCGAATTGTAGATATCTTGAAAGAGTTTAATCTTTAAAAAATATATAGTGTAAGTGATGACGAATGTCTTTTGACTTTGTTTTCAGTGTACCATATGTTAGGATAGAAACTTATTAGAATATTAAACTAAAAGTTTGTAGAACCAAAAAGCTGTAAGGTATAAGTACTAAGGGCAAACTACATATAATATCGAATTGCTTATAAACGGCAGTATTATTCCTTGTACGGAATAAAACAGATAAATTCTTTGTTAGCAATTTATTTCCACTCCCTTCCAGCGTTCCTTTTGTTCTGAGTGATTTATAAACTATCTTTCAAAACATTAAACAACGGATGGGAATGCAGTAAACAGAAATAAATTCACACACAATTTCGTGTATATGTAACAATATTTGGAATGTAATTTGTGTTTTGTAGGCATTGCAACAACTCGTCGTGTTTATTCGTCGTAATATTATTGTCATAATATTGTTCAACGTTCCAGTTAATAAATATAGTTGTATTTATTTGATATCTGGTTTGTTATAATTTATGACAAACATTATGCATCGGTATAGTATAAACATAATTAAGATTCATTAAACAGTCGAAACTTATTACATAAAATTCTCATAAATCCAAGGTAAACGTTAATTTTATTTTTTTTTTGTCAACTTCAAAAAAGTTTCAGCTTATCAATTTATCTGTTTGTTTTTGTTACCTCATTACTTTCAACCCATCCAAGACAATTTCATGATTTTATTTTATTTTATAGCTGGTGCTTCCCGATTGATCTCATTTCAATTTGGTCCCGTTCCGACAATGACAACTATAAGAAAACCATGTAAGTCTTAAATTTGCATTAATTTGTGTACGACTAATTAACGAGTAATTTGAACATCAACCAAACTCGATTTATTTATTTAAAAAGATAGACTTTACAAATGGTCCCATAATGATTACATTAAGACATGATCAAGGAATCCTGAAAAAAATTAAGAATATCCTTGATATGTGTAGGCATACATTATACACATTTGGTAATGGCGTTACCTAAGATGTATAATGTTTGACCTTCATTGACGTAGGACAGATTTCGTAATCTTGTTATTAGCCAACTTCAAAAGAGGAGGAGGTTCTTAAGTTTTTTTATGTATATTCCCCGATTTTTTCAATATACCTGCCCCCATTTAAGACATATTCATTTAACTGAAAGACATCGTGCAGTATTTCTTTCTTGATCACTTAATATCGATTCCTGTGTTATAATACATTGCAATGTTTAAATATATACATATTTTTTTTATTTATAGTATAAACATTTGACAAAAATTACAAGTTCTGAAACATACATACATGTAAATAACAAAGGCTGAAAAATTGATGTGCATTAAAATCTGGAAACACTACATGGAAATGTAGTAAATAAATTGAATAGTGTAATTTAGTATATAAAAAAGTAGAAATTAGTGTGACCATTGATTATAAGGAAAATAAATTATTAGAGTATTCATAATAGTTATATTTTAATTATAATAATGTATATTAATGTTAAACCTTTGAAATACATAAAAGCTAAACTAGTTAAAAAATAAATACGGAAAATGGACTAAAATAACGAATATATTTTATAAATTGAATAAAATTTTAAAGTTTTTATTATTCCTCATATTAAGAATGCATGATAAAAATTTATTTATTTGGCAGCTACTATAGAGAAAAATAATCCATCAAGCGTTAAATTTATCAATTCTCATATTCAACTTGTCGGCTGAAAATATAAAACTTCTGTTAAAGAAAAATTTGCTGCGAATATTCAAGGCATATTAAATGCTACAAAATTACTTCATTACATAAAGTGCATGTAGAAACTCAAATTTTCTATCAAGTCTTATATACGTCCCTACTGAACTCTATTGAACGAACTCTGTGAAAACTGTATATTTGTATATTTTGATTGCTTGAATCGTCAGATCAAATTCTTTATGTAGTTGATTTTCAAAAGTTAGTTCTAAATTAATTTATAAATATCAAATACATAAGTAACTTACATTTTATTATACATATCTTTACCGGCTATTATTTTTTGATATCAAGACTTCATAAATTTTGTATGAAGCTGAATAACCTCTGCAATTAAAATAAATGTAAGTCTGTAGATTCGTTATTATAATTTTTTACAGCTAATTAAAATTTTATTGACATAGAAAAAAGGTTTCGAGGTAGCAGATTTGATTAAATATTTAACTTTTTAATGTTCTGGTATGTGGTATAAACTCAACAATGGAATATTATAAATCATGCTATTAGTTTATTTCTCTTAGTAAATAAAGTGGACTACGATCCAAATAATTGAAATTACAACATAAATCGTTAAAACTCTTTATATCAATCAAAACAGTATTCTGTTTTACTCAACTAAATACAAAACAGTATTGAAAATTATTCTTAAGTTACAAACTCGTCATATCAAAAAGCTTGTTAAAGTCCTTTTATAATTTTCTAATAGATAATTAATTATTAATAACACGAGGATAAAATGTTCACTCTATTTTACAGTTTCGCTATCATTATAAATTAAAAAAGATCTTTTTTAATTGTTATAAGTTCTTTTCTACACTTTTTTGTCAAAATTAACGAGCACAAAAGTCTATTGATACGTTTTGTATGTGGATATAAGTTATAATAATAATAATAATAATAATAATCTTTATTTCAACCAATCTGATCATATTTACAAAATTGTTAGTATGGTGCACTCCTTAACCTATTGTTAGTAAAAAAAAAAAAAAAACTACATAACTTAAAATTATAGTGTTGCAGTACCTTTCTGACATGATTTGTTTGTCAGCACATGGACCATACTGCAATGGTTCAAGTACTGACAATCAAACCTGTCAGAAAACGCTACTAGGATGCTGTTAGAACTGGCTCGAACCCTACGCACCAGGGATGCACACCGTTTACGCATGGTCGCGTAAAAGCAGTCCACATTCGCCTCGGCGAACATCCCAGACGCGCTGCAGAATCGAGGCAGCCCCATCAGCAACCTAAAAGCGTTGTTGTACTGCACACGTAAGGCGTTGTACTGTTTTTGCGAATAATCAATCCACAGGCTGCTCGTGTAGAAGGATGTACAGAAGGCTCTAAAAAGAGTTATTTTAACAAGTGTAGTACAACGAGCAAACCTGCGTGCGATCATGTTCGCTCTAACAGACAACGCCCTGCGTTCTCGCTCGATGTCCGCATCGTCCTTCAGGTCAAAGGATAGCACATGCCCTAGATATTTAAATTGACTGACCCTGTTCAATGGGGCGCCGTCTAGTTTAATCAACGGTATCGTTGAGGGCAGTGCTTTTCCTTCAGCCTTGAAGACCATGTATTCGCTTTTACATACATTATAGACAAGACCATGATTGCGAGCATAGTTCATGCATATGTCCAACAGTTTCCCTATCCCACACGCCGAGGCACTCAGCAGCACCATGTCGTCTGCGTAACTGATATTGTTGATATTTACTCCATCAATATGGCATCCGGCACGCGTGCTGCTGAGCTCCTCTATTAAAGCGTTAATGTACAGGTTAAAGAGCTTAGGTGAGGTTAATCCACCCTGTCTCACGCCGCATTCCAACCTGTACGGGGACGAGAAACTATTTGACCATCGCACGACGTTCGACTGGTTTCTATACCAAAATTTAAAGATATTGTTTACTCCTTCCGGAATACCAGTATCCCGCATCTTTTTCCACAGGATATCATAATGTACCAAGTCGAACGCCTTGGATAGGTCGAGAAAACATGCATAAACTGGTGTTTTTCGCTGCGTATAGTACCTGACAGTCTGCTTGAGACACAAAATGGCAGACTCAGTGGATAGTCCTGGCCTGAATCCGAACTGATTGTCATGTGGTTTAATATAATGGTCAAGTTGCATATCAAGCAGACCATCAAGCACCTTAGCTGTAACGGTAGCAAGAGAAATCGGCCTGTAATTGGACTTGTCAGAAACGTCACCCGTTTTGTTCTTCACGATAGGCACAACCATAGTTTTCATCAGAGCTGCCGGCAGGTAAGAATGTGTAATACATAGATTATAAAAAGTCGCAAGCAGTGCCGGAAGCAAGGGGCCAGCGTGCTTTAAATGCTCTATACTAAGCCCATCATGGCCTGGGGACTTACCACGCGACATTGAGGTAATAATCTTGTTTACGTCCTCAGATGTAAAACAAATTCCGATCCCCCGGTCACTCGATGCTTCCCCTACCTCTGACTGTGAAGAACCTAACGGGGACCTTACAGCAAAATGATCCCTAAACGCATTAGCAATGAGACCATGTTCGCTAATGCCATCGACGCTCACAGGAAGACTCATCCCGCTATTAAATTTGTTAGTAGCCTTCCAGAATTGTCTAAAGTCATGCTTGAAGTGATGCGAAGCCAGGATATCCATTTTTATCTGCTCGGCGTTGTTTTGGCACCACTTCAAACGGGACTTGAAAATACTCCGGCTACTTCGCATTTCCTCGTACACATGACCTTTCATTGGCTTACCGTACCATACCCAGACTAAAAACGCAGATCTAGCCTCCCTGTGAGCCTCGCGTACATGTCTGTTCCATCCAACCACCGGCCGCTTCCTAAAACACCTGTTTGTGCGGCTAGACTCCGAGGCGGCATTAGTTAGAATATATATAATGTCACTATAGAGCTTATCTATATACATATTGTGAGTTACATTTTTACACAAATAATTACAGCATTTAATTTCATTACACAATTCTAAGGTACTTAATTTCTCGTGACATAGCTTACTATATAAGTTTATCTGTTCCGGCTTTTTGTCGCCCCATAGTATATCTTTCGCAATTATGTTCGAGTTACATATAAGTTTTGGTTTAACCACCCCTAAGTCACACTCTATTATCAGGGGATAGTGGTCCGACCAAAACACGTCATACTTAACATAAACATTAACAATTGAAGCTAGCGCAGACATGGTGGCTATACAGTGGTCTAACCATCGTCTCGACCCATGGGCCTCACTAATAAAAGTATATGTATCTGACGAAGGGCCTAAAAACTGTACATCCGCACACGTCCATTCTAACTCATTACAAAAACTTATAAGTTCGTTGTAAAACAGTTCATTTATATGTGAGTTATAGTCTCCGAGAGCATATACTGACTCGATATTTTCATTTTTAACGATAGCACTCACCGAACTGAGGCAATCCGTGAAATCCGGAACGTTTATCAGTTTATCCGTTGGCATATACACACTAAACACTAGTAATGACCTTTGGTGTAACACTATCTTTATAGCACAGACTCTAGGGTTGTCACAGCGCACTACAGACACATTTTGGAACACACTTTTCCGCCAAAGCAGGGCTACACCTCCATAAGGCCTGCCTCGCAACAGACCCGCCTCGGTGTCTACTGCCGATGTGCCCGTACAGCCGAAATCCGTATCAATGGTATTAAGAGACGATAGTTCATGTGGAAGAGTCCACGTTTCTTGCAATGCGACTATATCTGAAGTCAAACAAAGCTGTCTTACATTTTCCATTGATCGTTTTAAACCTTTACAGTTAAAACTTACAAATTTATTTATCTGCATTTCCAGTTTTCGCTTTCTGTCTAAAATTAATAAATCGCTTAAATATTACCCCTTGAGGCCAGAGCGATTCATCCAAAAACATTGATGTCATACTATCGGGCACGAAGAATTTAAAGGCATTATAATTCCTTTCACTGGGGAATACAACTTTATCCAGTTTTATATTTTCATTCGTTTTGTTACGTATATACTCCGTTATATCTTTCTCCGTCGTATCTTTATGTACCTTAGTAATATAGATCGGAACATATCGCACCGCCGCTTTAAATCTGCTGTCTTTGTCGTTTGATTTGCCCGACATACCGAGGTATCTATACATCTTAGTATTATGCTTCCGCCGCTGAACCAATTTCCATTCGCCGTCTGAATTCATAACCTCGGCAAAGGATAGTGTATTCGCCGACTGTATATTATTTAATGCGTTGACGTCTACGCTCGGGTTAGCTTCGGTCGGTGCCGGCGATCGGAGCGATGCGTCCTTCCCCCCGCCGCTACCGCGTTCCGCGGGGTCCCAGCGGTCTCCGCTCGAGCCGCTACGATCGGCCGTTATGTTCTCACTCGATTTTAAGGACATACCCTCAGCATGATTTGTAATTATTAAACTTCTGTATTTGTTAAGTTCACAGGACTTTTGGGATTGAATATCACACTCCATTTGCTCGCCGGAATTCGATATAATGGTATCATTTAGAGATAAGCCCATAGGCCCGCTATTTCTATAAGCCCCCCCTTCGCATGTTGACTTTAACAGCTGAAAACGGCGGTGAAGCTGACTTCGAACCCAAGCATTCTTTTTTCACCTCCTGTAGCTGGTCTTTGGTTACGTATGAAGCTTTTATATTTTTAATTTCGGCTTGCACCATCGTTAAATCCTTCAAAAGTTTCGAGATATCCAGATGATCGACTCCGATTGGGGGCAAAATTTCAAGGTTCCGTGCCACATATACCGGTAGAATGTCTGGTTCTGTTCTCTTGAGAAGACTAATTATGTCATACAGAGTTCGCGCTTCCTTTCCTTTCCCTTTCCTGCTTGTTTTACGATGCTCGATAGGAATAGATTCAAACAGTAACGAACTTGCTTCTTCAATTTGTTCTGATGAAAACGTCGATACACAAATCCTTACTAACGTTTCTTCATCAGCAATCGACAGCTTACATTGTAAGTAAGCTAGAAGTTCAGAGATCACAATATTACACGAATTACATTTTAACTTCATTGTATTCGGTCCATGCAGCGGGTCCGCTGCAATTACTTTACGTGAAACTAGTAGCACACACCCATCGCGTACAGATGCGCGTGCGCGACTGAGTTATATTACAAAAAAAAAATCTATTTCTGTTTATAAATTTGAGAAATAAGGATAGTTATTTACAGAATATCCATTAATTTGATGTATCTGCTATGAGATTCCAGTTAAAGATGTGGTCCCCAGACCATCCTTGTAATAAAATACCGCAAATAAATCCCCTTCTCGTATCAAATCCTGTGTAATGATATACCATATAATTTGTTATTGGAGGTAAATGTATTAGGAGATTACGTCGCCATCCAATAGAGAGAGCATATTTATTTACAGTAGGCATTTTTTTCAGTTTCCAGCCACATTTTTACTATCTTATATTTATATTGTCACTTTAATATATTAGAAGTACAAACAATATGAGTGAACATTTATTTTATTAACAGAAAGTTGTGACCAAAGTAAAATTTTTCAACAAATATTTTTTTAAATTTTAAGAATTTTTACTAATAGGAGCAAAAAAGCAAATTTACTAAGTTCTAGCTTTAGAAGCCCATGTTTTCCGTATTTTCAGGTTTCAACAGACTAATGGAAGCTTAAATAAAAAAGGAACGATTTTTATGACGGCATCTGTAATAGACAAGTTAATATTTCATAAAATGGAGTTCATATATATTTTTTAATAATTTCCCCAGAAAAATCTCTGTCGTTATAGTCGTTTTTTTTATTTTTTTCAGGTACCTTTAATATTTTCACAAATGCCAGTTGCCAACAATACATCACACGTTTTCGATTTTATTGTTGCTACAAAATAAAATGACACTGAAAAAAAAATCTTTAAAGAAAAACTTTATAAATTAAATCTTAAATAAAAAGGGTTTACCCTTGAAATTACAATCTTTTCACATTAATATCAAGGCTACCAACGATACATAGAGTCTAAGAAGTCCTAATTAGATCAAACCTTTCAATTTGATTGAAAGTGAAAATAAACATTCAGAGAAAATAAAGTAAGCGAACCTATTTCTATTAAATCATACTCTATGATTACTTAACAGATGATTAAAGCCACAGTTAGTGAATTTTTTTTAAATTACATTTTAAAACAGTAATAACAAAAGATAGCACTTCAATAAGCTTATGATTGACTAAGAATAAAAATTTGAGGACTACTATCAGTAAAAAAATATTTTGTAGGAATCGAGTACAAATAAAACAATAAGCTAGCCCTGGATTATTTGGATAGTTAAAAAAACTAGTTTAATCCGTGTGCCATTGTGTTCCTTGCGGAATTTAATTTGCGAACATTATTTTCAGAATCGGGTCATATTATGGTCAGTTATTAATATATGGAAGTATAAAGAATATCATTTATAAAACTGAAGTCAATTTATTATGACCATATCGGTGTAACTAATTTGAAAAATAACCTAACGTAGCACTGAAACATGAACATAATGGCAAAGAACATCCATTATGGCAAAAAGCCTAGGATACAGTGACTCCTTGTAATGGTTTCACTCCATTTTTCTTGGGAAATCACAGATGAAGTTTTCCTGGAATACTTATCTGTATGCGTTTTATTTTTTTAATATTTTTAATTTGCTCTAAATTTTATGGTATAGTACGTGATGATTTTTGGTTGTACACAAGTGTTGGTTTATATTCCCCACACAAGTTATGGTTTATATTCCCCGTACATATATGTACAAACAAAAAGTTTTGTGTCTTAAATTCTGCAAGAATGTATATAATTTTTCAATAGTTATTATTCTTATGTTTTAATAGTTTTAAAATAAAGAAAAGGATTAAATCAAGTACATTAATTAAATAAGTGCTGTTTGTTTTATGAAATCTAAATCATATTTAAGCATTCGCTAATAATTCAATTTTTTATTTTATAACTTAATACATTGAAATTATTGAGCTTCTAATAAGAAGTACGTGTGTACTAGTATTTGCCCGCGACTTCGTCCGCGTTAGTTTCGTCATTAGTAATATATGTGTAGCTGACCGGGCGAACTCTATTCCGTTTTAGATGCCATTAATCGCCATCGCTAGTGCCTTGAAAATTCGCAAAACGGACACAGCCGTCAACGACGTCTGCCCTCACGCGTCTGCCCGCGTTCGGGTCGAGCACTCAGCGATGAGCCACTTCTTCCCCACCGCACCTACCCCGCTCCCCCCACGCCCCGTTCGCCTGGCACCGCTGCCGGTATTTATCACCGAAACGGTATTTATCGCCGAAATTGCTATGACTCTGCATTTTAAATCTGTGATGTCTTCGAAAATATTTATTTAATTTACATGCAGTAAAAAGCCATATTAATCTTTATTAAATGCACAGTGTATTTAAGATACTTAATTGGATAAGGATTAATACTGTATTGCTTAAAATCGCTTCGTAAATAAGCCATTATTTCTCGTACAAAGTAAAGGATAAAAAATGGTTACCGTGGGTTATTCCTAAGAGATAAACATATACCATCACGGACTCTTTTGTAGACCTTTTTAAGTTGTACAATACTGTAGTACATTGTTTTAATCTATCTTGTAGGATTCAGTCAGCGTTTGCAATGTAAGCGCAAAAAATGTGTTTTTTTACGACCTCACATTAGAAACCTCAAAAATTGTAGCCTATGTGTTATTCTGATGTATAAGCTATATTGTGGTAAAGTTTCATTCAAATCCATTCAGTAGTTTTTACGTGAAAGAGTAACAAACATACATACATCCATACATCCATACTTACAAACTTTCGCCTTTATAATAGTAGTAGGATATACATATATAACATAAATAAGATATCCTTTACATACATGTCGGATAGTATTAAATATATTGACGATATATTATATACTAACTTGCTGACCCGGCGAACTTCGTGCCGCCTTATAATCAAGAAATATGTATATGTTTAAAAAATATATGTTTATAAAAAATAGGGGTTGGTCGTAGAGGGGTGAAAAAATTTGAGTAATATGAGATTTTTTATTGTAAGTCATCAAAAAATAAAAAAAAATTGCCAAAAAATTAAAGTTTTTAATTAACAAATAAAAAATAAGGGTTGATCTCAGAGGGGTGAAAATTTAGGGTTGTATGTATTTTTGTAGGCTGTGTCATAAAAAAATAAAAACAAAAAATTTTGCCTAAAAAATAAAAACAAAAATTTAGGGGTGGACTACCCTTAACATTTAGGGGGATGAAAAATAGATGTTGGCCGATTCTCCCCCCTGGTTAGTATCCTCGATAAGGATCACGAAAATCGGTCGAGCCGTTTCGGAGGAGTTCAAGTTCGAACACCGTGACACGAGAATTTTATATATTAGATTGACTATTACCTGAACACTTTGATACTTACCTGAATACTTAATAATACTTACTCGAATACTTTGCTTGTTACTTTTATATTATACCGGCTGTTTGTTACGTCAGTAAAAAAAATTATTTTATTGATATGACTGATATCAATGCCCTTAAAATGACCCAAACATGGTTTTTTCATTCAGCCATGCTTTTAAAGTTTAAGAAATGTGGAGATGAATCCGTTTCATAGATATGCATCTCGTCATCTTTATAGTGTTCGTCAAAGGCTTTAAAGTTATAGCATCCACTTGAACGATGACATGTAACACAATATCAGTTTAGGTTGAGCGTCTAAACTTTACTCGTAGGTTCTTTATATAAAAAGCCTAAAATATGTATAGAACGAGAAATTGGTAAATCAACTTTCGTAAGGAAATAAAAACAGTTCTCATTAAATTAAAATTTCGATCGGGGATATATTTATTTTTATTTCATATAAAAATATATTTTTATTTAATTTCATTTCACAGTGGTCGCAAATAAGATAAATTTAACAGTTAGATTTTAACAACATTTCTCAATATACAAAAGTATCACAGTTTTGCAATTAAAACGAATGAAGAAAATACTAATAATTTACACACTTTAATTTTAATTAGAAATCGTCTAAGAAATTAGACTTTGTTCTTACAAATCCAGTCTAGCAAGTTAGTGCTTCCTCTAAGGTGTAAAAGCGAATTGGAACGTTTGATGTCTAAGGTGAGGGCGAGCTTTTGATTCTCGTCAGACGTAGTTTCAGAGTGCCACTTAACACATCAAAAGACCTTGACTTGATACAGCCTTCTCGGTACAATAACTTGTCCAAGCAAGCATCATCTGTAAAAGAGCTCAAAGCATTTAACGCATTACAAACAGTCACTTAGAACATATTTGTAAACAGGTGTTGAAATTTTGTATTATATTAATTTATAATTATATCATAAGTTAAAACTTTTTGAGTCCTGTATTTTAATTTTGTAAGTGTTTCACTGGTACGGGGATAGTATAGATGTATGTTTTTGCTACATTTTGAATTGCTTTTGGAAAGTTTTGTTATATTTCCTAGCTGAACTTAATTTAACGTTCAGATTTTAAGCACTATTTTATCGTTCTAAAGTTTCACAAAATGCAAATGAAAGAGTAAAATTGTGTTCATAAATTTAAGTTAAGTAACAATTTTGTTCTCTGATAAATGTAAATTTTATACAATTATTTAAAGATTAGAAAAATGGCAATTGCATACAAACATATTTTTAATAAAGATTTAGGCAACAGATTAACACTGTTCATCAGAGTAATGCAGTTCGTTTGTTTTCACTGAATCCTGGGAAACGATGCAGGAGGTATATTACAAAATATCAAATGTTGTATAGTAAGAGTCTTAAACAAAAACAACTATAATCTTTAAAAAGTAATACTTAGGTAATTTAAAACTCCTTTCAAACCCAATTATTTGTTTGATTTATAATGATCGTTTTATACGATTATTAGTTGTTTGAGTCACAAATTGAATTGTAAAGCAGACCTTGTAGCCCTTAAGCGATCGGAATGAAATTTTATTTACTTATTTGGAACGGCTAACAGTACATGGTTTGCTGTGTTACGTCAATCTAAGTTGTTTACAATGTTCTGTTTGTTCTTCCGAGATTTTTTGAGAAAAAATAAATTTTAAGATTCTGTGTGATACGATGTTATCAACACTTTGTTTTATATACGTGTTTTTTAATAGTTTGAAATATGTGGATACGATTTTTTTTTTTGTTAATTTGGAACTCCTTTACATGTAATTATTAAGAAATTTTACGACTTCACTTTAATTGATAATTTATTTGATTATTACACATTTTCATTCATTTACTAGACTTATACCTAAATATCTTTTGTTTACAAAATATAATATAAATAGATTGAAAGACAATTTAGAAAGACTTCATAGAAATAAAATATTGATAAAAGCTCGTGTTTTATTATAAGTACCAGTGTAATATGAAAGTCGCTATCAATACTTCCAAACCCGTTTTATATCCCGCATAAATCAAATTGTGATTCCTCAAATTATTTATTACGAAGCCGGGCTGCTATTATACTTAAATCAAATGGAGAAATGTATGGCTTTCCATTTAAACCTATTAATACCTCAATATTAGGATAACGAAATCGGATACTTGAATATTTAAGTATAATACCAGTATTTGTTAACATTGTGTAGGGTTTTTTAAATTTAGATACTGATTTTGATTCGACTAACATTTTCATTATAAATTAAGAAAATCATTGATGGTAACCATAAATATTTTTTGATTAAAGATTTTTTAATATTCATAAAATATTTAGTTAAAATATTAGGTGAGGGTAAGCTAAAATTGTATACAGAGGTCGCTAATTTCTCTCATAAGAGTTTCCAATAAATAATAAAAGATTAAATATTACTAAAACATGTTATAGTTCTAATTGTAAATCTTTACATTATTACAGAGAAATTTAATTAACATCAACTTACATTATTATAACTAATAAAAAGATTTCGCTAGTTACATAGCTATTACAAGAATTCACAATTTATAATAACATAATGTACAAAAGCTTTATGATGTACATAAGATTAAATATAATGTAAATAAGCTTGAGATTTAAACAATTATTTTTTCACTATATATATATATAGCTCATATATATAGCTACATATATATAGCTCAATAAAGTACTTGGAGAAAATTAAAATAGAGAGAAGTATGGAAATAGTATATCTATACATATTAGTATAATCCAAATAATGACACTTTTCTTAATTAACATTACAAAGTTAGGTGTGGTTAACAGCTAACATTCGGTTTTACATTTTACCAAAATTTAAGTTATAAAACGCATCATTTATATAATTTTGAGTAAGGAATTACAAAACACAATTGCACTGTTAAAAACCAAATAACAAATAGTTTTTTAAGTAATAAATTACAAACTGAATTTATCTTTATTCATGTTTGTTTCTCACCTAAAGAGTGCTAATAAATCAAGGTCATCGCCATGAAGTTTGCTCAATGGTTAATAAACAAAGAATGCAGATGAAAACAAATAGATTTCTACTTCTACCTGTGCAGTGTACGACATGATTCAGGTCACGATTTAAAACCATTACAGTCCATGCGATATTAAACTTTATAGTTTAGTCGTAAACAACAAATTGAACTGATCTAAAATATTACATGTAAGGTTGGGTTGCTGTACCATAAGTATTTATATCTGGAATCCTGGGGAAACTTAACAACATTCATGTAGCTAAAGAGCAGTTACATTAAAATGAAGAGGCTTCTTGTTTCGAGAGATATTCGAATTAATAAGTAACTAATTGGGAATTGCTAAATTTCAATTCAGTTGTATCAATGCGTTTTTGATGAATAAGTTATCGTTGTAGTCGTTAAAGGCCGGATTAAAGGGTCCGAGCTTGAAACCTGGCTAGTAGCAATGTGATTTTTTTCACGTTATATGTAATTTTATAAATTAGATAGCCCTGATAAACTGTGATCACATCGTGAGGAAACCTGGACCTAAAATTTCAAATTATAAGCTTGAAATTGCCAATCCACCTGAAACAAGCTAGATGACTAATGGTTTAATTTTCTCCATCTAAAAAGATGCCTTTACTCAACAGTGGGCACTGATAGGCCACTCTAACCTATTTTTTAATAACGATCATTACGATTGGTGGATTTGAAAATTAATCTTATGTTATTATTAACTTTTAAGCTCTCATAAATATTTAATCAGGGGCTGAAACTTCATGAGGAGAATAGGGATAATGTTACTGAAAATTAAATTGTCATGTTTTGTAATATATAACTGCCACACAATATTAATTGAACAATTAATGATGATGGCTCATAAAAAGTTGTTTTGTCAAAAATACTAATTACATAATTTTTCCCCAATTTAAATTTTGTCTTAGATTTTTTTCTAAAACGAAAATTTTTGGCTGGCATTAGTTATTACTAATTTCCTTATCTTAAAAATTCGTTACTCCAATAAGAATACACAAAAGATTAAAAAAAAATAGATTCTAAACTAGAAAGAGTGATATTTTTGGAAGGAATTCGCAAAATAATTTTAATCTAGCTCTGTTTTAACATAAAAAACACAAAAAGCGATCTGAACTAAATTATCTGGCTTGAAATATTGCCTCTAACCCAGAAACCAGACAAAAGTACCGTTAATAACTGAGAGGAGCTGAGACTATAAAACTGTGTAAATAAGCCGACAGCTAGTGTCCCGTTGTAAACATTCCGTATCTCATCGAGCCAGGCGGAGATCTCACTAGGAAACGTTCATATACTTTAAAAAGTTCTTTTAGTATTAAATAAATATTTTTGGTCGATAATTCTAACCCCAAACTTACTATTTGAAAATATATGTACATTTTAATGGTCTTACCCATTTATTCGCTTACCTAGGCTATTACCAGTTTTTCCATGTGTGTTCAATTATCATAAAGCAATTTTCACACTTTTATATATTTGATAAAAGAGGCTCTTTTTACGTATTTTCAGATTAAAATATTTTAAATTGCTGGTTCCTTTTCATTCTATTCAGTGGTCGCTCTACTTCTTTCCGCATAGTGCTCCTTTTAACTAAAAATGACATTATGATGCTATTGTTCTTCAAGTTAGCATATCCATATTTAATATTAATCATATAATATACCATATTATTTTTCAATTTATTTGTTACAATATGGTAAAACTCATTTAAATAGAATATATCAAACATTTATTTATATGTTTCTAAAAAGATGAAATATTATAAAAAAATATATTGTCAATAATCCCTCAATGTATTGTAGTTATTGTAAGTATCAAAGAAAATATTAATTATCTTTTGATTTCCGTTCACGAGGACAATTCCATAAAATACTGAGTAAATTTTGCGTTTAAAAATTTATAAGGGGACTTGTAAAATCAAAATTAGATTTTTCACGCTCCTTTCAGACCTTTTGGGAAGTTTTTAAATTAACCTGGGAGTTGGAAGATGAAATCCCATTTACCAATTCCTGGAAATTTTAGAAGTTTTTAAAATCTATTTCTCAAAGTAAAAAAGTATTTCTCAAAATAAGGGTGAAGTTAGTTTATGCAGCTTGTCATGTGAATCTTAGCATCACAGAACTTTTGTAAGAGCGTAAGTGGCTAAGAGCAATTGATTAAACAATTTTCAGGAGACAGTTTTTGTGACTTTTCCTTAAATCTGCTCTATAATATTGGCGCTTTGACGAGAAAAACACAGTTTTTTTTGTGTAAAATTCCTCTTTATTTTAAATATTTAAGTAAATAAAAAAAAATTGTAGTCATTATTTTATGTTATATAAACCCACCTTCATTACCTTTTATTGGTAATTTTTTTCATGCATTGAGAATATTAAATGCCTATTATTCTTCCGTCAATATTTTATGTACTTATATAAAACACTTAAATAAATGATATGTTGTTAAAATTAATAAATCTTGAAATAGTCTGTTGGTGTATCTGTATTTAAGATTACATAAGTTTGTGAAAAAGACACGAGAATGAGATAATATACATCGGCATTGTCGTTATAGTTTTAATTGTGTGCATTTACAAAAAAAGTCCGATCAGTGGTCACATTTATTTTGTCACTACAACCAGAAGTTATAGATTGTTGTTTCAATGATGTAATTTTATGCAATATAAAAAAATGTATATCACAAAATTTTTTGCATACATGAATATTTGGTTTAATCGGTTCTTGCCTTGGATTAATCGGGAAAGTGAGGAACAACGGTAACATAAGGATAACTTAGGTTCGATCCAAATGGTTAAAAGCATACACACATTTACATGATTTTCAAACTCTTTGTTCAAGACGTTAAAATATAATGTGTCAAGAACAAGGTCGTATTACGAGAATCAAATTGCTGTAACCAGTCGTTCTTCTTAGAAATTTACATAAACCGTTTCCACAAAGAAATATATGTAATAAAATATCTTTTTAAAAATAGAAATGAGTTTTAATTCATCTTTTTATTAATAGACAAACTATTTCATACTTTTATCTTTACATAACTCTTGTATATTAAATAACTGAATACTTTCAAAAAGTAGTCCGATTCATATGAACATATGCCTAAATCTTTAGTCTGAAGCAAATAACTTCATTTTAGTCGGTTTTTCTGGTCTGTATTACTTTTCACAATGCTGTCACAATTCTCGTTTCTACTAACAATTTTATTAATATTCATGTTAAATAATGTAACAGACACAGAATACATGTCTTACTAATTTGTTTACTACACTCTTCTACACGGGTATATTCCGAGATCCCACACACAAGCCCGTGATTATACATAACAGTGCTATATTTATGCTTAATATTTTAAGTCTAAGTTTATATCTCCTAATACATATGTATACATATATCCTGACTCTATTCTATTTTACTAAGAAATATATCTAGTTCATTTACAAATACGTGCTTACTATTACTAAGCAGTCTATACATAGCACACAAAGTTGCATTATATCCCCATGAAGTGTTCATTAAATGAGATTGGAGGTTAAAGTTAAGTAAAGTTAGTTAAAATAAACTTATTTTCCCTTACTTAAATAAATATTATTGGTGGTATTTTAGTGCACTATTTATTTATTAATATTTAAGCATAAAAAAATGGGTTTTCTCGATTTCCCACAAAACTAAAAGTCCTACTGAAAAAAGTTATATCGCAAAGTTGTAGATAATAAAAAGATCTAAAACTTTTGTACTGACATTTTTTCACATAGCCTCAAAATTTATGTGAAAAATTCGAAAAACCAAGTAAGAATAATACCGAACTTAAATTAGAACAGCAACATCACTGAGGTTTTTGAGTAACTAAGTAGTCACCTGGTCACCACTATCCGCATACAGAGCTTTGACAATTTGGGAACTTCAAAAAGATAGAAAAACTCTACTAAACTAGATAGAAAAATAAAAACACAAATAGCGGTCAGTGGCAAATATTTATGCTTATACTAATTATAAAGTAATCATATTCAATAAGTTTAAATTTTTTATTTTATTTTTTAATTGGATTTTATTAGACCCAGTTTCAGAGTTTATATATTATAACACACAAAGTGAAGGAAGTGGCCTAAAGGTTTTGATTACCTGTCAGTGAGTCAGTGCCAAAATTAGCTATTTTCACAGGGTCGTATTTCAGGATCTACTCAAGCTTTATCTATGAGATTTGGCATACTGCTTTAGTACTACTATATGATTACGTAGGTACAATTTTATCTCTGTACTTGCAATAGGTACTGAGCTACAGGGGGGTCAAAAGTGGGTCGAAACGGTTCGTGTAAATAGTGCAAGGCATGCGCGCGGCCTATTGCTGGAACTTGGCCGGCGCACTACCGTGCGCTTAGATTTCACTGCATATTTACAATGCATAAATATAAAAAATATCCAAATAACACTTTAAGTTGTTCAACCGTGCCATCTAGTTAGGAAATTCCAAACTAGAAACTAGAAGAGGTTCAGTGTGAAAGTGTGTATTTTCTCTATTTCGATCTGTGCTGCCATCTCTGGGCCATGCAGAAAATTTGATATATTATATTGTTTGTATAAAATACGACACACCCATGTACATAAAATATTGTAGTAATTCGTTAGATGTCTCTTTGGACAATGCCATGTATTAGTAATAATTGTTGATTAAAGTTTAAAAACCCAGTTTCTACTCCTTTAAATAGTATTTTTTTAATTAACTAATTGAGTGATTGATTGCTGAAAATTAATACTCCTTATTTAAGGTCATCGATACCGCCCACATTTATATCCAAATAACCGGGCTTTCTGGCAAAATCCCAGAATTGAAATCAATTCTTGTATTAACTTATTTTGTAGGAATTTAAATTAGTTAGCATGAGACAAATTTAATTATGAGACCGATAGCTTCAACTCTTTCACTTATGTTTTTGTTTATGAATTATCTGACTTTATGAAGTCACTGTTATTTAGAATAAAATGGTTATCATGAAAAACGTATATTATTCTTATCCCTGATACCACTGCGATTAGAGTCTGTAATGATCGAACTTACGGTACTGTTCTGTCCCCGAGGCACTAAAGTAACTGACTTCGTTTTAGTAATTTTTTATATATATATTCAAACAAAAACATCAGTGTAATCGTAAATCCGTATAGAATTTGCTCTACACCTAAGTGTATATAATATCTCTTTTCTTACATCTCATCTTAAAAACCAGGGGTTATTTTAAATCTATATTCAAACAAACAACCAAACATCTATCAGCAAAAAAACCGCTATCTTTAACTAAGGACATATTATAAAATAACACAAAAATCTATTACAAAAGGGAGAATTAATAAATAAGTATAATATTTATCAAAAAATAAATCAATTAACCGATTCTGTTTTAACGACATCACATCATGTTTAAATTTATATTTTTGTGTGTTTTTTTTTTTATTTCAATATTTTGGCTTTATACTTTAAGACAAATTTTAATAATAATTGTCACTTTCTTCTAGCAATCCCAGAGAAAGAATACTTATTATTCATCAAGTGAATTTGTCAATTACCATCTGATGAGAACGCCTTGCTTTAGTTCACCATCATATTTTGACTGAAAAGTAGGTAGATCAAGCTAAATACAATCTGCAATTACATAACAGAGAAACTTAACAATTTCTTTTTTAATTTAACAATAAATAATGCTTATCTCAGAAAATCAGGGGTTTAGGTAAAACAAAAGTCAAAAAGTAATGAAAATAGTTATTTATGACATAATGAAAATATTAATTTCTTATGGAACTCCAAGTAAAATTGGAAGGTTATTGTTGAATGGAACTTATAGTTACAAACAATGTAATAGATGAGCGTTGTAAACAGCATTGTAAAGCAGATCTTGGAGCCTTTAAGCTATCAGAATGAAATTTTATTTATTCATTTATAATGGCCATCAACGCATGGTTTGCTATGTGACTTCATTTTAAGTTCAATGTACCTAGTTGATGACCCAATGTAAAAGGAGCAATATTCGTTTTGCTGTCCCGAGATATGTTGAGAAGAATTAAATATTAAAATTGTGTGTGATACGCTCTTTATTCAAACTTTTTATTAATGTTAGTGTGACCGTTTCAAAAAGATTGACTTTTTGTTATTTTTGAACTCCATTACATTTTATTGTCATTATATTTTAATATTTCTCTTTAATTCATAATGTAAGTTGGTTATTGCACATTTGTGTTCATTTATTAGACTTGTCTTCTGTTTATGATATATTTTTTTAGCTTCTTGACAAAATATTAAATAATAACATCGAAAGATAATTTCAGAAGGAACACTTTATAGAAATTAAACATTATAAAAACTCGTGTTATAGTATAACTGACAATGTAATATGAAAGTCGCTTTAAATACTGCTGAGTCCGTTTTATATCCCGCATAAGTTATGTTGTCATTCCTCAAATTATTTATTACGATGCCTAGTTCCGAGCTGCTATTATACTTAAATCAAATGGAGACATGTGTGGTTTCCATTATACCCTATGAATACCTTAATATTAGCCTAACGAAATTGGATACTTGAATATTTACGTGTAATACCAGTAATATAGGGTGAGGCACTTTGCATGTTCGAGAGACAGATTACAGATTTGTATCCAAATAACATTTTAAATAAAAACAAAAATTATATATTATAAGCAAGCAAAGCAAGTATATAGGAATATAGTTTGATCTGCGGTCAAATATTTTATGGAAATATAGCTTACAAACTCAGTTAATATCTTAATATAATAAATAACATGGATCATAAACTATAGGAGCTTTAAACATTTTTTAATTAAAGATATTAACATTAATAAAATATTTTTAATTAATCAGAGAATTTATATAATATATGTTGTTGGCACTCCCGGCGTCGGGACGTGATGACCCCATCGCCCCCTGGTGTATTCCGGTGCAATCAGTCACGGGGGGGTACAGCCCTGACAGTCAGACGGTCACGGATCATGCAGGAGGCCGTCCGTGGCTGTGTTGGGGGGCAGGGGATACTCGGGTCTCTCCAGAGGCCTGGTTTCGCTTGTGGTCGGTCGGTTTCCTCTCTGTCCGTGGGTGGTGGGAGTCTGGCCGCGTGGGCTTGGGTGGGAGGGGTAAGGAGCTAACCCTCTCGCGATTAAGCAAGTCCGTGCGTGCGTCATCGTCTTCTTTTTTCAGTTTCATCAGAATGTGATGAGTGTACAGTCTCAAATGCTGATGCTGCTAAATAAAATATATTTTTTTAATACAAATAAATATATTAAAAGAAAAGTTAAATGAACAATCTTAAAATTGAATGATAACATATTGTCTTGATTGTATCTTCCTTCTTCGTTTCTTTTAGAGTTTCTGATTGAATGTAAATAGATTTTTACTGAATTAAACACTGCCATTCTTATATTACATAAAAAAATATAAACAACTTTTTTGGTTTGTAGTTATCCAGTGAAATTATAATCTCTGCATATTTAGAACACTTTGTTTTTGTTTTATCTATGTAAAGAAGTAACCCAAGTAGTTATTTTGTGATACTGTTTGTAGGCACTTTCCTTTATTTAGATAAAAAAGGTAATTAAGACTGCACATTATAAATCTATCAAACCACATGTAAGTATATAAAAATGTTAAGATGTTTTGTATACCTATTTCATTATATTCAATTAAATATAATTTTTGTTGTTTTTAATTTTTAAATATGCGCACCAATTTCTAAAGTTAAATAATAATAATATAAAATATTATCTATAGTTATAAAATACAATTGATTATTTATAGTTTTTTTATATTAGTAGTATGTATTGTGTGCCTATAACTACTGTTGCTTACTTTAGATACTTACTTAAGTATAGAGTTGGTACAGCATTTTGAGTGAGTCGTTTACTTGAAGAACGGTAAAACCTTAAAAAACGGTAAAAAAGGTAAAATCTTCCTTTTGTTTCATGTCTTCATTACAAATATTTTCCATTGAATGAATTTCTCTAAATTTAGGTATTCAGGTTTAGGAAATTGATGAAAAGGACCTGAAATGTTTTTATTAGAAGTCAATAGACTGTTACGGTTGAAATTGATGTAACAAGAGTAGTAATTGTTTGTATATAGACCTATATATGACAAATAATAAATTTCAACTTATCGATAATCCAAATTCTTAGTTTGCAATCAAAATCCAAATGAGAAGAGCCGGGGTCGAATGTAGTTGCAGAAAACAAAGTCCAATTGAGAAAAGCCAGGGTCGATCGTCAAAAGCCTGGAAATAGGAGTCAATGATATATTAAGCCGGGTCAAATGTTAGAAAAAGAACATACAGCACAGCAAACAACGGCAAATGAGTAACTGAAATAATTTAAAATTTGTCCTAATGTTAAATCAATTTGAGAGCTACTTACGACATCTATGAAGTTATAGAGGAAAATAGTGTCAATTTAGCATCTTCCTGATAACTATGACCATTGAACGAGTCAAAGAGTTTATCTACAAGAAGCAGCAGGTCAGCTGTGGCGACACACTTTTTTTGGCAAAATATTATGATCTGGAAATAAAAAATATATTAAAATTATTTTTAGATATAGGCCTTATCATAAGATAGATAGATAGATAAACTTCTTTATTGCATACAAGTAAAGTTGAGAATTAATAAAAGCCAAAGACAAGAGAAATCATAAGTATGCAAAGGAGGTCTTATCACTTATAGTGATCTCTTACAGACAACCTCAGGAGTGAAAAGCTGTTATATTAGTAATATGTTAATTGCATAGGAAGTTTATGTCAACACAATAATAAGTAAAACTTATTACTATGTACTATGAAAGAATATATGTATACCAACTTGCTAAGAACCGCATAGCTGCTGATACTCGCTGGCTGAACACTTAAGCAGCATATTTCACTTTCATTTTCGGTAGTTTATCCTTTATATATATGTTTTTCTGTTAATTTATTTAATAAGCGTATATCACTTTCTCCAACGTGTGCATGTGCAAATGACTCCATTTTGCTATTTTAATTTCTTGATTTTGTTGAAATCTTAAATTTTTGGTCAATAAATTGTTCCTTAAGCCTTTAAGGAGATGCGGTGGGTCAAAAATTGGTATTATTTTTTTTTCCATTTATTTCAAATCTCAAACTTTTTCATTCAGTTCCTTCATGAAAGTACCTTTGCTTCTTTTCATATACTAAATTATTTATTACAGTTATATTTGTTGGCGACTGGTCGCAAATTTTTGATACTGCAATTAGTCCAGTGCTATATATTTGTTGTTGCGTCATCCAGAAAGGGACGCAGCAATCACTGCCCGAGCGAGAGAGGTGGCACCGCGGCGGCCAACGCCCGGTCCATTAGTGAGCTGCGACATCGCTCGACGCGCACACGCGTACCCGTCTTATATAGAACAATACATCATTTATACAGTCCACCGCCTTTTAATTGTCTCCACCGAACTACCGAGCCTCAACATTTATGTTATTACATTTTTAATGATAACTTTCAAATCAACACTTTTTGTTGAACTCTGAAAGTAAACGAAATTGACTATTTATATTTGCTTTTAAGGCCTTTCAACATAAATACCAAGACATGGTCTGCTAATTTATTGGTTTTATGTGGTTGGTTGTTGGTTGGTTGGTTTTATGTAAACAATGATTTCGTCCATTTTTTTTTTTTGGAAAAATAAGCCCATGCCACCTGATCAAATATTAAAGTACACAGTTTTTTTTTCATTACTTAACTTAATGACTGCTTTTTTAATATGTTTAATAATGATGTCATTTACACCTGGGGTAAAGGATATACAGCTTAAAACTTTCTGCATGGTTCTTTTAGATGGCAAACAAAATAGTTTTTGTAATATATTATAAGCCTTTTGACTTTGTTTATATATAGTCAAGCATAGTATCTTCTCCTTTGTAGTAAATATTCTACCTCTTGGTAAAATAGATAATTTTTTCAATTGTAAATTTGAAGAAATTCTTACTGGTTCTGGAAGATTTTCTATGGCTTTTAAAAATGCCTCATTCTGTGACAGTCTTTTTGCCTGAAGAATAAGTTTCTTTTGGGTCTTACATTTTTCCTTCAATTTCAGAAGTCGAGATTTAACAGCCCTAACTCTCTCGAACAGTATTGTGTTCGAGTTTTAACTGAAATAAATAAAGTATTTGTTTTATTGTAACATGATAATAAAATATATCATGTTTTTGTTATTTTATCTAATAAAAACACTATTGATACGACATTGCATTATCTGGTAATTATAAATCTATATTTATAAAAAATAAATAAACAATAAATAGCATGTTTTATAAATATTGATATAGTTAGTTATGTTTAATTATGTATACAGTAGTATCTCTAATGACGGGACTAATAGTAGTCATAAGGGATTTCAGATACTCAATTAAATGATGAGAAGACAGAGACATCTTAGGTTTAAATGTAGATAATGATCACTCATCTGAGTATATATGTATCTGTATTACTTAAACAGGAATCAGGTTATCTAAAACCGGGTTTATTAATAGATAAAAAATATACATATTTGTTGTTGTGTACAAATTACCTACGGACATAATTATTGAATACAATGGATTGTATTCAAAATGCGCGATGGACCCAGCACCCACACGGTGAAGCCATCGAATGCTAAGAGATTTCGTCTCAATATATTGCAATTTTAATTCATAAATGACAACTAACAAAACCTACCATCAATATTTGCAGAAGAAAATATGAAATAAATCTTGATACTTGTAAATCTAGTGAATCTGTGGTTTAAATTTATATTGTATTTAAAATGCTTTATGCTGTTTTATAATTTAAAAGTAAATATAGCAATCATAGTTAATTTTAAGCTTAGTTATATGCCCATAGGAATTTTTTTTATTACCTTTAGGAAATAATTGAGAGGAATTAGGAGAACTCCTTTGTAGCTGAACTTGATTCATATTTAAATCCAAGTGGTGACTACAAGATGCTTCATTGTCCTCTTTTTGTGTATAAACTCATTTTTCAGTTTCAACAGAATGTGATGAGTGTACATTCTCAAATGTTGATGCTGCTAAATAAAATATTTTTTTAAAATACAAATAAATATATTAAAAGAAAAGTTAAATGAACAATCTTAAAATTAAATGATAACATATTGTCTTGATGGTATCTTCCTCCTTCATTTCTTTTAGAGTTTCTGATTGAATGTAAATACACTTGTAATTTTTACTGAATTAAACACTGCCATTCTTATATTACATAAAAAACTATGAACAACTTTTTTTGGTTTATAGTTATCCAGTGAAATTATAATTTCTGCATATTTAGAACACTTTGTTTTTGTTTTATCTATGTAAAGAAGAGACACAAGTAGTTATTTTGCGATACTGTTTGTAGGCACTTTCCTTTATTTAGATAAAAAAGACCGCGCTAATCAATTGACAGAGGACTTGTATACCTATTTCATTATATTCAATTAAATCTAATTCTTTGTTTTTAATTTTTAATTATGTAAAATATTAATAATGTAAAATCTATACTAATATTATAAAGCTGAAGAGTTTGTTTGTTTGTTTGTTTGTTTGAAAGCGCTAATCTCCGAAACTACTGGTTCGAATTGAATAATTCTTTTTGTGTTGGATTGTCCAGTTATCGAGGAAGGCTGTGAGCTATATAACATCACGCTACAACCAATAGGAGCAAAGATATAGTGGTAAATGTGTAAAAAACGGGAGAAATTATTTCATCTTTGAAGCCTTCCGTTGCGTGCGCCGTGAAAACGGTTCAAGATACACAAAAAATATGTATTAAAGAATAATAGCTCTTTTAATGATCTAAAAAACAGTTCGCGACAGTATATGTCTATCTTTTAAGATTAACTCATAAAAACCGTTTTTATGGTACCTAATTTTGTCGAAATAATTTGTTTAATTTAATTTTTATTCATATAAACAAATAAATATGTTGTTGGTTAAGAGTACTTCATTGTGAATAAAAAAAACATAGGTTTCATCCTGAAAAGTCTACGGGAACTCGACCATTCCGAAAACCCCGCAAGAACGGGAACTATGTGGGAAGAACCAAAAATCTGTCGGAAGTAACTATTCCACGCGGACGAAGCCGCGGCAAAAGCTAGTATTATCTATAGTTATACAATATAATTGATTATTTAATTTTTTTTTATATTAGTAGTATGTATTGTGTGCCTATAATGACTTGGGAAATTGCTTACTTTAGATACTTACTTGAGTATAGAGTTGGTACAGCATTTTGAGTGAGTCGTTTACTTGAAGAACGGTAAAACTGTTCTAAATGACGACCACACGATCACATATTCTTATTTTGTTATAAATGTAAGAATCTTCCTTTTGTTTCATGTCCTTATTTAAAATATTTTTCCATTGAATAAATTTCTCCAAATTTGGGTATTCAGATTTAGGAAATTGATGAAAAGGACCTGAAATGTTTTTATTAGAAGTCAATAAACTGTTACGGTTGAAATTGATGTAACAAGAGTAGTTATTGATTGTATATTTGTGTAAAAAGAACATTGTTAAGTAAAACTACTTAAATTTCATATATTAAAACAAAAAATATAACTCATTTACACTAAAATTTTATTTAATTTTACTTTAATTAATAAACATAATAATAATAAAAAAAAACTTTAATTTTAAAATATTAAAAACAGTTTAATAAAAAAAATTTATAATAATATTATTATTATGAATAAAGAAGCAATTATTATTAATTGCCTACACTATAAAACATACTAACATTTATACATATCTATACTAATATTATAAAGCTGAAGAGTTTGTTTGTTTGTTTGTTTGTTTGTTTGTTTGTTTGAAAGCGCTAATCTCCGAAACTACTGGTTCGAATTGAATAATTCTTTTTGTGTTGGATAGTCCAGTTATCGAGGAAGGCTGTGGGCTATATAACATCACGCTACGACCAATAGGAGCAAAGATATAGTGGTAAATGTGTAAAAAACGGGAGAAATTATTTCATCTTCGAAGCCTCCCGTTGCGTGCGAGGTGAAAACGGTTCAAGATACACAAAAAATATGTATTAAAGAATAATAGCTCTTTTAATGATCTAAAAAACAGTCCGCGACAGTATATGTCTATCTTTTAAGATTAACTCACAAAAACCGTTTTTATGGTACCTAATTTGGTCGAAATAATTTGTTTAAGTTGTATCAACATAATAATATTAATCTTTATTCAAATAAACAAATAAATATGTTATTGGTAAAGAGTACTTCATTGTGAATTAAAAAAAAAACATAGGTTTTATCCTGAAAATTCTACGGGAACTCAACCATTCCGAAAACCCCGCAAGAACGGGAACTATGTGGGAAGAACCAAAACTCTGCCGGAAGTCACTATTCCACGCAGACGAAGTCACGGCAAAAGCTAGTACACACATATATACCGGCTTACTTAGATAATTTATCACAACATTATAAACTTAACTTCCATATCAACAAAATCCATCAATGCCACTTTTAGTACTTTTTAATCTATGAAGTTAATAATTGAAACATGCATGTATATGGTGTTAATATTTTAAGATCTGTCTACCCTCTTTCGTGTGATATTTTATTTTATTTATTCTTTGTTATCTCTGTGCGCTTCTTTTGTAATTGTTTTATTTTATATGGTTTCTCAGTAAGTGAAATGCATGTATTTCTTTTGAGGAATTAATAAAGCTCTTAAAACATATACAGGGTGACTGGTGAATTACTATCAATATTTAAGGAGAATACTCGGTACATGATTCTCAATCGAATTATGTAAAAAAAATAGGTACTTAATTTTTGACCAAATTTCCGTATATATAAATAAAGTGTGGACACGTTCCAAGTGTTCCAAGTGTGGACGCACGCGTGTGTGTGTGTGTATACCTAATCTGTAGGGTGTTCACACGATGCGTAATTAATTACATAACTTTTGGTTAACTTTACTTAGAAGTTTATTAATATTTATGTTATATTAATTTTTATTTTGTCATATATGATCGTCAAATATCACGTCCTCAAGTATCGATAGTAATTCACCAGTCACCCTGTATATACCCATATATGACAAATAATATTTTTATTATATAGATTTTACTAAATAAGTATCGTACCTTTAGTCACACACCGAAAATAACACTTAATAGCCGATTCTCGTAGAATTTTTTGAACTTATCGATAATCCAAATTCTTAGTTAGCAATCAAAATCCAAATGAGAAGAGCCGGGGTCGAATGTAGTCGCAGAAAACAAAGTCCAATTGAGAAAAGCCGGGGTCGATCGTCAAAAGCCTGGAAATAGGAGTCAATGATATATTATGAAGTTATAAAGGAAAATAGTGTCAAAGTTGTTCGTTAGATGGCAGCATTTTCGATACATTATTTTATTACACGTTAATTATATGACAGTTTCATCCCCATGGAATAAAATGTTCACATTTTGCACCAATGGAATGTTGCGAAGTTAAATTATTTACAAGTAAAGTTTTGTATGCTCCAACAAATTGAGAGCAAGTTAGAGATACATTACGGATCCCATTACCTACTTCGAATATTGCAAAAAAAATTATCTAAGGGATCCTGATTTAAGTCTCTTGTTAAAAGACTGCTTACGATTTTTTGTGCGCATTTGACTTTGAAAATAATATTTAATTTCACGACGTTATAAAGTCTGAAAGTATGCCATCAACTATTATTTTTGATTTTATTTTGAAAGATCCAAAGTAAGTTTAATTTTTTACAACCGTATAGGAACTTAATAATGTAAGACTAAATGTGATTATTATTTTCCTTGGCTAGTTGCACAAATAGGACACTCAATCTTTATTGAGACATAATTCCGTCAAACATGAAAATTAATATTAATGTTTAGATGGTCTTCCTTTTAAGTAGTTATACCGTAGAAATATTATCAAAATTGTCTCTAGATCTACTATAAAATAACATAAGTATAATTTATTCAATTGTAGTTTTTTGGTTTATGAATGTTTTAAAAACTTCTTTTAATAGAAAGATTTCTATGTTGATAAAAAATGAATTTTATTCAAACAAAACAAAATTAAGTTAAATTTTTATCTATATGGCAAAGCAGGCGAATGAGCAGAAAGTCCGCCCGATAAAGATAGTACTGTCGCCCATGTAAATCCGCAACATAGTTTTGCGGATGCGTTGCCATCCTTGATTTGGGGAGAGAGGGAGGAAACGGTGGGAAAAGGGAAAGGGCAACTGGCTCCTCCTCATCAGACTAAATGCAGCATCTGAAGACTACTTAATGCCTTCTTTAAAAATCTGTTGATTTCAATTCTTTCATTTACCTGTTGCTGAATGAAATATTAAGGAAAACCATAAGATGAATCAAAGCTAAATTAATTGAAACGAATTCGAGTATTGCTGAAAAATGTTACAAAAAAGCGGTGGAAACACTTATAATAAATATATTAACAAAGACCTTGTCATAATCCATTTATTTATTTAATAAAATATGTATTAGGTATATGATCAAATCAATTTATTTTATTCAAGTTAACGTTAAAAATTTACACTATAATTCTAATAAGAAGCTTAGTGGAAGAGGAGAAGTTTTAAATAAGTATGGAAAATTGTTTTAATAAACTATAGAATTTGATATATTAAATTCACATTACTCAGAGACCAGATGTGAATTTCAATTAGTATAGGTTTTAATTTTTGTCAATATAACATAGAAACAATTTTAATACTTAACAAAAATAATATTATTTAATGTAAGTGAATGAATATTATCTGTATTCGGTAGAAAAATATTGAATTTCTAAGACAAGGAAAATAAAAAAGATGTCAAAAAACCACAAATGTGTACACTTACAGATTACAAAAAAAAATATTGTCATATCAATATCTGGCATGGCACACGAAATGAATTGGTCAAATTGAGGAATGGATAATTTAAAAAATTATAAACTGCCTATAAAGCCGTGCACTTAAATAACACATTTGTAAGTAATAAAAACTTACTATTTGTCTGTACATTTTGACGTAACTGGTGTAATTGCATTTGTTCTAAGTTGTTATTGGATCTCCATAGGAACTTCACAATATGCCAGTAGGCTACCATCATCAACATAGCGGGAACCTGTAATTGAATTATATTCCAATACATCATATGTATATGTATTCACACAAGCTACAAAAAGTCATAATATATGTATTTAAAATTATCTGTAAGCGATGCCTTTAAATATGCCATATTTGCAAAAGAGTCTAAACTCTAGAGGAGAAATATGATTTCAATTTGTTATATTTAAAATTGATAATACAACTATCTCTTCTAATAATTTTTGTTAACATTGATAATACAAAAATTAAAACCAGTGTGCTTTAGACCACACGCTTAAAGTAAAACTTCTTACACACCATCTATATGTAATATGTACATGTGTGTACTCTGGACATTTATCACCTTACGATGTGGACTGTGTTTTGAGATTGTAATGACATAACAGACAGTAATGTGTGAACTACATATATTAAAAATAACTAAATGGTATCTTTGGTATATAGGACATCAGGCATATTTCAAGATAATAGGTATATTAAAACTAAATTCGCTAGAACAACAAGACATTGTGATGTAAGGAGAGTTTTATTTAGAATTTTACTTTCTTTATGTATTCATAAAGTTTTCATGTGTATTCACATCAAACGGTTTGAATATGTTGAAAAGTGTTGGCAATCCAGCCTTTTTTGTTGAATACTAAAGAAGAAATGTTTTTATTACAAATTACTACTAAAGATATTCAATTTCAAACGAAATTGAATTACTTATCGTTCGCCTATAATGGTTTGATTGCATGTTTAGAATAAATACACAATGTTTTACTTTACATGTATAGGAACAGCACCCTCGTTAATTGGTTTATAATTCACTCCATTCTGGCCAAGTGTAGGTGCACTGCATGAAATAATGCTGGTGGAAACGTAGCTCAATGGTTGTTTGTAGTGTCATCACAAATTCAGGTATATCTATAAATTACAATGAAGCAATTAGTAAAAATTTTTGTTATAAATTAATCTGGTGATAACTTTGTTTATTGATTTGATCTGGATTGGCGTAATTTTGGTATGAAATGTTTTTGGATAAGATATTACAAGATGATAAGTATCACTCAGTAAGTAAGTCAAAACATTGTCAATTCTATAAAAAGGATATAACAAGGGTAATGATGTAATTGACAACTAAGCACTAAATACATGTGTTTCAATTATGATCGTTATAAATTTTGTCAAAAATATATTTTTAAATCTTATATAAATCAGATACATTATATTGTTATTTAAAGATTTATATTTTTTAATAAATATTTATGGTATAAATGCAAATCAAAATATATACAAGTTATTTATGAGGAAATAATTATACAATTACAAGTTTTCTTTATGTTATTAAAGATTAAAATACCTTAGTCCTGATGGGACAGATGAAACTTTTTATGAATTTTTTTTTTGATGACGCAGGGAAACTCTTTTTACGAGCCGTCCAACTAGCCTTGGTGGGGCCGGAAGGGATATGAGAGGCTCGGCCTGGGCGGCCCTACTCACTAAAACCACTGCGAAAGCCATCGGCCGCTATGTCGGTGTACCCCGGATCTGTCAGCGACAGGGTACACCAGCGACTGGCTGGTCTTGGCAAAGACCGGACTTACTTCCTCGGAGAATGGGGGCGATCCCGGCAATTAGGACCGCCCCGACAACGCCGGGCTTTCAATAGGGCCGGGTTACCACGCCGACCCCCGCCCGGAACACAGGGGTGCTATTGGAGGCGTTGGAATTGCCTCCGTACGTCGCCTGCGGGGGGAGGGAGCATCAGCCGTCCTCTCCCTTTCCCGCTCAGATGCCTACGAAGGAGACATGACCGTCTCACAGAAAGAGGACACCGCACGCCAGGACCTATCACTCTCGAGCATTTTCTCCACGACACTCGAAAGCGACAGGTCCACTCCGCCGAGAGCCGCCACAAGGTCTTGGCGCTGCGCAGCCCATCTCGGGCACACCTCGAGGGGGACTGACGAAACTGAAGAAACAAATATTAAAACAACAACAAACTGAATAAAGTTTAACGTTGGAACTATTGTCCTGGTAACGTTTTTAATTCCATGTGAGATACTTTTAGGTATGTAATTATATTAATATATGATTAATAATTACTTACTCAATAGGAGAAACGATATTCATATAATAAGTGTTGCAGTTTTTGCTTGGCTGCGGGTTGATTTGAATTTAAAAGGATAAAAGATGGTGTACCAACGTTCCAGGGATATCGGTAAGTGTGAGCATTGACACGGCTTCTGAAACGGGCTGTAACAAACATAACTATGAACTTCAAGTTAAATACTATATCTGTGCATGCATTCATTATTATATTAGGACTAAAAGACCCAGCGAACTTCGTATCGCCCTATAGTCAAGAAATATCTGTTACGTTTTTTTATTTATATTTTTGGAGTTTACCTATTAAAGCCATAAATATCCGTGTTTTGAAGTGCGACAGAATGATTTTTTTTTTGGTTATGTTCGTTCCGTTCAGAACAGGCAAAGAGAACAAAGCCCATACAGCCATGTCTTTTGTATTTTGTATCTTTAATTATTTTTAAATGACTTAATCTCCTTGTTTATTCTTGTCTCAAGTTTTTATATTAGACCTATGGCATGTCTTCTTGTAATTTTCTTCTTTAATCATTTTTTTAATTTTAAGGCCGAAGCCAAGCCTTCTTTTAATTTATCTTCTTGTACATTTTTTAATTATAAAGCCCAAGCCATGTCTTTATTTAAAATATTTTTTTTGTCAAATTCTTGTTTTTTTTTACATTCCTTCTTTATTCAATGTCACGTCCTTGTAATGTCATTTTTAATACAATTCATTTGTCACAATCGATAAAACGGTTAAATTCTGAAAATAGCTGAATTAGCTGAAAAACAAATATCTCAAACAAGACGAAAAAATTAGTATTATTTAAATCTGTACATTTAACAATTAGATTTCATACTATATAAACTTATAAACTTTCATACTATATAAGATAAACTGGCAAGAAGCATTCTTGAATACTTAGTATTTGCTGAAGGGCCATCCTTTGAATACTAAACTGTGGACAATCAAAAAATATATGTTCGAGGGTTTCATCAGCACTATTGCAATATCTACAAATTGAAGAGTCAAAAACACCAATCCTAAAAAGGTGAGCACCAAAACGACAATGTCAAAGACGCAAACGACAGATTGTGGTATAATACTTTCTAATTTCTATGGCTATAGTCACTACCCCGGGTAAACCAGGGAGAATAGACCTTTTTCTTTATTGTAGCAAACCATTTTCATTTTACCTTTACCACCTGATGCCATAAGTTGTAAAATTCTTCCTGTACCGTGAGTTTGAAAAGAGATAGAGCGTCTGAAGAAGGAAATGCGAAAATTAAAAAGCTATGACTTAATTGATCGTGGGCCGGATTTGTAATAAATTTAGCTAAATAGTCTGCTTGCTCATTACCATGCACACCGATGTGGGCTGGTGTCCAGAGTAGGACTATTTGCTTGTTTTGAGACAGCAGGTGATACAACTCTCTTATTTTATGTATAATATAGTTAGTTTTTGAATTTAATTGTGGATTTTGTAGTGCCGTTAATAAACTTAAACTATCCGTTATTATAATCCACTTAGGATGAGTGTGTGTTTGAATGTGCTCCATAGCTGTATACATAGCTATGGATTCAGCGTAGTATATGCTTGTGAGTGGATTCAGCCTATGACCAAACCCACTTTTGATCTGACTATCATAGACAGCTATAGAGACTGTTTCATTGTTCTTAGATCCATCTGTATATATCTGATGATATCCCTGCCACCTATCAAGTTCCCTATAAATGTCTTCCTTATACTTTAGAAGACTTTTGACTACAATTTTAATCTGCATAAATTTTGATTCATATAACCCAGAGTAATGAGGCCATACCATGCTAGAAAATATATTGTGTTTATTAAAAATTTATTCTATTTCAGAAAAACTGTGAAACACATATGGATTAATATTTTCAGTCCTGTTAATAGTGTCCCGCAGTTTAACAAGAAGTGGATGATTACTAATGGAGAGCAACCTTGCAAAAAATTTTGATTGTAAGTATTTAAACCTAAGTGCTAATGGAGGTATATTACATTCCACCTGCATTGACACTACGAGAGTAGTTCGCATGGCACCCATTATAATACGCAAACATTTATTTTGTATCTTTTCTAATTTGTCTACTATAGTTCTTACCCCTGCAAAACAAAAAAAGCATATTCAAAATGACTCCTTATTAATGATTTATACAATGTTAATAGGATCCTTGGATCAGCACCCCAATATGTACTTGTTAAAGATTTTAAAACATTACAAGCATTTAAAGCTCGAGATTCTAGAGTTTCAGCATACTTATTCCATCTAGAAATGTTTGTAAAAATAACATCTAAAAACTTTACAGAGCTCTCTACAGACATTACATTATTATTGAACAAAAATATTTACATTCCTATTTCTATATCCATTTTTTGAAAAGACAACAACTTAAATTTTTTCATTGCTGACCTCCAGCCCAAGGCTATCAAAATAGTTGTACCCTGTCGCTGACAGATCCGGGGTACACCGACATAGCGGTCGATGGCTTTCGCAGTGGTTTTAGTGAGTAGAGGCCTGCCCAGGCCGAGCCTCACACATCCCTTCCGGCCCCACCAAGGCCGGTTGGACGGCTCGTAAAAAGAGTTTCCCTGCGTCATCAAAAAAAAAGGCTATCAAAATAGTTCTTTAGTCTTTGGAGAGCAATACCGAGGACTGATTGTACATGTAAAAAATTAGTATCAGAGCAATAGACAACTGATTCATCTGCAAACTGCAGATTAGAAACTTCACACCCCAGAGTTAAATTTAGCTGATGTATGAATAGAATAAAAAACAATAGGCTCAATACACCACCCTGTGATATACCCCTACAAGAATATCTTGGACCAAATAACTGATGTTAACCTTTACAAACACCTTTCTGAAGTTCAAAAAATAAAAAATACAATTTACAACTTTTCCAGGTACCCGCAGTAATAATAATATTGAGGATAATTTGTTCAGATCTACATTATTGAAAGCCTCTACAATGTCAAGAAAAACACCAACTGCTACTTTATTCTCGGAACGAGCATCGTGGATATCCAGACAGAAATGACGTAGACTCTCACAAGCAGAACGGCCACAACGAAAGCCAAACTGATTGTAAGGTAAAAGATTATTACTTTCTATGTGAAATATTAATCTCTTTTTTATTAATTGTTCGAAAATTTTTCCAACACATAAACTCAGTGTAATAGGACGATAAGAATCAGCCAAATTAATGTCTTTGCCAGGTTTTAATATTAGTACCAAACAGTCAGTTATCCAATCCTCTGGAATAACAGAAGACGACCATAAACTGTTTAATAGACTTAAAAAAATAGATACAGTTTGAACATTTAAAAGTTTGAACATTCTGTAGGAAAGCCAACTCACGCCACATGAAGAATCTTTTCTTGAGGCTAAAGCAGATTTTACCTCTTACATAGTAAAACAACAACTATCACTATTTACTCCAAGAACATTATCTATACTTATCTGTTGTGAAACAGTATCAGGTGTGTATTTATATAAAAATGTTTGAACCCAATTGAGGTCAGAAATTAAGTTAGAACTCGGAAAGCTCTTTTTGAATTTTCTTATTTTAGTCCAAATGCGATTTATAGATGTCAAACGATTTATTGATGAGCAGAATTCAGACCAACTTTTACAACATTCTTCTTTTAAAGTGCGTTTTTTAAAGGCTTGTGTGTGCGCGTTTGAAATTAATGTAATTTTCACTATTTTTGAAATTAATGTAGGCGTTCTTGCAATCTTCTACTAATTTTGAACATCTCGTCTGCCCGTGATCACGGTTACTGAAAAGTAGCCGCAACGTTGGGAGTATGTAGTTTTCTAATCAAAAATAAAACGCGAAGTAAAATCCGAAAAATATTAATTTCATTTAAATGAGTACTCGCGAAAATCTTAGATCTCATTACTTTTGAACATTTATCATTCCACCAAGGTACTTGACACCTTTTTCTAGGACGGTTATTATTACTATCACTTGAGTTATGGTTTAAGCTGGGCCCGGAGTATTTGATTGCCAATAGAATAATTGCACAAAACTTTCTGTATGAGTCAAGGAGATCACTATTGTCAATTTTAAAGTTCATTAACATTTTATTAACAATTTGTTCATAACTATCCCAATTTACTTATTTCAGATTGCTGTGAAAAGGAATGTTGTTTAAGGAAATAGAGGGTTCATGTTGATCTTTTATGAGGGTAAATTTTGTGATAGTTGGCAGATGATAACTGCCTAAAGGGTCCCGATGAACTTGCCAGTCACAAGAAAGAAATAAAGAAGAAGACACCATAGTTAAATCTAGACTGTTTGGCTTCCAAATATGAGAGCCTATAGTTGTTGGTTGACCATTATTTAAAAGTATTAAGTCATGGGCATCCATGGATTCCATAATAGCTCTGCCTCGAGAATCTATGCGACTGCAACCCCAAAAAGTATGATGGGCATTAGAATCAATTACTATTAATATCAAACAATTACTACATTTTGTAATGAATCATCATAAAAAGTATGTAGTTTAGCGAAATGTATACCATTTTTAATTAATATTGCTACGCTATTATGATAATTACCGCAGTCATTCCTAATAACGGTATAACCACATAAATTAAATTGAATGCTAGGCTTGAGCCAAGTTCCTGAAATAAGAGTTACATGTATATTAATTTGGGATAGAAAATTTTGAAACTCAAGTCTGTTATTTAACAGACTTTGAGTGTTCCACTGTACAATATTTAAGATTTGGTGGTTGAATGTGACGATTGCTATTTTTGTCATGGATGGTTTCTTAATAGCTGAGCTAATAAATTGTGAACTAATACTTATATTTTGAGTTTTATTCAAAGTTATAACTTTTACTATAGATTCTGTTAATAGAGCCATTGCTTCAGAATTTCATAGTATGGCTTGGATTACTTCTTGGGTATTTAATTTTTTATTAAGGGAGGGAAAATTTAATGAATCTTAACGTGTCAGCATATGACTTGGGTTTACTGTTTACAATAGCACTCAAATTGATTCTACTTTTTAGGTAGAAAATGTTTGTATGTGAAGAAAAAAAGGGTTGTTTTTAGGGTTTTCCCGGCAATTAATCGATTTTTTCTCGCCGTAATAACCATCCTTGTACTTCAACGAACATTTAAAAAAAAGAATTGGCCAAATTGGTCCAGGCGTTGTTAAGTTATGCGCTTACCAAGACATTTTGCGATTCATTTTTATATTATAGATACAATGGTTATCATGAAAAACGTATATTATTCTTAACGCTGATACCACTGCGATTTAAGTCTATATGAACAAACTTTATGATGAAGCCGAAAACTGGAAGTGGGAAATTAAACTTAAAGCCCTAGAACGTGAATAGCCTCGCACTACATATGATTATATTATATTTTTCATTTTAAGATAAGATGTGCCTGAGTTTATAATTAATATTAAAAGTAACATATTTTGTTTTGGTATTAAGTCTCTTTTGCACAACATGCTAAAATTTAAGACTAATTTTGAAAAGAAAAGTAATGTTTGATATAAAAAAAAACAATTTCATACAGATCTTTAAATAGATGTCCAGTTATATATTTGATAGCGATGTCTTTATTTTTTATTTATTAAACATGGATTCGTTTTTATTTTCTTTACAACTATACTATTTGCGCTGTAGCATGGTGCGGGTGACAGTTTCAGTAACGTTTCGTTTCACTCTTGAAAGTTGCCGCGATTTACAAATTATAACTTAGTATTTCAGCTGTACCACATTCGTAATAAATTAAATCATTAATTACTGAAGTATTTTAAGTTAAACCAAACCAGTATGTTCTAGTGGACAAATATAATCTAATGGAAAGAAAAATTAAGCAAAGTATTATGCGTTTAACGTAATGCCATAGACGTATTTAGTGATGGGATGTACTGCTATAATGAATAGTCGATGTTTTTTTTATAATAAAAATATATACATATATTGGCTGTAGTTCAATTATTATTGTAAAATGTCTATAATTATATTAATGAAACAACAGATCTCATATAAAAATGATTTTATTCGTCTAAACTCATATCAGAACCAGGAACATCTGAATTGTCACTAAATTCATCATCTGTTGAAATTGAGCAAAAATGTTGTTACGAAAAAAATCATAAACCCGATTTTAATTATTTTATATAAGTACTATATTATTTATATTGCGAGTATCGTTAGTGATAAAAATGAATTACGCAACATCACTAGTCATATGGTACTGACAGATATCAACGTCATATAAGCAAATGTCACCCGCACCAAGCTACAGCGCAAATAGTATATTGTTATTTGGATTTACAATTACAACTATTTTATATTTTGATTCACAAAATGCTAAGTATGATATATATATGGTAAAGTAATAGCTGTTGTCGGTGGGAGCTCACAACGTATTGATTTATATCAAACACATTATATTACTAAACTTAAAATTGTCTTTATAAATAATTATTAAAATAATACATTTTCCGTCAAAATATTCAATAACTTTATGTAATATGTAAGTATAAAAATAATGTTAATACGATGTAACTGTTCAATTGTGTAAAGATTAATATATAAGGTAGCTTGTTTTTTGTTAAATCAGAAAATTATTACATGTTTCTATAAAATAACTTTCTACGTCCACGTCGCGTCGTTAGCTCTGGGTCACGCTAAAGGAAAGATGGTAGATGGAATACAGAATTCTTAATACACGTTCAGTGTTCACATTGGTTCAGAAATAAATTAATACTCGATTTTGATTTCTTCAAGTGGGCGCCACAATATTCATGCCCAGGGTGTCAGTCCTTCTAACGCTGGCACTGATTACAAACAAGAATATGTTAATACTTCAAGGAATAAAAGAACTCACATGACATACAAATATACTATTTTTCCGAAGTTATTTGTTGAGCTGTGATATTATTTAAATATATTTTTTGTTTTTATTATTTTTCATATCTTTTTGTTATTATTTTTATAGATATATATGTATATATAGAAAGAGAAGATAAAGATAGATTAATGGATGGGCCATAGTAAGTAAGTAAGTAAGTAAGTATTCTTTATTGTACACCAAAGAATAGATAAATTAAACAGTACAAAACTTAATCAAAAAGTACAATTGGCGGCCTTATCGCTAAGCAGCGATCTCTGCCAGGCAACCATGTTACGTAGGACACAGTAAACAGAATAAAACATTAGAGGTGTACATATGTATGTGAGAGAGAAATATACTTATACGAAACTATACACATATATATAATAAAACATATATATACTACATTCAATATACAACAATCTATATATATAATTTATACATACATACATATGTATAAATATATATATATACATATATATACACACATACATATATATATACAAACATACATATACATACACATATATATACATATATTTATAATAAATTTAAAAAATACAAGCCAGATTCATTGCAGAGTAGGAGTTTAGAATAAATAGAAAAATAAAAATCATAAATATTAAGGAAACAGGTAGACAATATTTAAGGGGGGAAGAAGTTTGCTTTTAAAAGGCGTTTGAATATTGCTAGGGATTGAGCACGCCGTATGGAAAGTGGTAAGGAATTCCATAGCCGTACAGCTTCCACAGAAAAGGATTTAGAATAGAAGGATGTATTGTGGGAGGGGATTTTTAAAATCAACTTATCTTCAGACCGAAGAGAGCGACAATGAGAATCACTCAGGAATTCAAAGCGCTTTTTAAGGTATGAGGGAGAGGTAGGATTAAATAGGATATTGTATAATAGGGAAAGAATGTGAGTATTCCTGCGGAGGCGGATTGAGGGCCACTTGAGTTTTTCGCGAAATTCTGAAACATGGTCATATTTACGAAGTCCAAATATGAACCGTATACAAAGATTCTGGATGCGCTCAAGTTTATTAAGCAATTCCTCACTTAAATTGAGATAACAGGTATCAGCATAATCGAGAATCGGTAGCAGGAGAGATTGTGCAAGCACAATTTTAGTTGGTATCGGTAGAAAATTTCGCAATCTGCGAAGAGACCCGATAGATGCAAACACCTTCCTGCTCACCTCGCTTACTTGGGGGGTCCAGGTCAGAAATCTATCAAAAACAACACCTAGATTTTTTACAGTTTCACTGTATGGAACAAGTGTTCCATCAACAATTATACCAGGCAAATGGGGCCAATCGATGCGGGAAACTAGTTTTTGACTGCCGATTATAATTGCTTGTGTTTTCAAAGGATTAACTTTAAGTCCATGGGATTTACTCCAAAGTACAATTGATTCTAGGTCTTTATTTAATGTTTGAATTGTACTAGGCAAATCGATTAATTTAGAATGTTTATATAATTGGAGATCGTCGGCATACAGGTGATAGAGAGAAGATAATTGAGAAGTAATGCGATTAATGAAAATAGAAAAAAGGAGAGGAGACAACACGCCACCTTGCGGCACACCGGCCTTGATCGTGCACCAATTGGAAAAAGAATCATCAACACGAATTCGTTGCCGGCGACCGCAAAGATAATTTTGAAACCAGTCAATCACTGCAGGAGATATGTTAAGAGAGCATAATGTAGCTAGTAAGAGCTCGTGGTCAACATTATTAAAGGCATTGCTGAAATCTAGTAAGATCAACGCTGTTAGACATTGATTATCCATAGCAAGGCGTATATCTTCGGTAATTTTCACTAACGCAGTAGTCGTACTATGACCTATTCGGAAACCAGATTGAAAAGGGTTAAGGAGGTTTTGTCTAGATAGGAAAAGGTTAAGTTGTCGATGCACAATACGTTCAAATACTTTAGATAGGAAAGGAAGTATGGAAATAGGACGGTAATCGGAAAAGCGGGAGGGATTTGATTTTTTAGGTAAGGGAATAACTTGGGCATCTTTCCAGGAAGAGGGAAATGATCCAGTAGAAATGGAGTAATTGAATAAATTTTTAATAATAGGAACTAGGATGTCCATGATTGGGGTGATCATCTTACGACTAATGGAGTCAGTACCGATAGCATCAGAGTTCACCTCTACAATACCTCTCTCAACATCACTATCAGTGATATGACAAAAAATGAAAGCTGGATCATTAGAAGTGGGTAAAGCTAGAATTTGATTTTTAGTATTTAATTTCGTGGCATCATCGATAGAGCAAGAAGACGAGAAGTGCAGATTAAGCTGATTCAAATCAATGTTACTAGGATGGTTATTATGACGTGCTTTCCCAACTCCAATAGATTTAAGAAATTTCCAAACTCGCCCAGTATCTTCTTCGTCGAGTATTGATTTATGAATGTGGCGTCGTTGTTTATCTCTACACAACCTGTTGCAACGGTTACGAATATTTTTATACCTGATTCTATTTTCGTCAGAACTGTCGGCCTTGTATTTTGATTTTGCAATGTTTTTTTTGTGCTGCAATGTTTTAATATCCTGCGTAAGCCAGGGAGCAGGAAGATGCCTGAGCCGAACAGGTCGAATAGGGGCATGTTTGTCATATAATTGTACTAGAAGTGTGTTGAAATTTGCCACTCGGTTATCAATATTAGTATCAGTGACAACCTCATTCCAATCAATTTTTAAAGCATCCACCCTTAAATGCTCTAAATTCATACCACTAAAATTGCGCTGCAGAAGGATTCTCGATTTGGCTTTAGGGGGGCGTATTCTGTAGGAAAGATAAATCAAATCATGATAGGAGAAGGCTTCAGCAGAGCATTGGCCATGCTTAGCGACATCATCTGTGGAAGAAACAATAATAAGATCTAGAAGAGACGGGGTACAGTTAGGAAAACAGTGAGTTGCAGAAAGAGGGAGTATATGAATATTGGCAGATTGGACTAGTGATCTAAGCCGAGAAGAGCGAGAGTCAGATTTTAAAAGGCACGTATTAAAATCTCCCATTATAATGGCATGTTGATACAGTGGAATATACTGGTCTAGAAGGGATTCAAAGGTAGTAAAATAGTCAATCATTGAGTTGGGGCTATAAAACACACCGAGTAAAATCTTAACTTTCGAAAAAGCTAGTTCAATCATTAAATATTCTACTCCTGGTGTTGCTTGAACACTAGACGTGTCAATGATCGTAAAGGACAGGTGGGAGCGAAGGTAAATAGCAACGCCTCCACCAGTACGATTCAGACGATCATTCCGAATAAGTTGGAAACCAGGGAGAACATAAGATGAAGAGGACAAACATGGTTTAAGCCATGATTCTGATATCAGAATAGCATGGATATTCCTGTTATCAAAAGAAGTCAACATATCTGGATAATGTGCAGGAATACTCTGAGCATTGATGTGTATAATATTAAAGTTTTTCATTACATCGGAGAAAACAGAGTCAAGTGTTTCATTAAGAGTGGGAAGACTGTGAAAGCTGCAGTTTGTGCTCAATTCATTAGAAGACAGTGAGAAAAAAGAATCATCGAGGCTTATATCTTGACATGTCATAGTAAAAAAGAAACAAATATATTTATATATAATAACTAAAAATAATAATTACAATAAATAAAAAATATAAATAATAATAATAATAATAATAAAGTTTACAATGTCCCACCAGCAACAAAGTCAAGTTAATATAAATTCTTAACAATATGTGTTTACAAACACAACGAAAACCCACACACAACTTCTTTATAAAAATAAAAAAATTAAAAAATATATAGTATACAAAATATAGAACAAAAACAAAAAGAAAAGTTAATTATTTATCTAAGAAAAATGTATAATAAAAAAAAATGACTTATAAAATTCTATACTAAACAAAGATATCTAAATAAATTTTTATCTATTAACTAAGTGAGCTTACTTTATTTTTCAGCAAAATAAATTAAAAAGCAAAAAAAAAGATAAAATAAAAACAGACAGAAACAAAAACCTTATCTAGATATCAACACTAAATGACCATAGCGACAATATTGTAGTAGTTGAACATTACATAGTCTATGACCATCTGTCATATGTCAACTGTCAACGCTCAGCGTCAATTAGACATTTATACATAAAAAAAAATTGTTTTCGACGTTTAAACATAAATACTATAATTTAACTATCTAAATGAAGAACTGAACTGAATTGAACTGAACTAATTAATTAACTATTGTGAAATAGTTTATAACTAATAAACGTTAAAAGACAATGAAGAAAACCTATGTTATAAAACTATGTAGTGTGAAGAGCCTTACTTCTTGACGACTCTTTTGGGTCTCGTAGTATATGAAGGCACTTTACTTCCTTTTGGAATAGTTGCTGAGTTCGCCGATACTGTGGATGGTTCAGAAGTATCTTCCACTGGACGCTGCAGCGCATTTACCTCCGACACCGACACCACACGATGACGGGATCCCTCGGCATCTAACACAATTATGCAGCCGTCTTTGGTCCAGCATTGCCTAATTCCAAAAAGTCTCCGCGCTAGTACAAATGCTTCATGCCGGGTCTTAGTGAGGAACTCGGATAATGTTATACCTGTACCTTTCAAACTCGTCTTAGAAGACCAAATCTTATCCCGCAGTGACACATCCTTAAACCTGACAAGAATTGCACGTGGTTTGTTTCCAGCAGAGGATCCGAGACGATGGCAGTGGGTGAAGTCAGAAGGAGAAAACTGAGAAAATTTTAAATGCTCTGACAGTATTTTTGTTACAAGCGAAGAGGTATTTTCCTTCTTTTCTTCTGGTACACCGTGAATTAAAATAATTTTTCTCCGGGATCTCATCTCAAATTCATCTTGCTGCCTTGTAAGCAACTCAACCTGTACCTGGAGACTCTCGAGGGCAGACAAGACGAATGTTCGGAATGTCATGAACTGTGCATTTATATTTGACGTTGGACTTGTAGCGGGTGAAACTGCTTTCAGATCTTTCTGAAATTCTGCCATGCGTGTGTTAAAAGTCTCAGTTAATTCCAGTAAGGACTTTTTAAGTGAATCCATAGTGTTCCTCTATAGTAATTTATATGTATTAGGTTATGTTGTGATGTGGCACTCGTGTTGTATATAGTATTTTAGAATGTTTGTAAACTAATTACATGAGAGGACAGCTGGGAGGTTTGTGATTTTATACGTACATACCACTCTTGCCTTCAGTGCTTAATAAATGATTTACAATTTATTTTAATAGGAGCAAATTTCTTTTGACTTGTCACATACACCACCAACTACCCACCACCCATAGTTCAAGGCATGAAGTTCTTTTAAACTGAATAATGGTTTAAATAGTCAAGGGTAAGCAAGCTAAGTAAAACTAGTGCACCGAGCCACGCCAGAGCCAAGACCAGGGGGATGAAACTGTCATATTATAATTAACGTGTAAGAAAATAATGTATCGAAAATGCTGTCATCTAACGAACACGGTACAACAACATTGACACTATTTTCCTTTATAACTTCATAGATGGCAAAAGTAGCTCTCAAATTGATTTGATATTTTTTAAAATATCGGTTTTCGAAATTATCGGTAATGAGGACTGATATTTTTTAAAATATCGGTTTTCGATATTTTGAACATATCGATATCGGAGCACGATAAATCGAAAAAATATGTTGATATTTCCATATATCGGTTTTCTTTAACAAGTCTATTTAATTATAAAAAAACCTTATGTTAAGTAAAAGTAAAGGTTTTAAAAATGGTGACATATACCGAAAACTATCAAATTAAAAAATAATTGATATTTCAATTTTTACAATTACAACTTTTTTATTAAAATTAAAATTCATATTATGAAATTTATAAAAACGATTAGTGTATTTTTATACACGGTGACTGGTGAATTACTATCAATATTTAAGGAGAATACTCGGTACATGATTCTCATTCGAATTATGTAAAAAAAATAGGTAGTTAATTTTTGACCAAATTTCAGTATAAATAAATAAACTGTGGACTCGTTCCAAGTGTTCCAAGTGTGGACGCGTGCGGCGGCGTAGTTTTGTATCAGCACGCCGCTGCGCGCGCGTGTGTGTGTGTATACCAAATCTGTAGGGTGTTAACACGATGCGTAATTAATTACATAACTTTTGGTTAACTTTACTTAGAATTTTATTAATATTTATGTTATTTTAATTTTTATTTTGTCATATATGATCGTCAAATATCACGTCCTCAAGTATCGATAGTAATTCACCAGTCACTCTGTATATTTTTTCGTTATAATTTGTTAAGTAAAAATTAGTTGTACTGTGTGTGCGTGTATGTGTGTGTGCCCTTTTCCTTCGGTAAAGATTAAAGAATAAAGCAAAAAATATTTGTGTAGCATAAAATTAGTTTTAAATAAAAAGTAAATAATTAAACTAGGGTGCACGAGGAAATAAAATGAAACACGGTAAATTAAATGTTAGATAATTAAATAAATTTAAATCAAAATTAAAATAATAATATCGACCACCGATATCCACATTTTAATCTCGAGCTATCGATATATCGTCGAAAAATTGCTTAGTATCTAATAAATATCGATATTTAGATATATCGATACTTGATCAACATGCCTAATTGACATTTAAATCAAATTTTAAATTATTTCGGTTGCTCATTTGCCGTTGTTTATTGTTGTTCTTGTGCTGTACGTTCTTTATCAAAGATTTGACCCGGTTTAATATATCATTGACTCCTATTTCCACGCTTTTGACGATCGACCAGGGCTTTTCTCAATTGGACTTCGCTTTCTGCGACTACGATCGACCCCGGCTCTTCTCATTTGGATTTTGATTGCAAACTACGAATTTGGATTATCGATAAGCTGAAAAAATGCCACGAAAATCGGCTATTAAGTGTCATTTTCGGTGTGCGACTAAAGGTACGATACTTATTTAGTAAAATCTATAAAAATATTTAATGTCATATATATATATATATATATATATATATATATATATATATATATATATATATATATATATATATATATATAATCAATTACTACTCTTGTTACATCAATTTCAACCGTAAAAACGTTTCAGGGCCTTTTCATCAATTTCCTAAACCTGAATACCCCAATTTGGAGAAATTCATCCAATGGAAAAATATTTTAAATAAGGACATGAAACAAAAGGAAGATTGTTACATTTATAACAATATAAGAATATGTGATCGTCATTTTGAACAGTTTTACCGTTCTTCAAGTAAACGACTCACTCAAAATGCTGTACCAACTCTATACTCAAGTAAGTATCTAAAGTAAGCAATTTCCCAAGTCATTATAGGCACACAATACATACTACTAATATAAAAAAAAATAATTAGATTTAATGAATATAATGAAATAGGTATACAAGTCCTCTGTCAATTGATTAGTGTGGTCTTTTTTATCTAAATAAAGGAAAGTGCCTACAAACACTATCGCAAAATAACTACTTGTTTCTCTTCTTTACATAGATAAAACAAAAACAAAGTGTTCTAAATATGCAGAGATTATAATTTCACTGGATAACTATAAACCAAAAAAAGTTGTTCATAGTTTTTTATGTAATATAAGAATGGCAGTGTTTAATTCAGTAAAAATTACAAGTGTATTTACATTCAATCAGAAACTCTAAAAGAAATGAAGAAGGAAGATACCATCAAGACAATATGTTATCATTTAATTTTAAGATTGTTCATTTAACTTTTCTTTTAATATATTTATTTGTATTTTAAAAAAATATTTTATTTAGCAGCATCAACATTTGAGACTCTACACTCATCACATTCTGTTGAAACTGAAAAATGAGTTTATACACAAAAAGAGGACAATGAAGCATCTTGTAGTCACCACTTGGATTTAAATATGAATCAAGTTCAGCTACAAAGGAGTTCTCCTAATTCCTCTCAATTATTTCCTAAAGGTAATAAAAAAAATTCCTATGGGCATATAACTAAGCTTAAAATTAACTATCATTGCTATATTTACTTTTAAATTATAAAACAGCATAAAGCATTTTAAATACAATATAAATTTGAACCACAGATTCACTAGATTTACAAGTATCAAGATTTATTTCATATTTTCTTCTGCAAATATTGATGGTAGGTTTTGTTAGTTGTCATTTATGAATTAAAATTGCAATATATTGAGACGAAACCTCTTACCATTCGATGGCTTCACCATGTGGGTGCCGGGTCCATCGCGCATTTTGAATACAATCCATTATATTCAATAATTATGTCCATAGGTAATTTGTACACAACAACAAATATGTATATTTTTTATCTTTTAATAAACCCGGTTTTAGATAACCTGATTCCTGTTTAAGTAATACAGATACATATATACTCAGATGAGTGATCATCATCTACATTTAAACCTAAGATGTGTCTGTCTTCTCATCATTTAATTGAGTATCTGAAATCCCTTATGACTACTATTAGTCCCGTCATTAGAGATACTACTGTATACATAATTAAACATAACTATATCAATATTAATAAAACATGCTATTTATTATTTAATTTTTTTTTGATAAATATAGATTTTTAATTACCAGATAATACAATGTCGTATCAATAGTGTTTTTATTAGATAAAATAAAAAAAACATTATGAAATATTTTATTATCATGTTACAATAAAACAAATACTTTATTTATTTCAGTTAAAACTCGAACACAATACTGTTCGAGAGAGTTAGGGCTGTTAAATCTCGACTTCTAAAATTGAAGGAAAAATGTAAGACCCCAAAAGAAACTTATTCTTCAGGCAAAAAGACTGTCACAGAATAAGGCATTTTTAAAAGCCATAGAAAACCAGAACCAAAAAGAATTTTTTCAAATTTACAATTGAAAAAATTATCTATTTTACCAAGAGGTAGAAGATTTACTACACAGGAGAAGATACTATGCTTGACTATATATAAACAAAGTCAAAAGGCTTATAATATATTACAAAACCTATTTTGTTTGCCATCAAAAAGAACCATATAGTACATAATTGTAAGTTCAGCAACGCACGCTATACAGGGTGATTGGTGAATTACTATCGATACTTGAGGACGTGATATTTGACGATCATATATGACAAAATAAAAATTAATATAACATAAATATTAATAAACTTCTGAGTAAAGTTAACCAAAAGTTATGTAATTAATTACGCATCGTGTGAACACCCTACAGATTAGGTATACACACACGCTCACACATACGCGTGCGGCGGCGTTGTGTTGTATCAGCACGCCACCGCACGCGTCCACACTTGGAACACTTGAAACGTGTCAACACTTTATTTATTTATACGGAAATTTTGTCAAAAATTAAGTGCCTATTTTTTTTACATAATTCGAATGAGAATCATGTACTGAGTATTCTCCTTAAATATTGATAGTAATTCACCAGTCACCCTGTATAATCGGCGAAGAGCCCTACTAATTTGAATATTGCAATAAGTGTTAATAGCGTATCCTTATGTTTTAAATAATTCTAAATATTTATAACAAAAATGTGATAGAAATGCGAAATTTACTTTTCATTTATTCAATAAGTATTGTTATTATAAATAGAAATATTACATATCGATTTGTAATATATAAGAGATTTTATTTTGATTAAAATTGATTGAAATGGGTTTAAAAACATTATAATAATTCACAATCTAAATTAAAAAGTGTTGCGGTTTTTCTTAACTTTGTTATAAAATAATCTGCTAATTGTAATGTTAACTTTTAAACATTAATTAGGTAGTTTAAATGCATATTATTAACAAACCTGCCAACTTTAAAATTATTTATGAACTTAGTGTGAAACTTAAGTACGTAGTTATCAATTAGACAGCGACATCTAGTAACAAAGTATAAACCTTTTGAATTGTTGTGCGAATGATTGAAATTATGAACCGGTTTTGCTTTGCTATTATCCAATAGAGGGCATAAATTCAAATTAGATTCCTTTTTGTTTGTCTGTTTAATTTTGCTTACAAATCACAGATGACGCTTCTAAATTACATTGTTTTTATATTACTCTAAAGGGCAGACGGTCTACCTGATGGAAGGTAGTCACCATCGCCACTGGACATCTGCAACGTAAGGGGTAGATGTAGATGCGTGGCCGGCCTTGTATGTAAAGGAGCGACCTGAAAACTTGGTGTTCAAATGATCCCATATTGTAGCTCTCTCGGAAGACCTCCTGCACGCGAGTGGGAAAATGACCGCGACGCACGTACAGTCCTGCAACTAAAATATACACGTACAGAGAAACTATTTTTTAATTATAATGACAATATTACATGTGAATGTAGTCATAATTTTACATTTCATATAATTTGACTTCAACGTTGAATTGGAAATTCACATGTAACAACATTTACCTAATAGATATTTCATTTACACACTCGGAGTTGAACAATTTTTTTTTAAATTATTTAAACACGTTTCAAAACATCGACTATTTCACATTATATTTTAAGTTGATTATTATGATGTAATTTTGATTGGCCAACATACGTCAAGTGAATATCAGTTTGTTAAATGAAAACCACATTTGACCCGTTTTGACCTAAATTTAATTCATTAATTAAATTTATAACAGCACTTATATAATTAAATATGTGAAAAAAGAATACTTTATCATTTATTATGATTTTAATGTTAATTAAGAACAAAAATACAGCTGTGATTAAAAATATTGTGTAATCATTTCTGTAGCATTGACTGATTGATGCTTTTTTCAAAATTGGATAAAAATAATTGACATATCAGATTTATTGCATGGTTCACGTAATCAAAATGAAGTAGAATGAAAAAATTAAATGACTTGGTTACAGCAAAAATGTATTTTTACTTTCTGTTTGTTGAACGAGGTTTAATAGAGAAGTGGGAAGGTTTTTATAAAATTTTTGGCATAATCTTACAAAAGAGGAAAGTTTAAAACTCATTAGACCGAGAGGAAATGTTTACAGAACACGTCGGGCGTAAAATTTAATTTGATTCAAGCTGGTACGTTCAGCCATTCTTGCCAATAAGTGTGTGGGTGACAGATCTTTCCTTACGAATTTTTTAATAGCATATTTTAATAATTTTCTTTTGAATTCGAATATAATCTCTGTTAATAGTATAGGGACACAAAATGAAACATTTCTTCGTAAATAAGGCATTTGTAAAACAGAAAATACGAGTGAAATAGAGAGTAGTTTTTCATATTGTATTTACGTGTTTGGATGTTAAATATTTGCTTTAATTATTCAGTGCATCGAGCTATAAGCGATGGAGTTCAGTGAGCTGTTTATTCTGAAATGGTTGGAACTTGGGATTATTTCAGATAGAGTGAATACGACCAAAATAGTATTTTTGACGTTTAATAATTTAGTATGTACAGTTATTTGAATTTATTGGTTTAGTCATTAATTAATGGAATAATTTAAATCTTTTAATGGGCCATCATATTAATGCGCTGTTTTACTCATATTTTTATTGGTATTTTAAAACTTAATACCAATAACAATAACGAAATCGAAATTAGGTATTGCCATGACAATTTTGTTTGGGGAAAATATTGTTTTTATATCACCTAGATAAATAAAACGCTTATAATATCGATGGAATATTGGAGTGAATTGATGGAATATTGGAGTGATTGATGATTGTACCCTTTCCAATAATGTGTAGTTCTAGGGTCACACATATAGAGGAATTTCTTACTCACAAAGGAAGGGCTCCGATGGGATTTAAAATTATGCTAACTGATGTGCAATGTTACGTGAAATTCTACTGCGCGATATTAATTCAACCCTGTATACAAAGAAAGATTGTATTAAACTTTCTTTAAGCTTCCTTATTATTCTTTAACAAAGTTAACAGTTTCATGCATTCATATGGTTTGAATGACAATAAATTAAATTGTAATCTTTCAAGGAAGTAGTGAGTATAGAAAATATTTACGATAACTATCCTGAAAACTAAAACTCAGAAGGAATGTTTTAATGTTTAAAAAAATTAGTTTTTTCACTTGCAAGAAAGATTTATATTATCGTAGCTTCCAGCTACGAATGACAGGCCAGTATCAACTTGGAAGTTTTTTATAATGCTTAAAAACCTGAGACGACCATCACAACATTTTATTATCTGTGAATGTATGACATTTTTTTGTTTCATAGTAGCCGAATAGTGCAAGAAAGACCGTTAGTTTTAATTATCTAATGTAATAAATCGTCTTTTTTATAATAATTCATACAGTAATACAATCATAATGTTTCTTATTCTTATATCAAAATTCGGTATAGTGTTTCGTATTATATTCTAAAAACAAGCACAGAGTTTAATTTAAATAAACAATATGACGTTTTATATGCATGATATAGTGTATGTATAACGCTAGAATTATAGTAGTACTGATTAAGGTATCATCCATTTCATCCATGTGAGGTCCACTTCTGGATATAGGCCTCCATCATCGTCTTCTAAGCGCTTCCATCTGAGTCATCCTACATCCACTGTGAACCCTCGGCCTCGACTAAGTCGTCCATCCAACTCGTTGGTGGACGTCCGACGCTGCTCTTTCCGGTCCATGGTCTCCATTCGACAACTTTTCGACCCAAACGGCCATCTATTCTTCTTGCTACATGGCCTGCCCACTGCTACTTCACAAAGCTAATCTGTGTAGCTGTGTCGGTGACGCTTGTTAAGTCTTCAATTAAGGAATATCTTATGTAAATCGAGCCATTGACTTCTTTTTATAGAATAATGATTACTAGTTGACTGAGAACATGTTACGGATTTACGTGATTTTGAATGAGATTTCCCAATTTAGACGTATTCATCTCTAAATTAACATATTGAGATCTATGTTCATCTAATTAATAATTAATCAGAATGCTTTTCAAGCGACTTACTTGAGTGTTGATTAAATTGCTGTCTGTTCTAGGTTTACATTTGGTTTCATATTGTTTGCTTTACATTGAATTGAATTGCAATGCAAGTTAGTACTAATTAATTTTGTTAACTTAAACATTATAAAAACACAACAGCGTTTCAAAGAAATTATAATACAAGTATGATTTACAAATTAAATTATTATGACAGTTTATTTTAAAAAATATTTTTTTATTTCTGATTGGTATTGCTTGCTGTTTTATTTCAATTCATGATTTTAGAGCAGACAACGGATATATACAGTGCCGGCGTTAAGGGGGGGGGGGGCGATGGGGCGACGGCCCAGGGCACCAAAGTTTGGGGGCGATTAGTGGAGGTAGGATACGTATAAATGGATAAAAAAATAGGAGCTACATAACTTTCTACGTCCACGTCGTTAGCTCTGGGTCACGCTAAAGGAAAGATGGAAGATGGTAGATAGAATATAGAATATAGAATTCTTAATACATGTTCAGTGTTCACATTGGTTCAGAAAAAAATTAATACTCGATTTTGATTTCTTCAAGTGGGCGCCAAAATATTCTTGCCCAGGGTGTCAGTCCCTCTAACGCCGGCACTGGATATAAATTAACGATTTCTATAAAAAATATATAAGATTATAATCTTTCCGTAATGTAAATGATGGTTAACAATGAATATAAGATACATTTGTTTTTATGTGACTGGACCATTAAGGAGGAGCATTACGGAAATCCAATTCAAAATGTTGGATGGTTCACGCACGAGCACCTATCTAATTCCCCGATATTGTTTGAACGGAATTAGTGTTTAATTGCTTTTTCAATGTATACACGTATTTAACTCGTACAACTTGGTATTATTAGCTGATTTCTAATAATACAATCCGAACTTTTTTTCTTTACAAGACTTTCCTTCCTTCTTTTATTCAATTTAAATATTTTCCTATATAATCGATTTTGGATTATTTAGATATTAATGTAATTAGTTAAGAGGTTGTTAAAAATATTATAAGAAAGAGATATATATTGTATATTAAAAATATTAGACTTTACGTTATTTTGCTTAAAATCACAAGAATATTGAGTTTTAGTTTTTTTTATGCATTTTTATATATATTACTTATGCATTATGTTGAAAAAGATTAAACCGTTTTTGTTAGCTATAGATATTTAAATAGGTTTGCAATAATAAACATGACTGATTTAAAAACACAACTATCCTTTATGGCATGGACAAATTTTACTAGAGATCAAAAGATGACATTATTGGAGTTATTTTATTGAAATTTGTTTCTGCTCCCGCAATCAATATTTATGATTAATTCGTTAACAAAAACATGAAATGACTCAAAGGTAAAACTATTCAACGACTCAATGGTATATTCACAAAGTACAGGAAATATTCAATTGAAATACTGTTTTATTACCTTTTTTCAACACATGTAGGTCCTAAAAGAAGGAGAGGAAGAGAGAACAAGACGTAACTCGTTGGTTCCTTTAACGCACAGTAAGGTTTTACCTTTAATACAGTTTACTTGTCATTATTTTATGTTGCGGTCTCGTGGAAGAGTAGGTAACATAAGGTGAGTAAAACCAATATTTTCAGATTTTTACGCGTTTTTCATTATTTCGAACTACATTCTCTCCACGTTTAAGAGATTCTGAATATGAATTCGTCTTTATTAAAAGTCACAGTCAACTGCCGAATAATTCCTTTTTTTTGACTTGACACTTGCGTGATTGTAATTGTGATTCGACTTTTATCACTTGATTCTTAGTAATTTGTAGTCTTGAATAATAGGTTACTAATAATGAATTCAAATATTTAATAGAAAAGTGTTACAAGGTTTTCAAGGTGTTACAAAAATTCTTTCATCTTTGCGAAGCTACATTATTCCCGAGTAATATAAGCTGTATTATATTTAAATAAAAACTATATTAATAAAGAGGAAAGATTTGCTTGTTTATTTGTTATGAATAGGCTCCAAAACTACTGAACCGATTTCAAAAATTCTTTCACCTTTGGAAAGCTACATTATCCCCGAGTAATATAAGCTATATTATATTTAAATAAAAATTAGTGATCCTTACTAAAACTCCAATAATGTAACCCAAGGTGTAAAAAAATGATTTGAAAAATTCCTTACGTCGCGTGCGCTGTGAAAACTATTGATGATAGAACCAAATCATTTACTACGACTTTGCAGAACTCATCATCACCTACAAAAAGTGTCGCGACAACATATATCTAAATATTATAGCTATGTCACAGTAAGCGGTTTTTTATTCTAATAATTTAATTTATATGCCGCCGCTTGAAAAGGCTCTTTATTTGTACCTTGGTATTAATCGTTATTAAAATAAATTACTTTATATTCAAGACGGCTTCAATACCTTTTTATAACTCTTTGAATTATTCAATTTGGACATTTCATTCGGAAGATATCACGAGTTTAAAAATGCAAGTATTAGAAAAAAGTCGCGTGGTTGCCGCTCACCGCGCTCAGCTAGCCAGCATGCGATGTAGGCTCTATGTAAGCGTCACTAGGGTACGGGGGGGAGTCAATCACAACTAATATTATAAATGCGAAAGTAAGTCTGTCTGTCTGTTACGCTTTTCCGCTTTAACCTCTCAACCGATTTTGATGAAATTTGGCACAGACAATCTTTAGACCCTGAGAAAAAACATAGGCTACCCTTTATTGCGAAAAAGGGGATGAACAGGCTCAAAGTTTGTATGGGATTTCTTAATTTTAAAAGATAAAACCATGAAACTTTGTATTAAGGCATTAGATAGGATTAGGATATTTAAACATTTGTTCTAGCGTTTTTGAAATTTCGACCAGTAAGGGGGTGAAATAACTGTTGAAAGTTTGTATGGAATTTCTTAATTTTAAAAGATATAACCATGAAACTTTATATTTAAGCACTTGATAAGACCTATTTAAACATTTGTTCTAGCGTTTTGGAAATTTAAAATCATTTGTTATTTTTACCACCGTGGGGGTGAAATCCTACACACGGAATTCCCGAAAGTCGAACAGAACGGAACAGGAACTACGAAGCTAAACTTTTTGTATACAAAATTTTAACCACTGAGCCTAGGAACATCATATTTAGAAGTTTTAAGTGTATCAAGTTAAAAAAAAATTGGCTTTTGAAGTTAAAGTTCCTTTAAACGAATAGGTGATCTGCATCGCCGCCGCTGCCGTCGGTCGTCGTCGCCGCACAGTGGAAAAGCCCCATACAAGGCAGTCTCAAAACCCATTCACATGAAAGTCGTTGTTATGGAGTAAAACTAATTAATTAATATAGTCTTATAAATAAGCTTTCTTTTCTATATTTTTTAATTATTTTTTGCAAACCATACTATATATTAAAAGGCATCAAAGTTAACTCATGTTCAATGGTGTTACTTGGGCCCAGTATATTACTTCAATTCAACGCCACATTACTTGAAAGTATTACTAATATTATAAATGCGAAAGTAACTCTGTCTGTCTGTTACGCTTTCACGCCTAAACCACTGAACTGATTTTAATCAAATTTGGTACAAAGATAGAGTTGACCTTGAGAAAGAACAAAGAATAGTTTTTGAAAACTTAGACTTTTGGAAAGGTTCTCTTGGAAACGCGATATAACCGAACTCAACGCGGGCGAAGCCGCGGGCGGAAAGCTAGTATGAAATAAACTGGTTAGTTCAAGCGCTTGTATGAAGGTTCTTGGCAATGATATCCAATTACCATATTTTCTTTTTATGAAACGACCTGGAATAAGGCAATCGTGATAAGATGTTACAGTATATTCAGTATATATAGTAAATTATTAGTTATCTTATATCAAAAATCACTGGAATTTATTATTGTTTGATCGGGAAAACACACGTTACGTAAAGCGTTTCCTTTATTAAATCGTTGACTATAAATGTACATAAATTTGGTCTTTAATACACAAAGAAAGTAATTGTTTTTGAGATTCTCTTTGTGTTTTGTGATTTAAAATTATTTGATACTTAGTAGTTATGCGTAACTTAATAAGTGAAAACGTTCAATAAGTTTATAAGGAATCGGGAAAAGTTTTTTTATTCATAACAAATATAAAACTTGTCTAAGTAATATTAAAACTCCTTAACTTCAAAAATACACTCTCCATTAAAGGTACTATTCGCAGAGAGCCAAAATATAAACTCGAGATTAACGGATGGAATTGTTACTAGAACATTTTAAAATATTGGTTCTTAACGGTAGCATGAACTCGTGCCATATCAGTAATATAAAATTGATAATTATTTAACAAAGAATGATGAGACTGATATCAATTGCTCTGATCTTTGTTAAGTTGAGAATTTAATTTTGAAAAGAATTAAATTTTATTACTTCATCGTCTGATTTTCCAAAATAGTAAATTTTTCTCCGTTGTTCCTAATAGGCTTAAATACTCGGCGTTTCCAAAGTACGTGATCTGCTTCAGGTCGTGCTGTCGTATTATAAGAATACTATCAAAAATAAATAGTACGCTTGACGGGACTTCACATTGTTACTCGCCAGTTACCATAGGATACTATTCATGACAATCATCTTTCGCTTTAGACGTATATGCCATTTATAATTGTCTTTAAATATGTCTTTGCGACCAAATTAATTATCATGAAGTGTAAAAGAATCTTGAAGATTGTCTCCCTATTTCGGTATCGTAGACTTTAGGGGTATAGAAATTTATTTCGAACTGTTTGAGAACGAATATTTGGTGTGCCGAAATTCCTTCGAAAATGCTTTAATTTATACCTTTGTTTGTTCGGCAACAGCTAATGGATTCACAGTAAGTTTCTCAGAATATCGTTTGGCACTAAGTGTTTTTGGAGTTCTGGACATGTTTGAACTTTCCTTACATACATAGAGTACATTACGTAAAATACAGCGTAAAAATACAGGTATTATATCTAGCCAAGGTATGATATCGAAATCTTTTCTTTCACAATAGAGATAGTTTAATTTAACAGTTCATGACTTCATCAACCAATAACTTTCGTATTAAAGCTTCTTAAGTATTTCTTGAAACAGTTGTATAATTAATGAAGTTTGATATAAATTATGTATTATTATTTGACGGCGTTCTCAGATAACAAAAGGGTGCTTTTAGGACTTCCTCCTTGTGAATATCTTATGCTATAATGGATATTCTAACTTATTACTATTATCAATATTACAAAGCCGTAACATAAACTTAAATTTCTAAGAGCAAATATTAAAATGTGGTACGACTATCATTGGTTTTCAGAATGAATTAAGTCGGGACTGTAGTTTTACGAACGAATTACCAAACTTGCGAGTTTATCGTTATAATTCTATTCTTTGAACATCTCAAAGTAGTGCTCACATCCCGCCGAGCCGTCAGATCTGATTAAACTTTGTAGAATGACGTTATCGTTGGCAGCTCTCTCTTAAACCAGTCCTGTTTTAAAACAGTTTTCTACTCTATCACACGGAACGAGAGTCTATCTACATAGCGAAATAAGTTTTTCATCTTTGATTAAAATAAAAATTATTATTATTATACCACATATCATCGCTCGTGAAGACAATTATATAGCGAGGCTAATCCGCAAGGCTATTGAAATTAAAAAAAAATCCCAATTTATTTAAAGAAGTTGGCTGGAATCTATCAAATACCTGGAATCCCCTTCTTAAAAATATAAAATCCCATGTCCGTGACCACACCGCAGGACCTCGAGACACCGTAACCGCATTCTGCCGGCATCCAGAGCGGTACGCCAGAAAATTAAGAAATCGATGGCAGTAGGTTATAAATAACAAGACCAACTGATAGACATTCACATCTCGTCTGTCCGTGATCACGGTTACTGAATAGTAGACGAAACGTCGGGAGTAGTATGTAGTTTTTTACAAAAATAAAGTCGCATACTTAGTATAATCTGAAAAATATTAGTTTCACTTAAATGAATTATGTTACTCTTAATAGCGTATACCTACTTTTAATAGTCATATTTTAAATATGGTTTGATTTAAGAGAATGAAACCCATTGTGATTGGTTAACTAGTATATAGTATATATATATAATCGACAGGTTTCATTATAGTATCATTGAAAACTATTAATTTCCTAAGAATGATTTATATATTTTGTCGGGCTGTTGTGAGACTGTTTTGTTGTTATTGTATCTTTTAAATAAATAGGTATTTGATATTTCATGCCATATCAATTGTATACTTATTTCTGTTGCGAGGATAGGTATGGATAAAAATTAAATTTAAGCTTTTAAATTTTAATGTTGTATATATAAAAATTATATATATATATGTAAAGGAAGGGAACATTTATTTTTTTTTAATTGTAATATTTGATTATGTTGGAATTCATATTTAACATGAGTCATGTAATATAAAAAAGTTATAAAAGTATAATATAAGAAGATATAATACTTAAAGATTATTGTTGTTATTATTAGCGAAACATAAAAGACATTTTGATGGTCCATTTCCATTCCGAGAAATTTTCTCATGATTTTGACGCAATGGCACTCGTTCAATTACTTTCAAACATCCTCTCCATAGATTCAACGAAAAACTTTTACCGGCTACCCATTATGAAGTCTTTAAGAAAAGGAAGATAAAATTTAATTTCAATATCTTCAATATAACATTAGGAGGGCTTAGTAAGTGACAGAAATGGAAGATTAATATTTCCAGCAGAGATATTCTTCTTAAGTTTTTACATCAACGTTTGTTGTGTACCTAATACCTGTTTCTGTGTGAGAAGAAATTAACTTTTAACCAATGGTTATATTTTATTAAAAATTACAATCACCACCTTTTTTAATAAGATTAAAATTTGTTTGTTTTAAATGAAACTCCGTCTGTAATGTGTAATTGTAATGATAACCTTCTAAAAGAAAAGTTAATGGATGTTGATGACTGAAAGTGTTATTTGTACAAGAATTCTTATTGTTTTGAGTCATATTCATTGTTTCAATACTTTAGTTGACTCAAAAAACAAAAACAAATTATCTTCAGAAATTAGTTATATTTATTAAATTTAATATAAAAAGTTATGCTCAAGTCAAAATAATAAACAAATAAACCAACCAACCCAACCTTACAATAAACAAATCTGTTCTTTTGTACTCCGATTGAGCTTGAATAAATATTAATCTAAAACAGAATTGGGTGACGAGAAAAGATTATCACACGAAACTCAATTCAGGGCTTAAAGCGGCCGAAATTTAATCGGAATGAAATTTTTAAGGAAAAAGTAGCAAAGAAATAAACAAGATGCGGAACGGGATAGCTATTGAAATTACCAAATAATTTAATAAAACGGACGATAAGTCTAACAAGCGAGTTCCTGCGGTGGCTAGATAAAAGGAAATAACTTTAACGAGAAAAGTTCGCGCTACCCGGAGTGAGGTGTGCGGGGGGAGATAGAGGAACAGTGACATATTTTAAGTTCCCAATCACATTTAGGTCAAATAACTAAAGAACACTTATACACGTTTCCAATCAAGAAGGTGTACTAAGGTTTTATCTCTATTCGACCAGTAAGCTCATAAAATAACATCTGTTTTCTTTGAGTTAATATCTAGCATCAATAAACTGTAGAGAAAAAAGTTTAATGAAGTTCTTTTTCTACTTCTACATTCTATTTATTATTGTGTTGATAATCAAACTCAACAGTAGGATTCTCAGAAAAAAATAAGATGAGATAGAATCTGTAATTTGCTTAAGAAATGAAGAAATTCTAAAACTTTACTGGGTGGGGTGGGGGAGGGGTCTAAGGGACCTTAGTTCATGCTGTCACAAACTCATTAGTACTTTTTTCTCTTCCTTATATCTATAAAGTTCACCATATACCTACATAAAGTATAAAATCATTAGTTTCTATGGAAGTACATCCACATAACATGAGATCTTAGTTTTATGTTCCCACATAAATTAAAAAGTTATAAACACCGAAGAATTTCTTGACGCGGTTGAGTATTAAAATATTTTAACGTTGCAAAAGTTATCCTAAAGTATCGAGTGTTAAGAAAGTTGATACTAGTTAACATGTTATAAATTATGAGCATGAAGTTTAAGCGGAGTTTAGCGTTAATAATAAATAGTTAGAGAGACTCAAAGCCGTCGTGAGTACCTACGCATGTGTTGCGTCATGGCATATGATAATTCTACATAATTCTTGGCTGAACGTTCCCTATTACAGAGTTCCTGTAAAATTTTAAAGTGGATTCTGTAATCAAAATTTAGTGTCCTTTAATTATAAATTCTCTTTTCATAATATTAAAAATTTTGTTACTGAGCATTTTAGAATATTGTGTAACTATGTGCATTATGTTGAGCAAGCAATTATGAGTGAAGTCAAAGTTCAAATGATTTATATATTCCTGTTTAATTTAACATGCATAATTTATGCAACACATTTGTTGTTTGTTTAGTAAATTTAGTTTGTTAAATTTCGCACAAAGCCAGACTTTTATTTAATAGATGAGTTTAATAACGATTGTTTGGATTTTTTTGTTGCTATTTTGATTGATTACATTATTTTAATAAGTTTTTGTTCAATAACATTCTTGATCTTCATTATATCAGCGTAAACTGTATAAAACCTTTATTAATTGATGATATTTAACTTTTTATTTTAATTTAGTTTACTATTACAAACAAGTTGGTTTGGAATGTTTAACAGTCAATTGGATGCACTACCGAGTTGGCAACGTGTTAGGTATATTAATGATGCGGTGAACACTATCATGTCTATGATAATGTACTCAACATGAACCAATAAAAGAAACCAATAAAATAAACCATTAAAATTTTTGGAAAACTCACAGCATTTATAGTTTAGAACATAATTTTATTTACTTTTGTATCACTTTTTATTTGGGGTGTTTACGTAAAAGACCCTTACTTTATAAAGCAATTCCTTATTAATAAAAGAAGTATCACGGTAAGCAGCTATTCAAAAAGAGCAAAAAGGATATCGTGAGGCAGAGGTAGTAAAAAAAGAAACAATTATAACTAATACAGCTGAAAAGCCAAACATAATTTAGGACTTCGTCAACAAGCAATTCTTTGTTTGTGCCATTTTTCTTTGTCAAATCTCGTGTAATGGTTGAATAAATATAAACATCTAAAGGAGCTGGAAGTTTGTTTAATCTTCCAGACCTTTGAGCGAATACAGATTCCTTTGAGTGAATACAGTAGATTAAAGCAATTTGAATATATGTTTTGTTCTATGAATGTTTGAATAAACTCACGATCGTTATATTTTTCTAGGAAGAGTGTTAAAATAATTGAAATCTAAAAACGTGGGTGGCTATTAAAATGTCAAATATAAATTCAGTTTTGTTTTTGAAATATTCTATTGACTAAAGTGTAAACGGTTTTGGTTAAAGTTACAAATTGCATTCAATAAAAAAACTCATATCAAATGGTACTTAACATCATGGTCCTGGGTTATTTCAAAAGATTAATTAGTAAAAAATACTGAAAGCAATTTTGCTTTCAGTATTTTTTACTAATTAATCTTTAGCCTTTATATGTATCTATTAATTATATTGTTTATTACAAAGTATACCTGACATGTCTACCGCAAAGGTGCTACACCTAGTTGATCACTTAATTAGTTTGTGTACCTTTATGTGTAGTAGGTAGTGGAGGTCACTTGTAGTCGTTTAAACTATTACAACAAAATAAAAAAAATCTAGTATGTTTATTTATAAATATTTTGCGTTAAAACAGAAAATCCCTTTTTTAAGTGGTTTTCGATTAAAATTCTTTTAAAAATCCTTCATGAACTCAAGATATGCTCTTAGATATTTTGTATGCATTTTTGCTTTTTTAAAATGGAATATATTCTTTGGTATTTGGGAAGTTTAAAAAAAATCACTTTAATATTTTGTAATTTCTTAATATATAAATAACTATAATAGTTAACATGAGTCATTGTTTTATAAGAGGATGGTACTGGCCCTAACTATGTAGTTAGTTGGTTTCAACTGACCTCTATAACATTATTTATAGCAATAATTATTTTTTAAGGATTATTATTTAAGGACAGGGCTGTAACAATAAATAGAATTAGTTATACGTTTGATATATTTTTCTTGCTTCTTAGAGATTTAAAGATCACACGTTTTACCTGATAAAATCTCCTTGCTATTTACTACTTCAAAAAGTATTTTCCGTGACAAGAACCAGTTGTGAAAACAATATTTAATATGTCAATTGGCCCTTTATAGCTTTAAGTTCTTAATAGTCTAAGCAAATTCAACTTCATTTTTCATTTCTCTTCAAGAACTTTATTTACTTCTTTTTGGTCCAATATCAATTTTCCCAGAACTTTAGTACTTTTAGTACTAAAAGCACAAAATTATTTTTGTGAAGGATTTAATGAAATTCAGTCTTTCCTATTCAAAACACGTTTCAAGGAGTATTTGATTTCAGATGTAAGTATTCTTATATTCTTTCTCAATTATTTTCGCCTAATACTTGGTCACTGTGTAAAATCCTACTACTATTATAAAGGCGAAAGTTTCTAAGCATGGATGTATGGATGTATGGATGTTTGTTACTCTTTCACGTAAAAACTACTGAATGGATTTGAATGAAACTTTACCACAATATAGCTTATACATCAAAATAACAAATAGGCTATAGCTTATACATCAGAAAAACACATAGGATACAATTTTTGAGGTTTCTAATGTGAGGTCGTAAAAAAACACAATTTTTTGCGCTTACATTGCATACGCTGACTGAATCCTACAAGGTAGATCAAAACAACGTGCTACAGTATTGTACAACTTAAAAAGGTCTACAAAAGAGTCCGTGATGGTATATGTTTATCTCTTAGGAATAACCCACAATAACCATTTTTTATCCTTTACTTTGTACGAGAAATAATGGCTTATTTACGAAGTGATTTTAAGCAATACAGTATTAATCCTTATCCAATTAAGTATCTTAAATACATTGTGCATTTAATAAAGATCAATATGGCTTTTTACAGCATGTAAATTAAATAAATATTTTCGAAGATATCACAGATTTAAAATGCAGAGTCATAGCAATTTCGGCGATAAATACCGTTTCGGTGATAAATACCTTCAGCGGTGCTAGGTGGACGGGGCGTGCGGGGAGCGGGGTGGGTGCGGTGGGGAAGAAGTGGCTCATCGCTGAGTGCGCGACCCGAACGCGGGCAGACGCGTGAGGGCAGACGTCGTTGACGGTTGTGTCCGTTTTGCGAATTTTCAAGGCACTAGCGATGGCGATTAATGCCCTCTAAAACGGAATAGAGTTCGCCCGGTCAGCTATACATATATTACATACTTATGACGAAACTAACGCGGACGAAGTCGCGGGCAAAAACTAGTATGAATATATATTGTTATTTTACTCTATGTATTTAAAATCCAGAATAGAGTGTTGTAGCTTTTTTTAAAACATGATTTTAAATCAATTACACTAGAGTAAAATTTTATCTATGGGATTTATAATTATAATATTCTTTTTACTTTATCAATAGAGTGATTACCCAAAAGCATAAAGTTTGAGTTATATGCTAATTCACCTTGTTGAAAAATATTTTTCCCAGACCTCATAGAATATCTACTAGAGAGGTTCGACCTTACATTTATAAAATATAATTGCTTTATAAATATAAAATGCCCTAGTAATATTTAAAAAATAGACAGCGTGATAAAATATGAGAAAAGATTCATGCTAGTTTTATAAGTAAATAGGGTACAACAATAAATGTAAATATTCATAACATCATATTTACATTTATTTGTTACCATATCTTGACATGAGATACATTAACAATTAAATATATTTCTATTTGACTCGTTTCTTTAAATTATACAATTCAGTGTAACATACATATTAGTAAATACATATATTATTAATATGGTACAAATATAACAAAAAATCATGATGTACCTAACATTTAACAAAGCGAGTTAAAGCACACAAAAATTCATATCACATACGATAAACATTTGCTTATAATCATATCGAAAAGCAGTTTCTCTTGACAATAAATTTACATTTCAATTAATTTTGCATTGTGACGTACATTCTTAAGTCTACCTTATTGTTTGCATGATATGCATGACAACGTTTTTTTAATCATCATCAGTTGTGTTGCTTGTTAGCTTATTAAACTTACTATATTATTTAGCCTTCTCTCACGTTCGCTCCCCTGACTTGTAATAACTTTCAAAATTTATAGCCATAATCATCTTATTTAATACTAGCTGACCCGGCAAACTTTGTACTGCCTCAATCAAGAAATAAATTATGTCTTATTTATTTTTTTGGTGTTTACCTTTAAGCTATTAGTCTAAGATCCGGCTGCAGAATCAGTGTACCCATCGAGTGTTTGCTGAAAACCAAATTTTTACACATATTCATGATTAGGAGAATTTATATCCACCAGGTTGCCTATCAAAAAGTGGCCGCTAGTATTTTTAATTAAATTATTAATAATTCATAATCCGTAAGAAATTTCATTGACTTTTTTTTTCAATGAAATGTCGTCTACTTTACGGCAACATCTATAAAGACTCTGAAAAATTATGGTTGCCGTTGCGCACCTGGCCGCACCTCTTCGCAGCCAGGTATACACAGGTATGAATTTGTTACATTTATACACCCACAACGTACATTTATAATTTATATATCAAATTAAAGCAATTTTTTTCTGTATATTATTATATACGGTTGCTTAATTAAATCTGGCCGCCAATAAGGGTTGCTGGCTAATAAATATAGTAAATATTAAAAGTAGAGTGAAAGAGAGCTAGCGCGTAACACCACTAGTCAGACGAGGATAGCGATTGCCAGCTGTCGGACGGTTTAAAGCCATTGCGCATGCGTCAGATGTTAGTGTTCTCAACGGATCAGTTGTGATTTTTATTTTAAGTTCGAAACCACGCTGTTTGGAGTACGTAATACACAACATAATATATTGCTGTTTTATTTGTGCATCGAAAAATTATCAATCTCATTTAAGTGAAATAAAATTTATAAGGATGAAGGCGTGTTTCCTGTGTAACAAAAAATGCAATGTACTAGACTTTGATAATGCTTCATTCAAAAAGTGTTCTCTAATGTTATTGTTTCGTCCATTTTAAAAATTTATAATTTGCTTAAACTAATGATTGATAAATATGTAAAATAAATGTAATAATTGAATAAAATTAAATCTTTTTTCATACAGTACTTGTACAACACAATTTTTTTACATAAGTAACCTTGATTTAATTTATCATCAATATTCATTTTTTTTTGTAATTTTTAAATTTGTCATTGACTTTTTAATTTTTTATTTTAGAAAAGAAAGACGTTTCTTTTGGAGTATTTATTATTTTGAGTCGTACCTACTATTGTTTGAATCGGAGGTTGAGAACACTAACATCTGACGCATGCGCAATGGCTTTAAACCGTCCGACAGCTGGCAATCGCTATCCTCGTCTGACTAGTGGTGTTACGCGCTAGCTCTCTTTCACTCTACTTTTAATATTTACTATATTTATTAGCCAGCAACCCTTATTGGCGGCCAGATTTAATTAAGCAACCGTATATAATAATATACAGAAAAAAAATTGCTTTAATTTGATATATAAATTATAAATGTACGTTGTGGGTGTATAAATGTAACAAATTCATACCTGTGTATACCTGGCTGCGAAGAGGTGCGGCCAGGTGCGCAACGGCAACCATAATTTTTCAGAGTCTTTATAGATGTTGCCGTAAAGTAGACGACATTTCATTGAAAAAAAATGTCAATGAAATTTCTTACGGATTATGAATTATTAATAATTTAATTAAAAATACTAGCGGCCACTTTTTGATAGGCAACCTGGTGGATATAAATTCTCCTAATCATGAATATGTGTAAAAATTTGGTTTTCAGCAAACACTCGATGGGTACACTGATTCTGCAGCCGGATCTCGTACTATATAAATCTCCGTGTTCTGAAGTGCGACAAAATGATTGACATATTAGTTACTTGTCAAATCTAATGTCAAAAAACCGTTTGTATGGAAAATAAAAAAATAAAAATAAAAAAGCGCTGTTTTTAGGATTTTCCCGGATATGAATCAATTTTTCTCACCTTTTAAACCTTCCCTGAACCTCCACGAACATGTCAAGACTAAGATAAGATAAATCCGTTCAGCCGTTCTCGAGTTTTAGCGAGACTAAGGAACAGCAATCCATTTTTATATATATAGGAGATTGTTCACGGTATGCAAATTGTATTATTTCTTGTGGTGAATTACAAGAATATATCATAGTGATTCTTGATAAATTATGGTACTAAATTATTCATGCAATGTTAAGTTTATTCTAAGACGAAGCAATCGTTCTTGCTTATGTTTGTACTTGTTTAAAAACTTATGTATAAGTGCATATAAGTATTTTCTTAAATTATAATATAAAATAACCTGATGAAATTCATTCCTTCAAAACTATATACCTATAACATATTAAGTAAGATTAATGCTCATTAGTTGAATAATGAACTAACTAGTCTTATTTGATCGTCTGCCCGGGGGCCGACTGTACGTAGAAATAATTTACCCAAATGATATTTAGGAACCTAAAATGACGGAAACGTTGGTAATTGCCCTCTCTCGATATAAATAGGCAGAGTGTGTAACCGGCAGTGAGAAAGGCTGAGTAATTACTCTTGGTTCACGAATCAAAAATTCCGTATTATGATTGACAATTTAATTTCATGCTTGTTATAATATAAATAAATTTGATAATGTTTTAGGTAAAAATTAAATGTATTAATAATTAATCATTACTTTGAATTGTCCGAGTAAGAATAGTGTTAAAAAGTATCAAGAAACGATTCCGTTGGTTCAGATAATTATGGAACATCACTGCAATTTTTTTTTCCAAATTTGTATAAAATAATTAAAAAGTGGTACAAAGAATTCCTATGTAAAAATCAGTATCGAAATATCTGCCTGAATGGTTTCAGACTTCAATAATTGCGCCGATATAATGTTTTCTTCTACGATTTTAACAGATCAGAGGTAATTTTAATTGATAAACAAACAAAATTTTACAAAAACAAAACTGTATGATATAGAATTTGATTTCGAATCGAAAAGAAATGTATTCAGATTCAAAGGTTGAAATTCAATAGTAAAACAAGGCAGGATTCCTGCAAATGAGGTTTGGCATTTAAAAGCCCCGCCCTGCAACCGCGGGCAATTAGCACGCTTTGGGGCGACTAGCAATGGAATTTATGTGCGTAGCTTGACGTGGCGTACCCATGATAATATAGATTACAGATGATTGAGTTTGATTTTCGGCTAACTCACATCAACTATCATCAAGCTCCAACAGACCGACGCTTATTAGAAATGTTCCATTAAGATTATACATCTGAATACTGTAGAAACATCTACGTATATATACATTTTTTGTTAAACATATATCGTTTATAATATAATGTTTTAAGGCATAAATAGTAGGCTAATCTATTAACCTAATGACGTACTATGTTCTTAGTGTGTCACATATAAGATTAATTTGAACATACTTTAAAATATATCTCAAGTGACGGAAAATATGTGATCACTGAATGATATTCGATAATATAGAGTGATCAATCAAACCTTTCGATCTTACAAAATCGCTTCTATTTTCTGAACAACTATCGAAAGCAAACATTTCATGACGGCCGAAGTCCATTGTGCATAAGGTCATCATCCGGGCCAGATAACCGAGTGAAGCTCACGCATCGTGCGATCAGACATCCACAGGTATTTAATGTTATGCAAAACACAGCAGGCGACTACATAGGTTAGTCATATTGTTTCAAATGTCATTATCTAGTGCGGTATTAATTTACGTGATATAATGTATTCGCACGATTGCAAACATTGTCTGACACGTTAAACATGTTTATTAATACAACAATACATAATACATATGTTCTTTGTGTGCACATGTTACAGATTAAGTGAAAGTCAATTATGCAAGTTACGAATAAAATAGTTGATAAAGTCATCGAAACAGAGTATGTTATTTTGAAAGAAAAATAAGAATGATATGTGCTTGTAAACTATTTCACCGAGTTTAAAGCTTTCAAGTGGTCGTTAGCTCATTTGGAGTGAAAATTGGTTGTTTATTAATAAACTACTCAATAAACATGAACAGACGGGCATGTTGACTACTAAGCAGAAGATAACATATAATTGAGCTAAACTTCTATTAAATAAATAAGAAGTTGTTTCAATAAAGCTACGTTTATTGAAAACATACGCGTTCCTATAAGTTTAAATTTTAATTTTCATTTTGATTTCTTCACGAGTAAATATTGTTTGTTAAAAATATTGGAACATTAAATTATAATAATATCGAATTTTAAATCAGTTATTTTAAAATCATTAAGTCGAAATTTTAAAACATAAATTGGAATGTTAGAAATGTCAAATCTAACCTATGTAATATGGCTGATACCCTAAGATGGAGGACCTGTTGTTTTTTTCAGTTTTAAGTACAAGTAATAATAATTAACTTTCATGAATGAAATTATTAAAATAGAAATTGTCAGTTATATTTTTTTGCAATTATTATTCAAACTAATAGGTTAATTCAAAATAATGTTTATATGTACATCGGTATAAGTTTATTTTTTGAAGTTGCTTTAATTTATGTGTCTGTTTATAGTAGATTTCTGAAATGCACTAATTACATATATGTATTATATCTCTGTTCTAAAAAGTTTCCGTCGTCTCAACTACATAATAGAGTATGTTTGGGTTTAATGTATAGAAATAAAATCATATATATATATATATATATATATATGCATGTAAGCAAAGTTACGAATAATTTAAAGTGGACGATATCGTTTGGTGTCCCGTAAATTTTCATTATGGAACGAAAATCTTCAATTAATTTATGGCTTTACACACAAACAATATCGCTTAAGCAAGCAATGGGCGGCTTAATTTGGTAATATCAAATAATACAATAGCCTCGTAACGATGTGCCCTGACATAATATCGTTAACCTATATTTGTACAAACATTCACTCAATGATATTTTACCTCATCCCAGAAACAACATATTTTATCTTATTTCACAATATATAATAGAAAAAATATGTTAAATAGCTTTTTGGGGGATCTAAAAAATGACTTACCACTGAAATATCGTATCTGTCTACGATAACATTGAAATATGTATATCGTAACTTCTAATAAATATGAAGTCATCAACAATGATGCACTCGAAGTAGATCCGTAAACTGCCTACCTTCTTACAATATACCACAAAGGACCTATATGAGTTATTGGGACAACACAAACTAGCATCTAATATGTACATTCACCGTTGAATTTTCTGTACCAAATTTAAAATAATGTGGTGTACATAATAACTGTCCAGAGGCAACCGAAAGAGGGTATGATACACTGTTATTGGCCTTCCGCTTTTCAAGAATGAATGGTGTGCACTTTATCAGGACGGATAATAGGAATCTCACTTAATAACTAAATTTAAGACATCTTTGTTATTGTGTAATAAAATACATCGAGTTATATCTGTTTGTAAACATTATGGAAAAATATTAAAAGTTTAAGGAGGTGACAGCAATTACACAGAATTACATATGCATTAACCCATAATATTAAAATTTAAGTTTAACCTTATTGGATCCTGTTGTTTTCCTTAACCACATACAAACATATTTCGGTCAGATAAACAATTTAGATAATACATCCTTTTAAACTAAACTATTCCGAATCTGGTTTCAATCAACATGCTCGTTTTCCACGATCAACTTCAATCGAATAAAAATTGCATTGTTTTAGTTGATAAAAGTTTCAACGTAATAGTAGTGTAATGACTAATATGGTTGAAAAATACATTTATACATATAATAGAAAGTAAATATTTTTGCTATATAAATTGTTATTATAAATTCTCGTAGTATTTTAAGCATACCTTCTATTATAGGTATAGTGTCTGTCGCGTAGTGAAAACATAAACCATATGTAAATCTTTTATCTATTGCCATCCCTACTGTCTCCGTAATATGTCACTATAATCAGTATTTAGTAGCAAAGCTAATCCAGTGGTAGCATTATCTCTTATCGCTCTCCCCAATCCTAATAAGCTTTAGGGGCTTATTTGATGTGTAATTGCTTCTTGATACCTACTTTGGTGTGATGGCTTTTTATTAGAGTAAGTAATTTTAAGAAGTAATAATATATTACCTTATATTAAACGACTACTATCTATTTATATTTTCAAATGTAGTCTACAACTTTTTATGCATAATTTTATAACTAGCAAAATATTTATTATAAGGAGGTAATTCTATTGTCTTCTATTTCGACCGTTGATTCTATGAATAAATTTTCAATAATATTTTCACACTGAAATGTTAGAAAACTTAAATATGTGCTGACTAATAATTATACAGAGCGGGCGCTGTTCATGTCTGTGTGTTGAAGTTGGTGAACATCTTCTGTCAGCAGTACAAGAGGGGGCTATAAAAGTAAATATTCCGTATTATGTCACTCTCATCGTAAAACGCAATATCATGCAGAACGTCTTTCTTTAAAGCGGCTACATGAAGCGGTAAATCGGTACACATCGGCCGAATTATGTGTTTTGGTTATGTGGTTTTGCTGTAACATATACCTGAGATAAATGTTTATATCAAAGATATTAATGACTCAAAAATTTTATATAAAGAGCATTCATTTCTTTGTGTCCCGCGCTTAAAGACGTGTGCTTTATGACTGTTTCGTATTTGACGTATCGATTTTGATATAACCTTATATTATTACTGATTATAATTTTTATGATTGATGTATTTTATATATTGCTTCCGAAAAATTTAAAATTCCCATTCAAAGTCTTGCTAATGAATTATTTAGTTGCGTCTATTTTGTTGTGTAATCTAGTAATCCGTGCTCGCACGGCACGTGCTTACCGGACTATTTGCAGATTAGCAATCAATCGATCTGACGATTCATGTGTATGCATCACGGGGGACGCAAGCATACGTGCACAAGCTACAAGCCGTTTTACATTCTGAAATATTCCGTACATTACCTCCCTACCACGGATTTATTCGTAGCATTCCGAACGTCAGCGTCTCTTGTTAAGGAATTCAATACAAATTTGTTTGTTGATGTTTTGATTTCCTTTATGAGAAGCACGTTGTCTAATTGGCACATTGTTTAAATATATTCCAATTTCATGTATATATTTTTTCATATTTTGTGCAGATATTTAGATTTTTTTACAGAATTATATTGAAAAGTATTAATATAAATTTATAGTACAATGTGATTTAAATTTCGTATCAAAAAACTCCAAGACTTTAGTTAACGCCTTAAATCAGAATTTGATTTGCTAAAAGTATTTATCCCTTATAATTGTATGTACATAAAAAATATTTAAAAGATGTTATATGAGATTCGGATATTGGTTCCGGAATTAGATATTGCATCGTCAGTGATTGACTTTTAATTATTATAATTACAACACAATTATACTGTTATTGATAAACTGTTACTTCTCCCACCAAAAGCCTCAAGATTTAATGAATGTGGAAGTAAATGAAGTGTATTCATTATAATTATTATTTATTATGGATTATTCAGTTAATCTAATTATGAATATTTAATTTTTGAGATTTATTTTAATTGAGATTTATTAATAATTTGAGAGATTCTAAAAAAGACGGTGGAGACTTATTATTTTCGTTTTGTTCACGTCTTTACAGCTCAGTTTCAATACCAACTAAAGATCTTTTCTCATAGAAAAGAGTGCGACTTCCCAAGGGAGCCGATCATTTTCAGTCCTTTACTGAAATGGTTATAGATTATATTATTATTAGGTTATTATTATTATTAGGTGTACCGACAACAAACATTGGAGATAGAATAGTATAATAGAATAACTGATATATAAAGTTGTAAGTAATAAAATTTGTATGACATAAAAATTCTATTCCCCAGGAAGCACGTGATTTGATTGAACGGTACACCGAACAAAAACATGTCAAAACGAACAAAGCTACCATGGAAAGGAACGAAAAAATATTTTTAAAGTAATTTCAAAATCATTATATAGCTCGATAGCTTTACTTCTTTTATCGTGTTAAAATTGCTTGAAAATATAATTATTTTTTTTTGCTTACCTGATCCGGTGTTTAAAATTTCTTTTTCACTGTAAATTATTTTCATGTAATTTGGTTTTATAAGCTTTAAGCGAGTTTCAAAACCATAAATTGCAATTTGCAACCCATTTCATGATCTGTTTTCATCTCAATTTGATTATTTATATCTTATTATTAATTTTTCAAAAATTTCACATTTCCCGACATTAGAATAAAACAAGTAAACAAAATACGTATTATAACAAATCCTTTCAATTCCTAATTGAACTATCTTCTTTCAAAACCTTTACTGAGCTTTTCAAACATCTGGCCCGCCGCTCCTTATTTCATTAAGCCGGTTCCCAACATCCGTTGCTTTGAAACTTGATGCTTTGTTTCGAATTTCTTCAATGAGCACAGATCACTTATATGTAAGAAATTTAAATGAAACATGTCTTTGTAAAATTAGTTGAAATTTCAGGAGGAATGGGAATATTGACTGAAATATTACTTTAAAAAGAAATTACAATGGCTATTTGATATAATAGAAATATGTAACAAGATTAATTTATATTGATGTCTAACTTGCACGGTATGAATAATAATGTGTAATAATCCTATTTCATTTGTATGATTTGTAAACATTAAATATGAGGAAGTGTCTGTGATAAAAATAATCTATGAAAATTATATTCTTACTCACATCTCTTTTTATTATTATTTGGGAAACTTTACTTATATCTTGTCTTGTTCCTTTAGTTAATTCACAGTCATATATGATTTATTTGAATAAAACTTAATCCAAGTTATATATGACAAATCATGCAAAGATATTTTTATTATGAAGAAAATATATAAACGGAGTAATTAATTATTTACAAGTGAAATTTAGCTTTTCCACCCAAGAAATTTAAAATCTGACTTGCTTTTGAATTTGTTGCCAGTTATTTTTTAAGTCATTAGTAATATTGAAAAGCGCTTAAGATTATTTGGAAGCAATATATAATTTTACATTCTGAGCTTGTATATCGTATTTTGTGTATCTCTAAATTTTACTCAAATTGTACCTTGTTTCGTACAAGTTAGGGCTTGAGCAGCGATAAAATACGTTTGTTGAAACTAAACGTTACAAACTTAATGTGTTTTGCCGAAGTAATCTTTATTCTTTTTGCCATGCGAATTTCATCGGATGCAAGTAAATGTTTGTAGTTTTCTAAATAAACATTTCTGTTTAAGACCAAATTGTTCCAGCTTGTGGCGTCCCGTCTGAATATTTGTTTGTTAAACAAATATATTATGTAACATAACGTTCTGATTTACTTGCTTCTAGCCTTGCAAGGTTGCAACCTTTGTAGCGATTACTATAATATTACATTTTTATATTTTCCATTTTATACTTTACTTCAATATTCGTTTTAACGGAAGGCGTTGTTTATAGCGCATTATTTATACATATAAATATTTTTTAATGTTAACAAAATCCCTTTAACTTTTTAGAGACAGAATGCTACATAAAATTGAAAACTCTAAGTTTTTGTTTTATGCTTCGACCTCGCATTGACATTTTATTAGCGTTGTAAAACTTTATCTCGTTTGGGAAACAGTTTTTTTTATATCTATTCGTATTTGAAAGCAAAATGTACAAAAGGTGCCACATAGAGACCATAGTATGCTATGACTCCGAGTAAAACTTTGATACTTCTAAGTCTTGAATCATTGTTATGTATGTCTTGATGTACATACCTATAAAAACATAGCGCTTATCAACTTGATAAGTCTACGCAGGTGAAGCCAAATTAGGAAGGCTATCTAATAACCGAAGAGGCGGTGCCATTGGTTGAAGGTATGATACCTACTCGACGGCTATTAACATCACTTCCGTTGCCCCAAGCTATTGACAAATCACTTTTCAGCCCCCCTTTAATATCACATAGCCATATAAACCCTCCAGACATAGTCTATCGATGTTATAATATAGATGTAGGGAAACTGTGAAACGAAAGATGATACCTGTCTGATGTTTCTACTCTGTGTCAATCTACGAGTACGAGGGGCCAGGAAAGTTGTTCGTGCCGAACCTAAACTGTTTAATGTCCATAAAGTTACTTATGAGAGGGTTCGGTTGGTAGTTATTGAATCACTATGAAATGCATAGGATATTTGTCGCTGTAAAATCGTGTTTAAATAAATTTGGAACTTATAGCGGGTAAAAGTAAATGAAGTATTTCATGACATTATAACTAAAACAATTATTTGTTTTCTAAGTAGCACTCATCTTTATTTTTAATATTATATATATTTTTTAAATATCTCCACTGATTTGTTCTGTTAGAAAATCAATTTCTGTAAAACATATTTTTTAAAGTAAAAACTTTATTATGTGTATAAGAATAAATATCAGATAGATAGTTATTTTATATAGTATTACTTTAAATAACCGCATGCAATAGACGGATAACGCATGAGAAGCCGTTACGACTTCAATACGATAGTTAGATTAGATACTTCTAATAGCACGATCGAATCTCACCCCATGGCTCCATCGTCATTCCGATTGTGTGCTGTGCTTCGGAATTTGCTAGTTTGCTGGATATTTCGTGCAGAATTTTATATCGCAATGTCTAGAACAGGGATCGAAAAACTATATGTACCATAGCTTAAAATATCACTGACATGATTTGATTGACATTTTTATATAAATTATAAAACAATAATTTTTTTCTAGATATCAAAAACTTTAATATATTTATGTAATAAAATCATTATACAGTAAATACTTCTATCATCTAAAATGTTTTGCGTAGCCTGAAAGAAGTAAACATATCAAAGCTACAAAAGCCACAATTTTTGTATTGTATTTTCAAGATTCCAAAATGCATATTCGCGTTTTGTTACATGTAATGTAATGCATTTTGCAGTATATTGTGGAATTTGAAAAATAATTTTACTTATATTAAATTTTATATTTTTATTTTAACCTTTATTGGTGTTTCTCGCTTAAATTCTATAACATAAATTTTCGGCTAAAACTTCACTTGAATAGTCTTGTTTGTGTTGAAACATACCTGTCAAAGAAAGCATCCCGTTACAAAAGACTTAATGTAAAATATACGATTTTTCAATAGTATATCTGTGAACTATTTTGAAATTTTGATATTATTTTGAACTATTTTGAAGTTGTGATTCATATGAAATATTAATATATTATCAAATACACTCAATACGCCTTATAAATTGAAAACGTGATCGCTCGTTGTTCAGTTGCTGGCACCTTCTGTGGTAAACAATTCTTTCTAGATACGTATTGTTTGGATTCGACTTCATAAAGCAAAGCGATTTCAATGACCTATTCTACAATTAAATGAAACTCTATGAAACTATCGCTATTGTGTTCCAACAGTTATTGTTTTTATATATGAACTCCTGATTGCTTGGATTTGTATCTTCATACATTTTTAATTAAATATCAAAGCATTTATGTTATCGTTCTTATATTGTGATTTGTTTGTGATGTATTTTTAGTTAGAATGTTTGCAATACGTCTAAGTTATGATAGCGAGAGTCACTTATTACGTCATTCCAGTTTCAGGTACTTTAGAGGTAATATAAAACCTTCATCTGAATATAAATAGCAGAATCTAAATTGAAATCTGGATGGAGGATAATGTCATAGCGTGTGAAATGTATTCAAAGGCAATCTCAAAGTAAGAATTGAAATGATAACTCAACATATTGGCCACGTTCTCGTAGGTGAGTCCCTTTGATCCCTTGCTACATTCGCTGATAATATTGAATACGTATTAATATTCGACTCATACATAATGGTTTTTAAAATGTCATTGCTTAATCTTTCTTACTATGTGTATTATACGTTATATCAATTTAGTAATAAGATGAGCAAGGAAACATGTCAGTATTATGAAAAAGGACATACATATGTATATTTTCCGAAATACGAATATATGAGAACCATCTTTATTATTATATTTGATTATGTAACTGTTATCTATATATCGGCGCTACCAGCTTTAATAACGGATGAGACGTGAAAATAATTAGAGGCTGCCATCAATTCTTATTAAACCTCATTAGTATTTATGATTATTGTTAAAAGTAAAACGAAATCAAAAGAGAATAGAATTATGTTTGAATCAAAAATATGACGTCTGGACTCACGACGGCGGACTCCAGAATTGAGAATTCAGCATTGATAATTCAGAGTTCAGTGAGCGTGTATCATTGAAGTATGTGATTGTGAGGAACCTTCTAGAAATACAAGAGCATTAAGATCAATTGCAGTTTCATTTTAAAATATCATGCAACGTTCTAGAAGAAGTGACATTTGTAACCTCAGCAAGGCTGGCGTCCCTCTCTTTAAAATCAACGAATGTTTAATAAATCCGATATCAGAAGTGGGATCGCTCTCGTGATCATGCTGGTCTTATAAATCCTGATCCAGCCGGAGAAAATAACCATGTGGAGAACTTGCGTACTGAAGAACGCTAAAACAAAATTTTTTTCATGCCATTCATTGATGTCAATAATGCAGAGCGTGTGCAAACGTTTACTACAAATAAATCAAGGGATAATATTAAAATTACTAAGAAGATCATTTTTATCATCGCTTGACCCCGGTGGTAGAGTGTGTCTTCGGGAATGATGTCAACACATCTATATGGCTATAAATACGTAGTAAATCAGGAACCATGATTCTCAAATGAAAATGAAATCTTTAAAAGGAGTGAGCTCAAATATGTGAATACGATTGGTTACAACATTTACATAAGAAGCCACGTAGTATGGATATTAAGCGGAGATATTATGCGACCATGTGGCGCTATAACTGAGACAAGACGGGCACGTTCTAACTGAAGGTTGAGGCCATAGCAGGCTTGACCAAATACTAATACACATCCTGAGTTTTCAGATACCAGCTCCTCTCAACAATTAAAAGAACCTGGCGCGCCGAAGTAAATGATTAGTCCTAGTTGCTCCAAGTATGGTGAACGAGGCTACTTCGCGCCGCGCTGCCCCAGTGTTGAATTCAAGGCCAATTAAGCATGGACCGAACGGCACGTGAATATCTGTTCAATCCAGATATGGTTTAGCTCTGGAGTGAAACCGGTGAGAGGTTTTCATGTTGTTTCGACTCGGGTACCGAATGTTCTTTAATAAAAAATAAAAAAATTTTTTTTTTTTTGAAAGATAGTTTTCTAAGTAAATCACAATATAATAATACAATTGCATTAGAAGGTGAAGTAACGCTCGCATTAAATGTTATATCTAAATTCTTTAAACAATTTAAGAGTGATTCAGTAAAGTGAGTTTTCCATGTTGTGAATTCATGTATTTTCAACGACCTTATGATTAGACAGGATCTGCTTACATTAGGGTATTCTATAGGGATTAAAAATAATGTCTCATTCTTAAAACAAACAAGATTGGAACTGAAAAATCATTTGAATATTGTCATAGAGAGAATTAAATAAGAATACGGTGTTTGATAGATATCCTTTTGCCACTTATTTCGAATCAAAAATGCTTTCATTTCGCCGCGACAACAGACCATCGGTTGAAGGCTAAACAAGAAATAGATAACGAAATTAATTTTATTATCACGAAACTAGAGGCAAACTATTTTAATAGTGATATCTTTAAAACTTACGAGATAAGACGCGCTCTTCTTTTTCGGAAATAATGAGAGCTCTATGTTGCCTTTATGTAGTGTTTAGGGAATTTCCGTGAGCTAATCTCGTGTCCATGGTGTATTCTCAAGAGAACCATGAGATTCTGTAGGGAAGCCTTGTGGAGCCGTGAAGAGATAAGTATTACACCATAGATCTGGAGAGCGTGACCTCTGAGCTAATCACGAGTTACCCTTGAGCTAACCACAGGTCCTTGCTGTATCCTTGAGAATACCATGAGATTACGAAGAGCGGCCTTGGGAAACTATGAGTAAATATGAAGTCACTCAATCTATAAGAACTTACATGATTTTGATATCAAACAGCCGGCGCCACGGCTTTATTTAGAATCGACTGTAGACATACTCTCCGCAGTAATATTAACAACATGTCGGTCAACACACACAGCAGTGCCACTAAAAAAAAACGATGTTATAATTCAAATGATAGCATAATTGATTGCGAGTAAAGCTAAGTTTTGTTCCATTTCTGCTAACCGTAGTCAAACGTTTGAATCATGTTGTCGACGGAAAAAGGATATCACGCCGAATTTAAATTTAATATCAACTGGTAAATTAAATCTTAATAAAATGCATGATTTCAGGGGTGCGTTATACAAGAATCAATGGCAAATAACATATCCGGGAATAGAAAACAAATCGTCAACTATTTGCGAGGATTGAGGCCGGGCTCTATTATTCCTATAAATAGTATTATGTAATTACAGGCATCAGCGTACATCTGACAAATTTAGTATCCTTGACGATATTATGAACATACGAACAAGTCAATCCGGCTTTAACAGTTTAGATTACATTTTGACAATCCGTCCGTGGATATCGAAGCAACACATTTAAAACAGGATGGTCGAGGCGGAAAGAATATATAAAGTTGGATTTAAGAGATTTCGAGCTAAAATTTAAATAATTCCAGAATGGAGATTTTATATAAAAAATATCACAGAAAAAGTGAATAGAAACCGAGGAACTACTAATATATAATACTACTACCTAATAGTTATCCGGTGAGCGTATTTCATTTTGTTCAATTTACTTCATTTCAAACGCATTGCGTATTTTGTAGCTAGAAGTGTGATATTCAAACATATTTTGAGAAATATTACTATAAAAGACGCATTTGGCGTGCAGATCCGAACCATAACAAAAAAAAAAAGAGAATTATAATAATAAAAAATAAAATGAAAATGACAATAAAAATAAAAATTGTTGTAGACGGGTGGAGACGTCTTACGACAAATAATAATAAGAAAAAAAAAAAAAAAAAAAAAAAAGAAAAGAAAAAAAATAAAAATAAAAAAAATGTAGACAGATGGAGACGTCTAACGACGAATAATAATGATGATAAAAAAAATAATAATAATAATAATAAAAAAAAAAGAATTATAATAATAAAAAATAAAAATAAAAATGACAATATAAATTGTTGTAGACGGGTGGAGACGTCTTACGACAAATAAATTAATAATAAAAAAATAATAATTAAAAAATGTTATAGGCGGGTGGAGACGTCCTATGACAAAATATGTTATGAAATATGTTATGAATGTTCGAGTGATGCCCCAAAGCCATAGTAGCTTAGATAATTGGACGTGATATTATGACCATCCAAAGATGTGTCGTAGTAAACAACGTCACCCATACGATCAAAACAAATTTGATATTCATAATTGTAACAATATTAAGTTATCTAGGGTTACTGTGGAAGTACCTAGACTACAAAAGCATTTATCTTTTATCACAGAGCAAACATCAGTATGACCGTATCGGCATGACTTCGGAAGATGAAGCATCAATTCTTGATCCTGTCCCATCTACTCTACGAGACGCGCGACTGGTCCAAGCACATAACGAAAACCAACCAAGAAAGAACACATAACCAGGCAGGTGCAGAGCACGCACCGCCTGTCAGAATGGCCGTATCGGCGCTACCAGCTTTAATAACGGATGAGACGTGAAAATAATTAGAGGCTGCCATCAATTCTTATTAAACCTCATTAGTATTTATGATTATTGTTAAAAGTAAAACGAAATCAAAAGAGAATAGAATTATGTTTGAATCAAAAATATGACGTCTGGACTCACGACGGCGGACTCCAGAATTGAGAATTCAGCATTGATAATTCAGAGTTCAGTGAGCGTGTATCATTGAAGTATGTGATTGTGAGGAACCTTCTAGAAATACAAGAGCATTAAGATCAATTGCAGTTTCATTTTAAAATATCATGCAACGTTCTAGAAGAAGTGACATTTGTAACCTCAGCAAGGCTGGCGTCCCTCTCTTTAAAATCAACGAATGTGTAATAAATCCGATATATATAATCATAATACTTATAATCATTAGAACTGTATACTGAGCCAATTGTCACGAGCTAATTTCCTCACAGATCTACCGCAATGACGATTGGTGACGAGAAGTTAAAAATGCTTTGTTGATGTACCATATGAACAGTGTATGCACATTTGATGAGGCGATGTTTGACAAAAATATGTTTTGTAAGTAAATTGTATTTATTACTTTACTATAATTTATCGGTTTAATATCTCATAAAAAGAAATATTACAATTTGAAATATATATTATATTTCAAATTTATGACATTTTTATATATTTAAATTAAACAGTAAACAAAATACAGTCTATTCATTCATTATTTTCATACCAGAAAAATCGACCTGGATATCTATAGCAAATTCGAACACACGTTGTGCCGTTTCGACGTTATTTTTTTTCATAGGATCAAGAACTTCTTCGGCTGGCTTTTCTCGCTTAAGTTTAGCTCTCCTTGAAGAGGTGACATGAGGATCCTCGACTTAATATCTCACAGTGGTATTTATTTTTACTGGTTTTTTTACTGGATCACCATCCAGTAAAAATACCCTGTTTTAAAATAATACATGCACTATTTATGGACCAACGTGTTTCTGTGGTTATCTTAATTTCAGCCCCAGTCGTGTAAGTTATCAGAAAGTAAATGATTAATGAAACATATTAACATAGTCTTTTGTTATTGGGTTAACATTAGGTTAGATTGAACTAGTCCTGTGCACACGACATATTCAGGTTACGTGTAATATTTACAACCCGATGAATATAATATGTTTTAATATAGAAGTTATACTTAAAAAAACATTACTAAAAAACGTTCACGGTCCAACGAAGTATTGATCCAAAAGAGAATATTATTTAAAGACATCAGAAAAAAATAATTATAATTAATTCTAAAATGCTGGTTTATTGATAATATTCGGATACCTGGTTTCCAGTGTATAAGATATGAAACCGCTGTTCCGAAACACTCTGTGACATCTCATTAAGGTTTACAAATTTAATAACATTTTCTCATCGCTCCTTCCAATAAGAAAATTCGATTACAGAATTGAAAAGACATTCAATATTTTATCGGCATAGGTCTATTGTTTCAGTTATTACTAATATATAAGACTGGCGACTTACTAGCCTCAGAAAATAAATGATAGTTTCTTAAATAGAGAGTAAGTTTGTGATTATAATTAATAATTGCATTTTCTAATGAAGGAATACAGATTGAAGAAATACATTATATAATGGGTTCTTTTTCTTTTAAATATAATTTGAATATCATATTCCAAGTTAATATGATGACGATATTAAAGTTATTTTTACATCAAAAGAACTAACAAAGGGGATAACAAACGGCCAAGAGAGCCACAAATCACTATACTACAAATGGATTATTCTGTAATTATAACCATTGTTATTTGTTAAACAACATCCTTGAATATTAGGAGTACATTACGTGGTTTCTAAAATATGTAGTATACGAATAATCGCATTGACGATTCGATATAAATACGGTTATATTATAAAAAAAATTACTGGTATGGCGGCCATATAGGGATTTTTTTTCAGCAATATTAATTTTAACAAACTACATCCTTATCAGATAGCGTCAACATGAGTTTGTAACGAGTGTGATTCAATGTGCACGTATTTATTTGTTTGTGTTCTGGCATCTAATACAAATAACACATTTTAGTTTAGAACTGCGCATCTGCTACTATGTCTTGAGAATTTACTGTTAATAAGGAAGAGTATTATGAATTGCAATACAATCCTGAAGCAAAAGTACTTTAAATACTATGTATCTTATATATGTGATTTTATACTTTACACAGCACAAAACTCAAAACAATGAATAAAATACTTTCTTTAATACTTTATTGGTATGAGTATCTTCTATCTATTCTAGCTTTAATTTTTATTAAAGAGTGAAGTCAATGCGAAATAATATATTTATGTTAAAATATTAGTTAATGTTACTGCTAGTCATTATTTTTGAAGTTATTGAATTATCCAAATATACAAATATAATTTAAAATCAATTGAATGTTGTTAGCATTCATGTTTAAATTAATAAACAAATACGTCTGTTAATGTATACGTATGCATGTACGCCGTAAATTGATGGTATTTCTGCCTCATATCTAAATTAAAATTTGATTTCCTGAGAGTTTCTAGTTTTTTTCTCTTTTATTTTAAAAGACATTGATAAATGTTGTTTTGAAAGAAATTTTGTGAAAAAATATTATACGATATAACGATAAAAATATAACGGGTGTTTTTTCTAGAGGTATAGAACTTTGAAATAAAATAAAACGAAAATGATTTTTTTTATTGATATGAAATATAATATTTTGGAAAGATAATAGTGGCTGTATATCGGCAATAACGCGACGAATGTTATCCTCCAAGTGATCAACGGTTTCGGGCTTATCAACGTAGACTAACGACTTTACATATCCCCACACAAAATAGTCAAGCGGCGTTAAATCGCATGATCTTGGGGACCAATTCACGGGTCCGAAACGTGAAATTTTGCGGTTACCAAATGTTTCTCTAAAAAAATCATTTGTGGCACGAGCTGTATGACATGTTGCACCGTCTTGTTGAAACCAGAACTCCTGAACATTATGGTTGTTTAATTGATGAACGAAATAGTCACTAATCATCGCTCTGAAGCGGTCACCATTTACTGTAACATTCTGGCCAGCATCGTTTCTAAAGAAGTACGGACCAATTATTCCACCAGCCCATAAAGCACATCACACAGTCAGTTTTTCTGGGTGTAAAGGTGTCTCAACATATGATTGAGGATTATCACCACATCAAAAGCGGCAGTTTTATTTATTGACGTATCCATTCAACCAAAAGTGAGCTTCATCGCTAAACAAAATTCGCTTATGAAAATTGGGATCAACGGCAATCTTATTTTGTGAACATTCACATAGGTAAAATGTAGGTTTGAGCATTAATCACCACGTTTGCTCAAGACGAGTTGGTGATTATAAACTTATAATTGTGAAACTATAAGTCCAGGTTGCCTCACGATGTTTTCCTTCACCGCATGTCAGTGGTGTCTAAATACTCTCAAAAAAGTACATATACCTAACTCCGAAAAATCACATTGGTACTTGCCAGGTTTGAAACCGCGCCCTCGGCAACGAGAGGCGGGCCCTTTAATCACTAGGCCATCACTTACCTCAAATAAATAAATGAATGAAAAAAAAAAACTGATACTAACGTCCTGGCACGCTTTTGAATAAACTTCTAAATACTCGTATACAGGGTGACTGGTGAATTACTATCAATATTTAAGGAGAATACTCGGTACATGATTCTCATTCGAATTATGTAAAAAAATTGGTACTTAATTTTTGACAAAAATCCCGTATAAATAAATAATGTGTGGACACGTTCCAAGTGTTCCAAGTGTGGACGCGTGCGGCGGCGTGCTGATACAACATCACGCCGCCACACGCGTGTGTGTGTGTGTGTATACCTAATCTGTAGGGTGTTCACACGATGCGTAATTAATTACATAACTTTTGGTTAACTTTACTTTGAAGTTTATTAATATTTATGTTATATTAATTTTTATTTTGTCATATATGATCGTCAAATATCACGTCCTCAAGTATCGATAGTAATTCACCAGTCACCCTGTATATAAATTTTATTATATCTTTTACAAACTGTTTCTCCTAAAATTCTATAAGTAAGGTTTTTACTTTCAAACATTTTATTTGATCAAATTAAATTGTCAAGTTGAATCCTACATTTAATATACATTTAGTTTAAGTGTACGAAGGAATGTCACTTAAAATGTTACACTTATATGTTTAAGACTTTTTGGCTGACTTTTATTTTTTTTATTATTTTAGTATGTAGAAATCGGCCTTTTTAGAGTAGTGATTGTTGGTTTTGCATTTGTGTTTATCAAAAATTGTGATTTATTTAAATATACATTCATATTATATATTCAAGATAAAAACATATGTATTTAAATTCCTTTAAAGTCCAAATAAGTATTAAAATTAAAACAGTTCTGTATCGATTCTGAGCGTCTGATTCTGATTCTGATTCGTCGGATGCTGAATAACCCATAGAAAAGACAATGTGGTCCTTCGGTAGCCAGTTTATTGTGTACTTAACACAATGAAATTTCAAAAAAATATACAGAATGCTGTATTGGAAGTTAATTTGATCAAGCATAGGATAATGTAATATATCAAAACGATTATTAAAATAATATATATTTTTTTTATTATTCAGTAACATTACAAATGTTTGTAATCCTTCAGGCTGATATGTTTCATTTGCTTATTATAAATACATACGTATTATGGTGACTGACATATTTGATTTCTCATTCACCTATACTTTTATTTTGCTATTTATTCTTTAATATATGTAATTTTTCAAAGATTGAATGAATTTAAGATGTAAAATTGTACATTAACTGTGACTAGTTAACAGTGTATGGGGTTAGAAGATCCAAGTTTGCTATTTAGTCGTTACAAGTAAGTCACGTCCACCTGGTAAATGCTCACGGCGCGACAAATCACTCCTGGAATGCCTTTTGAGAGCACTTTATATAAATACATAAAGGAGAAACCACAAATCAAAATGTTAAGCTTTTTCAGGAAAATAGTATATTTAAGTTCTTTGAGTATCCTTTGGAAGATGTAAGGAATGTAAGAGTTTTACGACCAGATAATATAATTTTAATATTTTAAGCCGTTCAAGAATCCTTGCAGATAATGTTTCCGTAATCTTGAGTTTCGTATTCATAAAACGTTACAAATTCTTTTATGATGAAACTGTAAAAACCTCGCTAACTAATGTATAACTTTGCTGGGCTTCTTAGCTTGAAAATAGCGAGACAATTTTGTTAACATTTAGTTTGTAGTGAAAATAATCGTATTAAGATTATTCTCTTTTAAAAGTTTTTTTTTAATTTTTGGATTTATATTTTTTGGCAGATTTCTCTCTATATTTTAAATTCAGTATTTTAAAATATTTATTAATATTTTGGAAAATATATTGGATATTTTCCAAATAATGAATTTTCGTGTACGTATTTTCAAGATATCTTGTAATGAGTTTTGAATGAATCGTAGAAATTCGAGATATGCATAAAAATATAAATGCAAATAAAGCTATGTCTCTTCGTATATTTTGTACAACAGAATACAAAAAAATTGTAATGAGAACACTCAAAAAATTTGTCTCGATTTTCACCTATATTATTTATTCATATATAAGAAACAGCGATTGGATGGTTTCTGTGTGATATATTTTATAATTAACTGAAGTTATAGAAGAGTTATTATATCGAAGGCTAACTTAATATGAAAGCCAGTTATTAAATTTCTATTTTGTTGTAATTTAATGAGGAATAATTTAACTAATATATTTTTTATTTCAACCATTTCAATAAATAAATTATGTGAAAAGTATAATTTATAATCAGTTTGTGTTGTTCAATTGTTTAAATAATCAATACATAGCAATAATAATAAATCAAAATAAATAATGTGTTATGGAGTTTAAAGAATCATGTCAAGATTGAATTATGTATTTTCTTTGAGTTGATAATAATTATTCCCTTAACTTAAGATTCATAAGAAAAAAAGTCGTACTCACTAAATAATCACTGTTTCAGATTAGTGTTTACGATATTTAACTGTTTTCAGTGTGTAACATCTGTTAAAGACGTGAATCAGCATAAGATGAAATACTTTTAATACGAAAGATAGGGTACTAAACGGCAATATTAATGAAGATACTTCACAATTATCAGTCATTTGTGACATATTATTTTCATTTATGATGTGGATGACAACTTTTATAGACGTAAGCCGCTTTTTAGATGTAATAAGGAAGAGGTAAGTAAAAGAAAAAAAAAAAAATAAACAAAATCATATTGCAAATAACGTAAGAAATGTATTCTCAGACATCACATCACTCTTTTTTGTGATTAATACTTAAAAGATTAAACAGCGTGAAGCCAATGTTTGTCAGAGCAACAAGTACTCTTCCAAATGAGTTTATAAAGTATACAAGCGACGACGTGTAGACCTTCAGCAGAGAAGCATAATGTATTTCCCATCCCATATAATAAAAGATAGGAACATCCCAAGAGAAAGAAACAAGGATTGGTAATCGTTGCCAGTTTTTAGGGCACGATAAACAATGATTCTGTTGGGTATTGACACTTCTTATAAAGAAAAAAAAGAGCGCTGTAGATATTTCTGTTTGAAATAGAAATGTGTGTCAAGCTAGACTCTTATTCTAGCTCGCATCTAGAATGGCCGCAAAAGCCTTAACTTTATTGCTATACTCTGCTTTACACAATATACACTACGTTATCTATCAGGTTTGTTTTTTTTGTTAGTATTCAAAAATACAAATTTATAATTAAAATTTTTGTTGGGTGACTTTACTATCTTTGGAAGTTTTCCATACGGATGAAACAAAAGATAGATGTGAAGACTGTTTTTATGAATCGTGATTTCCTTGCTGATGGAATAACCAGGTGAATTTGTTATAACGGAGAAGAAGAAAATCGTTTGTATTAAATAAATCCATTAAACGGAGTAAAACAAGCTTCCAGATGTAGGTTAGTTTTCTTACAGAAAAAAAAATTAACACCCATACTCACAACTTGCTTCTTACTGCACTCCAGGCTTTTACGCACTGCGGTTCTATTTCTAGTTTATAGAATTTATAGTTTTAATTATTGTTTTGACTATTAACGTTAAAAATATCGTCTAAATGTGTAATTTAAATTTTTGATAGATTGAATGTCTTTCCAAATATGAATTCCATAATTAAAGGATTGAATTTGACTGGTTTTTATGTAATGAAAGTAGTAGTTTTATATCTCCCAAATGAATAAATTCATCAAAATAGATCCAAATGAAATCGTCTTCTTTGTAGTAGTTTTTAATTGTACAATTTAAATAATTAAAAAAGGAATAAAAATAATTCATAGTCGACAGTGAGCCTGGGACTTGCTCGTTTTTCTGCAGCAGATTTCTTTAAAGAAGTTGCCAAAGTAACTTCAAGGCAGTCGTTTGTATATAACTTTGCTCGTATTATTTCTAGCTTACTTCCCTCGTGGTAAATTCAACTTGAATGTGTAGCTGACAGGTTATCTAGGAAGCCATTAGTGTTATACTTTAAATAAATATGGATGATATATTCTTCTCTTCCATTTCTTTTTGTTAAACTTTGTTTATAATTTCAAACTGCCAAGTTGATTTATTTTATTCATAATATTTAAAGCCATTAGTATAATAAAACTAAAAATTAAATATAGGTACCTCAATAATTTCAGTATTCTGGTAAAGATTTCAGTAGGGTACAATTATTCGATTATTTCTTCTGTCTATTAAGACTGGCAATGCGCAAATGATTGCCATTGTATTGCATGTATAGATACACAAGATAGACCGCTTAACCTGGGCTGGTAACCGTATGCCTGTGTGTCGTCATCTTGGTTAAAAAAGTAGCCAAAGATAAAATTGTCGCAAGTCTGCCTTAAGATTAAAATAGGCCGGATTTTAATTTTATTTTATTTGAATAGTTCTCAAGGCTTAGAGAGAAGAAACCATATTAAGAAATGTGATAAGCTTCTTTGTATCATTCTTTGAATGTAATGGTAGTGCTGAATATTTATGGACATATCGGGTTTTGTGCCGTTAAAAAAAAACTCGTTACAACTCGCTGTTTAATACAATTCTGATGGAACTCATTCACTGCTTTCCTTTTTAGAGTATTTTATAGTAAAAAAAGTGAGATATTTAAAAAGCAATAAGTTTTATATACTATTTTAGGATGATCAATGACAATGAAAAGTCTTGTTATGATAAATTAAAGCCGGATTATATAATTGGTTTAATTACTTATAACAGGTTTTCTTTGTTTAAATTAAATACGTCTTTTAATTGCGGGAGAGTATTGAAGTGACACAAAAGGATAGTATTGGAATGTTTGACTAGTTTGTGTTGTGAATGTTTGAATGTGTTTACTGAGGACATCAAATAAATTAATTACTAAATCTCGGCTCACTCTTCAATCACGTCTGGAACTAATCAAAAGCTTCGGCGGTTAAAGTTTAACGACATTTACATTTTATAAATTAATTCCCATAAATATTAATCTTTTGTATAATAGTAATTAGAAAGAATTAAATTATAAAATATTATACAATTTATTAACTGCCATAAATGATCAAAAGACAAAGTTTTAATTTATTAAATATATATATATTTTTTATTATATGTCTGAATATATTGCATATATTTAATGTATGAAGTATTTGTGTATTTGTGCGTTACGCCAAACAACAAATCCTTACTCACAACATCAAAGCAATTGCGTAAGATAACTGAACTTCGGGGCATTTGGCCCATTTCAAGTATAGGTTCAAATTAATTATACCCACCACACTTCGGGACAAAACAACTTGCTGGTTTGGAACAACTCAAAATAGATTCCTTTAATTAATTTTGTCTGACTGTAATTTATTGTTTTGTATTATTAATAATCCAAATATGATATTGTAGCTTCATTGCTGGTCAGTTATGTCTTGAAGCGAAGTGTCTACTATAACATACATATTGGGAACATATTTATCATATAATAATAATAATAATAATAATAATAATAATAATAATTTATTTTTATCTCAGACATAGTCCATATTTAAATATTACATAGTAATACATGTCAACCTTATAACTAATGTTAGTAAAAGCAAATGTCGTCTTGATTTTAATAAACAAAACCAAATAATAAAAGAATAATTGTATACAAACAATAATGTCTCTTTTTATACTTGTATTTTCTATTCATCTGTTTCTGAGAATTTAAAATTATGAATTTTTAATCTTGCTTCAGTCCGCAATTCCTACTTCGAAAATAAGGATACAATTTCATATTTTCAACTTAAAGAATTGAGTTATTGTGATTTGAATTTATATAAACTCACATTTTAAAAGAACCTGCTTTCTACTTGTAAAACTTTATTACATCAAACTAAGTGTAAATAGTATCTTAATAGATTTAATACGAATAAAATAAACCAACACTCTATAAATACAACTCAAAGAGGAGGAGCGAACATTTGAAATTTCTTAAATAATTTACAATGAATATTAGTATATTAGTTTTTAAAGTCTTACCATAAATTATTGATTAACATTCAGAGAAAGTTTCTTGGTGTGGAGATATCTCGCGTCTCCCTATGCAAAAACAGCAGTTTGCATGCCGTCAGCCAGGATACATATTATGTAGGGCGGCCTCTTGATATCATGTTTTTGAATTTTGATAGGCGAGCGCGATGGGAATATTAATTCTCGAATACCGGGAATCCCGCGAAACCGGCAGGTGTGCTATGAATCCCTTCTTAATCCCGCAATATAACAGAGCAAAAAGAACCAGTCGCCTTGATTTGAGTAGCTACGTGCTATTTGGATAGTGGGAATATACGGATATTACTTTCATATCCCTTTAAATTTATTGTTCCAAATATAGTAATATTTTTGTATTTTTCATAGCACTTATACTTTATGTAGTATAAATTAAGCTATAGATAGAGAAGATTGAATGTAAATTATTGGTTATCATGTGGTGTTAATTGATGATGGCGCGTGCTGATTTAATAATAGAATCAATAATCCTTTATTGTTATGTATTGATCAGCAATATGTATTGAATTTAATTAATATTCAATGAATGCATCGGTTTCTCTTAACTAAACCTTAACGGTGAATAGTTTTGAATATTTATTATCTAGCTTGGGTCCTCGACTTTGCCCGTGTAGAATAATTATTTTGGACGAACGCTTACTTCAAACGGCGATTCGTTTAAGTGAAAAGTGGAAATAATTTAAAATAATATGTACGTTCAACAGCTTTTGTGACGTGTTATAGGTACTTACATCATGCTTTTATTAGTGAAAGTGGAAACTTCAAATGTTAAGTCAAAGTGGGTTATATATGTAATTTTATATTCATTGTGTTTCACACTACTCTCAAAAAACACAAAATGGAGTTCCAAGTTATTGTACTATTTTTTAGTCTATTTTTTCTTGCAGAAGTAGATATTGATAGAGAAATATACACATATATAATATGAACTCTATGAATTATTATTATCACGTGTGCAACAGCAACTTTGAAATTAATTAATTACATTATTTAGAACAAAATTGGTTACCCAAATAAAGGTTATTGTGAGCCCAACCCAAAAATATGCCATATGCTGCAGCGGCTTTTTTTATATTTTTATATTATACATAATTTTTGCGAAACTTTCACCGTTACGCCAGAACTCAGCGAAAGCTCTCAAGAGTCAACAACAAAATCCCAAATTAAAAGACGCTCTTCATTAGGGCTACCTTCCTTATATTCTTAGCGTGATGTTTTATAGACGTCTATCGTTACATGGGCTAACTCACCCTCGAAGAATTTAAAAAAGGAAGTTGTGGCTCCTGAAACTAGCAAGTTCAAGCATGAAATAAACCCAACTGGTATACATATTAATACAAATCAAGTATCTCAGACATTTGTTTTAATTAGTGTAGGAGATATAATTCAACATCAGATAAAAAAATGCAGCACATAATTCTTAATGCTTATTTTAAAAAATCATCACAAAAAAATAAAAAAGTCAATTTTAATTAATATTCAGATTAGTGTACGGACAAACAAACTATAATAATTTGCAAAGCGGTTATGAAGTGTTGGACAATACAATTAATTAATTTACTGAAGTCGTATTTTAAATTATTCGGAACACCCAACCATAGAGGTTGGCATTTGGAGCGTGTATCCATACATGACCCTTTGACCTTTGAGCCTCAATGAAGTAAGGTTTCTGTTGCCTGGGGCGTCTTTGTTAATATATTATTACAGACAGTATTGTACTGTAAGTGAATGGATTCGATACACTTAGAACTTAAAGGGTTTTCATTCTTGTTATATATAATTCATATAACAGTGATTTATAAATGTGACTTGAAATAACACTGTTTTTAGTAAGGTAAAGATACTTGGTATGTCTATAACACTTGTGTTTTTTATTTGTTGAAAATCTACTGAACACACATTTAATACAGATTTAGTGTTTCATATGAACTGATATTATATTATTTTTTCCGCATGAGTTTGGTTTATGCAAGCATAAATTTTCAAGACACCTCCAATTATCAACCTGTGATGTACGGGTTGGCAAGTATACTTATTATGGTGCCAATAATGAGGCTCGTGAATAAAGAGCGCTTTGATTGAAGGTGATCACATTACTCTGTGGTTTATGAAGAGCGTATCTTTTTCCCTTTACAAATATCCGGCTTGAATAAAAAAACGCGCTTTGCTGAAAGACCATTGTGTCGTTTTGTTGTCAACTAAAACTTTTACGCTGAGCTGAATGCAATCACATTTTTTTTTTACTTTGATGATGTTAATAGAAGCTGTGTTTTCATCATCTTTTGTATTCTTATAATTTGTGTCACATTTCTGATAAGGTTCTGTATAAGTGATAATTTTTAATAAAAATATACTATAAAATACATATTAAAAACTTTCCTTATTCATTCCACAAGTATTCGTTTAAATGTTATTTTTGGTTTATGGTATAATAATGATTTAATTTCATCCACATTAGTTTTAAAGAGTGAATAAAATTATAATCCGCTTTATAATTTTATGCTTCTGTCAGTTTATATTACATAAATTTAATTTAATTTACTATATTCACAAACTGGCGATTATTTAATTAAATTAAATAACGAAAAATTATTATACATGTATAAAAAAACTATGAATGAAACACTGATTTGTAGAGCTCATGGTTTGACATTGCTTTTGGTATTGTATTAAAACATTTTAGTTTAGTAACGAGTTGTAGCAACCTCAAGATCGTGGTTTCACTCAACCGCAGCTAAATTATTTTCTTGGCTTTTCAACAGTTCCAAATTGTAAACGTCACATTCTAACGCATTTAATTCAAAAAGGCACGCAACAAACAAAATGTAAGCGGTAACTTTGTGGACTGTGAAAGTTTCTTTAATTAAATCTCCGGCGACGATTTAAAAACATCTGGACCGTGGCACGAACAAAACTTAGAGGTCTATTGTAAGGTTCCCTCGGACTGTTGCATTATTATAATTTCTTTTACGAGAAACATATATTTTTTCTAACTTCTATGGACTGTATACGAATCCTAGAATCTTGGTAGCTTGGTCAAGATTAGTCAAGTATGTCTCACAAATGTCTTGAAGAAATTAGACTTTTTATAAAATGTGAGTAATATTTTAAAACTACCAAATAATATTAATATTAAGTAGATTTAAAAGAATAACGTTAAATAAGATGCACTTAACATTATTCCCATAATATATTATATATAGGTCACCGCAGTGAACAAGAGGCCTTCGAAAACTTACTAGCTTTATTAGTCCAGTCATATTAGGTGAAAAAAGGGATCAACCTCGGAATGAAAGATAATAAGCTGTAAATTGGTATAAACCTTTGTTTTGTCGTTCTAAACGTTGTCTCAAAAGTCACAAATGATATCGTGTCCGCGTCCTAAGATATTGACGGTCAAAGGTCATAAAAATTGGTTTTTCCCGAATATCTCGCGTTCTATTGCTTAAATGATATTTTTATCCATAACAAAAGTTGTAGAGTATAACATTCTCTACAATTTTTGTCGTAATTTTTTTTTCATACGATCAACCGTTCTTGAGATAGAGCGCGAAGAGTGCGCAGCGCATAGTCATATATGGTCCAATACAAGGTCAAACGTGAGTTACGGTTATCAGTACGTTATTAAAATATTATAATTATGAAACAATGCCCATTATTTATGTACTAATTGTTAATTGTTTATATTTTATTAAAATAAGTAACTTAAATAGGAAAATTGCCCGGTACAAACATTATTTGAAAATGGTTACGGAATGACTTAGAACCTCAAAAATGGGCTGGATGCTTGAAAATGGAATCCTGGAGCCCATAAGAACGTTATTACCTCCAGCACCAACCGAACTACTAAATATAAAATTTTGCAATTGCAAAAATGTTTGTGGTTCCCACTGTGGATGCAGAAAATCAGGGCGACTATGTTGTTTAGCTTGTGGCCAGTGCAATAACAAGCTTGCCTGAACGCTTCACTAAATCCAAGTAATCCCGATGAAGAAAGCGAATACGATCCTGAAATTCTGGAAGGTTTGGAGATGAATATGAAAGATAATGAGAATGATGACAATGAATTGAACGTTTACGAGCGACAACAAGAAGAAGACGACGAAGAAGATGAAGATAACTAGCATCTATTTAAAATTTTATTATAATGTATAATATGTATAATGATAAATAAAGATAAGCATTAAATATTTTCGTTTATTGTCGTTTTAACTAAAAATATAACTTAAGTATATACTTAATTGGAATATATCCAGAATTAATAATATACTACAAATAATTAAGTAATGTACTTATTTTAATAAAATATAAACAATTAACAATTAGTACATAAATAATGGGCATTGTTTAGTAATTATAATATTTTAATAACGTACTGATAACCGTAACTCACGTTTGACCTTGTATTGGACCATATATGACTGTGCGCTGCGCACTCTTCGCGCTCTATCTCAAGAACGGTTGATCGTATGAAAAAAAAATTACGTCAAAAATTGTAGAGAATGTTATACTCTACAACTTTTGTTATGGATAAAAATATCATTTAAGCAATAGAACGCGAGATATTCGGGAAAAAACAATTTTTATGACCTTGACCGTCAATATCTTAAGACGCGGACACGATATCATTTGTGACTTTTGAGACAACGTTTAGAACGACAAAACAAAGGTTTATACCAATTTACAGCTTATTATCTTTCATTCCGAGGCGAAAACCCTAAAATGACTGGGCTATATAACCTCCAAACGTTTCGAAAGCCAATTAGATTTCATTCGTAAAATCCTACTTTGATTAGGGCTTCAAGTAAGTCTTGTTTCTCGTCTATTATAAGCCCTATTGTAGACATAATTAATAGACGAATTGATAAAATTAATATTCTGAAGTTATATGTAATATTAGTGAAAGGAGTTAAAGCTATATCGTAAATTATTACAAAAATCCAGATTTTTTAATAAAAAAATTAATTTCAGTATTCTCATTTTGGGGTTTTGAAACATTATTTTAGTGGTTTTTTAATGTGAGAATAGATTTTACAAATATTTTCAATAATATTATTTTGTTGTTTTGAAATATATCTAGGCAGTATTTTATTTGAAATTGACCTTGTTTCGTTATATTATTTAACCATCAATAGGAAATTCGTTTAGTTATTAAGCATTAATTTTTGTTTAATTTTTACCAAAAACAACAAGCATTTATTATTATTAATCCTATAAGAGTCGATGTGTTTCTAAGACGTTAGCTGCACTAGTTAGTGTCTGGTTTTCGTTGTGAGACATCCCGGCTAATGTTGGAAACCGCATTCAATGTGGAATCCGTTATTAGTGGATTTTGAGGTCAAACTGGACGAAATAGCGAACAATTCAGTTCTTGAATTACATTTAAAACTGCTTTCAGACACGGTACCCGCAAGTTATGTTGTTTTTCAGATCATTGTGATAATAACTTGGTTTCATTCCGTAATACGGTTTGATGTTATCGGTATAGGGCTACGAATTCATTGTTCGTCTATTATGAAAATAATATCGTTTTATGTAATTATAATCTTCTATAAAAGGATCAAATACATAAAACGCATTTCAATGTACGTGTAGTATGTAATGTAATGTGCATACATACATATGTATGAATGTAAGGTGATGACTGAGGTAAAGGGATTAAGGAATACATGTTTAAAAATAAAAATTGTTTCGTGAAACATTGAAATTCGTTAGAATTTCAAAATTAATAATGAGGAAACTTATACAGACCTTAATAGATAGGAAAGTGAATAACTACTCTCAAACTTGAAGGTGGCAGAGCCTAGCCATAGTCAAGTTATTACAGCTCGAACATGGGCTGGATCGACCGGGGAAGTAGCACCCTCTCACAGAAGATCGTCGTGAAGTAGTTTTTAGTGGCTGCGTTTTGTTCGATGAGTGAGAGAGCTGGTTTCTCTATTCCCATCCCTCCCTTATCCTCAACAACCAAGGCTGGCAACTCATCCGCAAAATCTATTTTATTGCAGACGTCCATGAGCGACGGTCACTACTGCCCATCAAATCGGCCGTCTGCTTGTTTGCCACCTTTGACTAAAAAAAACTGATTATTAAAACAAATTCAGTATCTGCTTCCAGAGATCTTTGATTTTATTTATTTTATTATTTATTAAGATTTTTTAATATTATTATTTTCAAGATATAATAAATAAGATATCTTTCTTATTTATTGTATTTCACATATTTGACATCCAAATCAAATTTAGAGTTTTAGAAAACAAAAAACATGCAGGTAATCTAAAATACATTCAGAATTTGATTAAATGTAGTATATATTGTTATACAAACTTACTTGAGTAATATTTATCTCAAGTAAGTTTTTCATAAAAAGTATTAACTAGTGAGAATGGGGTTTACCAAATTAAAGACAATTACTTTTTATTTGTTTTACGAAGAGTTTAAAACATTAAGGTAAACTCTGAATAGGATAAAGTATAACTATTTCTCATATAAAACTTTCATTATACTTTATTAATTTTGAGACTTGTAAAACTTATAAGGCGTCGTGTATTTTTATTATAATGGCAGCTACAGAGAAGTGAAACTCGTTTGAGATGTTCGTATTAGGTCCACATGGCTAAAGAATCTCAGAGATACGATTATAAATTTACTATATATCGTGTTTCAACATATCATTTAGAAAATATTAAATAATTATTGATATTGCTTTTTTAAGTATTCATTATTAAGGGTTAATGTCTTCTATTAAAATAGTAAGTGCACGAAACTGAGATTTCAGTAAGGCATTCATATTAAGACAGGTGTTCAAAGTGTTGAATAGATAAAATTGTGGTATTGTTTTCCTTATTCTTAATAATGTCATTCTCATTTTAAGACCCATAAAATATACGAAGGCGTCATGTATTTTTATTATAATGGCAACTTCAGGAAACTGAGAATCGTTTTAGACTTTCATAATACGACTCTAGTCCAAAGTGCTGAAAGATGTTCTAGCTACAATTATATTATATCCTTATTTTTAAAGTTTTAGAAGGCAAGCATGCAACAAAGTTATGTATACTTTAAAATTATGCTAATAATTTAACACAAGGTTCTAACGCTTTCATTAGTTTTATGAGTGAGTTGTAATACTTAAGTGGTTCGTATATATTTAATATTTTTAAAGTTCCTTATAAGGGGTTGTAACTCCTATTTTTAATGTTAGTAAAATTGTCTTCACTGATACTTTGAAAATAAAATATATATTATGATTATAACGCTTCAATGTAATTACGGTATGCAATACTATTGTAACGTATATTTCTGTGTTCTGTATTACTTAAATATACTCCTACATTATGGCAGAACTATGGAATAATATTAAATTACATATTATATAACTTACCGGTAGGCATGTTTATGCAACAACCAAATATTGACAGACACACTCTGTTTGTCAAATATTTGTACACAAATAACGGATTTTGTTTATTTTGCTACTTTGTATGTGTCACTCATTATACATGTTGTTTGAATAAATTCAGTTCAACTATAAAGGAAAATATCTTGTTTTTTTGATTCAAATTAATATACATCATTAAAATATTTCAACAAACTTCTTTGTCTATATTAATAAAGAGGAAAGATTTGTTTGTTTATTTGTAATGAATAGGCTCCGAAACTACTGAACCGATTTCAAAAATTCTTTCACCTTTGGAAAGCTACATTATTCCCGAGTAATATAAGCTATATTATATTTAAATAAAAATTAGGGATCCTTACTAAAACTCCAATAATGTAACCCAAGGTGTAAAAAAATGATCTGAAAAATTCCTTACGTCGTCGTAATACAAAAAGTGTCGCGACAGCATATGTCTAAATATTAGGCCTCGGCCTCGAATTTTGCGGGCAGCGGAGCTGCAGCGGGAGCGGCAGGATCTTACGCGTATAATCAAATGGACCGACCCTCGAATACAGCGGTGCCCGCTGCCCGCTAGTTTGGAGAACAGTATGCGTTTCCGTGCCGCCGCCGCCGCCGCGCCGCTGCCCGCAAAATTCGAGGCCGAGGCCTTATAGTTATGTCACAGTAAGCGGTTTTTTATTCTAAAAAATTAATTTATATGCCGCCGCTTGAAAAGGCTCTTTATTTGTACCTTGGTATTAATCCTTATCAAAATAAATTACTTTATATTCAAGACGGCTTTAATACCTTTTTATAACTCTTTGAATTATTCAATTCAGACATTTCATTCGGAAGATAACACGAGTTTAAAAATGCAAGTATTAGAAAAAAGTCGCGTGGTTGCCGCTCATCGCGCTCAGCTAGCCAGCATGCGATGTAGGCTCCATGTAAGCATCACTGGGGTACGAGGGGGAGTCAATCACAACTAATATTATAAATGCGAAAGTAAGTCTGTCTGTCTGTCTGTTACACTTTCCCGCTTTAACCTCTCAACCGATTTTGATGAAATTTTTCACAGACAATCTTTAGACCCTGAGAAAAAAACATAGGCTACCCTTTATTGCGAAAAAGGGGATGAAGAGGTTGAAAGTTTGTATGGGATTTCTTAATTTTAAAAGATAAAACCATGAATCTTTATATTAAGGCATTATTAGATAAGATATATTTATACATTTGTTCTAGCGTTTTTGAAATTTCGACCAGTGAGGGGGTGAAATAAGGTTTGAAAGTTTGTATGGAATTTCTTAATTTTAAAAGAAATAACCATGAAAAATTTTTTTTAAGCACTTGATGAGATATATTTAAACATTTGTTCTAGCGTTTTTGAAATTTAAAATCGTTTGTTATTTTTACCACCGTGGGGGTGAAATTCTAAATACGGAATTCCCGAAATTCGAACAGAACGGAACAGGAACTACGAAGCTAAACTTTTTGTATACAAAATTTTAACCACTGAACCTAGGAACATCATATTTAGAAGTTTTAGGTGTATCAAGTTAAAAAAATTGGCTTTTGAAGTTAAAGTTCCTTTAAACGAATAGGTAATCTGCATCGCCGCCGCTGCCGTCGGTCGTCGTCGCCGCACAGTGGCTAACCCCCATATAAGACCGTCTCAAAAACCCTTCACATGAAAGTCGTTGTTATGGAGTAAAACTAATTATTTAGTATATTCTTTTAAATAAGCTTTCTTTTCTATATTTTTTTAATTATTTTTTGTAAACCATAATATATATTAAAAGGCATCAAAGTTAACTCATGTTCAATGGTGTTACTTTGGCCCAGTACATTACCTCAATTCAACGCCACATTACTTGAAAGTATTACTAATATTATAAATGCGAAAGTAACTCTGTCTGTCTGTCTGTTACACTTTTACGCATAAACCACTGAACTGATTTTAATGAAATTTGGTACAAAGATAGAGTTGACCTTGAGAAAGAACATAGAATAGTTTTTATCGCAGACTTTTGAAAAGGTTCTCTTGGAAACGCGATATAACCGAACTCTACGCGGGCGAAGCCGCAGGCGGAAAGCTAGTTAACTATAAAGAGATGAAAAATTTTATCCTGGTCATTTACTACACAGTATAAACAGAGTAATATTTTCCAGTAGATCCTAATTTTATTTTCAATGTTATTCAGTTTGTAAGTAAATGAAAACGTTACTCGTGTACATTGAAACTGTTCATTCTATTCTTTGTCTTTAAACGTTTTACAGTAGAGGGAATGCGATACCTCGCGATATTCCTCATTCAACTTAAAAATGCACAAATCGGATTTTTGGACCATGTCCTTCTTTGTTCCCGTGTCATAAGACTCATTACGGTTTGATAGACGATTATCACGAAACTGTGGTTCTTGTTTCAGGATACTTTTACGTTTGCGAATTGATAACATCTGTGCGTGAAATAGGTAAAGTAGTTCTATTGTGTGATATATTGTAAACGTTATATAAGTATGTAACTACAAAATTATCAAACTTTATATCAAATGTTTGGCAAAATAGTAACGTTAGCAAAGTCAAAATTTTAATAACTTGCTTAAACGATTAAAATTGTGTTTGGTTTTTGGTTAAATTTGTTTTTATCTATAGAAAAATTATATCCTATAAATAGTATCCTATAAATATTATTCTGTTCTGGTAAAAGTAACAATATAAAAATGGCTAGAATTGCACCAACTTTGGAGGATCCTTAGAACTTATTACACTTAACCCTAACTCTTTGATACTTGTTGGAGTTTTAGATGAAGTTAGAATGGCGTTAAAAACCAGATGTGATATTTGAAAAAATCAATTTCCTCACTGTTAATTTCGTATAAAATTTAAAAACGGTTCTCTGTCGGCACATTCCCACGGGTAATGAAGAATCTAAAACGCCTAAAGAAAAGTGCTCAAACAGTTGTGGTAACGATATTTCATCTAAGTAAAAATAATCGCAATTAAATAATTTTTTGTTAATTTCTTTGCACCATAATGATATTTATTGGTTATAACTGAAAAACTTTCAAATTGAGTATCTTTTGCTGGTAGTATCTAATCGTACCGCAGTCGTGTTTTGTAAATGTATTCTCAAAGTCAAGAATTTCGAAATGAGTTCTAAAATTTACACTTTATGAAAAAATTTTTTTGTATAGTAATTATTACTTCAATAATAATGACTCCATAAAACATTAATATTATTATTACAGTCAAATAATTAATTGAATTAAATTTTTCGTGTATTAAGCTAACAAATATGTAGCTATTGCTTAATTCATAAGCAAAGCAGTAAGTAACCTGTCAAGATAAAGTGAACTTATGCAACGAAGTCTAGATAGCTCGATAGAGGCGGCCACCTAAAGTATAAGTTCGGGTCTGTGAAACTATAACAATAACAGTCAAATGAAACACAAATTTAATATAAAACAGCATTTAATTACTTTACAAATAAAAGTTATAAATTAAAAAAATATCTATATTTTATATTATAATAACATTCTAGTCTCTTCACAAGAAAATTTAATAGAAATACTGCTTTGTTTTTAACTTATTGATGAACTATTTTTTTGCATAACTACTTGCTAGTCCCGGTCTGCTTATATAATATTTTTTATTCAAATCTTTGATTGCCCATGTTAATAATAACGATTTCCACTGTAAAATATATATCAAAGATAATCTTTAAATAAAATATCAATATTAAAAGTGTACACTTTTTCTGATTTTAAATGCGTATTCTCAAGACATGTTAGCCGAAGGTTTGTTTCAAACTCTGTGGCAGTTTAGCACTGGTTGGATCAGTGATGTAGTCTTTGACATTACACCCATTGCCATAGTACGAGTATATCTAAAATCTTATAAGGTGTCAAAAGAATTATATAAAAGTTACAGCACTTTTATTTTATTCGCGCATTAAGTATTCTTATACAAAATTTGTTTTTTTTTTTATTTATATGTACATCAATGTACTCAACCAAATGCAAAACTTCGTAACAATTTTTATGATGGTTTTGAATTTTATAAAATGATACATTATTTCAATATACATTGTAATTTGTGTACACCCAAGTGTATTTTAAAAAGAAATGCATATAGAACATTTCGAGCTCATTAGTCTTAGTGAAATCATATCGGATATACCTACATATGTACATTAAGACTATCCGTAATACTCGTACTAACGAACCGTGAAATCTGAAAGGTTCTGATTAATTATTGACTGGTTTCTAGAACATTATAGCCATTCCACTAACTAGAGCCTTTACGCATAGCCTTGTTCTGATCAAAGCGAATATTTAATTCTATTCGCATATTAAGTTGTAGCTTTAGACAGCACTATGAGAATATAACTGTTGTTAATTTGCAGTATGTTTTGATTGACGATCCTTGATTTTGCTTTGTGATGTGTTGTTTAATATTGAATATAAACATCTTTGTATCTTATCAATATATTTGAAACATTAATAACTCTTTCATGCGCGTAGATGTTAGTTAATTAATGAGATAATTATTATTGTATTCAGCAGGATACCTTATTGCCGAATTATAAATTTGGTGTTGTATTACTGTCAATATTTTAAAAATATGCCATGCTCAACATATCGTATGATATGCGAGCTTCATAACGTTACTTTATTACGTAACTAAATTTGAATATAACTTTAATGATAAAGGCGCTCATCCTTCCACTAACATTTCACTTCATCCTACTTCAAGTGGGAGCTTCGGTCACAATCAGTCACTGAGTAACCAGTGCTATCTATCAGTATCTATAGGCTGTATTGAGGACGCTGATGGGACCACTCCTCTGTTGATTAGTGTCGGATGCTACTTATTTACACGAGGGTTTATTATTTCTTTTTAACAAAAAAAAACTTTAAGTTGTTTGGATCAAGTAGCCTTTACCTTTCTATAGATATAAATAAAATTTTAATGTCTGCAGTTACGAATGTCACGTTATTAAACCATAATATCATTTTCATATATGTACAGATTTTGGGTTAACTGCGCAAACGCAAAATTTATCCACTGCATTCAATGCTTTTTTATGGTATATAAAAATTTCAGGATATTAAATCTAGGCTATCAATGTTGAAAAGTTATCAAATATTTCTAAGTAAATACTTAAATAAATACTTAATACTTAGTTTTTACTCTTTAGTAAATTATACAAAGTATTTGAGGATGGACGCTCAACTTCCTTGGTTTATGTTTTCGTTCTGGCAACTTCGACAGTTTCTACAAATTGGACAAATTTTTCCGATTGACTTTTCGAATTGCGGCATGAGTTTCTTGGTAAAACATGTTTTTTAGATGTAATTTAATGTTATTGTTGCCAGAATGTTATTACTGTTATTTAAGCAATCATATTACGGAGTTAATTTAAGTAAATAAAGCTATTGCATATGGGCAAGATATTTGTCATAGGGTGATTTGTATTATCCTACATACTTTTTTATTGCGATTATTCCAAAATTTATAAAATTTGTTTATGTTTTAATATTTATTCTTTACTAGTTTTTGCCCGCGACTTCGTCCGCGTTAGTTTGGTCAAGAGTAATATATGTAGGTATAGCCGACCAGGCGAACTCTATTCCGTTTTAGAGGCCACAAATAATCAGGTTTTTCCTGTTTCAATCAAACAGAATGATTGACATATTAGTTAGTTGTCAAATCTAATGTCAAAAAAACGTTTGTATGGGAAATAGAAAGGGCTTTTTTTAGGGGTTTCCCGGCTATTATTCCAATTTTTCTCACCTTTTAAACCTTCCCTGGACTTCCAGAAGTATTTCAAGACTAAAATTAGCCAAATCGGTTCAGCTGTTCTCGAGTTTTAGCGAGACTAAGGAACAGCAATCCATTTTTATATATGTAGAAGATTAAGTCACTCAGTAAATTGCTGACTGAAGAAATCACAATCATTTTAGAAGTTCTCGAATCTTAAATCCCGATGTCTGCCTAATTTACGGGTCCAAGTTTTGATATAATTGGTTCTCGGACTAGAATTATGGCATTAAAAGGGAAGGAGGCTTAAAATATCTAGTAGCAATAACTCGTGTACTCATAAGGGAACACTAACTTTGGCAATTTTCCTCCTAGCTCTTCAAAGGCGAATTACTGTCGGTAAAATTTTCCCTTATTTTCGTAAGGTCTGCTTTTTAGTTTCATTTCTTTGATCAAGCTTCTCAAAGTACAAATTTTTTGAAAGTCTGTTAACATTAAATTTATATTCAGAGGTAAACTCACAAATTATCACCTCCTAAAGTTCCCTCTGATTGTTTTATTCTTGTGTAGGTGCGTTGTGTTCTCGGTTTTACCTAAAAGTTTTGTTATTATCAACTAAGTTACACCAATTTTGTGATATTAGTGTATTTGCAGATATTTATTCATGTCACATGTTTTTAATATTTTAATTAAGAACAAATAATTTTCAATTGACAAAATTATCTGATGTGGACTTATATTTACAATTAGATTTTTCATTTATATGTCAATTCGAATTTTAAAGAAGCTTTATATTATAAAAGTTTTTATTTATTAAGAATTCCCATCTATAAATTTTAAAGTACTGTAAGGTTTTCTCATTTTCATTTAACAGAACATGAATCATGAATTTGTATTATTTCCTATCATTACTACATAGAAAATATAAAATATTCTTTGTTATTCATATTAACACATCTTTTAGTGGTAGTAATCAAAACACTAGAATAATATAAGAAGAAGTATGTTATGTATTTACCTTTATGTCGTTATTAGAATCTTTACAAAGAGAGGGGATATAGTTTGAATTTCACCCTCTAGATTTTTTGAGATAAATGTATGTAAAAAAATCTTACAAGTAACAAATTCTTAACTTGTATATAAAGGAAGGAAAATATTTCATTTTTAAAATTTTACAAAAAAATCACATAAACCTTTTAGTTTGTTGTAGTTAGTTACAAAAGTTCCGATTCAAAACTATACATTATGCAGGCATATGTAATTGCGAAACAAATAGGAAAACTAATAAGCGAGAAATAAGAAAAGTTTTAGGTTAAACTAATAAATTTGTAAAGTAAAAACTTCGGTCCCGTTTGTTCAGGGTAACTAGGAAATTGTGTGTTCAATGTCTGCGCACTGTTCCTTGTTTGGTTCTAATACAATTCTACTCGAGATAACTATGGATTTTAAATAATCTATGAAAATAACATCTCATAGTTTGGATATTACATTTTTTTTATGGGAAAAGGGGTATATATATAATAACTCTGTTGGGTATATATATAATAACTCTGTTGAAGTGCATCATAAAAATGGTTTGTTATCCAATCATAATGGAGTGTTTTGGCTAGTACTTAGGAATTATGAAGTTGTCTTTCAATTAATCTGATAAAAAACCATAACTTCTATCTGATCTATACTTTGATAAATTTTATATAAAGTAAAAAGGAATGTCAAATCATTTAGCTATGATTATTTATTTATTTATGACTTGATCGATGTAGGCGTTTTAACAGTACAATATGTACGTTTATTTAATTCATTATTTCATTATTTCTACTAAAATGATTGGACAGATAAAGCGACATACAAACATATATGTAGGTAATACTAAAAACGTCTGTAATTAAATAATATTTTCAAACCATCTCATCTTACTTAAAAAAAACTATGAATATTACAACATGTACAAATATGTTTCGTGTTTCACGAAAAAGTTTAAACTTTTTATGACTTATAATATTTTCGCTTAGTTATTGCATCTGAAGACATTAATTGGTTATTTAATTTATTGTAGAAGACCGCTGTATTATGATAATAATATTATATATTTCCTGTCAAATTTTTAATTCGATTAAATGTCTTTGTTTCATGAGATTTAAATGATTTAAATTTAAAAGAAATATACGGCTAGAATTGGTTTCTCATCTCTATTGCTATCTTTTAGGTGTTTTTTCATAAAATTACAAAACTTAAAACATTCGACGGAATGGGAACTTTATATTTGGTTGGAGTGAGAGGTTTCTCGTTTGTTTTTGTGTAGACGAATATTTTTATGCAGGATATGTTTAAAATTGTTCTCTAAATAGCAGTGGATTTGATTTAAAGTGCGTTTGCATGTATAGTTAACAGCGTTTTATATTTTTTTAACAATTTACGTCTGATGTCAACGTGAAACAATAATTTTTTTTTAAGACAATTGAATTAATGGAAAGTGACCTGCAAAGAAAAAGTAAGAAGGTTTTAAGTTTTATAGTAATTAATTTATTAAATTAAGGCTGTTTATAGCTAATCAAGGAATAAATGCACGAAAATGTTAAATCAATAATTATAATACCTTACAAATAAAACATACTATTAAAATGTATCGTAATATAGATTATGTGTTTGCATAGAACTAATCTCAAAATATACAGCAATTATAATAGTTTTAACCTTATATAATAAATTATTTTTGAATCAAGTAAAATTTTGTCAACCACTACTGAAATAACAAGATGTCGTAAAACTTCAAATTAAGCCCTTAGAAATTAAATATAGCCTAAATCTTGAGTATACATTTAAGGTAAGTGTGGAAATAATTGACAGTACGTTCCCTAGTCATGGTCGACGGGGTCTTGTGCAGTCGCATTGGGAAATGTCCAGAGATATTGGAATTCTTCTGGGTATTATGTTCTTCTTCTTCTACCTGGCAACCTGGCAATTTCCCAGCTTTAGTCAGGGTCTGCTTTACATGTTGTGAATAGTTTTGGCTATTTGTTTTTACGACCGGCCGCTTGCCTGACATCAACCCTCTTTGGGAATGCATTAATTAGTGATGTCTAAATAATCTTAGAAAGTACATAAGACTCGGAAAAATCACACTGGTACTTGCCAGGATCAAACCCGCGCCCTCATGCATGAGGGGCCGGCCTTTTAACCACTAGGCCACCACTGACTTTGATGCTTCTGAGTATTATATTAAGTATATATTAGAGACTATTCGAATACTATGTTACTTCTAAATACATACCTAGACACACGCACGCGTGCACACTTATTCCGGTACATCTATATAAATGTGTATTTAGAGTGTGTCTTTTAAATTATAACGTTTGATTTTATACAGCGAATATCTATTTATCGATAACTTTCTATGAATTAAAGTATACCACCTTTTACTAAACTGTAAGCCTTCTTTTTGGCATCGCTCAATACTATAACAATTGCGTACCAAAAAAAATTATAATTTGATAATATAGTAAAATATAATACTATATTTATAATATTATGAAATGTTAAAATTACTGGAATTTTAAGCGAATTCACTAAAACAACTACAAACCAAATTAATGTTTGAATGACTGGTAAGTGTAATGTCGAATAATATTCTAAAATAACGGTCAAAGTATAATGAAGCAGGCTTCATTTTAGTGTTGTGCAATCAACCAGAATTATACCTTGATGAGAAAAAATAATGGTGTAATATATAATTTCGTTCATATCCTTGTTGAATGGAACATATGTGATTGTAAAGGCTTAGATTTGATTTTTGAAATTAAATGACCTTATTTATATAGCCTTCAATATAAGAAATAATTGATAGTGATTGAGTATGTAATAGGTTTTACGTTAGATAATATTCGATTTAATCAATATAAAACATTATATCGGCGTTTAAATATTTTAATGATTATCGTATAATGGCTTGGCATTTTTCCACCACACTTATCGTTCTTCATTGAGATACCTAAATTTTTGTTTCTTAACAATAAATTCGTATCTAAATATTATTACTAATGTAAATTAACGATATGTTGAAGAAACCAAACAAATCAATTGATGAAATGCTATTCTTAGAAGACTGCCTCCCTTTTAAATTTTCGAATATGAATACTTAATGATATTTACTTATTATAAACACAATCAATTGTCTAAATAAGATTGAGCTATCAAATATGAATACAAAAAACCTAATCAAGAATTTTTGTCACAAACCCTGATGTTTAACATCATGTTACTTATGTGAATGAGAATCTATAAAAGTTAGACGTTAAAAGTAAACCTCTTATTCTAATTCTACATAAGGTCAAAATGTTAGTAGGCCACATGTTACATAATATTTCTGTATTACCTTTCTTAGGTGCCCTTCACTCAAGGTGGGTCAATTTGCAAATGTAATCATGACATTTCGCTGGCTCCGATCTTGGCCTGAGATGATTTGGGTTAACATTAATCGAAATTGGATCTTTTTATAATTGATAAGAAGTCATTTTGCTTTTCACTATCGGATGTGTGTTTGGTGTTTAAATGTAATAATAAAAAATGTAAGGAGATTTCTTTTTTTTTGTTAGTTTCAATATACTCATTGGTATATTGTATTCGTTAATAGAGGTGGAGGTTTTGGAGGTGGTAGAGCCTAGCTGTGGTTATGCTACTACAGCTCGAACATGGGCTGGCTCGACCGGGGAAGTACCACCCTCTCACAGAAAATCTGTGTGAAGTAGTCTTAAATGGCTGCGTTTCGTCCGGCGAGTGAGAGAGTCGGTTGCCCTTTTCCTTTTCCCACCCTTTCCTGCCCTTTCCTTTCCCTCCCTTTCCCACCTTTTTCTCCCCATTTTCCCCAAACAAGGGTGGCAACACATCTGCATATCTACGTAGCAGATGTCAATGGGCGATGGTAACTACCTAACACCAAGTAGGCCGTCTGCTCGGGTGCCCCCTTTTCCAAAAAAATAAATAAATAAATAATAAAGTGATTACAAGGAGCGCTCATGGTTTTAAGAAGTTACTCAATTATTTTTTTTTCTATTATTAATATTATTTTGTTAAAATATCTAAAATTTATATAACATGTCATTTTTATTGTTAAGAGAATTCAATGTAGCATATAATTATGATTAATCTGTTTCAGAAAAGCGAACCATATACGTTCCGGTATGAGCCGGCGGTGTACAAGAAACTTTTAAGAGAATACGTGAAGCCTCAGGACCTCAGGGCGTTCCCGGAGTCGACTTTTCAATATATTACTCAGACCCAGAGGCCAGCTCTTCGTGTGCTCATGCACCTATCCATCCTGGAATGTATGGCAACGTAGAAACTGGATGTCAAGTATTATGTGATTACTACCACTGTTATATAATATCTAACATGTACCTTACATTTGTATTAGAACCGTATATAATGTTATATAAAAATACTATCACAATCTTACAGTCACATCAAATTGTATGGGGAAATACAATTTTACGAAAAATGTTACGACGGAAAATCTAACAAAAAAATATTTGATTTTTAAATGACACACGTAAAAACGAAATGTTTGTTTAAACGCCTCACTCCACTAATGACCCGAGTCGGTATTTGGTTGTCTTGGTACTATTTTAATTGAAATTGTCTCTTTTAAAATCCACTGAAATGAACCTTACATTTTCTGTTTATGTTAGAAGTTTCAAAAATGTTGTTTTGATGTTATTACAATTTTATATGTTACAAGGATAGTTATGACAAACTGACAATGTAAGATAATAAAATCTAGAGTTTGCTTTCGATAAACTGGTAAAATGAAATAAGGAGAAAAACAATATCAAAAGTTTACGCAAATGACGTTATTGAGCGGAAAAAATGTTACATGTAAATGCATTGCAATTAACAGAAAATAAAATGTTTTTAAATTTAATGTTGCTTAAAATGTTTTCTCAACATTCAGTCGTGCATTTAATATGAAACACATTAATATCTGAAATACGAAATCTTTATTTGGTTTTCAACTCATATTATTATTTTCTTTATTATATAGTGTTTCGTAGCAGCATTTATAATTAATATTTATAATTACCATAATAATATATAATTTTCCTTTGATCTCGGCTTAATCTAAAATTGCGATTAGATTTTCTTTCAAAGTTTTCGCTTATAATAGTCATTGAACCCTCATTCCAAACTGTAAATAATCATGTTCTTTAAGCGAAATTCCACGTAGCGAAATTACTATGGCTGACCAATTTGCCCTAAATTGAATAAGTTTGAAGACATTGTTAGCGCCGCGTGACTAATTTAAACCTTGGTGCTGTAATCCAAAATAATAATTTCAATCGCGTTATTTCTAGGAAATTAATTAAGTTGTGTTTACAAAAGAATCAATTCCTGAAAGGCATGGAAATGGAAACTCACTTGGATAAAGGAATTTAAGTGAGAACCTTTTAACAAATAAATTTGATGATACTTTGATTGGAATTGTTGTAATTAATAGTATGGATTTGTTCGTGTAGTAGTAGTGGTAATAAAATGTAATTACATAAAAAAATCGTTTAAATGATGTGGGAAAGATATACTTTTATAATAATAACTTTCTTGTATTGAAGTTTCTTACTCCATATTACTTTAAGACATAATTTTCAATTAGGACTTTGGTACTCGTCAATAGTGAAATAGTGAGTGAGGGCGCTTCCTTTCTTTGTACTAACGGAACTCTGTTTGACCAAATCAAAATTTGCTTGCGATTGGTGGTACAATGTCGACTGCTCTAAGGCTATAGAAAAATATAAGTGAGGAAACGGTATAATTTAAAATTGGCTGATTTTATAGATGAAAATGGGGCAATAAATATACATAAATTCGATGTTTTTTCACATTCAGTATTATGGAAAAATACTGAATGTTAATTCGTTTTGATATATTGAAAGTTATTTGAAATGCGGCTTGGGAGCTGACTGGTGTTTACAGTTATTTCGCATATTTTTAATAAATAAGAGTTTTTGTCAATATTTCCGAATGTTAACTGATTTTTAACTATATTTTATGTAAAAAATATCTATTTCACTTTATTTTTGTATCCTATTTCTAGATCCTTTAAAGAACCCATGCGTGCCAAAGCCAAAGCCCAAAGAATTGCAAGAAGAACCGCGCGCACTATAGGAAGTCATTTCATTAGGTTATCTATCAATATAATTTAGTTTTTAATAGAAATTCAATTATCTATAAACATCATTAGTTTAAATAATTTATTGAAATTGATATGACATCCATGTAGATGGAAAAACTAATCAGATTAGTGATTTTAACATACAAACAATTTATTAAGACATTATTTGTATTTATTTTACATTCATCAAAATATCATTTCACATTCATCATCATCAAAGCAGTTCATATATTTTTAATCATCGTTTCATATCGCTCTTTCACCTTTTCCTTTATTGTTGAAAAATATTCATGATATTAATGAGTTTTTTTTAAATAAGATAATAAATCTCCATTTCATTTTTTATAACTAGCATTTAATCAGCAGATTAAAAATACATGCTATTTAGATATGAATAGTACTGGTAAATACGCAAGTCAAATATATATATACATATATATAATTATTTGCAAATATGTTAAAAGTTTCATTTTTATTTGTTGGTCTTATTTATTTGACTGGATACTGGCTAGTGCTTTATTATTGTTCTAACCGTTTCTAGGCGGAAATGTGGCCATAGGTATGAATTTATGTATATAATGAAAGTACTTTTGTAGTAACAGCCATTTTACTGTAGTCTTCAAGTCTTTCACATTAAAGTTGGTAGGAAACTCAAATACAGCAGAATGTTTCAATCTTTTTCTGTGCACTCCAGAAGAAGGGAACAGTACCGCTTCGTCTAGATATAAGACAGTTCTACAATGAGAAGATAAAAATTGAGTCTGATTTTCCCATGGTAAAAAATAAAAATTCCTCCTCATACTCTCCAACGTGTATCCTATAGAACACTTAGAGGTTGGCTACATTTCGTCTGTGTCTAATGCTGATTCAATTGTATAACTACAAACTCCAAGGAAAGAGTGAATAGGCTTTAAGTGATATTACTATATTATTTGAAGCCTATTCACTCTTTTCTTATCATAAAAATGTAAATCCTACTCTCCATTTAGTAGAACAATAGCCAAAAAATATATAATTCTACTTAAAATAACTTAAACGTATAAAACATGTAAAGAAATTAGAGTCGCTATTATAACTGGTTATGTGATTTAAATGTTAATCTTAGTTATTTTTTTTTGTAATTTCTAGGTACACACAAATAAAGAATTACAAGATTTCTTTTTACTGATAATTTTGGTGATAAGGAGTGTTGCAATGTGTTTTTAAAACTTAAATTTAATTATTATTATAAATTGGTTATGTGAGTTGGAAATCAATAGTAAAAAATACAATACATAATATACTCAACAATTATTATGACAGACACTTATTAAAAAACAAACGCAATATGTTTTAGATCATATTTTGTCAAACCACACAAATATTTTTGAGTACTTGAACTATTGGTTGAAAAGTGAATACTATTTGTTCAAATCATGCAAGCCAAAGGCACCACCATGTGGGCCTTGGCTAATCTGATCTTTTCTCTCTGTGCCCTTCTCTACGATAACCTGTTCGATATGCGGTAGACTCGAAGAAAATTGGGGCAATATAACAATTTTAATGAATCCATAAATAAATTTTACCAAAAGTAGAAAATTCTCAAAGTGTACACAAAATGAAAAATATGGACGAGTTATGTAGCCATGGGTTATGTAGCATATGTGTCAATGTCAACTCTTGAGTCGGTATTGCCAACACGAAATTAATAGACAGTGGCGAATTTGCTGTTACGATTTTTGTGCTACGAACATCGGAGAGTTTCAGATCGCATCGCGAGCATTTTCTACAACATTTTTGCTATGAGTGAAGGAAATTGATATAATATGTAAGAGATTTTTTGTTATTTCAATTTCTAGGCCTAAAATTGTTACAATTTTTATTTATATTATTCTTGTTCCAATTTCACCCACCCAGGAATATTCTTAATAATGAGGGAGTGAGTTGTTTATTTAGTTTAAAAAACCCATTTTATAGACGAGAAGATTTAAGTGTTTGCAAAGGGATATATTTAGGTTAACTTTTTATTTTATTTTATAGTGAAGCACTACGATGTTTATCGTAAAAGTGACAACTTTCATCTCTTATGAATGTAGGGGTAGGCTTATTCACAGACAAAACTATTAAAAAAAATCACGTAATAACCAGTTTTCTAAATTTGCTTTTATGGTTTGGAATGCAAAAGTTTTAAAGATTCATATTTTTTCGGTTACCGTATTTTCATAAACAAGACATATCCATTACGCCCATTCTTTGTTTATATTGATATTTCTGTAAACAAACTGAGAAACTTATGCAAAGGAAATTATCTTCAACACGGGAACGTACCCAAACTTGTCAATCACCTTTTTTTTTTAAAGGGGAAAATCATCAAATGACCCCTCTTGCCTGGGTGGGGCAAGAGGGAGTCTCAGATTCTTACTGACTAAAAACCCCCCGTACTTACTCCTACTCCGAGCCTGGCCGCGATACATTATTGCGCTTACACCCGCGACCTGGCCAGGCATCGGCTCTAGGGCCCCATCTGTGTTGGTCCGATGGCTTTTTGAGGCGCGCGCGGTACGCTACGCGCCGTACGCTCGGGTCTGGTTCTGATCAGGCGGCAAGCTACCCTTGCTTGCCGTCCGCAGACCCGCGCTTACGGTGGCTGGAGATCATCTCGGGATCCCCAACGCCTGGAGCGTCCCCTGCGGCGGCTGGGGCGTGAGGAGGATGGTTCCCTAACGCGCTTCGCCTCCTCCTTAGCTAGCATGACTGCTTCGCAGAAGGAGGAGACGGCTTCCCAGTTCCTCTTGCTCCGCAGCATGGCCTGAAATAAGGCCGGACGCGAGAGGTCCCCGCCACCGTGGGCATCGCCGTGGTCTCCCTGAGAACACGGCAATGCTCAGCCCAAGCTGGGCAGTCCGCCACCGTATGCTCCACCGTGTCTTCTGGCTGGTCATCGCAATGTCGACACCCAGACGTTTCCTTCCTTTGTATCCGAAACAGGTACCTCCCAAAACATCCGTTTCCGGTCAGTACCTGCGTCAGGCGGAAGGTGGGGACACCGTGACGCCTCTCCAGCCACTCCTCAAGGAGGGGTCTTATCGCTGCGATAGTAGCGAGCCCGGCCTTCGGCTGAGACAACCGCTCTTTCCACTGAGCCATAAGATCACGCCTGAGCTCATCTCGCCACGCCCTGATCTGATGTGGCAGTGGAATTTGGTCCTGGCGACAGGCTTCAGATGACGTGCGCAAGCGCCTTCGCCTCTAGATCCTATGGCGGAGATCCGGCAAGGAGGTTTGCTGCCTCTCCGGAGATTGTTCGATACCCACGGATAGTCCGAATGGCCATAAACCTCTGAGACACGATCAGCGTACGAGCTGGTCGCGGTCTCAAGCTTAGTGCCCACACGGGAGCTCCGTAGAGGGCCATCGACCGGACGATTCCCGAATACAGCCTCCGGCAGGAGGCGTTCGGCCCCCCTAAGTTAGGCAGGAGCCGCTTGAGTGCAGCCCCTGTCCGTTCCAACTTAGGAGCCAAACGTCGGAAGTGTTCCGCGAAGTTCCACCGACTATCGAGGACAAGACCTAGGTACTTCATCGTCGACTCAACGTCGATGGTAACTCCTCCTACCGTTATTCGGAACCCGCCTGGAGATAGCGCATTCCGTCGGCCGTAACAGCTCATTGCCTCGGATTTATGGAGAGCTACCTCGAGTCCTAATTGCCAAATCTTGGAAACGAATGTTTCAATCACACATGCCATCAGGTCAGCCGCCGCCTGGTGGGACCTCCCATTCGCTAGCACCAGTGTGTCGTCAGTGTAACAAATCACGCTGATGCCCCTTGGAAGTGTCAATCACCTTAAATGTTAAAAGTTGAGAGACATACATATATTGTATTTAAGTCAAGTCGTTTTTATTTACAAATTTTCTACTTGTTAAATACGGAGCAAAATACGAAGAATTATTTTAATTCACTGTAATGTTAACAAAGCCGTCTGGTTAGAGTTTCAATGTTTTCACCTATCTGTTATTCGATATCAACAAGGAGAGTTTCACATGGGATAACGTAATTCAAATTATCTTTAGATGATATATTTATTGCACTACCTAAAAATATTATATAGTTCTAGTTTTATTTAAATATAATAATTAGTTTAATACTACATGTAACTACAAAGATAATTGGGAGCAAATATTTTATTGTGTATCTATAAATTCCTTATAAGACAAATTTTGGTAAACTCAAATCAAAAGATGTCTTGTATTTCTGTTAGGTAAACTTGATGTCCTCAACGATACGCACAAAAAATTAAGAACTCGTTGACTATATATGACCAACCGACAAATAAGTTTTATGTTTTCTTAAGATGAGTTCCTGAGAGTAACTGAGAAGTTGGCAACGCATCCGTAACATCTATGTCGCGGATGTCCATGGGCGACGGTCACTACTGCCCATCTAGTAGGCCGTATGCTCGTTTGCCACCTTTGACATAAAAAAAAGTCAGTTTAAAGTAATCATACACAAATTAATCCATATCAATATATGTAACCTCTGAAAATGTATGTTATTAATTTAAACATTTATTACACGTGAACGTAGATACCATGAAAGTACCAGATATTTACTGTAAATTGAATAAACGTTCCCTGGATATGAAGCCAGTAAAATTTCGGTATTATTCGAGACAATACTCCGCGGCTTCCGTTTGAAGACGAATCCAATATCAGTCAGATAAGCGTCAATAAAGATATTTCATATTTTTTTACATTTTTTCTTTTTTTTTTAACTCAACTTTTTCTGTTTTCATAACCTTTTTTCAAAATAACTTTAAAAACTAATGAATATAACACGTTGCTAGCAATTTGTATGTTACTTTCATATTTGCTAAATGACCTATCAAATTACATACGATACGTTTATACATACGATACGATACGATACATACGATACGGAGTAACACACGATACGTTTAGTCATGAGTCAGCGTCTGGTGTGGCGAAGGCGTTGGTAGCAAAGTTGTGATTGCAACACTGTTGGCTGGTCCACCAAACGATTGCATGTATGCGATATTAGTTGGTAGTTAAGTTTTCCGTCCAGCTGTCCCCGTCAGTTCTGCAGCTGCACTTCTCTGCATGTGAAGTTTCTCTGGATGTTGAATATATTATGAAAACTAAGGAAGAGACTAAAACCCTTTGGTTAAGCGTACTTTGACGGGATTTAAGGACCTTTGTACAGTCTTAGTTGCTTTTAATGTTTTGGACATAAGCTCACAAAACAAGTTCAAGTTGACATTCAGTCTTTAAGGTTGTTAAGGCTTTTCTTAAATGAAAATCAATCGAAGACTTATTTTTTTTTTTCCTTTTCTCAGTGTTTTAGTGATAGGCATCACTTATGAGTTTTAAAATATACAAGCTTACTGTTAATATAATGTAAATTGTTTTCATTAACGGAGCTACGGTAACACTTAAATATTTCTGTCGAATTACCATAGATTAATTTTTCTTGATTAAACTTACTCTCAAAGATTCTGTAGTTTCTGGATTCAATATCGGTGGTAGTATAGATTCAAATGTCTAATAATAATTTAAACACTCCTTGAACATTTTTCCTTTGATTTTGTTAAGAAGATAACCCCAGCATAGAGCCTAGCTGTAGCCAAGTTACTACAGCTCGAACATGGGCTGGCTCGATCGGGGAAGTACCACCCTCTCACAGAAGATCGGCTTGAAGTAGCCTTTGGTGGCTGTGTTTCGTCCGATGAGTGAGAGAGCCGGTTGCCTTTTCCCTATTCCCTCCCTTTCCTGCTATTTCCCTAATCCCACCCCTCCCTTTCCCTCAACAATTAAGGTTGGTAACGCAGCCGTAACATCTATGTTCCGGATGTCCATGGGTGACGGTCTAGTATGGACTACTACCCATGCAGTAGGTCGTCTGCTCGTTTACCACCTTTGACATAAAAAAAAGGTTCATTCTCGGGGGAATATATTCGTCACATTCTTCTTCAACTCTTAGAGTCTTTGTTTCAGTGTTGATATGTTCTAAAGGCTATCGCCCTCACTTCTATTTTTTTACCGTTTGTTCCCTATTGAAGCTTTAGTATTAACTACATTATTATTGACCTACAAAGGCTATGGCCCAGGAACACGGAGTAAAAAGTTCAAAGAAACCTAATGAACTTGTACGGTATAAGTGTTGCCAAGAATCAAAATAATAATACCTGGATTATTATTTCTTTAAAATAACCACGCCGGGATGATGCTAGCAGGCGCCAATATGTCAGCATAACTCTTTAAGGTATAGAAACAAAATATGATAATAATTAAATCTCTATAATTAACATTTTTAATGTTTCTTGCTATGATAATAATTGCAACGCCTAGTACTATTGTTTACTTTAATAAAATAGATACCAATTTTAAAATTATAATTAAAATATTTATCATTACTTTACATGATGACATCTTATTCAGAACCAATTAACTCAAATTAAACAGGTAGTCATATTTCCTGCTTAAGATAACAGGCAAAATTAATTATGTAGAGAGAACAGGGAAATATACTGGCATTTCTGAAACATATTTTTAGTTAATTACTTTCTCATGATTCAAAAGAACTCCTTTTAAATAAAGTTATTATTTAAAATAATCGAAAACGATTATCAAATGAAAAAAGATTCAAATTTTAGCTTTGAATTCCGGTTATCGAAATACCCCTTTACAAAAGTAATTAAAACTCTCCAAGGTTTAAAAAGAAATATATATTAATATCCGATTTTTATCTGTTATTTAACTTGAAGTTATGATTTAATTGAATATTTGAATTTATAAGAGTAGTGTTGTGTAACTAATACTTTAAATTCAAGTTCAGAAGAAGATAAAAAATTAAAAATGTCTCGATAGGAGCTGGATTTGAATATGCAACCTCCCAAATATTGCTTTATTTGTTTCTAATTAAATACTGTCTCGAGTCGATGGAATAGGCATAACATATATATTTGACTGTCATATTGGTTATTGAAATTAAAATTTTAGGACAGTCATCTTTTACTTCTTACATTTTTAGACGAATTCATAAAATTTTTATATTTTATTAAAGTATAAACTTTTGAACTATATAAATTTTGTTCGGAAATAAGGCATGACAAAACAATTTCACGGTAATTTTTATTCTTTCTTAAAAAAAAAAAAAATTACTTTCAAACTTTATAATATAGCTTTTTCTATTCTTTTAACACTCATTGAAGGTGAATGAAATTAAACCGTTTTTAAATCAGAATTGTTTCTTTTTTTATAATTCATGTTCTGAAAATATATCTTTTTGTTGATGAGATTATAGAATCATAATGATTATTGATTGCTTCGATTTAACAAGGAAAATAATTACAAAAAAATACGATATCTATGAACAAAAGAAACGAAGGAAGGGTTTCGTGCTATAAAATATCAATTTGTTCCACAAAAATGTAAAAGTTATTTCAAGTCGGTCTTTTCGTATGGGAGGGAAAAAGCTATATTTTCAAATTACAGATGCCATCCGCGTAATCAATAATAATCAATTTATTGCAACTTATATCAACATATCTAAAAAACTTTATAATTCAGTCAAAAGAATTTTGTTAAGTCACATTGGCATATCATCACAGCGACTATTTTCCTGCTATCGAAGGAACCATGACGCTTTCTAGAAGCAATTTTGGTTCTGAAGAAACTAACATAAACTCTTTAATTGCATTCTCAACTATGTAATTACATTTTTTTTTTATAATTCTGTGTACAAGAATAATTCCTCCATGTCCTTAAATGAAACTAAGGTTTTCTGATGATACTGTGCTTTTTTATTATTCTATTAATTACATAATCTCAACGTTTTCTTCCTTTTGCAGCAAAAATCACCACAGACCTTTATATCCTTCCCGCGGAGTTGTTGTGTGTGTAACAAATTTTTTATTTAAGGTTCCCATATTTTTTATTTAATCGTTATTTATAGCAAGTAGCAAAAACAAAACTTGATAATGTTAACTGAGTAAGTTTTCTAATTCACTTCACGAAATTTATTGGACAGCAATATAATGGATTCACCGTGCGGGTGTCGGGTCCATCGCTTTTTCATAATTTGCTTTAATTTCATATTTTCTTTACTTTTATGACGGAAAAGTTTTTTGTACGTACCTCTGAGTTTCCAAGACTATGTAATTATCTGGTGCCCAGATAACAATAGAAAACTTTTCGGAATAATGTTCTAAGGTATGCCTTATAATAATAAGGCATCTCTCTCAAAAACTAGAACAAATTAGATTTAAACATCCATACCTTATTATTTTTAAGAAAATAAATACATTTATTTATTTATTTATTTATTAGATCTACCAACATTTGTACACATCAACACATACTTAAAATACACAATACACATTACTTAAAACTAGGTGTGACAAACATTTACAGGTAGATACATCATGCTATACATTCCCATTAAATAAATTCATCGCTTCAAAAATTTTACTCTCGTTCTATATAACTGTGTATATACTGTCCTTAACCGAAAATCTTAGATCTCATTACATACATATTAATTTCAGCTTCATTTCAATATCAACAAGCGAAGCCGAACAACTGAACAGCTTGCTTACGGAGAGGTGTGAGCGTGACACTTTGTAGTCTACGGTACAAGTTATCAACTATGGGCCATCAGATTTAAAATATAATTGTTTAGGTTCGAATATTCCATTAAGTATTTAAATTTATCATACAAACATTAAAATTACTATTTGTATCAAATGATTTTAGTAGATAAAGTAAATTATTTCCTTAGTAATTAACCAAATATCACTTTATTATTTGGTATTGAGGTATTGCTTGTGCTTTGTCACCAGTACCGTTCGACAGGTAGCGTTGTCTCACACAGGCGTCTGTAATTTTATGCATGAAATTTGCTCCATACATTATATGTATATGTTATACTTTAAACACAAAAAACCCGCATTTCACTTTAAGTTTTCACATCACACTTTAAGTAATACTTTGTTTGTGTATTCTTTGCCATTAATTATTATTTAACTCTTTGAAGCTATGTTATATGGCGGATTAATTAACAGGTGTTTGTTTTTGTACAGACAGTAATATATAGTTTCTTTCCTTGGAATATAAGCGTTTAATTTAAGTGTTTTAATTATAAATATTGACGTTTCCGATGACTAGTATAAATATATTTATCGTTTACATCCAGACCAATCGACATATTCATTCTAAATGAGCGAATATGAAGACAATGGCTATTATAGCAATACGGTAAATTATACGGTATAATATTATAAGGTATCTTTGACTCAAATGACTTCCCCGACCTCTTGCCAGCTATCTAGCTAATGCGTGCTACATGCAAATTCAATCCACTCATTTGCATGGCATACCCGAGGCTTTCGATGGTACAGCCAGAAACTACTAAAGGATTATAAACAATAATAACCTTTAATACAATAGGAACAAAATTGAAACTGCAATAATATATCTAACTAGCTTTTGCCCGTTACTTCGTCCGTGTGGAATAGTGGCTTCCGGCAGATTTTTGGTTCTTCCCACATAGTTCAAGTTCTTGCGGGACTTTCGGAATGGTCGAGTTCCCGCAGAATTTTCAGGATAAAACCTATGTTTTTTTTCGAGTTCCAAACTATGTCTGTACAATTTTTAAAGTAAATTTAATTATTTTAAAGAACTTCTGCATATACTACATTTTTTGTTTTATTATCTTGTGGCAGAAGAACATATTGATTTTCGACACAACCCGATCTTGAGAACGATCAGCACTCGATTCCCGTTGCCGGTTCGCCAAAGTTCGAAAATTTTGTGCGGCTACACGCTGCGAACGTTCAAAGCGTAATTCAAATTCAAAGCGTATCTCGTAATAAAAAAAAAGAAACGTAAGATTAAGAAGATTAATAATTAGGAACCTAATTACATTTACTTTTTAACGAATCATTTCTTTTATAATTATTTTCACATCAGACAGATTTTCAATGATGTTGACTAAATATTTATAGTAAATAAATGATAGTTTCCAAGACATTGCTATTCAGCGCCCATTAGTAAATTGTAGTATGATTTTTTCGATATTCCTCTTAAATTCCTTGCCGTATAGCCCATAGTTTGACATCGAGTAAAGGTAATAGCAAAAGACAATAAATTTTCTTTTAAGTTCACAAATTTTATATACTTCGCTCTTCTGGATTCGCATTTAAGATATTTTTAAACAATGAACCTATGGTAGTAAACGTTGAACAAACTCATGGTAAAACAAAATTTTTCCTATTTATGATCGGTTTAGCATTACCATATATAACAAGGTATAAAACAATTCCCCGTGTATTAAATTATAAATTTTTTTGGTAAATTTTAATGCTTCATTTAATAATATATAATTAATAAATAGTCATTATGCGACGAAGCGTACTCTGTGTGAGACCGCAGAGACCAAAGAGTGCAAAATGTTCACACTCGACCGTAACAATACATTCAGAAGGTTTAATTTTTATTGTGTGGTTGATACTATTATATGCTGTCTGTTTTATTTTAACTATTTGTTAACTTTTTATATTGTTATATTTTGCTAACATCGTGGTTGATAGCTGGTGATTATTTCAAAATATTTACATTTTAAAGCTTTAAGAATATTTTTGCAGTATTGTCACAATCTAAGCACACATAAGAGTTTTAATTGTTCCAGCAAAATATTTCAATGTAATGAATAAACATATTTGCAATTAAGACCCATTTGCGATGAAGATAGTCCAAGATTTTGTGCAATATTATTACTAATGTAATTTTTTATTGTTACCAGTTTGAAGTTTGTGTGATGGTGGCAACATAGACAGTTCGCTAACGGATCAATAAAGTTTCCTTATTTGAAAACCATTTTATTTACTGTAGTTTTGGGTTTGTTAAAAGAGCACCAGCTCTATTCCAGAAAGACGTAAAACAATTTTGGGCTATGATTACCCGATTAAATAAGGCCCGAGGGCCAGTTCATATGAAGATGATAATTAGTGAGTCGTGGGTTTATAAAATTTTTATTTAAATTTTAACAAGATTAATCATAATTTTCAGGTAGCGTTAAGAAAATAAAAATCGAGGCATTTCTTACACATGGATTAATTGACAAGACAATTTACAGTTGTGTTAAATGTGAGGATTGCCTGGCGGTTTTTTCTTACCCTTACAGAAAATAAAACCCACAAAGTAAAACTTTGATTTATGGGCAATAGTGATTGAACTTATGAAAAACATGATTTTTCTTTTTAATTCGTTCACCATTTTATTACTCAAAGATCACTATCCAATTTTCGTCTACTTTATATTTTATTAAGTGTAATCTACATAGCTTTAGCTTTTCATTTTAGTTTATTTCTTATATTGATTGACGACTATTTGATTGATTACTTATTTCTAAAAGTTTAATAAAGGCAACTATTCGTACTTTATAAAATGAAGACAGAAGTGTAGCCATCATAAGGAAAACGTCAGGAAAAGAAAGGCTCTTAGTTTTAGGTCATCTTCTTCTTCTTTATAAAAGTCGTCCGTTGAAAGGTTCTAGAAGCTTTTTTCGCTATATCTTTCCACTTCCTTCGGTTAGTCGCTTCTCTTAACACCACTTTTACGGGTAGATCCGTTAGAGCCGTGATATGGTTATACCAGCTGCCTGGTCTTCTGACACATAGTCTTTCGCCATTCGACCTTGACTACAACAATAAACTTCTGTAGATTATCTGACTCGCGGCAAGCGATGTAACTAAAGTATACAAGAATTCTCCGGTAAGATAATATTGCGATTATATAATTGTTACTTAACGTATTTGACTATTGACATTCTTTAATCTTTTTCATATTATATAAAAGTATGTATCTTCAAATAATGAGTTTTACATTATAATTGGTCTGAAGTTTTATGAATTGTACAAACGTGGCATGGTGATATTATATTAACATGATTGCGTCGGTTATTAGCATTTATTTAGAGAAGTATCGCTAAACCTAAAGCTTAATATTAATATTTTATTCTTGGTTTTTAGACATATGAAGATAAAGTGGTCATTTTATACATCTAATATACTAATTGTAATTAATTTAAATAAACCAACATTATGAATAAAAACTAGCAGTGTATGACAGTTTTATTTCTACTTTATATAATATTTCATGAAGTTTAGAGGTATTAAATTGTTTGAATATATTTTTACATGAAAAATTTCATGAATAACTCAGTTCGCAAAAATATCTCTAATTCTCAACAACTTACCTATCAATATTCCCTCGGCGATATTTTTTCTTCTGTTTTCAACCGATTTATCAGTCCAAAGTCTAAAAACTTTGTCTAAAGTAAGATAGATATGTTTATAAATAGGAATATAATGGTATTTGGAATTTATTTACACAGTGCATTTTCATGGTTAATGTTAGGAGAAATAATACATTTTCAATTGTGCTCGAAAATGTTTGTTTTTATAATTTTTTTTATGTATTGATATCCAATTTTTTTATATTTACTCCAATTGATTTTATGTTAGCGAAAAAATACATGTCGTGTCATGTCATCAGCCTATCAGAACCCCACTGCTGAAGAAGAAGAAGCAAGGCCTCTTTCTCACATGGAGAAGGTTTGAGCATTAATCACCACGCTTGCTCAAGACGGGTTGGTGATTTCAAACTTATAATTGTGAAACTATAAGTCCAGGTTTCCTCATGATGTTTTCTTTCACCGTATGTCAGTGATGTCTAAATAGTCTCAGAAAGTACATATGACTCCGAAAAATCACATTGGTACTTGCCAGGTTTGAACCCGCGCACTCGGCAACGAGAGGTGGACCCCTTAACCACTAGGCCATCACTGACTTTAAAAAAATACAACATAATTAGAATATGAGACTTTCGAAGTATGTTTGAAATCAGTTAATGCTATCAAATTTTACCAATTCCAATGATTGTTTAATAGACTGTAATACAATTAACATATAATCATTCGAAAATCCTTGCAACAAATATGAAAATTTCTTGGAATGAAATATAAACTTCTAGTGTTGTTATTTTCAAAAAAAAAAATCTAAAAATATTTTCTTTATTCATCTTTGTTCATTATTTAAATTACTAAAAAGGTTTAAATAAAACTCGAATCGCAATTTTAAAAATAAAATTATTTAAACCTATGGCTAAATACTGAAATAATTTTGGAATATTTCAGAGCAGTAATGGAAGTTTCATGTTTTGGTTAGATGCGATATAAATCGTCGGTATCGGATTTTTATGGACGTCCCCGGATTAACCGCATTAAAATTTTGAAGAAGTCTGGAATTAATAATAAGTGCGAAGATAATTAGGCTTTACAATGGTAATAAGTTTCAAGAAATAATTATTTGTTCATAGGTTAACGTTTTAATAACTGAAAATAATATTGCTATTAGATTCATTAGTATTTTTTTATTTGGCGTATGCCATAACAAAACCCAGTTAGAGCTTACATATATATTTTAAAATATTGGTCTTTGAAGTTCTTTATTTCTCAATATAATAAAAACAGAGTGGTAGAGCCTAGCTGTGGTCAAGTTACTACAGCTCGAACATGGGCTGGCTCGACCGGGGAAGTACCACCCTCTGACAGAAGATCGGCGTGAAGTCTTTAATGGCTGCGTTTCGTCCGGTGAATGGGAGAGCCGGTTCCCTTTCCCTTTTCCCAACCTTTCCTTATATTTCCTTATTCCCACCCCTCCCTTTTCCCTCACAAGTAAGGTGTGCAACGCATCCGCAACGTCTATGTTGTGGATGTCCATGGGCGACGGTCACTACTGACCATCAAGTGGGCCGTCTGCTCGTTTGCCACTTTTTACATAAAAAAAAACAAACAAAAAAAACATCAAAAGGTCGCCAAAACATTCCTGTTTGTTTTTTACAAAGACTTTTGGAAACTGTAACTGAATTATTTCTTTAAAGTTATTGAAGGTGTTTCCAATAAAGAAACTCTGAGTAAAACTATTATCATCAAAACATCCAAAACGTTTTTCAAAAACATCGTGACACATTCTACAAACAACTTAATTGTTGGGAATTCAAAAACAGAGCAAAATGGTTGCGTTATTCCAAGAAGTTGTTTTCTTTGAAGTCTATGGTTGCTGATTATTTATTTTTGTCTGTAACTCTATAACTTTGTATTTTGCTGATATGAATCCTGTTAATGTTTGTTTGTTCAAATATATCTATCGTAAAGTTAAATAATTTAATTTGTTTTAATTCTTTAAATTTATAAAAATGTTTTATAACACACTTTAAGTGCCTTAATGATGGTTATGTACAGATCGGTACAACGATAAATAAGAATGGTCACATGTGAACATTCAAATTTATACAAATTAAATTCTTTAAACAAAATAACGCTCAAAGTGACGTTAATAGATTTTGTTAAATTTATAATGAAAAATTATAATAATTGCTTAAATCAAGTACTCTGTAAATTAGTATTACTTCAGGTATATTTCACAAAAAAATTAACACATGAGGAGCATAACAATTGGGAATTCATTTTTTTTTCCTAATTCTTATTTGATACCGATTGTGTTTGGTTAAAATAAAGTTAGGAATACTTTCTTAAATTCTTTTTTATTCATTCTATCCAATTAAATAATAAGAGCGATGTACCTACTTAAATTATCTTTTTTATATATATTTAACATTCCAACAAAATTTTTGCTTATAAATACTTTATATCAACCGACAGTTAAAAAATAATTTTACATTGAAGAGATAGAGTAAAGCAGTATATCAAATTTTGTACAATTACCTTAATTTTTTTAAGTACTCAAGAAGCGTTTTTGCTAAATAGTAGACTTCAGCAGGACTTGGTCACCTGTGATAAATTAATCACGGCTGAGTCAACTGAGGTTTAATTGCCGCACGTCCCCTGACAATTGCGTCATCAAAGTGGTCTAACATAGATTGTATTTGCTGTGAAAACTGAGTGGATCCATATTGTGACATCCATATTGTGTGAGTTCATTGGCGCTTTTACCATTACATGATTTTACAATGAATAAAATCTCTATAACTTATTGTTTTCTAAAAAACAAAAGTGTAAATTAATGTATTGTATTCTAAATAAATATTACATACTATAGGTACATAACTTTTTTTTATATTGTTATTTTTAATCCTTTAAATAAATAAACATTATATTTTGTCCTTAAAAATTCTGTGAATTATTTTAAAATCTCAGAAATTGCGCTTTAGTTCAAAATATCCGATCCGAAATAAATGTATAACAACTGAATCTGAGGTAATTGCACAAACTGTTGTTTAACATTAATAAACATTATGATATATTTAGTCAAAAAGAGTATAGATTTTTAAGTTTTTATGATCTTAATTAAGGCAAGAACAATAGAATAGGCGGATGAAACGGAATCGTCAAATATATATTTAATTTAAATCACACTCCATGAGCTGTTATGGTATATACGTATATATACATATAATAGCTGTTGCTCTAAGGTAATTGATATCATGTAACAGTAACAGTAGTGTCAATACTACGTTTAAATAATATTCCAAATAAAATAATCATTATTACCACTGAAAAATTATATTGAATTGCCCTTTCCCTTTTCCCACCCTTACCTTTTACTCCATTTCCCACAATTTCCTCCCCCTTTTCCCCAAACAAGGGCGGCAACACATCCGCAAATCTACGTTGCGGATGCCTATGAGCGACGGTAACTACCTACCATCAAGTAGGCCGTCTGCTCGGTTGCCCCCTTTTTCCAAAAAAAAAAAAATTTGAACATCATAAAACTTTTTTTGATACGATCTCAAATCGACGTTTAGTGCACTCTTCCAGTGAGCATCACGAGAGGGGCAAACTGTTTTTGCATTTGGTTTGATTGAAACTAAACTACAGTAATAACAAAGTAATAAATTGTCATCTCTTATGGCTTGAAAACCATAATCAGCTCAGGCAACGTCCAATCAAAACAGCACTCAAGATTTTTACCCTCCCCTATACGAATTTAATCTTTAAGAACATTGGAATTTCATGAACAGAGCAAATTTTTCAAAGCTCACAAAATACATACACACTTGAACAATTTATTAATGTATGATAAAATATTGTCAATTTTAATTACCTCAACAGATAATCGATAATCGATATTTGTCCAAAACTCGTATTTTTGCCTAAAACACAAAAAATAGGTCGTTGATTACGTTCCAAGAATTGTGAAATTTTTGCAAGTGAAATTTTTGCTGATGTTGCCTTTGAAATATATTATGATTAAAGCTTTGTTTACTTCCGTAATCATACCATTTATATAAAATAGTTCTGCATATTATCCATGCTCGAAACTTGTTTGTTTTCATAATAAATTGTTATGCTATTGTTGATATTCTCTTTTTGATTATGTTTATTCATAGCAAGTGTTTTACTTCGTCAGTGTTTAGATTGTCATTATTAATATGAAAAAAATATTTTTAATATATATTTCATTTGTATAATTGTTTTTCTTCTTCTGTTAACAGTTACTCTATATATGTCTTTGCTATCGAATAGGAATAAATAGAAACGTTTATAAAACCTCATTAAAATAAACTGTCCTTTAAATCTGGTTATCATTTAATTTGTTTATTTTTTGTTTAGTTAGTTCGTTTTCTATATTAATTATTACCTGTTCCTCATTTATGACATTTCAAACTGAAATTTTCATATTAATATGAAGTAACTATATTCGTGTTCGATTCAATATCACTTAAGTTTTACTTTTACAAATATATTTTGACACGGATGGCAATACAATGGGTGGAACAAAAGATGAAGGTTCACTTTCGGTAAAATCAATGAAAGCATTAGCGAAGATCTCAACCAATTCCTTTGAAGCCGGTCACGAGGATAATGCGGAGTCGACCTTTGTAACGCGATCCGAGAACCACTTTATACTATTCCATAGACCTTATAAGATTTCAAAGTGATATATTTATGAAAAGATCTCGGCTTAAAATGTATGTAAATGTACACACAACCAATATATAATATAGACTTATTTTAAGCTTCATTCAGAATTCATTTTAAGCTTAAATACGTACAAAGTTACAATCCTATGAAAGTACCCCGGACTAAAATGAAAGATTGTTGTATCGGGGCTTTAAAAACATTAATTTATCATGTTGAAGTTTCATAAGAAACAGATTAATAAGACTGTCAGAGGAGGTCTGGAGTTTTGTAAGGGGCGGTCGGGGTTAATGTGGGGCTGATGCTGTAAGATTGACCTCTGCGACGTGATGGGTGGGAGCTTAAATTAGAAAATTCGCTATTTTAACGTTATTTATACATCTCTTTCTTTAGAAATTTTTGTTACATTTTTATGATTGTTCAAGATACATATAGTTCTTACTATTAAATAGATATTTATTATTTCAAATTTAAGTAGTTTCTGTTTTAGAAATAATTTTACCTTATAAATATTTTAATTAAAATGCTGAAATATCCCGTAGTAAAATTATAAAATAACGTCCAATACACTGTAAGTAAATCACTGCACGGACTTTATTAGTATTTCGTAAGAAGTGTTTGCTATTACTCCTTTTTTACTTAGATGAGGTAAATTAATTTTATATTATCTTAATGTAGTAATTTGCGCTTAAACTATACCTAAATAGTTTCGTATATAGGCGGGAGGTTTTCAAGGTATCAGTTGTAAGTGATATGGATATTTTATTTTTTAAATCATGAATAGTTTAAAGTAAAAAAAATGTAATAATGTTTTGTAAGAAAGGAATTATTAAAAAGAATGTTGACATATGTACCTGGTACTCGTTTATCATTTGTATGGATATAGAACAAATGAACTGACGAAAGAGATCCTGGAAAAACATTGAGTTATTTTGTGATGCCTTAATAAGATTAGTATTTCAACGAGAAAAGAAGATCTGCTCAACTATGTTTCTTTTGGCTAACATTTATTTGAATGTTTGTTTGTTTTTAGAGTTCCTTTCGGTGACCCTAAATCTTTCCATTCTCTTTTAATCTAATCTAATCCCATTCCATATTTTCCTTCCTCAATTGGCAGTCTCAAGCTATAAAGCTAATAATAACTTTTAGAGATACTGACATCTGCTCTTAAAAGTTTCGTCAAAATCCATGCGGTCATTTATAAAACAAATCAGTATCAACCAAATCTAGTTGTTTATAAGATATGTAAAACTTATTTTATAGACTTAGATATACATATATACTCATATACGTATATTTAGAAGCTGAATTTGAATAAAATTATGGATGAGTCATGATGCTGGCATCAATTACATAATCGAATTGGTGATTGGCAGACCTACAAATCTGCATGCCCGTCCTTCGTGTATCAATCTGTCTATATCTGTGTGAGCTTCATGTATGGCACATAATGGATGAGTCAATTAGGAGTTATTTGTGACATATACTGCACAAAACCCTTTCCATGATTCCAACAATAAAGTAAAAATTCCCTTATCATTATATGTTAACATAATGTGGCAGGCAAAATTTATTTTAGTATATTCTTGTAAAGATTGATAGGAACTTAGTCTTTTAAATTCCATTCTCGAATTATTACAATTTAAAAATTTGTATGTTACGCCGTTTTGCAATATTTTACACAATTTCAATTAATAACTCGAAGGTTCTTAATTGCTAATCTGCTAAGAATGTTTTAGTGTACAAACGTTACGTTGAATCATCACGATGGCAAAATCCAGTCGAGATTGACGATAAAAAAATAAGTTGAAATGGGAAAACTTCTATTCGTTTATGGAAATGTTAGGATCATGCTTATCTTGAACTACTTTTGAGTTCTCGCTCGTTTACACGGGAGTTGAACTTGGTAATGAAGTGGGTTTTCGCAAGTTAGGGATAATTTTTGCTTTTCGCTTTACTGTGGTAAGGGGCTATCCATAAAGTACGTCACACGTAAAGGGGGGGGGAGGGGGTCGACAAAGTGTGACATGGTGTGACAAGGGGTGGGAGGGCTCCTAAGTTTCGTGACATCACATTTCAAAATCTAGAGGTACTAATCGCGTAATTTGAAATATTAATTAAACTAAAAAATATGTCCAACTCTATCTTTAGGGCAATACGGTTTAAATTGTTTTGTTGACAAGTTCATAGCCGCTTCTGACACGTGCCGATCGCCGACGAGCCCTTTGACTAATGCCGCCAAATGCACCGCACCTCGCGTAGGTAATGTTTTTGTTTTTATATTTTCATTCGACAATTTGCTTTCGCTGAGGGAACGACGTCGTTTTTTTAGTTGTGCTATTTTGTGGATATAAACATAGTTTAATAAATCAAGTTCAAAATGAACAAAAAAATAGATTTAGGTAATCTTTACCGTAAATTATACGAAACATACAGTGCGACTTACGCTGATAAAAAAAAACAGCATATACAGGAAGAAGTTAATACCTTATGGAAAATTTTGAAAAGTAGTGACAATATCGAAGGTGATGTGGAATTGAAAATCAAAGAGCTGCAGATACAAATGACGAAAAAAAAAGCGACACTAATGAATTTTTTTTCGAAAATTCCTTCGGCGTCAATATCACGAATAAAACTAGAGCGGGAAAAGGAGGGAAAAGTACAAGTAAGTTATTACGAATTTAATTACAATCCTTAATTATCACGCTCAGGAGTCAAAGATGGACGCGGACTTGAATCACATCGCACGCGCCGCATTAGGTACTAATAATTATTTAAGACTAGCTTTCCGCTCGTAGTTTTGCCCGCGTGTACTACGATTATGTGTTTGTTTTTACACCTACGGTTTCATAGGACTTCATACAAGTAATTCTAATATGGTGCGGTTCAAGACCGCGGTATAAAAAGTAACGATATAATAATATTAATTGGAATTTTATTACAATATAACATATAATTTGCAGGGAAATACTAACGAAGGTCAGACAGCACTACCAGAAGACACTGATATGGTTAATATACCGTCAAGTGAAAGTCAGCTTCAAACAATACCTAAACCAACGCCTAGTCAGAGTGCTTCACGGAATAAAATTGTAGTTTTAGAATCTGAACTCAATAGCTTGTTATTAGCACGCGATACTGGTATAGCCTCAAATGAAGCAATAAAAAAAATCTCAACTTTAAAGAAAAATATTCAGCAGGAAAAAAAATATATTAAAGCGAAAGATTAGCGCAGCAGAAAGACAGAAAAAAAGTCGTGATTTTAAAAAACAAAAAATTGTAGAACTTTGCGAAAAAAAAAAAATGCCGATTTAGCCGCAACACTAAAACTTCGAGATACTTTTGGGCGGCCTAGAATAGAAGAAACACAATCCGGTTTACTTGGAGTCATAAAGGACCTTGCAGTTTTTGGTGGCGCAGCTGATGATCGACGTCGCACTGAAGCTATAAGGTGCTGTAAAACATTAGACGACTTACAAGCCGAACTTTGTAAACTGGGATATACTATCAGTCGATCAGGGTTATACTTGAGACTTCTGCCCAGACGAGTCAATACAGAGGAAGGAAAAAGACATGTCGTAACTGTTCCTGTCAAACTATGCAAACCCGACTCTACGCTACATATAAAACATCAAGATGGTCCATTTTGTACTGCGACGATAAGAAACCTTGAATCGTTAGCTTCAATTTTGGGCCCTGAACAAGTTTTCTTTTTATCGATGGATGACAAAGCACGCGTGCCATTAGGTATTACAGCAGCAAACGCTCAAGCACCAATATTAATGCACCTTGATTATCGTGTAAAATTACCGGATCATGATTTCGTGGTTGCGGAAAAACATAAACTTATTCCCTCTGTTTATGCAGGTATTGTAGTAAAGAAAGATGGTGAAGGAAAACCTGAAGCTGTGACACATTCCGGGCCTACATATGTAGCAATTCGCAGTGGAAAGCATTCGTCCTCTAATGCAGAGACTCATGCCACAGATATACACAAACTTACTGAAATATCGGCCTTCGAGAACTTCATGAAAACTCGAGAAGGTTTTGTAAAACCCGTATTTATTTTTACTTGCGATGGTGGTCCCGACGAAAATCCAAGATACGAGCGAGTTATAATTTCAGCTATACAACATTTTAAAGATTTTGATTTGGATGCTGTTTACATTGCCACAAATGCCCCAGGAAGAAGTGCTTTTAACAGAGTAGAACGACGAATGGCACCTCTTAGTCGTGAACTTACTGGTGTTGTATTAAAACACGATAATTTCGGTTCACATCTCGATTCCAGTAATAAAACTACTGACCTGGACTTGGAAAAAAGAAACTTTGAGAGTGCAGGCACAGTACTGAGTAATATTTGGAGCCAATTGGTCATTGATGGATATCCTGTGGTTGCCAAATATATTATGCCTACAGAAACTAGACTGGATGTTGAACAGGCTAAGGCATTGAAACGTGATGCGATTTGGTACGCAAAGCATGTCCGGGAATCACAATATTTACTGCAAATAGTAAAATGTGAAGTGGTTTCGTGCTGTGGTGTGCAACGATCTAGTCTTCGGCGACTACTACGAGAGGGTTTTTTGCCACCACCTGTTTTAATTAAACAGACGTCAAGCGGGTACATAACAACAGAAAAGGATGATATCGAAAGTAAATTCGCTCCACTGTTACTTCAATTATCTTTAAAACTGAGTGCGTCATCACATTTAAAGCAAGTACCGTATGATAGTTACTGCCCTAGTATTGAGGGATACTTGTGTAAGCGATCATGCGGCTTCTGTGGTCTATATTTTGCATCATATAAAGCCACTAACCTACACAAACAACTTCATAAGATTAAGATTCCCATTGCAAAGATACGCCCTCAAAGAATAGCAGCTAGACGTGCCAGAGAAATTCTTTGCTTGGATATTAATGATGATGCCTTATGGTTGGATGAAAAAGATGTTGACACCACAAATGTTCCTGACGTGAAAAACGAAGTGAACTGTGAAGTGACTGCCATGCCAGTCATAAATAATTTAAAGGACTGGGTTCAAAGTCCATGGACTGAAGTTGATTGAGTTTCTTTTTCTTTATATTCATTACTTTATTTTTTGTTATTGTTTCAAATATTTGATTTCATAAAAAAGTACTTAATTTAAATGGAAATAAAACTAATGTCGGAACTGCTGTTTTAATTTAATAATTTTTCGATTTTGAATTGCAAAACATGTGACGTCACACTAGGGAGGGGGGGGTCTCAGAAATGTGACCACCTGTGACAAGGACGGGGGAGGGCTCAAAAACTCATGAAATTAGTGTGACGTACTTTATGGATGGCCCCTAAATTGTATAATAGTTTCTTATTAGGAATTTTAAGGTATACCAATCAAGGTCCTTAAAGTTTAATTATTTTAGCTGAGAATCGTGTTGTGAACTTCAGTATTCAAATAAAACTATAAAAATAATCTTAGATTCTGATTAAGTGCTTTTAGTTCTAAACAATGATTTACAATAATTTTTTTTGAAGATAAATTATTAATAATATGAGAAGTGAAATAACTGAAATAAAATTATTGAATGAAATCTTTTCAGACCTTTTAGTTCTAGTAAAATTAATTATTTTTAGTGATCTACTTGTGATCACAAAAAATATATTTATATGAATTGTTTTCGCACTACTTGAGCACTTTGCGGATGGAAGATACAGTATCCTAAATTCAAGACGGTCATCTAAAATTGCTTTCTTAAAATACTATTTTGTTGAAATAAATAAAAAGATAAAATATAAATTGTATATAAAATTATTAATACCCTTTATTTGAGATATGAAAGGGAAATATGTAAAGAATTTTTTCCCAATTTGTATGAGACCGATCAATAAGGTATTCCTATTATATAATTCACTTCATTTATTCGAAAGCTACTTTAAGCTAATTTTGAATATGAAATTTAATTGGATACGAATATAAATGACCGAACCTTCCAAAGAGTATTGGATTTCTCCTTTGAATATAGTAAGAAATGTTTGTATTTAACATTATGAGTCATTTTTAGAACCCTCCTACTTGGAATCAGATAAATAATGAATGAAATTTTGTATATTGCTTATAGACCTTCTCATTATATTTCAAATCAAATTCATTATTTCCAATTCCATGAAAGCATTAATAATTTACCTTAAACTGATCCTATTTTACTTAACGTTTTTCACGAAATCACAAAACAGATTGTGTTTATTGAAATTGTTATATAAAGTTCTTCTCAAAACAATTCAAAAAGAGAAAATCATAATTATAAATTTAAAATAATATACATTAAAAGATTACTAAAAAATAAATAATAAATTTAATTATATTATAACTATAATTTATCCATTATAAATATAGAGATCATTTATTTCGTGAACCGCAGAACATAAAATGTTTACAATTATATGATAGAGATGTATAATAATGTAGAAAATAATTATTAAAGGGAAACTCTATAGTATGAACAGTATGAACCAAACAGAACTCGAAACAAACCAAAAAGTAAGTTGTAATCAAGATTTCGTTAAACAGGGTATTACCATTTAAATATTTCACCTAAACACCTCTATATAGCCAAATTCTCGTCCGTTTATCGTCCGCCTCCCGGGACACTTCGGGAATTATCTTCCATATCACACCCGCTTTGAATACATATTTAGCCCGGCCTTTATGAGATCAAAATCTCGCTATTGTTTCTATTAAACTCAGATCCAAACTGTTTCGCCGATATTGGAATAATATAACATACTGAGCGGAAATGTTTATACAATGTACAGATACTTTTTGTTTTCTTGATATTGCGGTTTATTTTAAATTTTGCTTTTTTTAAATTGCAGTTTATATTAAAAAAATTGTTTTCAAAATATTTGTTTTTCGAAACATTAAAAAGTGATACATAAAAATTGTAATCAGATCTGTTTGATGCTCAAGCTAGATTCACGTAGTCGCCAAATGTTTACACTTTCGCCTGTTTCAATGATGTCATTTGTTGTAAAATAATCTTTCTGTTCTGCGCCATGAGAACGAGATGAGTGACCGAGAGTATGTGGCACATAACTTTGCATTGAGTATGTGGCACATAACAGAGCGATGCAGTATGTCTTGTGGACAAAATTTTTTAAATTGCGCCCGTTTGAATACGTGCCTCTATAGGTGACTGTGTTCACAATACCGAATAATATTTATGAGAAATTGCTTTTAGAGATTTATAAGATAAATGTTATATTTTTTGGGACTTCGTGTTTGTTATTCATGAATTCCATTTAAAAAATTGTCCCGGAAATGAGAACATAAGCCAATGTTTGAAATGGGCTAGTATTGCTTTTAAGTGTATAGAAATTTAATACTCCTAATTGAAATTAAAATGAAACTTTGGAAAGACTTCATGACTGTTCTAATTCCCAAAATGTGGTTGTAATTTATCTCTCAAATAAAAAAAATACAATAACATCCTGTAATTTACTGGAAGTATGAGCTACGATACTATATATTACAAAGTAGCAGATACAGCCTTCAAGATAATGTTACAATCATTAAGAAATTAAAAGACAAATTATTTTTGTTTAAAAACTTGAATTTTTAAACTGATTAAATTTTAAAAAACGATTTAATTGTATATTGTATAAAGTTTTATAAGTATAATTATAAAATATCCATTGAGAACACAACTTTATTCTGAATTCGAAGCTACGTTCCGTAGCGACGTTCAACTATTCACATCCTGAGGTAGAAAGACGGATTTTAGTCTTAACGGAGTAGTTTACTCAAGTAAGGCGTTTAATATAAGGGAAATTTTAAAATATTCCACTATCTCAATATTAAAATACATACACACCTCAACTTTGAAGTAAATAATATAAACTGTAAAAATATCGACAAAGTCACTAAAATCATCGAAGTGGACCGGCATGTTAGTAGTCGTAGCATCGCCCAGGAATTTAAGATCGACCACAAAACAGTTTTAAACCATTTGCACAAAGCTGGGTTTAAAAAAAAGCTTGATGTTTGGGTGCCACACCAATTAACACTAAAAAACATGATGGATCGAATCTCCATCTGCGAAGCCTTGGCCAAACCTAATGAAATCGACCCATTTCTTAAACGGATGGTGACTGGGGATGAGAAATGGGTCACATATGACAACATTATGCGAAAGCGATCGTGGTCAAAGCGCGGTGAAGCAGCTCAGACGGTGGCCAAACCGGGACTAACGGCCAGGAAGGTTCTGTTTTGCGTTTAGTGGGATTGGAAAGGAATCATTTATTACATCATGGAAAGGAATCATTTATTACATCATATAATCATGAAAAAGATTTTCTCTTAAAATATTAAAAATTCAGAATGAGTCACATAATATTTATAACAAAATTTTGGAAGAAGTCGTCGAGGCACCATCATTTATGGATAGCACAGTAAGTAACACTTTTGTAGTAAATTTATAGTAGTAAATGTTTTTGTCGAAGGCAATATCAATTAAATATGACCATATTTTGTTAACTATCTAGCTTCAGAAAATATTTTAAATGCATTTAAAGGTCTAATCTTCTTTTTTAAACACTGTTTACGTGACGTCATACTTTGTATACACAGACACGTATAAAATATAATTTTCCTTTTATGAATAAAAATACTTTTCCAATTTAAAATATTAAAAAAAGAAGATTTGATTCAGGTATGACTGTTATCTTTTCACTACAAGGAAACCCTAGATTATTACAATCATCAGATTATGAGTTCTGAGAGTCGATCGTAAAATCTGTTGTAAAGAAAATCTTTGATAAAGCCAAGTCTCTTGTAAATTATACTACGCTAGCACTGCTTTAAGATGTCAGAATCACTTTCACCTATTATGGATTTTCCTAACACACTTTGTCGTTAAAGAAATTTATGACTTAACGTTGTTTGCGTATATAACATTGGCAAAGGTAAATTTGGCATGAAAGTGACTGATAATAAATCTTTAGTGTTGTTTCATATTCTAAGTCTCGTAATTTTATAGCTTTTGTGTTAATAAATTTAATAACAAGACAAGAGAACGTCACATCCATTTACATTACCCTTATAAAGTTAATAAACGAAACAGACCGATAGACATCTTGAATCAAAAATATTTCAGATTTTTATGTAAACATAAAAATCAGAAATAATTTTTCCGTTTGTTCGTATCAAATTTATATACTCATACGAAATAAAACAACTTTTTGAAATTCTGTACAAGTATACAAGTAAACAACACGCTACAAATAGTTTTATAAAGAGTTAAGTGTCTATTAATTATTATTAAATATTACGCGTTTAATTAAGTAAATGTCACTCACTAATATTATTAACTGAAGCCGTAATTTACGAGGTAAAATTGAGTGCGAAAGGTTCAAAATCACTTTTCTCATAATCGTCCTTGACCTCAACAACTCCATAGATTTAATCTTCAGATAACTAGCAAAACCAATCTTTGTACATAGTTTTCAAAGCAATATTGAGCTTGAGAATGAACAATGAAAACTTGAGTACCGATAAGGAGCTGGCAACAACAACTGTCAACTACATTTCTTAACAAACAATACTATAGTAAGCTACTTTCAAAGCTCCAAAGCGAAATGTTATATGGCATGTTCTTTATACAGAGTGGATGCTTTTATAATGTAGAAAAATATATGACGTCAAAACACAATGACCTTCCATGACCAAATCATGATATGACGTAAATACAACAAAATATTGGATAAGCGGTACTTAAAATTTACATTGAATCATATTAATAATGTACTAGCTGAACGAGTAATTACCAAGCTTATAAATGAAATTTTGTATGCTAATTAACTAAATACAATTAAGGGAGTGAAGCTAAGATTTCCAGTGCCCCGTGTGCCACTTTTGAGATATAGATAATATGGAAGAGATTAATACTGTTTGAGTATTAAGATACTCTTCTTTTCTTATTGTAATTTTATATTATTATTACAAATCATAATTCTTACAGAACCATTTCAGTTATTTATACATATACTTTGAACCAATTATAAAAAGTAATGAAAATTTTAAATTGATTTTCATGCTTATATATTTTTTATAACCATATTGTTTTCTTGATAAGCTTGAGCATACTTTTTAGAATAAAATTGTTTCAACAAATCGTTTCCAGTGTAGCAAATCCGTTGTTAATTAAATACCAAGCTAGGTTGGAGCAGGTGGCAAGAAGGCTCGCGATAACGTGTGGCTGCTGTGTTTCAGTTCTGGTTTTTGAGGTAAACCTTACTAATGTGACTTGGTATTATTTTTATAAAGCATAATTTATGGTGGATTAAGAAATTGTTATGTTTTCTTTGTATTTCTGTGGCTACATAATCGTTTTAATATAAAAGATGTTCATACTACTTATTGATGCTGAGGTTTCAACTCAAGAAACGATACTTATTGTATAATTTACAATGGCAAGTCACTTCAGTACCTCGTTATAATTTTACAGAGTTTCAAATAAAAAAGTGATAATGAAATAATAACATGTAATATATAAAGTTGGTTTTAAATTCAATATTGTATTTTGGATGTGATCATGGATTGCATTCATATAAAGTAATACAGAAATGAAACTAGGCAGTTGTTCGTAGTATGATATAAAAAGTATATTATTGAACTTTATGAAGTTAAGTTAGTTAAATAAATACCATACTTTTTAAGATAATAAAATGTCTGGAATTGTACAGAATGTTTCATTTAGTAATCAATTTTAGTTTAGTTTAGAAATGCTTTAATAGACAATTGAATTCTTCCCTGTTCGGACATTTACAAATTTATAAATCATTACGGATCTCTCACCTTCCTCTATAATATCGTAATATTGTTGGTATAACTGGAAATGTAAATAATTCAAATGAAATACAATCTTCCTACAAAATATAAAGACCCACAAAAAAAATTGAACTCCAAAGATACTATTGCATTACTGGAACTCGGAAAGGAATTTAAAATTATCTTGCAGGATACAGTATAGTAAACATCACAATCATGTAAAGTCAAAATTACTTTGACTTCAATGGTAATGTCACACAAAATAGCTTACTAAATAACTGATATTTTTATTATTTATTCTATTGATTATAAGGATTCTTTGGGAACACCAACCATTAAAATACAATTGAAAAGGTATGATTTTAGATAATTTATATAAAATTTTCTGGTTTATGAAAAAGAGTAATAAGTATTTCGGTATCACAAATACCGTAGACATTATATTTATGTACCTATTTTGAACGTCTATACAATGAAGTACTTTTTAAACATTGCAGAGCTAACCAACGATATTTTTTGTTATATTAAATATACTAATATACTATTCCTTTGTCATATAGTATGTGCTTATACAAGAAACCATTTCAAGTGAAAATCCAATTGTTTCTGCTCATACACGTCATGTTTTATACGAGTATATGGTAAACAAACCATATAATAGAAAACAAATATTTTGTGCTTCAATATATTTATTTAACCAAGGCAAACTTTCTGGTTCTATTTTTACATAATATATAGTTATAGTTTGAGGATATTTTTATTCAAAGTCTTAAGTTTTTAGTTGCTTAAGGGTTTAGAAACCAAAAAAAAAAACTTATAATATTATTATTGTTTATTAAGAATAATAATAATAATTATTGTATATTTTTATAGAAGTATCTAATGAGAAGGTAAACTACTAGCTGGTCCATCTAGTGGTAAGTGGTTACGCCCATAGACATTCTGTTAAAATCCTCTTACTATCTTTTATAGACGATTTGGGTAAAGAGAAGATGTGGGAAAACTAAAGGGCATAACCCTTATAATTTATAAATAAAAAGATTATAGATTAAAGGTTAAAAATATTTTGTTGCTCAACTATTTTTAAACTTTTATACATTAAACTATATTGAATTGCAAATGCACTTTTGTTATTAAAATGATATTAAATTGAACATCTATAAAAAAAAAATCATATATGACATTTCTCAGAAATATCCAAAGCCAAGCTTTAACAAGTTTTAAACAACTAAGGGCTTATTTCGCAGCTCGCAATAAAAACTATGACATCAGTTATATATATACGTTTATTATAAAACACGCTCTTACAATTCTTTTATTACTCTCATAATGTTACTTTTAAAAATGTTTCTATGAAAGTTCCGTATTGCGGTATCATACATTGCGTCTGTTGATACTTTGTAAATTTTTATTTTCTTTGTTATTTGTTTTTATTTTTGAGTTGAAAGTATTCGAATTACTTTTGTTAAATTTAAAATTAAATATGTACGTATAGACAAAAGTATCCGGTGAGGTTTTATTATGTGAAAAGAATAAAATTAGCGAGGACGTTAAAATGAAAAACAATTGTTAATTTTCAATAAAATCCATTTTTCGCTCTTAATATTGATAGAACAAATCGATTACGAAATTATCAAATCCTGTTATATAAAATTGTCAAATTAGATTATCCTCAAGTCATTTCTTCTTTTCTCAGCGTTAATCGCGTCTTGTGACGGGGTCCGCTTTCCTGCTGTTCTTCTTCCACTTCGCTCTATCACGGAAATCTTCCTCATCCAGATCGCAGTTATACATGTCATTCGTGACAACGCTCAAACAACTTCCCCTTCCTCGCTTCCCCTTCCTCGCTTGCCAGGTGAAGTGCAGTTAAGCGTTCTTTTGCCTATGTATTGAGGTGGTCTTATTTTAACATGCCCACACCATCGTAGTCGGTTTTCTTGTAGTTTGTCAGCGATGTCGCATATCTCGAGGCTACCACGCACGTACACGTTGCGGATCTTGTCGAGCCTCGTCACTCCGCACATCCAGCTTAACATTTTCATCTCCGTCACACGAATGGAATCAACATTTTTTTATTACATCCTCAAGTAATGATTTGCTAAAATTCTAAAAATAAGTTATAAGTTAAAAGCACCAATATTTAATTAATTTGTTTATCAATTTCGTTTTCTCTAATATAATGACTGAGTTAAAGTGAAAATTGTTAAGTTTTTAAAGAGGTTTTATGTTTTTCTCAAGTTCTAAGAAAAAAAAATATTACAGGTATTTTACTTATTAATAATTTTAAGCATATTATCTTATTTGTTTTAAATAACATTAGAAATTAGAAGGAAGAAGAATTCTTTTTTGTTAGTTAGTTGGACGCAACTAAAATAGTCCGCTGTTTGTCAGTGGCTCCACTGTTCTTTTTTTTTTCTTCAATCTGTCAATGCCGGTTGCATCAATTTCTAAAGATAAAAGAAATTAAGTTACTTTATTTAACGAAAATACGTTTTAATCATTAATCACAACCACGAATTGCTATCAAAGAAATAATTTTATTCCATTTAATTTGTATTTATAATATAAGGTTGGGGAAAAAGAAATCCATTATTTTTACGTGAACTTCAAGACTTTATTTGACATGTTTTGCATTGTCCGATTTAGGTCAAATATGCACCATTTTGTTCTATAATTTGTTGCCATTTTAATGGTAGCTTCATTATGCCTCTCTCATAAAAGTCTTGGTCCTTATTAGCGAAAAACTCCAGCAATTGATTTTCACACTCTTCTCTTGATGCCAATTTCTTATCACTAAAAAAGTTTTGCAATGCAAGAAAAAGATGGTAATCGCTTGGTGCGAGGTCCGAACTGTATGGTGGATGCATCAAAACTTCCCAACCAAGCTCCTGGAGTTTCTGACGAGTCACTATAGAAGTGTGTGGCCTGGCGTTGTCCTGATGGAACACGACACCTCTTCTGTTGGCCAATTCTGGCCGTTTCTGGTCAATTGCTCGCTTCAGTCGGTCCAGTTGTTGACAATAGATGTCTGAATTTAATGTTTGGCCATATTCGTTTATCCAAATATTGCTTTATATCGTAGTGATTTATTACTTCTATACTAATATACATCAAGTATAAATGTAATCTAAACGAAGTGTATACAATTAAGGTCAAGCAGAGGTCAGCCGAGATCGGCTCAACCCTCGTTCATTTATCGTAAATAAATCTTGTTAAAGTGAATTTGTAAATTGAACACGTGATGTGAACTTTGATGAGAAGTAAATTCAATGAGTAAGGTTTTTTTATTATTCTTTATTGCTCAAAAAAAATGTACAGAGGGCGAACTTAACGCTATAATAGCATTTTTTGCCAGCCAACCCAGAATAGTGTAGGAAAGTAGTGAGTAGGATGTGCACAGAAGTTAAAGAAAAATTTAAAATATATCGTCATCAGCCTATCAGCGCCCACTGCTGAGCAAGGCCTCTTTCTCACATGGAGAGGGTTTGAGCATTAATCACCACGCTTGCTCAAGACGGGTTGGTGATTTCAAACTTATAATTGTGAAACTATAAGTCCAGGTTTCCTCACGATGTTTTCCTTCACCGTATGTCAGTGGTGTCTAAATACTCTCAGAAAGTACATATGACTCCGACTATATAAAATATGTACATACTATAAAAGACATTAATATACATATATATAATATACATAAATATGCACAAAAATATACATATACAAGTACATAAATATGTATTTAACATATATACAAAAATATGAATCCAATTATGATAGTAGTATAGACAAAAAAACATCACATAGTGTTGACAGACGACAGATAAAATTCTTTTACTTGGCGCTTGAAGGAATCACGCGAAGGGGCTCTACGAATAGAATCAGGCAAAGTGTTCCAAAGCTGGGCTGCAACTAGAGAGAAAGAGTTGGAAACAAAGCCAGATTTATGGGAAGGTATGAAATGGGTAAAGAATTGAGAAGATCGTAGGGGCTTATTATGAGTAGAGGAAAGAAGAGAAAATTTAGAGGATAAGTAAGTGGGAGCATTACGGTCGGTAAGAATAGAGTAGAGAAGACATAGAAGCCGAGTATATCTACGTTCCCGTATAGGAAGACAATGTAACTGTTACCTAAAACGACAAAGTGGTCGAATTTGCGTAAGCTAGAGATAAAGCGAATTCCAGTGTTAAGGAGACAATTAAGTTTATGCAGGTATTCTTCCGACAGATCTAGATAACAGGAGTCACCGTAATCAAGAATTGGAACCAAGAGGGTAGTAGCAAGCTGGATTTTAGTTTCCATAGGCAAAACATTTTTTAAACGCATCATGGAATGCATAGTGGCGTAACACCTACGAGAAACTTCTTTAATATGTTCCCCCAAACTGAGTTTACTATCAATGATAATGCCGAGGTCTTTAACACTACTGCTGAACTCTATCGTAGGCTGGGCAGAGTCGGAACATCTAACCTAGCTAACTGTCTCCTACTGCCATGGTTTAATTCAGCGTTACTTTTGATCCTTCATTGATGGCAAAATTTATCAAAAAACAAGGATTAAAAGGCAAAAGACCGGTCGTGGAGATCCTGGGGGAGGCCTATGTCCTGCAGTGGACGTCTTTCGGCTGAATTAATGAAAAAAAAGGCTTAATAATGTATACTTTTCTGGACGTACTTTTTCTAAACGATGTCTAAGATATTGTTGAATGGTAGAATTAGTTCTCCAAGTCGCGTGCCAAGCGTTTGCCAGTCTTTATGACTTCATGCCCGTGCTAAGACTATGTAATAGTATCGAGTAAGAACATGAATATAGGCACACGTTGGCATGCATCGATTGTTGTAAGTATTTTATAGCAATGGATGGGTTCAGATAAAAAGTAATGTAATGTAATTTGTTACAAAATGTAGATTCCATATCCTCTTATTCATTTTTCTTCTCCTTCTGACTCCTAATGACCCGTTTTCCTATAGCATACGAGCCATGAATATGTTACGTAATACCCTAGTTAAATCATTCAAAATAGTGTATTTTGTACTTGACTGTCAGCGGTTTTCCTATATTATAACAGTTTTAGTTTTAAGTTTTGGATCTTTTCACAATAAACTATTATATGACCTAAACTTTTTGTCTATTATTATAAAATAACATTAATACATCGTAATAACATAGAAAGTAAAACTATGCTTTAATAGCTGCTTTCCCTGTTTATAATATTACACAAGAGGATAAATTTTATATACTCCGAAGATATTAAAGGGATTGAAATAAGTTGCTCTTTTTTAAGAACGTTTATCTAGAGTGTGCTTAGTTTGATTTGCGAAGGACTTTGGAATTCAATATAATCGAGCTCAATCGAGCATCCAATCTTACAGAATACAAATCTTTAATAGTTCTACATAGATAACTTAGCTTGAAGCCGTCCTTAATCTTTGTATTATAAGAAAACAAATTATCTCATTGTAATGAAATCACTTTTACTAATCTACTCGAACAATTGGGACAATGTAGCAAGATGGCTCCATTTTCTTCCACGTAAATTATGCCGTATAAAAACAATAAATTTGGGAAAAAAATCCGTGTCGGATGAGGATTTGTTCAGTGAAATTATGAAACTAATTTTCGTTCCACAGCTGAGCTAAAAAGGAAACTTGCAATTTAATTTTTTTTTAAAGTATTAATTACTATAAAGTGTGTAAGTAATATTAATAAGTAATATCTGTTATGATATATAATAATATAGAGGCAATTTATATGGAACTTATAATTTATGTTCGTTTTATAGTTTAAATTTTGATTTGTTTAGGAGATTTACAAATCAAAAGAAGAAAATCATAAAAAGTAATGTTAAATTCATATCCATTGCAGTCCAGTCAGTTACATATTCCAATTAAAAAGGGAATGAGGTTAAGTGTTTTCCCATTTCCGAAGGAAAAATACCAATTTGGAATAGAAATTTCTTTATCTTAGGTTGACGGTTGATGATGTAGCGTAAAATGGAGTTGTTGTGATTCTAAGCACTATTTATTTTTCAACTGTAATGAAATGTAATTTCAATCTTATTTGAACCTATCTTTATATTAGTCATTTATTATTTAGAACGCTTGTTTTAAAACGCTTGACTCATAGAAGATGAAATAAAAAGTAATCAATTGTTTCTGTGAAATATGTATAATATGTATAAACATGGTTTTTTTTACGGAAATGTGTTTTTTTAAAGTTATGCTTATGTTTGATATTACATTTTTTTTTTATACAAAATTATTTTTTTCATTTAGATTATATGTATAAAAGAAATAAACTATTGGCAATATTTTCATCACTGCTATAGTAATAATTATGTAAGTTTTTTTTTATTGAATCCAACACGGGTTGCAGGCATTATGTATAAGTTTTTTTAATTTAAAACCATATATATATAAAGCTCGGAGTTTCACTGCGTGATCAAATCAGGAATGAGGAGATCCGCAGAAGAACGGGAGTCACCGACATAGCTCGAAGAATTGCAGTACTTAAGTGGCAGTGGGCAGGGCACATCGCTCGTAGAACCGATGCCCGATGGGGCCAACGGGTTCTTGAGTGGCGACCACGAGCCGGAAGACGCAGTGTGGGTAGGCCCCCAACAAGGTGGTCCGACGATCTGGTGAAGGTCGCGGGAATCCGCTGGATGCGGGTGGCACAAGACCGGTCGTCGTGGAGATCCTTGGGGGAGGCCTATGTCCTGCAGTGGACGTCTTTTGGCTGATGATGATGATGATGATGATTGCATACTATAATTGGCAATTGACTATGGCATACACGTTGCTAATAGAATCAATCTCAAATGCATAGAATTGTTTGGAAGAGAAACCTTGGGGTGAACTACAGGGCTTCCTGCAATAATGGTACGGCATTATTACCTAATATTCAGAAAACTCGTGAGGGATGAACGCAAAATAAATATTACTACATTTGAATAGCTATCAAATATTTATTTATTCGTTAATGGAAATTAATATTGCTTATGTAATTTCAGTAAAACCTGGTCTTATTTTCTCTTTTATTCTTTGTGGGTTTGAGTATCCGACGCATTTTTAACTAACATTATTATATAATTATTCGATTTAACTTAACATTTATTCGTTATGTAGCTTTTATCAACATAAAAGGCACGAGCGTTGATGTTAAGAGGAATATTGTTTAATATGATGAGAAAATTTCAAAAATCATTTTCAGTGCCACAAAAGCTGCACGTTGTATAAACGGAAATCAAAATTAGCTTAGAATATTTTAATTATGAATTGAATTTTTCAGATTCATAATTATCATTATTCCTAATTAATCCTCAATTTCTACGTACGTTCATAGTTCGTGATGCTGGAACATTATAATAATTAGTTGGCGATTCGTTTTATGTATTTAAAAAGAAAATCATTGACTATCTTTCTTCTAATTCATAGTTTTCCTAAGTTTATATATATATATATTTTTTTTTTGATTTTGTTATTTTTAAGTAGTATTTTTTTTATATCTAAATTAGTGTGCATACTTTGTTGATTGTATTTGGTAAATGTTATGTACACTTTATCATTGACGTACATATCTGTTGTTATAATATAGTCACCTTCCTTAACTGAAAACTTTTAATATGTATGTTGTTAGTGTACTTATTATAAATAAATAAATAAATAAATATCGCATTTCCAAGAGAACCTTTCAAAAGTCTGCAATAAAAGCTATCCTATGTTCTTTCTCAAGGTCAGCTATCTTTGTCCCAAATTTCATTAAAATCAGTTCAGTGGTTTAGGCGTGAAAGTGTAACAGATAGACAGACAGAGTTACTTTCGCATTTATAATATTAGTAATACTTTCAAGTAATGCGGCGTTGAATTGAAGTAATGTACTGGGCCAAAGTAACACCATTGAACATGAGTTAATATTGATGCCTTTTAATATATATTATGGTTTACAAAAAATAATTAAAAATATATAGAAAAGAAAGCTTATTTATAAGACTATATTAATTAATAAATTTTACTTCATAACAACGACTTTCATGTGAAGGGGTTTTGAGACGGCCTTGTATGGGGCTTTCCCACTGTGCGGCGATCGACGACAGACGGCAGCGGCGGCCATGCAGATTACCTATTCGTTAAAAGGAACTTTAACTTCAAAAGCCAGTTTTTTTTTAACTTGATACACCTAAAACTTCTAAATATGATGTTCCTAGGTTCAGTGGTTAAAATTTTGTAGGTATACAAAAAGTTTAGCTTCGTAGTTCCTGTTCCGTTCTGTTCGAATTTCGGGAATTGCGTGTGTAGAATTTCACCCCCACGGTAGTAGAAATAACAAACGATTTTAAATTTAAAAAACGCTAGAACAAATGTTTAAATATGTCTTATCAAGTGCTTAAATAGAAAGTTTCATGGTTTTATCATTTAAAATTAAGAAATCCCATACAATCTTTCAACCCCTATTTCAACCTCTTCATCTCCTTTTTCGCAATAAAAGGTAGCCTATGTTTTTTCCCAGGGTCTAAAGATTGTCTGTGCCAAATTTCATCAAAATCGGTTGAGAGGTTAAAGCGGAAAAGCGTAACAGACAGACAGACAGGCAGACAGACAAACAGACAGACAGACTTATTTTCGCATTTATAATATTAGTTGTGACTGACTCCCCCCCCGTACCCCAGTGACGCTTACATAGAGCCTACATACATCGCATGCTGGCTAGCTGAGCGCGATGAGCGGCAACCACGCGACTTTTTTCTGATACTTGCATTTTTAAACTCGTGATTTCTTCCGAATCAAAAGTCCGAATTGAATAATTCAAAAAGTTATAAAAAGGTATTGAAGCCGTCTTGAATATAAAGTAATTTATTTTGATAAGGATTAATACCAAGGTATAAGTACCAATAAAGAGCCTTTTCAAGCGGCGGCATATAAATTAATTTTTTAGAACAAAAAACCGTTTACTGTGACATAACTATAATATTTAGACATATGCTGTCGCGACACTTTTTGTAGATGATGATGAGTTCTGCAAAGTCGTAGTAAATGATTTGGTTCTATTATCAATAGTTTTCGCAGCGCACGCGACGTAAGGAATTTTTCAGATCATTACACCTTGGGTTACATTATTGGAGTTTTAGTAAGGATCCCTAATTTTTAAAATATAATTTAGCTTATATTACGCGGGAATAATGTAGCTTTCCAAAGGTGAAAGAATTTTTGAAATCGGTCCAGTAGTTTCGGAGCCTATTCATTACAAATAAACAAACAAACAAACAAATCTTTCCTCTTTATTAATAAAGATAGATTTGAAAGTAACATAAAAAATATTACAAGTACAAATCCTTTCTTAATGATGGTTGAAAATTATTGAACTCGATATTTTCTCTGTTAAGAACTAGTTAAAATATGAGTGTATTATTAAAATAAAGAAAGAATTGTGTGTAATTTTTTTTATCAAAACGATAAAGATAAATTACCCCGTATTGCGAATAGATGTATTTTTTATAGATATAATTTTATAAAATTTTTATAAATTCAACATTAAATCTAATATTACAATGAGTGTGATTTAATAATTTAGAGACAGCTATTTTAGTGAAAGTAAAGTTAATACACTCCATCCCACGACCTCATATATTTCACTAACTGAGATCCAATTAGAGACAGTATATTAACTTTGGTCGGGTCACGAAATTTATCGCTAATTGTTATTCGATATGATAAGGTTCCAAGTTACTTTGCTGAGACTCGCATGTGTCATGTATTCCTTTTTAATATCTTCGCCTTCTTTAAACCAAAATTAACAGTTGGAAGTGTTAAAAACTGTTTAATAATATGACAACAATCGTTTCATTCAGCAAGTGATTAAAATAAGTTTTTGATAATGTAAAAATAAATAATTTTTGATTTGCTGCCGACATTAAGAATAAATTCAAATTCATTGTATATAAGTGTAGCAAATCACACTTCAACCTGGTTAAATCACGCACGGGTACGCAACACATTTCTCGCGAGTTCTCGTAATCCTGTATATTCCAGAGTAGGTATTCCAATGGAAGATTTTCTTCAGAATTCCGTGTGAGAGTTGTCTCACAAATAGCACATCACGAATTAGAGGATTTAGTGAACACAGTCGAGGAATTATTAGGTGTATGTGTTCAAATGCGTAGTGCTCGGGGCCTGCGAGCAATATTTTGTTTAAGATATTTTAACGTTATGAATGAAAATAGAAAATAGACGCGTCTTTATTTTTTTTAATATAATTTAAATATCTTTGTATATTTAAATGATATGCAAAATTAATTAATTGAGTATATATTCAATTACTTAAGGCTTTAATAATATATATCCTTTTGAAGTGCTTGAACAAAGAAGTGTAATGTTTTTTTTTAAATGAATAAATTTGTACTACGAGTACGAGTATAAGATAAATGAAAATTATTTTAATATAAAACTCTTTAGTGTTTTCCTCATATAACATTCAAAATTATATTTTTATTGGTTCCAATGAATGGAGGCGAGTTATTTCCTAAATTCATTTTAAAAAAGCTATAACCTAAATTGATAAAAGGAATTGCTTTGTTTTAATGTGAAATTTGAAATTGAAATTGAAGTAACAATAAAAATGTAAGTATAAACTAAATTTTATTGAAATGTAAACAACCGATTCCAATATCAAGTAATCACCTCTCTTATACACTGAGTTTTAAATATCAAAAGGAATATCTGAATTATTTAATATTGAAATGAATTAATACGTATAATAAAATATACTGTTTTTGAAAGAAGTTTTGTAATGTTTAGTATTTTAATACCACTTAATAAAATTTTTATTTTTGTTTCTATATGAAGTTGAACAAAATATATATGGTTTATTTTTTCTTTTTGTATATCAGTTATACTTGATAATTTAAAAACATTATTTATATAAAATAAATTTGTAAAATAGGTATATTTAAGTGGTCGGTTATCATATAGCAACGTTTTTGATAAGGTAATTCAATGCTTATAATTATAAGGAATAAAGAACTTTCCTTTTTAATTTTATAAAATCACTAGCTTTCCGCCCGCAGCTTCGCCGGCGTGTAGTTCGATTATATCGCGTTTCCAAGAGAATCTTTCAAAAGTCTGGGATAAATACTATCCTATGTTCTTTCTTAAAGTCAACTCTATCTCTGTACCAAATTTCATTAAAATCAGTTCAGTGGTTTAGGCGTGAAAGTGTAACAGACAGATTTACTATCGCATTTATAATATTAGTAGGGATTTGGAAATAAATATCTTTCATACGAGTATAACAAGAAACATAGTTGTCTGAAGTAACACGTAAGAAAACTATTTGTTTAATATGTTATTGTATGTTTCAAACATTTATAAAATTGATTTATACTACGATATTTATAATGGAAATACGAATGCAAGATAAAGATTTCATATTCTGGTGCTGTAACAATACGGATATAGATTCACCAATCACTAGACACCTTTTATAATATGTAAAGAGATCTGTCTTATTCATGTAAAACAAGCTGATAGGTAAAACTCAAAAACAAAATACGAAGTTTAGCATAAAAACCGCATGATGCGATGTTTGCAACTCCAAAGACCCTGTATCGGGCAACTAGTATATTGGAAAGAGCAAATAGCGGCGAAGCTCCCTACATGCATGTAAATCTGCACGAAACAGCGATACTCAATACAGATTGAAAAGAACGGCAGCTTAACATTTTTATTGGATACAATGCACTTGCACCGGCATGGATTTAAAAAGGATTAGCGAAAAAATATGTTACGTTCCTGCGACTCGGCAAAAAATTTACTGTGAAATATTTTAACATACTAAAATAAAATAAAAATATTCTTAATCGAATAAAGTTACAATATTGTTATCAAATTATTCTTCATTTTTTATTTCAGAACGATTATTATTCTTTATTGAAAGGTATATGTTCTGGATATAAAAATATATTTGCTTTATCTTACTTTATACTCAAAATAATTAAAGAAACGATCTTCTGCTTGTATGTTTTATTGTACGTTGCCATACCAAACGAATATCAGGGAAAATGCAATGCAGTGTATAAATAATTATAACAATTATTATGTGTATCTGATTTACGAGACAGTACTGGATTATTTATATTTGTTCACGATTGGTTAGTTGAAAATGAAATTTGAGCGAACAAAATACATTAAAACTTTGTTTCTCATTATTACTCTATTAACATCAATTTGGGCTCGGCTATTAGTCGACCTTTCTGAATAATAATTTTTAATTCAAATATCATGAAACTAAACCGTCTATTGTCTAATGGGTTGGGACTGAAAACATTTATGTAAAATAACAAATTGCTTAAAAATATTAAAGTTTAAGTCCTGATAAAATAAAATCATCACCTATACAAATGATCTTGGGTGATACTGTTTTGAAATTTTATACTTACTAATTAAAGCTTGAAAATCTGAAAGACCTTAGATTTAGATTGATAAAAAGAATAATTATTTTCCTGATTTTCTGCTGACTTAAAAGTTTGAAATGTATTTTGTTTAAAAATTTTGCTTGTGGTTGTAAAGCCAATTTATGTATCTATTAAGTAGTCATTTTTCATTACAAAGAATTTCAATTGTGGTCGGAAAAGAGTTGATCCTGACAATTGCATTTTTCAACGCTGTGTAGCGTCCCTGTATGATAAAAATTTACGATTATTTCGTAAATTTTTAAATATCAAATATATGTTATTGATATAATTAATTTGTTAATAAATATTTTATACATTTTGTTGATACTCATTAACTAAATTTAAATTTATTAACAGAGAATTTTTGTAGTGACGATAATTTTTTAATAGGAGTGTTAAAGATTTCCCTATGTATTTTAGGACTGTAAGGTAGTATGTGCAGTAATTTATTCTTCTTTAACTATAAACAAATCTACAGTAGTGATTCTTATTTTCCCCTCAAACATGTACGAATAGGTAACTTAATCCAGAAGCGTATAGTTAATCGGCGAACAGATAGTTTGGTTATTAGTGAACTCCTGTTAAACATTATAATTACTTAGTTCAGAATTTCAAAGTACTGAAAATACTGGTGGAGATATGTATTACCAACGTTCACATCAATAGTTATATACTATATTTGTGTGTATAATATTATTATCAGTTTTCTTAATGTTTCTGTAAATTTGTTTCTCATTTGTGTAGAATAATCTATTGTCCTCTTTTCTTTGTAATGCTTTTTTATACCTGGCTAGTCGGTGTGCTTTAAGTGCTAATTTTTGTTTAAGTGTATCCAGTACTTCTTCCGGTTTGTCATTATTATTATCATGATTACTGTGTATTCTATTGTTTAAGATTATTTTGTTAACTCTTTCTATATTTTTTCTTGATCTGTTATTTTTTATATATTGTGTCAACCTTCCGATATCGGATCTTAATTGAGCTATATCCCTTTCTAACCTTTCTTGCCATGCTGGCTTTCTAATTTTCCTATTTTGAGTTCTTATTTCCGGCACTGTCTTGTAACCAAGTTCATGATATATAACAAACGCGCTACAGTAAATAAGTGTATGAATATCAGTAAGTAGCGCATCTTCTGAAAAGAATTTATATAATATACTGCTATTAAATATCCTAACTAACTTCTCAAGGTGTTTGCTGTATCTGAGTTTAGGCAATGTTGGTCGAAGTGTGGGGTCTGTCCCAGAAAATTCAATAAGAGTTTGTTGTAATTTCTCTTGAAGCTTTTCTACATCTTCATCTGTCGATGTAGTAAGATAGGGAATTTCTATTTCATTTTCCATAATTAATACAGTTGTAGGTTCTGTTTGTGTAGCCGCATGAGAACTTGATAAATTGTGAGTGTTTTGAGTAAAATGTTCAGAATCAGTCCTTGAGGGATTAATATAATGTGAATGTATTGGGAAAGATTGTAAAGTAAATTCAGTGTCGATATGTTGTGTATTAATTTGTGTCTCGGTATGTTGTGTATTCACGTGCATCTGCCTATTTAAGGGTTGAGGATGTTGAGATGCCTCTTCTAGTTCCAACTCTACTCGCACTTCTTCTCTGAGTTGTTGTAATTTGTCATCGCTAATCATCTTATTTCTAACTATTACTCTTCTTTGGTCTGAAACCCGCTGCTCAGAAACATTGACGTTGGGATATTTTTTAACAAATTGTTCATACAAGAGTTTTCTATATATAGTGAGATCTGTTTCTAATTTAGTGATTTTGAGGTAGGTACGCATGATAAACGTGTTTACCTCTTCAGTCCATCGCATGCGTACCCGGGGTTTACCAGCCTTAGTGGACACAGGTAAAAGGCTGTTCGCCCCCTGTGTAACATCTAAGTTGGTTAGTACAGAGTTTATTGGGATTTCGGATTGAGAATGTGATGCTATTGATGTAGGTTTATCTAATGAAATATAAGGTTGAGAAAGTCTATACTGTCTATGGTGTTCAAGTGGTGAAAGATTGGCTGTAACATTTTTGGGTGACCAGGAGGGAGCCCGCCTATTCAACTCCTCTCCGCCGACGGTTCGTATACTGTGGCACCCAGCGTCAGCTCCAGGTGCGCCCCGGCGATCGCCCCCGGGAAGCGGCCCTATACGTTTCTTTCTTGCTCTTGTCTCCATTGTAAATGGGTTGCCATTGCCATGTTAGCCGTGCCAGTAATATGTATATCACGTGTCCGCCCCCCACGTGAATCAGATGGTCGATTCGGACGTATGGCTGGACTTTGGGGGGCTTATTATTATTATTATTATTATTATTATTATTATTATTATTATTATTATTGTTTCCCAGACTTGACTGTATCGCTTGTTAACGGGTTACAGTCAAATGTGGTGCCCTGGCAAATAATTTCCATTATGTCTAAGCTTAAAGCGTATTGAACACAGTTATAACCGTAGCGTTCTACATATTTTTGAGCTCTGTACAGCGTCCACCGAAATCTCTTTAATTATAAACTATATCCAGGTAACGTGAAAATAAAAATATGTATATTTTAATTTGCTTACTATATGTTTTATTTTATGTTGTAATAAGATAAGACGCTAAAACAAGACGTGTTGCTACTTTTGTTCATAAGCCTTCTGCCAGTTATAAGTTCGTTAAGAATGTTGATAACTTTATTAAAAATGCTTCTAGATTACATACATTTATTTAATGAATATTATACTATAAAAGTTCTGTATTGCGTGAATAATAAATTAATATTAACTTACCAAATATAATCACAGGTCTTCTGAAAGGAAAGTCGATACAACGCAAGTGTGCATACATAGTTTCTCGTCAGCTCTGTGCCAGGAAACAAAATCCGCAGCGCCCGATGTCGTTTGTACGGATCGTTTGATATTTTGCATGATAGATCAAGCTGAAAATAAAGTCAAACATAAAAGTTAGACTTGTTTTTTATATAACATTTTTATTAATGTTTATATGAATCTGAGCATTACAATACCTTACTTTTTAGTATTACTAAAGCTTGAGGTTTTTGCCGTGGTATCCATTGGTATATGGGGTGTGACGTATCCATGAAAAACCACTTCACCACCAACCCAGTCACGTTGTTAATGATGTAGTCGCAATCTAATGTAATGGCGTCTTTGCTTCCGTACTGTAGAACCTCAGGCACACGTATGCTTATAATACGAACTGAATGAACACCTGAATAAAAACGTTGTAATGAAAATATAAAACTAATAATTGTAATAAATTCTTAATAGTCTTTTCTGTACCATCAGAAAAAAATCTTACAATTTTTTTTAATAAAAGTCCATTTAGAAGTATTATAATTAATAAAAGTCCGATTGACAAAAAATAGAAATCATTTAAGCATTAAATATTTCCATCTAAGTGAAATTGAAAGCGCTCAATAAGAAAAAAAGGAAATTCTCAACGGATAAAAATTTATTACAGAAAAGAAAAGCAGAAAATGTATCCAGAGTAAAACGCGACAAATCAAAAGACTGTAATAGATTATCAGTCCTCAGGGTATTTGCAAAACCCTGACTTGAAGGTTTTAATAAATCTCGAGGTATGTTTCCATTTTATCTTGGGAAGAGTGGTAATTCAAAGGGAGGCAAGTAGCGCCTAACAATAATATTTGTTTATCTTTTAAAGGTTTACTTTGAATCAAACTAGTTATTACAGATTTTTAGCTAAAATCTTTTTCTGTTATGAAATAAAATATTTTTTGTTAATTTGATTTAGAAATGTTTAATCAAAAACGCAATACAGTATATGATGTTTCAACATTTATTACAAAAACAACTCGACCTCGGACCTTGGAATTATAAATAATAATTGTTTTGGTCTAAGTTAAGATCTAAACAATAATACATATTTGGTTTATAAAGATCTACTAGAATAAGATCTGTACTAAAAATTATGAGTATATTATCAAATTTGCTACCATTATACCCAAACCGGTGACAAACACGGGGTTAAAGAGAAAGAAACTTACACAAAATCTAAAGGTTCTGACATGTGGTGTTGATTAAAATTAAACAACTAGTTATTGATAATACATAGTTTCATTCAAAAACTATTTTCAATAATTCTCAAGTATTCATTAAAATCATGGGTTAACTTTTCAGTGATTTGTTCTTGTAATAATATGACGGGTAATGTGTAATAATTGAAAGTAATAATTGAATGTAATAATTGAAAGTCGCGATATAGGGCATAACAGTAACGCTCTCTTTCAGGAATGTTGTTATCGATACCAATATATATTGCCTCGAGGCCTTATCAGTGTGGAATTGACTTTTCCCTGTTTCTTGTAGTTATTTGATGCATACTTGTTTGTAGATAATATGTATGATAATGGGAAATTAAAACTAGATTTTTTAAATAACACCTGCTTTATACATATCATTATAACACTTTTTTTTAATTTTGCTATTTTGTAACAAAAGCTTTGTGACAAAAGAAATAGAAAGCATGATATGAATTATACGGAGTTCAAAATTCCGGTAGCTTTAGATATTATAGTCATGGTAAGTAACTTAGGTAATATATTTTATGTGAGAGAGCTACTCCGAGTCAGCAGTCGCACTTAGTTCCGCTGATTTAACTGCGCACTACTGTCTATATTTTACAGGACTGATTTTTGGTTGCTTTTATATTTCTTTGTAACTTTCGTTCGATTATTCTTTATATATAAACCTTTATCCTTAAACTCTTAGGAGAGATCTAGAAGTTATGCGATGATTTTTTGCTATGAATATTTTGCAACACGCATGCTTTTTATTTTTCAAGAATAAATTTACATAGTATATCAAAGTTATTTGTTATTTATAAATATAATAAACAAAACCAATATAACAGATATTTGAAGCCATTTTCTGTACAAATTATCTAAGTTTGAATGCTATATGAATATAAACTTATGTATAACAACAGTACAGTATGTTAACTAAAAGTGTGCATTCCCGTTAATCCGCAATAATATAGCATCCATACATGTTAAAAAATATTACCAATCGAAAACAAGATGTTTTTTTTTTTATTTAAAATAATGTTTAATTGACATGTAAAAGAAACACAATACTTGAAGAACGGCATCGTCGCAATTTATTTATGAATGACGGTCCCCGTACGCGGCGATCGATTGATCTACGATATTAAAGTGTCGCCCCGCCCCCTGCCCCGAACGTCCACATAATTTTATTCAGTAGTAATCTCACGCGCTGACCAAGACCGGACGTTCATTATTGCCGCATTGCAACATCTTGCGTCATTCTCGTGTGAAAGATGCCGCATTATCAGTTCAGTGCGCAGGAGTATGTGAACATGGTGGTGGTGGTATTTATCTTCTTCTTTCTGGCAATTTCCCAGCTTTAGCCAGGGTCTGCCACATGGTGCTTATTTATGATGAGTGTTATTATATTGGCGCTCGTGCTCTGAGGATGTATGCTGAGAGGTACCCTAATCCACACCAAATGCGGAATTCTAGTGTAATTGTGAGTGCCCTGGTGCGTATGCGTAACACTGAGCCGGTAGTGCCGCGTCGTTCAGGTGGCCCGCGACCTGTGATTTCAGTGCGGCAGGAAGAGAACATGCTAAGGTATTTTGAGGAGGAGCCCGGTTCAAGCACTAGAAGAGCCAGCCGCCTGTTCAATATTTCCGTGAGTAAACCTTCTGTATTAACTAATATTTGTTTATTTTGTGGCCACGCGCGCGACAACGCGGCGACGTTTCGGCAGAACTCAAAAGCGCTCCCGCCCCACCACCCCGCGTTCATTACTCGGCGCTGCGTGCAGATTCTGTCTAATTCTCTGTATTTTAATTGTAATGTTATTAAAACGTGGCTTAGATATGTAGGTACATCAATTTATGGTTTTTTTATTTATTTTTTGCGAATAGGTATCTCAGTGACACGTTCCTTTGTCAGCGATACATTTAAGACGGGTTAAGTGTTAGTGCTAAAACTAAACATACATTTAAAATGTTTATTTTTCTGATAATAATCCTACAGACACGTAGTCTTTTTAATTCAATATGCCGTCATTATAAAAGTCTCTGTTATTATTATATTTGTGTCATTGTAAAAGTTACCAGTTTGGTTAATGCTACTACGATAAATACGTACTTACTATTCCACGCTTCTATTTTGATTTTGCACAGGAGGAGGAGGATGTAAAGTAGCCTATACGTTACTCCTGGACGTGAGCTTCCTGTATACAAAATTTTATCAAATTTGGTTTAGCCGTTTGAGCGTGAAGAAGTAACAAACATGCACACACACTCACAAACTTTCGCAATTATGATATTAGAAGGATTAATTATTTTTTAATTGAGATTATTTTATGCAGATTTTTCTATTCTGTTATATTTATTTTAATCTATTAGTGATATATGTATATTAACGAGTTCAAAATATATGTACAAAATAGTTTATTGCTTAAAGAATCGGGAATATTGCACGGCACCTGCATAACGGTCCTCCTACCAAACTCAGGGACAGAAAAAATAATTATACGTCTTGAATCTCAATAGTAGTCATTCCTACTGTAACTTACTGGAATAAATGGATGTTGATTGAAAAATTATATTGCTTTAATATAATTATTTTATATGAATATCAAAACTTAATGTATTTTTTAAAGAAGAAATAAAAAGGATTTGTATCAATGTGCAATCGTTATGATTTTTCTTCGCAACAAAAAGAAATTTAAATACAAATTAACATCTTTTGTAACCATCCATTTTGTTTGAATATGTAGCGGAGCTACTTAATTTTTAGATTAAGATTTCAAACTTTTATGTTGTAAATTTTAATTTCATATTTTTATTTCTTGCGACGGACAAACTTCTTATTAAATTGTATATAGCGAGGATGCGCGCTGCGTCTATTGTTCGCGTCGTCCGGGCCCGCGCACCTTAGCCCCGCTGGCCCGGCGATCGGTGATCAGCGGTAAAGAGGTAAATCTGGTTAAAAAAAAAGTCACCCGAAAATTATAGCATCTTAAACTAGGTTGGCTAATTTTAATTCATTAAATTATTTTACATAATATTATTTAAGAAACGTTATGAGGATGTTATAAGCATATCAAAAATATATAATACCTATTTACATCAAAAACTTTCGAGTAATGTGGCTTTGGATTGTAGTGATGTATTGTGCCAAAATCACATCATTGAATATGAGTTAGCTTTGACGCCTTTTAATAATGTATATAATTATGGTTTGCAAAAAATAATTTAAAAAATATGCAAAAGAAAGCTTATTTATAAGACTAAATTAGTTAATTCGTTTTACTCTATAACAATGACTTTCATGTGAAAGGCTTTTGAGACGGCCTAGTATGGTCCTTTCCCATAGTGCGTCGGCGCTTGTGCAACCTTTACCAACATATTTGCAATATGTGAAGACGCTATATTATTATCGTACGTTTGGTTTTAAACTGCAATTCCTTGACTTTCTGTTTTGTGCTAAATTCTTATTTTGTTACATTTCAAGCAATTGCCAAAAATGTAAAATATATTACAGAATTTGCACTTTTTCCTTTAAATTTTAATAGAACATTCGATAACCATGAACTCTTCCTTCATTATTTTTAAAGAGAAGCGTGTGTATTTGAATTCCATTTCTCTATAGAACCGATTCATATAAAAAAATAAATTAAAAAAGCGCGCATGGTAGAGCTTGCATCCTCTTCATTACAAGAACTTTGTATTAGTCCAAGACTGCAAGCATGTCTTACATGTAGACGTATGTATGCTGCTTAAGCGTAACACTGAAACAAAGGAATTGAGATGCTCTTTCTTTAAGCCTTTGTGCATGCTCCTAGCTAAGGACTTAAAAGTTAAAATCGCACCTAAAGCACGAAGAATTGTCAGCGTTTATTTGGTTTTATGATCATTCTTTGTGATATAAATCTTAACCATACTACATGAAGATAAAGTGCATGAAAGTATATGTAAATTTATTAGAGATTTATATTCATCCATGTTATTTCACTTAACTTTGGATAACAATTATATTATTTGATATATATAATTCTCAACTCTGTATATGTTCTTTTTCATTTTACAAAATGTCTCGTAATGAAAAATGGTACCACCTATTGTTTAACAAAAACGTTAAAAGCCATTGAAGTATGCGATCAAAGTAGCTTGACTTTAATAATTCAGAACACTTTTTTTTAATGACTACGTACAGTCGAAACTTTTCTTTAGGAACTAAAAATCTTCTTGAACATTAATCATTTCATCATTATCATACTAACTACTTTCATACAAAATAATTGTAGAACAATAAACTTCATATTTGATGTCTACCAAAATTTTTATTGGAATTATACTTTTATATTTTGGTATATGTTTAAATTAATTTAAAAGTAAATTTTAAGGACATCTTTTATAATTTATAAATTTATTATTTAGTTGAGAAATATAAAAAAAACATTAAATAGCGAATGTTTCAGAGCTACATACGTCTTAAAATATATATATATATATTTTTTTTTTTTTTTTGATTTGTAGGCTAAGTAGAATGATGCGGAGGATTATAGTGTGTGCACTTGAAAAAGAGTATCTTCACAGCATTTGCAGCACGCATTCAGTATAATGGGAGTCAGGCGGAACGAAGGATAGGATCTCATTTGTAGATGTTTTGTGTTTCATGCGGCCTCAAATCATATCCGTTACATTAACAATAAAGCAATAAAACTTATAAATTTACAACTATTCAATAAAAGTTGGTATGCAAAACTATATTAATATTTTATTATAAAACTATATATGAAATGTGTGAACAAAAGTCTATTTTAGTCAGTGCTTCGTCAGCCTTCTACATAAGTTTCTTCATTAGCTATTTAAATTCAGTTTACGCATAGTCTTACGGATATGATGAAAGTTATAAACAAGAATATTACGATGGCCTCATAACCCGGGCGTCCGGGTCAGAATAGTTTATTTTAAAGACTGTCATACATAAAGTCTCCATCAAAACGAAATTTGTATTGCGACTAAATGAAAAATAATTTCTAGACGTTTTATCATAATATAAGTTTTATACTATGTATTGTTTTCTATCTAATCGTATTCATAAAAAAATAGTAATAAATATTTAACATAACTTAATATTTTTACCGCCAGTATATAGTGATAAATATTTGTTTATAATAGATTTTTTTTTTGTTTTGTTTGACGTCAACTTTGATATTTATTGCTCAGCTTATTTCCTTCACACTTTTTTTTCTTCTATAAATAATATTTTATGTTAGAGGAGAATTCATTATTTTCCCTGTTAACTAAAATCATGAAATTCTTTTGGATATTTCATCTTGGTCATAGATTCGTGGGTGACAATGATTTATCATTTATGAAGATATTACGCACACTTGAACGGTTCAGCGGTTTAACGTGTCTGGAATCTGAAATTCAATTATTTTCGCAGACCCTGTACTCACCTCTATATTTTTTGAAAAAGAATTTAAGGTGATTTGCTGTACCTAGTATGTCTCATATTTACGTGTAACACCCTAATTATGTGTCACACACGACGTGTAATAACGAGATATATGTAACATTACTTATTGTAATTGCTTAGGAAAATTGTTCTGTTTTTGTTTTTAATCACCGTATAAAAAAAGCAAGTCTTTTGATAATATTTTTATCTTTTTTATATTTTGTATCTCCGCATACATTAAAATGGGAACCGCTTCCGTCGGGGTAACCGGTGTACTAAGTTTAATAAGGCTTCACAACCGATATCTACATTATAAAACACATATCTCGTTGTTGTAATTAATTTATATTTTTAAAATAATCTACATATTTTTTGATAAACGTTCAATTATTTGAAATATAAAATAAGATGTACTGCGTCGTTTGAGGTGTTAACCTGAAATGGGATTCATGTAACATAGATTTAAGGATATATAACGAAATGAATCTCAAGGTCCTCATATATATATGTATATTAGGACCTTGAGATTCGTTTTCGTTTTCGTTCGATATTCCGTAACGTCCTAAAATGTTCCATAATTATTTCTTTAACCTTAAACAATATATATGAATATAGTTTGGAACTCCTTGGACAAGAAACAAAATAGAAGCAGTGCGCAAAAGAAACGTTGACACAATTTCTGGTGATCCGTCCTCGAGGCGACGTCGCTCAAGGGTTTTGACTGTTAATATTGTGTTAACAATTAGTTTAAGGCTATTTTAAGGATATTACTCTGTAAGTACTTTAATTGTTGTTTAACTGGAGTTAGCAGTTCATCATTTTATTCCTTTATTTATCTTTTATAATTGTTCATTTTAATTATATCGCATAGTCAAATTGTTAAATGTCATACTGTTATTTTACTTTTTAAAAATTCAAACGAAGTTCCTTAATATATATTATAAATAGAATATGTAGATATATACCTAGACATTAATATTTCTTACACAAAAATAAAAATGTAAAAAATAAAGTTTATTTAATTATTTCTTATGTCAAACGTCTTAGAAATTTCTCCTGTTTTTTATATTATATTAAATGAAATTTTGATCCTCGGTCCCTTAAGCTATAGCGAGGGGTTATGGAGTTAGTAAACAAATATTAAACTTGATGATTAAAGATTAAATGAGACATAGTCATCACAATGAAATCCGTATGATCAACTGAAACAAGCGACTATATTAATAATGAGATCTAATATGTTCACGAGTATTCATTTAAATAAAACTAATATTTCTCGAATGTCCTATGCGATTCTTATTTTTGATTATGAACTACATACTCCTGAAGTTTCGGTTACTTTACATCAACTGTAATCACGGGCAGACGAGATGTTAATGTCTGTCAGACGGACTTTTATCACCTACACACATCCTAAAAACATTAGTTTCATTTAAATGACTATATCAATGTTGTTATAACATAAATATATGTATCTTAATGAACTCCAAAAACATCCTGTCTTAGACAAACTGCACAGATTCGTTAGAAAATTATTTATTAATTATACTTTTACTTAGATGCTCAAACAGAACTAGTTTTGTTAATTAATTTGTAATCTGGGATTGTAGTATAAAATAAAACCTTTTTTATACGTAGAATTTTACTATTTTATATGTAGATTGGCCAAAATCAATCTAATCTAACGGTATAAAAAAACATTAAAAACTTAAAAGAGCAATGGGTAGTTTTAGTATCAATTAATTTTATTTTTTGTTATAATTACCCCATCCATATATTTAATGTAATTTATAACATTAATGAATAATAGAATATATAAAGGTTAAATGACGTTGATTGAAGAAGGTCATTTTAAACTTCTGAATAAATTCAGTTTTCATTTAACTTTAGAAATGTGTCTTTACAGATAATATTACTTAAAGATTAATGATTTTAATCTGTAAATGTATTTATAAATTTCATATTTTTAGTATTCAAAAATCATACAAGCAATCAATAAGCAATTATTTTTCATCTGTTATATTATCTATTCCACCTGATCCGTAATAGACTCTGTCACAAACAGTTCAGCTCTCATCATTTAACTGTCAAACCGTTTAAACCACAAACCGTTTTTGTCAATATTTGAGTGTCAAAGTGACAGTGCGATACAACAACAGATCTATTATTTATTTTTCATTTAAAAATGTCGTAAAGCTTGACTAAGTTTTTAATACTAATCTTGTTGTAATTTAAATTTGTGGTTGCAACTTTATAAAAATAATATAATAGAATATAATAAAATTTGTTTTAAAATGTATACATCAATTATTCCTTCTATTACATATAACTAATATTGTAATTAAAAGCATAAACGGATAAACAACAAACGAATTCAGAAACTACTCACATTTTATAAACCACCACATAGTTAACTTAACACATTACAAACACAAACTGACAAACTCACAGTCTAGTACGCATTAAACAATCCCAACGTGTGTGGGGTTTGAATCTGGGGTACTAACAACCAAAAAATACCGAACCGTAGTGGAATGTTCTTTTTAATCTTTACATCACCTGTTAGAGATGCTTTACATTTGACTTAAAAAACATGCATACTATGTATATTTTTAACATATTTATGTATGTATAATTTAATCACGCTATTAAAATACAAATCGATTACAAATATTAAAATACGACAACATAACTACAAATTAAAATGTCTATATTTTTAAATCCAATCAATAGTATATAATGATATTATAAGGAATTAAAAATGGAATAAAACCAGCCTAATAATAGAATACAACAAAACATAATTAAAGTACAGACAAAGGATATTATTGAACGTAATTTTTATTACAGTTTTATATTACAAACACGTATGAGATATTATATGAACTGGAAATTAATGATCACTGATAACCTATGTCTATACGAAACAACGGTCAAAAGAATATGTAAGTCAATGTCCACAATAAATAAAATAATTTTGCTTAATTAATATTTATCGGTGAGGCTTCCTGTACCATGTCCTTTTATTGAATCGACTTGTTACACTGATAAAGGCAAAAAAATATTAAAATTATATAATACCATTTCATCCATTGTGTAATGGAACTGTACTCGATGGTTTGGGAAATTTATTATTTTGTTGAATTAATTTTAATTGGGCTATAAATTTTGTAACTATTTTTAGTACGTACCAGCTCTTTCTATCAATTGGCTTTATTTGAAATAATGTACGTCTAAAGTTGATGGAAGTCTCAGGGCTTTATGTATAATATTAAATGGATTATATTTGTTGTGTCCATATTATTTCATTAGCCTGCTTTCACATAACGAAAAAATGCCCTTAAAATTGCTAAAATTGTTGTTGCGAAAATCGGCCAAAGCTGGCTTAATTCCGGTGTATGATCAGTAAGCCACTCAGAGTCAATTCAGCCGTCAATTTACTACTGTTCACTTAGCTATGATTGATTGTGTTTTAATTTTATCCTCTTTGCCAATTTTTAAGGTAATTAACTTGAAATGAAAGCTGAAAATAAATTGAAAGCTTTGTAGTTTTATAGAAATAAATGACTTCTATTTTAGTAAAAGGCGTAATATAAAGATTTTTTTGTTTATTTCAGCAACTTTCTCTACTATTGGATATTTTGGTATCTCAGTCGTTTTTTTCTGCAGAAGCATAAGACAAACAGAGGCTATGATAATAAATTAAACAAACTGACAGTATTCCGCGAAGGGTTTTTGCGCAGACATAGTTAAATTACGGTCATCTATATATTTTTGAACTTTTTGTTTACTGATATTAAATAGAATGCAAATAAAATGTTTTTGGTTGTTATATACATATTTCTCGTGGATAAATGGAACGAAATTTTTAATTGTAACTAAATATAATTTATGTAATTCCTTATGCTGTTGTAAAATATTAAGTAAGAAAAGTAACTAGATATTGTAATTATTGATAGAAAAAGTGTTATATTTAGATGGGAAAGTTAATAATTATGCATAGCAACACAATCTCGTACATTTAAATATTAGACCCTTATAAAAAGCGTGGCTGATCGGAGGGTTTTACTCCGGAGTCCGGACATTCGGAAATTCTGTATGCCCGGATGCCTTTTATTATTCACAGTTTTTATATAGTTTTAGTTACCTTAATTAATTGCTTCCATAGAAATTCATCCGTTGAGAAAAAGTTATCATAAGATAATGTTCAAAAAGCGTAAAAATATTTTTGATCATTTTTTTGTGTTTTTTGATATTGGAATGAAGATTTTAGAGGAAGTTAAATTTATTTTAATATCAAAAAAGTAATTGACTAAAAAATTCAGTCGTTATGTTGATTGTATTTTAATCGAGTTATGTGCAGGTTGTATTCAGTGCTTGTGTATTTTTAACTTTGTTTTGAAAAGAATCCGATTTTTTAGTGTCTATATATTTTTTTCAAAATGTTTCACAATCTTATCTACCTACTATTAAAAGGGTTGCAAATGTTTTAAGCTTATATTGCCTTGAAGGTTTTTCGATTGAACAACTGGTTCACCTGTAAAGATATTGTGGAATACAAAAGACTCCCCTGCTTTTTGTTTAGAGAACAGTATTTCATGTACACACAATAAAGAACTCGATTGTTTTACGCCATAAACTTGTTTTGTTACGCTTTCTTAATATACACATACGCGGTTGCCGTACCGACCATAGATATGCTTGACACTATACCGTGGACCAAATAAATGGCATGGTATAAATTTCGTCTATAAACTAATTCTAAACTTAACTCTTTGCGTCTCTTTATGTAAAATCAAAATAATTAAGTTGAATATGAAAACCTCAATAAAAAAAGTGGTACAATAATAGAACGGGGTGCAATGTATATATAAATATATATATATATATATATATATATATATATATATATATATATATATATATATATATATATATATATATATATATATATATATATATATATATATATATATTTAAAATAGCTCGTCGGTGTATGCTGTCGACAACAACGTTTATTTACGTTAGATACCGTGATTAACTGTTATGGCCTGATTTTATATTTTAGCATTTCGTAGTCAAATACTAAATCCCTATAATTTGAGAATAGACCTTTATTTTAATTGTTTCAGAAAATGTTTGTGAAAGGGCATGTACCTATTATAGTAAAAACCTAAATATTTATGAATTTATTTTCATAAAAAAGACATTAAATTTTTTTTTTATGTCCCAAAGGGGCAAGCGAGCAGACGGCCTACCTGATGGTAAGTAGTTACCGTCGCCCGTAGACATCTGCAACACAAGGGGTGTTGTAGATGCGTTGCCGGCCTTGTTTGTAAAGGAGCCACCTGAACACGTGATGTTTGGAAGACCCCATGTTGTAGCTCTCTGGAAAAGCCTCGGGCGGAAGATCATTCCACATCCTGCACGTGCGTGAAAAAAATGATCGCGACGCACGTACAGTCCTGCAACTGAATCCATCCAGATGATGTGGGTGAAATCCAACCCTAAGCCGAGTAGTGCGATGGTGGAATGTAGACGAGGGCACTACATCAAACAGTTCGTAATTTCTTTGTATATCCACCATCATAACGATATTCATTTACATTTTGAAATTTCCCATGCCATTCCCAATTCCCACCCCATTGTATTTTAGCTTAAAGTTACTCGTGGTTTAACTTTATGTTGTGTTTCTATCCTTAAATACCACATACTAGTAGCTTTGTTACGTTTAATGTATAATAATTATTATTATTACCTTTAGTACAAAACGGTTTTTAAATATATACATACATATATATTTTTTTTCTTGTTTTGTTTCTTGAATATCATATCACAAACAATATCACATAAAGAACTGACGCAAAACGATAAAATAGTTAAAAAAGCAATTAATAGCGAGGTCGGAGTATAAAGGATATTAGACATTTTACAGGAGCGTGGCTTGACTCTGGTGGGGACAATTTTAATGCGATTTTACTTAGCATATAAATCATTAGTGCTAAGTTGTAGGCATTGGAGTTTATTGTTACGGGCTTGTAAACGCTGTAACAAAAATATAACTAACTAGTGTAATATAAATTATGTTTTGTGTGTTTGAATAATTTTGTGTGTTTCAAAATAGTACAATCTTTAATTTTAATAAGTACATTTTGGTACATCACAGGACACAGAGAGAATTCTGCAAAGATACACAAAAATGTATGTAAATTTTCCTGGTTTAATTATTATTTCATAAATTTTGAATACAACACTTTTTATCCTTACATCAATGAATATATTATCATTATGCTTATGTAGTGTTTAAGTTGAACACTATTGAAGATCTCAAAAGTCTTACATATTTGTAACTGATATGTTAATTTTAGTTTTTTAGTTTTATAGTTTCCAGTAACTTGTACCACACGTAACTACGTATGCGCCTCGCTTGCCCCAACCGTTTATAGATAATAATAAAGTCCAATAAAGAGATTTTCAATTTTAAGCACTGAATTATATTCATAAAGTAGGCAACTTGAAATGAATGACATTAAATGATGTCGATGACACGAAATGACATTAGAAAAAGTGACTTGTGAAACTCATTTCATACACACAAATATTCTTGCATATTGTAATTGTAATTGCGTATAGTAATAAAAAAATGGTTTGTTTTTTAAGAAATTAACGTTTTTTTGGATATGCTAGAACAAATCAAATATTTTCTCACTTTATATCTTAAGCTATATAGTTTTAAGATTGAAAATAATTAGTAAGATATAAAGGACAATGTTTCACGAAATGTATTTAGTTTTAAGTTGTTTATATACTATCTGATAAAAAGAAAATATCAATAGTTGTATTTTCCGGGTGTGACAGTTCATACCGATTACAAAATTATTTATTACACTAGCTTTCCGCCCGCAGCTTCGCTCGCGTGGATTTCGGTTATATCGCGTTTCCAAAAGAACCTTTCAAATCTGGGATAAAAACTATCCTATGTTCTTTCTCAAGGTAAACTCTATCTCTGTACCAAATTTCATTAAATTCGGTTCAGTAGTTTAGGCGAGAAAGCGTAATAGACAGACAGACAGACAGATTTTATAATAATAGTAGGGAAAATAAATTGATAAACTATGTTAGCTTATTTGATTCCAATATAGTTATGTATTTTTAACAGATGTTATGCAAATCGATGGTGTAGTTTTTTATATGCAATATATCTAGAAAAACTTTCTCATTTATCATACTAGGACAATTTTATAAATATGTTATGACTATATTTATGGTAAATCACGTTTTAAATGGATTATGCATAACCCATCAACAAAAAGCCACGAGGGATCAGAACCCTTTTCTAAGAGCGACCTATGGTGCCATTATATAATCATTATATTATTTCATTTGAGCATTTGAATAAACTATTAATTATTAATATAAATCAAGTAAAGTCCCTTCAAGCTTAGTCATCTAAATAATAAAATAATTCTCCGACCTGTTATAAACCTTTAATAGTAGAACTGAAAAAATAACTCAGTCCATGACATGACTTCATCATCAAGATTAGAAATGAATTATACTTAAACATCAATGTATGATGCCTATTTTATGAGCCTCTCATTATATTATTTCGCAGAGTGAAAATAAATAAATAAACTTGGATTATGGCATGCAATTTAGTTATCAAACGCACTGAGTGTAGCTAAAAAATTGTTATACTCCAAATGTGGCTATTTCGCTAACTTAAAGTGGCCATTAGCAAAGTTGTTTACAGCTGCCCGGGGCGTGTTCACTTCCCGTCTTAGCTAGATTTTATTTTCACCCACCAAAGTGAACGGAATATGGAGAGTATTCTGTTTTTATGATTATCTTTGTAGGCGTATGTCAGACACGTCCCGGACGAGTGAAAAAGTGCCTTTGAAAAGGACCTTTCAAAGGACAGTACTTGATACCGTCCTCACATTCATTGGACATTGCTACAAATTCTGGAGTTGAATACGAAAATATCATTATAGAATAACCAATGATCATTTACATACAACTTAAATATATTTGTAGAAACGTCTTTAAATATAATTTATACATATTAAATTTCAAAAACCACTAATTTGTAAAGGTTTTCACACAATGCGTAGTACATAAGCTGTGTTTTTGTAGGTGGTTGTAGCGGCCTTAATTTATAGTACCGGACCGAAAACGGTTAAATATGACAAAATATATGCTTTAATCTGACCTAAAGTAATAACGAACTCAATTATAATATAATTAACGTATTATTGTACAGAATAATGAAAACGATTTTTCTGTATTATTATAGTTTAATATTGAAATTAAAAGCTTACATTACTTAACAAAAAAATCTGTATGTTGTTTTTAATAAATATTTTATTTTAAAACGATATTTGAAGTTACAAGAAGAAGTAAGAAATTGAAAAAGATGTTTACAAAATTCTATTAAATAATTCCTCGATGTATACGAACTGCGAAACAATACTAAGGCAAAATCTCTTAATTTTGTCTTAATCCCTTAATTTATAATAATATATATACATACATACAGAATCACAAGAACTATACAATTTTAAATCGTTATCCCGTTTTGCTCCAGTACATTAACCTTTTAAGCATTGAGATGATTTACCTAAAAATATATATTTTTTTACTATTTTCAATCTTTCATTATGGCAATCTTTCTACGTGTTCTTTATATACAATTACGAGTATGGAATATTTTAATACCCATTAACTTAGTTAGTTTCCTTTTAACGGTATGTTAGAGATCAAAACGTTCCTACGTATATTAATTTTGTTATGATGAAATTAAATGTAAAATTGATATAAAACAACACAGTCCATGAGAGTTAGAATGCGATGCTATTTGTTTCATATAAAATATTAACTTAAAATATAGAACTTGTAGAGAATATGAAAAGTTACATGAACTTCGTCTTTCATAACAAAATTGTACGAAAATCTCAATGGTTTATAGAAGTAAGTGTTTGGTGAAAGTATAATTTATAAGGACATTCGTAATTCACTGTGTGATATGTATTTATTTGCTTATAATTATATTATTTGAACGTGTATCTTGTGCTGATGCGTATTAAGGTAAGGTGTCATTTCGATTAAGCTTAACATTAGCTTGATAGCTTAATCCTGATTACCCAAATGGGTTTACCGTTGCCTGCCATACGTCTATCGCAATAATCTTACAATTATACATTTAGTATTGTATTATTAACCACAATCAATTGTTTGGTTGTTAAATGATTAAAAGCAATAAATTAAACTTAAATACTATAAAATCAGCTTTTTACATATAAGTATACATGAGATAATTTTTTCGTAATAAAACGGAATTTCATTGTAATTTATCGATTACAAAACTTATTATAAATACATATATATCAAAACATTACAATCCCAGTAAATAACACATCCTTCACGTGAAAAGACATTCGTTTGAAATCCACTTCTGTGTCCTCTCATCCCCAAATTTAAATGTCCATACAAATTACGGAGGTGTTGAGCCAGAGAGGTCCGGCAATTAGAGTGTATATAACACTAATACTGTTGTTCTAATGAACAAAGTTTAAAACTATATTGAATGCTGTAAATGAATTCAAACTCAAACTCAAACGCAGTGGGTGGATAGGAAGTTCGGTTCCATGACATTCCACTTGGCGCAACAGCTGACCGGACATTGATGTTTCGGTCGGTATTTGTGTCGGGTGGTGCGCAAGGAACCCTTACCAACGTGCCATCATTGTGGAGAAGAGGAGGATACGGCACAGCACACCCGTGCCGTGTTTCCAGTCTGGAACAATTATCGAGGCGCGCTGGTGGCTATCATAGGGCCGGACCTCTCGTTACCGGTTCTGGTAAGCGCCATGGTAACGAGGGAAGAGGCCTGGCAGGCCGTTGAACTCGTTGCCAAGACAGTGATGTCGGCTAAGGAGAGGTGGTCGACGGCGTCGAGCGTACGTGGCGGTTTTGGTCCTCACGTAGCAACATCGTCGCGGGTTGGAAGGAGCCTATGGGTGGCGGATGGGGAATTCCGTCGCCCATATTAGAGGGTTCGGGTGGATGCGCGCCTCTCATGTTCCGGGGGCGACATCGATGAAGTGAAGAGAGAGTCTGGGTCCTCCTCAAAAGTGAGTCAGAAAGTCTGACAGACGTTGCGTTGCGGTGCGCTATAGCGAACCCGTGACGCCTCAGCGGAGAGGTGTGGAATACCCCGGTTAGGTTTAGTGGGTCGGGGCGTCTCCTTCAGGAGCGTCTACTATCCCCACATAACCCGGCCCTGTCCCCGCTAGGTCGGGTATGTGTAGAGCACATTCCCCCGGGTTAAAAAAAAAGTAAATATTGATAATATTTTCTATGACTTATAATCCTTTATAAATAGCGGATAGTATAAAAAAAACGGACACTTACTTGGTCGTGAAAATAATTTCAAGCGTGAAACAGAGATCAGGTCGCGAATAAAAGCTGACACGATTATAAAAATAGTTTTTAATAAATACATGAGTTATTTTATAACAAACAAGTAATTTCGAAAATGTATTTTAATATCATTTTGTAAAGTATGGCTTCGGAGGAATTAGTGTCGTTTTAAAAATGTGATATAGGTAATCTGTCAGAGGAGTGTCATATCCCTGACATGTGTTTCAAATCACGATAACGGCGAAGCATAAAAAATGAGGATGCCTTTACAATATAATATGATAATAGAGGCAAAAATAGTTAAAACATTTATTCTAAGAAATAGTCATTATAATATTTTATTGAAAGCTTATTTTAAGTATATAGACTCATGGTTCATAATCTGGTGTTATAAATATTAAAAACACATTAATGATATGTCAAATTACTTCAAGTAGTTTATCTGTACAGTGTAAATGGTAAATACACAAATTTTCATTTAATTTATTTATTAAACTATACTAGACATAGACATGGAACTCGAAAATTGACGCCAATCATTCGGTTGTTGTTTTTTAATAATAGTTTTCCTCAAACGTTGCAACGATTACAAAAGACATCGCGAAATATACACTTTCATTAACTTCATTCCACGAAGATGTCCCCGAGTCCAATATAACACTGGCAATATTTCTTTTTTCTTTAACAGCAATAAAAGTTGGAGGTTTAATAAACTGTAGTGGGCTTCAATTCACAGCTTTCCTTTATAGTATTTTATTTTTTGCGAATTTATTTCAAATGGAACGTTTTAAAATTGTTCAATTACCATAATGCCGCTTGTTGTATAATATGAATACATTTTACTGGAACAAAATATTAGAAGTAAGTATCTGTTTTGAAGAACTTGGTTACTTAACGCCTTTGATAACAGTTCACAGGCTAAGTGGTTGTTAGCTTATACAAAAAGTACCTTTCTTTATTTTCTTTGGATAAGATTATGAGCTTATAAAGGGTGTTTTTTTTAGAGATATACAACTTTAAGTTGCCAATACTTTTTTAACTGGCAGTTATTTTGACAGCTGTCCAGTGATTTGTGTTTAATTTGGTTTGGCAATTCATCATGAATAGACAAACGCCTGAGCAACGCCACCAAATTGTGCAAATTAATTTTGAAAATCATGGCTCTGTTGTTGCGCACTACGTCCATTTTAAGGTCCACATAATCGTCCATCAGAATAATTAATTTGATTAACAATGAAACGTTTTCGCACTACATTTACTCTAAATGATAATACGCATCCACAGAGATGTCCTACAGTGCGTACAGAAGAAGTTATTTCTGCTGTGGAGCGTAGCGTAGAAGAAGACCCGAATCAGTCTATCCGCCGAATAATTGGTCCGTACTTCTTTAGAAACGATGCTGGCCAGAACGTTACAGTCAATGGTGACCGCTACAGAGCGATGATTAGTGACTATTTCGTTCATCAATTAAACAACCATAATGTTCAGGAGTTCTGGTTTCAACAAGACGGTGCAACATGTTATACAGCTCGTGCCACAATTGATTTATTAAGAGAAACATTTGGTAACCCCATAATTTCATGTTTCGGACCCGTGAATTGGCCCCCAAGATCATGCGAATTAACGCCGCTTGATTATTTTCTGTGGGGATATGTAAAGTCGTTAGTCTATGCTGATAAGCCCGAAGAGGTTGATCACTTGGAGGATAACATTCGTCGCGTTATTGCCGATATACAGTCACGAATGTTGAAAAAAGTCGTTGAAAATTTGACCTCCAGATTAAACTACGTACGAGCCAGTCGTGGAGGTCATATGCCTGAAATCTTATTTAAATTATAATGAAAGAATATTATCTTTTCAAAATATTATATTTCATATCAATAAAAGAAATCAATTTTGTTTTATTTTATTTCAAAGTTCTATACCTCTAAAAAAAACACCCGTTATATTTATACTATCTTATTCTTCCGTTCCTTAGTCTCGCTAAAACTCGAGAACGGCTGAACGGATTTATCTTATCTTAGTCTTGAAATGTTCGTGGAGGTTCAGGGAAAGTATAAAAGCTAAAAAAAAAAACTCTGGGAAAACCCTAAAAACAGCGCTTTTCTATTTCCCATACAAACGGGTTTTTTGACATTAGATTTGACAACTAACTAATATGTTAATCATTCTGTCGCACTTTAGAACACGGAGATTTATGGCTTAAAGGTAAACTCCAAAAAAATAATTAAGAAATAATTTATTTCTTGATTGAGACAGTACGAAGTCTGCCGGGTCAGCTAGTTTAATATAAAACTTGAGTAGACTCCTTTATAATGGCACACACCCTTCTCCAACTCTCGATTCAATTTGAAACCTTAAAAAATCATGGGTTAAACGATACACTCAGAGCCCTTATTAAATCCCTTATAGAGAGATATCATTTCATCGTTTATGTAACAATCCAGGAAATATATGATATTTAATTTTTCAGTTTATGTATACGTATATTTTAAATAATGTATGTGTAATATGGATGTATAATATTGGTTTACAGAGCCAATGTTTTGTTTCTATCCGTATTGTTTGAATTTATTGATATCCAATTGTATTTCAATAAAATAAAAGGAAGTTTTAGGTTCAATATAGCTATTATTAGATTAAATATTATTTTGAATCATTATTAATGAAAGTAATTTTTGTAAGAAAGCACCAATTGTCACGCCATAGATTTGATATCAATGTAAACCATGCAGTGTTTTTGTTGTTGGATGAATTGAAGAGTTCGTAATGTATATTTTTTTTAATTTATCATCCATTGCTGCAGGGGGGCGCCATTCTAATAACAAACCAGCTTATACGCGTGACATGAACTTCCAGCCTCGAAATAATTTATCGTGCACACACGACACTGACGTCGCATTTATTGTTCCCAGCTCCCCGAAATCTGACAAAATTTGTGTTTACTCACATATAAATTTGTGTTATTAATAAAACTCTATCGTAGTATTATTTGTTCAATGGAAAAGAAAAATTGTAATAAACTATCAATTTGCAAAATAAACAACTCAATGTTAGTAATAAATGAAGTTGAAATAGGGTTACTGGAATGGAAGAAATGCTTACCTACTTCATTTTGAATTAGTACATATAATTCAAAACTAATGTGCTATAGTAATTATTTTATAAAAACTAAAAATTACAAATTAAGTGCACTTTTATAGTATATTCATTATTTTATATTATGTTTGGGTTTATTTAATTTCAATAGTGTAATAAATTTTTTTAACATTTTTAAAAGTGCAATATTTCTATCAAAGGAATATTAAAGTAATATATTAATTTAAATTATAAGACATGCAATATTTGTAAAAATTCTTTTCGTGTTGATGAATGTTTCATTATATTATCCAATTAAAATAACTTTTTAACATGGAAACACTAAGTAAAAAGTGTATTAGCAAACTCTACCTATTAATACCAACAACCTACAAAAACTATGTACAAATACTATGTATTTATTACGATACAATTACATATTTGAATTTTGATTGATAAAAAGGGTCTTCGTCTGACAAAAATTAATTAAGGCATATTTAATTATTTATTTTATATAATTATTTATGCTATTTTAAAGTTAAAATCAATATATAACAATCCTTGAATAGGTCTACCACTGGAAACGACTCTATTATTCTATCTCATCACATAAGTTAGAAATGAGGGAATTTCCTGATAAGAATAATTTTTGAATACACTCATCCAAATCTCACAAGGCTCTTTTACAATTATTTTTTATTTATTTTAACCAATATCCTTATTAATTCTAAGCTAATTAAGGTCATAAAAAATATGACTATAAAAATATACTTCTATATACTTCTTTTCTGTCCAATTAAACTTATATTTTTAGAAAATTATTATAATACTTTTGTCTAATTGTCTTAAACATCTGTAAGTTGTAATGATTTTCAAGTGATAATTAATTATAAACCTCCGAAAGTGCCTAATTAATTGTTTATATGTCGGTATTATAGCAATTAAATAACATAATTTTCATCGCTTTTGTGAACTCGAACTAAATTAAACATACACAAGCATTAGAAACCGCACCACAATGCTCTTTGTGAGACCTGACAACATTACTCTGAACAAAGATACAAAGCCAAAATCGAATCTAATATTTACTCCGTGTGGGTTCAATCGAGTGAAACTAAGCGAGAGTATTTAGTGCGTATAAACGGCCAAATTATATCATTGAACTAAAAAGACGAAATTTCTCAGCATTCAATGGATTCACCGTGCGGGTGGCGTGTCCATCGCGTTGCAGGGAGAGGAGCTTCAACAGTTCCTGGGACTTGCGACCCAAGTGTAGGTTTAAGGGACCCCTTAACTAACGCGCGTTATACGCTCACCTCCACTGTCCAAGCTCCTCTCCCTACCTAACCAAATTTGAAAAGAACCTACTAGGGCTGCCTTCGATGTACGTTCCAAGAATGCATTAATGTGAGTTCTGGACAAGCCCAAGTCCTACGTCCAAATCTACTACGAACCTATTTCGAGTGAGTTTGTTTGTGAGCTCGTAATATTTGTTGACCTTGATGGTATGGTCTTTGGGGATGTTGGTTTCCCAAGGGACCGTAAGCTCTATCATCACTACGCGCTTTAAAATTCGCGAAAACAATAATATATCCGGTCTGGAGGCCGACGCACAAATATCCTCGAGGATTTTATATTGTTTTTCATACGTGTCCATCATTATCGTCCAATCCGACGCCGCTTTAAGGATGGAGTAAGGCTTGACGTTTGATTTTGTAGCCCTAGTGCCTTCTCTCACAAAACCTACTGATCGTTCGTTTGTGGTTATTTCCTTTTGCGCTCTGCTACCGAAATGCTACCGAAAGACTAACCGCTTCACGTATGACTTCTAGAACCCTATCGTGACGACGCGAGTATTGACCGCTGTCCAGGAGTACCTTACATCCCACCAGCTGATGCTTAGGAGTTCCAACTGCCTTTCCACAGATATAGCAAGTTTTTTCGGTACTTTTACCCCATCTTACTTAATTACTCTGATCTGGGAGAGACATTTGGAACGCATTGAGATAGAATTTTAGCAATACTGGCGACCAATCATAAATTAAAGTGCGCCATTTTAATGCTAATGGGATGCAAAAATCTCCTATGTTTAACAACTCGTTCTGCATTTCTAAAATCATTGCATGGATCTTATATTTATCATTCTCGTCTTGCCGAATAAAAGACTTCAATATATCCGCATCGTGGACTTTCCTATTTGATCATAACCCCACTCTATTACTTTGTGCAGTACTATAAATTGAACGGCATATATGTAAATAATTTTCAATTTAATGTATAAATACTGAACATTAATTTATGCTACATATTTACAGGTGAAACTTGTCGAGCCTAACTACCTACTGTTCTGCAATTTATATGAAACGTTTTTTTATTTAGTCCTTGGAAGTAGCTTTTAAAAATATTTTTGACGATCGTCCGACTTAAGCCACTGTCTGAACAGGCGTTTGTTTATGTTTGGATATTTCTCGGTTTCAGCCGGCGGAAATCAGCTTGTACGAGTAGTATTTATTACAGCTGCATTTCGATCGATGGGGTCAAGTGATGGTAGCTCTTACATAATCCTTATAATTTTTCGTTGCGGAAACACACCTTGATTTACTAGTGTTAATGGGGAAAAGTAGCAATTATACTATAGTTTCATTCCAAAGTTGCCTTAAGTTTTATTACCCTTAAAAATAAAAAACTGATTAAAGCAATAACAAGCTCAAAAAAAGCAAATTATAGAAATTATACTCGGTATACAGTCTAGTCTATTTAATATTAATTCACTATTCAAGGCATAAAGATGTGACTAAGCTGTTCTCCTAATCACTTTAATATGTCAAAAGACAACCAGAGTTCATCCTTGGTTACGACTGTCAAATATCGTTGTGAGCATTTATTATACTCTGAAAAGTTTATATTTTTCCTGAGAAAACTATCCCTCGTATTATAAAGTATACGGTTTTATTTTCTTGGCTATTTTATTACCAATATTGACATAAGGGAAAATTTTCTCTGAGCGTACTTAATTTTTTTTAAAGTTCGTTATGAGTCGGATTATATTTGGCTATTGGAATATTAATTTGGCTTTTAGTGGAAAGAAATGTGGATATCTTTAAATGCCGCTTAATCCTTTTAATAAGACGATGAAGATGTAATTTAGTGTAACGAAACAAATTGATCCTGACCCAAGGTTATTAAGATAATGAGACTTATTAGCGCTAATAGCTGTCAACGCAAATGGACTGAGACGCACTTAATGCCTATTCCCATTTCTACTCGCCGTCAATTTGAATCGGGTTAAGAGGGCATTGATGACGTAGAATCAAATATAACGGGTGTTTTTTCTACAGGTATACAACTTTGAAATAAAATAAAACAAAAATGATTTTTTTTTATTGATATGAAATATAATATTTTGGAAAGATAATATTCTGTCATTATAATTTAAATAAGATTTCAGGCATATGACCTCCACGACTGGCTCGTACGTAGTTTAATCTGGAGGTCCAATTTTCAACGACTCTTTCAAACATTCGTGACTGTATATCGGCAATAACGCGACGAATGTTATCCTCCAAGTGATCAACGGTTTCGGGCTTATCAGCGTAGACTAACGACTTTACATATCCCCACAGAAAATAATCAAGCGGCATTAAATCGCATGATCTTGGGGACTAATTCACGGATCCGAATCGTGAAATTATGCGGTTAACAAATGTTTCTCTTAAAAATTTAATGTGGCACGAGCTGTATGACATGTTGCACCGTCTTGTTGAAACCAGAACTCCTGAACATTATGGTTGTTTAATTGATGAACGAAATAGTCACTAATCATCGCTCTGTAGCGGTCACCATTGACTGTAACGTTCTGGCCAGCATCGTTTCTAAAGAAGTACGGACCAATTATTCTTATCTTCTGTACGCACTGTACGACATCTCTGTGGATGCGTATTATCATTTAGAGTAAATGTAGTGCGAAAACGTTCCATTGTTAATCGAATTAATTGTGTTGATGGACGATTATGTGTACCGTAAAATGGACGTAGTGCGCGATACGTTTTTCGAACAGAGCCATGACTTTCAAAATAAATTTGCACAATTTGGAGGCGTTGTTCAGGTGTTAGTCTATTCATGATGAATTGCCAAACCAAATTAAACACAAATCACTGGACAGCTATCAAAATAACTGCCAGTTAAAAAAGTATTGGCAACTTAAAGTTGTATATCTCTAGAAAAAACACCCTTTACTTAGCATGTTACGTTTCCTCCAAAATAGCATAGAGTTTATCGATTTACAAACATCCAATATTAAGTCATGTTGTTAGTTATAATAATGAACCAAGTCGATTATTTGCCGGATGTTCCTGGTTTGTGAAAACGAACATTCTATTGATCTCTATTGTATTTGGTGACTTGACGTATAAATTTACTGAAAAAGTTAATATGAAAATAATTTCTCATTTTTCTAAATAACAAATGTTTGTAACATATTTCAAAATACACATTTATTTTCATCTACGACTTCTTCACAAAAAATCTTTTTTAATTGCTCTAACGCCGTCGCTACACGTAATGTCAGTGAAGCAACCTTAGGAGATCACTGAAAATTTTATTTTTCACTCAGTGGTTCTCCTTTTGGTTAGATTACACTGCTGCACTCTTATCATTATTGTTATTGTTATTTATTTTTATTTTGTTTTGTAGTGGTGTAATCTTTTAACCAATAAAAGTTTATTATTATTATTATTAATAACCACTTTGACTAGAGAAGCATTGAGTAAAATAAAGAAAGGAGCATTGCGTAAAAAAAAGCACCAGTGGAAATAAAATACTATTTACAAATAGCAATTAGTGTCGAGTATCCTTTAAGATGACCCTAAGATCCAAGTAAATGCCGTAGTAGTAAGTAATTATATACAGTAAGTAAGTACCGGAGACCTGAAAATATTTTATTTAGGACAATCAGATTTGTAGCGCTTACTTATATTTTAAGAAAACTCAAACTCTGCGATATCGTTAGACTAGTATTATTTTCAAATGCTTCCATTATATTCCATTTAAATATTAATTCAAATACTACTATTCATTTTACGATATTATTATTATCAGAAGGATTGTACAATTTACGGCTAAAATACAGACATTTATGGTCTTTGTAGTCATTAAAATATAGATTTCAATTCTGCTGGCTTTCAATGGATTCTATTTACAAATGAATAGCCCTACTATCGATCTTGTCATATTATAAAGGAGCAACTGCCGTTGAACAAGCTATACTCAGTATTGTAATTTGCAAATAAGATCCGTAGTCAAAGGTTATTTCAAAACCTCGTAAGGTAATAGACTATTATTACTTCTGCTCACTACATTTATACAAACATATATTCAGTTAAACATCTATTGCTACCATTAATTTATGAATAGTATTATAAAAATGTTAACACTAATTTTCTTCCAGTCGTTTGTAGATTACACGAGATCGTAAGTATCGTACAATGTAACTTAACTTGGAACTATGACATTACAATCACGTTGTCACAAAAATTTATTTGACAGCACCTTAATTAAAACCACGCCAGAACGCTATAATGTAATTAGATATGCAAATTTAACTCAATTACAACTAAACATAATATTTTTAATACCTTTACGGTGGTGGAAATAGATTAATCAATTATGCAAATTTATTTATAAGATTAATGTTTCTGTGATTAAGATAACCCTACTTAATTTAGAATATAAAAAAAATCAATGCTATTTAAATGAAATAGTAATGCATAATACTGGACAGTTAAGCTGTATTTATACTCGTACTTATAATAAACGAGTTTTTATATTGTGAATGATTTCATGATTGTCTATGAAGCTTTTGAAATAGTCATATTCTCTTTATTGTGTGAACTAAGGATAAACAAAGGATTAATATCTGAGCTACTCCAATCATATTTATTTAAAGTCGGGCGGCAATACAATGTAATCCTTTCCAACGATTTAGAAATTTAAATGAAGGGACTGGCCCGTAATTTTAATATTTCACCGTGGCAGTGTGTGTGAGTGAATTAATTATGTAAATTAGTTTGCGGGACATAGAAAATTAGTGAATATTACAAGGATAATTATACGAATGCATCTGCCTCTAATTTACTCTACGTATGTTTTATTTATTAGTTTTATTTAAAAGCAACACAGGGACATTTCATTAGCTTTTAAAGGTATTTCAGTTTTCAAACATTTAATTTATAATTCATTTAAGCTAAGCAAAACTGTTTCGATATTTAAATCGTCATACTGTTTTTAACAAGTTTATCAAAAGTATAGCAAATGATTATCCCTTGAGTATAAAAGTTAAGTTCTACCAGATTACCCTTGAGCCAAGTTTCATAAGCGCCGCACTATCAGAGCACTTTCCTAAGTTTGAATTCTATAAACAGTTCACAATAAATATTCCTTTGGGCAGAGTCGATTTGCATCCGTATTACTGACGAGAGCAGTTACTCCAGACTGTTAGCGGAGACGCGGAAAGAGATCGCTAGAATCGTCAAGACGAATCGATTTTGTGGTTTATTAAGACATTATGAGTTGCGTTAATACATATATTTAAAAAACAAGGTAGAATAATTTAAAAAATTTGAAATGGCAGGTGCGACTTTTATGTGATTAAATTCGTCCGTCTTCTCGGTATGACTTGTATTTACGGCCTCATAAATATTTATCTGTCCTATGAGGTTCTTTAAACATTAAATTGGCATACAACTCCCGTGTTGGATATAAAAGGCAGTCTAAATTATTCTCATTGACGGTACATATTTTCTCTCAAATATTTATTATTTTCATACATCGTTTCCCGGAGAAATAATTCTTTTTATAAACTTTCTCATGAACGTACACTATATTATAGGAATTCTTCAAGACTTTAGTCAGTAGACTTATATTATATGTATTGAACAGATATTTATTTCTTTCATAAGTCACAAGAATATGTAAGAAAAAAAATATGGACTAAACAATATAGGTAATTCAACCTTTAAAATAGGTATTCTATGTATCGCACAATTATAATGGGCCTTATTAGAAAGCTCAAGGTCACTCAAAGGGCAATGGAGAGGGCTATGCTCGGAGTTTCACTGCGTGATCAAATCAGGAATGAGGAGGTCCGCAGAAGAACGGGAGTCAGCGACATAGCCCGAAGAATTGCAATACTCAAGTGGCAGTGGGCAGGGCACATCGCTCGCAGAACCGATGCCCGATGGGGCCAACGGGTTCTTGAGTGGGGACCACGTGCTGGAAGACGCAGTGTGGGTAGGCCCCCAACAAGGTGAACCAACGACCTGGTGAAGGTCGCGGGAATCCGCTGGATGCGGGTGGCACAAGACCGGTCGTCGTGGAGATCTTTGGGGGAGGCTTATGTCCTGAAGTGGACGTCTTTTGGCTGATGATGATATATCGCACAGCATAGTTTTAAATGTTGTTACGGCTGTTTTGTATGAGGATAAATCAAAAATTACTTGATATAATTCAGCAAAATTTAATTAGAGCCTCGTGAATATTGTTTAATTCGATAAATGGAGAACAAATATCCAAATTCTATTTATTATTTAAAACGCTAACGAGATATCCGTAACAATTAGACGAGGCCTCGTTAGAAAGTTTTAATGACTGTTATTAATTTTTTTGTAAAAAAATGTTAAAGCGATTGAAAACAACTCGCAAAGTACTCGTACCTGCCCTTACTTCCATTATACTGAACAGGTTCCGACCTACAACTTGAGTTTAGTAATTATTGCGGCTTATATTTTGTGAGTCGTGCTAATGTGCTCTTTTGTTTCTGATAAATGTTATATTATGTATATACTTATACTATATTTTTTAAGTCCTTATCTTGCAGGCCACTTGATTCAGACCTTCTAGGTGGAAAGCTAATTAATACAAAATAACAGCCTTCTATATTAGTCTTCAACATATTAACCTATGGCATGTCATTACAATGCAAATTATTTCAGATCGCTTCCACGATATTACATAGCAAAGAATTACGCTATTAGACTGGAGGCTTCAACGTCGATTTAAAGAATATTAACTAATGTTCAGGTGCTCCTTTTATCACGTGAAGTATGTATAAGATAAAGATACAAAGACTGTCCTAATTTTTGTGACATCAAATACTTCCATATATTTGAACATTTAAATATATGATAATAAAGACAAAACATTGCATCCATTAAATAAATTAGACGAATATAAGAAATCAGAAATATATAAATTTATATAAAAGTACAGGACTTCTGCTTTGTATAGGTTAACCCAAGTTTTCCTTAATCCCCTAAGAAGAAACGAAAACATGTGGCTTTAAGCATCTTCTCTGAGAAATTCTTATACGGCGAGATTCTTTTTAATTTTATGCTAAGCAAAAGGATTTAGTAAAGCTAATATAATTAAATAAAAATAATATGTACGAATTACTAAGCGTTTTTTAATATTTTATGACTAGATACATTTATAAAAATTGTTTTTTTATCCCGTTTTTTAACCCGTGATTTGTTTTTCAACGCGCAGTAATCCTAAATTATTAGTTTTATTTAAGTGATACTCACTAAAGTCTTAGATGTCAAGAATACATCATTAAGGACATTCAACTTCTTTTTCAATTCATAGGTTTATGGGGTATACTTAATCCACATCCAATCTTTCTTCGATGGCTTGCAAACTATCCCTAATATACATATAATGAAGACAAGCTCAATAAATGGAACACAAGCTCATCACATATTATAACAGCTGCAACCTATTGACGGATGCCGGGAGTAAAATTATTAATGTACTAGCTTTTGCCCGCGACTTCGTCCGCGTGGAATAGTGACTTCCGGCAGAAAAGTATAGATAGCTGTGCCCGCGACGCCATCAGTGTGTAACTCCTTGTAAAGGTAAGGTAAGAACGAAATATAGAACGAAAATACTTCAGTACAAAGCTTCGTTCGCGGTCAGTAGTGAGACGTAATTCCCTGTCAGTGTAGGTTTCTGATTCGCGAGATAATGTATGCCGTTCGTTGTCAGCAGTGAGACGCATGTAAAAAAAAATTTACTGATTGCATTTTTATCATCAGTAGCAATCCCTAATCACCCCTTGATAGTTATTTTTTAAATATATTTTATGTACAGATTTGATCGCTCTACAGATTTATTGTAAGTATAGTTATAGATTTTTTATGAAAAAAAAACATATACCTACTATAATATATCCTTTATTGTTATTAATCTAATCAAAAACAACAAAAACTAGCTAAAAATATTTAATGTTTAAAAAAGCTTAAAATAATATACATTGAATTAAGAATTAATTTTTCCTATCCTTTCCTGCCCTTTCTCTTCCTTTCCTCTCGCTTTTTCGCAAAGAAGGGTGGCAACGTATACGCAAAACTATTTTGCGGATGTCCATGGGCGGCGGTACCATCTGCTGATTTGCAGCCTTTTTCATTAAAAATGTCCTGCCTGGATCCAGACCCACAAATACCCTCTGGAATTTAGTATTGTTTAATTTTATAGTTTTATTAAAATTGTTTTATTTAGCCTTATTTCAGTTACCTGACAGTGAAAGTCCCTTCGTAATTGGTCCTGCTACTTCAGAGACTAGCCAGAACAAACAGACAGACAGAAAAACAATTTAAAAATTCCATGTTTGATTTACGTATCATATTTTTTTCAAATATGTTTAGCGAAAAGCCGTTAATTTGAAATTGAAACGTTATTTATAAGTTTTTTAATGTTTTTTTAGGAAAATCTCATTGCAATTAATACAGTCAAAACTAGTTTCAGTAAAGCGACAATATTTATATTTATATATTAGCGACGACAATATTTCATATAACTAACAGATGGAACTAACCTTATGGAAATGATCCTAATAAAGTGATATTGATAATAATCGATAAAGTACATATATTACAAACTTTGTACATTTAATTTTGACTTTTACCCGCATCCAAAAAGTTTTCATTTCTCAATGATAAGCTATTACTCCATAGCGTACTGAATTTTTAAAGAACTTAGCTCGCGATGCTTTCAACAAGTTTGTGTGGAACCCTTTTAACCACAATTTACATAACACGCGTAAAACGGAGTAACTTTGGTTTTCCCGACTGACTCCGTCCTATCGCGGAGGAATTCCAGATTTATTTGTTTGAATTTAAATTTTTTTTTCATGTGATTCACTTTTGTCAGGTGTATGAATACTTAGATAGAATTTAAATTAATATTTGCACTCAAATTACTTTTGGGAAAGTGCAATACTTTGGGAAATGTTTATGCAAGTCCTGAAACAAAACGAAGATAAGTGTAATAGCAAATGTACACATGAAAAAGACTAGATAATTACCATTAAAAATTCAGTAAAATTAGTTAGTGTCTAACAAAATAACGGTATAATTATTACAAAGCAAAATGCAATTTAAAAACAGTGTTTTTATAGTAAAAAAATAAATAAATGAATTATACAATTAATAGAGACTTTTTATAACAGAAATTTTAAATTAAATTCAGTGGTTAGTAACAAATGTGATCGGTCAAGCATTGACTGCACCCACCACAGGTCCGGAGATAGCATGGGAGGTACCTGTTTCGGATACAAAGGAAGGAAACGCCTGGGTGTCAACATTGCGTTGACCAACCAGAGGACACGGTGGAGCATACGGTGGCGGACTGCCCAGCTTGGGCTGAGCATCGCCGTGTTCTCAGGGAGACCATCGGCGGCGGCGACCTCTCGCGTCCGGCCTTAGTTCAGGCCATGGTGCGGAGCAAGAGGAACTGGGAGGCAGTCTCCTCCTTTTGCGAAGCAGTCATGCTAGCGAAGGAGGAGGCGGAGCGCGTGAGGGAACGATCCTCCTCACGCCCCAGTCGCCGCAGGGGACGCACCAGGCGTTGGGGATCACGAGATGATCTCCAGCCACCGTAAGCGCGGGTCTGCGGACGGCAAGCAAGGGTAGCTTGCCGCCCGATCAGAACCAGACCCGAGCCTACGGCGCGTAGCGTACCGCGCGCGCCTCAAAGAGCCATCGGACCATCACAGATGGGGCCCTAGAGCCGATGCCTGGCCAGGTCGCGGGTGTAAGCGCAATGATGTACCGCGGCCAGGCTCGGAGCAGGAGTAGGTACGGGGGGTTTTTAGTCAGTAAGAGTCTGACACTCCCTCTTGCCCCACCCAGGCAAGAGGGGTCATTTGATGATTTTCCCCTTAAAAAAAAAAAAAAAAAAAAAATGTCCGGAGATAGCAAATGACGGACCAATTTCATCTTTAGCTTTAGATATAAATTATAAGGATAACCAAAACCGACTTGATGTAAATACACTGTTAATATATTACTGTTTATACATACTTTAATTTCAATTATGATTTCGGAACTTGTTTGGATCCCATATATATACAGGATATAGAGGATCTATAGATATACAGGGTGACTGGTGAATTACTATCAATATTTAAGGAGAATACTCGGTACATGATTCTCATTTGAATTATGTATAAAAAATAGGTAGTTAATTTTTGACCAAATTTCCGTATAAATAAATAAGGTGTGGACACGTCCCACGTGTTCCAAGTGTGGACGCGTACGGCGGCGTGCTGATACAACACCACGCCGCCGCACGCGTGTGTGTGTGTGTGTATACCTAATCTGTAGGGTGTTCACACGATGCGTAATTAATTACACAACTTTTGGTTAACTTTACTTAGAAGTTTATTAATATTTATGTTATATTAATTTTTATTTTGTCATATATGATCGTCAAATATCACGTCCTTAAGTATCGATAGTAATTCAACAGTCACCCTGTATATTATTGTAATATTTTTTGGGTTTAAAACTAAATAAAATAGATCTAAATATGAGTAATTATATTTAAATAAAAAATATTGTAGATAAAAAGATAAAATATACATTGACTAGAAACCAGAATTGATTAGAAAATTTCATATCAATTCTTCATGTGTACGTGTCATTACTGGGAAACGATTATGAATTTAACCAGTTGACGTTCAAAGACACTTGCGCCTGATATGATCTGACTAAACTAGAAATCGTCTTCTGTATCTCCCACTGAAGTGGATTGAATGTATTATCAATGCAAATGACTGGTTTGGTGATCGATTTACTGAGTTCACTTAATAAATAAAAAAAATAAATAATTCGTTGTCACTTTATATATGCTTAAGTATATATTAAGTAAGAAAATTAACTTGATTTTACTACAGGTTATAAATGTTTTAGCTTACAGGTTTTATGGTAGAAAGATGTGTTTCTTATCTTATTCAATATGAATTCGACATAAATATTTTATTTTATTATGAATTAAATTATGATTTTTTTATCAACGGTGTATCTGCTTATGATTTTTGCGCCTTTTTATAAATCGAGGAAGAAAAGATTAGTAACCTAAACCAACTAATTACATTTAGAACTTTCATATCAATGAACTTTGTAGGTTGAAAGTTGACACTGATATATCATATCATATGAAGATAATCCGTCATAATAGAGGCGGTATGATCCATTATAATTTTCTCCACTGTAATGCTCCTCTATATATGCTCACTTTAATGTATGTAAATATTTTTAACATTTAAAAGTTATTGAAACCATGTTATGATATTAAAAAATAATTTATATTCGTATATATCTATTACCATTATAAGCATCTGAAAATAATTATATCTATAAAGATAAGCAATGATAGTGTTCATGAAACTGTAGATTCTTTTGTACATGAGACTCTTATTCCTAACTGAATAGTTACATGAAGAGCTATGTATCTAGGCATGTATAAACATATGTTTATCTCGTCGAACTGTCGTAGATTGACGTCGCACTGGTAAATCGAGAGGATAATTAGTCGTTATAGAGAAACTTTAGGACACTAGGTTTTGCCTGCATTGTCTCATAAATATTAGGAATATATGTATGTATCTAAAATAAATTGCATATTAGAATTGTCATTTTTTCATGCCATGATTATTCTTGAAGTTAAATTCAAGTATGGAATTTATTGCTTTTTATTAATAGTAGGTATTCTAAAGTTATACTTTTTAAATAAATTCTCTGAATTTTAATTGCTGTGTTCCATGTACTTCTTGATTAATATTATTTATTTTTGTTTCAGGTGCTGAAAAAGAAATTGATTCTACTATTTTACTTTTAATGTTTTCTTCCAGAAAATGTACATCCCGACTGATCACGGCCTTATTAGTTTTCGGGTCGTTTCTAAACTAGTGTTAATCAAGTCTCGCAATAAACCAACTTTTCTCAGTAGACCAGAGTCTTGAAATGCTTTTAATAAATTTTCCCAAATCTGTTTTGACGTCGTCGCATCCTTTATATGTATAAAATTTATTGGATCGATTAGTAATATAAGTTTTGATTTTGCCTTTTTCTCTTTCTTTGGATCGGTATCTGTTCCTTGGACACATTGCCATTAATCATCCAGTTCCAGGTTTGCCTGTACTGCAAAACTCCAGCTTGTCCAATTATTTCGGCCAGTAAGTTTTTCAATTTGAATCAATGATCCGTTTGATGACATTTTATCTAAAAATTATAGCTGAAATCTAAAAACTTCGGCGACCGCATGGACAATTTTGTAGGTTATACGTATATATGTTCAAAATCAACCAATTTTGCTTTAATTTATAGGATGATGACTTTAAATTTATACTGTACTACACTGAACAGGAATTGAGAGTTTGACTGGGCCCATAACCTGATAACTTTATTATTAAATGGAGGAGATGTCTTGAAAATTAAACTACACTTGTTAGTTGTTACAGAATCATAGAGAGTGAGGATTTATTCAACTGTCACACAGATTATATTTATATGTAGAATATATATATAGATTAATATGAAAGGCTAAATTTAATAACTAGTTTAACAACTTTTTATTCAGTATGAACAGTATTTTTCAATAATGAAGATGTGAAATTCTTATGGGAAAAAATACAAATGAATGTTTATATCCGATTTTAATTGTATCTCCAAAAAATTGGATTTGATTCTATAAGGAATATAATCGGACAAGACGATATACATGAAAGCGTGACCATCTTCAAAAAGAGAATTATTTATTCCAAATTTATAAAATCTTACAAGTGTGATAGATATTAAAATAAATTAATCATTTTACATCCAAACCACTAACACGATTACGATTTATTTCAAAATAATAAATTACAATATTTAATATCAGAGACAAGGTGTTAAGCTTATGTTGTGCTTTAACTTATGATATGCAAATAAACTCAGTCAAGAATCTCATTCAGTACCATTACGATGTAGGAAAACTTGTCTTCTTTGTTGTTTTCTTATTGAACATAAAATTTTTCTCAAATTGTATTTATATAATTATTGTGAATATTGATTTTAGTAGATTAATATGATTTTAGTACAATATGCAAGCAAATATGAAAATAAACATTTACAAATCTTGGTTAGTGTTTGGTTAGGTCTGAACTGTCACCCTCTGTATTTGTGTTTGTTGAGTTCATTAATATTGCCTGAGAAATGTCAGCATTGCAAATTGCTTTAACCCACTAACCAAAACCACTGGACTTGTACTTCATGTGAATGCTTGCATGCAAACAAGAGTATAAGTACCTTAAACAAGTACATACTCTTTTGATTTATTTTTATGCGTTTATGGAATGTGTTTGTGAATGAAAAACATTTTGAATAAAATTTGTATGCATTATTAGTTAGCATTCATTGATTTATTTTATGTGAGTTAATGCATTGAAATGAAGCTGTTTAATTTTTTTCACTTTTGTTTCTTTGAAAATGCTAACACATATAACATAGAGTACGACATTATGGTTCTTATGTACAATTTCTACCTTAAGAACAAAATCGTTTTTGCTTTGAAATTTAAAATACCTAAATTATACAGTCACGTCGTTAGCATAATAGTCACGGCAAAATAACTTCATTAGGTTGTAAGCAAAGAAAATGTTATGTACCTACTTCAGAATTATTGTGATAAGCGATAATAATTTTTGTGTTATTTTAAATAAATTTCATACAGTTTATCTAATTTTTAATAATTATAAATTTTAAAGAATTTGACTTCTCGAAAAAAAGATGTGGATTTCTTTTATGTAAAAGGTGGTAAACGACCACACTGGCAACTTGATGGGATTAATTGATTGACTATTAGAAACAAAATATAGAAGTAGTGTTACATATATACATCACAAATGATTATATCGCACCGTCGCGTCGCGTCGTACTTAAGGGATTGTCAATTACTATTTCACTTCTTACTCTTGTTAATTTTACATCATCATCATCATCAGCCAAAAGACGTCCACTGCAGGACATAGGCCTCCCCCAAGGATTTACAACAACAATTTTACATACAACATTTAAATGCAAATTATTTCAAAGTATTTCTTATAGCTCATAAACGAACGAGCAACGTCGCATGTATAGAAATGGTAAATTGGCACATGATATGGAATTCTGACTTTATCGCAATGTTTAAAGAAGTTATGGCTTTATGCAACAATAGTAAAAACCTTATATAAGTTATGTAATGATAACAACTAGTCAGGAAAGAAATCACGACATCTGTTACGTCATGTGATATTGAAGATATAAAATGTTCCCTTTTAACGTAAAACCTGTAAAGATTCTAGTAGAACAGAGGATGAATAACGGTCAGTACACCTTCTTTTCTCATACCTTCAACATTCAATGTGGTTCTGTATACGGAATACAATAATATTTTTCTTAAAATATCATAACCTATTCAGAAAATGCTTGAGCGAAACTTACGTTAAAGAATAAGATTCCTTTTGTATGTAATACTTACTTACTTTTATTTATCGGTTTTTGCAGAATATTACGTCTAAGGAAGATTGAACTGTATGAAATTTAATGGATTTTCTCTTAGAATTTTAGCAAAATTTCATTACTTGCGCAAACTAAAACCGCGGTGTTACAACTAGATTTCGAAATGGCACTCTCAAGCAGATTACAGATACGATTGGATTAGTTTCTAGATACCGCTTCAATGGGATATTTAAATGAACGTTGAGAAAGAGTTACATAAAAAAATAATGCTAAAGGACGCAAGGATATAAGTACTTAGTACATACACATAATGAATGAAGATAAAAAATAGTATTAATTTAAATAAAATGACTTCATAAATCCGCTTTCCTGATATCGAAACGTTTTAAAAATATCCCGTATATCATTAAATCTGCAAAAAATATTATACGCTATAACAAGGATCTCCAAATCCATTAGCCAAAACTTATACAGGTGAGGTGCGGAACCTGAGGACCAAAGACACACGAACACTCTGTGACATGCTGTAATTTCGTCTAATTAAACTATGGCTAGGTAATATAGAATTTATAAATCGGTACCTGCTAAACCTGCCAGTAAGTGTAAGTAGAATCCTTCATGTCAAAACCCATCTATACTACGTATATGCTATAAAAAGTAATAATATTTTAGTAAAGTATTTCATTGTGTGTCGGCTTTTATATATTTATTATGTAGTGACTATTGCTATCGATATATATTTTTTTTTTGCTGTAATACAAATAATATATTTTACATTACCATTTAAACCATTTAAAGGTACCTTAGCTTACATTCTTCATCATTCATATTCATTGGCAAAAAAAAATATTTTGTCCATATTCTTCTTTCTTATTTTACGTGCCATCTATATTACAAAAATACATTTACAACTTCCAAATAGCTCCTCTTAATATGAATAATCAATGTAATTTCTATTGTCTTACTCACTTCCATTTGTTTAGTTGTATGGTTCAGTTTATTTAGTTTATTAAGTTGCATGGTCACATCTAGAATTTTATTTCTTATTCCCATGTGATCGGAAAAATAAAAAAAATCGAAACGGTATTCGCCATCGAATTAAGTTAATGCGCATCCGTGCCATACGTTAACCGTGTAATTATATGTATGGAAAAATATGGAAATTCGATTTTATAGATTATCCAAGTATCTTCCCATTAATCTGTTTAAGTGTTCGCTGACACCAATATTTTTTTTTGGGAAATAAATTTTCTTTTTAGATTCATATTTGTTTCTATAATATCTAAATCGATTACTAGTAAAGAAAATTTAAAATAAAACTATTTATCATAATCTCAATTCAAATTAATAATATGTTTATAAAAGTCTATGATCTGGGTAGAGATTAAGCATCTGACATATTGTGTGTTTGGTTCAATTTATTGAAATAAAAACATAATTTGAGAGGGATTACACCTAAAAATAAATAGTTGGCTTAGAATGTTAGAAGTAATACACACTTGAAGTAAAAAAAAATGAGAATTTCGAGTAAAAATTTGAAGGTAAAATTACTTTTTATATTTATAGATAGTTGAATAAAATCGATACCTTTTATAAAATTATTAGAATTATTAGGATTATAAAATTACTACTTTTACAGAATTAAATTTCATGATAAAAACATGATTATTTGTAAGAGTATATATGTGAGTATATTTATTTATCAATAAAAATTAAGTGTAATTTTTTCGGTTAATTTTTAAATGATATGCTTGGTCCCTTTCAAAGAATAACCACATATTATATTTCTTATCAATTTTTCTTTAATGTAGCATATTTTCTGTATGAACTGTACTCGTATATTCGTAGGTTTTGAATTAACACCAATCTGTATGTACAAATAGTAAAGGATTTAATTACCCAATGACCAATTCTAAGCTATTACTACGTAAACAAATCAATGAGCTCCCATTGATTTATGCGATTAATTAACATCTATTATCGACGTTGTTCTTCACTTAACCTTTAATGGACCCACGTTACGGAATGCTGATTTAACCGTTAAATTGAATTCGCTTGCTCGTTTTCCTCGTAACTCGCGAAGTTATTTCCATTTTGGTTTTATATTTGTGAATATTGGTATGTGACATACGTTTTGTTCGTAATTTTATTGGCCAGGTCAGCAGCAGTAACACAATGGTTTTTGTTTTTAGTCGCGAAATATTAAAATGTATATTATAATAATATTTATAGTATTATAATAATATTTGACATTTTACATTCAGTAGCGTTTTAGGTTACCATTAATATGAATGACATGTCCCAAATTAGTATAACCCACTTTTAAATTGCTTTCATTTATTATAGCAATATGTCTACAATCGTGGGCAGCCTTTACAATTGAATATAATACAAATATTACAAACAATAAATTTAGACACTTTTGTTGTTTTATATAATTTGTATGAATATATTTTTTTACAGAAATAATATTTTTTATATATATAATAAATTATTTACATAGGACCGTTATAAGCAATAAAGTCTTTTAACCAAAATCTTTTAACTTAAACCTCTAGGAAGCCCTTGATTTTGGTGATTTTCTAATTATACGCAATATGTGAATTGAAATGAAAAGCGGTTATTGAATCAACTACACATATTGCATACGCTATGAACGTGTCCAAGTTTATATTTATAAATATTTTTAGGAGATAGCATCAATTTAGGATCATAGATTTTTAACTCCTTTTTTCAAAACTGACTCATTTACCTTACTTAATCTTTTTTAGGTAAATCTAGCGTGTTCTTCTTTCATTTCCAAATATCGTTTACCCCCTACTGATTGGAAGCCATGGTACATAAACGAGTGCTTATTTAAATTTATTGCACAATAAATTTTAGATGGCATTATGGATGGTCGTTTAATTAACCGAGCTTTTCAAATATTAAAAGTAAACAGACCACCTCGTGTGCAAAAATAATTCTAATATACAGATGAAATTTATTAAATTTCGTCTAAGTTACGTGACTGCCCGCAGGCAAGTGGTTTCAACCCCATTAACCTTGTCTCGCTATGATTTAGGGGTGAAATGCGTCCGGCTGGTGCAGATCCTCTCGGGGTATGGTAGCTTCGGGAGGTATCTGTGCCACATAGTCGGGAGAGAGCTGACTGCGGCGTGTCACCATTGCAGTTGCATGGATGACACGGCCGATCACACTTTGTCGGAGTGCCCTGCGTGGGCTGTAGAGCGTCGCCGGCTCACCACAGTGGTTGGCGCAGACCTATCGGTGCCGGCTGTGGTTCAGGCCATGGTCGGTAGCGAGAGGGCCTGGGAGGCGATGGTCAAGTTCTGCGAGTAAGTGATGTCGCGGAAAGAGGCCGCAGAACGTGTGCGGGAAGACGACCCCTCCTCGGCGCCCTTGCGTCGACGTAGACTGGGTCGAAGGCAGCGGGCATATGCCCGCGACCTGCCTCCCCAGTGAGGAGCCTCCAGGCGTCGGTGGGGAACCGGCGTCCGGGTAACATAGGCCTGAGTAAGAGCGGCGTGTTTGGCGTTCCCGGCACGCTGCTCTTGAGTCGGAGGGGTGGTGTGGTCTAGCCACTGATACCCCTGCCGATGGCGGAGTCCCTTTCGGGACTTGAGCGTAGTGAGCGGAAGCATGGCTCGCCGTTCCCGCTCACTAGCCTACGCACTGCGCAAGAGAACGCCGAGGTTGTTTAGTGGGTGGAAATCCCACACGCCCCTGTCGCGTTTCCCCCGTTTTAAAAAAAAGGGGCGAAATGCGTATTTTTTATTGTTTCTGCCTTTCACCTTTTGCATGAAACAGATTTTTCAATATACTTAATCCACTAGAGCGTATAATGGCAGTTATTAATGAGAGGAGCTTACCCGTCATTTAAAAGATCATAAATTAAAATATACTTTTGTGAAGAAAGACTATCATAAAATGTGTTTATTCGCGAAATCGATTGTTATGTAGAACCTTAATACAGATCGAGATAAATAAAATAAATTAACGTTTAACGGAAACGGCAGATTCAGAGTAATCCGAAGATTACATACAATTCGGGTCATTCAGCAAAACGGTGCCTGTACATCAACATTTATCCCGGCTCGAACGCACATCCGAGTCTCAACGAGATAAAACTTAACCAAAATTATACAACGGGGAAGCATATTTTTTGATATCTTAAATTGTAATGTTTCAGTAAGTCAGCATTTTTTAAAAACCTCTTTGGGTCGTTTCCTTTCCATCTTATATACAAGTCAATATACATATTTTTTTGAGTTCGCCAATAATAGTTAGCTGAAAAAGAATAAAACAGCCTTGCTTTTAAAATGATTATGGAAATATAGTTTTAGTGTTCGTAATGATGGATTTATGAGTTAACAAAGCTTCCATCCCTTACAGTTACTACTATTTCAGGGTCGTATTTTTTCTTCTTTAAAGGTTTTTAAATTTTATATTTCTCAAATTAAAATAATGTTTTGAAATACATATGTATATAGTTGAAATGAAGTAGATGGTATAAACATGAAATTGTAATTATATACTTAGTATCAAGTTCTGTTACTGTTAAGTATTTACTGATGAGACTCCAGTGTCACTTCGCTAAATTTACCACAATAATGTACAATCAGCAATAGTGAAAAATTGTACTTTGATATTTTATTAATATGTTTTGTATTGAAATGTCATGACATAAATTCTGTATAGAATTTAATCAGCCTTTTTATCTGCAACGATAATAATGAGCCAAATAAGGTGAATAATAAAATGTCGTTAGAAACTTTTGAATATATACAATAATGAGGACAAAAGTTATCTGAATATTTTAATTAAGAAATGAAAAGGTAATGTGATGAGTAACTTATGCTGTCTACAGTACTAACTCACAAACACATTAAACTTGCACCTGTTTGTGCCGCACACTTCAGTAGAAGTGACTTTGTATTCGCATAATAAAAAACATATAAATAGTTGTAATATAATAAAAGTTGTAATATAATGTGGAATGCAGTTAGGATGAATATTTCATACAATATTAAAGTGAAAATTCATTATGAGCATAATAACAAGTGAATACTTATTTGTCATTGTTATTGTACTTGAAACATATGACAAGGCATTATTCAAAAACATTTGATAATATGCGGAAATGTAATGTTAAAAATCTTTAAACGGGTAAACGAAACTTATCGATTATATAACTTTACTGCTAGAATTTCATATTCTTATTTCGTTGTAATATAGGGATACATGGGATGCCTCTAGCATATTATACCATCTGTTACTAGAGTAATGACTTGTAGTTTTACTGGCAATGAACAGCAATCGTAATATTAAGAATTAATAGAAAAGAAAGCAAAATATACGGTTAATGTTTTTTGAAAAAAAATTCTGACAAATAGATATTACAAAATTAAACCTTTCCGAGGAATAATATCAACAAAGAAAAGGAAATTCAAAATCTTCCCATAAATATCCTAGTATTGTCCCCTGTTGTGTGACTTAGGTCTTAGACAGTCGACCCTTATGTTTGTGCGCTAACTTCTTATATAAAAAATACTTGAAGTTGTTTACCAAAATTCCACGAGTAGTGGTCCTATTTGTCGTTTGAATCTTAACTCGTATAAATTAACATTCTAGGGTATTGAGTTATTTTGTGTTTGAAATAAACGTAAGGATAAAAGCACAAATATTTTTTCCAAAAAATGTATGGAAAAATATAGGCATAACTGATTAATCGCTTAAACATATTTTTTATTGAAGACTAGAGAACGATACGGCTGATATTCTTTAGAAATTATATTCTATTAAACGATTCTTACTATGGCTTTAAAGGATTTATATTTTTAATCCCTCGAGTACTTTGAAGATGTTAGTTTTATTTTCAATGCTTTATAAATTTATTTACGGATTTCTATGTTCAAATTTGCAAATCCCTTGCTTTCTTTTCAATTTTATTTGTCTTTTGACCGATTGAAGTCATAGCAATTTGTCAGTTGTTTTATTGTGATGAAAATTTATTTAAATTTCTAGGATTGTTTGTTTTGGTATTTTCTTTTAGTGAAGTTGCTTTTATATGTTTTAAAGACACAATATATACTTAATTCTAAATTCCACAAATAGAGCAAAGAATTCATTCTCAGGTTTGAAATTCTGGGCTCGCAAAGTCATTCCGAAAAAAAAACTTAAAAATCCTTACACCTCTCCTTATCACTATCGTGGTTTAGACTTTTTAGCTAAACAAATTTACATTGCTATTCAAAGAGGAAATAGCTATGTTAGACTTGTTATCATGAAACTTAAGCTCGACAATAATGTGCTACGTTATTTTTATATATCCAAATAATTTTAGTAAAAGATTCAATATAAAACCATTTTAGAGTTCTTGTAATTAATCATAAAAGATAATCTGCGGAAGACTTTAATAATACGACAATGAGTTAGGAAATTTACTTTAATATGCCTTTTGCCTTAAAATCTTAATATTCTAATACATAATCTCCGATAATGAATCCGGTATACTATGAGACTCGCTTGAGGTAATGGTTTGTTGTCCTTTGGTTAAATGTTTTGTTTAAAATGTATGTGCTGCTTTCGTGTAATGCTCCGAATAACAAAATTTAAATTGAAATTTATAACATTGAAGACAACAGAAAAATAAAAGAGAAAATGAAAAAAATATCTAAATATGTTTATGAAATACAGAACATAAAATACTCATTTTAACTGGGGTCGTCCCAAGCATATTATTTTTTTCGGTTTAAGCCCTGAAGTCTGCGAATATTATCTTAAACAGTTATTTATATAGATTACTATGCGGTGAATTAGATACCTGTTAAAGTTTAATATTTTCATCTGATATTAACAGAAAACATGTAACGAAAATAAAAAATATATACATATGTATATGTTAAAACTGAGATCTCGTGTCCATAATTCGAATAAAGAAAACTAAAAGAAATAAACAAGCAGTACATTTTCGACGTCAAAAACAAGTCGTATAAAACAAATTGTATTATGCTATTTTATCTCAGCGGTAATGGCGTTTTTTTATGGAATAAGCATTTGTTTTGACGTATTTTAGTGGAGAAAAGAGATTATAATAGCTATATCAAGTATGGGATCAATAAATGTGAGCGAATTACTTATTATATTTGAGACATAACTACTATATGATATGGGAAAAACGTCAAAGACTTTCTGTTTAAAGGATTTTGGTAATACATATAAGATCAAATACGCTACTTCAAACAACAAAACAATTTATAGTAACCGATGATTATCTTTAAATAATACGAGTGTTTAAATGATCAGAATGAAATATTATTAAGTATTACTTATGAAAATAATGTAATTTCAATAATAACAGATAGTATTGAAACTTTCCTTTCCAGAAACTTAAGTACTTAAATCTCAGCCAAACTTAGCGGGGGAGGATTGAATTAAAATTAATTTTGGGATAACATTGTTCCTAGACTCTAACTTCATATTTCCCTGTGGTATAGTTGTAAGGTAACGAATTCTATTTTGACTTCAAATAATATTTCCGAACCTATTATAAGATTTCAGAATTACTGAATTGAAATCTGAATATCTATGATTAATATAGTTATTTAATACTTATTTTAAAAATTAATTTACAATGTAGAAAGAAAAAACGTCAATCAAAATTGTTCATTTCAAGTAAGTTCCTATAAAAATTAAACTGAATTATAAATACATTTTAAAATGCATTGAATGTAAACAGTAAGAACTTCTCGTAACAATGTTATAAAAATACCAACATCGCATTTGTGCTATTCCCAAAAGAATAAAACATTCTTTAAAGGATACAACTTGTACTTTATAAATTTACTTAAATATTGTTCTCTATTACTATAGCAATAAGAAATATGTTTTTTACGTTTATGCTTGTACGACACATGTGTAATAGGTAAAACTTAAAAGCAGAGGGTTTAACGTCCGATGCTCACGCGAAAAGTGAAATGGGGTCGGTTAGAAAATTTAATAAGTTGCCGCTAATGGTGATTTTATGCCTTTTTTATAAACATGTCAAAATTTATGATATCAGGGCTAATGGCAGTATTTTAATAACAGGCTATTATAAAGAGTGTATTGCTGAAATTACTTTATTTAATGATGGTTACAAATAAAGCTTTCATTTAAACATTTTTTACTAAGTCATTGAGTGCGTGTCTAATACAACTATTTATTAAAATTTTATATATAATGCAAAAAAGATTTGATAGCGTTCTTAAAATTAATAAAGGCAATGGTGCAGTTGCAGCAATATATGGTACCTTCTGACTAGGGGTGTCTGTCGGACATAAATTATATTTTCTCACGGCAAATGTTATATCACACGAAGGTGTTTTATTTCATTTAAATTTAATTCTAAAAAGTCACGATGGGAACCATAGCCTTACATTGTTTCCATTGGAATATTAGTTTAAAAGATCGGATGAATAGATATGAAACAATTAAATATTAATATATTTTAATATCTATAAGAAAGTGGTCAAATTACATTTTAAAATCCGTGTTTTATGTTTATCATAAGTAAATTTAATTAAACAATATATTGGAATCATAATAAATACAAAGTTTATTCTCGCTATATACTAGAAAGCAATTTACGTCTGGACTAATATCTCTAAAACGAACAGTCTTTCTGAAGCTAGCATTTGACAGCTCCGAGCACGCCCCTTGAACTATGAAATGCAATCGCCTTAAAGTAAGTTCCTTACGATTAGAAGTTAGACCGATGATTTTTACTCGCATTTTGAAATGTGGGAAGTTTTTATTTGGCCAAAAAAAAAATGTATCCTTGGCCTAAAAATTAATATAACTAGAAATATAATTCACATACCTCTTACTCTTCCTTGTTAATTATATAGATATTATTGGTTATTAGCGATAAGGCCGCCAAGATTATTACCAATATGCTTCTTGTATACCTAGTATGTAAAGGATGAACAATAAAGGATAATTAATTTATTATTATTGTCCAAAAACCAATTTGACAATTTCTATTGTTTCGGTCTATATAGTATAATATAGAATGTCCAAGCTCTGATATCCAAAATATGTCACTTGTTCCACGGGGTGAATCCACAGTTTACTAACTCTATAACATTAAAGCATATATTTTTATATTATGGATTTTAAAAAAACACGATATAATCCCAGGGAAATAAGTTACACAAACATTATCAGAAATATTATATAAATTATAGCGGCCACTCGAGTTTACAAATTTGAAATAAAGGAAGTTTATCTTCCACCAAAAATGAGATGCATAGTAATCTCGGAGGTTTCTCATCAAAATCTGCAGTCCTGTACTGCTATATTAGCTTTTCACCGTCAAGCTTGTAACCTTACTGGACACCTATGTCAAATGTCGATACAAACTTAACCAGGAATTGCACAGAGGATCTCTCACGAAGTGAACTTCTTTTCCTTAACATTTTTTTTTTTCCCCTAGTTTACTTTTTTAACAGTGACTAAGTTGTTTTTGTTAGGGTGACCAATCTTCGCTTGTGTCTCAATTATTTTTAAATTGCTTTAAACCTTTAATATCGTAAATTAATGCCCTAGAATTTTATTCGAATTATTAACTGCTTAATAAGTACACGCAAAAATAAAATAAAAGGAAACTCGTTAAAACTTGTTAAATACAGGGCTGTGTGTATAAAGTTTCAGATGAAAAATAACCTCCCAGTTTAGGATAATGGGCCCTTATCGTGGGCAATCTGTGCTTTCCATCGAATTCTCTTTTTGTTGGTACACAATTAAGTCTGATAGCTTTTTGTTGTGCGTCACTCTGGGCTGGCATTTTTGCACGCTCGTTATGGTTAGTTGATATCATAATTTATTTTTCATTATCGACTGCTATATTTTTAAATTGTTTATTGTATGTATGAAAATAAAGGGAATTAATTTGTTATTGTTGTTGATTTTCCAAAATTAAAATAAAAGCCTAGTATAGAGTTGAAAGTGCCGTGAAATCAACATATGAGTATATGACCTTGTTATTAATTTTATCAGTATAGTAGATTATTTCTTATTAAATTTTCCCTGGTTATACTAAATGTCTGACTTCTCTTTGACTTATACATATTATTTGTTTTTCTTAAGATTTTTATTGGAGTTCACTTATTTGAAAGTGATATGATTAAAAGTTACGCTACGTTTTAATTATAATACTAAAACAATCGTTGACAATACTACTGAATTCAGAATGATATATAAGTACATATTTTTATAGAAATCTTTCCTAATTAATCCCATTCCATCCCTACCCATCCTATCCCATCCCATATTAGTTCTAGGATTTTTAAAGTAATATAATTTTGACTTTATAATTTGACTTGGATTATTAAACTTAAGAGTCTTAATCTTTTACTTTTCCTTTATTGAATTAAATCTTTTATATTATTTTCAACTATAGAACTTCATAAAAATATATAATTTTACTATACGACATTTGTACATAAGGAGATAAAATTCAGATACTTTTATCTTGAACAATTTCTTGAATTATATCCAAACAATTTTAATATATTTCATCTTCTTTTAAAAACAAATTACAAGTGTATTTCAGAACTTTATACTTGTACTAGATTTTGTAAATTATAATTTGATAGCAAACAGCGACAATATAACGTTTACAAACGGTGGCGTCGCGTGCTATAGCAGCGTGAATCTGTTTCTTCCCGATTTGTCTCCAAACGTACCTAATCCCATCTGGGCGCCTGCCAAATGTACAGCTTATCCATAGTTAAATATTCCACCTCTATCAACCTACAGCTTTTGTCATAAAGTTGAATTTTGTTAAAAATGTATTCTTACAAAGTTTGTACGGATGTAGCTTAAATCTTCCTTCGCCTAGACTAGCGCCAGACGGACTCTAGTACTTCTTGTGATCAGTCTATGAAAATAATATCTTATTAGTACTATTTTCATTTTATCTTCAAACTTTAACACACAAAATTTGGGGTGCGTTCATGGTTCAGAATGAACTTCTAAGTAAAGATTACTGTATACAGAGAAGTATCTTTTAAAAATAATTTTAAACACCTGAAAATAAAACTTAAATTGCCATACTTATCTTCTTATGCTAAGATCGGGTTGAACTCTTTATTTTTCCAGTGGAAAGATTCACAACTTTCATAATTGCTAGGACGTTTTCGCGTTAATCTATGTATCTTCTTTGTCCCACGGTTGGATTTCATTTGTGAAAAAAATTGTGACATCGGATTCCTTTTGCTTAAATTATAATCAAATTAGAGATGAGGCTGATGTGATGATCAGAATAATGAAAGGGTTTGTTACTATGAAAAACCTTGCCTTTACTTATTTTAAGGATAAATTGTCATAAACCTTTTGTTAGGTGCGGTAGCCTAAAAAAATAAATTTTTGGTGTTATAATATACAGAAACAGACGCTTGTATAAAAAAATAGTATTAAAAGCAAATATTTATTTTACATGATGTTACTGATTTATAAATAAATAACTTTTTATATTTTCATGTGTTTCTTTACATGTTATTACTATTAAATTATTATTCTTCTATGAAATAAAGACATTCTAAGGGGAGGCGTAGTCATACGTCCGCTGTCCATTGTCAGCACTTAATAGCTAGAGGAAACTAATGTTACCAGTTACGTAAGAACGCTAAATTTACTTCAGAGACGTTATTCTCTGCACCCAATATGTAAAAGTCAACTTTCCTGACACCAAATAAAGACTAGCTTTGTTGCTAGCTATTTTAAAGTTATAACTACTTTCTGGTTTAGACTTTGCATCTTAAAGCAGTCAAGCTACAGTGATGCTACTCCAATATAATGCACTTATATTTAAAATATACTTTTTTTTAACGTAAAGTTGTTTTATTTTATACGTTGTTTTTATTTGGATTCGTTTTTGTTTTCACCTACATACATTCCCATAATTTTCTTAACGATGCTCATTATATTGCTAGGCCAAAATATGATTCGTATAAAAACTAGATAAGCAGAGGCATACTAAGCAAGGACAATAATTTTTTTTTATATTTTTGGTATAGAAAGCGTTGTCTAAGTAATAAATATTTTTTTTTACTTTTATCTGCGTTTTTATTCCTTACATATTTAATGATTTTAATGGCAATTTTACTTCTTTCATTTCCCTAAAATTTGATAACTTCCCTGAACTATTTTAATAACCTAAGTTTTACCCAATTGTAGATTGTTTTTAAGCTGTTTTATGTATTATTTATTTAAAATTATTATTAATTATTATTATTATTAGCAATTAAACCATTATTAATTACAACACATACTTTTAATTTGAATCATAAATTAAATACAATAACATTCGGCTTACGAGTTTTTCCTAGGAAATTAATATTTCATCCCTTTTACGTTTTCTACCTAACACGATAGAGGTCACGTAAGAACCTCAGTTTTTAGACGTGATTATTTAATATTAAATTATTTCTTACATTTACATTCCTAACAGTTGAGTACAATAAAATTGTGTTTCGTTACCTTCTCACTTGGTAATTAAGTGGTATAAGTTATTTGATTATTATAATGAACCTTAAAAACATAATTTATATAAAGAACATAAAAACACTTTGTAATTAGTTTAACTTTTATTCCTACATTAATCTTAATGAGTGAAAGCGGTGGATGAAAATAACTGAACAACAAAAAACTTGTTAAATCCGGTAAAACCTTTTATAACTCCTGCTTTATTAGCTATAATTTATTTATTATTAAGATCCTCTAGGAGTAAATACATCAACGCGATATTAGTAACAATATCAACATATAGCTTAAAACTAAATGTATTACCTATAAAGGGGAATACCTCATGCAATGATAGTGGATATAAAAGGAGCTTACACATTAAAAATATGTACATTTACAATTTTAAACATATTATGCTAATTGAAAAGTTACAAAAAAATATATATGTCGGCACTAGCACGCCAACTAAACATAACTATAACCAACACGTGCACTGATCACGCCACCGAGCGCGTGATTCGATGCCCCACTCTCCCCACTACTAGCTGTATAAAAGACGTGCGCGATTATTCTACAGGAGTCTTGGCTCTGACGTGGCGCGGTGCACTAGTTGTACTAGCCTCTTAACCTTGACTCTTTGGATAATTAATTTGTGAAAACGAATTAATTATTATTCTGGTGTTGTAATTTGGTCCTTGGACTAATTATATCCGATTTCAACTATTATTCAGTTTAAAAGAACTTCATGCCTTGAATTATGGCCCATCCATCTATCCATTTCTATCTTGTATTCCTACATCAGAAGTGGAATAGCGATCCACCTCCATCTCATAATCAAACCAACTGCATTGAAAAGCAAAAAAAAGCCTCTTTTTGGAATGGAAGCAATTTTATTAAAATTATCAAATAGTTTAAACCAGCATCCCGTGAATCCACCCCTTGTGATTTAGGCCTGTAGGTCGGTTACTGTCCACTTTTCGTATCACTAGCGGACGTTTAAGACTATCCGCTGTTCTGTCTCATAAATGACAAATCAACGCCAGTATTCTCTGCAAATAGATATTAGATAAGCGCTAACCATCTTGTCTTTTGAGTTCTTTGATTATAGTGACGTTCGTACGACGGACCGTCCAAGGTATGCGTAACAGCGTATTTGGCCAGCACCACATTCCTAAGGCATCAATTCTTTGCCTGTCAAGGGCTTCCAGAATCCACGTCCGGACTATGCTTTGATCAGTTTGTGAAGATGAACGGTCTAGCTTATTAGAGTCTATGTCCGGGTCATCGTTCACTTACGTGAGTATGGCTAGTGGAGATGAACGGGCTAGCTCATTGGAGTGTATGTCGGGATCATCGTTCACTGATTTTCTAATTAAAAAAAAAAGAGCGGAAAGAGCCAAAAAAAAAAGAGCAATAAAAGCCAAAAAAAAAAAGAGTAAAGAAAAGAGTAAAAAAGCTAATAAAGAAAAAAAAGCTGAAAAAGAAAAAAAAAGGTAAAAAAAGAAAAAAACCTAAAAAAAAAAGAAGAAAGGTTAAAAAATAGTAAAATAAAATAAAACAAAAAAAAAAGAAAAAAATGAAAAGTAAAAAAAAAGGTTAAAAAAAGAATAAAAAAAAAATAATGATAAAAAAAGAAGTAAAAAAAAAGAAAGTTAAAAAAAAAAGTTAAAAAAAGAAAGTGTAAAAAAAAAATCCAGAGAGTTGAAGGGCTTACGCCGGTCCAACCGTGTGGCTGTAGGGAATCATAATTCCGGTCCAGCATGAAGGCTATAGGGAATAGTGATTCCGGTCTAGCAAAAGCTATAGGGAATACTAGTTCCGGTCTAGCAAAGAAAAAAAAAATGTGGCTGAAGGGAATTATAATTCCGGTCCAGCATGAATGCTACAGGGAATAGTAATTCCGGTCTAGCAAAGGCTATAAGGAATAGTGATTCCGGTCTAGCAAAGGCTATAGGGAATACTAGTTCCGGTCTAAGGCTATAGGGAATACTAGTTCCGGTCTAGCAAAGGTTACAGGGAATTTTAATTCCGGTCTATAAAAGGTTACAGGGAATAATTATTCCGGCCTAACCTCTCTAGAGAAATTACTAATGAAATCTTTTGCAGGACCTCAGGACGGATCAGAACTAACTACCATAACTCTGAAGGGTCAGTGTGGACCGAACCAGACACTATAATATTGTCAGGATAGTCGAACGATATTTGAGGCGCGTGCGAGGGCGCACGCATGTCAGCATGGCCGTGTCGGCACTAGCACACCAACTAAACATAACTATAACCAACACGTGCACTGATCACGCCACCGAGCGCGTGATTCGATGCCCCACTCTCCCCACTACTAGCTGTATAAAAGACGTGCGCGATTATTCTACAGGAGTCTTGGCTCTGACGTGGCGCGGTGCACTAGTTGTACTAGCCTGTTAACCTTGACTCTTTGGATAATTAATTTGTGAAAACGAATTAATTATTATTCTGGTGTTGTGATTTGGTCCTTGGACTAATTATATCCGATTTCAACTATTATTCAGTTTAAAAGAACTTCATGCGTTGAATTATGGCCCATCCATCTATCCATTTCTATCTTGTATTCCTACACTTAATAAAAGAAATTTGCAAAAGAAAGAGTTAAAAAAAATATCTATTTTTTTAACTATCTTTTCTATTTTTCTAATGAAACAATAACAATCAAATGGCTAATAATTCTAACATTTTCTTACGGAACTTAGATAAAGAGTCACCAAATGGATCTAGGGAGGCATTGTGCTCGTTTAAGATTTCACAAAAACGTGCCACAGGTGAGTTACTTCCTTATCTGTAATGGATTTCTTATTATTATAATTTTATTCTTATTTATTCGCATTCAATAGTTTCAGTTAGTCTTTCTGTTGTGGAAAGATATAATTAAAATATGGCTAGCTCCCAAAATGTTTTTATGTGAAATATATGTAGCTTGTTTCGTTCAATTGCTATTAAATTAAGCCGAATCTTATTCTTTTCCTAATGTCTGCTAATTGTTTCTACATACTGTATGCAAAAGTTACACAGTTTTATATTTGAATTTATTTTCCCAACATACTTGTATACTAGGAATACATTATTAAATCAATAATCACGAATGAATCAATCAAATCAATATCTAAAGTCACAAAATAATAAAGAGAAAATGGGTTTACCCTTTAACATAAGATTTTTTTTTTTAAAAACAATTCCAGTTAATTATAAAATTAAAACGGTAGAAAAAAACAAACGAACGTATACTTTAATTCTGGTGGTACATTCATTATCGGATCTAATAATTAGGAATATATTTAACTCACGCAACCGCTCATTTAGGTTCATTGTTAACAATTACATTTGCTGACTGGCTACTATCGCGTGACCACAAGTGGTATCCAATTGAGCGCCCATTTACCCAATCATCGAGCTTACGTGCTTGGATGGTTTCATTTCTTGCCTTTAACCCTTATATTTATGAAGCAATAACGAACTTTATGCAAACAAACTAAATAAAATTAAAAGCTATTTATTAAGAAACGGTAATAACTTTATTATCATCAAAATTACCACGTGCAGCTTCGTAAACTATTTAGCTCTATTGGGAAAAGCTGTATACTTATAAAGGTATGCTTTATAGTAGGGGAGCCCAAGTGGAAATTTTAGATTTGTATGAAACTGAGCCCTTCAATATTGGGGCAGGAAGGATGTTTATAGACAGTCAAGATTTTCTTATAAACATAGTTACTCTATATACAGGATGTCTGGTGACTTACTATCAATATTTAAGGAGAATACTCGGTACATGATTATCATTCGAATTATGTAAAAAAAATAGGCATTTAATTTTTGATAAAATTTCCGTATAAATAAATAAAGTGTTGACACGTTCCAAGTGTTCCAAGTGTGGACGCGTTCGGCGACGTGCTGATACAACACCACGCCGCTGCACGCATAAATACGTGTATACACACACACACATGTGTGTGTGTGTATACCTAATCTGTAGGGTGTTCACACGATGCGTAATTAATTACATAACTTTTGGTTAACTTTACTTAGAAGTTTATTAATATTTATGTTATATTAATTTTTATTTTGTCATATATGATCGTCAAATATCACGTCCTCAAGTATCGATAGTAATTCACCAGTCACCCTGTATATTATAACTAGTTCTTGTATATGGATCATAGTGTAGGGCTCTATATTAGATTAGTGAAAATAATTCTGTTCGTGGAAAAACCTCGTGCCCGTCACAATTAAACTATACAAATCAATACATACTTCAAAACAAAATCGTGTCAACAATGTGACAATATAAGTATCACATATTTTTTATGATATCGGAGATTAAAGTGAGTACATAATTAATTATTTAAAATGAAACTAAGGTTTTCGTTTATGACTATTCGGTTTTATTATGTCAGCAAGTCTGATGACAAATGCAAGACTTATTAACAGGCACTTTGAGCTCATTTACCATTGGTCATTATTAATGTAAAGTAATCAAAACATTCTGAAAATGTAAAAATAAAATAATAAGTAAATAAAGTAAAGTAAGTAATAAAAAGTACTCATTACCTTAATATTTTTAATTTTTTGGAGTTTCGTTTATACGAGGCGCCGCACTTCTTAAGCATATATAAATCATATAAGAATTTTTCAACTTGGCAGATAATATGTACTTCTGATGTAATTATTATATATTATATTTCAAAATATATATATTTCATTATCATATCATATTTATATATTATATTTCAAAACTAGTTTAATATGTAGTTAGGGTTTACGTTACCAAAAGTTTAAAATAAGAAATGAAAGCTTTGATACGGAAAACTTTCAAGACCAAGACAGCACTGCAATCGTCTTTTTTTATTCTACCTCGGTATAGTAGTATTTTTTATTTATACTTTATAATTGATACTGAAATTGAAGACAAACAAAAGAGATCCAATTCTCAGTAGTTTCAAAGTATATATATGACCGTTATTTAATTAAAACTCAATAATATTATTACAAAATTTTCTAGCAGGATTAAGACTTTCTAGTAAAATTACTAAAGTAAACTTTCAAATTAAATTTCAAAGAATACAGCTGTCATTTTCAAAACGGCTGGAAGGTATTTTGGTATTTCTTTGGAATCTAGCTTCGATACATGTGATTATATGTATTTATTGAGCGAAGTTATTATTCATCAAATTACCTATAGGGAGATAATATTATAAATAATTTTTCTTTCACTCTTAAGAAATAGGTTATTGTTAGGACATCAGTATTTCCTGATTAACCTAATAATTGTTCACTATATTATATATCTAACAAAAATACTATTCTGTAAGAGTGATGTATTAAACAAATCCATGATAGCGTTCATCAATCACCATGCAGATACAATATTATCTCTGATGTCTTTTTTCTGTTCATTATTCCGGGTCAACGTATATTACTGGGAAATAAATATAATTAGAGTATTAAATAAAATATATTTTTGCTAAATGCTCATCTAGAGATATATCGCGGATTGCGGCCGCCGAACGCCAGATCAAAGGGGTAGTTTTCGAAATAGTTGGCACCGTTTTAAACCAGTATGAGAGGAGGAATTCGGTTTGTTGCGGTGTAAGTGAAAATTAGTGGGAATTAAGCCATACACCACACACGGAAAGGCCAAAGTAGAGCCTTTTTGAAGTGTTCACTTTAACGAAATTCATTAAAACAACAATTAATTAAATTGAATGCTCGTTTTAATCACACTTTCAAGTATACAGCAATTCAAGAAAAAAGAATTTAAATGTCTTAATTTTGATAGGTTTAGGTATTGCACGAAATAATTTATTACACAATATGCCACTTAAATAACACATATCTTTTTTTTAATATGTCGCTCCTATATAAAATGATCGGTGTCATGTTTTCAAATTATAGTTAAAAAAGGTAAATATTATAATGAATTTTATAATTTATTTTTCTTTTCTTTATCAAATATAATAACAAATTGAGCCAAAGCTATACTCTTTATAAAAACGTTAGCGCAATAAGTTTAATTTCGTGAGATATTTAAAAAAACAAATTAATAAATATCATTATAACCTTCCCCCCAATCGTGACAAGATCCACCGATAGTGAAAATAAATTATTGTACTACGTAATAAGCTCAATTTCTTTTTATCTCTATAATGAAACATAAATAATAAGTTACTTTTAAATTCTTTATTAACATAATCATATAAATCTTTCGACATATAATCAAAAATATTTGTAATATAATAAATATTTAACACATAAAGGAAATAAATCCGCTGTACGCTATCCATTTGTTTCATATTGTGGGTGTAGCAACTTTATCCCGGAATTCGGTGCAGCGGTTAACAGTTGTTTGATTTATAATACAGTTGCGTTCGATATTATTGTTAGAAGCTGATTGTTATTCATAACTCGAGTGGTTTTAGAATGTTGTATCAGTTTAGTTGTCATGCTCAATTATAAAAGTTTCTTTGAATCGTAATATACGCTCAGTAAAATTTATTCCAAATTAATTTTGAATCAAATAATATTCAACTGGATTATACTACGAGTATGATAAAACATTGCTAGAACAGAAAAACAGTTAAGGTTTATTCTCTTTTATATACCAAGATATGGCAACCAAGGTGGCGAGCAATTTATTGCCTTCACATTAGCTGTCATATTACAGCAAAGAGTTTTCCTTGTGTAAAGACACAATTTGTATCTATTATTGAACCAGAAGACTACAACTACATCTAAGCATTACTTAACTTTCCTCTCACTTGCACAAATTTTCACATCGCTCGTGACTGAACATCTAGATTGGTTTTTATTTTTTTTCTATAAACTGCACTCTTATTAACTAATTATTGTACGTGATGTGAAATGTAAGCTACTGTTGAGTCATTCTGATCAATTTAGTAAATAATTACTACTATTATAGTGTAATAATATCGATAATTCTTAAGTGTAGTGGTCAAATATATATTCCATATAAAATTTTGGAATTATTTTGTGAAAATTTAAATATAAGTGATTAGTTTTTTTTAAGATTTTTTTATTTTAGCCAGATAATTATATTTCTATACAACCATATAACTGTGTTGGCAGTAGGGATCGATTTTAGCATGTAATAACATATAATAAAATTACCGCAAGTGTTCATATCATTAAGTATATACATAAATGTTCATATATGAAATCATTATAATATTCAATTGTCTGACCTTCCAGCGGTTATAAAATTCTTGTGGTTTCATATTAACGTTGATTCAATCTTCCTAATAGTTAATTGAATCTGTATTAATTCTGTTCAGGTTATTTTCCTTATCTCAATATAATTTTTTCATGTAATGTTTCTTTATAAAAAGCAAAATAAATAAAAAGAACAGTTGTAATATTCTGCTAATATTTCAACGAAAGTGTCATTTATGTTGTTTTTAAAAGTAACCCATTTGTGGGCTTTACGATGGCAATTAAATGAAAATAGCTTTTGTCAACGAAGTGTAAACAAAATCTTAAGATCCGAACATTTTACTCGTATTAAAAGGCTTGTTGGGAATAAATTTATATATACATAAAAACTATCAAAACGTCTGTGTTTGTTTGACTGTCTGTTAATCAAACCTTGAAACATGTGTGGAGACAGCAAAATAGCTTGTATATAAACTAATATGTTGAACTGAATGTACATTTAAAGTCAATAAAAACTGAATACATAACGTTTTAGTATACAAAAGTATTTTATTAATTTAAACAGAACTACAACAAAGTTAGTTGCAAAATGTAACAAATATCCAAAATGGCTGTCGGAGGCTATCAAGGCAAAACACATGTGCTATTGAAAAAGTTCTGTGTTTGTACCTTGCAGTTGAGGTTAGCCAAAACGTTTTACACGGAACTGTCGGCAGGCTAAATAATTTAATTACAGAAATACAATTTACTTTGTTGTTGAAATTATTAGTGATTATTTATTTTGTTTATTTTTAAAAATGTTGCTATAAGGCACTCGATATTCTTGAATAAAACGTTAACAATACTTGAAGTTAAGCTTGGATAATCCGTTTTTATGTTCTTTTCTTAGTAATAAAATCTAGCTAATTATGTATTTTAAACTCTAAGCCATTTAATAAAAAAATCTTAAATTTCACAGAATTATTAATGTAAAATATTATGAAATCCCATGAAAATTCAGTCCAAATCGGTGGAACCATTACTGTGAAAACTCATTTTTATTATTGCTTGGACGTCATTTTAATTTTCTCTGGCTGCGGACCGGTGTATCGACAAGTACTACTTTATTTAACTTGATATTTTTTTGCAACATCGGTTGAAATTAGCTTTCATCGATCACTACGGTATACGGTGTAGTATCTGTAGAATGCAGGTATGTGTATGAAATCCAAATATCGGAGAATATTAACAGTGGTAAATATTTTTTTTTTATTGGAATCTTTACCACCGTCTCAGTTTTTATTAATGTAGCTTTAATGTAGCTTATGATTTATCCACTTTTTTAAACACATATCATTTACTATTCTCTATAACCAATCTAAAAGTCCATGAGAGTAAGATCAAGAGCAAACAATATAATATTATATAAAATAGACAGTTTATAATCGAAGAAACTCTTCAATGAGTTTCTTGTCATAAACGTTAAATATCTTAAAAATCAGCTTATCATCCCCTACTGATGGTAGGGCTTCCCCAATGTGTTCCAATTGTTATGGTTTTGTTTTGTGGTAAACACCTAATAAACGTTTACTTTTGAAATTGTAGATAAATTGAACTACACGGCTTCCTACACTGTTTTTATCGAAACGCAGTCTCCACTCTAACAGCTTTCGGTTCTGTCGATTCTCTGCTCGACTTTAGAAATGACCAGCCCATTGCCACTTCACGCTACTTTTTTACATACACTGCCTTGTCTTTAGTTTTTTCGTTTAACTATAATTCTATTTAGTACCCGGTTTGCCAGAGAAACTCCAAGAATAACAAGCTCTGAGTGTACTCGAATTTGTGAAAATCCCTGTCGGGCTAACTACCTAGGTTCATTATGTTTTCATATATGGCTTTAAAGCTCTGGTTTACCAGAATTTGCTATCTACGACCCAAAAATGTGATGTAAGTCTCTGAACGCCTCAAATTTACATATATTATTCTGACGGTTTCCTTTTTTAACTTCACGAAAACCTATCTTCATGGATGACTCAAACTCGGAACTCATGACTATTAGCAGAAATTTAGTTTTATTCAGGCTTATACAGAGACCCATCTCTCTTGAAGAATTGAATAAGTTCTTGCAAATAGATGAAAAATAAATGTTTGAAAGTGTTTTATTCGAATTTTGCTAAAGTGATCCAAAGTCGTCTTCTAAAATGTTCATACAAATCTCCATCTTAATATTTATCAAGCTATGGTAGTGAGGCCATAAGATGTTGTGATTAAAAGAAATAAAAATTAATTGACATTAAAGAATGTCATAAAATATTGGTACTCTATAAAATTGTGCACGTGACGTTATGTTGAAATTTGTGTGGATATGTTTTAAGACATACAGTAAAATAAAATCTCAAAACACTGATGTTTCGAAAAATCAGAACACCAACGTCGTCATAAAATTTTAAAACTACTGACTCAATGATAAGTTACACATTATTTGTGATCATCAATTATTTGTGACCCATGCGGGAGTTTTTTAATTTAGCGAGATCGTGGTTCTATCTAATATTTTCAGGTAATCTTAGAGTTTACATAAGTTTCATTTAAATCTTAGAATTATTTGGTTTATAGTACCATTTTTAAACATTTTACTAATTGAATACGGTAGCATAAATTTAATAAACATATAAGTAAAATCGCATTTAAGATTTGGATTCAGGTTAATGTTTAAATCACTGAAGAGTATTAAAATAAACGGTAGTGTCCCAAAAGAACTGTATCAGGCTTTAGCAAAATTGTGAATAAAGATCATGCTCGTAAAAGTGTGTCCCTTAAAGTAAAATCGGGGTTAACTGTCACGGATTTTTCATAATATTTAATAAAAGATACTGAATCTTTAAAGAAGGACATATATGTATAAAACATTATATCATATTGCATGGATTTATAGAAGACGTATTTAGTTATAAAATTACTTATACTACTATCTTTCCATGAGATGTACAAAGTTTTATAACACATAAATATTTTGTACGTTACTATGTCTTATATATTTTATCTTACCATTTTATTATAAGTTCATCATGTGTACTATTGATAAAATTTTATATAAATATGTTCTTCTGCGGCCAAATTGATTTAGTAATCATATATAATCATGAAATGAGTTCTGTTATTTAAAACGATAGTTGATAAGCAAAAGCTATAAAAAATGTACTAACTAATCAACTTTATTAACATGAACTGAATCGGAGAAATCAATTGATCTTGATTACTGTATACAAACGATCGATGGTGTATTGAAACTTGATATGGAAGCCTTAACGCGAATAGATGCGATAAACCAACAGTAATGACACCTCGACGACTGATTCTGTTTTCACACGATACACATATCTTGTTTGAAGATTTGACACAGTTTTATTTTTGTAACGTATAACCTTAATAAACTTCTTAATATTCCAAGTTCCCACAATTTTGTTTAATGATATTTGTATTAAATAATTTTGTCTTAAAATAATTTGTAACATATAATCTTAAAATATATATATATATATATATATATATATATATATATATATATATATATATATATATATATATATATATATTAACTAAATTAATTAACTAAATTAAATAAAATTAATTTAAATGTAATCAGGTCAAGTATAAAACATTGAGCTATAATATCAGCTGGTAACGATCCTGGTATTATGCAGAGACACGGTCAGGTTGAACCCTATAAGCAATGCTAACGCTGGTTGTGTATTCAACGAATTCAGCTTTTCTATGTTAATTAAGACTTAATATGTTTAAATTAACAAAAAAAATGTGACAGTTATTCTTTATAATCTAACGAAGAAATAATAATATAAGGAGTTTACAAAACATTATCTCATTAAGTGAATAAAATAATAATTTCTTTATTTTATTTTGTTAAATTGCCTTGTCAATTTTATTTTTCATTTTAAACACATATTATCCACAAATCCTCTAATTTCGAATATCGTTCCAGCCTCTTGTTTGTTTGTTAAAAATAACGTCACAAAGTTCTTGTTTTGTCTCTCTCTCTTTCGTGAATCCTCATAAAAAACAGAAAAGCAAATAATCGCTGATGGTAAATAAAGGAATTCTGTTAAAGCCACTTTTTACAGCTGTATAAAACATCTCTAAAATAAAACGGTGATTATCATTTTATTACAATATGAACCTTAAACTTTTTGTATCCTATCTAGTCCAAGTCCGTAAACACAAAGTAAACACATATGTATATTTAACCCTCTTTATAAGTACTTTTTGGGGATTTCGGAGACGGTTAAGATGATCGTAATAAATTCATTTTTACACTATTATGCATCGTAAAAATACAGTAAATTGTGAGTCAAATACTGAATAAACTGAAATTTAAAATAAAATATTGTCTGATCAAAATTACGACAGAATTATAGTGAGGATTAAGAGAGTATAATTAATAAATAATTAAATTTCTCCTAACGACATGACAAGAGCTTCCTATGGGTGATATTTAGTTGAAAGGGCACAATTTCTAAAACACTCGTTTCAATATAGGAGCTTACTCAATATATCTATTTTTAGGATTGGTTGTTTTCAAAGACTTTGTTACTAAGATTATTAAAGCATAAGTTCAACACTAATAAATTTAATATGTTACTAATAAGAATCATTTTATTTTATATGAATGTTCATTCTACATATGAATTATATATATTTTTTAATTGTTTATTATTATCAACCGCGACAGATGCTTAAACGGAACCCAAACCTATATTTTGGTATCAAGGTGTTTTGGCACGATGCCAAATTTTTGGGTCCAGCTGCTCCACCGATTATAGCATTTTTAATGATATGACATGATTATGTGTGCTGTTACCAAAATTTTATATGTAGTTTATCATTGCTGCCAATTGCTTACTTTTTGAATTACGAAAGCGTTGTTAATGACAACAATTTAATGGTCTATAACATGAAATACATAACAGCTCTTCATCAAATTTAGTTTTTTGCATTAAAAGATGTAAATAGAGACATCGTATATCTTGTGATTAAAGGAAATTTACATAGTACATCTATGGAACAACTTCTTATTAAAAAAATTAAATTTAGATATGTGTTTAAAATAATAAATAAATCACGAGTAATTTACCGAATTATTTGCTAGCAAAGCTGAAAAGTTTGTTGCCGTTTGTAGTTTGTTTGTTTTGAATAAAGCTTGTGTTATGATAATTCACGAGTAAAACAATGTAAACAAAAAAATATGAAAAAAAAATTGTTATGACCGTTTTAAAAATAGGAAAAAAATTCAAATAAACAACTTGTAAATTATAAATTGGTTCGTTAATAGTGCTGTAATTCACCTTAAACTCTAATGACATTTTTCCAGTTCTATCTTCAAGCAATATTCTCGCTCAAGGTTTTTACATTCGTCTCCCAAGTAAGTCTAACTTTAATTAAACTTTTAATGTGACGAGCTATCAATGTGTAGTTTTACTTTAAGAACTTTATGATAACGATGGAGAGGTTAATGTACCTTTAAAAAAATACATTAAATTCAAGTTCTATTGTTTCATTATTAATATTAAAGAGGAATCTTTTTTATATGTATTTCAATATAACATTTAAGCTGTATTATATTTAAGTTCATTGTTGCTCTAAACGTTTACAACTGTCGCTAAAAGTTATCCTCAATTTGGTAACCATTTCTCAGTGTTCCTTATTTGAATCCTGACTCGTCAAGACAATACTCTAACGTTTCCGCTTGTACGTGGTTCTTTGACGGCAAAATAAGGTTTTCATTTCACCCCAGAAGGGAAAAAAAAGGTATCACATCTGTTAGGCTCATAGATTTTATTGTACGGAGTATTTGTGTTTATAGTACATAGTAATTTTGAACATAGAAATAATTTTTATGTATATATATTTTAATGTGATGAATAGATATTTTTAATAAGTTTGAGATCTTTTAATAAATTATTTGGATGACGAATTAAACTGAATGCCCAATAAAATAAATCTGCCCATATCCTGGAACCTTCAAACATTTGATTTATTGTTAGTACAGGTACTAGTTGTGGGTTATATACATATATACCCGAAGTTTAAGAAATGTTTGTTTAATGTTAGACCTTGTGTAGATTATTTCGATTCTAATTCAAATTCACACAGTTTACACAGCAGCAGTCTAGTTTGTTTGTGTTAGTAATTTACTGAACGCCACTGACTCTTGATATAGGTAGCTTTGTTAGGCATCGCTTTGTTTATGGTTTTCAATTCCAGACGACTTGTCTGTTATTTGGTTGTGATATTTTCCATTTTTGGTTTTAGTTTATTCAGTGAATTGATAAAGTTATTTGTTTGTATCTTTAGTTAACTTTAATTAATTATGTGCAACGTGAATAAATTTTACATCAAGTCATTGCGGTATTGATTTGATGAATAAATTCAAATTTTGAGATGTAAGACTTTCGTTGTAATAGTTTGGTAGTCATTTAAATGGAATTAATATTTTCGGTTTTCTACCTATATTTTATTATTTAAAAAAACTACAAACTTAAGACGTTTTCGGTTACCTCGTGATCACAGTTGCTCCAACGTAACCAAAACGTCGGGAGTATGTATTTTAAACCCGAAAATATTAGTGTCTTTAATTTCAAAGTTAAATTGTTTTATTAATTAACGTTTTGTTGATTGTTTACATTAGTATAAACAAACTCGTTCCTATTTTCAAGTAATGGGTCAGAATTCACCTTACCTTACAAAGTGAATTCTGAAATTAACATTGCGATCATAAAATGTGAAATACAGTAAAAAAATATATAACATGATATAACAGAATAGTAACGCAAGTTATTACTTTGCTATACATATTAATTTACTTCAAAAAAGGAGAAAATTTTCAATTCGTTTGTATATTTGTTACTCGAGCGTTATCTCAAAAATTAAGTTACTTTGAAGATCGTGTTTATGTGTTCATATGTATATATATTTAACGGGTAGTTTTTGTTCTTTAACAATATATATATATATATATATTGTTAAAGAACACGTATATATATATATATATATATATATATATATATATATATATATATATATATATATACATATATACGTAATTTTCCTGGAATCTCTTGTTGTCATCCTATATAGTTCGAGTGCTTGCTAAGAAAAACTTTCAAATATTTTATTTTTATTACATATGTATAATAAAAATAAATATTCATAACTAACAAATTCGTCTCCATATCATATATTTTATAGATAGTCATTTCTTTCCGGCGTTATAAAAACTACCATGTAATTTAAACTGCTACATCAACGTCTTGAAGTAGGTTTTAGTTTTCTTTTGCAGTTTTATTATTATCTAGCTTTAACCTGCTATTTTGCCACCGTGAATATCAGAGTTACGGAGACAAATGTATGCAACGTGTTAAAATAACCGATTTGATACCGAACTGACAGCTTTAACTATATTCTATGTATATCACATGACCTCATACATATAACTTTTATACCTTGATACTAATATTCAAGGTATGTTGTTGTATAGTTTCATCAAAATCTATTTTGCAGTTTTGGCTTTAGAAAGCAATACTTATACTAACATAATTGAAGATTGCCTCACAAAGTTTTAATATATTAATAATATTTTTACTTTAGGTCGATTTTTTTCTAAACTGTTATCTAAATATTATTTTAATAATAAAAAATACAGTCATATATTAATATCGACAATATTTTCAATGCTCTATTTTTATTTGAATATTTCAAATCCAGCTGGAACTAACATAACGGCATTAGTTTAAATTAGTTTTAGAATTAAATGTTTTCATATGCTCAGAGCTTGTTTTCATTTCCGAACTCTAATATAGCACTAGTTTTCCTACGAGGATATAGTTGCTAAATATGTTTAATAATATGCTGGTTTTTATAGAAACCAAATAATTATTTATGAAAAAAATATTTTTTTACGTGTAGGTATCTGTTAATATTTGAAGTGTTTTTGAACTGATAATTTTGAAGTATTTATATTATCTTCCACATTAATTTGACAGTAATTTTAATTATAGCAAAGTTTAGTTAATTTGCTTGCAAAAACTACCCCACCAAGACGCTAAAAATTAATTATAGCTAAAAATTCGCCCTTCGTTTAATAAAGTTTAAAAATGAAGCTGGTGTGACTTTTCCGATAAAAAAAATATTATTGGATTAATATTTTGTTTAGAAAAAATAAATATAGCGGTTTTATAATTATAATTAATGGATAATTATGTAATGATTTCAATTATTGAAATCCTTAGGGGTTTCTGTAGTTCTGTAGTTGTATTTTTTTTTTATGTTAAAAGTGGCAAACGAGCAGACGGCCCACTTGATGGAAAGTGGTTACCGTCGCCCATGGACATCCACAACATTTTGTTGCGGATGCGTTGCCAACCTTGTTTTTTGACGATAGGGAGGGGAGGGAATAAGGAAATGAAGGGAAAGGGTAGGAATAGGGAAAGGGCGACCGGCTCTCTCACTCATCAGACGAAACGCAGCCGGTAAAGGCTACTTCACGCCGATCTTCTGTGAGAGGGTGGTACTTCCCCGGTCGAGCCAGCCCATGTTCGAGCTGCAGTAACTCACCACAGCTAGGCTCTACCACCTTTAAAAAGTTGTAGTTTCTGTAGTTATATTCCTAACCAGAAATTGGTAGCAGATAACCTTTTAAATTTATTTTATAATTATCCATATTTTTTACAAATTGCTGGGAATTTAGGGATTTTATTTTGAAAAATCTTTTGTCACTTTTGTATTAAAAGGGTATGTGATATCTAGAGCAAGGAATATCCAGTAAGGCATACGTATCTTTATGATTGTAAATAAATAAAAGACAAAGAAAATTGTTAAGCCTATTTGTCCTACAAAATGGCTGGAGCCAGTATTTATAGTTTTTAAATACAGGTTGGTCCTTAAATATTGCCGTTACAGAATAACAATGGTTTAGTATTACATATAATGAATTATAATCAGTCATAAAAGTCATTATTAGTATTGTAGTATGTTATAATTAGTAAACCATGGATATCGCCACTTGTAACATTTATTATGTATAATGTGGCGATTATGAGAGGTGAGAACGATTGTTCTCAACGAACAATTTTTTTTTATTGTTATAGACGGAATGTTTGTCTTTGTTAACTTTTGTAAATTTCTGTATCTATTAAGGTTTTTTAGCATTCAATTATTTAATAATAAATCATACATTCTTTAAAAAATATTAATATTACCACATTATTATTTCATTAAATTTTATTTTATATTTATTTTGTATATATATAATTCTAGTGTAAGAATATTTTCATCGAACTCATCCGATTGAAATGTTATTTTTTTGTATACTTTTGACTCTAGAGTCGTCATTTAGTCTATTTAAGAGGTTACTACGTGTACTATTTTCACAAACTTCATATATTTCTCTCTGAAAATAAGTAAGATATTCACTTAGACAGAATCGCGGGCAAAAGCTGGTAGATATATAAATATTTATGGGTTTATCTTTTTTTCTTAGGGCTTTAGGCCTTGTTTAAAAATATATTTTAAAATCATACTACTTCAATATTTTTTTTTCATATTTTTATTTAATATTGTTGAGTGCATAAAAGAAATAAGAAGCACACAAATTAATTATAAGATTGAAAAGTCCGAAGATGAGAGAAGTCGGATGAACATTAAGACAGATTTCATATATAAAGGCTTTAAAGGAAAATTAATTACCGTTTTACAAGTATATGTTCTGAATCGGGACCAAGAAAATCAAAGTGCAGTATACGTATCATAATATACATCAAATAGAAAAGATTATTTCAAGAAATCCATGTACGACATACATATATTTTCTTTATTTCAAGTTTCTTTTTATTTATTATTTATTCCAGTATAATTATAACTTCTAAAAGATCTTCATCTTGCATAGATATTTATTTAATACAAGAAAATTTGACTGGACCTTTATGAAACAGCTAAACGCTATTTTCACTTGGTATTTTACATTTTCTTTTGGATAAGTATAAAAGATTGCAACAGAATCACACTATTTCAATCGATATTATTTAATACCTACGTTCAGAGGCGAAATTTTATATTTGTCATAGTTATCTGATATTTGTTTTCGAACTTTAAATATTCCTATTTTTTAACATAATACATGTAGATTAATAAACTGGTAAGTTCTAATATATAACTGGTTACTGACGTCCACCGTGCTTCTTCCTCGCATATATTTTACGGATTTGATAGTATTCTGAGCGTGCTCTCACATACGGCTTTCAACTGTGTGTGTTCTGTCACTTTGAATAAACGGTTTTGATGTATGTATGTAAATATGAGTCGTTTGAACAGCAAACATATGTCTTATCATTACGATGTAATGTTTCATATATCGATTTTAATCTGCCATTCTATCTTTTAACCTGCAGTACATGATGCTTATATATTTTCACCTTTAATTATTTTAAACACAATATCAAATTATAAGTATAGTTATTATAATAAATTTTTAACTTTATCAATAATACCATAAAAAAAATTCACTTCCTGAATACATAAATGTTTTTTTATCACATATTTAAGCATGTATGTTAGTATAACTTATAGCTTTATTATTAACAGTTATGACTTTCTAAACTACAACGGCAGTAAAAAGAAAACCACCATCGAGGTAACCCGAGTCCCTCTATTAATAATTTAAATAAAAACTTTTGCTCTCTCACCTTATTGGAATACTTAACTTGTTAGCAATTCATTCGCTTCCCAAAATAAACCATTTGAATTAGATTTACTAAGATTGCATCTTAAAAAAATGTAAAACTCTGTTTGATATTACGCTAACAAAAAGCTCAATTTCATGACGGTATTTCGTCAAAGATGTTGTATTTTGTAGTAAAAGTTGGAAATACCTTAACTAGGTAGTTCCTAACAGCTTATAATGTGTGCGTGATTGTAAATGGAACTTTATAAACAAGCATCCGAACAATTCCAAAGTAATTCGGAACTTAGAAATGAGGCACGCAAATACAAAGATATATTGGAAATGGATGGACCTGGCACCTGCACGGTGAATCCATTGAATGCTAAGAGGTTTCGTCTCTCTCTATAAGTAGGCTGCTAGTCATGAAATTCACCGTTTTATAAAATAGCTCTATTGAATGAAAATTTTATTCAATACATCAAGGTATTTGCTTCAAATGCTGATTTTATAATAAGAAAACTTATATTTTATTATTTAAAAAAATTACATACTTTAAATATTATTTCAAAAAAAAAAATAATATCAAGTATATGTAATTTAACTTTATCATTATATTAGAAATATAATTCTGGTAATAGCAAAACAGGAGCTTTAAAAATAAATTATACCGCTTAATGAAACTGAATTATAAACAAATATTTACAGGATAGAAAATCTTACCACCCAATTCATTATTAAATACAGCCTTTTGTACGCTTATTAATATCATATGTTTAATGTTATAGTATGAATTAGTATTTTCTACTTCATCTTAATGGACCTCGGAGTTGGTTTAGTAAAGAAACAACGTCTCTAAAAAAATGATATGGTAACCATTTAGCAGCATCATCTGGCAAATTCAAGAGATTTGTCAAAATATCACTGCTACCCGTATTCCAAACAATAATTAATTAGGATGAATTGTATCGAGCGTACATATTAACTTATTTTAATATTATACGAGTAATTATTTCTAACAACACACTTTTCTATAATATAAAATGGTATAATGTAATAAGATTATCTTTATCCTTTTTAGCTCTTTAAATATTATTAGGCAGTTTGCGCATTCAACAATAAATTATTGAAATAAAATCAATTACAATTTAAACCTACTGACGTGCATAATCATTGTACATACAATTATTTTGTGTTATATTAGAAAAATTTCAGTTTTTGTCTAAATGACTTTTTATTTCTCTCTTTCCTTGATCACAATTTTATAATTGGTAATATAAGGCATTGAGTTCATAAACAATCATAATAAAATAACAAAAAATACTTTCACATTTTTCATATATGTATATTAATTTTATATAGTGAAACATTTTTTCTTTTACCACTTCACATTTAATCTTTTTTTTTTATGTTAAAGGGGGCAACCGAGCAGACGGCCTACCTGATGGAGGTAGTACCGTCGCCTATGGACATCCGCGACATAAGACATGTTGCGGATGTATCACCACCCTTGATTTGGGAAGAGGGGAAGGAAAAATGGTAAGGGGAGGACAATGGGAAGGGTAGGAAAGGATGGGAAAAAGGTAAAGGGCAACCGGCTCTCTCACTCATCGAACGAAACGCAGCAACTAAGGCTACTTCACGCCGATCTTCTGTGAGAGGGTGGTACTTCCCCGGTCGAGCCAGCCCATGTTCGAGCTGCAATCAATTGACCACAGCTAGGCTCTACCACCTCTAAAAAATCATGATTGCTTTTATTAATACATACATGAAGAATAAATGATTCCATTTTTATAACTTCTTTTTTCTAAAATATAAGCATTTTCACACATACCTGAAGCTCCAAATGTACTGTATAACAGCATTCTGTGGTGCTATAATATTAAAATTAAAAGAATCTGCAATTTGGTTCAATTAATTTCTAAGAACAAAATCGAGGGAAAAAATGAGTTTCAGATTAATAAAAAGTATTAAAACAATAGTTATAATTAATTTTCAATCAACAGCCAGTATCTGTGTTACGGGAGCTCACAAGCGATACAATTGTTATGCAGTGATCCCGAAGGAATAACACGGTATACGGGGACAAATAATGGCTTATATCATATTATGAAGTTTAAGATACATCATTGTTAAGTTTAATCAAAATCTGTTATATAATTTTTAAAGACCAATAACCTTCAATACATTTGTACATGTTTATACATCATCACCAACTTAAGGATTTATAATATTTAAAGGTCACATAATATCAATGAATTAAAACAAAATATTTCAAGAAATAAAAATGAATTAACCATCCATATTTTGATGTGAGGTGCAGTATGAGAAAATAAAGTCTTAATTTGATTTAAACCCGTAAACTTTAAAGCCCATCCAGAATTCGGTGTAATTTAAGCCAAATTCAACTTGACGTGTTCTGTTTTAAGTTTAAATAAGCATTTTGTTATTTTTTTGTCTTTAATTATTAAGATTTTTATGTTAGAGTAATTTTAACAATTTAAGCTTAATTTGTAAATTACAAATATTATCAAGTATAAATACTTAATCATTTTTTTTATTTTAATATAATCATTTATACTTACAATCAAATTATACTTATAATCATTTATTCATATAAATATGCGCTCAGAAATAGAGTTATGTGTTACACTTGAGTGTTGTCTTAAAATTAAATTGTCATAATTCTACTACATATATTCATAATATACGACAAATATTTTTTTTTTATTTCATAGATAAAAATTATTTAAAAAGATAACTTTCAGCGTTGCCTGAAGAATTCTTGGTCGTAGTTTTTCATAACAGTTCACCAATCGAGTAGTAAACCTCAAAGTTTCTTTGGGGCTTCACGTTTCTTTGAAATTCCCGATATCACGAGCCTAACATAGCACAGAAAAAGTTCAACCATTGCCGACAAGTTTAATACGAGTTTCAGGGGTATTGTGATGTTATCGTTATAGAATCGTTGACACAATATTTATGTTTGCTTTCTTTTATTTACCAATAATTATATTTTTAGTTATTCACTTAATAATACTTTTATTCATTAAATTAATATAGTCTATATTAATTGTGTCGTTCTATTATACTTACGTACTCGAAAAGTTGTACTTATTAAAAAGTGAAAGATCTATTTGAAACGTTTAGTGTAGGCGTATAAAGTAATAAATAAAAGTTCATGAAGACAAACATTTAGTAGGACTGGCACGTGGTCCCTGCACTCAGAGCAAATAGCTGTATGGAGAAACGTAGCAGTTTGTACCCTGCAAAAGGTTTCTTCAGCTTCAGTCAAACGCTGGCTGTGGCCGCGTGCGGATGTTTCAATGCAAGCAGAATTCAGATAATCGCTGTGGAACTTTAGATTACGTCACGTTGAATTTAAAATGAGTTTGAAGTGGTATGGTGGTTCGATGATTTTGTTAAAATGGTGCAACGAAAAGATAAACGTCTTATAAATCTGTGCGCAACTTTTTTTTGGCTGCTTACCTGTATTCACGGTAAGTTGTGTTTCTCATAATAAGGGTCAAATTGGACGCAAAGGGTTCATGAAATGTTATGGTACCTACAATACCTTTTACAATATTTTTTTTTGTTAACTGATATTGTCCTCTTTTAAAGGTAGCCTCCTTAAAGGACGTTAAAATTTTGTCTAGATGATATTTTTTCAACGTTCTAAAATTTTAGTTTGAATTAAAAAATGACGCCATTACACTTTTATTAAAAAATCATTTTAGACGTCGCTTTTTTAAAGTAAATTCAAAGGATCCTAAAAAAGAACAAAAAGGGCTGGTTTTGACTATCTTAAAAAGCTACGCAACGATATGTGGTGAATGTTATTAAAAAAATGTGTCTTTTTACCAAGAAATGAGTTAAGTGAAAACTAATTTCATTAAATTACCGAAAAGCTTGATGCTTTTATTTTAATGACTTCTGCCGCGGGACATTTATTTTGTGTTTTATCAAATTTTTCAGTTTTTGTCGAAATGATTTTTTATTCCTCTCTTCCTTTGATCAATATTATATAATTGTAAATACAAGTCATTAAGTTCATAAACAATCATACCAAAATAACAAAAAATACTTACACATTTTTCATATATATTAATTTTATATAGTGAAACTGAAATAACGATTTTTTACTTTTTTCACTTCACATTTCATAATTATTGCACTTATTAATACATGAATAATTAATGATTCCATTTTTATAACTTCTTTTTTCTAAAATATATAAATTTTCACACATACTTAAAGCTCCAAATATACATAACAATTAAGTATTGAGTTTCCACAAAGTTTACACTTATTGTATTTTTTTGACAAAACACTAGGAAATTGCCACTTTATTGACGTCATAATTTTGACTTTCGCAAACGAATTGTGAAAGCCATTTCGAGTAGCATTTAGTACTCCATTGTGTTTGCAAAGTAGTTCAAGCGGAAAAAATATTATCACAAAAACATTGTTATCTAATATACAAAACCTACTGTTATGACATGACATATGACAAATATTATTTCAGATTTTTTTTGCATGATCCGTTTGTACTTTAAGTCTATATTATTCGATAAAAAAAATTTAAAAATAAATATGCAAAAAAATTATAACAAACATACATACTTACATACATACATATATGTGTATATACGTTGTTCATGTCTCTATTGTTCCAATAAAATAAAAAACGCCAACCTTTTCTACATTAAAAATTAAAATTATTAATAATTATTATAACTATGACGAACCATCAACAATGAAACTATGAACTTGATGTCAATAATATATTATTCATATCGATAAAGACAGAATATAGCTCTGCTGTTGGCGCATCTGATACAGTATTTCCACATATGCAGACTAGTTAGTTTGAAAACAAACCCACAGGGACAGTTTTGTAATTAATCTGTGTGGAAATGAGGAGGTAATTACTTCACTGGTGCACCATTGTTACTCTCACCGGGACCATTATAATATTATATAACTAGAGTGTATTAAATAAAATTTAGTTTGTTAAAAAAAAAATAAAAAAAACAAATCATTGTATAAAATATAGCAAAGTTTTAAATTACAAACCATACAAAGAATCTAAGTTGAAACACCAAACACTTTAATGAAACGTTCCGTAGACACCAATGCGAATGGTTCAATATTTCCAGGGGTGACTTCTTAACAAAACTTACACATTATCTGGCACCAGTCTATGAGTACCAAGAAGGCTACTTACAAATTTATGTTAGATAAGAGCCTCTCTCCGTGAGTGTATAATTAAGTATACGTACGCTTGAACGCTGAAGAGTCGTTAGAGTGGTTGAGGCTAAAATGTCTAATCACTTCTCCTCAAGCTTCAATCCTTTGGATGTAATTTTCAGTATGATGATTATGTATGATGATGTATTTTGTGAAATGTTTAGAAATATGCCTTGTAAATTTAAAATTTTTGAGCAGATCTAAAATAATTTGACGTCTTAAAATAATGCTAATAAAAAGCGAAAGCGAAAACAGTTTTTACAAGATATAATTAAAATACACAATATAATTAATCGTAATCATGTATAGTATCAAGATTATGAAACAGTCAAAGTTTGTGTCACAGATGTTTGTTCCTACCTCTCGATTTACTAGAGTTTTAGATAATTTATGTATTTAAAAATATAAACACACTTGATTTTATTTAAGTCACGGAACTAATATATGGAGAAAAAGAAAATTTAAAACAATCACTTAGTTGGTGCGTATGTATGGGCATCTGTAAGTGTGTTACAAAGATTCTCGTCGTAATAGTATTTACAAATATATTTGATTGAAGATTCCACTCGATCATAATAATGAAAGCCCTTCATTTAAGATCATTTTAAATTCGTATAAATAAATGTGGTATATTATTTTTCAATTCCCTAATAAATTCACTATGTAATATAAAACTTGAGCTAAATAATTAAACTATTTATTAGCTCATAGATGCTCAGAAATGAAAATACTTTGATTTTTATACACTTATTTGCAATGAGATCTATTGACTTAAAAAACCTTGACTTTGTATTGATATTTGATGTATTTTTTCTAGTAACAGCAAATGTCTAAATCTATTATGTATGTAAAAATTCAAATTCTATAAGGTAAGCATTTTTGAGTAAACGATCCGTATCAGCAACATTACTAATATAATTCCAGCCAAATGACATCGGCACTTATCGGGTCATATAGTAATCAAGCTAAAAGCTGCTGAACACTCGGCTATAACGCTTGCCCCATTACCCATGGCCGCAGCCAATATAATGATGGGTTAAATAACCAGACGCAAATATCAATCAAGAAAACTATTAAAAATGCTTAGATGTATTTATTATAAAGACACACCGACCGACTCGATCATATTATACTTTGAGAAAAGAAGAACAAAACAAACATTAAAGAATTCCAACAGTTCCAACCTATAAATACACTTTTTTCTGTACTGTATCGTATAGACAACTTCTTATCACTGGTTTTAGCGTTTACAGCGAACAAGTTTCCCTAACTTAATTAAGTATTCCGGTAACGTAAGCTGAAATACATAAGGTCGAGGTTTCAAATATTGTTGCTGCCGGCTTTCGGGCATATATTGAGATAGGAAGAAAAGGCTTACAGAATAAACAGCTAATCGAGTTCTCAAACAAAGTTATAAAAGTTATTAACATTTTGAGTCATTTAATTTTTTTATACATAAGCAATAAGTTTTGAAATAATATTTTAATTAAAACAATTGACTTGATAAATAACAAATTACTATACATTACATTTGTACTGAATCTATTAAGGGTAATAAACTATTCAGGACGTTTTTTATAACAATAATGATAATTGTATTATATAACTTTTACATTTGGTGAATCTCAATAATAAACTAAAAGGTTATTTAAGTAATCATAAAGAAACATGAAGCCAACGGTGAAAAATGAAATGTTTTTGTGACAACTTAAATATATACGAGGGTCAAACTGAAAGTTCTTAGAAAATCAAAAACTGATTACATGAGCCAGTTATTAGTTTTATTGTATCTTTTCAAAATATTGTCCATTCACGTCAATACACAGCTGCATGCGATGGAACCACTGGGAAAAGCACTTTGCCCACTCGTCCTTAGGGGTCTCTTCAATGGCATCGCGATACGCAGCCACCGCTTCTTCAGCATTCATAAACCGCTTTCCTTTAAGTTTTTCTTTAATTTTTGGAAATAAATAAAAATCACAAGGCGCGAGGTCGGGACTATACGGTGGGTGACCCAGTAATTCGACGTTTGATTTTTGATCCTCTAACACAATTGTTACGAAATGACCTATCCTTCCAAAACACGAGGACACCATTTTTTATCCCGCACTTCAATCTCTCTTCACTTTAGTTGGCAACTCCTCGAAAGGACACACCCACTGAGCAGATTGTCTTTTGGTTTCAGGATCATACCAGTAAATCCAGCTTTCGTCACCTGTCAGTCTGTCGAACACAGCATTTGAGTCACCTCCATTAAATCTTTCAATCATTTTACGGCACCAATCCACACGATGGAGTTTTTGAGGCTCAGTCAAATTATGAGGTATCCACCGGTCGCAAAGCTTCCTGACCGCTAAATGTTCTTGGAGGATTTTGTTCACTTGACTCATATCGATGCCTAAGCTTGTCCGAATCTGCTGATAGGTCACTCTTTTGTTAGTCTCTATCATACGTCGCACAACACAGATGTTTTCTTCAGTCGTCGTCGTAGAAGGCCGTCCCTCACGTAAATCATCGTTGAGATTAGTGCGACTACGTTTAAACTCAATAAACCAGTTGTAAACAGTCGCACGAGATGGGGCCTCATCGTGAAAGGCCAATTGTAGTCTATCATAACTTTCTTGTTGACTTAAATGATATCTAAAGTCATAAAAATTCATTGCACGAAAATTTTCTCGTGTTAGATTCATGTTGACGTGACACAGACAATCAATTTTCCCCCAAATCGTAAAACAAATGACAAATATATGAATTATATACTCAGTAATATTGGCAAAGAGTTCTATTTTCAAATTTTAGATTTATTTTTTATTATTTGTTTATAAGTGGCCAGTTCTAAGAACTTTCAGTTTGACCCTCGTATGATGGATTTGAGGATTGACAGGTTAGATCGACAAATCTGATATCAAAGTTCAATAACTCATTTGACATGAAAAAAGTTGAGGTATATTGTGTTTTATTGCATAAATGAGACAATGAAAATTGATATACTATATATTTTAATATACCATCTTTATAATAAATATAGGATGTTATGAAATTCATCTTAATGTGTTGACCAAAATGTCTTACTTATTGATTTTATTATTGCAATCAAAAAGTTATGTTATTAAATAGCATTTACGAAATTGTGTACTATAATTGCCCACTCAAGTAGTATCAAACAGCTTAAAGTATTAATATCGAGAAATTTCTATGGAAACGTCAATAAACGTGGGTTATGAATAGTACCTGGGAAGCTATCAACGTTAGCTTTAATTGAAAAAATTTTTTCTGTAATGTAAAAAAAAATATGAAAACTAAATTGATAATTTTACCACTCTCGAAAACTTTTATAACATAAAAATTACACAAAAATCTATCAAGATATGTATAATGCTATTCACGTTTCCCTATTGACACGAAATATAATTCAATACTCACGTAGACTCTTTCTGAAACGATTTCTAGACGAAAACTGAAACAAAGCATATTATACTCATTCCTACTGTTTCGGTTAATCAGACGGACATCTTTTATGAACAATCACATTTAATATGAATTTTGATAGCCACATTAATATAAAGGGGTTTTAGTAGAAAGCCGAAAAAGCTTCAAAGAGAACAAAACATGAGTTTTAATGTCGCAATACGAATGGACACGTCTGGTTTGTTTCCCGGTATTAACGCAACGACGGTTCTCGGGTCACGGTTCACAACTAGAACCTTTGGCTAAAAAGCAAATAGTTTCCCATTTTTGAACTGTACTATTTTTGGCATTTGAGACTTTATGTTTCTCTCTTTGTCATTTGAACGTTTGAACATTGAAAAATTGCTTTTATATTATATAGTCTTTTTAACAATGACAACAGAAAAAAACCGGCATGAAATTTTTAATACAGTGTTAAATTAAGTAAGTAAGTATTCTTTATTGTACACCAAAGAATTATTACTTACTTACAGTGCTAAATTATATGGTAGTCAGAAAAAATATATTTAACAGCCAACAAAGATTTATAATAACAATATGTCAAGCTATACAATATAATATTTATTTTTTTAAATCGATCGTATTTTTATCTAAGGCCTTTCTATTTATTGATAGATATACTGATGCAGCAATACCATGTAAAATACATAAAAGCCTGGGCTCAATTATGGACAAAACCACAGGCACCAGCACTGGCATATAGGAACAGTATTAAAAGGGCCAATTTCAACTTCCAAGACACTCGATTACTACTATTTCTCTAAGACTTACAAAGTTTTCTTAACCTAAGTCTACTAGTGTTTGGTCCACATTAGGAGACAATTACAATTTAAATAAAATATTAATAAAAATATGTATAGGAATAAAATATTTAATAAATTCATTGTCAATTATGAGTGTATATAGGAGACGTTTTCAAACAGAAAGTAAATGGTTTTTGTTAATGGCAAGTATGCGTCACTACAAAACATCTTTTTGAGACCTCAATTCCATCCCCATCGTGGGGGACGGGTTTTGTTATTTTCTTCTAATATTTTTTTATACACCTCATAATTTCGTGAGTTTATGTATTTTTGTGAAACAGTTTCTAAATCCGATGAGTATTTTCGAATGTAATATTCATGCAATTTAAATTCCTGATAAACTTAAAAAAGAATAGGATTCCTTAGTTTTACCTAAAACCAAGATAATTTATTATAGCGTGTACAAAATAAGGTACCAATGAAAACAGAACACAATGCGGCTTTAACATCACATAAAGTAAAGCGTGAGATTGTGATGAATTACTCTCTTGTATCGATTTTCGATTAAACAGTCTTGTCTGGTTTCATTTGATTCCATTCTAATTATATTTGTGACCCTTTTTGCCACAAATATAATTAGAATAAGAATATAGAACAAAAGAATTCATAAAAGAATCTACTACAAATTTAAATGTTTAAATAGCTATTTAAATGTTTAAATAGCTATTTATAGCTATAAATATTAAAACATGAACGTTGTTTGCTTGTGACAACCTTTTTATCTGTAAGAAAGCATTGAAAATAATTTCCGTAACATTTCGTGATAGAAACTATAAACTCTTACTCCTGACAAAGTAATAATAAAAATATACAAATAAAAAATAAATAAAAATAGAGTTGTTATATTCAAGCTAAATATGCAATGAGAAGTCAAATAAATTCTTAGCAATCCTATTTCCCAGAACTCTTGACTGTAATTAAAGAAATTAAATTCTCTTTAAATAAGAATACATCCCTCCGCTAACATTTTCACAGATATTTTTACACACCACACTACATTCGTATTAAAACTTTCCATGTTTCAACGTTTCATGCCGCAATAACGCTTTTCATTACATTATTTTATTTCCAAGTCAGCTTCTTGTTTTTCAAAAGTTTTGAATGGCGTGACAAACACAACACTGTTTCAAGAATAGTGAATAATTACAAAGGCTTCCTTATAACTTGTGAATTCTGTCGTAGTTATTTCAAATGCTTTATTATTTTTAAGAATTCCAGGGGTGACATTAATAAGACATACAATTTGGAAAGCGATCTAATTTACTGCTCTTTATATAAATAATTTTAACAATAGCAAGTATTACATTTGGAAATCAGGTATCTAATCTAGAAACAAAAATTCATGTATAAAACATATGTATTATAGAAAAAGCGGAAGCATTTTCGTCGCTTAGTCATAAAATCTCCCGCAGTCTTCGACTTGAGATGCGGAAAAAAAAAAATTGTCTCTCACAACAAATCCAAATTGTCACCCTGCCAACGAGAAGTATGTTCAGCGTTAGTATGACGTGTACGTAATTACTCTGCGACGTATTGTACAGTCATGCCTTGTTATTTTCGCTAACACTGCCACCTAGTCAGTTAAGGTTGGAATAAAACGTTCTAAAGTTAAGGTGATAGAGAAGTAAGATTACATCCTTGAGGATTTTACTTTGAAATATAAAATGTTATTTTTAGTGCTCTATTCCAAACTTTATTTAATCGTAACTTATTTAGCCTTCAGGAATAATAACCGATAATACTCAAGTTGATAACGACCAAATATTCATGTTTACTATCAAATAATAATTGATGAGGTTGTAGTAATTTGTCATATAAATAATTTAATAGACCTTTTGTTAGCCTACTATCACGGCATTTTGTTAAAGCTTCCATTATTATTTTAAAATGGCTGCCGTTAACTTTGTTATTATATAAAAAATAATTTTATTTTGTAATAAATTAGTAATAATATTTTGAAATCAATGACTTGGAAGATTCAAGTTTGAGTTCTGCTTGTGTTTTCTAATTACGAGTGGTATATGACTTTCAATAATATTTTTTACACATTTTCCTATCATTGAACCAAAAACCTCATGTAGAAATTTATGTTCCTTTGAACATATAGGTATACGTGAATGGTTTTCATTTAAGTTATATATTGTTCAGGTATAGAATGATACACAAATAATTACACAGAGACATCATGATTTAAGTTATAAAAAACCCCATTATCATGGCTTAAAATTGTATCACCCAGCACATCAATTTAGCCTTATGTAACCCTATCAGCCGAATCTATAGGTAAAAAGTATTTTCGGTGGCATGGTGACACCGTTGACCGCACCTCTTACACAATTCGTGATATAACATATTGTAAAAACCCGAACTACAGTACACATGACATTTAAAATGTAAATTTTATTATTAGAATCACTTTTATAATAGATGGTTTGTTATACGAACCTTATCAATTTTTTTTAAACATTTAATTGGAGTGAAATGTCAAAGTAATGTCAATCGATTGGAACTCGTGTCGAGATCATAATAATACTTGAACTTCTACTTAGTCAAAGTACTTGTGGTTGATGACAGCTATTGCTATCTCGACTGGTGGATATCAATCGATTTATCAAATTGTATAGAAGATATTTAGCCAGTTATAACTGAAACTCTCATTTTATAAGCTTTAAATTGTTACATTTTGAAACTTAATCATTTTGATATGTGAATTAATATAGTTTTATTTTATTATTAATTAAATAAAATTTACTCCCTAAAACTACAATCCATCGTCAAAATGAACGCTTCAAGCCACTTTTATTCTGACTGCAGTGCATTCACAAATATATTTTTTTGGCAATCACCAATTTTTTATTTAAAAATTATTGTGTAGCCATTGTATACTGTACAAAGGTTTGAAACGTTAACAAAATATTTTTCCAAAACGCTGTATATTCGTTAAAAGATTATGTTTTATTATTTATATTATCATCTATATATATATATAAAAATGGATTGCTGTTCCTTAGTCTCGCTAAAACTCGAGAACAGCTGATCTTATTTATCTTATCTTGGTCTTGAAATGTTCGTGAAGGTTCAGGGAGGGTATAAAAGCTGAAAAATAAAAAATTCCGCGAAAACCCTAAAAACAGCGCTTTTCCATTTACCCATACAAACGGGTTTTTTGACATTAGATTTGACAACTAACTAATATGTCAATCATTCTGTCGCACTTTAGAAAACGGAGATTTATGACTTAAAGGTAAACTCCAAAAAAATAATTAAGAAATAATTTATTTCTTGATTGAGGCAGTACGAAGTCTGCCGGGTCAGCTAGTTCTTATATATAAATATTTATTAAATTATATTGTTAATTGTATCGTGGTAAAACAAATTATACTTCAAACTTATTTACTTATCCATTCTTATTTTAAATAAAAAAATACATAAATAATGATCTATTCTCCGTAGTCAGTTTCTATAAACAACCTTATGATTGATGTTGTGTATCAGAACGGACACTGTATTCGTATTTAGAAGGTAGACGTTTGACATCACTAATCTGTACACTACAAAGAGGTTTTAAAAATTCCGTTTCATTTGTAATCAAGAAAATAAGACAAGTAGAAGACGTGAAAACAGCTTGACTTGCTTTTATAATGTCATACTTAAAAAATTGCTTTGCAATTTACTATTCTGCAAAAGTATTCTTTATTACGCATTGTACATATTTTTAAATTAATTGATGTGTTTACTATTGACTCACACTAAGTACAAACTTGTATATTACATTTTTTATCCCAGACAAGTTCGAATTTTACCTTATGAAACCTTTAAATATACAAGATATAATAATATAATAATAATTCAAAAAGATTTAGCACTATTTTTTATATAGCATAATTATTTATTAAGCACTTTGACGGATACAAATGAGTGGTATTAAATTGATCGACTTGTGTTCAGGACAGCAATAATATAAAGTATTTTTTATCGTAATATGCGATGAAAGGAGCAGCTGTTCAATTTCTTACCTTCACAAAAGGACTGAAGTCATAGCCTGTGATAGCTTCCTCACTAAATCTACTGACATATTAAATTGATTTAAAAGCTGTTGTCAATAATATCTATACATATGTACATATATAAAAGAAAGTCGTGTTAGTTACTCCACTTATAACTCAAGAACGGCTGAACCAGTTTAGCTGAAAATTCGCAGGGAGGTAGTTTAGAGCCAAGAGAAGGACATAGGAAACTTTCTATCCCGTTCGACAGCATTCCCGTGTGACTTGACATGAAACGTCAGTCACTATGAAACGTGGTACAACAAAAAAGAATCAGACTTGGAATAACAAACTGCAATTGACAGCTATGTAATTGACGTATAATGACAGCTATGTAATGACGTATGGATGACAATTTGATATTTGTAAGAAAACTGTACCTGTATACATATATAAAAATGAATTGCTGTTCGTTAATCTCACTAAAACTCGAGAACGGCTGAATGGATTTATCTTATCTTAGTCTTGAAATGTTTGTGACGATTCAGGGAAGGTTAAAAAGCTGAAAAAAAATTATTCATATCCGGGGAAATTCCTAAAAACAGCCCTTTTCTATTTCCCATACAAAAGTTTTTTTTACCTAATATGTCAATAATTCTGTCAATTCTTCAGAACAGGAAGATTTATGGCTTAAAAGTAAACGCCAAAAATATTATTAAAAAAATCAGAACAAAGAAAAAAGTATTAAGATTGACGATATTGTGTTACAATCATAATTACGATATTCTATGGGTGGCCTCTAAGACGGAATAGAGTTCGCCCGGTCAGCTATATATATATTACTAATGATGAAATAAACGCGGACGAAGTCGCGGGCAAAAACTAGTATTATAATATTTTAATGTAATTTATATACCCGAATTGAATGAAATAAACTTTGAGTATCTTACAGAAAACTATGTTTAGATTTTTTAATCAGATGAGGGATTAGTCTTTACGTTTCTGAACTAGAAAGAAAATTATGGCATAAGGATAGGTAGCTGAAATAAATAAAAATCTCAAATAAAGTTTTAAGTAAGAAAATTGCATGTAAAGTCCAAAAACATAAATTAGAGCGATAAGTTATTATAAGAGTTATATTAACTTTAAATTATAATTTAACATCTTATGTTTTAACTTTAGGTTTTCAGTCATAATTTTCATGTTATGTTATATAGGCACTCATTACTTCAAAGCAGTAACTACTTTATTAAGATCTTTGTCATTTAAGTGGAAAAAAAAATTAATAAGTTATATGTATAAATCCTATAATATCAAATTCTAAAGGGGAAATCGTACTTTACTCACTTCCTAGTATTTTTTTACCTTCATATCTTTGACGTTTACTTTAATTTTAAATTCAATTGCCATTGAATGTAAAAAGACTACTTAAAATCTACTTATAAATTAAAAGTTACTTTTGATATAATACATAAAAAATCTTTATAAGAAGCTCTTATTCTTCAGCTATTTGAAATGGAAATAAATACATATTCTCAAATAGTAATTTTTAAAAGCTTAATGGTACATTTCAGTGTTAAATACATACATATATGTATGCATTTATTGTATGTATCTATGGAATGTGAATGAATTATTAAATACAAAATATTAATATTTACGAATGGTTTGTACAGCCTGTATGTAAATACACGTATTACTGCTTGTTATAATATTCTTATCTGTATCACGGTTATTGTTGGACTTTCTGCCACGTATAATTAGGATGTCTAACAGCTGAAAAATAGTCGATAACTTTGTTGAAGACGACATTCGCCCGATGAATTTAACGAGTTCTTTTCCGCTCTTCTTTGAGAAGCGACAAGCCCGAGGCAAGCCATTGAATCTTTTATCAGAAATTGCGAGGCATCTTTTTATTTTAACTAGTATTGCTTTTGATTATTATATATATAAGACTTTTTTGTAATTAATATTGATTATTATATATTTTTTGTAATTTTGAAAGCCTTGTGGCTTAAAAAATTACAAGTAAATGTAACATTTACTTTTATACATACTATATTCATATTGCTAATTAATATAAAATAATTTTTAGATTTTCATATAGGGTTCACGGACATTTTATATTTAATATTAAGAATTATAGAATAATTATATAGCTACAGTATAATACGGTAAATGAATAATGAACTTTTTCAAAATTATACATGGATAAATTGCAAATAATTGACTTTTCAACTTTTCCGTCTTTCTCAAATTTACATTTTCCAATTGACACTTTATTTTTATTTAGTGTCTAGATCTATTTCATTCTTCGTTATAAGTATCACTCAATATCTTTAAAAAGTATATATGTTATTTAATCAGTATTGATGTGTGATGTCGATGACACTTAACCGTTAGTAGCATTGCGAGACATTTTGTTTTATTTAGCAGTTTTGCATGTTTTATTTACCTCAATAACATATAAAGCGAAGGCTAAATATCCAACCAAATATTTATAATACAAAGGTTGATATTATTGAAATATATTAGAAAAAATGTATGAAACAAGCATTTTAATTATATTTGTAAAGTATAATTATGCAAAGCTTAAAAGTTGGTACGATAATTCAAATTTCAAAATATTTAACGAGTTTGTCATAATGTTTTAGTTTTTTTTTTTACTAGTATTTTAGTTATTCACTGTATACACACTTTGATATTGACATTGTTCAACAATAAAATTTAGTTTTAAGTAAATAGTTATTTTTGTAATTAGTCCAAGTGCCTAGCCTCTAATATTGCAGTAAGACAGCCGCCTGCACTATACACATAAAAAATATACGATAAACAATCTAGTTGCAATGTACTAAGATCTAAAATTTCTTGTGTGACATTTCATACACAATATTCTAGCTAGAATATCGTGGAATCACCATATACCTCATCATAAACAAATGGAGGCAATAGCTATCATGCAAATAAGGAATCTTTGTTACCACTGCAAATATGTTTCAGATGAATGAACAAATTTTTGTGCGCTTTTATGAATATTTCATTGTTATTTTCTATTATTTTATTAAACTATGTACACAAGTGATTTTTGGAACTTTTAAATAAAGAGGGTAAGAATAGTCTGGCAAAGTCATTATTTTTATTAAAATAACTTAGATCTTCTAGATCCAAGTTATCTAGATCTTAAAAGCTTTATATTTATCCCTCGGGAAACTAAAATAATGCCGGTGTATAAATAACCCTATCTGTCTCTCTTACAAAGGATAAACATAAACATATGTAAAGCAGGCTACCTGTAAAAAGAAAAACTCTTCAAATTACATGATTTTTTTACGCTAGTAATAAATAATTTATGAAATTGTGATTTCAACAAGAAGTGTTATTTCTAAATACTCTGTAAGTGGAACAAGGATGAGGGCATTTCGAGAATTCAAGAAAATTACACGCTCCGTAGTTTTAACATTTTGGCCTAAGCCAAGAAGAAGGAGCTTAAAGTGTTGTTCCAAGATACGAGTAGATAAGATTATCCCTCATATTTTTGCAGTCCTCCTTACTTAAGTATTTTTATGTCTAGTTTTTTTTTTTGTTTTCAAGCTACTTAATGTTCTAAAGTATGACTATAGAGAATTTATTGCGCGAGTGGAAATAACTGGGTTTCAGTAGAATTAATAAAACTTTCCTAACTTTTTAATTACAATCTCACTGGAATTTTTAATATATACGAACATTGTGATACAGTTTGGAATACAAAAAATTTCTTAATTTAAGTTAATGAACGAATATTTTCTAAAAAAAACTTAATATAATTTTATTAAGAAAATCGTAAGATTTTTCAAAAACACGAAAAAACAACGAAATTGAATAATGACCTAGATTAATAAGGAAATACACTTATATTATGTATTTGTTGTTTATTATAACTTATTGATACTAGAGCTTTGTTTTAATTAAGAGAAATTGTAGTAGGAAAACTCTGAGGATAAGTAAAAAGACAAGTTACAAATATACGTGAGAATACCAAAAGTCGTTTCAATTAAATTGCTTTCAAGTGAAATGTTTAAGACAAATAAAAAAATAGAAAACTCGTTCTTTTTTTCTATTATTTAAAATTTTTATATAACTTTACCTTAACCTTAAGTATATTTTTAGGATTTTTTTTTGTTAAAATTAAGTTAATACGTATGTTTATATTACGGTAAGTGATTAAACTCTCCGTAAACTTACTACTTTTAAATTAACTGACACGTATCAATATTTATGGTTTAAAAAAAGAAGAGTCTTTGTGTTATATCAACGATAGAGCTTTCTTACAAAAAAAAAATATAACATTAATGGTATTTTAAGTTATTAAGGAACAAACGAACACTATATTTTTATCTATTTTATTTCATAAACTGGCTGTGTTAATGATAATGACTTAAGGTAATCCTTTTTCCATTGGTTACTTACCAGTCTAATTCTTGTCTAAATTGATCCAGCTATTCCAAATATTAATTGGAACAAATAGACACATCTATAAATACATATATTAAAAATATAGAATAGAAATCGTTAATACATAAAAAATAATTAAAGAGTCGTTTTATTATCAACATCGTTATTTTCTAGCTTAGGCCAGCTCCTTAAACCTTCGACGGGATAGCCTACTCTCCACGCTTTCCGGCATCTAAGATACAATAAAGTTTGTATTTTTTCCTCATAAATTATAATATCATTGGCTCTTGTGTAATAAAGTTAAATTGAAATATTATTTTATATGAAACAGAAGTTAAAAATTTAGTTTTTCTGTCTATAACTTTTACTATATTTATTCAATAAGAAGTTTTTTGCGGATTTTTAATAATAGTATTTGTGTACTTTAAATTCAAAATTTTCTTATGTAATATAATATGTGTTACATTGATATTTCCTCTTATACCAGAATTAATCTATTGTAGATTAATATATAGCAGATCTATTGAATTGAAAAGTATTTGTGGGAAATCAGATAATTGAATTGTCTAAAAAGTCTACTGACTTTATGAAATCCATCTTACCATCGCTGTAAAAAATCAAGTTGCATTTATTAAAGTAGAAATTTGCTTCTATTTTTCATATAGTATCTGAAAGTAGACATTTTTAATTTCTTATTTATTAATTTTCTCTCTCGTAACGTAATTAATGTTATTTTATTGTTATTAGTATTATATTGATGGAGATGGGTATTATTGCCCCATCTGCACCACACTGTTTTCCTTTGTCTCGGCTCTAATATCTGTGACGCGATGTCTTTATAATGAGGAACACTTTTACGAACGCGTCATGAAAAATCCTTAGTACATAAAGAATTTGTAAGGATTTATTGATTTTAACTATACATTTTTTATCATCAACTCGTCAATGAAATATCCGATGACTAGTAATATTTTAATTATATAAATTTACTTACGCTTTTATTTATAGTCAGGTAACACAGCAAAGGAAAATCTGCTTATTTGGATAATTGAGTTAATTGACGCGTAAAAAAGGAAGTCAAAATTTAAATTGTGGAAAAGTTGGGACGAAATTTAAATAATAAAGGCGGTCGACACGATAAATGACAGAGTGAATGTGCGATCGTTACTGTCAGATGCATGTAGCGCTGGCAAAGAAAACCCGTTATTAATAGCTGAGGGGTAACTCAGGGGCTTTCGTTGAGAAATAATATCGTGACCTTTGACCAACTACGGCACTTGGAAATATGGAAAGAAGTAGGGTCATAGTCGACAACTTGGAATTACGTCTACCTAAGAAGTGTGCTTGTCTATAATATTTTGATGATAGAATTAGAGATACAACATTCTAAATCCTATTATCATCACAAACCTAGAATTCAACCCAGCTTTATATCTTTCCACAGAAAAAACTCTTTGAAATATTTATATTTATTTTTGTGATCATATTTTTATGGAAAAAATATGTTTTGAAAAATGGAAAAAAATATGATTGAAAAAATACATATATATTCAATAAGGATTATTTGTATGAAAGCTATATATAACCTTGAGTTATTCGCTTTCTCACATTTAGTAACTTCATAGATAGTAGACATTATAAGATAATCTGGTCGTCAAAGTTAATTATCCCACCCTTTACTTATTGAAGTATCCGAATCCATCCTTTTCCACCCTGACCCACTTACTGTTAGAAACTGAGATTTGATTACCATCGATTGGAGGAACTCAGGTGGAACTATATACATATACATATGTATATGTAAAAAAATCATTATGTCAAAATGCTTTGCAATTTATTTTGACTTGGATTAAAAAATGGGCTGAAAAAAATTGGGTAACTCGTATAAAACGTTATTTTAAAACTCATAATGATGATGATATCAATAGGTATAGAAGTTTCTTGCTTATATAAAAACAGCAAAATACTTCTTATTTGGTAATATAGAAAATTTTAGGCATTCTTCATTATAATGCATTATAATGGAAGTATACTTTACATGAAAAAGAACTTTGTTGTTATAAAATGTATTAAGTGTACTTTTTCTTTCGTTTACCCCTTGCTGCTCCGGTAAAATTAATAATAAATAGTCTGGCAGGGACTGGTAGGGTTACGAAATGAAATTAAAAAATTTAATGTTTTTATTCAATTTTGATTTAAAACTGATGTCTACGTAAATGAAAGAAAAGAGCTCTTAGTGATTTTATATTCTCATTTATTTCGTTCACAATCTTCTACAGAGTTTATATACATATGTATAAACTACGGATTGTCCGAAATTTCAAATAAATTCGAAGCCTCGACTTTGTTTTACAAATGAAATAATAAATACGTATTTACATGAAATTCAGTGGTGGCCTAGTGGTTAAAGGGTCCGCCTCTCGTTGCCGAGGGCGCGGGTTCAAACCTGGCAAGAACCAATGTGATTTTTCGGAGTCATATGTACTTTCTGAGAGCATTTAGACACCACTGATATACGGTGAAGGAAAACATCGTGAGGAAACCTGGACTTATAGTTTCACAATTATAAGTTTGAAATCACCAACCCGTCTTGAGCAAGCGTGGTGATTAATGCTCAAACCTTCTCCACGCGAGAAAGAGGCCTTGCTCAGCAGTGGGCTTTGATAGGCTGATGACGACGACGTATTTACATGAAATTGTATAAATAGAAGCAACAATATATTACAGAATTAATGGAGCTCGAAATAACAATTAAAATACTTGTTATTGTTTGAATACAACAAACAACTTGATATTCAAAGTTTTAACAAAGTCCTAAGTTAACAATACCGTGTTATTTGTTACAGGATTAAGTGCCGTGAAGATAGTGAAAGTATCCGTACCGGAGGTAATACAGTACGGGGTGCAGGACTCTGTGATTCTGGACTGTGATTACACTTATGGCAACAATACATCGGGATTGGTGTTAAAATGGTTCTTCAAGAACAAAGCGCGACCCGTATATCAGTGGATTGCGACGCAGAAACCACAGGATATAGGTATATTACGGGGTCGAGTCGACTTGACTTATCGAGCATCGAACGATCCATTAAAAATGCATAGAGCATTGCGTATAGTGAAACTGAATACGGACATTTCGGGTAACTATACGTGTGTCGTATCTACATTTATGGAAGAAGATTCGAGAACAAAGCAAATGATTGTTTTTGGTGAGTGATTTTTATAGAATTTTAATATTTTATGTTATAGATAAAGGATGGCGGATAGCGTTGTAACCCTTTTTTATTAATCAGGAACCTATATTTCCTAAATAACTTGTGTTTTTGTAACCAACAACCAAAAAGTACTCACAACAATGAAAGTTTTTTCATTTTTAGTCGGGCTCATTCTCTAACGTTAAAGTTAAAGAAAATGTTATTTTGAATATTCCTAAAGAAGGCATTTACCAGTTATCCTTATATGATACTAGTAAACCTGGCGAACTCCGTTTCGCCACCAGAAGGCTTTTATATAACATTTCGTTTGGTGATTAAAAGATGAAGAATTTTTTGTTTTATATTTGAAAAGGAAAATTTTTATTTCATTTCACAACAGTAATGAATTCATTTCGATTACAAAAGTGAAGTGTTATTTAGTTGAACTTCTCTAAGTCAATGAAAGTGAATCCAAAGTAGATACCGAATCGAAGCCTTATACGTGTCCGCCAATTATCCGTTTCATTGAAGTGCTCCTTTGTAAACAACATTTTTTGTTTTTTGGTATAACTTTAACACAAATAAAGCGTATGGTGTCCAAACTCGTGAACACGCAAAATATAACTGCCCATGTGAAAAACACTGATTTTCTAAATTTATCCCGCAAATACTAAATCGTTTTAAGAGTTCAAACTACAAACACATTACCTAAATATTTTTATTTTTATATAGTAGATTTCTTACAAATATCTAATTGTCATCCATACGTCATTACATATCTGTCATTATACGTCAATTGCATAGCTGTCAATTGTGTTATTCCACGTTTTATAGTGACTGACGTTTCATGTCAAGTCCCACGGGAATGCTGTCGAACGGGATAAAAAGTATCCTATTGCAATTTCCTGGTTCTAAACTACCTCCCTGCCAATTTTCAGCTGAATCGGTTCAGCCGTTCTTGGGTTATAAGTGAAGTCACTAACACGACTTTCTTTTATATATATAGATTATAAAATTGCTGATTCTAATTCTTTACTTATTAAATGTTTATAAAATATGAATTGTTTAAATATATTCCCATAGATAAATACTAAGTGGTTTAGGTGCACACATCTGCTTCCATTTAAATAATTCAATTTATTGCAAAAAATAATATCGTTAAGTTAATCAATTGAAACAAAGGATTTTTCAAATTTCTCAAGCTGTAAGATTTAACATTTTATCTTCTAATGCTTGTATGTTTTTTTTGTGCAACAGTATAGTATAAAATATTATTTCCTTTTTCTAACTACAAGGCCACATTTTGGCTCACTTAGGTTTAATTTATGCAAACATCTGTTACCCGCTTCGCATCTCTCTTTATGCGCAAAATAGTCGTAAGGCTTCAAGAAAGAGAAACAGGAGGCTTATTGTTATAAACATCACCTCATGCTTGGATTTACATTTCTCGAAGGGGTATTTCAAGCCTATAAACGCTTTATTACTTGACTAAGGTACTCCACCTTAAACAATAAAATTTTAATAGACTTTATTTTTTTCTGTTACTGAAAAAATATTATTCAGTATTTCAAAAAGTTTGTTCACCTCAAGAAATTCCACCTATCTTACAGTGCCGTATTGTAATAAACTTTTATGGTATTCTTAAAAAATAATAATTAAGAAACTTGTCCGGAATCAAAACAAAATGTTTATAGCTCACTTTGTAGGTAAATATATTTTGTTACTAAGCATTTAGCTTACTTAGCATTTTGTTACTTAGCACTTTCAGACAAGTACATGCATTTGAAGATAAAAGAAAACTAAAACTGGATCTCAAACGCGACCGAATAAAAGCACGTCCACCTGCTAATATAACATACAATTATGTAAATGGTACACTGACGTGTGACACTTGTGGTCGCACGTTTAGTGTTAAGATTACTTTAGTCATGTGAGGTCGCATCGCAGCTCTTAAATATTACCTATGTAATCTATGTATAAAACAAAGCTAAGTCACCATAGCCGAATACGGCTGGGTAGATATATATACTTTCAGACTAACAAGTAAAAATGCATAATAAATGAAATAATTGACGACATACCAACGTTAATAAAATCAATGTTGGTATAAGATTTACTATAAATATAATATTTTTTTATCTTTATAATCATGTGGAAACTTCATGTTCACTGCAGATAACCTTTTCAGTGGTATGAGTATTTATTGATTCTACTTTTTTGTGCCGAAAGTTTCATATTTGCCTATTCTTTGTTAGAACCTGATGTATGCCTGAGGTAAGATCAAGGTATTTTAGGAAATATTTTGTTTATATTTATCGTTTTCCTGAAACCTAATATTTTACAACGCTTCTGTAATGATCGTCCTCTTAAGTCATCTTTGTTTAAATAACAGTTCAATTTAATGTATTAAGGGTGAGAGAAAACCGTGCCATGTTAGAGAGATATTGTATACATCTTTTAATTATATATAAAACTAGAAGACCCGGCAAACTTCGTATCGCCCTATAATCAAGAAATATCTGTAACGTTTTTTTTTATATTTTTGGAGTTTACCTATTAAAGCCATAAATAAGTGTTTTGAAGTGCGACAGAATGATTGACATATTAGTTAGTTATCAAACTAATGTCAAAAAAAAAGTTTGTATCAACAACTACTAATAAATTAAAAATTAATTAAAAAAAACATTGTCCAGCGGACAAAATTGTGAATCTAAACCATTCCCAGATCTCCTTGAACACACACAAAAAAATTTCATCAAGTCTTTTGAGAGAAGTTCAGTGACATACACACTCACAGAAGAATTATATATATAAAGATATGAAAATATGATTATTGCAGCACTAACAGCGGTTGCAAGTAGTTGATCTTGATTACGATTGCTTTTAAAATTTTAAAATTGTTGTTAATTTTGCCAAAATCATAATATTTTTATTATTAGAATCAGTAATTTTGAAAAATTGATTCGTGAAAGTGTTTAGTGAGGATTAAGTGTGAGAAAATACTAACAATATCAGCACAATCAGCTGCTTCATACCCACATATCTAGAAAATAAAACACCACTGACTAAATACATATATTATACGGTAATTCACACTTATTATAATATCGAAAATGGCTAATAAATGTAGTTGTTGCGGAAAGGATGCAAGCCGAAGCCTTGTTCTCCAGCAATATCTACGGACTTGGCTTCCTTGCAAGGGGCAAACAACACCGAACACTCGTCGTTACTTTCAGCTGTGGAAGATCCAGGAGTCGTTAGTTCACTTTTGGAACATATTAAGCTCCTTCGGGTCGAACTGGTCGATTTGACTTTGGAAGTATCGTCATTTCGTCAAGAGCTTGCATCATTGAAACGTTATCCGAGATATGCAAGAGAGTCGACAATGTCGAAGGGTGACTGTCTCAACTTGAGAATAAAATACCGTCCGTGCCTAAGAGTCACTTATTGGAAGACATTGCCAACCTGAAGACGAAACTCAAAGAGCGCGAGCAGTCATGTCTATTGAACGACATTGAGATCTCAGGCATTACTGAACGGAATGGGGAGAATCTGCAGCACATATGTAGTAGGCCTCATTGCGGGTAAGATTGGCGTCACATTAGAAGAGCGCGACATTGTTTTGGTAGAACGCGCAGGACCGCGACCAGCTTATAATGACACCAGCGAACGGTCACGGGAACGCCCTATAGTAGTACGACTAGCGCGCCTCACGATTCGCGATGAACTACTGCGGGCGGCGTGCGTGCACCGTGGGGCTGATATATCTAAAATATAGATAACGAGCCTAAACAGTTTTACATCAATGAGCGCCTCACTAGAACAAATCGTACTCTTTTTACAATGCACGAGAGGAGGGCCGCCGCAATGGATGGCGTTATATATGGACTCGCAAGGGCCGGATCTATGCCCGGCTGAATAAGGAAACTGCTGCTCATAGGCTACGATCACAGCGTGACATCCTGAAGGTTTTTGTAAAAGCACAGGTTTGAGCTGTGAATTTCAGTTTAGGAGTAAGAAGAATATTTTTGACTTACTAATTGTTTATTTTATAAAAATAGCATCTAAAAAAGTGTACTCTCTAATTTCTTTGATACTTTTGTATTATTGTAATGTTAAGTGGATTTTTATTAATGTATATTTTTGCAGCAGTGTAAAACATAGCGGCCAGATAGTATATATGATATTTACATACAAATATGTTTCACAACTAAAATGCCAATCCATAAAACGGCGGCGTTCCGAGGAAGTTCTGAGGAAGTCAGGTTCTGCGCCACCAAGTGCTAGAATGACTTGCCTCCTCGTTTTCGTAACCTGAAATCGATAGGAAATTTTCGATATAAATATAAATTATATTTATTACATAAACAAAAAAAACTTAAACTTAATATGTATTAATTGTTATTACTATTTGACGTTTTTAATTTTTACTCATTTAATCCGTTGCAGTTTTGTTTAGCTGTTTATATTATAATTATATTTATCCTCACATATGTATGTATATTCTATATTATTCTATTCTATTATTCTATTCTATTATTCTATTCTACAGTCTCAGTTGTTACATACGCGAGCACACACGTTGTTAAATTAGTCCGTCTTTTAATCGCATAAATAGTGTTACGTGTACAGTTTTGTTTGAACTGCATTTTAACAAGCATTTCTATATGTGAGTGGATTATTTTACAGTTTTAGAGGTGATCACATTTAGTTAACACGCAGTGCCCTTGCGGTGACCTTAAGTGTGACCATTTAAGATCAAAAGAACTTAATGAGCTACCCGGCTTTATGCTTCGCCTTAATTATTATAAGTAGCCAAGTTTCGAGACTCAACTTAAAGATCGTTTGGTCCAGCGTATAGTGAGCTTGCTTTTTGATTTCCTCACTTACCGCGACGATTCCGAGTTCAAACCCCACTAGAACCGATAAGCGTTTTTAAAAAATTATAATAATTTTCTGAGCCGCCTTATTTGTAAGACAAGTTAAAATGAAGTTTGCCTGCTGCAATTTGACGACAGGTGTCGCTAGTGACTGCTTGGTGTGTACAAAGTGTGGTCATAATTATCACTTTAGATGCTTACACCCAACCGATAAACGTAAAGAAGAAGTATCACAAGAATTAAAAAAACACTGAATTTGTCCTGAATGCACAATAAATCAACCCAGAACTGCGAGAATCGACAGTACACCAGTGCGAGAACAGACCAATGAAAGTAATGTAAATTCGCGTAGAGGTGCTGCTTCTGGTATATACGAGGATTTTGTTTTGGATACTGCTGATAAAAAATCTTTTATTGTATTGATTAGATCCATAATCTCAGAAGAATTAGCCAGTTTAAAAGGTGATTTTAAAACTTCTATGTATCCCATTCAAGAAGATTTAAAAACATTTAAAAAAGAATTTGAAATAATAAAAGTAAGTTTGGATTTTATAAATTCAAAATTTGATGAAATTAATAAACGAATTGAATGCTGCGAAGGAGAAATGAATGTTTTATCTTAAAAATGTATGGAAATCGGTAAGCTGTGCAGTTCTGTGGAAGAAATTGAATTTCATAATAATAACCGAGAACAGTGGGCCCGAAAATCTAATGTTGAGGTTTATGGAATTCCAGAAAGAAAAAATGAGAACCTGATCTCGTTGTTACAAACAGTTTTTGATAAAACACACTTACAATCTATATATATAAAAGAAAGTCGTGTTAGTTACTCCACTTATAACTCAAGAACGGCTGAACCGATTTAGCTGAAAATTGGCAGGGAGGTAGTTTAGAACCAGGAAATTCCAATAGGATACTTTTTATCGAGTTCGACAGCATTCCCGTGGGACTTGACATAACGTAAACGTCAGTCACTATAAAACATGGAATAACGAAACACAATTGACAGCTATGCAATTGACGTATAATGACAGATATGTTTTTTAGTATTTGCGGGATAAATTTAGAAAATCATTGTATTTTTCATGGGCAGTTATAGTTTGTGTGTTCACGAGTTGGGAAACCATCCGCTTTATTTGTGTTAACGTTAGACCAAAAAACAAAAAATGTGGTTTACAAAGGAGCACTTCAATGAAACTGATAATTTGCGGACACGTATAACGCTTCGGTTCGGTATCTACTTTGGATTCACTTTCATTTACTTAGAGAAGTTCAACTAAATAACACTTCATTTTTGTAATCGGAATGAATTCATTACTGTTGTGAAATGAAAAATTTTCCCTTTCAAATATAAAACAAAAAAAAAATTTCTTCATCTTTTAATCACCAAACGAAATGTTACATAAAACAAAGCCTTCTGGAGGCGAAACGGAGTTCGCCAGGTTTACTAGTTTAATATAAATACGGATATTGACTTCATCACCAGAGTCGCTTCTAAAAAAAACGATGTGAAGAATTCTAAACCGATTATTGTGCTTTTTATATGTAGATGGAAAAAAGATGAATTTTGACAAAAGTTATAATGTGTATGATTTTAATAATAATATAGCAAAATGGAATTAATTATAAAAATAAATACATACTATTTAGGTCTCTGTTTATTTGCGGCTCGATTGCAATAGGCAAGTATCACGGCAGCGCCTGGTGATCGCATGACCTTGGCTTCCGCGCCCAACTGCATTGTTTTTCCTTTTTTTTCCATAGGATGTCATCTTTACTGCCTTTTTTCATATTTCGTATAGTTTTTATTAGTTATATCTCTAAAAGAAATTATAATACGTTATTATGTTTGATGTTAATAAGATAAGATATGTTTTGTAAATATAATGTTGGTTTTTGTTAAATGAAAATGTCTTTGTTTTATACTAATTTCATAACAATTTCATATTATAAATAGTTATATCTATGACGTATTTAATAGAAATACGTCTTACCTTATATTTACCTAGTCCAACCGCTTATTAAAAACATAATATTACAATTTATTTTTTAGTCACTGTTGTGTATTTTATTGTGTTCGTTTTGAATACATTTTGATTAAATAAACAAGATGCTTGTTGTGTTAGCCTTTAGACGCTGCGGGCTGCACTGAGCGAGCAATGAACAGATGTAATATATTATTATCTAAATGTTACTGCTCCCTGCTCCCGCGCGTCCCGGCACACCTGCGTAGCAAGCGCGATAGATATCACCTTCCTATATTATATGTTTAATATTTTAATATTATATATTATTTTATCTGTATTGTTATGTTTAAATTTAACAATGTTAATTTAATGTAAGTGTTACCGCTGTCAGTGTAGAAGCAACATTGCTTCTATTTTTCACTGAGTGGTTCTCCTTTTGGTTAAATTACACTGCTGCTCACTTATTATTATTGTTATTGATTTTTAACTTAATATTTGTCCTGTTGTAGTTGTTATGTTATTTTATTTTCCTTTTTTTGTATGTGTAGGAGGGCGTTATAAGAACAGGAGGGCCTTCATGGGAACTCATACTTTGAAAGGGATAAAGTACAGTCTATTCAATACGACACCACTCAATCGAAACACTAGATATCACTATCACTTCGAAACACAGCGATTCGTCACGAGCGCGGTGCGCGGGCGTCATCTCGCACAATACTCCATAATAAAGATGGCCGCCCTCGCTACCATCGACAATGACGCTTCACTAGGCTAACCTCAGACAGCTAAAAGTCAACCTGACGTATGATTTTTGACGGATGCGCCGTCACGGCCGGACTGACATTCGACCGTCCTCGGGCGGTTCTCGGATCAATGAACTACAGTTGTGTCTATTCCGTTCGGCATCCTGACAAACTACTAGTTACAATCATCAGAATGTGCTATGGTACTTAAGACTTAAGGCGAGCATCTCGTAGCAATTAAGCCAGACGACAACATTCATCTCACCACAATGTTCAAAGCATCCAGAACAAGTCAACCAACTTAAAGGGCTCTGACCCGGACGACTACATTCGTCTTGCCACAATGTTCAAAGCATCCAGAACAAGTCAACCAACTTAAAGGGCTCTGACTCGGACGACTACGTTCGTCTTACCAGAACAAGTCAGCCAACTTAAATGGCTCTAACTCGGACGACTACATTCGTCTTACCAGAACAAGTCAGCCAACTTAAATGGCTCCTGACTCGGACGACTACATTCGTCTTACCAGAACAAGTCAGCCAACTTAAATGGCTCCTGACTCGGACGACTACGTTCGTCTTACCAGAACAAGTCAGCCAACTTAAATGGCTCCTGACTCGGACGACTACGTTCGTCTTACCAGAACAAGTCAGCCAACTTAAATGGCTCCTGACTCGGACGACTACATTCGTCTTACCAGAACAAGTCAGCCAACTTAAATGGCTCCTGACTCGGACGACTACATTCGTCTTACCAGAACAAGTCAGCCAACTTAAATGGCTCCTGACTCGGACGACTACATTCGTCTTACCAGAACAAGTCAGCCAACTTAAATGGCTCCTGACTCGGACGACTACATTCGTCTTACCAGAACAAGTCAGCCAACTTAAATGGCTCCTGACTCGGACGACTACATTCGTCTTACCAGAACAAGTCAGCCAACTTAAATGGCTCCTGACTCGGACGACTACATTCGTCTTACCAGAACAAGTCAGCCAACTTAAATGGCTCCTGACTCGGACGACAATATTCGTCTTACCAGAACAAGTCAGCCAACTTAAATGGCTCTGACTCGGACGACTTCATTCGTCTTACCAGAACAAGTCAGCCAACTTAAATGGCTCTGACTCGGACGACAATATTCGTCTTACCAGAACAAGTCAGCCAACTTAAATGGCTCTGACTCGGACGACAATATTCGTCTCACCAGAACAAGTCAGCCAACTTAAATGGCTCTGACCTGGACGACAATATTCGTCTGACCACAATCTGCAGAGCATCCAGAACAACTCAGCCAAACGAATGAACGATGATCGAGACTCCAATGAGCTAGCCCCATCATCTCCACTACTTATACTCATGTGAGTGAACGATGACCCGGACATAGACTCCACAGAGCTAGCCCGTCCATCTTCACAACCTGATCAAGCGTCGACCGGACGTGGACTCCATCGAGCCAGCCCCTGCACGCTTTGATCCATCACTACTAGAAACATCGGCCGCATCAGCCAGTTCCATCGCCACCTCAAACACACCAACTCAAACTTACACAACTCATTTATGGTTTATCAATGTTGGAGGCCATCAGAGCTACTCAGCTACTCACTTTCATCATCTGACATAGCTTCGTTTCCATTCTCTCCACTCCATGACCCGCCGTCTCGGCCTCCTCATTACTTAGTTCAGTGGATATGTCAACTAACCCTTCAAAGCCTCTGGGTACTGCGCCCAAGTTTTCATGAGAGTATTTTAAAGTGCAATTAGATTCATCGGTATGTTTCAGTTCGTACCTATCGTTGTCTAGAATTTTAGTTATGATAAAAGGTCCCCTAAACTTTCTTTGCAGTTTAGTTTGGTAACATTCGCTACACTTAACAAAAACGTAATCTCCCCGAAAAAGAAAAAAAAAGGTTTTACTTGGGCTTTGCCTTTACTAAATTTAACTACTTCCTTTTGATCTGCGTTTTCAGTGTTGAGGGAAGTTTTATTCCGGATATTGTCTAAATCTAATCTCGGCTCGTTTGAATTTTGGGCTATTAATGATATTCCCTAAAGATTGCGCGCGAATGCCAAACATTAGTTTGGCTACTACGGCTTGTGTTACTAAGTGCTAGATGACTCTCCCAGATCAGAGTAATTTAGTAAGATGGGGTAAAGGTACCGAAAACACCTGCTATATCTGCGGAAAGGCAGTTGGAACTGCCAAGCATTTGCTAGTGAGATGTAAGGTTCTCCTGGACAGCGGTCAATTCTCGCGTCGTCACTATAGGGTTTTAGAGATCATACTTGAAGCGGTTAGTCTTTCGGTAGCCAGAGCGCAAAGGGAAATAACCACAAACGAGCGATCAATAGGTTTTGTGAGAGAGAGCACCAGGGCTATAAAATCAAACGTCAAGCCTTACTCTATCCTTAAAGCGGCTTCGGATTGGACTATCATGATGGATACGTATGAGAAACAACACAAAATCCCCGAGGATATTTGTGCGTCAGCCTCCAGACCAGACACATTTCTATACTCGCGTATTTTAAAGCGCGTTGTGATGATAGAGCCTACGGTGCCTTGGGAAACCAACATCCCCAAAGACCATGCCATCAAGGTCACTAAGTATTACGAGCTCACCAACGAACTAACTCGAAATAGGTTCGTCCGCGGTAGAGGTGGGAGCGAGAGGCATAACAGCCAAATCTCTCTACAACCTACTAAAAGACTTGGGCCCGTCCAGAACCAACATTAATTCATTCTCGGAACGTACGTCGAAAGCAGCCCTAGCAGGTTCCTTCCAAATTTGGCCAGGTAGGGAGAGGAACTTGGACAGTGGAGGTGAGCGTACAACGCGCGTTAGTTAAGGGGCCCCTTAAACCCACACCTGGGTCGCAAGTCCCAGGCACTGCTGAAGCTCCCCTCCCTGCAACGCGATGGACCCGGCACCCGCACGGTGAATCCATTGAATGCTAAGCGGTTTCGTCCCTTGTACCTCAGGAAGTTTGTCACGCCACGTTTTATGGGTATCGTTTTCTATAATAGTTAGCAGACATTTTAAAATCTGCATGACCCTTTCTACTTGACCGTTGGCTTTATTTGCCCCTGTTGTTATAAAGTAAAGTTCTATACGAGGTGTTTTACTCAATTCTCTAAAGTCCGCGCTTACAAAGCCCCTTCCCCGATATAACAATTCGCTTGAGAACACCGAAAAGAGAAACAGCTTTTCTCAACGCTTTAATAGTACAACTGGCATCAAGGGATAGAGTATGCTCTTAAAGGACATACTTGATAACATAATCAATCATTACTGACGCGTATTTCTTTTCTGTCGCTTTTGCCACTTAATGTCCCAGTCATATCTATGTATGTGAATAGTATGCCGATAAAATGTATGCAAATCCGTAGGAGAATTTACATGGCCAAAATAGCAATAACCCCACTGAATAAAATTTGGAGAGATAGGAAAATTATTAATGGAACAAAAATGCATCTGATACGAACGCTTGCCTTCTCTATATTTCTATCTATCTAGCTATCCGATTCTGTATAGTGCAAAGACGTGGACTATGAAAGTCGTTGACAGGCAAAGAATTGATGCCTTAGGAATGTGGTGATGGCGAAGTATGTTACGCATACCTCAAAATATGGTCGGCGCTTATCTAATATCTATTTGCAGCACATACTGGCGTTGATTGGTCAGTTCCCTGACAGAACTACGGACAGCTTTAAACGTCCGCTAGTGATTGAAAAAGTGGACGGTAACCGAACTAGAGGACTAAATCCCAAAAGGTGACTGGACCAAATCCCAGAACACCTAAAAATACCTGCCTGCGTTGCACTCCATCAAGAAACTAAACGTGTCTATCTCAGTATGGATATGGTTGATTTAAGTCCATACAAGGGACTGATGGACGATAGGTTACCAACGACTAACTTTGTTTCGCTCAATTTTTTTTCGATATAGCATATTGTTTCTAACATCGTAGATGTGACTAATTGAATCGGGAAACTTATTATTTAAGAGCTGAGCAACAATATCTTGAACATATGCATCACGTTTTTGTTCTACCGCTAACCACCCTTGATTTACCTCTACAAACTGCACAGACTTATTAACTACTTGAGCCTTGCTTTTGTCGCTCTTGGAAGTGCCCTGCTCAGGGTCATCTATGTACTCTCGGTGTTAATTTTTTTTTTTTTTTTTTTTTTTTTTTACTAAGAAGCTTTGAAAGGATTGCCACCCGTGAAAACAATAAAATGATGACCATATAGCTTTTGCTTCAAATATTCTTCCGCTCGAACGACTGCCGAGGTCTCAAGTTCATAAGAATGATACTTTTATTCCGTGTCAGTTTTCCGGCGACTGAAATATGAAATAACGTGAGGAACTCCGTTCTTTCATTTAATTAAAATGGTACCGTATCCGTTGGCGCTGGCATTCGTGTGTAATTCTATAGGAGGCTCGCGATCAAATATAGTTAGAATAGACTCCGTGGTAAGTATTTGAACTATCCATTTACGGATATTACCGTGGACTTCTGACCGTTTAATTAAACCCTTTAACTTAGTGAGTAGACATAAGGATCGTACTAGGCGGAAATAGTTCGGTATAAAATTTCTAAAACAAAAGGCTTACTATAAGAATTGGTGTTAATCTCCCTAGAGTCAACATACATTATGTCAGAGTTGTCATTCGTTTTTTTTTTTACAATTAGAATGGGGCTTGATAAAGTGTAAAATGATTGTTTCAAAGAGGGCATCCATTTTTATTTTATTTTTTTTTTTATATCGAACAACCTCTTATAATTTGTAAGGTCTCTCTTAGACTATGTTAGGGTCTAAAGAATTAGGGTCTAAAGAGTTAAGAGGTGCCCTTAATAACAAAATGAGTTATACTTCTTAAAAACATCGATAAGGGCTTTGTTATCGTCGCCTTCCAAATAAGTTTTGATACGAGAAAAGTTAAGATTGTCTGAGGTTGAGCACTTATCTGTTTTTGTCGTTTCAGGTTTTGAGAAAATAATGTAGTCACTGTTTATTTCTCCTTTAATTCCCTACTCTACAAGGTCCCGTCCAACAACCACGGATTCAAAAATAATATTCTCTTTAATAATATGAAACAAAAGAGACACTGAAACATTTTGAATTATGACCGGGCTTAAAATTTGTGTATTACAATAAGTCTATAGACGTAGAAACACTAATAATAATTGACTGTTAATGTACACGAAGTATGACTAGAGTATTCAGTACCGAAGCGCAAGGTTGAATGACCTTTATTCGCTAATACGATCTAATATTAAAATCTTACGAAGTGGTGGGTAAGCGTGAAACTCATATCGTCGCCCGTTCGCTTCGACCGTATACTACGCGTTCAGATGCCTTTCAGGGGAACTACTTCATTGCTCAAAGTACACAGAAATTTATTTGAAAAATTTTCAGATACAGACACACATTAGTACTACATGAACAAGTACACCCACTACTAAAAAGAAAAGGAACAGTCTCACCAGATGACGTCGTCAACTCCCCTCGGCTCGGCCCATGGTCACACAGATATCTCCTTCACCGGCGAGCCTCAATTACCGGTACCTTTTACGATCAAGACACGACGAGACGTCCTAACCCTTATATCTGCTTCCGTACGATCCAGATTGAACCGGATCAACTACGTCGTCGAAGTTAGTTGAGAAGTTGACATTATTTTCATCGACAAGTTTCTCATTATTTTTTTACAAAGTTTAACATAGATGGATGATCACTACTCTCCTCATTTTAAAGCCCTTTCGATCCCACTTCTGATGTAGGAGGGCGTTATAAGAACAGGAGGGCCTTCATGGGAACTCATACTTTGAAAGGGATAAAGTACAGTCTATTCAATACGACACCACTCAATCGAAACACTAGATATCACTATCACTTCGAAACACAGCGATTCGTCACGAGCGCGGTGCGCGGGCGTCATCTCGCACAATACTCCATAATAAAGATGGCCGCCCTCGCTACCATCGACAATGACGCTTCACTAGGCTAACCTCAGACAGCTAAAAGTCAACCTGACGTATGATTTTTGACGGATGCGCCGTCATATGCATGGGATAAGTGTTACTTTGTTTTTATTTTGTTTTTGTTATTTGTTTTGTAGTGGTGTAATCTTTTAACCAATAAAAGTTTATTATTACAAAATTGCGATATATCGATTGGACCCTTTTAGTTAACTTTAGTAATATTATAGAAATAAAAACTGGCTTCGAGCTACTATCCTCAGCAGAGTCTGAATGGTTTTTGTGTGGTAAAGTCATCTGACTGACATTTTACGCTTTTTGAGAGTATTTAAAGGTTTTTGATTAATTTGCTAATAGCTAAGTCTCTCTAAATTGTCACAAATCTCCGAGTCCCGGCTATAATACATCTCACTGGTATTACATTTTTTCTTCTCTTACGTGTTATTATCGCATAAGTGTTATATCAAGAACTTTAGAGCTTCTGCTCCTATCTTTATACAATTACTTTAAAAAAGGTACATTTTTCAACTTAGTGTTAAAAAATATTTTTCATAACTTAGTTCATTATCTTAGTTCAGTTCCCCATTAGTTGATCTTGAAAGTAATAGAAGGACCAGCACAATTCAATTCCAGACAATTGGAATTACCTTAAAATATAATATATTTTGTGAGGTGCTGTTCAACTGCACTACGAACGAGTAGTGGTGTAATTTTGAAAAACTAAACTTAAGCACAATGTTTTTAAAAGATTAAGTGGATTACATTTTACGTATATAAATAGAAGGAAGTTCACAATATCTATATATATAAAAAAACGCAATATCGGATTTCTTAAAACACAGAGTATATTTTAACACAGAGTATAAAAGAATATACAAAATATTGTATGTGAAATTTTAAGATATCTGACTGTATCTGACTTTTATTATTGAAGGAAGTATATACAATTTTTTCTTAGAAAAGCATGGGACCTAAGATTTTAAAACAATTCTCGTTTTGTTAAATATCTCGTGTATTGTCAATTTATAGCACCACATAAAGAATGTCAGTGTATATTGTTTATGTTGGACGTTGCTTTCAAAAACTTTGTGACAGTCCAAGAATTTATGTACATATTTTTAAGGGAAAAGGTAAAACGGAAAGAATGGGTAGTAACTCACGTATATGCGATAAAATATTTCATATATTGATTGCAACATTTGTAAAAATATTGTGAGCTATTTCAATTTTGATGAATGGGAAAATAGATAAAGCGGTTACTTTATCACTTTTAATTGAAGTAATTTTACCCTCATTTGTTTTTCCTAATCTTTAAATTCGTTTTTATTTACCTAAGTAATATAATTGTAAGACATTTTCAGTTATTAATTTTATAACTGAAAAATTCTCTATCGTAATTAGATATTCTAATGAAAATTTATAAAAGCGACGAAACAAAATACACGTAATGCCATGAAATTGTTTTTAAATTGCATAACTTTGTTTAGCTACTTTGGCAAGCGATGTTTTAATCCTTAAAAGTAACTAATTAGTAAGAGTTAGTCTAGCTATTTTATTATTCTTTAATAACTACATATAAACTTCTTTTTGATTTTATGGTAAATGTTAGTAAATAAATAACAACGAAATTCAATAAAAAAGTATTATTTATTTTAATTGAACGGATATGAACGCTCTTGATCGAAAATAAAACTAGCCCTGAATTTCTTAACATTTCATATTTATGATGTTCGCTCCAAAGTAATATTTTCCATTATTCAAAAATGGCATATTATTTTTACATACTTCATTATAATTTTAATCATGTCGCTTTGTCGCAATAAACAAAAACACAATTCGGTGTTGTAAACCTATAGTACAGATGTAATATAAAAATAGTGTATTAAATACTTATTTATAATTCGATAATGTTTATCGTATTTATTTTTCGTAAATTGTACCGTTTCGTAAATTTCAGTACCGGAGACGAATTTCCGTCTGATCCAGAACAAGACCGATGACGACACAGTTAATGTCATCTGTGTGGCGGAGGGAGCCTTCCCTGCGCCAAACCTTTCTCTTGCCACACCAGAAAGGTATGCTTCCTAATTTTTTTGCTATAAATGGATAATAAATATTAATCTATACATCGAATAGTGAGGATATTTTATCAGATGTCAATTCACTCTCTTTTTCCTAAAAAATACTGAATAGGCCACAAAGATTTTTTCAATTATAACTAACTACTTCTAGTTCGTCTTGGTTGATAATAAGAATAACAACACTATTGTCATCAGAGTTAGCCTAGATGATTATATAAATTGTTAACACAGGTAATATGTTGTATCTTACATTTTCTTAGTAGTTTCAGTTGCAACAATATATATATTATCACAATATATTTCTGTGAGCTAGGTACAAACCGTTATTATTTAGATGCAACATTTGTAGATGACACTTAAATAATTTTCCCGCAACGGTGTGTACCGACACGTTTATCAGGACAGGCTAATTAACCTCAAAACAGTTCCCTGGTATATATTAAATTATGAAGGGTTCTCTATTTCAAATTTTGATATACTTATCTACAAAATATATTCAAAAGTATTCTAAATAATAGTAATACTTGGCTGTTTCAAATAACACTTTGGATGATATAATTTGATTTTTTTTCTATATAATACAGTCATGCTTAAGCATAGTATTCTATTTTGAATTTTAAAGTATTTTTTTAATGATTAATGAGGGATCTTAAGTTAATTTATTACGTATTAAGACTAAAAATAGTCCTGGTTTGATATTAAAATTATAATAAAAGGAACGCTGTAGACAAACCTACACGGATATAATATTTACCCATTTTCTTTAAACACAATTTCTGACGTCGTACTCACTTCAGCTTAACATAATTATACGAAATCTTTAAATATCGTAATTGTTACAATAAACTTAATAAAACATTTTCTACTATTTAAAATATATTCTATTTATATTTTCTAAAATCATAAACCATAGTGTAGCGGTTATGGTGCAGAGATTAATGAAACTACGAGTGAGGTTGAAACTGGAATGAATTTTATTGCAGATAAAACGAATATTTATACCTTTTAAGATGCTAACAAGCAGCGTACGAGTGTAGATTACTCTAGAAAGAGACGGTATTATCGGACGTCTCGATCGAGCGTGCGAGTGTAGATTATTCAAGAAAGAGACGGTATTATCGGACGTCTCGATCGGAGGTTATAAATATAAGTGGTGATTCCTTCGCTCGCCTCGGCAGTCCGGCACAGTACGGCGAAGGCGTATGCACATCACTCCCCCTCAAGAGAAGCGTACAGTTTTCTTAACAATGCGACCACTTCTTGTTGTATAAGGCTGTTCTGGAACTGTGCGCTTCGATGAAACTCCTCTCACCGTATTCGTTGCTCCTGAAGTACTGACTGTCGTGTTTCTCGAAATTTCAGATTGGGTTGTTTCTCGTGTTTCTCGAAATTTCAGATTGGGTTGTTTCTTCAATAATTTCAATTCTTCATCTATGTGCTGGTCCGCGCTAAGTTGTTCGTAGTCGATAGTCGTGGGGCAGTCGATTTCATATAGCCGTGATAATGCGTCGGCAACTGGATTTTCTTCTCCTTTGATATACTTAATGCTCGAACAGAATTGACTTATAAAATTAAGTTGACGTTCACGTCTCGGTGTGTCGGTCGAACTTGCTGATCTTGTTAGTGCGTAAGCGAGCGGTTTGTGATCTGTATACACAGTTACATCGCAGCCTTCGATTAAGCGACGAAAATGTTTTACAGCTGCGTAGATCGCCAATAATTCGCGATCGTACACACTGTAGCGACGCTGAGTAGCACTCATCGTTTTAGAGAAAAATGCCAATGGCTTCCAGTGTTTTTCGACTTTCCGATTGAGAACAGCGCCTAGGCTGTGATCTGATGCGTCTGTCATGATAGCGAGAGAGCTGCCTGGTAGAGGATGACTGAGTGTGGTGGCCTCCGTGATGCTTTTTCGGCAATTTTCAAAGGCTGATTCTACTTTTGCAGTCCAAGGAATAGGCGTTTTGTCGTTCTTCTTTCTGTTGTGTAAGTATTTGTTGAGTTCAAGTTGAAGTTCAGCTTGATGAGGTAAACAATCTCGGTAAAAGTTTAGCATTCCGAGAAAACGGCGGAGTTCGATGATTGTTTCGGGTTTCGGATAGTTCGTTATAGCTTGCACGCGTTCCATTGCAGGTTTGATGCCGGCGTGCGATACTTCGTAGCCTAGAAAGTTTATGTTTTCTTTACCAAATTCACATTTGTCCAAGTTCAATGTTACGCCATAAGTGTCCAATCGTCGAAGAACTTGATGAAGAAGTTTTTGATGCTCTTCTTCGTTCTCAGCTGACAGGAGAATGTCATCAATGAAACAGAAGCATCCTTCTATCCCTCTCAGTACTTCGTGCATGAAGCGTTGAAACGTTTGACTTGCGTTTCGAAGTCCAAAAGTCATACAGTTGAATTCAAACATTCCAAAGGGTGTAATGATGGATGTTTTCTGCGCATCTTCTTTTGAAATAGGGATGGAGTAGTAAGCCATTTTCATATCCAGCTTGGAGAATATTTTTTTGTTGTGAAGTTGGTAAGTAAAATCTTGAATGCGTGGTATCGGGTAGCGGTCGGGAAGAGTGACTGCGTTTAAGCGTCGATAATCTCCACATACACGTAGTGTGCCATCTTTCTTCTTGACTACATGAAGCGGACTTGCCCAAGGACTTTTTGAAGGTTTGCATATTCCCATCTCCATCATACGGTTGAATTCTTCCTTGGCCGCTTTGTATTTGTCCGGTGGAAGAGGTCGCGGACGACAGGAGAGTGGTGGCCCGGTTGTTTCAATATAGTGTACCACTTCATGTTGTGGCGGTCGTTTCAGTGACATTGGTCGCAGAACATTAGTGTAGTGCTTCAAAATGTCATGATAAACTTGATTGCTGCTGACAATGTGGATTGATTCGCCAAACATTTTGGTTTCCAGGGCATCAACTGACAGTTGTGTGGATTTGTCAATTAGTTTCTTCTTATATATATCCACCAATAGTTTGAAGTGACATAGAAAGTCGGCGCCTAGTATTGAAGTTTTCACGTCAGCGACGACGAATGTCCAGCGAAAGTTGCGACGTAGACCTAAGTTTAGATCGATGGTCTTGGTTCCATACGTCTTGATGGGTGAACTGTTTGCTGCATATAGTGTAAAGGTTGTTGAAGACTTGGTGCTTTTCTTGTGAGTGGCGGCCAATACAGATATGTCTGCGCCTGTGTCCACGAGGAAACGTTCATGAGAGTCGCGATCGTGTACACAAAGGCGTTTACTGGTGCTGTTGACACCGACGTCCGCCACAGTCGGTGTCGGCATTAGTTTTCCGACTTCTTATTTCTTCTGCAACACGGAGAAACGCAGCGCTTCGCTTTATCACCGAATCGGAAGTGATACTTGCATTCCCATGTAGCATCTCCCGGCTTTACTTTTGAGGTCTTGCGTAATCTCGAATGCGAGCGTGAGCGTGAGTGAAAGGGACGGCGATATTGGCGATACGGAGCACGACCACGTCGTAGTTCAGCAACTTCGAGGGTAAGTTTTTCGATTTGCTTCGCTAATGCTTCATATTGTGTAGAAGAGGTTGTTGCGCTCGAAGATGACACTGCGGAGATGTTGGGACGTTCAGTGTACTCTAACATTTTGTCGGCCATCGCGGCGAGTGTGTCTAAAGCAGCCTCCGTGTTCACCGATAGTACGACACGGACTTGAGTGGGCAGTTGATTCAACCATTCGATTCTAAGTCCTTCATCTGTTACCATGCCGCTACTCAATTCTCGCATTTTTCTTAAGAGTTGCGAAGGTTTCTGGTCTCCGAGTTCCAGACCACTGATGAGTTTTTGAAAATTCTTGACGTCGGATTTTTCGTAGGCGGCAAGTAGTCGTGTCTTCACTGCTTGGTATTTATCAACGGCGGGTGGCTGATATAAAATATCAGTGAGATGTTGGAGGTCGCTTGATTGAAGTTGTTGCAGAACGTAGCGAAACTTTTGGTCATCGGATGTCTTAAGCGGGTCGACGACGGCTTCGAATTGAATAAACCAGGCTCTGGGATATTCGCGCCAAAACGGTAGTAGTCTTGACTGTACAGAGATTGCGCTTATATTTTCGCCGCTGATAATTTCTTCTTGCTTTTTTTTCTTCCATAATGTTTCCTTCGAGTTCAGCTTCTTGGTCGGGGTCACCAGATGTAGCGGTTATGGTGCAGAGATTAATGAAACTACGAGTGAGGTTGAAACTGGAATGAATTTTATTGCAGATAAAACGAATATTTATACCTTTTAAGATGCTAACAAGCAGCGTACGAGTGTAGATTACTCTAGAAAGAGACGGTATTATCGGACGTCTCGATCGAGCGTGCGAGTGTAGATTATTCAAGAAAGAGACGGTATTATCGGACGTCTCGATCGGAGGTTATAAATATAAGTGGTGATTCCTTCGCTCGCCTCGGCAGTCCGGCACAGTACGGCGAAGGCGTATGCACAATAGCTATTCAGAATACCTTAAGCGGATTATGATCTCAACATTTCAATGGACATTTATTCTGCTATATCAGTGACCACAAAATAATTTAATTTCAATAATTATTTAAATAATTTAAGCCTTTAGTGTTTTTGAGAGAGAGAAAGATAAGTTTACAAAATAGCGTAGCAATACTTGATACGGGAAATTTAGGAATTATTGTGTTATTTGAAATTTAGCATTGATTGATTTCATTTTTTATTGAAAACTTGTGTTAATTTTAAGTGTCTGTTATATTGTTAAATATTTTTTTTTTATTTTTTACATCAAACTATATTTGAATAAAAATATAATTGTAAAAGAAATTAGTGATTTCTATTTTTACTTCTTTTTATATTTTGAAGCTATTTAACTATAATATTCACGAAAATTCAAAAGGAATAAAGACTTGCAAACCTTGCAGTACACTTGAAATTTCAATAAAGGTTTTAGAAAAGAAAACAATTATTTAATTCAATATATTTCTAAAGTTATTCTAGAAATTTCATTAAACGTCTGATATCTCTCAAACTTAATAAAGATGAATTATTTGGTAATGATAATAAAATTAATAAGTCTAGAAGTGTTATAAAAATATTGAGACTTAAGAAAACAATTTCTCGCAGTACGACCCATAACTTTTAGTAATATTTCAGCTATAACGACATGTTATTTTCACTTCAGAACATAACCAAATAGAATATGATTATAATACTTGATGAAGCGGATAAGCAAGAACGCGGGAATTTATTCTGCGTTTACCTTTTTAGAAGGTATTAACGGCCAAACATAATCGCACTGTTTTAAGGGAAAAAAGCTAAGGGTCTTATAAGAAATATAATAAATATATCGTAAAGCTATTTTGCCATCACTTAACGAAGTTAAGATAGAAGTAATTACACTATACAATAAAACAAATATTCAAATTTGTAATTAAAATTTTAAAGCAATGTAAATAAAATTAACCCGCAGGTAGACTATTTTGTTATCTCTTCATTGTCAATCTATATATTATACATATAAAAATGAATTGCTGTTCTTTAGTCTCACTACATCTCGAGAACAGCTGAACGGATTTATCTTATCTTAGTCTTGAAATGTTTGTGGAGGTTCAGGGAAGGTATAAAAGCTGAAAAAAAATTGATTCATTACTGGGAAAACCATAAAAGCAGCCCTTTTCTATTTCCCATACAAACGTTTTTTTTTGACATTAGATTTGACAACTAATATGTCAATCATTCTGTCGCACTTCAAAACACGGAGATTTATGGCTTACAGGTAAACTCCAAAAATATAAATAAAAAAATGTAATAGATATTTCTTGATTATAGGGCGATACGAAGTTCGCCAGGTCTTCTAGTTTACAATATGAATATTGTTCGTAAATAACATTTTAATCGGGTTTTATAATATATGATTATTGTAAAAGTGATACATATGTTACCACAACATAAATTTCGCTATTGAATACGCTCTAAATATTAAAGTAACTATTTGCCGATGTGAAAGGTAAGGAGAATAAATAATCACTTTTTTTCATATGTATTATATTTTGTATGATTAAAATAATTATAAAGATTACGAAATCCTAGTTATACTTGAAAGAAATCTCAGGTTCACTCAAATTAACTGCAGTCATCTTATTAAAATGTTATATGTGAGATGTTATATACTGCAACCCATTAAAAAAGCTAATAAAGCTATAATAATTCGGTTATATATCTGTATGTATATATATTAATAACGAAAAGAAATACTTTTTTATATAAAATATGAATATGTAACCTTAAATCTTGAAAATTAAGCTTTTTATACATTTTAATGTAGAGGAGTATATTCCTCTTTTTTTGCTCTCAATTTAATAACTTGATTAGTCTTAGAAACAGGCTAACAGTAGCCATAACGAGCCAAGTGTATATCAAAGTGCCTGATGTATTAAGCCTACTGTAGATTGCAGTGCAGTGCGTTTGTATAATAGTTAGTATTATGTCTGAAGACAATTATTGCAAAATTATAAATCTCGATATCGATATATTTGCAATTGTAATTTGAGTTCAGATAAGAATATACGCGTGTATTTTGACGAAATGTTGTCATATATCTGACGATAACGCTTTTTAAACATAAAATTGTTGGATGTAAAATAATTGCCAACGTCTTTTCTTACTTCTTCTTCTACCTAGCAATTTCCCGGCTATAGCCAGGGTCTGCCTTACATGTTGTGAATAGTTTTTGGCTAATTGTTTTTTACGACCGGCCGTCTGCCTGACATCAACCCTCTTTTGGGAATCAGTATTAATCAGTGATGTCTAAATATTCTTAGAAAGTACATATGATTCCGAAAAACCACATTGGCACTTGTCCGGGCCAGGATCGAACCCGGGCCCTCGTCAACGAGAGACGGGCCTTCTACTTCTGATTGCAATAGCTTCGATGTACTATTTTTATTTTAACACAGAATCATGGCGTCTAATGTATCTTTAAAGTACAGTTTTTTGTTTGAGAATGTATTCTACAAGGCGTGATTTACAATAAAATTTTAAATGGACCATAAATTTCTGAAGAACTTGGCAACGTTCTGAAACTAAATATTAAATCCGGTCCCTTTCACCACCTGGGGCTACCTGCCAACTTTCTTATATTTTTATAATATCCTATATTTCCTAACTTTGTAATATCCTTCATATTTCTACATAAAAACTAAACAGTGGTAACTACCTTAGATGATACTATTAGTTTCATGTTATGATGTAGGCTTGATGATGATTTCATAAAATTATGAGAACGTAGAACATAATAATAACGTTTTTTTTAATTAATTAAAAGAAAACGAATCATTTTAAAAAGTTACAAAGACCGTTACCAAGATCTTAGATTGCAATTAAATAAAAAGATTACCAGAAGTACACAGAACTACTTCTGTTCCATGAGGATCCAAACTCCAAATGATAATAATAAAACATGATTCAAAAAATGTGAGTTTGTAATGCTATAAGCATATTTTTTTATATTAATATCTTTTCATAGGCGATTGGATGGTGTTTCTCATAGTCTGAAACTCGTGAACGGAAGATATTCTGCCGTCGCGATTGTTACGCTCCAGGACGCTGATCTACCTTCACCGGCTGAATTTATATGCACTTTACGGATACCCCTAGCAAATTATGCAGTACGAAAAGAAGCTATATACTATCCAGGTTAGTTAATCGTTAAATAATCATTAATAGATATTTTCTTTACATTAGAACACTAAGTAAAGTCATATACCAAGTCGGTCTCATAATGAACTGGCCTGATTTAGCTCTACGCGACATATCGCTACATATTGTGTTGCATTAAATAGTTCGTTTATCGTATAATAAATATAAGGAACACGCATCGAGATGAAGAGCTTCCTAGTTTAGCAGGCCTTTGAGTAACGAGAGTGGTGCGTTTTTTTATGTTGGTTAATCGTTTCATATCCTTCATTTGTTCATAGGCCAATTCATTATGGGACCGTCGAACTGAAACCGCATCAACTATTAAAAAACTAAGAATCTAGACGCCTGTATTTTAATAAATGTAGCAATTATTTCCCTGGTAATCATAAATAAATATTGTATAAAAATGTGAACATGGCGAGTATCATTCTAGCTGATATCGTGACAGTTAATAGACAAATATATTCTGCTTGTTTTTTGTTTAACTAGAAAATATAACAACTAAACCAGTGACATAAATCCTCGTATGCATAAACAGAATTCGATTTTTTTTATTTAAGACAAGCAATTTAACCATTTTATAAGTCCATTAATGTTATAAAAGCGGCTGTACGTCTGAAAAGAAAAAGCAATGGTAATTTCTTTTAAAGGTAGGCACAGATACAACAATTTGCGGTATAATTTGCATCGAGCCATTTAAGCTTTTTATCAACGGAAAGTGTCTATCTAAACTGGTCTTGAAAAGCTAAATTACCTGCAATGAAAATTTTGAATAATTTTATGCTTCGTTAACTCCATTGTAATTATAAAAAATATCCAATAGAATAGTAGATATAACAATCCTTTGTATACAATCCCTTATAGTATTCCCTATACAATTATTACAAAAAATAAAGATAAAAATTTTCATTCAATAAATAGCAGATAAATTGCTTATTAGATATGCTTAAAAAATGCATTATTAATATTTATACGATTGTTAATTGAAATAAAAAGTTTTAAGTATGATTTTTGTTTCCAAATATATTACAAAATACAAGTAAATTGCAATTGTATAAAATATGAACTTACATATTAAACGGTCACATTTCATTTATTAAGAGAAATACAGACACGAGGTTGAATTTTATGTAATTCGTAGATATAATTAACATTTGACCCTTTTTACTAGGACCTATAAGCACTACTCCAGAGATGCCGACCGCTGCTGATATGCAGCTTGCAGCTGCGGTAGGGTCAAAAGGTATTTTTACGCGTAGAACTTACGATAATATTTGAAACAATATTAAATATTGATAAACTCTAACATTAATTGCTACTTCTATATCATAACAGAGTCTTATAAGCATTGAAAGTTCGGCAACAAACAATTGAATTTATAAGAATTGTTTACTATTTATTCATGAAATTTATCCTTAATTATGGATAAGATTGGAGTTTAAAATGAAATGCCCTGAATTCTTTACAAATATTTAATTTTTAAACTCAACACCTACCCCTTGATTGCAGAAAAAAAACCCGTGGCGGAAGGTTTCAATTTTATTTTAGCAATTAGTGCAGTTACTTAACTAAAGACAAACTTTAAGATCAAATTATACTGTGTATGTGTAAGCAATGGTAACTTTGGTCGAGATTGTCTTAATGAGATTAAGTTAAAGAGCTTAACGTCTATTACAATGATTTATACATTTTTATGAAGTGATTTTTATAATTTTTGTATAAAAACCTACGATGTAGACGTAAAACATAACAAAGAATTAAACACAAAATACAAGAGACATATAAATTTTGCATTTTATAATTTGTACTCATATTGCTGCTATATCTGTTTATTTTTGTTTTAGGTACAAGTTATCACGCTGCTTTATCAATAGTCCTGCTATGTTTGGCTCAATTATGATTTAAAAGTAAAAAGAAACAAAAAATTAAGGTACATTTTATTAAAAACACATTTAATATTTATATAAAAAGAAATATTTTGATTTTAAATCCTTTAATATTTGTTTCTTATTTTGACTTCAATATTTCAGATTTCACGCAAAACGAAGGTTGCAATACCTCTGCATGTTTAGATATCTAGTCATGATGTCTAAAGTTATGAAGATTACGTAAATTATTTAGAATTCACTACGTAAAAGCTTTTTGTGTACTAATTAATACTAATTGCGAGTTAAGATTTACAGAAAACTTGATATTTTAATCTAGCTAACAATTTGTACAGATTATATGAAAACGAATTTCCATATTATTCGATATTTATCATAGCAAAATAATTACCATAATTGTAAATAGCATTTCTTGGAATATATCAATGTTTGTTATTCGCGGTGTGAGCCTAAAACTGGAGGTTTTGTAACTAGGTGTTAGCTAAGATACAGTTATTGTTTTATATATTATAAAATATTTGTTTAAATAAATAATTCAGATTTGAATAAAAGCACATATTTAAAATTGGTACTTTTAAAATTATTAATTTTAAAATTATAATCATTGAAAGGAGTTTAGTATTATTCTCCATTATAATTAGTATATTATATTTGACTGTCCAATTCCTGCTCAAAAGTGATACATTCGAAGTGTATTAAAGTGAAAAGTTGAACTTACAAAGTTGAGCATCACTTTTCAGAATAGGAAATCGAAGCCATTTGTTTGTCAATATGACAATCTGAGGTATTCGTAGCCACTGAAAACTTTATTACACTTTACACACGAGACTATCGTGAAATATAAGTAGAAATGTCTTAAAGTTTATTTCGATGTTTTGTGATATGTTTCATGTTAAAGAAGCTTAAACACAAATGTTTTAATATATTATAACTAAAATATGATTCCAGACAAAGCTTCGAGTGTGAAACACAATCTAGTTATGAAACGTCTACTGTATAAGTTAGCTTATTTCATTAGCATATTTAAGATAACAAGCATCATACTTGATTAATATATAATGAAACCAGATTTATTTTCACTATAGTTCTTGGAAATATCCTATCATTATTATCACTACGGTTGGTGGCAACATTTGGTTTGTGGAGGAAGTTACATAAGGTACTTGTGAAGGAAATAAACAATTATTAGACTTTGAACTAGAACTAGATACAAATTATGCATAAATAAATAAAAGTATTATATGCCGCTTAAAATTTCAAATTTGGATAAAAAAATTACCTTAAAATTTCATTTCAAGAAATAACCGAATATACCACCTGTAAAATATTTAGAGACCATGACGATAGCAAAGCAAATAGTGTTACTTATTGATGTAGTATCACTTTACAAGTTATTTGGTAAAATAAAAACAGTAAATATACGTATGTGTACAAAGTCTACGTCAAAATAATTTTTGTTAAGTTTTATGAAGGATGTTGTTACCCTTCAAAAACAGGGTATCGTGATTTTTGTTTAGTTTTATTTAATGTAATATCTTATAACTATATAATCCTGAATTTATGGACAATATTGTTAAACTAAATTTAGATATTTGCCTTATTCTTAATTTACATTAGCCATATTTTCCGGGACTTAGTATCAATATGCTTGTTGTTCACTTTTTTTTATTGTAATTTGTTGAAATTGGTAAAGTAAAAATTAAAACATTTTTTTATTTGTTCATGAATAAGGGCCCTTGTTAATATTTGTATCGAAATTTATATCTTATGTTTTTGTTTATTTAAGAGAGTTTTTGTTAATTCGTTATGAATATGCCATTTATGGATAAAATCCAATTAAAACTTTTTGTGGATTTCGTAAATAAATGAAACAGTCATTTTGTAATTTGTATTTTATTTAAATATTAAAGTTATGTTCTAACGATTGTTAGCTGACAACAAAGATAAAAGCTCTTTCGAATATAACATGCCTTCTAAATAATTATAGAAAATTGCATATTCCTTTGTTTAAAAGAATACAATGTTTTAAATAGACGAAACTTCTTAAGATTCAATGTTTTCACCGTGCGGTTGCCGAGTCCCTCGAGTTGCAGGGAAAGGAGCTTCAACAGTTTTTGGGATGTGCGACCCCGGTGCAGGTTTAAGGGGCCCCTATCTAACACGCGTTAAACGCTCACCTCCTTTGAAAAGAATCTACTAGGGTTGCTTTCGAAGTACGTTACAAAAATGTATTGATGTTAGTTATATTTTAAAAACAATACGTATTACTATATAACAATACGTGTGTCTATTTTTTTAGAAGCTTGAAAATAATAAAATGTTTTTGTTTCTCATAATAAGTTAACAATCTTAGTAAATTATATCCACCATTTTATCTCTCTAAAAAAAAATAATGGTTATTTTTAGGTGGCAGATTTAAAAATTTATGCAGCAAATATAATGTTATCATAGATACATACATTTAAAGGATATTTTGATTATCAATATGGTAGGTATCAAAGTAGGATAATAACATAAATTGTGTGCATATATAAAGAAGTGGGTAAGAACGATTGTCACATAACTGTAGAACCGTTTAATGCATGGGCTACTATGTACTCGTAGCTATATGAAGAATGATGAATTATGTCCTTAATTTGTGGCATTCATCCGTACAAAAACATGCATAGTAAATTCGTTACGTCATGTACAAAGGTAAGCTACAATAGTATATGTAAAAACAGATTTACACGTTTTGAGCTTAACAATATCAAATAAAAGGTTTTAAAATGTGTTATAATTTCTTTATAGATTCCAGTTGAATGAAAAATGAGAGTTAACTTCAAATTGAAAACCGAAAATTTTGGAAAATTCGTTTAAAATTAAAAAAGGCAATAAATCCAACTAAAAATATAGAAATATGGCTAAAAATAGATTTCACAATTGACTGAGTTAATTTTGTTAATCCTTTCCTTTTGAGTGCGATTATTCGACTTTAGTGTATTTCATATTGATCCAGTTCTTTGTTAAAAATAGGAACAGGAATTTAACTTAAAATACTTTTTACTGCAAAACTGATAAAAAATATGGATATATAAAAAAAAGATAAATAAAAAACTCAAACAAAAAACTGTCATACTCGTAATTGGTGACAGCAATCTTAAAAGAATAACACATAATTTAATTGTTAGACTTCCAGACTTAATCAAAATTTGATATTAAATTTTAGGTGTTGTTGATTATTAAAAACTCCATAATACATATTATACAAACTAAACTTTTGATCAATTTTAAGTATTCTTTTTCTTCATATAAACCGATTAAAAATAATTAAAAAAATCAGAATATATTGTGTTATAACTAATTTTATTTAAAAAATCTAATCATATATTGGGCAACTAAATCTAATCAATATTTAACTTTTGACAACATGTATTAATCTAAAAATCATTTTGTCAAACAAGTGATCGATACTTTTCTTGCTTGAGTAAATAAGGAAAATAAACAACAGTGCAAATTTATTTCGAACGGTCAAAGATGTGTTCAATAATTTAGTTCAGTAATTCGGCCAAGAGCAAAGCCAGAATATATATTATTCAAGAAATGGAACGTATGTAAATGTAATGCATACGCAAGTATTTTCAGTAGTTACGATACATGGTCCAGTATTGATTGTTTGTGAATAAGTAACTATTATTTTATTATTAAATATCTTGATTCCTTTAAGTTCCAAAAAATTACTGGATGAAAAAGTCTTAGACAAAATAGTCTTGATATCTTTACATTTGTGCTCATAGAATTTCTAGATAGAGTAATCTCAAAGATTTCTACAGTTGGATAGCCAGAATTCTTTTTATTTCGCTGATATATTATTGATCTCTAAACTTAACCTCAACGTAACCTAGAGACTGAAGGATTTTGAGCATTTCATTAACAGTGACTAACGACTTACTCAGAGCTTTTATTTTACACAACACATTTTTCAACAAGTGTCGAATGTTCTAAGTTTATATTGGGGTCAACTAAACATTTAGTCGGGGTAGAAAGTTTACTCAGAAGTCTCAAGATAAATATTACTTTTCACTGAGATACTTAGTTTCACTCTCATAGTTCCATGACGTCCTTATCGAAATTTTACTCTCGCTTTTAGATGATATAGTTGAAATCAGACATAAGAATAAAACATCTTAAAACCACCAGCTGATTCAGTTATTACTGTCTTTATATACATTTTAGAATTTTAATCCTCCAAAGTGGTAGTATAGTATTTATCTTAGTTCTCTTATTTATTATAGGAATGTTATTTAAATACAAAAAAAGGTTCAGTTTAATCATAACAGTAACATAATAATTATTTCACTAAACATTAATATTTAATAATAAAATTGGACTAACAAGAAATTACTACTGTTTTATGTATTAATGTAACTATAAAATACAAAACAATTTGACTGATAAACATAGTATCCAAATGAAATGTCACGAATTGACATTTAAGGCGTTACGCTTGAATTACCCCTTTTATGGAATGTCATTGACTGTACAATTTAATATATTTAATACTAGTAAACCTGGCGAACTCCGTTTCGCCTCCAGAAGGCTTTGTTTTATGTAACATTTCATTTGGTGATTAAAAGATGAAGATTTTTTTTTTTGTTTTATATTTGAAAAGAAAAATATTTATTTCATTTCACAACAGTAATGAATTCATTTCGATTACAAAAATGAAGTGTTATTTAGTCGAACTTCTCTACGTAAATGGAAGTGAATCCAAAGTAGATACCGAATCGAAGCATTATACGTGTCCGCAAATTATCCGTTTCATTGAAGTGCTCCTTTGTAAACCACATTTTTTTGTTTTTTGGTCTAACGTTAACACAAATAAAGCGGATGATTTCCCAACTCGTGAACACACAAACTATAACTGCCCATGTGAAAAACAATGATTTTCTAAATTTATCCCGCAAATACTAAATTACAAATCTGTCATTATACGTCAATTGCATAGCTGTCAATTGTGTTTCGTTATTCCACGTTTTATAGTGACTGACGTTTCATGTCAAGTCCCACGGGAATGCTGTCGAACGGGATAAAAAGTATCCTATTGCAATTTCCTGGTTCTAAACTCCCTCCTTGCCAATTTTCAGCTAAATCGGTTCAGCCGTTCTTGAGCTATAAGTGGTGTAACTAACACGACTTTCTTTTATATATATAGATTATATATGAAGTTAAAGTCTGTCATGATATAGGTTGGGTGTATAAAAAATTATGGAACAGAAACCCTTATTTATAATTTTATTTAAGTATTAAATGTAAATGTATTAATTTAATTAATCACCTTCTATAAATCGTTATTCATTTATCAAACATTATTATTACCACTTATTGCAAAATGCTCCATTTTAACAAACTTTTTATTTTAAATTACGGGCCAGATAAGTTCCCACACCACTATTTGGCAGTAATTATATTAGCAATGAGCTTTCATGGCACATATCGTAAATTATTCCTTTTCATAAATTTATTTATTTCTTTAATTCGAAACAAATCAACTTTCAATGATAAGGTGACATGATGATAGATCATCAATCACTTGGCAATAAAGCGTTCTCTCTAGAGCGATTCCTTTTAACGACCCTCATTAACATGAGAGTGATTCTATAGTTATTGCCAATATTGTGTTTCGGTACTGTTCATTAATATTTTTAAATTCGCTAGTACACCTCTTTAAAGCATTTTTTTAGGATCGCGTTTTATATTTTATTCACCATTAATTATTCATTTTATACTCCATTTTCATACATTTACTCCATTTTGTGACTTTTCTTTTTAATCACATCCATGACGTCTCACATTTTAATATCGTTTATGTTAAATAGGAGCAATACATGACCGCAAAGTGTTATCTAAATGGAAATTATTAATAAAGACAAGTTTAATTAATTTTGCAACACCATGTGCTCTTTATCATTACCTTGGGGAATGTCAGCATTTTTCAGACAACTGCGTATTAGACTACGCCGCTCTAAGTATTATATTCTTCTTCTAGTCGCCTGCCTGACATCAACCCTCTTTGGGAATGCATTAATCAGTGATGTCTAAATACTCTTAGAAAGTACATATGACTCGGTACTTGCCAGGTACTCACATTGGTACTTGCCTGGGTCGAACCTGCGTCCTCATGCATGAGAGGCAGGCCTTTTAACTACTAGGCCACCACTGACTGAAGCTCTAAGCATTATATTGTGCGTCATTAATTAAAACATGTGTTTGGCGCCGACTCAAAAACTACTTAAGCATGTTTCAATTTTTTTTTAATTATTTTGAGTAATTAAAAAAATATGACTTACTTTATAATTATTATTTTTTATTAAATAGCTTTAGGTCCCGATGAAGTATGAGCTCATCGGGACTAGCTACTACCACAATAATTTTCTAATTACGTTAATATTATGAGTTAATTGAGAAAATACACTAATCTGGGTCTTATATTATCGTATCGTATTTTTATAACACCTTCCTTATAATGTTGTATGCGTTATCCTTTTTTCAACACTTTTTAATAATATTAAGAAGAAATTAAAATACATAAGAAGTCTCAGTCCTGTTTCAAACATAATTTATAATCGAAAATGTAAAGTTTATTCCAGAAAATATAAATGAACAAGAAAACTTTTCTATCAGTAACAATAGGATGCTTAGTGTTGTTTTATGTTTATATCATTAACTTAATTAAAAATACTCCTCTACTCAAACTAAGATTACATTTTTGTAAATTTATTGTTTTAGTTCCTATTTTCATCACATACGAGGGTCAAACTGAAAGTTTTTACAACTGGCCACTTATAAACAATATAATAAAAAAATAATTCTAAAATTTGAAAGTAGAACTCATTGCCAATATTACTGAGTACATATTTCATATATTTGTCATTTGTTTTACGATTTGGCGGCAAATTGAAAATTGTCTGTGTCACGTCAATATGAATTTAACATAAGAAAATTTTCGTGCAATGATTTTTTATGACTTTAGATGTCATTTAAGTCAACAAGAAAGTTATGATAGACTACGATTGGCCTTTCACGATGAGGCCCCATCTCGTGCGACTGTTTACAACTGGTTTAATAAGTTTAAACGTGGTCGCACTAATCTCAATGATGATTTATGTGAGGGACGGCCTTCTGAGGCGACGACTGAAGATAAGATCTGTGTTGTGCGGCGTATGATAGAGACTGACAAAGGAGTGACCTATCAGCAGATTCGGACAAGCTTAGGCATCGGTATGAGTCAAGTGCACAATATCCTCCACGAACATTTAGCGGTCAGGAAGCTTTGCGCCCGGTGGATACCTCATAATTTAACTGAGGCTCAAAAACTCCATCGTGTGGATTGGTGCCGTAAAATGATTGAAAGATTTAATGGAGGTGACTCAAATGCTGTGTTCGACATACTAACAGGTGACGAAAGCTGGATTTACTGTTATGATCCTGAAACCAAAAGACAATCTGCTCAGTGGGTGTGTCCTTTCGAGGAGTTGCCTACTAAAGTGAAGAGAGATCGAGGTGCGGAAAAAAAAATTGTGGCCCGTTCTTTGGAAGAATAGGTCATTTCGCAACAATTGTGTTAGAGGATCAAAAAACAGTTTCTGCAGAATAGTACACTACCAATTTTTTGCCACTTGTCTTGGAAAAAGTTCGAGAGAAACGACCTCGCAGTAGGATCCTCCTTCACCACGACGCCTCGCCGCACACCGCCAAGCGAACGATCGTCTATTTGGCGACATCAAACATTGAATTACTGGGTCACACGCCGTATAGCCCCGACCTCGCGCCTTGTGATTTTTATTTATTTCCAAAAATTAAAGAAAAACTTAAAGGACAGCGGTTTATGAATGCTGAAGAAGCGGTGGCTGCGTATCGCGATGCCATTGAAGAGACCCCTAAGGACGAGTGGGCAAAGTGCTTTTCCCAGTGGTTCCATCGCATGCAGCGGTGTATTGACGTGAATGGACAATATTTTGAAAAGATATAATAAAATTAATAACTGGCTAATGTCATCATTTCTTGATTTTCTAAGAACTTTTAGTTTGACCCTAGTAAAAGGCCTTGTCATTCTTTCTAATTAAATTTTGTATATATTGTCAAAAACCTTTTGTTATTACTATATAAAATTGCAAATTGGAGTAATGAAAAACCAATTTCAATTATATGTATAATTGTGATTACATTATTCATTATACATACATATAATATCTTATACTTCATTCAACAATTATTACAATCTTTAAAAGTTGAAAGAATCGTTGGCGGCAATCGACTTCCTTTTCTTGAAAATAAAAATATTTATTATACAAGCGTGTATAAATAAGCGTTTTAAATATTTTATTGACTTTAAACGTCTTCTGAAGCTGGTAAACTTAGGTTCCAGTTAAATATCCTTACATTCTGTTAGTAATAGTCTGCGTATTCACAAAAAAGACTTTTTATCTTTAACCTTTACATTCCACTAAAATATCATCACCTCTAACTCAGTTACATTACGTGTACAGTAGAAAGTAAACTTACATCGAGTAGTTAATGCCTTATAGGGAATGTGTCCAGATACTCAACCATATTATCTGATAACACAGAAAAACAGATTGTTTCGTAGAATCGTCGGAATTTTTTTTTAAATCCTTCGAAGGTATCTCTTTTATAAATATTAAATTTCAAAAAGTTTTTAATTAATGTAGCTTTTGCTTCTGCTACATATAATATTTGTAACCATAACATACATTTTTCCTTCCCCAAGAATGCCAGCACAAGAAAGAGTCCATAGTGGAAATATTTTATTATTTTGTATCATCATTTCATACAAGTCTTGAACGATGCACCATATTGGGGCATATTAGTATTAAAATTTTTTGTTTAATTACAAAATATAGTGAACAAAAACAACTCTCTATCTACAACTATTCACGGTAATGACGTGCGGCAGATGCGTTAACATCTATCGTACGAGTCTGATACGATTTTAGGCTCCGTTGCACTCTCATTGAATTGCAGTTCAATGCCTTCCCTAATTTGATTGGTTTCATTTGTGTTTTATTATATCAAAACATACAGTTTTGATATAATAAAACACAAATACCCAATAAGATAAATACATAATAATCTCATTATCATACCCGGGTATTGATAAGAGGCCTTTGCCCAGCAGTGGGCGTCTGATAGGCTGATGATGATGATGATGATACAGTTTTTACTTATATATTTATAAAGAAACGTTGTTATATGATTTTTGATTAGTATGGGATGTATTATTCGCGCATGTATAGTTATTCGTGTATGTATAGTTATCATTATATACTGAGGTTAGAGTCTTTTGTATACTTATGATATTGTACTACTAAGGTAATGACACTTTTGTAGGATCTCAACATCCCTACTATCTTAACAAGCCTTAAAATGTATAAGACTCCTTGACCTCTTTTTCTTTCTAATTGTCCAAAAAAAGACCTCACAGAAAATAACGATAATGGAGAAAAATAGATTTAATATTAATACCTTAATTCAGTAGTTGTGTAATCATTGTCATTATTAAATGGAATGCCTCATCGAAACCTCTATTTTAAAATATCATAATATTCTACCATCCTCTGAAAAAAAGTAAAACTGTAATTTTTTTGGTTTTGTTTCTTACTTGCAATTTATGTTAAATAAAAGTTTCATACGTGCTATTCTCTTCTTAAGAAGTATAAAAACTCATTTTCGTACTATTTAGTTGATTTATAAGATACAAAGTATTAGTTTATTTTACGTAAAAGTATTTTGTTTGGATTTTGTTAATTAAAACATTTTCGCGTAAATCTAAAAACATGAGTTGACTTGTTATATCGTCTGATATAAAGTTAAGCTAAATTATTATTCTTTTTTGGATTTTCCAAAATAATTTTTAAGGGATATAGATCTACCCCACTGCAAGGTCTCAAGACACGGCTAGTGCTTTTTGTTTATCTCCCCAACATCATATGAGAAAACTAAGAATTCGTTTGAGGTAGATGCCAAATAACAAGACTAACTGACAGACACTTTTGTATCGTCTGTCTGTGATCCCCGTTGCTGCAAAGGAACCGAAACGAAGAGATTATTTAGTCATAAAATGATAAAAAACGCGTAGTATCCGAAAACCTTAGTTTCATTTAAATGAAAACAAGGAAAAATCTTAGATATAATTATTATATATTAGTTATGGTCTTGAAATACATTATATTAGTTGTGTCTACCATTAAATCTTCTTCTTACGTTTAATCTCGTCTTGTGACGAGGTCCGCTTTCCTGCTGTTCTTCTTCCACTTTGCCCTATCATTAACATCTTCCTCATCCAGATCGCAACTATTCATGTCATTCGTGACAACGCTCAACCATCGCAATCTTGGTCCCCTTCGTCTTAGGCCTTGCTAGGTAAAGTGCAGTTAAGCGTTCTATTGGCTATGTTTTGAGGTAGTCTTCTTTTAACATGATCATACCATCATAGCCGGCTTTCTTGCAGTTTGTCAGCGATGTCGCGTATCCCGAGGCTACCACGCACGAACATGTTGCGGATCTTGTCGAGCCTCGTCACTCCGCACATCCCCCTTAACATTTTCATCTCGGTCACACGAATGGAATTAACATGCTTTTTTGTTAATGCCCATGTCTCGCTTCCATATATGAGATTTGGTCTTATTATGGACTTATAAACTAGCCCTTTGAACTTAACGGGCCTCCTCGTGTCACAAATGACTCCAGTAGACTCGCGCCACTTCATACAAGCAGTGGATATACGGTGTTGACGATTGCTATCTAGATTACCGAATTTGTTTATCATACTACCGGGTATTGTATACTTGTATTTAGCCGAAACGTAGACAGTATGTAGTTTAAAAGCAAAAATAAAAATCACGTAGTACATCGAAAATATATAGGTGTCATTTAAACGAATACTCGCGTAAATTTTAGATCTCATTATGCATCTGTTTTATTTTTCGCATCACCTTTTTTCGGTAATTTAAGTTTAATAAAATGAAAATGACTGACTAGTTTTATTACATTTCTGGCACGATCTACTTTTTCTTACTTTAGAAAACTGAAACTAGTTAATAATTTTCATAAAGAATAAATTGACTTTGATGTCGGATAACCAAATAATTAAATAATTTATATTGTTGCATTTGTTGATCATCTTACTAAATGGACGAACATCCTTTATTTTTGTTTTGACAAACAACGAACCTGTAATTAAGTGAATAGCCCGAGAGCCAGTAACAGATTTATATGACAAAGTTCCTCTCAAGTGATAATTAGTAAAACGCATCAAAAAATCGAACTATAAAGCCTGGTGAATGTCAGCTGAGGCTCGGTGGGGGGATGAGCAGTTGTAACCTCCCACGCTTGAAGAAAAAAAAAATCACTCATTTCCTCTCGGCTAAAAATTTACCAGATGATAGCTTATATGTAACTATTGATAAATATATACGTCAGCTGACTGTATCTCGGTGGAAAAATAGTCAGCTGATACTTTGAAGGTCGTTACGTAGAAGTTAGCCAGAAGCATTTACTGACTATTTAAAGGCATCAGCTGACCAGATTTCCCTCGACTTATTGCTAGCTGATTTTTTTTATTTATAACAGTATTATATTTAAAATCAGCTCACAAATTTTCGTGTGGGAGGAAATTACGTCTTTTTAATTATTCGGCATAGTACTCCAATATGAGTGTTGAGGTGAAACAAATATTCCATATCAATGTTTTTTTAGACTTATAAGTCTAAAGTATGTATATAATCATATAATTTATGTCTAAAGTATATATAATCATATATTTTTAGATGTATTCCAATATTTCAATAATCAATTTGCTTAGTATAAATTAACTAGTTTAAAACCAAATTTGACCAAATTTGAGTAATATAGCATGCTCTTAAAAATTGCTGATATAGCTCTGACTCGCAAGGTGGTCGAGAAGAGCCATCAATACCTTTCTTTGGTAACTTGAATGTCTCCGTATCCAAGAATTTATGTTTTTCAAACAACGCTACTCTTGTCTCATTGACCTTTTTCAGGCGGTTAAATCCTTACGTATGGCAAACGAACTCTTGAATTTTCTCAAAAATGTTGTCTCTATTCTCTAATGATTTTGACATTTGGATGAAACACTCGATGAAATCATTCGATTTAGCCATCATTGAAAATGGTCGTTTTTTTTTCATTTCGAAAAACATACCTTAATACTGTTTATGCTATACTAGCGTGTGTTGTTTAAATTTTTAAAAATAACAAGAATAATTAAAGAGGCGTTATTTCCTCCCACACGAAAATTTGTGAGCTGATTTTAAATATAATACTGTTAGTAATAAAAAAAATCAGCTAGCAACAAGTCGAGGGAAATCTGGTCAGCTGATGCCTTTAAATAGTCAGTAAATGCTTCTGGCTAACTTCTACGTAACGACCTTCAAAGTATCAGCTGACTATTTTTCCACCGAGATACAGCCAGCTGACGTATATATTTATCAATAGTTACATATAAGCTATCATCTGGTAAATTTTTAGCCGAGAGGAAATGAGTGAATTTTTTTTTTCTTCAAACGTGGGAGGTTACAACTGCTCATCCCCCCCAACGGAGCCTTAGCTGACGGTCATAGGGCTTTATGATACTGTTGTCTGATGCGTATGGCCAATTATCTAACGAGAAGAAATAATTAACCAAATTTGCACCTGGCTCTCGGGCTAGAAGCTCTATTTTATTCATATCATTACTAAAAGTAGCTTATAATTTTTAAAACATGATGATGTAATTTTTATTTTAATTAGTTGCACCAAACTGATCTTAATGGAATTTCTAGTTTTAATTGTATTTTGTTATTATTATAAATGAATGTTATGGTCACATCCTGTTGATAAAACAACTATTTGATGTAAGATGCTAATTCTGTTATAAAATCATTACTCTTAAATGTGAGTTACACTATATATCAAAGATACTTTCAGTTCATATAGTAGGTTGGTGCGTATGAAATGTCGCATTCTCTATACATGCGGACGTTTGTCTCCCTGTTTTCGTTATACTTTTGTCTTTGGCATAACCTCACTCACAGTCGTATTGTCCATTGCCAGAGACTCATTTCAGCAAAATAGGTTTTCTCGAAGGTCTTCCCTTTTGTTATTTCTTTTGAGTTTATTGCCGATATGAATTCTGCCGACATTCGCCTCATTTTCTTATATGAGTACAAACTTGGTAATAGTGCTGCAAAAGCTGCACGCAACATAAGCCAAATGTTTGGGGAGAATACGATTAACGATCGGAAAGTGCAGCGTTGGTTCAAAAAATTTCGGACTGGCGATTTTTCCCTGCAAAATGAGCCGCGCGGAAGACCCAAAACGTCTATGAAGAATGATGACCGAAGGCTCTAGTGGAAGCGGATGCAGCCGTATCTACGAGGGAACTTGCTATCAGGATGAAAGTTAACCATATTGAGACATACAACGATATTGAGACACCTTTCTGAGATTGGCAAGAAGAGGGACAAGTGGGTACAACGCTCGGCCGCATACATCGCACAAAACAATTGCGAAACTGAACGAACTGGAATATGAAGTTTTGCAGCATCCACCATATACACCGGATCTCTCGCCGACCGATTTTCATTTTTTTAAGCATTTAGAGCTGTTTTTAAGGGGCAAACACTATGAAAATGACAGGACAGGTCGGGACAGGTCCTTGAGAGTATTGATGTCTGTCACAGACTTGGTACGAGAAAGGACAAGCCTCGTCCTATTCTTGTTAAATTCTCAAGTACTAAAATAAAAAACATTGTCTGGAACTCTAAATCCGTGCTTAAAGGTAGTGGTTGCACTGTGTCTGAATTCCTGACGAAACCAAGGCAGGAAGTTTTTCAGGCAATACGGAAACATTTCGGCATTAAAAACTGCTGGACTTCTGACGGAAATATAGTTGTCCTCTTGCCAGATAAAACAAGGAGAAAGATTGTCTCCCATGCTGAGCTGAAGGAATTAATTGAGAAGTTTCCTAACGGTTCATCACTTATGGAACAACATTCTAGACCTCGGCGTAATCAAAAAGTTAAGTGATAAAGTTCCCGGCACTTTCTTTTCTCGTTAATGCTGTGGATTGTGATATTTGTTTCAAGTGTTTGTTTTGTTGACAATTATACTGTTATTTCTATGTGACACATGACAGTTCCTTCTTGATATGTTCGGATATTTGTACTAAAATTTTTGTCATTGCCACAATGTACATGTATATATCTTATTTGTTTTTTGTTTGTTTTAAATTAAGAAGCCATGTAAAGGATAACTTTATCTGAATTTATTTAAGGTAATTAGGTATTTGTTTTTGTATTATTTTTTGTATTTCCTTGATTTAATATTTTTATATATTTATATTTATTTAATATCTTATGTGCGATAGTATATTGAATATTGATATTGATAATGATTTATTTTCTGATAGTTCCACAGATGATTGTATAATTAATGATAGCGTGTCTTCTTGTTCCGATCTACAAATCAATAATTTATTTCCCGATTCATTAAATTTCTTTAACATTGTACATATTAATGCACAGAGTATTCCGGCGCATTATTCTGATCTTCTGGCATCCTTTAGCAACACACGTGTCGACTGCATTCTGGTCTCTGAGTCATGGCTGAAACCTTCTCTCCCCTCCTCTCTTTACAATATTCCTAATTTTACCCTCATACGTAACGATAGAACCTTTAAAAGAGGTGGAGGAATTTGTATTTACCTTCGAAATAACTTGTGCTTTCATACTATTTCTCAGTCTCCACAATGTGTTTCCGAACCCATTTTGGAGCACCTTTTCGTCGAAGTTAATGTCCTCAATTCCAAGCTTTTGATCGGTGTTCTATATAGCCCCTCTTCACACGTTAATTATTTTCCTTCTTTAGATTCCCTTCTTGATAAATTTTCTCCTTCTTATGATCACCTTATACTAATGGGAGACCTGAACACCTGCCTTATCAAAAATGACTACAGAGCCGAAAGATTGAAATCCTTAATTTCATCTTTTAACCTTTCAGTCCTTCCCTTATCTGCAACCCACTATCCTCCAAACGCTGGATCTTCTCTTCTCGATCTTATAATTGTATCTCAACTTGAATATGCTCGCTCCTATGGCCAAATGTCATCGCCTTTTTCTTACCATGACCTCATTTTCCTTAATTATAGTATTTCTACCGTAAGAAACAAACGCCGTTCGATTTTTCGCCGTAGTTTAAAAAGCGTTAATACTGATGTCCTCTTGTCTGACGCACTGTGTATAGATTGGTCGCCTCTTTACAATTCTGCGAATATTGATGAAAAAGTGAACTGTTTCAATTCTGAAATTTACAATCTTTATGACATTCATGCTCCGATGAGACGTATACGAGTTAGGCATTATCCCGCACCTTGGCTAACTCCAACAATTAAATCCTTTATGGCCAAGCGGGATAAAGCTAAACGTAAATTCAGAAAGGATCAGTCGCTTGATAACCATGCTGCCTACAAAAAGCTGCGTAATCTCTGTAATAGAATGTGTAGGGATGCAAAGCGCCGCTACATCTTCTCCTCTATTTGTAATACTTCAAGCTCACAAATGTGGAGCTTTCTAAACTCATTGGGTGTGGGTAATTGTTCCAAGTGGAAATCTTTCCAAAATATTAATTTAAATGATTTAAATAATCATTTCTCCAATCCTCCGGTGTCTGTGCCTTCATCTCGTAAGAATTACACTTTAATGAAACTTGCTTCCACCTCCCCACCTAATGGTAACTCTTTTTCATTTCCCATAATAACGGAAGATGATGTCGAGAAATCTCTTTTATCCATTTCTTCCAAAGCAGTGGGTTATGATGAAATCAGTGTTGACATGATCTTACCAATACTCAGCGTTGTGTCACCTGTATTAACTCACATTTTTAATTTTTCTTTGGTATCAGGAACATTTCCTACTGCTTGGAAGTCGGCTCATATTATCCCGCTTCCTAAACTATCTAACCCCACTTTACCATCTCACTTTAGACCTATCGCTATTCTCCCTATCCTTTCTAAAGTTTTTGAACTCATTATCCATAAACACCTTTCTGACTACCTTCACCACAATAACCTCCTTAGCCCATTTCAATCGGGTTTCCGATCCCACCATAGTACCAGATCTGCTTTACTGAAAGTAACAGAGGATGTCCGAAACGCTATGGACAACAGAGAATTAACCATTTTAGTTCTCCTAGACTTCAGTAATGCATTTAACTCAGTTGACTTCGACATCTTATTAGGAATCCTCTCTTCTCTCTCGATATCACCAACTGTTATTAAATGGTTTCAATCTTACCTCGTCGGACGTCGGCAGATGGTGAAATCTGATGAGAGCTTCTCTGATTGGAATGTCACATATGCCGGGGTTCCACAAGGCGGCGTCCTCTCTCCTTTACTCTTCTCTTTATTCATAGATAATATTTCCAAACATATTTCTTCTCCCTATCATATCTATGCAGATGATTTGCAGCTTTATAGACATACTCCACTATCTACACTTGTGGTAGCTATCGAGGCTGTTAATGAGGAGCTGATATCTATACACAGATGGGCAAATGACTTCGGTTTGCTAGTGAACCCAAAAAAATCTCAGGCGATTATTATTGGAAGCAAGCAAATCTACAAAAAAATTAATTTTGACACTTTACCCTGTTTAATGTACGATGGGGTGACAATCCCATTGTTAGATCGGGTTAAAAACTTAGGTCTATTAATGGATTGTCATCTGTCGTGGACAGCTCAGGTGAATGAGGTAAGTAGAAGAATTCACTCTACTCTTCATTCTCTTAAACGTCTGCAAAACTTCCTTCCTTTTAAAACTAAAATTATTCTTGTACAATCTCTCCTTCTTTCCTTACTCGACTACGGTGATGTTTGCTACTTAGATGCCACTGATGAGCTGCTCGATAAACTGGATCGACTTCAGAATTTATGCATCCGATTTATTTTCGGCTTGCGTAAATACGACCACATCTCTGAATTCCGCAACAAATTAAAGTGGCTCCCTATCCGCTTCCGCCGGAATATGCATGTTTTAACGTTAATGTACAATGTGTTCAAACATTCTTCTCCCCCGTACCTACTTGAACGTTTTAAATTTTCCTCCCCCAGAATCCTTCCTCATCGCTCCTGTGTTGCACAAAATCCTCTTGATATCCCCTCCTTTAATACTAAATTCTATCGTAAATCCTTCTCCGTCCAAGGTGCAAAACTTTGGAACTCTCTCCCACCTTCTGTTTACAAAGAGAGTCCAAGTGCATTAGCCTTTAAATATCGACTTAAGAGACATCTTCTATCACTTTTACCTTAATATAATAAATATGTAATGTTTATGTACATATTTATATATATTTATGTATATATTGTATTTATTTGTATATATTTATGTATATATTGTATTTATTTGTATATATTTATGTATATTCTATGTATGTATTTATGTATATATATTTATGTATATTCCTTCTCTCATTTTATTGTACCTATTCCACATTTCTCTTCTCATTTCCTCTATCAAAAGGGTTTCTGGTAGAGATCTCTCTTAAGAGATAAGTTATCCTTGTACATCACATTTCTTTTATAATACTTTTATTGTAACAATTTTTTTCTGTTTGGTACATAAATAAATAAATAAAATAAAATAAATAAAATGAAGACAGTCTAAAAAACTCGATATCAGAGTTTATTAATTCTAAAGACCAAATTTTTTTTAAACCAGGCATCTACGCTTTAAAATCTCGTTGGGAGAAGTGTATTGAAGCGAATGGAGCATACTTTAATTGAATAAACAGCTTTTGAAGAAAGATATGCAGTTTTATACAATCACTTAAGAATCCGACATTTCATACGCACCAACCTAATACTATTTACACATAAAAATATACAATAATGTAAGAGTAAAGTATTTTTACGAAAATATTTTATGTAAGAATAATAAGTTTACTTTAAATTGTAATATTTGAATGAAAGATGAAATGAATTAAAAAACTTCGATACGGCTATCATTTGCAACTGTAACTTGTAAGATTTATTTTGAAATGACTAGAAAGCCCTTTCAAAAAAAGAAATAATTTTACTTAGAATCATCTACTTAATATATAGAATTTTTATCGTCAATATTATATATTTATGGCTTTAGCTATTGTTTCGAATAGCAGAATATGTTTATATCCTTATATATAATATAATAACAAGAATCACTATAAAATAGAATATATTCTGAGGATATCTCCATTCATTCTTCAAGTCAATATGTCACGATTTTATGATGTGGAAGTGAATTACAATCCTTATTCACGGATCGCATTGTTCTTAGGAATAATTTTTTCTTTGTTTTTATTGAATTTATCTTGGGGTTCGACTGTTATTTTCTTTGTATACTGTACTATGAAATGTAAATATTCATTTTATATCCCGTATTCCCTTAATCTCCTTTTCTATCGGACTTCTTTCTGCATTTCGATGCGTTGTATTTGAAAGTTACCAGGCTTGTAAAAGCTCAAATAATGCTATATTAATTTTCCCTTCTTTAAAATAAGCGTCATCTGTTCTCTAACGTACACATTTTTACCTATTTTGCTTTTTATATATATTTTTATATATTTTTTGTTAATATATATTTTTTATTCTCTTCTGATTACATATGAAAAAGATATTGTATGTCCGTCGTGTATAATTAATGTCTTTCACTGAATCCGATTTAGGTCAACCCAAAATTAATATTATTTTTACATAACCTGAATTTGCATCTTCATAAATTTTTAAGTTTCTGTCTGCTTCGTGTTGTTAAGTTACCTACGTTGTATTTTTGCAAACACATTTATTTGTTATGTATTTTACAATATTAAGTATTTTCAAACATAAAACAGTACAGTTAATTTTGTAAACCATTTAAGTACTCATAAATTTTATTTAAAAATACTATAAGTTTTTTCTATTATGTTATTTTCTGTCTTGTTTTAGTGCAATAAAGGATATAGTAAAATCACTCACCGGGTTGTATGAAAAGATTCCACCAAGAAATATTAGAGTATTATTATATAAATTTAAAAATTATTATTTAATTGAATGTATGTACATTGTACAAATGATCTGTAAAAGCATGTATTATGTCATCTAACGTAATTAAGAATCATTTGAAGGAGAAACCCATTAATGAAGATAAAATAAAAGTCCTCAGTTCTAGACCCATTCATATAGAATGTGAGTTTTGTTACATATGTAATTATAGCATCAGCAATTTTTACATCAAATTTTGAATTGGTATGACTTTTTTAAATTCTAGCTTTAAAAATAATTACTAATGTATAACAAGGAATAAGAGTTATAAATTTTATGTTATCAATCTTTTATTTAACCTTTTTAAATTGATGGAAAACGTGAATAGAAATACTATATCATACTAAAGCGTTGTCATTAATTTTTTCTTTGTTGTAACTTGTGTCACTTTATTTCAAAAATATATTTTTTAAACGAGGTAACAGAAACACGGGGAGAATTATTGATAATACTTTTAACTATCTTTTTTACAAAAAAATATTTGCATATTTATATGAAAATCTATAATCTATGTATATTCATTATGGATAAATTAATACATAGTTAGGCATATGAAAGTAATATTTAAAATTTCTTTTTTTGCTTATATAACATATTTACGGGGTTATAATTTTAATTTCAACCACAAAATTCATCCATTTTGATTGTTTAATTTTAAGATGTTTTATAAAATTTTTAGGGACCATATAACATCAATTGCTATTTTTTTATAGACTGGATATAAGACGAGTTTCCTTAACACTCGTACACAACATGCATATGCATAAATGTATTATAAAGAAGACATTATATTTCATAGGAGATTGATAGGATGATTGAGTAAATAAAAACAGCATCAAAGAAGGAGCTGAACACGATCATAACATGATTATTTGAATTTCTTTGAGGTTTGAAGAAAACAATGCAACAAGTATATACACTCTTACTCTTGTTTTCTAATTAATTTCTACTATTGAATTCTTTCAAGAAACGAAAATATATATTCATGACCAAAAATTGTGAAAAAAATAGTTATCCTTAATACTTTTTAACAGACCCTGTAAAATTAAACTTCATTCAGTCGTGCAGTCTCTACTGCACTAAAAAGAGATTGAATGATTAATGTATACTTTGTACGAAAGTCCTTTCACTCTGTCAGGAAATATAAAATTTAGACATTTCATTTGTAAAAGAGTCAACTGTGTCAAGTTAGTTCTTTATTTATACGGTTGATGTCATGAAATACTTTTGTTTATATAAAGTGAAATAATGTGTAAACATATAAATGGAGCTTCAAATCTGTTTATCTACACTAACGATTCAAAGTTGAATTGAAATAATCTTTCAACAGATTTGACTTTATATACTTAATCAATGTTTTTATATTAAAATATCTTTTACGATTTTACCGCAAATTACTGTGGTTAGAAAGTATTCCTGAAAATCATTTCAATACTTACCCTACTAAATACGACAACTTTGAAATATAACTTCATTCTACTTTCAATCTTTCCTAAAATTTTGCTTAATAATATTAGTAACCAAGATTAGTACATGAACTGGAATAAGAAAAGGAAGTTGATTCAAATTCAAATGGACTTAACTAGCATTGGTAGAATTAATAAAAACTGTCTCCTAAAATCTGGAAGAGGAAAGGATGCATTATCTCCAAGAAATAATTTAGATGAATTTATGCTCTTAACGAATTTATTACTATTAAAATATTTTAATTCGATCAGTTTATGTTAACTCAATATTCATATTCTGAAACGTTTAAACAATAATGATAATTTCCAAAGTTTTAAATATTCGTATAATAACATTTTAAACAGTTTTATGAATAATATATATTTTTTAATGAGATGCGAAACCGAAGAAAAGTAATCTCTTTATTACAATTTATCAAAAACATTTATATTCACATATGGATGTTGGAGGTTCTGCATGATAACATTTTCAATGTATTAAATTAAGTCACAAAATATTGATTGTGATTTTACCAACGAATTAATTAGTATATGATATCACGACTTTGACAAACTTTAATTGACGATTTATCACAATTGATGTTCCATTGTCGTATTCATTTTAATCTGCTGTATAAAATCAATTAAATAAAAAAGTACTTTAATAGTTTCGATCGGTTAAATTAATTTCTTTTAATTGACTTTTACGAAATAATTTAAGGGATTAATGACTTTTAAGTTACATATTAAATATTACCGTAACTGATGATTTCATGCTCTTTATAATGTTTAACGCTTTTATATTTTTAAATACATTTACGTAGAGCTGAATAATTTCCATAAATTCTAGGGATTGTATTCGGTTGATGCTTTATTTTCCTATAAAATTTAAATCACAAATGTATGATACCATTGAAAAAATGTAAGAAATGTTTAAGTATTTTCTTTTTCAAGCAATACACTTTAGATTAATCATATAACATAACACAACGAATTTATGAAGACATAACACAATGAATTTATTAAAAAAAAAAAACAAAAAAGCGATACTGCCGCAGTATATATATGCATTAATACAATATGTACAAGCCCTGTATAGTCTGTTAGACTTAAGCTGAGCTTTGCATTTGTGTGAGTGAAAATGAAAGTAGAGTAAGACAAAAAACTTTTAGAATTGAATTTTATTATATTTTAAATAGATACATAACATAAGTACTAGAGCTATTCTAGATTAAAAATAAAATAAGCAAAACTTGTAAAAGGCCTTATGGAAATATGTATTATGAATTTTAAAGAAAAAAAAATTACAAAAAACTATACAAATCTTTTACACTTGACTTTGACGCGTTTTAAATATTTGTAGCTACTACCAGTACAAAGGGTGAAGTGCGGAAGATGCGGGACGAAGTAAAAGCAGTATAAATTGGTTCAAAACTAGAAAAGAAAGTGACATTCAAAAATTTGACATCACACCTACACTATCTATGTACACTCACACAAATGCAAAACCCAGGTTAAATCAAACGCACTATACAAGCTTTTACTCGAATTGCAATGTTTGTTTGTTCGGGTGAAATCTTACAATTAATTTTTTAAATAGATATTTTGAATCGATTAAGCTCAAATATTGTATACAAGTGTAATTTCGATGATAATGCATGGTTATGACGAGATGTTTAAGCCAACACGGCAGAATGTCCAACATAGAGGGCTAGTCATTGTAATGCACATTCATTATAAGGATATCACAATGAAGGGCTTGTTTGCAACACTCGAATAAAATGTTCAGCGATACCTAAAATAGCAAAAGAAATTAAAAGAAAAACCTTAATGACAGAGACATGTTAATTTAAATGTACGAAAATGAAAAATGAAATTATACTTTGTAAATGTTAACTCTCTAATTATATTATTAATATATGTATGTTTAGAGATTTAGGGAGCAGAATTTACTTCATTTGTAAATTGCAATAGGATTGTGATCACTTTAAAAAAAAATTCCATGGGAAAAGTTTTACCTCGATGGATTTATTGCAATATGATACTGCTTAAATTGAAGCATATCGTAAAACATTTTACTGAAAATGTACTCAATCCATACCTTAATATGACATTTATTTACTTTAAGAGAATTATTCTTCTCCTCTTTTTATTTTTTTTATAAATATATATTTAATTTCTCAGTGCGTGTGCGGCTCGATTAAAAATTGCAATTTAATTGGAAAATGACAAATTGCTATATGTACATATATTAGACAGTCATCCTAAAGGTTTTATTCAGGAAAAATATAAATATTTGATTTCATACTAACTAGAGTGGCAGACGCCCAAAGGGACGATTAGGTAATTATACGCTGTACTCCCCATGTTCTGAGTAGTGTGTGTGTTTTGATGGTATGGGTATGAAATTAAGGATTTTGTTAAGAATATTATCAAAACTACCAGATTTAAAAATAATAAAATCAGAAAAAAAAATTATCAAAAATCTTTTCAATTTTACCACAGATTACATATAACTTTAATATTCAATAGATCTGTGATATAATAGTTATTCACTAATTATATAAAAACAAAACACTATACCAAAATTTACCAACAACAATAATTCTTAACACTGAATAAAGAGAAAATATTGAAAAGACCTGTAATTTTTTTTACGTAAAAGGTGGCAAACGAGCAGACGGCCTACTTGTTGGGTATTTCCCCTGTCGAGCCAGCCCGTATTCGAGCTGTAGTTACTTGACCACAACTAGGCTCTACCACCTCTAAAAATTTTGACCAGATTCTTAAGAAAATTTGTTGAAGATAAGAAACAATTATATTTACAATCACCATAATAATAATACGAGTAATTAAATGAACTCAAAAACAATATATAGTAAGATATGATTTTTTGAAGGGTCTGGTATCAGGCAAAGTATCAAAATTGGCAATCGATAATTATGTGAGAATTTGGTTTTCAAAGCCAAAAGATATGGTTTAAAATTTACTAATAAAGTGAGTTTCTGTGAACATAGTATATACTCGTAGATATATCTGAAGAAGTATTGTGTTGTTACAAATACTTTGAAAAAAATTTTGAGGAATTGCTCACAACTTTTATTTATCGGCGATCAAAAAGTTTGTAGAAATAAATGTTAAGTATGAAATACAAAGTTAACGTCTTCGTTTCCTTTGTTACCTGAAAACTAATAACAACTTTTTCTAATCAATATTTATGATGTGTTATAAGATAACTTTTTGTGATCGCTTTAGCTTTAGTTTTAGCAAGATTATATTAGATAATATTAAAATATACCTTAAAAAAAAGTTCCTTTCAAAATGCATTTACAAAAAAAGGTTTATGTAATGGTTTAGGTAATAGTTATTGAAAAAATGAGATGAATGGAAATTTCTTCATTTTTTTTCTATTGTTCTGATGTGTTACTTAAATTTCAGTCGAATTTAACTTCAATTAGATCAATTTTGTTGTATTAAACTCTTCCTAAACTATTTAAACTCTTTTTATAGATTTCTTTGATTGAGATATAATCCCTCCAAAAAAAGAAATTTTTGCAATTTAAAATAATTTTTTTCGGGGTAAAAACTATAGAAATAATTGTAATATTTTGCAAAATGAACATTTTTTCAAACTATGTTATTCAAATATTACTTTCATTCTTATTTAACGCAAACATCCAGAGCCACTTTCATCTCGATTTTCAGTTTTCAGTTTTACTTAAAACCAATCGAATCGTACAAAGTAAAATAAAAATTCCTGAAGTTATTATTAGATGTTAAGTTTTTAATTTCAAGCAAAAATAAAATAAAATATTTGACATGGAGGATTTATATCTTCGAGGAGTTGTGTTTACCCTATCCCTAATCACAAATTTTCCTGCCATCTCCTTATTCCCTCCCTTTCCCACTCCATACTCAACAACCATTGCTGGTAAAGCATCCACAACATCTCTATATAGCAGATGTCCATGGGTGACAGTGATTACCTCCCATCATGTAGGCATCTGCTCGTTTGCCACCTTTGACTTAAAAAGAGCGAAGTATTTTCGTGGAAGACTGAAAACATCAACAACAGACAGATTTGTAAAATCGTTAAATATATACAATTTATAAAATATACCGTTATTATTAATATTTTTGGACATTAATAAAATTTCCAATTAAGAGTCGAGAGGCAGCTAAATATAAAAGTTCATTAAAAGAAATCTTCAAATAATTTATCAAATTCATTCATCTCTCTAAATCAAGTCAAGATATTATTTTATAGGCCCTTAAATCAAAACAAATTTTAATGAAATATTGAAAAATATTTTTATCCCTGTTTTCATCGAACATAGAATTGTTAAAATAATGAGGTGCCCTTGTTTTATATATGACATGATATTTACTAATTATATTTCTTATAAATTTGTTTGATTCTTAAGATCTTTACATATTTCGTGCCTTTGCATATGTATTATTAATTATAATAATGATAGAAACAAATACCATGTATGTAGCTTTTACAATAATAATATAGCTATAGTCCGAATAATACATTAGTTTCATTTAAAGACCAGCTTTCTAATAAAGTGATAGTCGAGTCAAAGTTGTTGTAAATGTATATAAAGAAAAATGTATTAACTAATAAAACCAAAACATACTAAGATTACCATTGTTAACGTATTATAAATGGGGTATAATTTCATTAGTTTTGATACTTCAGAGATATTTTTCAATGAAAAAGTAAAATAACACAATTTATATTTTATAACGACTTCAACAACTCAGTTCTTTTTGATTTCAATAGTAATTAATTTATTAAATCGATGTATAATAGTGATTGATTAGATAATGGTTAATAAAATATAAAACAACTTGAATATTGAGACCATTACGTAGAAAATTCTATACATAATAAATGTATATACAGCATTTACAAATGGGCTCTATTCCTTTAATTTACAACAGCAAATGGATAAATAAATCTAAATAAGAAAGTCATTTACATAAACAATATTTCCTTCTTATATCATAATGGTTTTTTCATAACATGTTCATTAAAACAGTTCATGCGTTTAAAACTTCGTGCTACATACACACAAGTGAGTAGACGTAGTTAAAGTATAGCACAAAAGAATAATAATAAATTTAAGCACGTTATCTTTTTTATTTAAAAAATAAATCTTTTGTTTTAAAAAATCCTTAAGCCATGTTTCCATTCAGTACTTATAAAATACTCTTAATCCTTTTAGAGTAAAGAAAAGTTATGGTGACAAAATACATATCTAATATATATAAATACTAAACATATAAGCAAATGTATGTATATTTGTTGAGGAATGTTTAGTTTTTTAATGTTTAATCTTCATGTTCCGACTTCTTCTTACTTCTACTACTTTTACAGGAACCAACTTTATGTTCAATTTTGTATGAAGTTTTAAATACCTAATTAAATTACTATTTATAGGATTTTGTGTTATAAAATATATTTTGTGGGTACCGGAGATCCTTGTTTAATAACTGTTAATATCTTAATGATAACTATTAACAATAACTTCAAAGGTTTGTTTTGAACTGTACATATATTGCTGTATATATTTTTTTTTATTTTTCATTTTCATTCTTTTTGTTCTACTGTATATGGACTAATAAGGAGGATTAGTTTAAAATTTAATTTACATATGAACAATATCTTATTTATGGTTTAATGTCGATAGTAATACAATCTACATATATTAACATCTTATTGTAGCTTACGCTTGATTAATAGCAAGGCTGTACTAAAGCTAGAGCTATATCCATGCAGGTATATCACGTTCAATAAAGGGTCAAATCAACGGCATTAAAATTCACCTGAGCATTATACATAAATGAAATTCTACCTCCATAACCTTTAGTAAACATATAGTTCCAAGAAACATAGACATTTGTTTCCTGTTGCCTTCAATATTTGACTTCGAATTTAAGAAAGATATCATTAAGGGAGTGTTAGTAAATGAAAGGTTGGGTAAGAAATTTTTAATGCAAAACCTGCTATATATTCGATCAAAATTTTGTTATAAATAAATGATATAATATCGATATTATAAGCTTTTTCATTAAAAGGCTAATGGGTCTTGAGTTGGGTCTTACATCTGACCTTAAGGGGTCTCCTTACCAAATAAGTTTTAGGAACTATAAATTTTCCTAAAAAATGAAGAATAAATATATGGATACTCAACTGCTCAATACTGTATATATTGAAGACTAAATTTTTTTTTTCAAAATATTATGTGTGAATAACCAGATATTCAGTTTACTGTATAACAATGGTAAAAAGTGAAGTGGACACCGCACGCCTTGCACCATCGGTGAGAATGCAAACTGGGATTTAACATATAGTCAGTCTGGAGTCAACCACTGACTTACAGACTCCTATTTAGGATGTAGTTAGTTATAAGATTTAATTATAGAATGGGTCTTAAGTCAATCGCTGACTTAAAGACCCCACTTTAGCTAGTAGTTAAATATAAGTCTATAATTGTTAAATTAAATATATTTTATAAGTAATACGGATTTTTCTTGCATACTTCGCTGCCACCAAACGTAATTGGTGTTTCATGAAACATTGAATAAGTTTATTTAATTTATTATGATATATTTATAAATAAACTTATATTATTGGAGGTCCTTTCAGCATAGAAATATATTCAAATGTCCAATCATATATGTATTACAATTGTATATAAGTGTGGCTCTTTTTCAAACAAGGCCGGCAACGCATCTACGACACCCCTTTGATTGCAGATGTCCATAGGCGACGGTAACTACTTACCATCAGGTAGGCCATCTGCTCGCTTGCCCCTTGGGGACATTAAAAAAAAATTAATACATAAAATTATTAAAATATCAGTTAAAATAAAACAAATAAACCTTGGTATTTTATTTACAAGAATTAAAAAAAAAATTAACAAATAAGTGGTATGAAAACTCTCTACATAAGTTTATTCAAATGAGGGTCGTAACTACTAGGGAGGAAATCAATACATGACAAGATCAATCATTACACTGGTAAAGTTTCTGTTTACTTCCCAATAAATATGTCACATAGGGAATATTAAATTAAATCTTTTTGTCACATTCAGTTAGTATATAATGCATTAGATTAATCTTTATTTACTAGTATTTACAAACAAGACATAGTAATCGAACTAACATATATTACATATGACTTGCGAAAATGAATTGGTAATTTTTAAAGGCTAAGCATATGTTTTTCAATACTTTATAGTTGTTTAGCTATTCAAAACTAAGCTTTTAGACTATAATTCACAATGCCCTAACACAAATACAAGAAAAACCCATATACACTTAAAGTGATAGACCAATAGTAAGATAAAGAAACGGTACATAAAGACATATATTATATTTATAACACCCATTTGTTTTATTTACAATTTACGAAGAGAACTGCCCATTCTTCTTTGTAAATATAGCCAGCTCTTCCTGTAAAATTATACAATTCATGCAAGTAATTACATTAAAAGTTGTTTAAGAAAGCTTTATCAAAAAATTTTATATATGTAGTTAGCTTTGAATTTTATAATTATGGGAAAAAAGATATATAAAGCAATTAAATCAAATTTATCTCAATTTTGTTAATGGAAAATGCACAATTTAAAACTTTTTTCTTTAATTTAATTCACTATACAAGAGGAAATTTTAATGAACCATGAAGCGAAACATGAAGTTTTAGTCTGGGTGCTTCTGGAAAGATAAGTTTGGGATTATACAGTTTTAATAGTAGTGGATGGTCATTCCTTCATAATAAATCCATTATGATAACTTAGACCATAATAAAAACTTTTACGATATTAAGTTCGTATTCTTGAATAAAAAAAAGCGTGTTAATAAGATTTAGACATAATGAAGTCTTCATTAAAATTGTTTGCAAAAGTTTTTTTTATGCTAAATGTGGCAAACGAGCAGATGGCCTACATGATAGGCGATTTTTACTTTAATGAACAAAACTTAAAAGAGAACAAGTGGGCACAAGAAAATCATAAGAATGCACTACTTTAAAATATGTACAATCATCATGAAAAATCTTTACTACTATTCCAAATATTTTTAAACTTATATTCAAAGTCAAACTACCCATTTGACAGTTTGTGTTCAAAACTGTTGCAAAATTAATTCAAATAATAAACATGCTTAATACAGAAAATGTTTAGCGCTGGCCATTTGGAAACATAGCTAATGAAAACTCTTTTTGAATTTCAATTTCAGAACTGTTTGGTAACTTAAAGTGAAACATTGTGATTTTTTTTAATTTGCAGCAAATCCAAAACTCTCCTTACACTTAAAAATTACCTTAACGGGAGAAAATTTTCGGTCAATGATTTATTATGACGTTCGTGGTATGTTTATCCAATAACAAAGCTATAATAGACTATGATTAGCATTTATTAATGAAGCCCCATCTCATGCATCTATTTACAATTTATTCAACGAGTTTATTTATTTATTTTTTATATTTTGCTACACACATTCCTTACATATCTATATATATAAACAATACAAGTGTTGACAACTTACTAAATTCAGATGTTTTTCATTTTCTTAACGTTTTGCAGTATTACCTAGGTATAGTTATATATATACTAAATGACCCGGCGAACTTCGTATCGCCCTATAATCCAGAAATATCTGTTACGTTTTTTTAATAAATAAATTTAATTTATACCTTAGTCTCAGAAAAATATGACGTTTGTATTTTTAACATAGCACCATCTATTGAATATTTACTTAACTCAGCCAACAGATAATTGTAATAATGACAAATAATTTTCTTTAATAGAAAAATAATTTGCAATAAAATAATATTGTGACTATAAATTGAGATGTAAGCTATCCTTTTTTTTTATGTGAAAGGTGGCAAACGAGCAGACGGCCCACTTGATGGAAGGTGGTTACCGTCGCCCATGGACATCCGCAACATTTTGTTGCGGATGCGTTGCCAACCTTGTTTTTTGGGGATAGGGAGGGGTGGGAATAAGGAAATGAAAGGAAAGGGTAGGAATAGGGAAAGGGCAACCGGCTCTCTCACTCATCAGACGAAACGCAGCCAGTAAAGGCTACTTCAAGCCGATCTTCTGTGAGAGGGTGGTACTTCCCCGGTCGAGGCAGCCCATGTTCGAGCTGTAGTAACTCACAACAGCTAGGATCTACCACCTTTAAAAAAAATCCTATCTTTCAAGTTGGATCAAAATGCACAGGGAATGCAAATCAAATTTAAAATCGGTTTAGTTGTTTGGCTGTTTGAGTGCATCGCAGACAAACACGTGACAAGAAATTTTTATATATATAAAGATTTGGAAATTACTTGAATGTTTTTTTATAATATACGCGTAAGTGTAGGATTTACTAAGATAATGTTGTCTGATTTTTCAGGTAGATTGTAAGTCTCTTAGATAGTTCCAGAAAATGAGTTCCATTATAATCGAGCTCCTGTGGTAAAATTCATAATAAAGATAAAAAATGATAAGCAGTATGTTGCAATATTAAATAAATGTTAAAAAAAACAGTAACGTCATCTGAGTCGTAGTAGCCGAAAATTATTAGTTTCATTTAAACATAGTAAACGAGTTTGTTGAAACCCCCTATGACCTTTACCTTGAATAATTGACGCCAGATATACGAGATTTTATGAGACTTTTGGGACAACTTTCTGATTTGTATGATCCTTATCATCTTTTCCCAATTTCTCAATGTTATCGGAAAATTTACTGTTATGCCATTTAGAACTGTTGGCAATTTTAATCATCTTTCGATTGAAATTATAATATAGATAAAAGTGTATTTATATTGTAATAATATCGTTTAGTATTGATTTTCTGACAGGGATCCTCCTTCTTGTTCTGAAGATATTCAGGTATATTGTAGTATATATATTATAGTTTAACGTTTGTTAATGGATATAAAGAGTATAATTTGGGTCAAAATTTTCTCGAAATATAACCTTTTTTCACATTCAACTACTTGATAACTAAAATTGAAGAAATAGGATAAAATATAATATAAACGGCCTTCATGGTTTAAATTAAAAGCCTTCACTAAAATTTAAATAATTACTTATACTTCTTTTATATTTTTCCTTATTCTATTTACAGGTGAAGAAAGTAACCTTTAGATTCAAGCGGCTCAGAATTAAATTAACGCTACACTTCCTGACTGGCTAACTGCTATTTATGTCTAGTGCAGTGTGAACTCTTCTTTTTATATTCAAATCTTATTAAAAAACAAGATCTTCATTTAGAAACTATAAAAAGAACTTCTTGTTTATATTTAAAATCTTGATCTCATTTTTAATTCAATCCCTTATGCTTACACCAGAGAATAAAAACAATTTACCAAATAATAACTTTAGAGTAATAACCTAACCATGCAATTTTATTTTTATTTTTATATTCTGCGTGATGAAGATTACTTTACAGAAGCAATGTTCGAGATGAAAATAACTACATGAAGTACAATTTCGTGCACTTGTGATAATCTTAATTTTAATTTATAATTTATAGTTATGAATTCATTTTTTTTACATTGATACCAATATAGGCTTTTATTATTATTTAAAAAAACTGTGTTAGTATAAATATATCAAATGGTTATATTGAAGCCTGAATCGATGCAATCTAAAAAACAGTTATTCAGTAAAAATTAAATGAATACATAATGTAATACTTCACCATAGAACATAGAAACTAATAAAGAAAAACCATGTAAAAATCTTTTTTGTTCAATATTAATTTACTCGTTTGCGGGTTTTATGGAACGTTTGGGTACAAAAATACCCAAATTTCTTTCTTTAAAAGACCCTTTGTCTATTTTGATTAGAAATTTGATTGATACCTTTTTATGGGTTTCTTTCTCTATTAAAGTCTTAATAATAATAAATATTAGTTATATGTATTATAAAGATCACTATTACCGGCAGGTACTGAAAATAACGTTTCATCAATTCATTACTTTTGTCCCTGTTTTATTTAAGGATATCATTTATTTTTTACTAATTTAAATATAAGAAGTGAAATAAAAAATACAAACAAAAAAAATGCTTTTTCAATTTTATTTTAGAATAAATGTTTCATCAGAATGTTGTTAAAAATTGATTGAGATCATTGTTTTGTAAATATGTAATATTATGACGACTTTATTCTTCAGTTTTTTAAACATATTCTATCATAGCTTTGTCATTGAAATAAATTTTTACGACTGGTTATCACGTATAAACATTGAAGTATAAGAAATACGACCGCAAATATATTCTCTGCGATATATCATATATCGAAATGCTTGTATGAAATCGTTTTTCCTAGATATGGCTTTTCAAAATAGTCACAAATTTATATTTAGTAAACAAAAAGAAGTCAATATATTATTATGGTTAGGAAATGTGTTGCATAATTATCCAATATGTTATAAACAACTTTAAAAAACAGGTTTTCAAGATGACTATAAATTAATTAGTTTTCGTTACGTGATTATTGTACTAAAGAAAAACCTACAAAAAATTGTTCAAACTTTAACTGAATAGTACAAAATAATATTCTACTTCTTTCAAAGTAAGAAAATTAAAAAACATTTAAAAAATCGTTGATACCTAAATGACCTTAAATATTTTTAATATATTTTCTCCTCTACCCATTTTACATCCGGGGTTAAATACAACATCGTATTCGTCACGTCCCGCGGTCCATATCCGCAGGGAGTAGCGGGAGACATTCTTAAATTTTCATACCGAACACATTCCATTTGTAATTTTGGGGCGAAAAGTGAAAATACGAAATTGATGGAAATTCATTCAAACGAAAGGTACTTCTAAGAATATTTGAAAAGTGTTCCAAAAATATTGTAAATTTTTATGATTCCGTATCGCAGTTACAATATTTCTTTAATTCAATATCAGAAATATTTTTTAACATCAATATAGAAAATTGTAAAAGATAAATACATATATGTACAATAGCATCCGAAATATTTATAATATAATATTTACATTAGAAAAACGAAATTTAATACACCAAAATTTTATAAATTTTTAGTATAAAGCAAGCACTGTAAAATTTATGTCTTTGATCGTCCTTTTTTATATTCATCGTCTTTTGCAAAGTGTTTTCAAATATTTTAAATGGTATAAATCTTTTATAATTTGAAAATAAATTTTGTATTAAAATATGTTTTGATGTATATGAATACTGATTTTAGAGAAAAAATATTTTATTTTAAAGGCGACCAAGGGAGAGACCATTTTTCGTTGGGAGGCTATGAAATCACCAGACATTTTTTAACGCACCCGGAAAGGTAAAACGAAAATTATACAAATTTGGATAAGTCGTAATTAATAGAAACATACGTTTGTTGTTGTCAAAATTTTAACCTTCAACTATTATTATCAGATAACTTTGAGAAGCAATCTTTTCAATATCTACTTTACAATAGCTATTCTGTCAAAAGCATAAACAATAATTAATATTTACATTAAAATATTAATGGATTAAGGTATAAAACAAATGATCTTCACTTAAATATTATACACTGTGAATGCGACGTTACCAGCTTGATGGATGTCAACATTGATGCTGGTGTTTTAATTCAAGAATTGTTTGATGGTAGACACTTAGTTTACGGCACAGCTCGTTACACCAGAAGAAGTAAAAAATGCGGAGACGGAGTTTTAATACCCCTGAAGAGACATATTACAGTAATTAAAAATATATAAAATATATATTATTAAAAAATATATAATGTCTTTGATATATTTTACATGACGTTAAAACGGCTAGACTTGAAGAATTTCATCACAACTGCTCTGTATTTACTTGTTTATTTATGTTGATAATTCAACAGTGATTATGGTAGTATTCAGATATAAGAATAGCTAAAACGGCCCCCGAGTTATGCGTTTTAAAAGACTTAAACACTCTAATACGACCGCATTTTCAATTCATTATACATATGTTATCCAGCATTTACCTCAAGGTTTTCCAGGTTGCTAAAAGAAAACAAAACGATATTCTTTAAATTTTAAAATTTGAATACTGAAAGCTTTGGTATTGTATTTTATTTACTTTGAAATCTATTACTTAGTCAAGTTATTGTATATACTGTTCTTGCCCAACTTTCTTTTGCAAATAAAGATTACTGTAATTTTATTTACCTTCCGAGTTTACTTTATTGTTACATGATGATGTTACTTAAGTGAATATATGTATACATATCTTCTAATTGTAGATATGTTGAAAGAGTTTAATCTTTAAAAAATATATAGTGTAAGTGATGACGAATGTCTCTTGACTTTGTTTTTAGTGTACCAGACGTTAGGATATAATATCCATAAATCGTTCTATGCCGCGTTCCCTAAAGACAGCTGTAGATAATATCTTTTGATCTTCGATACACAATAAATTAGAAAAAATATGTTAGGTTTAAAAAACAAAGTTTTATATAAAAACATCTTGGTTTGTAATTAAAAAAAAGCATTTATAGAATTTCAATATTTACAATATGCACTAAATTGAGAATAAAGGCACTTAATGGATAAAAAGGGAAGGATTTTTCTTATTTATCTTAATAGTTTCTTTGGAATAACAAAAAAAAAAACAACATTTTTGTATTATTTAACGCATACTTAATTTAAGGTTAATATTCGTTACTTGGGATAGAAAATCCTGTATCAACACAAAATTTCAGTTAATGTTTATAAATAAAAGAAAGTCGTCTTATTTACACTATTTATAGCTCAAGAACGGCTTTACGATTTTGGCTGAAAAATGGTGGAGAGATAGCTTAGAATTAGGGAAAGGACACACTTTTCATGAGATGGAAAAAATATAAAATGGTCAAATCCAAAATCTTTCTATCTATTGATTTTAAAGAGGAATTGAGATCGCCTGGTCAGGTATACATTTCTAATTCGGAAACTTACGCAGATGAAGTCGAGGACAAAACCTAGTCATTTATAATGTTACAATTTTTATGAGTTTTCTATGAATATACATATATCATGACATTTTATATTTGTAATTATCATTCTACTATTTAAAACATTGTAATAATATAAGAGTGATGAAGTTAATATGGCAGTGTAGTTATAATGAGAGGTTGGCTATTTATACCAGTAGTTCAGTCCTTCCTATATGGACCTCTTATGTCGAAGCTAAAATTCAATTCAAAGTCGAGCATAGAACTCTGAATCAAAAAAAGAATCTCCAAAGAAACTATCCTGCCTGATGTTTAATATTATCTATTATCTCTATATATATAAAAATGGATTGCTGTTCCTTAGTCTCGCTAAAACTCGAGAACGACTGAACGGATTTATCTTATCTTAGTCTTGAAATGTTCGTGAAGGTTCAGGGAAGGTTTAAAAGCTGAAAAAAAATTATTGATTTTCAGGAAAACCTTAAAAACAGCGCTCTTTTATTTCCCATACAAACTTTTTTTTTGACATTAGATTTGACCACTAACTAATGTGTCAATAATTCTGTCGCACTTCAAAACACGGAGATTTATGGCTTAAAGATAAACTCCAAAAATATAAATTAAAAAACGTTACAGACATTTCTTGACTATAGAGCGATACGAAGTTCGCCGGGTCTTCTAGTCTTTTAATACATATTTTAAAGAAATTTAAGTACATATTTCAATTGATTTATGTAGTTATATAATAATTAGCATTTCTTCAAATCTTCCGGGTCCTATCGGCAAGGGTTAACGTTGACGTGGGAAGATTAAATTTTGTATTTTAGTTAGTCTATGTAGCCTTAAAATAAATAGGGGTATGCGTTTAATTTCTGGAAAAAAAATATTTACCCATATTATAAGTAAAATGGTTATTAGGAATTATTTATCAGTCAACAAACCAGCTTATCTATAACTCAAAAAAAAAATATCAATTATGTCATTATTAAATTCAACTTAATTTTGTTTGTAATAATAAAAATGTAAGGAGAATAAAAGCTTTAGTGAAAATCTTACTCAATTTTATATCAACTGTGAGAAAACTAACTCAATTATTTAAAAAAAGTTATCGTACTTGTTAAAAGTTTCATTAAAAATTTTTGTTGTATACAATAACTACAGTTATTAGAAGGACGCAATAAATAAATTGTTTAAACTAAAAGTTCATAGCACTAAAAAACTGTAAGTTACAGGTGCTCAGGTCAAACTATAATATTGAATTGCTAATAAATGGCAGTATTATTCCTGGGAATGAATAAAAAGGATAAATTCTTTGTTTGCATTTTATTTCCACTCCTTTCCAGCGTTCCTTTTGTTCTGAGTGATTTATAAAGTACCTTTCAAAACATTAAACATCGGATGGGAATCCAGTAAATAGAAATAAATTTACACACAATTTCGTATAGATGTAACAATATTTGGAATGTGATTTGTGTTTTGTAGGCATTGCAACAATTCGTAGTGTTTATTCTCATAATATTGTTCAACGTTCAAGTTGCCTCCTTTAAGACATTCCTGCCCTCATTCAAAACATATTCTTTTAACTGAAAGACATCGTGCTGTATTTCTTTCTTGATCACTAAATATCGATAATGAAACACGCTTACTTTATTTTTTTTTCGTTCGAATTTAGTATACTACTATTATATATTATAGTTTAGTGACTTAAGCTGAAGGTACCGACATCTAAAGGTGACTGGATATTAAGTTCCTGTTCCTGTATTCCTGTTATTTTTTTAAAGTTATTTTTTTTTTACTTCAAAATATTTTTTTGGTAAGTTTTTTGGTGATGTGATTGGATCCGGAATAAAAAAATCCTGCAATATTATTTTATAATACATAGTTATGTTTAAATATATACATATTATATATTTATACACACGCTAAACATTTGACAAAAATTATAAGTTCTGAAACATACATACATCTAAATAACAAAGGCTGAAAAATTTATGTGCATTAAAATCTGGACATACTACTTGGAATTGTAGTATGTAAATAAATTGTAAAGTGTAAATTTAGTATATAAAAATGTAGAAATTAGTGTGATCATTGATTATAAGGAAAATAAATTATTAGAGTATTCATAATAGTTACATTTTAATGATAATGTATATTAATGTTAAACCTTGGAAATATCTAAAAGCTAAACTAGTTAAAAAATAAATAAGGAGAATGGACTAAAATAACGAATATATTTTATAAATTGAATAAAATTTGAAAGTTTTTTTTTTATTTATGTACCAAAAAACAAGTAACACAGAAATAAGAATAAGAAAGAAACAAAGTGATACAAAGGAAAGCTTATCTCTATGAGAGATCTCTTCCAGCCACCCTGGAGTGTGAGTAATATTATATTAAAATTACAGGCAGGTAGGTAGGTAGGTAGGTTTATTATTCCTCATATTAAGAATGCATGATAAAAAATTATTTATTTGGCAGCTACTATAGAGAAAAATAATCCATCAAGCGTTAAATTTATCAATTCTTATATTCAACTTGTCCGTTGAAAATATAACATTTCTGTTAAAGAAAAATTTGCTGCGAATATTAAAGGCGTGTTAAATGCTACAAAATTACTTCATTACATTACATGCATGTAGAAACTCAAATTTTCTATCAAGTCTTATATACGTCCCTACTGAACTCTATTGAACGAACTCTGTGAAAACTGTATTTGTATACGTTGATTGCTTAAATCGTCAGATTAATTTCTTTATGTAGTTGATTTTCAAAAGCTGCTTCTAGATTAATTTATAAATATCAAATAAATAAGTAACTTACATTTCATTATAAATATCTTTACCGTCTATTATTTGTTTGATATCAACACTTCGTAATTTTGTATGAAGCTAAATAACCTCTGTAATTAAAATAAATGTGAGTGTGTAGATTCTTTTTTACAATATTTCATACAGCTAATTAAAATTTTATTGACATAGAAAAACCGTTATGAGGTAGCAGATTTGATTAAATATTTACCGTTAATATGTTTTGAAAGTTGGTGTAAATTCAGCAGTGGAATATTATGAATCATGTTATTAGTTTATTTCTCTAAAATTAACTACGACCCAAATCATTAAAATTTATTATAACCTGAATCGTTAAAACCCTTTATATCAATCAAAACAGTATTCTGTTTTACACAACAAAATACAAAACAGTATTGAAAATTATTCTTAAGTTACAAAGTCGTCATATCAAAGAGCTTGTAAAGTCGTTTTATAATTTTCTAATAGATAATAATTAATTATTAATAACACGAGGATAAAATGTTCACTCTGTTTACAGTTCCCCTATCATTATATATTAAAAAAGATCTTTTTTTAATTGTTTTAAGTTCTTAACTACATTGTTTTGTCATATTTAAAGAACACAAAAGTCTATTGACACATTTTATTTGAGTATATGTCACCGGAAAATAAATGTAACTTGAACTTTACTATCAACTACCGCTTATTATTTTCCGAGAGTTGATCAACTACCTAGAAAGTCTTGTTATTTTCCGGTAACATATATAAGTAATATTACAAAAAAATTTAATCTATTTCTTTTTATAAATTTGAGAAATAAGGATAGTTATTAACTGAATATCCATTAATTTGATGTATCTGCTATGAGATTCCAGTTAAAGATGCGGTCCCCAGACCATCCTTGTAATAAAATACAGCAAATAAATCCCTCTTCTCGTATAATGATATACCATATAATTTGTTATTGGAGGTTAATGAATTAGGAGATTACGTCGTTAACCAATAGAGAGAGCATATTTATCTACGGTAGGTATTTTTTTTTGTTACCAGACATAATTTTAGTATCTTATATTTATAATGTATTTACATTTATATTGTCAATTTTATATATTAGAAGTACATATACAATATGAGGGAACATTTATTTTATTTAGTAGGTTGTGACCAAAGTAATGTTTTTAAAATTTTTCAACCAATAGTTTTGAAAATTTTAAAGAACTTTTACTAATAGGAGCAAAAAAAGCAAATTTAATAAGTTCTAGCTTTAGAAGCCCATGTTTTCCATGTTTTCAGGTTTCAACAGACTAATTGAAGCTTACATAAAAAAGGAACGATTTTTATGACTGCATCTGTAATAGACAAGTTAATATTTCATAAAATGGAGTTCATATTTTTTTTTATGTAGCCCAGAAAAAATCGCGTGCGTTACAGAAGTTTTTGTTGTTTTTTTTTCAGGAACCTATAAAATTTTCACAAATGCCAGTTGCCAACAATACATCACACGTTTTCGATTTTATTGTGGCTACAAAATAAAATGACACTGAAAAAAAATTATCTTTAAAGCATTTCCCTTTGAAGAACTTAATAAATTAAATCTTGGATAAGGAGGCTTTACCCTTGAAATTAAAGTCTTTTCACATTAGTAACTAGGCTACAACCGATACAAAGAGTCTATAGAAGGCTTAATTAGATCAAACCTTTCAACCTTATTGAAAGTGTGTTACATTCAGAGAAGATAAACTGGGCGAACCTATTTCTATTCAATAATACTCTATGATTACTTAAGAGATGATTAAAGCCACAGTTAGCAATTTTTTAAATTACATTTTAAAACAGTAATAACAAAAGATAGCACTTCAATAAGCTTATGATTGACTAAGAATAAAAATTTGAGGACTACTATCAGTAAAAAATATTTTGTAGCAATCGAGTACAAATAAAACAATAAGCTAGCCCTGGATTATTTGGATAGTTAAAAAAAAATAGTTAAATCCGTGTGCCATTGTGTTCCTTGAGGAATTTAATTTCAGATTCGGGTCATATTATGGTCAGTCAATAATATATTTAAGTATAAAGAATATCATTTAAAACTGAAGTCAATTTATTATGACCATATCGGTGTAACTAATTTGAAAAATAACCTAACGTAGCACTGAAACATGAACATAATGGCAAAGAACATCCATTATGGTAAAAGCCTAGGATACAGTGACTCCTTGTAATGGTTTCACTCCATTTTTCTTTGGTAATCATAGATAAAGTTTTCCTAGAATAGCTATCTGTATGCATTTTATTTTCTTAATATTTTTGATCCGCACAAAATTTTATACATAGTACCTATAGTACGTGATGATTTTTGATTACACACAAGTGATGGTTTATATTACCTTTATACAAACAAAATGTTTTTTGTGACTTAAATTCTGGGAGAATGTATATAATATGTATGTGTATAAATATTTTTTTTCTTTATTTTTAAGGTCGTATAAATTGTGTATCTTTTTTTAATATTTATTATTCTTATGTTTCAATTATTTTAAAATAAAGAAAAGGATTAAATGAAGTATGTATATTAATTAAATAAGTGCTGTTTGTATTATGAAAACTCATTATATTTAAGCATTCGCTAATAATTAAAAAAATATTTTATTATTTTGATTTTATAACTTAATACATTGAAATTGAGCGTCTTATAAGTAGTATACATGTATATTTGGTGATACTGACAACTTCGTCTGAAGTACTGATTAATTATTCTTTCAATTAAAATTGTATCGATTGCAAAATCTTATAACGATTTTCATCAAAAGTTTGATGATCAAAAGTTTGACTATAGGCCAGTGGGTGGCTAACATGAGAAAAAGAAATATAGGGTTGAGGGTATGAAAAATAGCTGACGCTGTCCAGATGCGCAACACACTACGTCTACCCTTTAATGTTGTTTATCGTTAGAGCGTACACAAACTAATCTGGAACTATATATGCTTAAACGGAAAGGGAAATTGTTTGGATTCAGTAGAATTTATGCTGTTAATCAGTGGCGGCTGTACCTTAAGTGCACTCGTGCGCTGAACCACCAATTCAAAAGATTTAAAAATTACAAAATATTACTCCATCTTTATTTTTAAATTACCATTTTAATATTTATTTTCTTAACATACAAAAACGTATAAAAAATAAATTTCTAATTATAGTCAAAAAATTTGAGCGCTTTACTAAACTAATATCTCGTGCGCTTTGGCGAGCGCACGAGGGCTGCTAATACATCTTGTATGAGATACGCATTAATACTCCTGACGCGTGAAACAAAAGATAGTTCATATAAATGTACCGAGTAATGAGTCGGTTCTCGAGCGCCGCACGAGCGGACCAAGATTACCGAGAGCACCCGATGTATGACGAATTGGAATTGAAAAGAATCAAAACTTTTCTCCGAAATACCATGCTCTTGCTAAATGCACTTTCTGTGCTTAGTATTGAATAAAAAAATATATACAAACAATACCTGATTTTAATAAATAGGTGATTGAACATTTCGCTTCGGAAAAATGTCGTTGCATTAATTAATGTATAAAAAAGAAACTTATTTTATGTCAATTGATTTTTTGTCGCATTTTCTAATTTTAATATTTTAGTAAAGTGCACCACTAGTTAGATAACCCACCAGCCGCCACTGCAGTTAATACAGATGAAACACCCGCCATTACGGATATAGGGACACAGAGATATAGAGGACTTCAGTAACTCTCAAATAATCAAGAAAATCATCTGAATAGTTGGACGCGTCGTATTGCTAAATTACTTGGCTGATAAAAGTATTCTCATGTAATTCTCCCTAAACATAAGCATGTATATCCAAGTTAATTATTGCTCATTTCGTGGAGTAAAAATTTCTTTTTCACAAACCCATTGTTATTCATAATTTATTATTTGCCTTTAATAACCATAAAAGACTGAGCCGCTCTCACACAGTACAAGTATATTTCCACCATGACATATTTTAATATTTTCAAGAGAAACAAATGAAACACTATATCATTATATTTTTGTCTCGTCTATTACATTGTCTATTACTGTACGTTCCATTCCTTCCAACAAAGATGTGAGGAAGAAAATAAAAAAGAATAACAAGAATAATTGAGAATGTTTCATGAATTGCCCCAACGTGAGTGTTCGACATTATATGTTATAAGGAAAAACAGTAGCATGCACATCATACATACAGATAAATTCTCTGCTAACCCTAAGTATGAAACATCTTAACTTAACATAATTTCTTGTATTTTTAAAGATAAATTCACCTATACATTGTTCATTGCAAATGTTAATATTTAAAGACTTTATACTGTCTTTATAGGGGCTATCCCGTAATTTTGTCAGCCCATCCTCGTTGAGCATTAGCGCTCTCTGAGATATGGTAAGGAAGGTATTTCTTCTGCTGTAGTCGAGTGTAGCTCTATAACGGTTAATACATTAAGAGAAGATGTAATTATTAGTCGTGCATGCCAAAAATAATTAAAAATACTATCAGGCTTAGGTAGAGTAGGCTGCGTTTTAATTTGGCTGACGGTGTCCTCCTTCTGTGAGACGGTCTTGTCCACGAAGGAGGCACCTGAGCGGGAAAGGGAAGATGCGGCTGATGCACCCTCCCTCCGCAGGCGACGTACGGGGGTGCGACGGAGGCATTTCCAACGCCTCCAATAGCACCCCTGTGCTCCGGACCGGGGTTGGCATGGTAACCCGGCTCCAGTGAAAGCACGGCGTCGTCGGGGCGGTCCTAATTGCCGGGATTGCCCCCATTCTCCGAGGGAGTAAGTCCAGTCTTTGCCAGGACCGGCCAGTCGCTGGTGTGCCCTGTCGCTGACAGATCCGGGGTACACCGACATAGCGGTCGATGGCTTTCGCAGTAGTTTTAGAGAGTAGGGGCCTGCCCAGGCCGAGTCTCACACATCCCTCCCGGCCCCACCAAGGCTGGTTGGACGGCTCGTAAAAAGAGTTTCCCTGCGTAATCAAAAAAAAAAGGCTGCGTTTTGATTAGAAAAACCCATTAAGAAAGTAAAAGCGTTACATAGATCCACTTGAGAATTATTAATAGACATCCCTGTGGTTCGAGCACGGATCTTTGATCGATAAACATATCGAGACGATAAATCGATATACTTATCGAATTTTAACGAGGGATGGTAGCATGGAACTCGCTTCGATATGTTTATCGAGGCTTGTCGAGCGCTTTATTTTATCGATATAAAAATTGGCAACGCCAGTTAAATAATATATTTCATTCATTTATCATTCATCCATCATTCATAGATGTTGCCAGTTCTCTCCTTTATTAAATTTTTGTATATAGTAATTTAATTAACCATATGTTGTTGGCACTCGATAGTGTCAAGCTAGTCTCTTAATAAAACCGGCCAAGTGCGAGTCGGACTCGCCCATGAAAGGTTTCGTAGCAGCAAATAACATAATACCTATTAATAATAACATAAGAAAAACTAAGGATGACTAGAATACGTTTTTTTTTTTAATTTCCCCATGTAAAAAAGGGGGATAAAAGTTAATGCGTTTTTATTTCATTTATTAAGAAAATTCTTATTTAGCTATTCAGTCAAGAAATAAGACCAGCGTAATTCGGGTTTTTTGGAAATTCCCCCCTAAAAAGAAAAAAAATAGGGGGTCGAGTTTGTATGAAAAATTCGTAATTTCGGATAATACTTCGAACAGAATTCATATTTGGCTATTCATTTATGCACTAAGTGTGGTTTTCATAATTTCATTGAACTGAGTTAAAAATTAAGGCGATTTCCTTATTTATTCTAAAGTAAATTCGGAGCTCTTCATCTCCTAAATCGAAGGGGTTACTTCGATCTCGGAGATTCCGCCGATGAATTCTTCTTTCATCGCGGACTCTTCTGGCGACCTCTGTCTCCAAAACAATAATATCCCCAAAGTCCATTTTACAGGTTTTCCTTGAAATTCACTTCCTTTTTATATCGAATTTTTTTATCGACCAACTTTAAAGTGTAGACAAGTTTAACGAAAATATATCAATAACAACTGTCAAAAATAAGAACCATGCCAACATTGTAATTTAAAATTGACAGAATTCGATGAACTATATCGATCTTATCGAAGTGTAGACATAACTCGACAAAATTGAGATCCATGCTACCAATGTTATTATATCTACATCTAATGTCAAAAACGTCGATAAATGCCTCGATAAGAGTCGACATAAAGAACCGTGCTCGCACTACTGATCAAGTCATGACGCTGTAGTGAGAAGCAATTCGCTATTGAACATGACCATCAGGTGCTAAGTAGAGCTCCTCGTTTCTGCATGACTTCTTTCTCCAAAGGTTCTGTTATGTTGGAGGTTCTGGTATGTTGGAGGGTAGTAGACAGTTGTATTTTTGTGGATAGAAGGGCTAACCCGACCAGTGATTCAATTATTACCGCCCCGAACCGTACTCCTTTATGTGGATTGAAAATTTGCTGAATAAAGCTGCATTAGGCATAAGAAAAATTTTAATAGGTACATCGTATAGGCTTCTATATGTTGTGCCTATAAATAATCACACCCTTGGTAATCTTAATGCTCTTTACGTATATAAACAATAAACATAGCTATCATAATATAACACTTACAATAATATTCAGTAAGTCTTACAATTGTTCTTCGTGCGCTTTTTAAAATTAAATCCGTTTTGTGTGAATTACGTTTTTACTTCAAATAGCAAAGTTTGCACTGTTAGACATTAATTAAGACAATTTATAAAAAAAAATATTCATAATAAATAAACTTTGAAGGTAAATAAATACACCAACCTTTTTTAGTTTAAGCAATTAAAACAAATCAAGCAAGCTTTACAGTTATTGAAATTTACGAATGACCGAAACTCGAATCAAAATCGAAAGATGAATTTTAATTTTGTCGCTAAAATAAAATGATATTGCTTATATATACATATATAACATAAATAAGATATCCTATACATACATATCAGATATTATTAAATATGTATATTGATTTTGAGCAAGCGTTTCCTTGAGTGGAGACCGCGTCTCGGCAAACGTAGAGTAGGACGCCCCCCAGCTAGGTGGACCGATGACCTTAAAAAGGTCGCTGGGTCTCACTGGATGCGGAAGGCAGAGGACCGAGTGTTATGGCGCGTGTTGGGAGAGGCCTATGTCCAGCAGTGGACTGCTATAGGCTGAGTGATGAGTGATGATTGACTTTGATACATACCTCAATACTTAACAATACTTACTCGAATACTTTTCTTTTTACTTTTATATTATACCGGTTGTTTGTAACGTCAATAAAAAGTAATTACTTTATTGACATGACCAATATCAATGTCCATAAAATGACCCAAACTTTTTTTTTCATTCAGCCATGCTTTTAAACTTTAAGAAATGTGGAGATGAATCCGTTTCATAGATATGCATCTTGTCATCTTTAAAGTGTCAGTCAAAGGCTTTGATGTTAAAGCATTAACTTCAACGATGTCTGTGTAAAACAATACCAGTTTAGGGTGCGCGTCTTAACTTTACTCGTGGGTACTTCATATAAAAAGCCTAAAATATAGAACGAGGAATTGGTATATTAACTTTAGTAAGGAAATATAAAAGTTCTTATTAATAGAGCATGCGATTGACATAACAAAGAAAAAGTTGAATATGTTTGGGATAACTTTGTTGTTTTGAGGGAAAATGACACATGAAGTGTGCACAAACTTTTATATCATACGTCAATGTCGCCATTACTCACTCTGACACTTAATATCCGTGGGAAATCACATAAAATTATTCAAAAAATTTCGATAGGGTTAATATTTATTTTTATTTCATATAAAAATATTTTTTTATTCTTAATCATTTCACAGTGGTCGGAAATAAGATAAATTTAACCGTTAAATGTTAACATTATTCTTAATGTATAAAAGCAACACAGTTTTGCCATTAAAACGAATTAATTCATATTAATTATATATTAGTGTATTTCTATCGTCTAAGAAAGAATCGTCTAAGAAATTAAACTTTGTTCTTACAAATCCAGTCTAGATCCGAGTTACTGCTTTTTCTAAGGTGTAAAAGAGAATTAGAACGTTTGATGTCTAAAGTGAGGGCGAGCTTTTGATTCTCGCCAGACGTACTTAGGAGTGCCACTTAAGAAATCAAAAGACCTTGACTGTATACAGCCTTGACGGTACAATAACTTGTCCAAACAAGCATCATCTGTAACAGTCACTTACAACATATTTGTAAAGAGGTGTTGAAATTGTGTATTATAGTAATTTAAAATTAAATTATTATAGTCCAAGAGCCCGGGGCCGCCAGACGTTACTTATTTTGGGTGGCAAACGGAAACTTCTGGCGCCCGTTAATAGGATCAGTGTCGTGCTAGCCCCTCTTGTTCCAGGGGCGGTTCGCGGTGGTGGTTTGCGGGGGGATTTTTCCCCCCTAGTTCGAGGTCCGAGTGGACTAGCGCCGGCAGGGTCGCGAGGCAAGCTCTCGACATACCGTGGCCCTGCCTAGGTGGCGTGGATGAGGAACACCCAGGAGTTTTAGTGGGTCGAAACGTTCTGGCAATATTAATTTTAAATTTTTAATACAATTTTTTTTAATATATATAAAAATCAGCTCTCAGAATTTAAGAAAAGTGACCAATATTTTTATGTACCTCTAGCACCTGGTACCTGTGAATTGGCCGCCGGCCCAAGCTGGAAGGTATGCATACCTTCAGAGTATACCCTAACACTACTCAGTACGATACTTTTCGTTACTCAGAAAATAAGTAACGTCTGGCGGCCCCGGGCTCTTACTCTATTAAATTATAATTCCCGTATTTTAATTTTTATAACAGTTTTACTTCTACGGGGATAATAAAGATGTATGTTTCCGCTACATTTTGAATTGTTTTTGAAAAGTTTTGTTATATTTCCTAGCTGAACTCAATTTAAAGTTCAGATTTTAATCACTATTTTATCGTTCTGAAGTTTCACAAAATGTAAATGAAAGAGTAAAAATTGTATTCATAAATTTACGTTAAGTGAAAATTTTGTTCTCTGATAAATGTAAATTTTATACAACTATTTAAAGATTAGAAAAATGGCAATTGCATACAAACATATTTTTAATAAAAATTTAGGCAACAGAGTAACACTGTTCCCCAAAGTAATGCGGTTCATTTGTTTTCACTGTATTCTGTAAAAAAATGCAGGAGGTATGTATATTACAAAATATCAAATTTTGTATAGTAAGAGTTTTAAACAAAAACAACTAAAATTAAAAAAAATAAATACTTTAGTTAATTTAAAACTCGTTTCAAAACCCATTATTTATTTAATTTATAATGATCGTTTGATGCGATTGTTAGTTGTTTGATTCACAAATTGAATTGTAAAGCAAACCTTGTAACCTTGCCTTTAAGGAATCGGAATTAAATTTTATTTATGAACTTATTTAGTATGGCCAACAATGTATGGTTTGCTGTGTTACGTCAATCTAAGTTCATTAGGTATACGAGTAGTTAGCGGTCCGAGGTAAGGAGACAATGTTCTGTTTGTTCTCCCGAGATTTCTTGAGAAAATTTAAATTTTAGAATTGTGTGTGAAACGATACTTTCAATACTTTGTTTTATATACGTGTTTATTTAATAGTTTCAAATAAATACTTTTTTCGTTTCATTTCACTGTAATTGATAATTTATTTGATTATTATACATTTTCATTCATTTACTAGACTTATAAATATCTTCTTTTTTTTTTGATGACGTAGTGGAAACTCTTTTTACGAGCCGTCCAACCGGCCTTGGTGGGGCCGGAAGGGATGTGTGAGGCTCGGCCTGGGCAGGCCCCTACTCACTAAAACCACTGCGAAAGCCATCGGCCGCTATGTCGGTGTACCCCGGATCTGTCAGCGACAGGGCACACCAGCGACTGGCCGGTCCTGGCAAAAACCGGACTTACTCCCTCATAAATATCTTCTGTTTACAAAATATAATATAAATTGATTGAAAGATAATTTAGAAAGACTTCATAGAAATAAAATATTGATAAAAACTATATTGTTATTAATAAAATAATTATTATTAACAATATAGCTCACTGAACTACTTGGAGAAAATAAAAATAGAAAGACGGATGGAAATATCTATACAAATTCGTATAATCCAAATAATGACACTTTTCTTAATTAACATTACAAAGTTAAGGTTCATTAATATAATTAAAATAAATTTGTACAACCAAGATTAAAAAAATATTATGGAGAGATTGTCAGCATACATAGTACCTAAAGTATTTAATAAAATTGATATATTAAGAAAAAATGATAAAATAAGTAAACATATTTTAAAAACAAAACTTAGGAACTTGCTTCTCAATGACGATAACCTTTCGTCATCGTGAAACAAGACCGCAGTGAACTTATAATATTATAAAACATACACATAGTGTGGATTTACTTTACTTTTGTTCTCACCAATAAATTGGTGAGAACAAAAAAGAATTGTAAACCATTGTAATTACTAAGAAATAAATAAATTAAAAATAAAATAAAATTGGTAGGTCAACTAACATTTGGTTTAACATTTTACCAAAATTTAAGTTATAAAACGCATCATTAACATTATTTTTATTTGAGTAAGGAAAAACAAAACACAATTGTACTATTAAAAGCCAAATAACAAATAGTTTATTAAGTAATAAATTAAAAAAATTATTTATCTTTATTCATGTTTGTTTATCGCTTAAAGAGTGCCAATAAATCAATGTCATCGGCCTGTAGTTTGCTCAATGGTAAAAAAAAACAAAGTATGCAGACGAAAACAAATAAATTTCTACTTCTACCTGTGCAGTGTACGACATGATTCAGATCACGATTTAAAACCAATAGCAATGTGATTTTTTCACGTTATATGTAATTTTATAAATAACATACCCCTGATAGGCTGTGATCATATCGTGAGGAAACCTGGACTTAAAATTTCAAATTATAAATTTAAAATTGCCAGACCACCTGAAACATGTTAGGTGACTAATGGTAACGAAGTTATCCTTAAAATGAGAAAATAATATTTAATCAGGGGCTGAAACTTCATGAGAAAAAAAGGGAAACGGTTACTGAAAATTAAATGAATTTTTTTTTGTAATAACTTCCACACAATATTAATTATTGAACAAAATGATAATGGCTCACAACAAGTTGTTTTGTCAAAAATACTAATTACGTAATTTTTCCCCAATTTAAAATTTGTCTTAGATTTTTTTCTTTAACGAAAATTTTTTGACTTACATTAATTATTACAAATTTCCTAATCTTAAAATTCGTTACTCCAATAACAATACACAAAATATATAAAAAAAAACTAAATAACTTCCAAAATATAAAAAGTGATATTTTTTGAAAGAATGCGCAAAAAAAATTAATCAAGCTGTGTTTGAACATAAAAAACACAAAAAACAATCTGAAGTAAATTATCTGGCTTGAAATATTGCCTCTAACCCAGAATCCAGACAAAAGTACTGTTAACAACTGAGAGAACCTGAGACTATAAAACTGTGGAAATAAGCCAGCGGCTAGTGTCCCGTTGTAAACAGTCCGTATCTCATCGAGCCAGGCGGAGATCTCACTATGAAACGTTCATATACCTTAAAACGTTAAGATTAAGATAATTCTAACCCCAAACTTACTATTTGTAAATATATGTACATAACTAACTGGGCTGTTTTAAACCACGTGGGTTTAGTCGAGAAAAACGACTTGATTGAAATGATGTCTTATTATTTATACAATGCCAATGATATTGGGACTTTAAACCAAAATTTCAATAGACGTCAGAACTGATAACTAAAAAAAGACCCCAGAAGGTCATGCTGTATGCAATAGCTTATTTTCATTTTAGTGTTATTTGCGGTAACATCTGAGCTGGGTACACCACCTGTGTTTGATACAGATTTAAAAATACAAGGTCGTAAAACTCAATAGTAACCAAAAAATATATAAATCTATTGTTTTTAAACATAATATGTATTATAAATATAAAGTTTAAACTAAACAGAAGTGGCATGTACCTGTAAACTAATAAAAACATCACTACACTAATATAATAAACACAAAACGTATTACAATAATACATACACATATACTTCGTATTATTTTGTTATTAATTTTAAAGTCACAAATTATTGTCGGTTTAATATTCAGTGTGTTTCCACAATACTCTCAGTTTGTGTTTTGTAACAGCTTTGTAACACGCAGCGAGCACATAAAGTTGGTATTTTTGCTGCTTCTTCTAACTTATTGCCGGGTTTGAGATGTTTCCATTGTTTTAAATAGACCCTTTAAATTATTTAAACCCTTTAATATTAACTATAAATATAAATTAACAGAATGCATCGTTAGAGTCTGAGACTTGGAGTTTCTTTAAAACTTTAATAATTTATTCATTGTTGTTGATGATTCATGACGTATCTACATATTATTTTTATAAAGGATTTAAAATTATTTTAAATTACATTAACACCATATTTACTTTCAGTAACCAATTACTTTATTATATTATAAATGATATCTTGATAGTTATTTATATTGTAATCAATTGATAGAAACTTCTTTAAAATACAAAGATCCGTAAGGTAATCTGAATTTGGACACTATACACGTTCATTGTTCTACGTTTATGGAACCAAACGTTAACAGAGCGTCATAATGGATATGATGATTATTACTATAAGATTTGATTTTGTAAAATAAAGTACAATAATACGGCAAAAAAATATTCAATTTCAATTAAGACTGCTAAAACAATAATAAAACTTAACGACAATAAAATCGATTCGTGGACTATACAAAAATGTCTAAAATCGGAACCTTACTTGCTTATTTAACATCCAGCATTAATTACATGTTGTTTTTAGGAGTTATTTTAGGTTTTTATTAAATATCTACAGATATATTCATCCCTAAAGTTATGATAACTTTATTCCATTACATTTACCAAAAGAAGTAGTATTCTTTTTTCAATAAATAAATGTTTAGAATAAATAGTATAAGAAATTCTTATCTTGAGAAATCATTTTTATGAATAAGTGAATAATAATTGTTATCTGAAACGCTGTTTAAGAGACCACTCAATTTAATTTCATAAATGTGCTATTCGAATAATAGAAAGCAGATCGTGTTTTCCCATTACATAACTAATCACATTAAAGAGCCCATTTAGAAAAGAGCTATTGCGATTATACGACATTATGTAACCAGGACTGTAATCTCTCTTGGGTATAACTTTCTTGAGGGTACTTACAGTCTACATATTGTACGTACGTACTTATACATTCTCTTTGTTTATTTCACTATCTTAGAAGAGCGTTTTTCAAGCACTTTACATTAACAGTAAATGGAAATCCTTATAGTCAATGTCTGCAGGCTCCCGAACGGGATAATAAAGAAACATTGTGGTACTAGCATCCTCTATCTTTTCCGTGTAAGGTAAAATAACATGTTTTCCACTTTCTGATAGGGGTTTTAGGAAAATTAATAACTAAGGTAAAGTCAATATAAGACAATATATGTATTTGAAATCATGTGTTACATTTACTGCAGTTACTTAAAAATGGTTTTATCGATATAATATTAGCAATAAAATTAAATCGTCAGACACTTTCCTCTACAAATAGAAAGCAGTTACTTGGTGATATAAAAATGAAACTATGATTTTTGGTTTTATTTCATATTTTACCCAATGTTTTTGTTAGTTTACAAAAGCCGTGATCATGGGCAAACGAGATTTTTCGTCACAATTCTTTTACATATCGTCAACTTTTCTTTTTGTTTTAGTATTTCTTAGTTGATCGGTTACTCTAGCTTATGCTAAGACAAGTTAAACAAATAAGATAATATCAAAAACACAGATGAAAATAAAACAATCCTTTTTTTTGTCAGTAATGAGGGCAAAAAATGACCGTGTTTACGAAATACGTGACAGCTGCAGCATTGCTGCAGTTTTTGCAGCATTGCTGCATCGCATTGACGAAATGCTTCACAGAGGTGTGAAAGCAATAACAGTAGACTAAAAACGCTTGTTTTAAACTTATAAATGTTCACCTTACCCACACTCAGAAACTTGGGAGGCATTACGTCCCTATTTGGACCGGGTCAGGCTTCTTGAACTGTTGCCAGAGGACCAGTCACATCCTCCACGCAAATTGAAACGGAAGGTGTCCAATAAACTGAGCATTCTCAACGGACTTTGGAACAAAGTTGCCGCCAGTGAAAATTTCATAGATGTGTTTTTTTTTATTTAACTCTGAATGTTTGTATGTGTATTTTTAAAAACCTGAAGTTTCAAGTAGAGTTTCGCGGATCATTTCAGCTTATTTACAAATATTCTATATTAAGTTTGGTAGTTCATTTACTAGAAGAAATAAATATCAGCTTAAACTTTGTATACTTATAACTTGACAAAAGAAGAAACATTCAAAATACTTCAATGCTGTTTCACTTACTTTTATTATGTAAGTCTGAAAACATAATATTTATGTAAAGTTGTTAATATTTAAATATTTTTCAAATTTCTATCTTTTTGTATTAAAATATATTTTTGAAAATGTATTCATAGGGGTAGTATTGCTTATTGATTCGAGAATTGGATAATGAACTTAATAGGTACTTAACGAAGTAATGTGCGAAATACCACGCTAATTCTAATTTGCATATATTACGTAATGGATATTGAGTTCATAATTATAGACCATTTTTCGTAGTTTTTTTTTGATTTTGTACTATATGACGACAGTTATATTTGCTTTTTTCTGTTTTCAATCAAATACCAAATTACATTTCTAATTAATTTTGCTTTAGACCAAACTTAATATCTGCTGTCAATACATTTGCATATATCCTCAACACACAAAGCCAAATTAGATAGTGAAGGGGTGGTAAATAATAATTTCATGTACTTCTCGTAATGTAAAATTTGTCAAAATTCAATGTTGATTGCTTAGCCTATATCCAACTAAAATGAAGTTTACCTACCTAAACTAGAATTTGGGTAAACAAGTGTTGGACAAACAGACGGGATTAAATCAGATGGGCCTATATCGAATTTGATCGATAGGTTTTAAGTTGAATCACCATTCAAATTCACCTCTGTAAAGATTTATTACAGAGAGATACAAAGGTCGTTAATATCTCTACTAGGGAAAACGTATTTTTTATTTACATATAATTTCTCACAAATGTGTGAAACAATAAAGGATTTACTAAATTTCATTATATGATAAATAAAAGTTAATAAAGTTTCTTATTTAAATTCAATATTCATATCAAAATACATGCAGATGTTAAAATGAATTACTGTGCTTTACTAATACAAAGTTGAAGTTTCAAAAGTTATATTTTACTTTTAGTTTTAAACGTTGTTTCAGCTTCTCTGTCTGTTTAATAGAGTTCAGCTCTGGATTGCCTTTGGGATCACTGCTGCAGTCGTTGAACGCTGTTCGGACTGTCGGGACCCATGACTCGACTATTTTGTTGGCATCACGCCATAAAGTATATAAACGTATTTCAATATTAAATAGTCACCATTTTACGATCATTCCTGTTCTTTAAAAGAGTTTATTATATGTAGCATTGGATTTCAACAACAGGCAATATTGCAACCGAATATAATAATTGCAGTAAATTAAATTTGCATCTATTGATTATAATTACAATTTACATTGTTATTGTATTTCTATAAATAACTTAATCAATTAATGAGTTATCCCAGCCAGGATCCTGTCGCTGTCACCTCTCAAGAAGCAAACAGCACTGAGTGTGGCTAGGAATGGAGAATGGCCTTTTTCTCTCTTACTATACAGTTTTTCACATCTCGTCTGAATCATCATCTTCATGATCACAGTTGCTGAAAAGTAACCGAAACCGATAAATATTAGTTACATTTATATTATATTTTTTTGTATTTTTTTATTTGTGTCTTGATTATACTATTGTTCTACTTTTTGTTTCACCTTATCATAACATCGTTTTTTTTTATTGCAACAACTCCTATATATATTTTATTCTATAGTGGATTTATAAAAAATGTCTATCCTATTAGTTTTAATGTACATTTTAATCATTTATAAATACAAATTTAAGTTTTTGTAATATAAGCTGTTTGCTATAAATCAACACGTTCTGAGCTCCCGCCGACAATGACTATTACTTTACCTGTATATCATACTTAATATTTTGTGAGACTAGTTGTAAATCAAAATAGTAACAAATTCATGTTAAAACAATAAAAGTGATTAGACTATTATGAAAAGCATCTCAAATAAAAAATAAGACGAAATATGTGCACTAAAAAAGCAAAGAGATATTTATAATTTATTTTAGCACCTCAATTAAATCATCATTAGGTACCACATAACACTGACTATGTTATATTATTGTCTTCATTACATCAGTACAAACTACAGCCTTCTATTGCTTGATAAATAAAATTCTAAGTGCAAAATTTGTTTGATATTCTACAGATATCTCTATCAAATATGTAACTGGACATTTATGTAAAGATACATATGTATGAAATTTTAATTTAAAACATTTGTCTTCTTAATTCTAATATTAATTATAAACCCACACTTATTGTCTTAAAATGAAAAATATAATATAATCATATGAAGTGCAATTCATGTTCGAGGTCTTTAAGTTTAATCTCCCACTTCAAATTTTCACCTTCATCATAAAGTTTGTTCTGAATACAGACTCAAATTGCAGTTGTATTAGGGTTAAGAGTAATATACGTTTTTCACCAAACCATTTTATTCTAAATAACAGTGACTTCAGAAAGACAAAGAAAGTCATAAATAGAAACGTAGCTGAAAGAGTTGAAACTATGCGTCTCAAAATTTAATTTTTCTTATTCGAACTTAAATTAACAAAATTTCATAGTAAATTGCTACAAGAACATATTTAAATGCTTGGATTTTTCCGGAAAGGCTGGTTATTCGGATATAGATGATAAAGAATAATTATTAATTTTCAGCAATCAATCACTCAGTCAGTAGATTTTCCATACAAATACTTCATAAGTTTCATAGTAAACTGTCCCAGTCGTGACTCTTCACCGCTTCGTTTTCCTAGCTTGGCATTGAAGTCTCCCATGACAACGCTGTAGTGGGTTCTGTAGTTATGTAGGGCTCTAGAGATGTCATCATACATAATTTCCACCTCATCGTCTGAGTGTGCCGAGGTCGGGACGTACACCTGAATGACCTTCAACGAATACCGTTTGGTTATTCTGAGTATCAGGAGCGCCACCCTGGTCGACACACTCTCGATCTTCACTACATTGTGGACAAGGGACTTGTGGACGAGAAACCCGACACCACCCTGGGACTGAAGGTCGCCTTCCCGGAAATAGAGCAAGTTACCGGATTTAAGGATTATCGAGTCCTCCCCCTGTCTTCGGACTTCAGATAGTCCTAGGATACCCGTAACTTGCTCAATTCTAGGATACTCGTAACTTGCTCAATTCTTCCTCTAGTTTGACAATCTTCTAGTTTGACAATCCGTCGTTGTTTGTGGTAGCCGGATCTCTGCCGGAGATTCTTAGCACCCCTTAATTTAAAACTTTTCAAACTGACGTAAATTAATTTAAAATAATATATTAATTCATAATGATTATTTTATTTATTTATAAATCTTATGTCCATAACAAAAACAGAGACCTAAATTAAATTTGTTGTTACATAAATTGAATTTTAAAACATAATTAAATTATAGTAGGATGAAACCCATACAAAAAGGAGGAGAATGTTATAAAAATTAAAGGAAAAATAATTTACGGGCGATCGGAGGTCGGAAAGGGTATGGGGGTGGGTATTTAAGCGGAAAAAATGGGTTTTCTCGATTTCCCACAAAACTAAAAGTCCTTCTGAAAAAAGTTATATCGCAAAGTTGTAGATAATAAAAAGATCTAAAACTTGTACTAACATTTTTTCACATAGCCTCAAAATTTAAGTGAAAAATTCGAAAAACCAAGTAAGAAGAATAGTGACCTTAAATTAGAACAGCAACTTCACTGCGATTTTTGAGTAACTAAGTCGTCACCTGGTCACCACTATCCGCATAAAAAGCTTTGACAATTTGGGAACTTCAAAAAGATAGAAAAACTCTACTAAACTAGATAGAAAAATAAAAACCCATATAGCGGTCAGTGGCAAATATTTATGCTTATACTAATTATAAAGTAATCATATTCAATAAGTTTAAATTTTTCATTTTATTTTTTAATTGGATTTTATTCGACCCAGTTTCAGAGTTTATATATAACCTTCTCAATTGAGTTAGAATTCCAGAAGATATTATTATATTTTCCTTACTTCAAGCTGTACAGATGATAAAAGGGAATGTGAGTACCTATAATATACAGGATGACTGGTGAATTACTATCAATATTTAAGGAGAATACTCGGTACATGATTCTCATTCGAATTATGTAAAAAAATAGGTACTTAATTTTTGACCAAATTTCCGTATAAATAAATAAAGTGTGGAGACGTTCCAAGTGTTCCAAGTGTGGACGCGTGCGGTGGCGTGCTGATACAACACCACGCCGCCGCACGTGTGTGTGTGTGTGTATACCTAATCTGTAGGGTGTTCACACGATGCGTAATTAATTGCACAACTTTTGGTTAACTTTACTTAGAAGTTTATTAATATTTATGTTATATTAATTTGTATTTTGTCATATATGATCGTCAAATATCACGTCCTCAAATATCGATAGTAATTCACCAGTCACCCTGTATATAGGTATAATAATATGTTATAAGATTAAAAGTATTTTTATTTATTTTAAAAAAACATTTAAATTCATTCAATAACATAAATTAAAAGTATTTTTGTCGGCACAGCAATAAATAAATTTTCAGCTACAATGCTTTTTTCTTTAAAACTAACAGGTGCACACAAAGTAAGAAGTTATGCTTGAAATATTATGTTTTTTTGGTGCGTTTTTTTCATATTTTCTGTTAATATAATTGTTTTAATTGTATAAGTACGATAGTATAAGTGGTGCACACAGTAAATAAAGTAAGCGGCAGTGTGATGTCAACGTTGAAGAGACGCCAGATGGAAAACACAAATGGATTAAATCTGAGGAACGTCAGAGCATCTAAAATTTTATTACGTGAAAATTCACCTGTAAATATAAAAATATGTTTAATATTTATTTAAATTTCGTATCCATTTAAAAAATTATTGAATATTTTTCAGAATTTTTACCAGAACAAACAAGAAGTTGTTTCTTCAAATGTGTTTCTATTTCTGTAATCTCACATCTAATCAATTCTGCAAACAACGATGGTGCCAAGGGCAGGATAATATTTGATATAGTATCAATCAAAAATGGACTGTAAATCTGAAAAAACATGTTAATATTACTAACTAATAATTTTAATGCTGTTGGTAATTAATTTTAAATAAGACAGTTTTTGTAACAGTTATTGTTACAGTTAGGTAAAGGAATATCTATTGAATTAATATTTTAGGTTGAATTTATTTGTGTAGACATACCCTTATGGTGAAAAAATCTATCACAATGTAGTAAATTTGAAACAAATAAAACGGCAAGATGGCGATTATCTGGGGAAAGAGAAATTAGGTTTTTTAATATTAAGTTTACAATACTTATTATCTTATTAATGTATATATGTAAATGCGGAAAGAATAATATGATTAAAAATGTAAGTAATGACATTATAGGGTTCTTTATATAAAAAAAAACTATTCACTATAAATTTCGATGCCGCTCCTATAAATCTGGTATTTTCCAATAATTCTCTGTATATGAATAGATATTCTTGAACTTTTAAAATTTCCAATTTATTTTTCTCTTCTCCTTTATGCAAGCTAAAATCTATATTCTTCACCATTGTCTGTCTCAGTGTTCGCATACGATTCCATAACAATTCAAACATTATAGCTCGATTAAAAAATGACAAGTTTGTAGCGAAAACCAATACCGAACCAATTAATAATTCATCTATATTAAAGTACCCAAACTCTAATAACAAAATTACAAATCTAACAGTTTGAGCTGTTACTACTCCAACAAATAAATAAAAATAAATAAAAGACACAAATTTCTTCATGTTCCCATCTACTAATAAGACGGATCCAATTTTATTCAAACTGGAGTAATATTTTGAAATATTTTCGCCATCACTAGTTAGTGATACGACACCGTTAGTAGTATACAAAATTAAATTAATCAAAATAATTTTGTTGTAATGACTTTCTGTATATTTAAGGTAAAATAAATTAATCTTGTAAATAACAAATAAAATAGCACAAATGCAGTAAAATTTTGCTGCAATTATAATAAATTTATTATCACTGAATTTTGAGTAAAAACCAAAAAACAATCTAATTTTCATTATTATATTAATAGGCAAATTTAATTGAGTTTTTGGTATAATATTCATGATAATATTTTACACGATGTCGTCTTATCACGTTTCTCTTACTTTGTGTTTTGTAAATGTTAGGAGCAATATGTAAATAGACTTTTCTCTTTAATTAGAATTAATGTTATATTCCATTATCCTCGAAAGTAACTATACTTTAGCTAATGTATAAAAAAATTAATCTATTTTCCTAAATTAGTTCAGAGATATTTTAATATTGATAACTGTAAAAAAAATTAAATTATAGTCTATTTTAGTACTAATCGGATACAAAAATCTCCTACGGCTATGGCTTTTAAAAACGGCTGGTCTGTATTCAAAATGCCCGACTATATTGGACAAATTGATTAAAAAAGCATTTTCTCGGCTATTATGAATAATTCCCACCCTATCTTTGGCAATTAGTGAAATTGGTAAACTGTAGTATTTTTGTTTATTAAATGAAATTAGACCTACAAAATTTAAATGATAAGTTAAAAAAAATAAACAAATGTACGTAGTAGTTAAAAAATAAACAGTTAAAATATAGTTATAACATTACTTGTCTACCTCTATTTTGATAAAAATACTACTTTTCTTCTTCTTCTACCTGGCAATTTCCCAGCTTTAGCCAGGATCTGCCTTACAAGTTGTGAATAGTTTTGGCTATTTTTTTTACGACCGACCGTCTGCCTGACATCAACCCTCTTTGGGAACCCTCTTTTAATCAGTGATGTCTAAATACTCTTAGAAAGTACATATGATTCGGAAAAATCACATTGGCAACGAGACGGGAGCCCTTTAACCACTAGGCCACCACTGACTTAAAATACTGCTACTTTATATAACTATAAAAAATAGGTAAAAAACTGTTTTAAGTTAAACGGTTTTACGTGAAACATACATTGCAATGATTAATGTAAGTGTACTAAAAACCAAAAAATAATAAAATAGATACAGTCATGGGCATAGACTAAAATAAAAGCGTGGGGCACGTCAATTGTCTATAAATTATCGACTTAATGTGCGATAGAAAAAACGTTCAATTCGTCGTTACTCAGTTGGCCCGCAGAAGGTAAGGAAATTACTTGCTATTTTCGTGCTCATGGAAATTACAACTGCCTAATTATAGTGTAACATTTTGTAGCGGCCGCCATCTTGGATTTCAATTTTTTATAGTACATTGTATTTTACTAGTTGAGCACTTTCAATTGATACCCATATTGATGGGATTGGTAAAACATAAATTATCCGCCATTTTGTAGCGGCGGCCATCTTGAATTTATAATGATAATGAATAAACATAATTGTATTGTCATCAAAATCCAAAGTGTATACAAAATTTCAGATTAATTTCAGATTTCAGGTTAACAGGAAGAGGGTGAAATTTGATTTACTAAATTTGACCCAAGAAAAATGATAAAAGAATAAAACAAACAGGGTGAGCTAAATAAAACCGTTTAAAAATACTACTTTTGTGTGTGGGAAAATCATCAAATGACCGCTCATGGCGCACGCGGTGAGCAACGCGTCGTACGATCGGGTCTGGTTCTGGTAGTCCCAAAACCCAGCTGGAGATCGTCTTGCGATCCCCAACGCCCGGAGCATATCCTGCAGCGGCTGAGGCGTGAGGAGAATTGTTCCTTTATGCTCTCCGTATCCTCCTTAGCGAGCATGACTGCTTCACAGAACGAGGAGACGGCTACCCAGTACCTCTCGCGACACATCATGGCCGATAGCTTTCCTGAGAACTCGGCGATGCTCAGCCCATCGTCACAGTGTGGTCCAACGTGTTCTCTGGGTGGTTGTCACAATGAAGACACCCGGGCGTTTCCTCCTTTTGAATGCGAAACAGGTACGTCTCAACACTTACATGACAGACACTCACATCTCGTCTGCCCGTGATCACTGTTGCTGTAAAGTAGCCGAAACGTCGGGAGTATGTAATTTATAGTCAAAAATAAAAAAAGCGTATTAAATCCGAAAATATTAGTTTCATTTAAACTTATTAAATTTAAAAATTATTTATTTTTCCAAGAAGAGCTTTAGTGACATTTGGCATTGTAAAGAATGTTTGATTTTTCCATCACTCAGGTATTATAAACTCATTCTGGAGTACAATAGGATTTTAATACCGACAAAATTCTGGGTATTATTAGTATTGGGCGGTCCTTATAAATAATGATCAGTTAATCACGATATCAATAACATATTTGTATGTATAAATATTAATCATGAAATATTTTTTTGGTGGCCCAAACTAGTTTAAAATCGCCCAATTAGTTAAAAATAATATAACAAATGCTCTTGAAACCTTTGTGTAGGTATATGTCATCAGCCTATCAGAAGCCCACAGCTGAGCAATGGCCTCTTTCTCACATGGAGAAGGTTTGAACATTAATTAATCACCACGCTTGCTCAAGACGGGTTGGTGATTTCAAACTTATAATTGTGAAGTTATAAGTCCAGGTTTCCTCACGATGTTTTCCTTCACCGTATGTCAGTGATGCCTAAATACTCTCAGAAAGTACATATGACTCCGAAAAATCACATTGGTTTGAACCCACGCCCTCGGCAACGAGAGGCAGGCCCCTTAACCACTAGGCCACCATTGACTGTAGATTTTAATTGTATTTTTTAATATATCTTTAATGAAGATGTAGAGTCACTGAGTTCCGAATAAGGAAAGTAGGCTACGTTTATTTTTATTCTATTTTTATGGAAACACATAAATGAAAAATCTATGATTTTAAGTAAGAACCACGATTTTAATAGAAGTTTATCTAAACTGGTGTACTCCCCCACTCTCAATTGGCCACCCACCACTCTCGGTGACGCTGTCAAAGCCATTATGGCTTACATCTACTGTCAAGTCGAAACTAAAACAAAAAGACATGAAACAATAAATAGTACATTAAAAATGTTAATAGTATAAAAGTCAATCCTGTGCGTTTCAATTGTGATGAGTGACTGAGAATAATAACATAATTGAACGACCTAATTATACTTAAGATGGTGTTAAATTATTATTATTTTAATTATATTCTAAATTTATTACATTATTTCTAGACAATATTTTTCATATATGAAAAATCATTACCCTCAAAATAAGAAACAAAATTTATAAATATTCATATGATAGATAAACCGAAAAATAAGTAACTTTTTATATGCAATTTAAAAGTATTTATTTGGATATTAAAATTGTTACGACATGAAATTAATTGGAAATTATGTCTCAGTAGCTTTTAATTGAAATTTCTATAGTCAAATAAATTAACAAAATAAATTTAATTACGGTCATATGGAATCCAGCTCTATTGAAATTAATGATAAACACAAGTTTATTGTCTTCTATAACATATTTTTCTACGTCTTTGGATACGGAGCTATGGCTTGAATGTATTAAAAATACCCCAAGTAAATCGTTAATTTGTAGTGTTTTTTCAATTAGGTATTTATATATGTAGTAATATATGGAGGGCAATCACTCGATATGCGTTGTATTGATTTTTATATAAATATTTTTCTGTTTTGTTCAGACTTTAAACCTATGAAATTACTAAGAAAATTATAATAAAAAGGAAAATATATAAATTAAATGGTTTTTTATGAGAAAGGTGGCAATCAAACTACGGCTTACTCGATTGGAAGTAATCACCGCCGCTCATGGACATCTGCAACTTAAGAGATGTTGCGTATGCATTACAGACCTCCATTGTAGAGGATGGAAGAATAGGTAGGAATAGGGAGAGACCATAAAAGTGTGGGAACAGGAAAGGGTAATCGGCTCTCTTAGTCATCGTACGAAACGCAACCAGTGAAGACTAGTTCACTCCGATCTTCTGTGAGAGGGAGGTACTTCCCAGGTCGAGTCAGTCCATGTCCGAGATGTAGTATCTAAGCTGTGTGTGATGAAAAATTCTAGTCTAGAATTAAAACTTGTCTTAAGAGGCTTCAAAATGTCCAAAAAAAGATGTTCGAATTTTTATTAATGACGCAATATTTTATTTTTTATATGAGAATAATAAAATTAAATATTAATCTTGTATATTTCATATGATTTTTATAATAAATTTCATTATGAATAGTATTAAGATGTTTGAAAACAGTGTGTAATGTTACAATACATTACGATATAAAGGTTTTAATAAGTAAGTTTTGATGAGAGTATACGTAAGAGTTAAATTCTCTGAATCTATAGGGATCAATAATTGCTGCAACTGAAAACAAGTAAAAAATGTAGCATAAAGTCTCTCTGTATGATAATTAAAATTTTCCAGAAAGCTCATTAACTTAAGAGTACAATTTTATATCACCAACGGTATTAAATAAAAAACTCTTATCTTTTTAGGTTATAACAAATATCTGAATCACACAATGTAGGAGTTATATTTAGAGTTATCATGAACTTCAACATATAATAGGCACTTATTTAAATTGTTAATAACAGAAATGTATTCTGTTTTATCATATTATGTATATCAAACTTGATATAAGAAATGATTGTAGGTATGTAAAAAATAATTATAAAACTACCTGAATATAGATTGAAAACCTTTAAAGCTACAGATTAAATTTGTGAACATATATATCGGATTTATTATACATTCATTATTTTTACAAAGAGACGCGTCAGTCTCATTGACGTTACAAATGTCACTTCCTTCAGCACGTTCCATATTAATGTAAAACTAAACTTCAATTCTTCTGAATGTCCTTATATTTCTTGAAGGTTTTAGATTCTTTAATGGTCCGTCGTCACTGAACTCTGAATTCTCAATTCTGAATTCTGCCGTCGTGAGTCCAGACGTCATATTTATACCATGATTTAAACATATTTCTATTCTTCTTTTAAGCAACCTTTGATTTCGTTTTACTTTTAGCAATAATCATAAATACTAATGAGGTTTAATAAGAATTGATGACAGTCTCAAAGACGCATCCGTTATTAAAGCTGGTAGCGCCGATATGTATAATGTATATACTGTAGATACATAACTACAATTCCAACTCTAGGTTCTAAAATGTGTCATCAAATTGATATCTTCCGATTAAAAATAAGATTAAATAATCAATTAAGTAATTCTCGACTAATTTTTCTAAAACTGTAAAATCTTGGTTGTAGTTTAATTCACCCACGAATTAACATTAATAATTATATTTTTTTAGAGCTTTACCTGATCGAAAACAGATTTGGAAGTGAGGCTCAAAAGGGGTCATCCATAAAATACGTCACACTAATTTCATGAGTTTTTGAGCCCTCCCCCGTCCTTGTCACAGGTGGTCACATTTCTGAGACCCCCCCCTCCCTAGTGTGACGTCACATGTTTTGCAATTTAACATCGAAAAATTATTAAATTAAAACAGCAGTTCCGAAATTAGTTTTATTTCCATTTAAAATAAGTACTTTTTTAAGAAATCAACATAGTATCAAATATTTGAAATAATAAATAAACTAATGAATATATACAGGATGACTGGTGAATTACTATCGATACTTGAGGACGTGATATTTGACGATTATATATGACAAAATAAAAATTAATATAACATAAATATTAATAAACTTCTAAGAAAAGTTAACCAAAAGTTATGTAATTCATTACGCATCGTGTGAACAGTCTACAGATTAGGTATACCTACACACACACACACGCGCGTTTGGCGGCGTGGTGTTGTATCAGCACGCCGCTAGCACGCGTCCACACTTGGAACACTTGGAACGTGTCCTCACTTTATTTATTTATACGGAAATTTAGTCAAAAATTAAGTACCTTTTTTTTACATAATTCGAATGAGAATCATGTACCGAGTATGCTCCTTAAATATTGATAGTAATTCATGTGATGACGCTCTCAGTTTTAAAGATTTTAATTAATATTTCAAATTACGCGATTAGTAGCTCTAGATTTTGAAATGTGATGTCACGAAACTTAGGACCCCTCCCACCCCTTGTCACACCATGTCACACTTTGTCGACCCCCTCCCACCCCCTTTACGTGTGACGTACTTTATGGATGGCCCCAAAAGTTTAGGAAGCGATATCCTCCATAATGTGAGGAGATATCTTATTACAATAAATATTCAATTTTGGAATTATTTTGGATCACAAGCACACATACTTCTTAAACTCATGTGGCTAAGATAATTAACATTTAAGAGAAATTATAATATTTTTTAACAAACGAATTGATAGGATCTAAGAACAAAGGAATTCAGTAAAAGTCAATGACCCGAAATAGAGTTTAATTTTGTTCTATTGCAAAGAATCAATAGTATCAAAATGACATACCTATAGTATCTACAAATTGAAAACACATCTTTGTCACCAAGCAAATTTAAAAAAATAATTATGGTTTCAAATCTGTATTGAGATTCTGTAAATTTTATCACCGAACAATATGTGAAGATTATATTACTTATTTTGATAAATATATAAATAATAAAAAGAACTAATAATATGTACTGTTATTTCATTTCTAATTAAGGCTAAAATATTATTCAAAAGCTATGCCTACCATTTATAGAATACACGGTGGAAAAAACAACCAGTTCACAACTCTTAAAGAGTTACCATGAACATTTTACATGAAAATCAGTCTTAATTGTATATTAGATACATAATAGGAGGAGGAGGAAAATTATTAAACTTTTTTTTGAGCTTGTAAGTTATATATGTTACTTATGTAAATTTTATTAGAAGAAAAAACGGGCTTGTCTAGGTTTTCTTACTCTGAAGTTTAAAAAAATAAAATACTTTATTCGTCTCACGCTACTCAAATTCCATAACGGAAAACAATTTGTAGGTAATTGGGATTTTGAAAAAAAAAGTATTGGTTTTTTTTATGTATTTTAAAACTTTATTATTAATTATATTGATTTTTATACGGCTGGCTATTAATTTTCAGCAATCAATCACTCAATTAGTTAATTAAAAAAATACTATTTAAAGGAGTAGAAACTGGGTTTTTAAACTTTAATCAACAATTATTACTAATACATGGTATTGTCCAAAGAGACATCTAACGAATTACTACAGTATTTCATGTACACGGGTGTGTCGTATTTTATACAAACAATATAATACATCTATCTAATTTTCTGCTTGGCCAAGAGATGGCAGCATAGGTCGATATAAAGAAAATACACTTTTCACAATGAACCTCTTTTAGTTTCTAGTTTGGAATTTCCTAACTAAATGGCACGGTTGAATAAGATAAAATGTAACTTGTATATTTTTTATTTTTATGCTTTTTAGAATAAGCCAGCTGAAGTGGCAGTGGGCTGGTCACATCTGCAGAAGGACCGACGCACGGTGGAGCAAGCGTGTCCTTGAGTGGAGACCGCGTCTCGGCAAACGTAGAGTAGGACGTTCCCCAGCTAGGTGGACCGATTTCCTTCCGTCCTTTTTGGCTTTATACTTTAAGACAAATTTTAATAATAATTGTCACTTTCTTTTAGCAATCCCAGGGAAAGAATACTCATTATTCATCTGATGAGAACGCCTTGCTTTAGTTCACCATCATATTTTGACTGAAAAGTAGGTAGATCAAGCTAAATACAATCTGCTCCGTGTATTCTATCAAGTTCAATTACATAACAGAGAAACTTAACAATTTCTTTTTTTTATTTAACAATAAATAATGCTTATCTCTGAAAATCAGGGGTTTAGGTAAAACAAAAGTCAAAAGTAATGAAAATAGTTATTTATGACATAATGAAAATATTAATTTCTTATGGAACTCTAAGTAAAATTGGAAGGTTATTGTTGAATGGAACTTATAGTTACAAACAATGTAATAGATGAGCGTTGTAAACAGTTGTCAAGCAGATCTTGAAGCCTTTAAGCTATCAGAATGAAATTTTATTTATTCATTTAGTATGGCCATCAATGCATGGTTTGCTATGTGACTTCATTTGAAGTTCAATATACCTAGTTGATGGCCCAATGTAAAAGAAGCAATATTCGTTTTGCTGTCCCGAGATATGTTGAGAAGAATTAAATATTAAAATTGTGTGTGATACGCTCTTTATTCGAACTTTTTATTAATGTTAGTGTGACCGTTTCAAAAAGATTGATTTTTTGTTATTTTTGAACTCCATTACATTTTATGGTCATTATATTTTAATATTTCACTTTAATTCATAATGTAAGTTGGTTATTGCACATTTTTGTTCATTTGTTACCCTTGTCTTCTGTTTATGAAATAAATTTTTAGCTTCTTGACAAAATATTAAATAATAAAATCGAAAAATAATTTCAGAAGGAACACTTCATAGAAATTAAACATTATAAAAACTCGTGTTATAGTACAAGTGACAATGTAATATGAAAGTCGCTATAAATACTGCGGAGCCCGTTTTATATCCCGCATAAGTTATGTTGTGATTCCTCAAATTATTTATTACGATGCCTAGTTCCGGGCTGCTATGTATAGGTATAATAATAATGCTATATATAGGTATAATATAAGTATAATAATACTTAAATCAAATGGAGACATGTATGGTTTCCATTATACCCTATGAATACCTTAATATTTAAGTATTTGTTAATATAGGGTGAGGCACTTTGCATGTTCGAGAGACAGATTACAGATTTGTATCCAAATAACATTTTAAATAAAAACAAAAATTATATATTATAAGCAAGCAAAGCAAGTATATAGGAATATAGTTTGATCTGCGGTCAAATATTTTATGGAAATATAGCTTACAAACTCAGTTAATATGTTAATATAATAAATAACATGGATCATTAACGATAGGAGCTTTAAACATTTTTTAATTAAAGATATTGACATTAATAAAATATTTTTAATTAATCAGAGAATTTACATAATATATGCTGTCGGCACTCCCGGCGTCGGGACGTGACGACCCCATCGCCCCCTGGTGTATTCCGGTGCAATCAGTCACGGGGGGGTACAGCCCTGACAGTCAGACGGTCACGGATCATGCAGGAGGCCGTCCGTGGCTGTGTTGGGGGGCAGGGGATACTCGGGTCTCTCCGGAGGCCTGGCTTGTGGTCGGACGGTTTCCTCTCTGTCCGTGGGTGGTGGGAGACTGGCCGCGTGGGCTTGGGTGGGAGGGGTAAGGAGCTAACCCTCTCGCGATTAAGCAAGCCCGTGCGTGCGTCATTGTCTTCTTTCTTCAGTTTCAACAGAATGTGATGAGTGTACAGTCTCAAATGCTGATGCTGCTAAATAAAATATATTTTTTTAATACAAATAAATATATTAAAAGAAAAGTTAAATGAACAATCTTAAAATTGAATGATAACATATTGTCTTGATTGTATCTTCCTTCCTCGTTTCTTTTAGAGTTTCTGATTGAATGTAAATAGACTTGTAATTTTTACTGAATTAAACACTGAGATTCTTATATTACATAAAAAAATATAAACAACTTTTTTGGTTTGTAGTTATCCAGTGAAATTATAATCTCTGCATATTTAGAACACTTTGTTTTTGTTTTATCTATGTTAAGAAGTGACACAAGTAGTTATTTTACGATACTGTTTGTAGGTACTTTCTTTTATTTAGATAAAAAAGGTCATTAAGACTGCACATTATAAATCTATCAAACCACATGTAAGTATATAAAAATGTTAAGATGACTTGTATACCTATTTAATTATATTCAATTAAATCTAATTTTTGTTGTTTTTAATTTTTAATTATGAGCACCAATTTCTAAAGTTAAATAATAATAATATAAAATATTATCTATAGTTATGAAATACAATTGATTATTTATAGTTTTTTTATATTAGATACTTACTTAAGTATAGAGTTGGTACAGCATTTTGAGTGAGTCGTTTACTTGATGAACGGTAAAACTGTTCAAAATGACGATCACATCTTCTTGTATTAATATAAATGTAAGAATCTTCCTTTTGTTTCATGTCTTCATTACAAATATTTTTCCATTGAATGAATTTCTCCAAATTTAGGTATTCAGGTTTAGGAAATTAATGAAAAGGACCTGAAATGTTTTTATTAGAAGTCAATAAACTGTTACGGCTGAAATTGATGTAACAAGAGTAGTAATTGATTGTATATACATATGACAAATAATATTTAGTCGCACACCGAAAATAACACTTAATAGCCGATTTTGGTGGCATTTTTTCAACTTATCGATAATCTAAATTCTTAGTTTGCAATCAAAATCCAAATAAGAAAACCCGGGTTGTTTGTAGTCGCAGAAAACAAAGTCCAATTGAGAAAAGCCGGGGTCAATGGTCAAAAGCGTGGAAATAGGAGTCAATGATATATTAAGCCGGGTCAAATGTTTGAAAAAGAATGTACAGCACAAGAACAACAATAAACAACGGCAAATGAATGTATAATATAGTGTATAAATAAATATAGTGTTTGTCTATAAAACAACTGAAATAATTTAAAATTTGATTTAAATGTCAAATAGGCATGTTGATATTTTTTTTTGGTTATGTTCGTTCCTTTCAGAACAGGCAAAGAGAACAAAGCCCATACAGCCATGTCTTTTGTATTTTATATTTTAATAATTTTTAATTGAATTAATCTCATTTTTTATTCTTGACTCAAGTTTTGATATCAGGCCTTAGCCATGTCTACTTTTAACTTTCTTCTTAAATCTTTTTTTTTAATTTTAATACCGAAGCCATGTCTTCTTTTAAGTAATTTCTTGAAACATTTTTTAATTATAAGGCCGCAACCATATCTTAATTTAATTTTTTTTTCTTGTCAATTTCTTGTTTTTTTTACATTCTATCTTTTTTCAATGTCAAGTCCTTGTAATGTCATTTTTAAATTTTAATACAATTTCTGAAAATTCTGAAAATAGCTGAAAATAGTCTGCTTGCTCATTACCATGCACACCAATGTGGGCTGGTTTCCAGGATAGGACTGTTTGCTTGTTTTGAGACAGCAGGTGATACAACTCTCTTATTTTATATATAATATAGTTAGTTTTTGAATTTAATTTAATTAATAAACTTAAACTATAATTTAGTATAATCCACTTTGGATGAGTCTGTGTTTGAATGTGCTCAGCGGAGTATACGCTTGTGAGTGGATTCAGTCTATGGCCGAATCCACTTTTGATCTGACTATCATAGACAGCTATAGAGACTGCTTCATTGTTCCTAGACCCATCTGTATATATCTGATGATATCCCTGCCACCTATCAAGTTCCCTATAAATGTCTTCCTTATACTTTAGAAGACTCTTGACTACAATTTTAATCTGAATAAATTTTGATTCATATAACCCAGAGTAATGAGGTCATACCATGCTAGAAAATATATTGTGTTTATTAAAAATTTGTTCTGTTTCAGAAAAACTGTGAAACACATATGAATTAATATTGGCAGTCCTGTTAATAGTGTCCTGCAGTTTAACAAGAAGTGGATGGTTACTAATGGAGAGCTACCTTGCAAAAAATTTTGATTGTAAGTATTTAAACCTAAGTGCTAATGGAGGTATATTACATTCCACCTGCATTGGCACTATCGGAGTAGTTTGCATGGCACCCATTATAATACGCAAACATTTATTTTGTATCTTTTCTAATTTGTCTACTATAGTTCTAACCCCTGTAAAACAAAAAAAAGCATATTCAAAATGACTCCTTATTAATGATTTATACAATGTTAATAGAATCCTTGGATCAGCACCCCAATATGTGCTTGTTAAATATTTTAAAACATTACAAGCATTTAAAGCTTGAGATTTTAGAGTTTCAGGATACTTATTCCATCTAGAAATGTTTGTAAAAATAACACCTAAAGTCTTTACAGAGCTCTCTACTGTCATAACATTATTATTAAACAGAATATTTATATTCCTATTTCTAATTCCATTTTTTGAAAAGACAACAACTTTACTTTCTTCATTGCTGACCTCCAGCCCAAGGCTATCAAAATAGTTTTTTAGTCTTTGGAGAGCAACATTGATGACTGATTGCACTCCTAAAAAAATTGTATCAGAGCAATAAACAACTAAATCATCTGCAAACTGCAGATTAGAAACTTCACACCCCTGAGTTGAATTTAGCTAATGTATGAATAGGATAAAAAGCAGTGAGCTCAATACACCCTTACAAGAATATCTTGGACCAAATAACTAATTGTTAACCTTAACAAACACTTTTCTGTAGTTCAAAAAATTGAAAATCCAATTTACAACTTTCCAGGTACCTGTAGTAATAATAATATTGAGGATAATTTGTTGAGATCTACATTATTGAAAGCCCCTACAATGTCAAGAAAAACACCACCTAGTACTTTATTCTCGGAACGAGCATCGTGGATATCCAGACAGAAATGATGTAGACTCTCACAAGCAGAACGGCCACAACGAAAGCCAAACTGATTGTAAGGTAAAAGATTATTACTTTCTATGTGAAAAATTAATCTCTGTTTTATTTGTTCAAAAATGTTTCCAACACATGAACCCAGTGTAATAGAATGATAAGAATCAGCCAAATTAAAGTCTTTGCCAGGTTTTAATATTGGTACCAAACAGTCAGTTTTCAAATCCTATGGGGTGATAGAAGACGACCATAAACTATTAAATTTTTTAAAAAAATAGTGTTTGAACATTTAAAAGTTTAAACATTTTGTAGGAAAGCCAATCCAGGCCACATGAAGAATCTTTTCTTGAGGCTAAAGTACATTTTAACTCTTGCGTAGTAAAACAACCGATCATGGATGAATTATCACTATTTACTCCAAGAACATTATCTATACTTAGGGGCTGTCCATTAATCACGTGAGGCTTGAAAGGGGGGGGGGAGGGGTTTGATAAAAATCACGAAAATAACACAAGGGGGAGGGGGGTGTAGTAAGATATCACGTGTATTTATTTTTTCGTCTAACGCGCCTTTTTTAAACAAATATTAATTTATTATGGTCCTTAATTTCAGAATAAAATAAGATTATAGTTTATACCTGTATTGAAATTAAGATAATATTCAGAAAATTTTAACATTCGTTGTAGGTACTAAAAATACACGTGATGTTGAGAAGGGGAAGGGGGGGGGGTGGTCTTAAACCTCACTACGTATCACCAATGGGGGCGGGGGGTTAAAAAATGCTAAAAATAGATCACGTGATTAATGGACAACCCCTTATCTGTTGTGAAACAGTATCTGGTGTGTATTTATATAAAAATGTTTGAACCCAATTGAGGTCAGAAAATAAGTTAGAACTCGGAAAGCTTTTTTTTAAATTTACTTATTTTAGTCCAAATGCGATTTATAGATGTCAAACGATTTATTGATGGGCAGAATTCAGACCAACTTTTACAACGTTCTTCTTTTAAAGTGCGTTTTTTAAAGGCTTGTGCGCGTTTGAAATTAATGTAATTTTTACTATTAAGACTAGTTTTGAAATTAATGTAGGCGTTCTTGCAGTCTTCTACTACTTTTGAACATTTATCATTCCACCAAGGTACTTGACACCTTTTTCTAGGATGGTTTTTATTACTATCAGTTGTGTTATGGTTTAAGCGAGGCCCGGAGAATTTGATTGCCAATAGAATAATTGCACAAAACTTTCTGTATGAGTCAAGGAGATCACTATTGTCAACTTTAAAGTTCATTAACATTTTATTAACAATTTATTCATACCTATCCCAATTTACTAATTTCAGATTGCTGTGAAAAGGAATGTTGTTCAAGGAAATAGAGGGCTCAAGTTGATCTCTTACGAGAGTAAATTTTGTGATAGTTGGCAGATGATAACTGCCTAAAGAGTCCTGATGAACTTGCCAGTCACAAGAAAGAAATAAAGAAGAAGACACCAAAGTTAAATCTAGACTGTTTGGCTTCCAAATATGAGAGCCATTAGTTGTTGGTTGACCATTATTTAAAAGTATTAAGTCATGGTCATACATGGATTCCATAATAGCTCTGCCTCGAGAATCTATGCGACTGCAACCGGAAAAAGTATGATGGGCGTTAGAATCAATTACTATTAATACAAACAATTACTACATTTTGTAACGAATCATCATTAAAAGTATCTAGTTTAGAGAAATGTATACCTTTTTTAATTAATATTGCTAAGCCATTATGATCATTACTGCAGTCATTGCTAATAATGGTATAACCACGTCAATTAAATTGAATGCTAGGCTTGAGCCAAGTTTCTGAAATAAGAGCCACATGTAAGTATATTATTTTAGTATAAAAAATTTTGAAACTCAAGTCTGTTACTTAACAGATTTTGAGCGTTCCACTGTACAATATTTAAGATTTGGTGGTTGAATGTGACGTTTTGCTTTTTTTATCCTGGATGGTTTCTTTAATAGCTGAGCTAATAAATTGTGAACTAATACTTATATTTTGAGTTTTATTTAAAGTTATAACTTTTACTATAGATTCTATTAATAGAGCCATTGCTTCAGAATTTGATAGTATTGTTTGGATTACTTCTTGGGTATTTAATTTTTTATTAAGGGAGGGAAAATTTAATGAATTTTTAACGTGTCAGCATATGACTTGGGTTTACTGTTTGCGATTTTCTTTTGCCTTATAGGGCACTGGCTAGAGATGGCAATGTGATTGCCATTACAATTAATGCACTTTGCTTTTTCAATGTTAACCTTTCATTCTTTGAAAGAATGCCACTCTGTGCATATGGAGCATCGCGGTGAATTTTTACAAAATTTAGCTAGATGATCATAGCGTAAACATTTAAAACACTGTTTTATAGATGGGACATATGTGGAGACAGGCAGGCGCCACATCTTAATGTGAACATAGTCCGGCAGTGACGTAGCAGACGCAAAAGTTATTACTACGCTCTGAGTAGGTTGCAGTGTGAAGGTGTTATTTTCTCCTTTTACTTTACGCATTATGCGTCGGACAGAAATGACTTTTTTTGTTGTTGATATTGCTTTATATATTTTGTGATTGGATAGATGAGTGGGCAAGGAAGAGATAACTCCCGATAGTTCGGTGGCCCCTGCTGGTATTGAAGGTTTAAGTCGTTGTTCCTTTAGATATGTTGTTTTTCCAAAAAAGCTTTTTGTATCGCCCTTTAATCAAGAAATATCTGTTACGTTTTTTATTTACATTTTTGGAGTTAATACCTATTAAAGCCATAAATCTCCGTGTTTTGAAGTGCGACAGAATGATTGACATATTAGTTAGTTGTCAAATCTAATGTCAAAAAATAAAGTTTGTATCAACAACTATGTACTAATAAATTAATTGTAATATAAATAAAAAACACAATTATACTGTGTAAGTAAGAAAATAAATTTTTGATTTCCTTTCACGAGGACAACGCCATAAAATACCTACTAAGTTAATTTTGCATTAAAAAATCCATAAGGGAACTTGTAAAAGAAAAATTAGATTTTAGGTGAATTGTTTATAACATATTTCGTTCCTAGTCACGCGCCTTTTGAACCCTTGGAACATTTTCTAAATTAACCTGGGAGTTTTAAAATGAAATCCCATGAAAAAAGTACTGGAAATTCTAGACGCTATAGAAAAATGTAAAACCTTATATGTATATTAATCTTTACATTTATTTTAAATAAAGTTATTGAATATTTTGATGAAGAATGTATTATTTGAATAATAATTTATAAAGACAATTTTAAGTTTAGTAATATAATGTGTTTGATATAAACCAACACATTGTGAGCTCCCACCGACAACAGCTATTACTTTACCTGTATATCATACTTAGCATTTTGTGAAAGAAAATATAAAAAAGTTGTAAAGAAAATAAAAACGAATCCATGTTTAATAAAAAAAAAATAAAGGCATCGCTATTAAATATATAACTGGACATTTATTTAAAGATCTGTATGAAATTATAATTTTTTATTTAAAACATTACTTTTCTTTTCAAAATTGGTCTTAAATTTTAGCATTTTGTGAAAAAGTGAATTAACATACAAGAAGAAAACATCTTATATTAATTATAAATTCAGACACTTATTGTCTTAAAATGAAAAATATAATATAATCATATGAAGTGCAATTCATGTTCGAGGGCTTTAAGTTTAATCTCCCACTTCAAATTTTCACCTTCATCATAAAGTTTGTTCTGAATATAGACTCAAATTGCAGTTGTATTAGGGTTAAGAGTAATATACGTTTTTCACCAAACCATTTTATTCTAAATAACAGTGACTTCAGAAAGACAAAGAAAGTCATAAATAGAAACATAGCTAAAAGAGTTGAAACTATGCGTCTCAAAATTCAATTTTTCTCATTCTAATTTAAATAAACAAAAATTCATCGTAAATTTCTACAAGAACTTATTTAAATGCTTGGATTTTTCCGGAAAGGCCGGTTATTCGGATATAGATGATATTAATTTACATTTAAGAGTTAACTATACGTCCTTATTAAGGCCCAGTTTCTTTGTTAAATCTAAACGAGGCATTTACTAACGAAACTACCAAAATATAATTGTCTGTTAAAATGTTTACGTCCCAAGATGAAAAAATGAAAACGCATTATTAAATGTGACGTTAAATGAAAGGCTACCAAATTATTCGTTTTTATTATAAGACGACCACTTGAAGCTACAGCGTATAATACAACAAGTTTTGCTACGATGCACCAGATCTAACAGATCATCAAACCCCTTAAGAAGAGGTTATTAATGTAACATTGACTAGTGAAACTGGGTTTAAGTTTTTAAACGATAATCTTCTATATATATAAAAATGGATTGCTGTTCCTTAGTCTCGCTAAAACTCGAGAACGGCTGAACCGATTTGGCTAATTTTAGTCTTGAAATACTCCTGGAAGTCCAGGGAAGGTTTAAAAGGTGAGAAAAATTGGAAAAATTGCCGGAAAAACCCTAAAAACAGCCCTTTTCTATTTCCCATACAAACGTTTTTTTTGACATTAGATTTGACAACTAACTAATATGTCAATCATTCTGTTTGATTGAAACAGGAGAAACCTGATTATTTATGGCCTCTAAGACGGAATAGAGTTCGCCCGGTCAGCTATACCTACATATATTACGCTTGACCAAACTAACGCGGACGAAGTCGCGGGCAAAAACTAGTCAACAATAATTATTTATTATTAAAACATAATGGTTTTGTCCAAAGAGACATCTAGCGAAATACTGTAGTTTCCTGTATACGATTGTGTCGTATTGTATACAAACATAAATACTAAATTCTTTACCTGGCCAAGAGATGGCAGCACAGGTCGAAATAAAGAAAATATCACACTGAATCCCTTTTAGTTTCCACTTCGGAATTTTCTAATAAGATGGCACGTTTGAAAAAGATTAAATATTACTTATATGTACATATAATTTTTTTTACATGCTTTGTAAATATGAAAACAACAATGAAATCTGTTATTACATTAAAACTTTTCAAAGTGACAAATTAATTTAAAATAATATATTAATTCATACTTAATTATTATTATTTTTATTTATAAATCCTAAGTCCATAACAAAGACAGAGACCTAAATTAAATCTGTTGTAACATAAATTGAAGTGTATTTAGAGTTCAGCAAATCTGTTAAATCATTTGAGTTCTTAGTTATTAAAATTAAAATTTATTTAGTGACATATGTTTACAACACCTGATTGTAACAAAATGATTAAAGGTTGTATAGTTGATATGAATAAATGACATTCAATATAAAGGGAAAAAGACGAAAAAGATTTTCCTATAATGGAGATCGAAAGTTTTACATACAATTCTGGGCCTACAATGTAAAGACATGAAAATAGTATTAATTAAAAGTTCAAAATTAAGAGTTTCTTCATTGAAAATTTTATAGAAATTGACAATCAGACAGTGGAGTTATTTGAGGTTTAGTAAAAGTGAGTTTATATTGCATTATCTTTAAGAGTTAGATGAATACACGTAAAAGTATGTGAAAAATAATTATTTTATTAAGAGGAGAATATCTGAATAGTCATTTGTAAGAAATAACTTACATAATACATAATTTTGTAAGAAATTGCTGGATAAAAAATAAATATAACTTAAATAATCATCTATCTATTTATCATTGTATCACAAATCATCTGATATATAATAAAATTGTATAGTTAATTTTAATTATGTAGTTAAGTTTAATTTTTAATTTTAATAATTGTACAAGTATTGTTGATTTGACTTTGTTATTTTATTGAATTGTTAATTTTTATCTGTAAAACACTTAATATGAATTTATAATTATAATTGCATGGTTAATGTAATTTCTAATTTTAATTGAATACTTAATTTACTTATTTATTTACTTTTAGAGACATCATATCATAAATATGTCTCTCAGTAAATGTTTGAACATAATTGGATCTCAAATTTATCCAGAAAATCCCATGCTTCAATAACCAAATGTCGACCACAAAGAGGGTTATTTTCAGGGATGTAATATTTATATTCATTAAATAACATTTTACAAGTAGTAAGTGGTACTCTGTATCTTTCTGTTCCTTGGCATCCTTCAATGAAGCACCTTCTTTCAGTTTCAATAGCTCTCATGTACTCAGACAAAATAATAGAAAGTACTGGTTGGTTGCTGCTAACTCCTGCATTTGGAGACACATCAGCAAGATCTTCTTAATGTGATTCAACTATTTGAGGATTGTCTTGTCCCAATGATGTTGACGGGCCTGAGGTCATTTGGACAGAAGCTCTGTTGGCAGCCATCCAACATTTGTGACATATATGACTTGTCGCTTGAATCTGCAAGAGAAATACATAATTAATAATGGTAATTGATTAAGATACCAAATAAAATTATTGCTTCATACTTTGCTAGGAATTGTGAAGTTTTATTATTTTGGCATTTTAATTCTAGAACAGTATTTAAATAAAATATATTATAACAGATATAAGCAAGCACTATTCATATATTTATGCAAGTACTAGCAGTTCACAATATATCAACAGTTAACAATCTCACAATATGTATTGTAATCTAACAGTTTTTACAATTTTATGGTGACAATGGTTGTAAATATACTATACATGTACATCTTAGTTTTTTGATAAAAATAAGTAGTGAGTTATATAATTTTTACTGTCATGAATGAATTTATGTTAATAATATAATTGAGCAGATTACGAGAGATTATTATTTACTTACATTACAAGGAATAATCCATTCTTGTATGACATTATAAATTCTTGATTCACGAATAGTGTTCTTATGAAGTGCATGACTGACTTGTGCATCTAGAGAGTGTCCGCAGAGGAGACAAATGTAATGATGTCCTAGTAGTCTTCCCAGGCCTATGGGCTTTGAGCCAAATCCCAACATGCTTGACAAACACGGTCACTAATGGAATAAAATATTTCAGACATTTTAGTATTCAGTTACCTTAATGATATCTTATAATTTCTCATTACAAAGTACAATGATATACTAAATTATTTGCTTTAAATGTAAATAACCTGCTCAAGTCTTGTAGCTGTATTTTAATTCTACCAAGGTAGATTTAAAATACTTACATTAAGTAAGTTCTTTAACTTTTAGCTAATTACTTAGGAGAGTTTATTTTTACTTACTGTCTGAGGTGCAAGCCATTGCCGAATCACAGATACAGTTATTTCATCGTTTAATGATCGTCAACGTAATGTATTTCAGGTACTAGTTGCTATCCCGCAATTCACGCAGCGATCCATCGTTTTAGTAATATTCAATCCACAAGCCGGCGAAATAATCCAAATTAACAATTCCAAGTCAAACGTGCAGACGATCGTCGGTCCAATGTGAAAGCAAGGGTCGCAAAACGTAGGCGGGTTCGGAGTCCGTAAAAAACAAAGCAGTGGTCGTTGAGAACGTAAAATGATAGGGAAAGCACTCGAAACGCATCGAAAAACACGAAACAAGTGAGACTCAGATAACAATGCATCCGGCATGGTAATTATTAAGTGTCAATCTTATGTTGCCATAGACTATATACGGAATGATTTCGATCGATATGGAATCGATAATGGAAAAGGATATTTTAAAATAATATTAAATAGTACTATTATATTAATACACGTTATTAAAAGCTATTTTAATTGAATTGTAAACATATATGGCGTAGTTTTAATGCAGTTACTGTAAGTTTAAAACCAGGAGTGAAGTTTTTATTTTGTAGTTAAGTAATCGAATAATCATTTTTTATTTAATTAATCGTTAATCGATTACTTCATAAAAATAGTTATTTGCATATTTGTCCGCTTGTAGATTGAGAATTTATGTAGATTTTTGGTATTTCATACAAAAAAAAACCTAATTTTTATGTCAATTTTGAACTCATTACATTTTGGGCCCAAAAGTTTCCATCTCCTTTTATTCACAACTACACGTTAGATAAGTGAGGTTTATTTCCGAAGATTTCGGTGAAGTTTGTCACAAGTTTTGAGAAATGTTGAAAAAGGAAGTTTACGTAATGTTGTATTACAAAGGAATTAATGTATCGATAATTTTATTTAATTAAATAAGTTTATCATGGTATTTAATTTTTGTTTTATCGCGTCAATGGTTAGTACGAAATGTTTAACTATCACAATTTTGTAAACTTATTTAGGTAAAACAAATAATAACAAACATTTATAAAAAGATATTGTACAAATATATTATATAAAAATTGATGAACATAACCTATATGCTATAATAAAAATTATCGCTTTTACTATAAGTTCCTTCGTATCTTTTCTTTGACAAAACACTTCTTAAAGGCACCACTTAGTGTTGCCCAAATGCAAGACCAAGACGAGACTTGGCCAGTCTTGGTCTTGGTCTTGCAGTAAGAGTCTCGCAAGTCTTGCAATTACCTATTAGGTTATCGCTATTTGTTAAAAATTGCTTTAGATATTAGAACAACGAACATATTAGCTTGAATTAACATAAAAACCAACCAAAGAAATAAATGTCTAAACATTTCGTGATATATTCAAAAAAAATTATGACACCGGCTGGGGTTTGAACCCACGATCTAAGCGAACAGTGCCGATGATCTAACTAACCAACTGAGCCATCAACTGTGTCCCGCGGGTGTCAGTCTGTTTCTTAATAAACCTTTACATTTAATAATCTTCAATGTACTGAAAGGTGGTTTAAACATATAGAAAACAAATTAATGACATTAACTTGACTGTATTTTAAAGTTTTTAACTCTCTTAACATGTAAATAAATATTTGCAGAAATATACCTATTGTGATGCAACAGTCTATATATCAATTTATTTATTTAAACAGTTCTCTCATATATTATTGAATTCGGGCATCTCATAGCACTCTTTTTATATTATTCAATTACTATTATAGAAAAAAATTCACGTTTGAAGTATATTAAAAGTCTTTACAATATTAATAAAACAGGTGATTTTGTGTTTTAAAATAACACAATAGATCAGCTAACCCTAACTGCGAGACCGAAGAGTCTTGCAGGCTTGGTCTTGTTCTTGCAAAAATGCAAGACCAAGACCAATTTTGGGCAACACTAGCACCACTAATAGAGATTCCAGGTAAGGTCGATAAGTTGCCTTCTTTCACCAAAATATGTAGAGACAAGATATTGAAAGGTTTTTGTTGAAACAACGTCTGAGCGTGATAACGGTTGCTGTAAAGTAACCGAAACGTTGGGAGTATGTATGTAGTTTTTTACAAAAATTAAGTCGCGTAGTATATCCGCAAAATATTAGTTTCAACATCTTTATTTATTTAACTTAATTAATTATTTAGGTAGCTGTTACTAGTATCATTCTACTAGATTTTTGTTTTTAAAAATGTCTTTCAGTATTATATAAACGTTATATGAACATTTATTGACGTAATATATTCTCTTATTATCTTTTCATTCTCTTCTCATCTTTTGTAAGTGACATTAAAAATTATAGAAAAGGTATTATGTCTTACAGGGGTATTAGTATAATAAAATTAGCTAAGTAGGTATATGTATGTATGTATGTACAAGTTAGCATAAAATGATTCACATATTTAGGAAAAGCTAATACTTAAACAGCGTACCAATATAAAAGTAAAGTTTCCATCATTTTTGAATAAAGCTAAATATTCTATCAATGTTCAAGATGGCGAAAAGATAAATTGAGGTCAAAATCTGACTACAGGTTCACGCAAATGTTATTCCGTTACTTTTCGTTTCAACGTATTTTATGGAACAAAATATCCTTAAACCACAACCACTTTTAATCAAGGAAACGGTTCTCCGTTGTTTTCTAACATAGCGTACCACAGTGAACCTCGTTGTTATTTGGTAAACCAAAATAAATGATACGAGTGTCACAACAAAACTTTTAGATTTCAGATTAATTATACTTTTATGTCGCAAACTGATTTAATTAAATATAAAAACGAAGAAAAAAGTCTCATACAATAGTACATGGAACCTTGACACTTGAAGATAATTAATTAATGATTTATTTAGCAACAAGCAGTGTCATTGTCATAGATGAACAAAATAGACAAGCAGGTCATAGACTATAGAGTGTAATTTTTGTTTGCGTTTGAATTAAATTTAAGAAATCAGTTTGGTCAAAGACATAATGTGACGCATGAGCAGACAGCAGAGCTTTAAAAAATATATCGATTTTGATACCTAAAAATAAATATCGAAAGTAGATATATCGCGGGAAAAAATATCGCTGATTTATATCGATATTTTTCAGAAAAATATCGATATTTTGATATATCGATATTTTTTGCCCAAGCCTAATGCCAGATGCATTGTTATTAGTTATCTGAGTCTGACTTGTTTCGTGTTTTTGATGCGTTTCGAGTGCTTTCCCGATCATTTTACATTTTGAACCTTTTAATTAATACTATTTTCATGTCTACATTAAGGGCCCAGAATTGTATGCAATACTTTCGATCTCCTTTCAAATAACTTAATTTTCTTAATATGTTAAAAATTATTTTGAATAAAATTTAATTTTATACAATACATACATGTTCTCGTATTTATTGCATTTGGATTTCTGAAATAATAAAATCTAAAAAAGATTCTATAATGAACATATTGCATGTTAAAACAAATCCTTTTGAAAAAAAAAACATTTACATTTGGCTTAATAGTTTTAAATAAAATATACTGTTACATAAAAAGCTTTCCCTTTTTCACCAACTATTCATTTACTTTGCATTTTGAACAAGTGCATACTGCATATATTGTTTTGAAAACTTCTTTCGATACGGAGCACCTTCACATAATTTCACGAGTTCATTATCAAGTAACAAATCAAAATATAGAATAGGATATTTGAAAAAAATATGATTACATTGATCTCCTTACACAAAGTAGGTACGGGGCCGTCGGTCATATTCCAAATATTAGAAAAGCTTGGTATTAGTCCCCTTTTCGTTAATCGTACTTTTATCAACAGATACAATTACATTTCGTTTTTCGAAGACCAGAATGATGGCCGAATGCTGTTAGAACTACTACGGATTTTAAAGCTGTTAAAGCCAAAATTCGTCGAATCCCCAATAGGAAGCATTTACTACATTTCCACAACTCTCCACTCATAGATAGTTGCCAATAGAATGATTGTATAATCTCTAATATGTCAAGCACCCCGCGCTTATCACTCTGAATTTAATAATTCTGTTTGTGTCTTAAATTTTATTATAATTTTATTTTGAAGTAATTTACTATGATTGGTTGTTTAACCTTAGGTTTAGGTATAAAGAAGTTTATTTCCAAAAAGAACAAAGTTCGGTTACAAAGGAAATTTTAAAAATTATACTTAACTACAATTAAGATTAGAAATAATACCTAAACAGTAGTGATATTAAACAAGATCAGTGAAATCATCTAACATATGGGTTCTTAATCGTTTTTTAAATATATTTAGAGATTTTGAATTGACAAAACTTAGAGGCAAAGAGTTATACAGCTGTGCTCCTTCAAATGAAATAGTTTTAATGCCGTACTTGGTTCGAGTTTTAGGTTTTTCTAGTTTATATCTGTTCCTTGTGTGGTAAGAATGGGTTTTGGTTCTAAAGGTAATTTGAGAATGAGTAAGGTTTGTTAATATTTTTCGAATAAGTATACATAATTTATATTTATACACTAGCTTTTGCGCGCGACTTCGTCCGCGTGGAATATTGACTTCCGGCAGATTTTTGGTTTTTCCCACATAGTTCCCGTTCTTGCGGGATTTTCGGAATGGTCGAGTTCCCGCAGAATTTTCAGGATAAAACCTATTTTTTTTTTCGAGTTCCAAACTATAGGTACAGGGTGACTGGTGAATTACTATCAATATTTAAGGAGCATACTCGGTACATGATTCTCATTCAAATTATGTAAAAAAAATAGGTACTTAATTTTTGACCAAATTTCCGTATAAATAAATAAAGTGTGTACACGTTCCAAGTGTTCCAAGTGTGGACGCGTGCGGCGGCGTGCTGATTCAACAACACGCCGCCGCGCGCGAGTGTGTGTGTGTGTGTGTATACCTAATCTGTAGGGTGTTCATACGATGCGTAATTAATTACATAACTTTTGGTTAACTTTACTTAGAAGTTTATTAATATTTATGTTATATTAATTTTTATTTTGTCATATATGATCGTCAAATATCACGTCCTCAAATATCAATAGTAATTCACCAGTCACCCTGTATAATGTAGAAGTGAGTACCTAACACAAATAAACTAGCAAGTATACGTTTGTACACGTTGCTATTAAACTATGCTAGGCGCTGCGCTTGTCTGCGTTTCTCCATTCTCTCCTGAACGCAAACCCATCGCTCTACTGAAAGCTTCATGTTTTGATTTATGTAATTCTTTGGTGAAAATGCCCACAATCATGTCTTGACTTCTTTGGTATTTTACTAGGACATGTTTGACAGCAATCCTATCTCTGATAAAGTGATAGGACATTTATGTGATTACTGTTGTTGATAACTTTCATTTCCTGAAATGCAAATGAAACTTTAATTTTCACAATGAACAACGATAGGAATAACTGATGATTTAGGCTAAGATTCTGAATCTAATTGTTTCAACTTTCAGCAGAGTATCGCAGTGGAAGCGTGTTGGGTCCATAACCGAAATGAAATGAGAAATGATCAAGACAATTATCATTAAAATTTCTCTTAAAGTATACTTAAACCCAAAATATTGCAATTTGGAAGTAAAAAAAAACACAAAAATATAAATTTAAACATGATGTCGTTAAAAAGAATCAGTTAATTAATTAATTTTTTTTTGATAAATATTATACTTACCTACTTATTTATTAATTCTCCCTTTTTTAATAGACTTTTGTGTTACTTTTTTATTTTATAATATGTCCTTAGTTAAGATAGCTGATTTGGTGGTGATAGATGTTGTTTGGTTGTTTGTTTGAATATAGATTTAAAATAACCCCTGGTTTTTAAGATGAGATGTAAGAAAAGAGACATTATATACACTTAGGTGTAGAGAAAAATCTTTACGGATTTACGATTACATGGATGTTTTTGTTTGAATATATGTATATAAAAAATACTAAAAAGAAGTCAGTTACTTTAATGCCTCGGGGACAGAGCAATACCGCTAAGGAGAGGTCAACGGTACTAGTGCAGCAGTACTAGGTGCAGCATTTAAATAACGAGTGTGCAAAGAATAAATAAATATTGTAAAAATTTTAACAAAAGCTAAGACAGAACACCAAAACTATAAAGTTTTCAACAGCATAACAGTAAAAAAGGCGGGAGGCCTTAGTAAGGTCCTCTAATTGGTAAAATGAATGGCTGCAAAATCACAAGTAACATCCCACCAACAAAACATAGTAATACAGTGTTCACAAGAAATTTTGATGCTCCTCCTATTATGTATCTAATATGCAATTAAGATTGATTTTCATGTAAAATGTTCATACTAACTCTTTAAGAGTTGTGAACTGGTTGTTTTTTTCACTGTGTATTCTATAAATGTTAGGCATAGCTTTTGAACAATATTTTAGCCTTAATTAGAAATGAAAAATGCTATCTACAGCAAACAAATATATATATTTGTTCATAAATTTAGTCAGTAGGGGGAGAAGGTGGGAATATGGCCTCCGCTGGTTATATGGCCCCCCGTTTGTATCTCAGTATTGGAAAGCGCCATGTATGAATTAATGCACGTATCACGACGAATACATTCTACGGAAACTTTTAAGTCGGCCGAGAGCGCTACTGTGCTTGTAATTTGACATTTGTCAACGAAGTTTGTCGGTACATTACTTCAGAAGTTTTTCGTCCCGCTACAAAATTATTAATTTGTTTGTTTAGACAGTGTTTTGTGATTACTGGGAAGGATAGCAACCCGTCTTCAATATTTCCGAGGTATTGTCATTATATTTGTGATATTTCTATATTTGTGGTTTATTTTCGTATCAAGCGCCTTCTTCTTAATATGGCCCCCTATTATTGCTTCTTTTGTAGCCCCGGGGGCTATACTAAATATATTAGAGTAGACTTTTTTATTATGTGAATTTAATGCCCTAAATGTGTTTTTATTATACTTCAGATGCCTCTAACGAATATTTCTCCAAAGCCTAAGAGCAAGAGGATGCAGAAAAAATGAAAAAGGCAATTGAAGCAGTACAAAATAAGAATATGGGGTATAAGAAGGCTGCCAAGACGTTTGCTGTACCTAGATCAACGTTAAGGAGGCTGGCCAAATGTACAGGAGAATCATTGGATTCAGTTGTACACAAACCATTGGGCAGAAAGTGTGTACTACCATCTCATATAGAAAACCTGAAATTTGGGTGATGTGCCAAAGTTGTGAACTGTGGGCTCATAATGAATGTGCTGGAGCAGAGAGCAATTACTATATTTGTGACTTTTGCCGCTAAATTTTTGTAAGATCTAGTTCATACATTTAATATGGCCCCCGGGGGGCCATAATTACCGCACGTTTTGTTTGTCACCGTTTTTTACATTTTTCCGAAAATATAAAAAAATATGATCAATGTTATCTTTTTTTTAATTTGTAACATAAATCCTATTAACCCCTTAGACGATGTATGTTTTGACATAAACAGATTGTAACAATATGTACCAATTAATAATTATTTTATACTTGAAAAACAAATTAGGGGGCCATATTCCCACCTTCTCCTCTACTCACCTTTAAAGGTTACATTTCTGTTATTAACAATTTAAATAAGTGCCTATTATAAGTTGAAGTTAATGATAACTCTAAATATAGGTAACTCCTACATTGTTTGATTCAGATATTTGTTTTAACCTAAAAAGATAAGAGTTTGTCATTTAATATCATAGTTTTATTGATCGTTGTTGATAAAAAATGTACTCTTAAGTTAATGAGCTTTCTGGAAGATTTGAATTATGACAAAGAAAGACTTTATGCTACATTTTTTACTTGTTTTCAGTTGCAGCGATTATTATTGATCTCTATAGATTCAGAGAATTTAACTCTTACGAGTACAAGGATCAAAACTTACTTATTAAAACCATTTATATCGTCGTGTATTTTAACATTACATACTATTTTAAAACATCTTAATGAAAATTATTATAAAAAATATACAAGGTTTATATTTAATTTTATTATTTTCATAAAAAAATATAAAATGTTGCGTCATGAATAAAAATTCACACAGCTTTTTTGGACATTTTGAAGCCTCTTAAGACAAGTTTTAATTCCAGACTAGAATCCTCCATCACACACAAGCTTGTATTTACTCACTATAATCTGTTACTCATAATTATCTGAAGTAAAGAAGTAAAGTAGTGAAGGTAAGAGACTTCAGCGCAAGACAAAGGTGGTTGAGCCTAGATGTGCTGACAGCTAGATACTACATCTCGGACATGGACTGACACGACCTGGGAAGTACCTCCCTCTCACAGAAGATCGGAGTGAACTAGTCTTCACTGGTTGCGTATCGTACGATGACTAAGAGAGCCGATTACCCTTTCCTGTTCCCACACTTTTATGACCTCTCCCTATTCCTACCTATTCTTCCATCCTCTACAATGGAGGTCTGTAATGCATACGCAACATCTCTAAGTTGCAGATGTCCATGAGCGGAGGTGATTACTTCCAATCGAGTAAGCCGTCTGTTCGATTGCCACCTTTCTCATAAAAAAAACCTACTTTCCTTATTCGGAACTCAGTGACTCTACATCTTCATTAAAGATGTATTAAAAAATACAATTAAAATCTACAGTCAGTGGTGGCGTAGTGGTTAAGGGGCCCGCTTCTCGAGGGCGCGGGTTCAAACCTGACAATACCAATGTGATTTTTCGGAGTCATATGTATTTTCTGAGAGTATTTAGGCATCACTGACATACGGTGAATGAAATCATCGTGAGGAAACCTGGACTTATAACTTCACAATTATAAGTTTGAAATCACCAACCCGTCTTGAGCAAGCGTGGTGATTAATTAATGTTCAAACCTTCTCCATGTGAGAAAGAGGCCATTGCTCAGCAGTGGGCTTCTGATAGGCTGATGATATATATCTACACAGATGTTTCAAGAGCACTTGTTATATTGTTTTTAACTAATTGGGCGATTTTAAACTAATTTGGGCCACAAAACAGGTTTTTACCTATTTTTTATACATAGTTATATGTATAAAGTAGCAGTATTTTAAGTCAGTGGTGGCCTAGTGGTTAAAGGGCTCCCGTCTCGTTGCCGAGGGCGCGGGTTCGATCCTGGCAAGTACCAATGTGATTTTTCCGAATCATATGTACTTTCTAAGAGTATTTAGACATCACTGATTAAAAGAGGGTTCCTAAAGAAGGTTGATGTCAGGCAGGCGGTCAGTCGTAAAAAAAAATAGCCAAAACTATTCACAACATGTAAGGCAGACCTTGGCTAAAGCTGGGAAATTGTCAGGTAGAAGAAGAAGAAAAGTAGTATTTTTATCAAAATAGAGGTAGACAAGTAATGTTTTAACTATATTTTAATTGTTTATTTTTTAACTACTAAGTACATTTGATTTTTTTTTTTACTTGTCATATAAATTTTGTAGGTCTAATTTCATTTAATAAACAAAAATACTACAGTTCACCAATTTCACTAATTGCCAAAGATAGGGTGGGAATTATTCATAATAGCCGAGAAAATGCTTTTTTAATCAATTTGTCCAATATAGTCGGGCATTTTGAATACAGACCAGCCGTTTTTAAAAGCCATAGCCGTAGGAGATTTTTGTATCCGATTAGTACTAAAATAGACTATAATTTAATGTTTTTTACAGTTATCTACATTAAAATATCAGCTCTGAACTAATTTAGGAAAATAGATTAAATTTTTTATACATTAGCTAAAGTAATGGAATATAACATTATATTTTCTAATTAAAGAGAAAAGTCTATTTACATATTGCTCCTAACATTTACAAAACACAAAGTAAGAGAAACGTGATAAGACGACATCGTGTAAAATATTATCATGAATATTATACCAAAAACTCAATTAAATTTGCCTATTAATATAATAATGAAAATTAGATTGTTTTTTGGTTTTTACTCAAAATTCAGTGATAATAAGTTTATTATAATTGCAGCAAAATTTTACTGCATTTGTGCTATTTTATTTGTGATTTACAATATTAATTTATTTTACCTTAAATATACACACAATCATTACAACAAAATTATTTTGATTAATTTAATTCTATATACTACTAACGGTGTCGTATCACTAACCAGTGATGGCGAAAATATTTCAAAATATTACTCCAGTTTGAATAAAATTGGATCCGTCTTATTAGTAGATGGGAACATGAAGAAATTTGTGTCTTTTATTTATTTTTATTTATTTGTTGGAGTAGTAATAGCTCAAACTGTTAGATTTGTAATTTTGTTATTAGAGTTTGGTTACTTTAATATAGATGAATTATTAATTGGTTCGCTATTGGTTTTCGCTACAAACTTGTCATTTTTTAATCGAGCTATAATGTTTGAATTGTTATGGAATCGTATGCGAACACTGAGACAGACAATGGTGAAGAATATAGATTTTAGCTTGCATAAAAGAGAAGAGAAAAATAAATTGGAAATTTTAAAAGTTCAAGAATATCTATTCATATACAGTGAATTATTGGAAAATACCAGATTTATAGGAGCGGCATCGAAATTTATAGTGAATAGTATTTTTATATGTATAAATAACCCTATAATATCGTGACTCACATTTTTAATCATGTCATTCTTTTCGCATTTATACACATTAATAAGAAAAAAAGAATTGTAAACTTAATACTAAAAAAATAATTTCTCTTTCCCCAGATAATCGCCATCTTGCCGTTTTATTTGTTTCAAATTTATTACTTTTTGATAGATTTTTTCAGCATAAGGGTATGTCTACACAAATAAACTCAACCTAAAATATAAATTCAATAGATATTTCTTTACCTATCCGGAACTCTTTTTATCATAATAACTGTTACAAAAACTATGTCTTATTTAAAATTAATTGCCAAACATCATTAAAATTATTATTTAGTATTATTAACATTTTTTTTCAGAATTACAGTCCATTTTTGATTGAAACTATACCAAATATTATCCTGCCCTTGGCACCAACGTTATTTGCAGAATTGATAAGATATGAGATTACAGAAATAGAAAAACATGTGAAGAAACAACTTCTTGTTTGTTCCGGTAAAATTTCTGAAAAACATTCAATAATTCTTTAATGAATACGAAATTGAAATAAATATTAAACATATTTTTATATTTACAGGTGAATTTTCACGTAATAAAATTTTAGATGCTCTGACGTTCCTCAGATTTAATCCATTTGTGTTTTCCATCTGGCGTCTCTTCAACGTTGACATCACACTGCCGCTTACTTTATTTACTGTGTGCACCACTTATACTATCGTACTTATACAATTAAAACAATTATACTAAGAGAAATTATGAAAAAAACTCACAAAAGAAACATAAAATTTTAAGCATAACTACTTAACTTGGAGTGCTCCTATTTGTTTTAAAGAAAAAAGCATTGTAGCTGAAAATTTATTTATTGCTGTGCCGACAAAAATACTTTTAATTTATGTTATTGAATGAATTTAAATGTTTTTAAAAACAAATAAAATACTTACTTACTATAAGATTATAGCCTATTATTTAATTTCAGACTGTCTGATATTATACCTGTAAATATTATACTCACATTCCCTTTTATCATCTGTACAGCGTGAAGTAAGGAAAATATTAATATCTTATGGAATTATAACTCAATTGAGAAGGTTATATATATACTCTGAAACTGGGTCTAATAAAAACCAATAAAAAAAATAAAATAAAAAATTGAGACTTATTGAATATATATTTTTTTAAATGTTAAAGGTGGCAAACGAGCCGACGGCCCACTTGATGGACGGTGGTTACCGTCGCCCATGGACATGGACGGATGCGTTGCCAACCTTGTTTTTTTTAGGGATAGGGAGGAGTGGGAATAAGGAAATGATAGGAAAGGGTGGGAATAGGGAAAGTCAGTGGTGGCCTAGTGGTTAAGGGGCCCGCCTCTCGTTTCCGAGGGAGCGGGTTCAAACGTCTGGCAAGTACCAATGTGATTTTTCGGTACCATTGTGATGTGTACTTTCTGAGAGTATTTAAACATCACTGACATACGGTGAAGGAAACATCGTGAGGAAACCTGGACTTATAGTTTCATAATTATAAGTTTGAAATCACCAACCCGTCTTAAGCAAGCGTGGTGATTAATGCTCAAACCTTCTCCATGTGAGAAAGAGGCCTTGCTCAGCAGTGGGCTTCTTATAGGCTGATGACAAGGAAAGGGCAACCAACTCTCTGACTCATCGGACGAAACGCAGCCATTAAAGGCTACTTCACGCCGATCTTCTGTGAGAGGGTGGTACTTCCCCGGTCGAGCCAGCCCATGTTAGAGCTGTAGTAACTGACCACAGCTAGGCTCTACCACCTCAAATATGATTACTTTATAATAAGTATAAGCATAAATATTTGCCACTGACCGCTACTTGGGTTTTTATTTTTCTATCTAGTCTAGTAGAGTTTTTCTATCTTTTGAAGTTCCCAAAATTGTCAAAGCTTGATGATTGATTGATTGATTGTCAAATGCGGATAGTGGGGACCAGATGACGACTTAGTTACTCAAAAATCTCAGTGAAGTTGCTGTTCTAATTTAAGTTCGGTATTCTTCAGCACGCCTGCTCCATGTAAGAGTCTTGAATGTCCACCCTTAACACTGGCTATTTCCATATAAACTAACACAAATCCAGATGGTAATGGAAATTACAAAGGTACCAAGTATGGATGACCAAACAGCCAAGGCCTGGACCATCTGCAGACAACATATGCATCGTCAAAGTCTTATGTACGTTCGGTATATCTGTGACTACTATCTGGTTAAGTCTGTGTCAACATATTTTTCGACCAATGGAGGATGGCTGATGAAGATCTCACACTTCACGGTGAAAGGTATAGGTATATGACTGTAGAAGTAAGTAGATTGGGATGAGATGTGACATTTTTTGCATCTTATCCATGGCGCTAGGTTTAATTTTATACTTGAGATCCCTTTTGATGGAGGATCGCCATAACTGGCATGATTCTTCAGGCAAAGAAATAATTTAACACGTTTTCTGACAGAGGTAATGAGATTTTAACCAAAACACTAAGTCCTTAGAAAGGGCGTTAGAGAAGGCTTGTCTCTATGTTCTTATACAATATGTTACGAAAGTCTCTTATCAAACGTCCGAAGATGAAAAAACATCAAAGACTTTCGTGAGAATTTATTTAATTAAAATTAATATTTTTTTCGTATTACTTTGTGTACATATTTTATTATTTTTAAAACTAGATACTACCGAAATTTCGATTACTTTGCAGTAACCGTGATTACGGGCGGACGAGATGGGACATGATATGAGATGAGAGAACCTTCAGGGGCAGGACAGGATTGACGATAGCCTTATTAGTATTTTTTTCTGGCTATGGCATGTTCCCTTGTCTAATTGAATAGATTTGAAAGTCTTATTGAATTTAAAAGATTAGATAGTAGTTATTATGAACTGCTTCAAAGAACAAGGTAATTAAAATGAGAATTGACCTTAACAGGATTCCAGACGTCAATAAAATGTATCAAACTAAAAATAGCAACTAATAGAGACCATTTCAAATATCCATAATTATTTAAAGCACGTAAATCCTACTTTAATGAGAACATTCTGAGCAAACAGGTTAAGAATTACAATTTGTAATAATTAATACGAATTTCTATAAAGTTCAATAGGTGAGAACTGATAACTCACCAATTCTTAATTCTGTCCTAATCAATCTTATCATTAATTTAAGTACTTTCATTAATAATGAATTACAGACATTCTATTTTCAATCAAGTATGAAACGTGATTTCACCTTTTTTGTTACATACCTATTACCTATATTAAACAGAAGATAAAATAAAGCCAATAAGTTGACATTGTGTAAAGCGTTACCATGAATATTGTTCATAAAAAACAATCAAATTGGCCCTTTAGTTTAATAATGACGACACGTTTATTTTTTGGTTTTAATGGAAAATTCACTAATAGTAAATTCATAAAAACTGCAGCAAAAATATACTGCATTGGTATTTGGTACTATTTCTATTGTGGCCTCTTGTTATCTTACATTTTATATTAAATTTAGAGACCTTCATCTTGATAAGAGGTGGCTAAATTACATAATTCTATACATTACTTACCTACGGTCTACTATCCGTTCTAAGTAATGGTGAGAATATTTATAAATATTGTTACAGTTTGAATAAAATTGGAACTTTTTTAGTAGTAGGTCTCAAAATAGAAAAGTTAGTTATTTAGCCTAATTTTACAAATATCCCTGTAAGACATAAATACCTTTTTCATAATATTTAATGTCACTTACAAAAGATGAGAAGAGAATGAAAAGATAATAAGAGAATATATTACGTCAATAAATGTTCATATAACGTTTATATAATACTGAAAGACATTTTTAAAAACAAAAATCTAGTAGAATGATACTAGTAACAGCTACCTAAATAATTAATTAAGTTAAATAAATAAAGATGTTGAAACTAATATTTTGCGGATATACTACGCGACTTAATTTTTGTAAAAAACTACATACATACTCCCAACGTTTCGGTTACTTTACAGCAACCGTTATCACGCTCAGACGTTGTTTCAACAAAAACCTTTCAATATCTTGTCTCTACATATTTTGGTGAAAGAAGGCAACTTATCTGGAAACTCTATCAATGGTGGCTTTTAAAAGTGTTTTATCGAAGAAAAGACACGAAGAAACTTATAGTACAAGCGGTAATTTTTATTAAAGCATATATGTTGTGCATCCATTTTTATATAATATATTTGAACAATATTTTTTATAAATGTTTGTCTTTATTTGTTTTATCTAAATAAGTTTACAAAATTATGTGATAATTAAACATTTCATACTAACCATTGACACGATATAACAAAAAGTAAATACCATGATAAACTTATTTAATTAAATAAAATTATCGATACATTTGATTCCTTTGTAATACATCATAACGTAAACTTCCTTTTTCAACATAGAACATAACTTGGGACAAACTTCACCGAAATCTTCGGAAATAAACCCTACTTATCTAACGTGTAGTTGTGAACAAAATTTATAGGACAATCTTTTGGGTCTTTTTCAATCTCCTTTTATATTGAATGTCATTTATTCATATCGATTACCCAACCTTTAATCATTTTGTTAGAATCAGGTGTTTTAAACATATCTAAATTATTTTTCATTTTAAATGTAAATCAAATATCAAAAAATTGAGTCCCTTTTTTAGAATTATTGCTATAAATTCGTATTTGGAAAAATATTAAACCTTTTTTTGAGTTTGTAAATTATATGTATATGCTACTTATGTAAATTTTATTAGAAGAAAAAAGGACTTGTCTAGGTTTTCTTAATCTGAAGTTTAAAAAAAAATACTTTATTCGACTCACGCTGCTCAAATTCCAAAACGGAAAACAATTTGTAATCAGACGTTCCTTTAGCGACCAAATTAAATGTTCGCTTGTAATTAATTAAAAGTATTCATATAAATGTTTCATACATTACTTGCGAACAATGAATATGAGACCAACTGATAATTAAGGTAAATAAACTAAGATCTCAAATGATTAAACAGACTTTCTGAACTCTAAATACACTTCAATTTATGTAACAACAGATTTAATTTAGGTCTCCGTCTTAGTTATGGACATACATATAAAGATTAACAAATTGAAAAAATAATCATTTTAAATATACCTATTTATGACAGTTCGAGCAGTTTTAATGTAATAACAGATTTTACTGCATATTTTCAAAGCATAAATAAAAAAAAATATAAGTAACATTTTAACTTATTCAACCGTGTCATCTAGTTAGGAAATTATATACTAAGAGACTACAAGAGGTTCAATGTGAAAAGTGTATTTTCTTTATTTCCACCTGTGCTGCCATCTCTTGGCCATACAGAAAATTTAATATATTATATTGTTTGTAGAAAATACGACACACCCGTGTACATGAAATACTGTAGTAATTCGTTAGATGTCTCTTTGGACAACACCATGTGTTCGGTATTTAGACAGGTTAAAGTAAACTTCTTTGGTTTTACTAAATACTTTTATCTGAAGGTACAAATGTTACTAAGACAAGAAATCGTAGCGGAATGATATTCAAATTTGAAATATAAACGAAGTGACGTATGTACACAGATAAAAAAGGATTACAAATTTATGTACAATATCGAAGCTTATATAGACGAAATGTCGTATAAAATAAATTTAGTGCAGGTCCACATGTAGGCGCCAACACATTCCCTCCTCTTGAACGCATAGCTTCGCGTTCAAGACTCGTCCTCTGGGTGAAATAAAGGACAGATGCGTGTTAGGGATCGACGCACTACACCTCTCGTGGTCTGAACGTCCGCAACTCTTGCGATACAATCAGGCCCAGGGCGAAGGAGCGTGACTCGTCCCAAGTGCCAATGCAAAGGGACGGCATTGTCTTCTTGAAGGAGAACCCTGTTGCGTAGCTTGTCATGATTGGAGCGCCGTTTGATTCGGTGCTGTAGGTCGCTGATGTATTCACGCTGCCAGCGACGCCAAAAGTGCTGTCGTATTTGTTCCAAGCGCATGTAGCGTTTGAGGCTGTTGGGGCTGCAGTCTTCAATGTTCGGAGAAAGCAAAGCAGTCAATGGCCGACTAATCAGAAAGTGCCCTGGGGAGAGAGGAAGTAAATCGTTAGAAGAGGTGGACATGGGATATAGAGGACGGCTGTTTAATATAGCTTCCACTTGTGCTAAAAGCGAAGTTAACTCTTCAAAAGTTAAATTATTGTTGCCAATAATTCTTTTGATATGTAATTCGCGGATTTAATTCCCGCTTCCTATAAGCTTCCAAAGTTAGGAGCGTAGGCGGGAATAAAGTGAAATTTTAGTTGTTCGTTAACGGCCAAATCATATATAACGGGATTAGTTTTTAGAAAATGAGATAGTTCCTTAGCCGCAGCAACAAAATTGCGACCATTGTCGGAATATATTGCCCCTACGCGATATGAATCTCCGTAACTCTAGTAGAAACGCATCTTTAGACAGATCGCTAACCAATTCTAAGTGAATACATTTATAACGAAAAAAAAATAAATAAACATAGATAACACTTAGTAGTTTTTACACCTCGACTCTTTCTATCTAACATTGACAACGGTCCCGCAAAGTCGATACCAACAGTATGAAATGGAAAGGCAGGCATCATTCGTTGGGTTGGTAAGTTACCCATAAGAGGAGTAATAGTCTGCCCTCGGTGACGGCGACAAGTAATATAATCGCGCGCAGTGCGTCGATCTAAATGCCTTCCCCTAACTGGCCATACCGTTTCTCTTATCGCATACAGTAGCGTCTGCGGCCCTGCGTGGAAGAGACGCGTGTGCTCGTAACGAAATAAAATCTTAGTTAAGTGATGTTTAGCATCGAGTATGACAGGATGTTTTTTGTTATAGTTGTATGACGATGACTCAAGCCTTCCGCCTACACGCATAATTTTGTTTTCATCTATAAACGGGTTAAGGGATGAAAGTTTACTATTTTAAACTAATGGGTTGTCCCTTTAAAAGACAAGCGTATTCCTTGGGAAAAGATTCCTGTTGACATAAAATTACGAGTCGATCAAATGAATTATTTAATTCTTACAGTGTAAATGGGCCACTAGTTTTTTAATTTCTGTTATTAATGTTATTAATAAATCGTAATAGATATGCAAAACAACGTTTTAGTTTGATTAAGTTAGAATAATTTTCGAAATCAATTAAATTTTGTTCAGTTCTGTTATGTTCTCCCTAAGCACAGCGTGATGACATAAAAAATGACCGGATGACGTGTTGTCCGATAGCTCCGAACAGTGTCCTAAATCTAGATACTCTTTTATAGAGCACGAGTACGCTTGTTTTAATTCAGATTTTTTCCTAAACCGCTTTTCGAGATTAAGGAACCTTTTCTTAGCGAGATCGTATGAATTACCTAAGATATCTAGTGAATCCTTGAGATGCAGACCAACACAAAACCTACGGGATTCTGAGCGGATGGTGTGAGTCATAAAGTGCTGCTCACAATCCTTCTCGCTATCACTTAATAATGATCTTTGAGGCAATTCCTCGAGGTCCCAAAACCTACTCATTTGGTCATGTAACGTTTGTTTAGAGATAGCTTCGACATAAAATTGCAATTACATAATTGAATTTGAATCACAGTTCAATAAAATAGGACCGGAAACTATGCATTCGAACTGTGAACTGCGTAAAAATGGTTTATTTACGCCTAATGATTTTTGTTCCCTCCCGATAATCTACCAAAATAAATCGGCATCAATTAATGCATCAATAGGCGCAGGAGTGTAGAAATTAGAATCAGCTTGTTTAATATGTGGAAGCAAATTAAATTGTCTATAGTCTATGTAAGACTTAGGAAGATTGCCCGTTAGTTTAGGCATGATAAAACACGTGAGAAAAACACTATAGTCACTTTGTAGTGAATTAAATTTTACTTGACACCGCTCGTTGATATGATTACTAGCTACGTTCCCTATGCCTACAATATTAAGATTCGTGGGTATGGATTCCAACCCTAATCTATTTTTTAAAGATTGATTTAAGAAGCTAGATTGACTGCCACTGTCTAGCAGAGCACGTATAGTTTCAGTTTTCGAATTGAATGGATTCATGATTTCAATCATGACTGTTGACAACATGACATGCGTAAAAGGTTGTCTAGAAAAATTGACGCTTAATTCGTCTTCTGCAATCTGAGAAAATGAATTTTTATTTAAATATGATGACAAAGAATCGTCACTAGTTTTGTGTAATAACCTGTTGTGACGTCCCTTGCATTCGCGACATGACCCTGAGGTGCACTGACGTGTATTATGACCGGAACGGAGACAATTTGTACACAGCTTAAGTTTGAAAACTTCGGCAATTCTCAACTCAGGTGTTTTCGCTAAAAATGAAGGGAAATTATAAATCAAATGGTTACTCTTGCAATACAACCAACGAGTACGATTTTTATTTGTTTGGTTGATACCTAAATTAGAAGTGCACGAAAACGGTTTTTGATGTCTCGTAATCTTAAAATTATTACTATTGCTAGACGATGACGTACTACATAGTAGAAATGTGCTTGTTATGTTTAAATGATTCTAGTACATCAGCACGGTCCTTGAGAAACCTATGGAATTGATCTAAGGTTGGCATATCGCTTACAATATTGCGATGCTCCTCCCACTTCATACTTGTGTGGTTATCTAACTTTGTACTAACTAAATGAATGATTAACGTATCCCACTGATCTGTGGGTTGGCCTAAACTTGCTAACGCACGTAAATTTTTGCTGACGTGATCAATTAAAGATCGTAATGACTGTTCGGATTCCCTACTTAACGGCTCAATATTGAACAAAGCATTGAGGTGGTTATTTATTAACTGTCTCTTATTCTCGCACAGCAGATTTCACGCCTTGTAGTTTATTTCAGAAACTTCCAAGTTAGAAATTGCACGAGCGGCTTCACCCTCTAAATATGAGTTTAAATAATAAAACTTATAAATATGTAGGTAGGATTTTTTCGTTGTAATGAATAAATAGGTTCCGTCAAATTTCACAATTTGTATTAATGGTAGTAGAAAACCTATGCCGTGTGGTTCGCGTTGACATTGGGAATGCCTGCTTTCTTCGTCCTCTAACATCTGCGTAAGTTTGGAATACCGTGCAATAATATTTTGAGCAATGCTAATACTACCATCGATGTCATTCTCAATATCCTCGCGAATATCTAGCTCAGCTTCTAAAATATCGCCGTTCGAGATTTCGATCTGACCTTGGACGTGGTTAAACTCGCTCGATAAACATTCGAACTTATTTTATTTGTTCTTTATTTCGTTTAAATGAATCGCGTCTAAACTTGATAAATTATTTAATTTTTGTATATAGTTTTTAAACTTAGTGATGCGTTCTTTAATACTACTGCGTTTTAAAATTAATTCTTTTAAAGTAGACATTATAATGCGAACAAAAGAAACAAATGTAAGTACTAATAAGGCCTCTGCCTCGAATATTGCGCGCAGCGGAGCGGCGGCGCGGGCAACGCATACCTGTTCTCCAAACTAGCGGGCAGATCGAGCGGCACTATAGCGGTGTAGTGTTGTGTTCGTGGTTGTGTTGTCGAGATATTTGTTTTTATTCGCGAACGAAATGTCTGAAAAAGTTTTGACATTTTGATACGTCACAAAAACAATTTACAACACTATACCTACAATGCAGACGCGCAACGCGGGCGGTCACCGCTTGACTAGAGTGCACCCGTGCACCGCTCGTGGCCCGCCTCCGCCCTGCTCCTGCACCGCTGTATTCGAGGGTAGGTCCATTTGATTATACGCGTAAGATCCTGCCGCTCCCGCGCCGCCGCCGCCGCCGCCCCGCTACCCGCGAGATTCGAGGCAGAGGCCTTAGAATCACGGGCCGGCACAGCTGATCTATTCAAACGCGACAAACACTTCACTCGAGTGGGTAATAAAGTTTTTTACATACGCTCCTCCTTTGTTTAGCGATAAGCTAATTACCTCGAACTCCTGCAGACTGACTCTCTCGCTCGCCAGTTCTCAGCGCGGCATCAACCCGCACGTCCAACACTCCCGTACGCTGAAAACGTCGGCAATATCTGGTTTAAATATTTGCCTTAAATGAATGATAAAATGGGATGCGTATGAAACTATGAAGTGGTTTAAGTTTAGGTTGCGAATTGTGGCAGTGAAATTTAAAGAAGTATCAGGAAATAAATTGAAATTCGTTTAAAATAATGGATAAAAAAGTGCGTTTTAGACGTTGGAATATAATATTGTTAGCGTTAGTTTTGTAGCAATAGTGATGCAATTGAAGTTATAGTTAAGTTGATTTATGTTACGATGACTTGGTAAATTTGAATTTTAACGGTTGCAATAAAATTTTGATTTTACGGGATATGAGCTTGTACACTTGGTGGATAGCTATAAAAATAGTGTGGTGTGATAATGGTGATGATAGATAGATGGATGATGGTGATGGATGGATGATTGATAGATGGATGGACGGAGATTTTGTTGAAAAGGTAGACACTTATCTGATTTGGCCCTGCTTCGGCAGAATTGATAGGTACTGCCGGCTGGTGCTTGGCGCTTGCAAATCTTCTTAGTGGTGCTTGAGCGTTAAGCCTGTGCTGCGATGCTGTTGCGAATCGGCGATGGCTTCAAACGCGATTCCGTTGGATTGAAATATTTCTTGCTTAGCTGTCCTGGCACGATCGCCACTTTTTATGTTCGGTATTTAGACAGGTTAAAGAAAACTTCTTTGGTTTTGCTAAATACTTCTATCTGAAAATACAGATGTTACTAAGACAAGAAATCATAGCGAAATGATATTCAAATTTGAAATATAAAGGAAGTGACGTATATACAAAGATAAAAAGGATTACAAATTTATGTACAATATCGTAGTTCATATAGACAAAATGTCATATAAAATAAATGTATTGCAGGTCCACACGTAGGCGCCAACACCATGTATTAGTTATAATTGTTGCTGAAAAGTAGCCGAAACGTCGGGAGTATGTAGTTTCTAAAATAAAACGCGAAGTAAAATCCGAAAATATTAGTTTCATTTAAATGTGTACTCGCGAAAATCTTAGATCTCATTATTGTTGATTAAAGTTTAAAAACCCAGCTTCTACGCCTTTAAATAGTATTTTTTTAAGTAACTAATTGAGTGATTGATTGCTGAAAACTAATACTCCTTATTTAAGGTCATCTATACCGTCTACATGTATATCCAAATAACCAGGCTTTCTGACAAAATCCCAGAATTGACATCAATTCTTGTATGTATTAACTTACTATGTAGGAATTTAAATTAGTTAGCATGAGACTAGTATCCTTATTCCTCTGAATGGGGTCTTGCCTGGTTCAAACTGAAAAACATTAATCACTCAGTTTCTACATTTACATTCAAATCAACAGCATATTGGTGAAAGAGACGCCAACATTTTAAGATATGATTGACCTCAACTTCTCCAACCATAAGCCTGTAGGAATAATAATTCATTGAATTAACTTTTTTATTAGTTTCAGAACCTAAAAACATTTTATGTGATAAAATTTTATAAAGCTATGATAAACATTAAAAACTTAAAAATTTTATTTACCTGTAACTGGATTTATCATCTTCATAAAAATAATACCCATCTTCACCTTTCCAAAATAAGATAAAATATATTTATATATGTTTGATGTGTTTCTGACACAAACTGCAGTTTATTTTTACACCGGTGTAAAACAATATTGCGGTTATCTACATTTTCACCCACAATGACAATAGCGACTTCATCGATTCTTTGGGCATTAAAATGTCTTAGGTGTTTGATAACAATTTTATGATTATCAGATGGCATGTGATCTAATGCGGTCTTGAATAATGCAACCAATGGGTTGTGTTGATAGAATAACAATTAGAATTGTTCCACAACTGGTCTTTTCACAGGTCTGGTAATAACTAATAAGTTCAATGATATATTTGTCCTTGAATCAGCAAAGGTAAACATTCCTGTATTACATATACATAATATTGTAAAGTGAATTGTTCAAACCACCAAGTGGTACCAACAATAGTGGTAAATGTTTTTCAATAGTCAATACACTTACCTTAAAAGTTGGCATAAAAATTATTGTACTGTAGTCCATTTCTGTTAAAATCAAATGCAGCTCTATAGGGGTTAAAAGCAACACTTCTATATTGTTGATTTCGGTTCCATCGATTTCGTTCAACTTCATTCCGCGTTTCACGTTGCTCATCAGTTAGACTTGCTCTTCTATATCTTAGACTTGAGGCATTACGGGTTCTGCGACTTAAGTTTGTACGTTTAATTGCCGGCATGTTTTGAAACAAAAATTCAACTGAAAATAAGAAATACTATTATTCTATTCCTATTCTTTTGTAATAGTATCAAAATGGTCTATCAAAACTTTCCAACACTAATAATTTGACTTACCTTGTTGAACAAACACTTCAGAAAAAAACACACAGTACAAATTATCCTGTAGAAACCAATGTGAAAATTACACTAAGAAATGGTAAATAAATTATGTAGGTATTTTTTTATTATAACTCCGGCCACAATTGGTAAAACAAAATATGTACTCGTACAATACCACACAAAAAAAAAAAACAAATTTACTCTTTGCAAACAATTTGAAAGAATAACTGACCTTTTAAGACAGAGACATTTTTTTTGGTTATGTTCGTTTCGTTCAGAACAGGCAAAGAGAACAAAGCCCATACAGCCATGTCTTTTGTATTTTGTATCTTTAATTATTTTTAAATGTCTTAATCTCCTTTTTATTCTGGACTCAAGTTTTTGTATCAGGCCTAAGCCATGTCTTCTTTTAATTTTCTTCTTAAAACATTTTTTTAAATATAGGGCCGAAGCCATGTCTTCTTTTAATTTTTCTTCTTGAAACCTTTTTTAAATATAAGGCCGAAAACATGTCTTTATTTAAAATGTTTTTTTTGTCAAATTCTTGTTTTTTTTTTTTACATTCCGTCATTTTCAATGTCAAGTCCTTGTAATGTCATTTTTAGTACAATAATTAATTTGTCAAAATCGATATAACAGTCAAATTCTGAAAATAGCTGAAATAGCTGAAAGCAAATATCTAGAACAAAACGAATAAATTTGTATTATATACATATGTACAAATAACAATTAGATTTCAGTTATAGTAGAAACAATAAAGCCATAAACTGGCAAGAAGCATTCTTGAATGCTTAGTATTTGCTGAAGGGAGCGCGGGATATCTTCAGCAGCTTTAAAAATACTTAAAAGTTGGTCTACAAGGACCATCCTTTGAATACTAAACTGTGGACAATCAAAAAATATATGTTCGAGGGTTTCATCAGCACTATTGCAATATCTACAAGTTGAAGAGTCAAAAACACCAATCACTACCCCGGGTAAACCAGGGAGAAGAGATCTTTTTCTTTATTGTAGCGAACCATTTTCCTTTTACCTTTACAACCTGATGCCACAAGTTGTAAAATTTTTTCTGTTACTTGAGTTTGAAGAGGGATAGAGCGTCTGAATAAGAAATTGGGAAATTTAAAAAGTTATGACTTGATTGTGGGCCGGATTTGTAATAAATTTAGCTAAATAGTCTGCTTGCTCATTACCATGCACACCAATGTGGGCTGGTGTCCAGAATAGGACTATTTGCTTGTTTTGAGACAGCAGGTGATACAACTCTCTTATTTTATGTATAATATAGTTAGTTTTTGAATTTAATTGTACATTTTGTAGTGCCGTTAATAAACTTAAACTATCCATTATTATAATCCACTTAGGATGAGTCTGTGTTTGAATGTGCTCAGCAGAGTATATGCTTGTGAGTGGATTTTTGATCTGACTTTTGATCTGACTATCATAGACAGCTATAGAGACTGCTTCATTGCTCCTAGACCCATCTGTATATATCTGATGATATCCCTGCCACCTATCAAGTTCCCTATAAATATCTTCCTTATACTTTAGAAGACTCTTGACTACAATTTAATCTAAATAAATTTTGATTCATATAAGCCAGAGTAATGAGGCCATACCATGCTAGAAAATATATTGTGTTTATTAAAAATTTGTTCTGTTTCAGAAAAACTGAAACACATATGAATTAATATTGGCAGTCCTGTTAATAGTGTCCTGCAGTTTAACAAGTGGATGGTTACTAATGGAGAGCTACCTTGCAAAAAATTTTGATTGTAAGTATTTAAACCTAAGTGCTAATGGAGGTATATTACATTCCACGTGCATTGACACTATGGGAGTAGTTCTGTAAACAAACATTTATTCTGTATCTTTTCTAATTTATCTACTATAGTTCTTACCCCTGCAAAATAAAAAAAAGCATATTCTAAATGACTCCATACTAATGATTTATACAATGTTAATAGAATCCTTGGATCAGCACCCCAATTAGTGCTTTTAAAAGATTTTAAAACATTACAAGCATTTAAAGCTCGAAATTCTAGAGTTTCAGCATACTTATTCCATCTAGAGGTGTTTGTAAAAATAACACCTAAAGACTTTACAGAGCTCTCTACTGTCATAACATTATTATTAAACAGAATATTTATATTCCTATTTCTAATTCCATTTTCTGAAAAGACAACAACTTTACTTTTTTCATTGCCGACCTCCAGCCCAAGGCTATCAAAATAGTTCTTTAGTCTTTGGAGAGCAACATTGAGGAGTGATTGTACACGTAAAAACATAGTATCAGAGCAATAAACAACTAAATCATCTGCAAACTGTAGATTAGAAACTTCACACCCCAGAGTTAAATTTAGCTGATGTATGAATAGGATAAAAAGCAATGGGCTCAATACACCACCCTGTAATACACCCCTACAAGAATATCTTGGACCAAATAACTGATTGTTAACCTTAACAAACACCTTTCTGTAGTTAAAAAAATTAAAAATCCAATTTACAACTTTTCCAGGTACCTGTAGTAATAATAAGTACTAATAATAATATTGAGGATAATCTGTTCAGATCTACATTATTGAAAGCCCCTACAATGTCAAGAAAAACACCACCTAGTACTTTATTCTCGGAACGAGCATTGTGGATATCCAGACAGATGATGTAGACTCTCACAAGCAGAACGGCCACAACAAAAGCCAAACTGATTTTAAGGTAAAAGATTATTACTTTCTATGTGAAAAATTAATCTCTGTTTTATTAATTGCTTGAAATTTTTTCCAACACATGAACTAAGTGTAATGGGACGATAAGAATCTAACAAATTAAAGTCTTTGCCAGGTTTTAACATTGGTACCAAACAGTCAGTTTTCAAATCCTATGGGATAATAGAAGACGACCATAAACTATTTAATAAATTTAAAAAATAGATAGAGTTTGAAAATTTAAAAGTTTGAACATTTAATTCTGTAGGAAAGCCAATCCAGGCAACATGAAGAATCTTTTCTTGAGGCTAAAGCGGATTTTAACTCTTGCAAAGTAAAACAACCGATCGTGTATGAATTATCACTATTTACTCCAAGAACATTATCTATACTTATCTGTTGTGAAACAGTTTCAGGAGACGAAACCTCTTAGCATTCAATGGATTCACCGTGCGGGTGCCGGGTCCATCGGGTCCATCGGGTCCATCGGGTGCAGGGAGAGGAGCTTCAACAGTGCCTGGGACTTGCGACCCAGGTGTAGGTTTAAGGGGCCCCTTAACTAACGCGCGTTATACGCTCACCTCCACTGTCCAAGCTCCTCTCCCTACCTAACCAAATTTGAAAAGAACTTACTAGGGCTGCCTTCGACGTACGTTCCAAGAATGAATTAATGTTAGTTCTGGACAGGCCCAAGTCTTTTAGTAGGTTAAAGAGAGATTTAGCTGTTATACCTCTCGCTCCCACCTCTACCGCGTACAAATCAACGACGAACCTGTTTCGAGTTAGTTCGTTAGTGAGCTCGTAATACTTATTGACCTTGATGGCATGGTCTTTGGGGATGTCGGTTTCCCAAGGCACCGTAAGCTCTATCATCACAACGCGCTTTAAAATACGCGAATATAGAAATATGTCTGGTCTGGAGGCCGACGAACAAATATCCTCGGGGATTTTGTATTGTTTCTCATAAGTGCCCTCTCTCACAAAACCTATTGATCGCTCGTTTGTGGTTATTATTTCCCTTTGCGCTCTGGCTACCGAAAGACTAATCGCTTCACGTATGATCTCTAGAACCCTATCGTGACGACGCGAGTATTGACCGCTGTCCAGGAGAACCTTACATCCCACCAGCAAATGCTTAACAGTTCCAACTGCCTTTCCACAGATATAGCAAGATTTTTCGGTACCTTTACCCCATCTTACTAAATTACTCTGATCTGGGAGGGTCATCTGGAACGCATTGTGATAAAATTTTAGCAAGGCTGGCGACCAGTCATGAATTAGGGTGCGCCATTTTAGTGCTAGTGGAATGCAAAAATCTCCTATGTCTAACCACTCGTTCTGCATTTCTAAACTCCTGTGTATTTATGTTAAAATGTTTGAACCCAATTGAGGTCAGAAGATAAATTAGAAATCAGAAAGTTTTTTTTGAATTTTCTCATTTTAGTCCAAATGCGGCTTATAGATGTCAAACGATTTATTGATGAGCAGCATTAAGATCCACTTTTACGACGTTCTTCTTTTAAAGTGCGTTTTTTAAAGGCTTGTGCGCGTTTGAAATTAATGTAATTTATACTATTAAGACTACATAGTTTTAAAATTAATGTAAGCGTTCTTGCAATCTTCTACTACTTTTGAACATTTATCATTCCACCAAGGTACTTGGCACCTTTTTCTAGGACGGTTATTATTACTATCAGTTGTGTTATGGTTTAAGCTGGGCCCGGAGAATTTGATTGCCAATGGAATAATTGCACAAAACTTTCTGTATGAGTCAAGGAGATCACTATTGATAACTTTAAAGTTCATTAACATTTTATTAACAATTTGTTCATAACTATCCCAATTTACTAATTTCAGATTGCTGTGAAAAGGAATGTTGTTCAAGGAAATAGAGGGCTCATGTTGATCTCTTACGAGAGTAAATTTTGTGATAGTTGGCAGATGATAACTGCCTAAAAGGTCCTGATGAACTTGCCAGTCACAAGAAAGAAATAAAGAAGAAGACACCATAGTTAAATCTAGACTGTTTGGCTTCCAAATATGAGAGCCTATAGTTGTTGGTTGACCATTATTTAAAAGTATTAAGTCATGGTCATCCATGGATTCCATAATAGCTCTGTCCCGAGGATCTATGCTACTGCAACCCCAAGAAGTATGATGGGCGTTAGAATCAATTACTATTAATATCAAACAATTACTACATTTTGTAACTAATCATCATAAAAAGTATTTAGTTTAGCGAAATGTATACCATTTTTAATTAATATTGCTACGCCATTATAATCATTACCGCAGTCATTCCTAATAATGGTATAACCACGTCAATTAAATTGAATGCTAGGCTTGAGCCAAGTTTCTGAAATAAGAGCTACACGTATATTATTTTGGTATAAAAAATTTTGAAACTCAAGTCTGTTACTTAACAGACTTTGAGCGTTCCACTGTACAATATTTAAGATTTGGTGGTTGAATGTGACGATTTGCTATTTTTATCCTGTATGGTTTCTTTAATAGCTGAGCTAATAAATTGTGAACTAATACTTATATTTTGAGTTTTATTTAAAGTTATAACTTTTACTATAGATTCTGTTAATAGGGTCATTGCTTCAGAATTTGATAGTATTGCTTGGATAACTTCTTGGGTATTTAATTTTTTAGTAAGGGAGGGAAAATTTAATGTTAAAAAGGGGGCCAAGTTCCAGTCGGCTAATTGTTTGCCTAAAAAAGGGGTGAAATCCAATCTAATGCCAAGTTTAGATGCACTTTGAAATCGATCATAATCATCTTCATCAACAGCATGATCCGCTGGTAAACATTTGCCATTCCCAAGACTCGCCACCACACCCAGTCCTCTGCTTTCCACATCCAGCCACTACCCGCTACCTTATTCACGTCAACGGTCCATCTGGCCGAAATTCACTTTACCATACACCCAACTTAAAATATGGTAAAGTTGTGAAAATACGTAGGTGCTTGGTTAAAAATATCTAAAATTATAATACTTCTCAATTTGAACTTGGCAGGTTTTTGTGCTGTACGTAACACTTAATTAATTGTATCATTAATTTATTATTTAGTTATATAATTATTTATATTCCATAGCGCCATCTATCGAAAGTAATTTATAACAATAGAAACCTGATTTTTTAGGTAAGCAATATTTAATTAAGTTATACAGTGTGCATTATGTTTACATGACAATATTTTATATCCCTTATATATATCAGTTCTTAAGAAGCGCCCCACACTTTTTTCACAATAATATTAATTTAAAAATAAATTAACAAACAATAAATGGTATTTTTGTGAAAAAAAGCGTGATGAGCTTCTTATATCACTTCTTGAGAAGCGCCCCACGCTTTTTTTTTCAATAATACCATTTATTGTTTATTTTAAACAATTTAAATTAAATTGATTTCCAAGGTTGTAAAGGTTAAATTAGTTTCCAGGCGGTTTCTTTCATCATTGGAGCGTTTTTTAGTTTTTTTTAACCCACTATATTTATTTTTTATTTTTTAGTTTCATTTATCACGGATTGATAGATGTACTCATATTATTATTTATTAATATTTCATTATTATGTATTTTATTGTGCTGAGCTGAGCGCCTATATAAAGGTTTTGATTAATTACCTGTCAGTGAGTCAGTGCCAAAATTAGCTATTTTCACAGGGTCATATTTCAGGATCTACTGAAGCTTTATCTATGAAATTTGGCATACTGCTTTAGGACTAGTATATGATTACGTAGGTACAATTTTATCTCTGTACTTGCAATAGGCACTGAGCTACAGGGGGGTCAAAAGTGGGTCGAAACGGTTCGTGTTAAATAAATATAGCGCACGGCATGCGCCGGCCTGTGGAACTTGGCCGGCGCACTACCGTGCTCTTAGATGAATATTTTAACGTGTCAGCATATGACTTGGGTTTACTGTTTGCGATTTCCTTTTGCCTTATAGGGCACTGGCTAGAATGGCAATGTGATTGCCATTACAATTAATGCACTTAGATTTTTCAATGTTAAATGTAAATGTAAATGCTCATACAAACCCTGGCTAAGGCTGGTAAATAGCCAGGAAGAAGAACGACTAGGGATGAAAATTGTTGGAGAGATAGATTAGAACAAGGAGACGGACATCGGATATTTAATTGTGTTCGATTCAAACAGGGAAAATTTTATAAATTCCAATACCTGGTTATTTATGGCCTTTAAGACGGAATAGAGTTCGTCCGGTCAGCTATACATATATTACTAATGACGAAATTAACGCGGACGAAGGAGCGGGCAAAAACTAGTAAAGGATATTTTTTGATTAGTTCTATTTTAATGAATTCAGAACATTTTACCATATTGCAACAAATAAATTGGAAAATAATAAGGTATATGATTCATACTCAATATGGATGTTAACTTGACGAACAATAGCATCATTATGTCATTTTATTTAAAAAAAACACTAAGCGGAAAGAATTAGAGCAACCATTTAAATGAATGAAAGAGAACCAGCAATTTAAAATATTTTAATCTGAAAATAGTTATGTACAAAGAGCCTCATTTATGAAATATATAAAAATTGCTTTATAATCTATACTAATCTATACTAATATTATAAAGCTGAAGAGTTTGTGTGTTTGTTTGAAAGCGCTAATCTCCGAAACTACTGGTTCGAATTGAATAATTCTTTTTATGTTGGATAGTCCAGTTATCGAGGAAAGCTGTGGGCTATATAACATCACGCTACGACCAATAGGAACAAAGATATTGTGGTAAATGTGTAAAAAACAGGAGAAATTATTAAATCTTTGAAGCCTTCCGTTGCGTGCGCCGTGAAAACGGTTCAAGATACACAAAAAATATGTGCTAAAGAATAATAGCTCTTTTAATGATCTAAAAAACATTCCGCGACAGTATATGTTTATCTTTTATGGTTAACTCACAAAAACCGTTTTTATGGTACCTAATTAGACCGAAATTATTTGTTTAAGTTGTATCAACATAATAATTTATTCAAATTAACAAATAAATATGTTGTTGGTTAAGAGTACTTCATTGTGAATAAAAAAAAACAGGTTTTATCCTTAAAATTCTACGAGAACTCGACCATTCCGAAAACCCCGCAAAAACGGGAACTATGTGGGAAGAACCAAAAATCTGCCAGAAGTCACTATTCCACGCGGACGAAGTCGCGGCAAAAGCTAGTATTAACTTAAAAATACAGAATAGGAAAACTTAATGTTTGAAAGAAAATAAAACTAAAGTAAATTAAATAGGTACATTTTAATATAATTAGTTGAAGTGCATATGTGATATCGATTTTGCCGTTTAAATGTATGTACTTATTTTTTTATACATTAATTTACTATAACAATGGATGGAATTCAACACACATGGAAAAATTGACTATATAAGTGTAAGTGATACTATCGTAGGTAAGCGAATAAATGATACGACTTTTAAAATATAGGTACATATTTATACTAATAGTAAGTTTGGGATTTGAATGGTCGATCAACGATATTTATTTAATGATAAAATAACTTTTTAAGCTATGTTACCGTTCCCCAGTGAGATCTCCGCCTGGCTCGATGAGTTAAGGACTGATGAGTTACAAGGGGTCACTAGCTGCTGGCTTATTTCCTCAGTTGTTAACGGTATTTTTGTCTGGATTCAGCGTTAGAGCCAATATCTCAAGCCAGAAAATTGATTTCAGATTGTTTTTTTGTTTTTAAATCAACAACGCAGTAAACACATTGATGTCCGCTATAACTTTATCAGAGATAGGATTGCTGTCAAACATGTCCTAGTAAAATACCAAAGAAGTCAAGACATGATTGTGGGCATTTTCACCAAAGGATTACATAAATCAAAACATGAAGCTTTCAGTAGAGCGATGGGTTTGCGTTCAGGAGAAAATGTTGGGAGAAACACAGTCAAGCGCAGCGCCTAGCATAATTTAATAGCAACGTGTACAAACGTATACTTGCTTGTTGATTTGCGTTAGGTACCTACTCATTTCTACATTATATAGTTGCACGGTGTTATCTTATTCTTAATACAGTAAAAAATATATAGTTTTCTACAGTTAAAAGGTCTTGATCATTTCTTATTTTATCATGTTCATAAAAATAAAACTAAAAATACGTCTAACACAGAAATACACTTTTTAGGTCGATATTGCTAAATGAATCATTAACTAATTATCTTCAAGTGTCAAGGTTCCATATACTATTGTATGAGACTTTTTATCTTCGTTTTTATATTTAATTAAATCAGTTTGCGACATAAAAGTATGATTAATCTGAAATCTAAAAGTTTTGTTGTCACACTCGTACCTATCATTTATTTTGGTTTACCAAATAACAACGAGGTTCACTGTGGCACGCTTTGTCTTCTCCGTTTCCTTGAATAAAAGTGGTTGCGATTTAAGGATATTTTGTTCCATAAAATACGTTGAAACGAAAAGTAACGGAATAACATTTGCGTGAACCTGTAGTCAGATTTCGACCTCAATTTATCTTTTTGCCATCTTGAACATTGATAGAATATTTAGCTTTATTCAAAGATGATGGAAACTTCACTTTTATATTGGTACATACGCTGTTTACACATGTGTATGTAAGACATAAATACCTTTTTTATAATATTTAATGTTACTTGCAAAAGATGAGAAGAGAATGAAAAGAGAAATATATTACGTCAATAAAGGTACATAAGTATAAGGTTTATATAATACTGAAAGATATTTTTTAAAACAAAAATCTAGTAGAATGATACTAGCAACAGCTGCCTAAATAATTAATAAAGTTAAATAAATAAAGACGTTGAAACTAATATTTTGCGTCTATATTTTTGTAAAAACCGCATACTCCCAACGTTTCGGTTACTTTACAGCAACCGTGATCACGGGGAGACGTTGTTTCAACATGTCGTTTCAACAAGAACCTTTTAATATCTTGTCGCCACATAATTTGGTGAAAGATGGCAACTTGTCGACCTTATCTGGAAGCTCTATTAGTGGTGCCTTTTAGAAGTGTTTTATGGAAGAAAAGACACGAAGAAACTTATAGTAAAAGCGGAAATTTTTATTGTAGCGTATATGTTATGTGCATAAATTTTTATATAATATATTTGTACAATATTTTTTATAAATGTATGTCTTTATTTGTTTTACCTAAATAAGTTTAAAAAATTGTGATAGTTAAACATTTCGTACTAACTATTGATGCGATATAGCAAAAAATAAATACAAAATTATCGATACATTGTATCGTATACATTCTTTTGTAATACAACATTACGTAAACTTCCTTATCAATATTGAACATAACTTGGGACAAACTTCACCGAAATCTTCGGCAATAAACCTCACTTACATAACGTGTAATTAGTTGTGAACAAAATTTATAAGACAACCTTTTGGGTCTTTTTCCCTTTAGAATGTATATCATTTATTTATATTGACTATTGATAGTAAAAATAAATATATGATAGTACATAATACAAATATTAAATATAAATTGAAAGAGCATTTTCCAAACGATATTGAGTGTCATTTCATTAAAAGGGACATGATTATTTTATTCAAACATGGTACTGCAAGTAAGAAACTTATATTTATTTCTTCACCATCGGAAAATAGAGATTTTAACAAACAGAAAACACCAAATTTTTGAAAAAAGCTGATACTTTGATGGTGATTTTGTTAATTGAAAATGAGGCTGATTTCTCGATATTTATTGAATGGTTATGCTGTATGATATAGCTTACTTTCATTTTAGTGTTATTGCGGTAACATCTGAGCTGGGACACCACCTGTGTTTGATACAGATTTAAAAATACAAGGTCGTAAAATTCAATACTAACCAAAAAAATACAGGGTGACTGGTGAATTACTATCAATATATATATATATATATATGTATATGTATATATATATATATATATATATATATATATATATATATATATATATATATATATATATACTTCGTATTATTTTGTAACATATTAATTTTAAAGTCACAAATTATTTTCGATTTAATATTCTGTGTGTTTCCACAATACTTTCAGTTTGTGTTTTGTAACACGCAGCGAGCACATAAAGTTGGTATTTTTGCTGCTTCTTCTAACTAATTGCCGGGTTTTGATGTTTCCATTGTTTTAAATAGACCTTTTAAATTATTTAAACCCTTTAAATATAAAGTATAAATATAAATAAACAGAATGCTTCGTTATAGAGTCTGAGACTTGGAATTTCTTTAAAACTTTAATAATATTTTATTCATTGTTGTTGATGATTCAAGATGTACATATTATTTTTATAAAGGATTTAAAATTATTTTAAATTACATTAACAACATAATATTTACTTTCAGTATGTAACCAATTACTCTATTATATTATAAATGATATCTTGGTAGTTATTTATATTCTAATCAATTGATAGAAACTTCCTTAAACTACAAAGATCCGTAAGGTAATCTGAATTTGGATAAAACAATAAATCAAGTGATGGAAGATTATTAACTTTCAGTTACGAAGATTGATCATTGTTTGACTTTCAAAGGAAATCCTGTAATGTTTCTCAAATGAATACAATAGTTGTTAACATTATGTTACTATAATATACGTTCATTATTCTATGTTTATGGAACCAAACGTTAACAGAGCATCATAATGGATATGATGATTATTACTATAAAATTTGATTTTGTAAAATAAAGTAAACACAGTGATAAAAGGACAAAAAAAAAAAATGAAACTGTCGTGATATAACAATGAAACTATAATTTTTGGTTTTATTTCACATTTAACCCAACGTTTTTGTTAGTTTACAAAAGCCATGATTATGGGCAGACGAGATTTTTCGTCACCCTTCTCTTACATATCGTCAACTTCTCTTTTTGTTTTAGTATTTCTTAGTTGATCCGTTACTCTAGCTTATTTTAAGACAAGTTAAACAAATAAGATAATATCAAAAACACCGATGAAAATAAAACAAACCTTTTTTTGTCAGTAATCAGGGCAAAAAATGACAGTGTTGACTAAATACGTGATAACTATAGCATTGCTGCAGTTTTTGCAGCATGGATTTCTTTAACATGGACTTGTTACTATTTTGATTTACAACTAGTCTCATAAAATATTAAGTGTGATATACAGGTATAGTAGTATAGTATAGGTAATAGCCATTTTCGGCGGGAGCTCACAACGTGTTGATTTATAGCAAACAGCTTATATTAGACTTAAAACTTAAAATTGTCTTTATAAATTATTAAAATGTACCTGAAAACTAAAAAGATCGACAATTTTTATAAATACACTATAGAATAAAATATATATGAGAGTTGTTGCAATAAAAAAATATATGATGTTATGATGACGTAAAACAAAAAGTAGGACAATAGTATAATCAAGACACAAATAAAAAATACAAAAAAAATAACATATATGTAACTAACATTTGTCGGTTTCGGTTACTTTTCAGCAACTGTGATCATGAAGATGATGATTCAGACGAGATGTGAAAAATTGTACAAGTGAAAAAAAGGCCATTCTCCATTCTTAGCCACATTCCGTGCTGTTTGCTTCTTGAGAGGTGACAGCGATAGGGTCCTGGATGGGATAACTCATTAATTGATTAAGTTATTTTTAGAAATACAATAACAATGTAAATTGTAATTATAATCAATAGATGCAAATTTAATTTACTGCCGTTATTATATTCGGTTGCAATATTGCCTGTTGTTGAAATCCAATGCCTAATATAATAAACTCTTTTAAAGAACAGGAATGATCGTAAAATGGTGACTATTTAATATTGAAATACGTTTATATACTTTATGGCGTGAAGCCAACAAAATAGTTGAGTCATGGGTCCCGACAGTCCGAACAGCGTTCAACGACTGCAGCAGTGATCCCAAAGGCAATCCAGAGCTGAACTCTATTAAACAGACAGAGAAGCTGAAACAACGTTTAAAACTAAAAGTAAAATATAACTTTTGAAACTTCAACTTTGTATTAGTACAGCACAGTAATTCATTTTAACATATGCATGTCTTTGATATGAATATTGAATTTAAATAAGAAACTTTTTTAACCTCATTTTAGTTGTTAAAATATTTTTGAAAAAGGTTAATTTATTAGATATAGAAATTTAGTAAATCCTTTATTATTTCACACATTTGTGAGAAATTACATATATGAAAATAAGAAATACGTTTTCCTAGTAGAGATTTTAACGACCTTTCTATCTCTATAAGAAATCTTTACATGAGTGAATTTGAATGGTGATTCAACTTAAATCCTATCGATCAAATTCGATATAGGTCCATCTGATTTATTCGCGTCTGTTTGTCTAACACTTGTTTACCCAAATTCTAGTTAGGTCGGTAAATATCATTTTAGTTGGATATAGGCTAACCTATAATATAATAATTAGATGGTTATTTTAATATAGATAGTCAGGGCAACTTAGGGAATAAAGGTACTAAAAGCTAAAAAGTATAATTATATAAATACAGTCATAGGCACCAATATGTATGTGTACCCAAGTAAATATTGTAATTTATATTCTTACATTTTTGAAATAAAGTAACAAATTGCTTACTGAATTTATGGAAATAACCATTGTTAGAAATAATTTAGGCAGCACTTCTTCTTAGATGCTTATTGCATTACAGAATCCTCAGTACAATACTTGCTATTTACAATATTTAAGGGTAACATAATTAGGTGAGGGTAAGTTATAATATCATACAGAGGGCGCTAGTTTCTCTCAGAAGAGTTTCCATTAAACAATAAAACACTTAACATTATGTAAAACATGCTAAGGCTCTAATTATTAATTGTAAAATGAATTGTTAAGTATTTGGAAATTTAAATTACTCTAAAGAAATATTATTAACATTAAATTACACTATTATAACGAATATACCGATGACTAACATAACAATTCCCAATAAATATTAGAATATAAATAACGTTAAGCTCAGATTTATGAAGTAGACATAAATTTAAATCATTGTAAATAATTATTATTAATAATGCTATGTTCACATATAACAAATTTCTGAAAAGACACTGTATTTAAGTTTAAGTATGTTAACAAAACACTTAAAAAAAACTTATTTTTGTATTTTAAAGTTTTGGTTATTATTTCTCATTCTTTTTAATTAATTTTTAAAAAAAAATTAATTATTGCTTTTTTTCATAATAAAGTTTTGCGTCTTGTGTGAAAATAATCATATGTTATAAAATTTAATAAAATGATAATGTGATAATATTATTATGATGTCTTTCAACTTTAACAACTTGGACACACAGGAGATATTGTGTTGTGTTTCTATCTGGAAATCGAATCGTGATATTATCCGGAAACATTTTATTGCCCTATTACTTCATAGAGGTTCAACAATAATTCAACCTTACATATACATATATGTCGCACATACCATTTAGCTGTCGCGAATATATGTTCACAGAGTTCTTTTTAAGTGACCGTAATAAAAGTCCCTATCCTAAAAATATATATTAATAAAAATGTCACATTCAATATACACATGCACAGAAAGAAATATACAATGATTATTTTACATTATAGAAAAGTGTGTTGTTAGAAATAATTACATGTATATTCAGATAAGTTAATATGTACGCTCGATACAATTCATCCTAATTACTGTTTGAAAGACGGGTAGCAGTTATATTTTGACAAATCTCTTGAATTTGAAAGATGACGCTGCAATATGGTTAGCAAATGAATTTTTTTTACAGACACTTTGTTTCTTTACTAAACCAACTCGAGGTCCATTAATATGAAGTAAAAAATACTAATTAATATTATTATATTAAACATTCGATATTAATAAGCGTACAAAAGGCTGTACTTATTAATGAATTAGTTGGTAAGATTTTGTATCCTCTTCATATTTGTTAATTATTCAGTTTCATTAAGCGGTATAACCTATTTTTAAAGCCCTTTTTTGATATTACCAGAATTATATTCTAATATAATGACATAGTTAAATTACCTATACTTGATATAAAAATTTTAAAAATAATATTTTTTTAAGAGGAATTGAATATAAATGGAAACCATTTAATAAATAACATATAAGTTTTTTTATTTAATCAGCTTTAGAAGCAAATATCTTGATGTATGGAATTAACTTTTCATTCAATAGAGCTTTTTTTTATAAAACGGTTAATTTCATGACTAGCTGCCTACTTATAATACTCCATTTCTTATGTACCTTTGTGTTTGCGTGCCTCATTTCTAAACTCCGAATTACGTTGGAATTGTTCAGATGCTTGTTTATAAAGTTCAATCCACTATCACGCAAACATTATGAGCTATAAGGAACTAACTAGTTAAGGTATTTCACAACTTACATAAATACAACATTTTGACGACATACCGTCATGAAATTGCTTTCATTAACGTTTATTCAAGTGTGAAATTAGCTATCCTGGAAGTAAGCTGGCAATGAATTTGTACGAGTAATATTAAACGGACTTTTACATTTTTTTCAAGATTCAATGAATTGCTAACAAATTAAGTTTTCCAATAAAGTGAGAAAACAAAAGTTTTTTTTTAATTGCTAATAGAGGAACTCGGGTTACCTCAACGGTGAATAATATAGCTTTTCTTTTTAATATAGTTGTAGTTTAGAAAATAATATATGCCAATCATAAAGTTATCATTAATGGTAACGAATATATACATATGTTCTGCGAAGTAGCACACAGTAGAAAAAAATAATTCACTCTTGATACAAAAACATTTATATATTCAGGAACTGACAATTTTTAAGAAATTATCGATAAAGTTAAAAATTAATTATAATAACTAACTACACTTATAACTTAATATTGACCTTAAAATAATTAAAGATGAAAATAGATAATGATTAGTGTTTAAAATATAGGCGCCATGTACTGCAAGTTTAAAGATATAATGGCAGATTATAATCGATATATTAAACATTACATCGTAATGATAAGGCAGCTACGTTTTCTATTTCAAAAGTTTCATATTTACATACATCAAATCCGTTTATTCAAAGTGACAGAACAGACAAAGTTGAAAGCCGTATGTGAGAGCTCGCTCAGAATACTATCAAATCCGTAAAATACATATATGCGAGGAAGATACACGGAGGATGTTAGTAACCAGTTATATATTAGAACTTACCAGTATTCTAATCTATGTTATATTAAAAAATACGAATAGAAAAAATATCAGATAACTATGAAAATAAAAAATGTCGTGTCTGAATAATACCGAGCGAAATAGTATGATTATGTTGCAATCGCTTATACTTATCCAAAATCAATGTAAAATACCAAATGAAAATAGCGTTTAGTTATATCATAAAGGTCCAGTTAAATTTTCTTGTATTAAATCAATATCTATGTAAGATCTTCTTATTCTTGAATAAATAAAAAGAAACTTGAAAAAAAGAATTATGTATGTCGTAGATTTCGTGAAATAATTTTTTCTGTTTGATTTATATTATGATAAGTATACTGCACTTCGATTTTCTTGGACCCACTTTTCTTTTTCCGATTCAACACATATACTTGGAAAACGGTGATAAATTTTCCTCTAAAGCCTTTATATTTGAAATCTGTCTTAAGGTTCACCCGACTTTACTCATCTTCGGACTTTTTGATTTTATAATTAATTTGTGTGCTTCTTATTTCTTTTATGCACTCAACAATATGAAATAAAAGCATTTACTACATAATATTACAACGATTTGCAGTAAGAAAATTTATATTTTTGAACTAGTATTTTTTTTAAATATATTTTTAAATAAGGCTTAAAGCACAAAGAAAAAAGGATAAACCCACAAGTTTTTATATATACTAGCATTTGCCAGCGACTCCGTCTGCGTGAATATCTTACTTGTTTTCAGAGAGAAATGTATGAAGTTTGTGAAAATAGTACACGTAGTAATTTCTTAATAGACTAAATGGTGACTGTAGACCCAGAGGGGCCATAGACCGGACTGTTTTGGAAATTACAAAATAGTATACAAAAAAATAATATTTCAATCGGATGAGTTCAATGAAAACATTTTTACACTAGAAATATATATGTACAAAATATATATAAAATAAAAAAAATGAAATAATAATGTGGTAATATTTATATTTTTTAAAGAATGTATGCTTTAAAAATTCCGTGAACCGTATTTAAAATATTATTAAATAATTAAATGCTAAAAAACCTTAATGGATTCTGAAATTGACAAAAGTAACCAAAGACAAACATTTCGTCTAAAACAATAAAAAAAAATTTTCGTTGAGAAAAATAACCGTCATATATTTATATATATATTTTCTATTGAGTCAATCCTGATTTTTTTATATCGGAAAAGTCGCGCCAACTTCATTTTTTAACATTATTAAACGAATTGTGAATTTTTAGCTATAATTAATTTTTAGTGTCCTGGCGGCCTAGTTTTTGTAAGCAAATTAACTTAACTTCGCTATAATTAAAATTGCTGTCAAATTGATATGGAAGATAATATAAATACTTCGAAATTTTCAGTTTAAAAACACTTCAAATCAAGGATCCATTTTAGGGCCACTTTTTGATTTACCTAAATAATATTGCATCTTTGGAATTACACAGTCACTTAACTTTGTATGCGGATGATACATGTTTTGTTCTATTTTGGTAACAAAATAAATGACATTATCACTCAAGCACACCAAGATCTAGATCTTCTACATGAATGGTTGCGCCATAACTTATTAACTGTAAATGCTTCTAAGACATGTTACATAATATTTAAACCTAAAAATAAAATAATTTTGCAACATGATCCGCTTACTACATATATTGACAACATTGTAATCGAGCAAAAAACCTGCGAAAGATATCTTGGCTTAAGAAAATATAACCACCTTAATTTTCACATTCAAATTTACCATATTAAAGGAAAACTGTCCTCTTTAATTGGGTCATTAAAAAATATTTCTAGATGCATACCACAAAAACTACACTATAATATTTATAACTCTTTAGTTAATTCCCATTTGTTATATTTAATTGAAATATGGGGTAATGCTAATAAAACAAAATTACAAGAACTTCAAAGAAAACAAAATAAAATAATAAAAATACTCTTTAAATATCCGTTATCTACCTCTACAGTTAATATTTTTGAAGAAATGAAGATTATGAATTTGAAACAACTTGATACATATAATTCCTGCATTCTAATAAGAAAAATCTTCTATATATATAAAAATGGCTTGCTGTTCCTTAGTCTCGCTAAAACTCGAGAACAGCTGAACGGATTTATCGTATCTTAGTCTTATATGTTCGTGGAGGTTCAGGGAAGGTTTGAAAGCTGAAAAAAATTGATTCATTTCCGGGAAAACCCGAAAAACAGCCCTTTTCTATTTCCAATACAAACGGCTTTTTTGACATTAGATTTGACAACTAACTAATATGTCAATAATTCAAGTGAGCGAGAAATTTTCTCACTTTGATTAATAACGTTACGATGCCGCCGAGAAAATTCTTTAAGGAGGAATAGAGTTCACTCAGTCAGATATACGGTCGTCAGATATACACTGAGTCAGATATAGTTGCGGGCAAAAACTAGTTATTAATAAATCTGTACACTCTAAATTGTCATTTATGAAACAAGTCAACAAGATATGACATCTGAGGGAGCACAACTTTACAACAAATTACCGTCTACGATAAGAAATGCAAGCTCAATTAACGAATTTAAATCTCAACTTTCACAACATATTTTAGAAAATAATTGACATACCAACGATGTAACACGCTTGTAAGAATATCTTACTATCTTTAATTGAGTTCCAAATAATCTGGCAACTACTTTTGTATTTTCAATTTTGTATGTATGTTCTCATGTAAGTCTTTTTGAATAAATTCTTTAAAACTTTCAAACATTCGATGTCTATAATAACCAGCATATTATCAAACAACATATTTAGCAACTATTTCCCCGTACAAAAACTAATACTATATTAGAGTTCGGAAATGAAAACAAGCTGCGAGCATATGAAAACGTTTAATTCTAAAACTAATTTAAACTAAAGCCGTTATGTTAGTTCCAGCTGGTTTTGAAATATTGAAATAAAAATAGAGCAGTGAAAATATTGTTTATATTAATATATGACTATTTTTTTTAATATTAAAATAATGTTTAGATAACAATTTAGAAAAAAATTCAAACTAAAGTAAAAAATATTATTTATATATTAAAACTTTGTTATGCATTCTAATTTTTATTCATCACATTAAAATATATATTATGTAGAGATATGCATTGAAATTATTTCTGTATTCAAAATTACTATGTACTATAAACACAAATACTCCGTACAATAAAATCTATGAGCTTAACAGATGTGATATCCTTTTGTCCCCTTCGGGGGTGAAATGAAAACCTTATTTTGTCGTTATAGAGCGACGTATAAGCGTGATATTTCATTTAATTGTTTTTGGTTTGATTCCTATTTTTTAGCAATTGGCATTATTCCAACAAGACGTTCGCAGTAAACTCTTATTAGTTAAATATTAAATTGTTTATTGTTGAGTTTATACTTTAGAATAATTTTAATTACAAAATCTTTGAAAAAGACCAATACCATAAATAGATCTATATTTGAGTAAGCTCCTACATTAAAGAAGTGTTTTAGAAATTGTGCCCTTTCAACTAAATATCACCCATAAACAGCTCTTGTCATGTCCTTAGGAATAATTTAATTATTTATTATGTATAGTTCATTAATCATCACTATAATTCTGTCGTTATTTTGATTGGACAATATTTTATTTTAAATTTCAGTTGAGTATTTGTTTCGACTCACAATTTATTGTATTTTTACGATGCATAATAGTGTAAAAATTAATTTATTACGATATTCTTAATCGACTCCGTAATCCCCAAAAAAGTACGTAAAAAGAGGGTTAAATATATTTGCTTCGAGTTTACCGACTTGGACTATTGTAAAAAAATAATAATCACGGTTTTATATTAGAGATTTTTAATACAGCTGTAAAAAGTGGCTTTAACAGAATTCCTTTATTTATCATTAGAGATTATTTGCTTTTCTGTTTTTTATAAGGATTCGACGAAAGAGAGAGAGAGACAAAACAAGAACTTTGTGACATTATTTTTAACCAACAAACAAGGGGCTGGATCGATATTCGAAAATAGAGGAATTGTGGATAATATGTGTTTAAAATTAAAAATAAAATTGATAAGGCAATTCAACAAAATAAAATAAAGAAATTATTATTTTATTCACTTAATGAGATAATGTTTTGTAAACTCCTTGTCTTATTATGTCTTCTTTAGATTATATGGAGTAACTGTCACATTTTTTATTAATCTAAGCATAGAAGAGCGGAAGTTGTTGAATACACAACCAGCGTTAGCATTGCTTATAGGGGTCAACCTGACCGTGTTTCTGCATAATACCAGGACCGTTACTAGCTGATATTATAGCCCAATGTTTTATACTTGACCTGATTACATTTAAATTAATTTTTTAATTTAGTTCTATTTAGCATCTTCAAATATATTTTTTTAAGGTTATTTCATACAAATATTTTTTATATCAAATATCATTGGAAAAATTCCCGGGAACTTGGAATAATGAGAAGTTTATTAAGGTTACACGTTACAAAAATAAAACTGTGTCAAATCTTCAAACAAGATATGTGTATCGTGTGAAAACAGAGGTCGTCGAGGTGTCATTAGTGTTGGATTATCCCGTCTATTCTCGTTAAGGCTTCCATATCAAGTTTCAATACACCATCGATCGTTTGTATACAGTAATTAAGATCAATTGAGTTCTCCGATGCAGTTCATGTTAATAAAGTTGATTAGTTAGTACATTTTTTATAGCTTTGCTTATCAACTATGGTTTTAAATAACAGAACTCACTACATGATTATGCATACATATATGATAACTAAATCAATTTTCCCGCAGAAGAACATATTTATATAAAATGTTATCAATAGTACACATGATGAACTTATAATAAAATGGTAAGATAAAATATATAAAACATAGTAACATACAAAATAGTTATGTGTTATAAAACTTGGTACATCTCATAGAAAGATAGTAGTATAAGTTATTTTATAACTAAATACGTCTTCTATAAATCCGACATATATGTATAAAAATTTTATACATATATGTCCTACTTTAAAAATTCAGTATCTTTTATTAAATATTATGAAAAATCCGTGACAGTTAACCTAGATTTTACTTTTAGGGACAAACTTTTACGAGCATGATCTAAATTCACAATTTAGCAAAAGTCTGATACGGTTCTTTTGGGACACTACTGTTTATTTTAATACTTCAGTGATTTAAACATTAACCTGAAATCAAATCTGAAATGCGATATTACTTATATTTTGAGGAAATTTATGCTACCATATCAAATTAGTAAAATGTTTCAAAATGGCACTATGAAACAAATAACTCTTAGATTTAAATGAAACTTATGTCAACTCTAAGATTACCTGAAAATATTAGATAGAACCACGATCTCGTTAAATTAAAAAACTCCCGCATGGGTCACAAATAATTAATTGATGATCACAAATAATATGTGTAAATTATAATTGGGTCAGTAGTTTTAAAATTTATGACCACGTTGGTGAATTGATCTTTCGAAACATCAGTGTTTGGAGACTTTATTTTACTTTATGTCTTAAAACATATCCACACAAATTTCAATATAACGTCACGTGCACTGAATAATTTTGATAGATAACCAATTTTATATACCAACAATATTTGTTGACATTCTTTAATGTCAATTAATTTTTATTTCTTTAAATCACAACATCTTATGGCCTTAGTATCATACCTTGATAAATATTAAGATGGAGATTTGTATGAACATTTTAGAAAACGACTTTGGAAAACTTTAGCAAAATTCGAATAAAACACTTTCAAACATTTATTTTTCATCAATGTATTTGCAAGAACTTAATGAATTCTTCAAGAGAGATGGGTCTCTGTATAAGCCTGGATAAAACTAAATTTCTGCTAATAGTCGTGAGTTCCGAGTTCACATCCATGAAGATTGGTTTTCTTGAAGTTAAAAAAGGAAACCTTCAGAAGAATATATGTAAATTTAGGGCGTTCAGAGACTTTCGTCACATTTTTGGGTCGTAGATCGCAAGTTTTGGTGAAACAGAGCTTAAAATTCATATATTAAAACATAATCAACCTTGGGAGTTAGCCCGACAGGGATTTCCACAAATTCGAGTACACTCAGAGCTTGTTATTCTTGGAGTTTCTCTGGCAAACCGGGTACTAAATAGAATTATAGTTAAACGATAAAACTAAAGACAAGGCAGTGTATGTAAAAAAGTAGCGTGAAGTGATAATGAGCTGGTTATTTCTACAGTCGAGCAGAGAATTGACAGAACCAAAAGCTGTTAGAGTGGAGACTGCATTTCGATAAAAACAGTGTAGGGAGCCGTGTAGTTCAATTTATCTACCATTTCAAAAGTAAACGTTTATTTTATATAATATTATATTGTTTGCTCTTGATTTTATTCTCCTGGACTTTAAGATTGGGTTCAGAGAATAATAAATGATATGTGCTTTAAAAAGTGGATAAATTATAAGCTGCATTAAAAACTGAGACTATATTTTGTGGAATCTTAACTAATAAGATTCCACAAAATATATGATTTACCACAGTTAATATCCTCTGATATTTGGTTTTCATGCACATGCCTACATACTAAAGATATGTACTACACTGTGTACCGTAGTGACCGATGAAAGTTAATTTCGACCGATGTTGCAAAAAAATTTCAAGTAAAATAAAGTAGTAATTGTCTAAACACCGGTCTGAAGCCAGAGAAAATTAAAATGGCTTCCAAGCAATAATAAAAATGAGTTTTCACAGTAATGAGATCTAAGATTTTCGCGAGTACTCATTTAAATGAAACTAATATTTTTCGGATTTTACTTCGCGTTTTATTTTTGATTAGAAAACTACATACTCCCGACGTTTCGGCTACTTTTCAGTAACCGTGATCACGGGCAGACGAGATGTGAGTATCTGTCAGTTGGTCTGGTTATTTTATCTCCTACCGCCATCGATTTCTTAATTGTCTTGCGTACCGCTCTGGATGCCGGCAAAATGCGCTCACGGTGTCTCGAGGTCCTGCGGTGTGGTCACGCACATGGGATTTTATATTTTTAAGAGGAGGATCCCAGGTGTTTGATAGGTTCCAGCCATCTTCTCTATTGAAATTGGGGTGTTTTTTAATTTCAATAGCCTCGCGGATTAACCTTGGTATATGTCTGTCTTCACGTGCGAGGATATGTGGTTTATCAAATCTAATGTAATGGCCTGGTTTGTCATGTCAATGTAAGACAAGCCACAGTCACAATCAAGTTTGTATACACCCGCTTGTTGTAAAGGAATGTTACTCTTGATTGGTCTCAAGAATTGGCTCACTTTCCTATGTGTTTTATAAATAGTCTTGATTGAAACCTTCTTCAAGATGTTGCCTATTTTGTCAGTAACACACTTCACATATGGTAGAATTGCAGGATATCGCTCAACTGTAGGTGGCTTCATCGGGTTCTTGCGATGCTGGCGAGGCACGGGCAGGCTGTTGATGGTCAGAGCATGTCTTACATGCTGCAGCTCGGCCTCTAGGTGGTCAGCATCACAAAGGTGTTGTGCTCTCTGTAACAAAGATTTACCAACGGTAGCTAACTGTATAGGGTGGTGGTGTGAGTTACCATTGAGATACCTATCCGTATGTGTGGGTTTCCTATAAACAGTATGTCCCAAAGTATTGTCAGGATTCCTGATGACAAGTATATCAAGGAAAGCTAAAGAATTATTTGCCTCTAATTCTATAGTAAACTGGATCTTATTATTAATAGAATTAAGATGGTTCAAGAAAGCAGATGTTTTGTTTTTATTTAATATTGTGAAGGTGTCATCTATATAGCGTTTATAAATTAAGGGTCTTATTGTAGGAGAGCAAAGGGCTCGCACCTCGAAGTCTTCCATGAATATATCTGCGACAAAGGGGGAAACCGGCGAACCCATTGCTACTCCATCTACTTGTATGTAGAATTCATCCTTCCACATGAGATAGCCAGATGTTAGGCAATGCTTTAACAATTCTGCATATTCAATAGGCATCTTATTATCCTTTAACTTAACTCTTACAATCTCAATGCAGTCAAGAACAGGTAGATTAGTGAATAATGACTGTACATCGAAACTGACCATAATGTCATTGTCTGTCAATTTTAGGTGTTTAATGTCATTGACAAACTGGTAGGAATCCTTAACAAATGACTTTGTGTGGCCCCGTAGTGGTGATAATATCTTTGAAAGGAATTTAGCCAGTTTATAAGTTGGTGAATCAATCTGGCTTACAATTGGCCGTAATGGAACATCTTGTTTATGGATTTTAGGTAACCCATACAATTTCGGTGGTTTTGAACACGATGGTACGAGTGATTTGATATCCAGATTGAGTTTAGAACTGTATTTATTAATTACTACTTTTGTTTCCGTTAAAACTTTACTGGTCGGGTCTTTGTTAACTTTTTTATAAACAGAATTATCCGAAAGAATTTCAATTATTTTACTATCATAATCACTCGTATCCATTACTACGGTCGCGTTCCCTTTATCTGCACGGAGGACAGTCAGGTCTTCATTGTTGCGTAGGTGTTTTAGTGCAAGTGATTCCTGACGAGAGATGTTTTGTCGAGGCAATTTGCTCCGGCGCAGAACATATGTACGAGTTTTAGTAATGGTCCCGCTGATTTTGACTGTATTTTCGTAGGATTCACGTACTTTTAAGTTTACGTTACCAAAGGTTTAAAATAACAAATGAAAGCTTGATTGGGTCAACTTTCAAGACCCAGACAGCACTGCAATCTTCCCATAGCATCACTATTGAGTTCCTTTTTTTATTTTACCTCGGTATAGTTGTAGTTTTTATTTACACTTTATTATTTTACGAAATGCTGAAAACTGAAATTAAAGACAAACCAAAAAGATAGAAGAGAAATATTACAAAAAAAAATTCTAGCCGGATTAAGACGTTTCGTTTCAAAGCAGAGTTTAGTGATTCATACAGCTGCCATTTTCAAAAAGGCTGAAAGGTATTATTGGTATTTCTTTGGAATCTAGCTTCGATACACGTGATTATATTTATTTAGTGAAGTTATTATTCATCAAATTACCTATGGGGAGATAATATTATAAATAATTTCCCTTTCACTACTAAGAAACAGGTTATTGTTAGGACATCAGGATTTCATGATTAACCTAATAGTTTTTTACTATATTATGTATCTAACAAAAATACTATTCTGTAAGAGTGATTTATAAAACAAATCCATGATAGCGTTATACAATCACCATGCAGATACAATATCTCTGATGACTTTTTTCTATTCATTATTCCGGGTCAACCCGATCAAACCCGATCAAATGGGTAGTTTTTGAAATAGTTGGCACCGTTTTAAACCAGTTTCGAGAGGAGGCGTTCGGTTTGTTGCGGTGCAAGTGAAAATTAGTGGGAATTAGCCACACACCACACACGGAAAGGCCAAAGTATAGCCTTTTTGAAGTGTTCACTTTAACGAAATTCATTAAAACCACAATTAATTAAATCGAATGCTCGTTTTAATTACACTCTTATATATACATATATAGCAATTGAATGAAAAAGATATTTAAATGTTTTAATAGGTTTACTCCACGAAATAATTTATTACCCAAAATGCCACTTTAATAACGTATATATGTATATTCTTAAATACGTTTTTCCTTAATAAAATTATCAGTGTCATGTTTTCAAATTTTAGTTAAAAAATGAAAATATTATAATGAATTTTAAAATGTCTTTTTCTTTTCTTTATCAAAATTAAATAACAAATTGAGCCAAAGCTATACTCTTTACAAAAAACGTTAGCGTAATAAGTTTAATTTCTTGAGATATTTACAAAAACAATTTAATAAATATAATTATAACCTTTCCCCCAATCGTGACAAGATCCACCGATAGTGAAAATAAATTATTGTACTACGTAATAAACTCAATTTCTTTTTATCTCTATAATGAAACATAAAAAAATAAGTTACTCTTAAACTCTTTATTAACATAATAATATAAATCTTTCGGCATATAATCGAAAATATTTGTAATGTCAAAAATATCAAAATTATAAAGGAAATAAATCCGCTGTACGCTATCCACTTATTTCATACTGCCGGGTGTCCCAACTTTATCCCGGAATTCGGTGCAGTGGTTAACAGATGTTTGATTTATAATACAGTTGCGTTCGATATTATTGTTAGAAACTGATTGTTATTCATAACTCGAGTGGTTTTCGAATGTTATATCAGTTTAGTTTTCACACTCAATTATAAAAGTTTCTTTGAATCGTTATATACGCTCTGTAAAATTTATTCCAAATGAATTCGGAATCATATAATATTCAACTGGATTATAAGTACTACTAGTATGATAAAACATTTCTGGAACAGAAAAACATTTAAGGTTTATTTTTTTTTATATACCAAGATATGTCAGCCAAGCCAATTTTACTTATTACAGTTGCTAAAATTTAATAACTTCCCTGAACTCTTTTAATAACCTAAGTTTTACCCAACTGTAGATTGTTTTTAAGCTGTTTTATTTATTATTTATTTAAAATTATTATTCATGAAATGAACATGTAACGATGAGGACTCAAGTGAAGTAGCTGGTTGTATTTACGACATAATTAAACTTAAAACTAAAGAAGGCTGTGTTTACTGCAGGCTCTGGTCAGATAATTCTCCTGGTTAGAAGAGAAATAGTATAGGTTTTTTATGTACCTGTACCCAGCAAAACAACTTTCATTTGATATTAAACAACGTCATGTGACAATTCAGAGAGCATCCAAACATATGAATATTTATACACCTGCTGAATTGAGTTTAAATCAAATTTGAATTTAGTCCACTCTGTTAAGTACCGAACTAGTGGATATTTGGATATATTACTTTTGAAATTTAGTAATACATATCTCTCATCTAGTATCTATTGACAATTTCATTTTAATATCGTTAACGGACTTATACTAGTCAGATCTTCAGATATATGTATAAGTAATAGGAAATCAAATATCAATCTAACTCAGTCTGGCCTCAATCTTAAACTATGTTAATAATGTCTTTTTAATGAAATCATAATATTCCGTAATTTAATTATTTCTAAATGCAACATATAGAAAATATTCTTTTACTATTTTACTTGACTAGCCGTTGCCTGATTTGAATGTTATTTGCACTAGTTTGTAAATTTGTTTGAATGGCTACACTTATTGACTCTTATTTTAAAATAGCAAATTTCCCTCCCTTGCACTAGCAGTGCGTTTATGTTTATTTAATGAACACAATTCTATCATAAAATTTAGCGGCTGTTTGATTTCCAATATATTATGATTTAACAGTTTATTTCTTCTTTTGTAGCTATGAAAAATGTTTAAAACAGACATCATTAAAAGTTTAGTCTTCTGCATAATATTATTTTAAAAATATAATTAATTAATCACGGTGCAAAATACGTCATGTTTCCCATTTTTGTTTGTTTAACGCTACTATGACTTAATTAAAAACAATAACATCATTATAACCAGAGAATATGTATAAAAATCTGCGATTCCGCATGGGCTACACTTTTTCCTCGCAAATTTGTCCCGTCCGAGATAAACAAGCCCTCCCGGACGATACAACGTATTCGTTTAATTAATATAAACAGTGAAATTATTGAAGGCGCACGAGCCATGTAATATTATATACAGCATATGCGATTAATTTTATCGTCCTAGCTTTGTATGTATGTCTCTTCTTATCTGGTTTTTTAAAAAATCATATTTCGGCCTAGCCAAATTATGAGCTTCGTTAAAAAAATTACGGGAATGTATGTAGGTGAAAACAAAAACGAATCCAACTAATAAACAACGTATAAAATAAAATGACTTTACTTTGAAAAAAGTATATTTTTAATATACATATAACATTATATTGGAGTAGCATCACTGTAGCTTGACTGCTTTGAGATGCAGTTTTTTTTTTTTTTTGATGACGCAGGGAAACTCTTTTTACGAGCCGTCCAACCGGCCTTAGTGGGGCCGGAAGGGATGTGTGAGGCTCGGCCTGGGCAGGCCCCTACTCACTAAAACCACTGCGAAAGCCATCGGCCGCTATGTCGGTGTACTCCGGATCTGTCAGCGACAGGGCACACCAGCAACTGGCCGGTCCTGGCAAAGACCGGACTTACTCCCTCGGAGAATGGGGGCGATCCCGGCAATTAGGACCACCCCGACGACGCCGGGCTTTCAATAGGGCCGGGTTACCACGCCGACCCCAGCCCGGAACACAGGGGCGGCGTGGCGGAACATTGGAGGCGTTGGAATTGCCTCCGTCGCACCCCCGTACGTCGCCTGCGGGGGGAGGGAGCATCAGCCGCCCTCACCCTTTCCCGCTCAGATGCCTCCTTCGTGGACATGACCGTCTCACAGAAGAAGGACACCGCCAGCCAGGACCTATCACTCTCGAGCATCTTCTCCACGACACTCGAAAGCGACTGGTCCACACCGCTGAGAGCCGCCACAAGGTCTTGGCGCTGCGCAGCCCATCTCCTGCACACCTCGAGGGTGTGCTGGGCCGAGTCCACCGCAGCGCCGCACTCATGGCAGCCTTCTCCCGGCTCTCTCCTGGCCTTCCGACACAGGTAGTAACCAAAGCACCCGTGCCCGGGAGATGCAAAGTATAAACCAGAGATAATTATAACTTTAAAATAGCTAGCAACAAAGCCAGTCTTTATTTAATGTCAGGAAAGTTGACTTTTACATATTGGGTGCAGAAAATAACGTCTCTGAATCAATTTTAGCGTTCTTACGTAACTGGTAACATTAGTTTCCTCTAGCTATTAAGTGCTGACAACAGACAGCGGACGTGTGACTACGTCTCCCCTAAGAATGTCTTTGTTTCATAGAAGAATAATAATTTAATAGTAATAACATGTAAAGAAACACATGAAAAGAAAAAAATTATTTATTTATAAATCAGTAACATCATGTAAAATAAATATTTGCTCTTAACACTAATTTTTGACTCAAGCGTCTGTTTCTGTATATACCCCCAAAAATTTATATTTTTAGACTACCACGCCTAACAAAAGGTCTATGACAAGTCACCCTTAAAATAAGTAAAGGCGGCTTTTTGTATCGCAACAAACCCTTTCATTATTCTGATCATGACATCAGCCTCGTCTCTAATTCGAATACAGTTTAAACAAAAGGAAGCCGATGTCGCAATTTGTTTCACAAATAAAATCCAACCGTGAGACAAAGAAGATGGATCAACGCGAAAAGGTCCAAGTAATTGTGAAAAATGTGAATCTTGCCTCTGGAAAAATAAAGAGTTCAGAACGATTTAAGCATAAGAAGATAAGTGTGGCAATTTAAGCTTTATCTTCAGGTGTTTAAAATAACTGTTGATACTTCTCTGTATGATAAAATATGAAAATACTCTCTGTATGAGAAAATACTTCTCTGTATGATAAAATAAAATTATATATTTTAGTGGAGTTATATAGTTGAAAATAATATAAAAGATTTAATTCAATAAGGGAAACGTAAAAGATTAAGACTCTTAAGTGTAATAATCCAAGTCAAATTATTAAGTCAAAATTATATTAGTTTAAAAGTTCTATATGTAACTATAATGGGATTAATTAAGAAAGATTTCTATAAAAATATGTACCTATATGTCATTCTGAATTCAGTAGTTTGTCAACGATTGTTGTAATATTATAATTAAAACATAGCGTAACATTTTATCATATCACTTCAAAATAAGTGAACTCAAATTAAATCTTAAATTTATTAATATAAGTCAAAGAGAAGTCAGACGTCTAGTCTATCCAGGGAAAGATTAATAATAATTAATCTACTAGACTGATAAAATTTATAACTGGATTATATACTCATATGTTGATTTCACAGCAATTTCGACTCTCTACTAAGCTTTTATTTTAAAGCAAAATATTTTGGAAAATATTTTTAAACAATATCATTAGGTATCAACAACACTAACAAATAATTTACTTTATTTTCATTTATACATTGAACAATTTAAAATAAGGCAATCGGCAAAGAAAAATATATTATGATATCAACTAACCATAACGAGAGTGCAAAAATGCCAGCCTAGTGTGACGCACAATAAAAAGCTAACAGAATTAATTGTGTACCCACAAAAAAAGAATTTAATGGAAAGCACAGATTGCCCTCGATAAGGGCCTGTTATCGTAAACTTGGAGTGTTTCACCTAAAACTTTATACACACATCCCTATATTTAACAAGTTTTAAAGAGTCTTTTTTTATTTTATTTTTGCGTGTACTTATTAAGCAGTTAATAATAATTCGAATAAAATTCTAGGGCATTAATTTACGATATTAAAGGTGTAAAGCAAGTTAAAAAAATTGAGACACAAGCGAAGATTGGTCACAATAACAAAAATAATTTTGTAAGTGTTAAAAAAGTAAACTTGGGGAGAATAGAAAATGTTAAGGAAAAGAAGTTCACTTCGTGAGAGATCCTCTGACCACTTCCTAGTTAAGAGTGTTTCGACATAGGTGTGTTCAGAAAGGTTACAAGCTTGACGGTGAAAAGTGAATATAGCAGTACAAGACTGCAGATTTTGATGAGAAACCTCCGAGATTACTGTGCATCTCATTTTTGGTGGAAGATAAACTTCCTTTATTTTTATTTTTTTTATTTGATATTTGTCAACTTGAGTGGGCGCTATAATTAATATAATATTTCTGATAATGTTTGTGTGTAACTCATTTCCCTAAGAGTATATCGTGTTTATTAAAATCCATAATGTAAAAATATACGCTTAAATGTTATACAGTTAAGTAAACTGTGGATTTACCCCGTGAAACAAGTGACATATTTTGGATATCATGGCTTGGGCATTATATATTATATAACATAGAGCAAAACAATAGAAATTGTCAAATTGGTTTTTGGATAATAATAATAAATTATCCTTTATTGTTCTGCCTTGACATAATATACAAGAAGCATATTGGTAATAATCTTGGCGGCCTTATCGCTAAAAAGCAATCACTTCGAGATAATTAACAATTCGAGTAAAAGGGATGAGAATTATATTTCTATTTATATTAATTGAAGGATATATTTTAATTATTACAAAGCTGTCAATATATTTAAAAAAAATTGTGCAAATAAAAAGTTCCTACAATTCAAAATGCAAGTATAAATCATCGATTTAACTTCCAATGGTGAGGAATGCTTTCAGGCGATTGCATTTTTTAGTTCAAGGCTAGCATTTGACAGCCCCGACGTGCTTCAGAACGGCTGTCGCTTTTTAGAGATATTAGTTCAGACTTAAATTGCTTTCTAGTATATAGCGAGGATAAACTTTGTATTTATTATGGTTCTAATATATTGTTTAATTAAATTTACTTATGATAAATACAAAACCTGGCTTATGACATATAAATTGACCACTTTTTATAGATATTATAATATATTAATATTTTATTCTTACGTATCTATTCTTCCGATCTTTTAAACTAATATTCCAATGGAAACAAAATGTAAGGTTATGGTTCCCACCGTGACTTTTTAGATTTAAATTTATATGAAATAAAACACCTTCGTGTGATATAATATTTACCGTGAGAAAATATAATTTATGTCCGACAGATACCCCTAGTCAGAAGATACCATATGTTGCTGCAACTGCACCATTGCCTTTATTAATTTTAAGAACGCTATCAAATCTTTTGTGCATTATATATTAAATTTTAATAAATGATTGTATTAGACTCGCACACAATGACATAGTAAAAAAATGTTTGAATGAAAGCTTTATTTGTAACCATCATTAAATAACGTAATTTCAGCAAAACACTCTTTATAATAGCCTGTTATTAAAATACTGCCATTAACCCTGACATCATAAATTTCGACATGTTTACAAAAAGGCATAAAATCACCATAAGCGGCAACTTGTTAAATTTTCTAACCGGCCCCATTTCACTTTTCGCGTGAGAATCGGACGTTAAACCCTCTGCTTTTAATTTTTACCTATACACATGTGTCTTACTAGCATATACGTAAAAATATATTTCTTATGGCTATAGTAATAGAGAATAATATTTAAATAAATTTATAAAGTACAAGTTGCATTTTTGAAAGAATGTTTTATTCTTTTGGGAATAGCACAAACGCGATGTTGGTATTTTTATAACTTTGTTACGAGAAGTTCTTACTGTTTACATTCGTTGCATTTTAAAATCTATTTACAATATTTATAATTCAATTTAATTTTTAAAGGAACTTACTTGAAATGAACAATTCTGATTGACTTTTATTCTTTTCTACATTGTAAATTAAATTGTAAAGTAACTATTAAATAACTACATTAATAATAATTGATATTCAGATTTCAATGCACTAATTCTGAAATCTTATAATAGGTTCGGAAATATTAATTGAACTCAGAATTCGTTATCTTATAACTATATCACAGGGAAGTATGTAGTTAGAGTCTAGGAACTTCGTGACAAATTACGACAATGTTATTCAAAATTAATTTTAATTCAATCCTCCCCCGCTAAGTTCGGCTGAGGTTAAGATTCTGCAAAGGAAAGTTTCAATACTCTCTGTTATTATTGGAATTACATTATTTTCTTAAGTAATACTTAAGAATATTTCATTTTGATCATTTAAACACTCGCTGTATTTAAAGATAATCATCGATTACTATAAGTTATATATTATAAGACACTCGTTGTTTTGTTGTTTGTAGTGGCGTATTTGATCTTATATTACCAAAATCCTTTAAACAATAAGTCTGAGACGATTTTCCCATACCATATAGTAGTTATTGTTTCAAATATAATAAGTAATTCCCACACATTTATTAATCCAATATTTGATACAGCTATTATAGACTGTTTTTCCACTAAAATACATATATCAAAGCAAATGCTTTTTCCATAAAAAAAAACGCCATAACATCTCAGATAAAATGGCTTAATACAATTTATATTATACAACTTATTTTTGACGTTGGAAATGTACTGCTTGTTCGTTTCTTTGAGTAATCTTTATTCGGATTATGGACACGAGATCTCAGTTTTAACATATACATATATACTACCTACACACGCACACGCTCACACCCACACACACTTACACATTCGCTCACACACTACGAACAGTATTGCTAATTAGATTAGTGATCCATTATGAATTAATACTTAAGTTACGTTTATGTTTATACTTTTACTTTAACTATGTAATCCTGTAGTGGTCTTAGTATTGTTTTGTTATACTTTATCATGTCATTATTATAAGCACTGTTGGATTAACGAAATAAATAAATACATAAATATATATATATTATTTTCGTTACATTTTTTCTGTTAATATCAGATGAAAATATTAAACTTTAACTGGTATCTAATTAACCGCCTAGTAATATATATAAATAACTGTTTAAGATAATATTCGCAGACTTCAGCGCTTAAACCCAAAAAGGTAATATGCTTGGGATGACCCAAGTTAAAAGGAGTATTTTATGTTCTGTATTTCATGAATATATTTTCACTTTTATTTTTCTGTTGTTTTCAAAGTTATAAATTTAAATTTTGTCATTAATAATTAATTTAACCAAAGGACAACAAACCATTACCTCATGCTTGTTTCATAGTATACCGGATTTATTATCTGAGATTATTTAAGTAATAGAGAAGTAAGATTTTAAGGCAATTAAAATATACTAAAGTTAATTTCCTAACTCACTATCATATTATTAAAGTCTTCCGCAGATTATCTTTTATGATTAATAACAAGAAATCTAAAATGGGCTTGAATTAAATCTTTTACTGAAATTATCTTGATATATACTTCCTCTTTGAATAGCAATACAACTTTGTTGGCTAAAAAGCCTAAAGTGATAAATAGAGGTGTAAGGTTTTTTTTGTGGAATGACTTCGCCGGCCAAGAATTTCGTACCTAAGAATGAATTCTTTTCTCTATTAGTGGAATTGAGAATTAAGTATATATTGCGTCTTTGAAAAATATAAAGGTAAGTAAATATACTTAAAGAAAATACCAAAACAAACAATCCGAGAAATTTAAATGCGTTTTCATCAAACTAAAACAACTATTAAATTGCTAAGACTTTAATCGTTTAAAAGAAAAATAAAATTGAAATGAAAGCAAGGGATTTACAAATTTAAAAAGAAATATCCGTAACGAAATTTATGAAGGACTGAAAATAAAACTGACGTCTTCAAATTCACTCGAGGGATTAAAAATATAAATCCGTTAAAGCCACACTAAGAATCGTTTCATAGAATATAATATAAGCCTTATCGTTCCCTAGTCTTCAATAAAAATATGTTTAAGCGATTAATCAGTTATGGCTATATTTTTCTATAGAAATGTTTTTTTTTTTGTAATAATACATATTTGTAATTTTATCCTTACGGTTATTTCAAACACAAAACAACTCAATACCCTAGAATGTAAAGTTACACGAGATAAGATTCAAACGGCCAACAAAACCACTGTCCGTGGAATTTTGTTAAACAACTCGCCTAAATAACTTCAAGTACTCTTTATATAACAAATTACGGCACAAACATAAGGGTCGACTGTCTAAGACCTAAATCAAACAACGGGGGACAATACTAGGATATTTATGGAAGAATTTTGAATTTCTTTTTCTTTGTTCATATTATTATTCCTCGGAAAGGTTTAATTTTGTAATATCCCTTTGTCAGTAATTTTTTTTTCAAAAAACATTAAGTGTATCTTTTCCTTTCTTTAATTCTAAATATTACTATTGCTGTCTATTCCCAATAAAACTATAAGTCATTACCCAAGTAATATATAGTATAATATGCTAGATACATCGCATGTATCCTTATATTACAACGACATAAGAATATGAAATTCTAGCAGTAAAGTTATATAATCGATAAGTTTCTATTAACGATTTAGTGATTTTTAACAATCCATTTCCATATATTATCTAATGTTTATGAATAATTCCTTTTCATGTGTTGCAAGTATACCGAGGACAAATAAGTATTCACTTGTTATTATGCTCATAATGAATTTTCTCTTTAATATTGTACGAAATCTTCATCCTAACTGCATTCCACATTAAATTACAACTATTTATATGTCTTTTATTATGCGAATACAAAGTTACTGCTACTCAAGTGTAAGGCACAAACAGATGCAAGTTTAATGTGCTTGTGGATTAGTACTGTAGACAGCAGAAGGAACTCATCAATTTACCTTTTAATTTCTTCATTAAAATATTCAGATAACTTTTATCCACATTATTGTATTAAGTCAAAAGTTTTTAACGACATTCTATTATTCACCTTATTTGGCTCATTATCGTTTCAAATAATAAGACTGATTAAATTGTGTACAGATTTTGTCATGACTTTTCAATACAAAACATATTAATAAAATATTAAAGTATAATTTTTCACTATTGCTGATTGTACATTATCATGGGACATGTAGCGAAGTGACACTGAAGTCTCATCAGTAAATACTTAACGGTAATAGAACTTGATACTAAGTATTTAATTACAATTTTATTTTTATTTTATACCATCTACTTCATTACAATTATATGCATCGATACCTCCCACGTAAGTTGTATCTCCAAAATCGTTACTTTACAGTAGAGCTTTTCAAAGATTCAAATTAAACTAAAATCTGCATTTATTGATGTATCTTTATAAAATTTCGTATTTAAATTTAACATAATGGTCTTCTTACTTCTCTGTGGCCATAGTCTTGATGAAATTTTAAAACTGTACAAATATAATCTGTATACACTGTTGATTACAAATAAATAAATAAAAGATATTTTAAGTAATATGTCTATTTCCGGATATATTATTGCTATATTGTTCATACTACATTTTACTCCGTAGTAGAAGCTATAAAAGGCATTGTATCTGATACTAACAACATTATACTAGCATACGATAGCATCACTTGTGGTATATGATAGTTACAACTGTATACGTTGAAAAACATAAGTCTTACTTTGTTGTATGTAACCAATACGCGGCGCGAGCGCGTGATTTTAACTACCTCGCACCCCAATTGCATAGGCATATACATACATCGGTGTAATCCGTTAGCGTTTGAAAATTACAACATTATGCGTCTGACAAATCCTTTAAAAATAGTATTTTTGTTGTTTTTTTACTTTGAATGGATGTAATAATCCATAATAGGACATTTTTTCAAAAATAAGCAAAATAGCATTTTTGTGGCATGCAACAACTTACGTGGGAGGTATCGACATATTTCAATAGATTATTTTAATTTGAGAAACATAAAATTTAAAAACCTTTAAAGAAGAAAAAACATGATCCTAAAATAGTAACGGTAAGGGATCGAAGCTTTGTTAACTCGTAAATACATCATAACGAGCACTAAAAATATATTTCAATAATCATTTTAAAAGCAAAGCTCTACTTTTCTTTTTCAGCTAACTGTTATTAGCGAACTCGAAAAAAACCTATTGGCTGGAAATCAGATGGAAAGGAAACGACCCAAAGAGGCTTAAAAAAAGCCTGACTCATTCACACACACACACTCATGTTTCAATAACATTAACAGTTAAGATACCAAAAAATATGCTTTCCCCGGGGTATAATTTTGGTTAAGTTGGAACATTAAGTTTTATCTCGTTGAGCCTTGGATGTGCGTTCGAGCCGGGATAAATGTTGATGTACACGTACCGTTTTGCTGAATGACCCGAACTGTATGTAATTGCCGGATTACTCTAAATCTGCAGTTTCCGTAAAACGTTAATTTATTTTATTTATCTCGATCTGTATTAAGGTTCTACATAACAATCGATTTCGCAAATAAACAAATTTTATGAAATCCTTTTCATACAAAAGAATATTTTAATTCATGATATTTTAAATGACGAGTAAAATAAACTCCTCTCCCTTATGACTGCCATTATACGCCCAGTGGCTTAAGTATACTGAAAAATCTGTTTCATGCAAAAGGTGAAAGGCCGAAACAAGGGGAAATACGCATTTCGCCTCTAAATCATAGCGAGCCAAGATTAATGGGGTTGAAACCCCCGGCCTGCGGGCAGTCACGTAGCTTAGACGAAATTTAATAAATTTCATCTGTATATTAGAATTCTTTTGACACACGAGGTGGTCTGTTTACTTTTAATATTTGAAAAGCTCGGTTAATGAAACGACCATCCATAATGTTAAACCTAAAATTTATTATGCAATAAATTTAAATAAGCACTCGTTTACATGCCATGGCTTCCAATCGGTAGGGGGTAAAAAATATTGGGTAATGAAAGGAGAATACGCTAGATTTACCTAATAAAGATAAAATAAGATAAGTGGGTCAGTTTTGAAAAACGGAGTTAAAAATTCATGATCCTAAGTTGAAGCTATCATGTAAAAGATTTATGAATATGAACTTGGACAAGTTCCGTATATAACTTATGTAATATGTGTAGTTGACTCAATAACCGCGTTTTCATTTCAATTCACATATTGCGTATAATTAGAAAATCACCAAAATCAAGGGCTTCCTAGAGGTTTAAGTTGAAAGATAATTAACCCACTTTATTGGTTATAACCATCCTATGTAAATAACGGTCTTGTCTATAACCGTGCTAATCGGTATTCCTTTATGCTCAGAGTTAATGGATCTGTTCACCGAAGAAAAATGACCGCTCTCAAATGAAATCCCGCAGGCCGAATGGCCTCATTGAATTGTCTGAATCATAATGATAATATAAATGTCTGATGGTTAGCGTTTCATAAAAAAAATATTGTTATACCATTGTTATTAGTCAACTAGCTTTTGCCCGCGACTTCGTCCGCTTGGAATAGTGACTTCCGGCAGAAAAGTATAGACACTCGTAGCCGAGCCCGCGATTCCGTCTGCGTGTAACTCCTTGTGTATTAATTGAATATATTGGTAATATTTATTATTACTATTTATATTAGTAATATTGTTTAGATCACATTCATATGAGACTTAACCCTTTCTAAGACACAGAACTTAAAAATATGTATTGGTTTTAAACTTTATAATAATGTGTTAAGGTTCAAACTCTGGTGGCAATATAAATACCACTGCCTTATAAAGGTAAGGTAAAGGTACCTGAAGAACGAAAATACTTTAGTGTAAATCTTCGTTCCCGGTCAGCAGTGAGACGCAATTCCCTGTCAGTGTAGGTTTCTGATTAGCGACATAGTGTATGCCGTTCGCGGTCAGCAGTGAGACGTAATTCCCTGTCAGTGTAGGTTTCTGAGTCGCGAGATAGTGCTTTCTGTACGCGGTCAGCAGTGAGACGTAATTCTCTGTCAGTGTAGGTTTCTGATTGGCGAGATAGTGTATGCCGTTCGTGGTCAGTGGTGAGACGGTATTCCCTGTCAGTGTAGGTTTCTGATTCGCGGGATAATGTAAGCCGTTCACGGTCGGCAGTGAGACGCAATTCTCGTTGTGACGCAGTTTCAGCCCCAGCTCTCGCTGAGAAGAGCTTTGAGACGCCCGTGACGTAGCTCGTCTCGCTCTGTCAGCTGCTAATCGCATCTCTGTCTCTGGAGAGCTTTCGTTGGCTCGAGAGGTTGAGGTATTGACTCTTATAGAGTTTAAACGATATGTTCTTTACTCTGCCCATTCTTGAGAATGCGCATTTTTCATGCTTTTAGCATCTATCGAATTTCAAGATATAGATGGTCGTTTTTTAGGTAACATTGTGTTTTTTTTAATCGACGGTAACTGAAGCTACCTTACACTTACATATATATTTAGTAATTCTATAATAGTTACGAAAATAAACTTTTAATATAATTAAACACTACCAAAACAACTAATATGCGTACCTACTATTACTTCACTTATAAAGTAATAAAATAAAAACTAATTAGATATTTTAAACACTACCAAAACTTCTAAACCTGTTATATAAAATAAGAACTAAACAAATCTAAAAATAAACTATTCAAAGATTAAAAGTCGTGCTGATAAGTATGGTTTGCAAATAACAATTATTGTGTTTCAATCAGGTCGAACAGTATTCCCAAAAATGGGTTGATGTCAGGCAGGACGCCGGTCGTAAAAAAACAATAAGCCGAAACTATCTATATCATGTTCTGCGGATGAGTTTTTTTAGGCTGACAATGGCTAAAGCTGGGAAATTGCCAGGAAGAAGAAGTATAAGGTCGAACGGTCTGAACGTCCATACGCATCAACAGCCAAATATACATAGTATGACGATTGACGCTTGCGCCACGCGCGCGGACCCCCGCTTTTTTATACCTTCCGCCGCGACGCGCGTCGAGCGCGGCAACCGATACACAAAAATAATCCTTATAGCATGACTCTGTATTCACGGGCGATGACTTATTATTTCATGTATAACTTTGGTGTTTCTACACCGATTTACATGATTATTTTTTAATTGAATAGGTAATAATGTTAACTTTTTTTAATTAGGGATGAGTAATAGTGTTGTCAACGTTAGAGTAGACAAATACAATCTGAAATCTCCGAATTGCTAAGCTATCGGGAGTTTCACGTGTTATTGTGAGTCAAGCATAAAATATAGACATATGCCGTCGAGGAATACTTTTTATATAATTTTAAGAAGAATATTTCCGTCATACATGATTTCTATGTAGCTTTAACCTATAAAATGGAGTAACTTCTCCTGTTTTCTCAATATTTCCCTTCACTGCTCTGTTCCTATTGATCGTAGAGTAATGAAGAGTATACTATAATCTGCCCAAGATTATGAAGAATAATTGTGCCAAATTTCGTTTAAATCCGGTGAGTAGTTTTTGTTTCCATAACGAATATACAGACAGACAGACAGACAAAAATTTTACTGATTGCATTTTTGGCATCAGTAGCGATCCCTAAACACCCCTTGATATATATTTTTAAAATATATTTTATGTACAGAATTGACCTCTCTACAGATTTATTATAAGTATAGATGGGACATCATTTTGTTTTATTTCTATTCTTAGAACTAACTTTTAATTTATTAATAAATTAAATACTTAAGTATTTTAATATCATTCTATAGTTATCAAATATCATGAAATCTCTCTGAACTTAATGGCTTAGTTGTAAATGATTATTGTATATAAATTTGCATGTTATGATTTTTATTTAACCTGTGTGCATATTATAATACGGTATAAAAAAAATGATTAGAGTTATCTATATATATATATATATATATATATATATATATATATATATATATATAAAAGAAAGTCGTGTTAGTTACTCCACTTATAACTCAAGAATGGCTGAACCGATTTAGCTGAAAATTTGGCAGGGTGGTGGTTTAGAGCCAGGAAATTGCAATAGGATACTTTTTATCCCGTTCGACGGCATTCCCGTGGGACTTGACATGAAACGTCAGTCACTTCATATAAAACGTGGAATAACGAAACACAATTGACAGCTATGCAATTGACGTATAATGACAGATATATGTAATGACGTAATGATGACAATTAGATATTTGTAAGAGATCTGTATAAAAATAAGTCCGGTTTTCCATCCTGATGCTATAACTTCAGAACGAACTAGAGAAGTTCAACTAAATAACTCTTCATTTTTGTAATCGAAATGAATTCATTACTGTTGTGAAATGAAATAAAAATTTTCCTTTTCAAATTTAAAACAAAAAAAAACTTTCATCTTTTAATCACCAAACTAAATGTTATATAAAAGCCTTCTGGTGGCGAAACAGAGTTCGCCGGGTTTACTATTAAATTTTATAATAAAAGTTTTGACAAAATGTCTACTTTTTAAACAAATCAATTCCGACGTCCTCCATGAGCACTATGCATTTAATTTACGCGTTTTAAATATGTATTTGTCTTGGACATCTACTGGATAAAAATATTTAAAACAAAGATATTTTATATTTAGAAACTTTTTCAATATCCAAAATAATAAATACCTACAAGTTGTCAAGAAATTTTAAACATCATGAGATCTAAGATTTTCGCGAGTACACATTTAAATGAAACTAATATTTTCGGATTTTACTTCGCGTTTTATTTTAGAAACTACATACTTCCGACGTTTCGGCTACTTTTCAGCAACCGTGATCACGGCCAGACGAGATGTGAGTGTCTGTCAGTTGGTCTGGTAGATATTATCACCACTCCGGGGCCACACAAAGTCATTTGTTAAGGATTCCTACCAGTTTGTCAATGACATTAAACACCTAAAATTGACAGACAATGACATTATGGTCAGTTTCGATGTACAGTCATTATTCACTAATCTACCTGTTTCTGACTGCATTGAGATTGTAAGAGGTAAGTTAAAGGATAATAAGATGCCTATTGAATATGCAGAATTGTTAAAGCACTGCCTAACATCTGGCTATCTCATGTGGAAGGATGAATTCTACATACAAGTAGATGGAGTAGCAATGGGTTCGCCGGTTTCCCCCGTTGTCGCAGATATATCCATGGAAGACTTCGAGGTGCGAGCCCTTAGCTCTCCTACAATAAGACCCTTAATTTAAAAACGCTATGTAGATGACACTTTCACAATATTAAATAAAAACAAAACATCTGCTTTCTTGAACCATCTTAATTCTATCAATAATAAGATCCAGTTTACTATAGAATTAGAGGCAAATAATTCTTTAGCTTTCCTTGATATACTAGTCATCAGGAATCCTGACAATACTTTGGGACATACTGTTTATAGGAAACCCACACATACGGATAGGTATCTCAATGGTAAATCACACCACCACCCTGTACAGTTAGCTACCGTTGGTAAATCTTTGTTACAGAGAGCACAACACCTTTGTGATGCTGACCACCTAGAGGCCGAGCTGCAGCATGTAAGACGTGCTCTGACCAACAACAGCCTGCCCGTGCCTCGCCAGCATCGCAAGAACCAGATGAAGCCACCTACAGTTGAGCGACAACCTGCAATTCTACCATATGTAAAGGGAGTTACTGACAGAATAGGCAACATCTTGAAGAAGGTTTCAATCAAGACTATTTATAAACCACATAAGAAAGTGAGCCAATTCTTGAGACCAATCAAGAGTAACATTCCTTTACAACAAGCGGGTGTATATAAACTTGATTGTGACTGTGGCTTGTCATACATCGGACAGACAAAGAGAAGCATCGGTACAAGGGTTAAGGAACACATTTCAGACGTCAGGAATAGGCGCGCGTCGAAGTCAGCAGTGTGCGAACATGCATTGGACAAACCAGGCCATTACATTAGATTTGATAAACCACAGATCCTCGCTCGTGAAGACAGATATATACCAAGGTTAATCCGCGAGGCTATTGAATTTAAAAAACACCCAAATTTCAATACAGAAGATGGCTGGAACCTATCAAACACCTGGGATCCTCTTCTTAAAAATATAAAATCCCATGTCCGTGACCACACCGCAGGACCTCGAGACACCGTGAGCGCATTTTGCCGGCATCCAGAGTACGGTACGCAAGACAATTAAGAAATCGATGGCGGTAGGAGATAAAATGACCAGACCAACTGACAGACACTCACATCTCGTCTGCCCGTGATCACGGTTGCTGAAAAGTAGCCGAAACGTCGGGAGTATGTAGTTTCTAAAATAAAACGCGAAGTAAAATCCGAAATTATTAGTTTCATTTAAATTTTAAACATCACTTGTTAATTGTTTAGTATCATATTACGGCTCTCTTTATTAATTTACTTTGTTTAATAGTATTTTATTTATTTATTTGTAAAATTCTATTTTATTTTACACTATTGTAAGCACTAAAATGAGAAAATTCAAATAACTATAAATATAAAAATTCCCAGTGGTAACAAAATCCTTACTTACTTTGTTACTTACTTAATTTACTGTATAATTTACATTTTACCTTTTACACCCCTACCGTTTGCTTAGTTTTTCTTATGGTCGACTCAAATTATACATTAGATATTCGACTAAGATTGATGTCCAATACTTGATTCAACCAAGAATTGAGAGCTGAGATAAACGAACCACTTGCCATACTTTCACATCACCTTACTAAACTTGGTTCTCTATTTAGCTGTGAAACAAGAACAAAAACAACAGCATTCATATTTATTTTACTTCATTGAAATGTTAACTTTACTCAAAGAAGTAAAGTATTTTATTGAAGAAAATATATTAATTTGCTTGGTAATCAATTATGTATTAGGTTTTACTTTTCAGTTTGTTGTATATGTTATTTCGTAGACGGGTATATAGAAATTAATAAAATTGAATTGAAATATTATTACGTACGGAAAACATACTAAAAATTGGATAAAAATCGTTGGGGCTTAATAACGACTTGTAACCCTACGCGACAAACTTCTGGCCGGGAAAACCAGAAAAATTCTTAGCTATACCACATGAGCAATGGAATGGCATTGCTTTCATAACATCGGGGCAATCAGGTGAACGTAAATATAAGTTTTTGTTATGTAATTTTTATTATAATAAATGTATGTGTAAGTTAGTTTCAGAGTTTTCGTGGAACCTCTTCTTGGCTGAAAACCGCAACTTAAAACTGCATAGAAAACAAAAGTAATGCAAATATAATTACATATTATGTTTGACGAGCTATTAACTTATTCGTTAGTTTTTTATATGCTTTATTTATAAAAATTATTATATGTTTTTTACTAAACAATATTTTATTACTGTTATTACAAACAAATTTTTTTTTGGTTATCGGCCTTCAGTTTTCATGTTCTTATAATCTAAGGTACAAAGTTACCTATAAATTTCAGCAGTACGTCAGCTCACCAATAAAATTCCATTGAAATCGGTTGACACATACACGTACACGAAAATGTATAATTAGAGCACCTAATAACATTCACATCTATAAAAGTTATATGAACAATTAATTTCTAAACTTATTTTGTGGATGAAAGCCTTATACGGTTCCAAGTATTAAAATGCGCGTGCTTATAACATCAAATGCAAAGTTAATTAATTAATTTGCAATTCTATATCACCAATCAAGTTAGTAAATTTATGCAGGCTGTCATTGAAATAACTGTAACTGATATCAAATTTCAATTTGGACAATACTGTTAGTGCGATAATAGTTTACTGATAGCGTGTTTATGTAATTACGATTTAGTCTGTTTTTCAACAATGACATTGCTTTAATCTGGTTAAGGTTTGTTTCATATGCATTTAAAAGTTTTTTCATGTTTACATAAAATATATTAAAGCTTTGCTTGCCTATAATATACTAAATAAAATTAAATTTTTATATTTTTTGCATAACATTTTCGAAAACAATATTTTAAGACTAAATAATATTGTTATTTTATCACACTGTAGAAATTATAACTTTTACAGAAAAAAAAATTACATCAATAAGTTCAACTAAATTAAACAGAGTTATTGGATACGAAATAAAATGATCCAATAATAAAGTTTATAATTGAAATACAAATATTTTTTTTTATTTTGAATTGACTAAAGCTGTTAGCCCTAATGACTTTCACAGTGTCACGTGTCAGTGAGGATGCGCGCAGCATCTATTGTTCGTGTCGTTCGGACCCGCACACCCGTAGCCCCACTGGCCCCCGCTAGCCGCCGCTGGCCTAGCTAGCTGAGCGGACACTGCGCCGGGCTCGTCAGTCCGCATAGACTAGTTGTGTAACGCTTATCCGTCATCGCTACGGCGACACTCGCACCCACACCCTCGCTTACGAAAAATAATCTCCTTCTGTAATAATAGCTTTGAAGTAATTTAAATTGCTAAATCTTGTTTAATTCGCTAAAGATTTATTAAAAATCCGTTGTTTTTAAAGAGACAGACGCCATTCTAGCTGACGTCACTAAAGTCACTTTTTCGAGTACGTTCCATGATATTTTAAAATAAAACTTCAATTGTTCTAAATTTCCTTGTATTTCTCGAGATTCTTCTTTATTACATTCTTTAATGGTCCGCACTCACAGAACTCTGTTGCCGTGCGTCCAGAAGTCTAATTTATATGAAAATTCAAACGTAGTTCTATTTTTCTTTTAAACAGTCTTGGATTTCTCTTAACTTTACCAATAATCATGAATATAAATAAGTTTTTATAATAATTGATGACACCCTCAAGTTATTTTCATGTCGCATCCGTTATTAATGCTGGTAGTGCCGATATACATATATTGACTGATACATCAGTAATCTATTTTACCCGTCATATAAGAAAAGTTATGAATTAAACCTATTAGGGTCTGATACCCTTCACTGCTCGATCCTATCTTTTTCAAATTACAATGCCATCTCACCCTTCTAGCAAATATCTATTAAGAGGTATACAATCCCAATACCAAATAGTTTTCAATTACGGCTTTATTTGTTTAAAATGTAACTTTCATTAACCAATCATGGGAAAATAGGAAGTTTCGAGAGCAACTTCAATTCATTGAAGTTAAATTGTAGACTTCGCTTTAAATATAACATTTTAATCCAATTAGTACTCAAAATTATTTCATATCAGATGGTTTGAATAGATTTTATTGTAATAAAAAAGTAGAAGAATAAGTTTTACTATTAATTTAACAAAAGCTGAAAGGAACTAATATTTTTTTGAATGATGCTATATTTTTGTAAAAAAATTTCGGACTTTATTTTCGTAAAAAACTTCATACTCCCGACGTACTTTACAGTAACCGTGACCACGGGCAGACGAGATGTGAATCTCTATCTGTTAGTCTTGTTATTTTATAACCAACCGCCATCGATTTCTTAATTTTCTGGCGTACCGCTCTGGATGCCGGCAGAATGTCAAATTTAAACAAAGCATAAGCCATTTTCCCAAGTATTTATTATTTAATATCGAGGTTAAGGGGTAAAGTTAAAATTAGTTTTGGTTTATTTTAAACTTTAAATGATCCTCTATTTATTGATACTATTTCAGTAACCTCTTAATTTAGAAAGTAGTTCATGTAAGCTTAATGCTTTGTTATAAAAAAACTTTTACAATCCTTCTATCTTTTCATTGCTTTAGAGGTAAGTCAATATGGTGAGGAATCTAATAGGGTTATAATGGTACGTAAGAGATGGTAGAAAGTTTTTATTGTTTTCTCAAACAAAACACAAGAGCCTATTACGTAACACGTAAAGTTTGTGTATATTATGTTAGATAGCTTCAGTAAAATATGCAAGAAAGCCAATTAAGATTACTGATTAATGTGCAAAATATAATCAAGATAGTGACTTAAACGAGAAATAATGAAATGACAGGATAAAAGAGTTTTTGAAAAACCAAATAGTCACTATTATAATAATAATTGACAAAAAAAAATCAATGATAAAAGATATAAACTGTCATTTATGTCGAATGGTCAATTTATCTACCTCTAAATTTTTAATCCATCTGAAACACTTTTTAACATAGTGTTACATTGTATGTTTAGATAAATAAAAAAATATAAAAGTCAATTCGATATATTTATTTTTTATTTTCAGTACATATCTTTTAAAAAAATAATAGTCTTCATTATCTAGACATATAAAATAATCAAAACTTTTGAATAAAAAAAAATCCTTTATCAGTAGTCCTGCTTATTAAAAATAAAATCTGTCATCACTCAACTAAAATCGTAAAACAGAAAATATAAAACCGAGCTGATTAGAGTATGTCACGGAAAGTTCACCAGGTCAAGTAACAATTATACGATTACTGATAACAGTCGAAGGTTTTGTGAACCGTAAAATAAGTTAGTGAGCAAATAAACCATGAGCCCAAATCCTTTTGCGGTATCTGATATTATTGTTCCTGCATGTACCGTTTGTCGTTATTGTCTGAATAAAACCAGAATATTCCCAAAATGATTATATAAAACTGTGAGAACTGAAAGAAGTTATTTTTTCATTTTTGTTTTTAATTTATATGTGACGTTATTTGTGTTTGAAAATGAAATAATCTTTATAAATCCTAAAAGGATTTGACTCATATAACTACAGATTTATTGGCTTTATTATAGAAGAGTCTTTAAAAATGAGACGAATGTAATTGGGAAATATTGAAAAAAAAAACCCACATGCACAGTATAAGTCATATTATAAAATCAGATTTATACACGTCTTATTGAATAGTTCAACTTTTGTCTTATTACACAGAATATCATTTTTTAATGGCATTAATTTAACTATAGTATTTATAAAATACTATCAAAGAGTTTAATACATATAAAAAATGCTATGAAAGCTGGTGAACTAAACAGTCAGCTATTAATATGTATGATATATCTTGTTTTATATAAGTGGAGATGGCAATGGGAAATGACTTTGTAAAATGTTCCAAACGATTAAACTCATGACCCACTGCTTGTTATAATAGAGAAAGTACTTAGAAAATAATATGTTGAATATAGAAACCCAATGCTTTCACTCTTTGATACTTTTGTAAAAGTATATTTGTTTCTAATAATCTAAATTTGGCAAATAAATTTATTTCTTAAAAATATATATATTTCATACAAATTCTATAAAACAACAAAAGTATCTAAATTTATTGTATGTAATATTTATATTATATTAAATTGTAAAGGCTGCCCACGATCGTACACATATGGCTATAATAAATGAAAGCAAGCCTAAAAGTAGGTTATATGTTACTAATTTGGGACATGTCATTCATCTTAATACTAACCTAAAACGTTTATGAATGTAAAATGTCAAATATGTACAGTACATATACATTTTAATATTTCGCGACTAAAAACAAAAGCCATTGTCGTACTGCTGCTACTCGCTGACCTGGCCAATAAAATCACGAACAAAACGAATGTCAAATCGGTTTAACCAGCAAATTAATTATAGCCCACACAAACCAATAGCTCTATTCGCAAATATGAACCAAAATGAAATAACTTCGCGAGTAACGAGGAAAACGGGCAAGCAAATTCAATTTAACGGTTGAACCGGCATCACGTAACATGCATCACGTAACGTGGGTCCATTAAAGGGTAAGTGAAGAAAAACGTCGATAACAGATGTTAATTAATCTTATAAATCATAGGGAGTTAATTAATCTTATAAATTACACTTTTCTTTAAGGAATCATTATGCTGTAAGCATTCTATTGTTCTCAATTCTCATCGTCCAGCTTCATAGTTGCAGCGAGGATCTACCGTCTACCAGTGCAGAGTTTTATTGAAAAATGTCTAAGTTATATTAATTATTATTAGCACAAGCTTAAAAATGCTTCAAGCAGACCACAAACGTGTCAGTTTTCTCTTAATTTTAACAATAACACTGTTGACAATATGGACTACCAAGTTATGAAATATTCGAAAGAACTTAAACACTTGAAAGACTTGTCAGTTTAGATTTGATGAGTAGGATGGAAAATAAACTTAAAAATTCTTTAAAATTTATTGCGTTTTTTAAACTAAATAAGGATGTAAGTTCTTGTTAAAATTATGTTATGGACATAAAATAACCTTTATTTAAAAAAAGCAGTAAATCGACTTTTAAATAAGGAAAGCAAAGGTTCTTTTTAATACAAATCATACTCTCAATTTAAATGCTTTTACTGAAAAATAAAACATTGCTCCGTGTTGTAGTAAGGGACTTTAAAGTTCAATTAAGATTTCGACGGTCGGTGGATGCAATGAAACCAAAATTATTTGACTTAATTTAACTATAAACTAAATTACAACTAGGGTGCGGCTATGTTGCACAAAGGTTGAACAAATAGTGACATTAAATGTAATGAAATTCTTACAAGAAATATTATAATCTAAAAACATAAAAGAAATAACTAACCAAAAACTGTCTTCACACGGAACTGCTGAGTCAGACCCGTGTAGAATAGACGAGTTTACCCAGAAGCTAAGGCGTCCTCTGATTACACCATATAAAGATAATTATATTTTAATTAAGCGACCACTTATTACACCGTCACATAACAGTTCTCAAAACATTATTATTATTGAGGAACAATGTTGTTTATGTTCATTTGTTACATTAAGATGATAATATTTATGTGTATGTATAATTCATAAAAATTTGTGAAACATACGATTAGTTGTTATTATTCCGATTGTATGGTGACGTCACAAAATAAGCGCTGGTAATTGATAGCGTTTAAACCGCCATAAAATTATAGTGCTTAAAATTATTTATCAAAGATTGTTTAAAAGGAGAATAGAACTATGTTTGAATTTTGGTTTAAATATGACCTCTGGAAGCACGATGGCAGAGTTCAGAGTTCAGTTAGTGCGGACCATTATGAGATTATGAAGAACCTTCGAGAAATACAGGAATATTAAGAACAATTGCAGTTTCATTTTAAAATATCATGGATCGTACTGGAAGAAGTGACATAAGTGACGTCAGCGAGTCTGGATTCTCTCTCTTTTAAAACAACGAATTTCTAATAAATCCGATATATATATATATCTTCTTCTACCTGGAAAATTCCCAGCTGTAGCCAGGGTCTGCTTTACATATTGTGAATAGTTTTGGCTGATTGTTTTTACGACCAGCCGCCTGCCTGACATCAACCCTCTATTGGGAATGCATTAATCAGTGATGTCTTAATACTCTTAGAAGGTACATACGACTCGGAAAAATCACATTGGTACTTGCCCGGGCCAGGATCGAACCCGCGCCCTCTTGCATGAGAGGCGGGCGTTTTAACCATTAGGCCACTTAAAAAAAAACCTAATTAAAAAATATATATACAAAAACTTAAATAAATAAATAAGTATACATATATATTTTTACCTTGTGTTTCTTTTTTGCCGCGTATTCGTACCGTACTGTGTGGAAGCCTGCAATATCAGTGGTATTATTTACGCTTTACCAAACCTTTAAATACTTGTTCACTTCCTTCGTGAAGTACCCCATATTGCAGTCCTTGAAAAAAACATAGAAACAAACAAGGTGTCACAGGTTTAATTTTTATTCCGATCATTGACTTTTATAAACATATTATTAATTTGAATTGAGATTATGATAAATGGTTTCATTTTTAATTTTATTTACACTCAAACTGTTTGAAATTCTTCTTTAAAGATGACAAGGAATATATTTCTGCAATCCATTTGAATACTATCGAAACATATATGAATCTAAAAAGAAAATCTATTCCCAGAAATATAATAATGTTGGTATCAGCGAACACTTAAATAAATTAATGGGATGATACTTGGATGAACTATAAAATTGAATTTCAATATTTTTCCACACATATTAATTACAAGGTTAACGTATGGCACGGAGGCGCATTAGCTTAATCCGATGGCGAATATCGTTTCGATTTAATTAATTTTTCCGATCACATGGGAATAAGAAATAAAATTCTAGATACGACCATGTTACGTACACGCTACAAATGAAGGAAAAAAAAATGAAAATGGCCGGGGCGACATCATTGTATCGGTATAATATCATATAACGAGTGACGCCGCTGACTCCGCCGAGCCAACACCAAGCCGTGTGAACCAGAAGATTCCACGGACCACACAAGCAATATAATGGCATTGTCATCCTAACATCGGGGCAATCATGTAGTCTTAGGTATAGGTTATAAGTTTTAATATGTTATTCTTTTTTAATATACATATACATCAGTATGTATTTTTAGTTTCCTTGCAACCTCCGGTTGCCAGTTGCCACCCTCTATAATTACCACACAACTTAATAAAGTAAATAAATGCAACCATACAACTAAATAAAATGAAGTGAGTACATAAGACAATTGAAATTAAATTGATTATTATTCAAATTAAGAGGAGCTATTTTGATATTGTCAATGTATTTTTTTAATATAGATGGAACCTAAAATAAAAAAGAATATAGACAAAACATTTTTTTGCCTATGAATCTGAATGAAGAAGAATGTAAGAAGAGGTAGCCTTTTAATAGTAAAGAAATATATTATTTTTACAGCAGAAAACATATATTCCGATAGCAATAGTCACTATAAAATAAATATATAAACAGCCGACATGCAATGAAATTCTTTACTAATAGACTATGACTTTTGATAGCAAAGAGTAGAGGTAGGTTTTGACATGAAGAATTCTACTCACTTACCGGCAAGTATATAGATATAAATTCTACATTAGAAATAGTTTAATTAGAAGAAATTAGCCGTCGAAACTATAACGCTATGTATAACATAACAAATGATCTGTCTAGAAGGTTTATAAGTTGTCCAAAAATGGCCTCTAGTCGAGCCTTAATTAATATATCACATCTAGTGTTTAAAGTGCGGTGTCTGGTCGCAAAAGAACCAAACATTATGGCTTCCCGCCCGGTATATATGGATCAGTATCAGCATGTCACAGAGTGCGCGTGTGTTTTATTGGCTTTTGGCTCTCAGTTTCCGTACCTCACCTGTATAAGTTTTTGCTAATGGATTTGGAGATCCTTGTTATAGCGTATAATATTTTTTGCAGATTTAATAATATAGGGAATATTTTTAAAACGTTTCGATATCAAGAAAGCAGATTTATTTAAATTAATACTATTTTTTATTTTGATATATGTGTGCATGTATATTTTTGCGTCACTAAGAATTATTTTTATTATGTAACTCTTTGTCAAAGATCATGTAAATATCCCATTAAAGCGGTATCTAGAAACTAATCCAATCGTATCTGTAATCTGCTTGAGAGTGCCACTTTGAAATCGACTTGTGACACCGCGATTTTAGTTTGCGCATGTAATGAAATTTTACTAATATTCTAAGAGAAAATCTAATGAATTTCATACATTTCAATCTTCCTCAGACGTAATATTCTGCAAAAGCCGATAAATAAAAGTGAGTAAATATTACATATAAAAGGAATCTTATTCTTTAACGTAAGTTTGCTCAAGCATTTTCTAAATAAGTTATGATATTTTAAGAGAAATATGATTATATTCCGTATACAGAACCATATTGAATATTAAAGGTATGAGTAAAGAAGGCGTACTGACCGTTATTCATCCTCTGTTCTACTATAATCTTTACAGGTATTACGTAAAAAAGGAATATTTTAAATTTTCATTATCACATGACGTAACAGATGTCGTGATTTTTTTCCTGACTAGTTGTTGTCATTACATAACTTATATTAGGTTTAACTATTGTTGCATAAAGCCATAACTTCTTTAAACATTGCGATAAAGTCGAAATTCCATATAATGTGCCAATTTGCCATTCCTATATATGCGACGTTGAAGATTCGTTTATGAGCTACAACAAATACTTTGAAATAATTTGCATTTAAATGTTGTATGTAAAATTAACAAGAGTTAGAAGTGAAATAGTAATTGACAATTGCTTAAGTACGACGCGACGGTGCGATATTATCATTTGTGATGTACATGTACATACATATGTAACACTACTTCTATATTTTGTTTCTAATAATCAATCAATCCCATCAAATTGGCAGTCTGGTCGTTTACCATCTTTGACATAAAAGAAATCCACATATTTTTTTAAGAAGTAAAATTCTTTAAAAATTATAATTATTAAATATTAGATAAACTGTCTTAAATTTATTTTTAACAAAACAGAAATTAAGATCAATAATCACAATAATTCAGATATACATAACATTTTCTCTGCTTACAGCCTAATCAAGTGATTTTGCGTGACTATTATGCTAACGACGTGACTATATAATTTAGGTATTTTAAATTTCAAAGCAAAACCGACTTTGTTGGTAAGGTATAAACTGTACATAAGAACCATAATGCCGTCCTCCATATCATATAGGAATTTTCAAATAAACAAAAGAGAAAAAATTAAACAGCTTCATTTCAAAGCATTAACTCACAAAAAATAAATCCATGAATGCTAAGTAATAATGCATACAAATTTTATTCAAAATGTTTTTCATTCACAAACACATTCCATAAACGCATAAAGATAAATCAAAAGAGTACTTGATTAACATATGTACTTATACTCTTGTTTGCATGCCAGCAAACATGTTAAACTAATTATTAAATTTAGCCTTTGATATTAATCTATATAATATGTATATTCTACATGTAAATATAATCTGTGTGACAGTTGAATAAATCCTCTCTCTCTGTGATTCTCTAACAAGTGTAGTTTAATTTTCAAGACATCTCCTCCATTTAATAATAAAGTTATCAATTCACATATAGAAGGTGGTAGAGCCTAGCTGTAGTCAGTCACTACAGCTCGAACATGGGCTGGCTCGACCGGGGAAGTACCACCCTCTCACAGAAGATCGGCGTGAAGTAGCCTTTACTGGCTGCGTTTCGTCTGATGAGTGAGAGAGCCGGATGCCCATTCCCTATTCCTACCCTTTCCTTTCATTTCCTTATTCCCACCCCTCCCTATCCTCAAAAAACAAGGTTGGCAACGCATCCGCAACATTTTGTTGCGGATGTCCATGGGCGACGGTAACCACCTTCCATCAAGTGGGCCGTCTGCTCGTTTGCCACCTTTTACATAGAAAAAAAAAAAAAAAAACATGAAGTACAAGTCATGTGGTTTTGGTTAATGGGTTAAGGCAATTTGCAATGCTGACATTTCTCAGGCAATATTGATGAATTCAACAAACACAAATACAGAGGGTGACAGTTCTGACCTAACCAAACACTGAGCAAGATTTGTAAATGTTTATTTTATATTTTCTTGCATGTTGTCCTAAAATCAGATATTCAGGATTATTATAATGAGTACAAGTAAGTAAATGTTTATTGTCCGCTTTGATATCACTAATCGGACTGAAAAAAAAAATGTTTCTATATTGATATTCTAAGACATTAAATGTAAAATACAATTTAAGAAAATTTTAATGTTCAATAAGAAAACAACAAACAAGACAAGCTTTCTCTACATTATAATGGTACTGAAAGTCTCCGAATACGCTTAACAAACAAATAGTAATAATAATAATTGCCGTTGTTTGATCAAACATAACTTCTGTCATGTTGTGAGATTTAGAAAATGTTTATTTTATAACAAAAGAAGTACTTTTGACATAAAATTTGCCAACCTTTCACAGATATCTTCACATTTAGTAACGCACACTGTTCCTTAATTAAGTCACAACTAAAAATGGGTTACAGTATTGCGACCATAAAATATAATCAAACGTACTATCTCTGTACATGAAGCTGCAGATAGCAAATGCAATTCCATTTTAACTCCTTTACGCAGAGGCAAGGTAGCTTATTTAATAGTTTCTTAATTACTGCTGCACCCTATCCACCTTGTAATTTCTTCTATTTAACTCTCTGATTGCTGAAATACGATTCACGCTAAATTAGGAGAAGGGAATCGAGCAAGCGAATTTGAAAGGATTTTTAGAGGAAGAGAAGTTTGGTAAGAGCGAATTTTGCTTGCGCCGTAAAGTATTTTGTCTAATTGGTCTGCAATGATTTATTTATTTTAAGGTTGCTGTACTTTTACTGATCAAAGAAATATATTTTTAAATTAAAATTTCTAATTAACATTTTTTGAGATTCTTGACTGAGTTTATTTGCATATCATAAGTTAGAGTGTATCATAAGCTTAACCTTGTCTCTTATATTAAATATTGTAATTTATTATTTCGAAATAAATCATAATCCTGTTTATTTTGGTTTGGATGTAAAATGATTATTTTATTTTAATATCTATCACACTTGTAACATTTTATAAATTTGGATTAAATAATTCTCTTTTTGAAGATGGTCACGCTTTCATGTCTATCGTCCCGTTCTATTATATTCCTTACACAAAGAATCAAATCCATTTTTTTGGAGATACGATTAAAATCAGATATAAACATTGATTTGTATTTTCTTCTATAAGATTTTCAAATCTGGAATGAAAATCTGGATTATTGAAAAATACTAGTACAAACAAAACGCTATTTAAATAAATAGAAAACTGTCTTGATATCTTTTTTCTAAAGCGTATTTAAGCAATTTATTGACTTTTTTGCTTCACGTAATTCTTACCCTTTGAAAATTTTCGAACCTTAAAGTATGCAAGAGATCAATTACCTAGTGGACTACAAGAGAGCACTCCCTTCGTTTCTTTTGTTTGTGCGCAACGCTTAGCGTAGCTGTGAAACACTTATTACCATTAGTTGCGTCATTAATAGCACGTTTAATATTTTTTTTGAGCTGATTTAAAATAATAACACTTGTAAATAATCATAATAAGACTGTTAAATAAAATACCGGCCAAAACGAACGGGATCGGGGTCATATCGCACTATGGTGCGATATGACGTTTTTATTCGTTTAATGAAACGAACGATAAAATCAATGTGTAGGCAGTAAGCAAGCTTCAAGCTTTAATAGATTTAATACGGCATTACTGTTTAAAGTGATACTCATCTTTTATTGTATCGACTGCCAGTTACAATGTGTACATTATTGTTAAAAAAAAATTATACTTCGTTCAATCGCAAACAAATTTTCAAACTGCATGCTACTAAATTTTGATTTTGTGTAACTTAAGGATATTATTATTGTTGAGCAAATTCGAAGTAATCATTTATATTATCAGAACATAATAATATAAGTTCGGTGGTTTCGCGTTTGAAGTTAGTGATTTTGGAATTTATGTCTAAATTGATACTTAGATCCATCACTCTTAAAACTTGGACTTACCTCTTTTAGGCAGAATATCAAAAATATCTAACATAGGCAGAATTTTAAAATCTAACTAGCTGTTTCCACGGTTATCACGTTCAATCAAAATATTTTTTTAATTATATAAGATCAGTATAGACAAATTGACATAGATAGTTTTGGTTTAATTATTTCCCATTGAAATATTGAGCACCTGAAGAAAAATTTTCAACTCTTAATTTAAACTGGCTAAAACAAACTAAATGACAACAAAATAATTCCATTCAAACATTTTAATACATACACCTTAACATTAAATGTTCATAATAAAATAATTTTACTACAATGAACTCAACCATTTTTAAAACTGAACTCTGGTAATTGAGTATCAAATGTATTACGGATGACCTTACATAAGTTTGATTATATGTAGTAAGTCAGTGTTTGCGTGTTGGTCGTCCAATAGCAGTTCTCTGATGCAAGGTTATCGCCCAATTGCATACAGCATTACAACCACTAATTCATAGATAAAAATGTTTGTCTATAATTGTTAATTACTTATATTCCCTTTACAAATAAAGAGCACTGAATTGTTTGTATTATATGTAATTGGAAACTTTTTATTCCGTTATGTAACACATTATTATAGTCTTTTTGATTATATTTAAAGCTATAACGGGAGAAAGTAATTAAAATTTTAGTAGCGTCATTTTATATCATTGGAATTTATTTAAGATATAATGAGATCTAAGATTTTCGCGAGTACTCATTTAAATGAAACTAATATTTTCGGATTTTACTTCGCGATTTTATTTTTGATTACAAACTACATGTCGATTGCTTCCATTCATAATCGTTTCCCAGTGATGGCACGTACAAATGAAGCTTTTGATGTTAAATTTTCCAATCAATGCTGGGCTCTAGTCAATGTATATTTTATCTTTTTTTTTACCACATTCTTTTAATAAATATAACTATTAATATTTAGATATATTTTAACAAGTTTCAAGCCCAAAAAGTATAAACAATAATATATGGGATCTAAAGAAGTTCCGAAATCATAATTATTGTGTATTTACATCAAGTCAGTTTTGGTTGTTCTTATTATTTATATCTAAAGCTAAAGATGAAATTGGTCTGTCATTTGCTAACTCCAGACTTGTGGTGAGTGCAGTCTCCGCTGGAGCGGTCACGTTTGTTACAAACCATTGACTTAAATCTTCTGATACTAAAGACGCTCTATTGATTGTAATTTGTATTTCATTTATTTTTTTTACTACAAAGAACACTGTTTTTAAAATGCATTTTGCTTTGTCATATAACCATTATTTTGTTAGTCAGTAACTTATTTTAGTCAATTTTTAATGGCAATTATCTTGTCTTTTTCATGTTTACATTTGCCATTACACTTATCTTCGTTTTGTTTCAGAACTTGCATTAACATATCCCAAAGAATTCCACTTTCCCAAAAGTATTTCTAATGTCAATCTTAATTTAAATTCTCTCTAAGTTTTCAGACACCTGACAAAAGTAAATTACTTGAAAAAAAATTAAAATTCAAACAAATTTGGAATTCCTCCGCGATATCACGGAGTCAGTCGGGAAAACCAAAGTTACTCCGCATTACGCGTGTTATGTAAATTGTAATAAGAAGGGTTCCACACAAACTTGTTGAAAGCATCGTGAGCTAAGTTCTTTAAAAATTCAGTACGATATGGAGTAATAACTTATCATTGAGAAATGAAAACTTTTTGGATGCGGATAAAAGTCAAAAATAAATGTACAATGTTTATAATATACTTTATCGACGACGTATTTTTAGGTAAACAATATCTTTATTCGAAAATTATTTTTAAGTGTATTAATTGCAATGTCATTTTTCAAAACAATATTACTTCTGTAGAAACTTACTTTACTTATTTACTTATACATAACGTTGCAATTAACGGCTTTTCACAAAACATATTTGAAAAAAAAATGATACGTAAATCAAACATTAATGCTATGCTATTTTTAAATTGTTTGTCTGTCTGTGTGTTTTTTTGAATACGAAGGGACTTCACTGGCAGATAGCTGACGTAATAAGGCTTAATATAAACTATTTTTGTAATATAAATTTTATTGATGTCTGTCTTCATACATTTGTTTATGAGGCGAGTATTTAACGCTCCCTACATAGGGAACTCTTAAACTTACACCGAGTGTGGAAGTCCCAGGCATTGTAAAAGCTCCTCTCCCTGCCGTGCTATGGCCCCAGAACCCACACGGAGAATGCTTAGAGTTGTGGTCCCTTGTTTTTTTAATAATTGCGATTTTAGCAAAAGAGTATAAAATGTACACAAAAACTAATTATTTCTCTTAACACATCTCAAACTGCATCTCCAAAATTTGCAAAAGTTTATAAAACATAATTTCTTCATGTTACTGATTGTAAAATTCAAAGACAAAACAAGTATTCCAAGTAATTCCAAGTACCATAACGAAACATTAGAAAATGAATTTAATATATATTATTTTAAGCTTTTTTAAACACAAAATATATTTAACAAGTTTTGTTGTTTTTAATTGGATTAAAAACAATAAAGGATATATTATATTATGTTTCATTTTTCATAAAAAAATAAATTAATAATTTTACTCCCGGCATCCTGCAATAGGTTGCAGTTATAATAAGTGCGGAGCTTGTGTTGCATTAATTGAGCTTGTATTCATTATATATATTGAGGATAGTTTGGAAGCCGTCGAAAAAGTTTTGGATGTGTCTTAAGTATACCCCCTAAACCTATGAATTGAAAAATAAGTTGAATGTCCTTAAAGATGTATTCTGATATCTAAGACTTTCGTGAGTATCATTTAAATAAAACTAATAATTTCGTATTACTACGCGTTGAACGACGGAATAAAAAAACAATTTTTGAGTATATAGTTATAAAAAATTAAAAATCACATAGTAATTCGTAAATATTATTTTTATTTAATATGACTATCGACTATAATGATGGACACGTATGAAAAACAATATAAAATCCCAGAGGATATTTGTGCGTCGGCCTCCAGACCGGATATATTTTTGTTTTCGCGAATTTTAAAGCGCGTAGTGATGATAGAGCTTACGGTCCCTTGGGAAATCAACATCCCCAAAGACCATACCATCAAGGTCAACAAATATTACGAGCTCACAAACGAACTCACTCGAAATAGGTTCGTAGTAGATTTGTACGAGGTAGAGGTGGGAGCGAGAGGTATAACAGCGAAATCTCTCTACAACCTACTAAAAGACTTGGGCTTGTCCAGAATTCACATTAATGCATTCTTGGAACGTACATCGAAGGCAGCCCTAGTAGGTTCTTTTCAAATTTGGTTAGGTAGGGACAGGAGCTTGGACAGGGGAGGTGAGCATATAAAGCGCGTTAGTTAAGGGGCCCCTTAAACTTACACTTGGGTCGCAAGTCCCAGGCACTGGTGAAGCTCCTATCCCTGCAACGCGATGAATACATGGAATGCTGAGAAGTTTCGTCTCTATTATTTTTACTTAATCCTTTTGCTTAGCATAAGATTCTAAAGAATCTCGTCGTATAAGCATTTCTCGGAGAAAATGCTTAAAGGCACATGCTTTCGTTTCTTCTTAGCGGCAGTAGGAAAACTTGGGTTAACCTATACAAAGCAGAATTCCTGTAATTTCATATAAACTAGTATTGATCTCTTATATTCTTCTAAATTATTAAATGGATGTAATATTTTGTCTTTAATCCCAAATATATTTATCGTGTTAAATGTTCAAAGATATGGAAGTAATTGATGTCACAAGACATAAGTCAGTGTTTAATATTTTTATGTTATAATTCACGTGTCAAAAGTAGTATCTGAACATTAATTAATATTCTTTGAATCAATGATGAAGCAATTGACTAATAGCGTAATTCTTTGCTATGCACTATCGTGGAAACGATCTGAAATGATTTGCCATGTCATAGACGACTATTTGGAAAACTAATATGGAAGGCTGTTATTTTGTATAAATAAGCTTTCTACCTAGAAGGTCTCAATCAAGTGGGCTGCATGATTAGGACTTAATTTTTTTTATCATTTCATTTTCATTGACTCATCGTTAGGTCAAAAAATGAGAAAAACTAATATTAAAAATTGGTTATCATAATTTTTTTGAAAATATTATTATTCGAAAATGAATTGTGTATCTAATCTTTGTGACAGATACCTAAATGGAAGTGAACTGTTAAGATAAAGAATAAAAGAATGAAACGTCACGTCACTCAGTTAAACAGGTGACGTGTTGATAGCCGCATATTTCAATGCCACTGACATCATTTAAAGTTCATTGCGGTTATGGTAGTCCTCCTGGGTACACGTTTATTTGTGACATAAATCATGGCCAAATTATTGTCATAAAAATAATTGTTACTTTTATTATCATCGATGTAGTGTTATTTCTTATATAAGGAAATATATTATGAATAAATAATTTTTAAAACGATATGCTTTATTTAAATATGTATGCATATATGTTAATGTACTTGTCGTAAGAGGACTTATGTTACTAATTTTTGAAATTCATTTGATTTTTCTTTTTTTTTGGTTTTAAATTTACATTATTTTTTCAGGTTTTATTTTCAGGTTTTATTTTCTTCTAAAATAGGGATTAATTTTTCCTCCATCTTGTTCATAATACTTTCTATTATAGAATCTTTCAATTCAGCATATTGCTTTTGCATCTCGATCTTCATTTTGTCGAATAATATTTGAAATTGACATTTCATTGTGTGTGTTCGGGTCTTGCGTATGCGTGTAACGAAACGCGATGGTAGAATTATTTTTCTCAGTTGTTAACACTGATTGAAATGTCAGACTCGCTGACGTTTGTCGAACAGGTGTCACTTTGTGAATGAATTGAATACAGTAAATTATCCGAATAAATGGGGACAGGGACCCATTCGGATAATCAAATATTCGGATAATCGGAGTTTTTTTTAAACATTGCCATTGGAGAGAAATAAGTTACGTTTTGATATTGCACTATTTTTTTATTGAATTAAATGAAAGAAACATGATATTTTCACACGTTTTAAATATAAATAAATTGTACTTATGTACAAGTTTAGAAATAAAAATCATTATTTTTTTAAACATCTCCGTCAATGTAAGCTGTTTTGCGGTCTTCAACCGTTTTCGGGCAACCAGGTCACGTATTTTTTTTTTGAAAGTGATTCGGATAATCGGCGATTCGGATAGTCGGAGTTCGGATAATTGGAGTTTTACTGTATTCTTGTTTCTCTAACCTCAAATCGTCGAAGACGTTGATCTTGAGAATACTCGACAGATTCCAGTAATTACGCCTCACTCTTTATTTATAATCCCTGTTTGATGACTATTCTAGTGTTCGAGACGGGAGCTACCAGTCGGAGATTGTGTTTACTATTTTATTTCGTTTAATTTATGTCGCAGGTTATCACGATGATGTTGACAGTTCCAGTGCCGGAAACGGAACCCACAACCCACAAAATATAAGCCGCAATAATTACAAAACCCAAGTTGTAGGTCGGAAGCTGTTCAGTATAATGGAAGCAAGGGCAGGTACGAGCACTTTGCAAGTCGTTTTCAATCGCTTTTATCTTTTTTTTACAAAAAAAGAAACAGTTATTAAAACTTTCTAACAAGGCCTCGTCTAATTGTTACGGACATCTCGATAGCGTTTTAAACAATAAGTAGAATTTGGGTATTTTGTCTCCATTTATCGAATTAAACAATATTCACGAGGCTCTAATTAAATTCAGCTAAATTATAACGAGTAAATTTTGATTTATCCTCGTACAAAACAGCCATAACCACATTTACAACTATGCTGTGCGATATAGTTACATAGAATACCTATTTTAAAGGTAAAATTACCTATATTGTTTAGTCCATATTTTTTTACATATTCTTGTGACTTATGAAAGAAATAAACATCTGTTCAATAAATGTAATATAAGTCTACTGACTAAAGTCGTAAAAAAATCCTATATAGTGTATGTTCATGAGAAAGTTTATAAAAAGAAATATTTCTCCTAGAAATGGTTTATGAAAATAAATAATACACATATATACCATCAATGAGAGTACTTTAGACTGCCTTTTATATCCAACACGGGAGTTGTATGAAAATTTAATGTTTTAAGAACCCCATAGGACACATAAATATTTGTCTCCGTAAATACAAGTCATACCATACAAGTCAAACAGAAGACTTAACATCTACAGACTCACAAAATCGAATGTGAAGCGTGTTCTAACGGAGACATTGCTCACGTGTAACTATGCTGAAACTGAAAAATTCATAATTAAATTTAACTTTTCACAATTATAATAAGATTAATATGATGTTAAACGCACACACGCTCGCACACACACAGACACACATACATACACACATACATACACACATACATACACACACACAAGCACACACACACACGCACACACACACACACACACACACACACACACACACACTTTTTTTCTACTTACTTTATAAAATTGTAAACCCTGCTTTATATGGATAGTTCTATAAATGTGTGTTACAAGTCATTGTTGACGTTCTAGTTGTCTTGGTGGATGAGCGGGGCACCCAGTAACACGGGTTTGTACCTAGTACAGGGGCCCTCGCAACTTGTTTCATTAGTAACCTTTTAGTCAATAAAGTTTATTTTTTTTTTTTATTATACCGAGAGGACGGACGAATTTAATCACATAAAAGTAGCAACTGCCATTTAATTTTTTTTTAATTATTCTCACTTGTTTTCGATAGTACATTTCGATAGTACACTTATTTCAGGATATTCAAATTCATCCAAATATAATAGGTTTTTGTTGTTACAAAAAGTCGTTGATATATACTAACGCAACTCATAATGTCTGACATAACACATTATGTCGTAATTCATAATGTCATAAACCCACAAAATCAATTCGTCTTGATGATTCTTGCGATGTCCTTCCGCGTCACAGTCTGGACTAACTGGTCTTGTCAGTTATACAGATGCAAATTGACTCTGCCCAAAGGAATATTTATTGTGAACCGTTTGTAGAATTCAAACTTAGGAACGTGCTCTAGTAGTGCATTGCTTATGAAACTTGATTTAAGGGTAATCTGGTAGAAATGAACTTTTATACTCTTAAATATTGAAACAGCTTTTGCTCAGCTTAAACGAATTATAAATTAAATGTTTGAAAACATTTAAAAGCAAATTAAATGTCCCTTTGTTGCTTTTAAATAAATAAATCATACGTAGAGTAAATTTGAGGCAGATGCATTCATATAATTATCCTTGTAATATTCGCTAATTTTCTATGTCTCACAAATTAATTTACATAATTAATTCACTTACACACACTGCCACGGTGAAATATAAAATTACGGGCCGATCCATTCATTTAAATTTCTAAATCGTGGGAAAGGATTACATTGTATTGCCGCCCGTAAATTTTCCTGTTGTTGTTACATTCTTGGATTCTGATCCTAGCGGTTTATTATAAGTACGAGTATAAATACAGCTTAACTGTCCAGTCTTATGCATTACTATTTCATTTAAATGGCATTGATTTTTTTTATATTCCAAATTAAGTAGGGTTATCTCAAACACAGAAACATTAATCTTATAAATAAATTAACAAAACAGTTTAATCTACTTCCACCAGCGTAAAGATATTAAAAATATTATGTTTAATTATAATGAAGTTAAATTTGCATATCTAATTAGTTTTAAATTACATTATAGCGTTCTGGCGTGGTTTTAATTAAGGCGCTGTCAAATAAACTTTTGTGACAACGTCATAGTAATGTTATATGTCGTTCCATGTTTAGTTGTATTGTAAGATACTTACGGTCTTGTGTAATCTACAAACGACTGGAAGAAAATTAGTGTTGACTTTTTTGTAATACTATTCGTAAATTAATTGTAGCAATATATGTATGCATAAATTTAGGGAGCAGAAGTAATAATAGTCTATTACGATAGTTTGAAATAGCCTTTGACTACGGAACTTATTTGCAAATTACAATACTGAATATAGCTTGTTCAACGGCAGTTATTCTTTTATAAGATGACAAGATCGATAGTAGCACTATTCATTTGTAAATAAAAACCATTGAAAGCCAGTAGATATGAAATCTATACTTAAATGACTACAAAGATGATAAATGTTGGTATTTTAGCCAAAATTTGTACAATCCTTTTGATAATAATAATATTATAAAATGATTAGTAGTATTTGAATTAATGGTAGCATTTGAAAATAATACTAGTCTAATGATATCGCAGAGTTTAAGATTTTTTTTAAAGATAATTAAGCGCTACAAATCTGATTGTCTCAAATAAAATATTTCTCCGGTACCTTTAAAGCAGTCTTTAGTCTACTTGTAGATTGCCTCGCCTGCATTCGTAATGGTATTTACTTGTATCTTCTAGGCTCATCTCAAAGGACACTCGACACTAATTGCTATTTGTAAATAGTCTTTTATTTCCACTGATGATATTCATAGCTTTGCTGGAAATACTTTTTTAACAAATGTCCATTCCGGCGCAGTTCTTTATTTTACGCAATGCTTCTCTAGTCAAAGTGGTCATTTCGTGCAGCAAAGGCGTTAAAGCAATTAAAAACGATTTTTTGTGATGAAGTCGTAGATGAAAACAAATGTGTATTTTGAAATATGTTACAAACATTTGTTATTTAGAAAAATGAGAAATTATATTCATATTAACTTTTTCAATAAATTATTTACGTCAAGTCACGAAATACAAAAGAGATTAATAGACAGTTCGTTTTCACAAACCAAGAATATCTGGCAAATAATCGACTTGATTCATTATTATAACAAATACCATGCCTTAATATTGCAGGTTTGTAAATGGATTAACTCCATCCTATTTTGGAGGAATCGTAATATGCTAAGTATAATTGATTCTACGTCATCAATGCTCTCTTACCTCAACGCCCAATTCAAATTGACGGCAAGTAGAAATGGAAAAAGGCATTAAGTACGTCTCAGTCCATTTGTGCTGACAGCTATTAGCAATAATAAGTCTCATTATCTCATTAGCCTTGTGTCAGGATCCATTTCTTTCGTTACACTAAATTACATCTTCATCGTCTTATTAAAAGTATTAAGCTGCACTTAGAGATATCTACATTACATTCCACTAAAAGCCAAATTAATATTCTAATAGCCAAATATAATCCGACTCATAACGAACTTTAAAAAGATTAAGTACACTCCACGAAAATTTTCCCTTATGTCAATATTGGAAATAAAATAGCCAAGAAAATAAAACCGTATACTTTATAATACGAGGGATAGTTTTCTCAGGAAAAATATAAACTTTTCAAAGTATAATATAAACTTTTCAGAATATAATAAATGCTCACAATGACATTTGACAGTCGTAACCAAGGATGAATTCTGGTTGTCTTTTGACATATTAAAGTGATTAGGAGAGTAGTATAGTCGCATCTTTATGCCTTGAAAAGTGAATTAATATTAAATAGACTAGACTGCATACCAAGTATAATTTTTATAATTTGATTTTTTTGATCTTGTTATTGCTTTAATCAGTTTTTTCTATTTTTAAGGGTAATAAAACTTAAGGCAACTTTGGAATGAAACTATAGTATAATCACTACTTTTCCCCATTTACTCTAGTAAATCAATCTGTGTTTCCGCAATGGAAAATTGTAAGGATTATACATATTCTGCCATCACTTTACCCCATCGATCAAAATGCCGCTGTAATAAATACTACTCGTACGAACTGATTTTCCCGGCTGAACCCGAGAAATATCCAAACATAAACAAACGCCGGTTCAGTCAGTGAGTGCAGTCAGACAATCGTCAAAAATATGTTTAAATGTTATTTCCAAGGACTCTTCTTTATATTACGTATATAGATAAATGAAAAAGCGTGTTATATAAATTGCAGAATAGCAGGTAGTTAGGCTCGACATGTTTCACTTGTAAATAACATAATTTAATGTTCAGTTTTTATACATTAAAATGAAAATTATTTACATATATGTACGCCACTCAATTTATATATTTTTAGTTCAATGATCTTATTTGGCCGTTTATACGCACTAAATAACCTCGCTTAGTTTCACTCGATTAATCCCACACGGAGTAAATATTTGATTCGATTTTGGCTTTGCATCTTTGTTCAGAGTGATGTTGTCAGGTCCCACTAAGAACATTCTCATGCGGTTTCTACTGCTTGTGTATGATAAATTTAGTTTACATTTATAAAAGCGATGCAAATTATGTAATGTAATTGCTATACCTAATATAGGTATGAAGGCTGAATTAATTAGGCACTTTCAGATGTTTTTAATTAATTACTATATAGAAATTATTAAAAAATATGGATCTATAAGATAATAAGACTAAATTATTGTAACAATTTTCTATAAATTAATGTATAATTGGATAGAAAAGAAGTATATTTTTATAATTTTTGTTATCATGCCATTAATTAGTTTTTTGTTTATGAATATAAGAACTGATAAAGATATTGGTCCCAATAATTAAGATAAAAAATATTAAAAAAGACTTTTGAGATTTGGATATATGTATTGAAAAATGACTCTAATCAGGAAATTCTCTCATTTGTAAACAATATGATGAAACAGTATAAAAGAGTCGCTTGCAGTGGTACGCCTGTTTAAGGATTGTAATATATTGATTTTAACTTTATAATCGCATAACTAATGGTGTAAAATAAATAACTAAATATGCCTTAATTAACTACTGAAAGACGAAAACGCTTTTTTTTAGATTCAAATAAATGATTGTTGGTAATAAAACGGATTTCGTACATAGTTTTCGTAGTAGTTTTTAGGTAGTAATACCTACATATTATTACCCAAAAATCTACAAAAACTTTGCTAATACACTTTTTACTTAGTTTTTCCATGTTTAAAAGTCATTTTAATTGAAAAATATAACTAAACATTTCGGGGATTTTGGGGAGCTGGGAACAATAAATGCGACGTCAGTGTCGTGTAACGATAAATTATTTCGAATCTGGAAGTTCATGTCACGCGTATAAGCTGGTTTGATTTTAGAATAGCGCGCCCATGCAGTAATGGATGATAAACTTAAAAAATAAATAAAATATTACGAACTCTTCAATTCATCTAAAAACAATAACACGGTATACTTTATATTGACATCAAATCTATGGAGTCACAATTGGTTCTTTCTTACACAAATCACTTTCATTAATAATTATATAAAATAATATTTAATGCAATAATAGTTATATTAGACCTCAATCATCCTTTGGTTTTATTGAAAAAAAATTTGACATCCGTAAACTCAAACATTACGTATAGAAACAAAACATTGGCTCGGTAAACAAATAATACAAATCCATATTACACATCAATCATTTATATAAATTGGAAAATTTAATATCATATATTTCCTGAATTTTTACATAAACTATGAAATAATATTTCTCTATGAAGCTATAATTAGGGGTTTAATAAGGGCGCTGAGTGTATCAAGTATCGTTTAACCCATGATTTTTTACGGTTTCAAATTTAATCAGGTGTTGGAGAAGGGCGTGTGCCGTTATAAAGGAGACTACTCACGTGTTTTATTAAATATAAATATATAAGCTCATAATCTTCTCCAAATGAAATAAAGAAAGGTACTTTTTGTATATGCTAACAACAATTAAGCCTGTGAATAGTTATCACAGGAGTTAAGTGACCAAGTTTGTAACAAACCTCTTCAAAACAGACCTTTACTTCTAATTTGTTCCAGTAAAATGTAATCATATTATACAACAAGCGGCATTATAGTAATTAAACAATTTTAAAACGTTCCATTGGAAATAAATTCGCAACAAATAAAATAAAAAGGAATGCTGTAAATTGAAAATCACCACAGTTTATTAAACCTCCAACTTTTATTGTTGTTAAAGAAAAAAGAAATATTTCCAGAGTTATATTAGACTCGGGGACTTCTTCGTGGAATGAAGTTAATAAAAGTGTATATTTCGCGATGTCTTTTGTAAATGTTGCAACGTATAAGGAAAAACTATTATTAAAAAACAACAACCGAATGGTTGGTCTCAATTTTCGAGTCCAATTTCTATGTGCAGGACAGTTCAATAAATAAATTAATTGAAAATTTGTGTATTTACACTGGACAGGTAAATTAGTTGAAGTAATCTGACATATCATTAATGTGTATTTAATATTTATAACACCAGATTATCCACCATGAGCCTATATACTTAAAAAAAGGTTTCAATAAAAGTTTATAATGACTATTTCTTAGAATAAATGTATTAATTATTTTTACCTCTATTATTGTCTTACATTGTAAAGGGATCTAAATTTTTTATACTTCGCCGTTATCGTGATTTGAAACACATGTCGCGGATATGACACTCCTCTGACAGATTTCCTATATCACATTTTTAAAACGACACTAATTATTCCGAAGTCATACTTTACAAAATAATTTTAAAATTCATTTTCAAAATTATTTGTTTCTGTAAAATAACTCATGTATCTATTAAAAACTACTTTTATAATCGTGTCAGCTTTTACTAACGACCTGATCTTTGTTTCACGCTTGAAATTATTTTTATGACCAAGTATTTATTTATTTATTTATTCATTCATTCATTCATTCATTCATTCAGTCATTCATTCATTCATTCATTCATTCAAACGTTGACTTCCACACTAGGCTAGGCAATCGTGGACATCGATTCATTTCAACGATTCAGTAAAAGAGAGAGTTTATGTGTGAGTGAGTGTGTGTTTGAGTGTGTGTGTATGTGTGTGTGGGTGCGCTTCCAAGTTGGTAAGGGTCTCTAAAAAGTGTCCGTTTTTTTATACTATCCGCTATTTATAAAGGATTATAAGTCATAGAGAATATTATCAATAAATACTTATCTCAAGTACTCATAAGAAATATGATTTTTATATAAATATTACTTTTATACATTGTTTATTAGAATAACAGTATTAGTGTTATATACCTACACTCAAATTGCACAACCTCCCTGGCTCAACACCTCAGTAATTTGTATGGACATTCGGATATTGGTGATGCGAGGACGTAGAAATGGATTTCAAACAAAGGAATGTGAAGGATGTGTTATTTATTGGGATGTGTTATGTAATGTTTTGATATTTAATTTATAATAAGTTTTGTAATCGATAAATTACAATAAAATTCCAGTTTATTACAAAACACGTAAATATATTTTATGTAAAAAGCTGATTTTATGATATTTAAGTGTAATTTATTGCTTTGATTCATTAAACAACCAAACAGTTGATTGTAGTTAATAATACAATACTAAATATATAATTCTAAGTTTATTGCGAAAGACGTATTACAGGCAACGGTAAACCCATTTGGGTAATCGGGATTAAGCTATCAAGCTAATGTTAAGCTTAATCGAAATGACACCTTACATTAATACGCATCAGCACAAGATACACGTTCAAATAATATAATTATAAATAAATAAATACATATCACACAGTGAATTACAAATGTCCTTATAAATTATATTTTCACCAAACACTTACTTCTATACACCATTGAGATTTTCGTACAATTTTGTTGTGAAAAACGAAGTTCATGTAACTTTTCATATTTTCTACAAGTTCTATATTTTTAGTTAATATTTTATATGAAACAAATACATAGCTTCGCATTCCAACTCTCATGGACTGTGTTGTTTTATATCACTTTTACATTTAACTTCATCATAAAAAAATAATATACGTAGGAACGTTTTGGTCTATAATATACCGTTCAAAGGAAACTAAGTTAATGGGTATTAAAATATTACATACTTGTAATCTTCTATCTTCTATCTTCTATATATATATATAAAAATGGATTGCTGTTCCTTAGTCTCGCTAAAACTCGAGAACGGCTGAACCGATTCGGCTAATTTTAGTCTTGAAATACTTCTGGAAGTCCAGGGAAGGTTTAAAAGGTGAGAAAAATAGGAATAATTTTCGGGAAAACCCTAAAAACAGCCTTTTTCTATTTCCCATACAAACGTTTTTTTTGACATTAGATTTGACAACTAACTAATATGTCAATCATTTTGTTTGATTGAAACAGGAAAAATCTGATTATTTATGGCCTCTAAGACGGAATAGAGTTCGCCTGGTCAGCTATACCTACATATATTACTCTTGACCAAACTAACGCGGACGAAGTCGCGGGCAAAAACTAGTGGTATATAAAGAAAATGTAGAAAAATTGCCATAATAAAACATTGAAAATAGTAAAAAATATATATATTTTTAGGTAAATCATCTTAGAGCTTAAAAGGTTAATGTACTGGAGCAAAAAGGGATAAGGATTTAAAATTGTATAGTTCTTGTGATTCTGTATGTATGTATATATATATATATTATAAATTAAGGGATTATGACAAAATTAAGAGATTTTGCCTTTGTATTGTTTCGCAGTTAGTATACGTCGAGGAATTATTTAATAGAATTTTGTAAACATCTTTTTTAATTTCTTACTTCTTCTTGTAACTTCAAATATCGTTTAAATTTAATATTTATTCAAAAAATACATACAGATTTTTTTATTAATGTAAGCTTTTTGTATTAAACTACAATAATACAGCAAAATCGTATTCATTGTTCTGTACAATACTACGTGAATTATAAATGAGTTTGTTATTATTTTAGGTCAGATTAAAGCATATATCTTTTCCCATTTAACCGTGTTCGGCCCACTACTATAAATTAAGGCCGCTACAACCACCTACAAAAACACAGCTTATGTACCAACGCATTGTGTTAAAACCTATACAAATTTGCGCATTTTGAAATTAAATATGTTTAAATTACATTGAAAGACGTGTCTAAAAGTATATTTTAGTTTTATGTAAATGATTATGGGTTATCCTGTAATGATATTTTTGTATTCAACTCTCTAATTTGTAGCAATGTCTAATGAATGTGAGCACGTTATCAAGTACTGCCTTTTGAAAGGTCCTTTTCAAAGGCACTTTTTCACTTGTCCGGGACGTGTCTTATATACACCTACAAAGAGAATCATAAAAATCAGAATACTCTCCATATTCCATTCACTTTAGTGGGTGAAAATAAATCTAGCTAAGACGGGAAGTGAACACGCCCCGGGCAGCTGTAAACAACTTCGCTAATGGCCACTTTAAGTTAGCGAAGTAGCCACATTTGGAGTCTAACAATTTTTTAGCTACGCTCAGCGCGTTTGATAACTAAATTGCATGCCATAATCTAAGTTTATTTGTTTAACTTCACTCTGCTAAATAATAATATAATGAGAGTCTCATAAAATAGGCATCATACATTGATGTTTAAGTTTAATTCATTTCTAATCTAGATGATGAAGTCATGTCTTGGACTGAGTTATTTTTTCAGTTCTACCATTAAAGGTTTATAACAGGGTTGGGAATTATTTTATTATTTAGATAACAAAGCTTGAAGAGACTTTACTTGTTATATATTAATAATAGTTTATTCAAATGATCCACTGAAATTATACAATGATTATACCTATAATGGCACCATAGACCGCTCTTTGAAAAGGGTTCTGATCCCTCGTGGCTTTTTGTTGATGGGTTATGCATAGTCCATTTGAAACGTGATTTACCATAAATGTAGTCATAACATCGTTCTAAAATTTTCCTAGTATAATAAATGAGAAAGTTTTGATAAATATGTTGGTTATGAAAAACTACACCATCGATTTGCATGACATCTTTTAAAAATACATAACTATATTTGAATCAAATCTAAGCTAACATCGTTCATCAATTTATGATGTAATAAATACTTTTATAATTTGTATGAACTCTCATAACCGGAAAATACAACGATTGCTTCTAAAATAGACGTAAAACCTACTTCTCCGGATACGGTAACCATTCTATCATATTCCATTTCCTTTCGTGTCTCTGCTTCTCGTTTAAATGCAATCTTTCATACCTGAAACTAGTCCTATTGTAATCCATGCGTAACTATTGTTACTTTAAATTTGAGACAAAATATTACTATTTTAATAGAAAAATTATTTGAAAATATTTTTATAATGTTAGTTTTAACATTTGACATAAAAATATATAAAGTACTGAATAACTTTATTAATATTTTCTTTTTATCAGATAGTATATAAACAACTTAAAAGTAAATACATTTCGCGAACAATTGTCCTTTATATCTTACTAAGTATATTTAAAAATCTTAAAACTATGTTGCTTAAGATATAAAGTGAGAAAATATTTGATTTGGTCTAGCATATCCAAAGAAACGTTCATTTCTTAAAAAAAACACTTTTTTTATTACAATTCAGATGGAATGTTTTGCATATATGCAAGAATATTTGTGTGTATGAAATATGAGTCACAAGTAATTTTTTTTGACGTCATTAAATTCAACGAGTCGGCTACTTTATGAATATAATAGAGTGCTTAAAATTGTAAATCTCTTTATTCGCGCGCTTATTAAGCCCATAGCACACGGCGTATTTTAAACGCGCAGACGACGCGCAGATTACGCGCGTATACTCGATTCAAACGACATTCGATCGCAACCTTGTAACCTAAGCACACGGGGAGATAGTGAAACGCGCGTCTACTGCACGTATACGCGCAGATACAGCGGACAGACGCGCTGTGGTCACGCGTGGCTTTTGCTTTTTGTTTTGTTTTTTGCTCTGCCCGTACTGCGTTCATTTGTATGCGCGTTTGTATGTATAATTTCAAACGCGCGTTGAGTGCGCGTCAGACGTGCTCTTTTATTTCATCAATGTAAACGCAAATATTAGCGTCTTAGGCGCGTTTAAGATACGCCGTGTACTACGGGCCTTAAAGACTAAAATAACGGTTGGGGCACACGAGGCGCATACATAGTCACGTATAGTACAAGTTACTGGAAACTGAAAAACTAAAATAAACATATCGGTTGCAAATATGTAAGATTTTTGAGATCTTTAATAGTGTTCAACTTAAAAAATTAAAAAATTAACTCGTTCAGGGTTGTCAAAAGGATATAAAAAAAGTTATAAATTTGTTTTAAGTATAAGTGTATTTTAAAAAAAGCTGACAATTATAATTTAAAACTGTGTAACTTTTTTTCAGATTTTGTTCAGGAATATTAAAAGAACCGCATGAAAATCCATTCACACATATACACATAGTATAGTGGTCAACTTTATAACACTCATCTTTTGTTAGGGTTAAAAAACATAGAATACACTTTGTCTTAGTCGTGACGTGACAGCCCTATACATTTTACTTGAGTTTCTTCGCCAAGTTTTGTTTCCATTTTTCTGAGTTTCTCTGTCGTTTCCGGGCAAACTTATTTATTACAGGCTTAGAATGTACATCCATGATTCAATTTATACATATATTTTATAACAGTAATCACAATAAATAAAATAATTCAATAAAACACGGACACAAATTCGTTAGATTAGATACTTCATACAGACGTCATTAGATCACGTGACCACACGGACGCTTGTGATTGGTGGAATGAGTTAGAATGCCGGGTTTGATGCTAAACCTGATTTTCAAAAAGGATTTCACTGCGAGATAGTCGTTTTTGTTATAAAGTAAATGAAGTACGTAACGTTATTTTAAATTTCCTGTGTGTCCATATAAAAATCTCTATTTTGACAAAATATGCAGATTGCCGCCTTTGATTCTATACGACTCATATATTCATTGATATAAGGATGAATTATTTTTTACATTACATTGATGAAAAGAGTTTTATTCAGAATTTCGTGAAGTAATAATTAAATCGGGAAATTTGACATACAATTTTTTGTATCGGTGCAGAATTTACTGTGTTCTATGACATAGCAAAATGTAAATTTTATTGAGATTCAAAATTTTACTATTTTGAAACACACAAAATTATTTCAAACACACAAATTCTCAGTGTTGTTGAATACACTACTTAGTTATATTTTTGTTATAACCTTAAAAACCCGTAACGTTAAACTCTAACGCCTAAATCTTAGCAGTAATGATTTATATGCTAAGTAAAATCGCATTAAAATTGTCCCCAACAGAGTCAAGCCACGCCCCTATGTCTTATATCCTTTATATTCCAACCTCGCTATTAACTGCTTTTTTAACAAATTTACCGCATTGCGTCAGTTCTATATGTGATATTATTTGTTATATGATATTCAAATAAAGAAAACAAGAATATTCCTAATATTATTTTGCCTCTTGCCTTTATTAAAATTACTAGCGACCCGTACCCGGCTTCCACGAATGCAATGCTGATACTAAATACACTACAGAAAAACTGTCAATGTTTTATATAAAAGCTTAAAAAAATTAAATCATTTGCTTTAGATAGATCTATATTAAATCAATAATGTATTTAAGGCATTTTATTGGATAAGGATTTAGGCTGTATTGGATAAATTATTGGCTAAATTAGCCATTATTTGTGATAAAAAGTAGATGACAAAAATAATGTAATTGTGGGATATCCATAAGAGACAGACGTATACAATCGTAAAGTTTCCTATTAACCTTTTCCATGTGTACAATACTTAGTACATTATTTTGATCAATCTCATAGATTTCAGCCTGCATTGGCAATGTAAGTAGAAAAAATTATTAAATTACGACATCACATAGAGACCTCAAAATTAAGAGAATTTTTCCACTATTTAATGAATATTTAGTAACCATATAAACTTTCCTCCTAAATCACTCTATCCATTTGCAAAAAAACCATATTAAATTCCTTTTTGTTGGTTTAAAGAGGTAAGCATACATAGGAATGAAACTAATATTTTCGGATGTACTAAGCGATTTTTATTTTTAATTATAAACTAGACACTCCTGCTGTTTCGGTTACTTTATAGCAACCGTGATCACGGGCAGACGAGATGTATTAACGTCGCTTGCTTTCATGCGTCGTGAGCCTTCCGTGCCCAAAGTTCGATTAAAGTTACCGACTCCAAAAATAACTGATGAAATAATCTTAAAATATTATACGTCCAAAGAATATTCATAAAACACCAAATTCTTCAAACTGAATCTCACAGCTCGATATTGAAATAAATTATTTATAATAGAATATTTGATCATAATCAGAAAGAATCAGAAAGCAAAAATGCGGTGTTTTACAAAATTACGGAGAAATCTCACTTTTGACGTAAAAACGCAGTCATTATGATCTACTTCAGACTACTGCAGATTTTAATTAGACTTCCTAATTAGCAATCAAAGGCTTTATGTCATTGAGACATTCATTAAGATCATTGACAGACTCTCTTTTAAGTGTAAAGAGAGCGTCTCTGTCTTCTACAAGCTATCGTCATAAATCCATTTTAAATATTTATATACAAACTTATATGTTTACTTAAATATAATAATATATACAAAACGTTTTAATCGTCTGATTATTTTAAAAGTTTGAAAGAATATTATTGATAATGATGATGATAATTATTTTAAAATGAAAAACAATACTTTCACACAGTAGTTTCTGAAAATTTTACATTTTGACTTTTTAATATATTACAAATTAACTCTGAAATTTGAAACAGAAATAAAAAACATAAAAATTGTTATCATTGTGACCTCTTATTGAGAAAGCTAAAATATAATTAAAAATAATCTAGTTTATAAATATGTATATGGGTCCTATTGATTAACAACAAGACATGTTAAAAATGTTGTACACCTTAACAGTTTAGACATGAAATGAAAATTATTTATATAGTAGACAATGGGTTTAACCTAAAACAATTAATTATTTTTGAATGTCTTGTTAGTGTATCATTTCTAACCCAAGTTCTATTTGTTAATATATGGAGGAAATGTCCGAGAGTGATTCAGTTTGGACCAACCATGTGAGCCTTTACAATAGGCACTGATTTAAGGCCAATTCAGATTACAAAGACTACTAATTGTCTCAACTCCAGTATTCTGCATATAACAGTAAATTTCTGTTGCAGGCCTTAACATCTAAAATAATACAATAAGAAGATGAAAATTTACTTACCTTTCTGAAAAGAAAATGCTTTTTAGGCCTTCCTCTGATAAAATAAATTAGTCAGGACATTTTTGGGCAAAAGAAGAAATTGCTGAAAATAACATATTGTTATATTTAACAATATGTTATTTTCAGCAATTTTATATATAATTTTATATATAAAAAAGTAAATTTTTGCTACGGCATACATTTTAACGAATTCAATTTCGATAAGACCCGTATCTCATTGGCAAACAATGTCATAGGTACATTCGCCCGACTACGCCTTTCAACTTGGAAAAAAGTTTAAACTGTTTTTTGATAATGATATAATTTAATGTGAAAGCCCATTAGGTATAATTTAAGAGTTTTTTTAAAATATTAAAATTATAATATAAAATTTACCTCAAAATTCTACGAGGTACGGAACATTATTTAAACCATTTTATTTTAATTTTGGCCTTATTGTGTTAGTTAAAAGCCTTTAAAGGAGCTTTTTAATTATTAAATGTTAAATAAATAAATGTGTATATATATATATTAAAAACATTTTTGTACTGTCATCGTCATCAGCCTATCAACGCCCACTGCTGAGCAAGGCCTCTTTCTCACGTGGAGAAGGTCTGAGCATTAATCACCACGCTTGCTCAAGACGGGTTGGTGATTTCAAACTTATAATTGTGAGACTATATGTAAGTCCAGGTTTCCTCACGATGTTTTCCTTCACCGTATGTCAGTGGTGTCTAAATGCTCTCAGAAAGTACATATGACTCCGAAAAATCACATTGGTACTTGCCAGATTTGAACTTGCATGGGAAATTCCAAAATGTAAATGAATATCGTTGTGATGATAGGTATACAAGGACTTTTTAAATGTCTTTTTTATGAAAATAAATTCAAAAATATTAAGGTTTTTACTATAATTAATAGGTACATGCCCTTTCACAAACATTTTCTTAAATAATTAAAATAAAGGTCTATGCTCAAATTATAGTGATTTGGTATTTGACTACAAAATGCTAAAATTCAAAATCAGGCCATAACAGTTAGTCACAGTATCTAACATAAATAAACGTTGTAGTCGACAGCATACACCGACGAGCAATTTTAAATATATATATTACACCACGTTTCTATTATTGGACCACTCTTTTTCTTAAAGCTTTCATATTAAACTTAATTATCTAAATATAAGACTTCATTGCCATCCATGTATACAAAAACATATGTATATGGCTAAATATTTATTTTGGTTTACATAAAGAGACGCAAAGTTTAGAATTAGGTTATAGACGAATTTTATACCACGCCATTTATTTCGCCCACGGTATAGTACCAAGCAAATCTATGTTCGGTGAGGCAACCCCGTATGTGTAGATTAAGAAAGCGTTACAAAACAAGTTTATGTTGTTAAACAATCGAGTTTTTTATCGTGTGTACATAAAATACAGTGCTCTAAACAAAAAGCAGGGGAGTCTTTTATGTTCCACAATATCTTTACAAGTGAACCAGTTGTTCAATCGAAAAACCTTCAAGGCAATATAAGCTAAAAACATTTACAACACTTTTAACAGTAGATAATATTGTGATATTGTTTTCAAAACAAAGTTACAAATACAAGCACTGAACACAAACTGCACATAATTAGATTATGATTCAATTGACATGACGACTGAATTTTTTATTCAATTACCATTTTTGATATTCAAATAATTTTAAACTTCCTCTAAAACCTTCATCTGATATCGAAGCACACAAAAAAATGACCAAAAAATATTTTTAAGCTTTTTGACCATTGTCTTATGATGACATTTTTTCAAAGGGTGAATATCTATAGACGCAATTAATAATTAAGATAACTAAAACTATATAAAAACTGTGGATTATAATAAAAGGCATCCCGGGCGTACGAAATTTCCGAATGTCCGGAGTAAAACCCCCCGATCAGCCTCGCGCTTTATAAGGGTCCAATATTTAATTGTACGAGACTGTGTTGCTATGCATAATTATTATCAACCTTCCCATCTAATATAACAGTTGTTCTATCAATAATTACAATATGTAGTTACTTTTTTAATTAATATTTTGTAATAGCACAACGAATTACATAAATTATATTTACTTACAATTAAAAATCTCGCTCCATTTATCCACGATAAATATATAATTCACCAAAAACATTTTATTTGCATTTTATTTAATATCAGTACACAAAAAGTTCTACACTATATGGATGACCGTAATTTAACTATCAGTTTGTTTAATTTATTATCATAGCCTCTGTTTGTCTTACTACCCAACTAAAAAAAGCGACTACGATACCAAAATATCCAATAGTTGAGAAAGTTGCTGAAATAAACCAAAAAATCTTTATATTACGCCTTTTACTAAAATAGAAGTCATTTATTTCTGTATATATTTATAAACCTTTCCATTTAATTTTCAGCTCTCATTTCAAATTAATTAACTTAAAAATTGGAAAAAAGGATAAAATTAAAACACAATCAATCATAGCTGAGCAAATAGTAGCAAGTTGATGGCTGAATTGACTAAGTGGCTTACGGATCATACACCGGAATTAAGTCAGCTTTGGCCGATTTTCGCCATAAAATTTTTAGCAATTTTAAGGGTAATTTTTGTAATATGAAAGCAGGCCTAATAAAATAATATGGACACAACAGAGATAATCCATTTAATACATAAAGCCCTGACCTTCATCAACTTTACACGTACATTATTTCAAATAATGCCAATTTGATAGAAAGAGCTGGTACGTAATAAAAATAGTTACATAATTTATAGCCCAATGATAAGACCAATTAAAATTAATTTAATAATAAATTTCCCAAACCATTAAATGACAGTTCCATTACGCAAAGGTTAAAATTGTTTTATATAATGTGAATCTTTTGTTGTCTTTATCGGTGTAACAACAAGTCGATTCAATAAAAGGACATGGCACCGGACGCCTCACCGATAAATATTAATAAAGCGAGATAATTTTATTTATTGTGGACCGTGACTTACATATCCCCTGACTGTTAGTTCGTACAGACATAGGTTATCAGTGATCATCAATTTCGAGTTCATATAACATTTCACACGTGTTTCTTACATATAAAACTGTAATAAAAATTACGTTCAATAATATCCTGTCTATACTTTAATTATGTTTTCTTGTGTTCTATTATTAGGCTTGTTTTATTCCATTTTTAATTCCTTATAATTCATATTTTTTGGATTTAAAAATATAGACATTTTATTTTGTATTTATGTTGTCGTATTTCTATAATTGTAATCGATTTGTATTTTAATAGCGTGATTAAATTAAACATAAATATGTTAAAAATATACATGGTATGTATGTTATTTTAAGTCAAATGTAAAACACATCTAACGGGTGATGTAAAGATTAACAAGAGCATTCCACTACGGTTCGGTACTTGTTGGCGGATAGTTGGTACCCCAGGTCCAAACCCCCACACGTTGGGATTGTTTAATGCGTACTAGACTGTGAGTTTGTCAGTTTGTGTTTGTAATGTGTTAAGTTAACTATGTGGTGTTTTATACAATTGCAGATACTATTACAATGTGAGTTGTTTCTGAATTCGTTTGTTGTTTTATCCGTTTATGCCTTTAATTACAACATTAGTTATATATAATAGAAAAAATAATTGATGTATACATTTTAAAACAAACTTTATTATATTATATTATATTATTTTTATAAAGTTGCAACCACAAACTTAAATTACAACAATATTAGTATTAAAAACTAAGTCAAGCCTTACGACACTTTTAAATGAAAAATAAATAATAAATCTGTTGTTGCATCGCACTGTCACATTGACACTCAAATATTCGAACGTCAAAACGGTTTGACAGTTAAATGATGAGAGCTGGTCTGTTTGTGACAGAGCCTATTACTGATCAGGTGGAATAGATAATAGAACAGACGAAAAATAATTACTTATATAAATAAGTAAATCATACAAGCAATAATGCTTGTATGATTTTTGAATACTTAAAATATGACATTAATAAATACGTATACAGATTAAAAACATTAATCTTTAAATAAAATTATCTTTAAAAACATATTTCTAAAGTTAAATGAAAACAGAATTTATTCAGAAGTATAAAATAACCTTCTTCAATCAACGTCATTTAACTTTTCTATATTCCAATATTCATTAATGTTATAAATAATAATAATAATAATATAGCCCTTTTATTTCCAATCTACATTTTTTTTAAACACTAGAAGACCTGGCGAACTTCGTATCACCCTATAATCAAGAAATATCTGTTACGTTTTTTTATTTATATTTTTGGAGTTTATCTATTAAAGCCATAAATCTCCGTGTTTTGAAGTGCGACAAAATGATTGACATATAAGTTAGTTATCAAATCTAATGTCAAAAAGAACGTTTGTATGGGAAATAGAAAAGGGCTGTTTTTATGGTTTTCCCAGTGAAGAATCAATTTTTTTCAGCTTTTATACCTTCCCTGAAACTGAACGAACATTTCAAGACTAAGATAAGATAAATCCGTTCAGCTGTTCTCGAGTTTTAGCGAGACTAAGGAACAGCAATCCATTTTTATATATGTATATAGAAGATTGTCTTTTGAATATATATTACAGATTAATTTGCTTTCCATCGATCGGAACCCCTTAACGGGTAAAGGCCTCCTCCAGCGTCTTCCAGACCTCTCTATCCATAGCCTTTTCCATCCATTCCCTTCCCGCTACTCCTTCTATATCTTCTATCCACCTCTTTCGAGGGCGACCTCTTTTCCTTTTTCCTCTTGGTCCCTTCCATATAATTGTCTCTTTGGTCCATCTTTTGTCCGTGTATCTCGCTATATGTACTGCCCACTGCCACTTCTGTTTTAGAACATATTGTAAGGCGTCTATCACTTGCGTTTTTCGTCTTATTTTGTCGCTTTTCATTTTTTGTATCCTTCTTAGTTTCAGTATGCTTCTTTCCATTGCTTTTTGGCACATTAAAACTTTATTCTTTATTTTTTAAGATTTCTTTTAGAGACCAAAATTGTTTCCAGCTCATGTTTATTCGCCGGTCTACCTCTTGAACTTCACCTGTGTCCTCGAATGATAGTTCTAGCGGTTTCCCGTTTAGGTTTATAGTGTTTATGCGACTGTTTGTCATTATTTTGGTTTTGTTCTCGTTCATTTTGAAACCCACTTTTTCACTTTCATTATTTAAGGTGCTTATCATTTTTTCTAGTCGTTTACTTGTTTCGGCGAATAAGAAAAAACACGGATTCCTTCCGACCGCCAGTCGAGATTGTCAAAAATATGTTGTAGTAAAGGGGGTCGCCTTGTCTCATTCCTCTACATATCGGTATAACAGGTCCTCGTGTCTCCAGTTTCACTTGCCTTACGCTACCCTCGTAGATGTTTTTTAGTACCCTTATATAATTCTCGTTTATGTAGCATTTATTCAGCGCTTCCTAAATAGCGTTGTGAGAAATTGTGTCGAACGCTGTGGTATAGTCCACAAAAGCAATATATAGTGGTTTGTTGAACTCTTTGTATTTCTCAATTACCTGTTGCATTACTTGTATATGGTCTATTGTAGAAAATCCCGCGCGAAAACCGGCTTGTTCGACTGGTGGGTATGTATCAATGTTCCTGCTCAGCTGGTTTTGTAGAATTGTGGTGAATAGTTTATAGATACTTGAAAGAAGACTAATGGGGCAGTAGTTAGAGATGTCTTGAGGGTCTCCTTTCTTGTATTAGAGAATTATATCAGATCTTTTCCACTGTACCGGTACTTCGCCTGTTCTCAGAACCTTGTTAAATAAATAAGTAAGTGGTTGAGTTAGTAAGGAAACACCAGCTTTCAGTACTTCATTTTGTATACCATCGGGGCAAGAGTTTTATCTGCTTTGAGTTTTCTGATGGGGTCGATAACTTCCTTCTCATGTATTGTTGGCAGATCGCTCATTTTATGAGAGTTTGTTCTTACTATGTCAGTTGTAGTGGTGTAAGAAGTTGTTTTTGCATATAATTCTTTATAAAAGTCTGTGGCGCAGTTCATGATATCATTTCTGGTTTTTGTTTCTTCTGATTTTGATTTTAGGTTTTGTATCCAATTTCTATGTGTGGTTAATTTCTTGTACGCTTTTTTCTTGCTTCTGTAAGTGTTTATATTACTTTCTATTATTTTGTATCTGTAGTGTTTGTAATCTTTATCTATTGCTTTATTTGTGGTTTTAAATAACATGCTCAGCTTTTGCTTCATTTCTTTAATCTTTAGTTTCGTTTTCAATAGTTCAGTTCGTCTTGCGAGGAGAATTTTAGTAGACTCACAAAGTATTTTGTTGATAGTCTTCATTTCATTATTCTTTGATCTGTGCACAAGACTGGTGTTGATGATGTTGACTAGTTTATTGTAAAAAGTTTGAATGTCTTCTTCTTGCTCTGTTTCTAGTTGATATATGTAATTCTATAGTTTTTTAAGTATATTGATTTTGCTTCGTCCGTCTTTAGTGACTTAGGTTGCGATTTCAATAACGTTCCACCTTTTTTTTTTCTTTGATCTAGCATGTACGTGGCTCTAACCAATCGATGGTCAGATTTGAATCCGAAGCCATGTAGTACTTCTACGTTCCTGATCCTCGTGGGGTGACTTGACAGTATGAAGTCGATTTCGTTTTTAAAGTTACCACAAGGGGAGAGCCAGGTCCATTTCCTGTTTTTCCGAGCTTTAAAAAAGGAGTTCATAATTGCCAGTTTATATTCCAAGACGTATTGAATTAGTTTTTCTCCTCTTTTATTTCTTTTGCCGTATCCAAATTTTCCCAAAACAAGGTTTATGATGTCTTTTGTTGTGTCTTGGCCAACTTTTGCATTGAAGTCACCGATAACTAATACGTTATCTCCTGCTTGGCTTTGAGCTACAAAAAAAAGGTAAAAAAACTTCTTAAGTTAAACGGTTTTACGTGAAACATACATTGCAATGTTTAAGATAAATGTATTAAAAACTAAAAAATAATAAAATAGATACAGTCGGGGGAATTACATACAAACATATGCACAGATTAGACTAAAATAAAAGCGTGGGGCACGTCAATTGTCTACAAATTATCGACTTAATGTGCGATAGAAGAATCGTTTAATTAATCGTTAGGCAATTGGCCCGAAGACGGTGAGGAAATAACTTACTATTTTCTTGCTCATGGAAATTACAACTGCCTAATCATAGTTTAACATTACAAAACAAACATTTTTATCAACGATTGTAGATATTTTTGTATTATCACAAAAATCTGAAATGTATACAAAATTTCAGATTAATCGGTTGACAGGAAGAGAGTGAAATTTGAATTACTAAATTTGACCCAAGAAAAATGAAAAAAGAATAAAGAATAAATAAAACAAACAGGGTGAGCTAAATAAAACCGTTTAAAAAAACATTTTATTTTCGATTGGCAATATTTTTTTAACATGTATGGATGCTATATATAACATGGCTGGGCACGTAGAGAGGATGGGCAAAAACAGCTCACCCAAGATAATGACCGACTGGAAGCCGCAGCAAAAGAAACCTAGAAGAAGGCCGAGAAAGAGATAGTGCGACTGCATCGAAGATGATCTCAAGGCTCTGAAATGTTTTACAAACTGGAAAAGGACAGCCAAGGACCGTCGCGCATGGCAGTCTATTGTGGAAGAGTTTTGAACTCCATATAATTCATATCATGCTTTCTATTTCTTTTGTCACAAAGCTTTTGTTACAAAATAGCAAAATAAAAAAAGTGTTATAATGATATGTATAAAGCAGGTGTTATTTAAAATCTAGTTTTAATTTCCCATTATCATACACATTATCTACAAACAAGTATGCATCAAATAACTACAAGAAACAGGGAAAAGTCAATTCCACACTGATAAGGCCTCGAGGCAATATATATTGGTATCGATAACAACATTCCTGAAAGAGAGCGTTACTGTTATGCCCTATATCGCGACTTTGAATTCCCTATCAAATTATTACAAGAAGAAATCACTGAAAAGTTAACTCATGAATTTAATGAATGCTTGAGAATTATTGAACATAGTTTTGAATGAAACTATTATCAATAACTAGTTGTCTAATTTTAATCAACACACCATGTCAGAGACTTTAGATTTTGTGTAAGCCACTTTCTCTTTAACCCTGTGTTTTTCGCCGGTTTGGGTATAATGGCAGCAAATTTGATAATATACTCATAATTTGGTACAGATCTTATTCTAGTAAATCTTTATAAACCAAATATTTCTTATTGGTTAGATCTTAACTTAGATCAAAACAATTATTATTTATAATTCCAAGGTCCGAGGTCCAGTAGTTTTTGTAATAAATGATGAAACATAATATACTTTATAGCCTTTTTGTTTAAACATTTCTAAATCAAATGAACAAAAAATATTTTATTTAATAACAGAAAAGATTTTAGCTAAAAATCTGTAATAACTAGTTTGATTCAAAGTAAACCTTTAAAAGATAAACAAATATTATTGTTAAGCGCTACTTGCTTTCCTTTGAATTACCACTGTTACCAAGATATAATGGAAACATACCTCGACATTCATTAAAACCTTCAAGTCAGGGTTTCGCAAATACCCTGCGGACTGATAATCTACAGTTTTTTGATTTGTCGCGTTTTACTCTGGATACATTTTCTGCTTTTCTTTTCTATAATAAATTTTTATCCGTTGAGAATTTCCTTTTTTCTTATTGAACGCTTTCAATTTCACTTAAATAGATGGGAATATGGAATGCTTAAATGATTTCTAATTATATTTTTCGTCAATCGGACTTTTATTAATTATAATACTCCTAGATGGACTTTTATTTAAATGATTGTAATATTTTTTTCTGATGATACAAAAAAGATTAAGAATTTATTACAATTATTAGTTTTATAGTTTCATTCTAACGTTTTTATTCAGGTGTTTATTCAGTTCGTATTAAAAGCATATGTATGCCTGAGGTTCTACAGTAAGGAAGCGAAGACGCTTACATTAGATTGCGACTACATCATTAACAACGTGACTGGGTTGATGGTGAAGTGGTTTTACATGGATAGATCACAGAGCATATACCAATGGATACCACGGCAAAAACCTCAAGCTTTAGTAATACTAAAAAGTAAGGTATTGTAGTGCTCAGATTCATATTTAAACATTAATAATTACACCTCCTGTAAACAATATACAATGAAATGAATTGAAAAATGTATATACCGTAATATAAAAAACAAGTCTAACTTTTATGTTTCACTTTATTTTCAACTTGATCTATCATAAAGAATATCAAACAATCCTTACACACAACATCTGGCGTTGCGAATTTTGTTTCCTGGCACAGAGTTGACGGGAAACTACACTTGCGTTGTATCGACTTTCCTTTCAGAAGATGAGCGCACAAGACCTATGACTATATTTGGCAAGTTAATATTAATTTATTATTAATGCAATACAGAATTTTTATAGTATGGTATTCATTAAATATATGTATGTATTCTAGAAGCATTTTTAATAAAGTTATCAACATTCTTAACGAACTTATAACTTGCAGAAGGCTTATAAAAAGAAGTAACACGTCTTGTTTTAGCATTTTATCTAATTACAACATAAAATAATATAGTAAGTAAATTAAAATATACATATTTACTTTTACACGTTACCTGGATATACATAGTTTATAATTAAAGAGATTTCGGTGGACGCTGTACAGAGGTCACAAATAGAACGCTATAATAACTGTGTTCCATACGCTTTAAGCTTAGACACAACGGAAATTACTTCGTGCAACTTTGCCTGTTCATCACATTTGACTGTAACGCGTTAACAAGCGATACATTCGAGCCTGGGGAAAAAATACCTATGTATATTATTGCAATAATCATTTAATAATTCGACAATTAATTGCTTAAAAATCATTACAAACGTTCTTAGTTACTTGAAATTAAGTATTTATAGTTATAACCTACTAGCTGACACGAGAGTAGCTTACCTGAACGATATTAAATAAAAATTTTAATATAAAAACGTATTTATATAACATTAAATATTTTAATATTCTTGATGACAGCTTACTTAATAGTTATATCAAATTTCTGCTTACAAATATTGTTTGAAATCATAAAAATATAATATAGGAACCAAAATAATTTTAATATCAATAGTAAGCCTTACAATATATGCAATTATCCTACAAGCTCTTTTGCTGCAGGACGATATGTATTTTTAAATATGCAAAAATCTTTTACTTTAAATGCATTTGCTCCCAACTCTTTCGAAGCGGTTCCATTATGTACGATAATCTTTTACAGTATAGTGCGTCTTTAAACTTACTATGAATTTATTCAAGAAGACTCAAGACTGTGCAGTGTGCTTAGTAACTAATTTGGTTAACGTTTCAATTTATAAAAAAATATATATTTAAATTGTAACTGTCTGTAAAACGATAATTTAAGTTATATAATTTTACCAAACACTGATAACAATTTAACGTTAGAACGTAAACTTTAGAACGATTGCAATTCATTGAATCAGTCATTCTTTGCAATAAAAGCACTAAAGGCTTGGAGAGAGCTACAGCGTTTTAGGGTTTTTTGTATGTGTACGAAATTGAACAAAAATAAAGTAGAGGAACCAAAGCTAATGGAATACAAATGAGAAGTTAATTGTAACAATCAAATCCATCGATATTTGATAGTAAAGCAAAGGAAATCACTAGAATCTGACACTAGATGGGACTGAACAGAAGTACTGAATTAATGATTTCCATTTTTTTAAATACTTTTAATATAATCATAGATTCTTATAAATAAAATTCCTGACCATAGTTTCTTAAACCTTATTTCATAAAAGAAATAAAACATAATAATTTTACACTCTAACGAGCCCCAGATTTTTGGTTCTTATTAATTTGAATTCATACTTATTAACATAACAAAATGGACCCGTCATCCGCACGGTGAATCCATGGAATGCTGAGAGGTTTTATCCCATATGTATTATTAAGTCAATTTATTTACAAATTTAAACAAAATCTACATCATGATACATCCAGTGAGCAAAGATTAGCGTTAGCTTGTAGGCATCCATTACGGTTTGTGACCGAACCGCACTTCGCAGTGCCTACAATATATCTAGTATAAATACTTCAATTTAATGACAGTTATTTTAAACGCCAATTGACTTAGAGATAAGACCTTCACATAATAATTATTTCTTAAATATTTATATTTGTAAAACTATTAAAAATAAATAAAATAATATCATAATTACAATTATCAAAAGAAATAAAGTTTTTAGATTTCTTGATCCATTTTCTTGCTTTTCATTTAAAACGAAAGTTGATTTCCATTAAAAAAAATGATCATTTATTGCTCTATCCCTACCAACACCATTTGTGACCAACTAACCACAATACTCATTAAAATGCTCTGTTCGCTCTTTGCATAGTCTACATCACAATCATAAGTTGAATTTTTTTACTACTATTTTTAATTTCCTTAAAATCTTCTCTTAATTTTTTGTTACTTTCACATAAATGAAAACAAAGAACTTGTAGACGAGCCAAACGTATGTAGGTGATTAATCTGATTTAAGATCAAGAAACACTCGTGCATATACTTATATAAAAGAAACAATACATTTGATACAAACTCAAATATTAATCAACTATTTGCTTTTATTATTATTAATGAAGTTTGATTCTGCATAATGTCTGGGTTTATTTGCAAGGCAAATAAATTTTTCCAGTTTTCGGTTAGCTTCCTTATTACGTAACGATGCATGAATAATTAACCGATTCATTGAATACCGTTTAATATACATAAGTAACGGGTGTCCCATCTAGCGTTTCGAATTTGAACTAACGATAATTTGACATTGGAGACGTCAACTGTCATCGGAGAAGTGTCACATATTTAGTAATAAGTCTGACATTTATGAAATGGGTCGCTATTCGCTTGAGGAAAGCTGGGAAATATTAAAAAATTATTTCCAAAGTGGTGAATCGCCAACGCAAACTGTGCGAAATTTGAAAAAAATATTTGCCAAAAAAGATTTGCCATCGGAGGCATATGTGCGGCAATTTGTGAATCGTGTGCGCGAAACTGGATCACTGTTGGATAAAACAACACGTAAACGTCCATTTCCAGCAAGGTCAACCGAAAACATCGCTGCGGTGGAACAAAGTGTTCGTGAACGGCCATCCACATCGATTCGTCATCGAGCGCAAGAGTTGCACCTTTCTCGGTCAACTACGCACCGAATTTTGCGCAAAGATCTTGCCCTGAAGCCATATAAAGTTCAGTTGGCCCAACAGCTGAAGCCAATTGATCATCCGAAACGTCTACGGTTCGCAAATTGGGCGGAAGATCGTTTGGCCGAAGATGGTGAGTTTTATCGAAAAATCATCTTTTCCGACGAGGCTCATTTTCACCTCGGCGGTTATGTAAATAAACAAAACTGCCGTATATGGGGCACAGAAAACCCGCACGTCGTTGAGGAGAAACCGATACATCCACAACGAGTGACTGTTTGGTGCGGATTTTGGTCCGGCGGCATCATCGGCCCATTTTTTTTTGAAAATGATGAAGGAGCCGCCGTAACCGTCAACGGCGAGCGCTACCGCGCTATGTTAACTGATTGGTTTTTTCGGTCAAATGGAAGAGTATGATTTGGACGATATTTGGTTTCAACAGGACGGGGCTACGTGCCATACAGCCCATGCTACGGTCGATGTTTTGCGCCCAATCTTCGAAAATCGCATAATCAGCAAAAATGGTGATGTGAATTGGCCTCCAAGAAGCTGCGATTTAACACCATTGGATTATTACCTTTGGGGAGCGGTCAAAGACGTTTGTTACGCCAACAAGCCAAGCACGATTGATGACTTGAAACATGAAATTGAAGTTGCCATTGCTGCCATAAGGCCGGAAACAATTGAAAATGTACTGAAAAATTGGACTGATCGAATAGGGTACTGCCAAGTAAGCTGTGGTGGACATTTGACCGAGATAATTTTTCACAAATAATGTCATGAATTATGCTTTCAAATAAATGTTTGATCATTGAAATCTATCGAGTCGTTCTTTTTTTATAGCCTTTTTAAATTCGAAATTTTCCGTGAGACACCCTATATTTTCAGTTTTATATTGAAAAATTATAAATTAATTAAATTATAATAATGTTCGTAAAGTACTATGAATGTACGTATTTTTTTTTAGTTCCACAAACAAAACTGATATGATTCAAGATCGGCTGAGAGATGGATACTTGAAAATTATACGTTCTGTTGAATGCGTTCTGTTGTTCCCACGACCAGAGCTAGTTATACATATAAGCGGGTAATACATAGTTAAGATTTTAAATCATGATTTCATAATAATATTTAATATTTTCTATGCTTCATACGACAATTCCATTTACACTTTCAAATATTATGACTACAAAAATTTTAACTATATTTAGTCTAACAGTAAAAATTTAAATATTACATTCAAAATTTATGTTTTATGAGTAATCATCTCTTTAACAATATTTGCGAGATAACAATTTGACAATTAAACCTTAATATAATTAAGTTCTGTCATCGAAACCAAAGTTACATGTTTCATATATATATTTTATGAGATAAAATTCTGTCAGGTAAAAAAAATATTAATATGTTTTAAATATGTCCAAGAGGAAAACAAACTAAAAATCTTATTAACAAGCCAGACGCCGCGGCTCTCGTTAAACGTTGAAAAATTAATATACCGTAAGCAAATTTTATAAATTATTATGATTCGTAATTAAAATCTACCTACATTTACTGATTAATTACCATCAATTCATAATTAATATAGAAATTGAGTACCCACATTAAGTGTCGACGTGTTCACTATTGATAAATGAAATATTTAATTTTTGTCAAATATATCCTGTTCATACAAATTTAATATTATCTTCTATATTCTAATAGTTCATTGTTTTGATGTTTTTCTTTCAAAACCATCTAGAAAGATAGTTTCCGAACGGAAAAACGAAAAATAGAAAACGACATTTTGTTTTAAATTGGACAAAAAGATAATTTTATACAATAATGATTGCATAATAGTTTCTTTACAATTTTTAACTACATTTTATTCGTATAAAATGTAGTGATAGATAGATGAAATTCTCATAGAATAATATTAGGATTATTTATCTACGATGGACATAAAAGTCATAGCTAAATGACTAAATCTTTCAACTATGATTTAACATTTGTAACATAAACCATAAAGTAGTACTTTTATTCACATATTAATTACATAACTTCAAACAAATAAAAACTGTCACTCCCAAGACAGTGTAATTTTAACAGTATGTACTTCTCCTTACCTATGAAGCAATGAGAAACAAAATACAACCTCTTCAGGAATCTGAAAACGGCAAAGTGAAATCAGTGTTACAATTTATTGCAATCTACGAATTTTAGAGTACGATTAAATTAAAGAACTATATTTATCCGAGTACATATAGCTCTCTGCTTTTAAATAAAACGTAAATGTAGTTCACTTTTACAATAAAAAGAAATCACGTGTCAAAATACCTCAAGAGATACCTTCTATTACTTGAATTATACTAAATATTGCTCAAATTTAAAGAAAAAGAAATTCTTATGTAAAACAGACAGGAGTTTAAGACTTCATTCGGCAGATTTTCCCACCGTTATTCCAAAAGAAATATATGTATAGAGGGCTTTCGGCAGTTAGTATCATGATTACTTTCTCTAAGTCAATTTTTATTGCCCGCGACTTCGTCCGCGTTAATTTCATCATCTTCTTCTTCTATATATATAAAAATGGATTGCTGTTCCTTAGTCTCGCTAAAACTCGAGAAAAGCTGAACGTATACATTTTCCAATATTGTATTTTGTTAATAAGGGCAAAAATATTTCAACGCAATTTCATATGTTCCAAATAAATATATTTTGATTAACTTGTTCTGAAGTTGTTTAATTCGATCATATTGTATACGTCGCTAGCAATTAACTATTAGTACAAAACTATCTATCCGGAATCGTTTATGAGTATATCTTTATCGTACTCAAAAACGATTCTCGTCTTAAAAATATACATGCAAGTTAAAATAATACCTATCAACTGATAAACGATTAAGTTGGTTCCGAAGGGTTGGAATTTTTAATTACCTTGAATACTTTAATTTAAAGCAGTGTTTAATATGTACATATATAGTGAAAAATCTGATCCGTGAACTGAATAAATCAATACATATTTTATTCAGTATAACTATTGACGTGAACGTTGGTAATATCTCCACCAGTATTTTGAGCACTTTGTAAAACCGAACTAAATAATTCAAATGTTCACAGGAGTTCACTAACAACCAAACTATCTGTTCGCCGGTATTATACGCTTCTGGATTAAGTTACCTATTGGTAAATAGTTGGGGAAAAAATAAGAATCAATACTGTAAATTTGTTTATAGTTAAAGAAGTATAAATTATGGCATTTACTAGCTGACAGTCCTAATAAACATAAGGAAAACTTTAAAAGTCCAATTACGAAAAAAATGTTCCCTACAAAAATCTCTATTAATAATTACATTTAATTAACGGGTATCAACAATATTTATAAATATGTAAGTCAATCATATCAATAACATATATTTGATATTTCAAATTTTATGAAAGAATCGTTAACCTTTAAAAACATTTTTACTTTTTTCAGACTATTAAATTCAAAGTCCTCTATTAAAATCATATACTATAGAGGGACACTACACAGCGTCAACAATGCAGTTTTCAGGATCGTAAAACACGACTCTTTGCAACGACGCTTACTACATATTAACCTCCCTGACTTTGAAAAGTCTTTTCATTTTGCTTATTTTTCTTCTGTCTTTGTGGTACTCTTTTAAATCCTTAAGTTCACAGTCATGTCCTAGCACGTATGTACAATTGTCCCAGTTCTTTGTAATTGTCCTTGTATACCTCTTTTTCAATAATAGCCTGCTTGTGACTGATTCATTCAAAATGTGTTTTGTTAAATGTCAAAATGTCGACCACTGACTTGTGATGGGGTGTTTGGATCAAATGTTTTATGAATGATTTCTAGTAGAGACGAGAACACGTTTTGTTTATACCACTATTGTTACTCGTAGAAAATTCTTATGGAAAAGCATTCTTTGACCGAACCTTTCTTCTGTGGAACAAGCGGTGTACAGATAATAGAAAGATGACATGGGCAACAAATTAATATATTTTTGTGCCAATTCACATTTGAAAGTTTCCTCCTTAACAATAAAAAAATCTAACTATAACTTATATCCTCTACCTACTACTACATTTTCGCCACGACGTTATTATATGTTGTTATACCAAATAATTGCTTGTCCGATATTAGAAAACTTCTGATGCACATATCCAGATGTTCGTTCCGCAAAATCAGGAGTGTTGCTTACTGTGATACCTAGGCAACTTCCTCCTATTTAAAAAAAAAATATTTTGTGATACATACCTGATTTATTATAACCACTTACTTATACAACGTATTTTGCAATTATTTGGAGAGAATCTTGTCCATATATACTCAGCTGTATATGTATATAATATTTACTTCAAAGTTCGAGTATATTTTAATATTAAAATAGTGTAAAATTGAAAAATTTCCTTAATATCAACAACCTTACTTGAGAAAACTACTCCATTAAGTCTAAAATCAGTCATCCCACGTCAAGATTTGACTAGCATCTGATTGTAAGCTACGATTTGTTAGAAATTTGATTGGTAGAACGTCGCTACGAAAGGTAGCTTAGAGTAACTAAAAGAAAGTTATATTCACAATATAACTTTCTTCTAGTTACTAGATATTTTGCACAACATGCATTAGTAATATATGTATAACGATAATGTATTTTTTTAGTTTTAGTATGTTGTACAATAAAGTATAAATAAATAAATAAATAAATATTTTATTACTAGGCCGGTGCGTATGAAATGTCGGATTCTCTTTACATGCGGACGTTTGTCTCCCTGTTTTCGTTATACTAATGTCTTTGGCATAACCTCATTCATTGTCGTATTATCAATTGCCAGAGACTCATTTCGGCAAAATAAGTTTTCTCGCAGGTCTTCCCTTTTGTTATTTCTTTTGAGTTTATTGCCGATATGAATTCTGCCGACATTCGCGTCATTTTCTTATATGAGTACAAACTTGGTAATAGTGCTGCAAAAGTTGCACGCAACATAAACCAAGCGTTTGGAGAGAATACGATTTACGATCGGAAAGTGCAGCGTTGGTTCAAAAAATTTCGGACTAGTGAGTTTTCATTGCAAAATGAGCCGCGCGGAAGGCCCAAAACGTCTGTGAAGAATGATGACCTGAAGGCTGTAGTGGAAGCGGATCCAGCCGTATGCACGAGGGAACTTGCTATCAGGATGAAAGTTGACCATACAACGATATTGAGACACCTTTCTGAGATTGGCAAGGTTAAGAAGATGGACAAGTGGGTACAACGCTCGGCCGCATACATCGTACAAAACAATTGCGAAACTGAACGAACTGGAATATGAAGTTTTATAGCATCCGGATCTCTCGCCAACCGATTTTCATTTTTTCAAGCATTTAGAGATGTTTTTAAGGGGCTAACACTATGAAAATGAAGACAGTCTAAAAAACTCGATATCAGAGTTTATTAATTCTAAAGACCAAAATTTTTTTAAGACAGGCATCTACGCTTTAAAATCTCGTTGGGAGAAGTGTATTGAAGCGAATGGAGCATACTTTGATTGAATAAACAGCATTTGAAGAAAGATATGCAGCTTTATACAACATTTCATACGCACCAACCTAATATTATACTTTTAAAAATTTAAAATATTTCAGTAACTTTATAAAATTTACGTTTTGAAATTAAAATAAGTTGCAATATTAATTATTTAATTATTGTATCGACAACACTGTACCGTACCGACATAATATGTGTTGCTCATACTTCCAATAAACGACAAGGTTTATAGTAGTATTTTTATTTTTGGTAATTAGAAAACATAAAATCTTTCCAAAATTAATTTCTTTTCAATGAGGATTATTACATTTCCATACACTTAAATGCAATAAATACTACTTTTTTCTAAGCACTGGTTTATAAATTGGAATTTTCAGAACACAATTTTTAATCGCATTCATGAATAACAAACACGAAGACTAAAAATAATATAACATTTATTTTATAAATCTTTAAAAACAACTTTCTCATAAATTTTGTACGGTATTGTAAACACAGTCTCTGAAGGAGTCACGTATTCAAACGGGACGCGGTTTGAAAAATTTCGTCCATATGACATACTACATCGTCCGGTTAAAAATTCAAAGTTATATGCCACATACTCTCGGTAACTCATCTAGTTCTTATGACGCAGAACAGAAAGATCGTTTTACAATAAATAACGACATCATCATTGAAACAGGCGAAAGCGTAAACATTTGGTGACTACGTGAGTGTAAGTCTACCTTGAACATCAAACGATTAAATAACAATTTTTATATCTCACTTTTTCACTTTTTTATAAACAAATATAGCTCCGATATTTATTATAAACTGTAATCTTATATAAAAAGATAAAATCAAAACAAACCGCAATCTTAGGAAAACAAAAAATATCTGTACGTTGTATCTAAGCGCAGAAGCGCAATCTGTACGTTGTATCTAGTCTATTGCAAGTACAGAAATAAAATTATACTTACGTAATCATATACTAGTCCTAAAGCAGTATGCAAAATTTCAGAGATAAAGCTTCAGTAGATCCTGAAATATGACCCTGTGAAAATAGCTAATTTTGGCACTGACTCACTGACAGGTAATCAAAACCTTTATATAGGCGCTCAGCTCAGCACAATAAAATACATAATAATGAAATATTAATAATTAATAATATGAGTACATCTATCAATCGGTGATAAATGAAACTAAAAAATAAATATAGTTTAAAAAAAAACTAAAAAACACGCTCCAATGATGAAAGAAACCGCGTGGAAACTAATTTAACCTTTACAACCTTGGAAATCAATTTAATTTAAATTGTTTAAAATAAACAATAAATGGTATTATTGAAAAAAAAGCTTCTCAAGAAGTGATATATGAAGCTCATCACGCTTTCTTTTTTATAAAAAAACCATTCATTGTTTGTTAATTTATTTTTAAATTAATATTATTGTGAAAAAAGTGTGGGGCACTTCTTAAGAACTGATATATATATAAGGGATATAAAATATTGTCATGTATACATAATGCACACTGTATAACTTAATTAAATATTGCTTACCTAAAAAATCAGGTTTCTATTGTTATAAATTACTTTCGATAGATGGCGCTAGCGGTATAATTGAATCGCTATATTGTTTTGTCTGCAGTATATACATATGAATGAAAGTCGATAAGGAATCGATGGTCATTTCTTTCTATTTCTTTCTACACTTACGTCTTGATATCTTATAGATGGTTACGCTTACGATTAAATGGATCACTGATTTGACTTGCTAAAGGATTAATTTTGATATTGCTTATTGATTGATTACTTGTGTGTGTTAAAAGCACAAATTCACTCTATTTCTTTTCTACTATTCATTTACCAACGATGGAAATTGTACATCTTTCGGTGGTTGGCGGAGATATACCACATAGCGTAATTCCTATGCCATCAGATGGTAGCTGTATGTTTCATGCTGTAAGTTATGCATTGTACGGCTGTATAGTACGATTGTATGTACGATTTCTTGAAAAAAAAGTATTGAAATCTCACCAAAAACATGCCTGTTAAAAAGGGGGCCAAGTTCCAATCGGCTAATTGTTTGCCTAAAAAAGGGGTGAAATCCAATCTAATGCCAAGTTTAGATGCACTTTGAAATCGATCATAATCATCTTCATCAACAGCATGATCCACTGGTAAACATTTGCCATTCCCAAGACTCGCCACCACACCCAGTCCTCTGCCTTCCACATCCAGCCACTACCCGCCACCTTATTCACGTCAACGGTCCATCTGGCCGAAATTTACTTTACCATACACCCAACTTAAAATATGGTATAGTTGTGAAAATACGTAGGTGCTTGGTTAAAAATATCTAAAATTATAATACTTCTCAATTTGAACTTGGCAGGTTTTTGTGCTGTACGTAACACTTAATTAATTGTATCATTAATTTATTATTTAGTTATATAATTATTTATATTTATATAATTTAAATATTATATGATTTAAATAATTAAATTAACCTGCCAATTAATTAAGTGTTACGTACAGCACGAAAACCTGCCAAGTTCAAATTTAGAAGTATTATAATTTTAGATATTTTTAACCAAGCACCTACGTATTTTCACAACTATACCATATTTTAAGTTGGGTGTATGGTAAAGTAAATTTCGGCCAGATGGACCGTTGACGTGAATAAGGTGGCGGGTAGTGGCTGGATGTGGAAGGCAGAGGACTGGGTGTGGTGGCGAGTCTTGGGAATGGCAAATGTTTACCAGTGGATCATGCTGTTGATGAAGATGATTATGATCGATTTCAAAGTGCATCTAAACTTGGCATTAGATTGGATTTCACCCCTTTTTTAGGCAAACAATTAGCCGATTGGAACTTGGCCCCCTTTTTAACAGGCATGTTTTTGGTGAGATAAACATTTCCGCTCAATATGTTATATTATTCTAATATTGGTGAAACAGTTTGCATCTGAGTTTAATAGAAACAATAGCGAGATTTTGATCTCATAAAAGTCGGACTAAACGCCATAATATGTATTGTATGTATACCATAATATGTTCAAAGCGGGTGTGATATGGAAGATAATTCGACGAGTCCCGGGAGGCGGACGCTAAATGGAGGTGAATTAGCTAGCTGTCTTAAGGTGTTTAGTTGAAATATTTAAATGGCAATAACCTGCTTACACAATCTTGATTATAAATTACAAACCAGAATCTTATCTTTTTAATGTGGGTTTTGATTGCTTTTTCTACTGAATAAATATTTTTTAAATACTTTTTCATTATTTTACACCTCTTTGATTTATTTTTGACTATCCTGTGAAACTATCAAGAAATAAATGTGTTTTATATTTATAATCAATAAATTATATTTATAATATAATTTAACTTTATGATAAAACTAGCTTTTGCCCGCGACTTCGTCTGCGTGGAATAGTGACTTCCGGCAGATTTTTGGTTCTTCCCACATAGTTCCCGTTCTTGCGGGATTTTCGGAATGGTCGAGTACCCGCAGAATTTTCAGGATAAAACCTATGTGTTTTTTTTTCGAGTTCAAAATGTAACTGTACAATTTTTAAAGTAAATTTAATTATTTTAAAGAACTTCTGCATATACTACATTTTTTGTTTTATTATCTTGTGGCAGAAGAACATATTGATTTTCGCCACAACCCGATCTTGAGAACGATCAGCACTCGATTCCCGTTGCCGGTTTTGTTCAGTAATTGCTCGTTGTGTAGCCAACCTGTGCATATTTTCATCCTCAGTTTCATTGCTGCGCAAAACTCGCAGCCGCTTTGCAGTAGCAATCTGCCAAGAAAGCTGAGTTCTTTTTCTCGGCATTATAGTGATGAAGAAAAAACGTAGAAAATGAAAACTTAACTAAAGCGTATGTCGTAATAAAAAAACGAAACGTAAGATTAAGAAGATTAATAATTAGGAACCTAATTACTTTTACTTTTAACGATTATGTCAAAAGAACAACCGTAAAATGAAAATAAGGTAAACTAACTTTATGCTTAAACTTAACCCTAATCTAATGAGAATAAATAGGTAGACCACTCCTATTTACAGGTTTTATCAAAAGCAAAAAAAAAAAACTAAATATGTTAAACTAAACCCTAATCTAATAAGAATAATTAAGTAGGCGACACCTATTTAGGTACCTACAGGTAATATGTACCACAAAAAAAATATTAGAAATTAAATACTATTTTTAAAACAAACAATACTATACTTATAGAAAACACATACTTATAAATTAAAAATCTACATGAAACCAAAAAAGTTTTATTATTGTGTAACTAAATACTATTCTAAAACAATTAAAGTACCTACTATATAGAAAACAACTACAAAATGAAATTGTGTTTGAAAAGTAATATTACGATGATAATTATATCGCATAAACAAATTAGCGCTGCATTCAACCGTTCCATAGGGAGCCGACATGAGCTCGGCATGGTATCTCGTCAAGCTACACCCCCCTCCCGGGTTGCCCGCTAGCACCGCCGGCCAGCGCAGAGAGCGAGTTGGTTTTGTTTCGGAGTTATTTATCATTGTAATCTTTAAGTCATGTCAAAAACAAATTTTATTCACAATGAAGTACTCTTAACCAACAACATATTTATTTGTTTATTTGAATAAAGATTAATATTATTATGTTGATACAACTTAAACAAATTTTTCGATCAAATTAGGTACCATAAAAACGGTTTTTATCAGTTAATCTTAAAAGATAGATATATACTGTCGTGGACTGTTTTTAGATCATTAAAAGAGGTATTATTTTTTAATACATATTTATTGTGTGTCTTGAACCGTTTTCACAGCGCACGCAACGGGAGGCTGAAATAATTTCGCAAAGATGAAATAATTTCTCCCGTTTTTCTACACACTTATGTACCACTATATCTTTGCTCCTATTGGTCGTAGTGTAATGTTATATAGCCCACAGCCTTTGTCAATAACTGGACTATCCAACACAAAAATAATTATTCAATTCAAACCAGTAATTTCGGAGATTAGCGCGTTCAAACAAACAAACAAACTTGTCAGCTTTATAATATTAGTATAGATTATTAGGTTTCAATAATCTTTTATTTTCTGTGTTTTTATTATTTATAAATATGACTTTTTCTTTTTGTACAGTTTTAAGAACAACTATATATATGAACTAATTCTATAGATACATTTTTATGATATAGTGAAAGATGTTAATTAAGACATAATCAGTTGAAGGTAGGTAAGGTAATATAATTGCTTAAATTTCGTGGAATTAGAATTAATGATTTCGATTTAAGTATAATAAGTGGGGCCATAAGCTGTATAAAAAGTTCATTCATAATTTATCTAATTCGGAGACAAAGGGTTCTGTAAATATACATAGCTGTGAAGTGCTTTGAGCTGGAGACCTTGAACTCGCTGTCTCGTTTATTCAGATTTATGTAGAAATCGTTTATGTAAAAAATAAGGTCAATCATTTAACATTAAATACTCATGCTACCAAACATATTATTTATTCTAACGAGTACCATCTCATAACAAATATAGAGAGCTATCCTACTAGCATAGTCTAGATAAGCAAGTAATAGTTTTATAAATAAAACGGTCAGCGAACAGATTGTATGAAGCATTTGTATAAATGTTCAAATGATACATTACTAACTACCAAAGAATTTATCATAAACAAGTTCATCAAATAACTCAACTGACAGCTGAAAACATTACTCTTTATTTGAAATATATATTATAAAATATTACTTACACATATATTAAATTTCCACACTCTAACTACAACTAATGCTGTTCTTCGAGTCTCCGAAATATAAACATTCCTTAATATATTCAAAGGAGAAATTTCCAATACACGTTGGAAGGTTCGGTCCTTTATATTCCTATCCAATTTAATTAGACATTCAAGATTAGCTTAAAGTATCTTTCGAATTAATGAAGTGAATAATATAATACGAATACCTTATGGACCGGTTTTCATACATTAAGAAAAACTTCTTTTCACATTTCCCTTTGATATCTCAAATGGAGGTAATGAATAATTGAGTGATTGATTTATTTTATATACAACTTATATTTTATAAATTTTATTTATTTTGAGGAAAATAGTATTTTAAGAAATAAATTCTAGATGACCATCTTGAATTTAGGATACAGTATCTTCAGAGCGAAAAGTGCTCAAGTGGTTCGAATAATTAAGTTGTTTAAAGTGTGTCTCAAAATACTAAGACAATGCACACATCGTACCCATTTTTACTTCAAAGTAACAAAATTTTAAACCTGTATCCAAAAATCTATATAAAATTTACAAAATATTTCGTAATTAACATACGAAAATAAACATTCAAAATTATTTTTTGTGATCATGTATAGATTCCAAAAACAATTTTACTGTATCTTAAAAGGTTTGAAAAGCTTTTATTCCAGTATTTTATTTTAGCTGCGAGTGATACTTCTCATATTTTTAATGATTTATCTTTCGAAAAAATGTAATCATTATAAATCATTGTTTAGAAATAAAAGTACTCCATCAGATCTGAGATTAAATTTAGACTTTATTTGAATACCTAAATTCACCAGACGATTCTCATCTAAAATTCCTAAATTATTTGAAAAATCTGTATAGGTATACCTTAAAATTCCTAATTAGAAGCTAGGATTTACTACCGTAAGGCAAAAGTATAAATCATCTCTTAATTTCTGAAAACCCACTTCATTACCAGGTTCAACTCCCGTGTAAAAGAGCGATAACTCAAAAGTAGTTCAAGATAAGCATGATCTTAACATTTTCATAAACGAATAGAACTTTTCTCATTCCAACTTATTCTTTTTATCATCTATTTCGGCTGGATTTGCCAGCGTGATGATTCAACGTAAAAATGTTTGTACACTAAAGCATTCTTAGCAGATTAGCAATTAAGAATCTTTGAGTTATTAATTGAAATTGAATTTTGTAAAATATTCAAAACGTCGTAACATACAAATGTTTAAATTTAAATTATTCGAGAATAGAGTATAAATGGTTAAGTTTTTATCAATGTTAAAAATAATATACTAATAAAAATTTGGCCTGCCACATTGATAAGGAAATTAATTTTACTTTATTTTATATTTTATATAAGAAGAGTTTTTGTGTAGTAAATGTCACAAATAACTCATAATTGACTCATCCATCATGTGCCATACATTGAGCTCACACAGATATAGACAGATTGATAAACGACAGACGGATAAGCAGATTTGTACGTCTGCCAATCATCGATTCGATTATGTAATAGATGCGAGCATCACGACTCATTCATAACTTTTTCAAATTCGTCATATATATATACATACATATATATTATACAAATAACGATCTGTTAGAATATATATATATATTTATTAAACAATTTACATATATTTTAATTTACTGATTCTTAATATCTCAGTCAGTCAGTCAGTATATATACAGGGTGACTGGTGAATTACTATCAATATTTAAGGAGAATACTCGGTACATGATTCTCATTCGAATTATGTAAAAAAAATAGGTACTTAATTTTTGACCAAATTTCCGTATAAATAAATAAAGTGTGGGCACGTTCCAAGTGTTCCAAGTGTGGACGCGTGCGGCGGCGTGCTGATACAACACCACGCCGCCGCACGCGTGTGTGTGTGTGTGTGTGTATACCTAATCTGTAGGGTGTTCACACGATGCGTAATTAATTACATAACTTTTGGTCAACTTTACTTAGAAGTTTATTAATATTTATGTTATATTAATTTTTATTTTGTCATATATGATCGTCAAATATCACGTCCTCGAGTATCGATAGTAATTCACCAGTCATCCTGTATATTGAATGTCAGATATTTATAAAAATTAGTTTTACATATTTTTTAAACAACTGTCAAAATTGTTTTAATATTGATTTGTTATGTAAATGACCGCTTGGATTTTGACGGAACTTTTAAGAGCAGATGTCGGTATCTTGAAAAGTGATTAGCTTTATAGCTTGAGACGGCGAATTGAGAAAGGAAAATATGGAATGGGATTAGATTAGATTAAAAGAGAATAGGAAGATTTACGGTGGAATATACTCTAGTAATAAACAAACACTCAAATAAATGTTAGCCAAAAGAAACATACTTAAACAGATCGTCTTGTCTCATTGAAATACTAATCTAGTTAAGGCATCACAAAATAACTAAATGTTTTTTTTCCAGGGTATCTATCGTCAGTTCATTTGTTCTACATCCAAACATATGATATGCAAGGTACATATGTCGCCATTCTTTTTAATAATTCCTTTCTTACAAAACACTATTACATATTTTTTAAACCTTATAAATCTTAACTATTTATGAATTAAAAATAAAATATCCATATCACTTTCAACTAATACTTTGGGAACCACCCGCCTGTATACGAAACAATATAGATATACTTAGTTAAAGGCAAATTACTATATTAAGATAATATGAAATTATTTTACCTCATCTTAGTAAAAAAAGGGGTAATAGCAAACACTTCTTACCAAATACTGATAAAGTCCGTGCAGTGATTTAGTTAGTCTTTTTGGACGTTATTTTATAATTTTACTACAAGTTATTTTAGCATTTTAATTTAAATATTTATAAGGTGAAATTATTACAAAGACAAAAACTACTTAAATTTGAGATATCAAATTTTCTATTTAATAGTAGAAAACTATATCTTGAATTATCATAAAAATGCAACAAAATTTTGTAAGGTAAGAATCCCTACTAATATTATAAATGCGAAAGTAACTCTGTCTGTCTGTCTGTCTGTCTGTCTGTCTGTCTGTCTGCTACGCTTTCACGCCTAAACCACTGAACTGATTTTAATGAAATTCGGTACAGAGATAGAGTTGACCTTGAGAAAGAACATAGGATAGTTTTTATCCCAGACTTTTGAAAGGTTCTCTTGGAAACGCGATATAACCGAACTCCACGCGGCGAAGCTGCGGGCGGAAAGCTAGTTAACATATAAAGAGTGTTAAAATAACGAATGTTCTAATTTAAGATACGACCCATCACGTCGCAGAGGTCAATCTTACAGCATTAGCTCCACATTAACCCCGACCGCCCCTTGCAAAACTCCAGATCTCCACTGACAGTCTTATTAATCTGTTTGTTATGAAACTTCAAGATGATAAATTAATATTTTTAAAGCCCCGAAAAAGCAATCTTTCATTTTATGCCAGGGTGCTCTCATAGAATTCTAATTTTGTACCCTATGTATGTACGTATTTAAGTTTAAAATAAATTATAAGTCTACATAATGTATATATGTATATTTAAAAAAGTGATATTTTCATAAATAGGTTAGCCTCGTGACCGGCTTAAAATCAAATGTTCGGTCTCTTCGCTAATGCTCCCATTGATTTTAACGAAAGTGAACTTTTGTCCCTTTTTTCACCCATTGCATTGCTTTTATATTTATAAAAGTAAACCTAACTGCTATTGAAGCCACCACGAATATCTTTACTTAATATCAATATGAAAATTTCAGTTTGTAATGTCATAAATGAGGAAAATATAACAAATTAATATACAAAATAAACTAACGGGTACTAATATAAAACAAATTAAATGTTAACCAGTTTTATAAAGGACAGTTTACTTTAATGAGGTTTCGTAAACGCTAATATTCATTAATATTCGACAGCAAAGATACTTTTTAAAGTCATGGTTAACAGAAGAAGAAAAACAATTATACAAAAAAAATACCTATTCATAATATGTTTTTCACGTTAATAATTACAATCTAAACTCCGACAAAGTAAACACATGCTTTGAGCTCTTAAAATATCAAAACTAAAAACGACAAATACACATACTCAATAAGAGAATATCAACAATAGCATAACAATTTATTATGAAAACAAACAAGTTTCGAGCATGCATAATATGCAGAACTATCTTGTATAAATGCTATGATTAGGGAAATAAACAAAGCTTTTAGCAAATTATATTTCAAAGGCAACATCTGCAACGATATCATTGTTAGATATTCTAAGAACGAAATCATCGTCCTATTTTCTGTTTTGTACGCAAAAAAAGACTTAAGGACAAATATCGATTATTTATTGACATAATTTAAATTGATAATATTTAATCATACATTAATAAATCGTTGAAGTTTGTATGTACATATTTTGTGAGCTTTGAAAAATTTGCTCTTTTCAAGAAGTTCCTATGTCCTTAAAGATTAAATTCGTATAGGGGAGGGTTAAAATCTTGAGTGCTGTTTGGATTGGACATTGTCTGAGCTGATTATGGGTTTCATGCCATAAGAGATGACAATTTATTACTTTGTTACTCCTGTAATTAGTTTCAATCAAACCAAATGCAAAAACAGTTCGCCCCTTTCGTGATTCTTACTAGAAGAGTGCACTAAACGTCGATTAGTGTGTGATTTAAAATTAATATATGTATATTTGACGATTCCGTTTAATCCACCTTTTCTGTTGTTCTTGTCTTAATTAATATCATAAAAACTTAAAAATCTTTATTCTTTTTGACTAAATATTTCACAATGTTTATTAATCTTAAGCAACGGTTTGTGCAATTACCTCAAATTCTGTTTTTATACTTTTATTTCAGGTTGGACATTTTTAACTGAAGCACAATTTTGTATAAACTGGCTCCTGAAGACTGATGTTGGCAGATTAATTGTGAATTCCACCACTAATTCCTCTGTAAGGATTGACAACAAGATATCTGAATATCTTGTTGTCAATCCTAAACCTCAGGGTTTTAAAATAATTCACAGATTTTTTTAAACAAAGTAAAATGTTTATTTATTTAAAGAATTAAAAATAACAATATAAAAATAAAATAAAAGTTATGTACAGTATATAACATATGGAATACAGTGATGGCCTAGTGGTTAAAAGGCTCGCCTCTCGTGCATGAGGGCGCGGGTTTGATTCTAGCCCGGGCAAGTACCAATGTGATTTTTCCGAGTCATATGTACTTTCTAAGACTATTTAAACATCACTGATTAATGCATTCCCAAAGAGGGTTGATGTCAGTCAGGCGGCTGGTCATAAAAACAATTAGCCAAAACTATTCACAACATGTAAGGCAGACCCTGGCTCAAACTGGGAAATTGCCATATAGTAGAAGATAGATAACATATGGAATACAAAATTTCAAAATACACTTTTGTTTTTTAGAAAATAACACTGGTCAACAAAATTTTGACTTTTTAATGCCACACAGACTTTTTTATTATTTTATACTTAAATAGGTAATTATAAAACCAAATAAACAGTTAAGAATAATTTTCTGGCCAAGAATTTTTTTCTATTGAGTAATTTAAAAATTCAGATAAAACAAGGATCTAGTAAATAAAAAGTTTCTTTTTTCTAAACGACTGAATGTAATCTAAGATTTTCTCGAGTATTTAGCTTCTGGTTAGTCTCTTTTAATTGTCCAGCAATAAGCTGCTAACATTTCTAATATAGAATGGGCCCAAATGGGCCCCATTTGCCTTGGTAGAGCTTTTCTATATTAGAAATTTTCTGATCTCCATCAGACTCCTCTCTGACAGTGCTCGTCACTGACAGCACTGAATTGTCTGGAAAAAATCCAGGTGAGAGTCTAAAAAATTTAATGTAAGAGAAATGTTGTAACCCAATCCTTGATACGACAATAGTAGCTCGTTACCCAACTCTCACTACTTAACCAACACTCTCGTATTATGATGTAGCAAATTCCATTGTTTTAGACGGGATTTTAGAAGTTCTGAGTACTTTTTGATAAATTTAAACTCTGAACCAAATCATTTAGGCCTCTTTGAGTTATCTAATGTGGCTTGTTTACAATTTCTACAAACTCAAAGTCATCATCCTCTTCAACACATTAGGCTGAAGTTGACGGTTATGAATGGTCGCTCTCAACAGATGAATTTATAACTGCTACTTGTTTTGTCATTTTTTAACAATAAGAGATTGGTCTTATAGCCGAAGATAAGTTGGGGTAAATAACTGTGTTTTTCTTTTTGTAATTTATACCTTTTATATCAGTGAGACAAAAATAACAAATCTGAAACATGATCTCGCCGTTCAATCCATATCATGGGTAGAGAAAATGGCATAGGGCGTACACCTCTCTTTCAGTCAGTAAAATTTTTCACACACGTTATGTAGCATACATGAGGAGCCCAGGATTTGTCTTGATGGGCGACAGAAAAACCAAAATATTGTTGATAACGCTCCAACACAAGATTCTTCAAAATTCGTCATTGTTTTTTAAATGTTAATTCCCCGCAGACGTAACAAAAAGAGTTATAATCATTATTACGCTTCCTCGACATGTTCACAGGATTAATGATTCATAAAAATGTTTAAATTTAACGACAAATATTTTTATAACGATTTACTTGTAAGCGTTTCTGTTAATTAACAGCCGCAGTACTATTTATGAGAATTACCGTATCACAACTATAAGGCTAACTGACTCATGAAATCTGTGATTTAAGAATGAGGATAGATTGTTAAAACAAAATTTCGTATCAAAGTTCATGTGGCAAAACCAGTGTTGACCAGTGTAATTAGTTACGGGTATAAAGATTTTACTCATTGTTAAATCATGTAATGGTAACTGCGTCAATGAATTCACAATATGAACCCACTGATTTTTCACAGCTAATACCTACAAACTTATAAGACCACTTTGATGATGCGATTGTCCGGAGACGTGCAGCAATTAAACCTCAGTTGACTCAGACGTGATTAATTTATTACAGGTGACCAAGTCCTGCTGAAATCTACTATTTAGCAAAAATGCTTCTTGAGTACTTAAAAAAATTAAGGTTATTGTACAAAATTTGATATAATATTATTTAATTGGAAAGAATTAATAAAAAAAATTAAAAAAGTATTCCTAACTTTATTTTAACCAAACACAGGGAACACCATCGGTATCAAATAAAAATTAGGAATAAAACATTCAGAACTCCAACTGTTATGCTCCTCATGTGCTAATTTTTTTGTGAAATTGACCTGAAGTAATACTAATTTACAGATAACTTGATATTAACAGTTATTATAATTTTTCATTATAATTAAAGAAAAAAAAATTCATTTGTATAAATTTGAATGTTCAAATGTAACCATTCTTATTTATCGTTGTACCGATTTTTAAATTAATATCATTCAGGTGCTTAAAGTGTGTTATAAAACATTCTTGTAAATTTCAATAAATAAAATTAAAATTAATTAAATTCTATAAATAAAATAAGTATCAAAATATAGCGAATAAGTTAAATGTTATAAAATATGCGATAACTTCTATTCCAAACCAACTTTATGATATATAGATGAATTTGAACAAACAAACATTAACAGGATTCATATCAGCAAAATACATAGAAGTTATAGAGTTACAGACAAAAATAAATAAACAGCAACCATATTATTAAAAAAATAAAATTTTATAGCATTAACTGATTTCAAACATACTTCGAAAGTCTCATATTCTAATAAAAAAAATGGAATTCAATAAAAAAAAACCAACATTTTTGATCACAATTGAAAATAAATTATTTCTCCTAACATTCACCATGAAAATAAACTGTGTAAATAAATTCAAAATACTATATTCCTATTTCTGAACATCTTACTTTAGACAAAGTCTTTGGACCGATAAATCAGTTGAAACGGAAGAAAAAATATCACCGAGGAAATATTGATAGGTAAGTTGTTGAGAATTAGAGATATTTTTGCGAACTGTTTTATTCGTGAATATTTTTTATATAAAAATATATTCAAACAATTGAATACCTCTAAGCTTCATGAAATATTATACATATAAAGTAGAAATAAAACTGTCATATACAGGTAATTTTTACTCATAGTGTTAATTTATTTAAATTAATTACAATTAGTATCTTATATGTATAAAATGACTATTTTATCTTCATATGTCTAAAAACCAAGAATAAAATATTAATATAAAGCTTTATATTTAGCGATTCTTCTCTAAATAAATGCTAATAACCGACGCAATCATGCTAATACAATATCATCATGCCACGGTGGTACAATTCATAAAACTTCAGACCAATTATAATGTAAAATTCATTATTTGAAGATACATACTTTTATATAATATAAAAAAGATAAAAGAATGTCAAATAAGTTAAGTAATAATTATATAACCGCAATGTTATCTTACTGGAGAATTCTTGTATACTTTGGTTAAATCACTTGCCGCGAGTCAGATAATCTAGAGAAGTTTATTGTTGTAGTCAAGGTCGAATGGCGAAAGACCATGTGTCAGAAGACCAGGCAGTATAAAGAGTTAACAAATAGTTAAAATAAATTATACAACATATAATAGTAGCAACCACACAATAAAAATTAATAATTATAAAAGAAATGATTTGAACAAAAAGAAAAAATTTAAATGACATTATATATATATATGTATATATATAGTATGAATAAAATATATTATATAGCTTGAGCCACAATAAAATCTCATAGACAACACATGGGGTACCAGACTTAGTTATTAGTATTCATGGGCAGAGAACTTCATTAAGGAACGTTCCTTGCAGTAATGTAATTCATGTAACGATGTTATTAATGTAAAACAATTTACTGTACCTCCTGAAGTGTTTGATTATAATATGTTATAATTCTAATATTATATAAAAAAAAAACTATTTCAGCCAACTTATTAACTTTAGTTATATATTTCAATATTACCAACTATTTGTTACGCAAAGTACCCGCAACCAAACATCTTGTTAAAATTATACAGCAACGTTTACCAATAACGTATCTATCTGAATGGTTACAAAGTTTACAATGCCATAAACCTTTAAAATATCGCCAATTAAATGTTAATAGATATATGATAGCAGTTTCAGTTTTGTTCCCATAGTAATAAAGGTTATTATTGTTTATAAGCCAATTTTAGTTGCCGGCTGTACCATCGAAAGCTGCGGGTAGGCCATGCAAATGAGTGGATCGAATTTGCATGTAGCACGCATTAGCCGGATAGCTGGCAAGAGATCGGGGAAGTTATTTGAGTCGAAGATACCGTATAATATTGCTGTAACGGCAACGGTTTAGATATTCGCTAATTTGAAATGAATATATCGATAGCCCTGGATTTATATTATAAATGTATGTATATTAATGATTTAGATGAATAGTCATCGTAAACGCCAATATTTGTTATTAGAACACTGAAATTAAATGATTATATTCCAAGGAAAGAAGCTGTTACTACATATCTGTATAAAAACAAACAACAATTAATTAATCCTGTTATAACGTAGTTTCCAACAGTTAGATAAGAATTAATGGCAAAGAATACACAAACATAATGACGTAAACAAAGTATTACTTAATTCCATCTCATCTCGTATAATCAAGTGAGTGAAATGCGGGTTTCACGTGTTTATCTATAACATACATATATATTGTACGGAGCAAATTTTATGCATGATATTGTAGACGCTTGTGTGAGACACCGCTACCTGTCGAACGGTATTGAGTCCAAAGCACAGGCAATACCTCAATACCAAAAAATAAAGTTATATTTGGTTAATTACTAACGAAATAATCTATTAAAATAATTTAATACAAATTGTAATTTTAATGTTTAAAGGATAAATTTAAATACTTGATGCAATATTCGAACCTAAACAAGTATATTTTAAATCTGATGGCCCATAGTTGATAACTTGTACCGTAGACAATAAAGTCACACGCTCACACCTCTCCTTAAGCAAGATATTCAGTTGTTCGGCTTCGCTTGTTGATTTTGAAATGAAGCTGAAATTAATATGTGTATGTCGTGACATGAAACAATCGGGTGCCAATGTTTGCCTTGAGTTTCAATAGCAGTGCGTGGCTTTTGAAGCTCATTCCAAAGTTCGCAACTCAAGGATTACGGTGTAAAGACTGTACTTTAAGTTTACTAGAAATAATTATTGAATCAATTTCTGATATTTGTTATTTTCACGTAACAATTAATATGTAAAAGTAAAAAAAAAACAATTACATATATTAAAAACTTATCAACATCCTCATTTTTGATGGTTGTAAATTTTATCCTTTTCATCATATATTGTTTTAAAGGAAATAAAAGATTTATCTTTTACCCTTAAATTGATCTCTCTTATTTTAACATAATATCCGAGTACTCAAGTCACTCGATTTATATATGAGAATTTGTTTTACTTAAAGTCGTCACGCCTTCATTACCGTAGTGAATCAAATCCTACTTATTTCGATATTCCCCTTAATGGATAAGAGAAACCAACCTTAATTTTAAATAGCTTTTGGCACAAGAAAAAACACATTAGACATAACTCAAAAGTTTTAGAAAATTTCTTGATATACATAGAGTAAATTTAAATCAAATCGAAATAACATTCTGACTTTTGCCTGGTAAAATATGATTTGTTTCTCCCAAATGCAATAATTGGACGGCTAATCTAGTAAACATACCTAAATTCGATGTTCTAACATGTTTTCTAACCCTCGGGTGACTCCCTAAAATTCCATCGCTCATCCATTGAAGCTTGTGAGAATCCGTGAACATAACGATACGGTATTTTATTTTCAACAACACATTTTATTTTTACGACCAAAGTATAATTATAATGTAACTATTGAATTTTTTTTATGATACGTTTATTAAAATTAATATTTATGTACATTAATTTATGATATTATTTACAATTATAATTAACTGTTCAGTTATTTATAATTGCAAATAGTTCATAGTTAGTTCAGACACACATCTCGTCTGCCCGTAGCACGGTTCCTGTAAAGTAACTGAAACGTCGGGGTTATGTAGTTTATTATGAAAAATAAAAATCGCTTAGTAAATACGAAAATGTTTGTTTTATTTAACTGTTCAGTTTAGCAAAATTTTTAATATTTTAATGATTTTTTATAAAATCTTTTGTGTCTTTAAAAATACTTCTATAATCCTTTATGCGATGTTATCGCTACAGAAATCCTGGGTTAATGGAAACATATCCGATCTCGTATTTCTATCGAGGTTTGTAATAAATTTGGCAGCGATTTTCTTCTTGACAGACCAATAACAGGTCGATCTGACAAAAGAATGTGTATTGCTTTTATTTTGAGGGCTTTGAGTGATGTCTACATCAGCGCGCACATTCCTACAGACAACATAATTGTTTGAACTGATGTTCGTTAGAAAAGATGATAGTGGGAGTAGAATTGTAGAAGATAGAAACATGATCAAAATAGGAAAACCGTCAGTTTATTACTTATAATATTTTAAGGTTCAAAACAAAAGTTTTGAAGATTAATTAGACAATCCAGTCGATTGTCCATCCAGTCCATTTTAACAGAACAATATTTTTTATCATGGTATATAAATTATTTCTTTTACATCACTAATTATTATGAGATGTTTTAAAGAAATTATTTGTTCCAAATTTGTTCCTTTCAAATTAATATTTTCTTTCATATCTCTCTCTATATTTTATAAGATATTTATTGTTCCAGCAATAAAATGTAGAAATTAATCGATACAAAGTATTTTTTTCTCCTCTCACTTGACATTATACACTTCAGTTTTTCAGGAAAAATTCTCTATATTCGATATTCTTATTATATATAATACTTCTATATTCTATAAACCCAAAAACAAAAAAAAAACTTAAGTGTTACAGTCTCTGAACTGTCACATTTAAGTCAATTAATAAAAATAAAAATCTATACCTAACGCTTAAATTTTATCAGCCGCATATACCAATATCGCACTAACTTTTTATTGGACACCGATTGAACTCAAACTCAGAGCTACTCCCGTTGAACGTTTTAAAATGTGCTTGTTGCACAAAACTTTTCATATTAGATAATACAATCACTGGCAAAATAACTAAAATTAATGACGACAATATTAGAAAACTATTTATAATTTCAAATCTAAAACTTTTTTGACATTTATATGACTTGCTTTTTAAAATTATGTATAATTTTTACGAGTGCTCATTCTTATAATATTTTCATTTAACCTTGTAATAGAAAACCTTGTAAAATATTTTTTTTAATGAAATGGCGTGAAACATAATTAAAGTACCGAAAAGGAGATTGCATTTTCATTAGCAACCCGTCATCACAGATCACAATGTCGGTTTTGATAGAATTTATGTAAATTAGTAGTTATCTAGCAGATTTAATATATCAAGTGTGTTAATGAGTTAGTAATGGTGTTTGCTAAGCACCTTGTTTTCAAGTTGTAAATTGATTGAAACGCCGGCATTTGATAATTGCTGATATTGTTCTCGTTACCACTAGAGGAAAGTTTCTAGACAGGTACTTCAAAGTTTTACTTGCCTTTGGTGAATTAGTTGTTAACATACAGTCACGCAGTTTTTACTTTTTACTTTTAACACCTTTGTTTCTACTTACAAAGAACATTATCTTAACTTAGCCCTATTTATTGTTGGTGTTACTTAACCTGTTTTTTCTATCTTTTAAATAAATAGGAGTATAGGGGTTTTTTTCTAATGTGGGTTTTTTTCTAAAATGGATGGAAAATGAGGGTATTGAAATTGCTTCAAGATAATTTAAAGCTTATTTCTCAAGAGGAATAACACATCAGTGAAATGCTTCCCTTAATTATCTATTCCGTTAAACGAAGTCTATGAATAAATAACTCAATCAAGTTGTTTGTTTGTTCTTACTAACTACCCCGAAGACATGCTTCAAATACTTTGACAAAGGTAATCTGAAAACCTTCTGAATATACTTTAAAGTTAAATTGAATCAAAAATGTATAAATATATATATATGTATATATATATATATATATATATATATATATATATATAAAATATATATTACTTCTTTAAATTAAAATTGTGTCAATATGTAAATATTTCAGAATTAACTTAAGGAGTCGAAAAACATCGCTAAAATAATATTTAATATCTCTCCTGGGTACTGTAAACACAAATTTAGACGTCCGAATAAAAAAGTAGCTACCTAAATATATTTAGATTAGTGTACTGAATCACTACTGGGTTTGATAACCGAGTCTCGGAGTACATTAATTACCACTAATCATTTTCTTAGTGGCATCACTTTACATTAATACGCTAATCGCTTGACAACACCTGTGTGTTTGAGAAGAGCTGGCGACTTTTAATGTGATAACGTTTATACTTGAAGCTGTAACAAAGTTATTTTTTTTTATATACTCGAAATTAAGTATTTCGTGAATTTGAGAAAACGAAATACTTTAAAATCAAAAGTATGTAAAGTCCTTTTGTTATGAAGAAACTTCTCGCTAATGTCTGGAAGTTGATTTTCAGAAATATAAAAAATATTTTTTTATTAAATATAAAATAAATTTAAACATTTAAACTATTTTTAATTATTGTATTAAGTTTCTTTCTTTTATCTCATTTTCTCTTATCATTTGAACTGTCTCTTACTTAGTGCTAATGACAGTAATTCATAGTCAAAGAACCTTGTGTAATCAGTAAACAGAAGGAATTATGCTCACTTTTGTTGATTTTGTGTATAAATGCAAACTTAATATATTATATGTAGAAACCAATTTTTATTTAATTTATTTTTACATAACAGTCCACATTTTGTTCAGTTGTTGTCAAATACCTATTATAAAACTAACTTAATCTAACTTTTAATGACAACACAGATCAATTCATTCGCTAAATTCACCGTCATCTTAAAACCCTAACGATGGAAGCTTCCACAGGTGTATAATAAATCTCGCTGCGAGTATTCTACTCCTTACTTTACTTACTTATCTACCACTAGTGTAGTAAGATCTTATTTATTACTCTGTGCTATAAGGGTTGTAGTGTTCTCTATATTACCTTATTGGTTATTTAATCAGTATAGTTTGTTTCTTTATTATTACTGAACATGTTAAGGCTTAAAGTTAGGACTGCATCTGTTTATTAACTCTTATTTGGTTCAAGTTCAATTTTTTACTCAACGAAGCGAATCAACTAGTTATCAGTAATAAAAAATATAGTGTTATTTAAATTCATACAACTCATAAAAGTATTTTGAACTTTTAATAATTTTACGTTCCCTCATTGAAAATATCGTAGAAAAGCTTTTTTAAATAGAATCCATGAAATATTTTATATCGCTAGTACAATATCAATACTCGCTAGTATAATCAATAATCTCATTTGATATCTATAGACTTAACATTTCCTGACAACCATGATTACATACTTAAGATTTATAGAAATCAAGAAAATTGCTATCAATTAGTAAAATTAAGAGGCAATAATATTTTTACGGTCCTTAGAAATAACCAAAAACGTACAATCTTGTTTCGTCTCTATTTTTATACTTCAATATAGCGAATGATGCTTGATTCATAAAACAATACGAACTAAATAAATAGTACTATGTTATCGATTTCTTACAAAAAATTCGAAAAATTACCTAATGGGTTTAAAATCAACAACATTATTTGATATTTAGATAAAACAACACTGTTAAATAACATGAGTACAGTTAATAAAATTAATTCATAATTTTATTAAAATGTTACCTAAACTTGCAATATGATATCTCTTTCACGTATTGGAGATTGATTTATAGAAAGTAAAATAAATATTTTCCTAAGGAAATTCTCAATAAACCTGTGAGAATAACAGGCAATTTAAGACTCTCGCTTGGAACATTTCCTTTATTTGCATAACGTCTTATGTTACATCACGGGAGTCGGGAGGCGTGTAAAAATTTAATTTTTACTCAGAATTCCAATTATCCCGGCTCGCAAGCAACACATGGTTTTGAGGCCAACGTTAGACGACGGTAACTAAATGTTTGACAATACTTTATATTAATTATAACATAAATTAATTGAAATAGTTTGATATCACAATATAGAAAAGGATTCTTGCTTTATTTTTTATTACATTGCCTCACAACAAGATATCTTCCCATATAACCTGATTGGGCCAATTTTCATTATATCATAAACAACAGCTGTAACTGAAAACATATTGACTGAGAAACGTAAATCTACTTGTGAACCGAAATTCAGACTAATGGGTCATAAATCGAATTACTGGTATACATTCATAAATAAATTCCAGTAAATTAAAATAACGGAATGCAAATGAATGAATTAACAGAGCTACGTGTTTGCGTTTAAATCGCGTAACTAATGCTGGGTTATGCCTTCGCTTCGTATTTAATTTATGTGTCTGGAGTTAAGACTCATAATGGTGATTTTACAACGCCCGCAGAGCTGTTGTATCGTCCATCATAATTATTATATATGCACCTAATTTGAACTATAAGATTTTTTCACTCATTAAACACAAATTGTAATCACTATCTATTTTGTTTATTTTATTATAACATGTTTTATATTAATGTGTATATTTGATATTTGTATATCTGCTTACCCATTATAACTAAAATATATTTTTACTAAACTAAATTTATTCTCTGTGATTTTCTATTCTTAGTTAATAAATCACTTGTCATAGTAACATAAAAGATTGAAAGTATTTTAAAACATTTAATTCTTCCATTAAAATTCAAACCCAAATCCATTTTAATCTATCAAGTAAAACTTGTTAAGGAAATGAAAAAGTAGTCTCATATTCATTAAACAAATTGAAATAGATATTAAATTGAAATTATTTTTAATTATTGGAAATAAAACTTTTTTTATAAAAAAATTCAAATAAAAATGAAAATACGTTCAATTCTCGAAACGAGAAACTTTTCTTCTTTTTAAAAATATAAAGTGAAAAATAGGATTAAAATATCAGAAGTTTGTAGTGAACCGTCAGTCTGGCTGTGCATATTCTCGCCTTGATGTATTTAACATTCTATATTTAGCAATGTCCTATAGGGACAGTGATGCTACCTAAAACGTTTCGTCGAAATGTAGTAGCCAATAATTCACAAAGTTAAATATAATCTATATATATATAAAAATGGATTGCTGTTCCTTAGTCTCGCTAAAACTCAAGAACGGCTGAACCAATTTGGCTTATTTTAGTCTTGAAATACTCCTGGAAGTCTAGGAAAGGTTTAAAAGGTGAGAAAAATTGGAATAATTGCCGGAAAAACCCTAAAAATAGCCCTTTTCTATTTCCCATACAAACGATTTTTTGACATTAGACTTGACAACTAACTAATATGTCAATCATTCTGTTCGATTGAAACAGTAGAAATTTAATAAATACCAATACCGGGTTATTGAAGACGGAATAGAGTTTGCCCGGTCAGCTATACCTATATTACTAATGATGAAATTAATGCGGACGAAGTCGCGGGCAAAAACTAGTTTGTAATTAAATCTTTAAATTAAATATTTTTTTATTAGAATAGACAAATTATATTTGTTTTCATTCAGAAAAATTATATTGTATATCTTTTTCAGATTTTTTTTATTTAACGATAGAATTATTAAAAAAGGCAGCTTTATCGTACTCCCACTGTCTGCTCTTACAAATATGTCACAACGCCATTTTTACATAATCATTTATAATGAATCTGTTTTATTAATTTTTCGTACTGATATAATATTTGGCTAAATAATTATATTAACAAATCAACCTATTTAGTAACGAATGTTTATAATAATATAGTAAAGTCATTATATTTTCTCACACGCATATACATAAACATATATGCATAAATAATATTGAGAAAAATTTAATATTTTTTGCCTATTATGTTTTATTTAAAGCGACCTTTTCAACCAACTTCAAGAAAGGAGGGGGTTATCAATTCCTTTGTATTTTTATGTTTGTCACCTCATAAATTTCCACTGAGCGAAGCGAATGTTTTTTTATTTGAAAGCTTGTACCTTTCGCTCCGGTCCCATTTACATTTAGCTCAGTTCTGACAATGTTAAACATCAGAAAACTACTTATATAAGTCTAAAAGTAGCTATAAAAGTGTGTGCGTCAAATGAACGAGTAACTTCAACGCCTACCGATTCCGATTTATTTATTTATAAGGTAGACTTCACACATGGTCAAATGAGGATAACAACAACCTAATTGTGGAATCCTTTGAAAACGGAAGGACATCATTAAAATGGGTAGGCATACATATTACACATTAAGTAATGTGTATTATGTATGCCTACTAATTATAGCATACATAATGCCATTACTTTAGGTGTATTATGCGTGACCGTCATTGTCGGAAAACAGATTTTACAATCTTGTTATTAACCGACTTCAAAAGAGGAGGAGGTTTACAATTCAATTTTAAGTACGTTCCCCGTTTTCTCGAATACTGGATGGATCAATTAAAAATATATTTTTTTATCAGAAATATTGTACTCGTATTCCCCAGATGGTCTAATAATCATCAAGTTAGGTTGGTGCCTTCTAGAGATTACGTAACTTAACAATAATAGAATATTAAATTAGAACGGACTACAAGTAAACTAATCAACCTACATTGCCTAGACTAAGAAATATTACCTATATAGCTTTAAACCTAAGGCCCAACTTCTAAAGGTGATAAGATATTAAGTAATTGTATATACTCAGTTAGGTAGTGAACTGTATATGGTTGAAAGTAAATAAAAGTGTTCCTTGATCTACATTAGATGTGTAGTCTTTGTTTGTGCAGATATTTTGAATTTATTATTAGATAGGTTTGATTAGGAAATAGTGTTTTTTTGAAGCTGTTTTTTTTTTGTCTTTACTTATAAATAATTTTATTGGTCAGACTTAAAGTTGCCATATTTCTCCAAATAGCCGACCAAACTTTTTAAAGTGAATTATAGATTTTTTTTACCTTATAAAATGAACATAGCCAGTAAGTATGCAGATGATATTTAAACTGATAAAATAATCGTCTTGATAACGAATTTCATGTACTCAAGCAAATGATATTAAAATATTCTACTTTCCAAAGCGTCCACAAACATATTGCAAAAATTTAATTAATTTAATTGAAATACTTCGTCACGTTGAAGAGCATTTACCGATGAAGTCAATATGGATTTTTTATGTAACAGTGCTTAATTTAAAAGATTTGCAATTATTTTAATTAAACGAACAGGGACACTTTGTAAATTAAACTTTTCTGAAATCAGATACAAGTTTGATACAAATATTTAAATATTTATCAACATAATATAAACGGTTTTTTTTATTACTTTGTAAATTTATTTATCAAAAGAGAAGCAGTCGTTTCAGAGTTAATTTCATATCAGAGAGCATATTGGTAGATTAATTTTAATATACACAATACCATTTATATATGGGTATGATTCAGTAACCAATACCATTTATTGAGTTTCGGACTCTGATAACGCGATTTTATAGCAATGGATAAATCGTTTTTCCCAATTTGACTTGATTCTATTCTGCATATGTCTGGACGCCAAAACAGAAATGTCGTCTATTATTTTTTATTGTTCCTCATACTCTCACATTGTCACCTATATAAAAAATCCAAATTTCAAAACAATGCAGTTTAATGTACAAATGAATTTAAAATAACTCACTAGAAATTTTACTCTGCGTGGGCAGGAAGTTTCTAAATCACGTTTTATAGCCATAGATTTAAGGTGAGTGGGAAGAGGATTGAGATAATACGCCATTTCTTTAGAAAGAGAATATAGACACGTAAGAGTTTTTTTGTTTATAAATAACATGGTAATTTGTAATGACACTATAAACATAAGTATATGTATAGAACGAGAGTAACATTTTTTAAACGATGAAGTTTATTTAATGGGAATGTACTTATTATTGTAAAAATAATAAGGTATGGAAGTTTAAATCTAATTTGTTTGAATTTTTGAGAGAGAGATGCCTTATAATACCTTAGAATATGACTCAGACAAGTTTTCTATTTCTATAACGATTAAATAAAAAATATGGGAACCTTAAATAAAAAAATTGTTACACACACAACAACTCCGCGGGAAGGATGCAAAGGTCTGTGTTGATCACTTTTGCTGCAAAGGAAGAAAACCTTGAGATAATGTAATTCATAGAATAATAAAAAAGCATAATATCATCAGAAAACCTTAGTTTCATTTAAGGACATGGAGGAATAATTATTCTTGAACACAGAATTCTAAAAAAAAATCTGTAATTCAATTGTTGAGACTGCAATCAAAGAGTTTATGTTAGTTTCTTCAGAACCAAAATTGCTTCTAGAAAGCGTCATGGTTCCTTTGATGGCAGGAAAATAGTCACTCTGATGATATGTCAATGTTACTTAACAAAATTCTTTTGACTGAATTATAACGTTTTTTTAGATATGTTGATATAAGTTGCAATAAATTGATAATTATCGATTACGCGGGTGGCATCTGTAATTTGAAAATATAGCGTTTCCCCTCCTCTACGAAAAGACCGATTTGAAAAAACTTTTACATTTTTTTTAATAAATTAATATTTTATAGTACGAAACCCTTTTTCCGTTTCTTTTGTTCCATTGATAACGTATTTTTTGTAATTATTTTCCTTGTTAAATCACCGCAATCAACAACGTGCAGGAGTAATCAGTATGATTCTATAATCTCATCAACAAAAAGATATATTTTCAGAACATGAATTATAAAAAGGAAACAATTCTGATTTAAAAACGGTTTAATTTTCATTCACCTTCAATGAGTGTTAAAAGAATAGAAAAAGCTATTATAAAGTTTGAAAGTAATTTATTATTTTAAAGGAAGAATAAAAATTACCTTGAAATTGTTTTCTCATGCTTTATTTCCGAACAAAGTTTATATAGTTCAAAAGTTTATACTTTAATAAAGTATGAAAATTTGATGAATTCGTCTAAAAATGTAACAAGTAAAAGACGACCTTCCTAAAATTCTAATTTCAATAACCAATGTGACAATCAAATATATACGTTATGCCTATTCCACCGACTCGAGACAGTATTTAATTAGAAACAAATAAAGCAATATTTGGGAGGTTGCAGATTCAAATCCAGCTCCTATCGATACATTTTTAATTCTATATCTACTATTAGAACTTGAATTTAAAGTAATAGTTACACAACACTACTCTTACAAATTCAAATATTCAATTAAATAATAACTTAAAGTTAATTAACAGATAAAAATCGGATTTTTATATATTTTTTTAACCCTTGGAGAGTTTTAATTACTTTTTGTAACAGGTTATTTCGATTACAGAAATTCAAAGCTAAAATTTGAATCTTTTTTCATTTGATAATCGTTTTCGATTATTTTAAACAATTACCTTTATTTAAAACGAGTTCTTTTGAATCATGAGAAACTAATTAACTAAAAATATATTTCAGAAATGTCAATATAATTATATTTCCCTGTTCTCTCTACATAATTATTTGGCCCGTTATTTTAAGCAGGAAATATGACTACCTGTTTAATTTGAGTTAATTGGTTCTGAGGAAGATTTCATCATGAAAAGTAATGATAAATATTTTAATTATAATTTTAAAATTGTTGGTGTCTAACAAGTACCTATTTTATTAAAGAACACAATAGTACTAGGCGTTGCAATTACTATCATAGGAAGAAACATTAAAAATGTTAAATATAGAGATTTAATTATTATCATATTTTGTTTCTATACCTGCCTGCTAGCATGATCCTGGCGTGGTTATTTTAAAGAAATAATAATCCATGGTATTATTATTTTGATTCTTGGCAACACTTATACCGTACAAGTTCATTAGGTTTCTTTGAACTTCTTACTCCGTGTTCCTGGGCCGTAGCCTTTGTAGGTCAATAATAATGTAGTTAATACTAAAGATTCAATAGGGAACAAACGGTAAAAAATATAAGTGAGGGCGAAATCCTTTAAGACTCTAAGAGTTGAAGAAAAATGTGACTAATATCTTCCCCCGAAAATTAATCTTTTTTTTATATCAAAGGTGGTAACAGAGCAGACGGTCTACTAGATGGGCAGTAGTCCATGGTAGACCGTCGCCCATGGACATCCGCAAGATAGATGTTACAGCTGCGTTACCAACCTTAATTGTTGAGGGAAAGGGAGGGGTGGGATTAGGGAAATAGCAGGAAAGGGATTGAATAGGGAAAAGGCAACTGACTCTCTTACTCATCGGACGAAACGCAGCCACCAAAGGCTACATCACGCCGATATTCTATGAGAGTGTGGTACTTCCCCGATCGAGACAGCCCATGTTCGAGCTGTAGTAACTTGGCTACAGCTAGGCTCTTTGCTGGGGTTATCTTCTTAACAAAATCAAAGGAAAAATTTTCAAGGAGTGTTTAAATTATAATTATTAAACTTTTGAATTTATACTACCACCGATATTCAATCCAGAAACTAAAAAATCTTTGAGAGTAAATTTTATCAAGAAAAATCAATCTATGGTAATTCGACAGAAATATTTAAGTGTTACCGTAGCTGCGTTAATGAAAACAATTTACATTATATTAACAGTAAGCTTGTATATTTTAAAACTCATAAGTGATGCGTATCACTAAAACACTATGAAAAGGAAAAAAAATATAAGTCTTCCATTGATTTCATTTAAGAAAAGCCTTAACAACCTTAATGAGATGTAAGATTTTCGCGAGTACTCATTACTACGATTTTTTAATCTTGATTATAAACTACACGCTCCTGACGTTTCGGCTACTTTACAGCAACCGTGATCACGGGCAGACGAGATCTGACTACCTTAAAGAATGAATGTGAACGTGAACTTGTTTTGTGAGCTTATGTCCGAAACATTAAAAGCAGCCACGACTATACGAAGGTCCTTAAATCCCTTCGAAGTACGCTTAGGCAGAGGGTTTTAGTCTCTTCCCTAGTTTTTATAATTCAATTATTCATCATCCAGATAAACTTACATGCAGAGAAGTACAGCTGCAGAACTAACGGGGGCTGGACGGAAAACTTAACTACCAACTCATATCGAATACATGCAAGGTTTGGTATACCAGCCAACAGTGTTGCAAACACAACCTGGCTACCAACGCCTTCGCACACCAGACGCTGACTCGTCACTAAACGTATCATATGTCAATCCGTGTAACGTTACTATCTTGAATTCATGGATGTGAGGTATAAAAGTAAAACTTTTATAGAGTTGTTTGTCTGCTAATGAGCGATTATAGTTTTATACAAACGAACAAATTAATTGCGATATTGAATCTCGTCTGTTACATTCTTAGATAATTTTATGTAATTTGATAGGTCATTTAGCAAATATGAAAGTAACATACAAGTGACATCACTTTGCAAACACTTAAATGTTCTCGCCTATAAGATGTTTTTTAAAAAGAAATAAACAACTTACTCCCCCATTATTAACAATATTCCTGGGTAGGTGAAATGGGAAACAAGAATAATATAAATGAATAATTGTAAGAATTTTAGGCCTAGAAATTGAAATAAAAAAAAAAACTCTTACATATTATATCAGTTTGCCTTCACTCATAGCAAAAACGTTTCAGATCGCATCGCGAGCATTTTCTTCAACAGTCAGAAAATCAATGACTCTCCGATGATTCGTAGCGCTATAATCATAATACCGACTCAATAATTGACACTGACACATTAAACTGAAGTTGGTACTCATATTCAAAATGGACAATTAATTGCTTCGCCATACTGTTTTCTCGTTCGAGTTGAAAATCATAGCTATATAACTCGTCCATATTTTTCATTTTCTTTGTACTTTGAGAATTTTCTGAAGTTGGTACGAAAATTATTTATCAATTAATTAAAATTGTAATTGTTATATTGCCCCAATTTTCTTTGAGTCTACCGCATATCGAACAGGTATCGTAGAGAAGGGAATAGTGAAAAAAAATCAGATTGGCCAACACCCACATAGTGGTGCCTTTCGCTTGCATGGTTTGAACAAATAGTATTCATTTTTCAACCAATAATGCAAGTACTCAAAAACATTTGTATGGTTTAATATCAAACTAAACAAAACTAAAAGACATTTGTATGATTTAATGGTATATTGCGTTTATTTTTTAATAAGTGTCTGTCATTATAATTATTGAGTATATTATGTATTGTATTTTTTACTATTGATTTCCCACTCACATACCTAACCAATTTATAATAATAATTAAATTTAAGTTTCAAAAACACATTGCAACACTTCTTATCACCAAAATTATCAATAAAAAGAAATCTTGTAATTCTTTATTTGTGTGTACCTAGTACACACAATTAATAAAAATAACTAAGCTTGACATTAAAATAACTAAGATTGACACAACCAGTTGTAATAGCGATTCTAATTTCTTTACTTGCATTATATGTTTAAGTTATTTTAAGTAGAATTATATATTTTTTGGCTATTGTTCTACCAAATGGAGAGTAGGATGTACATATTTATGATAAGAAAAGAGTGAATAGACTTCAAATAATATAGTAATATCACTTAAAGCGTATTCACTCTTTCCCTAGAGTTTGTAGTTATATGTACAATTTAATCAGCATAAAACACAGACGAAATGTAGCCAACCTCTAAGTTGCCAACCTCTAAGAGTATGAGGAGGAATTTTTATTTTTTACCATGGAAAATCAGACGCCATTTCTATCTTCTCAGTGTAGAACTGTCTTTTATCTAGACGAAGCGGTACTATTCCCTTCTTCTGGAGTGCCCAGTAAAAGATTGAACCATTCTGCTATGTTTGAGTTTCCTACCAATTTTAATATGAAAGACTTGAAGACTACAATAAAATGGCTGTTACTACAATAGCACTTTCATTACCTATGGCTACATTTCCGCCTAGCAACGGTTAGAACAATAATAATCAAGCACTATCCAGTTAAATAAATAAGACCAACAAATAAAAATGAAACTCTTAACATATTTGCAAATAATTATATATATATATATATATATATATATATATAATTATTTCGTACTTACCCGTACTATTCATATTTAAATAGCATGTATTTTTGAAAATCTGCTGATTAAATGCTAGTTATAAAAATGAAATGGAGATTTATATCTTATTTAATAAAAAAAACTCATTTATATCAGGAATATTTTTCAACAATAAAGGGAAAGGTGAAAGAGGGATATGAAACGATGATTTAAAATAAATGGACTGCTTTGATGTTGAAGAATTTGAAATGTCATTTTGATGAATGTAAAATAAATACAAATAAACAAATAATGTCTTAATAAATTGTTTGTATGTTAAAATCACTAATATAATTATTTTTTCCATCTAGATGGATGTCATATCAATTTCAATAAATTATTATTTAAACTAATGATGTTTATAGATAATTGAATTTCTGTTGAAAACTAAATTATATTGATAGATAAACTAATCAAATGACTTCCTATAGTGCGCGCGGTTCTTCTTGCAATTCTTCAGGCTTTGGCTTTGGCACGCATGGGTTCTTTAAAGGATCACAGGATCAAAGGTGCACTCAGTCTAGAAATAGGATACAAAAATAAAGTAACATAGATATTTTAAATATAAAATATAGTTTAAAATCAGTTAACATTCGGAAATATTGACAAAAACTCATCTACCAAAAACTATTATTTATTAAAAATATGCGAAAGAACTGTAAACACCAGTCAGCTCCCAGCCGCATTTCAAATAACTTTCAATATATCAAAACGTATTAACATTCAGTATTTTTCCATAACATGGTATTGAGATGATAGTTTTATGTTTTATGCAAAATGTTAAAAATTGCTGAACTTTAAATTTATCACTTTTAAAAAACATCGAATTTATGTATATTTATTGTCCCATTTTCATAAATAAAACTAGCCAATTTTAAATTATACCGTTAACTCACTTATAGTGTTCTATAGCCTTAGAGCAGTCGACATTGTACCACTAATCGCAAGCAAATTTTGTTTTGGTCAAACAGAGTTCCGTCAATAAAAAGAAAGGAAACGCCCTCACTCACTATTTCACTATTGACGAGTACCAAAGTCCTAATTGAAAATTATATCTTAAAGTAATATGGAGTTAGAAACTTCAATACAAGAAAGTTATTGTTATTAAAGTATATCTTTCCCACATCATTTAAACGATTTTTTTATGTATTTACATTTTATGACCACTACTACTACACGAATAAATACATACTATTAATTTCAACAATTCCAATCATTAAAGTATCATCAAATTTAATTGTTAAAAGGTTCTCACTTAAATTCCTTTATCCAAGTGAGTTTCTATTTCATTGCCTTTCAGATATTGATTCTTTTGTAAATTCAACTTAATTAATTTCCTAGAAATAACGCGATTGAAATTATAATTTTGGATTACAGCACCAGAGTTTTAGATTAGTCACGCGGCGTTAACAATGTCTTCAAACTTATTAAATTTAGGGCAAATTGGTCGGCCATAGTAATTTCGCTACGTAGAAATTCGCTTAAAGAACATGATTATTTACAGTTCGAACTGAGGGTTCAATGACTACGATAAGCGAAAACTTTGAATGGAAATCTAATCGCAATTTTAGATTAAGCCGAGATCAAAGGAAAGGGACAGTCTTTCTTAATTTTTATTATGGTAATCAGGGCCTCTTTGAATTATAAATGCTGGTACGAATCATTATATCGTAAAGAAAATAATAATATGAATTGAAAACTAAATAAAGATTTCTTATTTCAGATATTAATGTGTTTTATATTAAATGCACGGTTTAATGTTGAACAAACATTTTGAACTACATTAAATTTAAGAACATTTTATATTCTTCTAATGGCAATGCATTTGCATGTAACATTTTTCGTGATTATTTGCATGTAACACAATAACGTGATTTACGTAAACTTTTGATATTATTTTTCTCTTTATTAAAACTTACCAGTTTATCGAATGCAAACCCTAGATTTTATTATCTTACATTGTCAGTTTATCATATCTCTCCATGTAACATATAAAATTGTACTAACATCAAAACAACATTTTTAAAACTTGTAACATAAACAGAAAATTTAAGGTTCATTTCAGTTGACTTCAAAAAAGACAATTTCAATTAAAATAGTTCAAAGACAACCAAATACCGACTCGGGTCATTAGTGGAGTGAGGCGTTTGAACAAACATTTCGTTTGTAGCACTTTTTCGTGTGTCATTTAAAAATCAAATGTTTTTTGTTAGATTTTCCTTCGTAAAATTTTTCTTAAAATTGAATTTCCCTATACAATTCGATGTGACTGCAAGATTGTGATAGTATTTTTATATAATATTAAATACGGTTTTAATACAAATGTAAGGTACATGTTACATATTTTATAACAGTGGTAGTAATCACATAATACTTGACATCCAGTTTCTACGTTGGCATACATTCCAGGATGGATAGGTGTATGAGCACACGAAAAGCTGGTCTCTGAGACTGAGTGGTATATCGGAAAATCGTTATACGTTGCTAAGTTTCTGAGGCTTTTCGAGTTCTCTCAAAAACTTCATACACCGCTTCCTCATACCGTAACGGATACGACTCATATTTCTAAAACAGATTTATCATGAGCGCTTCTTAAAATCACTCTATTAACAAATACAAGATACAAATGAGTACATTGAAACTAACAAAGAACAAAAAAGAACTCTCCATTCAAAGTAAGTAAAAATACTTTTTTATAATTACACCAAAACACTCAAAGCCAAGTATTAAACTAAGTATGTTGATAAGAATTTAGTTATGATAAAACCGAAACAAAAATATATAGAATTCAACAGTAAAAAGCCAAATGACCTCTTATCAATTATAACAAGTTCCAGTTTCGATGAGTGTTAACCTATCAAGCCAAAATTGGAGCCAGCGAAATGCCATGATTCCGTTAGCAACATTGACCCACCTTGAGTGAAAGGCCCCTAAAATACATAATCAAGAAATGTTATGTAATATGTGCCATACCTTGACTAAGTTTCACTAATTTTCACAATTCAACAAACGAAAGTGAATTAAGGAAGTCGCACGTTACATCACTCCGAATGGTTGGTTAATATAATAGCTAACTTTTTGAGTTTATGTAGAATTAGAATTAAAATCTACATACATATATCTGATAGAAGTAATGGTTCTTTTTATCAGATTAATTAAAAATACTACTTTATATTTATTAATACAAGCCAAAAAAATCCAAAATAATGGGATGTAAGTATAACAAACCATTTTTATGATTAAACCATTTTTATTATTTGAACAGAGTAATTACAAAGATTAAATATTAAAGTTAGATAATCTTTTATATTGCGATTATAAGTTCAACTACTAAGTAAAAAAATCATTCAACTTCCAAAGTAGTTTTTATAAGGAAAAGTTGACTTTAAAATTCTAAAAATCCAAGTATCGGAAGAAAATATTTCAAATCTTCAGTGCGCTTGAAAACATTATTCGAATATACATACATATGTACATATATGTATATATTTTGTTAAATCAAAAATAATTTATATAAATATTACCATCAAGTACTTGAAATAAGTGTACTCTTAAAGTCAAGTAGAAAAGGTTAGTTAATAATATTCTTACTATTACTGTAGCTATCCAAATTATGAGATGTTATTTTCTTATGTAGATTATTTCAGATCTTTAGTAATCCCGAGTAGAATTGTATTAAAACCAAACAAAAAACAGTGCGCAAACAGCGAACACAATCTCCTAGTTACCCTGAACAAATGGGACCGAAGTTTTTACTTTACAATTTTATTAGTTTAACCTAAAAGTTTTCTTATTCCTCGCTTATTAGTTTCCCTATTTGTTTAGAAATAACATATGCTTAAATAACGTATAGTTTAGAATCGGAACTTTTGTAGCTAACTACAACAAACTTAAAGGTTTACGTGATTAGTTTTTAAAATTTTAGAATGAAATATTTACCTTTTTTGTATACAGGTTAAGAATTCATGACTTGTAAAAAATATTTTAATAAATTTATTACACAAAATGTAGAGGGGATATGTAAAACTACATTACCTCTCTTTTTCAAGATTCTAATGACGACATTAAGTTAAATACATAATAGACTTCTCTTTATATTAATAATATTTTTTTTCCTATAAAAAGATTTGTTAATATGAATAATTAAGAATTTAATATTTTCCATGAAATAGTAATAGGAAATAACACAACTTCATGATTCATGTTCTGTCAAATGAAAATTAGAAAACCTTACAATACTTTAAAATTTATAGATTTAAATTGTTAAAAAATACAACTTTTGTAATTTGAAAATTCTAAATTATATATATTTTCCTCAGAATTTAAACACACCTTACTGAATGAAAAAGCTAAATATAAATCCACAACAGATAATTTTGTCAACTGAAAATTATTTGATCTTCATTAAAATATTAAAAAATTATGTATGACATGAATAAATATCTACAAATACACTTATATCATAAGATTGATGTAACAAATTAGTTGATAAAAGCACAACTTTTAGGTAATACCGAGAACACAACGCACCTACACAAGAATAAAACAAACAGAGGGAACTTTAATAGGTGAGAATTTGTGAGTTCATCTCTGAATACAAATTTAATGTTAACAGACTTTGAAACAATTTTTACTTTGAGAAACTTGATCAAAAAAATGAAACTAAAAAGCAGACCTTACGAAAATGAGAAAAAACTTAACCGAAAGTAATTCGCCTTTTAAGGGCTAGGAGGAAAGATGTCAAAGTTAGTGTTCCCTTGTAAGTACGCAAGCTATTGCCACTAGATATTTAAGCCCCCTTCCCTTTTATTACCATAATTCTAGTCCGAGGACCAAATATGTCAAAACTTGGACCCGTGAATTATGCATTGGTATTTAAGATTCAAAAACTTCTAAAATTATTATGATTTTTTCAGTAAGCAATTTACTGATTGACTTAGAATAATAAAGAATAAATTTTAAAGCATAAACAAATTTTTGAATAATCGCAATAAAAAAAAGTATGTAGGATAATACAAATCATTCTATGACAAATATCTTACCCATATGCAATAGCTTTATTTACTTAAATTAACTCCGTAATATGATTGCTTAAATAACAGTAATAATATTCTGGCACCAATAACATTAAATTACATCTAAAAAACATGTTTTTATAGACAAACTCGTGCCGCAATTCGAAAAGTTAATCGGAAAAAGGTGTCAATTTGTAAAAACTGTTGAAGTTGCTAGAACGAAAACAAAAACCAAGGAATTTCAGCGTCCATCCTTATATACGTTGTATAATTTACTAAAGAGAAATATTTGATAATATTTCAACATTGATAGCCTAAATTTAATATCCTGAAATTTTTATATACCATAAAAAAGCATTCAATGCAGTGGATAAATTTTGCGTTTGCGCAGTAAACCCAAAAAACTATATATGAAAATAGTATTATAATTTAATAACGTAAGCAGACATTAAAATTGTATTAATGTCTATAGAAAGTTATATGCTACTTGATCCACACAACTTAAAGCTTTTTTCTGTTACAAAGAAATAATAAACCCTCGTGTAAATAAGCAGCATCCGACACTAATCAACAAAAGGAGTACTCCCGTCAGCGTCCTCAATACAGCCTATAGATATGTACACAGCACTGGTTACTCAGAGATTGATTGTGACCTAATCCCCCACTTGAAGTAGGGTGAAGTGAAATGTTGATGTTGGTGGATAGTTATATTCAAATTTATTTATGCAATAAAGTAACTTTGTGAAGCTCGCACATCTTACGATACGTTGAGTATGGCATATTTTTAAAATATTGACAGTAATACAAGACCAAATTTATAGTTCAGCAATAAGGTGTCCTGTTGAGTACAATAATAATTAATTATCTAATTAATTAACTAACATCTACGAGCATGAAAGAGTTATTGATATTTTAAATATTTTGATAACATACAAAGATGTTTATATTAAATATTAAACAACACATCACAAAGAAAAAATCAAGGATCCTCAATCAAAACATATTGCAAATTAACAACAGTTACATGTTCGTAGTGCTGTCTAAAGCTACAACTTAATATGCGAATAGAATCAAATATTCGCTTTGGTCAGGACAATGCTATACGTAAAGACCCTCATTAGTGGAACGGCTATAATGTTCTAGAAACCAGTCAATTATCAGAACCTTTCAGATTTCACGGTTCGTTAGTAATAATAATGTTAATGTTTTAACGAATTCATTACACTGGAAAACAGCATGTCTGTTGCATGAGATTTTTTACATGAATCTGAATAGTTTTTCCACACTTATTTCAAAAATATATGCCGTTTTTATGTAGCAGCTCTAGTTTTGGAGTTATGAAGAGACAGGGTTTTTCATTAAAATGCACAAAATTTAAGTTTAAAAAATTATTAAATATATTGATTCTGAATAAAATTTCCTTTTTGTGGATTTTCTAGAGAGAGATGTATCATGAGTACTATTTTGAATGCTCCAACAATAACCAGCCATCATATATTCCTTCCAGTACCCCTGATACGTGTTCTCCATAGCGCGAATATCCTGTTGAAAGCGCTCTCCTTGTTCCTCGCTTAGGTCACTTAGATTTTCAGGAAAATAGTCTAGATGGTTGTGAAGATAGTGAAGCTTAATACTCATGTTGCATCCAAGCCGCTGGAAGTGTATCAGCAACTGTTCAACGTGCTGAATGTACCCGTTAGGCTTAGTATTCTCAAAAAATTTCTCACTACTCAAACAAACTCTTCCCATGCACATTTCTCAATAGCTGTCATATGGTTGATGAAATTTTTATCATCTATCAACTTTTAGACAGGCCAAGGTACCTGATCAAGTCACTTAGATCCTCTTTATTTAGTGATCGGGGACTATTGTCTCTACCACTGTCGTCGTTTCGGTGTGTCCGCTGCACTGGTCTGGATTTCCGAAGATCTACAAGGCTGCTGTGGTGTTGATGTGTCACTAATACTCAAGACTGGTCTTACGACGGATTTTTAGTTTGAATGTATCCACTTAGAGCAATTTTCATGGTTTATTCCTATGATTTTCGTTACACAAAAATAAAAGTCGTTATGATGTTTGGGTGGTTCACGCCATATCATGGGAGATTTGTACTTAAAATTTGGTCTTTTTTTGTTTGCCTATAATTGCAAAGATTCAATACAACTTTTACACACCAAAATTGGTATCAAAGGTTTAGCGTTTGATGGCAACGGAAACCCAAAGTAGTCGAAGTATGCCCTTTTTACAAAGTCTGACACACTTAAACGACATTTTTGGAACATATATTATCCGCAAATAGCATAAAAACACTCAGGATTATTTAAACATGTCCTTCTTGAGGAAGACATAATGAAATTTATAAAGGGACTAGTTAAGTTACACAGCTATTGGTAGAAACTATTGACAACTTATGTAAATTCAAGACGGACCTGTATCTGACTAACTAGAGCTGCTACAAAAAATCTGAGGTCAGATTTAAAATTAGCGCACCCAAATTAGAAAACAACAGTAGAAAAACTTCATGCAACAAAAAAAAAGTTTGATTTTGTTGTGCTGTGTTATTATTAAAGTAATAATTACTATATAAAAAAGTATTTTCTTAACTGTAAATTTTAAAAGTTATTTCCAAATTCTTTTCTTTATTTATAATCAGTCTTAAGCATATTACTTTAGGATCCAGGCTACACCTCGAATATCAGAATTAGATTCCAACTAAGTTATAGATAACGAGTCCAAACTTCCATCTAACTACAAACCAACAGTGACCTATTCGAACAAACGACATTATCCGTACTGGAAGGATCATGTTATTCTCTGCCTTAGTAATAGTTCAAGTCTCGTTCCTATTTGATATTGCCATATATTTAATCCTTAAATTTTTAACTTTTGATACATTTTAAAATTGTTTAGTTTTTTACTCACCTTCTAACTTTCTATCGTTGCAAATGAAGAACATTTGTAAAAAAGAGTGGTAGATAATTTTTAATAACAACTATTAAAAATGCGGGTGTGGGTTTATCATAAGGCCACATTTGTTTGTTCTGTGTTTTTGCTCTGTATATTGTATGCAAAATGGTGCATAAGGGAATAAAGGAAGTTTGTTAGACGGCTAATTTTCTCAGTTTAACAGTTGCTAAAGATATTGAACGACTATAGGATAAGGAATTACTAAATGGACAGACATTAACTCTTCAAATGACGTCGCCGTTAAAACATCATACCGTATCGTGTGCGTTATAAAAATCAAGTTTAATCTTGAACAAAGTCTTGAACATTTGTAACACATCACGTATATAGTTCAAAAAGTTGAAAATGTTTCGCAAGTTATTGGTTCGTGACGGAACTACACTTTATTTAATAGCTCAACTATTTAGCTTTACTGTAAAACATTTTAAGAATTATTTTAGGAGGTTTTCTCTCGTCCAACTTAAAATTAAGGTAAACTTTCAAACTTCCTCTTTTGCTGATTCGCAAATTGTCGAAATCGACAACTTTTATCAAAGTTAGTTTGGAATTTGTTTTGGAAATTTATAGTATTTGTACAAATGTAAAAGGAATTAACTTCATTATCTGTGTCTAGCCTTACAAAAATATATTTTTCGGCCTTTTTTATATTCATAAATCTCCGTAATATCTGAAATATTTCAACAAAAAAATTGCTTTCATTTTCAGAGTAATGTAATATCAACTATGAGAATGATATCTGTCTTTTTTCTTTGGTTCTAAAATGTATGTATATCAACATCTAATCAATAATTTATTTATTATGTATTGAATTAGAGTTATGCAAATAAAGGTAAACAATGTTACAAATGTACATAACAGGTGCTAATGTAACGGGGAAGTAGATTTCAAAAGTTTTTTTTGATCACGCTACTGTTATTAACATCTATAATTATAGAAAAAAAAACAGCATTGATTTTCTCTCAAATTCTTGTTACTTTTTTAGCCTATTATTTTCCTTCGTTAAGTTGTTACAAGTTATGTAATTATAATTACTTAAAAAACCAAAACCATTTGTATTTCAAGAGGACGCAAGACACTTTATATCGGACAGAAGATTAAAGGAGAACGTGGTTCCTCAATATTGTATGTAAATACTCAAATAATCTCCGTCGTGACTAATGTTTATATTAATTAAGTATTCACATTGGCAACATTGGACAGACATATGACTAGTAAAACGTGTTTTATTAAACGGGTCTAACCACTTAATTCCGGAAATCACACGTTGTCTACAGATACTCTACTCTATTTGTAATTGAATTAAAATGTTCATATCAGACATACATATATATATGAGTGATCCTAAATTTATCCTCTTGAAAACCTCCTACACATGTGTACATGTAGGTTGGTGTGTAATATTCAAACTATTTATAATGATAATATTATCTTTTGGAACATTAACATGTACCTCCATTATGTGTTTGTCCCTATCGGATTTCGTAATTAAGGAGGAAACCGCGGTCCAGTAATTTCCAGAATCCAGTAATAAAATGACCAATAAAGTTATTTTAATTTAAAAAAAAACGTACTTCAAAAACATAACATAGGATTTAAAAAGGAAAAAAGTATTTTCACTTTAATACTATTTCCTAACCTAACTTATATTATAATGAATTCTTAAACTTGCAAAGAAATCGACTAAAGACCTAAAATTAATAAACGAACACTATTTTGGTTTACTTTTCACCAATTTCTTAACATCTAAACACCTCTTTAAGTCGGTGCCTTCAGTTCACAGCTATATGGGTAACATTTCGTCGCAAATAAAATTAATAAACAGGTTAATATTGCTATTGGTAACTAAATGGCAATGTCTGTAATATGAAATGAGCTAAACTAGTTATTTGTTTTGAACCTAAGTGCAATCCCTATATATTCTTCTTCCTTCTCTGAAAAAGTTTTTCTATTGTGATATCATTATTTCACTAAGGAATATTCGATCCTACATCTTGTCGTCCTACTCGTGTTAAGGATAAACGAAATTTAATCTTACTTTCACAACGATTACTAGTTATTTATTGAATGTATTGAGTTAGATGTTAATTAGTGTAGGTTTATTAGTTTACTTTTAGGTCATTATAATTTAGTATCCGATTAGTTTTTATTTACTTAATCAGCAGAGGGTACTGTAATGAAAAAGCATTAAAATAAGAAAATAGTTTTTTGATTTTTAGTTCCCGTGTTCCCATGTTGTTTTTTAAAGTCAATTTCTTATAGTTAAATTATTTTTTTAGTATTATTTATGTGTCAATAGGTATAGGATAGAGCAACTACTATAAGATAGGATGACTTTCCTTACGTGCATCTCCTATGAGACATAGCTTGGGAGTCGAAATTTGATAAAAAAGAACATCTAAAACGTAACAGATAAAGAAATACATCACGACGTCTTCAAGAGTCATCCCAAAAACATGAACATTCTAAAATGATTGTATATGTATGAATTTAAAAAAATTATTTCTCACAATGTTTTTAATTTTATTGATTTCTTTATTTTCTTTAAAATTTTTGAAGATTTCACTATCAAAAACTAGCTTGGTAACCATAAGACCAACAGGTTGAAGTAGCCTTATACATAAAACATATTTCTTATATCGGTCCGGTAGAATTCGATAAATTAGGGACATAAATAAAAAAATATTCAAACAAATTGAGTGGCTCTTCTTTTGCGTCGGTTAATAACAAAATTAGAAAATCGTCTTCCGACAAATAAGGTCAAACATAATATACCTGAAGTAATGCCAATTTCATGTGTATTATGTATGCCAATATATTTAAATGATTTCCCTCAATTTACTCAGGATTCCAGAAATAGGTCTTGTCATGGGACCATCTGTGAAGTCTAAGCTTATAAATAAATAAATAGAAAACAGTTGGCGTTAAAGTTACGAGTTCATTTGTCGCTCATATACTTAATGCTAAGTTTAGACTTAAGTGTATACGGTTTTATCATGATTGCCAGTGTCAGAACTGAACCAAATTGAAATGGGACTACTCGGAAAGTACCAGCTTTCAAATATAAAAAAATGAAATAGATTCATCCAGTCAAAAGTGACGAGGTAACAAATATAAAATTACAAACCATTTGATAACCACCTCTTTTTTTAAATTCGATTGAAGATATTTGAAATGCTTGTTGGTGATGATAATAATAATCAATACCATGGTTAAATTTAATGTTGTAGTGTAAATAAAATTCTTCGGAATATGGTACAAGACTAAGGTCCGACAATGACAATAAATAATGATACTTATAAATGAAGAGGCTTTTCAGTAAAATCAACATTTTTAAAAATATGAAGACTCCTTTAATTTTCGTCGACCATCATAACTTTTATAAAAATATTGTGATGTTTTCAAATTTTGTGGTATTATATCAAATCTCTTAGATAGATTGCAATAAAATTTTCTTATCACTATTTTATTCAGCTTAAACCTAAACCAATCTACAAAGATAGGATATATTCAATTCATATAAAGTCATTAAAATAGTCAAGTTTTATTGTCATTGTATTTAATCACAGAAGTAACTTTGTATATATAAAAAAACAAAGCAGAAGGAAGTCGTAAGTAATAACTTACGACTCTACGACGACGGGTTTTATTAAACCCCTCACTATTAATAACAATAGATAAATTTCTGTATGACAGAATTCAATTATTTTTTTATTTCAACTAGATCTCAGCGATTTATGAAAAAGAATTAGAAAAAGTTAATGGAAAGATTTTTATGATCTTATAGATTTTCTAAGAACAATTTACTTCATTTATAAACAAAGCCAGCAAGTAATTGGTTTTAACAGTCTGTACATAAAACAGACCGTATCTTGTTCTAAGTAGTGTAAGTTGACATAATAAATAACTGAGTCAGTGTTATGGTCTTCTGATAGTTAACGTTTCACAAGCAACAGGGTTCCTTATAGACTAGGAGCTGATAAATTATCAAGAAAAAAAATATATAAAAAAGTATGATTTAAAACATACATACATATATAGCCGTACAAAAATATTACAAATGTTAACAATATCAATATCTACGAAATAGTTTTCTTTACGTTTTACCTTTTTATACATTACTACATCAAAGTCTCACTTTAATGGTACTCAGACAGTATTTATCTTAATAGCACGTATAATTTACAATGGCATCAAAGTTGAGAGGACGTGAGAGTGAATCGATTCAACCATCTTAGTCATGCACTCAGTGGGCTCTTAGAGAACACGTAGGGGGCATAACAGTAAGTAGCCTGATAGTACTGTAGTAATGTCCCATTATATTTTATATACCATTCCAACATTATGTTACTAGAAAGAACGGTACAACTTAATTTTGAACGTTATATCGCTAGTTTAAAGTCATAAAAATAATTGATGTTTGTCACTTGGTTAATGATTGCGTATTTCGTTAAATTTTATTTAATTTTTATTGATTAATTAGGGTTTTATTTCTATACGTTTGTGATAAATTGTTTTGGGATTTTTTTAAGCCAACCCTAAAAATATATGAGACGAAACTTCTCAGCATTCCATGGATTCACCGTGCGTGTGCCGGGTCCATCGGGTTGCAGGGAGAGGAGCTTCAACACTGCCTGGGACTTGCGACCCAAGTGTAGGTTTAAGGGGCCCCTTATCTAACGCGCGTTAACCGCTCACCTCCACTGTCCAAGCTTTTCTCCCTACCTAACCAAATTTGAAAAGAACCTACTAGGGCTGCCTTCGGTGAAAGCTGCAAGAACGTTATAATGTGAGTTCTGGACAAGCCCAAGTTTTTTTATTAGCAGTTTTTTGTATTGAATTATTGATACTATGTAGTATTAAAATACTTTTGGTTTGTGATTTTCTCGCTTTTTTTCATTTATCTCCTACATCTTTATAAATTTACACACTATATTCGGCATAATTAGCGTAAAATGGTTAAGATACGAAAGAGGTTGCTCAGTACTCTAAAGATCTAATAATTCAAGTGAATACGTATAAATACAAGTTTATTTCCGACTCTGGCATTCGACTCTTTAAACTTTGCGATGGTCAATTGACTTCGATGACTGTCAGCTATTCTCAGCTGAATGATTAAGTTTTCTATTTATATTTAATGCAACAAAATAGAAAATAGTTTGAAAAAAAAATGTTTGTTCTAAGTTTTATTGGGCCAAAAGAAAATCTTAACCATTGGTTCAGTTTCAACTTAGAAGGTAAGCAAGAAGTCAGAATTAATATGAAACATATAACTCCTGTTTGTCATTTTGATACTTACATCTATGAAAGGTGATTCGCAAATTATTAAATAAGCCTTGGTACATAAATCACAGTTTTAAATAAAATATAATATAAGCAAATTCCCTGACTTCATCTATTTCATATAATGTGCAAATTACCAATAATCCACTTTTAAATAATATTTGCATTAAAACCTTTCAGTTTATAGTATAAGTTATTTAAAAATATATTAAAATTATAAATTAATTTAATTTTAAATTATATAATACTGGGGATGAGAAATGGGTCACATACGACAACATTATGCGAAAGCGATCGTGGTCAAAGCGCGGTGAAGCAGCTCAGACGGTGGCCAAACCGGGACTAACGGCCAGGAGGGTTCTGCTTTGCGTTTGGTGGGATTGGGAAGGAATCATTTATTACGAGATGCTTCCATATGGCCAAACATTAAATTCAGACATCTATTGTCAACAACTGGACCGTCTGAAGCGAGCAATTGACCAGAAACGGCCAGAATTGGCCAACAGAAGAGGTGTCGTGTTCCATCAGGAAAACGCCAGGCCACACACTTCTATAGTGACTCGTCAGAAACTCCAGGATCTTGGTTGGGAAGTTTTGATGCATCCACCATACAGTCCGGACCTCGCACCAAGCGATTACCATCTTTTTCTTGCATTGCAAAACTTTTTTAGTGATAAGAAATTGGCATCAAGGGAAGAGTGTGAAAATCAATTGCTGGAGTTTTTCGCTAATAAGGACCAAGACTTTTATGAGAGAGGCATAATGAAGCTACCATTAAAATGGCAACAAATTATAAAACAAAATGGTGCATATTTGACCTAAATCGGACAATGCAAAACATGTTAAATAAAGTCTTGAAGTTCACGTAAAAATAATGGATTTCTTTTTCCCCAACCTTATATGTACTTTCGTTCTTTAAAAATTCAGTAGTCATCCTTTCTAGTATAAACATTAAAGAAGCAATCTAGCAATTCTTGTATTGTTATTTTTAGCAGAACACAATAATATAGTATATACATTTATCTAGAATTAGAATTTTTCTATAGATAAAACCAAATTTAACTAAAAAACAAATAAAAATTTTAACCGTTTAAGCAAAATATCAAAATGAAAATATTGCTAACGTTACTATTTTGCCGAAAATTTATGGCGAAGTTTTGAAATTACAATTAATTTTCGTATGAATGAATTCGAACTCTATAATCTTCCACATAGGACTGAATTTTACAGTTAGGTGGCATATATATTATATAACCAACATCGAAGTCATTATGGAAACATCACGTCATATAGTGGCCTGTGATGATAGACTTTATTAAAATTTATTATGACTTATATTACATGAAGATGAGTTAAAAACAATGAAGAAAAAATATGAATCAATTTTTTACCCTATAATGACGTAAATTAAATCATTAGGGTTTGATTTAAAAAGTTTTGTTTGTTAGTAATATTTTACTTAACATTTTAAAGGTTTGAAACATGTAAATATGAACATTTATTGAATTAGTATAGTTTTTTAGCATTAGGTACTTATGAACGCCAAGAGTGGAATAAAAATATACCAAAGTTGGAGTGGAACCTAGGGCTAGTTAGACTTACAAATTCAACGGTGAAGATACAAACAAGATTTCGAGTAAATAATCATTTTAGAATACCCACCCACGGTTACGAATGTATATTCTTTTTAATCGAAGTAAAAAAAATCTAAAATTTTATTGTTATTAGGTGTACAACTTTGCTTCCGCCGTTTTTTTCCGAAATTCGAGGCTTTATTGTAAAAAACTGGTTATACATTTATGATTCAAAGTATTGTCCATCGCTGGCCACTACTTTCTCCCATCTTTCGGGCAGCATACGAATCCGGCGTTGAAAAAACTGGTCATCTTTTGAAGCGATCCACAAATAGATCCAATTTTTAACTTCTTCATAATACCGGAAGTGCTGGTCAGCCAGGCCGTGTGCCATTGATCGAAACAAGTGACAGTCCGATGGAGCAACGTCTGGAGAATACGGCGGGTGGGGTAGAACTTCCCATTTCAACGTTTCCAAGTATGTCTTGACCACTTTCGCAACACGGGGTCGAGCATTGTCGTGCTGTAAAATCACTTTATCATGTATCTCGTTGTATTGCGGCCGTTTGTCTTTCAATGCTCGGCTCAAACGCATTAATTGTGTTCGATAACTATCGCCTGTGATTGTTTCAGTCGGTTTTAACAACTCATAATGCACTACGCCGAGCTGGTCCCACCAAATACAGAGCATACCTTGGAATCGTGAATATTTGGTTTGGCCGTCGACGTGGAAGCATGGCCGTGATATCCCCATAATTTTCTACGCTTGGGATTATCGTAATGAACCCATTTTTCGTCCCCAGTCACAATGCGATGCAGAAATCCTTTCCGTCTTTGCCTTGCAAGCAGCTATTCACAAGCAAACAAACGCCGTTCAACATCTCTCGGCTGCAACTCGTACGTCACCCAATTTCCTTGTTTCTGAATCATTCCCATGACTTTCAGGCATTTTGAAATGGCTTGTTACATCACTCCCAATGATCCTGCCAATTATTGTTGCGTTTGACACGAGTCTTGATCAAGTAATGCAACCAATTCTGCATCTTCGAAAACCTTCTCTCTTCCACCGCCATGCCGGTCTTCGACGTCAAAATCACCGTTCTTGAAGCGTTGAAACCACTCTCGGCACGTTCTTTCACTAATAGCAGCCTCACCATAGGTATTTGAGAGCATTCGATGAGCCTCAGCCGCAGATTTCTTCATATTAAAGCAGAAAATTAAAACCTCCCGCAAATGACGAGAATTTGGCTCGTAAGCTGACATGTTTAATCGAGAATAACTTTATGATGCAGACACAAATCGACTAATATTTCGATGGCGTTATGTGTACAAATGCCTAAGCTTATTGTATGACATCTACGATCTTTTTATTTCGACTACCACTTACCGCTACAACCATCTATTGCAAAACGGCGGAAGCAAAGTTGTACACCTATGTATATATATTTGTTTGTTACTCATAATATAGGGTGGCGCAAAAGTAAAGACCCTATTTGGTTCAGCTATAACATTTTTTCTAAATGAGAAAACTAGATTTAGGTTTTTTTAAATGTATATTTGTGCCATTAAATTTCGTACCATTAGGATTTAAAGATGATATCTTTTAAATGGTGACCTCCAGAGTTGATACACATTTGAGCCCTATTTATGACATTTTGCATTGTTCATATAATGAACAGTTTCAATGTAAACTGAATAACATTGCAAATAGAAATAGGTTCTGCTGGAAAATATTACTCTTTTTATACTGTGTAGTAAATAAAAGTATAAAATTTGCATCTCTTTATAGTTAACAATGAAGTTTGTTGAAATATTTTAATGACGCATCTTAATCCGAATCAAAACAGAAGAGGTTTTCCTTCATCGTGGAACTGAATGTATTCAAACAATAAGAATAAGGAGCGACACATACAAAGTAGCAAAAAAATAAAACAAAATGTTTTATTAGTGTACAAATCTTTGACAAACAGTGTGTCTGTCAATATTTGTTTGTTGTATAAACATGGCTACCAAAAGGTTGTATAATATATAATTTAATATTATTAAATAGTTGTGCCACAATATAGGAGTTTCTTTAAATAATACAGAACACAGAAATATACGTTACAATAGTATTGCATACTGTTATCACATTGAAGCGTTATAATCATAATATATATATTATTTTCAAAGTATCAGTGAAGACACTTTTATTTACAATAAAAATTGGAGTTCCAACCTCTGGTAAGGAACTTTAACAATATTAAATCTACACGATCGACTTAAGTATGACAACTCACTCATAAAACTAAAGAAAGCGTTAGAACCTGTTGTTAAATTATAAGCATAATTTTAAAGTATTCATAACTTTATTGCATGCTTGCCTTCTAAGACTTTAAAAAGAATGATATATAATTGTAGCTCGAACATCTTTCAGCACTTTCGACTAGAGTCGTATCATGAAAGTCTAAAACGAGTCTTAGTTTCCTGAAGTTGCCATTATAATAAAAATACATGACGCTTCCGTGTATTTTATGGGTCTTAAAATGAGAATGAAAATATTAAGAATTATATTTAAGAATAAGGAAACTAATATCATAATTTTATCTCAGACGTCTCAGAAGTCTCAGTTTCGTGCACTTGCTATTTAAATAAAGACATTGAGCCTTAAATAATGAATATTTAAAAAAGGAATATCAATAATTATTTAATATTTTCTAAATGATTTTTTGAAACAAGATATATAGTAAATTCATAATCGTATCTTTAATATTCTTTAGCCATGTGGACCTAATACGAATATCTCAAACGAGTTTCACTTCTCTATAGTTGCCATTATAATAAAAATACACGACTCCTTATATATTTTACAAGCCTTAAAATTAATAAAATATAATAAAAGTTTTATATAAGAAACAATTTTACTATATCTTTCATAATCACGCTTACCCTTAAGGTTCTAATCTCTTGGTAAAACAAATAATACGAAATTGTCTTTAGTTTGGTAAAACCAATTCCCATGTAGTTAATACTGTTTTAGAAAAACTTACTTGAGATAAAGATTAGTCTTGTAAGTTTGTATAACAATATATACTACATTTGATCAAATTCGGAATATATTTTAGATCACCTGCATTTTTATTCTTTTCTAAAACTCTAAATTTGATTTGGATGTCAAATATATGAATTAATATAGTAAATTAAAAAAAGGACTAATTTATTAAATTTTGAATATAATAATATTAAAAAAATCGTATAAAAAATCTTAATATATAATTAAATAAATATAATCAAAGATCTCTGGAAGCAGATAGTGAATTTGTTGTAATAATTAATAATCAGTTTTTTTTATGTCAAAGGTAGCTAACGAGCAGACGGCCTACTTGATGGGCAGTAGTGACCGTTGCCCATACATCCTCAATAAAATAGATTTTGCAGATGAGTTGCCAACCTTGATTGATGAGGAAAAGAGAGGGATAGGAATAGGGATATAGCAGAAAAGGGAGGAAATAGGCAAAAGGCAACCGGCCCTCTCACTCATCGGACAAAACGCAGCTACATATAAAAGGCTACTACACACCGATCTTCTGTGAGAGGGTGGTACTTCTTCGGTCGAGCCAGCCCATGTTCGAGCTGTAATAACATGACTACGGGTAGGCTCTACCACCTTCAAGTTTGAAAGTAGTAATTCACTTTCCTGTGTATTAAGGTCTGTATAAGTTTCCTCATTATTAATTTTGAAATTCTAACGAATTTCAACGTTTCTCAAAGCAATTTTTATTTTTAAACATGTATACCTTAATCCCTTTACCTCAGTCATCACCTTACATATGTACATATGTATGTATACACATTACATTACATACTACATTGATATGCGTTTTATTTATTTGATCCGTTTATAAAAGATTATTATCATTACATAAAACGATATTATTTTCATAATAGACGAACAATGAATTCATTGCCGTATAAGGATAACATCAAACCATATTACGGAATGAAACAAAGTTATTATCACAATAATCTGTAAAACAAACTAACATGCGGATACCGTGTCCAAAAGCAATTATAAATATAATTCAAGAACTGCATTGTTCGCCACTTCGTCCAGTTTGACCTCAAAATCCACTTAACGGATTCCACATTAAATGCGGTTTACAAGATAAGCCAGAATATCTCACAACGAAGACACACACATTACGCATGCAGCTAACGTCTTAGAAACACGCCGACTCTAATAGGATTAATAATAATAAATGCTTGTTGTTTTTGGTAAAAAATTTAATGCTATACTTAATTACTGAACGAATTTCATATTGGTGGTTAAATAATATGACGTAACAAGGGCAACTTCAAATAAAATATGTACTGCCTAGCTATTTTTCGAAACAAAAAAATAATATTTTTGAAAATATTTGAAAAATCTATACTCACATTAAAAAAAAACACTCTAAAATAACATTTCAAAATTCCAAAATGAGAATACAGAAATTAATTTTTTTATTAAAAAAATCTGGATTTTTGTAATAATTTACGATAATACTTTAACCCACTTCACTAATATCACATATAACTTCAGAATATTTATTTTATCAGTTCGTCTATTAATTATACGTACAGTAAGGCTTATAATAATAGACGAAAAACAAGAGTTACTTGAAGCCCTAATCAAAGTAGGATTTTACAAATGTAATCTTATTGAGTTTCGAAACGTTTGGAGGTTTACAAAGATAGTCCGTTTTCGAAGGCCTCTTGTTCACTGCGGTGACCTACATATATGTAAAATATTATGGGAATATTAAACTTTATTCTTTGAAATCTAGTTATTGTGAGCAATATATCATAGTTTTTTAATATAATTCACATTTTATGAAGAGTCTAATATCTTTAAGACATTTGTGAGACATACTTGACTAATCTTGCCTAAGCTACCAAGATTTTATGATTCGTATACAATCCATAGACGTTAGAAAAAATATATATGTTTCTCTTAAAAGAAAATATAATAATACAACAGTGCGAGTGAACCTTAGAATAGACCTCTAAGTTTTGTTGGTGCCACGGTCCAGATGTTTTCAAATCGTCCCGGAGATTTAATTAAAGAAACTTTCACAGCCTACAAAGTTACCGCTTGCATTTTAAATGAAACTAAACCGTGATTACGGTTGCTGAAAAGTAGCCTAAACGTCGGGAGTATGTAGTTTCTAATCAAAAATAAAACGCGAAGTAAAATCCGAAAATATTAGTTGCATTTAAATGAGTACTTGCGAAAATCTTAGATCTCATTACGCTTACATTTTGTTTGTTGCGTGCCTTTTCAAATTAGAATTTGCGCGCCCTTTTGCGTTAGAATGTGACGTTTCAATTTGGAACTGTTAAAAAGCCAAGAAAGTAGTTTAGCTGAAGTTGAGTGAAGCCAAAATCTTGAGGTCGCTACAATTTATTAGTTTTAATACAATACCAAATGGAATGTTAATCAATTAAGCTCTACAAAACAGTGTTTCGTCGAGAGTTTTATACGTTTATTATAATGTTTCATAATTTAATTTAATTAAATAATCACCAGTTTGTGAATATAGTAAATTATATTATTATAATATATACTGAAAGAAGCATAAAATTATAAAGCGGATTATAATTTTAATCAATCTTTAAAACTAATGTGGATAAAATTAAATCCTTATTATACCAAAAAGCAAAAATAAAATTTAAACGAATACTAATTAATTTCCTGGAACAGCTTAACATTTTGAGTTGTGGTTTATCCTTTGTATATTTATAAAAAGCTCTCAAAAGGCATTCCACGTGTGATTTGTAGCGCCATGAGCATTTAGCAGGTGGACGTGACTTACCTGTTACGACAAATAGCAAACTTGGATCTCCTAACCCCATACACTGTGAACTAGTCACAGTTAATATACAATTTTACATCTTAAATTCATTCAATCTTTGAGATATTGCATATATTAAAGAATAAATAACAAAATAAAAGTATGGCTGAGTGACAAATAAAATGTGTCAGCCACCATAATACGTGTTTATAATAAGCAAACGGGACATATCAGCCTGAAGGATTAGAAACATTTGTATTGTTACTGAATAATAAAAATAATTATTATTTTGATACATAATCGTTTTGATATATTAAATAATTCTATGATTTAGTCAGTGGTGGCCAAGTGGTTAAAAGGTCCGCCTCTCGTTGCCGAGGGCGCGGGCTCGATCCTGGCCCGGGCAAGTACCAATGTGATTTTTCCGAGTCATATGTACTTTCTAAGAGTATTTAGACATCACTGATTAATGCTGATTCCCAAAAAGAGAGCTGATGTCAGGCAGATGGCCGGTCGTAAAAACAAATAGCCAAATCTATTCATAACATGTAAGACAGACTCTGGCTATAGCTGGGAATTTGCCAGGTAGAAGAAGAAGGATACATTATCCTATGATTGATCTAATTAACTTCCAATACAGCATTCTGTATTTTTTTTTTGCAAATTTCATAGTGTTTTGGTACACAATAAACTGGCTACCGAAGGCCCGTGTGCTTCAACTGAAATGCGAATCAAATTTTCTAAGACATTGTCTTTTCTATGGGTTATTCAGCAGCCGACGCTCAGTATCGATACAAAACTGTTTTAATTTTAATACATATAAAAGGAATTTCAATTTTTTTTTATCTTGATTATAAAATATGAATGTATATTTAAATAAATCACAATTTTTTATTAACACAAATGCAAAACCAACAATCACTACTCTGAAAAGACCCATGTCTATATCCTAAAATAATTTAAAAAATCATAAGTCAGCCAAAAAGTCTTAAAGAAATAAGTGTAACATTTTAAGTGACATTCTTTGGTAAACATAAACCAAATGTATATTAAATGTAGGATTCAACTTGACAATTTAATTTGAACAAATAAAATGTTTGAAAGTAAAAATCTTACTTACAGAATTTTAGGAGAAACAGTTTGTAAATTTATAATAAAATTTATAGATTTAAAATTGAGTTAGAAATAAATTATCAATTTATCCATTAATATTGCCTAAAAACTGCCATTGTTTTATAGACGTATTATTTTATGAATAGCTGCAGTATATATAAAAGTTTATTTAAATACCTGGCAGGACTTTAATATCAAAATATTTTTTTCTTTCATTCATCATCTAAATATATCTCATATGCCTAATATTTTTTGACAAAATTTCTTTCAAAGCAACATTTATCAATGTCTTCTAAAATAAAAGAGCATAAAATGTCTTTTTCAAATATGTTTTTGCGCTAGTTTGATTTAGATAAAGCTTTTTCTTAGACCCTTGAAATTTTATATAGACCGAAAAATTTGCAAGTAAAATTTGAGATGGGAGTTGAATAAATAAAGGATCCGATGTTGAGAGAGAATTTTCCATTGTTGTAGCTTTCGAAGGAGGTCCATTTATGCGTATGAAACTTAATACAGTCCCAAACCGTGGGACCGTGATTTTATTCGTGCCAATAAACTAGAAACTCTCAGGAAATGAAATTTTAATTTAGATATAAGTCACAAATATCATCAATTTACGGCGTACAGTCATTCATATACATTAACATACGTATTTGTTTATTAATTTAAACATGAATGCTAACCATACTCAATTGATTTTAACTTATAATTCTATATTTGGATCATTCAATAACTTCATAAATAATGACTTGCTGTGACATTAATTAATATTTTAACATACATTTATAATTTAACATGGAATTAATTCTTTAGTAAAATTAAAAGTCACTCATGCCAATAAAGTATTAAAGAAAGTATTTTAGTCATTGTTTTGAGTTTTGTGCTATGTAAAGTATAAAATCACATCTATAAGATTCAAAGTATTTCAACATAGTATTTCAAGTATTGTTGCTTCAGGACTGTACTTCAATTCATAATACTCCTCCTTACTAACAGTAAATTCTCAGGACATAGTAGCAGACGTGCATTTCTAAACTAAATTGTGTTATTTGTATTGGATGCCAGAACCCAAACAAATAAATATGTGCACATTGAATCACACTAGTTTCAAACTCATGTTGTCGCTGTCTGATAAGGATGTAGTGAGTGAAAATTAATATTGCTGAAAAAAAATAGTGTGAAAAATATCATAACTTCGTTGGGACGTGAACGTTTTTGGTGACAATTTTTAAGTACAACTTCTCTAGTAAAATTTTATATTACCACTAAGTGATAAATATTACATCATCAGCCTATCAGAGCCCACTGCTGAGCAATGGCCTCTTTCTCACAGGGAGAAGGCTTGAGCATTAATCACCACGCTTGCTTAAGACGGGTTGGTGATTTCAAACTTATAATTGTGAAATTAAAAGTCCAGGTTTAGACACGACATAATTTAAATCTTTTCAAAGGTATGTAACATCTAAAATATGTGATAAAATTTTGTTACTCGTACAAAAGTCTAACACAAACCTTGAATTATTTAAAAAAAAATATTTATATATAGCTCGTGACTTAATTTGTTTTTGTGAGTACTTTTATTTTTGCCAACTTGCTCATACATACACATCTATATATATAAAAGAAAGTCGTGTTAGTGACTCCACTTATGACCCAAGAACGGCTGAACCGATTTAGCTGAAAATTGACAGGGAGGTAGTTTAGAACCAGGAAATTGCAATAGGATACATTTTATCCCGTTCTGTCGAATGCTGTCGCATTCCCGTGGGCCTTGACATGAAACGTCAGTCACTATAAAACGTGGAATAACACAATTGACAGCTATGCAATTGACGTGTAATGACAGATATGTAATGACGTATGGATGACAATTAGATATTTGTAAGAAATCTACGATATAAAAATAAAAATATTTAGGTATGTGTTTGTACTCTTAAAACCATTTAGTATTTGCGGGATAAATTTAGAAAAACATTGTTTTTCACATGGGCAGTTATATTTTGCGTGTTCACGAGTTTGGAAACCATACGCTTTATTTGTGTTAAAGTTAGACCAAAAAACAAAAAATGTGGTTTACAAAGGAGCACTTCAATGAAACGGATAATTTGCGGATACGTATAACGCTTCCATTCGGTATCTACTTTGGATTCACTTTCATTTACTTAGTGAAGTTCAACTAAATAACACTTCATTTTTGTATTCGAAATGAATTCATTACTGTTGTGAAATGAAATAAAAAAATTTTCAATAAAACAAAAAAATCTTCATCTTTTAATCACCAAACGAAATGTTATATAAAAGCCTTCTGGTGGCGAAACGGAGTTCGCCAGGTTTACTAGTTACAAATAATGTTTATGCTAATATACGCGTTATGAGTTAGTAACAGTTATAGTAAGGTAATAGATAATCAAGTTTTAATAGTTAAGATATTCCTGATAATTCTAAAGAAATATATATATCCTTTCTAATAATACTGTTCATATTTAATAGGTATAGTAAGAAAATTCAATAAACATACTAAAAAAGAATTAAATAAGCAAGATCTCAAAAATCATGATGTATTACGTATTCAATAATATCAGCGATTGTAGCAAGGGACCAAATGGACTCACCTACGAGAACGTGGCCAATATGCTTAGTTATCATTTCAATTCTTACTTTGAGATTGACTTTGAATACATTTCACATTTTATAACATTATCCTCCATCCGGATTTCATTTTAGATTCTGCTATTTATATTCAGATGAAGGTTTTGTATTACCTCAAAGGTACCTAAAACTGAAATGAAAAAAATTGGTTGCCTGTAAAGTCGGTATACGGGCGAAAGTTTTACGTGACAACGACTTTGAGTGGTAAAATAATTTTAATGTGAATATTCATTCGTATAGTAGGAAGAAGGATGAAATAATAGTAACAATTTAAAACATTTATTTCTACAAATAATTATATTTAAAACATTAATTTATATATCGACGACGAAACTACCTTCACATTATCACTACACAATTGTTTTACAATTAAGGCCTCGGCCTCGAATTTTGCGGGCAGCGGAGCGGCGGCGGCGGCGGCACGGAAACGCATACTATTCTCCAAACTAGCGGGCAGCGGGCACCGCTGTATTCGAGGGTCGGTCCATTTGATTATACGCGTAAGATCCTGCCACTCCCGCTGCCGCTCCGCTGCCCGCAAAATTCGAGGCCGAGGCCTAACTGGCAACGTGTAAACTTATATGCAGGCGCCTAAGCGAAATAGAAACGCAAGACATGAACCGGTGTGTATGCCTATCTCTCTCACTCTCTCTCTCGCTCTCTCTCTCTCGCTCTTAGGCGGGCTAACCATGCCCGAGTGGAAGGGACGCGTGCCTCTCACTCGCTCTCATTGTGAGCGCATAATGTGAGCGGAGCGTAACGCAGTTTCTTGAAGTGTCACCTGGCAAACCAATTTATAAGACGTTGTCACATTAAAATACGTTGATAACTGACTCTCACTATCGTAAATTAGACGGTTTGCCAACATTCCAACTAAAATTACATCACAAACAAATCATAATATAAGAACGATAACATAAATGCTTTGATATTTAATTAAAAATGTATGAAGATAAAAATCCAAGCAATCAGAAGTTCATATACAAGATGTAGAAAATAGAAACAATAGCTGTTGGAACACAATAGTCATAGTTTTATAGAATTTAATTGAATCATAGAATAGGTAATTGAAATCGGTTTGCATTATGAACTCGAATCCAAACAATACGTATCAAGAAAAAATTGTTTACAACAGAAGGTGGCAGCAACTGAACAACGAGCGATCACGTTTTCAATTTATAAGGCGTGAGTGTATTTGATAATATATTAATATTTTTCACAATTTAAAAATAGTTTACAGATATACTATTGAAAAATTATTTTTTTTCACATTTAGCCCTTCTGTAACTTAATGCTTTCTTTGACAGGTACGTTTCAACACAAACAAGACTATTCAAGTGAAGTTTTAGCCGAAAATTTATGTTATAGAATTTAGGCAAGAAACATTAATAAAGGTTAAAATAAAAATATAGAATTTAATATAAGTAAAATAATTTTTCAAATTCCACAATATACTGCAAAATGCATTACATTACATGTAACAAAAAGCGAATGTGCATTTTGAAATCTTGAAAATGCAATACAAAAATTGTGGCTTTTGTAGCTCCGATATGTTTATTTCTTTCAGGCTACGTAATACATTTTAAATAGAAGAATTAACTGTATAAAGATTTCATACAATAAATATATAAAAATTTTTTATATCACGAAAAATTCGATTGTTTTATGATTTATATAAAAATATCGATCACATCATGCCATTCATATTTTGAGATATGGTAGATACAGTTTTTCGATCAATATTCGAGTTTTGCGATATAAAATTTTGCAGAAAATATCCAACAAGCTAACAAATTCTGCAGCACAGCACACAATCGCAATGACGATAGAACCATAGGGCGAGATTGGATCATGCTATTAGAAGTATTGAAGTCATAATGGCTTTTACACGATATCCGTTTGATGCGGTTATTTCTAGTAATACTTTGTAAAATATCTTTCTGTCTGATATTTATTGTTAGGAATATAATAATATTAATAAAATAAATGTAGTATTAAAAATAATATAAATAAGTTTTACTAAAATTGATTATTATCTTACAGAACAAATCTATGGAGCAATTATAAAAAAATATCTAATAGTATAATATGGATAAATTTTTTAAGTTATAATATCATAAAATACTTTTCTTACTTTTACATATTATAAAAAGCACCAAATTTATTTAAACACGATTTTTATGAAGCGCAAAATATCCTATGCATTTCATAGTGATTCAATAACTGCCAACCGAACCCTCTCATTAGCAATTTTTTGGACATTACACAGTTAACGACCGGCACGAACAACTTTCCTGGCCTCGGGTAGATTGACACAGAGTAGAAACATCATACAGATATTTTGGTTCTTTTCACAGTTTCCCTACACCTATATCGATAGACTATGTCTGGAGGGTTTACATGGCTAACTGAAATTAAAGGGAGACTGAAAAGTGATTTGTCAGTAGCTTGGGGCAAAGGGAGCGATGTTAATAGCCATCGAGTAGGTATTTTACCTCCAACCAATGGCACCGCCTCTTCGGGTATTAGATAACCTTCCTAATTTGGATTCACCTACGGAGACTTATCAAGTTGATGAGCGCTTTGTTTTTATATGTATGTACATGTACACAAGATAATAATGATACAAAACTAAGAAGTATCAAAGTTTTACTCGGAGTCGCAGCATACTATAGTCTCTATGTGGCACCTATTGTACATTTTGCGTTCAAATACCTAAAATATAACGAAACTGTTTCCCAAACAAAATAAAGTTTTACAACGCTAATAAAAAGCCAATGCGAGGGCGAAGCATAAAACAAAAACTTACGAGTTTCCAATTTTATGTAGCAGTCTTTTCTCTAAAAAGTTAAAGGGATTTTCTTAACAGAAAAAAATATTTATATGGATAAATAATGCGCTACAAATAACGCCTTCGGTTAAAACGAATATTGAAGAAAATTATAAAATGGTAAATGTATAAATGTAATATTATAGTAATCGCTACAAGGTTGCAGGCTTGTAAGATCAATAGAAGCAAACAAATCAGAACGTTATGTTATGTTTATTTAACAAAGAAATATTCAGACCGGTCGCCACAAGCCGAAACAATTTGGTCTTAAACAGAAATGTTGACTTACAAGACTACAAACATTAACTTGCATCCTATATATTCGCATGGCAAAAAGAATAAAGATTACTTCGGCAAAATACATTAGATTTGTAACGTTTAGTTTCAACAAACGTATTTTATCGTTGCTCAAGCCCTAACTTGTACGAAACAGTGTACGATTTGAGTAAAACATAGAGATACACAATATAAGATATACAAGCTCAGAATGTAAAATTCTATGTTGCTTCCAAAGAATCTTAAGCGCTTTTCAAAATTACCAATAACTTAAAATATGTATAACTCGCAACAAATTCTCGTGCAAATCAGATATTTAAATTACATTTGTAAATAATTACTTACTCCGTTTATATATTTTGTTTATAATAAAAATATTTTTATGATTTATTGGATATAACTGGGATTAAGTTTTATTCAAATGAGTCATACATGTGTCTGAATGACCAGAAGGAACAACACAAGAAATAAGTAAAGTTTCCCAAATCATAATAACAAGAGATGTGAGTAAGAATATAATTTGCATAGATTACTTTTATCACAGACACTTCCTCATATTTAATCTTTACAAATCATACAAATGAAATAGGATAATAACACATTACACATTGATACCGTGCAACATCAATATAAATTAATCTTGTTACATATTCCTATTATATCAAATAGCCATAGTAATTGTATTTTCTTCTGAATGTAACATTTCAGTCAATATTTCCATTCCTCCTGAAATTTCAAAGATTTTTACAAAGATAAGGTTCATTTCAATTTCTTACATATAAGTGATCTGTGCTCATTAAAGAAATTCGAAACAAAGCCTCAAGTTTCAAAGCAACAGATGTTGGGAACCGGCTTAATGAAATGAGGAGCGGTGGACCCGATGTCTGAAAAGCTCGATTAGGGTTTTGAAAGAAAATAACTTAATAGGGAAATCAAAAGATTTGTCATAAAACGTATTTTGTTTATTTGTTTTATTTAAATGTCACGAAATTTGGAATTTGTAAAGAATTTATAACACGATAAAAATAATCAATTTAAAATGAAAACAGATCATGAAATGGGTTGCAATTTATGGTTTCGACACTCACTTATAAATATTAAAAGCTATACAATTTTATAAGTGATTTATATGAAAATAATTTACAGTGAAAAAATAACTTAAAAAATAGGATCAGATGAACAAAAAAAAACAACAATATTCTCAAGCAATTTTAACACTATCAAATTAATAAAATTGCTGTAAATCCCATTATTAACATTGCTTATATCATAAAGCCGATGTGTACGATTTACGAAATGATTAACCGCTTCATGTAACCGCTTTTAAGATAGACGTTCTGCATTCTATTGCGTTTTACGATGAGTGTGACATTGGAATGTTTACTTTTATAGCCACCCCTTGTATTGCTGACAGAAGATGTTCACCAACTTGAATACATAAACACGAACGACACCCGCTCTGTAAAATTAATAGTCAGCAGATATTTAAGTTGTCTAACATTTCAGTGTGAAAATATTATTATAAATTTGTTATTCTTAGAAACAACTATAGGAATAGAAGATAATAAAATACCTTGCTTTTAATATTTTATATATGTATTTTGCAAAAAAAAAAATAATGCAAAAAAAGTTGTCGGCTACATTTGAAAATATAAGTGAATAATATTCGTTTAATCTTCTTCTACCTGGCAATTTTTTAAGGTGGTAGAGCCTAGCTGTGGTTAGTTACTACAGCTCGAACACGGGCTGGCTCGACCGGGGAAGTACCACCCTCTCACAGAAGATCGGCGTGAAGTAGCCTTTAATGGCTGCGTTTCGTCCGATGAGTGAGAGAGCCGGTTGCCCTTTCCCTATTCCCACCCTTTCCTACAATATCCTTATTCCCACCCCTCCCTATCCCTATAAAACAAGGTTGGCAACGCATCCGCAACATCTTTGTTGCGGATGTTAATGGACGACGGTAACCACCTTCCATCAAGTGGGCCGTCTGCTCGTTTATCACATAAAAAAAAAAAAAAATTCCCAGCTACATCCAGGGTCTGCCTTACATGTTGTGAATAGTTTTGGGCTATTTGTTTTTACGACCGGCCGGCTGCCTGACATCAACCCTCTTTTTGGAATCAACATTAATCAGTGATGTCTAAATACTCTTAGAAAGTACATATGATTCGGAAAAATCACATTGGTACTTGCCCGGGCCAGGATCGAACCCGCGCCCTCGGCGACGAGAGGCGGGCCCTTTAACCACTGAGCCACTACTGATCCAATAATCTGATCCTGATCCTGAATAATATTCGTTTAATATAACCTAATATATTATTACTTCTTAATTTTACTTAATCTAATAAAAATCCAGCAAACCAAAGTAGGTAACAAGAAGCAATTACATATCAAATAAGCCCCTAAAGCTCATTAGGATGAGCGGGAGCGATTAAAGATAATTCTACCACTGGATTAGCTTCGCTACTAAATACTGCTGACAGTATGGATGGCAATAGATAAAAGATTTATACGGTTTATGGTTTCACTACGACCATGACACTATATCTGTCATAGAAAGTATGCTTAAAATATTAAGAGGATTTATTATAACAATTCATATACCAAACATATTGAATCGCTATTATTTGGATGTATTTTAAAGCGTATTGGATATTATACTACTATTATCTTAAAACTTTAATCAACTAAAACAATGCAATTTTCATTCGATTAAAGTAGTTTAAAATTAAAATTGTTTATAGAAAACCAGCATGTTTAGTGGAAACAGATTCAGAATAGTTTAGTTTAAAAGGATGTTTTATCTAAATTGTTTATGTGACCCAAACATGTTTGTATGCGGTTAAGGAAAACAACAGGATCCAATAATGTTAAACTTAAATTTTAATAGTATGGTTTAATGCATTTATAGTTCTGTGTAATTGCTTCTCGCGGATCATTAATTAATTTGTAAAGCTAACTTATAAACATGGCTTTGTACAGAGTAGATAAAGTGCAGAGCTTAAGTACTAAAAAATAAATAAAGTTTATAAGGCCGTTCACTCAACCTTTGATTGCGCGATAAATGTAATTTTTATGATGAGACTGATTTTTAACTGAATGTATTATATCTTTGCTGTAAATTCTAAGTTGTATGAATATCATTATCAAAGTGTATAACCATTACTCTGTTAGCAAATTAAGTGAGAAAACAATTCATAAAGTGAATGAGAGTTGTGGGAGCAATATATGAAAAGTTAGCACTACTAAAAATTTAAGACGACGAGTTCGTGTAGTGTGATTTGTAACTATCGGCGCAGATCCAAACTTCCATAATCACTCCCTTGTACATATTTATGACAAGAAGCGTAGCATTTAAATTTCGTCTTAACATTCCACATCTCCCCTATATTCCGGGAAAGTTATCTAATTATACTTATTAAATGTTTTCTACCTTCAGCGTTTTCAGGATGTAAAAGGTGCAAGTTTTTATCTAAAAATAAGGATAATTTTTTCACCGCTGCCGTCTCCTTAAGAATTTAATTTTTTGCCATAACGTTTACAAACAGATATAACTTGATGTATTTTATTACACAATAACAAAGATATCTTAATTTTAGTTGTTAGTGAGATTCCTATTATTATATATATTGAAAAGCAGAAGGCCAATAACAGTATATCATAACCTCTTGTGGTTGCCTCTGTACTATAGCTTTTCCACATCATTTTAAATTAGGTACAGAAAATTAAACATTGAATGTACATGTTAGAGAATAGTTTGTGTTGTCCCAATAACTTATATAGGTCCTTTGTGCTATACTCTAAGATGGTAGGCAGTTTACGGACCTACTTCGAGTGAATCATTGTTGATGACTTCATATTTATTAGGAGTTACGATATATTTGAATATTATCGCTGACAGAAACGATATTTCAGTGACAAGTCATTTTTTGATCCGCCAACAAAGTATATAATTACAACATAAACTATATTTTCTATTATGCATTATGAAATAAAATAAAATAGTTCCTGGGTTAAAGAAAAATGTCATTGAGTGAATGTTTGTACAAATATAGGTTTACGATGTTATGTCAGGACACATCGTTACGAGGCTATTGTATTATTTGATATTACCAAATTAAGCCGCCCATTGCTTGCTTAAGCGATATTGTTTGTTTGTAAAGTCATAAGTTCATTAAAGGTTTTCGTAACGTAATGAAAATTTACGGGACCGAAATCTTTGCTTACGTACATATGCATATATGATTTTATATCCATAAATTAAACTCAAACATACTCTATTACTTGATAAGAAGGAAACTTTTTGAGCAGAAATATAATTCATGTAATTTGTGCATTTCAGAAATCCGTTATTAACAGACAAATCAATGGAAGCATCTTCGAAAAATAAAATTATATCTATGTACGTATTAATAAAATGCATAAATTTAATTTGACAGGAACCTATCACTTTTTTAATAGCAAAAAATACGACTGACAATTTTTATTTGCTAATATCATTCATGAAGTTTAATTATTATTATTGCTTGTACTTAAAACTGAAAAAAAAAACAAGTCCGCAATCTTATGGTATTCGCCATGTTAGATAAGAATGATTTTACGTTTCTAACATTCGAATTAATGTATGTTTTATTATGTTTTAATATTTCTTCTTAATAATTTTAAAATAATTGAATTATAAAATTGTATGATTATTTTTTAATATTCCATTTTTTTTAATAAACAATGTTTACTAGTGAACAAATCATAAATAAAATTAAAACTTGTAGGAACGCGCGCGATATCAATAAACGTAGCTATATTTAACCATCTTCTTATTTATTTAACAGAACTGTATCTCTATTTCATGTTATTGTCTGGTAAAAAGTCAGATCGCCCGTCTGCTCATGTTTATTGGGTGTTTATTAATAAATATTTCGCCAATTCACTGCACTTCAAATGAACTAATGACCACTTGAAAGCTTTAAACTCGGTGAAATAGTTTACATGCACACATCAGTCTTATTTTTCTTTTAAAATAACATACTCTGTGTCGATGACTTTATCAACTATTTTCTTCGTAACTTGCACAATTGATAACGATTTTTCAAAGATTTTCACTCACATTGTGACATGTGCTCAGAGCATGTTATCTATTGTTGTATTAATAAACATGTTTAAGTGTCAGATAATGTTTGCAATCGTATTATACCAAAACCAGAAGAATACTACATTTGCCAAACATTGAATTAGCATAACACATCTACTCGTAAAACGGATACATTATATCACGTAAATTAATACCGCAGCAGATAATGACATTTGAAACAATATGACTAAGCTATGTAGTCGCTTGTTGTATTTCGCGTAACATTAAATACCTGTGGATATCTGATCGCACGATGCGTGAGCTTCACTCGATTATCCGGCCCGGATGATGATCTTATGCACAATGGACTCCAACCGTCGTGAACTGTTTGCTTCTGATAGTGGTTCAGAAAATCGAAGTGATTTAGTCAGATCAAACGGTTTGATTGATAGCTCTTAATCATGGAAAATCATTCATTGATCACGTATTTTCAGTCAGTTGAGATATATTTGTTTAAAGTATGTTCTAATTTAATTTATATATGAAACAATAAGAAAATAATAAGCCAATAGGTTATTAGACTAGCATAATATTTGTCTTAAAGCACATGAATATTATAAACAATATACATATACATATTATATAAAATCGTTTACATACACCTACACAGATATTTTGCTTATATTTTTGGATGAATAATAGGTAAAGGAATAATGTAACATTTCTAATAAGCGTCGGTCCATCGGAGCTTAACGTTAGGTGATGTAAGTTAACCGAGAATCAAACTCAATTGTCTGCAACCCATGGTACCATGGGACCGCCATGTCAAGCCACGCACATACCTAAATTCCATTGCTGGTCGCCCCGAAGCGCGATAATTGCCCGCGGTTGCAGGGCGGGGCTTTTAAACGCCAAAACTCATTTGCGGGAATTCGGCCTTGTTTTACTATTGAATTTCGACCTTTAAACTCGAATACGTTTCGAGCTCAAAATTCTATTTGATATATTTTCGGTTTTTGTAAAATTTTGATTGTGTAGCATTTAAACTTTTATCTGTTCTGTTAAAATTGTAAAAAGAAATACTATATCGGTGCAATCATAGTAGTCTGAAACCATGTTCTTTGTATGTACTAATTTTTTATTATTTTGTACAAACTTCGAAGGAAAATAGCACTGGTTTTCCATAATTTTCTGTACCAACGGAATCGTTTTTTAATCCTTTTTGAGACTATTCTTACTTGGACAAATTAAAGTAATTATGTAGTAACTATACATTTCATGGTTACTTAAAACATTATTGAATTCATTTATATTATAACAATCATAAAGTAAAATATATTAAATTGTCAGTCATAATATGAGAACGGAATTTTTGATTCGTAAACCAAGAGTAATGCCTTAGCCCTTCTCACTGCCGATTACACACTCTGCCAATTTATATCGCGAGAGGGCAATTACTAACGCTTCCGTCATTTTAGGTTCCTAAATGTCGTTTGGGGAAATTATTGCTACGAAGAGTCGGCCCCGGGCAGAAGATCAAATAAGACTAGTTACTTCATTATTCAACTAATGAGCAATAATCTTACTTAATATATATAGTGTTCAAGAAATGAATTTAGTCCGGTCATTTTATTTGCACTTATATACTAATTTTAAATCAAATACAATCACATGCAATTGCTATTGCCTCGTCTTAGAATAAACTTAACATTTTATGAATAATTTAGTAACTATGCAAACATCACTATGATATGTTCTTCTATTGTCACTATTGTCAAGAGAAACTGTTTTTAGGTATGATTATAAGCAAATGTATATTGTATGTGATGGGATTTTTTGTGTAATTTCACTTACATTATTAAATGTTACATCATATTGTTTAAACAAATGAATCAAATAGAAATGTATTTAATTGTTAGTGTATCTCATGTTACTTTTTGCTAACAAAAGAAATGTATTATGAATATTTTCATTCATTGTACCCTATTTACTTGTAAAACTATCATGAAACTTTTCTCATATTATGTCACGATGTCTACTTTTACTATGGCATTTTTCATTTATAAAGATATTTATATTTAAAAAACCGTATGGTTGAACTTTTCGAGTAGATGTTCTTTGAGGTCTGTGAAAAATCTTTTTAAACAATGTCAATTAGCATACAACCCAAACTTTATGTAGTTGGGTAATCACTTCATTCTATTGATAAAGTATAAAGAATGTTGTAGTTGGATATCCCATTGATAAAATTTAACAATAGTGTAACTGTTTAATAATTATATTTAAACAAAGCTACAACACTCTATTCCGGATTTCAAATACGTAGAGTAAAATAACAATATAAATATTTTTTCACAGTGATCAATTATTATTAAACGTAAACAACTGAGTAAGAATATAAGAATATTTACGTCTGAAATCGAATTCTCTTTGAAACGTGTTTTGAATAGGAAAGACTGAATTTCGTTCAATCCTTCACAAATATAATTTTCTGCGTTTATAACTTAAAAGTACTTATTTTATATAAATTCTAGGAAAGTTGACTTTCGTCAAAACTAGCTAAATGGAGTTCCTGTAAAGAAAAGAAAAATTAAGCTGAATTTTCTTCGACTCAACTGAATGCTAAAAAAGGCAATATACATACGTTATGCAAAACAAAGTATACATTAATCGCTTTGTGTACTATTTTATTTCACATTTGATCCTTGTCCTGGAAATTAGGAAATTACTTTTTTAATTTTTTACGACTTCGGTGGTTCGCATGAGCATAGTCTTGCCTAACTCAAAAAGGATATAGAAATACTCGTAGTTCCACAACAAATAATCTCCATAATTTATATTATATAAAAACATTTGTATTTGTGACGTTGCAACATATGTATGACATTCCGTATGTCCCTAATAGGTACCTAGTAAGCAGATTTATCATGATGGCTGTGGATGTAGACGAATAAGTTAATAGAAAAATAACCAATAATCCGTGAAAAAGAATTTTAACTATGTATAACGTCAAGGAGAGCAGTTAAATCAATCAGCCGATTATCTAGGACTGTGCCATACTTTTATAAAATAATAACTCATATTAACTATTATACTCATCAAGTGGGCCAAAAGAAGTCTCTTTTTTTAAATGTTAAACATCGATTCTGTTACTTGATTATGTTTATTTAAACCTTTCTGTCTATTCCACAAATATCAAAACAGATGTGACAAAATAAGATACAAGAGGAAAACCAGAAATCCGAATGTACATCATGTCATCGCAAGAGTTTCTCCAACACTATGGAAAAGACTGGTGGCAATGTATTATATTAAAATTGATTTTTTTATATTATATTATTAAGAACATCTCCTATTGCACAATTATTACTTGCTGTACCCACTAACTCTTACAGCTGTGGGTTGGCTGGAAGAAATTTCTTATAGAAATAAGCCCGCCATTGTGAACAGTAATTCTGTATGTAAAATAACCATGTCATTTTTTACAGTGCAATAAAGAGTATATATAATTAGAAAATTTTATTTTATTGTAATATATAGCTTAAACGACTTCGAGTGAGTACCACTATCTTAGTAAGTAGGTCTGACTACCTATGTAACTACTGTTATAAAGGTACACAGACTATTTAACTGATCAATCAGGCGTAGCACATTCACATGTCAGCTACACTTTATAGCAACTAATATATTATATTTAATAGATATAAAGGCAAAATTACTAATTTTTTACAAATTTCATTTAAATCTTCCATATTAAGTACAAAAATTTATATGCAAATATTTTCTATGTCCCTTCAAGCCTTCACAAACATTGGATAATTTTATTTACGCCACGCTACATACACTTGAGTAAATATAATATTTAATATAATTGCCTTACACATTCTTTTCGCATATCACCTTAATATTCTCTGCAAAAAAATGGAAATAAATTTAATAAAACAAGCTTACTTGGCAAGTTACTTAAATTAAAGGTATTATTAAAATAACAACTACATTCTACAGTAAAGTTAATACATTTATTAAATCTGTAAACCAGGTAGCCTCAAAAGCTAGTATCATCTTAGTCATTTGAAATAACCCAGGGCCATGATGTATGTACTATTTGATATGAGTTTTTTACTGGCAATACATATGTAACTTAACCCATAACCGTTTACACTTTATTCATCAGAATAAACAAAACAAAATTCAAGTTATATTTGACATTTGAAAAGCAGAAAGTTTTCTTGGATTTAAATTATTTTAACAATCATCTTAGGAAAATATAATGATCGTTTGTTTATTTAAACATTCATAGAACAAAACATATATACAAATTGCTTTGATCTAATTACGACTCTGTATTCGCCAAAGATCCGGAAGATTAAACAAACTTCCAGCTCCTTTAAATGTTTATATTTATTAAACCCTTACATGAGTTATGACAAAGAAAAATGGCACAAACAATAAACTGCTTGTTGACGAAGCCTTAAATTATGTTTTACTTTTCAGCTGTATTACTTATAATTGTTTTTTTTTATTACTTCTGCTTCGCGACTTTCAGTTTTGTAACTCTATATAATTGCTTTTATTAATAACCCTTCAAAGGCTTTATACAGTGAGGATCATATTGAGGGTATTATACGTACGTAAACAACTCAAATAAAAAGAGACACATAGCTCTTAGGATCATGTAACAATTACAAGTTTTCTCTTATGTCAAAAAAAGATTTCTAAATTTTACTGAAATAGAAAAAATCTGTTATCATTCAATAATGTTAAGTTATTAGGTTTTTGAAAAAAAATTTTGCATATTTTTTTCACACCCAACAATCTCATATAAATGAAACTATATTCTAAACTGTAAATGCTAAGAGTTTGCCAAAACTAATGAACTTTTATTGGTTCAAGTTGAGTACTTCAGTTAAAATGTTACCAACTCGGTAGTGCATCCTTGTTGACTGTTTAACATTGCAAAACAACTTGTTTGTAATAGTAAATTAAACTGTAATACGAGTAAATAGTTGAAGATCAGCAATTAATAAACGTTCTACATAGTTTAGATTGATATAATGAAGATCCAGAATTGATTGATGTAAATAATGTAATCAACAATGTAATAAACAATCAACAATTGCACAAAGCACACAAGATATTCTAAAAACCTCAGTAATAAATAATATTATGAAGAGAATACAAAGCTCTAAATTTTGATTACGGAGTCCAGTTTAAAATTTTACTGGAATTCTGTAAATAGGGAAAGTTCAGCCAAGAATTAGAATGATCATATCCAAGACGCAGCACATGCGTACTCACGACAGCTTTGAGTCTCTCTAACTATTTATTATTAACGCTAAACTCCATGCAAACTTCATCCTCATAATTAATAACATCTTAACTAGTATCAACTTTCTTAACACTCGATACTTTAGGATAACTTTTGCAACGTTAAAATATTTCAATACTCAACCGCTTCAAGAAATTCTTCGACGTTTCATTTACTTTTTTAATTTATGTGGGAACATAAGATTAAGATCGCATGTTATGTGGATGTATGGTCATAGAAACTTATGATTTTATGATTAATGTTTATGGTTAACTCTAAAGTGATTAAAAAGAGAAACAAGGACCAATGAGTTTGTGACAACATAATCTTAAATCCCTAAGCCAAACCCAATTAAGGTCTGAGAATTTCTTCACTTCTCAAACAAATAACAGCTTCTTTCTCATCTCAATTTTTTCTGAGAATCCTATTGTTGAATTTTATTATCAATACAATAATAAATAAAATGTAGAATGTAGAAGTAGAGAAAGAACTTCATTAAACTTTTTTCTATACAGTTTATTGATGCTAGATATTAACTCAAAGAAAACAGATGTTACTTTATAAGCTTACTGGTTGAATAGAGATAAAACCCTAGTACACCTTCTTGATTGGAAACGTGCGAAAGTGATCTTTAGCTATTTGACCTAATTGTGATTGGGAATTTAAAATATGTCACTGGTCCTCTATCTCGCCCCGCACGCCTCGCTCCGGATAGCGCAAACTTTTCTCGCTAAAGTTATTTCTTTTTATCTAGCCACCTCAGGGACTCGTTTGTTAGACTTATCGTCCGTTTTATTAAATTACTTGGTAATTTCAATAGCTATCCCGCGCCGCATCTTTTTTATTTCTTTAAAACTTTTTCCTTGAAAAGTTCATTCCGATTAAATTTCGGCCGCTTTAGGCCCTGAATTGAGTTTCGTGTGATAATCTTTTCTCTTGACCCAGTTATGTTTTAGATAATTATTTATTCAAGCTCAATCGGAGTACAAAATAACAGATTTGTTTATTGTAAGGTTGACTCTATTATTTTGATTTGAACATAACTTTTTGTATTAAATTAATAAATATAACTAATTTCTGAAGATAATTATTTAGTTCTTATTTTTTGAGTCAACTAAAGTATTGAAACAATAAATTTGACTCAAAACAATGAGAATTCTTGTTCAAATAACACTGTACTCACCTTCTAGCAAAAACAAAACATTCAGTCATCAACATCCATTAACTTTTCTTTCAGAACGTTATTAATTACAATTAGGTACACATTACAGATGGAGTTTCATTTAAAACAAACAAATCTTTAATTTATATAAATGTTTTCATAGAATTAAAGAAGGTGGTGAAAGTAATTTTTATTAAAATATAATCGTTGGTTAAAAGTTAATTTCTTCTCACACGGAAACAGGTATTACACAACAAACGTTGATGTAAAAACTTAAGAAGAATATCTGTCGTATATCTTCGTATCTTCCATTTTGGTCACTTACTAAGCCCTCCTTATGTTAGATTGAAGATATTGAAATTAAATTTTATCTTCCTTTTCTTAAAGACTTCACAATGGGTAGTCGGTAGAAGTTTTCTTTGAATCTATGTAGAGGATGTTTAAAAGTAATTGAACAAGTGCCATTATGTCGCAATCATGAGAAAACTTCTCGGAATGTTATTGGACTATCAAAATGTCGTTTATGTTTCGCCAGTAGTAACAACAATAAAAATATTATATCTTCGTATATTATACTTTTATAACTTTTTTATATTTCACGATTGATGATAAATATGAATTCATTAAAATAATGAAAATATTTATAATTAAGAACCAATAAATGTTTCTTTCTCTTGGACCAATATCATTTTTACACTTACAATATTTAACTTAAAAGCTACAATTAAATTTTTTTCCATACTTATCCTCGCAACAGAAGAAAATATACAGTTGACATGGCATGATAATATTGATGCTAATGATAATACATATATGTAGGAGGGCGTTGTAAGAACAGGAGGGCCTTCATGGGAACTCATACTTTGAAAGGGATAAAGTACAGTCTATTCAATACGACACCAACTCAATCGAAACACTAGATATAACTATCACTTCGATACACAGCGATTCGTCACGAGCGCGGTGCGCGGGCGCCATCTCCGACCGACACTATCAAGATGGCCGCCCTCGCTACCATCGACAATGACGCTTCACTAGGCTAACCTCAGACAGCTAAAAGTCAACCTGACGTATGATTTTTGACGGATGCGCCGTCATATATGATAATATCTTTGATATAAATAACAATATTTATATAAAAGATACAATAACAGCAAAACAGTCTTACAATAGCCGGACAAATAGATAGAAATCATTCTTAGGAAATTAATAGTTTTCATTGATACACTACAAGGAATCCTGTAGATAAATACTAGTAAACCAATCATAATGAATCAACTCTTAAATAAAACCATATTTAAAGTATGACTTTTAAAAGTATACGCTTTTTTATAAAATAATTATTATTTTTATTTTAATCATAGATGTGAAACTTATTTCGCTATGTGGATCTAACTCTCGTTCCGTGTGATAAAGTAGAAAACTGTTTTAAAACAGGACTGGTGTTAGAGAGAGCTGTCAACGAAAACGTCATTAACGTCTACAAAGTTTAATCAGATCTGAGGGCTCGGCGGGATGTGAGCACTACTACTGAGTTGTTCAAAGAATACAATTATAACGATGAACTCGCAAGTTTGGTAATTCGTTCGTAAAACTACAGTTCCGACTTAAATCAATGATAGTCATACCACAATTTTATATTTGCTATTATAAATGTCAATGTATGTTCCGGCTCGGTAATATTGATAATAATAAATTAAAAAATTCATTATATCTTAACATATTCACAAGGAGGAAGTCCTTAAAGCCCCTATCCATTGTCTAAGATCACCTTCTTATATTGCATTATTTATATCAGGCGTCATTAATAATACAACTGTTTCAAGAAATATTTAAGAAGCTTTGATAAGAAAATTAATGTATATTGAATTTCAAAAAGCTTGATTGACGAAGTCATGAATTTATAAAAAGCGTCCCAACTGTAAAAAAAGGTTGTTGATAGCATACCGTAGCTACCTTTTTTTTTTTCGGGGAGAAATCCGCTTCCAGACTACCCACTGCCTTGGCTCGACTATTTCCAGACGTCCTTCTATTTAAATTTTTTCCATGTTATTTTTTGAGTTCTCTCTCTCTCTTTGTATATATATATTGTTACTAATAATAATTGTTTAAAATTATTTAATTCTCAAGCTTGTGACATTATATTAATTCAGTTATCATAAATTGGGCATTCTTATGAGAGAAATTAGCGTCTTCTGTATAAAATTGTAGCTTACCTTCACCTTAATATTTGTAATAAATATTTTATAGATATTAAAAATTCTTTAATAAAAAATATTTATGGCTACCATCAATGACTACCTTAGTTTATAATAATAATTTTAGTATAATCGAAATAAGTATTTACATGTAAAAAGCCCCAATCAATGTTAACAAGTAAATTTTCGAGTATCCGATTTCGTTATCCTAATATTAATAGGGTATAATGGAAAGTCATATATTTCTCCATTTGATTTAAATATAATAGCAGCCCGGATCCAGGCATCGTAGTAAATAATTTGAGGAATCACAACTTTATTTATGCGGGCTATAAATCGGGCTCGGCAGTATTTATAGCGACTTTTATATTACACTATTACTTATACTAAAACACGAGTTTTTATAAACTTTTTATTTCTATGAAGTATTTTTTAATTATTATCTTCATCAATCTATTTATATTATATTTTGTAAACAGAAAATATTTATAAGTCTAGTATATGAAAGAAAATGTGTAATAACCAAATACATTATGAATTAAAGTGATATATTAAAATTTCTTAATAATAAAATATGAAAAAATTCGAATTACAAAATTACAAAAAAAATATTTGAAACTATAAAATAAATATGTATATAAAACAAAGTGGTGAAAAACAACGTAGTACACACATTCTAAAATTAATTTTTTCTCAACAAATATCGGGAGAACAAACAGAACATTGTTCCTTTAACTTGGACCGTCAACTTAGATTGACGTAACACAGCAAACCATACATTGTTGGCCATACTAAAAAAGTAAATAAAAATTAATTCCGATCGCTTAAGGGCTACAAGCCCTGCTATATAATTCAATTTGTGACTCAAACATCTACCAATCGTATAAAAGGATCATTATAAGTTAAATAGCTAATAATTGGTTTTGAGAGGAATTTTAAATTTACTTAAATACATAGTTTTTAAAGATTTTATTTATTTTATTTATTTATTTATTTCTGGACTTCCGGTTACGGCTTTCACAAGAGTAAACGCGTTTGAGTGTGCTCCGCAATTAATATTCATAAAACTGTTAAAATACGCTATAAAAACTTAAATCAGTGCAAGTGGTCAAATAACAGAAGCCAACAAACGAAGACAACTTCACAAAAGGGTCGAAAACATCCACAAAAGTGCTAATATTAGTGTGATAACATAACCAACATATAATATTTCAAATCAAGGTGACATTCAACTGCCTTTGACTTGTTTCACTTGACAGTTGACATTCCGCAGTACCAACGTTGACAAGCGGAAGTTGCGTTTCGTTACACTCCTGGGTTACCAGGTAAAATTATAATTACTACTAAAAAAATAAAAAAAAAATAAAATAAAATATATATATATTGAAACAAAAAATAAATTAAAACAAAAGTAAATTGAAACAAAAAATAAATTGAAACAAAAAATAAATAGATACAAAAAAAAATGGAGAAACAAATGGAATTATTATTTTCGAAAATAAAACTAGAGATGGAGAAACAAACATCAACTCTAACCGAGTCTATTACGAAAGCAGTACTGAAAGAGATGGAAGAAAAACTGAAACCAATAACAGAAGAAAACATAATATTGAAAAGTGAAGTACAAACATTAAACGCAAAAATCAAACACCTAGAACAGAGTAAAAGGGAAAACAATTTGATATTTTATGGCTTAGAGGAGACAAAAGAAAACAAAAACATAGTAGAAACTATATCAAAAGTTTTAAAAGATGCAGGCATTGAAATTTGGAATCAAGACATAAATAAAGCATTTCGCATAGGTAAAGCCGGCACGAAACCACGTCCAATATTAGTTAACATGTTAAACACCTGGAAAAAAGAATACATACTACGTAACAGGAAATTACTGCCTAAAAAAATCTTTGTCTCACAAGACTTTGATAAGGAAGTATTAGAAAAGAGACGACAACTTGTACCCCAACTAAAGGAAGAAAGAAGCAAAGGTCATATTGCGTTCATAAAGTACGATAAACTAGTAATAAAACAAGACAATGTTGCCTCACGAGATAAAAGGAAGAGAGAAGAATCTACCTCACCAAACATAACAAGCGACACACAGAACACACAGCTCAAAATCAATAAAATAAATGCTTTTGACCGGATGTATAGGAACAGGTCGCACTCAACATCAGACCTTAATAAACAATAGCAACCAACTAACACCAGAAACCGGAAGATCGAAGAAGAAAATAAAAAATTATATCCATTAGAAAAAAACTATACAATAAAACGTACATATAAACATAAAAACTCAAAGAAAAACAAAAACACAAAGGAAAATTTTACAAATTGCACCCCAAGCCGGCTGGTCACCGTGGGGGAAGCTGACCAACACCCTCCAATAAATACTTTAACATCAACAAAACTAACATCTGAATGTAATACAAAATTAAATATCCTCAAACGAAATGGTCTTTACATTTGTACACTAAACACACGGACTTTGAGAACACCAGAAAGTTTGCATGAGCTAGAGCTAGCAATAAAAAACATCAAGTGGGACATTCTGGGCATAAGTGAGATGCGAAGATTAGGAGAAGAAATAGAAGAAAGAAGAGATTTTATTATGTTTCATAAAGGGGAAATAGCGGGACAAAGAGGAATAGGATTTTTGATAAAGATCAAACTTAAAAATCAAATTATAGGGTTTGAAGGAATATCAGACAGAATAGCTGTGCTACATATTAATTTGCCAAGACATAGAAAAATTTGGACAGTTGTTCAAGTCTATTCACCAACAGAACAAGCAAACAGAGAAGACATATTAAACTTTTACGAAAAATTGACAGAAGTTATTGAAAAATATTCAAAAAACAATATTGTGCTTATGGGTGACTTTAACGCTCAAGTTGGCGCACAACAGCCAGGAGAAGATCATATAATAGGAAAATACAGTACAGGAAAAAGAAGCAAAAACGGTGAAAAATTAGTTGAATTCTTACTTGAGCAAAACTTAACAATTCTCAATTCAAAATTTCGAAAAAAAGCTAAAAACAAGTGGACTTGGGTCTCTCCAGATGGCAAGACTAGAAACGAAATTGACTACATAATCACTAATAATCTACATGCCTTTACTGACACGGCAGTAGTACAAAAACTAAATTTCAATACCAACCATCGCATGGTACGAAGCTGTATAAATGGAAGTGGAATTAAAAAACCCAGACCAAAAGCAGTTCAAATGCACTACCTACAAAACGCGAGTAGAAACAGGAACTCAAAAGACACCATAGAAGACCTAATGGAAGTTCTAACCTCGGATATAAACCTAAACGAAAAATACGAACGAATAGAAACCAAACTTAAAGAGAAGGAAGAATTACAAACAAATAAACTGAAAGAATCCTTTCTTAGCGAAAAAACTATAAAGCTTATCGAAGAAAGAAGGAACCTAATTTATAAGAAGAATAACAAAGAAAACCAAAAAGAAATTTCAGACCTTAGTAAGCAGATTCGAGAAAATATGAGAAGGGACCGGCCGGATAAATAGACGAACCAAAACTATAGAAAGGCACATAGAGAAGACAGGAGGTACAAGAAAAGCACTTAAGGAACTTCGTGAAAAAGGAAAAGAATGGATAACAAAACTAAAAGGTAAAAAAAAAACTACCAACCACGTCCCGCAGCAAAATTCAACATATAGCAACAAACTATTATAGATCATTATATCAAAAACACAGCCCAGATCAAACAGAAATATGCTTGCCAAATGCGGAATATAAAACAGGAAATTACAGCATCCAAGACACAGAAGACATACCAGAAATAATGCAATCGGAAGTAGAAAAAGCTATAAAAAGTCAGAAGTTGGAAAAATCACCAGGACCCGATAGAATCACTAACGAACTAATTAGAGGTACTATTGAAGAAATAAGTCCAATTCTTACACATATGTTCAAAGAGATTGTACATACAAGCATAATTCCAAGCAAGTGGGCAGAATCACATATAATACTGTTACATAAGAAAGGATCAAAAGATGACATCGGAAACTACAGACCTATATCGCTCATTTCAAATGTATATAAGATCTTTGCTAAAATAATTCTAGACAGAATATCTCTCAGGCTCGATGAAAACCAACCAGTGGAACAAGCAGGGTTCAGAAAAAATTTCAGTACAATTGACCACATACATACCATCAAACAACTTATACAAAAGTACAATGAATATAACAAACCTATATACATAGCCTTCATTGATTATTCCAAAGCTTTCGACAGCCTCAAGCATGAATACGTTTGGAAAAGTCTAGAAGAGCAAGGGATACATAAAGCCTATATAAACATCATTAAAAACATTTATAAACAAAGTAAAGCGCGTATCCGACTAGAATCTATAGGAAGTGTCTTTAAAATGGAAAAGGGAGTCAGACAAGGTGACCCGCTGTCACCAAAGCTGTTTACCGCAGTACTTGAACAAATGTTCAGACAACTGGACTGGGAACATCTGGGTCTAAACATAAACGGAGTACGTTTGAATCATCTAAGATTTGCAGACGACCTTGTTATATTGGAAAGAAGACCCTAAGGTACTGGAGACCATGGTGCAAACCCTAGTAGATATAAGTAAGGAGGTAGGTCTTGATATCAACACGAGCAAAACCAAAATGATGACAAACTCGGTACCTACAGATATAACCATCAATGGACAAAATATTGAATATGTAGAGGAATACGTCTATCTTGGACAGATAATATCTCCAAAGGATCAAATGTCAAAGGAAATAGACAAAAGAATTGCGATTGGGTGGAAAAAATACTGGGCTCTGAAAGAAATCATGAAAAGCAAGGAACTGAGACTGGAGACCAAGAAAAAAGCTTTCGATGTCTGTATTCTACCTTGCATCACATATGGCTGTGAAACCTGGGCCCTTACAAAACACCACAGGGACAAACTGGAGAAATGTCAAAGAAGCATGGAAAGGAGTATGTTGGGCATAAAATTAAAAGATAAAGAAAGAAGTGCAAATATAAGGCAAAAAACCAAACTAACAGATATACTCTCACGAATTGACCTACTTAAATGGAGGTGGACTGGACATTTGCTTCGCTGCAAAACAGAAAAATGGAGCAAACAGGTAACAGTTTGGTACCCAAGAGATGGAGTTAGGAGCAGAGGTCGCAAGGTAAGAAGATGGGAAGATGAAATAAAATTGACCCTAGGACCCTTTTGGACCAGAGTAGCAACAGACAGGCTGCAATGGAAAGAGTTGGAGGAGGCCTTTGCCGTAAGGCACACCGAATTACGAGATATCATTTAATAAAATTTTTATCTACTTTAAATGTAATTTTTGTAAATTGTAAAAATTCGGAAATAAAGGGCTTTATTATTATTATTATTATTATTATTATTATTTATTTATTTCTATTATTAAGTAACAATGACTCATTTAAAAAATAATACATAAATTGTTAATAAAAATAATAATACATAAATTGTTAATAAAAAATAATAATACATAAATTCTTAAAATATAATAATTAATTAATTCATTTGTAAATCAGCTGATCGGCTGAGACCCACATACGCGAATCACCACTGTACCATCCCGTGAGATATGGCCCCGCAGCGATTCACGTATATACAGTCCAACCGATCAGCTATCATTCTTAAAATGCTATTAGTCGTTTTAGTTTTAAATTCTTACTATACCAAATAAAAAAAATATATTGTAAAATAATTTTCAAAATAGTTTTTTTAGTTTAATCCAATTCGTTTTGTGCTCTCGGAGTAATCGTAGACTTTCTTTATACAAATTAATAATCATTTTTGAGATTAAGATTAAAGGTTGCAATTTTCAGACAATGCAATAACTTGACTAAGCAATAGATTTCAAAGTAAGTAAAATACAATACCAAAGCTTTCAGCATTCAACTTTTAAAATTCAAAGAATATCGTTTTGTTTTCTTTTAGCAACCTGTAAAACTTGAGGTAAATGCTGGATAACATATAATGAGTTGAAAATGCAGTAGTATTAGAGTGTGAAAGTCTTATAAAACGCATTAAGTTAGAAACTGGCGTTAATGCAATGTTTGTAAGTCGAGGGCCGTTTTAGCTATTCTTATATCTGAATACTACCATCAACAGTTGTGACAAAATTCTTAAAGTAAAGCCGATTTTACGTCATGTGAAATATATCAAAGACATTAGAGAATATTAAGGAAAGGACTATGTTTTGTTAATTTTATAGTCTTGAAATTGAATTGAAGTTTATCCATATATTCTTGAAATTACTGTAATATGACTCTACAGGGCAATTTAAACTCCGTCTCTGCATTTATTGCTACTTCTGGTGTAACGAGCTCTGCAGTAAACTAAGTATCTATCATCAAACAATTCATGAATTAAAACACCAGCATCAATGTTATGTTGGCATCCATCAAGCTGGTAACATCGCATTCAGTGTATAATATTTAAGTGAAGATCATTTATTTTATACCTTAGTCCATTAACATTTTGATGTAAATATTCTAAAGGTTGTTAAAATGTTGGATAAGAATAGTTTGATTGTCTTAATTTTTATTTTTTATTTTTTTTTTAATATAGGATAGTAAAGGTGTTTAGTTATCTATAATAGTATGTAGCGTATTGCACACTGTACGACATAGTCACCATTAATTGGCTTATTTATCCATCTCTTCATGTTCAACTTTATGTATTTTTATTTATAAGTTTTGCGCAAATAAAATTTAGTCTTGTCAAACGTGTGTTTTTATTAATTCAGACTTATCCAAATTTGTATCACTTTCGCCTTTAATTTTCAAAGTGCGTTAAAAAAGTCTGAAGATTTTATTACCTCCCAATGAAATATTAAATCCTTTGTCGCCTTTAAAATCAAATAACTTTTTCTCTAAAACCAGTATTCATATACATCAAAACATATTTTAATACAAAATTTATTTTGAAATTATAAAGGATTTATACCATTTAAAATATTTGAAAACAATTTGCTAAGTAATAAATATAAAAAATATGATCAAGAAATAATTTTAATAGTGCTTGCTTTATACTAAAACATTATAAAATTTTGGTGTATTAAATTTCGCTTTTCTAATTTTAGAGGTTTTGTTCACTATCTCTAAAGCAGCAATCGTTCATAGTATTATATTATAAATATTTCGGATGCCACTGTATATTTATCTTCTACAATTTTCTATTATGATGCTAAAAAAATATTTCTGATATTGAATTATAGAAATATTGTAACTGAGACACTTAATCCTAAAAATTTACAATATTTTTGGAACACTTCAAATTTTCTTAGAAATACATTTCGTTTGAAAGAATTTCTTTCAATTTCGTATTTCCACTTTTCGCCCCAAAATTGCAAATGGGATGTGTTCGGTATGAAAATTTAAGAATGTCTAACGTTCTCCCTGCGGATATGGACCACGGGACGTGATGAATACGATGTTGTATTTAACCCCGTATCTAAAATAGCTAGAGAGAAAATACATTTAAAATATTATTTATTTTAATGTTATTTCGGTATTAAGGATTTTATAATTGTCTTTTAATATTCTTACTTTGAAAGAAGAAGAATATTATTTTGTACTATTCAGTTAAAGTTTGGACAATTTGGTGTAGGTTGAAGGGCAGATTTTTCTATTTGTACAATGATCACGTAACGAAAGTAAATAAATGTATAGTCATCTTGAAAACCTGTTTTTTAAAGTTGTTTAAATCATGTTGGATAATTATTGAGCTACAAATTTAATAACCATAATATATTGACTTTCTTTTGCATGCTAAATATTAATTTGTGACTATTTTGAAGGGCCATATCCAGGAAAAACGATTTCATACAAGCCTTTCGATATATGATATGTCGCAGAGAATATATTTTTGCGGTCGTATTTCTTATACTTCAGTGTTTATTCGTGATAACCAGTCAAAAAAATTTATTGCAATGACAACTATGATAGAATATGTATAAAAAACTGAAGAATAAAGTCTTCATAATATTATTTACAAAAGAATGACTTTCATCAATTTTTAACAAAATTATGACGAAACATTTATTGCAATATAAAATTGAAAAAGCGTTTTTTGTGGTTTGTATATTTTATTTTACTTCTTATATTTAAATTAGTGAAAAAATATATGATATCCTTGAATAAAACAGGGACATAAGTATAATTGTAAAATTTTCAATTTTTGTTCCAATATTTTTAAATCCAATCTCTGAAGAGTACTTAAATAGAAACAGACTAACTCGGTACTAGTCTTGATAGACTGGTGGGAAGAATCGGAGAACTGTACTTTTTACAGGTGGTAGAGCCTAGCTGTGGTGAGTTACTACAGCTCGAACATGGGCTGGCTCGACCGGGGAAGTACCACCCTCTCACAGAAGATCGGCGTGAAGTAGCCTTTAATGGCTGCGTTTCGTCTGATGAGTGAGAGAGCCGGTTGCGCTTTCCCTATTCCTACCCTTTCCTTTCTTTATTCCCACCCCTCCCTATCCCCAAAAAACAAGGTTGGCAACGCATCCGCAACAAAATGTTGCGGATGTCCATGGGCGACGGTAACCACCTTCCATCAAGTGGGCCGTCTGCTCGTTTGCCACTTTTCACATAAAAAAAAAACTCTAATTTCTTCTATTGCTAACTTCCAAGAACAAAAACGTCCCAGAGCACAAGTGAGAACAAGAAAACCATAAGAAACTAATATTTTCAGATTTTACTTCGTATTTTTATTTTTTGACTATAAACTACAAACTCCCGACGTTTCGGCTATTTCTCAGCAACCGTGATTACGGCAGACGAGATGTGAGTGAGTATCCTGCAGCTTTGTTTGATGTCTTTTTAAGGTGATTTTGTGACACATGTTGGTATGAAGTCATGATCCCGGCACCTGTTGAGGAAATTCAAGGATGGTAATAATCTAGCTTTCTTCGTCTTAAGGTACTTAAGGAAAAAACTTGTTGAGCTTATAAGAAATAATGGGTGGTTCTTTTTTATTTACCACTCCTTTATCTTACTATTGGTCTATCGCTGTAAGTCTATATAAGTTTCTTCTTGTATTTATGTTAGAGCATTCCTTATACATAGTTATCTAAATGTTTGGTTTTGAATAACTACATATATAACTATAAATTATTGAAAAATACATGCTTAGCAATTCTGGGAGCATAATTATCAATTCTTTCTTTCGCAAAATTATATGTCTGTCCGAGTACTATGTCTGGTTTGTAATTACTTGTAAGTAAAAATCACATACATTATATACCAACTGAATCTGACAAAAACAATTTAATTAAAATGCCCTATCTGATATCTTTAGTTAAGACCTTCATTTGAATTAACTTATGTAGAGGCTTTTCTTCCCACTTATTTGCTAAATATTTTTTTTATTAATCTTTGTAAATAAAATATCAAGTTTTAGTTGCATTATTGTTACTAGTATTTTAATAATATTATTTATAATTAAAATATATTATTGAGCATTTTAGTATATTTTTATGCTGGAAAGATAAGTTATTTTTATTTTTCAAATAATCATAGTAATTTACACATCCTTATTCAATTTTTCATGAAAGACCACAAACAAATTAAGTCTCCAATATATACAATATTGTGCAGGTGAGCTTCCGTATATTTACCCTTTAAGGTAATTTTTTACGAACATCTATCTTGCCTAAAAATCATTTGGTAGGGAAACCCTTTAAGGTCAGATGTAAGACCCAACTCAAGACCCAGACTTTTTACTGACAATAGCTAATAATATCGATATTGTAAAATATTTTTTTTTCTGAATTATGCCGACGTTTTAATCGAAAAACTTATCAGATATTGCATGAAAAAGGACTTAATCAAACTTTCATTTAATAATACTCCTTTAATGTCATCTTTCTTGAATTCAAAGTCAAATATTGAAGACAACAAACAAATGTCTATGTTTCTTAGAACTATATGTTTACTGAATGTTATGGAAGTAGAATTTCATTTATGTACAAAGCTCAGGTGAATTTTGATCCTGTTGGTTTGACCGTTTATTGAACGTGATATACCTGCATGGATATAGCTCTGGCCTTTAGCAAAGCCTTGCTATTAATCAAGCGCAAGCCTCTCACAATACACAATAAGATGTTAATATAGATTGTATTGCTATCGAAATTAAACCCTAAATAAGATATTGTTCATATACATATAAGCATAAATTAAATTTGAAACTAATCCTACGTTTCAAAATTTAGTCCATATGCAGTAGAACAAAAATAATGAAAATGAAAAGTATAGCATAAAATATACAGTAAAATACAGTTCACAACAAAACTTTTAAGTAAAATTTTTTTAGCTAAAAAAAATATACTTTATCCATAAATCCTGCTATTTAATTATATATTGAAAACTTCATACAAAACATTAAGCTAAAGTTGTTTCCTGTAAATTTAGAAGAAGTAAGAAGGATTCGGAATATGAGGTTTAAACATTTTAACAATTTACAAAATTTTTATAAGCACTGAACAGAAACAGTGGCTTAATTTTTATAAATAAAAAACTATTTTTAAAATAAAAAGGATTAAGTGCTTAAATTTATTATTTTTCTTTTATCCTATATTTCAAAAGCAATCACGTCCACTCACTTTTTTGTGCATGAAATTAAAACGCATGAAATATTTTCATGAACATGCTATGAAAAACCATTATGACATAAGAAGGAGATATTGTTTATGTCAATGATTTTTTAATTTAATGGACCCATTGAGTTATGTTTTTTTGTATGTAACTATCCACAACTAATTAATGTTCAGATTGTGCACATTTTATGATATACAATATACATACATATACAATTTGTTAATAACAGTTAAATGGCATACTTACAATATTTTTTATGGTATAATACTGTTAATAAAATTAAATGACAAATTTGAATATTATATGCATAAAATTTAAAATTTTAAGCTGATTTGTTTAAATTTTAAGATAAAATTTTAAGCCTTTGTATGCAACATTAATTAAATATGTATATGTACATAAAAGAACTCATAGTGCTATAACTACATAATTTGTTGCAATAATGCGAAATACTTGATTTGGTTTTCTATCATAATCCGTAGCAAGCCTTCGAACAGTTATATAAACTGGATAGCTTATTATCCAGATCGAATAATGAAAAGCCATTGAAGATTCATGGGTCGTAGCAGATGGATTTTCTGAGCGGCGTTAAGACACTTTAAACACGACGTTAAAAATTAAATCAGTTTCTACTGCCTAACTTGAGTAGGATACATAGATGTTCCCACCATAGATGGTCGACCGTCGATGCCCTCAAACGCCTGAGGGCGGTGACGGAAGAGGCGGAACGCAGAGGAGAAGTAGTGGTTGCGGTGTTGTTGGATATCGCAAACGCCTTTACAGCCTTTATAGGTGGCACTCGAGTATTTCGGAGTGCTCCTGTATCTGAGGAGGCTAATAGGCATCTACCTCTGCCAGAAGAGGGTGGCAGTCGAGAACCAGAGGGGGCCCATAGAGTGGTGGACGGTCAACAACGGCGTGTAACAGGGATCGATCATAGGACCGGGTCTGTGGAACATCATGATCACCGATGTTCACGGTTGATGCTTCGGATCAGAATCGAAAAGACAGAAGCCCTCCTCTTCTGCGGGACTGTGCCTGGTGCGTCCCTCCTCATAGGAGGTGGGAGGGTCAGGGTGAGTCCTACCATGAAATATCTGGAGCTCACCCTTAACGGAGGGTCGATTTTCGTGCCCCATTTCAGGGAGTTGAGGTCATGAGGACGGCAGGTGCGCTAGGAAAATTCCTCCCAAACTTTGAGGACTCAGCGCAGCTTGCAGGCGGCTATACTTTGGGGTATGTTGGAGTATAGCTACGTACGGTGCTCCCATTTTGCTAATAGCCCAATGAGATGTGGGACCAAAGCCCTACTGCGGTCTGCGCAAAGATCTCCTGCGGTGAGAGTGATTCCGTCCATATTTATTAATTTATCTCGGATTTAGATGAGATGGTGTGCCTAAATTTGTTTGAAATAAAAAATAACTTTGATAGTTGGTTTACATATGGGTTTTAACACTTTCTTTCAAATAAATAATTTTATTTCATTCAGTATATTCGTAAAATCTGTGTTACTAAATATTTTTCAGCCTTAAAAATACATATCCCCATATGTGTTTTTTCCAGAGTTGTGTTAAATTTTTTATGAATTGAAATAAAAATTCAATTATCATTTTGTTTTCTTTGTTGGTTATGAATTAAAAATACATTTGATATCATTTAACATATCTTTATTGATTTTATATTATTATTTTCAGTTTCTACAACTTAAGCATTTTTTTATAAAATATTAAATTAATTCTGTATATTTATTTCAGTATTATATAAAAATTTTATATATAAAATTAGAAAGCAACAAAATCGTACACAATTAGTCGAATTGTATCGATAATATGATTTTCATGAATATTAAATGAATGATACAGCATGTTTTACGGGAATCCACTTTTAATTCCTAAATAGTTCTCCTTCGAAAATTATTTACTGCCAGATTCATAGAAAACTAGTTTTATGGGACTCTTTAAAAATATTCAATTATAATATAAGACTTAAAAATTTTAAATCGACTTAAAAGGTTTTTAACTTATAAATTGCAAAAGTAAGTGAAGTAAATCTATTCAAACGTCGCATTAACTGGCTTATTTCAAAGAATCAAACAAGTCTTAATGGATAGGGCAATGTAATTTCAAAATTCCAAGATTATTTTTAATGTTCATGAAAAATATTAAATAGTCACTAGAAATTACAAAACTAAGACTATCAAAGCATCTACCTACAAGCTCTTTAACTAATGGGTGCAGTAGTTGTGGAGGAAAATTTTATTTTCCAGGTTTTTTAAAGGTAGTTTAAAAGATACAATGGATGTTTATATATATATTTATTTTTCTCCTGGATAGCAGTTTAATTTTTTAAATTAATTCGCAAATACATATATCACTATGTACGTGGTTACTTCAGGATAAATAAATTATATTTCGTAGTTTGTTTAGTAATTGTATCATTTAATATCATTCTAGAAACTAATTCTAAAATCCATTCAGATAATTTTTGGTAAACTATTTTTATTGATAGAAGACGGATTGATTACAAAAATCTATTTGATGAAAACAAGCGAATAAATTAATGTAATAAGTATAATTTACACTATGACTTGAAACGAGTAGTAAATAGCGAAACCTAACTTCGGGAATCTCTTACGTAAATTGGATCTTTAAATAGATATCACTGATTGAATTAGCCGCTTCATCGGCACGCTTCCGGCCCTATCGGGCGGTAACCGTATTCGATACGTTTGTAATGAATACTTATGAAGAAATTTTGAATGAGCATTTATTTCCTTACAAAATAAGAGATTAAGTAGAAATAAGATTTTAAAAAATGTTATTAAGTAAAAAATATATATATATCTAATAATAAAGATATCATCCGGCACGCAACAGAAAACAATAAACCATCGAATGAGTTTTTGTCAAAATGACCTATAAATGCATAACAGCGTAGTTATGAAAAATAATGATTTACTCTTTGATTTCCGATTACCTGAAACCCCTTGTTCGCATCAAATTAAGTTTATGTTTTGATTTCTTATTAAAATAATTAAGTTAATAATATTTTAGTTTAAATTTAATTCATATACTGTAGGAATATGAGAGGATAGGAGAGGTCGAACCACATATAAACAGTTGTCAGGGCTCTGTTTTCAATCGTAAGGGTGTTGGTGTCATAGATTAATCAATCGTTTCAAATTGTGTTTAAATCTTCCTTGTGTATGATATTCATATTTGTTTTCACTGTAAGTTTATACCAAGATAGTAGAAGATCGAAATTTTAAGTTGTAGGTTTGTGAAAATTTTAATAAAGTAATAGTGAAATTGCGTCGACTATTATATTGAAACATGTCAATTTTGACCTTGTTTCTAGGAATACATTTATGTCATTATTGGAGAAAATATGTCGCTTTAATAGGGTAGAGGTTATAGTCTTATACTTTTATTATTATAGCAGTATTTTTTCTTTAAATTTACTTAGATTTTAATGAAATCACGATTTTTTATAAAATTCTCTAATTGATCTATTTATATCAATTATACTCCATAGATTTGGGGTCAAACTGATTAAATTTTTTAACGGAAAGAGGAGCTCTTATTATGCCACAAGTGATATTTTTGGATCATTACTGCTCGCAGACTAGTTTAAAATTTGGTTTATTTTTAAACATGTTAAAGATAAACCTTACTGTGAAAAATCTTACTCTACAAAAAGAGGTAGCATCAAATTTTAAAACAGTTGTGTTCTACAACTTTAACATTTTGCCATACTTAAAAGCACATAATGAATTCCAAAAGTTTGTATTAATAATAATAATGAGAGTATGTATAATATGTACATATTTAACTATACGTTAAAGTAGAAATGTGGCCCAATGTGCCTTAACCGTTCGAGCCTTGTATGAAATAATGATACAAAATAAAACAAACGTATTTCCACAATTCTCTCTCCTTTCAAATACTGGCATTCCAGGACACGAAAAAGTTGAAGGATAGGAATACAATAACAGAAGTAAAGCTAAAGACTTTAAACACTTTTTGGAATATCTAGATTTATAAAAAGCATATCTTGTAACTATTTAAAAAACATTACAATGAAATGTTATTAATTTAAGGAAGATAGTACAAAAATATTCAGAATAATCTTATTTTCTTCATGGTTAAGACATAACATATGATTTAACATCTAGACACAGTCCCTTAAAAATCATTAACTACTCGATTTAAGTTTATTTTTCACTGTACACGTAATGTGTTTGAGCTACAGTTAATGATATTTTGGTGTAATGCGTTCGAAATAAATATTTTTTTATGAATACGCAGACTATTATTTACAGAATGTAAGGTACAGAATATTTAACAGTAATCTAACTTCACCAGCTTCAAGAGACTTTTAAATACATTTATTTTGTAAGTTAAGGAGAAAAATTGATAAGATGTGTAACGAAATTTCTTTTCCATACATATGGAACGAAAAATTTTGAATAAGATTTTTAAACACCGATTTCATTCAAGACATGGTAACCGCGATATTATATTTCGTATTCTAGACATCGTAGCGTCATAATTCAAGTTTAAGAGGGACGAATAAAGTGTGGGGAGTGAATAATTTTTGAAGGGACTTCGTTGACGTTATATTGTGGAGTAAATAAAGCTTGTCTTAAATCGAGTGTGAATACCAATCGTCATTCATACGAGTAGTCCATTTATAAATCCCAACCTCTGCAATAAAAAGTAAAATACTTTTTACCCTGTTTTTCTATTATTATCGTAAAAATGACTTTGAAATTTTTTTAAAGTTTTTTCAACGATGTTATTTGATGGCTGTGATAACATTAATAATACTCAAAAACAGTCTTATTTTTTGGTAAAATTGTTTCCAAAAAAATAAACTTTTATTAGACTTTTTATAAACATTCTTCTTTTTGCTATACTCTATATAAATGTTTCAATTTCTAGAAATGATTTCCCATTATTTTGTAATTACTAATTAATTCTAAAATAAACAATAATATTGACTTGTTAATTGATAATGTCCCAATAGTCCAGTCATTTAAGCTTAAATTAGGTAAGAATCTCGGAATGCGAGATACCCACCTGTAAGTCTGTAAATAGTTGTATATTGACACCCTAAAAGTTGTCTCAAAACCTACATATGGTAGGGTGTAAGCAACTATTAAATTTCAAGTTCAAAGGTCGCAAAAATCGGTTTTTTGCGCTTTTTTTGGAAATATCTCATTTCCTATGGGTTTTTTTGCTATTTGTATTTATTATCAATATTGTAGAATACTAAATTATCTACAAATTTCGTTTCAAAAATTTTTTTATACGGTGTACCGTTTTCGAGATAGAGGGCGGGGAGCGCGCGGTCACCGCATCACTTCAAGTCAACCGGTGCCTCCGGTCGAAAACGCGCCATTACAGTTGATGAACTATCAATAAATCAATGATTATAAATATTTGTCAATTTTTATTAACTATTATATTTTATCATTTTTTTCCTAACTTATCCACTTTTTATTCAGTATTAATTTATTTAACAACACTTACCTGTCCATGTAATTGCAGAATTCTCTAATAATAAATAATAATTGCTGCTGCAGCTTCTACAATTCTTAGCCTTTCTGCTTCAGGATCTATTTTTTTACTTTCGTACCAAGCTTTTGATAGAATATTAGCTTGTGCATCACGGAAAGAAATGATCGTGAAAGCTCCAACTTTCTTCGTAATTATGATATCGGTTAAGTACTTCTGTTGTAGTCTTGTAATGATAGTTTTATCATCTGGCACATACCCTGTCAAGACATCTTTAAGCTCTTTTAGTGTGAATTGAGAATCATTATTATTTTCGATGTAATTGAAAATCTCTAACATAGCTTCTGTAACTTGATAATCTTGACGAGGTTTCTCAAGAGGCGATGATGATGATGATTTATTTGAAAAGTTTGTAAAACAAGCAGCATGGTACTTCGCTTCAGCAGCGATCAAATCAAACTGTAAAATTATACGACTTTTCACCAATTCTCCAAAATCATCCCCACGTTCTTCTGCTTTTTTGAAAATTGACAAATATTTATAATCATTGATTTATTGATAGTTCATCAACTATATATGGCGCGTTTTCGACCGGAGGTACCGGTTGACCTGAAGTGATGCGGTGACCGCGCGCTCTCCGCCCTCTATCTCGAAAACGGTACACCGTATAAAAAATTTTTTGAAACAAAATTTGTAGAGAATTTAGTATTCTACAATATTGATAATAAATACGAATAGCAAAAAACCCATAGGAAATGAGATATTTTCAAAAAAAGCGCAAAAAACCGATTTTTGTGACCTTTGAACTTGAAATTTAATAGTTGCTTACACCCTACCATATGTAGGTTTTGAGACAACTTTTAGGGTGTCAATATACAACTATTTACAGACTTACAGCTGGGTATCTCGCATTCCGAGGTGAACTTACTATAATGACTGGACTACAAAGGCTCATTTAGTTTTAATCATCCTAATATAATACGTCATTGACAGACATAGACATATTTTAACTGTATGATTCAACGGATAGAAAATTGAACTCTATAGAAAGCTGAGTTTTAACCACATTTTCATTGAAGTAAATTATTAATTACATAGATAAAAATTAGATAATCATATTATGCAATATATTTGTTGTTAACTTTTGAGATCATATAAAGAAAGTGGTATAATACTAAAACTTTAATTTTAAATAAGAACTAAGCATGCATTCAAAGTGGACTTAATAGGACAGAATTTAACTATAACTAAATTTTGAGGAATTCCGACAGAGAAAGTTACTTGAAACAATTATGGAAAGTAACTTATAAATTTCGTATTTTTTGATAAGTTCATCAGTTTCTCGCAACGTTTTAAAGTTTTTAAAATACTTTTTTAGAGGACATTGTTGTGTACTATGTATTTATAAAAAGATAAGCTCTTGAACAACAACCCTAAGTTATTTGGTTTAAAAAAATCTTTAGAAGAATATGAAGTTTTTTATTGTACACAAAATAAATATCGTGTTACTTATCAGTGATTGAACATTAAAATAAATAACTTTACTGACTATGAAATGAGCAGAGAGCTACGAAATGTTATTTGTTACTATAATAATTATTTATAGTTAATAATTTTATTTAATTATATTAAATGTTTAAATAGAATTATAAAATTCAATCAAACATTTAAAATTTATAAATTGATTTTAACAGGTTTTAAAACCTTAAACTTGACATTATTTCACTCAAAATGTGTAAAAAGGTTTTTTTCACATAGTTTTATGTTGTTTCCATAGTACAGGACATAACGAAAAAACTGTGCAAGTTTTCGTACGCATTAATGCCAGAAATTAAAGAGATAACATATCATTTTTTTATATACCCAGTAGTTTATACGTATAAAAAAGATGAAACTAATATTTTGCGGATATACTATGCGACTTTATTTTCTTTAATAATACATAAAGTGTATACATAAAGTGTAGTATGTAGTTTTTATAAAAAATAAAATAGCGTAGTATATCCGCAAAATATTAGTTTAATTTAAATTACTCGCGAAAATCTCAGATCTCATTATGCATTAAAAAAGAATTGAAAAAGGTGTAATTACTACAGTTATGTACCAATTGTTCCTACCCATCTCTGTACACATAAGCATACAATGTATGGTGTTATTGTATCTTGCTACATACCATATTGATTATTAAAAGGATCATCATAAAAATATCCTTTGAATTGTCATCATATTCGATTAATTAATTATGGAACCTAAAAATCACCACCATAGATTTTTAGAAACTTAAAATATTCAGACGAAATCTCTCAGCATTCCATGAATTCAGCATGCTGGTGCCGGATCCATTACGTTGCAGGGTGAGGAGCTTGAACAGCGTATGGGATTGGCAACCCAGGTGTAGGTTTAAGGGGTTCCTATCTAACGCGCGTTAAACACTTACTTCTACCGTCCAAGTTCCTCTTTTCAGTCTCTACGTAACCAAATTTGAAACAAACTTATTCTTAGTGAGTTCGTAATACTTGTTGACCTTGATGATATGGTCTTTGGAGATGTTGGTTTCCCAGGGAACCGTGACCTCTATTAGTATAAGGCGCTTTAAATTTCACTATTATATAGATATATGTGGCTTATTGTGGTTAAGTTGCGTATATATAATGTAATTAAATAATGAATTTATTTGTCTATTAAAGACTGTATGCATAACTATGAAAAAAAACTATTTAATTATATTGAAGTTGGCAAAAAAAATGCACATACATCTATATATATGTGTATTCTTAAACAGGTGTTTTTTAAAATGATGTTTATTTTAAAATAAAACATAGAAATATGTCAGTTTATATAAGATAATTTATTTTAAAATTATACGCGAGGAATATTTAAAATAAAAATAGTTACGTTCGAAACAGTGTTTATCTTTGTTTTCTGCTAACACTGGTTTGAAAATAACTTAAATGTTTACATAAAAATGCAAATTATACAGCGACTGTTTCATTTATTTTAGAAATTCACAAAAAGTTATATTGGATTTTATCCATTAATGGCATATGAAGAGCGAATTTCAAAAACTCTCTAAAATTAATAAAACTTAAGATATACATTTCTTTACAAATATTTCCAAGGGAACTTATTGATGAAAAAATAAAAAAAATGTTTTAATTTTTACTTTACCAATAATACCAAATTACAAAGAAAAAAATTTGAACTACAAGCACAGTGATAAGATATGATAATACTTATGGATTTTAAGAATAAGGGCAAACATCTAAATTTAAATTTACAATATTGTCCATAAATTCATGATTATATAGTTATAAGTTATTAAAGAAAATAAAATAAAAAAGAAAATCACGATACTCTGTTTCTGAGGAATAACATCATCCTTCATAAAACTTAACAAAAATTATTTTGACATAGACTTTGTACATATACGTATTTTCTGATTTTCTTTTACCACATAGCTTAATAAGTAGTACTACATCAATAATTAACACTTTTTGCTTTGGTATCGTCATAGTCTTTTAATATTTTACAGGTGGTACATTCGGTTTTTTCTTGAAACTAAAAATATCAAATTTTGAAAAAAATATATCAAATTTTGATAAAAAAATATAAATTTTTGATATTTTTATCAGCATGTAATATTTTTATTTATTTATGAATAATTTGTATCTTTGAAATCTATTTTATTTACATAGTTCAGAGTGTTATAATTGTTTATTTCCTTCACAGGTCCCACATGTAATTTCTACCACAAACCGAATGATGCCAAACGCAGTGATGATAATTATGAAAAGGAAATTTCCAAGACCAATAGTGAAAATAAATCTGGTTTCACTCTATATTATTTAATATTCAAAGTATAATGAAATAAGCGTCACTAAAATTATATTAAATACAACAAAACTAACTTATACAGTAGACGTTTCATAACTAGATTGTGTTTCACGCTCGAAGCTGTGTCTAAAATTATATGTTAGTTATAATATATTAGCTAAAACATTTGTGTTTAAGCTTCATTAACAGGAAACATATCACAAAACATCGAAATAAACTCTAAGACATTTCTATATTTAACGATATTCTCCTGAGTAAAGTGTAATAAAGTTTTCGATGGCTACCAATACCTCAGGTTGTCATATTGACAGACAAAAGCCTTCGATTTCCTATTCTGAAAAGTGATGCTCAACTTTGAAACTACAACTTTTCACTTTAATACACTTCGTATGTATCACTTTTGAGTGGGAATTTTGCTGTCGAATATTATATACTAATTATACCGGAGTATAATACTAAACTCCTTTCTATAATTATAATTTTAAAATGAATATTTTTTATAAATCTACCTATATAATTTATTTAAACATTCTTTTTATATGTAATATAGAATTATAATAACTGTATCTTAGTTAACACTCAGTTATAAAACGTCCAGTTTTAGGCTCACACCGTAAATAACAAACATCGGTTTATTCCAAGAAATGCTATTTACAATTAAATTTTAATACGTTGTACGTTAATGGTTTTGTTATGAAAAATATCGCATAAAATATAAATAATTTTTTTATATAATCTGTACAAATTGTTAGCTACATTAAAATATCAAGTTATCGGTAAGTCTAAGTACACAAAAAGCTTTTATGCTGACAATTCTGAACAATTTACGTAATATCGGTAACTTTGGACATCATGACTAGGTATCTAAATATGTAGAGGTGTTGCAACCTTCATCTTGTGAGATATCTGAAATAGTGAAATCAAAATATGAAACAAATATTCAAGGATTTAGTATCAAAATAAATTTTTAATAAAATGTGTTTTTCTAAACTATACCTTACTTTTTTGTTTCTTTTTACCTTAAAAACATAATTGAGGCAAACATAGCAGGACTATTGATACAGCAGCGTGATGACTTGCACCTAAAACAAAAATAAACAGATATGAATGACGTTTATATAATATGAGCATAATTCATAACATACAAAATGTGTCTCTTATATTTAGTGTTTATTTCATTGTAAAGTATTAACCACGTCTTAGGTTTTTATACAATAATTATAAACATCACTTCATAAAAATGTAAAAATCACTCTAATAGACATTAAGCTCTTCAACTTAATCTCATTAAAACAACCTCTACCAAAGTTACCATTGGTTACACAGTATAATTTGATCTTGTCTTTAGTTAAATAACTGCACTAATTGCTAAAATAAAATCAAAACCATCAACTAAAGGTTTTTTTCTGCAAACAGGGGTAGGTGTTGAGTTTAAACATTAAAATTTGTAAAGAGTTCAGGGTAACTCATTTTAAACTCCATTCTTATCCATTACTAATGATAAATTTCATGAATAAATTACATAGATCCAATTCATTAGTTGCCGAACTTTCAACGCTTATAAGACTATTATGATATACTCGTAGAAGTAACAATTAATGATGGAGCTTATTAATGTTGAATATTATTTCAAATCTTATTATTAACTACCGTTTGATCCCACCGCTGCTGCAAGCTGCATATCGGCAGCAGTTGGCATCTCCGGGGTAGTGCTTATAGGTCCTAGTAAAATGAGATAAAATGTTAATTATTTTTAAGAATTATATCATATTCAATGACTTATATAAATAAATGAAATGTGAAAATAATTTATAAATATATTTGAGACAGTTCATAAAACAATATCATATCTTATACCGTTACAATATATACTTGTAATTTGTTTATTTCTTTGTACACAAAAAATATACTTGAATAAATCTTAATAATACCTTTTTGAAGTACTTATAACATGCGTGGAAGCAATTTATCTTCTATTTATTGAATGAAATTTTTTATCTTCATTTTTTATACTATAGGGAATCCTAGAAGAGATTCAACGCGATTGTATACTAAGGAATATTATATCTACTTTTCTATTAGGCATGTTATTATAAAAAACAATGGAATTAACGAAGTATAAAATTATTCAAGAGGTTCACTGCAGGAAATGTTTCATCTCATCCCCAGTTTAGATACCTGTGCACACAAACTTTCCGATGATAAAAAGCTTAAATGGCCCGCCCGCAAATTATACCACAAATTTGTTATTACTGTGCCTACCTTTAAAATATATTACCATTTCCTTATTCTTTTCAGACCTACAGCCGCTTTAACGACATTCGTGGATTTATGCAACGGTTAAATTGCTTGTCTTAAATAAATAAATAGAATTCTGTTTATATCCCCGCCACTTTATGCCACTGGTATCCGTGTTATAATTTCTGGTTAAATAAAAAAACAAGCAAACGACGTTTAACTGTTAATAGTTAGGATAACAGCTAGAATGATGCTTGCCATATCCATATTTTTATATAAAATTTATTGACATTTACCAGCAAAATAATTGCCTGAGTTATTATTAAACAGGTGTCTAGATTTTTAGTTTTAAATAGGTGTTGCGTCTTTGCTTAAGTGTAAAAAGGAACATATTATATGTATATGACAGTATTACAGTATACTTATGGTTTAATTTAAGGAATTATAGTGGTGATATTATTTAATGACAATTAACTTACCTGGATAATATATAGCTTCTTTTCGTACTGCATAATTTGCAAGGGGTATTCGTAAAGTGCATATAAACTCAGCCGGTGATGGTAGATCAGCGTCCTGGAGCGTAACAAAAGCGACGGAAGAATAACGTCCGTTTATGAGTTTCAGACTATGAGAAACACCATCCAATCGCCTATGAAGAGATATTAATATTAAAATATATAAGAATGAAAAATTCATGTTTTGAATCGTTTATTATGATTTGAAATTTGATTCAGCTAGAACCTTCATGGAACAGAATGAGTTCTGTGGTCTTCTGGGAGTATTTTTCTTAAATTACAAGTACCTAAACTCTTGTAAACGTCTTTTTAATATTAAAGACGAAATCGTTTTCTTTTATTTCCTTTAAAAACAAAACAGATGAAATCATTATTTTAATTTTATTTGGATTCTATGATATTTTCATCGTCCCATGAAAATAATAGTTTCTTCTTAGATAAATTTTTATCTTAATGCATTGGTGGAAGATATATGAAACCGTATTATTAAAATATAAGAAAGTTGGCAGGTAGCACCAGGTGGTGTAAGCGACCGGATTTAATCTCTACTTTAAGAAGGTTGCCAAGTCCATTCAAAATTTTATTGTAAATCACACCTTGCAGAATACAGGCTCGAACAAAATAAAAGAAAGTCTAAAAACAAACCATGTTTTAAAAATTCTTCGTTCAAATCTTTGGTATCGTTATGAAAATTAGTGTAAAATTTAATTTTCTTAACAGTGGGTTGGTTCTAAAAGGTTTTTGAAGGAAATAAAAAAATATATATACATATATATTCTTGAAGTTTTAAGAAGAATACAGGAAACGTATTTCAATTTAATAATGTTATAGCTTATCTTTGAACACTGAATAAAAGATCTGACTATCTTGTACATTTGATTTAGAAATTTCATTAAAATGTTGTTTAAAAGTTGTATTGCTATTTTATTTAGGAATTGTACGTAAATACTTTATCAAGTCTGTTTTTTCGATGATTTTACGTTTAAAAAGCGTTATAAGTTATATGTTATAAGAACATTTCGCAAAAATACAAGCGAATTTCCTTATTTGAACGCAAATTACATTTGCAAATCTTTCGGCGTCGAGATTCACTTTTTTTGCCATTGGCTTTGGCTTCAGATATAATATTATATTCGTACAATACTAACTATTATACGGATGCACTGCAATGCGGCTGCTATCTACAGTAGACTTCATACATCAGGCAATAACCACTTTGGTATGCACTTGGCTCGCTATGGCTACCCTTAGCCTGTTTCTTAGATTAATCAAGCTAATGAATTGAGAACAGAAAAAGAATTGATTACTTCTCTACATTAAAATGTATAGTGAGGTGAGGTGAGGTTTACAGATTTTTAATTTTTTAGAAAAAAATAAATATTTCTTCGTGATTTTAATATACATTTGTGTATAATTAAAAAAATTTAGCTTTAATAGTTTTATTTTTTTTTTTGGTTTGATTGTAGTATACCACTTGTATATATATTTTTAACAAGACTACTAAGTATAAGCAGAACTTTGCTGTTTTTAGTATTTTTTGGAATAATTTTTATAAAACAAATTTACTACATTTGAAAATAAATTATTACATATTCATGACATTTGACGATAGCAAATAGTAACATTAATATAAATGGATTAAGAGCACGTTCAATAGTGAAATTTATGTTGTGGTACCATTTGTATCACTTTAACAACCATCATTTATTATAAAACTCGAATGTTATACTATTTTACAAACAATATTCATATTATAAATTGGCTATCAAGAGAAAACAAAATAGTCTACCTACGCGTTCATTTTATTTTAAAATTTAAATTACAAATTCGAGTATCTTTTAAAACACAAACACAGAAAAATTCACGCTCTCCTGCTTACCCGTGTTAGGATATTGTTCTATAATTATGTTTATTAAATATACTATTTGTATTTAAATATATATCTTATCATTTACACTTTATCCCTTTCACCGCCAAGGTTGGATTAATACGACAATTATTTTGGTGTCCATTTCGCCAACGTCGTATATAGACGACCATCTTGTTTAATCTTCATTTTTATTTAATTTAGCTTTACTCTACGAAAAATGTTTTTGTATTATGTTAATAGTTAATTATATAATAACTTCTAATGCAGTTCACTATAATCTAAAAACTATGTCGAAAGTTCGATGAATTACACTCTTTATTTTTAGAAATTTGCTTTGACCTACAACGCCAACGACGGAAAAATCCGACTCTAGGGATGGGACCTATGTATGCTTAAAAATACAACGATAAATTAAAAATAAATTATCGTGCATTAAACTGACTAGTTAGTTCTAAAATTATAGATATAGTAATTTGAAAATCATTATGTCAAAGGACTAATCAGTTATACCACGACCGCACTCATCACGATAACATTCATCATCGGTTTAGCACGCAAATCTTCGGGTTATCGCGATGATGATGTTTGGTACTAACAATCCTAGGTATTAAAATTTTATTTTCATTAAGTAACACGAAATGTCGATATTCAAAAAGTGCATGGAGGACATCCCTATTTTTTGTAGGTATTTATTTATAATTCATGTACCTGGCATCCTTAGCTGTATAACTGATACGAAGTCCGGCATTTAAAGGGTTAATTACACAAAAGTGTTGCGTCATCAATAATATGTCAAACGAATGTTTAATATACTAATTTATTGTTATTACTCTAAACTACCTCCCTGCCAATTTTCAGCTAAATCGGTTCAGCCGTTCTTGAGTTATAAGTGGAGTTTTTTACTCCCCATTTTCCCCAAACAAGGGCGGCAACACATCTGCATATCTACTTTGCAGATGTCAATGGGCGACGGTCACTACCTACCATCAAGTAGGCCGTCTGCTCGGTTGCCCCCTTTTCCCATTAAAATATAATATATATATATATATATATATATATATATATATATATATATATATATATATATATATATATATATATATATATATATATATATAGATTATCATTACAAAATAATTAAGCTTTATCAAATTTGAAAGATACAAGTCGTTGATTGAAATTTGTGAAATACTATTAAAAATATGTTGCATTATATTAATTAATTCCAAATTTTATTTCTAAAACCTTTATTGAAATTTTAAGTATACCACAGGGTTTGCATGTCATTATACTTCTTGGAATCTTTGTGAATGACTTAGTTGTCTAACCTTCAAATATATAAAAGAAGTTATAATAGAAATCATTAATTCCTTTTGCAATAAAATTTTGAACGCCATCCTGTTCGATATATATATATTTTAATTTTATAGAAAAATATATCAGACACTAAAATTGAACATATGGCCTATATGTAAGCGTCGTGTTCTTTATAAATAACAAAATAAAATTAATGTTAAATATTCAATAAACACAGTATTTTTCCAGTTTCCTAAAACATTGCTAGACTAGTGGATAAAGTACATATATTATTTAAATTTCTCGTTCCCGAAAATACCAAATACTTAAACTATTATAATATTTCAGAATCTATATTATCTTGTGGCAACCGAAATATCAGAATAAACATTCATTAAAATGTAGATAATATAAAACGGCTTAAAATGTTCTGCATAGTAATTGCTTATAATAAAAAAAATGAAAATTTATTCAAAAAATGTTAAATATTAAAAATGTAAATTCTATTTGTTAAAGATGTCTGAATTTTATTATGTTTATTGAGACAGTGAAGTTATTTCAAGTTTCCGTATAACTATTCTAATAAGTGGTTTTACGAGGTCAGACAGTGAGTTTTATTAAATATTATTTCAGTTTAGGGGTGTCTACAGTGTTTTTGTTATTATATTTATTAATACATTGACTCGATATTTTACAGAGAACATGGATTCATTAGGCTAACGCCTAACTCAATACTGAATACGTAATAATTTAACATAAGATTTATCTTTATTAATCATTAAAAACTTTATGTAAAAGTCAAAATAGTTTAGGTTTTGCTTAAGTATTATATAGAAAAAGATTTAAATTATACCATCGGTAGAACTATTTGAACAAAATTTTGATAATCATAGAAAAATTTGAAATCCAGAATGCTTCATAATTTAATATAAACTAGAGAAGTGTTTTGAGGTTAACTATTTTGCCTGTCCTGATAAACATGTCGGTATATCCCGAAGCGGGAAAATTATTTGCATTTGCGAAACATGTGGCATCTTAATATCAACGTTTTGTACCTAGCACACAAATATATTGTGATAATATATTTTTCTTGTGCAACTGAAACTGCAAGGAAAAATGTGAGATAGGTATTATATGTATATTACCTGTATAACCAAGTTATATAACCGTTTAGGTTTACAATGTTAACAATAGTGCTTTTATACTAGGTATTAACCAAGGTAAACTAGAATTTGCAACAATCTATATGGCCTACTTTGCACCATTTAGGAAAGAGGAGAATTATGCTTAATAGATATTTCTTGAAAAATATCCACTTTATTAGATATATAGAAGAGTAATTATTACGAGTCGTAAAGTAATTATCCATCTACAACAAAAATACGAGTAGTAATTCGCATAAGCATACCGTTCCGGTGTGGCAAGAGTGAGGTTTGGCGCAGGGAAGGCTCCATCCGCCATACAGATGACGTTTACTGTTTCGTCATCAGTCTTGTTCTGGATCAGACGGAAATTCGTCTCCGGTACTGCAACATTAGACTTATCAGGATGCGATTCACGATAATGAAGTAACTTAAAATTTTGTTATTGCGTTATCAAAGTTTGAAGGATGAATACTTAATACATATATGTACATATTATGTATATTACACTGCACTGAAAGCTTATAACACCGAGTTGTGGTTTGTTTATTTCATCAGAGTAATATTATTAAAATAATAATGAGATAAGGTAACATTTGGGAATAATGGAAAATAATAAAACACTTTAAAGGCGGTACACTCACTTTTTAGGTGAAAATTGTTTACAAAAATATTTCTTGCAAATTAAAGTGAATATACAATTATTTGGTTTTATTGCTTAATATTTCAAACAACCTCATTTAAATTAAAAAAAAATAATTAAATAGGACATAGAATAACATGATACTTTTAATTTTAACGAAATAGTATTTTATAAGAGATCTAAAAAAAAAAAATTAATTTACTAAGTTATGTTTAAATACTGATTAAATTTTCTCATTATTTTTTTATAACGTCTTACAAAATAGATCAAACTCTATACTGCTAACCTGTAAAACTACACATCAAATGTTTTTTAGGGTATGCATGAAGTATGGAATAAAGAAAAAACCGGAATAAGTTATTCTGAGACATTAGGTCCAATGAGGGAATTTGGGAAATGTGACTTCTAACTGGCGGTCACAAGTTGCAATAATGGTAACATAATATAAAATTTTACTTTAATATTAGAACCATTCATGAATATAATTATAGTATATTTACTTTTATTCGAAAGCACTTTATCATCAAAAAATAATTTACGTAAGAAGGTGAAATGCAATTTGTGCATTGCAATTTTTTTGTTGACTTTCCTAAAAGTACTTTTTCTTATTTGAATAAAGTGAAAAATAAATTCAGGGCTAGGTTTAACTTTTGGATAGCGACCGTTTATATTCGGTGAAATAATAATTGGTATTTTTTTTTAATTAATATTTTTTTTAATTTTTAATAATTACTTTAACCATAAAAAAACAAAATCTTTTATAGTTATTTTTAATTTATTATAAAATGGATAGACTTACATACATTAGCCAATTATTTATTATTTAAACTAGATAAACACAGTTTTGCAGTTTTAAAAACAATTTCATGACATTAAGTGTAATTCATTAAATTGCCTTTATCCCTTTTCATTAGAAAATCTAATTGCGATAGAGAATTTTCTCTTATATAATTTCTAACTAAAAACATCTAAACTATTTATTACTTAGTTAATAAAAAACTAATTAAATAAATTAAATATTGGGATACAGAACAACGAATAAAAATAAACAAATTGAATGAATTATTGCCACTTTATCTCTTTTACAGTTCATTTAAACTAAAATACCTCACAATATTTTCATAAATGTTGCAATCATTATATGAAATATTTTATCTCAAACACGAGAGTTACTTAATAGATAAATTATATACATTTTTCCTTGGTCGTCTGAAAGTTAAATTCTTAGTGACAAAGTTGTGGGAAATGAGCTAGGAATAAATATTTTGATTTCGTGTGGAACCCGTTAACATAAACTGTATTTAAAGTGAACCATAACTTTGATTAGAATGCAGCACTGTTAGATAAATAAACATTCTTGAAGAGGACAAACTTTTGGAAATATTGCGAATTATTTTTCAGTAGCAAATAAAATGTAGTCTATTAAAAATGTACTGTTTAAAGTACTCTGTCAAATAATAACATGTTATTAATTTGAAATACCATATTGAGAAATGTAGATCCAAGCATGAGGTGATGTTTATGACCATAAGCCTCCTGTAACTCTTTCTGGAAGCCTTACGACTATTTTGCCCACAAAAAGAGATGTGAAGCGGATAACAGATGCTGTTATAAATAAAACCTAACGGCGCACAAGTGTTGCTATGTTTTTGAGGAACAGGACATAATTTTTTATACTTAAATGAGCCTGTAAATTAATACTATTAATACTATCCGCAATCCTCTACCATCAATATAAACTATTAAAAGCCCCTAAAAAATCACTCACCAAATACAATCATTTGCCTTGTTCTTGAATCTTCTTCCATAAATGTAGATACGACACAGGTATAGTCACCCGAAATGTCTGTATTCAGTTTTACTATACGCAGCGCCCTATGCATTTTTAATGGATCGTTCGATGCTCGATAAGTCAAGTCGACTCGACCCCGTAATATGCCTATATCCTGTGGTTTCTGCGTTGCAATCCATTGATATACGGGTCGCGCTTTGTTCTTGAAGAACCATTTTACGACCAATCCTGATGTATTGTTGCCGTAAATGTAATCACAATCTAAAATTACAGAGTCTTGTACCCCATACTGTATTATCTCCGGTACGGATACTTTCACTATCTTCACAGCATTTAATCCTGTAACAAATAATACAGTATTGTTAACTTCGGACTTTGTTAAAACATTGAATATCAAGAAGTTTGGTATCTTCAAACAATACCAAGTATTTTAGTTGTTATTTAGAGCTCCATTAATTCTGAAATATCCAATATTTCTATTGCTACTATTTATGCAATTTCATGTAAAAACGAATTTATTATTTCCTTTGTAAAACAAAGTCTAGACCTCGTAGCTATTTAAAAATTCTGTGAATCCGCAGTTAAGAGACGAAACTTCTCAGCAATCCATGGATTCACCGTGCGGGTGCCGGGTCCATCGCGTTGCAGGGAGAGGAGCTTCAACAGTGCCTGGGACTTGCGACCCAAGTGTAGGTTTAAGGGGCCCCCTAACTAACGCGCGTTATACGCTCACCTCCACTGTCCAAGCTCCTCTCCCTACCTAACCAAATTTGAAAAGAACCTACTAGGGCTGCCTTCGATGTACGTTCCAAGAATGCATTAATGTGAGTTCTGGACAAGCCCAAGTACTTTAGTAGGTTATAGAGAGATTTCGCTGTTATACCTCTCGCTCCCACCTCCACCGCGTACAAATCTACTACGAACCTATTTCGAGTGAGTTCGTTTGTGAGCTCGTAATATTTGTTGACCTTGATGGTATGGTCTTTGGGGATGTTGGTTTCCCAAGGGACCGTAAGCTCTATCATCACTACGCGCTTTAAAATTTGCGAAAACAAAAATATATCCGGTCTGGAGGCCGACACACAAATGTCCTCGGGGATTTTATATTGTTTTTCATACGTTTCCATCATTATAGTCCAATCCGACGCCGCTTTAAGGATGGAGTAAGGCTTGACGTTTGATTTTGTAGCCCTAGTGCCTTCTCTCACAAAACCTACTGATCGTTCGTTTGTGGTAATTTCCTTTTGCGCTCTGGCTACCGAAAGACTAACCGCTTCACGTATGACTTCTAAAACCCTATCGTGACGACGCGAGTATTGACCGCTGTCCAGGAGTACCTTACATCCCACCAGCAGATGTTTAGCAGTTCCAACTGCCTTTCCACAGATATAGCAAGTATTTTCGGTACTTTTACCCCCTCTTACTAAATTACTCTGATCTGGGAGAGTCATCTGGAACGCATTGAGATAGAATTTTAGCAATGCTGGCGACCAATCGTAAATTAAAGTGCGCCATTTTAATGCTAATGGGATGCATAAATCTCCTATGTCTAACCACTCGTTTTGCATTTCTAAATTCATTGCATGGATCTTATATTTATCATTCTCGTCTTGCCGAATAAAAGACTTCAATATATCCGCATCTTGGACTTTCCTATTTGATCCTAACCCCACTCTGTTACTTTGTGCTCCTATCATAAATTGCTTATATAAACTCGGTAGAAGCGTGTAAACAATATTAATGAGAATTTGATATAAAATAACTTAAACCTCTTTTGTTTCATTTATGTAAGCGTTGATTTTAAATAGATGTTAAATATTAAGATAAAAATTACTGTTAATAAGTACAAAATAACATCTATTTTAACGATTAACTTTAGCTACGTACACAAAAACAATCCCTTGTGACTGACATAGCATTAATCGTAGCGTCCATAATAGGAAAATCCAATATTGACGTTGACGTAGAACCAGAATTAAATAGTTAATGTGCTCCGGTAACAAAGAAATAATGTGTAAATATTTCCGCCAGTGATAACATTTCTAGTTGGAAAGTTTGCCACCAGTTTCTGCAATTGAATTTATTTTTATTTCGCAAATTTTTGAAACATCTACCAGTCTACGTGAGTGAAAAAAATAAACGAAGTGAATGAAAAATTGTTATTATCATTAATTAATGGTGTCAAAGAATATAATAGCTTAACACGTTACAGCAAAATTTTATGTGATAAATTATTATAAATAAAAAACAAAGTTTATATATCTAGTAACTGCGAGTTAATTCATAGCGGTAATTTTAAAGGGCATTAACTTTTATGCTCTTCTGGGGTCAATGTTGTTGAAAGCTTATTTATATTCAACCATGACCCTACTTGTAAGCGGGCTTTACCTAAACATTTAATTTTCACTTAATTTTTTATGCGTAAATATTTTAAAGACCTAAAAATTATACAAAATAAAAAATATCTATTAAATCCCAGACTATGCATTTGTTTAAATTATGTTTGCTGTCCTAAGTTTCATAGAATAAATATACGTGACTATGTCGTTTAAAAAAAATATTGTAGTTTTGTATATATTTAAATATTTTATAAATATAATTATACATACAAACTTTTACGTATTAATAATTTGCTGAAGTTTTATATAACAAAGAAGATGTTTAGCAAAACAAGGATTCAGTTAGGATAGAAACACAAATAGACAAATTATCACTATTATTTATATTTTTATAAATTTTACCACATATTGAAAGATTGTAATATTTCTGAGTTTTAGTTAACCATTACGGTATCTATCAGAGTTCTAACCTTTGTGTTTTGAAAGTTAAATGAAATTGAACATAGAAAAATTCATTTTACAACTACTATTTCAACAAAGAGACAAGGGCCTTTGAGAGTTTACGAAGGAAAAAAACCACTAAATAGAAAGTTAAATAAAATCAAACTAAACTATATTTTATAAGTTTTTTTAGTGCTTTGACCTCAATCACGGCAATTTGTAAAATTAAAAAATAAACATTTCACAAATTCATAAAAATCCTAGAGGCCTCAAGAGCACTTGCAGTTAGTTCAGAATCCACACTAACAAGGCAATTCTCTGTCACATTTGGATAAGTCTTCGGGTCAGCAGAATTGAATAGTCAGATTGTATGTATATTGTATGTGGTTTCTATGTGAATTTGTAATGCTTAAAGTCGAGAGTAAATTTTTTTTAATATTTACATTTATATGGGCTTTTATTGTAGGTAGGTAGCTTGAAAATTTATTGGTTATGAGTATGATAAATGAATGGTCTTGTGAAAGCTTAAATCAGAACAATATTGTCTTGTAGATAATTAGTCAGTATTAAATTAGACCTTTACATAGTACTTATCTATTTTTTTTTTAATCCGTTTATGAAATGAAAAATCAAAAACAAATTATATAAAACCTTATAAATAATATCATTCAAAGCTTATTATTAAGAACGGTACCTTACGGCTTCTTAAGGCATATTATTTTTTAATTCCATTTTGTTACCCTACCAGTCCCAAGCGCTCTATTTATACATACATACATATTTAATCTTATCGGAGCACCAAAGGGTAAACGAATGAAAAAGTACACTAATACATTTTATAACAACCAAGTTCTTTTACACGTAAGGAATTCTCATATTATAATGCATTATTTATAATATATCAAGAGATGCTAATTGTCTAAAATTGTCTATATTATAAAATAAGAGTAATTTGCTATTTTATATAAGCAAGAAACTTCTTTATTGATATTATTGTTATGAGTTTTTAAAAAACATTTAATACAAGTGTCCCATATTTTTTCAGCCCATTTTTTAATCCTAATCAGAATAAGTTCCAAAGCAGTTTCACATATGGATTTTTTTACATATATATAGTTCCACCTGAGTTCCTCAAATCGATGATAATCAAATCTGTTTCTAACAGTAAGTGGGTCAGGGTGAAGAAAGATGGATTCAGATACTTCATTACGTTAAGGTAGGGATAGTTAAAGTTAATAACCAGATTATTTTATAATGTCTACTACCTATGAAGTTCCTAAATGTGGGGAAGCGAATAACTCAAGATTATATTTATATAATGATGATACGCTTTAGCGTTCACACAAATAATCCTTATTGAACATACATATAGTATGTAAACAGTAACACATAAATTTTTTGTCCATAACAATACGATCACACAAAACTAAATATAAATATTCCACTGTCTTTTTTTTTTGTTGTGTGAAGATATAAAGCTGGGTTGAATTGGAGGTTGGTCATGATAAGAGGATTTAAAATGTGTTGTATCTCTACCTCTATTATCTAAATATTATAGAGAAGCACACTTCTTAGGTAGACGTAATTCCAAGTTGTCGACTATATATATAGTGCCATAGTTGCGAAAGGTCACGATATATTATTTCCCAACAGAAGCCCCTGTGTTACCCCTCAGCTATTAATAACGGTTTTTCTTTGCTAGTGCTACATGCATCTGACAGTAACGATCGCACATTTACTCTGTCATTTGTCGTATCGACCGCCTTTATTATTTAAATTTCGTCCCAATTCTTCCTCAAAAATTTAAATTTTAAATTTATTTTTTTACGCGACAATTAACTCAATAATCCAAATAAGCAGATTTTTCTTTGCTGTGTCACATGACTATAAATGAAGACATAAGTAAATTTATTTAATTAAAATATTATTATTCATACTATATTTCATTCATGAGTTCATGATAAAAATTCTTTACTTAAAATCAATAAATGCATACAATTTTTTTAAGCACTAAGGATTTTTCATGATGATTTCGTAACGGTTTTCCTCATTATAAAGACATCTTCACAGATAATAGAGCCAGACAATGAGAAAAACAGTGCGGTGGGGCAATGATACTTATTTCCTAATGAACTCCAATGTCATATTAACAACAATAAAATAGCATTAAATACGTTTTTGTAATTTGATGGTGGGAGAAAATTATGAAATAGTAACGATAAGAAATTTAGCCAGTGGTGGCCTAATGGTTAGGGGGCCCGCCTCTCGTCACCGAGAGCGCGGGTGCGATCCTGGACCGGGCAGGTACCAATGTGATTTTTCTGAGTCATATGTAGTTTCTAAGAATATTTAGACATCACTAATTAATGCTGATTCCCAAAAGAGGGTTGATGTCAGGCAGGCGGCCGGTCGTAAAAACAATTAGCCAAAAATATTCACAAAGGTAGACCCTAGCTATAGCCGGGAAATTGCCAGGTAGAAGAAGTAACGATAAGAAATTAAACATATCTACTTTCAGATAGTATAAGGAAAACAGAAACAAATTTCTTTTTTAATAAATGGAATTTTATTTTTTAAGCGATGGTAAGATGGATTTCATAAAGTCAGTAGACTTTTCAGACAGTTAAATTATCTGATTGCCGACAAATACTTTTCAATTCAATAGATCTGCTAAACTTTGCTATTGGATACTGCTGTTACGATCCAGAAGTATCATGAATACGTTTTCTAAGTTGGATATTCTCAAAAATTTTAAACAATAGATTAAATCTTGTATAAGAAAAAATATCAATGGAACACGTATATTATATGCGTATATTTGAAGTTAAAGACGTTTACAAGTACTATTGTTAAAGTTCCGCAAAAAAACTTCTTATTGAATAATTATGATAAAAGTTTTAGACAGAAAAACTAAATTTTGTATTCGCTTTAACTTCTGTTCCATTTAAAATAATAGTTCAATTTAACTTTATTATAAAGGAGCCAATTGTATAATGATTTTAGAGGAATAAATACAAACTTTTTTGTATCTCAGATGCCGGAATGCATGGAGAGTAACTCATGGAGTAAAGCATGGAGAGTAACTCTAATTATTTTGTATGTTTTAATGATTTAAATAATAATGAGATATTCACAAAACGCACAGAAATTTGTTTATTGATCTGAAACATATTTGCAATGGTAACAAAGATTCCCTATTTGCATGATTGCTATTGCCTCCATTTATTTATGATGAGGCAATTGGATACTCTACCGCACTGTCGCTAGAAAATTGTGAACGAATGTCACGCAAAGAATTTTGGATCGTAGTACTTGGCAACTAGATTGTTTATCGTATTTTTTTAATAAATATAATTTAGGTGGTAGAGCCTAGCTGTGGTAAGTTACTACAGCTCGAACATGGTCTGGCTCGACCGGGGAAGTACCACCCTCTCACAGAAGATCGACGTGAAGTAGCCTTTAGTGGCAGCGTTTCGTCCGATGAGTGAGAAAGACGGTTGCCCTTTTCCTATTTCCCATCCTTTCTATTCCTAAAAAAACAAGGTTGGCAACTCATCCATAACAAACATGTTGCGGATGTCCATGGGCTACGGTACTACCTTACATCATGTAGGCCGTCTGCTCGTTTGCCACCTTTGACATAAAAAAAATTTAGGTATCTAACTGCGACATTACAGGCTAGGTATTTGGACTTTAAAAAAATAACTGTTTATTTAAACCATATTAACGCTAATATTATTGAACAATTTAATAATAGAAACTCAATGGCTAAAAAGATTCAATGGCTTGCCTCGGGCTTGTCGCTTCTCAAAGAAGAGCGGAAAAGAACTCATTAAATTCATTGAGCGAATGTCCCCTTCAACAAAGTTATCCACGATTTTCCAACTGTTACACATCAATATTAAACGAGGCAGGAAGTCTAACAATGACCGTGATTGAGATACTCATACAGATAAGATTATAACAAGCAGTAATAGGAGTATGTACATACAGGCTGTACAAACCCTTCGTAAATATTAATATTTTTTATATAACAATTCATTCACATTCCATAGATACATACAATAAATGCATACATACATTTAATACGGAAATGTACTATTAAGCTTTTAAAAATTACTACTTGAGAATATAATATATTTATTTCCATTCCAAATAGCTTAAGAATAAGAGCTTCTTAAAAAGATTTTTTATGTATTATATCAAAAGTAACTTTTAATTTTAATAGATTTGAAGTAATCTTTTTACATTCAAAGCCAATTGAATTTAAAATGAAAGTAAACGTCTAAGATATGAAGGGAAAAAAATACTAGGAACACAAAGTGAGTAAGTTACGATTTCTCCTTTGGAATTTGATATTATAGGTTTTATACATATTACTTACTAATTTTAACACTAAAATGACAAGGATGTTAATAACGTAGTTATTGCTTTGAAGTAATGAGTGCCTTTTTTACATTACATGAATAATATGACTGAAAACCTGAAGTTAAAACATAAGATGTTAAATTATAATTTAAAGTTAAAATAACTCTCATAATAACTTATCGCTCTATATTATGTTTTTGGACTTTACATGCTATTTTGTAGCTTAAAACTTTATTTGAGATTTTTATTTATTTCAGCAATCCTTATTTCATAATTTTCTAGTTCAGAAACGTAAAGACTAATCCCTCATCTGATTTACAAATCTAAACATAGTTTTCTGTAAGATATGTACTCAAAGTTTATTTAATTTGAGCATATATATATATCATTAAAATATTATAATATATTATTGACAACAGTTTTTAAATCAATTTAATATATCAGTAGATTCAGTGAGGAAGCTATCACAGGCTATGATTTCAGTTCTTTTGTGAAGGTAAGAAATTGACCAGCTGCTCCTTTTATCGCATATTACGATGAAAAATGCTTTATATTATTGATGTCCTTAATACAAGTCGATCAATTTAATACCACTCTTTTGTATCTGTCAAAGTGCTTAACAAATAATTATTCTATATAAAAATGGTGCTACATCTTTTTGAATTATATTTATACTTTTAACTGTGTATATAATTCTATCTCGTTTATTTAGAGATTTCATAAGGTTTCAAATTCGAACTTGTCTGGTATAATAAATGTAATATACAAGTTTGTACTTAGTGTGAGTGAACAGTAAACACATCAATTAATTTAAAAACTTCATTGAGAGAAACAATGAATTTGTACAATGCATACTAATTAATAAATAATACTTTTTCAGAACAGTTAAGTGCAATGACATGATTTAAGTTATGGTATTATAAAAGCAAGTCGAGCTGTTTTGACATCTTCTGCTTGTCTTATTTTTTTGATTACAAATGAGATGGAGTGGATTTAAAAGTTTAGAAGATTATTTTTCTATATTAAATTTACACTTATAACAACTAGTAATTCTAGCGCTGCTAAATGGTCACTTTGAAACCATTTCTTATCTTCAACGTGATATCAATCAAATAATGTAATGATACAATTTACAATATAATTTAATAAATATTTGATGATAGAGCTTACGTTCCCTTGGGAAACCAACATCCCCAAAGACTATACCATCAAGGCCAACAAATATTACGAGCTCACAAACGAACTCACTCGAAATAGGTTCGTTGTAGATTTGTAGGCGGTAGAGTTGGGAGCGAGAGGTATAACAGCGAAATCTCTCTTCAACCTACTAAAAGACTTGGGCTTGTCCAGAACTTACATTAATGCATTCTTGGAACGTACATCGAAGGCAGCCCTAGAAGGTTCTTTTCAAATTTGGTTAGGTAGGGAGAGGAGCTTGGACAGTGGAGGTGAGCGTATAACGCTCGTTAGTTAAGGGGCCCCTTAAACCTACTTTGGGTTGCAAGTTCCAGGCACTGTTGAAGCTCCTCTCCCTGCAACGCGATGGACCCGGCACCCGCACGGTGAATCCATGGAATGCTGAGAAGTTTCGTCTCATATAAGAATGATAATATAAATAATAAAACATAATATTTTAACGAATATACAGCATTTTGGAAATATATATTTTTAACTTTTCAAACCCTTGTGCAGTATACAATGGCCAGACAATATTTTTTAAATAAAAAATTGGTGACTGCCAAAAAATATATTTGTGAATGCACTGCAGTCAGAATAAAAGTGGCTTGAAGCGTTCATTTTGACGACGGATTGTAGTTTTAGGAAATAATTTTTTTTAATGAATAATAAAATAAAACTATATTAATTCACATATCAAAATGATTAAGTCTCAAATTTATATAACAATTAAAAGCTAATAAAATGAGAGTTTCCGTTATACTCGTAACTGGCTATTTATGTTCTATACAATTTGATAAATCGATTGATATCCACCAGTCAGGATAGCAATAGCTGTCATCAATGACAAGTACTTTGACTAAATAAAAGTTCAACTATTATTATGATCTCGACACAAGTTCCAATCGATTGACATTACTTTGACATTTCACTCCAATTAAATGTTAAAAAAATTGATATGGTTCGTGTAACAAACCATCTATTATAAAAGTGATTTTAATAATAACATTTGCATTTTACATTTCATGTGTACTGTAAGTAGTTGGGGTTTTTACAATATGTTATATCATGAATTGTGATAGAGGTGCGGTCAACGGTGTCAACATACCACCGAAAACTCCTTTTACCCTATAGATAAGCCTGATAAGGATGTAAATAACTAAATTGATGTGCTGGGCGTCACAATTTTAAGGCATGATAATGACGTCTGCTTGTGATCACGGTTGCTGAAAAGTAGCCTAAACGTCGGGAGTATGTAGTTATTCAAAATAAAACGCGAAGTAAAATCCGAAAAATATTAGTTTCATTTAAATGAGTACTCGCGAAAATCTTAGATCTCATTACATGATAATGGGGTTTTTTATAACTTAAATCATGATGTCTTTGTGTAATTAACCGATCATTTGTGTATAATTCCTTACCTGGGGATATGTATTATGTATCTAAGATGAAAGGCATACACGTATACGCATATGTTCAAAGGGACAATAATTAATAAGGGACAAAGTTTTTGGTTCAATGGTAGGAAAATGTGTTAAAATTATTATTAAAAGTCATATACCACTCGTAATTAGTAAACACAATTAGAACTCAAACTTGTACCTTCCAAGTCATAGAATTCAAAATATTATAACTACATTTATAACAAAATGATATTATTTTTCATACAATAACAAATGTAATATTTTTAAATAATAAAGAAAGCTTTAAAAAATGCCGTGATAGTAGGCTAACAAAAGGTCTATTAAATTATTTATGTGACAAATTACTACAACCCCATCAATTATTTTATAGTAAACATGAATATTTGGTCGTTATTAACTTGTATTATCGGTTATTATTCCTGAAAGCTAAATAGGATACGCTTAAATAAAGTGTGAAATAGAGGCTAAAAATAACACATTATATTTCAAAGTAGAATCCTCAAGAGTGTAATCTTACTTTTCTAACACCTTTACTTTGGAACGTTCCATTCTACCCTTAACTGACTAGGTGGCAGTGTTAGCGAAAATGACAAGGCGAGACTATACAAAACGTCGCTAAGTAATTAAGTACACGTCATACTAACACTGAACATACCTCTCGTTGGCTGGGCGACAATTTTTACTTATTGTGAAGGACACATAATTTTTTCTGTATCTCAAGTCGAAAACATTAGGCGATTTTGTGACTAAGTGACGAAAATGCTTTCAATTCTACAATAATATGTTTTGTGCTTGAATTTCTTTTACTACATTAGGAACCTGATTTATAAATTTGTTACTTGCTATTGTTAATATCATTTATATTCACTCGGCTCTAAATAAAGATCAGTAAATTCCACCACTAATCAAATATGTATGTACAAATGTCACCCATGGAATTCTTAAAAATAATAATGCATATGAAATAACTAGGTCAGAGTTCACAAGTTGTAATGAAGCCTTTGTAATTATTATACACAAATATTGAAATATATGCCAACAGTATTATGTTTCTCATGTCATTCAAAGCTTTTGAAAAGCAAGAAGTTGACTCGTAAATAAAATAATGTAAGGAAAAGCGTTATTGCGGGATGAAACGTTGAAAAATGGAGAGTTTTAATACGAATGTAATTTGGAATGTAGAAACATCTGCGAAAGTGTAAGCGGAGGGATGTATTCTTATTTACAGAGAATTTGGTGTGGGAAATAGGATTATCAAGAGTTTTAATTTGACTTCACATTGCATGCTTAGCTTGGTTATAATAACTCTATTTCTACATTTTTAATTTGTATATTTTATAGTTACTTTGTCAGGGTTTAGAGTTTATAGTTTCTAACATGAAATGTTGCTGAAATAATTTTCAACGGTTTCTTAAAAATAAAAAGGTTTATAACATGCAAACAACTTTTATTTTCTTACATTTGTAGCTATTTAAACATTCAAACGTATTGTAGTAGTTTGTTTTATGAATTCTTTTGTTCTTTTTCTTTAGCGGATATATTCGTGGAAAAAAAACTCGAAAATACCTATATTTAGAATAGAAACAAATAAAACCGGACGAGACTGTTTAATCGACAATCGATATAAGAGAGTAATTCATCACAATCTGACGCTTCATCACAATCTGAAGCAAATAGACCTTATTTTGTACATGCTATAATAAATTTAACTTGTTTTTAGGTAGACCAAGGAATCCTATTCTTTTTTTATATTCTTAGTTTATCAGTAATTTGAAATTGCATGAATATTATATTCGAAAATAAACATCGAATTTAGAAAATATTTCACAAAAATACACAACCTCACGAAATTTTGGGGTGTATAAAAAATATTAGAAGAACATAACAAAACCCGTCCCCCATGATGGGGATGGAATTGAGCTTTCATAAAGATGTTTTGTAGTGACGCATACTTGCAATTAACAAAAACCATTTAGTTTCTGTTTGAAAACGTCACCTATATACACTTATAATTGACAATGAATTTATAAAATTATTCCTATATTTGTAATTAATTTTTTATTGAAATTTTAATTGGCTATTCGTGTTGACCAAATACTAGTGGACTAGTAATCGAAGGTCTTGGAAGTAGAAATTGGCCTTTTTAATACTGTTCCTATATGCCAGTGCTGATGCCTGTGGTTTTGTCCATAATTTAGCGCAGGATTTCATGTATGTGTACATGGTATTGCTGCATTAGTATATCTATCAGGGAATCGATAGGCTTTAGGCAAAATACGACCGATTTAAAAAAGTAAATATTATATTGTATGGCTTGACATATTGTTATTAATAATTTTTGTTGGTTGTTAAATATATTTCTTCTGACTACCGTATAATTTCACATTGTATTTACAATTTCATGCCGATTTTTTATGTTATTATTGTTAAAATGACTATAGGATATAAAAGCAATGTTTCAATATTCAAACGTTCAAATGATAAATGGAGGAATATAAAGTCACAAACGCCAAAAATAGTACAGTGGAAAAATGTGAACCATTTGCTTTTTAGCCAAAGGTTCTAGTAGTTAACCTAGTGAAGCTAGAACCGTCGCTCCGTTAATCCCGGAAAACATGCCTGACGTGTCCATTCGTATTGCAACATTAAAACTCGTGTTTTATTTTCTTTAAAGCTTTTTCGGCTTTCTTCTAAAACCCATCTATATTAATATAGCTATCAAAATTCAAATTAAATGTGATTGCCCGTAAAAGACGTCTGTCTGATTAACCGAAACAGTAGGAATGAGTATAATATGCTTTGCTTCAGTTTTCATCTAAAATCGATTTAGAACTAGTCTACGTGAATATGGAATTATATATGTATATTTAGTGTAAATAATGAACGTGAATAGTATGTATAAACCCGTGATAGAATTTTGTGAAATTTGTATATTATAAAAGATTTTGAGAGTGGTAAAATTATCAATTTAGTTTTCATTCCAGATTATTTTTTTTACATTACAGCAATAAATTTTTCAATTAAAGCTAGCGTTTATAGCTTCCCAGGTACTAGTAATTCATAATCCACTTTTATTGACGTTCCGATAGAAATTTCTTGATATTAATACTTTAAACTGGTGGTGGTGGTATACTACTTGAGTGAGCAAATATTATGACATACTTTCAATATCGAAGGAATATTTAATGTGATTTTCTATTTTTATAAAAACAAGACTTTTTTATGTTTTTTTATGTTTTATGTATATAAAGGTATAAATTAGTCCCATATTTATTAAGTAATACGACTGTAAGTATAACATATTTGAGTGATTAAATTCAAATAAATCGTATTTGAGTCACTTCAGTACTAATCAATGGTTCATCCATTATTCAAAGAGCTATAACACTTACCACTACCAGGTAAGTTGGCATGAAACCAATCAAAGATAATATTATGGTTTGCTGCGAAACTAGCTTAATGTCGTAAGAGTTTAAGATTCACTTCACCTTACGTCTATTTTCTTAAATTATATTAAAACGTTAATTTTTTTTTCTATTTTGTTACAAGAATTTTTATTACCACTACCATAAGCCTCAGATACCTTTATATTGCAAACTTACTATTTAAATAGTCCTTGTTTTCTATTTCAATTTAATACCGTGAAAGAGTTATGTGAAAACTAAAGTTATAAGAAGTATAAAAAAGATCTCTCTGGAATAATTTGTACAAAACCGTACTCTCACAAACTGGCTATTAGAAGCTATTTTCATAACGTCTATTAACGCTAGCTTGCACCGATTGCCCATTTCGTTTTAAATAAAGCGCTCTATAAACGTTGATTTTCAATTGCTCGAATGTAATAATACTTTTGAATGACTTCTCATAGTGTCTTTAAGCGTTTAGTTCAATATTAACTACTTAGTACTTATGTAAGGTAACTTTTAAGAAATGGATTATTGTAAAATGTTTATACATTAAGTAAAGAATTTAACAAAACTATTTTTAACTTTTACTTATAACTGATAAAATATTAATAAAATAAAATGAAAATTATATTTAAAAAGGAAATGCTGCAGATATAAACTTACATATTATGTTATCTTTAAAGCGTAATAATATAAACCGGACTATCTAAGACCCAAGATTATGGGTGGATGAATCCGAGACTACTCGTAGATGTTAATATATTATGTGAATATTGAAGGATAAATCAGGATCTCATAAATATTAACGTATCGTCATAACATTCGTTAAACTCATATAAGGATGGTCCAATAGTAAATATGTATACTTAGGGTTTTGAGTTTACCTTGTAGAGAGCTAATTTAGAGTATAACCATATGCCCAGGTTCTGGCGGAGGTGTACCACCAGCGTGCGCGAGAGCGATCCCGGGGAACGAGTCCGGACCGGGATCGGGTGGAAGGTTGGCGGCGCTCCGCGCTCGCCTTGCTATTTCGCCGGTGGAGGCGGAAGCTCTCTGAGCCAGTGGCCGGGTTGCGAACCGTGGAGGCTATTCGCCCGCTCCTCAAAGAGTGGGTGGACTGCCGACACGGTTCCTTGACCTTCCGGTTGGTGCAGATCCTCTCGGGGCATGGTTGCTTTGGGAGGTATCTGTGCCACATAGTCGGAAGAGAGCTGACCGCGGCGTGTCACCATTGCAGTTGCATGGATGACACCCCCGATCACACCTTGGCGGAGTGCCCTGCGTGGGCGATAGAGCGTCGCCAGCTCACCACGGTGGTTGGCGCAGATCTCTCGTTGCCGGCAGTGGTTCAGGCCATGGTCGGTAGCGAGAGTGCCTGGGAGGCGGTGGTCCGGTTCAGCAAGTGCGTCATCTCGCGGAAAGAGGCCGCTGAACGAGCGCGGGAAGATGACCCCTCCTCGGCGCCCTTGCGTCGACGAAGGCTGGGTAGAAGGCAGCGGGCCTACGCTCGCCAAATGCCTCCCCAGTCCCCAGTGAGAGGAGCCTCCGGGCGTTGGTGGGGAACCGGCGTCCGGGCAACATAGGCTGGAGTGAGAGTGGCGTGTTTGGCGTTCCCGGCACGCTGCTCTGGAGTCGGAGGGGAAGTGTGGTGAAGCCACTGTGACCCCTGCCGAAGATGGAGTCCATGGGACTCGTGCGTAGTGAGCGGAAGTAAGTACGTTATGTAGTGTATTTGACATTCATGATAGAAAAAGAAAGTATATTTAATATTTAGTTTATCATTTTATATTAAGAATGCGGAAACTCTGTTATTTATTATATCGCATGTTGGAAGTTTTACAAAATATCATTTCTGTATACTTAAGGCCTAAAATTTCCTAATAACTAAGGGAGCTATTGTCAGTTGGATTTATTGCATTAATTTAAAATTTTGATATTATGAATTCAACACTTAGTAGTTATTATCGGGAGATCGGGAATGTATTGATATACAACATAAAAAGTGTATCTAACTCCATTATACTATACAATAAGGGTAGGCTGGCAATTAGTTAGATCTTAAATAAGTTTGTACTTAAATATCTTCTATATAAGTCAAAAAGAAAGTTCTTAAATGTCTTTATATTTTGTGATTACAGTAGGACCCCGATTATCCGGACCTCGGTTATCCGAATTCGCGATTATCCGGACTGCCAATCGCGACGAGTTTATCCTAACATTAACATGTCAGAACTTGCATAACGCCACGCCACATATAACACTTATACGTACATTATGTACAATTTCTTAATAAACGTTGATTTTCGCTCATATGTATTTGTTATTTTAAATAAACACCTAACATTACATATGTATGGTACAGACTACATAGAGACGAAACCTGTTAGCATTCAATGGATTCACCGTTGCGGGTGCTGAGTCCATCGCGTTGTAGGGAGAAGAGATTCAACAGTGCCTGGGACTTGCGACCCAGGTGTAGGTTTAAGGGGCCCGTTAACTAACGCGCGTTATACGCTCATCTCCACCGTCCAAGTTCCTCTCCCTACCTAACCAAATTTGAAAAGAACCTACTACGGCTGCCTTCGACGTACGTTCCAAGAATGAATTAATGTTAGTTCTGGACAGGCCCAAGTCTTTTAGTAGGTCATAGAGAGATTTAGCTGTTATACCTCTCGCTCCCACCTCTACCGCGTACAAATCAACGACGAACCTATTTCGAGTTCGTACCTATGTACATAATATGCAAAAAGGCCGTTTTTCTTCATATATTGGATTATCCGGACTTTCAATTATCCGGATGCCTACCGACAACAATTAGTCCGGATAATCGAGGTCCTACTGTATCTTCAAAACTCCAACTATAAAAATTTCGGCCGACATTGAGTTCTCATATAAACTTTACAATCAATTCCTATAGATTTAAGAATTTATTGAGAATAATCAACAATGCAAATATACAAAAAAAGTAGAATTGAATTCCAACAAATTTTTATCTTTGGCCGTTTTAAATATATGATTTATTATATGTATGTTCTTAAGCTTTCAGGGTAAGGGACTTTTCAAAACCCCTTTTCGCCCCTTCAGATTGTGATCCTAAACATTTACATTAAAAAAGTAAGATATGTACACATTTAGACAAATATTCACCAACATATAAGATACGATTGTTTGAATTACCAGATATATATTTATATATAGTTTTAGTATATATGTTAAAATTACAAAATATGTAAAGAAATTTTTTTCAAATTCAAGTAGATGTGAAATGAAACGAAAATAATTTATTTCCTTTATTCATTACATGCGTACAATATCATTAAAATAAACATGGAACTGTTAAAAAAATATTTTAAAAATATAGACTTATGAAATTCAAAAACGTAGAAGAATTTCTTTTAAAAATAAAAATTCAGACCTAAGTTAATAATAGTCCAAAAACTAATGTTTTTCAAAAAAAATTAAAAATAGTTTCTTATTAACTTCTTCAGATACCTATAATAAAAACAGAATCGAAGTATGTTTTAATAAAAAAAAATCAACAAATAAGTAGTGCATCGCACAAAACTACTATATAGTGTGGAGTTGTTTCTTTTGTTTAATAAATAGTTCTCCTTAACATTATATTTTTCATTGAATTATACCACCTGGATCAGATTCCAGATATTCATAGTGTAATAGAAGTTCAAAACGTTCTCTCACAATATATAATATAAACTGTAAGTTTTTATTATAAATAACAACACTGGTTGAGAATTATCTTACTTCATAACCATACTTCATTTCTATTATTACTTCAAAGTAGTTTTCTGATTAGATAATTTTAATAAATATATAAGCTAAATCATATTTATTTAAAATTGATATAACTACAAAACTTATGTGAACGAGTTTTACAAATAATGACAATTAAAAGATTTTTTAGTAACTTACTCGGTTGATCACAAGAATCTGCTTGTGAGAACACTTCAATCCCAAACGGACATTCGGCACGTCCTTAATCACAATTAAAAACTAATCTATTGCACTTTAAAATAAATGGATAAGCCTTTCATGCGAATAAATAACACCTTTCATGTGTCGACCAAATCTCTAATACTTGTAATTTATAACAGGTAATAAGCACACCCAATGAAACACGATAGCTCGTGAACTATCGCAAGGGATTTATTCACCCGCTTGGCAATTCAGGCTGTTTTGTCACACCTATATGAAATTATCATTATTATTTACAATTGTATTATAAACGCGAAATACTACATGTATTGGTTAAGATATCACTACTTCTAAATTTATTAATTGTATAAATAAAGATAATAAAAAAATGAAGACAAATAAGTAACATAAGAATAAGGAAAAGTTTCTACCGTTTTAATTGGTTGATTATTATTTAGTCAGGTTTTCTACTTTTAAATGAATTTTATATAAGTGTCTCTTTTTAGAAAAATAATATATTTAGTAAAGAAAAACCAAACCTCAAAAACTGAGGTGAGAAATTTATGTTTTACGTCTATGTGAAATGAAAAATTAACTTTGTAATTTACTTTGTTTGAAAAAAAATCTCAATATTACAAAGTAAGAAGTGATCCTTATTTTAAAACGAATTTAGCTTTTTTAACATTGTAATTCACACATAGAATTTGAAACAAAACTCTCTCGTTTTATTTACCCCGTCAGGAAAGAAAAGGGAGTAACTGAAAAAAAATGTTTTTAGAATTATTTCCTTAATAATAAAAATAAAAAAATTATAGATAATAGTAACAAAGTGAGTATTTCGAGACAAATCCTGTTCTTATACGTTAAATAAACGGTTTGTAAAAATAATTATTACAATCAGTGTAAAAATAATGTTGTAAAAGGAAAAATTAAGATCTTAACATTTTATGCATTTTGATTTGATTGAACATTATTGCCGCGACAGGACATAAAAAAGGTAAAAAAAACGTTCACTGGCAAATGACTCCTCATTAAATAAATAACATATAAAATGAAAACGTTACTCGATCAACTTGACTTATAAAGCGTTATAACCTCGTGTGCCGGACGTCAGGACTTCCGCACCGAACCAAACAAACATATCGGGTTCAGTTTATCAGTTGGGTGTTATGGGAAGACCGTTTATCGTCTGTCATTAGGTACGGGATTATCAACCCTCTTCGCACTGTTAAAGTAATCATCCAAGGAAAATAAATATGTATGTATCATTACTTCATTATTTTTTCAAAGCCGTTACGAAAACTGGAAAGCTCACTGTATTTTAAGGCTAATGAAAATTTTATTGGAAAAAATGTGACCGAAAAGTTTTGCTCGCTAATTAGGCACAATAATTAGCAGAATTACTTTTGACATTGATTCATAAAACTGTTTTTCTTTGTATTAATCTTAATATAAACTGTAACTGCTTTTTGAGTTTTAAATATAATGACATTTATAACATATAATTTCTTATAAAATAAATACTATACGAAAATCGAATGAACCCTCTTCGTTTGATTTTTTGTGTCATTATAATGGATATATCTTAGCATTTTTAATAGTTTTCTTGATTGATATTAGCGTCTGGTTATTTAATCTACCATTATATTGGTTGCGGCCATGGGTAATGGGTCAAGCGTTATAGTTTAATTAATTAGCTCAAGTTTTATATTACATAGTAAATTTATTAGGGAATTGAAAAAATATATACCTACCACATTTTTTATACAAATTTAAAATGATCTTAAATGAAGGGCTTTTAAGACTTGATTATTATGATCAGTGGAATCTTTAATCAAATATATTTCTAAATACTATTACGACGAGAATTATTGTAAGACACTTATAGACGCTCATACATACGCACCAACTAAGATATTTTGTTCAATTTATATATCTTCGTGTATTAGTTCCGTAAGTTAAATAAAATCAAGTATGTTTATATTTTTACATACATACTCGTAAATTACCCAAAACTCAAGTAAATCGAGAGGTAGGAACAAACATCAGTGACACGAACTTTGACTGTTGCATAATATTGATACTATATGTACATGATTACAGTTAATTATATTGTGTATTTTAATTATATTTTGTAAAAACTGGTTTTGCTGTCAGTTAAGGTTTATTTCTAGCATTATTTTAAGAAGTCAACTTATTTTAGATCTGCTCAAAAATCTTCAAGTCATATTTCTAAGCATTTCTCAACATGAATTGTCTTACATCGTCATGCTGAATTCTACCTTCAAAGGATTGAAGCTTGAGGAGAAGTCATCAGACATTTTAGCCTCAACCACTCTAACTACTCTTCAGCGTTCAAGTGTGCGTATACTTAATTATGCACTCACGGAGAGAGGCTCTTGTGTAACATAAATTTGTAAGTACGTAACCTTCTTGATACTTAGTGACCGGCGCCAGATAATGTGTAAGTTTGTTCAGAAGTCACCCCTGGAAATCTTGAACCCGATTGGTGTCTACGGAATGTTTCATTAAAGTGTTAGACGTTTCAACTTAGATTCTTTGTTTGATTTGTAATTTTAAACTTTGCTATATTTGATATAATGATTTGTCTTGATTTTTTTTTGACAAACTAAATTTTATTTAATATTGACACAAATGTCTAAATACATTCCAGTTATATAATATTATAATAGTCCCGGTGAGAGTAACAATGGTGCACCAACAAAGTAATTACCTCCTCATTTCCACACAGATTAATTAAAAATCTGTCCCTGTGGGTTTGTTTTCAAACTAACTAGTCTGCATATATGGAAATACTGTATCAGATGCCCCAAGAGCAGAGTTATATACTGTCTTTATCGACATAATTAACATATTGACATCAAGTTCATAGTTTCATTGTTAAAGGTTCGTCATAGTTATAATAATTATTAATAATTATAATTTTTAATGTAGAAAAGGTTTGTGTTTTTTATTGTATTTTAACAATAGAGACATGAACAACGTATATACACAGATATGTATGTTTGTTATTATTTTTTTGCACGTTTATTTTTAAATATGGCAATTGATTGAAAACAGTACTATATTGTGTTTCATATAGATACAGTATTGTTTCATTAAAGTCATGACCCGTAGCTGTCATCTTTACATTACTCAAAAAATAAAAAGATTGAAAATAATTTTTTATCGTATAATATAGACTAAAAATACAAACGGATCGTGAATTGTTTTTTTCTGAAATAATATTTGTCTTAAATGTGTATAATATTTTTTCTGCTTGAACTACTTTGTAAACGCAATGGAGTACAAAATACTACCCGAAATGGCTTTTACAATTCGTTTGCGAAAGGCAAGATGATGACGACAATAATGAGGCAATTGCCTCGTGTTTTGTCAAAAAAAATAATACAATAAGTGTAAACTTTTGTGGAAACTCAATAAGTATTTAATTGTTATGTATATCTGGAGCTTTAAGTAAGTGTGAAAATGTATATATTTTAGAAAAAAGAAGTTATAAAAATGGAATCATTAATTATTTATTCATTTTGTAATAATAAGAGCAATTATGATGAAGTGAAAAAAGTAAAAACTCGTTATTTCAGTTATATATATATATATATGTATTTTTTGTTATTTTGGTATTATTGTTTATGAACTTAATGCCTTATATTTACAATTATATAATATTGATCTAAGGAAGAGAGGAATAAAAAAACTGAAAAATTCTAATATAACACAAAATAAATGTGCCGCGGCAGAAATCATTAAAATATGGAAGTGCATCAAGCTTTTAGGTAATTTAATAAAATTAGTTTTCACTTAACACATTTCTTGGTAAAAATGACACATTTGTATAATAATATTCAACACATGTCGTTGCGTAGCTTTTTAAGATAGTCAAAACCAGCCCTGATATAAACATAAATGTAGAAGGAACTTTAGACGCCTCACAAAATTATAATAAGGGCCGCTTTGTTTTATCTATTGTTAGTGTTTTAAAACTGTTTGTTGTCACCAACTTGAGGTTTGGGGATAACGGACATATAGCTTCTGCTTCATCGCCAAAAATATCATAAAATATTTTAATTTTTAAATGTATAGGTATTCAAATTACAAGTCATTGTAAAAAAAATAATCGTAGTATGAATAACAAATTGGTGACATCGTTACAATGGTTATAGGTTACAAATACATATATATAAATGAATTTTATATATATAATTTTGTGTTTTTTAATTTAAATTTAATTCATACTTCGTCCTCATGAAACGAGGCTATTATTTTTTCATTTTTACGTAAAAATATACATGATCTCATTTTGTGAATATAATCTATAATGTAAATATATAGCCTTCTCGTCTTTTTCAAATTTTCAAAGCTATAACATATATACTTATATATATTTAATCTGCTGTAAAGTGCAATTCTATTCAATAAAACAGTCAATTTGTGGGATGATTTAAATATGTTATATTTATTCGCCGTATACAATATAAAATTTCAATAATAATTATTTTATAAACTAACTGAAATTAATGTGTCTTATAAATTACAAGAACAAAAGACACTCTGCCCGCGATAAATCCATATTAAATATGAGTCTTGGAAGTCGAAAAGTATTTTGATAACAACGATAGCCTAATATTAATAACTTAAGATCGTTTTAAATAGAACATATGAACATTGAACATATGTTATTATATTCAAATGAATCATTCGTTATTTTCAATTTATTTCAAACCTTAGTATGTATAAAACGAATGTCATCATTCTTTATACATTTTTTAAATGCTTTCAATCCTTTAATGAATAAAGAGAACTTATTTAAATTATTAAAACTATTTTCATCTGTACCTATAAATTATAAATCTTAGAAATATTCATTATTTGAATAAAGTATCATAATAAATTAGATTTAAGTTTTTCATTCTACTTAAGGCTAAGTATAATTTTTGTGCATTTTTATATTTCAAAAATATATTTATCCTACGAGTAAATATTAAAATTATAATTCTTCACCCAGTTGTTTTTTATACGAACGATCCTAAAGCTATTTATTTTTATCAAAACTATTCGAATCACGATAATGGGAGCCGGGAATTAAAACAAGACAATCCAAAATTTAATTCACACTATTCCTATTCATCTATTGACGAATTTCACAATAAAGAGAAACCTATTATAAGATTTACAAAAGTTTTTAGTTAGAATTTGATAAAGCTCCGATTGTTTCGAAACTATGTAATAATAGCCTGAGTAATTTAAAAGAAATACCCAAATTCCATTGTATTGGTCATCAATCATTTACGAAGCACTGTTGCAAAATGATTAACGAAAACACCTTAGAGAAATTCACTTTATCACAGCAACTTGATCGAAATTTATGTGAGCGATAAATATTGAAAAAGCCTGTTCATACAAAAAGTTCATTAACGGAATCGCCTGATTTTACATTTAATTTTTAAAGAAAATTTTAAATGAAGTGCATATTTTTTGTAAAGAATTGTAAACTATTTTATGACAAATGTTTGCTTTAAACAAAATAATAATATAGTCGAATAGTTATTTTAGGGCCCTTTGATTTTTTTTTTAATAAGTGCAACGTCTAAAATATCACATTTTAATCATCCTTGTTTTATTTAAATAAAAACCGTCGCTCAAAGAAGAGCCATAAAAAAAATGGCGTCATACTTTAATTCCGAAGATAATAATTACAACACGTCACATTTGTTATCAATTTTTAAGACAGGTAATAAAAATATTATTCAGATAAATTTAAAGAAGCGACCTATAAAAGAGAACAACATCACTTAAAAAAATAAAACATTACTGTTATATTTGTTGTACCATAACATTTAAAGAACCCTTTACGTCCAATTTGACCCTTATAACAAACACAACTTACCGTAAATACAGAAAAGCAAGCAAAAAAAAGTGGCGCACAGTTTTATAAGACGTTTATCTTTGCGTTGCACCATTTTAACACAATCCTAGAACCACCATTCCACTTTAAACTCATTTTAAGTTCAACGTGACGTAAACTAAAGTTCCACAGCTATTATCGGAATTCTGCTTGCATTGAAACATCCGCACGCAGCCACAGCCAGCGTTCGACTGAAGCTAACATAGCCTTTTGAAAGGGGCAGGGTACAAACTGCTCCATATCGCCATATCGCTATTTACCCCGAGTGTAGAAACCACGTGCCAGTCCTAGTCATTTTTTGTCTTCATGAACTTTTATTTCTTACTTTACATACCCGCACGAAACAATTCGAATAGATCTTTCATAATTTAATGAGCACAAATCTTTTCTTACGAATAAAATAACGACACACTTTATAATGGCTATAAAGAGTAAATGTATAAATGTTATGGAGTGAATTAATGAAAACATTATTATTGGTAAGTAAGAGAGGGCAAGCATAAATATAAAGTCAACGATTTTATAACGATAACGTCACAATACCACTGAAACTCGTATTAAACTTGTCGGCAATGGTAGAACTTTGGCTATGCCACGCTAGGCCCGTCATATCGGGAATTTCAAAGCCAAGTGAAGCCCCAAAGAAACTTTGAGGTTTACTACTCGATTTGTGATCTTTTATGAACAAATGCGACCAAGACTTCTATGCTGAATGTTACAGCATTTAAATAATTTTTGCCCTTTTCAGATTTTTTACTTTTTTACAGGTAATTTTTTAAAATGATGATATTTGAATGTTAATAATGTTTTAAAATGGTAACAATTATATTTTTTCATCAGTTTCCTGCCAGTGTTTATTTCTTGAACTAAATTCTCATTTTCTTTTTTGGACTATGAGTCTTACTGACTCTAAAATTAATATACACCTTTATTTGCGAACATGTATTTATATACATATTTATAATAAATAAAAAATTTTAAAAATATTATGTAGACATGAATAATATTTTCATTATACAAATAAAATTAAGCATTAACTTTAAAATAACAATTTTTTAATGACTTTTCGCTAAAGCTGAAAGTGTTTGTAGCTGAGTAAATTTGCAATATACTATCTTAATTATTTTTACAATAAGAGAAAAAAAACAAAAAATGCTTATTTAAAATTTATTCCACTCCAATTAAACACAGATTACGACAAGCCAAATTCGGTATCAATTTTACGAAATTCTGTATCCTGTTTAAAGTTTACAAATATGTAGCACTTGTGATACGTATGACATTCATTATACGGGCTTACATCAAAATAGGACTTACTATTCCCATACTGCACTCCACATCAAAGTATGGTATGGCTAATCCATTTTTAATTCTTGAAATTAAAAAATATTTATCTCCTCGACTTTACGTTGACATTATAGTATTATTAGTTCTATAATTAGTGGAAATGTATTAACTTGAACCTATGTATAAAGTATGTTGATCTGTAAAAATAATAATTTAACAGATTATGATTAAACTTAACAGTGGCATCACTGGTTTCAGAATAAGATATAGACGATTATTTTCCCCGGTATCCTTCGTTGTTCCAGAAGGATCATTGCAAAACAATTGTATTGCTTGTGAGGTCCCGTGACACAGACAATATACATATGTTGATTGATAATAATTATTATATCTATTGTTCTAACTATCATTTATATTGTTATCCTTTTTGTATTTAGAAATTAATGTTGCTCAGTTTAGATTCTTTTAATTCAATAAGAATATATAAAAACTATAAAAATATATAATTTTTCAATACGTACCAAAATTTCAAATATTTTTTTATTTTTTTTTAATAACACAATCCTGTGTCTTATATGAAAATATATATCGGATTTTATACAAATTCATTGTTATTAAAGAGCTGAGCCAACAACGCTAACGTCACCAATGTCTCTTCTTTCATGTTTTATGATATTTTATAATGAAACTTTAATTCTTCTAAGTGTACTTGTATTTCTCGAAGATTCTTCATAATCACATTTATGAATGGTTTGCACTCACTGAACTCTTCTACTGTACTCCAAACCATCATATTGAAAACAAAATTAAAATGGAGTTCTATTTACCTTTTAAACGGTCTTTGATTCCGTTTTACTTCTAACAAAGATTATGAATACCAATCAGTTTTTACAGCCTCAAATTATTCTTATGTTGTATCTGTCATTAATGCTGATAGCGCTGATATATATGTACATATATGATAAAATTTATAAAATGATAATGTAAATAAGATTCTGAGGTCTATTAACTCTAACAAGTTGGACACACAAGAGATATTGTGTTTCCTTCTGGAAATCGCAGCGTGATATTATCCGGAAACCTTTTATTGCCCTATAACTTAATAGGGGTTCAACAATAATTCAACCTTACATACATATAAATGTCGCGCATACCATTTAGCTACACCGAATATATGTTCACAGAGTTCCTTATAAGTGACCGTACTAAAAGTTAATATCCTAAATATATAAGTAAAAATTTAACTTTCAATATATTATAGCAGCAGAGAAAGAAATATACAATGATTTACAATATGCACGTTAGTTAAAGATAACGAAAGAAGAAGAAAGAAAATGAAGAAGAAGAAAACGATAAAATTAATCAAATTACATTATACCAATTTACATTATAGAAAAGTGTGTTGTTAGAAATTCAGATAAGTTAATATGTACGCTCGTTACAATTCATCCTAGCTACTGTTTGGAATATGGGTAGCAGTTATATTTTGACAAATCTCTTGGATTTGAAAGATGACACTTCTATATGGTTACCATATATTTTTTTATAGACACGTTGTTTCTTTACTAAAATAACTCCGAAGTTCATTAAGATGAAGTAGAAAATACCAATTAATACTATTATATTAAACATTTCATTTTAATAAGCGTACAAAAGGATGTACTTATTAATGAATTGGTTGGTAAGATTTTCTATCTTGTAAATATTTGTTAATTATTCCGTTTCATTAAGCGGTATAATTTATTTTTAAAGCTCCTTTTTTGCTATTAGAATTATATTCCAATATAATGATATATGTAGTTAAATTACATATACATACATATGTACCTAACATTAATTTCTTAAAAATAACAGTTTTTTGAAAGGAATTGAAAATAAATTGAAAGCATTTTATTAAACATTTTTTTTATAATAAAATATAAGTTTTTTTATTAAATCAGCATTTGAAGCAAATACATTGATACATTGAATTAAATTTTCATTCAATAGAGCTATTTTATAAAACGGTTAATTTCATGACTAGCTGCCTACTTATAATACTCCATTTCCAATGTACCTTTGTATTTGCGTGCCTCATTTCTAAACTCCCAATTACTTTGGAATTGTTCAGATGCTTGTTTATAAAGTTCAATCCACTATCACGCAAACATTATGAGCTATAAGGAACTAACTAGTTAAGGTATTTTACAACTTTAACTACAAAATACAACATCTTTGACGAAATACCGTCGTGAAATTGCTTCCATTAACTTTTATTCAAGAGTGAAATTTGCTATTCTGGAAGTAAGCTAGCAATGTATTTGTGCTCGTAATATTAAACAGACTTATACATTTTTAAATTCAATTTTCACATATCCACTTCAAATGGTTTATTTTTGTGAAGCGAATGAATTGCTAATTAGTTAAATTTCCAATAAAGTGAGAAAAATTTTTTTTTATTGAAATTACTAATAGAGAGACTCCAGTATCCTCGATGGCGGTTAATAAAGCTGTTCTATTTACTACAGTTGCAATTTAGAAAATGATATTTGTTAATTGTAAAGATATAAGATATAATAACATACATAAACGTATATATGAATATGTTTGTTCTGCGAAGTAGCACACTGGAGAAATTTTTTATGTTATTATTGATAAAGTTAGAAATTAATAAGGATAACAACTCTTATAATTTGATATTATCTTTAATATTATTAAAGGTGAAAATATATAAGCATCATGTACTGCAGTTTAAAAGATATAATGGCAGACTGTAATCGATATATTACACATTACATCATAATGATCAGACACACTATGTTTGTTATTTCAAACATCTCATATTTACATACATCAACTCTATTTATTCATAGTGACAGAACAGACAAAGTTGAAAGCCGTATGTGAGAGCACGCTGAGGAAACTGTCAAATCCTTAAACTATATGCGACGAATAAGCAGGGAGGACGTCAGTAACCAATTATGTATTATAACATAGCACTATATTTATCTATATTATGTTAAAACATATGGACGATTGAAAAAAATTTGATTATGTACTATGAAAATAAAATATATATATCGTGAACGTTAAATAGCTTTTAGCTGTAACCGAAAGGTCCAGTGAAAATTATTTGTATTACATAAATATCTATATAAGATCTTCTTATATTTATAGTGTCATAAATAGTAAATAAAAACAACTTTAAATAAAGAAAATATAGGTCGTAGATTTCGTGAAATAATCTTTTCTATCTAATGTATATTATGATATGTACGATTTTCTTGGAAGCACTTCTCTATTTCCAATTTAATACATATGTATACTAGGAAAACGGCAATTAATTTTCCTCTACAGCCTTTATATTTGAAATCTGTCTTAAGGTTCATCCGACTGTAACCATCTTCGGAATTTCGATCTTATAATTAATTTGTGTGCTTCTTATTTCTTTTATGCACTCACCAATATGAAACAAAAGCATTTCCCACATAATATTACGAAGATTTGCAGTAAGAAAATTTATATTATTGAAGTAATATGATTTTAAAATATATGTTTAAATAAGGCCTAAAGGTCTAATTTATTTTGATATTGAATGATACCAAGGTAAAAAATAAAGGTTTTTTGAAGCGACGGCATTTTAACTATTTAAAAATATAAAAGAAAACTCATATGGGAAACTACAATCGTAAGACAGATTGTTATGTGATACTTTTTATAGACTCTCTATGTTCTGAAAATTGGTAGTATATTGTTGTTTTTTCATAATCAATAGTTTTAGTAGAGCACACTATTCATTTTTTTGGATCATATTTTTACTCCGTGATTGATATTATTAAATATTAATTAATAGTTCGGTCAAATTAGACATTCGAGGTTACATAAATTCCCACCAAGCTGAAAATCGATAAGATTGTTTGAAATATCATTAAAAACAAAATTTGAAAGTTCCCCATCTCTCCCCTGTAAGGAAAAAATTTTATTCAAGGTCAAAGGTAAACGCGATCTGTTACGTTTTTTTATTTATATTTTTGGAGTATACATATTAAAGCCAAGAATCTCCGTGTTTTGAAGGGCGACAGAATGATTGACATATTAGTTAGATGTCAAATCTAATGTCAAAAAAAAAAACGTTTGTATCAACTACTACTAATAAATTAAAAATTAATTAAAAAAAACATTGTCCAGCGGACAAAATTGTGAATCTAAACAATTCCCAGATCCCCTTGAACACACATAAAAAAAATCACAAAAATCGGTCCAGTCGTTTAAGAGAAGTTCAGTGACATACACACTCACAGAAGAATTATATTTATAAAGATATACGTAGCGTACTCATGCATATTATGACGATTACAACTTTTTGAATCGGTATATCTCAAAAACGGTTTCTCGTACAACAAAAAGTATTTATTAATTCTTTGTAGATAATTTTATGATCTACAATTTTTTTCTGAGATATTTACATGATAAACTTACCGTTTTGCTGAAAATCGCGAAAAACTCATTTTGTTAACCTTTGACCTTGAATAAAAATTTTTCGTTACAGGGGAAAGATGGGGAACTTTCAAATTTTGTTTTTAATGATATTTCAAACAATCTTACCGATTTTCAGCTTGGTGGGAATTTATGTAACCTTACTATTATTATTTGGTCTAATTTGACCGGACTATAAGGATCCCTAACATTTGAAAATATGATATACCCTATAGCTTTCCTCAATAAATGTACTATCTAACACTAAACATTTTTTTCAAATAAGACCTGTGGTTCCTGAGATTAGCGTGTCAAACAAACCTTTAAGCAAACTTCTTATGTATGAAATGTAAAAGTAAAACAATGTTATAACTTTCAATTATTTCGATTTAAACTTATCGTAAAATCAAATTTGAATATAACACAAATGAAAGATGACACACAGACCGAAAATCCACGATAGACTAATCTATCACAAGAACAAAAAAGAGCCCTGATCTCTTTTGATTACTGCTTATATGTGGTTCGCCCCTCTCATACCTTTTCCTATTCTGGCATACAATATATTTTAAGCATCAAATTGTAGAATATAGAAAGTTTTTAACTATATTAAAAATAAGAATAATAAGAGACCATCCCCAAATAAACCAGGTTTCTGATTTAGGAAATACTGATAAGAGAAGGTCGAAAACGTTCTTGTAAGGTATGACGAATTCTAGTTTTATCTCTAAAAATAAATTTTAATTTACTACACCCTTTCAGGAATAATTCAAAGATAGTTTGGCTTTACATAATATTTTCAACCATACATCTATGTAGGGGATATTTGCCTTGCAGTCTAAATATATCAATGCTTACATGATTACTGAATTAATATTTAATAACACAACTATCATTTTATATGAACGATAATATCATAATATTCCTGACCATAGGTTTAACAAATTATTTTGTGTTTTATTTATTTACTTTCAACCATAAAGATACGTACATATGTCTTAATGGATAGCTCTAGGTATCACATACACTTTTAATACAAGAGAGATAAAAGTTTATTCAAAATATATAAAAAATAATCAAATATACAACAAATAAGGGTGGTAGTTATTTCATGCTAGTTTTTCAATGGTAATTTCGTTATAAATATGGATAATTATATAATAAAATTAAATAGTTATCTGTTTCCAACTTCTGTTTAGGACTATGACTACAGAGCCCCTTAAGGATTTCAATAATTGAAATCATTAATTATACTTGTACAACCGTCATATATATTTTTTCTTTGAGGTTAATCCTGATTTTTTTATATCGGAAAAGTCACGCTAGCTTCATTTTTTAACTTCATGAAACGAAGGGCGAATTTTTAGCCATAATTAATTTTTGCGTCCTGGTGGCGTAGTTTTATAAACAATTTAATTTTACTTCGCTATCATTAAAATTGCTATCAAATTGACGTGGAGGATAATATAAATACTTCAAAATTATCGTTTAGAAAAGACTATAAATTTTATCAAATACACGTAAAAAATATTTTTTTAATAAATAATTATTAAGTTTCTATAAAAAAAGGCATATTATTAAACATATTTAGCAACTTTTTACTCGTAGGAAAACAAGTTCTATATTAAAGTTCGGAAATGAATACAAGCTGCGAGCATATGAAAACATTTAATTCTAAAACTAATTTAAACTAAAGCCATTATGTTAATTCCAGCTAGATTTTGCATATTGTAATAAAAATAGAGCAGTGAAAAAGTAGTCGATATTAATATATGACTGTATTTTTATTATTAAAATAATATTTAGATAGTGTGAAATATTTCAGTTTAGAAATATTTCACACTAGAATAAAAAATATCGTCGTCGTCATCATATACTCTTTATTGCACAGTAAGAAAAATTACATAGTTATTTTGCATTCAGAATTGTTGTTTACAAAGGCGGGCTTATTTCTATAAGAAATCTCTTCCAGCCAACCTACAGCTGTAAGGGTTAGTGTGTACAGCAGGTAATAAATAATTGTGCAATTAGATATGCTATTAATAATAATAATATAATATAAAAAAAAACAATTTTAATATAATACATAGTATAACATTTACATAAATATCCATGAATATTTATATAATAAATACTATGTATAATAATAAATACATATATACTTATACTACATCTAAATACATAAATATTATATATATATATACAACAGTAAAAAAAAATTAAATAAATATATATATAAGTTAATTTGATAAATTTATAATAATTGTGACAGAAAGTGCTCTTTTAGTCTTTTTTTAAAGAGGTTAATGTTAGGACTTTTTTGGATGGTTTTTGGGAGATTGTTCCAGAGGTTTGCTGCACGTACCGAAAAAGAGTTATGCAGAAACTTTGTATTACTTCTAGGCTCTTCTAACTCTGAAGTAATACAGGAACGTCTGGAACGTGTTGGAGGCGGGAGAAGGTTGAAACGGGAGCGAAGGTAAGAAGGAGAATTTGGATCATTAAGGATATTAAAAAATCATCATCATAGGATAGGATAACGATATTGAAAAATCATCATCAGCCTACCAGCGCCCACTGCTGAGCAAAGGCCTCTTTCTCACACGGAGAAGGTTTGAGTATTAATCACTACGCTTGCTCAAGACGGGTTGGTGATTTCAAACTTATAATTGTGAAACTATAAGTCCAGGTTTCCTCACGATGTTTTCCTTCACCGTATGTCAGTGGTGTCTAAGTACTCTCAGAAAAAATATCATTAATATAATTTTACTTTGTTATGCAATTGAAATCTTACTAATTATATAGATGCCAATGTTTGTGAGGCAATGCTCAATTAAGTAAGTATAATTGTTAAAAAAACTGCTGTATAGATTTTGATGAATCTGCACAATAAAATAACTTGAATATTAGAATAACACATATTATTATACAATGTAGCCCGGAATGACATATAACGCCTGCGAGATCAAAATATAACAGTTGTATGGTGTATGAGGTCAAGTGATACAGTCTATAGTTAAACTTGAAAGTTCGTTACCAAATCGGTTATTTTATCATATTGCATATATTTGTCACCGTGACTCTGATATTCAGGGAATCAAAGTAGACGGTTAAAGCTAGAAAACAATAAAATTGCAAAACAAAACTAAAACATACTTCAGGACCTTGATGTAGAAGTTCAGTTTGTATGGTAGTTTCTATAAAGCCGGAAACAAAAGACTATCTATAAAATATATGATATTTAGATGAATTTGATAGTTTTGAATATTTTTTTATATGTATGTAATTAAATAAAGTAGGTATTGTAAATTTTACTTAGGAAGCACGCAAATTATATAGGGTGGCAACCAGAGGTACCAGGAAAACTACGAAACTGTCTTATTTATGTAATTGACATTTTATTAAATTCGCCGCGCTTCGAGCGTTTGTAACTTGTCGACCAGAGACGCCTCACTAATGGCCGATTATGTTTAAGTTTTGTGCAATTTACGATTATTCAAACGTGTAGAGAGATAAACTAATTGATATAATTAAGGAGGTGATATTAGTGGACATTAATATCGCTTCTTTCTATTTTCAGGTGAGATAAAAGTGTAATTGTCATAGTTAAACGATAATACATAATTGTTATAATATTGTAAAGCCGTGTTAAATGAAATAAAACTTTACATTTTCAGAGAAACCAATTGTAGTTTACTTTGAAAATCCTCGATAATATATATAAGTATATAATAAGACTAACATTTTAAAACTTTTAACCTATATCTAAGACTACATAACTGCCCCGATGTTAGGATAGCATTTCCATTCCATTGTTTGTATGGTATCAGGAATCTTCTGGTGGACACAACTTGGTGTTTGTTCTGCGGAGTCAGCAATTTCCCTCTTAACATGATATTTTATTCATACAAAGATGTTGCTATAAGGTAAGTGCACGTTACAATGTTACGCGTATAGGACGAACATATGTGTATTGAATGTCCTCAAAAATCATGCTGAACAAAATAAATAAATCAAAATATTGTCCACGTATAACTTTTTGATTAAGCAATTTTTTCTTTTTAATTTTTGCAAAACCTTTCAATACCACAAAATATTACATACCATAAAAAACAATATTCTTCAAAGTAATTTAATTTTTGACGGGACTATCGCGTAAGAAGCATACAATGAATTAAAAATTATCCAAGCAATAACTTGCTTTAATATTCTGTTATTTTATGTAATGTTTTTTATGTGCATATATTATCACATTTTATGACTGAAATTTTAATTTTACAATCTACTTGACGGTTAGGTGAACTCTGATCCATTAGTTGAAAGTGGGGAAGATTTCATTTATACGAATGTAAACAATCAACAAAACGTTAAATAATAAAACAATTTGACTTTAAATGAAACAAATGTTTTCGGGTTACTACGTATACTTTATTAAAAGAAAAAAACAGATTCCTATAGAACTATAGATTAAAAAAAATTTGGGTAGAAAACCGACAATATTAGTTCCATTTAAATGAATATCAGCGAAAGTCTTACATCTCAAAATTTGACTTTATCCATCAAATTATTACCGCAATGGCGTGATATAAAATTTATGCACAATGCATGTAATTAAAGTTAACAAGAGATACAAACAAATAAATATAACAAGTCACTGAAAAAACTAAAACCAAAAATAGAAAACATCGCAACCCCATAACAGACAAGTTGTCTGGAATTGAAAACCATGAACAAAGGGTGCCCAACAAAGCTACCTATATCAAGAGTCAGTGGCGTTCAGTAAATTATTAACACAAACAAACTAGATGGCTGTTGTGTAAATTATGTGACATTGCAATAAGAATAGAACTAATCGACACAAGGTCTACCATAAACCGATTATTTTTTTATAACCCATAAATAACTTTGGAGTAACAATCAATCAAACGTTTGAAGGTTACAGTATATGGGTAGATCTGTTTTATTGGGTATTCTATTTAATTTATGTGTGATATTACGGAGTCCAAATAATTTATAAATATATTTCATACTTATAAAAATATTTGTTTATCACATCAAAGTAAGAATATACTTAGATGTCACTTTGTATTCAAAATTACTAATACATCTAAACAATAAAATCTATGAGCCTAATAGATGTGACAACCTCTTGTCCCCTTCTGGGGTGAAATGAAAAATTTATTTTGTCGTCATAGGGCCACGTATAAGTGGAAACGTTAGACTATTATCGTGACGATCCAGAATCCAAATAATGAACACTGAGAAACGGTCACCAAATTTTGGATAACTTAGTGACAATTGTAAACATTTAGAGGAACAATGAACTTTAATGTAATACAGCTTCAATGTTATATTGAAATACAAAAAAGTTTCTTTTAAAATATTATTAATGAACAACGAGGCCTTATATGTAATGTAAATTTTTGAAGGTACATTATCGATATCATAAAGTTCGTGAAGTAAAAATACACATTAATAGCTCGTCTCATTAAAAGTTTAATTAAAGTTAGACTCACTTGGGAGACGAATGTATAAACCTGGAGCGAGAATATTGCTTGAAGATGGAACTTCGTTCCAAATATAGATCTTGATTAACTTACATTACATTAGACATGCAAGTAATTAGAAATTAATCAATATATGAAATACATTAATTGATGTAGATGATCATTAATTGAATTTATATGTGTGTAGTTCTAATAAAATCAAAAATTATTTTTAATAATATTGTAAATACAATTTTTGTAATTAGTATTGAAATTGGTTTTTTAATATGTTTTGATCGTTAGCGATAGTTCGTTTGATTGTTTTTGATTTGATTCCAATGGTTTTAGCAATCGGAAGTAGGTCAACAAGACGTTGGCAATGGCTATGTGAATTACAGCAATATTCACTAACCAATTTATAATAACAACTTGGTTCTCTAAATCTTTTTCTTATTAAGGAACGTTTATTTTTATAAAGTAATATTTTCATTTCATTTTTAAATATTTTATATTTTATTTCTCATGTATTCTGATAACAATAGCTTTATTCATATATATATATATATATATATATATATATATATATATATATATATATATATATATATATTTAACAAGACACTTTACACGTTTGTCAGCCAATATTGAGAGATTTATTTGTTTATTTGAAAACATTTTTAAATCTAATTAATATTTAAATGGGAAGTTAAATTATTAATCGTGCTATGTAAATTTCGTGTAATAATAAAATAAACAAAAAAAGTAAATATAATCTAGCTGTCATATATTTCCTACTAGTTTCTGCCCGCGACTTCGTCCGCGTTATTTTCGTTATTAGTAATATATGTATAGCTGACCGGGCGAACTCTATTCCGTTTTAGAGGCCATTAATAATCAGGTTTCTCCTGTTTCAATCGAACAGAATGATTGACATATTAGTTAGTTGTCAAATCTAATGTCAAAAAAAACGTCTGTATGGGAAATAGAAAAGGGCTGTTTTTAGGGTTTTCCCGGCAATTATTCCAATTTTTCTCACCTTTTATACCTTCCCTGAACCTCCACGAACATTTCAAGACTAAGATAAGACAAATCCGTTCAGCTGTTCTCGAGTTTTAGCGAGACTAAGGAACAGCAATCCATTTTTATATATATAGAAGAAGAAGATTATAGACCATTAATTTGTTGTAATTGAAAGAGCTTAGGTAACCCAAAAAAAACACGAATCGAATATACATATCACTTAAGTAAAAAGATGATAGAAATTTATTCATAATCTCATTTAAATTTAAAGATACTCGTACTAAATATTTGTCAGCAATGAAAACCTTCTGAAATTTGATAAAAACACACACATATTCATGTCATATCATTAAAAGTCCTATAATCGCTGAACGAACTGGTTCCTAAAAATTTGGCATAGCGCTGAATCACCTTGATTCCAAAATATAGGTTAGGGTTTCCTATAAATATTAAATCGATTATGGTTTAACTTATACTTTTCAATAATCTTTGTAACAAAGTCTTGGGAAAAAACCATGACTAAAAATAGATATAGTTGAGTAAGGAAGCCCCTACATTAAAATGAGTGTTTTAAAATTGAGCCCTTTCAACTTAAATATAACCCTTACATAAGAAGCTCTTGTCATGTCGTTAGGAATAATTAAATATTTTTTTAATTATACATAAATATAATTGTCCGAAAATTTTGATTAAACAATATGTTATACTAAATACAGTTTATAATTTATTTCCACTGAAAGTTTATTGCATGTTAATGACTATATATCGACTTGGTCCACATTAAAAAAATCCTAAATTAAAAATAGTTATATTGTGTGAATTGGATTTTTTTTTGATTCATCATCATCATCATCAGCCTATCAGACGCCCACTGCTGAGCAAAGGCCTCTTTCTCACATGGAGAAGGTTTGAGCATTAATCACCACGCTTGCTCAAGACGTGTTGGTGATTTCAAACTTATAAACTTAAGATTCATATTATTATTAAATTATAAGTACTATTTTATATAAGGGACTAGTTTTTGCCCGCGACTTCGTCTGCTTTAGTTTCAGAATTAGAAATGTATGTATATCTGACTGAGTGAACTCTATTCCTCCTTAAAGACTTCGCCTCGGCATCGTACCGTATTTAATCAAAGTGAGAAAATGTTTCGCTCACTTAACAGTAACTTAATAATAAATATCACACAAAATATCAACAAAAAAGAGCACACTACTTGGAATGTCACTATCAGAAGGGATCACAAAAGTAAAGAAAGTTCTCGCGCACGTAGCGGTAATCGTCACTCACAAAGATAGATGGATGCACTCATAGAATATCGTTACTATGGTCGTAGCATAAAAAAAGTTTGTATGGAAAATAGAAAAGGGTTTTCCCAGAAATGATTCATTTTTTTCAGCTTTTAAACCTTCCCTGAACCTCCACGAACATTTCAAGACTAAGATAAGATAAATTCGTTCATCTGTTTTCGAGTTTTAGGGAGACTAACGAACAGCAATTCATTTTTATATACATAGATTTTTTCAATACTTTATTTATATACCATACAATATTATTAGCTTTTCTGTTTTCTACCTTTCTCATTTTTTACTCTTTGAATCTTGAATAAATTCTAAGATGTATTGCCTCAATCTTTCAAGAAATTAATTTACAAGCTGGAACTAATTATATAAAATAAATATGTATTAAAGTAATCACTCAATTTTATATTTTATTTTTTTAGGTTGTGAGTTTTATCTCTAAATCATATTGTTCAGTAGAGTACAACGAAATCTTATATATCGGCGCTATCAGCATTAATAACGCATGCGATATGAAAATAACTTGAGGCTGTCACCAATTATTATAAAAACTCATTAGTATTCATTGTTATTGTTAAAAGTAAAACAAAATCATAGACTGTTTGAAAGGAGAATAGAACTCTGTTTGATTTTGGTATAAGTATGACGTCTGGACGCACGATAGCAGAGTTTAGTGGGTGAGTGCGGACCATTGAAGAATGTGATTATGAAGAATTTTCGAGAAATACAAGAATATTTAGAACAATTGAAGTTTCATTTTAAGATATAATGGAACGTGATGGAAGAAGTGATATTAGTAACGTCAGCGAGGCTGGCGTCTCTCTTTAAAAATAAAGAATTTATTAAATTAAATATATTTATTACTGATAATCTCAAAAAGGGGTTATATACAAATAATGTGGATAAATATATATATATATATATATATATATATATATATATATATATATATATATATATATATATATATATATATATAGTTAGCAATGAAAAACACGTTATGATTTTTAAAAAGAAACGGTCGCCGACCAAGGGTCAATTAATTAATATTCGAGACTAATTAGAGCAGAGGTTCATCTCTTAACAATAGTTGAGAACAAAGAGTGTCCGATTGTCAGTAATGGCGCTCCTTATATAGGTGGCTTTAGGGTTGCCCGTATAATAATTATTTATTATTTAACACGGCCTCTCCTGACGGGGCTGCGTCCTCGAAGCCAGTAGAAGACGTGCTAGCAATACTCTCTACCCACGGCACTTCCAGTTCTTGGTCGTCAGTACTCTCTGTAACCATAGGTGCACATTTATGCATTAGCTGGTATAAGGGATTATGGTAACTATCGATGATACTCTTAGTTCAGGAAGCTCACTAAAAGTGATATATTAAGCACATAGTTCAATTCAGACGATGTCAACATAACAAGCTGATAGATATAGGATTTACACAGGTCTGTTCCCACGCAACCGAATACCTTTTATCATCGTATCACAGGTTTTACATCAGTCTCTTGTAGGTCACCCCAGAAACCTTAACATAGGGTAGGATTTACACAGGTCTGTTCCCACGCAACCGAATACCTTTCATCATCGTATCACAGGGTTTACATCAGTCTCTTGTAGGTCACCCCAGGAACCTTAACATAGGGTTGGATTTACATAGGCCTGTTGTCGGTGCCGCACCCGACTCATCCCAAATACCTTCCCAAGTATGTGAGGGTCAACCCTATACCATGCGCACTCAGGATTTACAAGGGTCTCTTCCGCAACACATACACACACACAGTACATCGCAACATAAGCTCAATACAACTATAGATGAGAAATATCATAATCGTAAACACTCAGGAACACATTACCAATATTGAATGAGTTACATACCATTTATAAAAGTTTTACAAATTTCAGGCGTTCACTCGCCCTTCCACTTAACCAAAGAAGTAGCGGCTATATGAGCAGTCTTAATTACTTAATTTTTCATATAATGTCGAAATTATCCTGTGAAACCTAGACATTATTGAAATTGTTCGACGTTATTCGGTCACGACGATTTGACTAACGCCTCAATTTTATAGCTGCTCGGTCGAACCTGACCATTTTTAATTATTGTACCTCAATATTCCACTGTTTATGATATTTATGACTATTTATAATTTTACGAACAAATTAAGCAATGCCCAAAGCGAGCAAAGCATTCTCTGTCGATCCATTATTCAAAATATTTTTAAAGTTTATTTAAGACGCGTTATTCAAAATACAAGCTCTTTCTACTTCGTCGCACCACGTTTCAAAGTCATGGACACTCGGATCAAAATCAGACATAAAATAACGGTTGGATCTGACCTGAGTTCGCCTTATCACAGTCAATAGACGCTTCGCAGCATTAGTCACCACATCCTGTGAGATATTTGATTCCAGCGTTGCGAGATTTTACGCGTATTACATTTTCCAGAAATAGGCAGTAAAATTGTCACTCGTTACATTCAAAATGGCGTCAACAAAAATATGGCGCGTAATAAATCAGACTACGTTTATGGCGGCTTTTTTAGCCTTCGAATCCCACTTCTGATGTTAGAAATGAAAAACACGTTATGATTTTTAAAAAGAAACGGTCGCCGGCCAAGGGTCAATAATGAATATTCGAGACTAATTAGAGCAGAGGTTCATGTCTTAACAATAGTTGAGAACAAAGAGTGTCCGATTGTCAGTAATGGCGCTCCTTATATAGGTGGCTTTAGGGTTGCCCGTATAATAATTATTTATTATTTAACAATATATATATATATTAATTGACCCTTGGCCGACGACCGTTTCTTTTTAAAAATCTTACCATGTTTTTCATTTCTAACAATATATATATTGCCTAATTCTTTGCTTTGTAGCCTAGAAACAAGAATTTTTTGACATGCTTGTAACCAATAAACAAGATGCTGAAATTATTTTCAAAAGTAGAGAATTTCTGAATAATTTGTGATTAAAATAAATAAATTTATAGGTCAATATTAAGAAGATAAAACAAGCAGTTATTATTTTAATACATTTAAAGAGAGATAATGTTTTGGAAACTTATCTTATAATATCGTCTTTATATAATTTTACAACTAATGTTCTTAGTTATGTTGAGTTCAAACTGCTTTTTCCTTTTCTTTCGATTCAAAACTTTGTTGCTTAACAAGTTTAATTAACTTAATTTGAATTTAAATCTATTAAAAGACTGTATGGAATAACTATGGTATGTTTTTATTTATTTTATCATATTATTTCTAAATTGACGTAGAAGAGCTGAAGTCGTTGAATACACGACCTGCGTAAGCATTAATTATAGGGTTCAACTTGAGGGTGTTACTGCATAGTGCCAGGATCGTTTGTTACATCCGACAATATGCCCCAATGTGATATAATTAACCTGATTACATTTAAATTTATTTCATTAATTTAAAAAAATAATGGGAACTTTGAATAATAGGAAGTTTAGTTAGGTTACACGTTACAGGAATAAAACTGTGTCAAATCTTCAAACAAGCTATATATATCGTGTGAAAGCAGAGATCGTCGAGGTATCATTACTGTTGATTTATCCCATCTATTTACATTAAGGCTTCCATACTAAGTTTTAATACAGCATCGACTGTTTGTATACAGTAATTAAGATCAATTGAGTTCCACGATGCAGTTCATGTTAATCTGGTTGATTTGTTAGTGTAATTTTTATAGTTCACCTCTCGACTGTGTGTCTACCATAGTTTTCAAGAACAGAACACACTACAAGATTATAGAACTTGTGTATATAACATTATTATTTTAAATTTTTAAGATAAAGTATTTAATACATATATTTAAACTACTGCCATAAATCTTGGTATATCTCATGGAAATATAATTATATAAGTAATTTTATACGTCTCCAATAAATGCATTTACCATGCAATATGATGGTATGTTCCATAAGATGTATTATATGTTCTGCTTTTAAAGATTCAATATCTTTTACTAAATATTATGAAAAGTCCTTGACAGTTTCCTAGATTATATTTTTAGGAACAAACTTTTACGAGCATGTTCTAAATTCACAATTTTGCTTAAGTCTGATGCAGTTCTTTTGGGACATTACCCTTTATTTTAAAACTCTACAGTGATCTAAACATTAACCTGAAATCAAGTTTGAAAGGCGGTCCTACTTATATTTTGAGGAAATTAATACTTATCAAATTAATAAAATGTTTAAAAAAAACTAGAAGATTACCGGAAAATATTAGATAGAACCACTATATCGCAATATTAAATAACTCCCGTGTGATTTACAAATATGTGATAATAACAAATAAAATGTGTTACTTATAAGTGAGTAAGTAGTTTTAAAATTTATAACCACATTGGTGTCTTCATCTTTTGAAGCATCAGTGTTTTGAGACTGCATTCTACTTTGTCTTAAAACACGTCCACACAAATTTCAATATAACGTCAAGTGCACTGAATATTTTTGATAGCTGATCTGTTTTATACAGAAATACTATTTGTTGATATTCTTTAATGTAATTTTTTTAATCACAACTTCTTATGGCCTCAGTACTTTAGCTTGATAAATATTAAGACCGAGATTTGTATAAAACAATTTTAGAAAACGTATTTCGAACACTTTAGCAAAATTCTAATGAAACACTTTCAAACAATTACCTTTCATTTTTTTGTGATTTTTTCAACTAAGAAAAAGTAGAGATACAATTAACATTAACAACAAATTTTTTACACGATTATATTTTAGTGATATTATCATCACTGCAGAATCATTTCAATAACTTAATCAATTATTCAAGACAGATGGGTGTCTGTATGAGCCTGGATTTTTTAGTTTCGAAGTTAGTAGTTCATATCCATGAAGATTTTTTTGTTGAAGTTCAAAAGGAAACCATCAGAAGAATATACGTAGATTTTGGGAGTTCAGAGGCTTACGCCACAATAAATTCGGATCATATATCGCAAATTTACAAAGTAAAAGTTAAGCAGCTAGCTGCTTTCCAGCAGCATAGAACCATAACATAACCATAGTTATTATGTAATGTTTATGAAAAGAAATCCATACGTTGAAGAGTTTCTTCAATCACAAACTTATTAAACTGTCTATTTTATACAATATTTTATAAATTAGGCTCGGCTAAGGCTAAGGTGCCTGCCCAGGTCGAGTCACACACATCCCTTCCGGCCCCACCAAGGCCGGCTGGATGATTCGTAAAAAAAGAGTTTCCCTGCGACATCAAAAAAACCTTGTTCCGGAGACAGAGAAAAATTAAATGGCGTCCAAGCTATAATAAATGAGTTTTCACAGTAATATGTAGTTTCGCTGATTCGGACTGTATTTTCGCGTGATCCAAGTACTTTGATTATACATATTATACATAAATCCGATACTTTTCATTGCTTTTTAAAAACAAATTATATTTATTTAAACAAAATAATTCTGTGGAAGTTAAATTGTTTAAGTAGATAGCTTAGGGTGTAAAATAAGTAGCTAGATTTTATTACTCAGGAAACAACATAAAAACGGATTATCCAAGCTTAACTTCAAACATTGTTAACGTTGTATTCAATGAAGAATATCGAGTGCCTTATAGCAACATGTTTAAAAATAAACAAAATAAATATTCACTAATCATTTCAACAGCAAAGTAAATTGTATTTCTGTAATTAAATTATTTAGCCTGCCGACAGTTCCATATTCGTTTTGGCTAATCTCAACTGCAATGTACAGTTGCGCCAAACACAGAACTTTTTCAATAGCACATGTGTTTTGCCTTGATAGCCTCTGACAGCCGTTTTGATATTTGTTACATTTTGCAACTAACTTTGTTTTAGTTCTGTTTTAATTAATAAAATACTTTAGTACACTAAAATGTTATGTATTCAGTTATTATTAACTTGAAAGGTACATTCAGTTAAACATATTACTTTATATACAAGTTTCTTTGCTGTCTCCACACATGTTTCAAGGTTTGGCTAACAGACAGTCAAAAAACTTTTTTTAATGCAAATACGGGCCTCCGAGGAGTAACTCCTTGAATTTTAATTAATGTTTAGATGTATATATAAATTTATTTCCTCAACAAGCCTTTTAATCCGAGTAAAATATTCAGATCTTAAGATTTTGTTTACACTTTGTTGACAAAAGATATTTTCATTTAATAGCCATCGTAAAGCCCATAATTGGGTTACGTTTAAAAACAATATAAAAAACCACTTTCGTTGAAATATTAGCAGAATATTACAACTATTCCTTTTATTTCTTTTGCTATTTATAAAGAAACATTACATGAAAAAATTCTATTGAGATTAAGAACATAACCTGAGCAGAATTATTACAGACACAATTAACTATTAAGAAGCCTCAAGCAACGTTAATATGAATCCACAAGAATTTTCTAACCGCTGGAAGGTCAGACAATTGAATTTATTATAATGATTTTATTATAAGAAGTTTATTAACAGAAGTTATTATAATGATTTCATGATATATATGAACATGTTTATACTTAATCATATGAGCACTTGTAACGGTAATTTTATTAAATATTATTACATGCTAAATTCGATCCCTACTGCCAACACAGTTATACAGGGTTTTCTAAAAGGCATGTATGCATATAAGTATAAGCTTATTATAAAAAATAGTATAACTTATAAAATATGAAGCAGAGGTCAGTTACGGTGCATAGGCTAAATAAATTTTAAATCAACATTTTAAAAAAATGTTTCAAATATGTGACCCATAAAAGATTAAGGCACCGTATAGTCGCGCCGCGCATGCGCCGGCATGCGCGGCCATTCACCGCCTGCGGTGAATGGCCTGCGCCGGCGCCTGCGCCGGGCTGCCAGCGTTATTATTATTATTTTGTTAGTTTTTCGAATAGAGATTTGCAAGTTTAAAAATTTGGTATTTCGATAAATATTCTTAGTAATACTTTTCACATTAAAATAATTTCATTTAAAATAACTTTTATTCATAATAAATATAATTAATCAATATTATGTATAATTTGGAACTTCTTCAGGTAAATTAACTGTGTTGTATTATTAGGATAAATCGTTAATCTATTTCTGTTAAAAATGGTGTTTTACAATCAAAAACAATATTAATGTTTGATATATCAAAATAAGTATCGAAATAATATAAATATTAAATATTTATTTATTGTTATGATTTTTTAAATATCGATATTTTCCATAATGTGAAAGTAACTTCGAGTTCGTCACTAGTAGGGCAGCAGGTGTGATGACGCCATTGAGTCTTATCGTGTTATACCAGTGGGTACAAACATTTGGTTACTCCACACATAATAATCATTTAATATTTAATTTTATTATTTTTATTGAAGAGTTTGTAAATGTAAGTTGTTTGATTGTGTTCTATTTTCGATACTGATAACGCAGTTAAGGGGGTTGACACAATTTTTCATACACACTGTAAAGTTGTATAGAAATAGCCTGATAATTATCAAGCTTCATCATCATCATTCAGCCTATTGCAGTTCACTGCTGGACATAGGCCTCTCCCAACACGCGCCATAACACTCGGTCCTTTGCCTTCCGCATCCAGTGAGACCCAGCGACCTTTTTAAGGTCATCGGTCCACCTAGCTGGGGGGCGTCCTACTCTACGTTTGCCGAGACGCGGTCTCCACTCAAGGACACGCTTGCTCCACCGTGCGTCGGTCCTTCTGCAGATGTGACCAGCCCACTGCCATAAATACAAAAAAAAACTTATAAAATTATCACTTATATTTAAATTTTCACAAAATAATTCCAAAATTTTATATGGAATATAAATTTGACCACTACACTTAATTATTGATATAATTACACTGTTTTAGTAGTAGTAATAATAATTTACTAAATTGAACAGAATGACTCAACAGTAGCTTACATTTCACATCACGTATAATTATAATAAGTTAATAAGAGTGTAATTTATCGAAAATTTTAAAAACCAATCTAGATATTCTTTCACGAGCCATGTGAAAATTGGTGCAAGTGAAAGGAAAGTTAACTAACGTTTAGATGTAGTTGTAGTATTCTGGTTGAGAAATAGCTACAAATGGTGACTTTACACAAGGAAAACTCGTCGCTGAAACATCTATTATTACTAGCAATTTTTAAACTATTATTTAATAAATACTTTTAATTTGAATCATACTTTAAATGCAATACCATTTGGCTTAGAAGTTTTATTCTAGGAAATTAATATTTCATCGCTTTGACTTACGTTTTCTACCCAATACGATAGAGGTCACGCAAGAACCGCAGTTTTTAGACGTGATTATTTAATAATAAATTATTTCTTACATTTACATATCACAAATTTCTAACAGCTGAGTACACTATAAATTATGTTTCGTTACCTTCTCATTTGGTAATTGAGTAGTGTAAGTTATTTGATTTTTATAATGAACCTTAAAAACATAATTTATATAAAGAACATAAAACACTTTGTTTAACAAAAAGGTTGCAAGATAAAAATGAATGATAGTAAATGTACATAATTAGTTTAAATTTTATTCCTACATTAATCTTAAAATGTGAAAGCGGTGGATGACAATAACTTAACAACAAGAAACTTGTTAAATCCGCGTAAAACCTTTTATAACTACTACTTTATTAGCTGTAATGGATTCCTTCTAACATTATTAAAAAATTATTTTTGTTTATTCGCATTCAATAGTTTCAGTTGGACTTTCTGTAGTGGAAAAATATTATTAAAATATGGCTAGCTCCCAAAATGTCTTTATGTGAGATCAGTGTTCAAATAAAAGGAGCAATGAGACATGAATTCATTAAATTCAAAAGTTAGAATCGAATAAGGTCAAAATAACCCTTAGCCTAAGCTCGAAACGTGAGTCTATCATGCAATTTATTATGTAAATAATATAGTATGTTTCGTTTAACAGCTAATAAATTGGGCCGAACCTTATTCTTTTCCTAATGTCTGCTAATTGTTTCTACATACTTTTTGCAAAAGTTACACAGTTTTATAATTGAATTTATTTTCCCAACATGCTCGTATGCTAAGAATACATGAGTAAATCAATAATAATGAATCAATCAATCAAATTAATATCAAAAGTCACAGAATAATAAAAAAAATTAGTTTATCCGTTACCTTATGAAACATTTTTGAAAAACTATTCCAGTTCATTATAAAATTAAAACGGTAGAAAAAACCAAACGAACGTATACTCTATTTCTGGTGGTACATTAATTATCGGATCTAATAACTAGGAATATATTTAATTAGTTCAAAACTCACACAACCACTCATTTAAGTTCAATGTTTATAATTACATTTGCTGACTGGCTACTATCGCGTGACAACAAGTGGTATCCAATTGAGTGCCCATTTACCCAATTATCGAGCTTGCGTGCTTTGATGGTTTCATTTCTTGCCTTTAATCCTTATATTTATGAAGCAATAACGAACTTTATGCAAACAAAATAAATGAAATTAAAAGCGATTTATTAAGAAACGGCAGTAACTTTATTATTATAAAAATTACCACGTGCAAACTATTTCGCTCTATGGGGGAAAGTTGTATACTTATAAAGGTATGCTCTATAGCAGGGGAGCCCAAGTGGAAATTTTAGATTTTTATGAAACTGAGCCGTTCAATATTAGAACAGGAAGGATGTTTATAGACAGCCAAGATCTTCTTATCAGCATAGTTACTCTATATAATACATTATAATTTTGTTCTTGTATATGGATCATAATGTAGGGCATTACATTAAATTAGTGAAAATAATTCTGTTCTTGGAAAAATCTCATGCCCGTCATAATTAAACTATACAAGTTAATACATACTCAAAAACAAAATCGTGTCAACAATGTGACAATATAAATATGACATAATTTTTTATGATATTTGAGATTAAAGTGAGTAATTAATTATTTAAAATGAAACTAAAATTTTCGTGTATGATATTCGGTTTTATTATGTCACCTTGTCTGATGACAAATGCAAGACTTACAAACAGGGAAACTTTGAGCTCATTTACCGCTGATCACAATTAGTGTAAAGTAATCAAAACATTCGGAAAATGTAAAAATAAAATAATAAGAAAATAAAGTAAACTAAGTAGTAAAAAAAATACTCATTACCTTAATATTTTTTTTAATTTTTGAAGTTTCGTTTATACAAATCGCCGCACCTCTTAAATATATAAATCATGTACGACTTTGTCACCTTGGCATATAATACTCCTGATGTAATTATACATATTTAAAAACTAGTTAAAGTTTAAAATAAGAAATGAAAGCTTTGATTTGGCAAACTTTTAAGACCCAGACAGCACCGCAAACTTCTCACAGCATAACTATTGAGTTACTATTTATTCTACCTCGGTATAGTAGTATTTTTTATTTGAACTTTATTATTTTACGATATGCTGAAGACTGAAATTGAAAACAAAACAAAGAGATCGAATTCTCAGTAGTGTTATAGTAGTAGCGTATATATAAACGTTATTTAATTAAACTCTATAATATTATAACAAAATTTTCGAGCAGGATTAAGACGTTCCCTTTCAAATTAAAGTTTAGTGAATACATCTGTCATTTTCAAAACAGCTGGTAGGTATTATTGGTATTTCTTCGGAATCTAGCTTCGGTGCACTTGATTATATTTATTGAGAGAAGTTATTTTTCATCAAATTACCTGACAGGGAGATAAAAATATAAATAATTTCCCTTTCATTCCTAAGAAACGGGTTATTGTTAGAACATCAGGATTTCATGATTAACCTAATAGTTGTTTACTATATTATACATATAACTAACAAAATACTATTCTGTAAGAGTGATTTATAAAACAAATCCATAATCCACAGATAATTATATTTTATTAGAGATATTGATCTCTGATGACTTTTTTCTGTTCATTATTCCGGGTCAACATGTGTTATTGGGAAATGAATATAATTAGAGTATTTAATAAAATATATTTTTGATAAATGCTCATCTATAGATATATCGTGGATTACGGCCGCAGAAAACCCGATTAAAGGGGTAGTTATCGAAATAGTTGACACCGGTTTATACCAGTTTCGAGCGAAGGAATTCGGTTTGTTGTGGTGCAAGTGAAAATTAGTGGGAATAAGGCCACGCACCACACACAGGAAGGCCAAAGTATAGCCTTTTTGAAGTGTTCACTTTAACGAGGTTCATTAAAACCACAATGGATTAAATCGAATGCTCGTTTTAATCACACTCACAAATATACAGCAATTGAATGAAAAAGATATTTAAATGTTTTAATTTTGGTAGGTTTACTGCACAAAACAATTTATTACACAAAATGAAACTTCAATAACAAATAAATTCTTTAAATACGTCGTTCCTTTATAAAATCATCGGTGTCATGTTTTCAAATTATATTTAAAAAATGTAAATATTATAATGTATTTTAAAATTTATTTTTCTTTCCTTTATCAAAATTAAATAACAAATTGCGCCAAAGCTATTCTCTGTACAAAAAATGTTAGCGAAATAAGCTTAATTTTGGGAGATACTTACAAAAACAAATTAATAAATATAATTATAACCTTTAACCCCGTCGTGACAAGACCCACTGGTAGTGGAAATAAATTATTGTACTACGTAAATAAGTTCAATTTCTTTTTATCTCTATATTGTAATATAAAAAATAAGTTACTCTTTATTACCATAATAACATAAATCTTTCGGCGTATCAAAAACATAAAGGAGACAAATCCGCTATAAGCTATCCACTTGTTTCATATTGCGGATGTCCCAACTTTATCCCGCAATTCGGTGCAGCAGTTAACAGTTGTTTGATTTATAATACAGTTGCGTTCGATAATATTGTTAGAAGCTGATTGTTATTCATAACTCGAGTGGTTTTCGAATGTTATATCAGTTTAGTTTTCATGCTCAATTATAAAAGTTTCTTTGAATCGTAATGTACGCTCAGTAAAATTTATTCCAAATTAATTTTGAATCAAATAATATGTATTTAACTGGATTATACTACGAGTATGACAAAACAATTCTGGAACAGAAAAACATTTAAGTTTTATTTCCTTTTATATACCAAGATATGTCAGCCAAGCCAATTTTACTTAGTTCCCTAAAATTTAATAAATTCCCTGAATTATTTTAATAACCTAAGTTTTACCCAACTGTAGATTGTTTTTAAGCTGTTTTATGTATTATTTATTTAAAATTATTATTCATGATATGAACATGTAGCGATAAGGACTTATAAGAAGTAGCTGATTGTATTTTCGACATAATATAACTTAAAACTAAAGAAGACTGTGTTTACTGTAGGCTCTGGTCAGATAATTCTCCTGGTAAGAACAGAAATAGAATAATTTCTTATGTACCTTTTCCGAGCAAAACAACTTTCAATTGATATTAAACAACGTCATGTGACAATTCAGAGAGCATCTAAACATATGAATATTTATACACCTCTTATCTAAACATATGAATTGAGTTGACGAATTATGTTAGATACCATAAAGTAAACTGAATACCTTACTATGTTATAGATGTAACACAAAACATTATATTTGACTTCAAAAAGATTCAAGCAAATAAGCTATTTTACGGTTAATCAATAAAATGCGTTCGTTTATTTACAAATAAAAAGAGAGTAGCCCTGTTCTTTTAAGGGCTTCTAATAAAAATAATATTCTTATGATCCTTCTTATAATATTAACTTGTCAAATTATTTTTTTTTCTACAATTTCAAATTCACATATTATTTTAACATTTTTTTTGTCTGCGGTTATTTCTTTAAAAGTGGTACACAAATTAATTAAAAGACAAAAATCACCCATACAAACAGTTCATTTTTTCAAGCAGGGTGGTTTTCAGATAGCTGTTCCTCAGGAATAAATCTTACTCATTTTTGTTTGTTATTTGCATAAAGGAGCTTAATTTTTAAGACATGTTTTAAGGTTTGCTAATGAGACCTAACTAAATTTAAAAAATTACCGCAACCAACATAATTTTAACGAAGTATTATTTCCTTGCATTGAAATTATTATATATTAGATTTGAATTTAATCAACTCATCGAAAATCAAATTTGAATTTAGTCCACTCAGTCACATACCGCATAAGTGGATATTTGGATATATTACTTTTGTAATTTCAGTAATACATATCTTCTCATCTTGCATCTATTGACAAGTTCATTTTAATATCGTATATGTCGGCGTGAGAGCAAAAGGAACAGGTTTCAACAAGCACGTACAAGCATGAGAGCGAACGTACGGGCGCGAGAGCAAAAGGAACAGGTTTCAACAAGCACGTACAGGCGCGTACAGGTGTTTACAATCTCTTATCGCTCAACAAGTCAGGCGAGGTGGCGAACGACCTATATAAAGCGACGTGCTAGGCGGCCGGACACACTTCAACGTTAGCACTAGCTTCGTTCACATCTCTTAATTGTGATATTTGTCACTCCTGAATTGTTTCTAATTTAAATTGTTTTCTTGATTGTAAATTAGTCAAATTTATAATAATTTGTTGAAGTGTCTAAATTTCTTCAATATTAAATTTATTAAAATTAATTATTCTCAAATTAATTGTCAATGGTCAAAATAGTTAAATTTGTCAATTACTAAATTGTTAATTTATGTTAAATTCGTGATTTTAATTTGAATTAATAAATGTTATATTGTGATTTATTATGATTATTATTTTTAACTATCACTTATGCCTGGGGACGAACGTCCATGTTTACCTATTTTACAGGGCCCTTTCTATCTCAGCCGATATCAGAAGTGGGATGGACCTTGGGAACTCTTCAGGTCCATCAGCCCGCACGGAAGGAAATGGAAATAACCAGGCTCTGTCTGCTAGAGAACGTAACGCGGCTCTACGACTATAATCAGGTGGAAAGAGGCCACGGTAACGCTTCCGCCCAGCCCGCGGCCTCCAGGTGTGGCTATCCGGTCACGAACCCAAAGCAGGATGGGTTTGTAGGGGCAACCAGAGACGTGTCAAGATGGTACGGCACGTCGTCCGACTCGAGGACCTTATTGTAGCGGGGCGGCCGACTCCCCGTGTCTGCCATCCCATTTTGCGCCATGACGGTTTCGAAAAGGAGAGGACCGCCTGCCACGACCTAGAACTATCGACCATAGATTTAACTACGTTTGATAAAGATAGGTCGTCCCCTATTTTAGTGACGAGGTTCGGTCGTTCACAGGCCAATGACATATTGTTTTGTGCTCTCTGTAGGCTCAGTGTTGGATTTGCTGGCTGTTGATAACAGTTGGATTCCATAGGTCCAGATTGGTTTTATTATGGAGCAATAAACCCTTAGCTTGTTGGACAGGGACAGTGCAGATTGTCTACCAAGAAGCCAGAGTAGGTTTTTGAATCTAAAGTTAATTTCATTGCGTTTCATTTTTATGTGTTCTTTCCAGGTCATCCTTCGGTCAAGATGAAATCCAAGGTAATTAACGCAAGCTGTCTGCAGCAATGAGTCGGATCCTAGTTCAACTGAAGGGCAGGTTGCGCGCCTCAGGGTGAATGTAATGTGGTGCGACTTCGGTTTGATACGCCACTTGGTCAGCCAGGCGTTAGTGGCGTCGAGCTATGTCCGCAGTCGTCTGGTAGCAACAGAAGTTAAGTATGGGTGCTAATCGAGAATTTCTAGCAGGACTTCTAAATCAGGCTGTGGCTCCAACAAAACGGCCGCGACTCAGCGATCCTTTGCCCTATCTACATGCTCGCACCGGTCCTGTGTTGGTGCGTCGCCGTCTGTTAGAAGAAGCTGTTATTGGAAATACAGGTGACAAAAGTTAAGTACTCTCACCGTATCTATAATAATTCCCATGGCTGCTATTACTAGTCCAAAAACGACCTCCCGTTTCAATTCAAACAAAGACCTTACGATTAGGTCTAGCTCATTTTGCAATAGATCCAAAACAATGTCACTCCTAAGGAGATTGCTATTTCTTAAAAATAATACCAATTGTAGATATGTACTCGTATCGTACGAGGTGATAATGAAGCCCATTTGTATATACTGTTCTAAAATTAGAACACACCTTATATAAAGGTGTCTAAACACTAAATATGGTGTTGGTGATAATCTTCTATATATATAAAAATGGATTGCTGTTCCTTAGTCTCGCTAAAACTCGAGAACAGCTGAACGGATTTATCTTACCTTAGTCTTGAAATGTTCGTGGAGGTTTAGGGAAGGTATAAAAGCTGAAAAAAATTGATTCATTACTCGGAAAACCCTAAAAGCAGCGCTTTTCTATTTCCCATGCAAACGGGTTTTTGACATTAGATTTGACAACTGACTAATATGTCAATCATTCTGTCGCACTTCAGAACACGGAGACTTATGGCTTAAAGGTAAACTCCAAAAAAAAATAATTAAGAATAATTTATTTCTTGATTGAGGCAGTACGAAGTCTGCCGGGTCAGCTAGTTATTTATAATGATTTAAATATTTGTCTACTTCACAATTCTAAGCTTTACCTTATTTATATTCTAATATTACTTGGGAATTCTTGTAACGGAAAATAGGCGCCATTTACATGTTTGATATAATTGTGTAAATTCATGTGAGGGGAACTGGAGCCCAATATTGTAACCTACCCTCAACTGGGTGTTACTTTTGATTATTATAAATACCACGCGGGTGTTAACTGGGGATTCGGTTACAAATTGTAAAGCAGTAGGCCTCGAAGTGCAAGTGTTGCCCAAATAATTTCTAACAATAGTTATATTCCCTTTCAACAATACTGTGACAATGTTTTGTGGATATTGTCTTGTAGAAATTCAGTTCTGTTTCTGTCAGATCGTGGACTTCCTTTTGACGTGTTGTTAGAAGGAAAAAAGAAAGTGATGATAATTAGAAAAACTGCGTCATTGTTATTGTTCCATATTGGTCCATAACAAGGGATGACCCATTCAAAAACTTCGACATAGTCGTACATAAATATTGACTGTGACCTTAGACGAAAATAAATCTTCCGATCAAACAAGATCACTGTAATTTTCGGTTAATATTATTAGTAAATGCGATATCTCTGAATATCTTTGTAACGTAATTGAAAATGGACAAATGTGTCCCCCAGCCCACAAAGCCTTAAGATTTTATAAAATCACCTCTTCCCAGAATCGTTAACCAAGAAAAACAATTCAACGGTTTTGCAGGGTGTATTACAAAAATTCATTTCCAATTTTTCTCGTGTTCACGACACCTCTTTATGATTCAACCAAAGGTGAATTTCAAACGTCTTTAAAGGACTCATTTCTTTCATGATAAGAAATTCAAAATACCAACAGACTTTAACTCTACGAAGCGATCTAAGTACGAAGTAGATTCTCTTTCAATCTATTCACCTATTAATGGGTTTTCCTTAAAAGAATTAGATTCATGTGTTGAGTATAGGAAATGTGTTAGACTACAGAATGCTTACTTCTTTATTCGGAATCCTATTCATTTCAAAGAAACCGTGGTGAATTTTATGACCCGATACTTCGCGTATTTAACAATAGAATTGAGAAGAGATCACTGACTGTTCTCTAAGAGACGCGTTCTTCAAGAAAGCCATAGAATATCCCATTGTGGGACCACAACAATGAACTGTTGTGTCAACTGCTTTCCAGTAATGTCTTAACATGTTGGATTGAGGAAAATATTCTTTAAAATAAAAGAATCCTATTGGTTAAAAAGAAAACAAGACTTATTCGCATTCTATAAATAGATTGTCTTATCCATGAAATTTCTAATATTTTTTCAGAACGATTCCGGCTGCATCCCATACACAACACTCATCAGCGTTTGAAGTTATCCAAGTCAGGTATTAGCCGAGCAAATGAGGATCGGAACAGGCTGCGCTTTTAACCACTGGTCTCTACAGACTAGTTTCCATCAGCCACCACGGGAAGAGTGACGGGACGCGATAACCGTCTATTGTGGTATACGAAATTCAGAGAATGGTACCTCTGAGTTTAACTTGTGTTAATACTCTTAAGCTATCCTCGTAACCATGATGTATCCTTATGTGAATTATGAATCATAAGATTCTGTAGGGATATGTTTTGTGAAGCCGTGAAAAGACACGTATACACCAAAGAGTGATACCTCTGAGCTAATCACGTGCTATCCTTGAGCTAACTGTAAGAGAATCATAAGATTCTGTAGGGATATGTTTTGTGAGGCCGTGAGAAGACACGTATACACCAAAGAGTGATAACTCTGAGCTAATCACGTGCTATCCTTGAGCTAACTATAAGAGAATCATAACATTCTGTAGGGATATGTTTTGTGAAGCCGTGAGGAGACACGTATACACCAAAGAGTGATACCTCTGAGCTAATCACGTGCTATTCTTAGGTTAACTGTAACAGAATCATAAGATTCTGTAGGGATGTCTTGTAAAGCCGTGAGGAGACACGTATACACCGAAGAGTGATACCTCTGAGCTAATCACGTGCTATTCTTAGGTTAACTGTAACAGAATCATAAGATTCTGTAGGGATGTCTTGTAAAGCCGTGAGGAGACACGTATACACCAAAGAGTGATACCTCTGAGCTAATCACGTGCTATTCTTAGGTTAACTGTAACAGAATCATAAGATTCTGTAGGGATGTCTTGTAAAGCCGTGAGGAGACACGTATACACCAAAGAGTGATACCTCTGAGCTAATCACGTGCTATTCTTAGGTTAACTGTAACAGAATCATAAGATTCTGCAGGGATGTATTGTAAAGCCGTGAGGAGACACGTATACACCAAAGAGTGATACCTCTGAGCTAATCACGTGCTATTCTTAGGTTAACTGTAACAGAATCATAAGATTCTGCAGGGATGTATTGTAAAGCCGTGAGGAGACACGTATACACCAAAGAGTGATACCTCTGAGCTAATCACGTGCTATTCTTGAGAGAATTATAAGATTCTGTAGTGATGTCTTGTGAAAGCCGTGAGAAGACACGTATTCACCAAAGAGTGATACCTCTGAGCTAATCACGTGCTGAGTAACTAAGTTGAGGACAGGGGCCTCCTTAGTTGTGTAATGTGAGTTGAGGACAGGGGCCTCCTTACAGTGAGTAACTAAGTGGAGGACAGGGGCCTCCTTAGTTGTGTAATGTAAGTTGAGGACAGGGGCCTCCTTACAGTGAGTAATTAAGTGGAGGACAGGGGCCTCCTTAGTTGTGTAATGTAAGTTGAGGACAGGGGCCTCCTTACAGTGAGTAATTAAGTGGAGGACAGGGGCCTCCTTACAATGAGTAACTAAGTGGAGGACAGGGGCCTCCGTAATTGTGTGATTGCAGGGCAAAGTCGAGGGTACAAGACCGCGCGGCAGGTCACCCATGCGCTGGACAGACCAAGTCAGGGCTGCAGTGGACGAGAGACGAGTGGCGACGTGTTGTGAAGCGTGCCACCACACATCATGATGACCACGATCGTTCTGCCAAGAACGTATCGACTTAGAAGAAGAACTAGGTCGAAGGCGACCATCATGCAGAATGGCCGTGTCGGCGTGAGAGCAAAAGGAACAGGTTTCAACAAGCACGTACAAGCATGAGAGCGAACGTACGGGCGCGAGAGCAAAAGGAACAGGTTTCAACAAGCACGTACAGGCGCGTACAGGTGTTTACAATCTCTTATCGCTCAACAAGTCAGGCGAGGTGGCGAACGACCTATATAAAGCGACGTGCTAGGCGGCCGGACACACTTCAACGTTAGCACTAGCTTCGTTCACATCTCTTAATTGTGATATTTGTCACTCCTGAATTGTTTCTAATTTAAATTGTTTTCTTGATTGTAAATTAGTCAAATTTATAATAATTTGTTGAAGTGTCTAAATTTCTTCAATATTAAATTTATTAAAATTAATTATTCTCAAATTAATTGTCAATGGTCAAAATAGTTAAATTTGTCAATTACTAAATTGTTAATTTATGTTAAATTCGTGATTTTAATTTGAATTAATAAATGTTATATTGTGATTTATTATGATTATTATTTTTAACTATCACTTATGCCTGGGGACGAACGTCCATGTTTACCTATTTTACAGGGCCCTTTCTATCTCAGCCGATATATACGGACTTATATGTACTAGTCAGCTCTTCGATATATGAGCAATAGGAAATCAAATATCAATCTAACTCAGCCTGTCTTTTTAATGAAATCATAATATTCCGTAATTTAAATATTTCTAAATGCGACATATAGAACAATTTTTTTTACTTTTTTACTCGACTAGCCGTTGCCTGATTTGATTGTTATTTGCTCCAGTTTGTTTTGTTTGAATAGCTACGCTTATTGAATTTTATTTTGAAACAGTAAATTTCCCTCGCTTTCACTAGCAGTGCGTTTATGTATATTTAATGAACATGTGCGTTTATGCATATTAAATAAAATAAATAAATAAAACTTAGCGGCTTTTTGATTTTACAGTTTATACCTTCTTTCGTAACTATGAAAAATGTTTAATACTGACATATGTAATTAAAATTTTAATCATCTGCATAATATTATTTTAAAAACATAAATAATGAATCACAGCAAAATAATGAGCTTTGTTAAGAAAATTACGGGAATGTAGGTGAAAACAAAAACGAATCCAAATAAAACAACGTATAAAATAAAGCAACTTTTCGTTAAAAAAGTATATTTTTAATATACATATACGTTATATCGGAGTGGCATCACTGTAGCTTGACTGCTTTGAGATGCAAAATCTAACCCAGAAAATAGTTAGAACTTTAAAATAGCTAGCAACAAAGCTAGTCTTTATTTGATGTCAGGAAAGTTAACTTTTACATATTTGGGTGCAGAGAATAACGTCTCTGAAGCAATTTTAGCGTTCTTACGTAACTGGTAACATTAGTTTCCTCTAGCTATTAAGTGCTGACAACGGACAGCGGACGTGTGACTACGCCTCCCCTTAGAATGTCTTTGTTTCATAGAAGAATAATAATTTAATAGTAATAACATGTAAAGAAATCAATGCGAAATAGAAATGAAAATATCTGGCTTGCTTTCTATAAGAGAGAGAGTGACAGACAGACAGAGAAACATACGACGCCGCACAGCTTACAATTACTATAGCAAAATGTGTCGTGACAACTTTTCGTGAGAATTTTTTCCGTCTAGCCCCCTTTCACAACGATCGATAAGGAACTTCGTTGCGAAAAATATAAAAATGATTTATTTATAAATCAATAACATTATGTCAAATAAATATTTGCTTTTAATACACATTTCTTATTCAAGCGTCTGTTTCAATATGTACCACCAAAAATTTAATTTTTTAACAAAAGGTCTATGACAAGTTATCCTTAAAATAAGTAAAGGCAAGGTTTTTCACCGCAACACATCCTTTCATTATTCTTATCATCACATCAGCCTCGTCTCTAATTTGATTATAGTTTAAACAAAAGGAATCCGATGTCACTATTTGTTTCACAAATGAAGTCCAACCGTGAGACAAAGAAGATGGAATTACGCGAAACCGTCTAAGTAATTGTGAAAAATGAGAATCTTTCCACTGGAAAAATAAAGAGTTCAACCCGATCTTAGCATAAGAAGATAAGTATGGCAATTTAAGCTTTATTTCCAGGTGTTTAAAATAATTTTTAAAAGATACTTTTCAGTATGTAATCTTTATCTAGAAGTTTATTCTGAACCGTGAATGCATCCCACATTTTGTGTGTTAGAGTTTGAAGATCTATAAATATGCATATAAAATGAATATAGTACTATAAGATATTATTTTCATAGACTGATCACAAGAATCACTAGAGTCCGTCTGAAGCTAGACCAGACGAAGGAAGATTTGAGCAACAGGTTTATAAACTTTGCAAGAATATAATTTTAACAAAATTCAACTCTACGAGAAAGGCATTAGGTTGATAAAGGTGGAATATTTAAGTATGGATAAGCTGTACATTTGGCAGGGGCCCAGAGGGGATTCGGTATAATTGGAAACAAATCGGGAGAAAACAGATTCACGCTGCTATAGCACGCGACGCCACCGTTTGTACACGATATATTGTTTGATATCAAATTAATTATAATTAATTTACAAAATCTAGTTCAAGTATAAAGTTCTAAAATACACTTAAAGAATATTTGGAGAATTGTTTTTAAATAAGTTGAAATATTTTAAAATTGTTTGGATATAAATGAAGAACTTGTTCAAGATAAAATTATCTGAATTTTATCTCCTTATGTATAAATGTCGTATGGTAAAATTATATATCTTAGTGAAGTTATATAGTCAAAAATAATATAAAAGATTTAATTCAATAAGGGTCAAAGATTAAGACTCTTAATTGTACCTAATAATCCAAGCCAAATTATTAAGTCAAAATTATATTAATTTCAAAATCCTATTACTTTAATGGGATTAATTAAGTAACATTTCAATAACAATATAAAGATATGTACAAACATATGTATATGTAATTATTAATTCAGTAATATTCTCAAGGATTATTGAACTATTATAATTAAAACGTACCATAATATTTAATCATATCACTTCAAAATAAGTGAACTCAAAAAAAATCTTAAATCTATATATATAAAAGAAAGTCGTGTTAGTGACTCCACTTATAACCCAAGAACGGCTGAACCGATTTAGCTGAAAATTGGCAGGGAGGTAGTTTAGAACCAGGAAATTGCAATAGGATACTTTTTATCCCGTTCGACAGCATTCCCGTGGGACTTGACATGAATCGTCAGTCACTTTAAAACGTGGAATAACGAAACATAATTGACAGCTATGCAATTGACGTATAATGACGGATATATAATGATGACGTATAATGACAGATATGTAATGTAATGATGAGAATTTGATATTTGTAAGAAATCTACTATATAAAAATAAGTCCGGTTTTCCATCCTGACGCTATAACTTCAGAACGAAAGAACCAAGAAAAGGGGGAAAATCTTTTGTCACATACAGCGCCATCATACATAACATGTATGTACTACAAATCAATATTTTAAGTAGATGGTGCCGTCGCATGATACGTTATTTGACAGCTACTCATTGTTCTCTTCTCAGTTAATTTCATGTGACAAACCGGTATTGTGTTTGTAGTTTGAACTCTTAAAACCATTTAGTATTTGCGGGATAAATTTAGAAAATCATTGTTTTTCACATGGGCAGTTATATTTTGCGGGTTCATAAGTTAGGAAACCATACGCTTTATTTGTGTTAAAGTTAGAACAAAAAACAAAAAAATGTGGTTTACAAAGGACCACTTCAATGAAACGGATAATTTGCGGACACGTATAACGCTTCGATTCGGTATCTACTTTGGATTCACTTTCATTTACTTAGAGAAGTTCAACTAAATAACACTTCATTTTTGTAATCGAAATGAATTCATTACTGTTGTGAAATGAAATAAAAATTTTCCTTCTCAATATGAAACAAAAAAAATTCTTCATCTTGTAATCACCAAACGAAGTGTTATAGAAAAGCCTTCTGGTGGCGAAACGGAGTTCGCCGGGTTTACTAGTTAAATAATATAAGTCAAAGAGGCGTCAGACGTCTAGTCTAAGCAGGGAAAGGTTGATAAGAAATAATCTACTATACTGGTAAAATGTATAACAAGATCATATACTCATATGTTGATTTCACGGCAATTTCAACTCTATATTAGGCTTTTATTTTAAAGCGAAATATTTTGGGAAATCTTTAAAACAATATAATAAGGTATCAACAACAATAACAAATCAATTCACTTTATTTTCACACATACAATAAACAATTTAAAAATAAAGCAATCGGCAATGAAAAATAAATTATTATCATATCAACTAAACATAACGAGCGTGCAAAAATGCCAGCCCACCGTGACAACAAAAAGCTATCAGACTTAAATGTGTACCAATAAAAAGAAATTCGATGGAAAGCACAGATTGCCCACAATAAGAGCCTATTACCGTAAACTTGGAGTGTTTCACCTAAAACTTTATACACACAGCCCTGTATTTAACAAGTTTTAACGAGTTTCCTTTTATTTTATTTTTGCGTGTACTTATTAAGCAGTTAATAATTCGAATACAATTCTAGGACATTAATTTACGATATTAAAGGTGTAAAGCCGAGTTAAAAAAATTGAGACACAAGCGAAGATTGGTCAACCTAACTAAAACAAATTTGTAAGTATTAAAAAGTAAACTAGGGGATCCTCAGACCCCTTCCTGTGTGTGTTCCTGTGTGTTCAGTAAGGTTACAAGCTTGACGGTGAAAGTGAATATAGGAGTACAAGACTGCAGATTTTGATGAGAAACCTCCGAGATTATTGTGCATCTCATTTTTGGTAGAAGATAAACTTCCTTTATTTGAAATTTGTAAACATGAGTGGCCGCTATAATTAATATAATATTTCTGATAATATTTGTGTAACTTATTTCTCTGGGAGTATATCGTGTTTTGATTAAAATTCCTAATATAAAAATATACGCTTAAATGTTATAGCGTTAAGTAAATTGTGGAACCGACCCGTGAAACAAGTGATATATTTTGGATATCATAGGTTGGGCATTCTATATAATATTATACTCGCATAGACCGAAACAATACAAATTGTCAAATTAGTTTTTGGACAATAATAATAAATTATCCTTTATTGTTCATTCTTGACATAATATACAAGAAGCATATAGGTCATAATCGTGGAGGCCTTATCGCTAATAAGCAATCACTTCTATATAATTAACAAGGAAGAGTAAAAGGCATGAGAATTATATTTCTAGTTATATTAAATTTGAGGCCCGGGATATATTTTAATTCAGTAATATATATAAAAAAAAATATTTTTTTTTGCAAATAAAAAGTTCCTACAATTCAAAATGCAAATATGTATGCATAAATCATCGATCTTACTTCCAATAGTAAGGAATGCTTTCAGGCGATTGCATTTCATAGTTCAAGGGGCGTGATTGGGGCTGTCAAATGCTAGCTTCAGAACGGCTGTCGCTTTTTAGAGATATTAGTTCAGACTTAAATTGCTTTCTAGTGTATAGCGAGGATAAACGTTGTATTTATTATGGTTCAAATATATTGTTTAATTAAATTTACTTATGATGAACAAAAAACCCGACTTTTGATTTATAATTTGACCACTTTCTTATAGATATTAAAATATATTAATATTTTATCCTTACATATCTATTCATCCGTTCTTTTAAACTAATATTCCAATGGAAACAATGTAAGGTTATGGTTCCCACCGAGACTTTTTAGAATTAAATTTAAATGAAATAAAACACCCTCGAAAATATCATTTATGTCAGAAGGTGCCATATGTTGCTGCAACTACACGATTGCTTTTATTTATTTTGAGAACGCCATCAAATCTTTTGTACTATATATGTAAAATTTTAATAAATAATTGTATTAGATACGATCTCAATGACTTAGTAAAAAAAAAGTTTAAATGAAAGCTTTACATATTTGTAACCATCATTAAATAACATAATTTCAGGAATATACTCCTTATAATAACCAGTTATTAAAATACTGCCATTAACCCTGACATCATAAATTTCGACAAAAAAATGTTTACAAAAAAGGCATAAAATCACCATAAGCGGCAACTTGTTAAATTTTCTAACCGACCCCATTTCACTTTTCGCGTGAGAATCGGACATTAAACCTTCTGCTTTTAATTTTTACATATTACACATATGTCGTACTTAGGTAAAAAATATAGTTCTTATTGCTATAGTAATAGAGAACAATATTTAAGTAAATTTATAAAGTACAAGTTGCATCCTTTAAAGTACGTTTTATTCTTTTGGGAATACCACAAACGTGATGTTGGTATTTTTATAACTTTGTTACGAGAAGTTCTTACTGTTTACATTCAATGCATTTTAAAATGTATTTATAATTGAAATATGTTTTACTTACGGCTCGGGGGCGGCTATTTTAGACCCACAATTAAGTAATAAGATTAAGTTTAAAATAGAAACCAATGTATCCATAATGTATGTCGAACTGTTTGCTCTAGCCGAAGCATTCATTATCTTAAATAAAAAAAAAAATACTTTAGAAAATTTGTAATTTTAACAGACGCCAGAAGTGCTCTTCAACATTTAGCTCGGTGCACCTCGAATTTTCGAGGCGTTCCGATAGCTTATAGTATATTGAAGCCAATTATGTTTTTAAGAAGATGCAATATAGAAATTATATTTCAATGGGAATCCATCTCATGTAAGAATTCCAGAGAATGATTTGGTGGATAAGTTAGCAAAAGAAGCGAGTTCGGATGGATTTTCTCTTAGCATTTTACCCTACTTTTCTGATTTAGTTCCAATTTTAAAAAATCATATTCATAAACTGGTTTTGAACACTTTGACAAAATTTCACATGAAAAAGGAATTTGGTACAGGACTTTTTGTCCTGGTCCGTTTCGTTTTCCTTGATTTGAGTCGTATTATCTTAACAGAAAGATCCATGTGTTAGCTTTTAGAATTCGTTCAGATCATATCCCTCTAAATTATTTTGCATTCCTCATCAAACAGGCGACTTCTGCCCTGTGTGATGCGTGTGGAAAGAAAGAAGACATATATCATATTGTGATGGAATGTGTCCGAAATGAAACTTTAAGAAAATGTTTAATTTCTGATGATGAGATGAATGTTGGTGTATGCAATAGTATGCTAAGGTGTCCCTTCTCAATTTCTGCTTTGAAGATATGTACATTAGTGAGAGAGGGGCTAAGAGTCAGGGAAATTTAGGTGTGGTTGTTCTCAGTAATATTTGTAAAATTAGGGTTGTTTTTTTTCAATTATGTTTGATTTTATAAAGATTTGTTTTTGTTGTAATTATTTTTGTTTATGATGTAGTTGTTAAGATATATGTAAGTTGTCCAAACAGGATGACATGTTTCTCTTTTGTAAACAAGTCTTAAAATAAAGATTTAAAAAAAATGTGTTTTAATTTTTAGAGGAACTTACTTGATATGAAAAATTGTGATTGACTTTTATTCTTTTCTACATTGTACATTAAATTGTAAAGTAAATATTAAATTACTACATTCTGAAATCTTATAATAGATTCGGAAATATTATTTGCACTCAGAATTTGTTATCTTACAACTATACCACAGGGAAATATGAAGTTAGAGTCTAGGATCTTCGTGACAAACTACGACAATGTTATCCCAAATTAATTTTAATTCAATCCTCCTCCGCTAAGTTCGTCTGGGATTCAAGTACTTAAGATTCGGCAAAGGAAAGTTTTAATACTATCTATTATTATTGAAATTACATTATTTTCATAAGTAATACTTAAGATTATTTCAGTCTGATCATTTAAATGTCCGTATTATTTAAAGATAATCATCGATTACTACAATTTATAAATTATTTGTCACTCGTTGTTTTGTTGTTTGTAGTAGCGTATTTGAGATCTTATATTACCAAAATCCTTTAAACAGTAAGTCTCTGAAGTTTTTCCCATATAATATAGTAGTTATTTTCTCAAATAAAATAAGTAATTCGCACACATTTATTAATCCCATATTTGATACAGTAATTATAGTCTCTTTTTTCCACTAAAATATGTCAAAACAAATGCGCTTATTCTCTAAAAAAAACGACATTACCGCTCAAATAAAATAGCATAATACAATTTATATTATACGACTTGTTTTGACCTTGAAAATGTACTGCTTGTTTGTTCCTTTGATTTTTCTTTATTCGAATTATGACCACGAGATCTCAATTAACATATATATATATATATATCTCAATTAACAAATATATATATATACATATTATTTTCGTTACATTTTTTCTGTAGTTATTATAAGATGAAAATATATTGATTTACTAGTAAGCCCGGTGAACTCCGTTTCGCCACCAGAAGGCTTTTATATAACATTTCTTTTGGTGATTAAAAGATGAAGAGCTTTTTTTTGTTTTATATTTGAAAACGAAAATTTTTGTTTCATTTCACAACAGTAATGAATTCATTTCGATTACAAAAATAAAGTGTTATTTAGTTGAACTTCTCTAAGTAAATGAAAGTGAATCCAAAGTAGATCCCGAATCAAAGCGTTAAACGTGTCCGCAAATTATCCGTTTCATTGAAGTGCTCCTTAGTAAACCACTTTTTTTTGTTTTTTAGTCAAAAGTTAACATAAAAAAGCAGATGGTTTCCCAACTCGTGAACACGCAAAGTATAACTGCCCATTTGAAAAACAATATTTTCTAAATTTATCCCGCAAATACTAATTGGTTTTAAGAGTTTAAACTACAAACACAATACTGGTTTGTCACATGAAATTAACTGAGCAGAGAACAATGAGTAGCTATCAAACTATGTATCATGCACCGGCGCCATCTACTTAAAATATTGATTTGTAGTACATGTTATGTATGATGGCGATGTATGTGAAAAAAGATTTTCCCGTTTTTCTGTTGAAATTTTTTATTATAAACCTCACGGAGCCCGAGACTTTTCCAACGAATGCAAAACCGTGGAAATCGGTTCGTTTGTTCTGAAGTTATAGCGTCAGGATGGAAAACCGGACTTATTTTTATATAGTAAAAAAAGATCTCTTACAAATATTTAATTGTTATCATTAAGTCATTACATATCTGTCATTATACGTCAATTGCATAGAGCTGTCAATTGTGTTCGTTATTCCACGTTTTATAGTGACTGACGTTTCATGTCAAGTCCCACGGGAATGCTGTCGAACGGGATAATAAGTATCCTATTGCATTTTCCTGGATCTAAACTTCCTCCCTGACAATTTTCAGCTAAATCGGTTCAGCCGTTCTTGAATTATAAGTGGAGTAACTAACACGACTTTCTTTTATATACATACTCGTATATAGATTTCATTTGACATGACACTTAAAAGTTAAAAAACTTTAACTGGTATCTAAGTAACCACCTCGTAATATTTATAAATAACTGAATAAGATAATATTCGCAGACTTTAGGGCTCACACCGAAAAAAATAATATGCTTGTGACGACCCCAGTTAATATGAGTATATTATGTTCTGTACCTATTTTATCAACATATTTTCATTTTTATTTTTCTGTTGTTTTCAATATCATACGTTACACTTTAAAGTTCTGATTTCAAATATAATTTAAAATTCAGATAAATATTGTTCTTCACAGCATTACAAGAAAGCAGCTCATATATTTTAGTCAAAACATTAAACCAAGGACACAAAACATTACCTCGTGCTATTTTCATAGTATAAAGGATTCATTAACGGAGATTATGTAAAAGAGAATCAAGATTTTAAGGCAATTAAAATATACCAAAGTAAATTTCCTAACTCATTGTTATATTATTAAAGTCTTCCGCAGATTGACTTTTATTATTAATTACAAGAATTCTAAAATGGTTTTATATTGAATCTTTTACTAAAATTATTTGGATATATAAAAATAAAGTAGTACATACCTAACATCATTGTCGAGTTTAAGTTTCATGATAACTAGTCTAACATAGCTATTTCCTCTTTGAATAGCAATGGAAATTTGTTGGCGCAAAAAGCCTAAACCGCGATAGTGATAAGGATTTTTAATTAATTTGTGAAATGACTTCGCGGGCCAAGAATTTCTTACCAAAGAATGAATTCTTTTCTCTATTTGTGGAATTTAGGATTAAGTATAAATTGTGTCTTTGCAACATACATATAAAAGCAACTACACTAAATGAAAATACCAAAACAAACAATCCTAGGAATTGAAATAAATTTTCATCACACTAAAACAACTGACAAATTGCTATGACTTTAATCGTTCAAAAGACAAATAAAATTGAAATGAAAGCAAGGGATTTGCAAATTTGAACAGAGAAATCCGTAAAGAAGTTTATAAAGAGCTGAAAATAAAACTGACGTCTTCCAAGTACTCAGTGGATTAAAAATATAAATCCGTTAAAGCCATACTAAGAATCGTTTATCGTTCTCTAGTCTCCAATAAAAAAATATGTTTAAGCGATTACTCAGTTATGCCTATATTATTCTATCGAGTTATTTTTTTTTTTTTGAAATACAATTTTATTCTTACGTTTATTTCAAACACAAAACAACTCAATACTCTAGAATGTAAATTTACACGAGATAAAATTCTAACGACCAATAAAACCACTGCCCGTGGAATCTTGGTGCACAACTCGTCTAAATAACTTCAAGTATTCTTTATATAACAAGTTACGAAACAAACATAAGGGTCGACTGTCTAAGACCTAAAGTCAAACAACAGGGGACAACACTAGGATATTTATGGCAGGATTTTGAATTTCCTTTTCTTTGTTGATATTATTCCTCGGAAAGGTTTAATTTTGTAATACTCACAGTCAGTAATTTTTTTTTATTTTTTTTTTTACTGTACCTTTTCCTTTCTTTAATTCTAAATATTACGATTGCCGTCCATTGTCAGTAAAACTACAAGACATTACCCAATATAGTATCCTATAGTATCCTTATATAATTTTAATATTGTAATATAATTTTAATAATATTGTAATATATAGTATCCTTATATTACAACGAAATAAGAATATGAAATTCTAGAAGTAAAGTTATATAATTGATAAGTTTGTTTACCGATTTAGTGATTTTTAACATTCCATTTCCAGATATTATCAGATGTTTATGGATAATTCCTTTTCATACGTTGCAAGTATGACAATGACAAACAAGTATTCACTTGTTATTATGCTCATAATAAATTTTCACTCTAATATTGTATGAAATATTCATCCTAACCGCATTCCACATTATCAATATCACAACTCTTATTATATTATAACTATTTATATGTTTTTAATTATGCGAATACAAAGTTACTTCCACTCAAGTGCACGGTACAAACAGATGCAAGTTTAATGTGTTTGTGGGTTAGTACTGTAGACAGCACGAATTACTTGTCATATTACCTATTCATTTCTTATTGTATTTCTTCAAAAGTTTCTAACGTCATTTCATTATTCACTTTATTTGGCTCATTATCGTTGCAAATAAAAAGACTGATTTAATTCTATACAGCTTTTATGTCATGACATTTCAATACAGAACATATTAATAAAATATTAAAGAACAATTTTTCACTATTGCTGATTGTACATTATTATGGTACATGTAGCGAAGTGACACTGATATCTCATCAGTAAATACTTAACGGCAACTTGAATACTAAGTATATAATTACAATTTTATGTTTATACCATCTACTTCATTTTAATTATATGCATATTTCAAAATATTATTTTAATTTGAGAAACATAAAATTTAAAAATCTTTAAAGAAGAAAAAATAGTAACTGTAAGGGATGGAAGCTTTGTTAACTCATAAGTCCATCATAACGAACACTAAAAATATATTTCCATAATCATTTTAAAAGCAGGCTTCTACTATTCTTTTTCAGCTAACTAACTAGTATTAGCGAACTCTAAAAAACATATTGACTTGTAAATCAGATGGAAAGGAAACGACCCAAAGAGGCTTTAAAAAATGCTGACTCATTGAAACATTAACAGTTGAGATACCAAAAAAATATGCTTCCCCGGGGTATAATTTTGGTTAAGTTGGAACATTAAGTTTTATCTCGTTGAGCCTCGGATGTGCGTTCGAGCCGGGATAAATGTTGATGTACACGTACCGTTTTGCTGAATGACCCAAACTGTATATAATCGCCGGATTGCTCTGAATCTACAGTTTCTGTAAAACGTTAATTTATTTTATTTATCTTGATCTGTATTAAGGTTATATTAAGGTTCTTTTGGCACACGAGGTGGTCTGTTTACTTTTAATATTTGAAAAGCTCGGTTAATGAAACGACCATTCAAAATGTTAAACCTAAAATTTATTATGCAATAAATTTAAATAAGGACTCGTTTATGTGCCATGGCTACCAATCAGTAGGGAGTAAACGAAAGTTAAAAATCTATGATCCTAAGTTGATGCTATCTCCTAAAAAGATTTATGAATATAAACTTGGACATATTTGTAACGTATGTAATATGTGTAGTTGACTCAATAACAGCTTTTTCATTTCAATTCACATATTGCGTATAATTATAAAATCACCAAAATCAAGGGCTTCCTAGAGGTTTAAGTTAAAAGATGATTAACCCACTTTATTGGTTATAACCATCCTATGTTAATAACGTTCTTGACATTAACCTCGCTAATCGACACTCCTTTACGCTCAGAGTTAATGGATCTGTTCAACAACGAAAAATGGCAGCTCTCAAATGGAATCCCGCAGGCCGAATAGCCTCATTGAATTGTCTGAATCATTATGATAATAAAAGTGTCTGATAGTTAGCGTTAAATAAAAAAAAAAATATGTTATACCATTGTTATTAGTCAATGAGACATTATTTTGTTTTATTTCTACTCTTAGAACTAACAAACTTTTAATTTATTAAGTATTTTAATATTATTCCATAGTAATCAAATATCATTAAATCTCTCTGAACTAAATGGCTTAGTTGCTAATGATTATTGGATGTAAATTTTCATGTTATGATTTTTATTTTACCTGTGTGCCTCTAACAAATATTATGACTTGGTATGATTACAATATTGACGAAGTGGTATAAAAATGATTTGAGTTATAAATTTATAATAATACTTTTGAGAAAATGTCTTCTTTTTAAATAAACCAATTCAAATATATGTAAATTTAAATTACGCGTTTTAAATGTGTATTATATGTAAAATTTATATATTACCTTCTACATCCATACCGTTTGCTTAGTTTTCCTTATGGTCGACTCAAATTATACATTACCTATTCACCAAGATTGATATCCAATATTCGAATCGACCGAGAATTAAGCTGAGCTGAGATAAATGAACCACTTGCCATCCTTTCACTTCGCCTTACTAAACTTAGTTCTCTATTTAGCTGTAATACAATTACAAAAACAACAGAAACGTTAACTTTACTCAAAGAAGTAAAGTTTTTATTGAAGAAAATATATTAATTTGCTTGGTAACCAATTATGTATTAGATTTTACTTTTCAGTTTTTTGTATATGTTATTTCGTAGACGGGTATATTGATTTCTATCAATAAAATTGAATTGAAATATTATTTCGTACTGAAAACATATTAAAAATTGGATAAATATCATTGGGGCTTAATAACACCTTATGACTCTACGCGACAAACTCCGGGCCGGGAAAACCAGAAAATTTCTCAGGTATACCAAATGAGCAATGGAATGCCATTGCTTTCATAACCTCGGAGCAATCATGTGAACGTAAATTTAAGTTTTTGTTATATAATTTATATTATAATATATGTGTAAGGTAGGTTCATAGTTTTCCTAGAACCTCTTCCTGGCTGAGAACAGCAACTTAAAACTGCGTAGAAAACAAAAGTACTGCACATTTTATTTTTATGCATGACGAACTATTCACTTGTTCGTTAGTTTTTTATGTACTTTATTTATAAGAATTATATGTTTTTTACTTAACAATATTTTATTATTGTTATTACCATCAAATATTTTTTTGGTTCAGTTTTAATGTTTTTATAATCTAGGGTGCAAAGTTGTCTACAAATTTCAGCATTACGTCAACTCACCAATAAAATTTCATTGACATATGTATGTTCACACATACGCGTACAAGAAAATGTATAATCAGAGTAATAACAATCACATCTATAAAGGTCATATTAACAATAAACTTCTAAACTAATTTTGTGGATAAAAGCCTTATACTGTTCCAAGTATTAATATGCATGTGCATATAACATCAAATGCAAAATTAATTAATTAAATTTCAATTCTACATCACCAATCAAGTTAATAAAATTATGCAAGCTGTCAATGAAATAACTGTAACTGATATCAAAATTTAATTTGAACAATACTGTTAGTGCGATAATAGTTTACTGATAGCCTGTCCTATGTAAATACGGTTTTGTCTATTTTGGATTTATGACATGGCTATTATCTGATTAAGGTTTGTTTCATATGCATTATAAAGTTTATTCATGTTTACATAACATATATTAAAGCTTTTCTTGCATATAAGATACTTAATAATTTTTTTTTATATTTTTGCATAACATTTTTGAATACAATAATAATGTGATTTTATCGCATAGAAGAAATTATAACTTTTATAAAAAAATATTTACATCAATATATTCAACTAAATTAAACGGAGCTAAATGGATGCAAAAAAAATGATCCAATAATAAAGTTTATTATTGGAATACAAATACTTATGAAACATGAAATTGAAAAGAGACTGACTTTTTCGATTATTATTTTTCTATTAAAAACAATAATCGAAACTTGCTGTTCAAAGGTATGTGTAGCACGAATATTTTAATAAATAAGCTCTGAACCGGTTTAGACCATTAGCTATAGTAAAAAAATTACAGAATGAAATAATATTCGTATGCATTTCCTTTAAAACTTTATCACAACTTAAACAGTTAGTTAAAGATATATTTCATACTAGTTTTTGCCCGCGACTTCGTCCGCGTTAGTTTGGTCAAGAGTAATATATGTAGGTATAGCTGACCAGGCGAACTCTATTCCATCTAAGAGCCCTTAAATAATCAGGTTTTTACTGTTCCAATCAAACAGAATGATTGACATATTAGTTAGTTGTCAAATCTAATGTCAAAAAAACGTTTGTATGGGAAATGTAGAAAAGGGCTGTTTTTAGGGTTTTCCCGGAAATTATTCCAATTGTTCCCCACCTTTTAAACCTTCCCTGGACTTCCAGAAGTATTTCAAGACTAAAATTAGCCAAATCGGTTGACCCGTTCTCGAGTTTTAGCGAGACTAAGGAACAGCAATCCATTTTTATATATATAGAAGATAGAAGATATACATATATCGGATTTTTAAAAAATCCTTTGTATTTAATGAGAGAGACGCCAGCCTCGTTGACGTCACTAATGTCACTTCTGTGAGTACGTTCCATGATATTTAAAAATGAAACTTATTTTTTTCTAATTTTCCTTTTATTTCTCGAAGATTCTTCATAATCACATTCTTCAATGGTCCACACTCACTGAACTCTGCTGTCGTGTTTCCAGATGTCTAATTTATATGAAAATTCAAACATAGTTCTATTTTTCTTTTAAAAAGTCTTTGATTTCGCTTAACTTTTAAAAATAATCATGAATACAAATATTTTTTTATAATAATTGATGACAGCCTCAAGTTATTTCCATGTCGCATCCGTTACTAACGCTGACAGCGCCGATGTACATATATTGACTGATACTTCAGTAATCTATTTTAACCGTCATATAAGAGAAAAAATGAATCAGACCTATTAGGGTCTGAGACCCTTAACTGCTCGATCGTATCTTTTTCAAATTACAATGCCATCTCGCCCTTCTAGCAAATATCTATTAAGAGGTATACAATCCCTATACCAAAGAGTTTTCAATTACGGCTTTATTTGTTTTAAGATGTAACTTTAAGTAACCAATCATGGGAAAATAGGAAGTTTCGACAGCGACTTCAATTCATTGAAGTTAAATTGTAGGCTTTACTTTGAATAAAATTTTTTATCTGATTAGTACTCAAACTACATTTAGTATAGGATGGTTTGATTAGGATTTATTGTAAAAAAGTAGAAGCCTAAGTTTTACGATTAATTTAACAAAAGTTGAATATCCTAGCTCAGGAAAATATTGTTAATTGTTGGGCTAGAATGTAGTCTCTAACGGCAGTAATTATAAATCAATTAAGGACATCGCGTGCAAAACAAACTGGTTAGAGCATTGCATTTCTGAAGTATTCACTCAGGAAAGTTTCGGAATATTCAAAGAGCATAAAAGTATTTTCTCCTCTAATAGATATGTAAAACCGAACGCATTTCAAATGAAGTGATGAAATGATTAACATTATTTAATTAATAAAAATTGTTATGATCAGTGACCATTTTACTCACTGTGAAATTTAAACAAACCATAAGACATGTTCCCAAGTCTTTATTATTTTATGTCGAGTTATATATGAGGTAAAGCTAAAACTAGTTTTGATTTATCTTAAACCTTAAACGATCCTCTATTTATTGATACCATTTCAGTAACCGCTCAATTTAATATTAATCGAAAGTAGTTCATTTAAGCATTAAGCTTTGATATAAAAAAACTTTTACAATCCTTCTAGCATTTCATGGCTTTAGAGTTAAGTCAATATCGCGAGGAACCTAATAGGGTTATAATGGTACGTAAGAGGTGGTAGGAAGCTTTTATTGTTTTCGCAAACAAAACACGAGCATCTTTTACATAACACGTAAAGTTTGTGTATATTATGTAACATAGCTATACAAATAGCTGAAAATAGTAAAAAATATGTAACAAAGCCAATTAAGAGTACTGATGATAATAATTAATGGATAATATATAGTTACGATAGTGACTTGAATGAAGAATTATATAGTGAAATGACAGGATTAAAAAATGTTGGGAAAACAAAATACCAAAAAAATATCAATGATAAGAAATATAAACTGTAATATTTTTGACGTTGAATGGTTAATCTTTCTACCTTGTCTTTAAACTTTAAGTCCATCTGAAACACTTTTTCACATATTGTGACATTGTATGTTTAGATAAATAAAACGTATTTAGAAGTGTGTGTGATATTAAGTTTTCGGTATAACAATGGTGTACGGAATGCTGACTCTGAGCCATCGGTGGGACTGGGAAAGTGAAGTGGACACCACACGCCTTGCACCATCGGTGAGAATGAAGAATGGGATTTTTACATATATTCAGTCTGGAGTCAACCGCTGACTTACAGACACCTCTTTAGTATGTAGTTAGTTATAAGACTTAATTATAGAATGGGTCTTAAGTCAATCGCTGACTTAAAGACCCCGCCCTAGCTAGTAGTTAAATTTAAGTCTTAATTGGTAATTGAATATATTTTGTAAGTAAAACGGATTTTTCTTGCATTCTTCGCTGCCACCAAACGTAATTAGTGAAATCAATATATGTATTTCTTATTTCAGTATTTTTAACAAATAATAATGTTCATAATCTAGACATTTAAAATATACAAAAAATAACATATTAGAATATTATTTTATAAAGTGTTTTATCAAAAATATCACCTATTAAAAATCAAAAATGTCATCAGTAAACTCAAATCGTAAAACATAAAATACATAACCGAGCTGATTAGAGTATGTCACGGAAAGTTCACCAGGACAAGTAGCAATCATGAGATTACTGATAACAGTCGAAGGTTTTGTGAACCGTAAAATAAGTTAATGAACAAATAAACCATGAGCCCAAATCCTTTTGCGGTATCTGATATTGTGCCTGCATGCACCGTTTGTCGTTATTGTCTGAATAAAACCAGAATATTCCAAATATGATTATATGTATAAAATAAGAAAAACTGAAAGAAATTATTTTTTATTTAATTTATAAGTGACGTTATTTGTGTTTGAAAAAAAAAATATCTTTATACATAAATCCTAAAAGAATTTGTCTCATATAACAACAGTTTTATTGGCTATATTATAAAAGAGCCGTTAAAAATTAGACAAATGTAATTAGGAAATCTTGAAATAATAAATAACTCACAGGCACAGAATAATATAAGTCATATATTATAAAATCAGATTTATACATGTCTTATTGAATAGTTCAAGTTTTGTCTTATTAAACAGATTATCATTTTTTAAAGGCATTAATTTAACTATAGCGTTTATAAAATAATATCAAAGAGTTTATTATAAAAAAGCTATGAAAGCTGGTGAACTAAACTATCAGCTATTATATACGTATAATATGTCGTTTTTATACATATATTTTGATTTATATGAGAGCAGGTGGCAATGGGATATTGCTTCGTAAAATGTTCCAAAAGATTAAATTTATGTACCATTGCTTGTTATAATAGAAAAAGGACTTAAAAAATAATATGTAAACCCCAACGCTTTTACTTTTTGATACTTTTGTAAAAGTATATGTATATACATACCTATTTGTTTCTAATAATCTAAATTTGGCAAATAAATTGATTTCTGTAAATATATTCATACAAATTATATAAAACAACAAAAGTATCAAAATTAATTGTTTGTAATATTTGTATTATATTAAATGGTAAAGGCTGCCCACAATTGTAGACATATTGCTATAACAAATGAAAGCAAGCCTAAAAGTAGGTTTTATGTTACTAATTTGGGACATGTCAATTATAGTGATAGTAACCTAAAACGCTAATGAATGTAAAATGTAAAATAATATTAGGTATACATTTTAAGTGCTTTGGTTACTACCTGTGTCGGACGGCCAGGAGAGAGCCGGGAGAAGGCTGCCATGAGTGCGGCGCTGCGATGGACTCGGCCCAGCACACCCTCGAGGTGTGCCCGAGATGGGCAGCGCAGCGCCAAGATCTTGTGGCGGCTCTCGGCGGAGTGGACTAGTCGCTCTCGAGTGTCGTGGAGAAGATGCTCGATAGTGATAGGTCTTGGCTGGCGGTGTCCTCCTTCTGTGAGACGGTCATGTCCACGAAGGAGGCATCTGAGCGGGAAAGGGAGAGGGCGGCTGATACTCCCTCCCTCCGCAGGCGACGTACGGGGGTGCCACGGAGGCAATTCCAACGACTCCAATAGCACCCCTGTGTTCCAGAGTGGGGTCAGCGTGGTAACCTGGCTGTAATGAAAGCCCAGCGTCGTCGGGGCGGTCCTAATTGAGGGGATCGCCCCCATTCACCGAGGGAGTAAGTCCGGTCTTTGCCAGGACCGGCCAGTCGCTGGTGTGCCCTGTCGCTGACAGATCCGGGGTACACCGACATAGCGACCGATGGCTTTCGCAGTGGTTTTAGTGAGTAGGGGCCTGCCCAGGCCGAGCCTTACACATCCCTTCCGGCCCCACCAAGGCCGGTTGGACGGCTCGTAAAAAGAGTTTCCCTGCAACATCAAAAAAAAAAAGGTATACATTTTAATATTTCGCGACTAAAAACAAAAACCATTGTCATTCTGCTGCTACTCGCTGACCTGGCCAATAAAATCACGAACAAAACGAAGGTCAAATCTATTTAACTAGCAAATTAATAACAGCCCACACATACCAATAGCTCTATTCACAAATATGAACCAAAATGAAATAACTTCGCGAGTAACGAGGGAAACGGGCAAGCAAATTCAATTTAACGGTTGAACCAGCATCCCATAATGTGGATCCATTAAGGGGTAAGTGAAGAAAAACGTCGATAACAGATGTTAATTAATCGTATATATCAATGGAAGACCATTGGTTCGATTACGTAGTAATAGCTAAGAATTGGTAATTAAATCCTTTACCTACATATTTTTATACAGTTTAGTGTTAATTCAAAACCATGAATATACAATTCAATTAGAAAATATGTTACATTAAAGAAAAATTGTTAAGTAATATAAAATGTGGTTATTCTTTGAAAGGGACTAAGCATATCATTGAAAAATGAACCGAAAAAATCATATATAATCTTTATTGAGAAAGAAATATACTCACATAGTTACTCGTACAAATAATCATGTTTTTATAATTAAACTTAATTCTTTAAAATAGTAAGTTTCATATTCCGTCTCAAGTATCTAAAATTATACTTTTGTGTTATGTATCACATTTTATGCTGTAAGAATTCTATTGTTCTCATAGCCCAGCTTCATAGTTGCAGCGAGGATCTACCGTCTACCAGTGCAGAGTTTAATAGAAAAATGTCTAAGTTATATTTAATAGGCACAAGCTTAAAATTCATGAAAGTAAAAAAAAGTTGAGTTTATTAAAAGCTAGAAATTCTTCAACCAGACCACAAATATGTCAGTTTTCTCTTAATTTTAACAATAACACTGTTGACAATATGGATAACCAAGTTATGAAATATTCCTAAGAACTTAAACACTTGAAAGACTTGTCAGTTCACAATTTAATAAGTAAGATGGAAAATAAACTTTAAAAATCTTTAGAATATATTGCGTTTTTTATACTAAATACGGATGTAAGTTCTTGCGGGAATTGTGTTAAGGGCATAAAATAACCTTTATTATTCCGATTGTATGGTGACGTTACAAAATAAGCGCTTGTAATTGATAGCGGTTAAACCGTCATATAATTATACTACTTAAAATTATTTATTTTAAGCTTCTGTTAAACTTTCAGATATATTATTGTACGTCTTATATATTTCTTTCGGTTGTATAATCACTCAAAGAAAAGATTTTAAAAAATCATGCATTTTCCCTATTGAGTTTGAAGTAAGATATAATTCTACGTAAAACACATGATTGAAAATAAAAAAAACTTAAACTTTCTTTACTATTTAAAAATGATTTGGTGATAAATATATTATACAAACAGACAATGAAAACCTTAAATTAAAAAAAAATATAACAACAGTATTTTATCTTGCGTTTATTTTATGAAGCGTAATCGTACCGTACTGTGTGGAAGCCTGCAATACCAGTGGTATTATTTACACCTTACCAAACTTTTAAATATTCGTTGACTTCCTTCGTGAAGAACCCTATTTTGCAGTCCTTGAAAAAAACATACAAACAAACAAGATGTCAGAGGCTTAATTTCTGCTCAGATCATTGAGTTTTATATACATTTTTTATGTCAAAAAAAATAATCATTAATCATATTATTAATTTGAATTGAGATTATGATAAATAATTTCATTTTATATTTCATTTACACTCAAACTGTTTGAAATTCTTCTATAAAGATGACAGAGAATATATTTCTGTAATCCATTTGAATAGTATCGAAACAAATATGAATCTAAAAAGAAAATCTATTTCCCAAAAAAATAATAATATTGGTATCAGCGAACACTTAAATAAATTAATGGGAAGATACTTGGATGAACTATAAAATTGAATTTCCATATTTTGCCACACATATTAATTACGGTTAACGTATGGCACGGAGGCGCATTAGCTTAATTCGTTGGCGAATACCGTTCCGATTTTATTAATTTTTCCGATCACATGGGAATAAGATATAATATTCTAAATGTGACCATACAACTTAATAAACATAAATGGAAGTGAGTAAGAACACAATTGAAATTACATTGATTATTCAAATTAAGAGGAGCTATATTGAAGCTGTAAATGTATTTTTGTTAAAATATAGATGGCACATAAAATAAGAAAGACTGAATTATATAGACGAAATAATTTTTTTGCCAATGAATATGAATGATGAAAAATGTAAGCTAAGGTAGCCTTTAAATAGTAATGAAATATATTATTTTTATAATAACAAAAAAATGAATACCGATAGCTATAGTCACTACATAATAAATATATGAAAGCCGACACACAATGAAATATTTTACTAAAAGACTTTTGATAGCAGAGAGTATAGATGGGTTTTGACATGAAGGTTTCTACTCACTTACTGGCAAGTATAGCAGATACCGAGATATAAATTCTATATCAGCTATAGTTTAATAAAAAGAAATTAGGGGTCGGAACTGTAAAGATCTGTCTAGAAGGTTTATAAGTTAGCCTTAATTAATATATCACATCTAGTAGTTAAGTTGCAGTGTATGGTTGCAAAGGAACCATTATGGATTACCGCCCGTTATATATGGCACAGTATCAGCATCTCATAGAGTGCGCTTGTGTTTTATTCGCTTTCGACCCTCAGGATCCGTATCTCACCTGTATAAGTTTTGGCTAATGGATTTAGAGATCCTTGTTATAGTTTGCGCATGTAATGAAATTTTGCTAATATTCTAGGAGAAAATCCAATAATTTCATACAGTTCAATCTTCCTTAGACGTAATATTCTGCAAAAGCCGATAAATAAAAGTGAGTAAGTATTACATTTAAAAGGAATCTTTTTCTTTAACATAAGTTTTGCTCAAGCATTTACTGAATAAGTTATGATATTTTTAGAGAAATATGATCATATTCCGTATACAGAACCACACTGAATATTGAAGGTATGAGAAAAGAAGGCGTACTGACCGTTATTCATCCTCTATTCTACATACTATAATCTTTACAGATATTACCTAAAAAAGGAATATTTTAAACCTTCAATATCACATGACGTAACAGATGTCGAGATTTCTTTCTTGACTAGTTGTTATAATTACATAACTTATATTAGGTTTTTACTACTGTTGCATAAAGCCATAACTTCTTTAAACATTGCGATAAAGTCGGAATTCCATATAATGTGCCAATTTACCATTTCTATACATGCAACGTTGCTCGATCGTTTATGAGCTGCAACAAATACTTTGAAATAATTTGCATTTAAATCTTGTATGTAAAATTAACAAGAGTTAGAGTGAAATACTAATTGACAATTCCTATTTCCTTAAGTAAGACGGTGCCATATTATCATTTGTGATATACATAACACTACTTCTATATATTGTTTCTAATAATCAATCAACCAATCTCATCAAGTTGGCAGTCTGGTCGTTTACCACCTTTGACATAAAAGAAATCCACATCTTTTTTCGAGAAGTCGAATTCTTTAAAATTTATAAATGAACTATTAGATAAGCTGTCTTAAATTTATTTTTAACAAAACAGAAATTAAGATCAATAATCGCAATAATTCAGAAATACATAACATTTTCTCTGCTTACAGCCTAATCAAGTGATTCTGCGTGACTATTATGCCAACGACGTGACTGTATAATTTAGGTATTTTAAATTTCAAAGCAAAAACGACTTTGTTGCTAAGGTATAAATTGTACATAAGAACCATAATGCCGTGCTCCATATCATATTAACATTTTCAAATAAACAAAAGTGAAAAATATTAAACAGCTTCATTTCAATGCATTAGCTCACGTAAAATAAATCCATGAATGCTAAGTAATAATGCATACAAATTTTATTCAAAATGTTTTTCATTTACAAACACATTCCATAAACGTATAAAGATAAATCAAAAGAGTCCTTGTTTAACTTATACTCTTGTTTGCATGCAGGCATTCACATGAAGTACAAGTCCATTGGTTTTGGTTAGTGGGTTAAGGCAATTTGTAATGCTGACATTTCTCAGACAATATTGATGGTAAGTAAATGTTTTTTTTTTCCGCTTTGATATCACTCCCTCATCGGACTGAAAAAATGTTTCTATATTGATATTCTAAGACATTAAATGTAAAATACAATTTAAGAAAATTTTAATATTCAATAAGAAAACAACAAACAGGACGAGTTTTCCCTACATTGTAATGATACTGAATGACTCCGAAATATTTATTAAACTTTATTATACGCTTAAAAACAAATACAAAGATCTGAGGTCATTTGATCAAACATAACTTGTAACATTTTGTGAGATTTAGAAAATGTTTATTTTATAACAAACTAAGTACTTTGGACATAGAATTTGAGGACCTTTCACGGATATCTTCACATTTAGTAATGCACACTGTTCCTTAATTAATTAAGAGCTAGAATAGCTTACAGTTTTGCGACCACAAAATATAATAAAACGTACTGTCTCTGTACATGAAGCTGCAGATAGCAACTGCAATTCCATTTTAACTCCTTTATGCAGAGACAAGGTAGCTTATTTAATAGTTTCTTAATTACTGCTGCACCCTATCCACCTTGTAATTTCCTCTATTTAACTCTCTGACGGACTGAAATGCGATTCACGCTAAATTAGGAGCAGTGAATTGAGCAAGCGAATTTGAAAGGATTTTAAGAGGAAGCGGGTCTGTACGTAAGAGCTAATATCAAATGCGCCATAAAGTATTTTGTCTAATTGGTTTTATTTCTTTTAAGGTTGCTGTACTTTCTCTGATAAAAGAGATATCTTATTTAAAATTCAGTTTACTGATTTACATTTCTTGAGACTCTCGGCTGAGTTTATCTGCATGTCATAAGTTAGAGCAAAACATTAAACTAAACACCTTGTCTCTGACATTATATTTATATCTTATGTAAAATACTATTTTGAAATCAATAATAATCCTCATGTTGGTTTTGACTTAAAGGAATTATTTTATTTTAACGTCTATCACACTTATAATACTCTATGCTTACATGTCACGCGTCCTGTTCGGAGAAATATTTTTTGGAGGTACAATAAAATTCCTGGCATAAATATTGCTTTGAATTTTCTACTATGATAACTTCGAATCTGAATTTAAAACCTGGATCATTGAAAAATACTAGGTACAAACAAAGCGCTATTTAAATGCACACTTACTTGTAGTTGTTTTAATCTTTTTAATAAGGCGTATCTTTAGCAATTTATTGATTTATTCTTCAAGTAAATACTATCCTTTGAAATATCATTAGTTGCGTTATTCATAGCATATTAAATATATATTTTATTTGGACTTATTAAAAAAACACCGCTTATATAAATATATAATCATAATGATACTTTGTTAAACTAAATACCGTCCAAAACGAACGGGAACGGGGTCACATCACTCCATTAAACGAACGATAAAATCAATATTTAGGCAGTAAGCAAGCTTCAAGCCTTAATTGACTTAATACGGCATTACTGTTTAAAGTGATACTCATCGGTATATTGTACCGACTGTCGGTTACATTGTGTAAATTATTGTTATTTTTGTTTTATGATTTTTAAAAATTCTTGCGTTGAATTTACGTAATTATAGCATATTGTTATCTTTAAAGAAATTTGAAAAGTCATTACATACGATTATTAATATAAAATTTACATATATTATAAATCCAGCGACTTCGTGTAAGAAGTTCGTGAGCTTGGAACTTTTGTGTAGTTATTTAGCTCCTGACAAATGTAAAATTTGTACTTAACTCATATAGAGAGAATATCAATAAAATCTAAAAAAAGATAGAATTTTGCCAATCGAACTTAAAGTTTCTGCAATAATTACGACCTTCAACTAAATATATTTCTCTTGCACGTTCTCTTGTTGCATCATACATCGTTTTGATTTTATTATTTTGCATTCAAATATCGAGCACTTCTTTAAGTCAAGAAAAATCCTCGTAACTACTGAAATTGACTGAAAGAAACTAAATTACAACCATTTTACATTTAAATATTTTATACATACTCCTAAACATTAAATGTGCATAATAACAAAATTTTATAACAATGAACTCAACAATGTTCAAAACCGAACTCTGATAATTGTGGGTCAAATACATTACGAATGACCTCGCACAAGTGTAATTACTGTAAGCCAGTGTATGCAAGTGGAAAACCATGTCAACTCGTGGCTCCCGTGTTGGCTGCCTGATAGCACTTCTCTGATGCAAGGTTACCGCCCCATTGCATACAGCATTACAACCACTAATTTATAAATAAAAATGATTGTATATGTCATTGTTAATTACCTAAGCTCCCTTTATAAATAAAGAGAACTGAATTGCTTTTATAATATGTAATTGGAAACTTTTTATTCCGTATCATTTACATTATTAAGGAGATATTGTTTACATTTAATGCCATAACAGGAGAAATTGATTTAAATTTTAATAGCGTCATTAATCATTAAATATTATTGGAACTTGTTTAAGAGATGTATAACCCTTTAAAACTAATAATTTTAAGAAGATATAGTATAATATAAATAAAAAAATCCTTTAGTAAAACCTACATCAAACAAATAAAATAAGCGTGTTTATAAGGTACTCTGCTCTGTCATTAACAATAATGGCACCTAAAAATTACAAACTGTGAGGGCTGTGAGGGTTACCTTCGATAGCGTCAGGGCCTGATGATAATCAAGAATAAAGGCACCGGTGATGTCAGTTGTTGTGACGTCACTCATTTTACAAACCACGTTTGAACTATTCTCCGACATATATATTTTATTAAAACGATAACGTAGTAGAAGAATATATTCACTAAGTTCTAGAAATAAAAGGGAAATTTATAAATAGTTAAATGCGTGCCAAAATTGGTGTGAATAAATCCAAAAGGAATCAGTTAATTTAATGAAACATTCATTGTTATATACATGCAGCATTTACGTTAAAAAATGCGTTTCAACATTCGAAACTGTACCATTTAATCTGTACAATTGCAAAATGAGAATTGCTTTGAGAGGCAATTCTATTAAATTAAATTGTTTCTGTAAATAAACTTTGCCGTTCAACATCTATAGCAATAACAGAGGCTTTTATGTATGTATATGGCTGTGTAAATAAGTAAATTTTATATTAAAATTAAGTTGCAGTATGAAAATATACATCACGTTTTGATGTATGAAGTATTGAAAGTTTACAGTTAAAAGAAATATATTAAGATGCACTGGGCTATCGAACAGAAAAAATATCGACTCGTTCCTATATTCGGTTGCCGAGATCGTCTTTGTGGATAAATGACCTAAGAGAAGAAGAGAAATAAGCAGAGAGAAAAATATACTGAAAACTTTATTTAAAAAGTATAACTTTAGAATACTCTTAATAAAAAGCAATAAATTCCATACTTTAGTCTTACTTCAAGAATATTCATGGCATTAAAAATGCAAATTCTACATATAACAATTTTTTTTGATACTTAATATATACGTAATATCTATGAGACAATGTAGGCAGAAGCTAGTCTTAAAGTTGCTCTAAAACGACGAATTATGCTCTCGATTTACCAATGCGACGTCAATCTACGAAGGTTCGAACATACATATTATGTTTATAAAGGCATAGATAACTCTTCAGTTACAAGTCTCAAGTACAAAAGATTTCTACAGTTTCTTGAACACTATCATTGCTTGTATTTATATAATTATTTCTAGATACTTATAATGGTAATATGTAGTTTTAAATAAATATAAAGTAATTTCACAAATTTTAGTTTAAGTTCTCACGGTATTCGTAGTAAAAATTATTTTATAATTTACTTTACATTTGAAATACTAACTAAACTAAACATATAATTTATGAGGGTTTTGTAAGATTATACATAGTAAATTATAAATAGACACATACAATAAAATGTTTGAACATTAAAACCGGCTTATATTGCACATTATGAAATTCCTCTTTGTTTTTTGTGTTATTATTATTATATATAAAAAAAAACTATGTTTATCGGATATGACTACGCTATTTTTTTTTATACATTTTCCAAGTTTCAATTCCTTTACAATATCCGTGTCCACCGCCAGACGAAATGATAGTGTGTGATTTGCTTTAATATTGAAAACAAATATGTTTTTAATTTCTCAAAACATTTTAGTAACTCAATTCATACAATCTAAAAATTTGTATTTTGATGGATAGGTACGAACATAAATTATTTTTTAATATCATGACATGATTACAATAACTTTTAAATGTATGAAATACAAACATTAAAGGGAGCATATATAGAGGAGCATTACAGCAGAGAAAAATATAATGGGTCATACCGCCTCTATTAAGACGGATTATCTTCATATGATATGACATATCGGTGTCGATTGTCGACCTACCAAAGTTCAGAGATATGAAACTTCTAAATGTAATTAATTGGTTTAGGTTACTAATCTCTTCTTCCTCGATTTTTAAAAAGGTGCAAAAATAATAAGCAGATACACCGTTCATAAAAAAAAAAATCATAATTTAATTCATAATAAACTAAAATATTTATGTCGAATTCATATTGAATAAGATCATCATCTTTTTACCATAAAACCTGTAGGTTAAAACATTGAAAACCTTTAGTAAAATCAAGTTAATTTTCTTAATATATACTTAAACATATATAAAGTGACAACGAATTATTATTATTTTTAATTTATTAAGTGATCACAGTAAATCGAACAACAAACTAGTGATTTGCATTGATAATAATACATTCATCCACTTCAGTGGGAGATACGGAAGACGATTTCTATTCACTATTCAGATCATATCAGGCGCAAGTGTATCTTTGAACGTCGATTGATTCTATTCATAATCGTTTCCCAGTAATGGCACGTACAAATGAAGCTATTGATGTTAAATTTTTCAATCAATTCTAGACTCTACTCAATATATATTTTATCTTTTTATCTACCACATTTTTTTAATAAATATAACTATTCATATTATATCTATTTCATTTAGTTTTAAACCCAAAAATTATTACAATAATATATGGGATCCAAACAAGTTCCGAAATCATAATTGAAATTAAAGTATGTGTAAACAGTATATTAACAGTGAAGTTACATCAAGTTGGCACCAAAATATTACACTCTCCCAAAAGTATTTCTAATGCCAATCTTAATTTAAATTCTCACTCAGTATTCAGACACCTGACGAAAGTAAATCACTTGAAAAAAAATTAAAATTCAAACAAATAAATTTCGAATTCCTCCGCGTTACTACGGAGTCAGTCGGGAAAACCATAGTTACTCCGTATTACTCGTGTTATGTAAATTATGGTATGAAGGGTTCCACACAAACTTGTTGAAAGCATCGGGAGCTAAGTTCTTTGACAATTCAGTACGCTATTTAGTACTAACTTATCATTGAGAAATGAAAACTTTTTGGGTGCGGATTAAAGTCAAAAATAAATGTACAAAGTTTATAATATACTTTATCGATGACATATTCTTAGGTAACCAATATCTTTTTTTTAAACTATTTTTAACTATATTAATTGCAATGAGATTTTCCAAAAAAACATTATTCCAGAAAATATTTCTAAGTGGTCTACTGCATTTGGAATACGAGTAAACCAAAATAAAATACGGGTGCTGATTATTGGTAGTTCAAAATGAATTTCTCGCATATCTTTTTCGGATCTCCCGGTTGTACACTTTAACGGTGTTAACATACCGTTCAGTGTTACAGCTAGGAATTTGGGAATTACCTTTGACCAGCACCTGTCCTGGGAACCACAGGTAAGTGAGGTAAGTAAAAAATTTTTGCAGCCTTTGGCTTCCTCCGAAGATTACGCAACTTTCTACCCATCCCTACCAAAGCTATGTTAGCACAGTCACTCCTACTACCAATTCTCGATTATGCTGACGCATGTTATCTTGATCTAAAAGAGGAGCAACTTAATAAACTTGAGCGTCTCCAAAATCTTTGTATCCGATTCATATTTGGTCTTCGTAATTTCGACCACGTTTCTGAATTTCGTAAAAAGCTCAAGTGGCTCCCAATCCGGCTTCGCAGGAATACTCACATCCTTCAATTTCTGTACTGTATTCTGTTCAAATCGTCTTCTTCTTCATATCTAAAAGAACGTTTTCAATTTCTTAGTTCTTCACATAGCCATAATCTTCGTTCTGAAGAGAATTTGGTTTTATAAATACCACCCCATACAACATCTTTTTATAGTGACTCATTTACAGTCCATTCAATTTGTCTCCGGAACTCTCTTCCACTAGAAGCAAGACGTGCACCATCTATTACTTCTTTTAAAAAAATGATAAAAGAGCACTATCTTGCTTCATGAAGACATACTACCATTAAATATTTTATTTATTATGTATTGTATGTAAATGTATATATTTACAATGTGTATGTATATTATATTATTATATAATTATACAGGGTGACTGGTGAATTACTATCAATATTTAAGGAGGATACTCGGTACATGATTCTCATTCGAATTATGTAAAAAAAATAGGTACTTAATTTTTGACAAAATTTCCGTATAAATAAATAAAGTGTTGACACGTTCCAAGTGTTCCAAGTGTGGACGCGTACGGCGGCGTGCTGATACAACACTACGTCGTCGCACTCGTATATGTGAGTGTGGGTGTATACCTAATCTGTAGGGTGTTTACACGATGCGTAATTAATTACATAACTTTTGGTTAACTTTACTTAGAAGTTTATTAATATTTCATCATCATCATCATCACTCAGCCTATAGCAGTCCACTGCTGGACATAGGCCTCTCCCAACACGCGCCATAACAGTCGGTCCTCTGCCTTCCGCATCCAGTGAGACCCAGCGACCTTTTTAAGGTCATCGGTCCACCTAGCTGGGGGGCGTCCTACTCTACGTTTGCCGAGACGCGGTCTCCACTCAAGGACACGCTTGCTCCACCGAGCGTCGGTCCTTCTGCAGATGTGACCAGCCCACTGCCACTTCAGCTGGCTTATTCTACGAGCTATGTCGGTAACCTTAGTTCTTCGTCGGATTTCTTCGTTTCGAAGTTTGTCCTTCAAAGAAACGCCGAGCATAGCTCGTTCCATAGCCCGCTGAGCGACTTTGAGTTTGTGGACTAGTCCTACAGTGAGTCTCCACGTCTCAGCCCCGTAGGTCATAACCGGTAGGACGCATTAGTCGAAGACTTTGGTCTTCAGGCATTGCGGTAAAGGTGAGGAGAAAACCCGACGTAATTTGCCAAACGCTGCCCAACCTAGCTGAATCCTGGGATCGATTTCCTTCTCGAAGTTGTTTCTACCAAGCTGGATAACTTGTCCAAGGTAGGTATACTCTTGAACAACTTCGAGAACCGATCCGTCGACATAAACCGGTCTCGGCACGACATGTTCGTTGAACATAATCTTGGTTTTATCCAAGTTCATGCCGAGACCAACGCGTCGTGAGGCTCCATCTAGGCTGTGCAGCATTTCGCTCAGCTGTTCCAGTGACTCCGCAACGATGACGATATCGTCGGCAAACCGAAGGTGTGAGATGTACTCGCCATTTATGTTAATGCCCCGTCCAGTCCATTAATATTTATGTTATATTAATTTTTATTTTGTCATATATGATCGTCACAAATCACGTCCTCAAATATCGATAGTAATTCACCAGTCACCCTGTATATTTATGGAATATTTATTTATGTATCGTAAATATACATATATATGTATGTATATGTATATATATATATATATATATATATATATATATATTGTATATATATTGTATCTATTTTTAAGTAATTTGTACACCCCTACCATCCTATCTCTCTCCTTTACCAAAGGTTGCCTGGAAGAGATCGCTGTTTTAGCGATAAGGCCGCCTATTGCTGTTCCTTAGTCTCGCTAAAACTCGAGAACAGCTGAACGGATTTACCTTATCTTAGTCTTGAAATGTTCGTGGAGGTTCAGGGAAGGTATAAAAGTTGAAAAAAATTGATTCATTACTTCGAAAACCATAAAAACAGCCCTTTTCTATTTCCCATACAAACGTTTTTTTTGACATTAGATTTGACAACTAACTAATATGTCAATCATTCTGTCACACTTCAAAACACGGAGATTTATGGCTTACAGGTTAACTCCAAAAATATAAATAAAAGAACGTAATAGATATTTCTTAATTATAGGGCGACACGAAGTTCGCCAGGTCTTCTAGTTTACTTATAAATAACGTTTCAATTAACGGCTTTTCACTAAACATGTTTGAAAAAAATATGATACGCAAATCAAACATGCTATTTTGAAATGGTTTGTTTGAAATGTCCAACAAAGTTTATTTACATTACTAGCTGCCATTGACTTTTTTTTTTATGTCTCTACATGTAGTTTAAAAAGGATATACATAATATAACACTTATCAGAAACAAAAGAGTACAAAAGAGATAAAGTTGTACCTGCTCCTGTTTTCAATCGATTTTACCTTTTTTTACAAAAAAATAGAACAGTCACTAAAACTTTCTGACAAGGCATCGTTTAATTGTTACGGATATCTCGTTAGCGTTTTAAACAATAAGTAGGATTTGGGTATTTGTTCTCAATTTATCGATTTAAAACAATATTGACGTGGGTCTAATTAAATTTGGCTAAATTATAACAAGTAAATAAATTTGATTTATTCTTCTACAAAACAGTCATAAACATCATTTAAAACTATGCTGTGGGATATGGTTACATAGAAAACCTATTTTAAAGGTTAAGTTACCTATATCGTTTAGTCTATTTTTTTTCTTACATATTCTTGTGACTTATGAAAGAAATAAAAAATTGTTCAATAAATGTAATATAAGTCTACTGACTTATGTCTTAAATAATTCCTATATAAGTAGTGAATGTTTATGAGAAAGTTTATAAAAAAAAAATATTTCTCGGGGAAACGATGTATGAAAATAAAAAAATTATATACCCTCAATGAGAGTAATTTAGACTGCCTTTTATATCCAACACGGGAGTTGTATGCCAATTTAATGTTTCAAGAACCTCATAGGACAGATAAATATTTATGACACCGTAAACACAAGTCATACCGAGAGGACGGACGAATTTAATCACATAAAAGTAACAACTGCCATTTCAGTTTTTTTAAATTATTCTCACTTGTTTTTCGATAGTACACTTATTTCAGGATATTCAAATTCATTCAAATATACTAAGTTTTTGTTCTTACAAAAACTCTTTGAAATATATTAGCGCAACTCATAAAGTCTTAAGAAACCACAAAATCGATTCGTCTTGACGATACTAGCGATCTCTTTCCGCGTCTCGGCTAACAGTCTGGAATAACTTGTCAGTAATACGGATGCAAATCGACTCTGCAAAAGGAAATATTTATTGTGAATCGTTTGTAGAATTCAAACTTAGGAACGTGCTCTGATAGTGCGGCGCTAATATGAAACTTGACTCAAGGGTAATCTGGTAGAACTGAACTTTTATACTCAATGGATAATCTTTTGCTATACTTTTGATGAACTTCTCAAAAACATTATTAAGATTTAAATATTGAAACAGTTTTTGCTCAGCTTAAATAATTTATAAAATAAATGTTTGAAAACTGAAATACCTTTAAAAGCAAATTAAATGTCCCTTTGTTGCTTTTAAGTAAATAAAACATACGTATAATAATCCTTATAATATTCGCTAATTTTCTATGTCCCGCAAAACTAATTTACAAAATTAATTCACTCACACACACTGCCACGATAAAATATTAAAATTACGAGCCGGTCCCTTCATTTTAATTTCTAAATCGTTGGATAGGATTACATTGTATTGTTGTCCAATCAATTTTCCTGTTATTGTTCCAGAATCCTTGCAGTTTATTGTGTCATTTAATTTAATAACCATCTTTAAATAAATATGATTGGAGTAGCTCTGATACTTCCTTTGTTTATCCTTAGTTCATACTATAAAGAGAATATGACTATTTCAAAAGCTTCATAGACAATTATGAAATCACTCACTATTTAAAAACTCGTTTATTATAACTACGAGCATAAATAAAGCTCAGGTTAGCTTATGCATTACTATTTCATTTAAATACCATTGATTGTTTTTTATATTGCAATTTAAGTAAGGTTATCTCAAACGCAGCAACATTAAATTTATAAATAAATTAGCAAAACTAATTAATCTACTTCCACCAGAGTAAAGATATTAAAATTATTATGTTTAGTTATAATTGAGTTAAATTTGCATATCTAATTAGTTTTTAATTACGTTCTAGCGTTCTGGCGTGGTTCCAATTAAGGCATTGTCAAATAAACTTTTGTGACAACGTGATAGTAATGTCATAGTTCCAAGTTAAGTTATATTGTACGATACTTACGGTGTAGTGTAATCTACAAACGACTGGAGAAAAAAAGAGAGTTGACATTTTTATAATACTATTCATAACTTAATGGTAGCAATAGATGTTTGTGTAACTGAATGTAGTGAACAGAAGTAATAATAGTCTAATACCTTGAGAGGGTTTGAAATAGCCTTTGACTACGGAACTTATTTGCAAATTACAATACTGAGTATAGCTTGTTCAACGGCAGTTGCTCCTTTATAAGATGACAAAATCGATAGTGGGGCTATTCGTTTGTAAATAGAATCCATTGAAAGCCAGTAGTTAATCACTACAAAGACCGTAAATGTCTGCATTTTGGCCATAATTTGTACAATCCTTCTGATAATAATAATGTTGTTAAATAATGAGTAGCAGTATGTATTTGAATTAATGGTAGTAGGTATTTGAAAATAATACTAGTCTAATGATATCGCAGAGTTTGAGTTTTTTTTTAATATAATAAGCGCTACAAATCTGATTGTCCCAAATAAAATATTTACCAGCACTCCGGTACCTTCAAAGCAGTTTTTAGTCTACTTGTAGATTGCGTCGCCTGCATTCATAATAGCATTTATTTGGATTTTCGGCCCATCTCAAAGGACACTCGACACTAATTGCTATTTGTAAATAGTCTTTTATTTCCTCTGATGATATTCATAGCTTTACTGGGAACACTATTTCAACAAATTTCCATTCAAGCAATTAAAAAAAAATTGTGATGAAGTCGTAGATGAAAACAAATGTCTATTTTGAAATATGTTGAAAAATGTGAATTTATATTAACTATTTCAGTAAATTATTTACGTCAATTCACCAAATACAAAAGAGATTAATAGACAGTTCGTTTTCACAAGCCAAGAACATCCGGCAAATAATCGATTTGGTTCATTATAATAACAAACAACATTCCTTAATATTGCAGGTTTGTAAATCGATTAACTCCATGCTATTTTGGAGGAATCGTAATATGCTAAGTATAATTGATTCCACGTCATCAATGCTCTCTTACCTCAACGCCCAATTCAAATTGATGGCAAGTAGAAATGGGAATAGGCATTAAATACCTCTCAGTCCATTTGCGCTGACAGCTATACAGCTAATAAGTCTCATTATCTCATTAACGTTGTGTCAGGATCAATTTATTTCGTTACACTAAATTACATCTTCATCGTCTTATTAAAAGGATTAAGCGGCACTTAGAGATATCTACATTTCATTCCACTAAAAGCCAAATTAATATTCCAATATCCAAATATCATCCGACTCATAACGAACTTTTAAAAGATTAAGTATGCTCCAACAAAATTTTCCCTTATGTCAATATTGGAAATAAAATAGCCAGGAAAATAATACCGTATACTTTATAATACGAGGGCGATTTTTCTCAGAAAAAGTATAACCTTTCAGAGTATGTTGTAATTATGTATATGTATGCTTACAAAGACATTTGACAGTCGTGACCAAGGATAAACTCTGGTTGTCTTTTGACATATTAAAGTGATTAGGAGAATAGCTTAGTCGCATCTCTATGCCTTGAATAGTAAATTAATATTATATTCTAGACTGCATACCAGGTATAATTTCTATAATTTGCTTTTCTTGAGCTTGTTATTGCTTTAATCCGTTTTTTATTTTTAAGGGTAAAAACTTAAGGCAACTTTCGAATGAAACTATAGTATAATTGCTACCTTTCCCCATTTACACCAGTAAATCAAGCTGTGTTTCCTCAAGGGAGATTGTAAGGATTATATAATAACTACCATCACTTTACCCTATCGATCGTTATGCAGACGTAATAAATATTACTCGTACAAGCTGATATTCTCCGGCTGAACAAGAGAAATATCTAAACACAAACAAACTCCTGTTCAGACAGTGAGTTAAGTCGGACGATCGTCAAAAATAATTTAAAATGCTATTTCCAAGGACTCTACCTTATATTACGTATATAGATAAATAAAAAAAAACGTTTCATATAAATTGCAGAATAGTAGGTAGTTAGGCTCGACATGTTTCACCTGTAAATAGCATAATTCAATGTTCAGTATTTATACATTAAATTGAAAATTATTTACATATTTTCAGTTCAACGATCTAATTTGGCCGTTTATACGCACTAAATTACCTCACTTAGTTTCACCTGATTGATCCCACATGGAGTAATTATTTGATTCGATTTTGGCTTTGTATTTTTTGTTCAGAGTGATGTTGTCAGGTCCCACAAAGAACATTTTCGTGCGGTTTCTAATGTTAATATTCTTAATTTAGTTCACATTTACAAAAGCGATGCAAATTATGTAATTTAATTGCTATACCTAATATATGTAGATATGTAGACTGAATTAATTGGGTCCTTTCAGATGTTTTTTATTAATTAACATGTAGAAATTATTAAAAGTTATAGATCTATAAGATAATAAGACTAAAAATTATTGTAACAATTTTGTATAAATACATGTTTAATTTGATAAAAAAGAAGTATATTTTTATAATTTTACTTGTCATGCCATTAATTAGTTTTTTGTGTATGAATATAAGAACTTATAAAGATATTGTTAAAATTAATTTAAAAAAAAAATAGAGAGATGAGATAGATGGAAAAAAAAAGAGAATTTTGAGGTTTGGATCTATGTATTCAAAAATGACTCAAATCAGGAAATTCTCTCATTTGTAAACAATGTGACGAAAAAGTATAAAAGAGTCGCTTCCAGTGGTATGCCTGTTTAAGGAGTGTGATATATTGATTTTAATTTTAAAATCGCATTACTAATCATGTAAAAAAGTAACTAAATATGCTTTAAATAACTACTGAAAGACGAAGACACTTTTCAAATAAATGATTGTTGGTAATAAAACGTATTTTGAACATAGTTTTCTCAGATTTTTAGGTAGTAAAATGTAAATATTACTACCTAAAATCTACAAAAACTTTGCTAATACACTTTTTACTTCGTTTTCCATGTTTATTGTCATTGAAAAAAATAATGAAAAATTAATCGACATGAGCAGGATATTTTTATTGCACGTCTTGTAATTTAAATTTAAATATTAATTTAATAATCCTTTAATGATAGAAATATAACAATTTTTAAAAATGTTGGTGTTATACCTAAAATTTTTCAAAGAATTGCTTCATTTAATTACACCATTGAAATTCAACAAAACAAAAGATAATAAATATATAAAATGTACTTAATTTTCATTATTTAATTATTATAAAATAATTAGTGTATGTAATACAGCCCTTTAGTTTTTAACTTTACTAATCCAAAATGAAGTAGGTAAGCATTTCTTCCATTTCAGTAACTCTACGTTGACTTCGTTTATAACTAACATAGAGTTGTTTATTTTACAAATTGATAGTTTATTACAATTTTTCCATTCCATTGAACAAATAATAATACGATAGAGTTTTAATAATAACACAAATTTATATGTGAGCGAAACACAAATTTTGTCAGATTTCGGGGAGCTGGGAACAATAAATGCGACGTCAGTGTCGAGTGTGCGCGATATCAAATCTATGGCGTCACAATTGGTTCTTTCGTACAAAAATTACTTACATTAATAATGATTCAAAATAATATTTAATCTAATAATAGCAATATTAGACCTAAAACTTCCTTTGATTTTATTTAAATATAATTTGAAATCCATAAATTCAAATAATACGGATAGAAACAAAACATTGGCTCTGTAAACCAATATTATACATCCATATTCCACATCAATTACATATTAAAAATAATATATGTATAGATAAACTGAAAAATTAAATATCGTATATTTCCTGGATTGTTACATAAACGATGAAATGATATCTCACTATGAAGCTATGTATAATAAGGGATTTAATGAGGTCGCTGAGTGGATCAAATATCGTTTAACCCATGATTTTTTGGAGTTTCAAATTTAATCAGGAGTTGAAGAAGGGCGTGTGCCATTTTAAAGGAGTCTAGTCACGTGTTTTATTAAATATAAATATATAAGCTCATAATCTTCTCCAAATAATATTAAGAAAGGTACATACTTTTTGAATAACCTAACAACCAGTTAGCCTGTTAATAGTTATCAAAGGAGTTAAGTGAACAAGTTTGTAACAAACCTCTTCAAAACAGATACTTACTTCTAATATTTTGTTCCAGTAAAATGTATTCATATTATACAAGAAGCGGCATTATTCTAATTGAACAATTTTAAAACGTTCCATCTTCTATATATATAAAAATGGATTGCTGTTCCTTAGTCTCGCTAAAACTTGAGAACGGCTGAACGGATTTATCTTATCTTAGTCTTGAAATGTTCGTGGAGGTTCAGGGAAGGTTTAAAAGTTGAAAAAAATTGATTCATTTTCGGAAAAACACTAAAAACAGCCCTTTTCTATTTCCCATACAATTGTTTTCTTTGACATTAGATTTGACAACTAACTAATATGTCAATCATTCTGTTCGATTGAAACAGGAAAAACCTGATTATTTATGGCCTCTAGGACGGAATAGAGTTCGCCCGGTCAGCTATACATATATTACTAATGATGAAATTAACGCGGACGAAGTCGCGGGCAAAAACTAGTTGGAAATAAATTCGCAACAAATAAAATATAAGAGAATGTTGTGAATGAAGCCCACCACAGTTTATTAAACCTCCAACTTTTATTTCTGATAAACAAAAAAGAAATATTGCCAGTGTTACATTAGACTCGGGGACATCTTAGTGGAATAAAGTTAATGAAAATGTATATTTCGCGATGTCTTTTGTAATCGTTGCAACGTATGATGAAAACTATTATTGAAAACAACAACCGAATGATTGGTCTCAATTTTCGAATCCAATTTCTAAGTGCAGGATGTTCAATAAATAAATTAATTAATTTAAATTGTTGTATTTACACTGTACAGATAAACTAATTGAAGTAATCTGACATATCATTAATGTGTATTTAATATTTATAATAAGTACCAGATTATCGACCATGAGCCTATATACTTAAAATAAGGTTTCAATAAAATTTTATAATGACTATTTCTTAGAATAAATGTTTTAATTATTTTAACCTCTATAATCATATTACATTGTAAAGGGATCCTCATTTTGTATGCTTCGAAGTTATCGTGATTTGAAACACATGTCGCGGATATGACACTCCTCTGACAGATTTCCTATATCACATTTTTAAAACGACACTAATTACTCTGAAGCCATACTTTACAAAATTGTATTAAAATACATTTTCGAAATTATTTGTTTCTATAAAATAACTTATGTATCTAATAAAAACTATTTTTAGTATCGGTCAGCTTTTACTCGCGACCTGATCTCCGTTTCACGCTCGAACATAATATCACAACTAAGTAAGTGTCAGTTTTTTTTTATACTATCCGCTATTTATATAGAGAATATGATCAACATTTACTTAGCTCAAGTACTCATAAGAAATATGTTTAATAATATAAATATAAATTCATTCACGCCATAAAATATAGCTTTAAACTTTGTTCATTAGAACAATAGTATTAGTGTTATAATATTATGTGTACACTCTAATTGCTGGACCTTTCTGGCTCAACACCTCAGTAATTTATATGAACATTTGAATTTTGATGATACGAGGACACAGTAGTGGACTTCAAACAAATGTTCTTTCACGTGAAGGATGTATTATTTATTGGGAGTAATGTTTTGATATTCAATTTATAATAAGTTTTGTAATCGATAAATTACAATAAAATTCCGTTTTATTACAAAAGATTTATTACATGTAACATATACAAAGCTGATTTTATGATATTTAAGTTTAATTTATTGCGTTTAATATATAATCGTTTGATAACTAAATTGCATGCCATAATCCAAGTTTATTAGTTAAATTTCACTCTGCGAAATAATATAATGACAATCTCATGAAATAGGCATCATATATTGATGTTTAAGTTTAATTCATTTCTAATCTACATAGATGATGAAGTCATGTCTTGGACAGAGTTGTTTTTTCAGTTCTACTATAAAAGGTTTATAACAGGGCGGAGAATTATTTTATGATTTAGGTAACAAAGCTTGAAGGGACTTTACTTGATTTATATTAATAATAGTTTATTCAAATGCTTGACTGAAATTATACAATGATTACATAATGGCACTAAAGACCACTCTTAGAAAAGGGTTCTGATCCCTCGTGGCTTTTTGTTGATGGGTTATGCATAGTCCATTTGAAACGTGATTTACCATAAATGTAGTCATAACATCGTTATAAAATTTTCCTAGTATAATAAATGAGAAGTTTTGATAAATATGTTGGTTATGAAAAACTACACCATCGATTTGCATGACATCTTTTAAAAATACATAACTATATTTGAATCAAATCTAAGCTAACATCGTTCATCAATTTATGATGTAATAAATACTTTGTATGAACTGTCATAACCGGAAAATACAACGATTGCTTCTAAAATAGACGTAAAATCTACTTCTCCGGATACGGTAACCATTCTATCATATTCCATTTCCCTTCGTGTCTCTGCTTCTCGTTTAACTGCAGTCTTACATACCTGAAACCAGTTCTAGTCTAATCCATGCATAACTTTTGTTGCTTTAAGATTTAGACAAATTATTACAATTAATTCAACGTTCGTTTTGACATTAATTGACAAAAAAATATATAAATTACTATATGTAAAACTTTATTCATAATTTCTTTTTATCAGATAGTATATAAACAACTTAAAACTATATAGCTTAAGATATAAGGTGAGAAAGTATAATATATATATATATATATATATATATATATATATATATATATATATATATATATATATATATATATATATATTTGATTTGTTTTAACATATCCAAAGAAATGTTCGTTTCTATTAAAAAATAAGTCCACTTTTCATTTATATAACTAAGTTATGGATATAACCGTAAATACGATTAGTTTTAATTGTAAAAGTGTAACAACATCTTTTGACTACATTAGGCAACTGTGTGTATCGGCGAACATCATAGCACTGCAGGAGACGTGGCTGTTACCGCATGATATTGCTCTCCTAGTAAATATACATAATGATTTTGCATATACTGGAATTTCTGATTTTTTAAGATAATCTACATATCTTTCTGATAAAAATTCAATTATTTCAAGCATATGTACAATAAGATGTACAGCATCGTTTGAGGTGTTAAACTGTAATGGGATTTATTTAATATGGATTTAAGGATATTTAGGAGTAAGAGATTCGGTCCGTTTAATTTTCTATAACGGCCGAGAATGTTCGATAATTGAAGTATTTCATCTCCTTCTTATTTGTTGATATATAATACATAGTAGTACGTATTTGTATATATGGATATTAACATTATTTAAAGAAAAATGTAAAATTTCATTTTATTATTACTGATGTCAAATGTGCTAGTACGTTTGTTTGCTTTTTTAATGTACTCTTAATTAAATTCTAATCCTCGGTGTCTTAAGTTATGGCCAGGGGTTATGGAGGCAGTAATAGAGATTAAGGTTGATGATTAAAGATCAAATGGGACATCGTCATCTCAATGAATTCCATACTATCACCGTCAACTTAAACAGGTGACTATATAAATGTCATAAGTTATAACGCATAAAATTCTTAATGACCTCCAAAAAGATTTCTCTCTTAGGATAATTTATTAATTATTGCTTTTACTAAGGTGCTCAAATAGTACTATTTTTGTTTATTAATTTGTAATTTGGGGTTGTAGTATAAAATAAAAGCTTTTTTATACGTAGATTTCTACTATTTCATATGCAGATTGGCCAAAATAAATCTAATCTAACGGTATATAAAACATTAAAAACTTAAAAGAGCAATGGCTATGTTTTCAATTTGGTTTTCAGTGATTTTATTTTATATTCATTTGAAAAGCTCGTGGTAATCCTATAAAAGGCAATGATTGGTGCATCAATTAAGAGATCACTAAGCGATTTTATACAGGACAAACCCATTTCATACTTACAAAGATTTTAGACTTTCAAACAATTTCACAATTAATTAATTTTATATTTTGTTGTAATTACCCCCTCCATATATTTAATGTCATTTTTAACATTAATGAGTATTAAAATATCGAAAGGTTAAATGACGTTGATTAGGTAAAGTCCTTTTATACTTTTGAATAAATTCTGTTTTCGTTTAACTTTAAAAATGTGTCTTTATAGATAACTAGAAGACCCGGCGAACTTCGTTTCGCCCTATAATCAAGAAATATCTGTTACGTTTTTTTATTTATATTTTTGGAGTTTACCTATTAAAGCCATAAATCTCCGTGTTTTGAAGTGATTAGGAATGATTAATAGTTAATATGAGAGTTACACTGAGCTAGCAAAATAATAATTGTCAACGTTACTACTACACTTGATGCACAAACAATAACGATGGCCGACAACTGTGTAGGGAGTGAGAGAAGTCTAATTGTGTGAGAGAAACAGAAGACCGGCTTCGTTCTCATCCCTACTCCGTGCTGTTTACTGGGTCAGAAGTGACACCTGTAGATATCTGGCGGGGATAACTTATTAAATGACGATTGATCAGTTATCGACCGGAGATGAAAAATGATTAAATTACTAAAATAGCTATTAAAAAATAAGGGTTGATCGTAGAAGGGTGAAAATTTAGGATTGTATGTATTTTTGTACGTTGTATCATAAAAAAATAGTAATTAAAAATTTTGTCCAAAAAAAAAAAAAAAATTTAGGGGTGGACTACCCCTAACATTTAGGGGGATGAAAAATAGATGTTGGCCGATTCTCATAGCTACCGAATAAGCACAAAAAATTTCATCAAAATCGGTCAGGTTGTTTCGGAGGAGTATGGGCACGAAAACTGTGACACGAGAATTTTATATATTAGATGTTAGTTAACTAATTATTAATGCTTTTAATCTGTTCATGTATTTATAAATGTCATATTAATATTCAAAAATGATTCAAGCAATAAATAAGTAATTATTTTTGGTCTGTTCTATTATCTATTTCACCTGATCCGTTAGACTCTGTCACAAACAGTCCAGCTCTCATCATTTAACTGTCAAACCGTTTTGACGCTCGAATATTTGAGTGTCAAAGTGACGTTGTCTTTACCACAATTACACAATGCGATACAATAACAGGTCTATTATTTATTTTTCATTTTAGAATATCGTGAGGTGTGACTAAGTCTTTAATTCTAACATTCTTGTAATCTGAATCTGTAGATGAATTTTATTAAAAATAATATTAAAATAAAATTTGTATTCAGATGTATATATAAAAACTTTTCATATACCAAATAAATAATTTTATAACTAAAGATATAAAGGGAGAAAGCAACAAACGAATTCAGAAACCACTCACATTGTAATAGGATCGTTAATTGTATAAACCACCGCGTAGTTAACTTAACACATTACAAACACAAACTAACAAACTCACAGTACCCATTAAACAATTCCAACGTGTGTGAGGTTTGAACCCGGGGTACTAACTAGCCCCCAACGAGTACCAAGCCATAGCGGAAAGTTCTTTTTAATGTTTACCTCACCTGTTAGATGTGCTTTTGGCTTTACATTTTACACAAAAAAATGAATACTATGTATATTTTAACACATAGCTTTATTTAATTTAATCATGCCTTTAAAAAACAAATCGATTAGAATTATAGAAATACGATAGCATAAATATAAAATAAAATATTTATATTGGTAACTATATTCTAAAACATAAATCATGATTAATTAATATTTATCGGCGAGGTGTCCAGTGTCGTGTCCTTTTTGTGAATTCACTTGTTACACTGATAAAGGCAACAAAAGATTCAGCTTATATAATACAATTTGTACCATTGTATAATGGAAATGTACTCGATGGCTTGGGAAATGTATTATTGATGTTGAATTAATATTTATTGTTGGGCTATAAATTTTGTAACTACTTTTATTACTCACGAACTCTTTCTATGTAATTGGCTTTATTTGAAATAATTTACGTCTAAAGTTTATGGATGTCAGGGCTTATTAATACATATATATATATTAATATATATATATATATGTATATATTTAAAAATCTTTCTATTTCATTTTCACCTTTCGTTTCAAGTCAATTAACTAATAAATTGTAAAAGAGTATAAAATTAAAACACAATCAATCATAGCTGAGTAAACAGTAGCAAATCGACGGCCGAATTGACTCTAAGTGGCTTACGGATCATGCACCGGTATTAAGCCAGCGTTGGCAGATTTTCGCAATAAAAATTTTATGAAATTTAAGGGTATTTTTTGTTATATGAAAGCAGGCCTAATAAAATAATATGGACACAACAGAGATAATCCATTTAATCAATTTAATCAGCTCTAATGATTATGATATGGTCAAGTTTGATTTTCACTGTGACATGTGACAAAACATCCTTGAATCTGCTTTTAAATGGTTAGAATTCAGGTCAGGTACTTCAAAAATAAAGAATCTTTTTATTTTTCTATTGTTTTTTCATTTGAATAGCTGTAAATATCTTTAATTATAAAAATCAATTGGATATTCTCACTAAAACAATGGTTATAATCATATCAAAGTATGAGTTCAGGCCATTTACTAGATGTCTGGGTGGCGTGTAAAAAAAATTGGACCAATTTGGCTCCTGGCAACATCCATAATTATAATCTGCAGGGTATTCTGAGTTCAAAACCAGTCTCAGAATGCGGTCCTCATATTATGCATACTCAACTCCCTCCAGCGCCCGGCCTATTCACTAAAATCAGTATCTGTGACAATACATTGCCGGCCGTTTCCCACGGATTACAATGACTGCTATTTTTCAAACAACATCCAATCCAATCCTTCTGATCTCAATACACTCGTGTGAATTGGAAACTAGGCTGCAGCTGCCACTCCTGTTGATAGCTGCAGTTCTATTTTAAAAAGCATACTGAGAATGTTTCAATGGTTAATGAAATTAAATTTTAAATGAGTTTCTTATTAATATTTATGAAGGCTAGATTATAAATACAGTTCCTATCAATGAATTCAATAACTTAAAATTAAATTGTTTAAAAAAACTACAAATTAATTGAAAATCAATACTGGCTTATAATTTTGCTAGCATGCGGGATATACTTAACCGATTAATTATATGAAAAAAATGCCTTACATTATTTTTAATAACAGCTATTACTCTCACATTGCTCGGCCGATATTTAAATAAAAAACTAAACTAAAAAAAACCTTGCTTTAATTAAATAAACTTGCTTTGAAAGCATGAAAACTACATCGGATTCAGTCACATTGTACGACGCCATTGATAGACACACATACGGCCAGACAGACATCTAGGTATAACTTATAACACCCCTCTTTTTCCGGTAGAAGTTGATAAATATAATGTATACTTTCGACACAAATGGATTAGAATTAGGTATTGAAATAAAAAACCCTGTAAAATTTTGAATAAAAAAAGCTAAAGATTACACTGCATTAACCAACCAATATTGTGAAAAGAAATAATTGTAAGGAAAGAAAGTGAAAAGAAGTGAAAAGAAATAATTGTAATATGTTTTCATACTAATTCTATGGTAAAAATGGGACATTGAAGGCACATTAAAAAGGCTTAGGATCGTCTACCGCGAATAAATTTCCCAGGAGAAGAGTATTTTACATTGGCTGGGACAGCCAGGATGCCATATGATCTAAAATATTTTTGGAACTAGAGTTTTCACATTTTTATGATTAGGTGTTACGAGGTAAGTATTATACGATAAAAACACAAAAGTATACCATAGCGTACTGTATACTGTATCTACATAGCTGACAATACATAATTTAAAAAACATAATGGATTAAATTTTTTAATGCAATTTTATATTGATTTTAGCCAAAATATGTTTTGAAGTTATTTCGGTATATTGCCTTCATCAAATTGAAGCATTTATGTCCAATAAACATACGTCATAACTGGATAAAAGTAAATTGATATAAATTTCTCTCTCTCTCTGTCTTACAGTTTCAACTTGAAGTTTTACATTGAATCTATTTAAACTATTTATCTTAAAATAATGTATATAGTTACATTCCATTACATACAGTCATAAAAATAATGAATTGTTTTTTACGACTGCGTAAAAAATAATGATACATAAAGAGGCTTTACAACCACGAGCAAAATTTGTAAACAAAATACATCTCAAATTTTTAAGTCAGCAGAAAATCAGGAAACAAATTACCCTTATTAAAGATCTAAGGTATTTGATATTTAAATTGAAGAAAAAAGTTAAACTGGAAGAGTGATTATACAATTTTAAATCCATAGCACCGATTATTTGTACAGTTGATGAATATATTTTATCAGTACAACACTGTAATATTTTTTAAGTAATATTTGGTTTTCTACACTAATGTTTTTAGTTCCAACCCATTAGACAATAGACGGTTTGGTTTATGCAGCAAGGTCGACTAATAGGCGAGCCCAAATTAATGTTAATAAAGTTATAACTCTATTATTTTCCAATTTTCGGTCGCTCACTAATTATCAACATATTTTGTGATCTTTTTGAGTATACTTTTAGGGTAATGGCCTCTTCGTTTCTATCACTCTTATTCTTTCATTGGTAAAAGTATGTATCTATTACCTAATATTCACACTAATCCTTTCACGATTATTTTACTCACAGCTTAAAATCCAAATATCTATACAGATGCGACTTATCCCTGATTATCAAATCAAAACGCAAAAAGTTGTAGTGATATTTTAGTGTTTTGAGTCAGGTTTTTTTTATAATTTAATCTTAGCTTTCGTCAAAATTAGTATGGCGAATGTAATATGGAAGTGTTTTTAAGAGAATTAATCTTGGAACCCAAATTAAAATTTTAAGTAATTTTCAGGGAAAAAATTCTTAATGATTAATTTTACACTGATTATGGTAGTAGAGTTTGTTATCTTTTTAAACATTTATCTTCTGTTTATGGTAAGTCCAGACTATAGCCTTTGGAAACTCTGTAATTAAGAGTAATTATTATTGTTACCTAGAATTTCGTAACGTTACAAAACGTTACGTACTCGACCTAATAACATAATTATTCTTTCCTCAAAAAGATATATATGATAGGGCATTACAAAAACAATGAAATTTTGATAAACAGTAAGAAACATGTGGTTTGAGATCATACTGAACTCTAAATCCTACGATAGAAGCAATAATAATACACAATAAAAATAAACACAGATTGATAAAAAAAAATATTTTCTTTAAGTGTTTGTGTATATGTCCCCTATGTAACATTAAATATTTGAGAACTTTTATATTATGAAAATATCTTTTATAGCTCTCAAAGGTTAAAAGAACGACCGCATAATTAACAACGACACAAGAACAAACCAAGAATCCTTAGATCTCAAAAACTTTTAATGTAAAAGTTGTTTTTTAATTAACAAAGGAATTGCTACACTGGAAACTATTTGTTGAAACAATTTTATTTGAAAAAGCATGCTCAAGCTTATCTAGAAAACAATATGATTATCTTCTATATATGTATATAAAAATGGATTGCTGTTCCTTGGTCTCGCTAAAACTCGAGAACGGCTGAACCGATTTGGCTAATGTTAGTCTTGAAATACTCCTTGAAGTCCAGGGAAGGTTTAAAAGGTGAGAAAATTGGAATAATTGCCGGGAAAACTCTAAAAACAGCCCTTTTCTATTTCCCATACAAACGATTTTTTGACATTAGACTTGACAACTAACTAATATGTCAATCATTCTGTTCGATTGAAACTGGAGAAATTTAATAAATACCAATACCGGGTTATTGAAGACGGAATAGAGTTCGCCCGGTCAGCTATACCTACATTACTAATGACGAAATTAACGCGGACGAAGTCGCGGGCGAAAACTAGTAAAAAATATATAAGCATGAAAAACAATTTAAAATTTTCATTACTTTTAATGAGTTGTTATTAAAAATATTTATTTAGTAACAAACAAAATTATTGCCTGGTTTCAAAATTTATATGAATTTATTAAAAAAAATACTTGGTTCAAAAATATATAAACAACTGAAATGGTTATGTAAGAAATATAATTTATATTAATAATATAGAATTACAATAAGAAAAGAAGAGTATGTTAATAATGAAAGAACTTTAATCTCTTCCATATTATTTTTAACTAAAAAGTGACATACGGGGCACTGGCAATCTTAGCTTCATTCCCTTAATTGTATTTAGATAATTAGCATACGAAATTTCATTTACAAGCTTGGTAAGTATTACTCGTTCAGCTAGAACATTATTAGTATGATTCATTTGGAATTTTGAGGACCTATTATCCAATAGTTTGTTGTATTTACGTCATATCATGATTTGGAAGGTCATTATGTTCTCACGTCATATATTTTCCTACGTTATAAAAGCACCCACTCTGTATAAAGAACATACCTTATAACAATTCGTTTTGGAGCTTTGAAAGTAGCTTACTATAGTATTGCTCGTTAAGAAATGTTGTTGACAGGTCCTTATCGGTACTCAAGTTTTCATTGTTCATTCTCAAGCTCAAAATTGCTTTGAAAACGATGCACAAAGAATGGTTTTACTAATTATCTGAAGAATAAATCTAAGGCGTTGTTAAAATTAAGGACGATTGTCAGAAAAGTGATTTTGAACCCTTCGCACTCAATTTTACCTCGTAAATTGCGGCTTCAGTTAAGAATGTTAGTGGGTGATAATTATTTGCCTAAACGCCTAACATTTAATAAAAAAAATAGACACACAATTAACACTTTATAAAACTGTTTGTAGCGTGTGGTTTACTTGTATAGAATTGTACATTTGATACGAACAAATGGCAAAATTATTTCAGATGTGATAAAGATTCAAGATGTCTATCGGTCTGTTGCGTGTATTAACTTTATTTGGATATAAATAAGGGGAATGTAAATGGAAGTGATGTTATGTTTATCAACATAAAACTATGAGACTTAGAATATGAAACGGCACTAAAGATTTATTAACATTCAATAATTGCATTCCAAATTTACCTTTGTCAATGTTATTGACGCAAACAACGTTGAGTAATAAATTTTTTAAACGAGAAAGTGCGTTTCGAACATTCATTATAGGTGAAGGTATCTGACATCTTAAAGCTGTGATAGCGTTATATATTTTTCAAGAGATTTGGATTTATTAAGGATTTTCTTTACAACAGATTTTACGATCGACTCTTAGAAAATCTGATGATTGTAATAATCCAGAGTTTCCTTGTAGTAAAAAGATAAAATCATACCTGCTTTAAATCTTCTGCCTTTTTTAATATTGTAATTTAGAGTTTTCTTTATACTTAAAGGGAAAATTACGTTTTATATGTCCTTCTGTTTATGACGTTTGACGTCATGGCAACAGTTTTATATCAAAAGACTAAAATTTTTATGCTATAAAAATATTTTCTGGAACTAGATAGTATATGAATAAAACATAGAGTTACATTTTACTGACATTTCCTTCGACAAAATCATTTACTTCTTGGAATTTGATGTTATATATGTATATCGGCGCTATCAGCTTTAATAACGGAAGCGACATGAAAATATGTAATTTGGGGTTGTCATAATTTCTTATTAAAACTCATTAGTATTTATGATTATTGTTAAAAGTAAAACGAAACTAAAGATTGTTTAAAAGGAGAATAGAACTATTTTTATATCTTGGTATAAATATGACGCCTGAACTCACGACGGCAGAGTTCAGAGTTCAGTGAGTGCGTATCATTGAAGTATGTTATTATGAAGAACCTTCGAGTTATATAGGAGCAGAAGAACAATTGAAGTTTCATTTTAAAATATCATGGAACGTACTATGTCTATGTTGCGTAAAATGCGTTGAGTACTTACTTTTTGAGATAAATCAAGACAAACAGAAATTTCATCATCTTTTTTTGCTACACATATTTTAAGTTTGAATTTAGAAAAATGGTACATTTTTATGTTAATAATAGTTTTTTAATATAATAAAATTACAAAATTTTTGTATACATCATTAATTAATTGATCATATGAAAAAGTAAAGAATCGCGTGGATTTCATTTCGAGAATTATTAAACTTATAATAACTTTCAAATGTTAGATCCGAATTAAATAATTCAAAAAGTTATTTACAGGTGCTAATGTAAGATTGAACACGAAGAAATTTATTGTGATTAGACTTCATACTGTAATCATGTAAAAAGATTTTCTATAAATGCTTCATGATTGCCATTTTTTAAAGTAGCAAAATGGATATAGTATGTTATCCTGAAGAGATAAACATATGTCATCGGGAACTTTTCTGTAGACCTATATAAAATACATGATTCCATCATACATTATTTTGTAATATCTCAAAGGGTTTTGGCAGCATTTTCGTTAACAGCTGACAGACGGCAAATTTTTTTCCGATACCTTCAACAAATATCGTTAATGTCAATACAAAACCATAAAAAATTATATATTGAAACCTTCCTCCAGAATCACGCTGTCGAGTGGTGAATGCTGTTTGATAATTGATTCAGTAGTTTTTCTGGTTATTGCGAACAGACAGACAGACGCGGCGAGAAACTTTGTTTTCTAGTATGTATTGATGATTATTTCAGTTTCTAAATTGAAATAAAAAAATTAATATTGCATATAAAAATATTTCAGTAATATATAAAATTATGCTATAATAATGAATATAATAAATCCCTTAAATGATGTACATAATTATGTAGTGTATTTTTAGATTTTATACATAAAATCTTTTTAGGCTGAATCAATGAATTATCTCTCAACTTTGTAAGTAACGCCTCAATTCTTGCTGTATTTTATGATCTAACCAAATTCATCAAATCCCAGTTTTTCTCGCGCAACACAAATTTGGTAAGTCAAGTAAATACTATACTGGTAAAAACATGAACATATATCGGTTACCTTAATACTTCAGTTTCTATAATCGCCTTGTGTTAAGTCTATATTATCGGCAGATTCTAACTGTTTGTTTATCGAAACTACAGTGATAAAATGACAATAAAAATATGTTAATCAATATCTCATTGCATACGCCCGATATTTTATTAAATATATTAGTCAGCAGTACTGATAACAGCAGTAGATCCATTGAGTGCTTTGAAAGAGAAAAATATTACGCGAAGAAGCCGCCGTACAAACTTATTCCTTTTATTGATTCTGAGCGCTTTTCTTCAGTTTGATATCTTTATATAGTCTCCATTGAGTTTCCTCGCAAACACTGCTATAAAACCGGTACCTAGCGTCTTTACTCCTTTTTATTACATACTTTTTCTTTATTATAGAAATGAATTAGCTGGGATTTCTTTCTATAGTATCTATTGTACGAACAAAACAATAAACTCCTACAAATTATGTTATCTCCTCTCTGCCTGTTACTTAAAAATATATTACCTTTATAAAGATTATAGGTTTTGTGAGCAAGTAAGTTTGTTTTTTTTTAGTTATGCCTGTAAATACTTATTAATGATTAATAGAACTTATAAAGTTTTCTCTCAATTTGTGGGATATATGTATATATTTTGGCATGTTAATTATTTAAGCCCTTCACTACCGTTCGTTGACTTTTATTCGACCTTTATTAATTTACTTGAAAGTTTTTATTTGTTGAATCTCCCTTTCAATACGATATTGTAAAAAAAATTAAGCTTAAAATATAACTTAGCCATGTTAAAAAAAGTCTTATCGCCAAAAATTTTCGTTGACACAAAACATGAAAATAAGATATGTTTTATTATTGTAGATAGCTTAATTTATATTAAAAAAAATATATTTTAATGGTGAATTCGGAAACTTGAATAGTATGAAGACAAAGAACGATAACTAATTGACACAATATTCTTAATTAAATTACAAAAATATTTTACATTTAAATGTTCTTTAGCAATAAACAATACATGAAAATTTAACTCTTGCTTATTTTTAACCGCGGTTGTTTTATAAATCCTAGAGCTCGGAAACAAGAATTTATTATGATTTTATAAAATTATCGGTTTTTAATGAATGACGATCCAAACACGAATAGTTTATTATGGAAAATCAACTTTGTGACATGTGCAACAGTATTATGATAAACGGTCAATTAAATAAAATACATTTGGGTACCAAAAAAATTGTTTCTCGATAATGGAGTGATTTGGCATAATAACTAAGTTGAGTACTCGCAGATTCCTCTTTTCCAGGATACTCGTATTTTGGTCAGCTTATCCCATCAAGTTAATGTAAGCTACCCTATTATAGCAAGAGATGTTGACTTTGGGACGACGATTTCTTTGTGAATTCAGCTTTATTTATAGTTATTTACAGTGAGGTGTATTTTTGATGATATTTAAGATCACTATGACTTTTTCATTTTCCCCGTATCAATTAGTTTGTCAGAAACACTTAGAATATTGAAAAGAAGTTTCTTGTACCATTTTAAACGATTTTCCAGTTTTAAACGATTTCTCAGTTTCCAAGGATACGTTGCAGAATTTTATCTACATCCTTCTTCTTCCTATCAGTTAGGGATCTTCTCAGAGCTAATGTCTGTGGTAATACTGTACTTAATGTAGTGTTGATAAATGACTTTTTGTTCAGACTTTAATAGACTTCATCTCCCTCGTAGTAAAATTCTCCATTGCTTTAACTATGGCTGAAAGCTTACCATTAACTTTGCTAACTTTGAAAAAAATTCTCTTCAAGTTGTTTCAAATTTCTTTGGGCTTTGTAATTTTTTTTAAATCTCTAGTATCTTTAAGTTCCCAGTCATGTTCGAGCACGTTCAATTGCCCCAGTGTTTTGTAAATATCAAAGTTTTTCTCTTTTTCATTAATCATCTGCTTGCAACTGATTTACTAAAGCGTTTTGTCAAATTGCAAAGTAGCATCCCCTGAACTGTAATTGTGTTTTTAGCCTTAACTTTTTATGACTAATTTCTGGCATAGGAAAGAACACTTTTTGTTTGTATCACAATTTTCACTCGTAGGAAATTCTTACAAAAAAGCATCCTTTTATCGAACCTTCATTTGCGAAACTAGGGGTTCACTGATAATAGAAAGATGGCATTGACAACTTATTTTTATTGTTTTTTTTTTGTGATAAATCACTATTTGAAATTTTCCACCTCAATAAAAAAATCTTAAATGATACTAACATTTTTCCGTAATCACGGGCAGACAGACAGACATTCGCTGAAACGTCGGGAGTATGTAGTTTTTTACAAAAATAAAGTCGCGTAGTATATCTGAAAAATATTAGTTTCATTTAAATCAATAAAACTTGCGAAAATCTTAGATCTCATTTAAATGACTTAAAGTTACAACTTCTAATTAGTACTACATATTTGCAATGATATAAGAATAGTAATAACAAACCATTGCTTGTCTGGTATTAAAAATCTTCTGGTGCACATGGATTTCGATTCGCAAAGTCAGGAGTGTTATGTCAGTACATAACACTCCTGACTTTGTAATATGTAATATGTAGTATAATATGTAATATAATATGTAATATGTAGTAAAATTGACGGCGCCTCGATGATGTCCTCAAAATTTTTTTGTGATACATTCTGAATTTTTGCAATTTTAGAAGAAAATCTTGTTCATGCATACAGTTTATTTACTTCAAAGTTCAAGTATATTTAATATTCAAATAGTGAAATACTTTTAAATTCCTTTAATATCAAACGCCTTACTTGAGTAAACTACTCCGTTAAGGTTAAAATCCGTCATCCCACGTCGGAATGTGAATAGCAACTGATTGTAAAGTACGATTTGTAAGGCATTTGGTCGCTTGGACGTCGCGTCGCTACAGAAGGTAACTTAGAGTTACTACATAGAATAAAGTTCTGTTCACAATGGATATTTTATAATTGTACTTCTAAAATTTTACACAATTTAAGAGTTTTTATAAATGGAATTTTTTAAAACACAAAATGTGTTGTCTGCTCATTCTTAAATGATTTTAAGACCATCTTAACTGATTGTATCTACTACTAAATAAATTCCAATAAACTATAGAGTGTTTTGTATTTTTTTTATTTTGAGAGATAAATTACATACACATATTGGGAATTAGAACAGTCATAAAATCTTTCCAAAGTTATTTTGATTTCAATTAGGAGTATTAATATCGTATAAAAAATCGTTCTGTTTAAAATTCAAAGTCATGTGCCACATATTCTCGGAAACTCATCTTATTCTTATGTCCCGGAACGGAAAGGTGAATTTACAAGAAATGATGACGTCATCATTAAAACAGGCCAAAGCGTAAACATGTGGCGACTACGTGAGTGTAAGTCTAGCTTGAGTATCCAACAGACATTATAACAACGTTTATATACTATTTTTAATGTTTTAAAAATAAATGTAGCTGCGATTTTAACTATAAACTGTAATCTAATATAATAATAATAATAATGAATAATTTATTGAAGTTAAAACACCTTTACAAAGAAAAAACATATAAAAAGTAACAGTGAACAGAAACAAAACAAAACATTAAAAATAATAATAAGATAAAAAACCACCACCATTTTTAAAATTAAAATTATTTCAATCTTATCGAGACAGAATTGAGGTGTTTTAACCAAAAAAGGCTGCAACTCAGCGTACTGCTGCAATAAATTTGGATTTATTACAGCGCTGGTTTTCAGTTGCCACCTGTTAATGTTTTGGATCAGTAGCGGTACAGCATCTACATATTAAAGGTTTTTACCTAAGGGAAAATAAAATAAACAAATAAAAAAGTAGTTGGTCTAGATTGTAGAATCAAGTCTTTGCTAAAAGTGATATTTGAAAGTTTAACTACACATACATACGATAGTTTTCGCCTCTAGATAAAGCTTTTTTGTCTTTCTAACAAATATGCTCTAATCTTTACTTTAAAATTAAATAATATAAAAGATAATCTCAAAACAAATCACAATCTCAGGAAAACAAAAATATCTGTAAATTGGATATAAATTTCGGTTCAATATGTTATATTATTCCAATATCGGCGAAATAGTTTGGATCTGAGTTTAATGGAAACAATAACGATATTTTGATCTCATAAAGGCCGGACTAAATGCCATATGTATTCAAATCGGGTGTGATATGAAAGATAATGCGATGAGTACCAGGAGGCGGACAATAAACGGAGGTGAATTTAGCAATCTAAAGGTGTTTAGTTGAAATATTTAAATGGCAATAACCCATTTACAATAAAGATTTATAAGATACAATCTTGATTATAAGTTACAAAGCGGGAGCTTATCTTTTTTAACCCTTAACATCCCAGAATGCTTTTGTAACGTAACTGACCAGTAGTGTCCAACAGACTCATTTCATAAATTTAAGGTGTTCAGTTTAAAGAAGAACTTCATTCTCATTACGACAACGTCATTTACATGAGAACTTATAACTAACTTATAAATATAACATTTCGTTCGGATCAGCAAAACAGATGAGATAACAGTTTCAATTAATTATTTTAACAGAGAATCGTTACACAGAATATGGTTATAAAGTCGAGATTTAAACAGAAAAAATTGTTAGAGATTTTACTTGTTTAGGTAAATTGTTATAATATAATGCTTTTTGGTAATGTATTTTTATAATCATTTACTTACATACATTACAAACAATTTTCTTTTCAGAATGTTCAGAGAAAACATTGCGACAGCGTTTATCATAACACTGTTTAGAAGCTCTTGATAATTCCGAAGGGCAAATATAACAACGCTTCTTTCCTTTTAATAGCAGTTTCAGATGTTTGAGTAGCTTCCTGGTTTGAACCTGCCACGTCTTGCATGGTTGATAAATGGTAACTTGATAGTCCTTTCTTACTTTGTCTCCGTATGTGCGGTGTTACCACGTCGGTGCGATATCAAGTAAGAAAAATTTTCAAAGTCTATTCTTTTATGTGAATTCCAATCAGGATATATTTTTTTTCATATAATAAGCGATGCAATGCCAACTATAACTATAATATTTTGGAAAAATGCAATTGGCCTGTATACTCATGAACCATCTGGTCCAGCGTATCGACACCTCCGTTGGTGGAGTTGTAGTACAAGTTTATTTCTGATTTGTTATTTTTATTCACATCTTCTTCTTTGTCATGATGCATTGTAGATAGAAAAATAACCATACGATTCTTTTTTGGTACATAAGAGACCAATGTCATATTTTTATGAAACCCAAATACATTAGACACAATATCGCGGGTTCTCTTCGGTTGAAAATTTGGAAGTAAACACGTCTTTTTTTCTCATTGTTCTAACTATTGTAAGACTATTTTGTGCCAATGATTTTGAAATATCAATACTGGTGAAATAATTGTCAAAAGTAACATTTCTGTTACTCCGGAAATGTGGTTCACATAACTGGTTTATTACATTGTACCCTAAATTTTCCGCCCTGTTTGGTTCTTCTTTTCCGAGATATTATGGTATATATAATGGGTAACTTGTCAGCTGTTACAGATGCACCAAATTTTCATACCATATTATCAGGTTTGCTGGGTAGGTCCTGTTTGAATGATACGCGTCCTCGAAAAGGTACAAGTTGTTGGTCAATAGTGAGATTTTGTCCAGGAAAATAAAGCTTCTCATCATCATCATCCGAGTACAGTTTAAATCCGACTGCGATCGCCAACCCGATGATGTTAACTAAGACATAATCAGTTAAAGATAAAATATAATTGCTTAAATTTCGTGGAATTGGAGTTAATGATTTTGATTTGAAGTACAATAAGTGGGGCCATAAGTAGTATAAAAAGTTCATTCATTATTTATCTAATTCGGAGAAAAAGGGTTCTGAAACTAGCTAGAAATGTTTCGTATACTCATAAATATAGCTGTGAAGTGCTTTAGGCTGGAGAACTTGACCTCGCTGTCTCGTTTGTTCAGATTTATGTAGAAATCGTATATGTAAAAATTAAGGTCAATCATTTAACATTAAATACTTATGCTACCAAACATATTATTTAATTTATTAAGTAAAATGTCATAATAATTTTAGAGAGCTATCCTACTAGCATAGTCTAGATAAGCAAGTACCTAATATTTTTATAAATAAAAGGGTCAGTGAACAGATTGGATGAAGAATTTGTATAAATGTTCAAATGAAACACTAATTAACTATCAACGAATTTATCATAAACATGTTTATCAAACCACTCAACTGACAGCTAAAAAAATTTCACTTTATTTGAAATATACATAAATTATAAAATATTATTTACGTATATGTATATTAAATTTCAACACTCTAACTATAGCTAATGCTGTTCTTCGAGTCTCCAAAATATAAACATTCCTTAATATATTCAAAGGAGAAATTTCCAATACACTTTGGAAAGCTCGGTCATTTATATTCCTATCCAATTTAATTTTACATTCAAAATTATCTTAAAGTAGCTTTCGAATAAATTAAGTGAATAAAATAATAGGAATACCTTATTTGTAGGTTTTCATACAAATTAGAAAAAACTTCTTTTCACATTTCCCTTTTATATATCAAATGAAGGTAATGAATATTTGAGTGATTGATTTATTTTATATAGAACTTATATTTTATTAATTTTATTTATTTGAAGACAATAGTATTTTAAGAAAGCAATTCTAGATGACCGTCTTGAATTTAGTAAACAGTATCTTCCAAGCGAAAAGTGCTCAAGTCGTTCGCATAACTAAGTTGCTTAAAGTGTGTCTAAAAATACCAAGATAGTGCACAAATCCTACTCATTTTACTTCAAAGAAACAAAATTTGTAACTTGTATTCAAAAAATTATATAAAATTCATAAAATGTTTCTTAATTCACGTACGAAAATAAACATACAAAATTATTTTTTGTGATCATATGTACATTCCAAAAACAATTTTGCTGTAATTTAATAGGTTTGAAAAGCTTTTATTTAAGTATTTTATTTTAGCTGTGAGTGATACTTCTCATATTTTTAATGATTTATCTTTCGAAAAAAATGTAATCATTATAAATCATTGTTTAGAAATAAAAGTACTCCATCAGATCTGAGATTAAATTTTGATTTTATTTGAATACCTAAATTCACAAGACGATTCTCATCTAAACTTCCTAAATTATTTGAAAGTTCTTAATTGGTATAACTTAAAATTCCTAATTAGAAGCTAGAATTTACTACCGTAACGCAAAAAGTACAAATCATCTCATAATTTGTGAAAATCCACTTCATTACCAAACGAGCGATAACTAAAAAGTAATCCAAGCTAAGCGTGATCTTAACATTTTCATAAACAAATAGAACTTTTCCCATTTCAACTTATTTTTTAATCGTTAATCTGGGCTGGATTTGCCAGCGTGATGATTCAATGTAAAAATCTTTGTAACTACACTAAAACATTTTTAGCAGATTAGCGATTAAGAATCTTCGAGTTATTAATTGAAATTGAATTTTGTAAAATATTGTAAAACGTCGTAACATACAATTTTTTAAATTTAAATTATTGGAGAATAGACTATAAATTATTAAGTTCCTATAAATCTTAAAAATAATATACTAATATAAATTTAGCTTGCCACATTGATAAGGAAATTTTCACTTTATTGTCGGAATCATAAGAACAGTTTTTGTGTAGTATATGTCACAAATAACTCATAAGTGACTCATCCATCATGTACCATCCATGGAGCTCACACAGATATAGACAGATTGATAAACGACAGACGGACAAGCAGATTTGTACGTCTGCCAATCATCGATTCGATGATGTAATTGATGCGAGCATCACGACTCATACATATTTTTTTTCAAATTCATCATATCTATATATACATAGTAGTATATAAAGATCTGTTAGAAAATATACATATTTAATAACGATTTAATTTTAATTAACCTATTATTAATATCTGGGGCTTATAAAGTATATAATTGACATAATAAGATCAATTATTTAATATACTTAATGTCAGATATTTATAAAAATTAGTTTTACATATTTTTAAACAACTGTCTAGATTTGTTTAATATTGATTTGTTTTGAAATGATCTCATGGATTTTGACGGAACTTTTAAGAGCAGATGTCGGTGTCTCGAAAAGTTATTAGCTTTATACCTTAAGACTGCGAATTGAGAAAGGAAAATATGGAATGGGATTAGATTAGATTAAAAGAGAATAGAAAGATTTAGGGTCGAGCGAAAAGAAACTCTAGAAACAATCAAACACTCAAATAAAAGTTAGGCAAAAGAAACATTGTTGAACAGACCGTCTTTTTCGTTGAAATACAAATCTAGTTAAGGCATCACAAAAGAACTCAATGTTTCTTCCAGGATATCTTTCGTCACTTCATTTGTACTACAACCAAACAAATGATAAACGAGTACAAGGTACATATGTCGCAATTCTTTTTATTAATTCCTTTCGTACAAAACATTATTCCTTTTTTTTAACTTTGTAACTCTAAACTATTCATGAATTAAAAATTAAAACATATCACTTACAACTGATACATTGGAAACCTCCAGACTATATACGAAACTTTAGGTATAGTTAAAGCGGAAATTACTACATTAAGATAATATAAAATTATTTTACCTAATTTAAGTAAAAAAAGAAGTAATAGCAAACAGTTCTTACTAAATACTAATATAGTCCGTGCAGTGATTTACTTTTTTTTTTTGATGACGCACTGAAACTCTTTTTACGAGCCGTCCAACCGGCCTTGGTGGCTAAAACTACTTAAATTTGAGATAAAAAAATTCTATTCAATAGTTAGAACTACATCTTGAATTATGAATAAAAATGTAACAAAATTTTCTAAGGAAAGAAATATACATATAAAGAATGTTAAAATAACGAATTTTCTAATTTACGATCCGACCCATCCCGTCGCAGAGGTCAATCTTACGGCATCAGCCCCACATTAACCCCGACCGCCCCTCTGAAAACTCCAGACCTCCGCTGACAGTCTTATTAATCTGTTTGTTATGGAACTAGAGATGATAAATTTATATTTTTAAAGCCCCGATAAAACAATCTTTCATTTTATGCACGGGTACTCTCATAGAATTATAATTTTGTACCCTACATTTAAGCTTTAACGTATTCAAGCTTAAAATTAATTATAATTCTATAATATATAAAGGTTGTATGTACATTTTAAGGCAAGATATATTTATAAATATATCACTTTGAAATATTATAACATCTATGGAAAAGTATATTCCTCATAAAAGTGGTTCTCGGATCGCGTTACAAAGGCTGACTCCGCATTAGCCTCGTGACCGGCTTCAAAGGAAATGGTCGAAATCTTCGCTAATGCTCCCATTGATTTTACCGAAAGTGAACCTTCATCTTTTGTTCCATCCATTGTATTACCATCCGCGTCAAAATATATTAATAAAAGTAAATCTAACTGCTATTGAATCGACCACGAATATAGTAAGGTACTTCATAGTAATATGAAAATTGCAGTTTGAAATGTCATAAATGAGGAACACCGAACAGGTAATAAATTAATATAGAAAACGAACTAACTAAACAAAAAAATTAACATTTTAAATGATAACCAGATTTAAAGGACAGTTTATTTTAATGAGGTTTCATAAACGCTGATATTTATTCCTATTCGATAGCAAAGATATATTTTTAAAGTAACTGTTAATAGAAGAAGAAAAACAATTATACAAATAAAATACATGTATATTAAAAATTTTTTTTTTTCACATTAATAATGACAACCTAAACACCGACGAAGTAAAACACTTGCTATGAGCTCTTAAAATATCAAAACCAAAAACGACGAATACACACATAATCGAAGAGAGAATGTTACGTTCGCGCTACATATGAAGAAAAAAAATGATGAACATCGCCGGGGCGACATCCTTGTATTGGTAAAATAACGTATAACGAGTGACGCCGCTGACTCCGTGAAACCAAACCCAAGCAATACATACCAGACAAGCAATACAATACCGTTGCTATCCTAACACATCGGGGCAATCATGTAGTCTTAGGTATAGGTTATAAGTTTTAATACATAATTCTTATTTTAATATACATATAAGTATGTTTCGCAGTTTTCCTGCAACCTCCGGTTGCCATCCTATATAATTAGAATATCAACATAGCAACAACAACAACAACAACAGCAACAAGCATAACAATGTATTATGGAATCAAACAAGTTTTGAGCATGCATAATATGCAGAAGTATTTTATATAAATGGTATGATTATGGAAATAAACAAAGCTTTCAGCAAAATGTATTTCAAAGTCAACATCAGCAAGGATTTCATTGTTAGATATACTTGGAAGGAAACCATCGTCACATTTTCTGTTTTGTATACAAAAAGACAATTTAAGGACAAATATCGATTATTTGTAGACATGATTTAACTTGGCAATATTTTATGATACATTTATAAATTGTTCAAGAGTATGTATTTTGTCAGCTTTGACAAATCTGTTACATTTATGAAATTCCAATGTTCTTAAAGTTTAAATTCGTATAGGGGAGGGTTAAAATCTTGAGTGCTCTTTTGATTGGACGTTGTCTGAGCTGATTATGGGTTTCATTCCATAAGAGATGACAATTTATTACTACTGTAATTAGTTTCAATCAAACCAAATGCAAAAATAGTTTGCCCCTCTCGTGAAGCTGACTCAAACAGTGCACTTGATGCACACGTAGATCCTAGACGTATCAAAAAAAATAAAAATTATTCATGCGTTTTATGGTGTTCAAACGCATACAACTTATAATTTTTGATTACAATTATATTGTTTTACCTGACTTACTTATTTAGTGAAAATAATGATTATTTTAATTGGAATATTATTTAAACGTACGGGTTAGCGACCGTTACTGTTACATGATAGCAATTACCTCAGAACAACAGCTATTGTACTCGTATGCACTTATATAATACAACAGCTCATGATAGAATTTTATTTTTATTTTCGTTTATTGGTAATCCAACAGCGTTACAGTAATTTTAGTATAGTAACAATATAGATATATCACCGTCTAATTTCTTTGAGGATGTTGTTTCGTTTCGATCATACATTTAAATATCATAACGGTCGTCACAAATGTCGGCTTCGTAGAAACCGTCCTTAAGCCATGACTCCGTTATAAGAATTAAGTCGAAATTATGATTAAGAATATTTTGTCGAATCTCTTTAGTTTTTGTCCTTAAACCACGTACATGTTGGTATATTATTTTAATAGGTTTAACTGACATTTATCAAAATACTTTTGTTTGAAAATTCTTTGTCCGTATGTGTAAATATGTAAGGTATGTAGTGTGATGTGTATTTATGATACAAAACAAGGAAAAAAATATGAATATGAATGAAAACAACAACAAAATTACGTTATAACTATCTAGGGAAGAAATAAATTCACGTTATAATTAATTAAGTTTTTTAAGATCTTTTTCTTGAAGAATAGTCAGCGCTGGTGTCTCCTCGTTTTTTCTCGAATAAATAATGCAATTTCTGACCCAAACGAATTTGTAGCCTTTCTCCCTCGCCTGAGTTTTGGTCGCTTTAATTAGTTGCTTATTTTCAAGTGTTTATTTACAAAAAGCTTTCTTTCTGGACCTCCAAAACCAACATCAGACGTCTTAATGCCTTGTTTACGTTTCAGATTTGATAATATTCAAAATTTGAATTCAAAAACGGTTCAAAATTCGATTCCTTAATTTGACAACAATAGGTTTGGGCCTGTCCGGAACGTTTTTTTGAGGCTGAACGCGGTGTGCAAATTCTATGCCACCTGGGTTAAGGTCAACCCCCGCATATTGGGCTATTTTAATAACTAAATCAGTTGGGGATTCCTTATTGCTTTGTGGAAAGCCAATAATCTCTAGGTTATTCAACCTTGCATGTTGTTGCTGTCTGCTGAATTGTGTGCGTATTTCAGATACCTCGGCTTCAGTAGCCTTAATACGGTCGTGCAGCTTACTTTAATCACTCTTAAGATTTTCATATTCGAATTGTATGAGATTATATGAGGCTTGGAGTTGTGATATTTCGGCCGTTTTTATTTGTGTTTGTTTATCACTTGAAATTGGTGGTGTGTTATTAAGGTCACGACCTTTATGTTCAGTGGCTCCAGTTACACACTTTTGTAACTTCCATTGAGTTCTTATTGATGAGAGATCACCGACAAGTCTCAAGCATTCCGAGTGATATAGATAGTGACAGATAGTACATTTTATACGTTTATGCGTCACACTGATACATCCTTTACAAACTTCACAATTTCCAGCCATTAGATGTGAGTCTAACAAATTGTGTTTAGGTCGGAAAGATGTTAATAAAATTTAAAAGAAAAAATTCTAAAAATATAAATTTTAAAAGATAAAATTCTAAAAGACGAAATATGTTGTTTCGTATTGTTGGTTACAAGCAAGGATCGATTCCTGGACCCCTTCGTAATAATAGTTCGACACTAACTCGGAACCTCTGCGCTACGATTGCGATAACGGATGACGCGAATTTTTGAATCAGTAGCTTGACAGATGAATAATAAGTTAATTAGTTCCAGTGTCTACTCATAACGAAGAACACAACTACTCGAAACAAAGAAAATAATAAAAACACTCAACACCAAATACCGCATCAATGTTCACTATTTTAGCTTCAAAAACGCGTTACAACATTATTGTTTCTCAGTTCGATTATCACTTTACACTGAGATTAGTCTGTATTATTACACTTAAAACTTTTACAATGACTAACGTAGAAAACTATGCTTTGCTAATTTTTTAACAGGAGCTCTTGAGATACGTGTACTTTGAGGTTGACTGATATTAATGAAATTAAATAAATAGTTGACAATTCCGTTTCATCTACCTATTCTGTTGTTCTTGCCTTAATTATTATCACAAAAACTTATAAATCTGTATATGCTCGTACCAACTGAATTATCTTAATATTATATAGTCTATGCAATAACCTCAGATTCCGTTGTTACATATTTATTTCGGGTCATATATTTTGAACTAAGGCTTATTTTGTATAAACTGGCCCCTGAAGACTAATGCTGGCAAATTAATTGTGAATTCCACTACTAATTCCTCGGTAAATATTGACAACAAGATATCTAAGGTTTTTAAATAATTGACAGAATTTTTAGACAAAATATAATGTTTATTGATTTGTAGGATTCAAAGTAACATTATAAAAAAAATACAGTCTGTAATATAAGGAATAGGATATATTCATTTACATTTTTGTTTTTTAGAAAATAATTAAAGTATTCCTACCTTTATTTTAACCAAACACAGGGAACACCATCGGTATCAAATAAAAATTAGGAACAAAAAAATTTAGAACTCTAACTGTTATGCTCCTCATGTGTTAACTTTTTTTTGTGAAATATAACTGAAGTATTACTAATTTACAGATTACTTGATATTAGCAGTTATTGTTATTTTTCATTATAAATTAAAAAAAAAGAATTTAATTTGTATAAATTTGAATGTTCAATTTGTAACCATTCAATTGTAACCATTTTATTTGTACCGACTTTTAAATTTAATGTGTATTATAAAACATTTTTGTAAATTTAAAGAAATGAAATTAAAATAAATAAAATTATATAAATAAAATAATTACCAAAATACGGCGAATAAGTTAAATTATATAAAATATGCGATAACTTCTACATATTACAAAACAACTTTATGATAGATAAATTTGAACAAACAAACATTAACAGGATTCATATCAGCAAAATACGGAGTTATAGAGTTAGAGACAAAAATAAATAAACAGAAACCATATTTATTACTTCAAAGAAAACAACTTCTTGGAATAACGAAACCATTTTGCTCTGTTTTTGAATTCACAATGATTAAGTTGTTTGTAGAATCTGTCAGTATGATTTTCAAAAACGTTTTGGGTGTTTTGATGATAATAGCTTTACTCAGAGTTTCTTTATTGGATACACTGCCAATAACTTTAAAGATATAATTCAGTTACAGTTTCCAAAAAATATCTTTGTAAAAAACCAACAGGAATGTTTTGGCGACCTTTTGATGTTTTTGTTTGTTTATTTTTTATTAAATTGAGAAGTAAGGAACTTCAAAGACAATATTTTAAAATATGCGCTCTAACTGGGTTTTGTTGTAGCATATGCCAAAATTTTTTTTGAAACCATTCTTAGATTTCCAGAAGTATGAGTAATTGAATAATAAAATACTAATGAATCTAATGAATCTAATAGCAATATTATTTTAAGTTATTTACCTGGGAACAACTAATTACTTCTTGAAACTTATTACCATTGTAAAGCCTATTATCTTCGCGCTTTTTGTTAGGTCGAGACTTCTTCAAAATTTTAATGCGGTTAATCCGGGGACGTCCATAAAAATCCGATACCGACGATTTATATCGCATCTAACCAAAAGATGAAGCTTCCATTATTGCTCTGAAATATTCCAACATTACTTTAGTACTTAGCCATAGCTTTAAATAATTTTATTTTTAAAATTGCGATTCGAGTTTTATTTAAACCTTTTAAGTCGTTTATATAATAAACAAAGATGAGTAAAGAAAATATTTAAAGAAATTCTTTTGAAAATAACAACACTAGAAGTACATGTTTAATGCCAAGAAATTTTCATATTTGTTGCAAGAATTTTCGAATGATTATATGTAAGTTGCATTACAGGCTATTAAACAATCATTAGAATTGATAAAATTTGATTGCGTTAACTGATTTCAAACATACGTTGAAAGTCCCATATTCTAAAGATGTTATATTTTTTCGCTAACATAAAATGAATTGGAGTAAATATTAAAAAAAAAAGAATTCAATAATTAAAAAAATTAATAATAAAAAATTTTTTCGAGCACAATTCAAGTTAAATTATTTCTCCTAACGTTTTAAAGTGAAAATGCACAATGTAAATAAATTCAAAATACCATTATATTCCTATTTATGAACATATTTATCTTCCTTTAGACAAAGTCTTTGGACCGATAAATCAGTTGAAAACAGAAGAACAATGGAAAAATATCGCCGAGGCAATATTGATAGATAGGTAAGTTTTTGAGAATTAGAGATATGTTTGCGAAGTGAGTTATAAGTGAAATTTTTCATGTAAAAATGTATTCAAACAATTGAATAACTCTGATAATTTCTTCATGAATAATTTTATAAAGTAGAAATAAAACTGTCATACACTGCTAATTTTTACTCATAATGTTGGTTTATTCAAATTAATTACAATTAGTATCTTATATGTGTAAAATTACTACTTTATCTTCATATTTCTAAAAATCAAGAATAAAATATGTAAAATATAAAGCTTTTTACGTAATTATCTTACCAGAGAATTCTTGTATACTTTGGTATCTAGAGAATTTTATTGTTGTAGTTAAGGTTAAATGGCGAAAATACATGTGTCAGAAGACCAGGCAGCTGGTATGACCAAATCACGGCTCCAACAGGTCTCCCCGTTAAAGTGGTATTAAGAGAAGCGGCTAACCGAAGGAAGTGGAAAGATATAGTGAAAAAAGCTCCTAGAAACTTTCACGGAACGACTTTTAGAAAAAAGAAGAAGATGACCTCAGACTAAGAGCCCTTTTTTTCCTGACGTTTTCCTTATAATGGGTACACCTCTTTCTTCTTTTTATAAAGTACGAATAGTTACCTTAATTAAACTTTTAGAAATAAGTATCCGTCAATCAATATAAGAAATAAACTAAAATGAAAAGCTATAGATTATACTTAATAAAATATAATGTAAAGTAAAATTTTGCATAATGATCTATGAGTAATACAATGGTGAACGAAGTAAAAAGAAAAATCATGTTTTGTTAAACCGATCATAAATAAGTAACGTTTTGTTTTACGATTAGTTTGTCTAATATTTAGTTTATAGTTCTATAGGTTCATCTATATGTATAAAAATGAATTGCTGTTCCTTGGTCTCACTAAAACTCGAGAACGACTGAACGGATTTATCTTATCATAGTCTTGAAATGTTCGTGGAGGTTCAGGAAAGGTTCAAAAGCTGAAATTTTTTTATTAATTTCCGGGAAAACCCTAAAACAGCGCTTTTTTATTTCCCATACAAAGGGTTTTTTGACATTAGATTTGACAACTAACTAATATGTCAATCATTCTGTTCGATTGAAACAGGAAAAACCTGATTATTAATGGCCTCTAAAACGGAATAGAGTTCGCCCGGTCAGCTATACATATATTACTAATGACGAAGCTAACGCGGACGAAGTCGCGGGCAAAAACTAGTTGTTTATAGATATCTTAAATGCGAATCTAGAAGAGCGAAGTATATACATACTATATCTTCTTCTACCTGGCAATTTCCCAGCTTTAGCCAGGGTCTGCCTTACCTGTTGTGAATAGTTTTGACTAATTGTTTTTATGACCGGCCGCCTGCCTGACATCAACCCTCTTTGGGAATGCATTAATCAGTGGTGTCTAAATACTCTTAGAAAGTACATATGACTCGGAAAAATCACATTGGTACTTGCCCGGGCCTGCATCGAATCCACGCCCTCGTGCATGAGAGGCGGGCCTTTTAACCACTAGGCCACCACTGACTCATAAGTACTCCACTCGAAGTATCTATACTAATATTATAAAGCTGAAGAGTTTGTTTGTTTGTTTGTATGAAAGCGCTAATAATTAATCATTCTTTTTATGTTGGATAGTCCAGTTATCAAGGAAGACTGTGGGCTATATAACATCACGCTACGACCAATAGGAGCAAAGATATAGCGGTAAATGTGTAAAAAACGGGAGAAATTATTTCATCTTTGAAGCCTTCCGTGCGCCTTGCGTGCGCCGTGAAAACGGTTCAAGATACACAAAAAATATGTAATAAAGAATAATAGCTCTTTTAATGATCTAAAAAACAGTTCGCTACAGTATATGTCTATCTTTTAAGATTAACTCACAAAAACCGTTTTTATGGTACCTACTTTGGTCGAAATAATTTGTTTAAGTTGTATCAACATCATAATATTAATCTTTATTCAAATAAACAAATAAATATGTTGTTGGTTAAGAGTACTTAATTGTGAATAAAAAAAAACATAGGTTTTATCCTGCAAACTCTACGGGAACTCGACCATTCCGAAAACCCCGCAAGAACGGGAACTATGTGGGAAGAACCAAAAATCTGCCGGAAGTCACTATTCCACGCGGACGAAGTCGCGGCAAAAGCTAGTATACTATATAATAGTTGTGACCTTAAAAGAAAATTTATTGTCTTTCGCTTTTACCTTTACTTTATGTTTTGTAGTGCATTGTCATAATATGAGCTTCATCAAAAATCTTACTACAACTTACTAATGGACGCTGAATAGCAATATCTTGGAAACTATCGTTATATTTACTATAAATAAATAGTCAACATCATTAAAAATCTGACTTATTTGAAAATAACACTGCGTTACAAATATAAAAAAAAATTGAGTACCCGCTTTAAAATGTCATGTTTTCTTATGAATACTTATAGTTTATTAAAAATACATACAAAATTTCCATTCATCACGTCTCATTTTTCTTCCATTAGAATGTGCCAAATTCTACTAAAAATTTAAACGCTTAAACATAAAGATAATTAGTTAAATCAACCAGATTTTTTCACATTAACTAAGTTTAATTTTATCATTAATTAAAAAAAAAACAAAAAAAACAATATAAAAAGTTTTAACGCAAAAGATCGCAAAACTTTAACTTTTTTTTTAGGTGGTAGAGCCTAGCTGTGATAAGTTACTACAGCTCGAACATGGACTGGCTCGACCGGGGAAGTACCACCCTCTCACAGAAGATCGGCGTGAAGTAGCCTTTAGTGGCTGCGTTTCGTCTGATGAGTGAGAGAGCCGGTTGCCCTTTTCCTATTTCCCACCCTTTCCTACCATTTTCTTTATTCCCACCCCTTCCTATTCCTAAAAAAACAAGGTTGGCAACGCATTAGCAACAAACATGTTGCGGATGTACATGGGCGGCGGTACTACCTTACACCAAGTAGGCCGTCTGCTCGTTTGCCACCTTTGACGAAAACAAAAATAGCAGTTGCGAGGACCACTTAGTCTAGTATTCATAATGGATTTCAAAAGAATTATGTACGAATATACATATGTATAATTATAATTATACCTAAAAGAAATGATTTGTACAAAAAATTTAATTTTAAATGAAAATAAAAAATATATATGGTATGGATAAAATATATTTTATTAATAATTTTAAGTCTATAACTTGAGCCACAATAAAATCTAATAGAGAACACATGAGGTACCAGGTCTTGTTATTAGTATTCATCGGCAGAAACTAATATTTTTCGGATTTTTCTTCGCGTTTTATTTTTGATTAGAAACTACATACTCCCGACGTTTCGGCTACTTTTCAGCAACTGTCAGTTGGTCTGGTCATTTTATCTCCTACCGCCATCGATTTCTTAATTTTCTTGCGTACCGCTCTGGATGCCGGCAAAATGCGCTCACGGTGTCTCGAGGTCCTGCGGTGTGGTCACGGACATGGGATTTTATATTTTTAAGAAGAGGATCCCAGGTGTAAAATTTCACGCAAAAATTTACAGACGCCTGTGTGAGACAACGCTACCTATCGAACGGTATTGAGTCCAATGCATAGGCAATACCTCAATACCAAATAATAGCGTGATATTTGTTTAATTACTAACGAAATAATTTAATCTTATCTACTTAATTTAGATATGTAATGGAATGTTCGAACCTTAACAAGTATATTTTATATCTGATGGCCCATATTTGATGACTTGTACCGAAGACTACCAAGTCCAAGTCACACGCTCACACCTCTCCGTAAGTAAGCTATTCAGTTGTTCGGCTTCGCTTGTTGATATTGAAATGAAGCTGAAATTAATTTGTATGTCGCGACCTGAAACAGGTGCCAATGTTTGCCTTGAGTTTCAATAGCGATGCGTGGCTTTGGAAGCCCATGCCAAAGTTCGCAACACAAGGATTACGGTGTAAAGACTGTACTGGAATTTTAATAGAAAAAAATAATTATATAAATAAGAATTATATTAAAAACTTATCAACAGCCTCATTTTTGATCGTTGTAAATTTTATCTTCTTCATCCAATATTGTTTGAAAGTAAATAATAGATTTATCTTTTACAATTAAATTTAACTCTCGTTTTTTATCATAACATCCGAATACTTAAGTCACTCGATTTATGTATGAGAATTATTTTTTTACTTAAAGTCGTCACGCCTTCATTTCCGTAGTGAATCAAATCCTACTTATTTCAATATTCCCCTTAATGGATAACAGAAACCAACCTTAATTTTAAATAGCTTTTGGCACAAGAAAAAACACATTAGACATAACTTAAGTCTTAAAAAATTTCGTGATAAACATCGAGTAAATTTAAGTCTAGAAAATCAAATCTAAATCACATTCTGACTTTATTGCCTGATAAAATATGATTTGTTCTCCCAAATGCAAAAACTGAACGGCTAATCTAGTAAAACACCGAAAATCGATGTTCTAACATGTTTTAGAACCTTCGCGTAACACCCTGAAATTCCATCGCTCATCCATTGCGGCTTGTGAGAAGCCACGAACGTGACGATACGGTATTTTATTTTCAATAACACATTTTATTTTTACAACCAAAGTTTAATTATTATTATTTAACTATTGAATATTTTATGATATGTTTATTAAAATTAATATTTATGTACATTAATTAATAATATAATTTACAATTATAAATAACTGTTCAGTTCATCAAAATCGTAATATTTTAATAAATTAGTATAAAATCTTTTTTATCTTTAAAATGATATTATAATTACTGAAATCCTGGTTAATGGAAACAATTCCGATGTCGTTCTTCCATCGGGGTTTGTAATTGATTCGGCAGCGATTGTCTTCTTGCCAGACCAATCACACGTCGACCGACAAGGGAATGTGTATTGCTGTTATTTTGAGGGTTTTGAGTGATGTCATCAGCGCGCAAAATTCCTACAGACAACATAATTATTTGAATTGATGTTCGTTAGTGTAGATGATGAAAGATGATAATAGAATGATGGGAATAAGTATTCATTTGAAAAGACAGAAAACAAAAGACAGAAACTTGATCAAAATAGAGAAATCATCTTCTAGTGACTTATGTATAATAATTTTAGACTACAACACTTCAAAACAAAACAACCGTCGACAGTATTTCTACAGAAAAAGTTTATGATGGTGTATAAATTATTTCTTTTACATAACTGATTATTATGAGAATCTTGCCTGAATAGATTTATGTTTTTATATATTTTTTTACGTTTGAAGCCATGATTTTATTTCACATCTCTCTCCGTAACATAAAAAAATATTTATTATTCCACAAACACATGTAGAAATTAGTCAATAGCAAGTTTTTATTTTTTCTCCTATCACTATATAGGCTGTAGATACTTCAGTTTTTCAAAAGTAATTAATATTATCCAAAAATAAAAACAAATCTTAAATCTTAAACTTTCACAGTAAAATAAGTCAACTAATAAAAATAAAAATCGATACCTAGCGTTTAAATTTTATTAGGCGTATATACTAATATCGTACTGACTTTTTATTGGACACCGATTGAACTCAAATACAGAGCTACTCCCATTGAACGTTTTAGCCTGTTCTTATTGCTCAAAACTTTTTATATTATATAATACTATGACGGGCAGACCCTGGCTATAGCCGATAAATTGCCAGGTAGAAGAAGATAATACTACGACGGGCAAAATAAATTGATTTATTAATTTTACACTAAAATTATTTTTATAAAACTACGTATAATTTCCTACGAGTACTCATTCTTGGATTTTTTTATTTGGTCTTATAATAATACACTTAGATAAAGTGTGTTAATGAGTTAGTAATGGTGTTTGCTAAGCACCTTGTTTTGAAGTTGTAAATTAATTGAAATGCCGACATTTGATAATTGCTGATACTATTCTCGTTACCACTAGAGAAAAGTTTCTAGACTGGTATTTCAAATTTTGCTTGTTTTTTGTGAATTGGTTGTTAACATACAGTGACGTAGTTTTTACTTTTAACTTCTTTATTTCTACTGACTGACTGACTAACAAATTACCTTCTACATATTTATTGGTTGTGTTACTTAACCTGATTTTTCTATCTTTTCGATAAATAGGAATGTAGTATTTTTATATATATTTTTAATAGATAATAATAAAAGGATGTGGATATTGAATTTGTTTCAAGGTAAGCTTATGTCTCAAGGGGAATAACACGTCAGTGAAATGTTTCCATTAAACATCTATTTAACGATGTCAATGAACAAATAACTCAATCAAGATGTTTGTTCGTTCTCACTACCTATACCGAAGACATGCTTCAAATACTAGAACATGAAATGTTAATAAAATAATATAAGATAATCTGAAAACCTCTTTAATAAACTTTACGGTTGAAAGTGATTCAAATATATATATATATATATATATATATATATATATATATATATATATATATATATATATATATATATATATCTTCCTTAAGTTAAAATTGTTTCAATAAGTGTTGCAGAATTAACTTAAAAAGTAGGAAAATATTGCAAGCCTATTATATTCAATATCTCTCCCGTTTACTGTAAACATAAATTAAGACCACCGAATAAGAAACTAGCTAAATATGTATATTTAGATTAGTGTACTGAATCACTACTGGGTTTGATAACCGAATCTCGGAGTACTTTAATTACCACTAATCATTCTCTTAGTGGCATCACTTTACATTAATACGCTATTCGCTTGACAACACCTGTGTGTTTGAGAAGCGCTGGCGATTTATAATACGAAAACGTTTACACTTGAAGCTGTAACAAAGTTGATTTTTTTTAAACATTCGAAATTAATTATTCCATGAATTTGTGAAAACGAAATACTGTAAAATCAAAAGTATGTAAACTCCTTTGGTTTAGAAGGAACTTCCCGCTAATATCTATTAATTGATTTTCTGAAGTATAAAAAATATTTTTATATTAAATATATAAAAAAAATATTTAAACAATTTTACTTTTTGTATTATTTTTCTTTCTTTTATCTCATTTTCTCTTATCATTTGAACGAAGTCTTAGGGCTAATGCCATTAATGCTTAGTCGAATAACCTTGTTATAATCAGTAAACAGAAGGAATTGTGCTCACCTTTGTTGATTTTGTGTATAAATGCGAAATTAATACATATATTACATATAGTAACAAATTTCTATTAAATTTATTTTAACATAACAGTCTACATTTTGTTCAGTTTTTGTCAAATACCTATTTTAAAACTAACTTAATATAACTTTTAATGTCAATACAGATCAATTCATTCGCTAAATTCACCTTCATCTAAAAACCTTAACGATGTAAATGTAAGCTTCAACAGTTGTAAAATAAATCTCGCTACAAGTATTCTACTCCTAACTTTATAAGCGCTATAGATTCAAGCTTATCTACCGCTAGTGTGGTAGCCCTTATTTAAATCTCTGTGCCATAAGGGTTGTAGTGTTCTGTATATTACGTTATTGGTTATTTAATTAGTATAATTTGTTTGTTTATTATTACTAAACAAGTTAAGGCTTGAAGTTAGGTTAAGTTAGTTGCATTTGTTTATTAACTCTTATTTGGTTCATGTTCAATTTTTTACTCAATCAACTAGTTATCAGTAATAAAAATATAGAGTTATTTAAATTCATACCACTCATAAAAGTATTTTGAACGTTTAATAATTTTACGTTCCCTCATTGAAAATATCATAGAAAAGCTTTTCTAAATAGAATCTATGAAATATCGCTAGTATAATTTCAATACTCGCTAGTACATATAATCAATAATTTCATTTGATATTTATAGACTTCACATTTCCTGACAACCATGACTACATACTTATGATTTATAGAAATCAAAAAAATTGCCCTCAATTAGTAAAATTAAGAGGCAATAATATTTTTACGGTGCTTAGAAATAATGAAAAACGTACAATCTTGTTTACACTTCAATATAGCGAATAAAGCTTGAGTTAAAAACAATACCAACTAAATAAATGGTAATATGCTACCGATTTATTACAATTTGAACAATTAATGCATTTAAAACCAACAATGTAAGTTTATTTCATAATTATGTTTAGATAACACAACACTGTTAAATAAACATGACTACACTTAATAAATTCATAATTTTACTGAGGTGTTGCCAAACTGGCTATATAATATCTCTTTCACTTGTCGGAGATTGATTTATAGAAAGTAAAATAAATATTTTTCTAAGGAAATTTTCAATAAACCTGCGGGAATAACGGGTAATTTAAGACTCTCGGTTGGAACATTTCTTTTATTTGTATAACGTCTTACATATGTTACATCATATTTACTTTTTTATTCTGAGTAAAAATTTCATTTTTACTCAGAATTCCAATTACCCCGGCTCGTAAGCATTACATGGTTTTGAGGCCAACATTAGACAACTATAACTAAATGTGTGACAATACTTTATATTTATAACATAAATTAATTAAAATAGTTTGATAACACAATATAGAAAAGGATTCTGACTTTATTTTTATTACATTTATTCACAACAAGATATCTTCCCATATAACCTGATTAAGTAAATTTTCAGTATATCATAAACAACAGTTGTAACTGAAAACATTTTGACAGAGAAACGTAAATCTACCTATGAACCGAAATTCAGAGTAATGTCTTATAAAAACCATCTAATTACTGGTATCCATTCATTAATAAATTCCAGTAAATTAGAATAACGTAACGCTAACGAATGAATTGACGTAGCTACATGTTTACGTTTAAATCGTGGGTTATGCTGGGTTATCCATGAGCTTCATATTTAATTTACGTCTCTGGATTTAAGACTCATAATGGTCGTTTTACAACACCTAATTTTACTATAACAATTTTTCATGTATTAAACACAAATTATAATTACCATCCATTTTGTTTTATTTTATTATAACATTATTTATATTTATGTGTATATTTAATATTTGTATATCTGCTTATCCATTAGAACTAAAAGTATATTTTTAAAAATTTTCTCTGTGATTTTTTATTCTTAGTTAATAAATCACTTGTCATAGTAACATGAAAGTGTTTTAAACTCAATTTTTCCATTAAAATTCAAACCCAAATCCATTTTAATCTATCAAGTAAAACTTGTTGAGGAAAAGAAAAATTAATCTCTTACTCAATAAACAAATTGAAATAGATATTAAATTGAAACGATTTTTAGTTATCGGAAATAACACTTTTTTTTATATAACATTTAAGTAAAAATGAAAATAAGTTCAATTCTCGAAACGAAAAACGTTTATTCTTTCTAAAAATAAGGTGAAAAATAGGATTAAAATATCAGAAGTTTATAGTGAACCGTCAATCTGGCTGTGCATATTCTCGCCTTGATGTATTTAACATTCTATATTTAGCAATGTGCTATAGGGACAGTGATGCTCCCAAAAACGTTTCGCCGAAATGTAGAAGCCAATTCACAAAGTTAAATATAATTTGTAATTATATCTTTAAATTAAATTTATTTATTAGAATAGACATATTACACATTTTTTCATCCAGGAACATTATATTGTATATCTTTTTCAGTTTTTTTTTTATCTAACAATAAAATTATTAAAAAAGACAGATTTATACTACACCCACTGTCTGCTCTTACAAAATTTCACATAAGTTCAAAACACCATATTCACATATATTAATTATTATCTTTTTAATAAATTTTCCGTACCGAAATAATATTTTTTCAAATAAACAGTATTTATAATAACTTGGGATTCAGATTTACTAGAGTCTGCATTAAGATTTGGAGATCCAAATGATTTAGTGACGCTCTGCCTTTTCACCCGATTTCAAGATATGAGGAAGTTAGCAACTCACGTGTATTTTTTTATGTTTGTTACCTCATAAATTTTCAACTGAGTGAAGCGATTATTTTTTTATTTGAAAGCTTGTACCTTTTACCGGTCCCATTTACATTTTATTTATTTATTTATTTGAACGGCACATCGACAGTACATACATTAAGCACTTAGAACTAAACATTTAAAACTAAACACTAACTGATGTATGTACCAATTATGGATGTACACATCACTGCTAAAAATTACTGTCTAGCTTACAAAAATATAAAAAAACAAGTTAACAAAAGAAATAACAAAACTTTATAAACTAAATAACAAAACTATTACTTAAAAAATACAAATGAATAAGAAAGAATATCAAACAAAAATCAAAATAACAATCAAAATAAACCACTACAGCTAACCACCACCACTACTACTACTACTTATACTAACAGGACATGACAAAACATCATAGATTTTCCGCTTGAACATCGGCAAGGAGTCGGAAAAAACATCAATATTTTGGGTTATTGAACACAGATCGTTATACTGGCCACATATTCTGTTTATAGGGGAAAATTTAGCTACATTTGTGCGTGACTTCGCTATGTAGAACAATTTATTGATAGGTTTTCTAGGAGGGCGACATGGGACTGAGATCTTAATTTTCTGGAGAGCCTGTTCACATTGGACAGTGCCATTCATAATTTTAAATAATAAAACTAAATCGAGAAGTTTTCTACGATTTCGCAAAGTTTCCATTTAAAAAAAATTTAGGCGACTGTCGTATGGCGCTCTATGGGATATTCCGCTGCATTCAAAAGCTAGATGTCTAGTGAAAGCACGTTGAATCGATTCAACTCTTTGAGAATTAACAGCGTATATAGGATTCCAGATCTAATTAAAGATACATTTAGTTCAGTTCTGACAATGTTAAACATCAGAAAACCATATAAGTCCAAAATTAGCAATAAGAGTGTGTGCGTCAAATGAATGAATAACTTCAATGCTAACCGATTCCGATTTATTTATTTATAAGATAGACTTCATACATGGTCCCATGATGAGAAAAATAACCTTATTGTGGAATCCTTTTGAAAACTGAAGGACGTCATCAAAATGGGTAGGCATACATAATTCACATTAAGTAATGCCATCACTTTAGGTGTATTATGCGTGACCTTCATTGTCGGAAAACAGATTTTACAATCTTGTTATTAACTGACTTCAAAAGAGGAGGAGGTTTTCAATTCAATTTTAAGTACGTTCCCCGTTTTCTCGAATACTCTTGGATCCATTAAGAAAATATTTTTTTCTCAGAAGTATTGTATTCCCCAGATGGTCTTAAAATCATCAAGTCAGGTTGGTGCCTTCTAGAGATTAAGTAACTTAATAATAATAGAATACTAAATTAGAACGGACTACAAGTAAATTAATCAACCTACATTGCCTTAACCAAGAAATACTACCCATATACTCGTAGCTTTAAACCTAAGGCCCAACTTCTAAAGGTGAAAAGATATTAAGTAATTGTTTATACTTAGTTAGGTGGTGAAGTAGATTGTTGGAAAGTAAATAAAAATAGTGGTCTTTAATCTACATTAGGTGTGTAGTCTTTGTTTGTGCAGATATTTTGAATTTATTAATAGATAGGTTTGATAAGGAAATAGTGTTTAAGCGAAAAAACATTTTTTGCTTTTTATTTCCTGTGTTGTTTTTTTGAAGCTGTTTTTTTTGTCTTTACTTATAAATAATTTTATTGGTCAGACTTTGTATGGGTGAACCCATCCATAGGTCGCTGGTTCATATCCGGCTCGAAGGACCAAAACGATGTATGGGTTTGATACCACAGACCATTTAGATTTGATAGTTTTATGGAGACCAGCAAGTTTGTGAGTATCGCGTTTAGGTAATGAGAACGACCTGTTTATTTGAACGCTTTATTGATACTGACTAAATTATGACAATGCTTACATTTATATTTGCTTATGAATGTGTACGTACAATGAAATTATGTTAATGTATGGGTGAACCCATACAGACTTCAAGTTCACATATTACTCTAAATAGCCACACATACTTTCTATAGTGAATTGTAGAAAGTTTTTTTTTACCTTATAAAACGAACATAGCCAGTAAGTTGGCTGATGATATTTAAACTGATAAAATAATCCTCGTGATAAGGAATTTCATGTACTCAAGCAAATTATATTAAAATATTATATTTTCCAAAGGTTCCACAAACGTATTCCAAAAAATTAATTAATTTAATTTAAATACTTCGTCACGCTGAATAGCACTTACCGGTGAAGTCGTATGGATTTTTTATGTAACAGTGCTTAATTTAAAAGATTTGCAATCATTTTAATCAAACGAACAGGGACACTTTGTAAATTAAACTTTTCTGAAATCCGACACAAGTTTGATACAAATGTTTAAATATTTATCAACAAAATATAAACGTTTTTTTTTTAAATACTTTGTAAATTTATTTCGTCATCTAAAAAATATTTATATATTCAATTATATAGCTTAAATATTTCTTTCAAAAAAGAGGCAGCCGTTTCAGAATTAACTTCATATCAGAAAGCATTTTGCTAGACTAATTTTGATTAATGTGACTTAACAAAATTCCTTTGACTGAATTGTAAATTATCGTTTTTTAGATATATTGATATAAGATTCAATAATTTGATTATTATTGATTACGCGGGTGGAATTTGTAATTTGAAGATATAGCTTTTCCCCTCCTATACGACGAGACCAACTTGAAATTACTTTTACATTTTTGTTGAATAAATTGATTTTTTATAGTACGACACCCTACTTCCTTTTCTTTTGTTCCATTGAAAAAGTATTTTTTTTAATTATTTTCCTGGTTAAATCGCCGCAATCAACAACGTGTAGAAGAAAAGCAGTATCATTCTATAATCTCATCAACAAACCTATATATTTTCAGAACATGAATTATAAAAAAGAAACAATTCTGATTTAAAAACGGTATAATTTTTATTCACCTTCAATGAGTGTTAAAAGCTATTATAAAGTTTGAAGGTAATTTATTATTTTAAAGGAAGAATAAAAAATACCGTGAAATTGTTTTGTCATGCCTTATTTCCGAACAAAATTTACATAGTTCAAAGGTTTATACTTTAATAAAATACAAAAATTTGATGAATTGATCTAAAAATGTACTAAGTAAAAGACGACTGTCCTAAAATTCGGATATCTCAATAACCAATCTTCTTCTACCTAGCCATTTCCCAGCTTTAGCCAGGATTTGCCTTACATGTTGTGAATACTTTTGGCTAATTGTTTTTGCGACCGGCCGCCTGCCTGACATCAACCCTCTTTTGGGAATCAACATTAATCAGTGAAGTCTGAATAATCTTAGAAAGTATATATGACTCGGAAAAATCATATTGGTTACTTGCCCGGGCCAGGGATCGAACCCTCGCCCTCCTGCATGAGAGGCGGGTCTTTTAACCACTGGGCCACCACTGACTATAATCTCAATAACCAATATGACAGCCAAATATGTATATATTATGCATATTTCACCGACTCGAGACAGTACTTAATTTGAAACAAATAAAGCAATATTTGGGAGGTTGCAGATACAAATCCAGCTCCTATCGATACATTTTTAATTCTTCATCTTCTATTTGAATTTGAATTTAAAATATTAGTTCAACACTACTCTTACAAATTCAAATATTCAATTATATCATAACTTAAAGTTAAATAACAGATAAAAACCGGATCTTTATATATATTTTTTAAACCTTGGACAGTTTTAATTATTTTTTGTAATGTGGTATTTCGATTACCGGAATTCAAAGCTAAAATTTGATTCTTTTTTCATTTGATAATCGTTTTCGATTATTTTAAACAATAAACTTTATTTAAAACGAGTTCTTTTGAATCATGAGAAAGTAATTAACTTAATATATGTTTCAGAAATGCCAGTATATTTCCCTATTCTCTCTCTACATAATTAATTTGGCCCGTTATCTTAAGCGGGAAATATGACTACCTGTTTAATTTGAGTTAATTGGTTCTGAGGAAGATTTAATCATGTAAAGTAATGATAAATATTTTACTTTTAATTTTAAAATTTTTGGTGTCTAACAAGTACCTATTTTATTAAATAACATAATAGTACTAGGGGTTGCAATTATCATAGCAATAAACATTAAAAATGTTAATTATAGAGATTTAATTATTATCATATTTTGTTTCTATACCTTAAAAACTTATACTGACATATTGTGATGGCGCCTGCTAGCATCATCCTGGCGTGGTATTTGAAAGAAATAATAATCCATGTTATTTTTATTTTGATTCTTGGCAACACTTATACCGAACAAGTTCATTAGGTTTCTTTGAACTTCTTACTCCGTGTTCCTGGGTCGTATGTCAATAATAGTAGTTAATACTTTTTTTTTTGATGTCGCAGGGAAACTCTTTTTACGAGCCGTCGAACCGGCCTTGGTGGGGCTGGAAGGGATATGTGAGACTCGACCTGGGCAGGCCCGTACTCACTAAAACCACTGTGAAAGCCATCGGCCACTACGTCGGTGTACCCCGGATCTGTCAGCGACTGGGCACACCAACGACTGGCCGGTCCTGGCAAAGACCGGACTTACTCAATCGGAGAATGGGGGTGATCCCGGCAGTTAGAACCGCCCCGACGACGCCGGAATTTCACTGGAGCCGGGTTACCACGCCGACCCCGGCCCGGAACACAGGGGTGCTTTTGGAGGCGTTGGAATCGCCTCCGTCGCACCCCCGTACGTCGTTCGAGGAAGGAGGGTGCATCAGCCGCACTCTCCGTTTCCCGCTCAGATGCCTCCTTCGTGGACATGACCGTCTCACAGAAGGAGGATACCGCCAGCCAGCACCTATCACTCTCGAGCATCTTCTCGACGATACTCGAAAGCGACAAGTCCACTCCGCCGAGAGCCGACACAAGGTCTTGGCGCTGCGCAGCCCATCTCGGGCACACCTCGAGGGTGTGCTGGGCCGAGTCCACCGCAGTGCCGCACTCATGGCAGCCTTCTCCCGGCTCTCTCCTGGCCGTCCAACACAGTTAGTAACCGAAGCACCCGTGCCCGGTTAAGACCTGCGTCAGACGGAAAGTGAGGGGCTTGCGTTTCCGCCTCATCCAACGCTCTATAACCGGGCGAAACGCTGCCGTTGTACGACTATAGTAGTTAACACTAAATATTCAATGGGCATCAAACTTTACTTTGAGTATTTTCTGAAGTCGGTAAGAAATTATTTATCAATTAATTAAAATTGTTATTGTTATAATGCTCCAATTTTCTTCTAGTCTACCGCATATGGGACAGATAATCGTAGAGAAGGGCACAGTGAAAAAAGATCAGATTGGCCAAGACCCACATAGCGGTGCCTTTGGCTTGCATGGTTTGAACAAAAAGTATTCATTTTTCAACCAATAGTGCAAATACTCAAAGACATTTGTGTGGTTTGATTAATGATCTAAAACATATTGCGTTTATTGTCTGTCATAATAATTATTATTGAGTATATTATGTATTGTATTTTTTACTATTGATTTCCCACTCACATAACGTATTTATAATAATTGTTAAATTTAAGTTTTAAAAACACATTGCAACACTTCTTATCACCAAAATTATCATTCAAAAGAAATCTTGTAATTCTTTATTTTTGTGTACCTAGAAATTACAAATAAAAATAACTAAGGTTGAATTATATAAGGTAGAATTATATACTTTTTGGCTATTATTCCACCAAATGGTGAGTAAAGATTTAGATTTTTATGGTAAGGAAAAAGTGAATAGGCTTTAAATGATATTACTACATATATCATTTATATTACTATATCATTTGAAGCCCATACATTCTTTCCTTGGAGTTTGTAGTCATACAATTTAATCAGTATAAAACACAGACGAAATGTAGCCAACCTCTACGTGTTCTATAGGATACACGTTGAAAAGTATAAGGAGGAATTTTTATTTTTTAACATGGAAAAATCACTGTTACTACGATAGTACTTTCACTACCTATGGCTACATTTTTGAACCTATGGCTACGGTTTTAACAATAATCAAGCACTATGCAGTCGAATAAAAAAGACCACCAAATAAAAATGAAACTTTTAACATATTTGGAAAAAATTATATATGTATATATTTGATGTGTGTACATACTCGTACTATTCATATTTAAATAGCATGTATATTATTTGAAAATTTGCTGATTAAATGCTAGTTTTAAAAGATGAAAAGGAGATTTATTATCTTAATTCAAAAAGAAATGTTGGGGACATTAAAATATAGTTAAAATCAGTTGACATTCGGAAAATATTTCCCACCTTAAGTTCGCTTGAAAATATTACTCGATTTTTTTTAAATTAAATTATTAAAAAGAATTAAAGAATAAAACTATCATGTACTTGAAATAAACGTGTCGTTCAAGTCGTAAAAAAATAACATTTTATCATATTATTTCTTTTATTATAACTATCCAGACTATGAGACGTTATTTTCAAAGATTATTTCAAATCTATAGCTATCCCAAGTAGAACTGTATTAACATCAAACAAAGGACAGTGATAACACAGTGAACACACAATCTCCTAGTAACCCTGAACAAAGGGGGCTAAAGTTTTTACTTTACAATTTTGTTAGTTTAACCTAAAACTTTTCTTATTTCTCACTTATTAGTTTCCTTATTTGTTTTGAAATTACATATGCCTACATAATGTGTAGCTTTGAATAGGAAGTTTTGTAACTAACTACAAGAAACTAAAAGGCTAATATGTTTTACTTAATTTTCTTTTAAAATTTTAATATAAAGTGTATCACTTTGTACAGATTACAGAATTACAGGAATTCGTTTATTTTAAAATATTTTAAATAATTTATTCATTAAAAAAGTAAAATTTGTAATAAAAACAAAATTTTCAATGATGCTAATAACGACTTAAATTCTAATACATACTCATAGCATACTTCTCTATATTTAAATATTTAAATATAGAGAAGTATGCTATGAGTACTTTTATATAACAAACCAGATGGTTTGTTATATAAAAATTTTGTAATATAAATAACTAAGAATATTTCAAATTTTCGTTGAAATAATTAAAAAAGAACACCACTTCAGGAGTCATGTGTGAAATAAAAATTAGAAGTCCTTACAAATTATTTGAAAATAGCATAACTTTTAGGTAAAACCGAAAACACAACGCATCTACACAAGAATAAAAAAAAACAGAGCGAACTTTAAGAGGTGAGAATTTGTGAGTTCACTTCTGAATATAAATTTAATGTTTACAGACTTTCAAACAATTTCTAAGTTGAGAAGCTTGATCAAAGAAATGAAACTAAGAAGCAGACCTTACGAAAATGAGAGAAAATTTAACCGACAGTAATTCGTCTTTGAAGGGCTAGGAGGAAAACCCGAAGGAAAATTGCCAAAGTTAGTGTTCGCTTATGAGTACGCGAGTTATTGCCACTAGATATTTTAAGCTCCTTTCCCTTTTATAGCCATAACTCTAGTCCGAGTACCAATTATGTATATCAAAACTTGGATGCGTGAATTACGTATCCGGATTAAAGATTCCAGAACTTTTAAAATTAATATTATTATTTCATTCAGTAATTTACAGAGTGACTTAATAAAGAATAACTTAATAAATTTTAAATAAAAAGTAAATTATTATGACAATAAATAAAAGTATGTAGAATAATACCAATAATACTCTGACAAATGTATTGCCCAGCTCCAGTATCTTTATTTAATTAAATATACTCCATAATATGATTGCTTACATAACAGTAATCACACACAAGCAAATAACATTAAATTACATTTAAAAAACATGTTTTTACCTACAAACTCATGCCGCAATTCGAAAAGTCAATCGGAAAAATGTGTCCAATTTTTACATATAAACTGTCGATGTTGCCAGAACGAAAACAAAAACCAAGGAAGTTGAGCGTCCATCCTCAAATACGTTGTAAAATTGACCAAAGAGTATCAGTACATATGTAGAAATATTTGATAATTTTTTCAACATTGATAGCCTGGGTTTAATATCCTGAAAGTTTTATATAAAAGTAAATAAAAAGAAATTCGATGCAGTGAATAAATTTTGCGTTTACGCAGTAAATCAAACACTATATATGATAATTATATTATAATTTAACAATGTAGTGTTCGTAACGATAGTCATTAAAATTGTATTAATGTCTATAGAATATGGTGTATATTTCTTTATGAAAGGTGAATTGATGTCTAAAGAAAGGCTTATTGATCCATACTACTTAAAATATTTATTATAAACAAATAATAAACCCACCTAAATAAGCAGCATCTGACACCAATCCACAAAGGAGGGCTCCCATCAGCGCCCTCAATACAGCTTTTCCCATATCACCGCACATTTCTGAACTATGTTTTACAATGGCTATTGGCCATGTAGTATGTACACAGCACTGATCTCTCAGTGACTGATTGTGGACGAAGCCCCCACTTGAAGTAGGGTGAAGTAAAATGTTAGTGGAAGGGTGAGCGCCTTTGTCATTGAAGTTGTTACTTCAAATTTTGTTTAAAGTTGTGAAACATCTTGTTAATATAATTTTATGGTCCATAGCTGTTTATGATCCTACAGAAAGTTGCAGTTTAAATACAAATATTTAAATTACATTATGTTTTCAATTATTTCACATACGTATGTGGAAATCAAACAAAACATAATGTAACATAATCGGAGGTAAAAATATATCATATGTATAAATAATTAATTTAATCTTTAATTTTGTGATTCGTACTAATCCAACAAAATGTTCATGTGTGGTAATAGTATAACAACGTATTTACTTAACGGTGTGGTGAGACAGTGTTTGCAATAAAAATAAACTTTAGTTTTAGGTACAATCGTGTTACGTAAAATTTTGAAAGTTAAATTAATTCGTAGTTTTCATGTTTTCTTTTTCGCTGTAGAATCATTAAATTTCTGCATGGTGTAACGCTTTAATTTATACCTCTGTGAACAAATTTTGGCGTATATACATATATATATGTACAAGACACTAGGCATTAAAGTTTTAATTTTTTCTTACAAGCCACACTTCGTCTTCATTTCCATCGCAGTTCCCAACTGTGTCTTTTAGTGTTTGTGTTGTTAATGTTTTCTACGTTTATTTAAAATAAAACTTACTTAAAAATTAATTTAATGTAATAATTTTAGATTAAGACGCTCGCTCGTCCTTAAGGTATGTTAAACATATCACATTTTTCAAATGTTGACAGTTTTACAACGCCAAATTTATAATTCTATAATAAGGCATCCTTTTGAATACAACACTGGTTTTGCCACATGAACTTTGATACCAAATTTTGTTTTATCAATCTATCCTCATTCTTAAATCATAGTTTTCATAAGTCAGTTAGCCTTATATTTGTTGTGATACGGTAATTCTCATATTACTATACTGCGGCTGTTAATTAACAGATACGCTTACAAGTAAATCGTTATAAAAATATTTGTCGTTAAATTTAAACATTTTTTATGAATCATTAACCCTGTGAACATGTCGAGGAAGCGTAATAATGATTATAACTCTTTTTGTTACATCTGCGGGCAATTAACATTTAAAAAATAGTGACGAATTTTGACGAATCTTGTGTTGGAGTGTTATCAACAATATTTTGGTTTTTCTGTCACCCAAGAAGACAAATCCTGGGCTCCTCATGTCTGCTGCATAACGTGTGAAAAATTTTACTGACTGGAAGACAGGTGTTCGCCCTATGCAATTTGCTGTACCAATGATATGGACTGAACGGCGAGATCACGTTTCAGATTTGTTATTTTTGTCTCACAGATATAAAAGGTGTAAAATACAAAAAGAAAAACACAGTTATTTACCCCAACTTATCTTCGGCTATAAGACCAGTATTTTATTGTAAAAAAATGACAAAACAAATACCAGTTATAAATTCATTTGTTGAGAGCGACCATTCACAACCGTCAACTTCAGGCCAATGTGTTGAAGAGGATGATGACTTTGAGTTTGTAGAAATTGTAAACAAGCAACATTAGATAACTCAAAGAGACGTAAATGATTTGGTTTAGGATTTAAATTTATCAAAAAGTAGTCAAAACTACTAGGATCCCGTCTAAAACAATGGAATTTGCTAGATCATAATACGAGAGTATTGGTTAAGTAGTGAGAGTTGGGTAACGAGCTACTATTGTCATATCAAGGATTGGGTTGCAACATTTCTCTTACATTAAATTTTTTAGACTCTCACCTGGATGTTTTCCAGACAATTCAGGGGCTGTCAGTGACGAGCATGGTAAGAGACTCGATCAGAAAATTTCTAATATAGAATAGCTGTACCAAGGCAAATGGGGCCCATTTGGGCCCATTCTATATTAGAAAAGTTAGCAGCTTATTGCTGGACAATTAAAAGAGACCAACCAGAAGCTAAATACTCGAGAAAATCTTAGATTACATTCAGTCGTTTAGATAAAAAAAAAAATTTTATAACTAGATCCTTGTTTTTTCTTAATTTTTTATTTACTCAATAGAAAAAAAAAATTTTCACAGTTTATTTGGTTTTATAATTACCTATTAAAGTAAAAAATAACAAAAAAGTCTGTGTGACATTAAAAAGTCAAAATTTTGTTGACCAGTGTTATTGACTAACATTTAAACTAGCATGAAAGGGTTAATCTTTTTTTTTTTTTGATGACGTAGTGGAAACTCTTTTTACGAGCCGTCCAACCGGCCTTGGTGGGGCCGGAAGGGATGTGTGAGGCTCGGCCTGGGCAGGCCCCTACTCACTAAAACCATTGCGAAAGCCATCGGCCGCTATGTCGGTGTACCCCGGATCTGTCAGCGACAGGGCACACCAGCGACTGGCCGGTCCTGGCAAAGACCGGACTTACTCCCTCGGAGCATGGGGGCGATCCCGGCAATTAGGACCACCCCGACGACGCCGGGCTTTCAAAAGGGCCGGGTTACCACGCCGACCCCAGCCCGGAACACAGGGGTGCTATTGGAGGCGTAGGAATTGCCTCCGTCGCACCCCCGTACGACGACTGCGGGGGGAGGGAGCATCAGCCGCCCTCTCCCTTTCCCGCTGAGATGCCTCCTTCGTGGACATGACCGTCTCACAGAAGGAGGACACCGCCAACCAGGACCCATCACTCTCGAGCATCTTCTCCACGACACTCGAAAGCGACAGGTCCACTCCGCCGAGAGCCGCCACAAGGTCTTGGCGCTTCGCAGCCCATCTCGGGCACACCTCGAGGGTGTGCTGGGCCGAGTCCACCGCAGCGCCGCACTCATAGCAGCCTTCTCCCGGCTCTCTCCTGGCCGTCCGACACAGGTAGTAACCAAAGCACCCGTGCCCGGTTAAGACCTGCGTCAGAAGGGTTAATCTATGTTTATATTCAATATTAAACAACACAACACAAAACAAAATCAAGGATCGTCAATCAAAACATGCTGCAAATTAACAACAGTTACATTCTCGTAGTGCTCTCTAAAACTACAACTTAATATGCGAATAGAATCAAATGTTCGCTTTGATCAGGACAATGCTATACGTAAAGGCACTCGTTAGTGGATCGGCTAAAATGTTCTATGTATAAACCAGTTAATTATTATCAGACGCTTTCAGTTTTCACGGTTCGTTAGTATTACGGATACTCTTGACGTACATATATCGGATATATGTACGTCAAGAGTATGATTTTACTAAGTCCAGGAGCTAATGAGCTCGATGTATTATTGTAAAAATAATTACGAGTTCTTGATACATTTCCTTTTTAAATACATTTCGTTGTATGCAAATGTATATTGAAATTAATGTGTCATTTTATAGAATTTAAAACCATTACTAAAATAGTGATGAAGCTTTGCAATAGGTTGAATACATTGCAAGCTCTGTGGCAAATTCCTTGCTACAACAGATGGCGTTAAATGCTTAAAATGTGCTTCCACCATCACCAAGTCTGTCTTAATATCAGCCCAAACACTAAAACAAACGGAAAATGGATATGCCGTGATTGCAAATCGAGTCCTAAATAGTGTGTACCCGTTCAGGCTCCTTCCCATCATCCCGAGGATGCCGTGGATGATACTTTCGCGGATGTCAACCTTGGCGAAGACACGACGGCAGCACTGTTGCAGGAGATACGATTATTAAGAAAAGAGATGGCATCTGTATCAGGGGAAATGACTTTTTTTCGGGAATAGGTCTCTCGGCTTAACTCGACAATGTCGGAATTTAATAGTCGCCTTACTACCGTAGAAAGTAGAATTTCAGCTTAAGAAAAAGATGATATAAACAATCAAAGCCAAATTGAAGAAAGTACTAAAGCGGAAATATCGCGCTTGCGTATGCAAATGAATGATAGGGAGCAGGAACATTTAGCAACAGACTTCGAGTTAACTGGCATCATGGAAAAGCATGGAGAGAATGTCAACAGCACCGTGCTGTACTCTGCTAGAAAAGTCGGCATCGATCTTACCGAATAAGACATCGTGAGTGCAGAGCGATCGGGACCTCGGCGATCCGTGGCGGCTGATGGCGAGCGAATGCGCCCGCGTCCCATAGTGGTGCGGGTGACGCGCCGCTCACTGCGCGACGACCTGCTACGGGTCTTCCACAAATAGGTCTTGTTGGAATCATCATGGGACCATCTGTGAAGTCTATGCTTATAAATAAATTAATAGAAAACAGTGTGCGTTAAAGTTACTAATTCATTTGTCGCTCATATACTTAATGCTAAGTTTAGACTGTTGAAGTGTATACGGTTTTATCAAGGTTGCCAGTATCATAAATGAACCAAATTGAAATGGGACTACGCGGAAAGTCCCAGCCTCCAATTATGAATTTCAAATATAAAAAATTGAAATAGATTCATCCAGTCAAAAGTTTCGAGGTAACAAATATAAAAATAGAAACCAATTGAGAACCACCTCTTTTGTTTAAATTCGACTGAAAATGTTTGAAATGCTTGTTGGTGATAATAATAATCAACACCATGATTAAATTTAATGTTGTAGTGTAAATAAAATTATTCGGAATATGGTACAAGACTAAAATCCAACAATGACAATAAATAATGATAATTATAAATGAAAAGGCTTTTCAATAAAATCAACATTTAAAAAAATAAAAAGACTTCTTTATTTTTCGTCGACTTTTATAAAAATATTTTGTAAGATGTTTGCAATTTTCGTAGCTTTATATCAAGTCTCTTATATAGATTGCAATAAAATTTTCTTATTACTATTTTATTCGTCTTAGACCTAAACCATTATTCTATACTATATTCAATTCATATAAAGTCATAAAAATAGTCACGTTTTATTGTTATTTTATTAAATCACAGAAGTAACTTTGTTTATATAAAAAAACAAAGCAGGAGGAAGTCGCAGGTAATAAAAAACCTCACTATTAATAACTATAGATAATTTATATACATATCACAGAAATCAATGATTTTTTTATTACAACAAGATCTCAGGGAGTTATGAAAAAGAATTAGAAAAAGTTAATGGAAAAAAATTATGATCTTATTGATGACAATTTTTCTAAGAACAATTTACTTCTTATATAAAGAAAGCCAGCCAGTAATTGGTCTTAACAAACCGTATCTTGTTCCAAGTAGTGTAACTTGACATAATAAATAACTGAGTCAGTGTTATGGTCTTCTGATAGTTAACTTTTCCCAAGCAACAGGGTTCCTTATAGTCTAGGAGCTGATAAATTATCATGAAAAAATATGCACAAAATATGATTTAAAACAGACATACATATATAGCAGTACAAAAATATTACAAATCGTAACTAAATTGCAATATCTATAAAATAGTTTTCCTTACGTTTTACCTTTTCATGTATTACTACATCAAAGTCTAACTTTAATGGTACTCAGACAGTATTTATCTTTATAGCACGTATAATTTACAATGGCATCAAAGTTGAGAGAACGTGAGAGTAACGATGAATCGATTCAACCATCTTAGTCCTGCTCTTAGTGGGCTCTTAGAGTACACGTAGGGTGCGAGCTAATGTGGGCATAATAGTAAGTAGCCTGATAGTTAATTTTGTACGTTATATCGCTAGTACGAGTAATAAAAATAATTGACATTTGTCTCTTGGTTAACGATTGCGTGGTTCGTTAAATTTTATTTAATTACTGTCATATAAATAGGGTTTTATTGCTATAAGTTTGTGATAAATTTTGTGATTGTTTTTAAGCTAACCCTAAATAAATATATATATATATATATATATATATATATATATATATATATATATATATATATATATATTTTATTAGCAGTTTTTTGTATTGAATTATTGAAATTAGTATTATATTAGTTTTGTTTTGTGATTTTCTCCCTTCTGTTCATTTATCGCCTTTATCTTTATAAATTTACACACTATATTCAGCTTAATTAGCGTAAAATGGTTAAGATACGAAAGAGGTTGCTCAGAACTCTAAAGATCTAATAATTCAAGTGAATACGTATAAATACGAATTTATTTCCGACTCTGGCTTTCTCACTTTAAACTTTGTGATGGTCAATTGACTTCGATGACTGTCAGCTATTTCCAGCAGAATGATTTAGTTTTCTATTTATATTGAATGCAACAAAATAGAAAATAGTTAAAAAAAATGTTTGTTATAAGTTTTACTGAGTTAAAAAACATCTTAACCATTGTTTCAGTTTCAACTTAAAAAGTCAGCAAGAAGTCAGAATTAGTATAAAACATAACTCCTGTTTGCCATTTTGATACTTATGTCTATGAAAGGTGATTCGCAAATTATTGAATAAGCCTTGGTACAAAAAGATTAAAACACAGTTTTAAATAAAATATATATAAACGTGTTACAAATTCCCTGACTTCATCTATTTTATAAAATGTGCAAATTACCAATGATCCATTTTTAAATAATATTTGCATTAAAACCTTTCAGTGTATAGACTTTTCCGCAAGGATAAAGAAAATTATTTTAAAAATATATTAAAATACTAAATTATTTAATTGTAAATTATATATTTATGTACTTTCGTTCTTTAAAAATTCAATAGTCATCCTTTCTAGTATTAACATATGAATTCTTTTGTTCAACTTCAGTTACCTACTGTGAACGCCCGTCTGTTTTCTTGCCTTTGAGAAAACATTTACAAAACACGACTGCGGTACGATTAGATATTACCAGCAAGCAGTCTATTTGAAAGTTTTTCAATTACAACCAACAAATATTATTATGGTGCGAAGATATTATTGAAGGAGTATTTAATTGCCATTATTTTCACTTAAATGAAATATCGTTACCATAACTGTTTAAGCACTTTTCTTTAGGCGTTTTAGATTCTTCGTTACCCGTGGGAATGTACCGATGCAGAACCGTTCTTATATTCTATACGAAATTTACAGTAAGGAAATTGAATTTTTCAAATTCTACATCTTGCTTTTAGCGCCATCCTAACTTGATCTACAACTCCAACAAGTATCAAAGAGTTAGGGTTAAGTGTCAAAAAGTGTTCAAAAGATCCTCCAAAGTTGGTTCAATTCTAGCAATTCTTGTATTGTTACTTTTAAAATGTTATAGGATACACATTTATCTAGAATTAGAATTTTACTATAGATAAAACCAAATTTAACTAATAAACAAATAAAAATTTTAACCGTTTAAGCAAATTATCAAAATAAAATATTGCTAACGTTACTATTTTGCCGAACATTTATGTCGAAGTTTTAAAATTATAATTTTCGTATGAACGAATTCGAACTCTATAATCTTAGACATAGGACTGAATTTTACAGTTAAGTGGCATATATAACCAAAATCGAAATCATTATGAAAACGTGACATAGAGTGGCCTGTGATGACAGACTTTATTAAAATTTATTATGACTTATATTACATGAAGATGAGGTAAAAACAATGAAGAAAAAATGTGATTATATTTTTTACCATACAATGACGTAAATTAAATAAGGGATTGATTTAAAATGTTTTGTTTGTTAGTAATATTTTACTTAACATTTTTAAGGTTTGAATCATGCCAATTTGAACATTTATTTAATTAGTATAGTTATTTAGCATTAGGAACTTATGACCCTCAAGAGTGGAATAGAAATATACCAAAGTTGGAGTGGAAGCTAGGGCTAGTTAGAGTTACAAATTCAACGGTAAAGATACTAACAAGATTTCGAGTAAATAATTATATTAGAAAATCTTTCTTCTATCAGAAAACCCACAAGTTACTAATGTATATTCTTTTTAATCGAAGTAAAAAAAACTAAAAGTTTTATTGTTATATTTGTTGTTACTCATAGACAATCTGGAGTCGATCATTGGTTTTGGTGGCAATTACTCCGAATCATGACACGTATGAGCTATAACCTCGGTCAATCATATTGAAAGTAATTTAACAAATCGATGTATAGCGCCATTCTATTAACAATCAAGTTTAAATGAAAGGGAAAATATTTAACCAACTAGCTTTATATATCAATACATATCAATATATCAATGCCAAAATGTGAATTTATTTAGATTTCAAGCTATGCTTTTAAAAAGAAGCTGTAAACATTGTACCTGTCTATTTAAAAAAAAACAATGTTGAAAATATTTTTTTCTATTCCAATATTTTGTGTCTCTATGTTCCTTAAACATTAAATTTCTTAACGATTGATTTTATTGATTAAAAGATAAAGTTTTAAATGTAACGAAGATTCAGTAGCAATACTGTAAGAAGATTTATTTTGTTTATATTCAAATTAGTATAACACTAGCCTTTATCTTTTTTATGATATATAAATTATAATGTACATTAAAATTGCTGCCAATCAGGTTACAACAATAGGTATACATACATATACTTGTTTTATTTATTTCATTCGACATTTGTAAACTTAAATAAATTTACTTTCTTTTTCTTCATGTACTTTATGAGTAATCTTTAATTTTTAATTATAAATAATTTCACTTGTATATTATAAATTTTATTAATTTACGCCAAGTAAATTTTATTATTAATTTATCTAAAGAACTTTTCATGATACGAATAGGTTTTTCTCATAAACAATAAGTCTTATTACTATTTTAAAAGTAAAAGCTCACAGGAAATATCACTTTTTGTGTGTAACGTGTGTATTTTATCTTTCTTAAGTTGAAGCCCTTGTTAATGCCTAGTTCAATACATGATATAATCACTAAGACATTCCGACCGACGAGTGAATTGTGTGCACAGATATTTGTCAAAGACAAGCTTATCTCAATCCTCCTCGAATTCTGACACCAATAATGATTTATTCTTCTAAATGATTTATTCTTCTAAAACATCTGCGATTGTTTAGTTTCCTCATAATATAATTAAAAATAAATATTTTTAAATACATTTATATTTATTTTAAATACGTTCTGACTCTTTTTGTCTACCGACGAATTCATAACAAAAAAGGGTGTATATATATATATATATATATATATGTATAATTTTAAAAACTTCGCACTGGTCGTTCAAAATATTTTAGCTTGTTTTACCTGAAAACCTCATGCTCAATAATCTTAAAGTTTGATAATTTTGTAGTTACATGCTTATATAACGTTTAACGTTATAGCACACAATAGAACTAGTTTACCTATTTCATGCACGGCCGAGATGTTAGCAATTCGCAAACGTAAAAGTATTCTGAAACAAGAGCTACAATTTTATGAAAATTAGCTATTAAACCATAAGGAGTCTTACGGGAAGTCTACACGGGAGTCTACACGGGAACAAAGAAGGATAGAAGAAGATGTTGAACCCGATTCGTGCATTTTTAAGCTGAAGGAGGAATATTGCGAGGCATCGTATTCCATCTGTAAAACGTTTTAAAGACAAAGACTATAGAATGAACAGATTCAATGTAAACGAGAAACAGTTTCATTTACTTACAAACTGAATAACATTGCAAATAGGAATAGGATCTGCTGGAATATATTACTCTGTTTATACTGTGTAGTAAATGACAGGATAAAATTTGCATCTCTTTATAATTAACAAAGAAGTTTGTTGAAATATTGTGATGATGTATCTTAATCCGAATCAAAACAGAAGAGGTTTTCCTTTATCGTGGAACTGAATGTATTCAAACAACATGTTTAATGAGCGACACATACAAAGTAGTAAAAAAAACAATATCTGTTATTTGTGTACAAACCTTTGACAAACAGAGTGTGTCTGTCAATATTTGTTTGTTGCATAAACTTGGACACCAAAAGGTTGTATAATATGTAATTTAATATTATTACATATTTGTGCCATAATGTAGGAGTGTATTTAAATAATACAGAACACAAAAATATACGTTATAATAGTGTTGCATACTGTAATCTTATGAAGCGTTATAATCATAATATATATTTTATTTTCAAAGTATCAGTGAAGAAACTTTTAGTAACAATAAAAATAGGAGTTCCAACCTCTTGTAAGGAACTTTAAAAATATGAAATATACACGATCCACTTAACTATTACAACTCACTCATAAAACTAAAGAAAGCGTTAGAACCTTCTGTTAAATTATTAGCATAATTTTAAAGTATTCATAACTTTGTTGCATGCTTGCCTTCTAAGACTTTAAAAATGATGATATATAATTGTAGCTCGAACATCTTTTAGCACTTTCGATTAGAGTCGTATACTTCTTCTTCTAAGTCGATACGTTCTTGGCAGAACGGTCGTGGTCATCATGATGAGCGGTGGCACGCTTCACAACACGTTACCACTCGTCTCTGATGGTGGCTTTTCTGGAGCACTCATGGACAGGAGCGTCCACTGCAGCCCTGACTTGGTCTGTCCAGCGCATGGGTGACCTGCCACGCGGTCTTGTACCCTCGACTTTGCCCTGCACTACAAGTCTCTCTATTGAGGTAACTCCACGTCAATATTGAGTCGTATTATGAAAGTCTAAAACGAGTCTCAGTTTCCTGAAGTTGCCATTATAATAAAAATACATGACGCTTTCGTATATTTTATGGGTCTTAAAATGAGAATGACAATATTAAGAGTAAGGAAAATAATACCCTAATTTTATCTCTGACATCTCTCAGCACTTTGGACTCCTGTCGTAATATGAATGCCTAACTGAAGTCTCAGTTTCGTTCACTTGCTATTTTAATAAAAGACATTGAGCCTTAAATAATGAATACTTAAGAAAGCAATATCAATAATTATTTAATATTTTCTAAATGATTTGTTAAAACAAGATATATAGTAAATTCATAATCGTATCTCTACGATTCTTTAGCCATGTGGACCTAATACGAAAATCTGAAACGAGTTTCACTTCTCTGTAGTTGCCATTATAATAAAAATACACGACTCTTTATATATTTTACAAGCCTTAAAATAAATAAAGTATAATAAAAGTTTTTATATAAGAAACAGTTTTACTATATCCTATTCACGCTTTCCCTTAAAGTTCTAAACTCTTGGTAAAACAAATAATACGTAATTATCTTTAGTTTGGTAAACCCAATTCTCATGTAGTTAATACTGTTTAAGAAAAACTTACTTAAGATAAAGAATACTCAAGTAAGTTGTATAACAATATATACTAGATTTGATCAAATTCTGAATGTATTTTAGATTACCTATATGTTTATTCTTTTCTAAATCTCTAAATTTGATTTGGATGTCAAATATATGAAACATAATCTATATTAATAAAGAGGAAAGATTTGTTTATTAATAAAGAGGAAAGATTTGTTTATTTGTTATGAATAGGCTCCGAAACTACTGGACCGATTTCAAAAATTCTTTCACCTTTGGAAAGCTACATTATTCCCGAGTAATATAGGCTATATCATATTTTTTAAAAAATTAGGGATCCTTACTAAAACTCCGATAATGTAACCCAAGGTGTAACAAAATGATCTGAAAAATTCCTTACGTCGCGTGCGCTGCGAAAACTATTGATGATACAACAAAATCATTTACTACAACTTTGCAGAAATCATCATTATCTACAAAAAGTGTCGCGACAGCATATGTCTAAATATTATAGTTATGTTGCAATAAGCGGTTTTTTATTCTAAAAAATTAATTTATATGCCGTCGCTTGAAAAGGCTCTATATTTGTACCTTGGTATTAATCTTTATCAAAATAAATTACTTTATATTCAAGGACGGCTTTAATACCTTTTTATAACTTTTTGAATTATTCAATTCGGACATTTCATTCGGAAGATATCACGAGTTTAAAAATGCAAGTATTAGAAAAAAGTCGCGTGGTTGACGCTCATCGCGCTCAGCTAGCCAGCATGCGATGTAGGCTCCATGTAAGCGTCACTGGGGTACGGGGGGGGGAGGAGGCAATCCCAACTAATATTATAAATGCGAAAGTAACTCTGTCTGTCTGTTATGCTTTCCCTCTTAAACCTATCAAACGATATTGATGAAATTTGACACAGACAAACTTTAGACCCTGAGAAAAAATATAGGCTACCTTTTATTGCGAAAAAGGGGATGAAGAGGTTGAAATAGGGGTTGAAAGTTTGTACGGTATTTTTAATTTTAAAAGATAAAATCATGAAACTTTATATTTAAGCACTTGACAGGATATATTTAAACAATTGTTCTGGCGTTTTTGAAATTTCGACCAGAGAGGGGGTGAAATAAGGGTTGAAAGTTTGTATGGGATTTCTTAATTTTAGAAGATAAAACCATCAAACTTAATATTTAAGCACTTGATAGGATATATTTATACATTTGTTTTAGAGTTTTTCAAAATTTCGACCAGTGAGGGAATGAAATAAAGGTTGAAAGTTTGTATGGGATTTTGTCATTTTTGGGGATAAAAACATGAAACTTTATATTTAGGAACTTGATGAGAAAAAACAATTTGATCTAGCGTTTTCAAAATTTAAAATCGTTTGTTATCTTCACAACCGTGGGGGTGAAATTCTGCACACGGAATTCTCGAAATTCGAACGGAACAGAACGGGAACTACGAAGCTAAACTTTTTGTATACAAAATTTTAACCACTGAACCTAGGAACATCATGTTTAGAACTTTTGGGTGTATCAAGTTAAAAAAAAATGGCTTTTGAAGTTAAAGTTCCTTTTAACGAATAAATATCTAAAATAAATAACGAAGAGTACCTACTCTGCATCGCCGCCCATGCTGTCGGTCGTCGGTCGCCGCACAGTGGGAAAGCCCCATACAAGGCCGTCTCAAAACCCCTTCACATGAAAGTCGTTGTTATGGAGTAAAACTAATTAATTAGCTTTCTTTTCTTTATTTCTTTTAATTATTTTTTGCAAACCATAATATACAGGGTGACTGGTGAATTACTATCGATACTTGAGGACGTGATATTTGACGATCATATATGACAAAATAAAAATTAATATAACATAAATATTAATAAACTTCTAAGTAAAGTTAACCAAAAGTTATGTAATTAATTACGCATCGAGTGAACACCCTACAGATTAGGTATACAAACACACACACACGCGCGCGCGGCGGCGTGGTGTTGTATCAGCACGCCGCCGCACGCGTCCACACTTGGAACACTTGGAACGTGTCCACACTTTATTTATTTATACGGAAATTTGGTCAAAAATTAAGTACCTATTTTTTTACATAATTCGAATGAGAATCATGTACCGAGTATTCTCCTTAAATATTGATAGTAATTAACCAGTCACCCTGTATATTAAAAGGCATCAAAGTTGACTCATGTCCAATGGTGTTATTTTAGCCCAGTACATTACTACAATTCAACGACACATTAGTTGAAAGTATTACTAATATTATAAATGCGAAAGTAACTCTGTCTGTCTGTTACGCTTTCACGCCTAAACCACTGAACTGATTTTAATGAAATTTAGTACAGAGATAGAGTTGACCTTGAGAAAGAACATAGGATAGTTTTTATCTCAGACTTTTGAAAAGTTCTCTTGGAAACGCGATATAACCGAACTCCAAGCGGGCGAAGCCGCGGGCAGAAAGCTAGTAAATTAGAAAGATATCTAATTTATTATATCTTAAATATAATAATATAAAAAAATCTTAATTAATAATAAAATAAATATAAACAAAGTTCTCTGGAAGCAGATAATGAATTTGTTTTAATAATTAATAATCACTTTTATTTTTACGTCAAAGGTGGCAAACGAGCAGACGACCGAGTTGATGGGTAGTAATGACCATCGCTCATGGACGTCTGCAATAAAATAGATTTTGCGGATGAGTTGCCAACCTTGATTGTTGAGGATAAGGGAGGGATGGGAATAGGGAAAAGGCAACCAGCTCTCTCACTCATCGATTAAAACGCAGCCACTAAAAACTACTTCACGCCGATCTTCTGTGAGAGGGTGGTACTTCCCCGGTCGAGTCAGCCCATGTTCGAGCTGTAATAACTTGACTACGGCTAAGCTCTACCACCTTCAAGTTTGAAAGTAGTTATTCACTTTCCTATCTTTTAAGGTGTCTATAAGTTTCCTTATTATTAATTATGAAATTCTAACGAATTTCAACGCTTGTCGCAGCAGATTTTATTTTAAACATGTATACCTTAATCCCTTTACCTCAGTCATCACCCTGCATACATATGTATGTATACACATTACATTACATACTAAACGTACATTGATATGCGTTTTAATAATTTGATCCGTTTATAAAATATTATCATATATAAAACGATATTATTCTCATAATAGCCTAACAACGAATTCATAGCCGTATACTGTTAACATCAAACCATATTACGGAATGAAACCAAGTTATTATCACAATAATTTGTAAAATAACATAACATGCGGATATCGTGTCTGAAAGCAATTTTAAATGTAATTCAAGAACTGCTTTGTTCGCCATTTCGTCCAGTTTGACCTCAAAATCCACAATCCACCAAATTAGACAGGAGGTCTCACAACGAAAACCAGACACATTACGCGTGCAGCGATCTTAGAAACACACCGACTCTAATAGGATTAATAATAATAAATGCTTGTTGTTTTTGGTAAAAATTTAAAATTGGCATGTTTAAAAGTGGTTAAATAATATGTATAACGTAACAAGGTCAACTTCAAATAAAATACTGCCTCGATATATTTCCAAACAACAAAATAATATTATTAAAAATATTTGAAAAATCTATCCTCACAAAAAAAAAACACTCTAAAATAATATTTCAAAATTCCAAAACGAGAATACTGAAATTGTTTTTTTTATTAAAATACTGGATTTTTGTAATAATTTACGATATTACTTTAACTCACTTCACTTATATGTATTACAAATAACTTCAGAATGTTTATTTTATCAATTCGTCTGCTAATTATACGTACAATAAGGCTTATAATAGACAAGAAACAAATACAACATTATGGGATTAATGTGAAGAACATCTTATTAAACGTTATTCTTTAAAATCTTCGTAATATAAATATTATGTTGAAGTTTTAAAATATTACTCACATTTTATAAAGAGTCTAATTTCTTTAAGACATTTGTGAGACATATTTGACTAATCTTGACTAAGGTTCCAAGATTTTATGATTCGATACAGTCCATAGAAGTTAGAAAAAATATACATGTTTCTCGTAAAAGAAATTATAATAATGCAATAGTGCGAGAGAATATTACAATAGACCTCTAAGTTTTGTTCGTGCCACGGTCCAGATGTTTTCAAATCGTCGCCGGTGATTTAATTAAAGAAACTTTCACAGCCTACAAAGTTACCGTTTACATTTTGTTTGTTGCTCGCCCTTTTGAATTAAATGCGTTAGAATGTGACGTTTCAATTTGGAACTGTTGAAAAGCCAAGAAATTAATTTAGCTGTGGTTGAGTGAAACCACGATCTTGAGGTCGCTACAATTACATAGTACTCTTTACTAAACTAAAATGTTTTAATACTATACCAAAAGGAATGTTACTCAATTAAGCTCTACAAATCAGTGTTTCATTGAGTTTTATACGTTTATTATAATATTTCGTAATTTAATTTATTTAAATAATCACTTGTTTGTGAATACAGAAAATTAAATTAATATAAAATATACTGAAAGAAGCATAAAATTATAAAGCCGATTATATATTTTTTTCCCTCTTTAAAACTAATGTGGATGAAATTAAATCCTTATTATACCAAAAAGCAAAAATAACATTTAAACACTTGTGGAATGAATAAGGAAAGTTTTTATTATTTACTAGCTTTCCGCCCGCAGCTTCGCCGCGTGGAGTTCGGTTATATCGCGTTTCCAAGAGAACCTTTCAAAAGTCTGGGATAAAAACTATCCTATGTTCTTTCTCAAGGTCAACTCTATCTCTGTACCGAATTTCATTAAAATCAGTTCAGTGGTTTAGGCGTGAAAGCGTAGCAGACAGACAGACAGACAGACAGACAGACAGAGTTACTTTCGCATTTATAATATTAGTAGGGATTTTGCAGTATATTTTTATTAAAATTATCACTTATGCAGAACCTCATCAGAAGTGTAACACAAATTATAAAAATACATAGATAATGAAAACACAGAGCTTCTATTGACATCATCAAAGTAAAAAAAAGTGATTGCATTCAGCTCGGCGTTACAGTTCTCGTTGACAACAAAACGACACAATGGTCTTTCAGCAAAGCGTGTTTTTTATTCAAGCCGGATATTTGAAAAGGGAAAATGATACGCACTTCATAAACCACAAAGTAATGTGATCACCTTCAATCAAAGCGCTCTTTATTCACGAGCCTCATAATTGGCACCATAATGAGTAAACTTGGCAATCATTCGCCACAGGATGATTGTTGAAGGCGTCTTGATAATTTATGTTTGCATAAACCTGACTCATAGGGACCAAAAATATAATATCAATTCATATGAAACATTAAATCTATATTAAATGTGTGTTCAGTTGATTTTCAACAAATAAACAATACAAAAATGTTATAGACATTCCACGTATCTTTATTAAAATACACATTAAATTAACTTATTAAAAACAGAGTTATTTCAAGTCACATTTATAACTCATTGTTATATTATGAATTATATATAAAAAGAATGAAAACACTTTAAGTTCTAAGTGTATCGAATCTTTTCACTTACACCACAATACTGTCCGTAATACTCGTAATATGTTCGCAAAGACGCCTCTGGCCACAGAAGCCGTAATTCGTTGAGGGACAAAGGTCATAGGGTGATGTATGGACACACGCACGGTCCAAATGACAGCCCCTTTGATTGGTGCCCCGCAGTGGCGGCTGGTGGGTTATCGAACTGGTGGTTCACTTTACTAAAATACTGGTGGTTCACTTTACTAAAAAACTGGTGGTTCACTTTACATAAAATATGTTTATTTTTTGTACATTAATTCATAACTATATCCAACTCTGATACAAAGTATATTAATCCACGAAACACTCCAGCATTACCGGACTCAATAGTTTCATCGTGACCTCGCAAAGCGTACTCAAATGCACCACAAAACTTGACACAATCGATAAGACGTGATAAAATGTATCTGTTTTTATCAACTTGTTTATTATACTTTTGGATATTACTTCTATACACAGAATCTAGCTGATTACGAATATCGACTGTGCCTAACACAGACAAACTCATTACATTTTGTAGGTGTACTTGTGAAGAATCGTGTTTTTTTATTTTTTCACTTAAATGCGTCAAATCCTTGATTCCAGTTTCTATCCAAATCGATTCTCCGCCAAAAATAATGCAAGGAAAACAAAAGAATGCATTAAGACGCTCTCATCCACACAACCATTTCTTTATATTATACATTTCACTTTTAAAACTTCGTATAAATGCTTTATTTTTCGATTTACACTCTTGTTTTAAATTTAAAAAGGGCCGTGGCGGCCCGGCCAATTTTATGTTCACTTTACTTTGAAAAATTTTGTTATTTTCTTTAATATAATCAATATTTATACTCATTTTAACTAATAAAAAACACAGTACAGAATAAAAGTTCTATTATAGAAACGAAATAAAAACTAAAACGAATTACGGAAATAATTATAAACAATAACGAATTAACGCGTCACGCATACAGTGAAAGTTGAAACAATACCAATAACGATTAACGAAATGTCATCATAGCACCCATCCTTTCGGCCGGCTCAATACGTCATACATCGGGTGCTCTCGGTAATCTTCGGCCGCTTCGTGCGGCGCGCGAGAACCGACTCGTTACTCGGTACATTTCTATGAACTATCTTTTGTCTCACGCGCCAGGCGTATTGATGCGTGTCTCATACAAGATGTATTAGCAGTCCTCGTGCACTCGCCGGAGCGCACGATATGAGTTTAGTAAAGCGCTCAAACTTTTTGACCATAATTGGAAATTAAATTTTTTATACCTTTTTGTATGTTTAAAAAATAAATATTAAAATGGTAATTTAAAAATTAAGATGACATAATATTTTGTAATTTTGAATTGGTGGTTCAGCGCACGGGCGCACTTAAGGTACAGCCGCCACTGGTGCCCCGAATCATTTAGAATACGATTTCAGTAAATTAATTAATTGTATTGTCCAATAATTCACAAGGGCTTTGTGAATTGTTATATGTAGTTTAAGTTTTTCCTAATATTATTCTGAATATTAATTAAAATTGAATTTTTACTTATCTTTTCGTGTTTCTATTTTTAAATAAGCATAAAGAATTATGTGCTGCAATTTATATTTGGCACATAATTCTTACACTAATTGATTAAAATATCTGAGATATTTTATACGTTTTCAATAATATTTGTACCTTTATATAAAACAGTATGTTTTGTTTTCTGTTTGAACTTACTAATCTTAGAAGCCACTGATTTTATTTGGAAACATCTTCGAATGTGAGATAGCTCATGTTACGAAGGTCGGCTATATAATATCACGCTAAAACCACTAATGAAGAGTGTTTGATAATTGTGGGTTTCTTTTCTATCTAGATAGCTTCACCTGAGTGCTGGTGTAACGGTGGAAGTTTTGTAAAAATCTTGTATAATAGATTTTTTCATCTTTTAAACTTCTAGAAAAATTACAAAAAAGTAAGCATTTTTTTGTAATGTCAAGGGTGGCAAATGAGCAGACGGCCTGCTTGATCGGCAGCAGTCACCATCACCCATGGATATCCGCAACATCTCTTAGTTAACCTTAGTTTTTGAGGAATAGAAAGGGGTGGGAGTAAGAAAATGGCAGGAAAGGATAGGAACAGGGAAAGGGCAACCGGCTCTCTCACTCATCTGACGAAACGCAGTCACTAATGACTACTTCACGCCGATCTTCTGTGAGAGGGTGGTACTTCCCCGGTCGAGCCAGCCCTTGTTAGAGGTGTAGTGACTTGACCACAGCAAGGCTCTACCACCTAAAAAGCATACGGCATCTTTTTGAGGTTGCCTGATAATAATCTTTGTTGTGGTAACCTATTTTGTTCTAAATCAATTATTTTCAAATTTGTTCTTGCACACATGATAATAATGATTCACAGAGTTCATGTATATATGTGTATGTGTATGTTTGTCTATCCATATCTACTTCTGCCGGAAAAAAATATCCCAAAAATATATGTAGGTACAATAAGTTTTTTGAGAGTAACTTACAACATGAAGAATATAAGATTATAAGAGCTAGCACTTATACTTAACTTTTCAAACTTCCCCTTTCACCGATAAAAGCGTGATGTCAGCACCTACATATAATACATTATTATTTCTCTTGAACGTACATCTATCTATATATATAAAAGAAAGTCGTGTTAGTGACTCCACTTATAACTCAAAAACGGCTGAACGGATTTAGCTGAAAATTGGCAGGGAGGTATTTTAGAACCAGGAAATCGCAATAGGATACTTTTTATCCCGTTCAATAGCATTCCCGCGGGACTTGACATGAAACGTCAGTCACTATAAAACGTGGAATAACGAAACACAATTGACAGCTATGCAATTGACGTATAATGACAGATATGTTATTTAGTATTTGCGGGATAAATTTAGAAAATCATTGTTTTTCACATGGGCAGTTATTTATTTTTTATTTTTATTTTTTTTGGGAAACAAACAGTATTAAAAAAAATCAATCAAATAAAACATATAAAAGTACACAAACCAAAAAGCTTCCACCAATTACAATTTCATTTGGAGCACAAAACAATAATAATAATAATAACAATAATAATAATAATAATAATAGTTTTAAAATAAATTAATTACGAATTACAAGCCTTACTAATTTCTTTCCTTATATTACTTTATGTGCACATTGTTAAATCTATATTAGAAAAACATTTGTTATATTTCTTCTGAATTTCATTTGGAGCATAAAACAATAATAATAATAATAATAATAATAATAATTTTAAAATAAATTAATTACGAATTACAAGCCTTACTAATTTCTTTCCTTATATTACTTTTTGTGCACATTGTTAAATCTATATTAGAAAAGCATTTGTTATACATATTTCTGACAGGCACGGAAAATAAAAGTATTTCGAGCATATTTATATTTTGCGTGTTCACGAGTTTGGAAACCATACGCTTTATTTGTGTTAGACCAAAAAACAAAAAATGTGGTTTACAAAGGAGCACTTCAATGAAACGGATAATATGCGGACACATATAACGCTACAATTCGGTATCTACTTTGGATTCACTTTCATTTACTTAGAGAAGTTCAACTAAATAACACTTCATTTTTGTAATCGAAATAAATTCATTACTGTTGTGAAATGAAATAATAATTTTCCTTTTCAAATATAAAACAAAAAATTCTTCATCTTTTAATCACCAAACGAAATTTATATAAAAGTCTTTTGGTGGCGAAACGGAGTTCGCCAGGTTTACTAGTATCATATGAAATTATTTCAACCTTCAACTTAAACGAATTGTCATTTGAAGTAACCGTTAGCCGAAAATAATTATTCTACGTGGGCAAAGTCGAGAGTTACTACTACTAAATTAAGCTTCTAAATTAATATTCAAAATTATTTACCGTTAAGGTTTAGTTTACAGAAACTGGTACAATCATTGAATGTTAATTAAATTCAATACATATTGCTGATCGATACATAACAATCAAGGATTATTGATTCAACTATTAAATCAGCACGTGCTAACCCATAAGTTACAATTATTCTTCTCTATATATAGCTCAATTAATACTACAATATAAGTGCTATCAAAAATACAATAATATTACTATATATGGAAAAATAAATTTAAACGGATATGAAAGTAATATCCGTATATTCCCACTATCGAAATAGCACTCAAATCAAGGCGACTGGTTTTTTTTCGCTCTGTTATATTGCGGGATTAAGGAGGGATTCGTAGCACGCCCGCCGGTTTCACGAGATTCCCGGTATTGGGGGATTAATATTCCCATCGCGCTCGCCTATCATAATTCCGAAACACGTATCAAGAGGCCACGATACTTATCTTGGCTAACGGCATGCAAACTGCTGCTTTTGCATAGGGAGACGAGAGTTATCTCCACACCAAGTAACTTTCTCTGAATGTTAATCATAATTTATGCTAAGTCTTTAAAAACTACTATAATAATATTCATTGTCAATTATTTAAGAAATCTCAAATGTTCGCTCCTCTTCTTTGAGTTTTATTCATAGTTAATTGGTTTATTAAGATACTATTTATACTTAGTTTGCTGTAATAAAGTTTTCCAAGTAGAAAACAGGTTCTTTTAAAATGTGACTTTATATAAATTCAAATCATAATAACTCAATTCTTTAAGTTGAAAATATGTAATTGTATCCTTATTTTCGAAATGGGAATTGCGGACTGAAGCAAGATTAAAAAGTATATACACATACAATTAAGACAGCCTGATCCATCTACAGATTTGAGAATCAAACCAAATTAAATAAAGGATTTTATTTTTATAACATAAAGATTATTAATAATTTTAAAAACAGAAACAGATGAAAAAATTACAAAAATAATAAAAGGAACATTATTGTTTACACACAATTGTTCCTTTATTAATTTCGTTTTGTTCATTTATATCAAGACGACATAATACGCTAAATATGTATGTATGTAGTAGTAGGTACTTCGGTCCAAGACATAACTGACCATCAAGAAGCACAATGAAGCTGCAATATCATATTTAGATTATTAATAATACAAAACAATAAATTACTGTCAGACAAAATTAATTAATAAATTTTGAGTTGTTCCAAACCAGCACGTTGTCTTGTCCCGAAGTGTGGTGCGTATAATTAATTTCAACCTATACTTGAAATGGGCCAAATGCCCCGAAGTTCAGTTATCTTACGCAATTGCTTTGATGTTGTGATTAAGGATTTGTTGTTTGGCTTAACGCACAAATACTTCATACATTAAATATATGCAATATATTCATACATAAAAAAATCAAATTATATTTAATAAATTAAAACTTCGTCTTTTGATCATTTATGGCAGTTAATAAATTGTATAAAATTTTATAATTTATATCTTTCTAATTATAATAATACAAAAGATTATTAATTATGGGAATTAGTTTCTAAAATGTAAACGTCGCTAAACTTTAACCGCCTCCGCTTTTGATCAGTTCCAGACGTGATTGATGAGTGAGCCGAGATTTAGTAATTAATTTATTTGATGTCCTCAGTAAACACCAATATCAGTCAAACATTCCAATACTATCCTTTTGTGTCACTTCAATATACTCCCGCAATTAAAAGACGTATTTAATTCAAACAAAGAAAACCTATTATAAGTAATTAAACTAATAATACCTATATTAGTAATTAAACCAATTATAAACTCCGGCTTTAATTTATCATAACAAGACTTTTCATTGTCATTGATCATCCTGAAATAGTATATAAAATTTGTTGCTTTTAAAATATCACACATTTTTTTTACTATAAAATACTCTAAAAAGAAAAGCAGTATGAACGACTTCCATCCATGAATGATACAAAGAAGCTTATCACACTGCTTAATAGGGTTTCTTCTCTCTAAGCCTTGAGAACTATTCAAATAAAACAAAATAAAAATCCGACCTATTTTAATCTTAAGGCAGACTTGCGACAAGATGACGGCACACGGTTACCAGCCCGCCTGATGTTAAGCGGTCTCTGTAGTCTATGGACATATGAAATACAATGGCAGTCATTTGCACATTGTCAGTCTAAATAGACAGAAGAAATAATCAAATAATTGTACCCTACTGAAATCTTTACCAGAGTACTGAAATAATTAAAGTACCTATATTTAAGTTTAAGTTTTATTATAATAATGGCTTTAAATATTATGAATACAATAAATCAACTTGACAATTTGAAATTACAAACAAAGCTTAACAAAAAGAAACGGAAGAGAAGAATTTATCATCCATATTTATTTAAGGTATAACACTAATGGCTTCCTAGATAACCTGTCAGCTACACATTCAAGTTGAATTTACCGCGAGAAAAGTAAGCTAGAAATAATACGAGTAAAAGTTATATATAAACGACTGCCTTGAAGTTGCTTTGGCAATCTTCTTTAAAGAAATCTGTTGCAGGAAATTGAGCATATCTCAGGTTAACCGTCGGTTATGAATTTTTTTCCCATTTTCAATTGACATAAATGATTCAGAAGAAAAAACTCGTTTAAAGTTGACGTTTTCATTAATATCTACATATATTGATGAATTAAATTCATTTGAGGGATATAAAACTACTACATTCATTATGTACATAAACCCTACTCAAATTTAATTCGTTTATTACGAATTTCCTATTTTTTGCAGAAACATTCAATCTAAGATTCATAAGATGTAAAATAAAATTACACCATTATACGGAATGTATAAAGTTAATAGTTTAAAACTATAAATTCTAATAGTGACGAAATAGAACCGTAGTGCATAAAAGCCTGGAGTGCAGTAAGAAGCGAGTTATGGGTGCAGGTGACACCCACGGAATTCAATTTGTTGCTCCATTTACATCCCATGGCAGAAAATTTCACTAGGTTGTTTGGAAAATGAATCCTGTTTAGATATGGAAGGCTGACTTTGTTGCTCATAGTCAACATGATTATAAGTATTTTTATATAGGGCGAAATTGTTCTAAGATTATTGAAAAATTTTTTGCGGGTTCTTCGTATAAACAAATTCAAATCAACTAAATTCAATAACGAAAAAAACTTGTAGGAAAAACTGTTTATAATTAGCGAGAAGCCGCAAGCAGCGATCAGGCGGTAAATTTAAAAGTTGCTAACGACTCTTGATAAATTACGCCGATGTTATCTCTATGATGGATTATAGAAGCTACTAACAGTTGTCCTTAAAATACGAAATATATATATGCGTGTGCGAATAACAGAAACATAATTTTAAAGCGTCTAAAATTTAATGATAAAACAAGAATTTGATTTAATCAAAAAGATTGAAACACGTGTCAAAGGGTTAGTATATTGAAAAGGATTTAACACTTTATATTCCCACATGGATATGTACTTGAATATTTACATATAAAATATTTGTAATATTGATTATTTTTCTTCCTTTTTATTTATTCAAAATAAGCAAATTTCTGTTTCTGTTTCTCAACAAGACCTTTGAAGTCATTGAATTTTTCAAAAGCTGCCCTCTTGTGGATGGAAAAGTAAATAAAAATATTTCTTAAGCAATAATAATAAATTTTTCACGGCCACACCGTTTTGCCTTACATACATGGTCTTAATACTTAGATGAGTAAGTCGTCTGTGCAACGTCCCTTGCACCACGCAATAAGATTCAAGACACCGCTTGTGAACCTGTTGCAGCTGCCAAACAGGAGAGTGATATGGCCCTTTTAATACTACATTACAAACATACCCTTTGGCTTAAGTCAGTTGGCTTGAGTCAGTAAAAATTATTTATGAACGTGGCAATAGTTAAAAACTTGATGTTATTAATGAGTACATATTAATAAGTCAAATACTACCTGTAACTCTCCTTAAGTTAATTTTGTTAATGATATTAAATTACAAGTAAATGTCGATATTGTAAATTGGCTCGCGTCGAAATCAGCAGTGTGTGAACATACATTGGACAAACCAGGTCACTACATTCGCTTTGATAAACCATGCCTTGCTCATGAAGACAGGTATATACCTATATACTGAGGTATATACCTATATACTGAGGTATATACCCATATACCTATATACCGAGGTTAATCGGCGAGGCTATTGAAATAAGAAATCGATGACTCTAGATGAAAAATAACGAGACCAACTACCAGACATCCATATCTCGTCTGCCCGTGAATACGGTTGCTGAAAAGTAACCGAAACATCGGGAGTACGTATTTTTTTACAAAAATAAAGCACCCATGGTATATCTGAAAAATATTAGTTTCACTTAAATCCTATTTTTATTATTTAAAGCATTTACATCTTATGTTAATTCAAGTCTTCCACGGATATAACACACGGCACACAATCAAATCAATAAGAAAAATCTTAAGCACTGATCAAAAACGGTTGCTGCGTCTTTTATCTCCTCCAAAGTCAAATATATTATATTTTATAATATTTTTCCTTATGAAACTTAAATTAAGCGAGTAATTATCAAAGAAAATAATTCAATCTTGAAATGACTCTCTAAACTCTATAACACCTGTGACCAATTACAGAGTCATGATATTATTGATTGATGAGTTACGTAAACAATTAAACCACACAAACTAATTATAAATTATATTTGAAAGTAATTTATTTATTGAAATCGCAGAAATAGCCAAATATTTTAGTTCAATTATTTCTTATTTAATTAAATCAAAATAAAAATTTAACAACCGGCTTAGCTAGTATGTTAGACATGGATATAATAAAACTTCTATGGCTTCAGTTAATTATAAAATATATCGAACAGGAACCACCAATATCTGTTTTCTGATACATGAAAAAATATTATATAGGTGAAAAAAAAATTATTTGAGTCTATAATATTTTATGCATTTCACGAATTTCTACGACTTAAAAAAAAACACGAAAATTCATTATTTGGATATTTTCCAAGTAACAAAAAACTGAATGTCAAATATACAGAAAAATCTGTAAGAAAATAGAAATCCAAAAGGTTAAGAATACCATTTTCAAAAAAGAATAATCTAAAAACAACCATTTTCACTACAAACTAAATGTTCACAAAAAATGTCTTGCTATTTTAGTGCTAAGAAGCTGAGCAAAGTTATACGTGGCGAGGTTTTTAAAGTTTCATCATAAAAGAATTTGTAAAGTGTTATGAATACGAAACTCAAGATTACATGAACATTATCCGCTGCAAGGATTCTTGAACGGCTTTAAATATTAAAATTATATTATCTGGTCGTAAAACTCTTACAATCTTTACATCTTCCAAAGGATACTCAAAGAACTTAAATATACTATTTTCCTGAAACAGCTTAACATTTTGATATTTCAGGCGGAAGTATTAAGTTCTTTAAACATTGAGCTTCTTATAACGTCGAAATATAAAATGTTCAAAGTGGTTTCTCCTTTGTATATTTATATAAAGTGCTTTCAAAAGGCATTCCACGTGTGATTTGTAGCGCCGTGAGCATTTAGTAGGTGGACGTGACTTACCTGTTACGACAAATAGCAAACTTGGATCTTCTAATCCCATACACTATGAACTAGTCACAGTTAATATACAATTTTACATCTAAAATTCATTCAATCTTTGAAAAATTACGTATAATAAAGAATAAATAACAAAATAAAAGTATGGGCTAGTGAGAAATAAAATATGTAAGTCACCTAAAGGATTAGAAACATTTGTAATTATACTGAATAATAAAAATAAATTATTATTTTGATAATCGTTTTGATATATAACAATATCCTATGATTTATCCAATTAACTTCCAATACAGCATCCTGTATTTTTCTTTGCAAATTCATAGTGTTATGGTACACAATAAACTGGCTACCGAAGGCCCACGTGCTCCGACTGAAATGCGAATCTAATTTTCTAAGGCATTGTCTTTTCTATGGATTATTCAGCACGCGATGTTCAGTATCGTTTAAAAAAGTTTTTAATTTGAATATTAAATATGAATGTATATTTACATAAATCACAAATTTGTTTAAACACAAATGTAAAACCAACAATCACTACTCTAAAAAGACCCATGTCTTTATCATAAAATAATTAAAAAAATTAAAAGTCAGCCTAAGAACTCAAAGAAATAAGTGTAACATTTTAAGTGACATTCCTTAGTAAACTTAAACCAAATGTACATATATTAAATGTAGGATTCAACTTGACAATTTAATTTGAACAAGTAAAATGTTTGAAAGTAAAAATCTTACTTACAGAATTTTAGGAGAAACAGTTTGTAAAAGTTTTAATAAAATTTATAGATTTAAAATTGTGTTTAAAAATAAATTATTATCAATATATCCATTAATATTGCCAAAAACTGCCATTGTTTTATAGACGTATTATTTTTATGAACAGCTGCAGTATAAATATAAAATTTTATTCAAAGGCCTGCCAGGACTATAATTTTTTTTTCATTCATTATTTATCTAAATATATATGTCATATAATATTTTTTGAAAAAAATTCTTTCAACATTTATCAATGTCTTCTAAAATAAAAGAGCAAAAAAATGTCTATTTCAAATATTTGCGCTAGTTTGATTTAGATTAATCTTTTTCTCAGACCCTTGAAAGTTTATATAGAAAGAAAAATTTGCAAGTAAAATTTGAGATGGGAGTCGAATAAATAAAGAATCCGATATTGAGAGAGAATTTTCCATTGTTGTATTTATGCATATGAAACTTAATTCAGTCTCAAACTGTGGGACCGTGATTTTATTCGTGCCAATAAACTGGAAACTCCCAGGGAATGAAATGTTAATTAAGATATGAGGCATAAATATCATCAATTTACGCCGTAAATACATACGTATACATTAACAGACGTATTTGTTTATTAATTTAAACATGAATGCTAACAATATTCAATTGCTTTTAAATTATAATTGTATATTTGGATCATTCAATAACTTTATAAATAATGACTAGCCGTAACATTAATTAATATTTTAACATAAATATATAACTTCGTATTGAATTTAACTTTTTAATAAAATTAAAAGATACTCATACCAATAAAATATTAAAGAAAGTCTTTTAGTCATTGTTTTACTTTTCACTCACTGGATCCTTATCAGATATCGTATATCTTATAATATGGCTGAAAAAAGTGTGAAAAAAATGCCTATAGGGCCACCATAGCAGTCATCATATCCGTATTTATATTGAATCGGCAATGCGATTATTTATGGTTATAATTCCAGATTAATCCCAACGTTATATATTTTTCCAGTCCAGATTATCCTCCAGCCCGACGTAATACTCCATTCATACTAACGAAAGGGAACTGTAGGATAATGAAAGGGTCTGTATAAAACAATTCAGTTGTGCAACTTTACATTAAGGTTGTGAATTTTATCGAAAATAGCACCTTATTTGCGATATAAAGAGTTATGACTCTCTCTTAGCCGTTTGTGTCACATTTCGTCTGCCCGTGATCACAATTGCTGAAAAGTAACCGAAACGTCGGGAGTATAGAGTTTTTTACAAAAATAAAACACGCGTAGTATATCATAACCGGTAGTATAATATAAATATAACCGGTAGTATAATATTAATGAAACTAATGTTTCATTTAAATTGGAATATATATTTTAAACTACATACATAATAAAAAAATAAAAACATATCACAAAAGTGACCCTTTATAATGTAACACTTTATATAAAGTATGCATGTATGATTTATTCAATCTATACTCTTTCCCCAAAAAGTATAAGTATTAATTATAATAAGAAGCTTAAACTCCATTTAAGGAACGGTTATTTATTTTCTGAGGCTGGTAAGACTTTTATATTAATAATAACTGATAAGATAGATATAAATAGACATAGACTTAAGCCGATAAAGTATAGAATGTCTTTTCATTTCTGTAACCGAAGCATCTTATTGGAAAGAGCGATGAGATAATATAATTAAATTTATTAAACTTTATGAGCTGACATAGAGCGTTACACAAAGCGGTTTTATAACTAATACATCGGAGATCAGATATCCAAATATTATCAATAAACCAGCATTTTACAATTAATAATAATTATTTTTTCTGATGTTTTTAAATAGTATTCTCTTTTGGATCGCTACTTCGTTGGACCTTGAACGTTTTTTGGTAACATTTTTTTAAGTACAACTTCTGTATTAAAACATATAGTCATCGGGTTGTAAATGTTACACGTAACTTGAATATGTCGAATGCTCACGAATAGTGTTCAATCTAAACTAATGTTAACCCAATAACAAAACATCATGTTATTATGTTTCATTAATCATTTACGTTCTGATATCTTTTACGACTGCAAGTGAAATTAAGGTATCCATAGAAACATATCGGTCCATACATAATTCATGGATTGTCTTAAAGCAGAGTATTCTGAATGGATCACCACTGTGGGATCTTAAGTCAAGGGTCCTCATGTCACCTCCTCAAGGAGAGCTAAAATTAAGAGAGCAAAGCGAGCACAAGAAGTTCTATATGCTCTGAAAAAAAAACGTTGAAACGCCACAACGTGTCTTAGAATTTAGTAATGAAATCCATGTTGATGTTTCTATGTAGTATAAGAAATATAATGAAATAGGTTAGATTTTGTCTACTGGTTAATTTAAATAAGATAAAAATATCATAATTCTTTTAAAGAGACATTTGTCTGATAAATTGCAATATAGCAATAAATTCAATATACTTACAAAACATATTTGTGTCAAGCATAGACTAATCAAATGTGCATACACTGTTCAGACGGTACATCAACAAAGCACTTTTAAGTCCTCGCCACTATCGCCACTCGGGTGACAAACACCATTGTGGTAGATCTGTGAAAAAATTACTTCGTGACAATTGACTCAGCATACAGTTCTAAATAAATAGAGCCAGCCAGGAGCAGTTTTCAATCGGTGCAAAGTTGTATGATGTCCAAAAAAGTCTCCATATAAAATTATTCATATTCTTAGTTAAAAAACTTTTAATAATCTTTGCTCTGTTATAAATTTCTAGTCATCACTTTATATGTTATCAAAGGTATGTATAACTGAAATATGTTATAATATTTTGTTTCCCATACAAAATTCTGACACAGATGAACATTAAAAATATTTTCATATCGGCGTTATGAGTAAGTAACAGGTATGGTAAGATAAAAGGTAATCAAATGTAATAATAAATGTGGTTCTGATATAATTAATCGTATTTCGGAAGATACGATACATACGTCCTTTCTCATAACACTGACATATTTCCCCGTTCATATTATAATTAAATTGATATATTAAGAAGGTATAATAAACGTACTAAGAAAGAATTAAAGCAAGAACTTCTTAAAAATCATAATGTGCGAGTGGAATATTATCACGTATTCAATATTATCAGCGAATGTAGCAGGGGATCAAAGAGAATCACCTACGAGAACGTGGCCAATATGCTGAGTTATCATTTCAATTACTTTGAGATAGCATTTGAATACATTTCACAAGTTACAACATTATATTCCATCCGGATTTCAATTTAGATTCTGCTATTTTTATTCAGATGAAGGTTTCATATCACCTCAAACGTACCTGAAACTGAAATGACAAAATACGTTGATAACTGACTTTCGCTATTGTAAATTAGACGTATTGCCAACTTTCTAACTAAAAATACATCACAAACAAACCACAATATAATAACGATAACATAAATGCTTTGATATTTAATTAAAAATGTATGAAGATAAAAATCCAAGCAATCAGGAGTTAATATATAGGATGTAGAAAACAAAAACAATGAAGAGCCACCGTTGGAGCACAATAGTGATCGTTTCGTAGAATTTCATTGTATTGAAATGGGTTCATAAAATTTCATTAAGGAATCGGTCATTGAAATCGGTTTGCTTTATAAACTCGAATCCAAACAATACGTATCTAGAAAGCATTGTTTACAACAGAAGGTGCCAGCCAGCAACTGAACAACGAGCGATCAAGTTTTCAATTTATAAGGCATAAGTGTATTTGACAATGTATTAATATTTTTTCAATTTCAAAATACATAGTTCATAGATATACTATTGAAAATCATTTATTTTACATTTAGTCTTTCTGTAATGGAATGCTTTCTTTAACAGGTACTCGTATGTTTCCACAAAAACTAGACTATTCAAGTGAAGTTTCAGTAGTAACTATTTAGTACGTTATAGAATTTAAGCGAGAAACACCATTAAAGATTAAAGTAAAAATATAAAATTTAATATCAGTAAAATATATTTTCAGACACCACAATATACTGCAAAATGCATTATATTCGACAAAATGCGAATATGCATTTTGAACTCTTGAAAAAGCAATACAAAAATTGTGACTTTTGTAGCTTCAATATGTTTATTTCTTTCAGGCTACGTTATACACTTTAGATGATAGTAGTAAACTGTGTAAAGATTTTATTCTATTAATATTTTAAAATGTTTGGTATTACGATAAATTCAAGTGTTTTATAATTCATATAAAATTTGAACTATGGTTCATGTGGAACATGTTCGATCCATGTTCTAGACCAGTGGTGGCTGGTGGGTTATCGAACTGGTGGTGCACTTTACTAAAATATTAAAATTAGAAAATGCAATAAAAAATTAATTGAGATAAAATATGTTTATTTTGTATAAATTAATAAATGCAACGACTATTTCCGAAACGAAATGTTCGATCACCTATTTATTAAAATCGGGTATTGTTTGTATATATTTTTTTATTCAATACTAAGCACAGAAAGTGCATTTAGCAACTGCAAGGTATTTAAGAGAAAAGTTTTGATTCTTTTCAATTCCAATTCGTCATACATCGGGTGCTCTCGGTAATCTTCGGCCGCTCGTGCGGCGCTTGAGAACCGACTCATTACTCGGTACATTTCTATGAACTATCTTTTGTTTCACGCGTCAGGCGTATTATTTCGTATCTCATACAAGATGTATTAGCAGTCCTCGTGCACTCGCCGAAGCGCACGATATGAGTTTAGGAAAACGCTCAAACTTTTTGACTATAATTAGAAATGTAATTTTTTATACGTTTTTGTATGTTTAGAAAATAAATATAAAAATGGTAATTTAAAAATAAAGATGAAGTAATATTTTGTAATTTTTAAATCTTTTGAATTGGTGGTTCAGTGCACGAGTGCACTTAAGGTACAGCCGCCACTGTTCTAGACATTGAGATATAAAATTCTGCACGAAATATCCAAAAAAGGAACAAATTCTATAGCATAGCATAGCACACAATCGGAAAGACGATGGAGCCATCGTTCGAGATTGGATCGTGATAGTAGAAGTACTGAAGTCATAACGGCTTATCATGCTTTATCCATACATTTCATGCGGTTATTTTAAGCAATAATCTTCTATATATATAAAAATGGATTGCTGTTCCTTAGTCTCGCTAAAACACGAGAACGGCTGAACCGATTTGGCTAATTTTAGTCTTGAAATACTCCTGAAAGTCCAGGGAAGGTTTAAAAGGTGAGAAAACTTGGAATAATTGCCGGGAAAACCCTAAAAACAGCCCTTTTCTATTTCCCATACAAACGTTTTTTTTGACATTAGATTTGACAACTAACTAATATGTCAATTCTGTTTGATTGAAACAGGAAAAACCTGATTATTTATGGCCTGTAAGACAGAATAGAGTTTGACTGGTCAGCTATACCTACATATATTACTCTTGACCAAACTAACGCGGACGAAGTCGCGGGCAAAAACTAGTATAATTATAATATTATAAATGCGAAAGTAACTCTGTCTATCTGTCTGTCTGTTACGCTTTCACGCCTAAACCACTGAACTAATTTTAATGAAATTTGGTACAGAGATATAGTTGACCTTGAGAAAGAATATAGGATAGTTTTTATCCCAGACTTTTGAAAGGTTCTCTTGGAAACTCGATATAACCGAACTCCACGCTGGCGAAGCTGCGGGCGGAAAGCTAGTACTTTACAAAATAACTATCTATCTGATACATATTTATTGTTATAAATATAATAATATTTATACTGTAAAAATAAAGAAATAAGTTTTACAAAAATTGATTAACTGACAGAATAAATTTATGGAGCAATTATAAAAAAATAACTTATACTTAAAATATTAATAAATGTGAGTGCTACTTAGAAAAAAAATAATTCTTTAAGGTATAATGTCATGAAATACTTCATTTATTTTTACCCGCAATAAGCTCCAAATTTATTTAAACACGATTTTTATGAAGCGACAAATATCCTATGCATTTCATAGTGATTCAATAACTACCAACCGAACCCTCTCATAAGTAATTTTATGGACATTAAACAGTTTAGGATCGGCACGAATAACTTTCCTCGCCCCTCGTTTTCGTAGATTGACACAGAGTAGAAACATCAGCCAGGTATCATCTTTCGTTTCACAGTTTTCCTATATCTATATGTTAATATCGATAGACTACATATGTCTGGAGGGTTTATATGGCTAACTGATATTAGAGGGAGACTGAAAAGTGATTTGTCAGTAGCTTGGGGCAACAGAAGCGATGTTAACAGCCATCGAGTAGGTATCATACCTCCAACCAATGGCACCGCCTCTCCGGGTATTAGATAACCTTCCTAATTTGGATTTACCTGCGCCAGACTCATCAAGTCGATGAGCGCTACGCTTTTATATGTATGTACAGTTTCAAACTTTTAGTCGGAGTCACAGCATACTATAGACTCTATGGGTACCTATTGTACATTTTGCTTTCAAATATGAATAGATATAAAAGAACTGTTTCCCAAACCAGGTTTTACAACGCTAATAAAATGTCAATGCGAGGGCGAAGCATAAAACAAAAACTTAAAGTTTCCAATTTTATGTAGCAGTCTTGCCTGTAAAATGTTAAAGGGATTTTGTTATCAGGAAAAATTATTATGTGGATACATAATGTGCTACAAATAAAGCCTTCGGTTAAACGAATATTGAAATAAATTATCGAATGGAAAATATATAAATATTATTAAAATCGCTACAAAGGTTGCAGGCTTCGTAAGATCAATAGAATCAAACAAATCAAAACGTTAGGTTATGTTTGTTTAACAAACAAATATTCAGAGGGGACGCCGCAAGCCGGAACAATTTTGTCTCAGCTAGAAATATTTACTTACAAAACTACAAACATTTGCTTGCATTGGATGCAACATCATATGACTCAAAGAATAAAGATTAATTCGGCTAAACACAATTTAGTTTCAACAAACATATATTTTTATCTTTACTCAAACCCTAACTTGTACGAAACAGAGCAAAATAGAGATACACAAAACACGATATGCAAGCTCACAATGTACATAGAATGTTGCTTCCAAAGTATCTTAAGCGCTTTTCACAATTACCGTCGTTGGTAATTTTAAAGAAAACTCGCAAAGAATTCGCAATCAAGTCAGATTTTTAAATTTCTTTGATGAATAAGCTACATTTCACTTAAATAATTATTAACTCCGTTAATAATAAAAATAACTTTTCATGACTTGTTATACATAACTTGGAATAAGTTTTAATCAAATGAGTTATATAGGTCTCTGAATTAACTGAAGGAACAACACAAGAAATAAGTAAAGTTTCCCAAATAATAATAACAAGAGATGTGAGTACGAATATAATTTGCATAGATTATATTTATCACAGACACTTCCTCATATTTAATATTTACAAATCATACAAATGAAATAGGATTACTACACATTATACACACAGTTCATGTTTGACATCAATATAAACTCATATTAGTCAATATAATTAAAAATAGCCATTGTATTCCAGTTTATTTCTAGATGTAACATTTCATCCAATTTTTGCATTCCACTAAATAAAACGTTACAAATTTCACAAAAAGAAGTTTCATTTCTATTTCTTACATATAAGTGATCTGTGCTTATTGAAGAATTTCGAGACAAAGCGTCAAATTTCAAAGCAAAAGATGTTGGGAACCGGCTTAATGAAATGAGGAGCGGCGGACCCGATGTTTGAAAAGCTCAGTAAGGGTTTTGAAAAAAAATAACTTCATTAGGAATTGAAAGGATTTGTTATAAAAAGTATTTTGTTTACTTGTTTTATTCGAATGTCGGGAAATGTGAATTTTTTCAAAAATTAATAATAAAATATAAATAATCAAAATAAGGTGAAAACAGAGCTTGAAATGGGTTGCAATTTATGGTTTTGACACTCACTTATAAATATTAAATGCTTATAAAACCAAATTATATGAAAAGAATTTACAATGAAATAGAAATTTTAAACACAGCATCAGATAAGCCAAAAAAAAACTATATTTTTAAGCAATTTTAACACGATAAAAGCAGTAAAGCTATTGAGCTATATAATGATTTTTAAATTACTTTTAAAATTTTTTGTCGTTCCTTTCCATGGCAGCTTTGTTAATTTTGACATGTTTTTGTTCGGTGTGCTGTTAAATCAAATCACGTGATTCCTGAGCCAATATAATTTTTATGTCATACAAATTTTATTACTTACAACTTTATATTAGTTATTGTCTACAATATTTGTGCTTGGTAAACCAATTCAGTAAAGCACTGAAAATGATCGGCTCCCTTGGGAAGTCGCACTCTTTTCTATGAGAAAAGATGGATTAGTTGGTATTGAAACTAAGCTGTAAAGACGTAAACAATACCCAATTCCAGAACCAATATCCGAATCTCATATAATATCTTTGAAATAATTTTTATGTACAAACACAATTATAAGGGCTAAATACTTTTAGCAAATCCAATTCTGATTTAAGGCTTAACTAAAGTCTTGAAATTTTTCGATACGAAATTTAAACCTCATTATACTACAAATTTATATTAATATTTTTCAACATAATTATGTTCAAAAAAATCCTAAAATTTGAAAAAATATATTTAAGCAATTGGACTGTATCTAAACAATGTAGCAATTAGACAATGTAGCAACGTGCTTACGTATAAATGAAATCAAAACATCAAAAAACAAAGTTAGTATTCAATTTCTTAAGAAGAGACGCTGTCGTTAGGAATGCTACGAATAATTCCGTGGTAGGGAGGTAATGTATGGAATATTTCGGAATGTAAAACGGCTTGTAGCTTCTGCACGTATGCTTGCGTCCCCCTTGATACATACACATGGATCGTCAGATCGATTGATTGCTAATCTGCAAATAGTTCGGTAAGGACGTGCCGTCCGAGCATGGACAGGACTTTTGCGGGGAATTTTAGACTTTAGGGGAGCAATAAATAAAATCGTTACATTCATTATAGAAGTATTACCAATAATAAAATAAATAAACAAATATTATAATTAGTAATAATATAATGTAATATCAAAATCGATACGTCAAACACTAAACAATCATAAAGCACACGTCATTAAGCTCGGGACACAAACAAATGAATGCTCTTTATATAACATTTTTGAGTCATTAATATCTTTGCCATAAATATTTATCTCAGATATACGCTACAGCAAAACCATATAACAAAACACATAATGCGGTCGAAACTCAACAAAGTAATCCGTAATATTCCATTTATAACCTAGCTTATATTATCACAAAGCCGATGTGTATCGATTTACCGCTTCATGTAGCCGCTTTACTAAGACTAAGACGTTCTGCATGCTGTTGCGTTTTACGATGAGCGTGACATAATACGGAATGCTTTCTTTATATACGGAATATCTAAAAGTTGAATTTCCTAATTATTATTTTTTTATTTGACGAAAAAATTTTTGAATGTTTGTGTAAATGTCATGTTTAGTGCCCGTGCGAAACCGCTATATGTACATATGTATAATAACATTAATTACAACGTTCACAATTTTCTGTAATGTATTTAGAATCAGCATTGCACCCGTGCGAAGCCGGGCCGGGTAGCTAGTATCAAATAAGACCCTAAAACTTATTAGGATTAGGAGGAGCGATAAGAGATAATTCTACCACTGGATTAGCTTCGCTACTAAACACTGATTATAGTGACATACTACGGAGACAGTATGGATGGTAATAGATAAAAGATTTATATGGTTAATGGTTACACTACGACCATGACACTATATCTGTCATAGAAAGTATGCTTAAAATATTAAGAGGATTTATTATAACAATTTATATACCAAACATATTGAATTTATATTATACATATAAATGTATTTTAAAGCATATTGGATATTACACTACCATTATATTAAAATTTTAATCAACTAAAACAATGCAATTTTCATTCGATTAAAGTTGTTCGTGGAAAACGAGCATGTTTATTGAATAGTTTAGTTTAAAAGGATGTTTTATCTTAATTGTTTATCTGACCCAAATATGTTTGTATGCGGTTAAGGAAAACAACAGGATCCAATAAGGTTAAACTTAAATTTTAATAGTATGGTTTAATGCATATGTAGTTCTGTGTAATTGCTCCGCGCGGACCATTAATAATAATTAATTTGTGAAGCTAACTTATAAACATGGCTTTGTACACAGTAGATAAAGTGCAGAACTTATGTACTAAAACCATAAAGTTTATAAGACCGTTCACTCAACCTGTGATGGCGCGATACATGTTTTTATTTTTATGATGAGATTTATATTTTTACTAGAAGACCCGGCGAACTTCGTATCGCCCTATAGTCAAGAAATATCTGTTACGTTTTTTATTTATATTTTTGGATTTTACCTATTAAAGCCATAAATCTCCGTGTTTTAAAGTGCGACAGAATGATTGACATATTAGTTAGTTGTCAAATCTAATGTAAAAAAAACGTGTGTACCAACAACTACTACTAAATTAAAAATTAATTAAAAAAACATTGTCCAGCTGACAAAATTGTGAATCTAAACCATTCCCAGATCCCCTTGAACACACACAAAAAAATTCATCAAAATCGGTCCAGTCGTTTGAGAGAAGTTCAGTGACATACACACTCACAGAAGAATTATATATATATAAAGATGATGAGACTGATTTTTAACTACCTATATTATGTATTTGCTATAAATTCTGAGTTGTATGAATATCATTATCAAAGTGTATAACCATTACTCTGTTAGCAAATTTAGTGAGAAAACAATTCATAAAGTGAATGAGAATCGTGGGAGCGGTATATGAAAAGTTGGCACTATTAAAGATTTAAAACGACGAGTTCACGTATTGTGATTTGTAACTATCGGCGCAGATCCAAACCTTCATAATCACTGCCTTATATATATGTACATATTTATTTAATTTCGTCGTAACATTCTATATCTCTATATTCCGGGACAGTTATTTAAGTATACTTATTAAATGTTTTATACCTTACGCATTTTCAGAATGTAAAAGGTGAAAGTTTTCATCTAAAAATAAGGTTAGTATTTATACCACTGCCGCCTCCTTAAGAATTTATTTTTTTGCACTAATGTTTACAAACAGATATAACTTGATGTGTTTTATTGCACGGTTACAAAGATATCTTAATTTTAGTTATTAAGTGAGATTCCTATTATCTGTTGTCATGTAGGGTGTACACCATTCATTCTTGAAAAGCGGAAGGCCAATAACAGTATATCATACCCTCTTGTGGTTGCCTCTGTACTGTATCTACGTACACAACATCATTTTAAATTTGGTACAGAAAATTAAACGTTGAATGTACATGTTAAAGGCTAGTTTATATTGTCCCAATAACTTATATGGGCCCTTTGTGCTATACTGTAAGAAGGTAGGCAGTTTACGGAACTACATCGAGTGAATCATTGTTGATGACTTCATATTTATTAGAAGTTACGATATACATATTTCAATGTTATCGCAGACAGAAACGATATTTCAGTGACAAATCAGTTTTTGATAGGCCAAAAAACTATATAATTACTATATAAACTACTTTTTCTATTATGCATTATCAAGTAAAATATAATGTGTTGTTTCTGGGATGAGGAAAAAGTCATTAAGTAAATGTTGGTACAAAGATAGGTTTACGATATTATGTCAGGACACATATTACGAGGCTATTGTATTATTTGATATGACCAAATTAATCCGCCTATTAATTCATTTAAGGTTTTCGTTTCATAATGAAAATTTACGGGACCGAAATCTAGGACACCAAAGGAGATTGTCCACTTTAATTTACTCGTAACTTCGCTTACGTACATATACATACATATATGATTTTATATTACTTTATCAGTAGAAAACTTTTTGAGCAGAGATATTATATACAAGAGATATTATATATAATAGATATACATGTAATTTGTGCCTTTCAGAAATCCGTTATTAACAGACAAATGAATGGAAGCATTTCCAAAACATAAAATTATATCTATGTAGATATTAACAAAATGCATGAATTTAATTTGACAGGAACCTATTAGTTTGTATAATTGCAAAAAATACGACTGACAATTTTTATTTTAATAATATCATTCATGAAGGTTAATTATTATTGCTTGTACTTAAAACTAACAAAAAAATAAATGGGTCTGCTATCTTAGGGTGTCAGCCATATTATATAAGAATGGTTTTACGTTTCTAACATTCGAGTTAATGCATATTGTATATGTTTTAATATTTTTTCTTAATAATTTTAAAATAACTGAATTATAACATTGTATGATTATTATTTAATATTCCATTTTTTTTAATAAACAATGTTTACTAGTGAACAAATCATAATTAAAATTAAAATTTGTAAAAACGCGTGTGATATCAATAAACGTAGCTATATTTAAACAACTTCTTATTTATTTAATAGAACTGTATCTCTATTTCATGTTATCGTCTGGTAAATAGTCACACCGCCCGTCTGCTCATGTTTATTGACTCGTTTATTAATAAACATTTTGCCAATTTTCACTTCAAATGAGCTAATGACCACTTAAAAGCTTGACAATTGATGAAATACACATAATTCTTATTTTTCTTTCAAAATAACATATTCTGTTTCGCAGATTTTATCAACTATTTTCTTCGTATCTTGCATAATTGATATTGATTTTTCAAAGAAACTTTCATTCCCTCTGTAACATGTGAACGCAATAAAGAACATATTATTATCTATTGTTGTATTAATTAACATATTTAACGTATCAGACAATGTTTGGAATCGTGCTATAGCAAAACCAGGCCAATACAACATTTGGCAAACATTGAATTAGTATAACGCATCTACTCGTACAAAGGATACATTATATCACGAAAATTAATACCGCACTAGATAATGACATTTGAAACAATATGACTAAGCTATGTAGTCGCCTGCTGTGTTTTGCATAACATTGTATACCTGTGGATGTCTGATCGCACGATGCTTGAGCTTCACTCGATTATCCGGCCTGGATCATCATCCGGGCATTCATTCGGACATGAAATGTTTGCTTTCGATAGTTGTTCAGAAAATAGAAGCGATTTAGTCAGATCCAAAGGATTAATTGATCACTCTATGTTATCAAAAATCATTCACTGATCACATATTTTCTGTCACTTGAGATGTATTTGTTTAAAGTAGGTTCAAATTAATCTTATATGTGAAACAATAAGAAAATAGTACGTCAATAGGTTATTAGATTAGCCTAATGTTTATGCCTTAAAGCATTTTGTTATTTGTTCCGTGTAAAATTTACTGTTTGGGGTGTACAATAAAGTATATTCTATTCTATTCTGAACGATATATATTTCACAAAAATGTATATATAAATAGATGTTCCTACAGTATTCAGATGTATAAGCTTAATGGAACATTTCTAATAAGCGTCAGTTCGTCGGAGCTTGACGTTAGTTGATGTGAGTTAGCCTAGAATCAAACTCAATTGTCTGTAATCCATATTACCATGGGTACACCACGCCATGCCACGCACATACATTCCATTGCTGGTCGCCCCGAAGCGCGATAATAGTTTCTTGATTCATTTTGAAACTATTCTTATTCGGACAATTCAAAGTAATAATTATTATTTATACATTAATTTTTACCTAAAACTTTATCAAATTTGTTTATATTATAACAAGCATGAAATAAAACATATTAAAATGTCAATCATAATATGAGAACTTAATTTTTGATTCGTGAACCAAAAGTAATTCCTCATCCTTTCTCGCGAGAGGGCGATTTATATCGCGAGAGGGCAATTACCAACGTTTCCGTCATTTTAGGTTCCTAATTGTCGTTTTGGGAAATTATTGCTACAAAGAGTCGGCCCCGTGTAGACGATCAAATAAGACTAGTTACTTCATTATTCAACTAATGAGCTATAATTTTACTTAATACATGTATGTAGTTTTGAAGAAATTAATGTGGTTAATGGTGGCCTAGCGGTTAAAGGGCCCGCCTCTCGTTGCCGAGGGCGCGGGTTCAAACCTGACAAGTACCAATGTGATTTTTCGGAGTCATACATATGTACTTTCTGAAGAGTATTTAGACAACACTGACATACGGTGATGGAAAACATCGTGAGGAAACCTGGACTTTATAACTTCACAGTTATAAGTTTGAAATCACCAACCCGTCTTGAGCAAGCGTGGTGATTAATGCTCAAACCTTCTCCATGTGAGAAAGAGGCCTTTGCTCAGCAGTGGGCTCTGATAGGCTGATAATGATGATAATTTCTTCAAATTATTTTACTTATAATAATAAGTTAAAAAAATATATGCACTTATAAATTAGTTTTTAATCAAGTACAAACATATGCAATTACGATTGAATCCTCTTAGAATAAATTTAACATTGTATGGATAATTTAGTACTATAATTTATCAAGCATCACGATGATATATATATTCTTGTAATTCATCACAAGAAATAATCCAATTTGTATACCGTCAACAATATTAAATAAGATGATTATATCTATAAATTTTAAAACTTATTACAATTCAGGTGAGAGAGCGTGAGTGAAGGCTAAATCATATAGTGAGTAAGTTTAATAAGCTAACAAGCAACACATCTGATGATATTTAAAAACACGTTGTCATGCATATCATGCAAGTAATGATGTAGACTTTAGAATATACGTCACAATGCAAAATTAAATTAAATATGTATATTGTCAAGAGAAACTGCTTTTCGGTATGATTATAAGCAAATATTTATCGTATGTGATGTGAATTTTTGTGTGCCTTAACTCGCTTTGTTAATGTTGTAAAAATGTTACATCATGATTTTTTTTGTATTTGTACCATATTAATAATAATACATTTACTGATATGTATGTTACACTGAATTGTATAATTTAAACAAACGAGTTAAATAGAAATAAATTTAATTGTTAATGTATCTCATGTCAAGATATGGTAACAACTAAATGTAAATATGATGTTATGAGTATTTGCATTGTTGTACCCTATTTACTTATAAAACTAGCATGAGTCTTTTCTGATATTTTATCACGCTGTCTATTCTTGAAATATTACTAGGCCAGTTTTATTTATAAAGCAATTACATTTTAAAAATACATGCTCGAACCACTCTAGTAGATGTTGTATGAGGTCTGGGAAAAATCTTTTCAACTAGGTCAATTAGCATATAACCCAAACTTTATGCTGTTGGGTAATTAATCACTTCTATCTATTGACAAAGTAAAAATAATATTGTAGTTATAAATCCCACAGATAAAATTTTACTGTAGTGTAACTGTTATACAATCATGTTTTAAACAAAACTACAATACTATTCCGGATATCATATACATAGAGTAAAATAACAATTTACTGAATTTCGTTCAATCCTTCACAAAAATTATTTTGTGCGTTTAGTACTAAGAGCACTTTTCATTATTTTATATACACTTATTTTATATAGATTATAGGAAAGTTGACTTTGGAACAAAAAGATCTGAATAGAGTTTCTTTGAAGAAATTAATAATCAAGGTAAATTTACTTCTACTAAACTGAAGGCTCTAAATTATTATATACGTAATTTTACAAAAATTATAGACGGATTGCTATGTGTAATATTTTGTTTCACATCTGGTCCTTGTCCCAAAAATTACCTTTTTAACCTTTGCCATCTTCGGTGGTTCGCAAGAAAATGATCTTGCTAAACTCAAGAAAGATATAGAAATAGTTCTACAAAAAACACTCCCCATAATTGTTATTACATTTAAATTACTTGTAATTGTGACGTTACAACATATGTCCGACATTTCGTAGGTCCCCGATAGGTACATAATAAGCAATTTTTATTGGTTTAATTTTTTATTTAGCAGTAAGATATTTATAAATAGATATAATAAGAAACTTTTATTTTATTGTAATACATAGCTTAAACGACTTTGAGTGACTACCACTACCTTAAGTAGATCTGTACCTATATAACTAGTGATATAAAGGTACACAGACTAATTAACTGATCAATTAGGTGTAGCACGTTCGCGGTACATATGTCATGTACACTTTGTAGTAATTAATATAACAAATTTAAAGGTGTAATTACTTTAATAAAATCTAACGTACATATATACCAAAATTAATATGCAAATATTTATTATATCCCTTCAAGCCTTTACAAACAAATGTGTGTATAAAATAAATTTATTTATTTATTTATTCATGTACCAAAAAAACAAGTAACACAGAAAAGAAGAATAAGAAAGAAAAAAAAAAGTGATACATAGGAAACCTTATCTCTATGAGAGATCTCTTCCAGCCACCCTGGAGTGTGAGTAATATCATGTTAAATTACAAAAAGGTAGGTACAATTTTAATTTTAGTGACAAAGAATAATTATTACTTTTTTACTTTACATAAACATACTTAAATATACATAAAACTATTATAAACTACATATTAATTTACATAAATCGGATATATATATATATATATATATATATATATATATATATATATATATATATATATATATATATATATATATATATATATATATATATATATATATATATATATATATCTAATTTCTAATGTTGTGATCATATTGTAAGATAATATTTTTTTAATCTGATTTTAAATGTATACAATACAGCCCGGAAGAGAATTCTAGAGTTGAGCAGCAACCACCGTAAAGAATTTTTTGTAGAAAATACCATTATAAGGGGGTATATCAAATACTTTATTCAAGACACAAGATCGAAGTGGTCTTTCACGCGGTGCAGAAAACTTGAATCGTTCGAAAAGATAGTGTGGAGTTGAGTGATTTAATATATAAAAAAGTGTGGTCAAAACATGTACATTACGGCGAAAAAGAATCGGAAGCCACGTTAACTGACGTCTGAAATGGGAGACATGATCAAATTTGCGCAGTCCAAATATAAATCGAATGCATAAATTCTGAAGTCGTTCGAGTTTGTCAAGTAGCTCATCCGTAGCATCTAAATAGCAAACATCGGCATAGTCGAGGAGAGGGAGTAAAAGAGATTGAGCCAAGATAGTTTTCGTTTTTAGTGGGAGGAAATTCTGCAATCGCTTCAAAGAATGAAGAGAATGATGCAAACCAGGACAGATGACAATGACCAGGACAAATGATGACCAGGACAGATTGCAGTCCAAAGTTAAGCCCAAATTCTTAGATTTATCTACGTAACTTATGGGTAAACCATCATAAACTACAAAGGGTAGTTCACCAAAGTTAATTCGCCCTCTAAGCTGTCTGCTACCAATTATCATGACCTTAGATTTAGTAGGGTTAACAAACAGTCCAAATAAGTCAGCCCAATCAAGTCAGTAAATAAAGTTAGACAAATGTCTAACTATATTTACGCCATGCTACATACAATTTAGTGAATATAACTTACATACACATTCTTTTCACAGAAAAAAATCAGGGAATTAATAAATTTAATAACAAAAACTTACTTGACAAATTACTGAAATTAAAGTAATTATTTAAATAACAACTGCATTCAACAATAAAAGTAATAGATTTATTAACAAGAGACTTAACATTTTAAGCCAGGTAGCCACAAAAGCTGTTATCACGTCAAATATTTAATCATTTGAAATAACTCAGGACCTTGATAACCTCAGTACCATTTGATATGAGTTTTTTTATTGGCTGCAATTTGTAACTTTAACCATAACCGTTTACATTTTAGTTAACAGAATATTTCCAACACAAATTTCAAGTTGTGTTTGACATTTAAATAGCAGAACGCGTTGTTAGATTTAAATTATTTTAACAATCACCAGAGGAAAATATAACGATAGTGTGTTTATTTAAACATACATAGAACAAAATATATACTCAAATTGCTTTGATCTACATACGACAAATGGCACAAACAAAGAACTCCTTGTTGACGAAGACCTAAACTATGTTTGGCTTTTCAGCTGTGTTACTTATAAATGTTTTTTTTTATTACTTTTGCTTCGCGACTTTCAGTTTTGCTCATTTTGGATAACTGAATACCATGATATTACTTTTATTAATAACCCTTCAAGGGCTTCATACAGTTAGGGTCAATAGACCCCCACTGTATTTGTGTTGTTTACGTATGTATTACACATACGTAAACAACACAAATAAAAAGAGACAAAGCGGTTAGGATTATGTAACAGTTACATTTTTTCTCTTAAAAAAAGATTTCTAAATTTTATTGAAAATAGAAAAAAAAACTGTTATCATTTATTTTATGTTAGGTTATTAGGCATTTGATTTTGTTTTTGCATTTTTTTTCACACCAAATATTCTCACATAAGTAATACTATGTTCTAAACTATCAATGCTGAGAGTTTGCCAAAACTAATGGACTTTTATTGGTTCGTTTTGAGTACTTCGCCATAGCCATGATAGTGTTCACCGCATCATTAATTTACCTAACACGTTGCCAACTCGGTAGTGCATCGTTGTTGACTGTTGAACATTGCAAAACAACTTTTTTGTAATAGTTGATTCAATTATAATAAATAGTTCAATATCAACAATCAATAAACGTTTTACACAGTTTAGATTGATACAATGAAAATCAAGAATGTTATTGAACAAAAACTGATTGAAATATTGTAATCAATGAAAATAGCAACAAAAAAAAATCCAAACAATCTTTATTAAACTCATCTATTATATACAAGTCTGGCTTTGTGCGAAATTTAACAAACTAAATTTACTAAACAAACAACAAATGTGTTGCATAAATTATGCATGTTAAATTAAATAGGAATATATAAATCATTTGAACTGTGACTTCACTCATAATTGATTGCTCAACATAATGCACATAGTTTTACAATATTCTAAAAAGCTCAGTAATAAATATTTTAATATTATGAAAAGAGAATTTATAATTAAAGGACACTAAATTCTGATTTACTAAATTTGAATCCACTTTAAAATTTTACAGGAACTCTGTAATAGGGAACGTTCAGCTAAGAATTAGAAATATCATATCCCAAGACGCAACACATGCGTACTCACGACGGCTTTGAGTCTCTCTATCTATTTATTATTAACACTAAACCCCGCGCAAACTTCAATCTCTTAATTTATATCATCTTAACTCGTATCAACTTTTGTAACACTCGATACTTTAGGATAACTTTTGCAACGTTCAAATATTTTAATACTCAACCGCTTGAAGAAATTCTTCGATGGTTCATTAACTTTTTTAATTTGTGTGGGAACATAAGACGAAGATTTCATGGCATATGGCTGTACAGCCGCAGAAACTTATCATTTTATGCTCAATATTTGTGGTGAACACGATGATGGTTCAGAAGAGAATAATGGAATAATGAGTTAGTTACATAAAGACGAAGTATCCCTAAGTCAAGTCTGAAAATTTCTTCACTTCTCCACCAAATTACAGATTCTATCTCATCTCATTCTTCTCTAAGAATGCAACTGTTAAGTTCTATGACGCTACAATAATAAATATAATGTAGAAGAAAAGTACTTCTTAAATAATTGCACCATTCTACAACCTTTATCTCTACAGTTTATTGATGGTTTATGAGCTAAATGGTCGAATAGATATAAAACCTTAGTACACCTTGTTAATTGGAAACGTGCCTCAGTGATCTGTAGTTATTCGATCTGATTGTGATTGAGAATTTAAAATGTGTTACTGTTCCCCTATCCCACCCCACACGCTCCTCTCCGGATAGCGCGAACTTTTCTCGTTAAGGTTATTTCCTTTTATCTAGCCACCGCAGGGACTCGCTTGTTAGACTTATCGTCTGCTTTATTAAATTACTTGGTAATTTTAATAGCTATCCCTCGCCGCATCTTGTTTATTTCTTTGCAACTTTTTCCTTGAAAATTTCATTCTGATTAAATTTCAGCCGCTTTAGGCCCTGAATGGAGTTTCGTGTGATAATCTTTTCTCTTCGCCCAATTGTGTTTTAGATTAATATTTATTTGAGCTCAATCGGAGTCAGAAGTAAGTAATTGGTTTACTGTACACTTGATTCTATTATTTTTATTTGAGCATAAATTTTCATATTAAATTAGTAAATACAGTTCATTTTTGAAAATAATTATATCGTTCGTATTTGTCGAGGCAACTAAAGTATAGAAACAATGAATTTGATTTAAAATACTGAGAACTCTTATTCATATCTCGGTGTATTCACATTCTGGTAAAAGTAAAACTTTCAGTCATCAACATTCATAAATATTTTTTTTCACAACGTTATTCTTTTCAATTATAATGACTTTTCATTCATTAAACACTGAGTTTCGTTTAAAACAAACAAATCGTAGAGTTATATAAATGTTTTCATCCAATTAAACAATAGGTTATTGTATTTTATTATTTAAATATAACCGTTGGTTGAAAGTTTATTTCTTCTCACACAGAAACTAGTAGATATAAATTAACAAACATTGATGTAAAAACTGAAGAAAAATACATCTGGTGGATGTATTAATCTTCCATTGCTGTCAGTTACTAAGACCTCCTAATGTTAGATTGAAGATATTGAAATTAAATTTTATCTTCCTTTTCTTACAGAATTTATAATGGGTTGCCGGTGGAAGTTTCCTGTTAAATCTATCAATAGAATGTTTAAAAGTAATTGAACAAGTGCCATCGCGTCGCAATCATGAGAATATTTCTCGGAGTGGAAATGGACCATCAAAAAGTCTTTTCTGTTTCGCCAATAATAACAACAATAAAAATATTACATCTTCTTATAGCTTTTTTATATTACACGACTAATGTTAAACATGAATTCCTTCAACATAATCAAATATTACAATTAAGAACCAATAAATGTTCCCTTCCTTTACATATATATAATATTTTATGTATACGACATTAAAATCTAAAAGCTAGAATTTAATTTTTATCCATACCTATCCTCGCAACAGAAATAAGTATACAGTTGATATGGCATGAAATATCAAATATTTATTTAAAAGATACAATAACAACAAAACAGTCTTACAACAGCCGACAAAATATAGAAATCATTCTTAGGAAATTAATAGTTTTCAATGATATACTACAAGGAAACCTGTAGATAAATACTAGTTAACCAATCACAATAGGTTTCATTCTCTTAAATCAAACCATATTTAAAATATGACTATTAAAAATATACGTTATTAATTATTCATTTAAGTGAAACTAATATTTTTCGGATTATACTTCGCGACCTCACGATAGGGTTCTAGAAATCATACGTGAAGCAGTTAGTCTTTCGGTAGCCAGAGCGCAAAAGGAAATAACCACAAACGAACTGCATTTGCATTTGCATGAGGTGGTAGAGCCTAGCTGTGGTCAAGTAACTACAGCTCGAACATGGGCTGGCTCGACCGGGGAAGTACCACCCTCTCACAGAAGACCGGCGTGAAGTAGTCTTTAATGGCTACGTTTCGTCCGGTGAGTGAGAGAGCCGGTTGCCCTTTCCCTTTTCCCATGATAAAAAAAACGAACGATCAGTAGGTTTTGTGAGAGAAGGCACTAGGGCTACAAAATCAAACGTCAAGCCTTATTCCATCCTTAAAGTGGCCTCGGATTGGACTATAATGATGGACACGTATGAGAAACAATATAAAATCCCCGAGGATATTTGTGCGTCGGCCTCTAGACCAGACATATTTTTGTATTCGCGAATTTTAAAGCGCGTAGTGATGATAGAGGTTACGGATCCTTGGGAAACCAACATCTCCATAGACCATACCACCAAGGTCAACAAATATTACGAGCTCACTAACGAACTCACTCGAAATAGGTTCGTCGTGGATTTGTACGCGGTAGAAGTAGGAGCGATAGGTATAACAGCGAAATCTCTCTACAACCTACTAAAAGACTTGGGCTTGTCCAGAACTCACATAAATAAATTCTTAGAAGGTACATCGAAGGCAGCCCTAGTAAGTTCTTTTCAAATTTAGTTAGGTAGGGAGAGGAGCTTGGACAGTGGAGGTGAGCGTATAACGCGCGTTAGATAAGGGGCCCGTTAAAACTACACCTGGGTCACAAGTCCCAGCCACTGTTGAAGCTCCTCTCTCTGCAACACGATGGACCCGGCACCCGCAAGGTGAGTCCATGGAATGCTGAGAAGTTTCGTCTCTCTTTGTAACAAACTACATACTCCCGACGTTTCGTCTACTAATCAGCAACCGTGATCACGGCCGGACGAGATGTGATTGTCTGTCAGTTGGTCTTGTTATTTATCACCTACCACAATCGATTTCTTAATTTTCTGGCATACCGCTCAGGAAGCCGGCAGAATACGGTTACGGTGTCTCGAGGTCCTGCGGTGTGGTCACGGACATAGGATTTTATATTTTTAAGAAGAGAATCCCAAGTGTTTGATAGATTTCAGCCACCTTCTTTAAAGAAATTGGGGCGTTTTTTAATTTCAATAGCCTCGCGGATTAGCCTTGGTATATACCTGCCTTCACGAGCGATGATATGTATGCGGTACAATGATAATAATTTTTATTTAAATCAAAGATGTAAAACTTATTTCGTTACGTAGATCCAACTCTCGTTCCGTGTGATAGAGTAGAAAACTGTTTTAAAACAGGACTGGTGTTAGAGAGGGCTGTTAACGATAACATCATTAATGTCTACAAAGTTTAATCAGATCTGACGGCTCGGCGGGATGTGAGCACTACTTTGAGTTGTTCAAAGAATAGAATTATAACGATGAACTCGCAAGTTTGGTAATTCGTTCGTAAAACTACAGCTTCGACTCAAATAATTCTTAAAACCACATTTACCATTCGTACCACAATTTAAGATTTGCTGTTACAAATTTCAGTTTATGTTACGGCTCGGTAATATTGATAATAATAAATTAAAATATTCATTATATCTTAACATATTCACAAAGAGGAAGTCCTGAAAGCTCCTATCCATTGTCTAAGATCGCCTTCAAATATTACATAATTTATATCAAGCGTCATTAATTATACAACCGTTTCAAGAAATACTTAAGAAGCTTTGATAAGAAAATTAAGGTATATTGAATTTCAAAAAGCTTGATTGACGAAGTCATAAATTTATAAAAAGCGTCCCAACTGTAAAAAAAAGAGGTTGTTGATATCATACCTTAGCTACCTAGAATACCTGTATTTTTTCATATTATTTTATGTATTGTACTGTATGTATTGGTTCGCCGGTTCTTCTCTGGTAAGGGTATTTTCTTTTCCGAACCGGTGGTAGTGTCTCAAGTCACCATCAATAAGAAAGTGTAATGCTTCTTTATTGAATAAAGTTATTTGAGTTTGAGTTTGTAGGTTTGGAAATTTCAAACAACTCCAGAATAAAAAACACTTAGTACCAAATGATATTCTGAGAAACTAACTGTGAACCCATTTGCTGTTGACGAACAAACAAACGTATAAATTAAAGCATTTTCCAAAAAAATTCCGTACACCAAATATTCGTTCCAAATAATTCGAAATAAATTTCTGTACCTCTAAAGTGCTGCTTACTGTTTGTCAAGTTACAAAAGTCTACGATACCGAAACAGGGAGACCCTCTTCAATAATAATAATAATAATAACAAGTAATTAAGTTGGTCACAAAGACATATTTAGTGACAATTATCAATGGCATTTACGTTTAAAGAGAAAGATGACAGTCATGAGTAGTAAGTATCCTATGGTAACTGGAGAGTAACAATGTGAAGTCCCCTCAAGTGTACTATTTATTTTTGATATTATTCTTATAGTATGACTGCACAACCTGAAACAGTTGACGTAAGTCGGAAAGGCCGAGTATTTAAGCCTATTAGGTGCAAGGAAGAAAAATCTTAGTGAGAGAATAACTATTTTAAAATGTCAAACTATGAAGTAATAAAATTTAATTCTTTTCAAAATTCAATTCTCAGGCTAATAAAGATCAGAGCAATTGATCTAAGTCTCATCATTCTTTGTTAAATACTTATCAATTTTATATAACTGATATGACGTGAGTTCATGTGACCGTTAAGAACCAATTTCAAATTTTTATAGTATCAATGCCATCCCTTAATCTCATCGAGAGTTTATATTTTGTTATTCAATGAATGGTATCTTAAATGCACAATGTATTTTTGAAGTTAAGGAGTATTAATATTACTTAGACAAGTTTTATATTTGTTATGAATAAAAAAACTTTTCCCGATTCCTTATAAACTTGTTGAACGTTTTCACTTATTAAGTTACGCATAAGTAATAACTATGAAATGATAAAATCACAAAACACATAGAGAATCTCAAAAATAATTACCCTCTGTTGTGTATTAAAGACAAAATTTATGTGCATTTATAGTCAACACACTCATTAAGGAAACACTTTACGTAACGTGTTGTTTCCCGATCAACCTATAATTATTTTTTAATGAAAATTCCAAAGTATTTTTTGATATAAAATAACTAAAAATTACTATATCAAAGTTTGACTTAGTTATCCTAGGCCGTTTCATTAAAAAATCCAGGTGGTACCTAATTGGTTATCATTGCCAAGAACCTTCATACAAGTTTATTTCGTAAAACCTTATAAGATTTTTCTATTAAATATGTGAATTTTTAGTTATAAGACAATTAAATATTTATTGTAAAGGTAAAGTGAAATTGTATTGTCATTGTTTTTGATAAGTACCTATTATTAATATGTATAAAAATATTAAAAGTAAGCCTACAAATTACATAAAAAGGATCAAGTGATAAAATACGTATCACAATTATAGTCACGCAAGTCCACAACTAATAGAAATCCCACTGGAACCATCTATAGTATTAATAAAATTTATAGAACACGTAATAAATTTTCATTAAGATAGATTGAATGATAGTAAATGAAATGAAAACACAAATACAAACGCACAGACAATTAGTATATTTGTATTATCATTACTGTAAGTACTACAAAGATGACCAAGTCATTAATACTTTACACTATGGTAAGTAAAAAGTGAATTGAACTTTTTGCTTTATAATTTTGAACTGCATCTATGATGTCCGTCCTCAATCCAAAAAAATAGATTTATTCGGCAGTCGACTGTAACTTTTAATGAAGATGAATTCATATTCGGAATCTCGGAAACGTCGAGAGAATGTTATTCGAAACAATGGAAAATGCGTAATAATCTGAAAATACTGGTTTTACTCACTTTATGTTACTTTTCCATGAGACCACAACATAAAAGCATGACAAGTAACTGTATTAAAGGTAGAACCTTATTTGCGTTAAACGAACCCACGAGTTATTTGTTCTCTCTTCCTCTCCTTCTTTTAGCACCTACATGTGTTGAAACAAGGTAATAAAACAGTAGGGGAGACTGGGTAATTGTGAATCTTTTTTTTTGAAAGAAGTGTTACTCCGTAGTTTATGACAAAATGATACATCTTTGAAATTAAATGATAATGCAAATGTCTAATGTCTAAAATAAGAGACATTTGATTGCGTGTGTTATACATATTTGCAAGGTATAGGCACTTTAAAAAAAAATTAGAAATGATCTACTGTGGCCCGGGAATGGGTCACTTTGGATCACTGCACGGGTGATAGTGAATCGGCCCAGGTACACAGGATCAATTGCAAAGAAATAAAAAAAAAACATCAATTTACATATTATTATAATATTTCTACTTGTACTAGGTTCTAGACAGTCTTTTACCTCAAAATAATGACATGACATTTTCTAAACTATCGAAGAACAAACCAACATTATAGCGATTGAAAGACGACCTAGCAACAGCTCTTATTTTTAGCCATCCGAAATAAGTTTTAGTGTCAGTGGTGGCCTACTGGTCAAAAGGCACGCCTCTCGTGCACGAGGGCGCGGGTTCGATCACGGCAAGTACCAATGTGATTTTTCCGTGTCATATGAATATTTCTAAGAGTATTTAGACATCACTGACAGACAGTGAAGGAAAACATCGTGAGGAAACCTGGACTTATAATTTCACAATTATAAGTTTGAAATCGCCAATCCGTCTTGAGCAAGCGTGGCGAATGATGGTTAATACTCAAACCTTCTCCATGTGAGAAAGAGGCCTTTGGTCAGCTGTGGGATCTGATAGGCTGATGACGATGACGAAATAAATTTAAGAGCGTTACTTATCTGCTCTTCAGTATGAAGTCCGATAGTCGTCTTTCTTACTACATTACAAGGCATTTTTACCTAAAACATAAAGTAAAATAAATCTTAGCTTGTTGAGTTACAATGGATGAACAGTTCACTGTGACCCAATACAGAATGATTTACTGTGACCCATTGACCGTTATAGAAAAAGAAGATAAACAAAAAAAAAACTATCTATCTTGAGGACAAATCAATATGTATTACAACGTATGTAAGGTATGACAAGTATACGTCATTGCAAAAACATCTACATTATTTATTCAATTAGGAATTAAATAAATTTAAAAAACTCGTACAAAAGTAGATTAGGTACTTATGTAGGATCCAGAGTAAGGCAGCGCATGCTCCCGATTCAGGGGGCGCCGGCGACTAGTGCCTCGCGAACAGGTATAACCGAGCGGCAAATAAAGGTTTTTTTTTGTGAGCGTGAGTGAAACATGTACAGGGTGGGTCATGAATTAGTTAACATTTGAAATAATCATTTTAAAAAAACTATTTGACATATTTTAAAAATTGTTTTATTAAAAGAAAGCTAATTAGTTGGAAATTGTTTTTTAAAAATCATATCATCTAAATGACCACCATTTCGATTTTTACACTCTTCTAAGCGAGTAACGAAATTTTCGAATACTCGTCCGCACAGAGACATTAATGGACATGTAAACAAACAGAATCGCAGATATTGGAGCAGTGACAATCCTAAAGCTAAACACGAAAGGCCACTTCATTCTCCATGATAACTGTATGGGCTGCAGTTTCAGCAAAAGGAATAATTGGACCCTACTTTTTTGAAGATTAGATGATATGATTTTTAAAAAATAATTTCCAACTAATTAGCTTTCTTTTAATAAAACAATTTTTAAAATATGTCAAATAGTTTTTTTTAAATGATTATTTCAAATGTTAACTAATTCATGGCCCACCCTGTACTATGTTATTGTACATTATCCAGTGTGACCCGCGATCCACTGTGACTCAGTCTCCCCTATTTCAATTGAATATTTCCCGAACTTTGGGAATATACCACTGAGTCGTTGAGTAGTTTTACCTTTGTGTCATTTCATGTGTTTGTTAACGAATAAATCATAAATATTGATTACGGGAGCAGAAACAAATTTCAATAAAATAACTCCAATAATGTCATCTTTTATATTTTTAACAAAATTTGTCGATGCCATAAAGGTTAGTTGTGTTTTTAAATCAGTCATGTTTATTATTGCAAACCTATATAAATATCTATAGATAAAAAAGGGTTTAATCTATTTCAACATAATGCATAATGTGTAAAAAAAACTAAAACTCTATATTCTTGTGATTTTATGCAAAATAACGTAAAGTCTAATATTTTTAATATACGACTAGAAGACCTGGCGAACTTCGTATCGCCCTATAATCAAGAAATATCTATTACGTTTTTTTATTTATATTTTTGGAGTTTACCTGTAAGCCATAAATCTCCGTGTTTTGAAGTGCGACAGAATGATTGACATATTACTATTTAGTTGTCAAATCAAATGTCAAAAAAAACGTTTGTATGGGAAATAGAAAAGGGCTGTTTTTATGGTTTTCCCAGTAATGAATCAATTTTTTTTAGCTTTTATACCTTCCCTGACCTCCACGAACATTTCAAGACTAAGATAAGATAGATCCGTTCAGCTGTTCTCGAGTTTTAACGAGACTAAGGATCAGCAATCCATTTATATATATATATACTACCCTTATACAATCTCTTTCTTATAATATTTTTTACAACCTCTTAACTAATTACATTAATATAGAAATAATCCAAAATCGATTATATAGGAAAAATATTTTTAATTGAATAAAAGAAGGAAGGATTCTTAGAAAAAAAAGTTTGGGTTGTATTATTAGAAATCAGCTAATAAAACCAAGTTGGACGAATAAAATACGTGTACACATTAAAGAAGCAATTAAACACTAATTCCGTTCATACAATGTCGGGGAATTAGAAAGGAGCTCGTGCGTGAACCATCCAACATTTTGAATTTGATTTCTATAATGCTCCTCCTATGGTCCAGTCACCTAAAAACAAATGAATCTTATAATAATGAATCTTCATTGTTAATAATCATTTACATTACGGAGTTGTTATAATATCCGTTGTCTGCTCTAAAATCATGAATTTAAATAAAAAAGCAAGCAATACCAATCAGAAATAATAAAACATTTTTAAAAGAAACTATCACAATAATTGAATTTGTAAATCATACTTGTATTATAATTTCTTTGAAAGGCTGTTGTGTTTTTATAATGTTGAAGTTACCAAATTGATTTCTGTCAAGAGTAGGTACTAACTTGCATTGCATTGCAATTCAATGCAAAGCAAACAATATGAACCCAAATGTAAACCTAGAACAGGCAACAGTTCAATCAACACTAAATTAAGTCGCTTGAAAGGTATTCTGATGATTCATTAGAAAAAACATAGCTCTCAATGTGTTATAATTTAGAGTTGAATACGTCGAAATTGGGAAATTAGATTCAGTTTCAAGTAAATTCGTAACATGTTCTCAATCAACTAGCGATCACTATTATATAAAAATAAGTCAATGGCTTTATTTACATAAGATATTCCTTAATCAGTACAAATACAATCCTAGTATTAAATATACAAAATGTCATACATATAAAACGTCATAATGTTTATTTAAATTATACTCTGTGCTTATTTTCTACATAATACGGAATAGAATACAGTATTCCGATATAAGAAAATGAAAAAAAATTATATGTAGAATTTCTGTTAAAATATGATCAAAAAGACCACATTACACAATATAAAAATAACGGTCTTTCTTGTTCTATTAGGCTAATATGAAACAAAATAATGTATGAAAGAGTTAACATTAAAACAGAACGGAAGTTGGACAAATGTAGATAATAAAATGTTGTGACAGTCGTCTGAGGTTTATAGAATGCTGTACCTACAGCATAATAAAAAAGTTCCAAGTTGATATGCTGTCATGCTCTTGCTATCCTGTCATTTGTCAACTACAAATGACAGGATACCATCAATTTGGAAGCTACAATAATATGAATCCTTCGTGCAAGTTAAGAGTTGAAGGAAACTTTGATTGCATTAACAATAGATTGAAGCGAGTGCGCTTGGATTACTGCTGTGAATAGTTTTTTTTTTTATACTGAAATGGATTTAGTTTCAATTTATCCATATATTTTATATACAATATAAATCAATAGTTTCTCTTACAAAGATAACTCCCTCTTTTAAACGTCAAAACATTTCTTCAGAGTTTTATTTTTCAGGATAGATATCGTAAACCTTGTGCTATACTCACTAATTCCTCGAAAGATTACAATTTAATTCTATTGCCTTTTGTTTGTTAAAGTTTAAATAAACCTTTGTTAAAGAATAATAACGAAGTCTAAAGAAAGTTTAATACAATCTTTCTCTGTATACAGGGTTGAATTAATATCTAGCGGTAGAATTTCACGTAACATTGCACATCAGGTAGCATAATTTTAAATCTAAATTCCATCGGAGCCCTTCTTTTGTGAGGCATAAATCCCTCTACATGTGTGATCCTGGAACTACACATTATTGGAAAGGATACAATCATTTCACTTCTATATTCCATCGATATTGTAAGCGTTTTATTTATCTAGGTGATATAAATATAATATTTTCCCAAAAAAATGTCATGACAATGCCTAATTTCGATTTAAGTTTAAAGAGTTTATTTTCTCATAAAAACACAGAGTTTAGGTACATAAAATGAGATTAATAGGTACCTACATTAATATGTAGTTACAATATAACACCTCTGGAGCGCCGGTATCTAAACAAACTATTATCGTATTTCTTCTGCTTTGTCTTAAATATATTCATACTCTCTGCCTTCTTTATATCATTTGGTAAATTGTTATATAACTGCACTCTATCAAATAATATAGTTTTTTGACCGAACTTTGTATGTACACCAGCCAGCCTCAATTTGTCTTTACTTCTTAATTCATGTTTAGTTGTTTTCTTATCAATTTTGATGTTAGAGTGAATTGAACTAGTAATTATTTCATTATTGTTAATGGTATTAAGTTTTAAAATACCAATAAAAATATGAATAAAACAGCGCATTAATAAAATGGCCCATTAAAAGATTTAAATTATTCCTCTAATTAATGACTAAACAAAAAAATTCAAACAACTGCACTAAATATATTGAACGTCAAAAATACTATTTTGTCTGTATTCACTCTATGTGAAATAATCCCAAGTCCCAACCATTTCATAATAAAGACCTCACTGAACTCCATCGTTTATAGCTCGATGCACTGAATAATTTAAGCTAATACATATTTTACATCCAAACACGTAAATACAATATGAAAAACTACTCTCTATGTCACTCGTATTTTCTGTATTACAAATGCGTATATTTACGACGACATTTTTCCTTTTGTGACTCTAAACTATTAACGCAGATTATATTTGAATTCAAAAGAAAAATATGAAAACTTTGTAAGGAAAGATCTGTCACCCACACATTTATTGTCAAGTATGGCTGAACGTACTAGCTCGAATCAAATTATATTATACGCCCGACGTGTTCTGTAAACATTTCCTCTTGGTCTAATGATTTTCAAACTTTCCTCTTTTGTAAGATTATGGACGCCAAAAATTTTATAAAAACTTCCCCTCTTCTGTGTCCGTCGTTCAACAAACAGAAAGTAAAAATTCATTTTTGCTGTAACCAAGTCATTTCTTTTTTTTATTCTACTTCATTGTGATTACATGAACCATGCAATAAATCTGATATGTCAATTCTTTTCATCCAAATTTGAAAGAGTATCAATCAGTCAATCTTAAAGAAATGATTACACAATACTTTTAATCACAGGTCCATGTTTGTTCTTAACTAATATTAAATGTGGTTTTCATTTAACAAACCGATATTCACTTGACATTTGTTGGCCAATTAAAATTACATCATAATAATCAATTTAAAACGTAATGCGAAATAGTTGATCTTTTGAAATGTGTTTAAATAATTTAAAAAACTTCCAACTCCACGATGAAGTAAAATTTTTATATAAAATGTATTATTATGACTACATTAACGATGGAAAAACTTAAATCAACTTATACAGGGTGACTGGTGAATTACTATCAATATTTAAGGAGAATACTCGGTACATGATTCTCATTCGAATTATGTAAAAAAAAAGGTACTTAATTTTTGACCAAATTTCCGTATAAATAAATAAAGTGTGCACACGTTCCAAGTGTTCCAAGTGTGGACACGTGCGGCGGCGTGCTGATACAACACCACGCCGCCACACGCGTGTGTGTGTGTATGTGTATACCTAATCTGTAGGGTGTTCACACGATGCGTAATTAATTACATAACTTTTGGTTAACTTTACTTAGAAGTTTATTAATATTTATGTTATATTAATTTTTATTTTGTCATATATGATCGTCAAATATCACGTCCTCAAGTATCGATAGTAATTCACCAGTCACCCTGTATATTATTATACTCATCGACCTGTCAGAGCCCACTGTTGAGCAAAGATCTCTTCTCACGTGGAGAGCTGTTATACAATATGAGATCATTTAAACATCAAGTGTTCAGGTGGCTCCTTTACAAACAAGGCCGTCATCTACATCTACCCCTTATGTTGCAGACGTCCAATGGCGACGGTGACTACCATAGATAATTACTACTATATTAGAAATTACTACTATAATTACATAGATAATTACTACTATATTAGAAATAGATGCGCCACTGTGGGTTTCAGTTTAGAAAACTACTATGTACCTAACGTGTATGCTAGATGTCGCTGCATTTATTAGCCAGGACGTGGTACAACTAGATGGCGCTTAATGTTATTCGAATTTAATAGGGAAAATGCAAATTCCAAACTTATTATTAACTTTAATCTTTTGTTGATTAAAGTTAATAATAAAATAAAAATAAATAATGTGCATAAATTCAAAAATCTAATTTCTGGTGTTTTGCCTCTATTTACATTATTCACTTAGCGCACTTAAAAAATAAGTAAAATTAAAAGCAGAACATATATTCAAACATTTATGTTTTTCTTTTTGTGAGTATTATAATATGTAATCGCTTGGACTTTAACATTATCCTCTTTATTTTGACAATTTGTAAACTTTCCCGCAAGCAGCCTGTTAACATTGGTGCACCAACTATGAATTATTAAATGTATGATATAATAATTTAACAAAACTCCTTTAAGGTTTTTATGAGTTTCGCAAGAAAGAAACGAATAATCACAATATAAATCAGCTTTTTAAATATTTTTTTCTTTTATATTTTTTGTTTGTGGTTCTTCACCTAATTGTGTTTGTATAACTGCACAAACATCATCTAAAAATGAACACAACACCTCCGACGGATACTTATAGGTTTTTTCAGTGTAATCTCTAAATAAAATATAATTATCATTAGCAGTAGGTTCTGTGCTTAACAACTGCATTTTATATGTGTTACAATTTTTACATAAATTTTTAATACATTTATGTACTAAATACCCAGCAACATAGCGTTTAGCTTCATGCTGATTATGTTGCTGGGTTTTAAATTGACATTTTCTTGCAACAAATTAAGTAAAGAATCCACATTTATTTTTTAATTTAATGTACCTCTTACTCTTAATTGCGAATTAATAAGGCAACTTAGAGGTTTTAAAATTTTGCTATTGTCATGTTCACAGTTTGCACCAATGGAATGTGGCGAAGTTAAATTATTTACAAGTAAAGTTTTGTATGCTCCAACAAATTGAGAGCATTACTTCGAATATTGCAAAAAAAAATCTCTAAGGGATCCTGATTTAAGTTTCTTGTTAAAAGATTGCTTACGCCATTATATGTATTTATTTAAATCAAAAAATAACTCCCTTGTGACATCAATGTCATGTATCCAATTTTTAATGTATGGTACTACAACAATTTTTTTTATATCATTTTTATTTACTTCAAATATCATTGAGTTTAATATAGGTAATGTTTCATCCCACAGTTTGAAATGTGGAGAATTCGTTTTCAATGCAATCCTATATAATTTAGCATCTTCCTGATAACTATGACCATTGAACGAGTCAAAGAGTTTATCTACAACAGGGTTTCCCAACCTTTTTTTAGTTCCGGACCACTTTTATATTATTCTTGTTAGCAGGGACCACTAGAGACGAAACTACTCAGCACTCCATGGATTCACCGTGCGGGTGCCGGGTCCATCGCGTTGCAGGGAGAGGAGCTTCAACAGTGCCTGGGACTTGCGACCCAAGTGTAGGTTTAAGGGACCCCTTAACTAACGCGCGTTATACGCTCACCTCCACTGTCCAAGCTCCTCTCCCTACCTAACCAAATTTGAAAAGAACCTACTGGGGCTGCCTTCGATGTACGTTCCAAGAATGCATTAATGTGAGTTCTGGACAAGCCCAAGTCCTTTAGTAGGTTGTAGAGAGATTTCGCTGTTATACCTCTCGCTCCCACCTCTACCGCGTACAAATCTACTACGAACCTATTTCGAGTGAGTTCGTAATATTTGTTGACCTTGATGGTATGGTCTTTGGGGATGTTGGTTTCCCAAGGGACCGTAAGCTCTATCATCACTACGCGCTTTAAAATTCGCGAAAACAAAAATATATCCGGTCTGGAGGCCGACGCACAAATATCCTCGGGGATTTTATATTGTTTTTCATACGTGTCCATCATTATAGTCCAATCCGACGCCGCCTTAAGGATGGAGTAAGGCTTGACGTTTGATTTTGTAGCCCTAGTGCCTTCTCTCACAAAACCTACTGATCGTTCGTTTGTGGTTATTTCCTTTTGCGCTCTGGCTACCGAAAGACTAACCGCTTCACGAATGACTTCTAGAACCCTATCGTGACGACGCGAGTATTGACCGCTGTCCAGGAGTACCTTACATCCCACCAGCAGATGCTTAGCAGTTCCAACTGCCTTTCCACAGATATAGCAAGTTTTTTCGGTACTTTTACCCCATCTTACTAAATTACTCTGATCTGGGAGAGTCATCTGGAACGCATTGAGATAGAATTTTAGCAATGCTGGCGACCAATCATAAATTAAAGTGCGCCATTTTAATGCTAATGGGATGCAAAAATCTCCTATGTCTAACCACTCGTTCTGCATTTCTAAATTCATTGCATGGATATTATCATTCTCGTCTCGTCTCGTCTCGTCTCGTAATATGGATAATATTTATCATTCTCGTCTTGTCGAGTAAAAGACTTCAATATATCCGCATCTTAGACTTTCTTATTTGATCCTAATCCCACTCTGTTACTTTGTGCTCCTATCATAAATTGCTTATGGAATTGAAGTCGTGACTCTAGCTCGGGGGCATCTTCATCTTTTGGGAGCGAGTCACTACGTCATCATGGGATTTCCCCAGGATATATCTCTTGGAAACTCTTAGGTGTTTATAGAGCTCCGATGGCCTTTTTAGACTCATCCCAAAACTATTGCTTCCCCTAAATAACGCCGATGAATCAGCCGTCAGCGCGAGCCCGAGCCACAACTTTAACATCTTTATGACGCCTGCATCTAACTTTGACAAAAGGGTTTTATTAAAATCATAGACGAGGAAAGGCCAATTCAAACGTGAAGTTAAGTAATTATCGTAGATCCACGCTTTTTTGACGTTACTGATCAGTTGGCTATCTACCTTGTTAAGATCGTTCAAAAAGCTATCTACTATTCCTTCTAAAGATGGAGTACGGCCTATATTATCAATCTTACGACCGAGAAATTTAAATGGTGCATTTTCCGTAACCGTAGAAATGCATTGACCGCCTAACGATAGCCCCGGATCGTATGAGGTGTATTTTGTATTCCGCCTACCAAGACACAGACAGTGACATTTACTTGGTATAATAAAAATAAACCGCAATAATCAAACTAAAACTTTAATTAACAAATCAATAGGATATTACAAAACAAGAAATAATAATATTTTTAGGATATACTTCTGCAATTTTGTATTAACGTGATTTCTGAGCTTGCATTTTCTTCACGAGTTCGGCTATCCTAGGACTAATATTGTTACTCAAAGCTACACGCAAATCATCACTTACTTTCAAACGATTCCTGGATTTGTTTTTAATTACCAATAAAGCAGAAAATCCTTGTACACATAAATAAGTTGTTGAAAAAATCATAAAATAGCGAAAGGCCATTTCTCGAAGTTTAACTTAAGAAATTTTTTTTACACCAAAACGAGTCAAGACTCACCGCCTGCTAAATTTAAAATCATTTGCGGACCATATTTTGGCTTCTGCGGACCATTGGTGGTCCACGGACCACTGGTTGGGAACCATTGATCTACAAGAAGCAGCAGGTCAGCTGTGGCGACACACTCTTTTTTCAAAATATTATGATCTGGAAATAAAAAATATATTAAAATTATTTTTAGACATACGCCTTATCATTCGATAGATAGATTGATAAACTTCTTTATTGCATACAAGTAAAGTTGAGAATTAATAAAAGCAAAAGACAAGAGCTAACATAAGTATGCAAAGGAGGTCTTATCACTTATAGTGATCTCTAACAGACAACCTCAGGAGTAAAAAGCTGTTATATTAATAATATGTTAAGTGCATAGAAAGTTTATGTCAACATAATAATAAGTAAAATTTACTACTATGTACTATGAAAGAATATATTATATACTAACTTCCTAAGAACCGCGTAGGTGCTGATACTCGCTGGCTGAACACTTGGGCCGCATATTTCACTTTCATTTTCGGTAATTTATCTTTATATATATGTGTTTCTGTTAATTTATTTAATAAGCGTATATCACTTTCTCCAACGTCAACCTGTAACAGCATATGCAAATGACTCCATTTTGCTTTTTTAATTTCTTGATTTTGTTGAAATCTTAAATTTTTTGTCAATAAATTGTTCCTTAAGCCTTTAAGGAGATGCGGTGGGTCAAAAATTGATATGATTTTTTTTCCATTTATTTCAAATCCCAAACCTTTCCATTTAGTTCCTTCATGAAAGTAAGTTTGTAGTTATCCAGTGAAATTTAATAATCTCTACATATTTGAACACTTTGTTTTTGTTTTACCAATGTAAAGAAGTGACACAAGTAGTTATTTTGTGATACTGATTACCTTTATTTAGATAAAAAAGGTAATAAAGACTGCACATAATAAATCTATCAAACCACATGTAAGTATATAAAAATGTTAAGATGACTTGTATACCTATTTCGTTATATTCAATTAGGTAAATCAATTTTTTTGTTTTTGATTATGAGCACCAATTCCTAAAGTAAAATAATAATAATGTAAAATATTATCTATATTTATAAAATACAATTGATTATTTATAGTTTTTTTATATTAGTAGTATGTATTGTGTGCCTATAACTACTTGGGAAGTTGCTTACTTTAGATACTTAGTGAGTTGTTTACTTGAAGAACGGTAAAACTGTTCAAAATGACGATCACATATTCTTATATTATTATAATATTATAAATGTAAAAATCTTCCTTTTGTATCAGGTCTTCATTGAAAATATTCTTCCATTTAATAGATTTCTCCAAATTTGGGTATTCAGGTTTAGGAAATTGATGAAAAGGACCTGAAGTGTTTTTATTACAAGTCAATAAACTATTACGGTTGTAATTAATGTAACAAGAGTAGTAATTGTTGATTGTATATATACCTATATATGACAAATAATATTTTTATTATATAGATTTTACTAAATAAGTATCGTACCTTTAGTCGCACACCGAAAATAACACTTAATAGCCGATTGTCGTGGCATTTTCCCAACTTATCGATAATCCAAATTAATTTAGTTTGCTGAATCAAAATCCAAATGAGAAGAGCCGGGGTCGATCGTAGTCGCAGAAAACAAGGTCCAATTGAGAAAAGCCGGGGTCGATCGTCAAAAGCGTGGAAATAGGAGTCAATGATATGTTAAGCTGGGTCATATGTTTGAAAAATAGTCCGGTCTATTTACACATTCAAGTTTACATAAATTCCCATAAAGCTGAATATTGGCATAGTTGTTCAAAACATCATTATAAAGAAAATCTCAAAAGTCCTCATCGTTCCGAGGTGTGCTAAAAATTTGGCACGGGGTCAAAGGTCAAAAAAATGAGTTTTTTGCGATTTTTAGCGAAACGGTGAGTTTTTTCGCAAAATTACCCCAGTACAAAATTGTAGATCACAAAATTCTCTACAAAAAATATATCAATATTTTTTTTCCTAAAAGCCACCATTTTGGAGATATAACGTTCCGAAAAGTTGGATCAGTCGTAATCCCTCTATTTTGCACACGTTTCCACGCCACCTATGAGGTAGTGTACAAAGCGCGTTTTTTTTAACGTGGTTTCCCCAGTAGGCCTATTCCACGGGTCTGCTGAGATTTTATATGTTTTAAAACTATTGCAAAATAATATTATATATTATAGTGGGCAAAAACAACGGCGGTGTAATTAAATAAAATACTTAAAATAAAAAGTTAGTCGTCTGATTCATAACTGTCCAAGATTTCTGTTTCTTCTTCTTCTTGATCTTCTTCTCCTTCTTCTTCCTGTTCATCCTCTTGTTCTTCTTCTTCTTCTTGTTCTATTTCACACGTAAACTGCCCCAATAGCGATTCCTGATCGGTATCAAACGAATCTTCAAGAGTTGGTGACTCAACATTCGAGCATGATCGGCCTTGACAGTGTGTGCATGCCAGGGAACAAAACAGTCCAACTTTTCTGCAACCACATTTTGCACTACACCCTTTCTTGCAGTTGCAAAATATTGTGTTGAGAAGTTTCTCAGGTGCTGGTGGAAGTAAAGTTTGAACTGGCTCTAGTGTATTGTCGATCAACTTCCAACCCCAGTCTTTAGGGTCCAGCTGATTAGCAAGCCACACTTGAACTTGGTAATATACCCGAAACAGATGTTGATGAGCAGCTACTGAGGTTGGAGGAAGAGAAGCTAAATTGACTTGTTTTTTATTACGCGTATTTTTCACGAAAGATGTGTATCGCAACTTATCTAAGCAAGTGGTTTTTTTGGGGGCTCCGTACATAGCAAGAAGAAATTGAACTCCGTTGGTGATAACACGTTGTTGAGTTGAATTACTATTTTTAAAAACTTCAGCACATTGTAGTAAATATTTTTTTTCAAACATTTTGAAAACTGTTGTTTTTCCTCTCCTGTAAAAAGCAGATGTCGTATCGCAGCCAGTTATTGCGTGTAGAAACAATACATGATTTTGACATTTAGGAAAATTGGATAAACTGTTTGATGAATATATTTCCGATTGATTTTGGGCTTTTCCGGGTTTAAAAAAATAAATAATTTTTTCAGTTGGAGTTCGAGCAGTAAGCAAGACGAGTAAATCAACATCCTCACCAACAACAACAGTTGTATTTGTCACACTGAATTTCTTTATCGCTGTTTCAATAATCAATACATCAGCATCATCATTAGCTTGTTCAACGGATATATTCTCAGCAGTAAATTTTGCTTTCAACATCGAAATAAACCTAGATTTATTGTGATTATTTGCAAAGAATTTCTGTTGAGTTTTTAATCGTTCTTCTTGTTTATTAATTTTTTTATTTTCGGACCAAGATTGATTTAAAATTTCATGGTGACTGTTTATCAAACATACAAATGTTAACGCTCCCGGTTTTTCAGTGATAATAATTTTATCGCCATATTTCAGTTTAAGTCGCAGCTTAATAGTCCTGTTATCTAAAGTTAAAATTTTGCTAACATCTTTTAACTCAGCCAAAGTAAACTGACAGTCATTGCTACTCTCAATGTATGTAAATATTTCCTGCATTGCCAGATCTGTTGCTTCATCTTTAGGACGACCAACTGTACCGCCAGTAGTCGGTTTCAAAAAAGAAGTATAACATTCTTGGTGATACTTTGCTTCAGCAGCAACTAAATCATAGTCAAATTCGATTCGAGCAACAACAGCTTTCGATATAGCATCGGAACGAGTTCGTGCTACTTCCAAAATTGAATGTTTGAATTGGAGTGTACTTACTTGACAAATTTTACTGCGACGATCTAAGGATTTTTTTCTCTGCAACTCTTCATTCAATTTATTGCCACAAAATAAACATAGTTTTTTAAAACAAAAAGCTGAATCACTTGAACGGGATCTAGTACGAGGAGGACTACTTACTGTAGATCCTGTAGATGTGTTAGCTTCTTGTTCTTCGCGTTTTCTTTTGATGGCAGCAGCAATAGAACACTTCCGCGTATAAATTTTACGACAGTTGCTATGTATTGTCACAGATTTTTGTTTTTTAAGAAATTCCGAGTATCCATCATCTCTTTCAGCACTTGCATTAATCAGTGTCTTCATACCACGATCAACAGTTACAGTTTCACTTTCAGTTAAAAGATGAGTACAAATAAAACAATATTCTGACATTTTTCTTATAAAAATCTAAAACGCACAAAATAGGTTAAAAGATAGGTTAAGATAAGCACATGTTTTCCCTACGCAGTGGCGCTCAAGACTAACGGTATGTATTTCATATATTGGGCATGCCAACATAAAGCAGGTATACGACCCTAGCCACGCGGACAATAGAATAAAAGACAGATGTTATCCCAAGGTTATACTGACGTACAAATTTAGGAACGGGGTTTCATTATACCTGAGATTCTCGTAGTTTAACTTATATTTTACATAAGCAAGTTACAATAAATAATAGCGAACTTATTTTAGTTCTATTACACCTTTAGTGACTTTCATATGTGGCGTACGTGTGCAAAATAGAGGGATTACGACTGATCCAACTTTTCAGAACGTTATATCTCAAAAATGGCTTTTAGGAAAAAAATTATTAATATATTTTTTGTAGAGAATTTCGTGATCTACAATTTTGGACTGGGGTAATTTTGCGAAAAAACTCACCGTTTCGCTAAAAATCGCAAAAAACTCATTTTTTTGACCTTTGACCCCGTGCCAAATTTTTAGCACACCTCGGAACGATGAGGACTTTTGAGATTTTCTTTATAATGATGTTTTGAACAACTATGCCAATATTCAGCTTTATGGGAATTTATGTAACCTTCCTCCTGATTTTAGGCTTAAATAGACCGGACTACTAAAAGACACAATATAAACGTGATCGATGTTGAAAGACTGGAATGTGATCCTTATTTTATTATTTTCAACTTACAATTAATAATTTATACTGGGCGATTTAAAACTAGCTATAACTTTGCTTTTAAATTTTGGCAGACTGTCTGAGAAAATGTCGATATCAATTTCTTGATTTTTTATAAGTAGGTTATAAAGCTTCAATACCAACAGGGGCCACCGAACTATCGGGAGTTATCTCTTCAGTTCCCACTCATCTATCCAATCACAAAATAATAGGTCGGGGAAAAAGAAATCCATTATTTTTACGTGAACTTCAAGACTTTATTTAACATGTTTTGCATTGTCCGATTTAGGTCAAATATGCACCATTTTGTTCTATAATTTGTTGCCATTTTAATGGTAGCTTCATTATGCCTCTCTCATAAAAGTCTTGGTCCTTATAAGCGAAAAACTCCAGCAATTGATTTTCACACTCTTCCCTTGATGCCAATTTCTTATCACTAAAAAAGTTTTGCAATGAAAGAAAAAGATGGTAATCGCTTGGTGCGAGGTCCGGACTGTATGGTGGATGCATCAAAACTTCCCAACCAAGCTCCTGGAGTTTCTGACGAGTCACTATAGAAGTGTGTGGCCTAGCGTTGTCCTGATGGAACACGACACCTCTTCTGTTGGCCAATTCTGGCCGTTTCTGGTCAATTGCTCGCTTCAGACGGTCCAGTTGTTGACAATAGATGTCTGAATTTAATTTAATTTCTTTTTTTTTTTGTCAAAAATACCCGAACGGAATCGACGAAACCAAAATTGCCCGTAATTAGCTGTTACAGTATCGGGACCATAAACACTATTCACATTTTCAGCCGCCTGACTTGCATTTTCGCCCTTATCAAAGAAAAACTGTAAAATGTACCGAATTTTCTCTTTGTTGACTTCCATCTTTAACGCCGTGTAACTCAGAACTGAATGGACAAAACAAAAAACTGCAAACGAATTCTTTTAGTGCGAACTGTTACCTTTACAACGAGCATAAATTTGAAATTGTTTGATCGATAATTTACGAGATATCGATCACTACAGCCATCTAACGATAAAATAATGGATTTCTTTTTCCCCAACCTATTATATAAAACAATATCAACAACAAAAAAAATCACTTCTGTCCGACGCATAATGCGTAAAGTAAAAGGAGAAAATAACACTTTCACATTGCAACCTACTCAGAGCGTAGTAATAACTTTTGCGTCTGCTACGTCACTGCCGGACTATGTTCAAATTAAGATGTGGCGCCTGCCTGTCTCCACATATGTCCCACCTATAAAACAGTGTTTTAAATGTTTACGCTATGATCATCTTGCTAAATTTTGTAAAAATTCACCGCGATGCTCCATATGCACAGAGGGGCATTCTTTCAAAGAATGCAAGGTTAACATTGAAAAAGCTAAGTGCATTAATTGTAATGGCAATCACATTGCCATCTTTAGCCAGTGCCCTATAAGGCAAAAGAAAATCGCAAACAGTAAACCCAAGTCATATGCTGACACGTTAAAAGATTCATTAAATTTTCCCTCTCTGAATAAAAAATTAAATACCCAAGAAGTAATCCAAGCAATATTATCAAATTCTGTAGCAATGAGCCTATTAACAGAACCTATAGTAAAAGTTATTACTCTAAATAAAACTCAAAATATAAGTATTAGTTCACAATTTATTAGCTCAGCTATTAAAGAAACCATCCAGGATAAAAATAGCAAATCGTCACATTCAACCACCAAATCTTAAATATTGTACAGTGGAACGCTCAAAGTCTGTTAAGTAACAGACTTGAGTTTCAAAATTTTTTATACCAAAATAATATACATGTGGCTCTTATTTCAGAAACTTGGCTCAAGCCTAACATTCAATTTAATTTATGTGGTTATACCATTATTAGGAATGACTGTGGTAATGATCATAATGGTGTAGCAATATTAATTAAAAATGGTATACATTTCTCTAAACTAGATACTTTTTATGATGATTCGTTACAAAATATAGTAATTATTATTAAACTGAAACATAAATGCATTTCTTTGGTTAGATTTTACAGTCCTGGTAATAGTTTTCCTGCTTTTGAAAAGGCGAAGTTCGATCGTTTATTGTACAGTATTCCAAAACCGTTGATAATTGCACGCGTTTTTAACGCCCATCATACTTTTTGGGGTTGCAGTCGCCTAGATACTCGGGGCAAAGCTGTTATGGATTCCATGGATGACCATGACTTAATACTTTTAAATAATGGTCAACCAACAACTAAAGGCTCTCATATTTGGAAACCAAACACTCAAGATTTAACTATGGTGTTTTCTTCTATACTTCTTTCTTGTGACTGGCAAATTCATCAGGACCCTTTAGGAAGTTATCATCTGCCAACTATCACAAAATTTACTCTCGGGAGATCAAAATGAGCCTTCTATTTCCTTGAACAACATTCCTTTTCACAGCAATCTGAAATTAGTAAATTGGGATAGGTATGAACAAATTGTTAATAAAATGTTAATGAACTTTAAAGTTGACAATAGTGATCTCCTTGACTCATACTAAAAGTTTTGTGCAATTAGTCTATTGGCAATAAAATTCTCCGGGCCCAGCTTAAACCATAACACAACTGATAGTAATAAAACCGTCCTAGAAAAAGGTGTCTTGAGTGCCTTGGTGGAATGATAAATGTTCAAAAGTAGTAGAAGATTGCAAGAACGCATTAAAATTAATTTCAAAACTAGTCTTAAAAGTAAAAATTACATTAATTTCAAAGCACAAGCCTTTAAAAAACGCACTTTACTGTTTCACAACAGATAAGTATAGATAATGTTCTTGGAGTAAATAGTGATAATTCATACATGATCGGTTGTTTTACTATGCAAGAGTTAAAATCTCCTTTAGCCTCAAGAAAAGACTCTTCATGTGGTCTGGATTGGCTTTCCTACAGAATGTTTAAACTTTTAAATGTTCAAACTCTATCTATTTTTTTAAGTCTATTAAATAGTTTATGGTCGCCTTCTATTATCCCAGAGGATTGGAAAACTGACTGTTTGGTACCAATATTAAAACCTGGCAAAGGCTTTAATTTGGCTGATTCTTATCGTCCTATTACACTGAGTTCATGTGTTGGAAAAAATTTCGAACAATTAATAAAACAGAGATTAATTTTTCACATAGAAAGTAATAATCTTTTACCTTAAAATCAGTTTGGCTTTTGTTGTGGCCGTTCTGCTTGTAAGAGTCTGCGTAATTTCTGTCTGGATATCCACGATGCACGTTCGGAGAATAAAGTACTAGTTGGTGTTTTTCTTGACATTATAGGGGCTTTCAATAATGTAGATCTGAACAAATTATCCTCAATATTATTATCACTGTGGGTACCTGTAAAAGTTGTAAATTGGATTTTTAATTTTTTGAACTACAGAAAGGTGTTTGTTAATGTTAACAATCAGTTATTTGGTCCAAGATATTCTTGTAGGGGTGTATCACAGGGTGGTGTATTGAGCCCATTGCTTTTTATCCTATTCATACATCAGCTAAATTTAACTCTGGGGTGTGAAGTTTCTAATCTGCAGTTTGCAGATGATTTAGTTGTTTATTGCTCTGATACTAATTTTATTACGTGTACAATGTTGCTCTCTAAAGACTAAAGAACTATTTTGATAGCCTTGGGCTGGAGGTCAGCAATGAAAAAAGTAAAGTTGTTGTCTTTTCAAAAAATGGAATTAGAAATGGGAATGTAAATATTTTGTTCAATAATAATGTAATGTGTGTAGAGAGCTCTGTAAAGTTTTTAGGTGTTATTTTTACAAACAATTTTAGATGGAATAAGTATGCTGAAACTCTAGAATCTCAAGCTTTAAATGCTTGTAATGTTTTAAAATCTTTAACAGGCATATATTGCGGTGCTGATCCAAGGATTCTATTAGCATTGTATAAATCATTAGTAAGGAGTCATTTAAAATATGCTTTTTTTTTGTTTTGCAGGGGTAAGAACTATAGTGGATAAATTAGAAAAGATACAAAACAAATGTTAGCGTATTATAATGGGTGCCATTCGAACTACACCCATAGTGTCAATGCAGGTGGAATGTAATATACGTCCATTAGCATTTAGGTTTAAATACTTACAATCAAAATTTTTTGCAAGGTTGCTCTTCATTAGTGATCATCCACTTCTTGTTAAACTGTGGGACACTTAACACGGCTGCCAATATTAATTCATATTTGTTTCAGGGTTTTTCTGAAACAGAACAATTTTTAATGAACATAATATATTTTCTAGCATGGCCTTGTTGCTCTGGGTTATATGAATCAAAATTTATTCAGATTAAAATTGTAGTCAAAAGTCTTCTAAAGTGTAAGGAAGACATTTATAGGGAACTTGATAGGTGGCAGGGATATCATCAGATATATACAGATGGGTCTAGGAACAATTAAGCAGTCTCTATAGCTGTCTAAAATAGTCAGGTCAAAAGTGGATTCGGTCATAGGCTGAATCCACTCACAAGCATATACTCCGCTGAATCGATAGCTGTGTATACAGATTCAAATACAGACTCATCAAAAGTGGATTATAATAACAGATAGTATAAGTTTATTAACAGCACTACAAAATAAACAATTAAATTCAAAAACTAACTATATTATATATAAAATAAGAGAGTTGTATAACCTGCTGTCTCAAAACAAGCAAAAAGTCCTATTCTGGATACCAGCCTACATTGGTGTGCATGGTAATGAGCAAGCAGACTATTTAGCTAAATTTATTACAATGTGGGCCGGCCCACAATCAATTAAGTCATAGCTTTTTAAATTTCCAAATTCTTTATTCAGACGCTCTATCCCTTTTCAAACTCATGTTGTAGAAAGAATTACAACTTATGGCATCAGGTGGTAAAGGTAAAAGGAAAATGGTTCACTACAATAAAGAAAAAGGTCTCTTCCCCCTGGTTTACCCTGGGTAGTGACTATAGTCATAGAAAGTATTATACCACAATCTGTCGTTTGCGTCTGGGACATTGTAGTTTTGGTGCTCACCGTTTTAGGATTTGTGTTTTTGACTCTTCAACTTGTAGATATTGCAATAGTGCTGATGAAACCCTCGAACATATATTTTTTGATTGTCCACAGTTTATTCAAAGGATTGTCCTTATAGACCAACTTTTAAGTATTTTTAAACCTGCTGAAGATATCCCGCGCTCCCTCAGCAAATACTAAGCATTCAAGAATGCTTCTTGCCAGTTTATGACTTTATTGTTTCTACTATAAATTAAATCTAAATGTTATTTGTACATGTGTATATAAGACTAATTTGTTCGTTTTGTTTAAGATATTTGTTTTGCAGCTCTTTTCAAAATTTGGCTGTTATATAAATTTTGACAAATTAATTGTACTAAGAATGACATTACAATGACTTGACATTGAAAAAAGACGGAATGTAAAAAACAAGAATCTGACAAAAAAAAATTAAATATAAGCATGGTTTCGGCAACATAATTAAAAAAATTATTGAAGATGAAAATTAAAGAAGAAATGGCTTCGGCCTTATAATAAAAAAAATATTTAAGAAGAAAATTAAAAGAAGACATGGCTTAGACCTGATATAAAAACTTGAGTTAAGAATAAAAAAGGAGAATAAGATATGTCTCCGGCCTGACATTTAAAATTAATTTAAGATACAAAAGACATGGCTGTATGGGCTTTGTCCTTTTTGCCTGTTCTGAACGGAACAAACATAACCAAAAAAAAATGTCTCTGTCTTAAAAGTTGAAAGTTCAGTTATTCTTTCAAATTGCTTGCAAATAGTAAATTTGTTTATTTTGAGTGGTATTGTACGACTACATATTCAGTTTTACTATTTGTGGCCGGAGTTATAGTAACAAAATACCTACATAATTCATTTACCATTTCTTAGTGTAATTTTCACATTGTTTTCTACAGGATATTTTGTACTGTGTGTTTTTTTCTGAAGTGTTTGTTCAACAAGGTAAGTAAGTCAAATTATTACAGTGTTGGAAAGTTTTGATAGACCATTTTGATACTATTACAAAAGAATAGGAATGGAATAAGAAAACTATTTTTTATTTTCAGTTGAATTTTTGTTTCAAAAAATGCCGGCAATTAGACGTACAAAATTAAGTCGCAGAACCCATAAATCATAATGCCTCAAGTCAAAGATATAGAAGAGCTAGTCTAACTGATGAGCAACGAAAAAACCGAACCAATGATATAGTAGTGTTGCTTTTAACCCCTATAGAGCTGCATTTAATTATAACAAAGAAATGGACTACAGTACAATAAATTTTGTGCCAACTTTTAAGGTAAGTGTATTGTAAAACATTTACCACTATTGTTGACAGTTTTCAATTGTATTAAAATTTTATTTTAAATGGCTTAAAGTACATTTGTAGCTCTGTGAATTACTTTAAGTAGCCAGAAGGAATTGTGTTAAAAAAGTTGATTGGGGAAATGGTATAGCTCACATAGTATTTTGAGTGTCACTTGGTGGTTTGAACGATTCACTTTACAATATGTATATGTAATACAGAAATGTTTACCTTTACAGATTCAAGGACAAATATATTTTTGAACAGGTTCCTTGTTACCCATGACAGTCAGTGACAAAATTCTTCAAATTTATTTCATGGGAAATTCAGGAAGATAAGTCGATCAGTGTTGTACACACAACTATTCAGTGAAAAGACCAGTAGTGGAACAGCTCCAATTATTTTTCCATAAACTTAACCCATTGGTTGCATTATTCAAGACCGCAATAGATCACATGCCATCTGATAATCACAAAATTGTTATCAAAGCCAACAAGATGTCTGCAGGGCAAGACATAAGACAATTTAATGCCCCATCAATCAATGAAGTTTCATTTGTCATTGTGGGTAAAAATGTAGATAACCGCAATATTGTTTTACACTGATGTAACATCAACTGCAGCATGTTTCCAAAACATATCGAACATATGGTGCTTTACAATATCCTATCTTATTTTGGCAAGGTGAAGATGGGTATCATTTTTTAATGAAGATGATAAATCCAGTTACAGGTAAATAAACATTTTAAGTTTTTAAGGTTTATCATAGTTTTAAGTACTTAATTTTTATAATTTAATCACAAAAAAATGTTAGGTTCTGAAACAAAAAAAAAAGTTAGTTCAATATTTTATTATTCATACAGGCTTATGGTTGGAGAAGTTGAGGTCAATCAACGTGCGTGAAATACGACGTGCCAGGTTATCAAAAGTTAACGGCGTCGCATCCATTATTTATCGAAGACAAATTCATCATTTCTGGTTGTCGTCGAGTCCGGCAGCGAAGCAATATCAGTAAGACTTCGCCACGACTACGGCAGCATTTTACGAAAAGATAAGTGTCCTTCCTACAAACCACGTTATTAACAATTCTTTACTTCATTGCCCCCACAGGGCATTATACATATTTTAAAATTATTTGCAATAAATTATTCCAAAACAGTGAGTGTTAATTCCTAATAATTAACAGAAATAAATGCCTAGTTTTGTTCCGACACATCATAAGTACAAAGGTCAAACGAATTCAAGTTCAAGTTTATAGACTTATTCAACTTCTTATTACGAATAATAAACAAAACTACTTTCTCATTATTTTAAAACAATTTCTTTTGACTTCAAAATTTTCACTACATTTAAATATTTTATATTTACGTAAATTCAAATAAAACGCTAAAAGTTTATCTAAGCTACAACGATTACGATACTACGAAATATATCCCTTTTAAAACTGTAATGAATAAATAATAATACATTTTAATCATATTGCCACGTGTTCATGTGTTTTCAATACGTAGTCATGCTCTCAGTTATTTAAATAGCTACACGCTTAGATCACCATACTATTTTACTTTTAGTCATCCTTTCTGCCGAAATTTCCAGGTGCCTGGCAGGACGCTGGTTTTGTGTATCGAGCTATTAACGACGCAGAACCGGTTTCTTTGCTGGGAGTAACGCCGAAGGGAGGACAGTGACGCATTTAATTTACTCCAGTGGAGCTAAGTGGGATAAATTAATAACTTTTCGAATTTTCAATATCATTTATTAACTTAATTTTAATATTCGAAGTCATGGCTACTGATTCAGATAAACCTATTATTAAATATAAGGAGTTAAGCTTAAAACGTAGTTCCATAAAAGGCCAGATTACAAAATTTAAAAATTATTTAACAACATTAGAGTCAATTCAACAATCTAGTACTAGCTTAGCAGAATTATCTTTAAAATTAAATAAATTTGAAACTTTATCTACTAAATTTGAAGATTTACAAACTGAAATGGAAGTATTAAATTATCAAAACTTAGACTCTGAGATCAATGAGAGAGATGGCATCGAAAGCGAAATTAATTCTTTCATAGCAACAGCTAAAATTCTCATTGAAAATGCGAAAATACAATCTGAAGCGCGACGTAAATCCTTAGCTCATGCAACCTCGTGCCATCGCCATCACGATCCTGATAGGCTTGGTTTTAAGTTGCCACAAATTCAAATCGTTAAATTTGACGGCGCATATTTCCGATGGCTGGAATTCCGAGATACTTTTCAAAACTGTAGTGAACGAAAACGAACATTTATCCGATATCCACAAATATCATTATTTAATTTCGTATCTCGAGGGAGATGCGGCACGAGTAATTGCAAATCTCGAAGTGTCATCTTCTAACTACAAAGAAGCCTGGTCTTTGCTTTGCGAGCGATACGATAATAATCGATTGTTAATTAACTATCATTTAACTGAATTATTTTACATACAACCTATAGCGACCGAATCAGAACGGTCATTAAGATACATATTTAGTGGACCACGTTACAAAGAACCTTCGAGCATTAGCTAGTCTAGGACAACCCACTGATAAATGGGATGTTCTTGTAATATTTATGTTGACATCTACGTTGCACAGCAACACTAATGAAGTGGGAAGAATTACGAAATTCATTAAATGAGGTTCCAACACTTGAACAATTCAATAAGTTCTTAACTGACCGGGCAGATGTTCTAGAATATAATAAACCTCAATGGACCATGCATATATGTAATCATAGTACACAATCAAAAAACAATTACAAACAAAATAATCATCATAAAAATCAATATTATAATTTTAAATCGAATTATCGCCAAGAAAAACCTTCTTATCTAAGAGCATTTACTAGTAACAATGAAAATTATAAATTAACTTGCATAATTTGTAAAGTCTCATCGAATTTATGAATGTCTTACACTTAAAAATAAAATTGTTAATCAAAGATTGGCTAATGTGAAAAAATATAATTTGTGTTCCAATTGTTTACGACAAGGACACAAAGTGCCTGAATGTCAACTAGGTCCGTGTAGATAGTGTAAACAAAAACACAATACGCTGCTACATGTTTTTAATGTTACACTTTCCAATAATTCAAGTGAACTACTGTCAACATTTTCAAATCAATATCCTATCCAAGTACTGTGATCAACTATCATACTCCAGGTATCGAATCCTTTAACAAACGACACTGAAAACGAGAGCACTTCTTGATTGTGGAAGTCAATCTTCTTTCATATCAAAAAAAACTGAAACAAAAATTACAATTAGATACAAAACACATTCACAAAATAAATGTAATTGGCATTGGCAATAATTTATGCAACAAAATTAATGAAATTTGTAATATGTATTTCATTAAAATCTATAAATATTTCTTTACAATCTTACCTTATCTTGTTTGGTTATTGATGAGCTGACGGGAGAGTTACCTAAGGCTTTTATAGATATATCTAATATTAAAATACCTCCTCATATACAGCTTGCTGATCCTGATTTTAATAAACGTGAAAGAGTAGATCTAATACTTGGAGCTGACGTATTTTGGAACGTCATTGGCACAGAGCAGTACTCGTTGGGAATAGACAACCCAAAGCTAATTAATTCTAAATTTGGCTGGCTCATAGCTGGTCCTATACAGGCTAGTTGTTAGAAATATATTCAATGTAATAATTCTACGCTAGATTCATCATGCAAACAGCAACCAAATATAGATCATATTATAACTAAGTTTTGGGAGACAGAGAGCTTCCAAACAAATGAACCTTTAGTCACAATGAACAATTATGTGAAGAACATTTTTTAGTTAATACAACACGTTTATGTACAGGTAGATTTTGCGTGAAGTTACCATTACTTACCTATTACTTACTTACCTTATCTATTTAGGAGATATTATCCGACAACGGGCCAAATTTTGTTGCAGCTGCTAAAATCAAATAATAATTTATTAATCGACTTTGCTGCATTAGAGGGATAAAATTTAAGTTTATTCCTGCATATTCACCTCACTTCGGCGGCTTATGGGAATCCGGCATTACATCCGCTAAACACCATGTAAAACGTGTAATGGGCAATAGCCATCTTACTTTTGAGGAGTTGCAAACACTTTTCGCACAAGTGGAGGCAATACTTAACAGCCGTCAACTGTGTCCCTTGTCTTCCAGTCCTAACGATTTTCTTTCCCTTTTTCCAGGACACTTCATCATCGGGAGACCTCTGACATCCATATCATCACCACGACTTGAAGCTTTCGACCCCAACAAATTGAAACGTTACCAGTGTTTGGAACAACTTCGACAGCATTTCTGGCAACGTTGGCAGAAGGAATACATAACTGAATTACAACAGCGACAAAAATGGATGAAGCAAAATGCAAACCTACAAATTGGCGATTTGGTTCTTGTAAAAGAAGACTATCTACCACTGCTATGCTGGCGTCTTGGAAGAGTTACAAAGTTATTCCCGGACCAGACGAAATATCTCGAGTAGCGGATATCAACACTTCAACTGGCTGCGTACGGCGTTCCCTGGTTCGACTTTGCCCGCTCCCAAAACCTGATGACACTTCTGGTTGTAAGAAGAGTCTTTCAACGGGGCGGAATATGTCGCGGCCCCTGCTACAATTCATAGAGCAATGATGTCAACAACCGTCAACCATCTTATTTACACAGGCACAACTATTAACATTTCTTTCTAATAATACCCCAACATATTATTACACTATAAATCGTTTCTTTGTCTAAAACGTATTCTATAACTCGCCTTTGTACTGTGCAATGGAACTTAATCTGTGAAATTAAACGAGATTGACAAGATTTTCGGGTTTTATTCCTAATAATAAGACTCGCAAGTGCCTCATTTGAAAACACCAGGCACACTCAATTCAGAGGAATAAGGAAATTAACTTCATTCAGATAAAAACGTAACAGATATTTCAATATCGACAATATAAAAAAATATGTAGATCTCCGGCTGTATGGAACAAATTGTCATTTAGTTTTAAGACCGCCTTCATAAATTCTTATGTTAGATTTTAATCTATTTATTTTTTTTTCTCGTATTTTAGTGTACAAAAAATATATAATACTAGTAAACCCGGCGAACTCCGTTTCGCCACCAGGAGGCTTTTATATAACATTTCGTTTGGTGATTAAAAGATGAAGAATTTTTTTTTGTTTTACCTATATTTGAAAAGGAAAATTTTTATTTCATTTCACAACAGTAATGAATTCATTTCGATTACAATAATGAAATGTTATTTAGTTGAACTTCTCTAAGTAAATGAAAGTGAATCCAAAGTTGATACCGAATCGAAGCGTTATACGTGTCCGCAAATTATCCGTTTCATTGAAGTGCTCCTTTGTAAACCACATTTTTTGTTTTTTGGTCTAACTTTAACACAAATAAAGCGTAGGTATATAATAAAACTAAAAGTTTTAGATATTTAATTTTCACTTCTTTTGTATAAATAAACATACTATGTTTCAATTAATTTGATTCAATAAAATAAAAAAGGCATTTCCAAAATTTTGTTTGTGATAATTGTTTATTTTAGTTATATGTATTTCTTATATTTCTTACGAGCTGACTAAACTATTCTAGATAAGTTAAACAGATTTGTATTATTTTTATTGCTGTCATTCTGGATAGAATCCATTTAGAATCGATCGCTCGTACATAATACGGTTGTTTGTTCCTTAAATTCATTTTATCGCTTCCAGGTGACATGGCAGCAATAGGTAAAAGTTCTGTAATATTTATTGAATTACATTTTTTTTATTAATTTAAGAATTTCTTTCTATTTCTCATGTTTTCTAAGTATACCATCAGATCATTGCTCTTCATAGTTTAATACAAAACACGCATGGAACTTTGTTTTTTAATATGTAATTTCCGATAAATAAATACATTTGTTTCTCAATTACTTGTTCCATAATAATTTAAAGTAAAAATTTGAATTGAAAGAAGTATCTCAATTCTGATGGAAAATTTAGCCCTGTTTTCATTCAGAAAGTTTCATTTTATTGCGGTATGAGGTCTCATCCTTGTATTTGATTACTATTTAAACTTAATATCAAATAATTTTGAAATTGTTTATAAGTATCTGAAGAATTAAAATGGCGACAGTGTTCTTAAAAATATGTGACCCAGGCTTTAAAAAAATATTCATATGAATTTCTATATTATTCTATTTAAAGATTTCATTTATGCTTAGGCCTCCTTTTTTATATTTCCTTTTGAGTGTTGCATTTATTTAAATAGTAAGCAATTAATGAAATATGTTTTTGGTACGGTAAAGTATGTTTTATTTCTGGTGTAAAAGGTATAAATATATTTTTATATATTAGAATATTTTATTAATTTATTTTTTATTAAATATTTCAAAACAATATTATTATCATCATGATATTCATATAAAAAAATAAATGATGATTACAGAAGATAAAAGGCATTATCCAAAAAAGTTAAATAATTGGAAATGAAAGTCTGTAACCATTATTAAAAGATCTGCAATCAGGAGGGCCAATAAAAGTTCTTCGACTTATAAAAAAAAACGATTGGCAAGATGTTTTACCGAATGTATGGACGCTGCTTCGTATCCTATTAAATGTCCTTGTAACTGTTGTCAAAGGAAAACGAAGTTTCAGTAGATTAAAACTTATAAAAACTTACCTACGGTCTACTATGTGTCAGGAAAAATTGTCCGATCTTGCAATTTTATCTATAAAAAATGCTATTGCTCAAAGGTTAAATTATTCCGATTTGTTAAAAAAGTTTGCAAGTGCTAAAGGTAGAAAAGTGTCAATGTAGCAATATTCTTGCTATATATTCAGTCGATTTGATTGATTTCATGAAAATCCATTATTTAACTTTGGTTTTTACTTATAAGCCATTATATAACTTTGGTTGTTACTTATAAGCCATTATTTAACTTTGGTTGTTACTTGTAATTTATTAACTCTTTAACCTCACTTAGAGAAAAACTGAATAGAAATTCTTCAAAAGCTATTATTTAAAATTGTGAATAAAGATTAATTTTACTTTTCATCAAGCATTCTTATGTTTGCTAGTGAAAATAGTTTTAATATTCATCGCAATATTTAATGCGAAAAGAGTTTTTCCTAACTTCATTAATCAGATTTGTTTCTAGTATAAACACTATTTTTAAAAACCTTTGTAGACTTAAATATTTTCTCAAATATTTGTAATACAAACTGGCTTTACCAGATTTTGCAGTTTTATATACAATCTAATAAAGATTTAGCCGACCCAAGAGAAAATGAAAACTTAAAGTTATATCAGTCTTAATTTTCGTAGAAATGTATGTTGTTGATTAAATATTTAACAGCCGAACACTGTGTTACTCGCGTCCGTTAATGTATTAAGCGAACTCAACAAGTATACAATATATATATATATAAGTACACACAATATATATATATATATATATATATATATTTGCATTAGAAATGTGTAAGATATTTTTATACTTATATTTTCGGCTTAGTGAGCGAAAAGTGTTTACCGTTTCTTTCCTTCATTTATAATGATCCCCGAGTTATGAAAAATTTTATCGTACGAATACTTTTCATATTCAATACAGCAAAGGTTTTCCAGAAGAATAGAAAATAATATTATTATCGGTGTAAGTCTGAAAATCATCCAGTACAAGATCTAGACTTTTCCCGAATGGCACTTGATACTAAGCCGAGGCAAGGAAATGGGAACTCATTAATAATAATAAAGTCATTTATTCTCTCTCTTCACAAAATACTTGATACAGAAATAGACATCTTATATAAATATATATTAGTGAGAGACAGGAGCCCGTGATGGGTATAGGAATACCTGTACTACAGGTTTCCAGGTCCCCACGCCGCCATATTAACAAAGCTCTTTACATTAAACTGTTGTATATATGTTGGAGAGATTGTTTCAGTGTGTTAGAGTGTATATAAGTGTGTGTGTATATTAATGTGAGTGCCTACTTGTAATAAGTGATGCAATTAGTGTGATAATCCATCACTGTTGAAGAATAGGGTTATAAACCAAAATTTAAGAGATTTTCGGTATCTTCATAGTCCAATGTTTTTAACCATTCATCTACATCCACTTCAAAATTTCATTGGAGTTAATTTAAACCGACGTTGGGACTCGAGTGTCCTCGCTTTCTTTTATATTCAACGCAAGCATTAGTCTAGCTTTTCACAAAGAAAGACAACTGGAGACTTGACAACTGGAGACCAGTGTTATTTAAAAAAAAATCTTTAAAAAATCATATTATTTTTAAAAATAGAATTCCACAAAAATGCACTAAAAGAAAAATCTGCGGGGCTTAAAACATGCTAACATATATTTATTATCTGGTTACACCAAATACGGGAAGGATTTGTTTTCAATATGAAAGGTTAGATATTAACAAATATTTCATCTTTATTTATCAAATTCATTTTCAAAAAACAAAAAAAAATATTGGTAAACTAAAGATGCAAAACAGTGATTTCAAATCAGAACAGAAAGAAAAATTCACTGGAAGGATATTTTACAGCTTCTTAAAATTTGTGAGTCTCAAACAAACAGAATTATTAAATTATTTTTAAGAAAAAGAACGACATCAAATAAAAAAAACATAGGAACATACGAACTAAAAAACAAAAAATATTTAATACTATATCCTTACCTAACCTATCTAATAAAAATTCGGTAGAAATACAAAAATCAACTACACATCTAATTTTGACAAACGAAATCTTTAATGCACGCCGTTCCATTCAAATAACAACAATATTTTCTATACATTATTTTCTTACACGTTAATTATATGACAGTTTCATCCCCATGGAATAACTTATGGAATAAAATGTTCACTGTTTGCACCAATGGAATGTGGCGAAGTTAAATTATTTACAAGTAAAGTTTTGTATGCTCCAACAAATTGAGAGCAAGTTGGAGATACATTACGGATACCATTACTACGAATATTGCAAAAAAAAATTCTCTAAGGGATCCTAATTTAAGTTAAAAGACTGCTTACTCCATTATATTTATTTAAATCAAAAAATAACTCCCTTGTGGCAGGAATGTCGTGTGCCCAATTTTTAATAGATGGTACAGGAATAAATTTTTTTATACCATTTTTATTTACTTCAAATCTCATTGAGTTTAATACAGGTAATGTTTCATCCCACAGTTTGAAATGTGGAGAATACGTTTTCAATGCAATCCTATATAATTTAGCATCTTCCTGATAACTATGACCATTGAACGAGTCAAAGAGTTGATTTACAAGAAGCAGCAGGTCAGCTGTGGCGACACACTCTTTTGGCAAAATATTATGATCTGGAAATAAAAAATATATTAAAATTATTTTCAGACATAGGCCTCACCATTAGATAGATAGATTGATAAACTTCTTTATTGCATACAAGTAAAGTTGAGAATTAATAAAAGCAAAAGACAAGAGAAAACATAAGTATGCAAAGGAGGTCTTATCACTTATAGTGACCTCATACAGACAACCTCAGGAGTAAAAAGCTGTTATGTTAGTAATATGTTAAGTGCATAGAAAGTTTATGTCAACATAATAATAAGTAAAACTTACTACTATGTACTATGAAAGAATATATGTATCCTAACTTGCTAAGAACCGCATAGCTGCTGATACTCGCTGGCTGAACACTTGGGCCGCATATTTCACTTTCATTTTCGGTATGTAGTTCATCCTTTATATATATATGTGTTTCTGTTAATTTATTTAATAAGCGTATATCACTTTCTCCAACGTCAACCTGTAACAGCATATGCAAATGACTCCATTTTGCTATTTTAATTTCTTGATTTTGTTGAAAACTTAAATTTTTTGTCAATAAATTGTTCCTTAAGCCTTTAAGGAGATGCGGTGGGTCATAAATTGAATGATTTTTTTCCATTTATTTCAAATCCAAAACTTTTCCATTCAGTTCCTTCATGAAAGTAAGTTTGTAGTTATCCAGTGAAATTATAATCTCTACATATTTAGAACACTTTGCTTTTGTTTTACCTATGTAAAGAAGTGACACAAGTAGTTATTTTGCGATACTGATTACGTTTATTTTTAGATAAAAAAGGTAATAAAGACTGCACATTATAAATCTATCAAACCACATGTAAGTATATAAAAATGTTAAGATGACTTGTATACCTATTTCATTATATTCAATTAAATCAATTTTTTTTTTGTTTTTAATAATGAGCACAAATTTCTAAAGTAATAATAATGTAAAATATTATCTATAGTTATAAAATACCATTGATTATGAATAGTTTTTTTATATTAGTAGTATGTATTGTGTAGATGAGTCAGTGGTGGCCTAGTGGTTAAAGGGTCCGCCTCTCGTTTCCGAGGGCGCGGGTTCAAACCTGGCAAGTATCAATGTGATTTTTCGGAGTCATATATACTTTCTGAGAGTATTTAGACACCACTGACATACGGTGAAGGAAAACATCGTGAGGAAACCTGGACTTATAGTTTCACAATTATAAGTTTGAAATCACCAACCCGTCTTGAGCAAGCGTGCTGATTAATGCTCAAACCTTCTCCATGTGAGAAAGAGGCCTTTGCTCAGCAGTGGGCGTTGATAGGCTGATGGCATGACATGACATGACATGACATTGTGTAGATACTTACTTTAGTATAGAGTTGGTACAGCATTTTGAGTGAGTCGTTTACTTGAAGAATGATAAAACTATTCAAAATGACGATCACCTTTTGTTTCATGTCTTCATTTAAAATATTTTTCCATTGAATAAATTTCTCCAAATTTGGGTATCCAGGTTTAGGAAATTGATGAAATGGACCTGAAATGTTTTTATTAGAAGTCAATAAACTGTTACGGTTGAAATTAATGTAACAAGAGTAGTAATTGATTGTATATATACCTATATATGACAAATAAATTTTTTTTATGTAGATTTTACTAAATAAGTATCATACCTTTAGTCCAAATTCGTAGTTTGCAATCAAAATCCAAATGAGAAGAGCCGGGGTCGAATGTAGTCGCGGAAAACAAAGTCCAATTGAGAAAAGCCGGGGTCGATCGTCAAAATAGGAGTTAGTGATATATTAAGCCGGGTCAAATGTTTGAAAGAGAACGTACAGCAAAACAACAACAGTAAACAACGGCAAATGAGTAACTGAAATAATTTAAAATTTGTCCTAATGTCAAATCAATTTGAGAGCTACTTACGCCATCTATGAAGTTATACAGGAAAATAGTGTCAAAGTTGTTCGTTAGGTGGCAGCATTATCGATACATTATTTTTATTACGTTAATTGTTATATGACAGTGTCTAATATAGTGTATTATCTGTGGTTTCGAAAAAGAGCGCGGGAATTGAAATGTTGACGCGAGCTTTTTGAAAATTTTAATTATTTAAATAGTTTTATACTATAATTTGCAAATTTTTATTTAGTTTATTGTAAAGAAGTAAAACTTAGTCTGTATATAGGTGTTTATATGGAGAGATGGTGAAAAAACGTAAAAAGAAGGATTTGGTTGAGTCCTTGCCTTTCAGCACAAGCAGCGATTCCGATTGCGAGGATTCGCCAGTGTTACAGGATGCAAATGCCTTCGCTCCCTTTAGGGTCGCTGATTATTGACGGCGATACCCTGAAGATGCGCAAGCCAAGTCTGAAATCATAGTATTTGTCGAAAGTATGTACTAATGATGTCCCACTCGGTAATAGGGACATGATGTCGCTTAGTTTTATACGCTCTGTGAAAGGTATACAATATTTAAAAAAAATTAAATAAATATAAGGTCAGTGTTGTTTTCCAACGTGCGAATTTGGCAAATGCCTTTTTAGAAAATACTACATATCTAAAGGAACGACTTAAATTTATTTATTTATTTATATAAGGACAACTTACAAAACATACACCATTTATAAGTTTTAAAATAAAGATAATTACATTTCTAGCTAAGTGCTGTTTCAGTTAAAAGTTATCATGGCATGCATAAGGACAGTATTTTCTATTAATGTAACACAACTTTTTTTTCTACTTAAATTATACAAAAGGGCAAATTAAAATTATACAAATGGGGAAACAATAAATACAAAAGAAAGAAAATGTAAATTACAAAAGACAATAACAAGTTACCACCTTATTACTAAGCAATAAAAAAATTAAAAATAAATAAAATGAAACTTTTTTTAGATAACAAACATTTTATAGCAAAAATAACAAACAAACAACTGCAATAAAGAACCTATAGTCCGGTCTATTTACACATTCAAGTTTACATAAATTCCCATAAAGCTGAATATTTTAAGTATTTTATTTAATTACACCGCCGTTGTTTTTGCCCACTATAATATATAATATTATTTTGCAATAGTTTTAAAACATATAAAATCTCAACAGACCCGTGGAATAGGCCTACTGGGGAAACCACGTTAAAAAAAACGCGCTTTGTACACTACCTCATAGGTGGCGTGGAAACGTGTGCAAAATAGAGGGATTACGACTGATCCAACTTTTCGGAACGTTATATCTCTAAAATGGTGGCTTTTAGGAAAAAAATTATTGATATATTTTTTGTAGAGAATTTTGTGATCTACAATTTTGGACTGGGGTAATTTTGCGAAAAAACTCACCGTTTCGCTAAAAATCGCAAAAAAACTCATTTTTTTTACCTTTGACCCCGTGCCAAATTTTTAGCACACCTCGGAACGATGAGGACTTTTGAGATTTTCTTTATAATGATGTTTTGAACAACTATGCCAATATTCAGCTTTATGGGAATTTATGTAACCTTCCTCCTGATTTTAGGCTTAAATAGACCGGACTAAAAGAACATACGGCACAGTAAACAACGGCAAATGAATGTTTAACTGAAATAATTTAAAATTTGTCCTTATGTCAAATCAGTTTGAGAGGTACTTACGCCATCTATGAAGTTATAAAGGAAAATAGTGTCAAAGTTGTTGAATCTTGTTAACGAACATCATCTAACGAGATGGCAGCAAAAAAACCTTATGTTAAGTAAAAGGGGCCATCCATAAAGTACGTCACACGTAAAGGGGGTGGGAGGGGGTCGACAAAGTGTGACATGGTGTGACAAGGGGTGGGAGGGCTCCTAAGTTTCGTGACATCACATTTCAAAATCTAGAGCTACTAATCGCGTAATTTGAAATATTAATTAAAATCTTTAAAACTGAGCGCGTCATCACATACCTATACTTATATAATACTTGGAACACTTGGAACGTGTCCTCACTTTATTTATTTATACGGAAATTTAGTCAAAAATTAAGTACCTTTTTTTTATATAATTCGAATGAGAATCATATACTGAGTATTCTCCTTAAATATTGATAGTAATTCACCAGTCACCCTGTATATATTCCTTAGTTTATTTATTATTTCAAATATTTGATACTATGTTGATTTCTTAAAAAAGTACTTATTTTAAATGGAAATAAAACTAATTTCGGAACTGCTGTTTTAATTTAATAATTTTTCGATGTTAAATTGCAAAACATGTGACGTCACACTAGGGAGGGGGGGGTCTCAGAAATGTGACCACCTGTGACAAGGACGGGGGAGGGCTCAAAAACTCATGAAATTAGTGTGACGTATTTTATGGATGGCCCCAAAGTAAAGTTTAAGTTTTTGAAATTGGTGAAATATACCGAACACTATCCAATTAAAAACTAATTGATATTTAAATTTTTACAATTACAATTTTTTAAAAAAAAAATAAAATTCATGTTATGAAATTCATTCAAACGATTAGTGTATTTTTTCGTTATAACTTGTTAAGTAAAAATTAGCTGTACTATGTGTGCGTGTGTGTGTGTGTGTGCCTTTTCCTACGGTAAAGGTTAAAGAATAAAGCATGAGATATTTGTGTAGCATAAAATTAGTTTTAAGATAAAAAGTAAATAATTAAACTAGGTTGTACGAGGAAATAAAAAAAACCACGGAAAATTAGATGTATGATTATTAAATAAATTCAAATCAAAGTTAAGATAATAAGAAAAAGAGCGCGGGAATTGAAACGTTGATGCGGGCTTTTTGAAAATTTTAATTATTTTAAATAGTTTTATACTATAATTTGCAAATTTTTGTTTAGTTTATTGTAAAGAAGTAAAACTTAGTCTGTATATAAGTGTTTATGTGGAGAGATGGTGAAAAAACGTAAAAAGAAGGATGCGGGTGAGTCCTTGCCTTTCGAGGATTGGATTACGAGGGTTCGCCAGTATTACAGGATGCAAATGCCTTCGCTCCCTTTAGGATCGCTGATTATTATCGGAGATACCCTGAAGATGCGGAACCCAAGTCTGAATTCATAGTATTTGTCGAAAGTACTAATGATGTCCAACTCGGTAATAGGGACATGATGTCACTTAGTACTAGTTTTATACGCTCTGTGAAAGGTATCATCATCAGCCTATCAGAGCCCACTGCTGAGCAAAAGCCTCTTTCTCACATGGAGAAGGTTTGAGCATTAATCACCACGCTTGCTCAAGACGAGTTGGTGATTTCAAACTTATAATTGTGAAAGTCCAGGTTTCCTCACGATGTTTTCCTTCACCGTATGTCAGTGATGTCTAAATACTCTCAGAATGTACATATGACTCCGAAAAATCACATTGGTACTTGCCAGGTTTGAACCCGCGCCCTCGGTAACGAGAGGCGGGCCCCTTAACCACTAGGCCACCACTGACTACGTGAAAGGCATACAATATTAAAAAAATAAAAATAAATATAAGGTCGGTGTTGTTTTCCAACGTGCGAATTTGGCAAATGCCTTATTAGAAAATACTACATATCTAAAGGAACAACGACTTAATGCTTCAATACCAACAGGGGCCACCGAACTATCGGGAGTTATCTCTTCGGTTCTCACTCATCTATCCAATCATAAAATATATAAAGCAATATCAACAACAAAAAAAGTCATTTCTGTCCGACGCATAATGTGTAAAGTAAAAGGAGAAAATAACACCTTCACACTGCAACCTACTCAGAGCGTAGTAATTACTTATGCGTCTGCTACGTTATTGCCGGACTATGTTCACATTAAGATGTGGCGCCTGCCTGTCTCCACATATGTCCCACCTATAAAACAGTGTTTTAAATGTTTAAGCTATGATCATCTGGCTAAGTTTTGTAAACTTTCACCGCGATGCTTCATATGCACAGAGGGGCATTCTTTCAAAGAATGCAAGGTTAACATTGAAAAAGCCAAGTGCACTAATTGTAATGGCAATCATATTGCCATCTCTAGCTAGTGCCCTATAAGGCAAAAAAAAATCGCATACAGTAAACCCAAGTCATATGCTGACACGTTAAAAGATTTATTAAATTTTCCCTCACTTAATAAAAAATTAAATACCCAAGAAGTAATCCAAGCAATACTATCAAATTATGAAGCAATGGCTCTATTAACAGAATCTATAGTAAAAGTTATAACTTTAAATAAAACTCAAATATAAGTATTAGTTCACAATTTACTAGCTCAGCTATTAAAGAAACCATCCAGGATAAAAATAGCAAATCGCCACATTCTTAAAAATTGTACAGTGGAACGCTCAAAGTCTGTTAAGTAACAGACTTGAGTTTCAAAATTTTTTATACCAAAATAATATACTTACATGTGGCTCTTATTTCAGAAACTTGGCTCAAGCCTAGCATTCAATTTAATTGACGTGGTTATACCATTATTAGGAATGACTGCAGTAATGATCATAATGGCTTAGCAATATTAATTAAAAAAGGTATACATTTCTCTAAACTAGATACTTTTAATGATGATTCGTTACAAAATGTAGTAATTGTTTGATATTAATAGTAATTGATTTTAACGCCCATCATACATTTTCCGGTTGCAGTCGCATAGATTCTCGGGGCAAAGTTATAATGGATTCCATGGATGACCATCACTTAATACTTTTAAATAATGGTCAATTAACAACTATAGGCTCTCATATTTGGACACCAAACAGTCTAGATTTAACTAATATGGTGTCTTCTTCTTTCTTTCTTGTGACTGGCAAGTTCATCAGGACCCTTTAGGCAGTCATCATCTGCCAACTATCACAAAATTTGCTCTCGTAAGAGATCATCATGAACCCTCTATTTCCTTGAACAACATTCCTTTTCACAGCAATCTGAAATTAGTAAATTAGGATAGTTATGAACAATTTTTAATAAAATGTTAATGAACTTTAAAGTATATTTAATAGTAACTAACCTAACCATAACACACATGATAGTAATAATAACCGTCCTAGAAAAAGGTGTCAACTACCTTTGTGGAATGATAAATGTTCAAAAGTAGTAGAAGATTGCAAGAACGCCTACATTAATTTCAAAACTAGTCTTAATAGTAAAAATTACATTAATTTCAAACGCGCACAAGCCTTCAAAAAGCGCACTTTAAAAGAAGAATGTTGTAAAAGTTGGTCTGAATTCTGCTCCTCAATAAATCGTTTGACATCTATAAATCGCATTTGGACTAAAATAAGAAAATTCAAAAAAAGCTTTCCAAGTTCTGACTTATTTTCTGACCTCAATTGGGTTCAAACATTTTTATATAAATACACACCTGATACTGTTTCACAACAGATAAGTATAGATAATGTTTTTGGAGTAAATAGTGATAGTTCATACATGATCGGTTGTTTTACTATGCAAGAGTTAAAATCTGCTTTAGCCTCAAGAAAAGATTCTTCATGTGGCCTGGATTGGCTTTCCTACAGAATGTTAAACTTTTAAATGTTCAAACTCTATCTACTTTTTTAAATTTATTTAATAGTTTATGGTCGTCTTCTATTATCCCAGAGGATTGGAAAACTGACTGTTTGGTACCAATATTAAAACCTGGCAAAGACTTTAATTTGGCTGATTCTTATCGTCCTATTACACTGAGTTCATGTGTTGGAAACATTTTCGAACGATTAATAAAACAGAGATTAATTTTTCACATAGAAAGTAATAATCTTTTACCTTACAATCAGTTTGGCTTTCGTTGTGGCCGTTCTGTGAGAGTCTACGTCATTTCTGTCTGGATATCCACAATACTCATTTCGAGAATAAAGTACTAGTTGGTATTTTTCTTGACATTGTAGGGGCTTTCAATAATGTAGATCTGAACAAATTATCCTCAATATTATTATTATTACAGGTACCTGGAAAGTTGTAAATTGGATTTTTAATTTTTTGAACTACAGAAAGGTCTTTGTTAAGGTTAACAATCAGTTATTTGGTCCAAGATATTCTTGTAGGGGTGTATCACAGGTTGGTGTATTGAGCCCATTGCTTTTTATTCTATTGATACATCAGCTAAATTTAACTCTGAGGTGTGAAGTTTCTAATCTGCAGTTTGCAGATGATTTAGTTGTTTATTGCTCTGATACTAATTTTTTACATGTGCAATCAGTCCTCAATGTTGCTCTCCAAAGACTAAAGAACTATTTTGATAGCCTTGGGCTGAAGGTCAGCAATGAAAAAATTAAAGTTGTTGTCTTATCAAAACATGGAATTAGAAATGGGAATGTAAATATTTTGTTCAATAATAATGTTATGTCTGTAGAGAGCTCTGTAAAGTTTTTAGGTGTTATTTTTATAAACAATTTTAGATGGAATAAGTATGCTAAAACTCTAGAATTTCGAGCTTTAAATGCTTATAATGTTTTAAAATCTTTAACAGGCACATATTGGGGTGCTGATCCAAGGATTCTATTTACATTGTGTAAATAATTAGTAAGGAGTCATTTTGAATATGCTTTTTTTTTTGCAGGGGTAAGAACTGTAGTAGATAAATTAGAAAAGATACATAAGGGTTTGCGTATTATAATGGGTGCCGTGCGAACTACTCTCATAGTGTCAAGGCAGGTGGAATGTAATATACCTCCATTAGCACTTTGGTTTAAATACTTACAATCAAAATTTTTTACAAGGTTGCTCTCCATTAGTAATCATCCACTTCTTGTTAAACTGCGGAACACTGTTAACAGGACTGCCAATATAGTTAATATATATTTGTTTCAAGGTTTTTCTGAAACAGAACAAATTTTTAATAAGACACAAAAAAAATTCTAGCATGGTATGGCCTTGTTACTCTGGGTTATATGAATCAAAATTTATTCAGATTAAAATTGTTGCCAAAAATCTTCTAAAGTATAAGGAAGACATTTATAGGGAACTTGATAGGTGGCAGGGATATCATCGGAATATACAGATGGGTCTAGGAACAATGAAGCAGTCTCTATAGCTGTCTATGATAGTCAGATCAAAAGTGGATTATACTAATGGTCAGTTTAAGTTTATTAATGGGACTACAAAATCCACAATTAAAATCAAAAACTAACTAACTATGTTATATATTATAAAATAAGAGACTTGTTTCACCTGCTGTCTCAAAACAAGCAAATAGTTCTAGTCTGGACACCAGCCCACATTGGTGTGCATGGTAATGAGCAATTGACTATTTAGCTAAATTTATTACAAATCTGGCCCGCAATCAATTAAGTCATAGCTTTTTAATTTTCGCAATTCCTTCTTCAGACGCTCTATCTCTTTTCAAACTCACGTTACAGGAAGAATTTTACAACTTACGGCATCAGGTGGTAAAGGTAACAGGAAACTGGTTAGAAATAGATACAATATACAAAGAAAAAGGTCTCTTCCCTGTGGTTTACCCAGGGTAGCGACTGTAGCCATAAAAAGTATTATACCACAATCTGTCATTTGCATCTAGGACATTGCAGTTTTGGTGCTCACCTTTTTAGTATTGATGTTTTTGACTCTTCAACTTGTAGATATTGCAATAGTGCTAATATATTTTTTGATTGTCCACAGTTTAGTATTCAAAGGATGGTCCTTGTAAACCAACTTTTAAGTATTTTTAAAACTGCTGAAGATATCCCGCGCTTCCTTCAGCAAATACTAAGCTTTCAAGAATGCTTCTCGCCAGTTCACGGCTTTATTGTTTCTGCTATAATTGAAATCTAATTGTTATTTATACACATGTATATAATACTAATTTGTTCGTTTGGTTTAAGATTGTAGTGTAATAAGTAGTATGTAAGTCAGATGTATAAATATTAAGATCGTTGGGTTAATAATTCAGTAATAAATCATCTTCTACCAAACACACTCGTTTCAATAACATAAGTCCCCTCAAGATATTTGTTTTTCAGCTACTTTCAGAATTTGACCGTTATATCAATTTTGACAAATGAATTCTACTAAAAATGACATTACAAGCACTTTACATTGGAAAAAGACGGAATGTAAAAAATAGAATTTGACAAAAAAAAATATTTTACATAAATAGATGGATTCGGCCTTATAATTAAAAAAATAATTTAAAAGGAGAATAAGACATGGCTCCGGCCTGAAGTTTAAAAATAATTAAAGATACAAAAGACAAGGCTGTATGAGCTTTGTTCTCTTTGCCAGTTCTGAACGTTCTGAATTGAAACGTTGACGCGGGCTTTTTGAAAATTTTACTTATTTTAAATAGTTTTATACTATAATTTGCAAATTTTGTTTAGTTTATTGTAAAGAAGTAAAACCTAGTCTGTATATAAGTGTTTATGTGGAGAGATGGTGAAAAAACGTAAAAAGAAGGATTTGGGTGAGTCCTTGCCTTCCAGCGGCAAATAGCGATTCCGATTGCGAGGATTCGCCAGTATTGCAGGATGCAAATGCCTTCGCTCCCTTTAGGGTCGCTGATTATTGCTGGCGGTACCCTGAAGATGCGGAAGCCAAGTCTTAATTCATAGTATTTGTCGAAAGTAGACAATTCTAACGCTTTTGACGATCGACCCCAGCTTTTCTCAATTGGACTTTGATTTCTGCGACTACGATCGACCCCGGTTCTTCTCATTTGGATTTTGATTAGAAACTACCAATTTGGATTATCGATAAGTTGAAAAAATGCCACGAAAATCGGCTATTAAGTGTTATTTTTAGTGTGCGACTAAAGGTACGATACTTATTTAGTAAAATCTATATAATAAAAATATTATTTGTCATATATAGATATACGGGAAGACCCGGCGAACTTCGTATCGAACTATAATCTAGAAATATCTGTTACGTTATTTTATTTATATTTTTGGAGTTAACCTTTAAGCCATAAATCTCTGTGTTTTGAAGTACGACAGAATGATTGACATAATATTATTAGTTAGTTGTCAAATCTAATGTCAAAAAAAAACGTTTGTATCAACAACTACAGCTCCCCTTGAACACACACAAAAAAATTAATAAAATTCGGACCAGTCGTTTGAGAGAAGTTCAGTGACATGCACACGCACAGAAGAATTATATATATAAAGATTATATATCAAAGCACTATTAGCAGTTATAAGACGCGGTGAACTGATAACCAATGTTTTCAGGTAAACTACGAAAATTTACTTTATGTACATAACATATTTATAAAAACACATAATTTGTGACTTTTATGAAATGAAATGAAATCTTTATTCTGCGTCTGTAATTTAATAGGTGGTATAGGGAATCGTTTAGTGCCAACGGCCAGATAATGGCCACAGCCAGCAACTTGACTCGCTACATCATATTTCATCCATATCTCAGTCATATTCTGCCGATTGTTTTTAATTGTTTTACAAATATTTCGCGTAATGAAAGAATTAATAATTATAACTTCTTTTTTTTAAATTTAAAAAAGTGACTAATAGCAGTGACTAGTGATTAATCTATTTTAGTGAGTAGGGCAGGTGAATGAGTAATCCTCAGGATTCTAATATTTACTACGGTTTATGTTACTTCTAAACAAATTTTATAATATACTATTATAAATATTAAGAAATAATTTCAAAAAAGTTAGTTAAATAGGATTGACCGTAACAGTTTATTGACTTCTAATAAAAACATTTCAGGTCCTTTTCATCAATTTCCTAAACCTAAATACCCGAATTTGGAGAAATTCATTCAATGAAAAAATATTTTAAACGAAAACGTGAAACAAAAGGAAGATTCTTAAATTTATAAAAATATAAGAATATGTGATCATCATTTTGAACAGTTTTACCAATCTTCAAGTAAACGAATCACTCAAATTGCTGTACCAACTGTATACTTAAGTAAGTATCTAAAGTAAGCAACTACCCAAGTAGTTATAGGCACACAATACATACTACTGATATAAAAAAAACTATAAATAATCAATTATATTTTATAACCATAGGTAGATAATATGTATTTTACATAATTATTATTTTACTTTAGAAATTGGTGCTCATAATTAAAAATTAAAAACAAAAAATTATATTTAATTGAATATAATGAAATTGGTATACAAGTCATCGTAACATTTTTATATACTTATATGTGGTTTGATAGATTTATAATATGCGGTCTTTATTACCTTTTTTAACTAAATAAAGGAAAGTGCCTACAAACAGTATCGCAAAATAACTACCTGTGTCACTTCTTTATATAGGTAAAACAAAAACAAAGTGTTCTAAATATGCAGAGATTATAATTTCACTGGATAACTATAAACCAAAAAAAGTTGATTATAGTTTTTTATGTAATATGTATAAGAATGGAAGTGTTAAGTACAGTAAAAATTACAAGTCTATTTACATCCAATCAGAAACTCTAAAAGAAACAAGGAAGGCAGATGAAGACAATATGTTTTAATCAATTCAATTTTAAGATTTTTCATTTAACTTTTTTTTAATACATATATTTATTTTTATTAAAAAATATATATTTTTAAACGGTTTTTTTAACAGCATCAACATTTGAGACTGTACACTCATCAAATTCTGTTGAAACTGAAAAATGCGTTGATACACAAAAAGAAGACAATGACGCATCTTGTAGTCACCACTTGGATTTAAATATGAATCAAATTCAGCTACAAAGCAGCTCTCCTAATTCCTCTCAATTATTTCCTAAAGGTAAGTTATGGGCATATAACTAAGCTAAAAATTAACTATGACTGATATATTTACTTTTACATTATAAAACAGCATCAAGCCTTTAAATACAATATAAATTTAAACCACAGATTTACTATATTTGCAAATATCAAAATTGTTGGCGCCTACGTGCGTACCTGCACTACATTTATTTTATATGACATTTTGTCTATATAAACTACGATATTCTACATAAATTTGTAATCCTTTTTTATCTACATATGTACATACGTCACTTCCTTTATATTTCAAATTTGAATATCATTCCGCTACTTTCTACATTTCTTGTCTTAGTAACATCTGTATCTTCAGGTAAAAGTATTTAAAAACCAAAGAAGTTTTCTTTAACCTGTCTAAATACCGAACATAAAAAGTGGCGATCGTGACAGGACAGCTAAGCAAGAAATATTTCAATCCAACGGAATCGCGTTTGAAGCCATCGCCGATTCGCAACAGCATCGCAGCACAGGCTTAACGCTCAAGCACCACTAAGAAGATTTGCAAGCGCCAAGCACCAGCCGGCAGTACCTATCAATTCTGCCGAAGCAGGGCCAAATCAGGTAAGTGTCTACCTTTTCAACAAAATCTCCGTCCATCCATCTATCAATCATCCATCCATCACCATCATCCATCTATCTATCATCACCATTATCATACCACACTATTTTTATAGCTATCCACCAAGTGTACAAGCTCATATCCCGTAAAATCAAAGTTTTATTGCAACCGTTAAAATTAGAATTTGCCAAGTCATCGTAACATAAATCAACTTAACTATAACTTCAATTGCATCACTATTGGTACAAAACTAACGCTAACGTTATATTCCAACGTCTAAACCGCACTTTTTTATTTACTATTTTAAACGAATTTCAATTTATTTCCTGATACTTCTTTAAATTTCACTGCCACAATTCGCAACCTAAACTTAAACCACTTCATAGTTTCATACGCATCCCATTTTATCATTCATTTAAGGCAAATATTTAAACCACATATTGCCGACGTTTTCAGCGTACGGGAGTGTTGGCCGTGCGGGTTGATGCCACGCTGAGAACTGGCGAGCGGTCAGTCTGCAGGAGTCCGAGGTAATTAGCTTATCGCTAAACAAAGGAGGAGCGTATTTTTTTTATCATTCCTTCATTTAATTAGTACAAAGTTAGATAACCACACAAGTATGAAGTGGGATGAGCATCGCAATATTCTAAGTGATATGCTAACCTTAGATCAATTTCACAGGTTTCTCAAGGACCGTGCTGATGTACTACTTAAAATCATTTAAACATAACAAGCACATTTCTACTAGTACGTCATCGTCTAGCAATAGTAATAATTTTAAGATTACGAAACATCAAAAACCGTTTTCGTTCACTTCTAATTTTGGTATCAATCAAACAAATAAAAATCGTACTCGTTGCTTGTATTGCAAGAGTAACCATTTGTTTTATAATTTCCCTTCATTTTTAGCGAAAACACCTGAGTTGAGAATTGCCGAAGTTTTCAAACTTAAACTGTGTACAAATTGTCTCCGTTCCGGTCATAATACACGTCAGTGCACCTCAGGGTCATGTCGCGAATGCAAGGGACGTCACAACACGTTGTTACACAAAACTAGTAACGATTCTTTGTCATCAGAACTAAGCGTCAATTTTTCTAGACAATCTTTTACGCATGTCATGTTGTCAACAGTCACGGTTGAAGTCGTGAAACCAGTCAATTCGAAAACTGAAACTATACGTGCTCCGTTAGACAGTGGCAGTTAATCTAGCTTCTTAACTCAATCTTAAAAAATAGATTAGGGTTGTAATCCATATCCACGAATCTTAATATTGTAGGCATAGGGAACGTAGCTAGTAATCATATTAACGGGCGGTGTCAAGTAAAATTTAATTCAATACAAAGTGACTATAGTGTTTTTCTCACGTGTTTTATCATGCCTAAACTAACGGGCAATCTTCCTAAGTATTACATAGACTACAGACAATTTAGTTTGCCTCCACATATTAAACTAGCTGATCCTAATTTCTATACTCCTGCGCCTATTGATGCATTAATAGGTGCCGATTTATTTTTGGGAGATTATCGGAAGGGAACAAAAATCATTAGGCGTAAATAAACAATTTTTACGCAGTTCACAGTTCGGATAAATCCGCAAAATTTAATATCAAAAGAATTATTGGCAACAATAATTTAACTTTTGAAGAGTTAACTTCGCTTTTAGCACAAGTGGAAGCTATATTAAACAGCCGTCCTCTATATCCCATGTCCACCTCTCCTAACGATTTACTTCCTCTCTCCCCAGGGCACTTTCTGATTGGTCGGCCATTGACTGCTTTGCTTTCTCCGAACATTGAAGACTGCAGCCACAACAGCCTCAACCGCTACATGCGCTTGGAACAAATACGACAGCACTTTTGGCGTCGCTGGCAGCGTGAATACATCAGCGAGCTACAGCACCGAATCAAACGGCGCTCCAACCATGACAAGCTACGCGACATGGTTCTCCTTCAAGAAGACAATGCCGTCCCTTTGCATTGGCACTTGGGACGAGTCACGCTCCTTCGCCCTGGGCATGATTGTATCGCAAGAGTTGCGGACGTTCAGACCACGAAAGGTGTAGTGCGTCGATCCCTAACATGCATCTGCCCTTTATTTCACCCAGAGGACGAATCTTGAACGCGAAGCTATGCGTTCAAGAGGAGGGAATGTGTTGGCGCCTACATGTGGACCTGCACTAAATTTATTTTATACGACATTTCGTCTATATAAGCTTCGATATTGTACATAAATTTGTAATCCTTTTTAATCTACATATGTATATACGTCACTTCCTTTATATTTCAAATTTGAATATCATTTCGCTACGATTTCTTGTCTTAGTAACATCTGTATTTTCAGATAAAAGTATTTAGCAAAACCAAAGAAGTTTTCTTTAACCTGTCTAAATACCGAACAACAAGTAACGAGATTTATATCATATTTTCTTCTGCAAATATTGATGGTTAGTTTTGTTAGTAGTCATTTATGAATTAAAATTGCAATTTATTACAAAATGTATTCAATAATTATGTCCGTAGGTAATTTGTACACAACAAGAAATATGTATATTTTTTATCTTTTAATAAACATTAATCCTGGTTTTAGATAACCTGATTCCTGTTAAAGTAAATGCAAATATATAGTCAGATGAGTGATCATCATCTACATTTAAATCTAAGATGTTCAAAAATGTCTTCTCATCATTTAATGGATTATTTATCTGAAATTCCTTATGACGACTATTAGTCATTAGGGGCCATCCATAAAGTACGTCACACTAATTTCATGAGTTTTTAAGCCCTCCCCCGTCCTTGTCACAGGTGGTCACATTTCTGAGACCCCCCCCTCCCTAGTGTGACGTCACATATTTTGCAATTTAACATCGAAAAATTATTAAATTAAAACAGCAGTTCGGAAATTAGTTTTATTTCCATTTAAATTAAGTACTTTTTTAAGAAATCAACATAGTATCAAATATTTGAAACAATAACAAAAAAATAAACTAATGAATATAAATACGATCGGCACGTGTCAGAAGCGGCTATGAACTTGTCAACAAAACAATTTAAACCGTATTGCCCTAAAGATAGAGTTGGACATATTTTTTAGTTTAATTAATATTTCAAATTACGCGATTAGTACCTCTAGATTTTGAAATGTGATGTCACGAAACTTAGGACCCCTCCCACCCCTTGTCACACCATGTCACACTTTGTCGACCCCCTCCCCCCCCTTTACGTGTGACGTACTTTATGGATAGCCCCTTAGAGATACTACTGTATACATAAATAAACATAACTAATTTTATCAATATTTATGAAACATGCTATTTATTGTTTAATTTTTTGATAAATATAGATTTTTAATTATCAGATAATGCAATGTAATGTCAATAGTGTTTTTATTAGATAAAATAACAAAAACGTTATTATATATTTTATTATCATGTTACAAAAAAACAAATACTTTATTTATTTCAGTTAAAACTCGAACACAAAATTGTTAAAAGCTCGACTTTTGAAATTGAAGGAAACATGTAAGACCCAAAATTAAAAATTGGTACCTTGCATTAAAAATTGGATACATGACATTCATGCCACAAGGGAGTTATTTTTTGAGTTAAATAAATATCATGGCGTAAGCAGTCTGTTAACAAGAAACTAAAATCAGGATCCCTTAGAGATTTTTTTTATAATATTCGAAGTAATGGGATCCGTAATGTATCTTCAACTTGCTCTCAATTCGTTGCATACAAAACTTTACGTGTAAATAATTTAACTTCGCCACATTCCATTGGTACAAACTGTGAAAATGACAATAACAAAATTTTAGGTTGCCTTATTAATTCGCAATTAAGTAAGAGATACATTAAATGAAAAAATAAATGTGGATTCTTTACTTAATTTGTTGCAAGAAAATGTCAATTTAAAACCCAGCAACATAATCAGCATGAAGCTAAACGCTATGTTGCTGGGTATTTAGTACATAAATGTATTAAAAATGTAACACATGTAAAATGCAGTTGTTAAGCACAGAACCTACTGCTAATGATAACTATATTTTATTTAGAGATTACACTAAAAAATTCTGTAAGTATCCGTCGGAGGTGTTGTGTTCTTTTTTAGATGATGTTTGTGCAGTCATACAAACACAATTAGGTGAAGAACCACAAACAAAAAATATAAAAGAAAAAATTATTCAAAAAGCTGATTTATACTGTGATTTTTCGTTTCTTTCTTGCGAAACAAATAAAAACCTTAAAGGAGTTTTATTAAATTATATCATACATTTAATAATTCATAGTTGGTGCACCAATGTTAACAGGCTGCTTAGGGTTTACTTAAAGTTTACAAATTGTCAAAATAAAGAGGAGAATGTTAAAGTCCAATCGATTACATATTATAATACTCACAAAAAGAAAAAAATAAATATTTGAATATATGTTCTGCTTTTAATTTTATTTATTTTTTTAGTGTGCTAAGTAAATAATGTAAATAGAGGCTAAACACAAGAAGTTGGATTTTTGAACCTATGCACATAAGGTATTTATTCTTATTTTAATTTTATAAGTTTGTAATTTGCATTTTCTAGTGGTACCACCGTCCTAGCTAGTAAATGACATCTAGCGTACACGGTACATAGTAGTTTTCTAAACTGAAAACCACAGTGGCGCATCTATTTCTAATGTAGTGTAATAATTATCTATGACTTCTCCCCACAATCTGGTGACTCATATCTACTTAGGGCCGATCCCCACTATAATGGCCGATCCTCACTATAAAGTCATTCACAGTTCGTTCTCGGTCTAATCTTGGTTGGATAAAATATAAAAAATGTGTGCGTTCATACTATCCGTAACAGTCACGTTTCGCTCGACTCCCAGTCCAAACACGATCAGGTTCAAAGAAATTTTGTTTGAGCGAAATCGAACTTGTCACGACATAAACCGATAGTGTGAACAGTTTCGGCTAGAAACTTTCAGGTTGAGTCAGCTGTTACGCGCTGAAGCGATAAGCACATCAAATGCAATAAAGTTCAATACTTTAAGTATATTTTTCTTTTAATTACATAAATTTTTACTGTATCTGAATTATATTGTAGTTATAGTAATCCGTTTTAAAATTAGATTTAGTGCCTTTATATTCTAGAACTAAACACTGAAAAAGGATGTTAAATGAATTAGTCAGAACCTATTTTTTATATGGATGAAAAGTGTGCAAGTCGATATAACTGACACTGGTATCTTTTTAGCAAAGCGTATCACTCTTAATTTGAACCAAGTATCGAGATTTTTGAGTCGCTGGCATGGAGCCTAAAAGGGTCCGAGATCCAACTGTTTTAAGTTTACATTTGGGTTCATATGGTTTGCTTTGTATTGAATTGTATTGCAATGCAAGTAGGTAAGTACCTAGTGACATGATTAACAGAAATCAATTTTGTTAACATCAATATTATAAAAACAGAACAGCGTTTAAAATAATACAAGTATGATTTACAAATTCAAAATGCTGCATTGTTCACGTACAAACTCCTTTTTAATAATAATTATTCGACATTGTTTGGACGGAATAAGTGTTTCATTGCTTCTTCAATGTAAACATGTAACAATCAGTTTTTCTTTCGCTGTGGCCGTTCTCCTTGTGAGAGTCTATGTCATTTCTGTCTGGATATCCACGATGCTTGTTCCGAGAATAAAGTACTAGTTGGTGTTTTTCTTGACATTGTAGGGGCTTTCAATAATGTAGATCTGAACAAATTATCCTCAGTATTACTATTACTGCGGGTACCTGAAAAGGTTGTGAATTGGATTTTAAATTTTTTGAACTACAAAAAGATGTTTGTTAAGGTTAACAATCAGTTATTTGGTCCAAGATATTCTTGTAGGGGTGTACCACAAGATGGTGTATTGAGCTCACAGCTTTTTATCCTATTCATACATCAGCTCAATTCAACTCAGGGGTGTGAAGTTTCTAATCTGCAGTTTGCAGATGATTTGGTTGTTTATTGCTCTAATACAATTTTTTTAGGAGTGCAATCAGTCATCAATGTTGCTCTCCAAAGAATAAAGAACTACATATTTTGATAGCCTTGGGCTGGAGGTCAGCAATGAAAAAAATAAAGTTGTTGTCTTTTCAAACAATGGTATTAGAAATAGGAATGTAAATATTTTGTTCAATAATAATGTAATGTCTGTAGAGAGCTCTGTAAAGTTTTTAGGTATTTTTACAAAGAATTCTAGATGGAATAAGTATGCTGAAAATCTTAAGCTTTAAATGCTTGTAATGTTTTAAAATCTTCAACAGGCACATATTGGGGTGCTGATCCAAGGATTTTATTAACATTGTTTAAATCATTTTGATATGCTTGTTTTTTTGTTTTACTGGGGTTAGAACTATAGTGGAAAAATTAGAAAAGATACAAAAGAAATGTTTTCTTATTATAATGGGTGTCGTGCGAACTACTCTCATAGTGTCAAGGCAGGTGGAATGTAATATACCTCCATTAGCACTTTGGTTTAAATACTTACAATCAAAATTTTTTACAAGGTTGCTCTCCATTAGTAATCATCCACTTCTTGTTAAACTGCGGAACACTGTTAACAGGACTGCCAATATTAACTCATATTTGTTTCAAGGTTTTTCTGAAACAGAACAAATTTTTAATAAGACACAAAAAAAATTCTAGCATGGTATGGCCTTGTTACTCTGGGTTATATGAATCAAAAATTATTCAGATTAAAATTGTTGCCAAAAATCTTCTAAAGTATAAAAAAGACATTTATAGGGAACTTGATAGGTGGCAGGGATATCATCGGAATATACAGATGGGTCTAGGAACAATGAAGCAGTCTCTATAGCTGTCTATGATAGTCAGATCAAAAGTGGATTCGGTCATCAGCTGAATCCACTCACAAGCAAATACTCCGCTGAATCCATAGCTATGTATACAGCTATGGAGCACATTAAAATACACTCATCAAAAATGGATTATAATAACGGATAGTTTAAGTTTATTAATGGCACTACAAAATCCACAATTAAATACAAAAACTAACTAAATTATATATAAAATAAGAGAGCTGTATGACCTTTTGTCTCAAAACAAGCAAATAGTACTATTCTGGACACCAGCCCACATTGGTATGCACGGTAATGAGCAAGCAGACTATTTAGCTAAATTTATCACAAATCCGGCCCCCAAACAATCATGTCATAGCATTTTAAATTTCCCAATACCTTCTTCAGACGCTCTATCCCATTTCAAACTCACGTTACAGGAAGAATTTTACAACTTACGGCATCAGGTGGTAAGCCAAAGGGAAAATGGCTAGCCATAATAAAGAAAAAGGTCTCTTAACCCTGGTTTATCCGGGGTAGCGACTATAGCCATAGAAAGTATTATACCACAATCTGTCGTTTCACGTTTGCGTCTGGTAGTTTTGGTCACCTTTATAGGATTGGTGTTTTTGACTCTTCAACTTGTAGATATTGCAATAGTGCTGATATACATATTTTTTGATTGTTCACAGTTAAGTATTCAAAGGATGGCCCTTGTAGACCAACTTTTAAATATTTTCAAAACTGATGAAGATATCCCGCGCTCAATGCGAGCCATGCGCGACAAATTGACATTGACAAATGAATTGTACTATAAATAACATTACAAACTTACAAAGACTTGACATTGATAAAAGACGGAATGTAAAAAAACAAGAATTGTACAAAAAAGAATATTTTGAATAACTTCAAGGCTTCGGCCTTAAAATTAAAAAATATTTTAAGAAGTAATTTAATGGCTTGAGCGCTTTTAAATTAATGTAATTTTTACTATAAAGACTAGTTTTGAAAATAATGTATGCGTTCTTGCAGTCTTCTACTACTTTTGAACATTTATCATTCCAGTATCAAGGTACTTGACACCTCTTTCTACGACGGTTATTATAACTATTAGTTGTTATTACTATACATCTCTCACGTCCTCCGCCGAAACTAAATTTACCCTTTAACAGAGTCTGTGGTTGAAAAATAATATTATGTGTGATGGATTGAAAACCCGTTCTTAACAGAAATCCCATTTTTTATCTGCAAAATTAAATAAAAGAAATCAAGATAAATTCGTAAAAAATATTATTACGTTAAATAGAGCTATTTGTTATGTCTTATATTATTTTAAATTCTTTTTTAATATTAATAATGATTTTTATATTAATTTTACAATAAACATCTTGACAGCTATCTTAACCTATAAAGTTGATTTGATTTTATATTTTCAATAAAAATTTGACATCCATTACAGGACTGTTTTCTCAAAAGAGCCACCGTAAGTTGTCTCGTTAGATGGCACTGGGGTCTTGCAAACGGCGTATAGTAGAATAACTTTTTAGTTATGAATATTTATTTTAAAATGGAGAAGATAACTTTTGAAATCAACAGTATATTATAAAATAACCTTATGAGGGTGCATGGTAAATTAACTGTATTTAATTAATATATTCTGCTTTTCATTTTCATATATTCCACATATTTAAGACCCCAAGGAAGTTATTGCAAAACAATTTCTTTTAACTAGTTATATTAAAAAAATTGCTTGTTAAATGCTCCATCAGGATCAGTAATTGCACCACTTCTAAAAAAATATAAAATTTCACATAAATTTTTGTATTACTGACTTGTGCACACGAAATCATTTTAAAAATGTATGAAACGAGTGAAATAAAAATACTTATTGAGGTGATTATTTATTCAACTTAAAAGTTTCAGTAATACAGGTTTATGTATCTATAATAGGTATTATATATTTTTTGAAATTTTCTGTTATTTATAGGAAAAATTAAACACAAACAAAAAGGAATGTAATTTGATCCAAACGCCCTCTATTGGAAAATGGCAAAGTATATACATCATTTCGTATTAAAGTTTCATACAAAGTTCATAAATTAATTAATAGATGGCAGGTTTATTAACAATATCCAAAACTATTGATAACCTGGTATGTAGTATTTACGACAAACAAATACATATATGTGATTACAAGATTTAGTTAGTTTAATAAAATCGTAAATGACAGAAAAAACAAAGCACTCGACCTTACTACATTTGACGGAATCTCAAGCCAGCTAGCCTTTATAAAAACAATTGGTTTTTATTCTTCTGATAGTGAATATTCATGCCTTTTCCTGCTAGGATAATCAATAATATTTGATCACCCGAATACATACTAAAAAAACTTTAATTACTTATTAGACAAAATTTATACAATAAGTGTTATGATACAAATGGATTTTTTTGTTGTTTATGTAGGTGCAATCATTCTGACGTCTGACGCAGGTCTTCACCGGGCACGGGTGCTTCGGTTATTATACTTATGTCGGACGGGCAGGAGAGAGCTGCCATGAGTGCGGCGCTGCGATGGACTCGGCCCAGCACACCCTCGAGATGTGCCCGAGATGGGCTGTAGGGGCCTGCCTTTTTTTTTTGTTTACGGCCGGAAAACCTGCGAAAGACTTGGGCATGTGAGATTTCTTCTCACTAAAAAACCCCCCGACACTCCATCTTCTCCGCCAATACGTCGGAGTCACGGGAACAGTCATACGACCGCAACTCCGGCGACGGGTGACTGCTAGGTCATCTATGTAGCTGTCTCCTCTGATTTGGGGACGCCATTGCGTCCCACAGGCCGAACATAGGCCCCTAGGGGCTTGCCTAGGCCATGCCTAGCTATGCCGCCGTGCGCAGGAGTGCTTGCGCACCACGGTCCGCCCGGGGACTCGTTGTGATGAGGCGACGGTGTCCCCACACCACCACCTCGAGTACCCCGGCTAAGGCGGGACGTGACGGTCATCGGTGGTGTTGGACGCCTCGTAAAAGGAGATGTTGAAGAAAATCAAAAATTAAATCAAAGTTATTTAATTAAATCGCGACTAATTAAGGACTTGATTCAACATCTGATTTTTCACCGCCAATGAAGTGTTCACTGCATAAAACAAAAAGGGGCAGACACTCGTCGTTACTTTCAGCCGTGGAAGATCCAGGAGTCGTTAGTTCACTTTTAGAACATATCAAGCTCCTTCAGGTCAAACTGGTCGTTTTGACGCGGGAAGTATCCTCGTTTCGTCAGGAGCTTGCATCATTGAAAGGTACGTTATCCGAGGTATGCAAGCGAGTCGACAATGTCGAAGCGCGACTGTCTCAACTTGAGAATAAAACACCGTCCGTGCCTGAAAGTCACTTATTGGAAGACATTGCCAACCTGAAGACGGAACTCAACGAGCGCGAGAAGTCATGTCTATTGAACGACATTGAGATCTCAGGCATTACTGAACGGAATGGGGAGAATCTGAAACACGTAGTAGGCCTCATTGCGCGTAAGATTGCCATCACATTAGAAGAGCGCGACATTGTTTTGGTAGAACGCGCAGGACCGCGACCACCTTACAATGACACCAGCGAACTGTCACGATCACGCCCTATAGTAGTATTGGCGATGAAATACTGCGGGCGGCGCGCGTGCGCCGTGGGGCTGATACATCGGGCTTAGATATAGATAACGAGCCTAAACGATTTTACATCAATGAGAGCCTCACTAGAACAAATCGTACTCTTTATTATTATGCACGAGAGGTGGGCCGCCGCAATGGATGGCGTTATATATGGACTCGCAAGGGCCGGATCTATGCCCGGCTGAATAAGGAAACTGCTGCTCATAGGCTACGATCACAGCATGACATCCCGAAGGTTTTTGTAAAAACACAGGTTTGAGCTGTTAATTTCAGATTAGGAGTAAGAAGAATATTTTTGACTTACTAATTGTTTATTTTATAACAATAGCACCTAAAAAGGTGTATTCTCTAATTTCTTTGATACTTTTGTATTATTGTAATGTTAAGTGTATTTTTATTAATTATAAATATATTATCGTATATTTTTGCAATAGTGTCATACATAGCGGCCAGACAGTATATACATATTATATTTACATACAAATATGATATACAAGTAAAATGCCAATCCATAAAACGGCGGCGTTCCAAGGAAGTTTCAGGTTCTGCGCCACCAAGTGCTGGAATGAATTGCCTCCTGCTTTTCGTGACCTGAAATCGATAGGAAATTTTCGATATAAATATAAATTATATTTATTAGATTAACAAAAAAAAATCTTAAACCTAATATGTATTAATTGTTATAACTATTTGACGTTTTTAATTTTTACTTATTTAATCCGTTAGAGTTTTGTTTAGCTATTTATATTCTAATTATATTTATAATCACATATGTATGTATATTCTACATTAATTTTGACAAAATCATAATGTAAGTATGTGATTTTAATAATAATATAGCAAAAGGAATTAATTATAAAAAATTAACATATTATATAGGTATCTGTTTATTTGCGGCTCGATAGCAATAGGCAAGTATCACGGCAGCGCCTGCTGATCGCATGACCTTGGCTTCCGCGCTCAACTCCATTGTTTTTCCGTTTTCTTTTCCATAGGATGTCATCTTAACTGCCTTTTTTGCATATTTCCTATAGTTTTTATGAGTTATATCTTTAAGAGAAAATATAATAAGTTATTATGGGATTTTTCGGAGTCATATGTACTTTCTGAGAGTATTTATACACCACTGACATACGGTGAAGGAAAACATCGTGAGGAAACCTGGACTTATAGTTTCACAATTATAAGTTTGAAATCACCAACCCGTCTTGAGCAAGCGTGGTGATTAATGCTCAAACCTTCTCCATGTGAGAAAAAGGCTTTGCTCAGCAGTGGGCGCTGATAGGCTGATGACGATTATGTTTATAATGTTGGTTTTTGCTAAATTAAAATGCCTTTGTTTTATACTAATTTCATATTATAAAGAGTTATGTATATCTATGACGTATTTAATAGAAATATGTCTTGTCTTATATTTGCCTAGTCCAACCGTTTATTAAAAACACAATATCACAATTTATTTTTTAGTCACTGTTGTGTATTTTATCGTGTTCGTTTTGAGTACATTTTGATTAAATAAACAAGATGCTTGTGGTGTTAGCCTTTAGACGCTGCGGGCTGCACTGAGCGAGCATTGAACAGATGTAATACATATATTATTATCTATATGTTACGCCCTGCTCCCGCGCGCTCAACCTTGAAACTGAAAATCAGTGTAGAAACAACATTGCTTCTATTTTTCACTGAGTGGTTCTCCTTTTGGTTAGATTACACTGCTGCACACTTATCATTATTGTTATTGATTTTTATTTTGTTGTTTGTTTTGTAGTGGTGTAATCTTTTAGCCAAAAAAGTTTAATATTATTATTATATGTTAGTTTCATTTCTTTCATGTTTATATTAAAATGTTTTCGTTTATTTGAGTGATTTTAATTATTTTGAATAGTTTTATACTATAATTTGCAAATATTTGTTTAGTTTATTGTAAAGAAGTAATACTTAGTCTGTATATATGTGTTTCGGTGGAGAGATGGTGAAAAACCGTACAAAAAGGATGCCGGTGACTCCTTGCCTTCCACCACAAGCAGCGATTCCTATTGCGAGGATTCGCCAGGATTGCAGGAAGCAAATGCCTTCGCTCAATTTAAGGTCGCTGATTATTGTCGCCGATACCCTGAAGATGCGGAAGCCAAGTCTGAATTCATAGCATTTGTCGAAAGGTAATAGGTAAAGGTAATCTTATATCTTTAAATGAGCAATTCTTATATTCCGATTATTTACAAATATATATTATATATATATATTTGTAAATAATCGGAATCGGCTCCAACGATTTTCATGTATACAGGAGGTTTCGGGGCGATTAATCGGTCTAGCTGGAAATCATTTTTCAAAATGTTATTTTATTTAAAAAAAGAACAAAAAGGAGTCGTTTAAAATATGACTCTTCCTGACGTCTATTGGCGAATAGTAATACTACTTTTTGCTAATTGCTTTAACGACACAATAGCAGATGGCGTTGTTAAGTACCAGGAAGTCAATGAGTGTTTGTTTTTAGGTAGGACTAAAGAATTAATTGTTGATATATATTGTTTTGTCTTCTTAACGTGTTCACTTAAAAATGCCTAATCAAAATTTAAAAAAAAAAAACAAAATAAATACTAATAATTCCTAAATACCAAGCAAAGCTCGGTAACCAGGTATTAGGTCATAATGAGTAAAGTATAAGAGAAAATAACACCTTCACACTGCAACCTACTCAGAGCGTAGTAATTACTTTTGCGTCTGCTACGTTATTGCCGGACTATGTTCACATTAAGATATGGCGCCTGCCTTTCTCCACATATGTCCCACCTATAAAACAGTGTTTTAAATGTTTAAGTTATGATCATCTGGCTAAGTTTTGTAAAAATTCACCGCGATGCTCCATATGCACAGAGGGGCATTCTTTCAAAGAATGCAAGGTTAACATTGAAAAAGCTAAGTGCATTAATTGTAATGGCAATCACATCGCCATCTCTAGAAAGTGCCCTATGAGGCAAAAGAAAATCACAAATAGTAAACCCGTCATATGCTGACACTTAAAAAGATTCATTAAATTTTCCCTCCCTTAATAAAAAATTAAATACTCAAAAAGTAATCCAAGCGATACTATCAAATTCTGAAGCAATGACTCTATTAATAAAATCTATAGTAAAAGTTATAACTTTAAATAAAACTCAAATATAAGTATTAGTTCACAATTTATTAGCTCAGCTATTAAAGAAACCATCCAGGATAAAAATAGCAAAGGTCACATTCAACCACCAAATCTTAAATATTGTACAGTGGAACGCTCAAAATCTGTTAAGTAACAGACTTGAGTTTCAAATTTTTTTTATACCAAAATAATATACTTACATGTAGCTCTTATTTCAGAAACTTGGCTCAAGCCTAGCATTCAATTTAATTTACGTGGTTATACCATTATTAGGAATGACTGCGGTAATGATCATAATGGCGTAGCAATATTAATTTAAAAAGGTATACATTTCTCTAAACTAGATACTTTTAATGATGATTCGTTACAAAATGTAGTAATTGTTTGATATTAAAAGTATACTATTTGCGCTGTAGTATGATGCGGGTGACAGTTTCAGACAGTATCGTTTCGTTTCACTCTTGAAAGTTGCCGCGATTTACAAATTATTACTTAGTATTTCAGCTGTACCACATTCGTAATAAATTAAATAATTAATTACTGAAGTAGTTTAAATTAAACCAAACCAGAATGTTCTAGTGTACAAAAATAATCTAATGGAAATAAAAATTAAGCAAAGTATTATGCGTTTAACGTAATACCATAGACGTATTTAGTGATGGGATGTACTGCTACAGTGGATAGTCGATGTTTTTTTTATAATAAAAAATATACATATATTGGCTGTAGTTCAATTATTATTGTAAAAAGTCTATAATTATATTAATGAAACAACAGATCTTATATGAAAATGATTTTATTCGTCTAAACTCATATCAGATTACTCATACTCGATTTTAATTATTTTATATAAGTACTATATTATTTATACTGCGAGTAACGTTAATGATAAAAATGAATTACGCAACATCACTAGTCATATGGTACTGACAGATATCAACGTCATATAGACAAATGTCACCCGCACCAAGCTACAGCGCAAATAGTATAATTGATTTTAACGCCCATCATACATTTTGGGGTTGCAGTCGCATAGATTCTCGGGGCAAAGTTATAATGGATTCCATGGATGACCATGACTTAATTTCGCGAGTATTTATTTAATTAAAATTATTATTTTTTTCGTATTACTTTATGTACATATTTTATTATTTTAAAAACTAGATACTACCGAAATTCCGATTACTTTGCAGTAACCGTGATTACGGGCGGACGAGATGGGACATGATATGAGATGAGAGAACCTTCAGGGGCAGGACAGGATTGACGATAGCCTTATTAGTATTTTTTTCTGACTATAGCATGTTCCTTTGTCTAATTTAATAGATTTGAAAGTCTTATTGAATTTAATAGATTAGAAAGTAGTATTATGAACTTATGTAAATTTTATTAGAAGAAAACAAAAAGGCTCGTCTAGGTTTTCTTAATCTGAAGTTTGAAAAAATAAAGCAGTTTATTCGTCTCGCGCTTCTCAAATTCCAAAACGGAAAGTTATTTGTAATCAGGCGTTCCTTCAGCTACCAAATTAAAAGTTCGCATGTAATTAGTTAAAAGTATTCTGATACGTTTCTTGCGAGCAATGAATATGAGACCAACTCGTAATTGAGGTAAATAACTAAGAACTCAAATGATTAAACAGACTTTCTGAACGCTAAATACACTTCAATTTATGTCACAACAGATTTAATTTAGATCTCTGCCTTGGTGATGGACATATAAAGATTTACAATTTAAAAAAATTATTGTTATAAATTTATGTAGAATTTTGTTTGTACAGTTTTAATGTAATAACAGATTTCAATGCATATTTACAAAGCATATAAATAAAAATATATATAAGTACGTAACATTTTAACTTCTTCAACCGTGCCATCTATTAAGAAAATTCCAAATTAGAAACTATAGGAAGTTCAGTGTGAAAAGTGTGTATTTTCTTTATTTCTATCTGTGCTGCCATCTCTTGGCCACGCAGAAAATTTGATATTGTTTGTATAAAATACGACACAACCGTGTAAATGTAGTACTGTAGTGATTCGTTAGATGTCTCTTTGGACAACACCATGTATTAAAGTAATTGTTGATTAAAGTTTAATACCTTAGACCCAGTTTCTACTATTTTAAATAGTATTTTTTTCATTAAATAAATGAGTGATTGATTGCACTTCATATGATTATACATTATTCATCTTCTATATACCTATATATATATAATTATATATAAAAATTGGGTTTGTTCCAACACTTATAACTCGAGATAAGCTAGATCAATTTTCACGGTTTTTGGTTCGTTGGATTTGTCTCCGCCCGAAAAGCAGAATAAATCTTAAAAAAAGAAAACTTAAAGATAAAACGACAAAACATTCAAACGACCGAACCCGGGTACCCAGGATCGATCGAACCGGGCTATACCTGTCATTTGTTAAAGATTTGTTGTCCATCCTGTCAAATACTATAAGTAATGGCTATAGAAATAAATAATGACAAATGATTAACAATTACGCGTGCGTGTATTAATTGATTTTGTATGAATTAAGGATTATATTTTAGCGACATCTATCGAAAAAAATAGAGTTTAGTAGCTTTAAGACTCCCTTTAGTTTCATAAATTATTATGTTAGATATTAGTCTTTTTATTATTATTTTTTAAATAATACAATATTTATTACAAAAATGTGATAGAAATGCGAAATTCACTTTTTCTTTATTCCATACGTATTATTTATTATAAATAGAACTATTAAATATCGATTTGTAATATATAAGAGATATTGTTTTGATTAAAATTGATGGAAATGGGTTTAAAACAACATTATAATTATTCACAATCAAAATAAAAAATTGCGTTTTGTTATAAAATAATTTGTTAAGAGTAATGTTAACTTTTAACATTAATTAATTCAAATGTTCAGTAATAGCACGTTTTTTTTTTTTGTTTTTCTTTTGAATTTGAGTATAATTTCCGTTAATAATTAAGGGACATAAAAGGAAATGTATAAATTGTAATACAGAAAATACGAGTGAAATAGAGAGTAGTTTTTCATATTGTATTTACGTGTTCGGATGTTAAATATTAGCTTTAATTATTCAGTGCATCGAGCTATAAACGATGGAGTTCAGTGAGGTCTTTATTATGAAATGGCTGGGACTTGGGATTATTTCACATAGAGTGAATACAGACAAAATAGTATTTTTGACGTTCAATATATTTAGTGCAGTTGTTTGAATTTTTTGGTTTAGTCATTAATTAATGGAATAATTTAAATCTTTTAATGGGCCATCTTATTAATGCGCTGTTTTATTCATATTTTAGCAGTATTTTAAAACGTAATACCATTGACAATGACGAAATCGATGTTAGGTATTGCCATGATATTTTTTTTTTGGGAAAATATTATGTTTATAATATTACCATAGATAAATAAAATATCAGTGGATTATTCAAATGAAATGATTGTACCCTTACCAATAATGTGTAGTTCCAGGATCACACATGAAGAGGGATTTCTTTCTCAAAAGGAAGAGCTCCGATGGAATTTGATTTAAAATGATCCTAACTGATGTGCAATGTTGCGTGAAATACTACTGCTAGATATTAATTCAACCCTGTATGCAGAAAAAAAAACAATTTTTCTCTGTATACAGGGTTTGATAAAAATTAAACTTTTTTCGGGCTTTCTTTTTATTTTTTAACAAAAGTAAAAGTTTCATGCGTTCCTATGGTTTGAAAGGCAATAGATAAAATTAAATTGTAATCCGACGAGAAAGGAAAATGTTTAAGGTAATTATCCTGAAAACTAAACTCTGAAGAAATATTTTGACGTTTAAAAGATAGAGTTTTATTTTTAAGAGAAACTTTTGATTTATATTGTATAAAAATGTATGGATAAATTTAGACTAAATCCATTTCAGAAAAAGGAACTATTCGCAGCAGTAATCCAAGCGCATTCACTTCAATCTACTGTGAATCCAATCAAAGTTTCCTTCAACTCTTCACTGGCAAGAAAGATTTATATTATAGTAGTAGTAGCGAGTAGCTTCCAACTACGAATGACAGGATCAAATTGGAACTTTTTTGTAATGATTTAGGTATAGCTTTCTATAAACCTCAGACGACAACGTTTTAGTAGATACTATAATATAGATATATTTATCCAAGTTCCGTGCTGTTTTTATGTAAACCTTGTAACTTTTTCATATTTTCTTTTGTTTCATATTAGCCGTATAATGCGCGAAAGACCGTTATTTCTAAGTTATCTAATATGGTAAATTGTGTTTTTAATCATATTTTTAACAGTATCATCATATCATCATATCAAAATACAGTATAGTATTCCGTATTATATGTAACAAATAAACACATAATATCTACTATTATAGGTATAATTTAAATAAACACAATTTAAGAACATGTTACGGATTTGCTTGAAATTGAATGGAATTTCCCAATTTAGACATATTCAACTGTAAATTATAACACATTGATATATGTTTAACTTATGAATAATCAGAATATCTTTCACGCAACTTAATTGAGTGTTGATTGAACTGTTGACTGTTCTAGATTTACATTTGGGTTCATATTGTTTGCTTTACATTGAATTGCAATGCAATGCAGGAGGATTAACAGATATCAATTTTGTTAACTTCAATATTATACATAAAAACAAAACAGCGTTTCAAATAATACAATACGATTAACAAATTTAATTACTATGACAATTATTTTCAATAATATTATCTTATTTCTGATTTGGATCCTTGCTGTTTTATTTAAATTTTTGAATTTAGTACACACAACCGAGATATATTAAGGATCTCTATATAAAAAAAATATAAGATTATATTCATTCCGAAATATTAACGATGGATAACAATGAATATGCGATTCATTTGTTTTTATGTCACCGGACCCTAGGCGGAGCATTAAGGAAATCCAATTCAAAATGGCGGATGGTTCACGCACGAGTCCCTTTCTAATTTTCCGACATTGCTTGAAACGAATTAGTGTTTGATTGCTTCTTCAATGTATACACGTATTTTATTCGCCCAACTTGGTTTTCTTATCTGATTTCCAATAAAACACCCTCAACTTTTTTTTCCTGACAAGAATTTCTTTTATTCAGTTAAAAATATTTTTCCTATAGAATCGATTTTGGATTATGTATGTGTTCATGTAATTAGTTAAGAGGTTATATATTTTTTTTAAATGTAAGAGATTGTATAATACATAGTAGTATATATTGTATATTAAAAATATTAGACTTCACTTTATTTTTTTTATGTGAAAGGTGGCAAACGAGCAGACGGAAGGTAGTTACCATCGCCCATGGAACAACTTTGTTGGGGATGCGTTGCCAACCTTGTTTTTTAGGGATAGGGAGGGGTGGGAATAAGGAAATGGTAGGAAAGGTTGGGAATAGGAAAAGGGTAACCGGCTCTCTCACTCATCGGACGAAACGCAGCCATTAAAGGCTATTTCACGCGGATCTTCTGTGAGAGGGTGGCACTCCCCCGGTCAAGCCAGCCCATGGTCGAGGTGTAGTAACTGATCACAGCTAGGCTAGGCTAGGCTACCACCAAAAAAATCACAAGAATATTGAGTTTTATTTTTTTTACACATTATGCATAATGTTAAAATAGATTAAACCGTTTTTGTTATGTATCTATATTTATACAGATTTGCAATCACAAACATGGCAAAGTTAAAAACACAACTATCCTTTCTGGCATCGACCAATTTTGTTAAAAATCCAAAAGGTGACATTATTGCATTTATTTTATTGAAATTGGTTTTTGCCCCCGCAATTAGTATTTATGATTAATTCGTTAATAACCACATGAAATGACACAAAGGTAAAAATATTCAATGACACAATAGTTTTATATTAACAAAATCCGGGAAATATTCAATTAAAATAATATTTTATGACCCTGTTTTAATATCTTTTAGATTTTTACTACCCTGTTTCAATACCTCTAGGTTCTAAAAGAAGGACATTACTGGAACAAATAATTCGTGGGTTCCTTTATCGCGGAGTAAGGTTATACTTTTAATACAGTTTACTTGTCATGCATTTTACATTGTAATCTCGTGGAAGAGTAACTTAAAGTGAGTAAAACCAATATTTTCAGATTATTATGCTTTTTTAATTATTCCGAACTACATTCTCTGGACGTTTCGGAGATTCCTATTGCTCTGATCATTGTTACGTTGGGAATTTAATTTTGAAAAGAATTAAATTTTATTACTTCATCGTCTGACATTCTAAAATACTAAACTTTTCTCCGTTGTAGCTAATAGGCTTAAATACTCGGCGTTTTCAAAGTACGTGAACTGCTTCAGGTTGTGCAGTTATATTATAAGAATAATGTCAAAAATAAATAGTACACTTGAGGGGACTTCACATTGTTACTCTCCAGTTACCATAGGATACTACTCATGACTATCAGCTTTCTCTTTAAATGAACAAACTATTTATAATTGTCTCTAAATATGTCTTTCCGACCAACTTAATTACTAGTTTTTATGGAGCGTAAAAGGATCTTGAAGAGGGTCTCCCTGTTTCGGTATTGTAGACTTTTGTAACTTGACAAACAGTAAGTAACACTTTAAGGGTACAGAAATTTATTTTGAACTATTTGGAACGAATATTTGGTGTACGGAAATTTCATGGAAAATGCTTTAATTTATAACTTTTTTTTGTTCGTCCACAGCTAATACATAGAGTACGTAAAATACAATGTAAAAATACAGGTATTATAGGTAGCTAAGTATGATATCGGAATCTTTTCTTTCACTGTAGAGATAGTTTAGTTTAACAATTCATGACTTCTTCAACGAATAACTTTCGTATTAAAGCTTCTTAAGTATTTCTTGAAACAGTTGTATAATTAATGACGTTTGATATAAATTATGTATTATTTGACGGCATTCTAAGATAACAAAAGTGGGCTTTTAAGACTTCGTTCGTGAATATCTTATGCTATAATGGATATTCTAACTTATTATTATCAATATTACAAAACCGTAACATAAACTTAAATTTCCAAGAGCAAATATTAAATTGTGGTATGAATATCGTTGGTTTTCAGAATAAGTTAAGTCGGGACTGTAGTTTTAGGAACGAATTACCAAACTTGCGAGTTCATCGTTATAATTCTATTCTTTGAGCAGCTCACATCCCGCCAAGCTGTCAGATCTGATTAAGCTTTGTACAAAGATGTTATCGTTGACAGCTCTCTTTAGCATTAATCCTGTTTTAAAACCGTTTTCTTCTCTAACACACGGAACGAGAGTTATATCTACATAGTGAAAGTATATTATATAGATATAAGTTTTTCATCTTTGATTAAAATAAAAATTATTTTTATTATTTGATATACCATCGCTCGTGAAGACAGGTAAATACCAAGGTTAAGCCGCGAGGCTATTGAAATTAAAAAAAAACACCTTAATTTCATTAGAGAAGATGTCAGGAATCTATCAAACACCTGGGATCATCATCAAAAATTAAGAAATTGATTGCGGTGGGTGATAAATAACAAGACAAAAATTCACATCTCGCTTGCCCCTGATCACGGTTGCTGAAAAGTAGACAAAACATCGGAAGTATGTGATTTTTTACAAAAATAAAGTCGCGTATGATAATCCGAAAAATATTAGTTTCATTTAAATGAATTTTTAATAGTTATATTTTAAATATGGTTTGTTTTAAGAGAATGAAACCCATTAATGAAACACGTTGTGATTGGTTAACTATCTATAGTATTTATCTACAGGTTTCCTTGTATGTAGTATATCATTGAAAATTATTAATTTCCTAAGAATGATTTCTATCTTTTTGTCCGGCTGTTGTAAGAATGTTTTGTTGTTATTGTATCTTTTATATAAACATTTGATATATCATGCCATATTAACTGTATACTTATTTCTGTTGCTGGGATAGGTATGGATAAAAATTAAATTTTAGCTTTTAAATTTCTTTCAATAACACTGCGTTACAAAAAAAAAAATTGAGTACCCGCTTTGAAATGTCATGTTTTCTTTTTAATTTACGTACAATTTAAATGTTGAATATATTAAAATGATATATATGTAAAGGAAGGGAACATTTATTGGTTCAATTATAAATATTTGATTATGTTAAAGGAATTCATATTTAACATCAGTCGTATAATACAAAAAAGTTATAAAAGTATAATATAAGAAGATATAATACTTTGATTGTTGAATTATCTTCAGAAATTAGTTATATTTATTAATATAAAATAAAAAGTTATATTCAAATCCCAATAATAGAGTCAACCTTACAATAAACAAATCTGTTCTTTTGTACTCCGATTGAGCTTGAATAGATATTAATCTAAAACACAATTGGGTGAAGAGAAAACATTATCACACGAAACTCGATTCAAGGCCTAAAGCGGCCAAAATTTAATCCGAATGAGATTTTCAAGGAAAAAGTTGCAAAGAAATAAACAAGATGCGGCGAGGGATAGCTATTAAAATTACCAAGTAATTAAATAAAGCAGACGATAAGTCTAACAAGCGAGTCCCTGCGGTGGCTAGATAAAAGGAAATAACTTTAAGTGACACAGTTTAAATTCCCAATAACAATTAGTTCAAATAGCTACAGAATACTGACGCACGTTTCCAATCAAGAAGGTGTACTCATGCTTAATCTCTATTCAACAAGTTAGCTCATAAACCAACCTCTTTTTTCTTTGAGTTTAATGAAGTTCTTTTTCTACTTCTACATTCTATTTGTATTAATATACAAATAGAATGTAGAAGTAGAAAAAGAACTTAATTTTAACTTGAATTTTATTGTCAATACAATATAATTATTGTATTGATAATAAAATTCAACAGTAGGATTCCCAGAAAAAATTGAGTTAAGATAGAAGAAGATAGAAGCTGTAAATTGTTTGAGAAGTAAAGAAGTTCTCAGACTTTACTTGGAGTGGGCTCAGGGATTCTAGGTCATATTGTAACAAACTCATTGGTCCTTGTTTCTCTTCTTAATCACTTTAGAGTTAACCATAAACTTAATTATAAAATCATAAGTTTTCATGACCGTACATCCACATAACATACGATCTTCGTCTTATGTTCCCACATAAATTAAGAAAGTTAATGAAACAACGAAGAATTTCTGGAAGCGGTTAAGTATTAAAATATTTTAACGTTGCAAAAGTTATTCTAAAGTATGAGTGTTATGAAAGTTGATACTAGTTAAGATGTTATAAATTATGAGAATGAAGTTTAAGTGGAGTTTAGCGTTAATAATAAACAGTTAGAGAGACTCGAAGCCGTCGTGTGTACGCGTGAGTTGCGTCTTGGGATATGATAATTCTAATTTTTGGCTGAACTTTCCCTATTTACAGAGTTCCTGTAAAATTTTAAACTGGATTCTTTTATCAAAATGTAGCTTTTTGTACAAGCTTCATAATGGTTAAGTATTTATTACTGAGATTTTTAGAATATTGTATAACTTTCTGTATATGTTGAGCAAAACAATTATGAATGCGTCGCAGTTTAAATGATTTATATATTCCAGTTTCATTTAACATGCATAATTTATGCAACATATTTGTTATTTATTCATTAATTTTATTGACATTTCACACAGTCAGTCTTGTACTTAGTAGAGTTTAATTTTAAAATGTTGGAGATTTTGTTTATGGTTATTTTCACTGCTTACATTATATCAATAAGTTTTTGTTCTATAATAGCATTCTTGATCTTCATTACATCAGTCAAAACAGTTAAAAACCTGTATTAATTGATGATATTTAACTTTTTATTTTAGTTTACTTTACTATTACAAACAAGTTGTTTTGGAATGTTCAATGGTCAACAAGGATGCGCTATCGAGCTGGCAACGTGTTAGATAAATTAATGATGCGGTGAACACTATTATGACTATAGCGAATTACTCAACATGAACTAATAAAAGTCCATTAGTTTTGGCAAACTCAGCATTTATAGTTTAGAACATAATTTTATTTCTTTGAGAATGTTGGATGTGAAAAAATATTTTTCAAATTGAAATATTTTTGAAATGCTTCTAACTTACAATTTTTTTTTATAATAAATTTTAGACGTCTTCTTAATATTAAAGTAAACATGTTAACTTTTAAATGATCCGAAGCAGTTACTAACACTTTTGTATCACTTTTTATTTGGGGTTTTTTCGTAAAAGACCCTTAGTTTATAAAGCAATTGAAGGGTTATTAATAAAAGAAGTATCACGGTAAGTAGCTATCCAAATCGAGCAAAAATGAATGTCATGAGGCAGAGGTAGTTAAAACACCAATTGTAACTAATACAGCTGAAAAACCAAACATAATTTAGGACTTCGTCAACAAGCAGTTCTCTGTTTGTGTCATTTTTCTTTGTCAAATCTCGTGTAAGGGTTGAATAAATACTATAAACACTCAATGGAGCTGGAAGTTTGTTTAATCTTCCGGACCTTTGAGCGAATATAGGTTCGTAAGTAGATTAAAGCAATTGGAATATATGTTTTATTCTATAAATGTTTGAATAAACTCACGATTGTTATATTTTCCTAGGAAGATTGTTTAAATAATTGAAATCTAATAACGTGGTATAAAAACCCCTTTTTTAAGTGGGTTTTTTCTATTATGATTCTTTTAGTTCTTGTTTTTTTACCAAGAATTAAAAAATCCTTCAAGAACTCAAGATATGCTCTTAGATATTTTGAATGCATTTTTTGCTCTGTAAAATGGAATATATTCTTTGGAATTAGCCAGGTTATAAAACAAATCACTGTAACAATTGGAAATTCTTCAATCTATTCTTAAATTGAAATAACTATAATAGTTAATGAGTCATTACCTTTATAAGAGAGTGGTACTGGCCCTGATTAGTCAGCTGATTGATTTAACTGACCTCCATAACATCATATCTAGCAAAAAATATTTTTTACGGTTTATTGGTTATTATTAGATTAACTTATTCGACAATATCGACAGTGCTGTAACAATAAATAGAATAAATCATAAGTATGATACATTTTCTTGGTCTTAGAGATTAAAAGACCCGGCGGTTGATCTGATAAAATCTGCTTACTATTTACTTATCGGAAACATATGAAATGTCGGAAATACATTTTATGATACATGTGAACTCAGTTAAAACTGTAAGAGTTAATTTGGTGTTACGACACAATTACAAGTGGTTGAAATGTAGTAATAATTTTGGGGATTGTATTTTGGCAACTATTTTTATAACCTTTGTGAGTTTGGCAAGACCATATTTATATATATTAAGCAATATGAACCCCCTAAAATATAAAAAGTATTTACCGGGATAAGTACCAGCTGTGAAAACAATATTTAATATAGCAACAAATTTATATGTATATTGTTCTGCAAAAATCAAATGGCCCTTTATGTTTTTAAGTTTAGTCGAAGCAAATTCAACAGGATTATTAACTTTAAAGAATCTTTATTTAAACTTAACTTTTCCAGAATCTATATAAAATAACTACATTTAGTACTAAACGCACAAAATTATTTCAGTGAAGGATTGAACGAAATACAGTCTTTTCTATTCAAAACACGTTTCAAATAGAATTCAATTTCAGACGTAAGTATTCTTATATTCTTTCTCAGATGTTTTCTACTACAGTTACTATTTGGTCACTGTGTAAAATATTTATATTGTTATTTTACTACATGTATTTAAAATCATGAATAGATTGTTATAACTTTGCGTAATGCACGATTTTTGAACAGTTCTTGTGATAAATATTTTGTTGTTGTGTTAAATTTTATTTATGGCATTTCCGACTACAATATTCTTTATGCTTGGTAAATAGATAAAAATGTTTAACCAACAACATAAATTTTGGGTAATCTGCTAAATTGACCTCTACTAAAAATATTTTCCCCAGACCTCATAGAACATCTAGTTGAGGGTTCTACGATAATATTTTTATAATGTAGTTATTTCATAAATGAAAAATGGCGTAGTAGTATAACGTAACAGACAGCGTGAATTAATGTGAGAAAATTCGTTTAATAGTTTAATATGTAAATAGGGTACAAGAACATAAAAATTCATAAAATATTGAGATTTATTTTTTTGGGAATCTTAAAATGAGAAAATATTGTTTTAATTTAACATATAAAAATAAAAACCAAAAATATGATGTAACATTTAACAAAGTGAGTTAAAGCACTTAAAAATTCACATCACATACGATAAACATTTGCTTATAATCATACCGAAAAGCATTTTCTTTTGACAATGTATTTACATTACGTTTTACATTATGACGTACATTCTAAAGTCTACCTCATTACTTGCATGATATTCATGACAACGTGTTTTTAATTATTATCAGTCGTGTTGCTTGATAGCTTATTAAAATTACTAACTATATTATTTAGCCTCCACTCACGTTCGCTCCCCTGACTTGTAATGATATTCAAAATGTATAGCCATAATCTTCTTATTTTTTAGTATTGTTGACGGTATGCAAATTGCATAATTTTTTGTGGTGAATTACAAGTATATATCATAGTGATGCTTGATAAATTATGGTACTAAATTATTCATATAATGTTAAGTTTATTCTAAGATGAGGCAATCGTAATTGCTTATGTTTGTACTTGTTTAAAAACTTATTTATAAGTGCACTTATTTTTTAACTTATAAACTAACCCGAAGAAATTCATTCTTTCAAAACTATATACATATATTAAGTAACATTAATGCTCATTAGTTGAATAACGATGTAACTAGTCTTGAAGACTCTTCTTAGCAAAAATTTCCCAAAACGACATTTAGGAACTTAAAATGAGGGAACCGTTGGTAATTGCCCTCTCGCGATATAAATAGGCAGAGTGTGTAACCGGCAGTGAGAAAGGCTGAGGAATTCCTCTTGGTTCACGAATCAAAAATTCCGTTCTCATATTATGACTGACAATTTAATATATTTTACTTCATGCTTGTTATAATATAAATAAATTTGATAAAGTTTTAGGTAAATACATATTAAATGTATAAATAATCATTACTTTTAATTGTCCGAGTAAGAATAGTCTCAAAAAGGATCAAGAATGCACTGATTTCATCTTTCCTTTTACAACTTTAACAGATCAAAGATAACTTTAATTGCTTTACAATCAAAATGTTACAAAAACTACAACTATATGTCATAAAATTCGAATTCGAATCAAAAAGAAATTTTTTCAAGTTCAAATGTCGAAATTCAAGAGTAAAACAAGGCAGAATTTCTGCAAATGAGGTTTGGCGTTTAAAAGCAGCGCCCTGATGCCGTGGGCAATTATCGCGCTTCAGCAAAGGAATTTATGTGCGTGGCGTGGCGTAGTGTACCCATGGTAATATGGATTACAGACAATTGAGTTTGATTCTTTTTTTTTTTTTTTTTTTTTTTTTCTACGAGGGGAATCTTTTAAAGACTTCCTGCCGCGGGGGAAACGCGACAGGGGCATGTGGGATTTCCACCCACTAAACCACCTCGACGTTCTCTGCGCTGTGCGTAGACTAGTGAGCGGGAACGGCAAGCCATACTTCCGCTCACTACGCACGAGTCCCGAAAGGGACTCCGCCATCGGCAGGGGTATCAGTGGCTGACCACACCACCCCTCCGACTCAAGAGCAGCGTGCCGGGAACGCCAAACACGCCGCTCTTCCTCTAGCCTATGTTACCCGGACGCCGGTTCCCCACCGACGCCCGGAGGCTTCCTCACTGGGAAGGCAGGTCGCGAGCATAAGCCCGCTGCCTTCGACCCAGCCTTCGTCGGCGCAGCGGCGCCGAGGAGGGGTCGTCTTCCCTCACTCGTTCAGCAGCCTCCTTCATTCTGTTTTGACTTCAAATAATATTTCCGAACCTATTATAAGATTTCAGAATTACTGCATTGAAATCTGAATATCAATGATCAATGTAGTTATTTAATACTTACTTTACCATTTTAATTTACAATGTAGAAAATAATAAAAGCAGAGGGTTAAACGTCCGATTCTTACGCGAAAAGTGAAATGGGGCCGGTTAGAAAATTAAACAAGTTGCCGCTTATGGTGATTTTATGCATTTTTTGTAAACATCACGAAATTTATGATGTCAGGGTTAATGGCAGTATTTTAATAACAGGTTATTATAAATAGTATATTTCTGAAATTACTTTATTTAATGATGGTTACAAATAAAGCTTTCATTTAAACATTTTTTTACTAAGTCATTGAGTGCAGTGTCTAATACAATCATTTATTAAAATTTTATATATAATGCACAAAAGATTTGATAGCGTTCTTAAAATTAATAAAGGCAATGGTGCAGTCGCAGCAACATATGGTACCTTCTGACTACGGGTGTCTGTCGGACATAAATTATATTTTCTCAAGGTAAATGTATATAACACACACAGGTGTTTTACTTCATTTAAATTTAATTCTAAAAAGTCACGGTGTTAACCATAGCCTTACATTGTTTCCATTGTAATATTAGTTTAAAAGATCGGAGGAATAGATACATATGTAACAATAAAATATTAAAATATTTTAATATCTATAAGAAAGTGGTCAAATTACATTTTAAAAGCAATGTTTTATGTTTATCATAAGTAAATTTAATTAAAAAATATATATCCTAAAACACAAACGACGTACTCGTAACAATGGCCTGGTTGAAAAATTCTTAATTTTTTTCAAAGGAATCACGTCATTTTATGGAACGGTGCATCGAACAAAACCATGTCAAAGTAATTGACAACACCACCGTGGAAAGGAAAGAAAAAATATTTTTAAAGCTATTTCAAAATCATAATAGCTCCATAGCTTTATTGCTTTTATCGTGTCAAAATTGCTTGAAAATATTGTTGAGTTTTCTGGCTTACTTGATCCTGTGCTTCAAATTTTTTTCACCGTAAATTCTTTTCATAAAATTCACTAATAATTAATATTGCATAGCCCTTAATCTTTAAAAGTGAGTGTCAAAACCATGAGCTGTAACCAATTTCATGATCTGTTTTCATTTTAATTTGATTATTATATCTTAATTATAATATTAATTTGATTATTATATCTTATATTATAATATCTTAAAAAAATTCAAATTTCGTGACATTCAAATAAAACAAGTAAACAAAATACGTTTTATAACAAATACTTTGAATTCCTAATTAAGTTATTTTCTTTCAAAACCCTTACTGAGCTTGTCAAACACCGGGTCCGCCGCTCCTCATTTCATTAAGCCGGTTCCCAACATCTGTTGCTTTGAAACTTGACGCTTTGTTTCGAATTTCTCAATGAGCATAGATCACTTATAAATAAAAAATTGAAATAAAACTTGTCTTTGTAAAATTGTTTGAAATTTCCAAAGGAATGGGAATATTTTATGAAATGTTCACTAAGAAGAATATACAATTACTATGGCTATTTGATATAATAGGAATATGTAACAAGATTAATTTATATTGATGTTGCACGGTATCAATGTGTAATGTGTAATAATCCTATTTCATTTGTATGATTTGTAAACATTAAATATGAGGAAGTGTCTGTGATAAAAGTAATCTATGTATTATATTCTTACCCACATCTCTTGTTATTATTATTTGGGAAACTTTACTTATTTCTTGTGTTGTTCCTTCAGTTAATTCAGAGACCTATATGACTCATTTGAATAAAACGTTATCCCAGTTATATATAACAAGTCATGAAAAGATATTAAGATATTATTATAAACGGAGTTAGTAATTATTTTAGTGTAATATAGCATATTCATCAAAGAAAGTTAAAAATCTGACTTGATTGTGAATTTGTTGCGAGTTATTTTTAAAATCACCAACGAAGGTGATTTTGAAAAGCGCTTAAGATACTTTGTAAGCAACATAGAATCCTACATTGTGAGCTTGCATATCGTGTTTTGTGTATCTCTGTTTTGCTCTAATTATACTGTTTCTTTCAAGTTACGGCTTGATCAACGATAACATATGTTCGTTGAAACTAAACGTTGCAAACTTAATGTGTTTAGCCGAAGTATTCTTTATTCTTTTTGCCATACTTATTTTATCGGATGCAAGTAAATGTTTGTAGTTTTGTAAGTAAATATTTCTGTTTAAGACCAAATTGTTCCAGCTTGTGGCGTCCCTTTTGAATATTTGTTTGTTAAACAGATATATTATGTAACATAACGTTCTGATTTACTTGCTTCTATTGATCTTACGAAGCCTGGAACGGTTATAGCGATGGCCATAATATTACATTTATATATTTTTCATTCGATAATTTACTTCAATATTCGTTTTAACTGAAGGCGTCATTTGTAGTGCATTATGTATCCATATAAATTATTTTTTCTGTTAACAAAATGCCTTTAACTTTTTACAGACAAAACTGCTACACAAAATTGGAAATCCTAAGTTTTTGTTTTATATCTGTGACCTCGCATTGACATTTTATTAGTGTTGTAAAACTTTATCTCGTTTGGGAAACAGTTTTTCTTATATCTATTCGTATTTGAAGGCAAAATATGCAATAGGTGCCACATAAAGACTATAGTATGCTATGACTCCGAGTAAAACTTTGATACTTCTAAGCCTTGAATCATTGTTCTGTATGTCATGATGTACATACCTATAAAAACATAGCGCTCATCGACTTGATAAGCCTAACGCAGGTTAATCCAAATTAGGAAGGCTATCTAATAACCGAAGAGGCGGTGCCATTGGTTGGAGGTATGATACCTACTCTACGGCTATTAACATCGCTTCCATTGCCCCAAGCTACTGACAAATCACTTTTCAGCCTCCCTTTAAGATCAGTTAGCCATATAAACCCGCCAGACATAGTCTATCGATATTAACATATAGATGTAGGGAAACTGTGAAAAGAACCAAAATATCTGTCTCATGTTTCTACTCTGTGCCAATCTACGAGGGGCCAGGAAAGTTGTTCGCGCCGGTCGTAAACTGTGTAATGTCCATAAAATTACTTATGAGAGGGTTCGGTTGGCAGTTATTGAATCACTATGAAATGCATAGGATATTTTTCGCATCATAAAAATCATGTTTGAATAAATTTGGAGCTTATAGCGGGTAAAAGTAAGTAAAGTATTTCATGACCTTATACCTTAAAGTTTTTTTTCTAAGTAGCACTCATCTTTATATATATTTTTAGTATAAGATATTTTTTTACAATTGCTCCACAGATTTGTTCTGTTAGATAATCAATTTCTGTAAAACTTATTTACTTTTTTTTAAAGTATAAAAATTTATTATAATCATAACAATAAATACCCAATAGATAGTTATTTTATAAAGTATTACTTAAAATAACCGCATGAAATAGACGGATAACGCATGAAAAGCCGTTATGACTTCAATACTTCTAATAGCTCGATCCAATCTCGCCCCATGGCTCCATCATCATTCAGATTGTGTGCTGTGCTACGGAATTTGTTAGTTTGTTGGATATTTCGTGCAGAATTTTATATCGCAAAACTAGAATACGGATCGAAAAACTATATGTACCATAGCTCAAATTTTATATAAATTATAACACTAACACTAGAATTTTTCGTGGTACCAAACATTTTAAAATATTAATAGAATAAAAACTTTATACAATTAATACTATTTTAATTAATCTTTTATCTAAAAGGTATAACGTAACCTGAAAGAAATTAACATATCGAAGCTACAAAAGCCACAATTTTTGTATTGCATTTTCAAGAGTTCAAAATAGACATTCACTTTTTGTTGGATGTCATGCATTTTACAGTACATTGTCATGTTTAAAAATTTATTTTACTTATATAATTTTTTTTATTTTTTTATTTTAATCTTTACTGGTATTTCTCGCTTAAATGCTTTGACGTACTTATTTGTTTCGGCTAAAACTTCACCTGAATAGTTTCGGTTTTGTGGAAACATACAAGTACCTGATAAAGAAAGCATTCCATTACAGAAAGACTAAATGTGAAATAAATGATTTTTCAATAGTATACCTGTGAACTATTTTGAATTTGTGGAAAATATTAATATATTATCAAATATACTAATGCCTTATAAATTGAAAACGTGATCGCTCGTTGTTCAGTTGCTGGCACCTTCTGTTGTTCGACTTCATAAAGCAAACTGACTTCAATGATCTATTCTACAATTCAATGAAATTCTATAAAATTATCCCTATTGTGTTCCAACAGTTATTGTTTTTTATTTTCTACATCTTATATATGAACTCCTGGTTGATTGGATTTTTATCTACATACATACATTTTTAATTAAATATCAAAACATTTATGTTATCGTTCTTATATTGTGATTTTCTTGTGATGTATTTTTAGTTGGAATGTTGGCAGTCGTCTAATTTACGATTTTGAGAGTCCGTAATCAACGTATTACGTCATTTCAGTTTCAGGTACTTTTGAGGTAGTATAAAACCTTCATCTAAATATAAATAGCAAAATCTAAATTGAAATCTGGATGGAGAATAATGTTATAAAATGTGAAATGTATTCAAAGGCGATCTCAAAGTAAGAATTGAAATGATAACTCAGCATATTGTCCACGTTCTCGTAGGTGAGTCCCTTTTGATCCCCTGCTACATTCGCTGATAATATTGAACACGTAATAATATTCGACTCATACATCATGATTTTTAAGATGTTGCTTATTTAATTCTTTTTTAGTATGTTTTGTTGTACTTTCTTAATATACCTATTTAATATGAACAGTATTATGAGAAAGGATATACATCCTGACGACGAGGACTTAATAGTGCTTTGTTAATGTACAATTTAAACCACATATGCACATTCCATTAGACCATTTATTGCTATATTGTAATTTACCAGTTAAATGTCTAAATAGAAAGAATATTAAAAAAATATATTTGAAAATTATGACATATTTTATATTATTTAAATTAACCAGTAGACAAAATCTAACCTTGTATTTCATTATTGTTTTCTACTAGAAACATCGACATGGATATCTATACTAAAATCGAACATACGTTGTGCCGTTTCGACGTTATTTTTTTCAGAGGATCAAGAACTTCTTCGGCTGGGTTTTCTCGCTTAAGTTTAGCACTCCCTGGGGAGATGACATTATGGCCCTCGACTTAGGATCCCACACTGGTGATCCAGTACGATGGTCTGCTTTAAGGCACACCGTGGACTGATTTTGGACCAACGTATTTTTATTGATGCCTTAATTTCAGCTCCAGTCTTAATGGTATCAGAAAGTAAGTGATTAATTAAACATATGAACATTACAATAAAATTAGGTTAACACATTGACTTTTACTAGCACTCCACATATTTAGAGTTAAGTGTAATAATAATATTTACATAATATTCAGTGGTGGCCTGGAGGTTAAAGGCCCGCCTCTCATCCATAAAGGCGCGGGTTCGATCTTAGCAAGTACCAATTTGATTTTTCCGAGTCATATGTACTTTCTAAGAATATTTAGACACCGCTGACAGACGGCGAAAGAAAATATCATGAGGAAACCTGGACTTATAATTTCACAATTATAAGTTTGAAATCACCAATCCGTATGAAGCAAGCGTGGTGATTAATGCTCAAGCCTTCTCCCTGTGAGAAAAAGACTTTTGCTCAGCAGTGGACTCTGATAGGCTGATGATGTAATATTTACCACTTAGTAAATGTATAAAATTTTACGAGAGAAGTTGTTCTTAAAAATTGTTAAAAAGACGTTCAAGTCCCAACGAAGTTATGCTCCAAATGAGAATATTATAAAGACATCATCAAAATGTTATAATTAATTGTAAAATGCTGGTTTATTGATAATTTTCGGATACCAGATCTCCGGTGTACAAGATATGAAACCGGTGTTCCGAAACACTCGATGACATCTCATTAAGGTTTATAAATTTAATAATTTTATCTCCTTCCAATAAGAGGCTTCGGTTACACAATTGAAAAGACATTGAATATTTCATCGGCGTAGGTCTATTTTATCAATTATTATTTATATAAAAGACTGGCGTCTTACTAACCTCAGAAAATAAATTATAGTTTCTTAAATGGAGAGTAAGTTTGTGATTATGATTAAAAATTACATTTTCTAATGAAGGAATACAGATTGAAGAAAAACGGTATAAAATGGTTTCCTTTTCTTTTAAATATAGTTTGAATAATATATTTCCAGTTAATCTTAATCATATTTTATGATAACGATATCAAAGTTATTTTTACATCAAAAGAACTCTAACAAAGGGGATAATAAACGGCCAAGAGAGCCACATCTCGCTATGCTACAAATGGGGTGCTACCTTTCGTTAAAATTCACATCCTTAATGTAAAGCTGCACTACTAAACCGTTTTATACAGACCCTTTCATTATCCTACATATCCCTCTCATTAGTATGAAAGGAATATTACGTCGGGCTAGAGGATAATCTGGACTGGAAAAATATATAACCTTTGCATTATTCTGGAATTATAACTATTGTTATTTGGTAAACAAAACCCTTGAATATTACGAGTAGATCACGTGGTTTCTTAAATAATATACATACGAATAATCTCATTGACGATTCGATATATGTAAATACGGATATATTTTTAAAAAACGACTGCTATGGTGGCCATATAGGCATTTTTTTCACACATTTTTTTTTCCGAATATTAATTTTCACTCACTATGTCCTTATCAGATCGCGTCAACATAAGTTTGAAACGAATGTGATTAGAGGTGCACGTATTATTTTATTTGTTTGAGTTATAATAACACAATTTGGTTTAAAACTGCGCGTCTGCTACTATGTCTTGAGAATTCACTGTTAGTAAGGAAGAGTATTATGTTTACTGTTATGTGTTTACTGTTAGTTAGGAAGAGTATTATGAACTGCAGTACAATCCTGAAGCAACAGTACTTTAAATACTATGTTGAAATATTTTGAATCTTATAGATCTGATTTTATAATTTACACAGAACAAAACTCAAAACAATGACTAAAATACTTTCTTTGATACGTTATTGGTGTGATTGTCTTTTAATTTTAGTAAAGAGTTAAGTCAATGTGAAATTATATATTTATGTTAAAATATTAATTAATATTACGGCTAGTGATTATTTATAAAGTTATTGAATGATCCAAATATACAATTATAAATTAAAAGCAATTGAATATTATTAGCAATCATGTTTAAATTAATAAACAAATACATCTGTTAATGTATACATATGTATGTACGCCGTAAATTGATGATATTTTTGCCTCATATCTTAATTAACATTTCATTTCCTGAGAGCTTCTACTTTAGTGGCAAGAATAAGATCACGGTGCCACAGTTTGGGACTGTAATAAGTTTCATATGCATGAATGGACCTCTTTCGAATGCTACAACAATGGAAAATTCTCTCCCGACATCGGATTCTTTATTTTTTCGATTTCCATCTCAAATTTGACTCGCAAATGTTTCATTCTATATAAACTTTCCCGGGTATGAAAAAAATCTTTATCTAAATCAAACTAGCGCAAATATTTTGAAAAAGACATTTTAAAGGTGTTTCGGAGGAGATTTTCGTAAACGTGAATATATTTTGAATACTAAATACTTCGTAGGGATTTGAATAAACTGTATGATTTATATATACTGCAGCTATTGATAAAAGTAATACGTACTAAAACAATGCCAGTCCTTTTTTATATCCATTAATAATGATAAAGTATTTCTGGCTAAATTTGAAATCTATATATTTTATTATAACTTTGACAAACTGTTTCTCCCTGGTTCTGTAAATAAGCTTTAATATTTTCAAATATTTTATTCCTTCAAATTAAATGTTCAAGTTGAATCCTACATTGAATATATTTGTTAACGGTTACCATTGAATTTCATTAACCTGTTACATCATAGGATAATTTAATATATCAAAACGATTATCCAAATAATAATTATTTTTACTATTCAGTAAAATTACAGGTGTTTCTAATCCTTCAGGCTGATATGTTTCATTGGCTTATTATAAATATGTATTATGGTGATTGACATATTGTATTTCTCCTTCACCTACACTTTAAATTTGTTATTTATTCTTTATTATATGTAATTTTTCAAAAATTTTATGAATTTAAGATGTAAAATTTTATATTAACTGTGACTAGTTGACATTGTATGGGGTTAGAAGATCCACGTTTGCTATTTGGTCGTAACAGGTAAGTCACGTCCACCTACTAAATGCCCACGGCGCTACAAATCACACGTAGAATGCCTTTTGAGAGCACTTTATATAAATATACAAAGGAGAAACCACTTTGAACATTTTATATTTCGACGTTATAAGAAGCTCAATGTTACAAGAACTTAATACTTCAGCCTGAAATATCAAAATGTTAAGCTGTTTCAGGAAAATAGTATATTTAAGTTCTTTGAGTATCCTTTGGAAGATGTAAGGATTGTAAGAGTTTTAAGACCAGATAATATAATTTTAATATTTAAAGCCGTTCAAGAATTCTTGCAGCGGATAAGGTTTGCGTAATCTTGAGTTTCGTATTCATAAAACGTTACAAATTCTTTTATGGCAAAACTTTAAAAACCTCGCCACGTATAACTTTGCTGAGCTTCTTAGCACTAAAATAGCAAGACATTTTTTGGAACATTTAGTTCGTAGTGAAAATGGTCGTATTAAGATTATTCTTTTTTTAAAGTTGTCTTCTTAAACTTTTGGATTTATGTTTTGCGTAAGATTTCTCTCTTTTTTTTTCTTCAGTTTTATGTTGCTTGGAAAATATCCAAATAATGAATTTTTGTGTACGTATTTTGAAGATATTCTGTGATAAGTTTTGAATGAATCGTAGAAATTCGAAATATGCATAAAAAATATAAATGCAAATATAGCTATGTCTTTTCGTATATTTGGTACAACAGAATAAAAAAAATGTGTATTGAAAATTTTTGTTAACGCGGTGAAAGGTTTCATACCTACCCCTCCGTCTAGGGGAGATGGAGGCGGTTATGTGTGACTCACAGGTCGAAAGTAAGCCCATGCTACCCACTAAAACACTAGCGGTCACTCTCCGTCCCCGCCTCACTAGGCGCAGATCCACTGATCGCCACGGGAGTCGCAGAAGCATACATCCGCAACGATCCGGCGGCAGGCAGCGAACGGTCACCTCCCCCCCAAGGGCTTACTCCAACCAACTTTTAAGGTTACCGCCTGATCACTGCTTGCGGCTTTTAGTTTTTTGACTTTAGTTGATTTGAAGTTGTTTATACGAAAATCCTGCAAAAAATTCTAGCGTTAGCTTTGTATAAAATTTGTAATAATCATGTTATCTAAGAACAACAAAGCCAACTTACCTCATCTAAACAGGATTCACTTTGCAATCAGTCCAGTGAAATGTTCCGCCATGGCATGTAAATGGAGTAACAAATTGAATTCCGTTGGTGCCACCTGCACCCACAACTCGCTGCTACTACACTCCAACCTTTTACGCACTGCTGTTCTATTTCGTCACTATAAGAATTTATAATTATAAACTATTGTTTTAAACTATTGACCGTATAAAATTCGTGTTATGGTGTAATTTTACAATTAAATAATTGATTTTGACTAGATTTTAGGTAATAACGTAATAGTTTTATATCTCCCAAATGAATCAAATTCATCTAAATGTATCCAAATGAAATTGTCTTTTTTTATAGTAGTTTTTAATTGTGCAATATATATCAATTGAAAAAGGAATAAAAATAATTCATAGTTGACAGTGAGTCTGGGACTTGCTCGATTTCCTGCAACAGATTTCTTTAAATAATTTGCCAAAGTAACTTCAAGGCAGTCGTTTGTATATAACTTTACTCGTATTATTTCTAGTTTACTTTCCTCGCGGTAAATTCAACTTGAATGTGTAGCTTGTAGTGTGACAGGTTATCTAGGAAGCTATGTATTAGTGTTAAACTTTAAATAAATGTGAATGATATATTCTTCTCTTCCGTTTCTTTTTATTAAGCTTTCTTTATAATATCAAATAACGAGGTTAATTTATTTTATTCATGATATTTAAAGCCCTTAGAATAATAAAACATAAATATAGGCACTTTAATAATTTCTCTGGTATGGCAATTTCAGTAGGGTACAATTATTCGATTATTTCTTCTGTCTAATTAGTCTGTCAATGTGCAAATGACTGCCATTAAATTGCATAATATTTCCAATGACCACAGATACCGCTTATCATAAGGCAAGCTGGTAACCGTATGCCTGTATGCCGTCATCTTGGTTAAAAAGTAGCCAAAGATAAATTTGTCGCAAGTCTGCCTTAAGATTAAAATAGGCCAGATTTTTATTTTGTTTTATTTGAATTTTTTAAGGTTTAACGAGAAGAAACCATATTAAGTAAAGCGATAAGCTTCTTTGTATCATTCTTTGAATGTATTGGTATTTATGGACATATCGGGATTTGTACCGTTAAAAAAAACTCGTTACAACTTTGCTGTTTAATACAATTCTGATGGAGCTCATTCAGACTGCTTTCTTTTTTAGGGTATTTTATTGTAAAAAAATGTGTAATATTTAAAAAGCAACAAATTTAAAATACTATTTTAGGATGATCAATAACAATGAAGTCTTGTTATTGTAAATAAAAACCGGATTATATATGTAATTGGTTTAATTACTGATAATAGGTTTTCTTTGTTTGAATTAAATACGTCTTTTAATTGCGGGAGTGTATTGAAGAGACACAGAACGATAGTATTAGATTGTTTGACTGGTATTGGTGTTTATTGAGGACATCAAATAAATTAATTACTAAATCTCGGCTCACTCATCAATCACGTCTGGAACTGTTCAAAAGCGGAGGCGGTTAAAGTTTAACAATGTTTACAATTTATAAACTAATTCCCATAGTTATTAATCTTTTGTATTATTATAATTAGAAAGAAATAAATTATAAAATATTATACAGTTTATTAACTGCCATAAAAGATCAAAAGACAAAGTTTTAATTTATCAAATACAATTTGAATTTTTATGTATATTGCATATTTTATTAAACTTATGAAGTATTTGTGTGTTTGTGCTTTACGCCAAACAACAAATCCTTACTCACAACATTAAAGCAATTGCGTAAGATAACTGAGCATTGGGACATTTGGCCCATTTCAAGTATAGGTTGAAATTAATTATACGCACCACACTTCGGGACAAAACAACGTGCTGGTTTGGAACAACTCAAAATAGATTTCTTTACTTAATTTTGTCTGACAGTAATTTATTGTTTTGTATTATTAATAATCTAAATATGATATTGTAGCTTCATTGTGATTCTTGCTGGTCAGTTATGTCTTGGAGCGAAGTATCTACTACAACATACATATAGGGTAGGTATATGTATATTTAGCGTTAATAAATCATCATCATCAGCCAAAAGACGTAGACTGCAGGACATAGGCCTCCCCCAAGGATGTCCACGACGACCGGTCTTGTGCCACCCGCATCCAGCGGATTCCCGCGACCTTCACCAGGTCGTCGGTCCACCTTGTTGGGGGCCTACCCACACTGCGTCTTAATATAATAAGCGTTAATATTAAGCGTTAATACATAATTGTCGCCTTGATTTAAATGAACCAAAACAAAATTAATAAAAGAACAATTGTGTGTAAACAATAATTTTCCTTTTATTATTTTTGTATTTTTTTCATCTGTTTCTGTTTTTAAAATTAATATTTAACTCAAAAAGGAGGAGCAAACATTTAAAATTTCTTAAATAATTTAGAATGAATATTAATATATGTAGTAGTTTTTAAAGTTTCATCATAAATTATGATTAACATTCAGAGAAAGTTTCTTGGTGCGGAGATAACTCGCATCTCCCTATGCAAATGCAGCAGTTTGCTTGCCGTCAGCCAAAATATGTAGTGCGGCCTCTTGATATCATGTTTTGGAATTATGATAGGCAAACGCGATGAGAATATTAATCCCCGAATACCGGAAATCCCGCGAAACCAGCGGGCGTGCTACGACTCCCTCCTTAAACCTGCAATATAACAGAGCGAAAAGAACCAGTCGCCTTAATTTGAGTAGCAACGTGCTATTTGGATAGTGGGAGTATAACGATATTACTTTCATATCCCTTTAAATTTATTCTTTCACAATTTAATAATATTATTGAATTTTTCATAGCACTTATATTTTAGCATTAATTAAGCTATATATAGAGAAGAATAATTGTAACTTATGGGTTAGCACGTGCTGATTTAATAATTGAATCAATAATCCTTGATTGTTATGTATCTAGCAGCAATATGTTTTGAATTTAATTAACATTCAATGATTGCACCAGTTTCTGTAAATTAAACCTTCAGGTGAATAAATTTCGAATATAATTCACTAGTATGGGCCCTCTAATTTTCCCACGAAGATTATTTATTTTCGGCTAACGCTTACTTCAAATTCGTTTAAGTTGAAGGTAGAATTAATTTTAAATAAAATGTACGTTCAGGAGAATTATGTGTTATAGTTACTGACATCAGGCTTTTATCAGTGAAAGGGGAAGTTTGAACTGTTAAGTAAAAGTGCTAGCTCTTGTAATCTTAAATTCTTCATGTTGTACGTTACTCTAAAAAACTTATTGTACTACGTACCTACTACATATATTTTTAGGATATTTTTTTCCAGCAAAAGCAGATATCGATACAGAAACATACACATATATACATGAACTCTATGAATCATTATTACCACGTGTGAAAGAGCACCTTTGAAAAGAATTAATTTAGAACAAAATAGGTTACCACAAAAAAGGTTGTTATCAGCCAAGCTCAAAAACATGCAGTATGCATTATGTACAGAGCGAAAAGAAACCCCCAATTATCAAACACTCTTCGTTAATGGTTCACATCTCACACTCAAAGAATTTTTTAAATAAAATCAGTGGTTTCTAAGATTATTAAGTTCAAACAGAAAACAAAACATACTGTTTCAGACATAGGTACAAATATAATTGAAAATGTATCAAGAATCTCGGCCAATTTCAGCAATTAGCGTAAGATTTATATGCCAAATATAAATTGAAGCACATAATTCTTAATGCTTATTTAAAAATAGAAACACCAAAAGATAGTTAAACAGTCAATTTTAATTAATATTCAGAATAGCATTAGGAAAAACTTAAACTATAATTATTCACAAAGCCCTTGTGAATTATTGAACAGTACAATGAATTAATTTACTGAAGTTGTATTCTAAATGAATCGGGGCACCAATCAAAAGAGGCTGTCATTTGGAGTGTGTGTCCATATATCACCCTTTGACCTTTGTCCCTCAATGAATTACGGCTTCTGTGGCCAAAGGCGTCTTTGCCAACATATTATCACGGACAATATTGTGGTGTAAGTGAAAAGATTTGATACACTTGGAACTTAAAAGGTTAAATTCTTTTTAGGTTTAATTCTTTTTTTATTTAATTAATATACAACTGAGTTATGTTTAAGTGTTGATTGAAATTAGTCTGCTTTTAGTAAGTTCTTTTAACGTGTTGTATAATTAAAATGTTTAGAAAGTCTATAACACTGTTGTACCGTTTATTTATTGAAAGTCTACTATACACATTTGACACAGGATTAGACTTTCATATGAATTGATATTGTATAATTGGGTCGGTATGAGACTGGTTTACTTAAACATACATTTTCAAGACGCTTTCAACTATCAACCTGTGGTGTATGGGTTGCCAAGTATACTCATTATGGTGCCAATTATGAGGCTCGTGAATAAAGAGCGCTTTGATTTAAGGTGATCACGTTACTTTGTGGTTTATGAAGTGCGTACCTTTTTCCTTTTCAACAAACGGCTTGAATAATAAAACACGCTTTACTGAAAGACCATTGTGTCGTTTTGTTGTCAACTAGCACTGTCACGCTGAGCTGAACGAAATCACATTTTTTTTACTTTGATGATGTCAATAGAGGCTGTGTTTTCATTATCTATGTATTCTTATAATTTGTGTTACGCTTCTGGTGAGGTTCTGTATAAGTGATGATATTTAATAAAAATATACTGTAAAATACATAAACTTTCCTTATTCATTCCACAAGTATTCGTTTAAATGTTATTTTTGCTTTTTGGTATAATAAGGATTTAATTTGATCCACATTAGTTTTAAAGATTGAATAAAATTATAATCGGCTTTATAATTTTATGCTTCTTTCAGTTAATATTATATTAATTTAATTTAATTTACTATATTCACAAACTGGTGATTATTTAATTAAATTAAATTACAAAACATTATAATAAACGTATAAAACTACAATGAAACACTGATTTGTAGAGCTTAATTGATTAACATTACTTTTGGTATTGTATTAGATTTTAATTTAGTCACAAGTACTAATTGTAGCGACCACAAGATCATGGGTTAACTCAACCGCAGCTAAATTACTTTCTTGGCTTTTCAATAGTTCCAAATTGAAACGTCACATTCGAACGCATATAATTCAAAAGGGCGCTTAACAAACAAAATGAAAGCGGTAACTTTGTAGGCTGTGAAAGTTTCTTTAATTAAATCTCCGGCGTCAATTTGAAAACATCTGGACCGTGGCAAAAACAAAACTTAGAGGTCTATTCGAAGGTTCCCTCGTACTGTTGTTTTATATAATTTCTTTTACGAGAAATATGAATATATTTTTGTAACTTCTATAGACTGCTTGACTGATGACTAAGCTTAGTCAAGAGTAGTCAAGTAAGTCTCACAATTGTCTTAAAGGAATTAGACTCTTTATAAAATGTGAGTAATATTTTAAAAATATAACATAATATTTATATTAAGTAGATTTTAAAGAATAACGTTTAATAAGATGTACTTAACATTAATCCCATAATATTGTATATATAGGTCACCGCAGTGAACAAGAGGCCTTCAAAATCTTACTAGCTTTGTAAAACTCCAAACGTTTCGAAACCAAATAAGTTTAAATTTAAATGAAACTAATATTTTCGGATTTTACTTCGCGTTTTATTTTAGAAACTACATACTCCCGACGATTCGGCTACTTTTCAGCAACCGTGAAGACAGATATATACCAAGGTTAATCCGCGAGGCTATTGAAATTAAAAAAACACCCCAATTTCAATAGAGAAGATGGCTGGAACCTATCAAACACCTGGGATCCTCTTCTTAAAAATATAAAATCCCATGTCCGTGACCACACTGCAGGACCTCGAGACACCGTGAGCGCAATTTGCCGGCATCCAGAGCGGTACGCAAGACAATTAAGAAATCGATGGCGGTAGGAGATAAAATGACCAGACCAACTGACAGACACTCACATCTCGTCTGCCCGTGATCACGGTTGCTGAAAAGTAGCCGAAACGTCGGGAGTATGTAGTTTCTAAAATAAAACGCGAAGTAAAATCCGAAAATATTAGTTTCATTTAAATGTGTACTCGCGAAAATCTTAGATCTCATTAAGTTTAAATTTGTAAAATCCTACTTTGATTAGGGCTTCAAGTAACTCTTGTTTCTCGTCTATTATAAGCCTTATTGTGCGTATAATTAATAGACTATTTGATAAAATAAATATTCTGAAGTTATTAGTAAAATTAGTGAAATGAGTTAAAGTAACATCGTAAATTATTACAAAAATCCAGATTTTCTAACAAAAACATAGTAATGACGAATATCATTAAAATTAACAATTTTTACCAAAAACAACAAGCATTTATTATTTTTAATCCTATTACAGTCGGTGTGTTTCTAAGACGTTAGCTGCACGCGTAATGTGTCTGGTTTCCGTTGTGAGACATCCCAGCTAATGTTGGAAACCGCATTCAATGTATCATTTAAGTGGATTTTGAGGTCAAACTGGACGAAATGGCGAACAATGCAGTTCTTGAATTACATTTAAAATTGCTTTCAGACACGGTATCCGCATCTTATGTTATTTTACAGATTATTGTGATAATAACTTGGTTTCATTCCGTAATATGGTTTGATATTATCATTATACGGCTATGGATTCATTGTTGGGCTATTATGAGAATAATATAGTTTTATATAATGATAATATTTTATAAATGGATCAAATAAATAAAACGCATATCATTGTATGTTTAGTATTTAATGTAATATGTTTACATATATATGTATGTAAGGTGATGACTGAGGTAGAGCGATTAAGGTCTACATGTTTAAAAATAAAAATTGGTAAGAATTTCAAAATTTATAATGAGGAAACTTATACAGACCTTAATACATAAGAAAGTGTGTGTGTGAAAGTGAATAATTACTTCCAAACATGAAGATAGTAAAGTCTAGCCGTAATCAAGTTATTACAGCTCGAATATGGGCTGGCTCGACCGGAGAAGTATCACCCTTTCATAGAAGATCGGCGTGAAGTAGGTTTTAGTGGCTGCGTTTTGTTCGATGAGTGAGCGAGCTGGTTACCGTTTCCCTATTCCCTCCCTTTCCTGCTATTTCCCTATTTCCATCCCTCCCTTATCCTCAACAATCAAGGTTAGCAACTCATCAGCAAAATCTATTTTATTGCAGATGTCCATGGGCGACGGTCACTACTGCCTATCAAGTCGGCCTTCTGTTCGTTTGCCACCTTTGACATAAAAAAAACTGATTATTAATTATTAAAACAAATTTATTAAATGCTTCCAGAGATCTTTGGTCATATTTATTTTATTATTTATTCAGATCTTTTTAAAGATTTTTAATATTATTATATTCAAGACATAATAAATTAGATCTCTTTCCACTTTATTATATTTCATATATTTGACATGCAAATCAAATTTAGAGTTTTAGAAAAGCCAAAACATGCAGGTAATCTAAAATACATTCAGTATTTGATCAAATGTAGTATACATATACTGTTATACAGTTATATATGTACATATAACTTATAAGGCGTCGTGTGTTTTTATTATAATGGCAACTTCAGGAAACTGAGAATCGTTTTAGACTTTCATAATACGACTCTAACCCAATGTGCTGAAAGATGTTAGAGCTATAATTATATATCCTTATTATTCAAATTCTTAGAAGGCAAGCATGCAACAAAGTTAGGAATACTTTAAAATTATGCTAATAATTTAACAGAAGGTTCTAACGCTTTCTTTAGTTTTATGATTGAGTTGTAATACTTAAGTGGATCGTGGATATTTCATATTTTTAAAGTTCCCTATAGAGGTTGGAACTCCTATTTTTATTGTTAATAAAAGTGTCTTCACTGATACTTTGAAAATAAAATATATATTATGATTATAACGCTCCAACATGATTACGGTACGCCATATTATTGCAACGTATATTTCTATATTCTGTATTATTTAATTACACTCCTACATTATGGCGCAACTATGTAATAATATTAAATTACATATTGTACAACGTTTTGGTTGCCATGTTTATGCAACAAACAAATATTGACACACAAATTATATAGTTTGGCAACCGGAGGTTCCGGGAAAACTAAGACTACATGATTGCCCCCCCGTTAGGATGACAATGGCATTCTATTCCTTGTGTGGTATGAGGAATCTTCTGGCTCACACGGATTGGTGTTGGTTCTGCGGGGTCAGCAGCGTCACTCGTTATAAGATACTTTACCTATACAAAGATGTCGCCCCGGCGATGTTCATTTTTTTCCTAATATGTAGCGCGTACGTAACAGACGCATTCTGTTTGTCAAAGATTTGTACAATAATAACAGATTTTGTTTTTTTTTGCTACTTGTATACTGTCGCTCATTATACATGATGTTTGAATACATTCAGTTCCACTATAAAGGAAAACCTCTTCTGTTTTGATTCGGATTAAGATACATGATTAAAATATTTCAATAAACTTCTTTGTTAACTATAAAGGGAATCAAATATTATTCAGTTTGTAAGTAAGTGAAAACAATACTCGTTTAAATTGAAACTGTTCATTCAATAGTCTATGTATTTAAAATGTGTGTTTAAAACTTCTTACAGTGGAGGGAATACGATGCCTCGCGATATTTCTCCTTCAACTTAAAAATGCACAAATCGGGTTTTACAGTATATCCTTCTTTGTTGCTGTTTCATAAGACTCATTATGGTTTGATAGCTGATTTTCATGAAATTGTGGTTCTTGTTTCAGGATACTTTTAAGTTTGCGAATTGATAACATCTCAGCCGTGCATGAAATAAGTAAAGTAGTACTAAAACGTTAAACGTTATATAAGTATGTAACTACAAAATTATCCAACTTTAAGATTATGGTGCATGAGGTTTTTAGGTATAACAAGAAAAACTGTGACTAATGCGAAGTTTTTCAAATTATGCACCGAAATTATACATATATATATATATATATATATATATATGTCGAAAAACCTTGTCATATTTGATTTTTAAGAAGTGTGACGTCAGCAATGCTGCCGTCATAATCACTGTTTTCAACAGTCTGCTTATCCAAGTTCCATTTTCATTTAACTGTTAATACACTCACAAACACTGTCACTACTTTATTTCAGACTATAACTAGCACTTGTAATTAGATAATCTTCCTCCTGAATGGCTCTCAGACTACTGTGTCCCAAAGTTTGCCAAAGTTTGCGAATATAAATGGTTTTTGTGAAATCATTACTTTTACTCTTTCAATTTGAAATATTAAACTATGACGAATAATCTTAGTTATTCAAATAAACACAACACATTACATTAGTTTTAGTAATTAATTATTAAAACATCCAATCTTAATATTGCCACTTAACAGTAAATTTATTTAAGTTTAAAAATATTGAAGGAAATAAATAAAACGAGTATATAGTGTTGTTACCTGTAGATTGTCAGTAATTTTAATGTCCATTATAATTTATATATCATAAAAGAGATAAAGGTCTTAAACTTTGAGAAAAACTATTTTATATTGAGAATATTGTTTAAAAATATAACCAAGAAACTTGAACCTAGTAAAGTAACTGTAGCAGGATATAAAATGAAAGTTTTTAAACTAATTTGAATATAAACAAAATAAATCTTCTAACAATATAGCTACTGAGTCTTCGTTAGATTTTAAACTTTATTTTTTAATAAATACCGTCAACAGGCAAGAAATTAAATCTTTATGGAACATAAAAAATAAAATATTGGAATATTAAAATTTATTTAGAACATTGTTTTTTTTTTTTATACAGACAGGTACAATGTATTCAATTTCTTTTTTAGAGCATACCTTAAAATTTAAATAAATTCACATTTTGGCATTGATATAAAGCTGAATGCGGTAAATATTTTTTCATTTTCATTTAAACTTAATTGTTAATAAAATTGCGCTGCACATCGGTTAATTAAATTACTTTCAATACGGTTGAGAGAGGTTATGGTTCATGAAGAGGAGGATACGGCACAGCACACCCGTGCCGTATGTCCCGACTGGAACGATTTTCGAGGTGCTCTGGTGGCTACCATAGGACCGGATCTCTCGTTACCGGTCCTGGTAAGCGCCATGGTAACGACGGAAGAGGCCTGGCAGGCCGTTGAACTCTTTGCCAAGACAGTGATGTCGGCTAAAGAAGAGGCAGAGAGGGAGAGGGAGCGAAGCATCACATCCCTCCCCATGCGTCATGCATCGTCGATAGAAGAAAGATTTGCTAAAGTGATTATTTACTCGAAATCTTTTTTGTATCTTCACCGTTGAATTTTTTACTCTAACTAGCCTCAGCTTTGGTATATTTTTATTCCACTCTTGATGTTCATAAGTAATGCTAAAAACTGTACTAATAAAACAAATGTTCATATTGACATGATTCAAACCCTAAAAATGGCAAGTAAAATATTACTGATAAACAAAACTTTTTTAATCAAACCATTATTTAATTTTCGTCATTGTATGGAAAAAAAATAGAATCATATTTTTTCTTCATTGTTTTCACCTTATCTTCATGTAATATAAGTTATCTTAAATTTTAATAAAGTCCGTCATTACTGAACACTATAAGCGATGTTACCATAATGACTTCAATGTTGGTTATACATATATGCCACCTAACTGTAAAACAGAGTCCTATATCCTAGATGATAGAGCTCGAACTCGCTGTTCCAAAAATTAATTGTAATTTCAAAACTTCGGCGTAAATATTCGGCAAAATAGTAACGTTAGCAATATTTTAATATTAATAGTTTGCTTAATCGGTTAAAATTTTTGTTCGTTTTTTAGTTAAATTTGGTTTTATTTATAGAAAAATTCTAATTCTAGATAAATGTATATCCTATATACATACATATATATGTATGTATACATGTATGTATATAGGATATATGTATGTATATACATATATGTATATATTATTGTGTTCTGGTAAAAGTAACAATACAAGAATTGCTAGGATTGAACCGAACCAACTTTGGAGGCTCTTTTGAACACTTTTTGACACTTAACCTTAACTCTTTGATACTTGTTGGAGTTGTAGATCAAGTTAGAATGGCGTAAAAAGCAAGATGTGGAATTTAAAAAATTCGATTGCCTTACTGTAAATTTCGTATAGAATATAAGAACGGTTCTTTATTGGTACACTCCCAAGGGGAACGAAGAATCTAAAACGCCTGAAGAAAAGTGCTCAAACAGTTATGGTAACGATATTTCATTTGAGTAAAAATAATCGCAATTAAATACTACTTTGATAATATCTTTGCATCATAATAATATTTATTGGTTGTAATTGAAAAACTTTCAAATTGAAATTTTTTTTTACTGGTAATATCTAATCGTAAATCGTAAATAGATAGGCGTACACAGGAGGTAACCAAAGTTGAACAAAATTAATTTAGAATAAATATACACATTTTTAAAAGAATTTTCTTTTTCCTTTCGGAGAAGTCTATAAACTGAAAGGTTTTAATGTAGTTTTTTTTTTAAAGTGGATCATTGTTAATTTGTACATTATATGAAATAGATGAAGTCAGGGAATTTGTTACATGCTTATATTATATTTTATTTAAAACTGTGTATTAATCTTTCTGTACCAAGGCTTATTTAATAATTTGCGAATCACCTTTCATAGATATAAGTACAAAATGACAAAAAGGAGTTATGATTCATATTAATTCTGACTAATTACTGACTTTTTAAGTTGAAACGGAAACAATGGTTAAGATTTTTTTGGACCCAATAAAACTTATAACAAATAATTTTTTTGAAACTATTTTCTATTTTGTTGCATTCAATATAAATAGAAAACTAAATCATTCTGCTGAGAATAGCTGACAATCATCGAAATCAATTGACCATCGCAAAGTTTAAAGTGAGAAAGCCAAAATCGGATATAAACTCGTATTTATACGTATTCACTTGAATTAGTAGATCTTTAGAGTTCTGAGCAACATCTTTCGTATTTTAACCATTTTACGTTAATTAAGGCGAATATTATGTGTAAATGTATAAAGATGAAGGCGATAAATGAACAAAAGGGAGATAATCACAAACCAAAACTATTATAATACTAGTTTCAATAATTCAATACAAAAAACTGCTAATAAAAAATACATATATTTTTAGGGCCGGCTTAAAAATAATCACAATACAATCTATCACAAACGTATAGCAATAAAACCTTAATTATATGACAAATAAAATAACATTTAACGAACCACGAAATCGTTAACCAAGTGACAAACATCAATTATTTTTATAACTTTATACTAGCGATATAACGTATAAAATTAAGTTGTACCGTTTTTTCTAGTAATATAATGTTGGAACGGTGTATAAAATATATTGGGTCATTACTACAGCACTATCAGGCTACTTACTGTTATGCCCACATTAGCTCGCACTCTACGTGTGCTCTAAGAGCCCGCTAAGTGCTGGACTGAGATGGTTGAATCGATTCATCGATACTCTCACGTTTTAGTGGTGGGTCGTTGACGATTTTACAGTCGACGCAACGAGACCGTTTACCGTCGACGATAAACTAGTTTAAAAAACAGTCTAATTTTCGACTAGTTTACATCGTCGTCGAAAAGACTTCTTCATCACATAAACGATAGTGAACGTGAACGAACGAAAGTGTCGTTTACCAATTTGACGATGTGAATAGGTATGTACATACATACGTCGTCGTTTAGTAAACGAGATTATTGAGAATGAAATGACATATTGTTGAAATGAACTTCCCTTCGTACTTTTTCCAGGCTTAGGACTGGCAAGCTTATTGTGCATACTTATATTTAAATTAGTATGTATTCCGTAGCGACCGCGAGTGATTAGTACCATAGTACCTATCGGCATCGGCCAGACGCTCGCGACACGACAACGGACTCGTCAACCAGTCGACGAATAAACTAGTTTATCTGTGAACTATAAACTAGTTTTATCGTTCACGTACAAAAAACAGTTTAGGTAAACGGTTCGTTCATACAACGCCCACCTCTATCACGTTCTCTTAACTTTGATGCCATTGTAAATTATACGTGCTATAAAGATAAATACTGTCTGAGTACCATTAAAGTGAAACTTCGATGTAAAAGTGTATGAAAAGGTAAAACGTAAAGAAAAATATTTTATAGATATTGCAATTTAGTTATTATTTGTAATATTTTTGTAATGCTCTTTTAATTCTTCATGTTATTTTTTCTTATATAAGATTACTTGAAATGAATAACATTATTTTTAATTAATAGGTTATGTAAACATGATATCGAGTAAATTAATTCATATAATTGATTATTCACTTTCATTTGTTATGAAAAGTATCAAATACATAATAATTTATTAATCTGAAAACGATATGATTTTATTATCTATTTCCATTCTCTCAAAAAACTGTTTGGCATTGTATGTTTCAAAACCATATTGTGTTCATATTTTTTCATGATAATTTATCAGCTCCTAGTCTATAGGAACCGTGTTGCTTGGGAAACGTTAACTATCAGAAGACCATAACACTGACTCAGTTATTTATTATGTCAACTTACACTACTTAGAACAAGATCCGGTCTGTTTTATGTACAGACTGTTAAAACCCATTACTTGCTGGCTTTCTTTATAAATGAAGTAAATTGTTCTTAGAAAAATTGTCATTATAAGATCATAAAAATCTTTCTATTAACTTTTTCTAATTCTTTTTCATAACTCGCTAAGATCTAGTTGAAATAAAAAAATCATTGAATTCTGTCATACAGAGATTATTGTAGTGTAATAAGTAGTATGTAAGTCAGATGTATAAATATGAAGATCGTTGCGTTAATAATTCAGTAATAAATCATCTTCTAACAAACACACTCGTTTCAATAACTTAAGTCCCCTCATGGCGTCCCTTGCCATATTTGGGGCGCGCGACGCGAATTTGATCGCGGTGTAGTGTTGCAGCTCCAAAATCGGACTATGAGTTGAAGAACTGGATTAAAGTTGAAAATAAAATATGTAGCGATTTAAGTGTGTTCTTCGTTGCTGTTTTATTAAAAAAAAAAAAATCTAACCATGTGCCGATCCAGTCCGCGATGTGCAGATCCCGCGCAAGAGACTTACTCAAACAATTGAAAAATGACGGCATTAGAATTACGAAGAGAGTGCGTGAAAACCAGGTGTTTATATTTAATATTAATAAAAAGTGCGTGAGTGTTTTGTAAAGTGATCCAATGGAGTTTCAGAAATAAACTTTGAACTGTTAAAATGACTATTTATAAACTTTAAAGTTTTTTTAAATAATGAGTTAGTGTAGAATCTTGTAAAATAAATGTAGGATATATTTATTATTAATATTATTTAATCGATTAAGTATGTATAATGTACACAAAGAGTTTCATATTGCAATGTATCAGGTCGTAGCCCCTACCATGGTAACTACTCGTAAGTGAGTTAATATATTTGGTATGTATTTCTTTTATTAATATGTTGTTAAAAGGGAATGGAAGATTAGTTAAATGTTTAGATGAACTTAAATTGATAAGAAAATATTTAATTAAGAAGAGAAAGCTAAGATAGCAAGGTAATGTTATAAAAAATAAGTTAGCGGAAACTGAGAAATTTTCGAGAAATTTGAGAAAAGTTTGAATATAATCCAATGTATTGCTTCTAAGGAAATAAAGCCTAAGTCTCTTACATTCATAGCTTCAATACGCCATGAATTAAAGTCATGCTACTCACAAATTATAAATTTATGTTCTAAGCCTAAATGTCATACGAGTGGTAGTGACAGTGATTTTACCGAAACGTGTTCGAATCCTGAACTAAAAATGGAGATCGATTTGACAACAGCATGTAATTTAATTCCTGTTATGAATAATAATGAAAACAGCATTAAAGGTATCATTGACTCTATAGAAATGTATTCGGATATGCTGTCATTGTCAGGTCAAAAATTACTTATTACATTTGTTTTAAAAAGTAGGCTGTCATGCATTTCTCCACTCGTGGAAGAGGTAAGTCACGTTCTCTTTTCAATTCCCATACTAGACAACAGGTTCGCGGCCAAAGATCATATTTCTCAGACAATAACTCAGGTAAGCCAAATAATTCCAATAATTTTAATAATAATCGAAGAAATTTTAATAACAATCCACGCGGCCAAACATTTTATAATAGTAGACCTTATTTTCATAAAGTGAACCGCGGACGAGGTTCGAACGAGAATCGATCGAGTTCGATATCTCTTGGTAGTGGCAATAGAAACAGATTGTTTTATTCAGAAGTACATTCACAAAATCAACCCGTAAACGCAGACAATAATAATGAAATGCAGTTTTTTCGAGTTGAAACATAACATTTTGGCATTAAATGGCAAAGCTAAATATTTATCGTTTTTTATTAACAATAGAAAATATTTTTGGTTGTTAGATACAGGAGCATCATCATCCGTAATAAAGAAACAGGCGTTACCCAGTAACAGTGAAGTAATTAGAGACGAAACTATCATAAATGGTATTGGAGGTAAAATACAGTCCATAGGTTACACTGATGTCATCTTATTTCATCGTGAACAACAGTTTCATGTTCACTTTAATATAGGGCTACATGTTTTCAACAACTTGTCTTTAAAGGCTTTTCTGTGTCGCTACGTGTCAAGTATCAACTTTGAAAACAATTCCATTACCTTAAACAAATATGGAATGGAATGTTCCTTACCGCTTTATGATTCGTTGAATTATTCTAATGAAAGTTTACTTATACTTGCGCGTTGTGAATCATTTTATTACTTACTTTTGGATAATTATCCGGAAAATGACTGTGTTATCCACAGTCAGCAGTTAGCTGATAATGTTTTCCTTGCAGGTTGTATCAGTAGAATACGAAATAACAGATTACTTGTTAAAATTTTAAATACCAATGAACATGATGTTACTTTGCCAAAGTTTCAATCGGAAATAGATTCGATTCAAGATTATGAGTTATGCGACTTTAGGTCAACTGCTTATGACTTAAATAGGGCTAAAGCTTTATTAAACATTTTAAATTTAAGTCACCTTAATACGGTAGATCTTTTACAATTATGACAGACCATAGACCTTTATTATATCAATTCTCAATGAAAGACCCCCCAAGTAGACTTCTTAAGTTTAGGTTAGCACTAGAAGAAAACGATTTTAAAATTATATATGTAAAAGGAAAGGATAATAGCGTAGCGGACGTTTGGCTTGAATTAATATAACATGGGACAGTTTAAAACAAATAAACGAAGAAATATTGTTAGTTATGACTAGAGGCCAAAAGAGATGTTTACAAAATAAAGTAGAGTACGATAATACATCTAAAATTAGTAAACCTAACGAATCGTGGCCTGATTAACCACGAGTAGTTGAGGTACTAAAGATACGAAATGACTCAGTAGAAATGACTTTTATTAATAATGAGGAGTTGAATAAATTGAAAAATAATGATAATTTATACGACGAAAAAGAATGTTTCTTTTATAGTCTACGTAGAATAATATTATATATTAATCTTAACTTTAGGGCACAATTTACGCGAGCCGAATTTGTGACTAAGTTAGGAGAATTTTGTAAAACTAGAAAAATAAATGAACTATGCATAGTAAAGAATAATGAAATTAAAAATATAAGAGGGGTTAATAGAATATATGACGAGGAAGAAAGAAAATACATATTACATAACTTTCATTTCCTACCCACCGCAGGTCATGCAGGTGTGCGTAGAATGACCAATAATATTAAAAGAAAATTTTACTGGCCAGGCTTGGATAAAGATGTTAAAACATTTGTTAGCAAGTGCGTTCAATATCAAAAAATGAAACATTGTAGGTATGTCAAGGCGCCCATGGACGTAACTACAACGGCTTCACATGCTTTTGAAAAGATCTATCTTGACGTCGTTGGACCTTTGCAAAGGGACATTGTAGAAAATTGTTACATTTTAACACTTCAATGTAAATTGACTAAGTTCGTAGAGGCCTATCCTCTAAAAAATAAAGACACGGTAAGTATAACAAAAGCATTAGTTAATAATTATATATTAGGATTTCTGGATACCAAACAACATAGCTACGGATCGCGGAACAGAGTTCGTATCTACTGTAATGGAACAGGTATGTAAAATTTTAAATATACAAAAATTGACTTCTACAGCTTATCACCATCAATCTATCGGTGCACTTGAAATTTCGCATAAAAATTTAGGTGCTTTCTTACGCATTCAGTGTGACGGTAAGAAAGACACCTGGAGTCAATGGTTATTTTTTTGGTGTTTTTGTTTTAATAATACTGTTCATACAGAAACGAAATACACACCATTCGAGCTAGTTTTTGGTAGACCTAGTGTAATACCTTGTAGAGTAAGTCAATATATTGAACCATTATATAACCCAGATAATTATGCTTTAGATCTTAAGTTTAAGTTACAAGTAGCGCAGCAGGATGCTCGTGAAAATTTAATTTTAAGCAAACAAAATCGTAAGTGTAATTATGATAAATATACAAATAATGTAACTTATACAAATGGTCAATTAATTTTAATTAAAAATGAAACGGCAAATAAGCTGGATATACGGTGGGTATACCATTTGTAGTTTTAGAAGATTTAGGAGTGAATGTAAAAATTTTGAAATATAATAAGCCTTACATGATCCATAAAAATAGAACTAAACCATTTAAAAGCTAAATTCAATTATTAAAAAAAAAAAAATTGTCAATACATTTTTTTTTCTCAATTCACCCCCCAAGGTGTAGTGTAATAAGTAGTATGTAAATCAGATGTATAAATACTAAGATCGCTGCGTTAATAATTCAGTAATAAATCATCTTCTAACAAACACACTCGTTTCAAAAACATAAGTCCCCTCATTATCTATTGTTATTAATAGTGAGGGTTTTTATTACTTGCGACTTCCTTCTGCTTTGTTTTTTTTATATATACAACTAGTCAACCCGGCGAACTCCGTTTCGCCACCAGAAGGCTTTTATATAACATTTCGTTTGGTGATTAAAAGATGAAGAATTTTTTTTGTTTTATATTTCAAAAGGAAAATTTTTATTTCATTTCACAACAGTAATGGATTCATTTCGATTACAAAAATGAAGTGTTATTTAGTTGAACTTCTCTAAGTGAATGAAAGTGAATCCAAAGGGTTATACGTTCCGAATTGAAGCGTTATACGTGTCCGCAAATTATCCGTTTCATTGAAGTGCTTCTTTGTAAGCCACATTTTTTGTTTTTTGGTCTAACGTAAACACAAATAAAGCGGATGGTTTCCCAACTCGTGAACACGGAAAATATAGCTGCCCATTGGAAAAGCAATGACTTTCTAAGTTTCTCCCGCTAATACTAAATGGTTTTAAACTACAAACACAATGCCGGTTTGTCACATGAAATTAACTGAGCAGAGAACAATGAGAAGCTGTCAAACAATGTATCATTCACCGGCGCCATCTACTTAAAATATTGATTTGTAATACATGTTATGTATGATGGCGCTCTATGTAAAAAAAGATTTTCCCTGCTGCTGCTGAAATTTTTTGTTATAAACCTCACGCAGCCCGAGACCTTTAAAACGAATGCAGACGTGGAAATTGGTTCGTTTGTTCTAAAGTTATAGCTTCAGGATGGAAAACCGGACTTATTTTTATATAGTAATAAGAAGTTCTCTTAAAATATCTAATTGTCATCATTACGTCATTACATATCTGTCATTATACGTCAATTGCATAGCTGTCAATTGTGTTTCGTTATTCCATGTTTTATAGTGACTGACGTTTCATGTCAAGTCCCACGGGAATGCTGTTGAAGGGGATAAAAAGTATCCTATTGCAATATCCTGGCTCTAAACTACCTCCCTGCCAATTTTCACTTAAATCGGTTCAGCCGTTCTTGAGTTATGTGGAGTAACTAACACGACTTTCTTTTATATGTATAGATAAGAAGATCTGTTCTATTTATCTAATTGCCATCATTACGTCATTACATATCTGTCATTATACGTCAATTGCATGGCTGTCAATTGTATTTTGTTAATCCACGTTTTATAGTGACTGACGTTTCATGTCAAGTCCCACGGGAATGCTGTCGAACGGGATAAAAAGTATCCTATTGCAATTTCCTGGCTCTAAACTATCTCCCTGCCAATTTTCAACTAAATCGGGTCAGCCCTTCTTGAGTTATAAGTGGAGTAACTAACACGACTTTCTTTTATATATGTATATAGAAGTTACTTCTGTGATTTAACACAATGACAATATAACATGATAATTTTTATAACTTTATATGAATTGAATATATCGTATCTTTGTTGATTGGTTTAGGTCTATGACTAATAGAATAGAAGGTAATAAGAAAATTTTATTGCAATCTACATATATAAGAGATTTGATATAATGCAAAGAAAATTACAAACATCTTACAAAATATTTTGATAAAAGTTATGATAGTCGACGAAAACTAAAGGTCTTTATATTTTAAAAATGTTGATTTTATTGAAAAGTCTTTTTATTTATAAGTATCATTATTTATTGCCATTGTTGGGCCTTAGTCTTGTACTATATGCCAATTTTATTTACACTACAACATTAAATTTAAGCATGGTGTCGATTATTATCACCAACAAGCATTTCAAATATTTTCAATCGAATTTTAAAAAGAGGTGGTTATCAATTGGTTTGTAATTTTATATTGGTTACCTCGTAACTTTTGACTGGATGAATCTATTTCAATTTTTTATATTTGAAATTTATATTTGAAAGAGCTGGTACTTTCCGCGTAGTCCCATTTCAATTTGGTTCAGTTCTGACATTGGTAAGCTTGATAAAACCGTATATACTTAAGTCTAAAATTTTCATTAAGTATATGAGTGATAAATGGACTAGTAACTTTAACGCCAACTGTTTTCTATTTATTTCATTATAAGCTAAGATTTCACAGATGCTCTCATGATGATTCCAACAAGACCTATTTTTTTGAATCCTGAGTAAATTGAGGGAAATCATTAAAATACATTATCATACATTATACACATTAAATTGGCATTGCTTAAGTTATACATATTATTTTTAACCTTTTTTATAACTTAAGGGAAGGAGCCGACCGAGGCTGGCGGCATCGGCACACACAAAATTATACATGTCATATGTGTAGGTGGAGGTTTCAAGAGGATAAATTTAGGATCACCCAGATATATATGTATGTCTGATATGAACATTTTAATTCAACTACAAATAGAGAAGAGTTACTTCAGTTAATAGACAACGAGTTACTTCAGGGATTTAGCAACCTTTCTGTTTTACTAACTAGGCTACCGTGCTTTTATTAAAAGAACCATATAATATGCAATTTTTAACAGAACATTAGTGACATAAATATTTATTTCTAAATTCCAATTATTAAAACGATATATTCAAATTTACATAACATACGAGATCCAGTCCTGAAAAAATTCTTCAAATTCTCTTTGACAATTGATGTTCATAAACGTCGCGAGTCTAATGTAACCTAAACGGTTAAACCAGTTTAAAAAATACGTCTTACAAGTCATATGTCTGTCCAATGTCGCCTCATAGAGAATACGTAATGAATATAAACATTTGTCACAACGGGGATTATTTGAGTATTTACATACAATATTGAGGAACCACGTTCACTCTTAATCTTCTGTTCGATACAAAGTGTTTTTGCGTCCTCTTGAAATACAAATGGTTTTGTTTTTTAAGTTAATATAATTACATAACTTGTAACAACTGAACGAAAGAAAATAATACGCTAAAACAAAGTTACAAGAATTAGAGAGAAAACCAATGCTGTCTTTGTTTTTGTGATATATAAACAGTGACGTGATCAAAAAACATTCGACGTGAAATCACTTCTCCGTTCCATTAGCACTTGTTATGTACAATTGCAACATTTTTTTACGTTCATTTGTATAACTCTAGCTCAATACATAATAAATAAAAGTTGATGGGTTTCATACATTTTAGAACCAAAGAAAAAGACCAATATTATTCTCATAGTTTATATTACATTCTTTGAAAATTAGATTTTTTTTTTGTTGAAATCTTTCATCTATCACGGAGATTTAAGGATATAAAAATGTCCGAAAAATATATTTTTGTAAGGCTAGACACAGATAATGAAGTTAATTCTTTATACGTTTGTACCAATATTATAAATTTCCAAAACAAATTCCAAACTAACTTTGATAAAAGTTGTCGATTTCGACAATCTGCAAATCAGTAAAAGATGAAGTTTGAAAGTTTACCACAATTTTAAAAAGGAAGTGAGGAAACTTCTTAAAATAATTCTTAAAATGTTTTACTGTAAAGCTAGTTGAGCTATTAAATAAAGTGTAGTTCCATCACGAACCAATAACTTTCGAAACATTTTCAACTCTTCGAACTATATACATACGTGATATGTTACAAATGTTTAAGACCTTGTTTAAGATTAAACTCGATTTTTATAAAGCAAGCGATATGGATGTTTTAAAAGGCAACGTCATTTGAAGAGTTAATGTATGTCCATTTAGCAATAATTCCTTATCCTAGAGCCGTTCGATATCGTTAGGAACTATTAAACTGAGAAAATTAGCCGTCTAACAAACTTCCTCTATACCGTCAATCTCCATTATACCATAAACAGAACAAAAACAGAATAAAAGAATGTGGCCTTATCATAAATTACACAATATATGTATTTATTAACCCACATTTTTAATAGTTGTTTTTGAAGGTTATCTGCCACTCTTTTTTCCAAATGATCTTCATTTGTAACAATATAAAGTAAGAAGGTGAATAAAAACTAAACAATTTTAAAATTTATCACAAAAGCAAACATTTAAAGATTAATTATATTGAAATAGCAAATAGGAAAGAGTATGATATGATCCTTCCAGTACGAAAAATGTCGTTTGCTCGAATAGGTCACTGTTGGTTTGTAGTTAGCTGGAAGTTTGGACTCGTCATGTGTAACTTAGTTGAAATCTAATTCTAATATTCGAGGTGTGGCCTGGATCCTAAACTAATATGCTTAAGACTGATTATAAATAAAGAAAAGAATTTGGAAATGATTTTTAAAATTTACAGTTATGAAAACACTTTTTATATAGTAATTATTACTTCTATAATAATGAATGTGTTAAAAAATTAACATTATTATTACAGTCAAATAAAATTGTATCTTTCGTGTATTTAGCCAACAGAAAATTTATTAGTAACCTGCAAGCTAAAGTGAACTTACGCAACAAAGTCTAGACAGCTTGATTAAGTCGGCCACCTGAAGTATAATTTCCGGTCGGTCAGCAGTAATAATAATAGTAAAATGAAACTCAAATTTAATATAAAACAGCATTTAACTTTTTACAAATAAAAGTTATAAAATAGATAGTTTTTATCATAATAATAATCTAGTCTCTTCATTAGAAAATTTAATAGAAATACTGCTTTGTTAGGAACTTATTGATGAACTATTTTTTGCATAACTACTTGGTAGTCCCAGTCAGCTTAGATAATATTTTTTACTAACATTTTTGACTGTCCATGTTAATAATAACGATTTCCACTGTAAAATATATGTCAAAGACAATCTTTATATCAATTATCAATATTAAAGTGTACAACTGTACTTTTTCTAATTTTAAATGCATATTCTCAAGGCATGTTAGCCGAAGGTTTGTTTCAAACTCTGTGGCAGTTTAGCAATACACTGGTGAGATCAGTGATACAGTCTTACTCCAATCCCATAGTACTCCTCAAATCTTATAAGGCGTCACGGGAATTGTATAAGCGTTACAGAACTTTTACCGTATTCGCACATTGAGTATTCTTATAGAAAATTTGTTTTTTTTTGTTTATTATATGTATATCAATGTACTTAACCTAAAACTTCTTAACTATTTTATGATGGTTTTTAAATTTATTAAAATGATTCATAATTTCAATATACATTTTCATAAAAAAGAAGTATATTTTATAAAGAACGAATGCATATATGTATGTATGTAGAACACTTAATCCCTGGACTTAGTGAAATCATATCGGATATATATACGTCAAGAGTATCCGTAATACTAACGAACCGAGTAATCTGAAAAGTTCTGATAATTGACTGGTTTCTAGAACATTATAGTCGTTCTACTAAAGAGGGCCTTTACGTATAGCATTGTTTTGATCAAAGCGAATATTTGATTCTATTCGCATATTAAGTTGCAGCTTTAGAGAGCACTATGAGAATGTAACAGTTGTTAATTTGCAGTATGTTTTGATTGAGGATCCTTGATTTTGCTCCTTTGATTTTTGACTTTGCTTTTGATCCTTTGTGGTGTATTGTTTAATATTCAATATAAATATCTTTGTATCTTATCAACATATTTAAAACATTAATAGCACTTTCATGTTAGTTATTTAATTAGATAATTATGATTGTATTCAACAGGATACCTTATTGCCGAACTATAAATTTGTTGTTGTATTGCTGTCAATATTTAAGAAAGAGGCCATACTCAACACATCGTAAGATATGCGAGCTACATAAAGTTAATTTATTACATAAATAAATTAGAGTATAACTTCAATGATAAAGGCGCTCATCCTTCCACTAACATTTCACTTCACCCTACTTCAAGTGGGGGCTTCGGTCACAATCAGTCACTGAGTAACCAGTGCTGTGTACATATCTATAGGCTGTATTGAGGACGCTGACGGGAGAACTCCTTTGTTGATTAGTGTCGGATGCTGCTTATTTACACGAGGGTTTATTATTTCTTTGTAACAAAAAAAACTTTAAGTTGTTTGGATCAAGTAACATTTACCTTTCTATAGACATTAATACAATTTTAATGTCTGCTTACGTTATCAATTTATAATACCATTTTAATGTATATGTAGTTTTTGGGTCTACTACGCAAACGCAAAATTTATCCACTGCATTGAATGCTTTTTTTATGGTATATAAAAATTTCAGGATATTAAATTTATGCTATCAATGCTGAATAATTATGAAATATTTCTATGTATACTCTTAAGTAAATTATAAAACGTATTTGAGGATGGACGCTGAGCTTCCTTGGTTTTTGTTTTCGTTCTAGCAACTTCGACAGTTTTTACAAACTGGACACCTTTTTTTCGATTGACTTTTCTTGAAACATGTTTTTTAGATGTAATTTAATATTATTGTTGCCAGAATGTTATTACTGTTATTTAAGCAATCATATAAAGGAGTTAATTTAAGTAAATAAAGCTATTGCATATGGGCGAGATATTTGTCATAGGATGATTTGTATTATCCTACATACTTTTTTTATTGCAATTATTCCAAAATTTGTTTATGGTTTAAAATTTATTCTTTATAAAGTCAATCAGTAAATTGCCGACTGAAAAAATCATAATAATTTTAGAAGTTCTCGAATCTTAAATACCAATGCCTAATTTACGGGTCCAAGTTTTAACATAATTGGTCCTTGGACTAGAATTATGGTAACAAAAGGGAAGGTGGCTTAAAATATCTAGTAGCAATACCTTGCGTACTCATAAGGGAACACTAACTTTGGCAATTTTCGTCCTAGCTCTTCAAAGGCGAATTAATTTCGGTTAATTTTTTTCTCATTTTCGTAAGGTCTGCTTTTTAGTTTCATTTCTTCGATCAAGTTTCTCAAAGTAGAAATTTTTTCAAAGTCTATTAACATTAAATTTGTAGTCAGAGGTGAACTCACAAATTCTCACCTCTTAAAGTTCCTTGTTTGTTTTATTGGTGTGTTGGTGAGTTGTGTTCTCTGCTTTACCTAAAAGTTGTGTTATTATCAACTAATTTGTTACACTAATCTTCTGATATTAGTATCTTTGTAGATATTTTTCATGTCATAAATTTTTAATCTTTTAATGAAGTACAAATAATTTTCAGTTGACAAAATTATCTGTTGTGGATTTATATTTAGAATTGTCTTTTTCATTCACTTTGTTTAAATTCTAAGGAAAATATATGTAATTTGGAATTTAAAATAAGCTTTTGATTGCAAAAGTTGTATTTTTTAATAATTCCCATCTATAAATTTTAAAGTATTGTAAAGTTTTCTAATTTTCATTTGACAGAACATAAATCATGAAGTTGTGGTGTTTCCTATCATTACTTAATAGAAAATATTAAATTCTTAATTATTTATATTAACAAATCTCTTTATAGAATACAAAAAAACTAGATTAATATAAAGAAAAGTCTGTTATGTATTTAACTTAATTTCGTCGTTAGAATCTTGACACAGAGAGGTAATGTAGTTTTTCATACACCCTCTACATTTTTTGTGATTAGTTTATTAAAATATTTTTTACAAGTCACGTATTCTTAACTTGTATACAAAAAAGGGAAATATTTCATTCTAAAATTTTAAAACTAATCACGTAAACCTTTAGGTTTGTTGTAGTTATTTACAAGTTACGATTCAAAACTACACGTTATGTTGGCATATGTTATTTTGAAACAAAAACGCAAAGTAATAAGCGAGGAATAAGAAAAGTTTTAGGTTAAACTAATAAAATTGTAAAGTAAAAACTTCGGCCCCGTTTGTTCAGGGCAACAAGGAGATTGTGTGTTCGCTGTCTGCGCACTGTTTCTTTTTTTTTTGTAATACAATTCTACTCGGAATTACTATATATTGGAAATAATTTATGAAAAAAAAACACTCATAGGTTGCATAGTTATAGCAAAGGTAAGAATATTATTAAATGTTATCTTTTATAATCGATTTTGAGGGTACGCTTATTTCAATTACTTGATAGTTTTAATTTAAAAATATATACATATATTCGAATAATAATTTCAAGCGTACTTAAGATTTGAAATATTTTCTTCTGATACTTGGATTTTTCGAATTTTAAAGTCAACTTTTCCTTATAAAAAGTTGAATAATTTTCTTCCTAAGTAGTTGAACTTATAAAATATGTCAATATAAAAGTTTATCTAACTTTAATATTTAATCCTTGATAACAACTCTATTGAAGTACATGATAAAAATGGTTTGTCATACTTATATCTAAACATTATGGATTTTTTTGGCTAGTATTTAGTAAATATTAAGGTGTCTTTTTAAATAATCTGATTAAAAAACCATAACTTCTACCTGATCTATACTTTGATATAAAGTAAAAGGCCATTTCATATTATTTAGTTATGACTTGATCGATGCAGGCGCCTTAACAGTCCAATATGTTATTTTATTAAATTTTAATTAAAACATTTTTTATATTAAAATTTTAGGACGGATACAGCTAATCAATAAGAACATTTATATGCTTGAAAAAAACTAATATGTATATCTAAAGTAAAACAGATTTAAATGATAATTAGTAACCCAATAAATCATAACTCCATAAAATATAAGTTTAAACTAGTTTGGTTTGGGTACAACCGCGGGCTGAATTACTTTTAAATGTATATATTTTGTCAATGAATGCATTGTTTTGACATCGACATATATGTTGGTAAATGTCTGTAATTAAAATATATCTTACAATCAAAATTATAATTATGGAGATTTCCTTTTTTTGCTAGTTTCAATATACTCAATTATGTATTCGTTAAGAGTGATTTTAAAAAGCGCTCTTGATTTTAAAACGAATGTCATTAATTTATTTATTAGATGGTAGAGCCTAGCTGTGGTTAGTTACTACAGCTCGAATATGGGCTGGCTCGACCGGGGAAGTACCACCCTCTCACAGAAGATCGGCGTGAAGTAGCCTTTAATGGCTGCGTTCATCCGATGAGTGAGAGAGCCGGTTGCCCTTTCCCTATTCCTACCCTTTCCTACCATTTCCTTATTCCCACTCCTCCTTATCCCTAAAAATTATGGTTGGCAACGTATCCGCAACAAAGATGTTGCGGATGTCCACGGGCGACGGTAACCACCTTCCATCAAGTGGGCCGTCTGCTCGTTTGCCACCTTTCACATAAAAAAAATAATTGATGCATTGTTTGTTAAATTATGTAATATTTATATAAAATATCATTTTTCTTGTTATGAGAATTTAATGTAACATTAATTATGATAAATCTGTTCTAGAAATACGAAGCATATCCGTTCCGTTATAAGCAGACAGTGTATAAGAAGGCTTTGAGAGAAAACGAGAATCTTCAGGACCTTAGCAACGTCCCCGGCGTTCCCGGAGTCGACTTTCCGATATACCATTGAGTCCCAGAGACCAGCTTTTCGTGAGCTCATGTACTTATTTATCCTGGAATGTATGTCAACGTAGGAACTGGATGTCAGGTATAATGAGATTACTACCACTGTTGTAAAATATGTTAAAAAGTACCTTATGGATCATACCTTGTCATAGCTGGATTCAATAATATTCTTTATTACTCTAAAAATACTTTCACAATCTTACAGTCGAATTAAATAAGGAAATTCTATTTCAAGAAAAAATTTGCGATGGAAAATCTAACACAGAATGTTTGATTTTTAAATGACACACGAAAAGTGTTACATACAAAATGTTTGCTCAAATGCCTCACTCCACTAATGACCCCAGTCGGTACTCGGTTGTCTTTGAACTATTTTAATTGGAATTGTCACTTTTAAAGTCAACTGAAATGAACCTTAAATTTTCTGTTTATGTAACATGTTTTAAAAATGTTTTTTTTTATATTTTTACAAATTTATGTTACACGGATAGTTATGATAAATTTACAATATCATAACTAAAATATAAACCAGTTAATTTTGTAATAAAAAGAAAAATAATACCAAAAGTTGACATAAAAGTAGTTAATGTGCGGAAAAATGTAACATGCAAATGCATTGCTCTTAACAGAACGTAAAATGTCCTTAAATTTAATGTCGGTTAAAATGTTTGTTCAACATTCAATCGTGTATTTAATATGAAATATATTAATATCTGAAATACGAAATCTTTATTTGGTTTTCAACTCATATTATTATTTTCATTACTATATAATGATTCGTGGCAGCATTTATAATTTAAAGAGGCCCTGATTACCATAATAATATATAAAGAAGACAGTCCCTTTCCTTTGATCTCGGCTTTATTAGATTTCCTTTCAAAGTTTTCGCTTATCGTAGTCATTGAATCCTCAGTTCGAACTCTAAATAATCATGTTCTTTAAGCGAATTTCCACGTAGCAAAATAACTATGGCCAACCAATTTGCCCTAAATTGAATAAGTTTGAAGACATTGTTAGCGTGGCGTGACTAACCTAAAATTCTGGTGCTGTAATTCAAAATTATAATTTCAATCGTATAATTTCTAGGAAATTAATTAAGTTGAATTTACAAAAGACTCAATTCTTAAAAGGCAGTGAAAATGAAACTCACTTCAATAAAGGAATTTATATGAGAACGGTTTAACAATTAAATTTGACGATACTTTAATTATTGGAAATGTTGAAATAAATAATATGGAGATATTCCTGTTCTAGTAATAGTAATGAAATGTTAATACAAAAAACTTCTGTCAAATGATGTGGAAAACATACTTTTATAATATTGACTATCTTGTACTGAAGTTTCTGTATAAATCCACGATGTAATATTCAACTAGGATCTTGGTACACGTCAGTAGTGAAGTAGAGAGGAATCTCTCTACCAACTGTGGATGCTCGAGAGTGATAGGTCCTGGCTGGCAGTGTCCTCCTTCTGTGAGACGGTCATGTCCACGAAGGAGGCATCTGAACGGGAAAGGGAGGGTGCGGTTGATGCACCCTCCCTCCGCAGACGACCTACGGGGGTGTGACCTGTGCTCTGGGCCGGGTTCGCAGTGGTAACCCAGCTCCAGTGGAAGCCCAGCATCGTCGGGGCGGTCCTAATTGCTCCCATACTCCGAGTTAGTAAGTCCGGTCTTTGCCAGGACCGGCCAGTCGCTAGTGTGCCCTGTCGCTGACAGGTCCAGGTTACACCAACATAGCGGCCGATGGCTTTCACAGTGGTTTTAGTGAGTAGGGACCTGCTCAGGTCGAGTCTCATACATCCCTTCCAGCCCCTCCAAGGCCGGTTGGACGGCTCGTAAAAAGAGTTTCATTGCGTAATCAAAAAAAGTATAAATAAAAAAAAGGTTAACCTACCAAAATTAATCTATGAATACTTTTGCCAAAAGTATGTTGTCATTGAAACTTTAATTTGAGGTAACTACAAATATTTTATTTTATTTAAAAATATAATTACAAATTATATAACTTAGTGAAATTGGCTTCTACGTTTCGGCAAAACATTTTAGGTAGCATCACTGTCCCTATAGGACATTGCTAAATATATAGAATGTTAAATACATCAAGGCGAGAATATGCACAGCCAGACTGACGGTTCACTACAAACTTCTGATATTTTAATCCTATTTTTCACTTTATATTTTTAGAGAGAAAAAACGTTTCTCGTTTCGAGAATTGAACGTATTTTCATTTTTATTTTAAATGTTATATAAGAAAAAAGTGTTATTTCCAATATTATAACTAAAAATTGTTTCAATTTAATATTTATTCCATTTGTTTATCGAGCATGAGACTACTTTTTCATGTCCTTTACAAGTTTTCCTTGATATATTAAATTGGATTTGGGTTTTAATTTTAATGGAAGTATCGTTTATAAATACTTTCAACCTTTGATGTTACTATGGCAAGTGATTTATTTAAAAACAGATATAACTAAGAATAGAAATCCCAGAGAACATTTTTCAAAATACATATATTTTTAGTTATAATGGATAAGTAAATATATACTCGTAAATATTAAATATACACATACATTAATATAAATATCAATATAATAAAATAAACAAAATGGATGGTGACTACATCTTCTAAAAAATCTTATAGTTAAAATTAGGGGCATATATAATAACTAGAAGACCATAGATCTCCGTGTTTTGAAGCGCGACAGAATGATTGACATATTAGTTAGTTGTCAATCTAATGTAAAAAAAAAGTTTGTATCAACCACTACTAATAAATTAAAAATTAATTAAAAAAACATTGTCCAGCGGACAAAATTGTGAATCTAAACCATTCCCAGATCCCCTTGAACACACACAAAAAATTTAATCAAAATCGGTCCAGTCGTTTGAGAGAAGTTCAGTGACATACACACTCACAGAAGAATTATATATATAAAGATTATGATGGAAGATACAACATCCCTGCGGGGGTTGTAAAACAACTATTATGAGTCTTAAATCCAGACACGTAAATTAAATATGAAGCTCAGGCATAACCCAGCATTAGTTAGGCGATTTAAACGCAAACATGTAGCTCTGTTAATTCATTCATTTGCATTTCGTTATTCTAATTTACTGGAATTTATTAATGAATGGATACCAGTAGTTAGTTGGTTTTATGAGGTATAAGTCTGAATTTCGGTTCATAAGTAGATTTACGTTTCTTTGTCAATATGTTACAACTGTTGTTTATGATATACTGAAAATTGTCCTGAGCAGGTTATATGGGAAGATATCTTGTTGTGAATAAATGTAATAAAAAATAAAGCCAGAATTCTTTTAAATATTGTGATATCAAACTATTTTAATTAATTTATTTTATAAATATAAAGTATTGTCAAACATTTAGTTATAGTTGTCTAATGTTGGCCTCAAAACCATGTAGTGCTTGCGAGCCAGGGTAATTGGAATTCTGAGTAAAAATGAAATTTTTACGCGTCTCCTGACTGTGCCTCGGGTAAAATGTAAATATGAGGTAACATGAGACGTTATGCAAATAAAAGAAATGTTCCAACCGAGACTCGTAAATTGCCCGTTATAACCGCAAGTTTATTGAGAATTTTCTTAGGAAAATACATATTTATTTTACTTTCTATAAATCAATCTCCGACAAGTGAAAGAGATATTATATTGCAAGTTAGGCAACATCTCAGTAAAATTATGAATTAATTTTATTAAGTGTAGTCATGTTTATTTGACAGTGTTGTGTTATAAAACATAATTATCAAATAATTATGTTTGATAACACAACACTGTCAAATTATTGTTGATTTAAAACGCATTAATTGTTCAAATTATCTATAATAAATCGGTAGCATATTACCATTTATTTAGTTGGTATTGTTTTATAACTCAAGAGTCATTCGCTATATTGAAGTGTAAAAATAGAGACGAAACAACATTGTACGTTTTTCGTTATGTATAAGCACCCTAAAAATATGTATTATTGCCTCTTAACTTTACTAATTGAGGGCATTTTTTTCGATTTCTATAAATCGTAAGTATGAAGTTATGGTTGTCAGGAAATATTAAGTCAATAGCTGATATCAAATGAGATTATTGATTATACTAGCGAGTATTGAAATTATACTAGCGATAAAACATATTTCATAGATTCTATTTAGAAAAGCTTTTCTATGATATTTTCAATGAGGGAACGTAAATTATTAAAAGTTCAAAATACTTTTATGAGCATTATGAATTTAAATTAAACTATATTTTTGTATTACTGAAAACTAGTTGATTCGCTGCGTTGAGTAAAAAATTGAACATGAACGAAATAAGAGTTAATAAACAAATGCAGTCATAACTTAAAGCCTTATTTAGTTATAAAAAAGAAACAAATTCTACTTATTAAATAACCAATAACGTAATATAAAGAATACAACACCCTTATGGCAAAGAGTAATTAATAAGGCCGTACCGCATTAGCAGTAGATAAGCTTGAATCTATAGCGCTTATAAAGTAAGGAGTAGAATACTTGTAGCGAGATTTATTTTAAACCTGTTAAAGCTTACATCGTTAAGGTTTTTAGATGAAGGTGAATTTAGCGAATGAATTGATCTGTATTGACATTAAAAGTTATATTAAGTTAGTTTTAAAATAGGTATTTGACAAAAACTGAACAAAATGTAGACTGTTATGTAAAAATAAATTTAATAGAAATTTGTTACTATAATATATGTATTAAATTCGCATTTATACACAAAATCAACAAAGGTGAGCACAATTCCTTCTGTTTACTGATTACAACAAGGTTAATCGACTAAGCATTAATGGCATTAGCACTAAGACTTAGTTCAAATGATAAGAGAAAATGAGATAAAAGGAAGAAAAATAATACAAAAAGTAAAATTGTTTAAATATTTTTTTTATATATTTAATAAAAAAATATTTTTTCTACTTCAGAAAATCAATTAATAGACATTAGCGGGAAGTTCCTTCTAAACCAAAGGAGTTTACATACTTTTGATTTTAAAGTATTTCGTTTTCACAAATTCATGGAATAATTAATTTCGAATGTTTAAAAAAAATCAACTTTTTTTTTTTTTTTTTATGTGAAAGGTGGCAAACGAGCAGACGGCCCACTTGATGGAATGTGGTTACCGTCGCCCATGGACATCCGCAACATTTTGTTGCGGATGCGTTGCCAACCTTGTTTTTTTAGGGATAGGGAGGGGTGGGAATAAGGAAATGAAAGGAAAGGGTAGGAATAGGGAAAGGGCAACCGGCTCTCTCACTCATCGGACGAAACGCAGCCATTAAAGGCTACTTCACGCCGATATTCTGTGAGAGGGTGGTACTTCCCCGGTCGAGCCAGCCCATGTTCGAGCTGTAGTAACTCACTACAGCTAGGCTCTACCACCTAGGCTCTACCAACTTTGTTACAGCTTCAAGTGTAAACGTTTTCGTATTATAAATCGCCAGCGCTTCTCAGACACACAGGTGTTGTCAAGCGAATAGCGTATTAATGTAAAGTGATGCCACTAAGAGAATGATTAGTGGTAATTAAAGTACTCCGAGATTCGGTTATCAAATCCAGTAGTGATTCAGTACACTAATCTAAATAAACATATTTAGCTAGTTTCTTATTCGGTGGTCTTAATTTGTGTTTACAGTAAACGGGAGAGATATTGAATATAATAGGCTTGCAATATTTTCCTACTTTTTAAGTTAATTCTGCAACACTTATTGAAACAATTTTATCTTAAGGAAGATATATATATATATATATATATATATATATATATATATATATATATATATATATATATATATTTGAATCACTTTTAGCCGTAAAGTATATTAAAGAGGTTTTCAGATCATCTTATATTATTTTATTAACATTTCATGTTCTAGTATTTGAAGCATGTTTTCGGTATAGGTAGTGAGAACAAACAAACATCTTGATTGAGTTATTTGTTCATTGACATCGTTAAATAGATGTTTAATGGAAACATTTCACTGACGTGTTATTCCCCTTGAGACATAAGCTTACCTTGAAACAAATTCAATATCCACATCCTTTTATTATTATCTATTAAAAATGTATATAAAAATACTATATTCCTATTTATCGAAAAGAAAAAAAACAGGTTAAGGAACATCACCAATAAATATGGTGAAGGTAATTTGTCAGTCAGTAGCAACAAAGAAGTTAAATGTAAAAACTACGTCACTGTATGTCATTAACCAATTCACCAAAAATAAGCAAAACATTGAAATACCTGTCTAGAAACTTTCCTCTAGTAGAAAAGAGGACAGTATCAGCAATTATCAAATGTCGGCATTTCAATCAATTTACAACTTCAAAACAAGGTGCTTAGCAAACACCATTACTAACTCATTAACACACTTGATCTGTGTTATTATAAGACTAAATAAAAAAATCCAAGAATGAGTACTCGTATGATATTATACGTAGTTTTACAAAAATAGTTTTAGTGTAATAATAATAATAAATCAGTTCCTATCATGTCGTCATTACTTTTATTTATTTTGCCCGTCATAGTATTACATAATACAAAAAGTTTAGAGCAATAAGCACATTCTAAAAGTTCAACGGGAGTAGCTCTGTTTTTGAGTTCAATTAGTGTCCAATAAAAAGTCAATGCGATATTAGTATATACGTCTAATAAAATTTAAACGCTGGGTATCGATTTTTATTTTTATTACTTAACTTATTTTACTGTGACAGTGTAACATTTAATATTTGTTTTTATTTTTCGATTATATTGAAGATTTTTTTCTTGAAAAACGGAAGTACCTACAGCCTATATATAAGCAAATATATAAAATCATAAATCTATTCCGGCAAGATTCTCATAATAATTTGTTATGTAAAAAAAATAATTAATATACCATCATATTTTTTTCCTGTTAAAATACTGACGACTCTGGTTTTGTTTTGAAATCTAATAGTCTAAAAATATAATAAGTCACTAGAAGATAATTTCTCTATTTTAATCAAGTTCTGTCTTCTGTAATTTTATTCACATCGTTCTATTATCATCTTTACTAACGAAAATCAATTCAAACAATTTTGTTATCTGCAGGAATGTGCGCGCTGATGTAGACATCACTCGAAGCCCTCAAAATAATAGCAATACACATTCCCTTGTCAGGTCGACCGGTGATTGGTCTGTCAAGAAGAAAATCACTGCCGAATCGATGACAAACCCCGATGGAAGAACGACATCGGTTATGTTTCCATTAACTCACGATTTCTGTAGTTATAATTATATCAAGAATTTTTAAAGATAAAAAAGATTTTATACTAATTTATTTAAATATTACAATTTTAATGAATTGAACAGTTATTTATAATTGTAAATAATATTATAATTTAATGTATATATGTAAATATTAATTTTAATAAACATACATATCATAAAATATTCAATAGTTAAATTATAATTATACTTTACTTTACTCTACTTACTTATGTTTACGGCTTCTCACAAGCCTCAATGAATGAGCTATGGAATTTTAGGGAGTCACGCGAGGGTTAGAAAACAAGTTAGAACATCGATTTTCGGTGTATTACTAGATTAGCCGTTCAGTTATTGCATTTGGGAGAAACAAATCATATTTTACCAGGCAATAAAGTCAGAATGTGATTTCGGTTTGATTTTCTAGACATAAATTTACTCGATGCATATCACGAAATTTTCTAAGACTTTCGAGTTATGTCTAATGTGTTTTTACTTGTGCCAAAAGCAATTTAAAATCAAGGTTGGTTCTCTCCTCCATTAAGGGAAATAAGTAGGAATTGAAACAATACGGAAATGAAGGCGTGACGATTTTAAGTAAAAAAAATCTCATACATAAATAGTGACTTGAGTATTCGGATATTATGTTAAAATACGAGAGTTTAATTTAAGGGTAAAAGATAAATCTATTATTTCCTTTAAAACAATATTTTATGAAAAGGATAAAATTTACAACCATTAAAAATGAGGATGTTGTTAAGTTTTTAATATAATTCTTTTTAATTTTTTTTATATATAATATGCCAATAATAAATATCATAAATTGATTCAATAACTATTTCTATTAAACTTTCAGTACGGTCTTTCCACCGTAATCTTTGAGTTGAGAACTTAGTTATGGGCTTCCAACGCTACGCACTACTATTGAAACTCAAGGCAAACATTGGCACCCGATTGTTTTATGTCACAACATACATATTAATTTCATCTTCATTTCAATATCAACAAGCGAAGCCGAACGACTGAATACCTTGCTTACGGAGAGGTGTGAGCTTGTGACTTTGTAGTCTACGGTACAAGTCATCAACTATGGGCCATCAGATTTAAAATATACTTGTTTAGTTACAAATATTCCATTAAATATCTAAATTTATACTTCAAACATTGAGATTCCAATTTGTATCAAAATGATTTTAGTAGATTAGAGTAAATTATTTCATTAGTAATTTACCAAATATCACGTGATTATTTGGTATTGAGGTATTGCCTGTGCTTTGGATTCAATACCGTTCGACAGGAAGCGGTGTCTCACACAAGCGTATGTTATAGTTTAAACACGCGAAATCTGCATTTCACTCACTTGCTTATCCGAGATGAGATGGAATTAAGTAATACTTTGTTTACGTCATTATGTTTGTGTATTCTTTGCCATCAATTGTTATTTAACTCTTTGAAGCTATGTTATATAGAGGATTAATTAATTATTGTTTGTTTTTATATGGATAGTAACAGTTTCTTTCCTTGGAATATAATCATTTAATTTCAGTGTTCTTATAACAAATATTGGCGTTTCCGTTGATTATTCATCTAAATTATTAATATACATATATTTATAATTTAAATCCAGAGCTATTGATATATTAATTTCAAATTAGCGAATATCTAAACCTAATTATTTTATATGGTATGTATTATTTTATATGGTATGTATCTTCGACTCAAATAACTTCCCCGATCTCTTGCCAGCTATCCGGCTAATGCGTGCTACATGCAAATTCGATCCACTCATTTGCATGGCCTTCCCGCAGCTTTCGATTCTATAGCCAGCAACTAATAAAGGCTTATAAACCATAATCACCTTTAATACTATAGGAACAAAACTGAAACTGCAATCATATATCTGGTAACATTTAATTGGCTATATTTTAAAGGTTTATGGAATTGTAAGCTCTGTAACCATTCAAATAGATATGTAATTGGTACACGTTGCTATATAATTTTAACAAGATGTTTGGTTGTTGGTACTTTGCGTAACAAATAGTTGGAAATTTAGCAATATGTAGATAGCACAGTGAATGTTACCGCTATGCTTTATTCATGTATAAAGTAGTAAAATTAAATTATCATCGGTATTCAAAAACTTTTTCAAATAATCTAGGAGGAATCTTTTGTACCAATAAAGTAAGAGTAGAATCTTAAAAATGTAACATTCTAAAAAATATATTTTTATTTAATTCAGCTTTAAAGTATAAATATAAAGTAATAGTTATTTCAGCACGAACTGTGTTATTGGACTTAATCCGCATTTGTTATTGCTGTTGAGCTAGCAACTGTAACTTGAATCAAAAGCTTTAAGAGGAAACCAGCCTCGTGAAGTTGTTATTTAGTCATTAATGTACTAAAGAAATCATTCCATTGTAATGTAACTTATATTGTTAACCTTAAAATCGATACAAACTGAAAAGTGTATGAAAAAGATTGTAATTGCTTAGACTGACCCAAATGGATGTTAGGATGTTAAAATCAAACAATATTTTTTGCGGATTATTCCGAAATATATTAGTTTGATTTCAAAAAATAACCGCGGTAATCTAAGATTTCATTTCGTCTTGTTCTTTGTATGCAGAAGATAAGGCCTTGTGTAATATTCTTCGCAATAAGAAACGAAAAAGAAACGACCTATAATCATCATCATACTTTGACTGAAAACAAAACCTTTTATAAAAGAATATTAATGAAAACATATTCCAGTGGCGAGGCTGTAAAAAAATAATTAATTTGTATTAATGAGCAATTCCGATACTCTGTGTACGATTTTGAAGTTATTATTTAGTAGACAAAGTAAATATATAATATTTACAGTTAATCAACAATATTTATAATATTGACATGTAGCCGGGGGACGTGTCTGAATCATTAAAAATTTTTTTAAATGGTTTGTGAAATGAAATGAACCCGTTGATTGAATAATATGTGCATGAATGAAAATTATTGCTAATTTGAGTTATATTTTAGATTTAATTTGGTCAAATTTAAATCCATAATACAAACATATATTCTCGGTTTTATTCTATTCATGAGATTAACTAGCTTCTTTGTCACAAAAAGATAATAAATAAAAATTACTTTCATTGAAAGGAATTCAAAAGTATCGTAAGTGTAAAGGAATTAGAAAATATTAAAGAAAATTATATTTAGATTAATACGTTACTTTAATAGATGACAGTTCTAAACTATAAAATTTACGGTTGAGCTATGAATCTGTATAAAAACATTAAATTTTATACTATTTTTATTTTTCAACCTTAGTAACCTAATAAATAAGAAACCTAGTGAGTTAACTTAAGTTATTTGGCTGAAATAATTTTTTTATATTCTGTTATGATTGAAACATGAAGTATTTTTCTCTCAATATTTAGATTTTTTTGGGTTAGAATATTTTATTTCGTAAATTGTATAGAATTATAATATATTATAACCAAACACTTCAGGAGGTACAGTAAATGGTTTTACATTAATAACATCGTTACATGAATTACATTACTGTAAGAGACGTTCCTTTATGAAGTTCTCTGCCGATGAATACTAATAACTAAGCCTGGTACCCCATGTGTTCTCTATTAGATTTTATTGTGGCTCAAGCTATAGACTTAAAAAATATTAATAAATGGTGGTGTGGTTATAAATATTTTTTTAATTAATATTTTATCCACATCATATATATTTTTTAATTTTATTTAAAATTTATCTTTTAGTACGAATCATTGCTTTTATAATTATTTTCACATAAGACAGTCTATTTTAAATGATGCTGACTAAATACCTATAGTAAATTTAACGATAGTTTCCAAAATATTTCTATTCACCCATCATTAGTAAGTTGAAGTATGATTTTTTCGATATTCCTCTTGAATTCCTTACCATAAAGCCCATATTATGACAATGCACTACAAAACATAGAGTAATGGTAATAGTGAAAGACAATCAATTTTCTTTTAAGTTGACAAATTTTATAAACTTCGCTCTTCTGGATTCGCATTTAAGATATTTATTAACAATGAACCTATAAAACTATAAAACAATTATCTGTATATAAAAGAATTCAAATGGAAAAATATTCCCAGTGTATTAATTTAATTTTTTGGTTAATTTTAATGCTTTGTTTAATTATGTATAATTTATAAATAGTCATTATGCGACGAAGCGTACTCTGCGTGAGACCACAGAGACCAAAGAGTGCAAAATGTTCACACTCGACCGTAACAATCCATTATGAAAGTTTAATTTTTATTGGGTTGTTGATACTATTACATGTTGTTAACTATTGGTTTTATTTTAACTATTTTTTAACTCTTTATACTGTCATACTATGCTAACATAATGGTTGATAGCTGGTGAATATTTCAATATATTTACATATTAAAGCTTTAAGAATATTTTTGCAGTATTGTCACAATTTACGCGAACATTAGAGTTTTAATTGTTATAGCAAAAAATTTCAATGTAATAAATAAACATATTTGCAATTATGACCCATTTGCGATGAAGGTAGTCCAATATTTGGAGCAATATTATTACTAATGCAAATTTTTATTGTTACCAGTTTGATGTTTGTGTGTTTGTGGCAACGTAGTTCGCTAACGGACCGATTTCAATGTAGTTTCTTTATTTGAAAACCATTTTGTTTGCGGTAGTTTTGGGCTTATTAATGTTGATTCAGCAGTGTAACTCATAACTTTCAGGTAGCGTTAAGAAAAAAAAATGAAGTTTTTCTTACACATGGATTAATCGACAAATATTTACAGTTGTGTTAAATGTTAGGATTGCCTGGCGGATTTTTTTTACTCATACAGCAAAAAAAATCCACAAGGTATTTCTCTGACCTATGGGCAATAGAGATTAAACGCTATGCAAAACATGATTTTTCTTCTTACTTCGTTCACAATTTTATTTCTCCAAGATCACTATCTAAAATTCATCTGCTTTATATTTTATTAAGTGTAATCTAGGTTAACCTTTTCATTTTAGTTTATTTTTTATATTGATTAATACTTATTTTTAAAAGTTTAATTGGGGCAACTAGCTATTTGTCCTTTACAATAAGAAGAATGAGGTATAGCCATCAAAAGGAAAACGTCAGGAGTTTGAGGTCATCTTCCTCTTTTTTCTGAAAGTGGTTCCCTGAAATGTTCTAGACGCTTTTTTCACTACATCTTTCCATTTCCTTCGGTTAGTCGCTTCTCTTATCGCCACTTTTACGGGGAGACACGTTAGAGCCGTGATATGGTCATACCAGCTGCCTGGTGTTCTGCCACATGGTCTTTCGCTATTTGACCTTACCTACGACGATTAACTTCTCTAGAATATCTGAGTCGCAGCGAGCCATGTGACCAAAGTATGCAAGATTCTCCGGTAAGACAACATTGCGGTTACATTATTTTTACATATTTCAATATTGACATTCTCTTTAGTTTTTCATATTATTTAAAAGTATGTATCTTCAAATAATGAGTTTTACATTATATTTGTCTGAAGTTTTATGAATTGTACCACCGTGGCATGGTGATATTGTATTAGCATGATTGCGTCGGTTATTAGCATTTATTTAGAGAAGTATCGCTAAACCTAAAGCTTTATACAGTATTAATATTTCATTCTTGGTTTTTAGATATATAAAGATAAAGTATTTATCTTATACATATAGGATACTTGTAATTTATTTGAATAAACCCACATTATAAGTAAAAATGAGCAGTGTTAGTCAGTTTTATTTCTTCTTTATATAATATTTTATGAAGTTTAGAGTTATTCAATTGTTTAAATACATTTTTTCATGAAAAATTTCACGAATAACTCAGTCCACAAAAATATCTCTAATTCTCAACGACTTACCTTTCAATATTCCCTCGGTGATATTTTTTCTTTTGTTTTCCACTGATTTATCGGTCCAAGGACTTTGTCTAAAGTAAAATAAATATATTCACAAATAGGAATATAATGATATTTTGAACTTCACATAGTGCATTTTCATGATAAAATTTTAGGAGAATTTAAAAGCCTGTTATGCAAGTCACATGTAAGCTTATTAAGATCCTTGCAATAATTATTATCAAAATGTCTTGGAATGGAATATGAACTTTAAGTGTTGTTATTTTAAAAATAATTCTGTAACACAACAAAATTAAAATATTTTATTTATTAATCTTTGTTTATTATTTAAATTACTAAAAAGGTTTCAATAAAACTCGAATCGCAATTTTAAAAATAAAATTATTTAAACCTATGGCTAAGTACTGAAGTACTGTTGGAATATTTCAAAGCAGTAATGGATGTTTCATGTTTGGGTTAGATGCGATATAAATCGTTGGTAAAAGATTTTTATGGACGTCTCCGGTTTAGCCGCATTAAAATTTTGAAGAAGTCTCGAATTAAAAACGAGTGCGAAGATAATTAGGCTTTTAAACAGTCCAATGTGTCAAGATGTAATTATTTAATCACAGGTAAACTTTATAATAAATGAAAATAATATTGCTACTGGTTTAATTTAGTATTTGATAATTCAATTGCGTACACTTCTGGAAATCTAAGAATTTTTAAATTTTTAGTGTATGTAATAACAAAACTTAATTGGCCTTTGAAGTTCTCTACTTTTCAATTTAATAAAAAAGCCTAAAAAATCGTTTAAAGACTCTTGTTGGTTTTTCTCAAAGATAGTTTTTGGAAACAATGACTGAATTATATCTTTAAAGCCATTGGCGGTGTTTTCAATAAAGAAACTCTGAGTAACGCCATTATCACCAAAACATCCAAAATGTTTTTTTTAAAAACATGATGACGGTTACCAGTAAAAATTTAATCGTGGTGAATTCAAAAACAGAGCAAAATGATTTCGTTGATCCATGAAGTTATTTTCTTTGTCGTAATAAATATGGCTTCGGTTTACTTATTGTTGTATCTAACTCTATAACTTCGTATTCTGCTGATATCAATCCTGTTAATGTTTGTTTGTTCAAATTTATTACAAATTTGTTTTGGAATAGAAGTTACAGTTAATATATGAATCTTATTACATTTTATTTTTTTACCAACATTTTGGTAATGATTTTATTTATGTAATTTAATTTTATTAAATTTTAATTCTAAAAATCGTTTATTAGGCACTTTTGAAGTGCCCGAGGGATACTATTTTTCAAGTTAGTGCAACTATAAATAAAACTGAACATTAAATGTCAAATTGAACATTCAAATTTATTCACATTAAATTATTTAAACAAAATAACTCTCAAAGTGACGTTTATAGGAATTGTTTTTAATCTATATATATAAAAGAAAGTCGTGTTAGTGACTCCACTTATAACCCAAGAACGGCTGAACCAATTTATCTGAAAATTGGCAGGGAGGTAGTTTAGAACCAGGAAATTGCAATAGGATACTTTTTATCCCGTTCGACAGCATTCCCTTGGGACTTGACATGAAACGTCAGTCACTATAAAACGTGGAATAACACAATTGACAGCTATGCAATTGACGTATAATGACAGATATGTAATGACGTATGGATGACAATTAGATATTTTACTATATAAAAATAAAAATATTTAGGTATTGTGTTTGTAGTTTGAACTCTTAAAACCATTTAGTATTTGCGGGATAAATTTAGAAAATAATTGTTTTTCACATGGGCAGTTATATTTTGCGTGCTCACGAGTTTGGAAACCATACGCTTTATTTGTGTTAAAGTTAGACCAAAAAACTAGAAATGTGGTTTACAAAGGAGCACTTCAATGAAACGGATAATTTGCGGACACGTATAACGCTTCGATTCGGTATCTACTTTGGATTCACTTTCATTTACTTAGAGAAATTCAACTAAATAACACTTCATTTTTGTAATCGAAATGAATTCATTACTGTTGTGAAATGAAACAAAAATTTTCCTATTCAAATATAACACAAAAAATTCTTCATCTTTTAATCACTAAACGAAATGTTATATAAAAGCCTTCTGGTGGCGAAACGGAGTTCGCCAGGTTTACTAGTTTATAATAAAAAAATATGATATTTCCTAACAAAAAAATATAATATTTCCTAACATCGTCATCAGCCTATCAGCGCCCACTGCTGAGCAAAGGCCTCTTTCTCACATGGAGAAGGTTTGAGTATTAATCACCACGCTTGCTCAAGACGGGTTGGTGATTTCAAACTTATAATTGTGAAACTATGTATAAGTCCAGGTTTTCTCACGATGTTTTCCTTCACCGTATGTCAGTGATGTCTAAATACTCTCAGAAAGTACATATGACTCCGGAAAATCACATTGGTACTTGCCAGGTTTGAACCCGCTCCCTCGGCAACGAGAGGCGGACCCTTTAACCACTAGGCTACCACTGAAATTAATATTCAGTAAATTAGTATTATTTTACCTTTATTTCAGTAAATTATAAACACAGGAGGTATATAAAAGTTGGGATAAAAAAAAATATTCTTAAATCTTATTACGTTATTATGTAATGTACTTGGTTACAATAAAGATACGAATAGTTTTTTTATCGTCTTTATTCTTCCTTTCCGATTAAACAATAAGAATACTGTACTTTTTTTTTTTTTTTTTTTGTTATCGCGGTGAAAGGTTTTATACCTACCCCTCCGTCTAGGGGAGACAGAGGCGGTTATGTGGGATTCACGGCCAGAAGGGCCCATGTTACCCACTAAAACACCAGCGGTCACTCTCCGTTGCCGCCAAGTGGATTGCCACGGGAAACGCCGAAGCATGCATCCGCGACGATCCGGCGGCGGGCCGCGAACGGCCACCTCCCCCCCCGAGGGCTCACTCCAAGTGACCAGGAGTGTCCCCCCGCCTGGCGGGCTTGCTTAATCGCGAGAGGGTTAACCCCTTACCCCTCCCACCCAAGCCCACGCGGTCAGTCTCCAACCACCCACCGACGAGCGCAAGCGCCCGACGGCAGACAGAGAGGAAACCGACCGACCACAAGCGAACTCAGGCCTCCGGAGAGACCCGAGTATCCCCTCCCCCCCAAGACAGCCACGGACGGCCTCCTGCCAGATCCGTGACCGTCTTACTCCCAGGGCTGTACCCCCAGCCCTCCCCCCCGTGACTGATTGCACCGGAATACACCAGTGGGCGATGGGGTCGTCACGTCCCGACGCCGGACTGCGCCGACAGTGGCCGAGGCCACCCGCCAACACGTAGGGCCGAACTTGGCAGCGGCGGTGTACACCGCCGAGCCTCGTCCTACCCACCTCCATGGGCTGCACCCCCAGCCCGGGCCAAGACACTACGAGGAGGTCAAGGCCCTTCCCCCCCGTGACTAATTGCACCGGAATACACCGGTGGGCGATGGGGTCGTCACGTCCCGACGCCGGGAAGAATACTGTACTTACTTTGATTGTAAATATATTTAAAATTCCACAGAAACTTCTGCTTAAAAATATTTAATATTAACAGTCACTTAAAAAATAACTCTGCACGAACCAGATTTTTAAGTACTCCAGAAGAGTTTTTGCTAAATAGTAAAGGTCAGCAGGACTCGGTCACCTGTGGTAAATTAATCACGGCTGAGTCAACTGAGGTTTAATTGTTGCACGTCCCCTGACAATTGCATCATCAAAGTGGTCTAACATAGTTTGAATTTGTTGTGAAAACTCAATGGATCCATATTGTGAATTCATTGACGCTTTTTCCATTACATAATTTCACTATGAATAAAATCTTTATAACTTATTATTTTCTAAAAAAGGAAAGTGTATATTAATATATTGTATTCCATATATTATATACTGTAGGTACATATTTTTTTGATATTTTTGTTTTTAATCCTATAAATAAATAAACATTATAAAGTCAGAGGTGGCCTAGTGGTTAAAAGGTCCGCCTCTCATGCTTTAGGGCGTGGGTTCGATCCTGGCCCGAGCAAAAGTACCGATGTGATTTTTCCGAACCATATGTACTTCCTTAGAGTATTTAGACACCACTGATTAATGCATTCCCAAAAGAGGGTTGATATCAGGCAGGCGGCCGGTCGTAAAAACAATTAGCCAAAACTATTCACACAACTAAGGCAGACCCTGGCTAAAAGCTGGGAAATTGCTAGGTAGAAGAAGAAATAAATAAACATTATATTTCGTCTAAAAAATTCTGTGAATTATTTTAAAATCTTAGATATCTTGTTGTCAATCCTTTTCGAAGAATTAGTAGTGGAATTCACAATTAATCTGCCAACATTAGTTTTCGTGGGACAGTTTATACAAAATTGTGCTTTAGTTGAAAATGTTCGACCTGAAATAAAGGTATAACAACAGAATCTGAGGAAATTGCAAAAACTGTTGTTTAACATTAATAAAGATTAACATATATTTAGTTTAAACGAGTAAAGATTTTTATGATCTTAATTAAGGCAAGAACCATAGAATAGATGGATGGAACGCAATTGTCAAATATATATTTAATTCAAATCACACACCATAATCTGTTGTGGTATATAATTACTGTTTTTCTGAGGTAATTGATATTATGTAACAGTAACAGTAGTGTCGACGTTTAAATAATATTGCAATTAAAATAATTATTATTTTCACTGAATAAGTATATTTAAAACAATATAATTTGCACATCATAAGAATTTTTTTTTACAACTTTTTTATACGATCTCAAATCGACGTTTACTGCACTCTTCCAACTGTTTTTGCATTTAGTTTGATTAAAACTAATTACAGGAGTAACAAAGTAATAAATTGTCATCTCTTATGGAATGAAACCCATAATCAGCTCAGACAACGTCCAATCAAAAGAGCACTCAAGATTTTAACCCTCCCCTATATGAATTTAAACGGAGCCAATTTTTTAAAGCTCACAAAATACATACACACTTCAACAATTTACTTATGTATCTTACAATATTGCCAAATTAAATAATGTCAACAAATAATCGTTATTTGTCCTTAAGTCGTCTTTTTGCATACAAAACAGAAAATGTGACGATGATTTCGTTCTAAGAATATCTAAAAATGATATCGTTGCTGATGTTGTCTTTGAAATATATTTTGCTGAAAGCTTTGTTTATTTCCATAATCATACCATTTATACAAAATAGTTCTGCAAATTATGCATGCTCGAAACTTGTTTGTTTTCATAATAAATTGTTATGCTATTGTTGATATTCTCTTTTTGATTATGTGTATTCATTGTTTTTATTTTTGATATTTTAAGAGCTCAAAGCATGTGTTTACTTTGTCATTATTAATGTGAAAAACATATTATTAATATGTATTTTTTTGTATAATTGTTTTTCTTCTTCTGTTAAAAGTAACTTTTAACAGTATCTTTGCTGTGGAATATCTATACTAATATTATAAAGCTGAAGAGTTTGTTTGTTTGAACGCGCTAATCTCTAAAACTACTGATTCGAATTGAATAAATTTTGTGTTGGATAGTCCAGTTATTGAGGAAGGCTGTAAGCTATGTATATAACATCACGCTACGACTACTAGGAGCAAAGGTATAGTGATAAATGTGTAAAAAACGGGAGAAATTATTTAATCTTTGAAGCCTTTCGTTGCATGCGTCGTGAAAACGGTTCAAGATACACAAAAAATATGTATTAAAGAATAATAGCTCTTTTAATGACATAAAAAACAGTCCGCGACAGTATATGTCTAACTTTTAAGATTAACTCACAAAAACCGTTTTTATGGTACCTAATTTGGTCGAAATAATTTGTTTAAGTTGTATCAACATAATAATATTAATCTTTTTTCAAATAAACAAATAAATATGTTGTTGGTTAAGAGTCCTTCATTGTGAATAAAATTGTCCTTGACATAACTTAATTTCAACAGAAAACTTTAAAGATTACAATGATAAATAACTCCGAAACAAAACCAACTCGCTCTCTGCGCTGACCAGCGCGGCAGGAGAGAGGCGATGCTTGTGGGCAAGACAGGAGGGTGTTGCAGCTGAACGAGATACCATGCCGCGCGGCTCACTCGCTCGGTTGGCTCCCTACTGAACGGTTGAATGCAGCGCTAATTTGTTTATGCCATTATCATCGTAATATTACTTTTTAAACACAGTTTCATTTTGTAGTTGTTTTCTGTATAGTAGGTACTTTATTTGTTTTAGGATAGTATTTACTTAAATAGGTGTTGCCTACTTAATTATTCTTATTAGATTAGGGTTAAGTTTAAGCATAATGTAAGTTTACCTTATTTTCATTTTACGGCTGTTCTTTTGACATAGTCGTTAAAAATAAAAGTAATTAGGTTCCTAATTATTAATCTTCTTAATTTTACGTTTCTTTTTTTTATTACAAAGTACGCTTTAGTTAAGTTTTCATTTTCTACGTTTTTTCTTCATCACTATAATGCAGAGAAAAAGAACTCGGCTTTCTCGGCGGACTGCTACTGCAAAGCAGTTGCGAGTTTTGCGCAGCAATGAAACTGAGGATGAAAATATGCACAGGTTGGCTACACAACGAGCAATTACTGAACAAAACTGTGCAAGGGAATCAAGCGTTGAACGTTCGCAGCGTTTAGCCTCACAAAATTTCCGAACTTTGGCGAACCGGCAATGGGAATCGAGTGCTGATCGTTCTCAAGATCGGGTTGTGGCGAAAATCAATATGTTCTTCTCCCACAAGATAATGAAACAAAAAATGTAGTATCTGCAGGAGTTCTTTAAAATAATTAAATTTGCTTTAAAATTGTACAGATATAGTTTGAAACCCGAAAAAAAAAACATAGGTTTTATCCAGAAAATTTTGCGGGATCTCGACCATTCCGAAAAGCCCGCAAGAACTATGTGGGAAGAACCAAAAATCAGCCGGAAGTCACTATTCCACGCGTGCGAAGTCGCGGGCAAAAGCTAGTTAATGAATATTAGCGTTTACGAAACCTCATTAAAATAAGCTGTCCTTGAAAAACAAACTGGTCAACATTTGTTTTATATTATAGTACCCGTTAGTTATTTTGTATATTAATTTGTTATCTTTTCCTCATTTATGACGTTTCAAACTGAAATTTTCATATTGCTATTAAGTAACGATATTCGTGGTGGATCAATAGCAATTAGGTTAACTTTTATAAATATATTTTGACACGGATGGTAATGCAATGGGTGAAACAAAAAACGAAGGTTCACTTTCGGTAAAATCAATGGGAGCATTAGCGAAGATTTCGACCATTTCCTTTGAAGCCGGTCACGAGGCTAATGTGTAGTCAGCCTTTGTAACGCGATCCGAGAACCACTCACATGAGGAATATACTTTTCCATAGATCTTACAAGATTTCAAAGTGATATATAAATTATAGATCTCGGCTTAAAATGTACATACAACCATTATATATTATAGAATTATAATTCATTTTAAGCTTAAATACGTACATATATAGGGTACAAAATTATAATTCTATGAGAGTACCCTGGCAGAAAATGAAAGATTGTTTTATCGGGGCTTTAAAAATATTAATTTATCATCTTGAAGTTTCATAAGAAACAGATTAATAAGACTGTCAGCGGAGTTTTCCAAAGGGGGTCGGGGTTAATGTGGTGCTTATGCCAAAGATTGACCTCTGCGACGAGATGGGTCGGATCCTAAATTAGAACATTCGCTATTTTAACATTCTTTATATATTTCTTTCCTTAGACATTTTTATTGATAATTCAAGATATAGTTCTTACTATTAAATAGATATTTGTACTCTCAAATTTAAGTAGTTTCTGTTTTAGTAATAATTTTACCTTATAAATATTTTTATTAAAATACTAAAATATCCCGTAGTAAAATTATAAAATTACGTCCAATAGACTAAGTGAATCACTGCACGGACTATATTAGTATTTAGTAAGAAGTGTTTGCTATTACTCCTGTTTTACTTAAATGAAATAATTAAGTTTTATATTATCTTAATTAGATCCAAAGCATCAGTTGTAAGTGACAAGGATATTTTATTTTTAAATTCATGAATAGTTTAGAGTTCCAAAGGTTAAAAAAATATAATAATGTTTTGTAAGAAAGGAAATATTAAAAAGATTGGTGACGTATGTACCTTGCACTCGTTTCTCATTTCTTTGGCTGTAGAGCAAATGAACTGACGAGAGATATCCTGGAAAAAAAATTTTTATAATATGGTGATGCCTTAACTAGATTAGTATTTCAATGAAAAAAGACGATCTGTTTAACTATGTTTCTTTTGCCTAACATTTAATTGAGTGTTTGTTTGTTTATAGAGTTCCTTCTCGCTCGATCCTAAATCTTTCTATTCTCTTTTAATTTAATCTAATCCCAATCCATATTTTCCTTCCTTAATTAGCAGTCTCATGCTATAAAGCTAATAACTTTTCGAGATACCGACATCTGCTCTTAAGAGTTCCGTCAAAACCCATGCGGTCATCTACAAAACAAATCAATATTAAACAAATCTTGACAGTTGTTTAAAAAATATGTAAAACTAATTTTTTTAAATATCTGAAACTCAATATGTATATAATTTACCTTATTATGTCAATTATAAACTTTACATGACTCAGATATTAAGATGACGAAATTAAAATGAATTGTTTAATAAATATGTATATTTTCTAACAGATCTTTATATACGTATATATATATGATGAATTCGAAAGATTTAGGAACGAGTCGTGATGCTCGCATCAATTACATAATCAAATCGGTGATTGGCAGACGTACAAATCTGCTTGTCCGTCTGTCGTTTATCAATCTTTCTATATATACATATCTGTGTGAGCTCCATGGATGGCACATGATAGATGAGTCAATTAAAAGTTATTTGTGACATATATGTACTACAAAAAATCTGTTCTTATGATTCCTAAAATAAAGTAAAAATTTCCTTATCAATGTAACAGGCTAAATTTATATTAGTATATTATTATTAAGATTGATAGGAACTTAATCATTTACACTACGAGTATATTCTCGAATAATTTAAATTTAAAAAATTGTATGGTACGACGTTTTGCAATATTTTACAAAATTCAATTTCAATTAATAATTCGAAGATTCTTAATCGCTAATCTGCTAAGAATATTTTAATGTACAAACATTTTTACGTTGAATCATCACGCTGGCAAATCCAGCCCAGATTGACGATAAAAAGAATAAGTTGAAATGGGAAAAGTTCTATTCGTTTATGAAAATGTTAAGATCATGCTTAGCTTGAACTACTTTTGAGTTATCACTCTTTTACACGGGAGTTGAACCTGGTAATGAAGTGGGTTTTCACAAATTAAGAGATGATTCGTACTTTTTATGTTACGGTAGTAAATTCTAGCTTCTAATTAGGTTGTTTACGGTATACCAATTAAGATTTTTCAAATAATTTAGGAAGTTTAGATGAGAATCGTCTTGTGAATTTAGGTATTCAAATAAAGTCAAAATTGAATCTTCGATCTGATTGAGCACTTTTATTTCTAAACAATTATTTATAATAATTACGTTTTCTTTGGAAGGTAATTAATTAAAAATATGAGAATTATCTCTAGCAACTAAAATAAAATACTTAAATAAAAGCTAGTTTTTGGAATCTACATATGATTACAAAAAATAATTGTGTATGTCTATTTTCGTACGTTAATGACGAAATATTTTATGAATTTTATATAGATTTTTGGATACAGGTTCCAAATGTTGTTACTTTGAAGTAAAAATGGGTAGGATGTGTGCATTGTCTTGCTATTTTTAGACACACTTTTAAGCAACTTAGTTATGCGAACGACTTGAGCACTTTTCGCTTGGAAGATACTGTTTACTAAATTCAAGACAGTCATCTAGAATTGATTTTTTAAAACACTATTTTCTTCATAATATATAAATTAAATTAAATATAAGTTCTATATAAAATAAACCAATCACTCAAATATTCATTACCTTCATTTGAGATATAAAAGGGAAATGTGAAAAGAAGTTTTTCCTAATTTGTGTGAGAACCGATCAATAAGGTATTTCTATTATATTATTCACTTAATTTATTCAAAAGCTAATTTAAGCTAATCTTAAATGTAAAATTAAATTGGATAGGAATATAAATGACCGAACCTCCCAAAGTGTATTGGAAATTTCTTCTTTGATTTTGTTAAGGAATGTTTATATTTTGGAGACTCGAAGAACAGCATTACCTGTGGTTAGAGTGTTGAAATTTAATATATACGTAAATAATATTTTATAATTTATATTTCAAATAAAGTGCATGACACTTTATTTGAAATATAAATTATAAAATTCATTCATTATAAATTTCAGCTATCAGTTGAGTAGTTTGATGAACATGTTTATGATAAATTCGTTGATAGTTAATTAGTATATCATTTGTTCTTTTATACAAATACTACTTTTTTTTTGATGACGCAGGGAAACTCTTTTTACGAGCCGTGCAACCGGCCTTGATGGGGCCGCAAGGGATGTGTGTGGCTCGGCCTGGCAGACCCCTACTCACTAAAACCATTGCGAAAGCCGTCGGCCGCTATGTCGGTGTAAATCGGATCTGTCAGCGACAGGGCACCAGCGACTGGCCGGTCCAGGCAAAGACCGGACTTACTCCCTCATACAAATACTACTTCATCCAATCTGTGACCGTATTATTTATAAAAGTATTAGTTGATTATTTAGACTATGCTAGTAGGATAGCTCTCTATAATATAATATTTAAATATTCAATTTATAGATAAATCTTGAGAAACAAGACAGGGAGGTGAAGTTCTCCAGCCCAAAACACTTCACAGTTATATTTACGAGTATACGAAACATTTCGACCCATTTTCAGAACCCTTTTTCTCCGAATTAGATCAATTGTGAATGAACTTTTTATATTGCTTATGGCCACACCTATTATACTTCAATTCAAAATCATTAATTCTAATTCCACGAAATTTAAGCAATTATATTTTATCTTTAACTGATTATGTCTTAATTAACGTCTTTCACTAAATAAAAAAAATGTGTGTAAAGAATTAGTATATAAAGTTGTTCTTAAAGCTGTAAAAAAGGAAAAAGTCATAATTATAAATAATAAAAAATAGAAAATAAAAGATTATTGAAACATAAATATTTTATCATAAAGTTTTATCATATTATAAATATAATTTGTTGATTATAAATATACACACACATTTATTACATTTATTTCTTGAACAGGAGGTCACAGGATAGTTAAAAATAAATGAAAGAGGGGTAAAACAATGTAAAAAATAATTAAAGGGAAACTCTATAGTAGAAAAAGTATTAAGCAATCAAAACCCACATAAAAAATATAAGCCCCCGTTTTGTAACTTATAATTAAGATTGTGTAAACCGGTTATTGCCATTTACATATTTCAACTAAACACCTTTAGATAGCTAAATTCACCTCCGTTTATTGTCCGCCTCCCGGGACTCGTCGAATTAATTATCTTACATATCACATCCACTTTGAATACATATGGCGTTTAGCCCGGCCTTTAAGAGATCAAAATCTCGCTATTGTTTCTATTAAACTCAGATCCAAACTGTTTCGCCGATTTTGGAATAATATAACATATTGAACGGAAATTTTTATACAATTTATAGATATTTTTTAATTTCTTGAGATTGTGATTTGTTTTGAGATTATTTTTTATATTAGATTATAGTTTTTAATAAAAACCGCAGCTACATTTATTTTTAAAATATTAAAAAATGGTATATAAACGTTGTTATAACGTCTGTTTGATACTCAAGCTAGATTTACACTCACGTAGTCGCCAAATGTTTACGCTTTGGCCTGTTTCAATGATAATGCCGTCATTTGTTGTAAATTCACCTTTCTGTTCCGGGACATAAGAACGAGATGAGTGACTGAGAATATGTGGCACATAACTTTGAATTTTTAACAGAACGATGCAGCATGTTCTATGGATGAAATTTTTAAAACCGCGTCCCGTTTGAATACATTACTCTATCAGAGACTGTGTTCACAATACCGTGCAATATTTATGAGGAAGTTGGTTTTAAAGATTTATCAAATAAATGTTATATTACTTTTAGACTTCGTGTTTGGTGTTCATGAATCCCATTAAAAAATTGTGTTCCGAAAATCGTTATATAACCAGTATTTAGAACGGAGTGGTATTGTGTTTAAGTGCATGGAAATTTATTATTCCTAACTGAAATTAAAATAACCTTGGAAAGATTTTATTACTGTTCTAATTTCCAAAATATGTTTGTAATTTATCTCTCAAAATACAAAACAGTATAATTTATTGGAAGTTATTTAGTAGTAGGGACAATCATTTAAGATGGTGTTGCAATCATTTAAGAATAAGCGGACAACACATTTTGTGTTTAAAAAAAATAATTTATAAAAACTTCAATTGTGTAAAATTTTAGAAGCACAATTATAAAATATCCATTGTAAACAGAACTTTAGTTACTCTAAACTACCTTCCGTAGTGACGTACAAGCGACCAAATTCCTTACAAATCGTAACTTACAATCAGTTGCTATTCACATCCCGACGTGAGATGACGGATTTTAGCTTTAACGGAGTAGTTTACTCAAATAAGGCGTTTGATATTAAGGGAATTTTGAACATATTTGACTATTTCAATCTTCTATATATGTATATTAAAATGGATTGCTGTTCCTTAGTCTCGCTAAAACTCGAGAACAGCTGAACGGATTTATCTTATCTTAGTCTTGAAATGTTCGTGGAGGTTCAGGGAAGCTATAAAAGATGAAAAAAATTGATTCACTACTGGGAAAACCATAAAAACAGCCCTTTTCTATTTCCCATACAAACGTTTTTTTTTGACATTAGATTTGACAACTGACTAATATGTCAATCATTTTGTCGCACTTCAAAACACGGAGATTTATGGCTTACAGGTAAACTCCAAAAATATAAATATAAAAACGTAATAGATATTTCTTGATTATAGGGCGACACGAAGTTCGCCAGGTTTTCTAGTATTAAAATATATTTGAACTGTGAAGTAAATACATATTATATAAAATGTATGCATGAACAAGGTTTTCTTCTAAAATGGCTAAAATTTTGAATGTGTCACAAAAAAATTTCAGGACGTCGTCAAGGCACATTTAAATTGTTGTCACAATTTTAACTTAACGTTGTTTATATTCTAATATTAATTAGGAATTCTTATGATAGTCAACTGGCGCCATCTATATATGTATTTGTTATAATAGTGTAAATAAATGTTATTAATATTTCTGTAGAGAAATTTAAATGTCCAAATACATAACAATTGGTTTTACTATTTATAATTAGAGCCTAAACATGTTTTACATAATGTTAAGTATTTTATTATTTAACGGAAACTCTTATGAGGCGAACTAGCTCCCAATATTATAACTTACCCTAACCTAAATGTTACCTTTGAATATTATAAATAGGTTACAAGTGTTAGACTGGGGATTCTGTTACGAGTTGTAGAGCAATAAGCTAGATGCTTATTGCCCCACAACAAAAAGTGTTCTTTCCTATGCCAGAAATCAGTCATAAAACGTTTAGGCCAAAACCTCAATCACAGGTCAGAGTATGCCATTTTGACATTTGACATAACACATTTTTGTGAATCAGTTGTAAACAGATGATTAGTGAAAAAGAAAAAAACATTGATATTTACAAAAAAAAACTGGGGCGATTTAACGTGCTTGGACATGACTGGGAACTTAAAGATACCAAGGATTTAAAAACGTACTACAAAGACAAAAGAAATACATATAAACAACACGAAGAGAATTTTTTCAAATTTATCAAAGGTGATGGTAAGTATTCAGCCATAGTTAAACCAATGGAGAATTTTACTACGAGGGAGATGGAGTCTATTAAAGTCTGAACAAAAAGTCATTTATCAACACTACATTAAGTAGAATGATACCACAGACATTAGCTCTGAGAAAATCCCTAACTGATAAGAAGACGAAGGATGTAGATAAAATTCTGCAAGGTATCCTTGGAGGGGAGGAAAAGCTAGAGGACAATTGTTTCAGATACTACAAGAAACTTCTATTCAATATCCTCACTGTTTCTGACAAATTAATTGATACAGGGAATGAATATGACTACCTGGAACAAGGAAGCTGTATAAGAATTTAAGTTAGTTGCTGCATTTAAATTGAAGTTAAATTGTTTAATCTCTATTATAATGCTAAAATAAACATTGTACAAAATTATTTACTATATATTTTTTATGTAAGTCCTTATACTTCCTGCAAACTTTGGGCGGCCCTGACCAGCTCGTTAGAAACTCATGCTATTTCTATTAATATCAAAACGATATATGTATTTTATCATTAAATTAGGAATTTTATGACCCATTTAAATATAACACAAGTTTTTTCTTAAGGATAATAAAATAAAAAATAACTGGTCCTTCTGAAAATTACATAATAAACTATGAAAAAATCATAATGATCCTCAATATAAGAGATAATACAAATACACCTTACAGTAAATAACTACATATTAAGCTGAATTCACAAAGAAATCGTTGTCGTAAAGTCATCATCCCTTGCCCTAATAGGGTAGTGGCTTACATTAACTTGGTGGAATAAACAGGCCAAAATAAGAGTATCCTGGAAAAGAGGAAACTACTCAACTTGGTTATTTTACCAAATCACTCCAAGATTGTTGCCACATACAAATTTTTGTTGCCCAAATATATTTCATGTATTAACAGTTTATTACCATAATACTGTTGCTCATGTCATAAAGTGGATTTTCGATAGCAAACTTTTCTTATTTTTATTTACATTCATTAAAAACTGATAATTTTATAAAATCATGATAAAGTATTATTTCCGAACTCTAGGATTCATAAAACAACCGCGGTTAAAAATAAGCTAGAGACAAATTTTCATGTAATATTTATTTAAAAAAAAATTTAATGTAACAATTATTTTAATTTAATTATGAATATTGTGTCAATTAATGTCGTCTTTGTCTTCTTACTATTCGAGTTTCCAAATTCACCTTTCAAATATTTTTTTAATATAAATTATGCTACCTACAATATTAAAATATTTCTTATCTTTATATTTTGTGTTAACGAAAATTTGGCGATAAGACTTTATTTAACATTGTTAAGTTATATTTTAAACTCTAAAAAATTTTTACAACATCGTAATGAAAGGGAGATTCAACAAATAAACACTCGGGAACTGCCGCGGTAAAGCTATTGCATAGCATTTTGTATCAACTTCTGCAATTATAATTATTTATTTTTATTTTATTTATATTATTCATGCAGTATTTTTTTTCTTTGATATTAATTCAAGTTACACTTTTTCAGCATGGTGACCGATAAGAAAACAAATTTTTCTTTTATTAAATAAATAAAATGTTAATATTGTTTAAAATATTTTTATTATTTTACAATATATGTATTCGTCCGATTTCGGAGCAGCTCGTCTCGATTCGTGCGAGTTTCGTAGAGTCGTACAATGCGTCTTATCGCACGCACACAACGCCGTGTCGAATACTGCCGAACTGAAACGACGTTAGACGATTCAAGGCCTTCAAGCCACTCCTACGTGCCCGTCGGAGTGGGGAGCGTGAGGTTTTTTCGTTACGGAATTTCTGGATTCGGTCTCCGCGCTCAAGGCCCGCGATAGAAGCTATGCAATAGCTTAAAACTTTCAAGTAAATGAATAAAGGTTGAATAAAAGTCAAAGAACAGGTAGTGAATGGCTTAAATAATTAACATGCCAAAATATATCCAAAAATTGAGGGAAAACTTCATAAGTTCTATTAATCATTAATAAGTATTTACAGATATAACTAAAAAAAAAAACAAACTTACTCGCCCACAAAACCTTTAATCTCTATAGGTAATATATTTTTAAGGAATAGGCAGAGGTGTTGTTCGTATAATAGATGCTATAGAAAGAACTCCCAGCTAATTCATTTCTATAATAAAGTAAAAGTATGTAATAAAATGGAGCAAGGACGCTAGGTACCAGTTTTATAGCCGTGTTTGCGAGGAAACTCATTGGAGACTATAAAAAGATATCAAACTGAAGAAGAGTGCTAAGAATCAATAAACGGATTAAGTTTGTACGGCGGCTTCTTCGCTTAATATTTTTCTCTTTCAAAGCATTCAAGGGATCTACTGCTGTCATTAGTACTCCTAATATATTTAATAAAATATCGGGCGTATGCAATAAGATTTTCATTAACATAATTTTATTGTCATTTTATCACTGTAGTTTAGATAAACAAACAGTTTGAATCTGCTGATGATATTGACTTAACACAAAACGATTATAGAGACTGAAGTATTAAAGTAACCGATATATGTTCATGTTCTTACCTGTATAGTATTTACTTAACTTACCAAATTTTATTTCACGAGGAAAACTGGGATTTAATGAATTTGGTTAGACCATAGAATACAGCAAGGATTGAGGCGTTATTTACAAAGTTTAAAGATAATTCATTGATTCAGCCTCAAAAGATGTTGTATATAAGATCTACAAATATAGTATTTATGTATAATATATCATTTAAGGGATTTATTATATTCATTATAGTCTCTAGCATAATCTTATACAGGGTGACTGGTGAATTACTATCAATATTTAAGGAGAATACTCGGTACATGATTCTCATTCAAATTATGTAAAAAAAATAGGTTACTTAATTTTTGACCAAATTTCCATATAAATAAATGAAGTGTGGACACGTTCCAAGTGTTCCAAGTGTGGACGCGTGCGGCGGTGTGCTGATACAACACCACGCCGCCGCACGCGTGTATCGCTACCCCCAACCCCCGCCCCGTGGCTAATTAGTCGGGCGAACGCAGTCGTAAGGTCTGTACGTCCGTCTTCCCGCGCGCGATAACTAAATGTACCTACCTACATAACTGTTTTGTGTCGATAACGCAGCTAGGGTGTCCACACGATGCGTAATTAATTACATAACTTTTGGTTAACTTTACTTAGAAGTTTATTAATATTTATGTTATATTAATTTTTATTTAGTTATATACGATCGTCAAATATCACGTCCTCAAGTATCGATAGTAATTCACCAGTCACCCTGTATATTATTGAAATAGTTTTATATGCAATATTGATTTTTTTATTTCAACGTAGAAATTGTAATAATCGTCAATACAATATATTATAAAACAAAATCTCTCGTCGCGTCTGTCTGTCTGTCTGTTCGCAATAACCAGAAAAACTTCTGCATCAATTATGAAACAGTTTTCACCAATCGACAGCGTAATTCTGGAGGAAGGTTTTAATATATAATTTGTTAAGGTTTTGCATTGATTTGTGTGTACATTAATGATATTTGTTGAAGGTATCGGCAAAAATTTTGCCGTCTGTCAGCTGGTAACGAAAAAGCTGCCAAAATCCTTTGAGATAGAACAAAATAGTGTATGATGGAATCATGTATTTTATATAGGTCTACAGAAAGTTTCCCAATAAAATATGTCTGTCTCTTCAGGATAACATTCTATATCCATTTTACTACTTTTAAAAATTGGCATTCAAGAAGCGTTTATAGCAAAGTATAATTACGGTATGAAGTCTAATCAAAATAAATTTCTTAGTGGTCAAGCTTACATCGTCATCAGCCTATCAGAGCCCACTGCTGGCAAAGGCCTCTTTCTCACAATGGAGAAGGTTTGAGCATTAATCACCACGCTTGCTCAAGACGGGTTGGTGATTTCCAACTTATAATAATTGTAAAATTATAAGTCCAGGTTTCCTCACGATGTTTTCCTTCACCGTATGTCAGTGGTGTCTAAATACTCGCAGAAAGTACATATGACTCCGTAAAATCACATTGGTACTTGCCAGGTTTGAACACGTGCCCTCGGCAACGAGAGGCGAGCTCTTTAACCACTAGGCCACCACTGACATCTTACATGAGTACCTATAAATAACTTTTTCAAAGCTATCATAACTTTAATAATTCTCGAAATGAAATCCACGCGATTGTTTATTTTTTCACATGATCACATCATTAATGTTGTATTCAAAAATTTTGTTATTTTATTATATTAAAAACTATTATTAACATCAAATTATACCATTTTTCTAAGTTCAAAATTAAAATACATACGTGTAACAAAAAAAGATGATGAAATTTCTCTTCGTCTTGATTTATAACAAAGAGTTAGTATTTTACGTAACATAGACTATTTTATCTTTTTTGTAAAGTACCCCTGCGAAGCTAGTTTAATATAATTTCATGCTGAAATATGTACTTAAATTTTATTTAGTTTCTTTTTATTCAAGAGTATAACACATAGTTTAGAGTAAATAAGACAAATCCGTGAGAGGAATAAACTTTCCGATCCATTGAATAATAAATTAATGTATATAACATGAAATTCCAACTAGTAAATGTCAATAAAATATGTCTCTATATTTTATTCATATCTATCTAACTCCAGAAAATATTTTTGTTGCATAAACATTCTAGTCTTTTGATAAAAAACTGTTTACGTGACGTCATAAATCATATACAGCAGGACATATAATATATAATTTTCCTTTTATGAATAAAAATATTTTTCCAAATTACAATAAAAAAAAGATTTGAAGTAAGTATGACTTTTATCTTTTCCCTACAAGGAAACCCTGGATTATTACAATTAGCAGATTATGAGTTCTGAGAGTCGATCGTAAAATCTGTTGTAAAGAAAATCTTTAAAAAAGCCAAGTCTCTTGTAAAATATACTATGCTATCACAGCTTTAAGATGTCAGAAATACTAACACCTATTATGGATTTTCCAAACGCATTTTCTCGTTAAAGAAATTGACTACTCAACGTTGTTCGCGTCAATAACATTGACAAAGGTAAATTTGAAATGCAAGTGAATGATAAGAAATTTTTAGTGCTGTTTCATATTCTAAGTCTCATAATTTTATAGCTTTTATGTTAGCAAATTTTATACGACAAGAGAACGTCACTTCTATTTACATTCCCCTTATTTACATCAAAATAAAGTTAATACACGCAACAGACCGATAGACATCTTAAATCTTTACAGAAAAACCTAAAATAATTTTGCCGTTTGTTCTTATCAAATGTATATACTCTACGACATAAAATAACTTTTTGATATTCTATACAAGTAAACCACACGATATAAACAGTTTTATAAAGTGTTCAGAATCTATTATTTATTATTAAATGTTACGCGTTTTAGTTAAGTAATTGTCACCCACTAAAATTCTTAACTGAAGTCGTAATTTACGAGGTAAAATTGAGTGTGAAAGGTTCAAAATCACTTTTTTCATAATCATCCTTGACCTCAACGACGCCATAGATTTAATCTTCAGATAAAGACCTGTCAACAACAACTGTCAACTATATTACATTTCTTAACGAACAATACTATAGTAAGCTACTTTCAAAGCTCCAAAACGAATTGTTATATGGCATTTTCTTTATACAGATTGGGTGCTTTTATAATGTATGTAGGAAAATATATGACGTGAGAACACAATGACCTTCCAAATCATGATATGACGTAAATGCAACAAAATATTGGATACGAGGTCCTCAAAATTCACACTGAATCATAATGTACACTTATAATGTACTAGCTGAACGAGTAATTACCAAGCTGGTAAATGAAATTTCGTATGCTAATTAACAAAATACAATTAAGGGAGGGAAGCTAAGATTGCCAGTGCTCCGTGTGCCACTGTTTAGATATAGATAATATGGAAGAAATTAAAGTTCTTTCATTATTAACATACTCTTCTTTTCTTACTGTAATTTTATATTATTAATCTAAATTATCTTATATTATAATCTTATATAACCATTTCAATTATTTGTATATTTTTGAACCAAGTAATTTTTTTAATAAGTATTTTGAAACTAGCCAATAATTTTGTTTGTTGCAAAATAACTATTTTTAAATTTTTTTTCTAGATAAGCTTGAGCATACTTTTTAGAATAAAATTGTTTCAAAAAATCGTTTCCAGTGTAGCAAATTCGTTGTTAATTAAATACTAAGTAGGTTGGCGCAGGTGGCAAGAAGGCTCGCGATAACGTGTGGCTGCTGTATTTCAGTTCTGATTTTTGAGGTAAACCTTATTAATGTGACTCGGTATTATTTTTATAAAGCACAATTTGTGGTGGATTAAGTAATTGTTATGCTTCCTTTGTATTTCTGAAGGTTATCGTTTTGTTATAATAGATATTTATACTACTTGATGATGCTGAGGTTTCAACTCAAGAAATGATACTTATTGTATAATTTACAATGATAAGTCACTTCAATACCTCGTTATAATTTTACAGAGTTTCAAATCAAAAAAAGGATAATTAAATTATAACGTAATATATAAAGTTAGATTTAAAATCAATTTGTTATTTTTGGATGGGATTGCATTCATATAAAAAAATTCAGACATGAAACTTGCAGTTGTTCGTAGTATGATATAAAAAATATAATATTCAATTTTATGAAGTTAAGTGAGTTAGATAAATACCATACTTTTTAAGATAATAAAATGCCTTTCTTTTTAAAGGGGAAAATCATCAAATGGCCCCTCTTGCCTGGGTGGGGCAAGAGTGAGTGTCAGACTCTTACTGACTAAAAACCCTCCGTACCTACTCCTGCTCCGAGCCTGGCCGGGCATCGCCTCTAGGGCCCCATCTGTGTTGGTCCGATGGCTCTTTGAGGTGCGCGCGGTACGCTACGCGCCGTACGCTCGGGTCTGGTTCTGATCGGGGGGCAAGCTACCCTTGCTTGCCGTCCGCAGACCCGCGCTTACGGTGGCTGGAGATCATCTCGGGATCCCCAACGCCTGGAGCGTCCCCTGCGGCGGCTGGGGCGTGAGGAGGATCGTTCCCTCACGCGCTCCGCCTCCTCCTTGGCTAGCATGACTGCTTCGCAAAAGGAGGAGACTGCTTCCCAGTTCCTTTTGCTCTGCACCATGGCCTGAACTAAGGCCGGACGCGAGAGGTCGCCGCCGCCGATGGTCTCCCTGAGAACACGTCGATGCTCAGTCCAAGCTGGGCAGTCCGCCACCGTATGTTCCACCGTGTCCTCTGGTTGGTCAACGCAATGTCGACACCTGGAATTGTAAAGTATGTTTCATTTAGATATCAATTTTAGGTTCAGTTTTGAAATGTCTTAATGGCCAATTGATTTCTTCCCTATCCGAACATTTAAAAAATTATTAATCACTGCAATCATTGTTGGTATTACTGGAAATGTATTTACAATAATTTAAATGAAATACAATGTTACTACGAAATATAAAGACCCACAAAAAATATACAACCGCAAAGATACCATTGCATTACTGGAACTCGGAAAGGAATTTAAAATTGTCCTACAGAATACAATATAGTAAACATCACAATCTTCGAAAGTCAAAATTACTTTTAATGGTAATGTCCCACAAAATAGCTTACTTAATACCTGTTAATTTTTATTATACAGATTAAAAGGATCCTTTGGTAACACCAATCATTAAAATGCAATTGAAAAGGTTTGATTTTACATATCTATATCTATAAAAGAAAGTCGTGTTAGTTGCTCCACTTATAACTCAATAACGTCTGAACCGATTTAGCTGAAAATTGGCAGGGAAGTAGTATAGAGCCAGGAAAATGCAATAGAATACTTTTCATCCCGTTTGACAGCATTCCCGTGGGCCTTGACATGAAACGTCAGTCACTATAAAACGTGGAATAACGAAACACAATTGACAGTTATGCAATTGACGTATAATGACAGATATGTAATGACGTAATGATGACAATTAGATATTTGTAAGAGATCTACTATATAAAAATAAGTCCGATTTTCCATCCTGACGCTATAACTTCTGAACGAAAGAACCAATTTCCACGTTTTGCATTCGTTGGAAAAGTCTCGGGCTCCTTGAGGTTTATAACAAAAAAATTCAACAGGAAAGCGGGAAAACCTTTTTTACATGCAGCGCCATCATACATAACATGTACTACAAATCAATATTTTAAGTAGATGGCGCCGGTGCATGATACATTGTTTGACAGCTACTCATTGTTCTCTACTCAGGTAATTTCATGTGACAAACCGGTATAGTGTTTGTAGTTTGAACTCTTAAAACCATTTAGTATTTGCGGAATAAATTTAGAAAATCATTGTTTTTCACATAGGCGTTATATTTTGCGTGTTCACGAGTTTGGAAACCGTCCGCTTTATTTGTGTTAAAGTTAGACCAAAAAACACAAAATGTGGTTTACAAAGGACCACTTCAATAAAACGGATAATTTGCGGACACGTACTCGTATAACGCTTCGATTCGATATCTACTTTGGATTCACTTTCATTTACTTAGAGAAGTTCAACTAAATAACAGTTCATTTTTGTAATCGAAATGAATTCATTACTGTTGTGAAATGAAATAAAAATTTTCGTTTTCAAATATAAACAAAAAATTCTTCATATTTTAATCACCAAACGAAATGTTAAAAGCCTAAAATGTTAAAAGTTCGCCGGGTTTACTAGTTTTATATGAAATTCGACAGCATTCCCGTGTGAATTGACATGAAACGTCAGTCACTATAAAACGTGGTATAACAAAAAAGAAAACGTTAAAATGAAAAACAATTGTTAATTTTCAATATAATGGCTGAGTTAAAGTGAAAATTGATAAGTTCTTAAAGAGGTTATTAAATTGGAACGCAACTACTAAAATAGTTTGCTTTTTGTCTGTGGCTCTACTTTTTTTTTCAATCTTTCAATGCCGGTTGCCACGATTTATAAAAGTAATAGAAATGAAGGTACTTTATTTAACTAAAAAAAATTTTAATCATTAATCACAACCACGAATTGCTTTCGAAGAAATAATTTTATTCCATTTAATATATAAATAAATTCTTTCTCGTCATAGTTGTTTATTCAAACATCGCTTTATTCCGTGTTTTATTGCTTCCATACTAATATACATCAAGTATAAATGTAATCTACACGAAGTGTATACATTTAAGGTCAAGCAGAGGTCAGCCAAGATCGGCTCAACCCCCGTTCACTAATCGTAAATAAATCTTGTTAAAGTGAAGTTGTAAATTGAACAAGTGATGTGAACTTTGATGAGAAGTTAATTCAATGATAAACATAAAAATACTCCACATTCTTATATCTTATTCAATCTAGAGGTATTTTAATAAGAAGCAATAAAACAAATTGGCTCCTATTTCTATGTATAGATTTTAACTCGTTATAAAATATATGTATATCAATTTCTTATTTGTAAGGTTTAATTTAGCGTTACTTTTGATCCTTCATTGATTGGAAAATTTATTAAGAAACAAGTATTAAAAGGCACAAAACCGGTCGTCGTAGAGATCCATGGGGGAGGCATTTGTCCTGCAGTGGACGTCTTTTGGCTGAATGCATGGGAAAAAAAAGGATTAAAAATGAATAACCAACTATTCCGATGAAAATAAATATTGTATTGCAAGTAGAAGACAACCTCAATAAAGTTAAGTGAATTGTGTTTACTGTATACTTGTATACTTTTCTGGATATACTTTTTCTAAACGATGTCTAAGATATTGTTGAATGATAGAATTAGTTCTTCAAGTCACGTGCCAACCGTTTGCCAGTCTTGATCACTTCATTCTAAGAGTATGTAATAGTATGGAGAAAGTTCACGAACATCTGAACACGTTGGCATACATCGATTGTTATAAGTGGTTAATAGCAGTGGATGGGTTCAGTTAAAGAGTAATGTAAAGTAATTTGTTATAAAATGCATATTCCATAGCTACTCTCATCCGTTTTTCTTTTCCTTCTGACTCCTAAAGACACGTTTTCCAACAGCAGACGAGGCATGAGTATATTACGTAATACACAAGTTAAATAATCTAAAATAATGTATGTTGTTATTAAATCTCACCGGCTTTTCTTAATTAAAGAGGTTTTTGTTTTACGTTTTGGATTTTTTTTTACAATAAATTATTGCCTAAACTTTCTGTCTATTACCACAACATTATTACATCGAAACAAAATCCTCGTAAGAAAGCAAAACTATACCCTTACTATAACTTTCCCTGTTTATAATATTACACAAGAGGATAGATTTAATATATTCCGAAAATATAGACGGAAAATTGAATTAGGTGCTCTTTTTGAATTGGCGTTTATTTAGAGCATGCTTTTTGATTTGCGGAGGACGTTGGAATTCAATATAACCGAGTTCAAACGAGCATCCAATCTTACATAATACGAATCCACTAAAATATATTCATGCATTCTTTAACAGTTCTACATACATATATAACTTAGCGTGAAGCCGTCATTAATCTTTGTCTTATAAGAAAACAAATTATCTCATTGTAATTAAATCACTTTTACTAATCTACTCGAACTGAATCGTTACAAAGTAGCAAGATGCAAGATGCAAGATGAGGCTACCATTTTCTTCCAAGTAAATTATGCCGTATAAAAACAATATTTTTGGAAAAAAAATCCGTGACGGAAAAGGATAAGTTCAGTGAAAATATGAATCTAAATTTCGTTCCACATCTGAGCTACAAAGGAAACTTGCTATCTGAAATTTTTAATGTTTTTAAGGATATAAGCATCCAAGAGATGAAAACGTTGATTAATCCGCTGAAATCTATGATTCATTTTAAAATCAAATTTAATTGGTGTTGCGGCGCATAACGCCTACATAATTAATTTTGTATAATTTATTAATTTTACCTTTCTGTTTGCTCTTGATCTTTTATAATGGCAACACTATTAGTAAACTAACGTCGTATAATATTTCTTGTTAAAAGGATGATCTTTATTAATTATCAATTGTCACTGTCTATTCTCTCTCCGATCGCAACGCTGTACACACCTCTTATATTAAACCAATTTATAAAGTATTAATCGTTTAATTTGGCACCAGTGTATAAGAAATATACATAAATGGTGGCCCATGAGGGGAATATCTAAACGTTAAATATAAAATACATTGATAGAAGAGGAAAAAATTGCATAATATTTCAAAACGGCAAGCGTTTAGTGGACCACGTGCTAGAAGAAGATTCGTAGAAGGAGCTGCCGGGAGAGGACAACTATACCTGGCAAGCGGGCAGTGATATATCTAAAATATCACATCGTTTGCTCATTATCGGCAAAAGATAAGTGACTTTCCCTAATACTCCTGTAATACTCCTAATACTCAATTCCTTATTCTATCCTAAATATTCATCCGATTGTTAAGAATCTCCAATTCATTTGTGCAAAACAAGATTATTGAATCTAGTTTTTATTGTGGCTCGATTATATTTAAAGTTTTAAACAAAGAGAAATATTGCATCATCATTTAATTTCTATCTACCGGCTTTAAAATTATAAGTGAAATTGTTAAGCATTATTGCTTCTTTTATACAATTGACGTATTAATAAAGGTATCAATTGTTTTAAAACTTATTTTTGATTAATTATAAAACAATTTAAAATTAGATATATCTTGTTAATTAAAAAAAAAAAAAACAAATCGTAAAAAGTAGCAATAAAATATTTTATATTTTATATTCCCTGTGTTTAAATTTAAATTTATTTTGCCGTGTGCTTAGACCATTTCGCCGATATTTCCAGATATTATCGTTGCTTCGCGGCACAGCTTTGAGCAGCGGCAGCGTTGTGCTGCGACCAGAGCTGGTTGGCGTGCTGTCGGCGGGTGTCATCGAGGCGAGGAGCGTGAGCCTTTATTTATTTATTATTATTCAAAAGTAATAATAATTATTACTTTTAAATTTAATTCTTTTCTCTGTCACTTTTAACTCACAATGCCTAACGATAATATAGATAAAGGTCGCTTAAAGGACCTTATTACGAAACGATCTTCGGCCAAGGGTCAAATTACTAAATTCAAAAATTATTTAAATGGTATAGCAAATATGATTGAATTAAATAGTATTCAATTAACGGAATTAAGTCTTAAACTTGCAAAGTTCGAGGCATTGTCGGTTCGGGTGGATGACTTGCAAAATGAAATAGAGGTTCTAAATTTTGAAAACATTTCTACCGAAATTGATGAGCGCGACAATATCGAACGCGATATTATTATTAATATCGCTACTGCTAAAACATTATTAGATAAATTTATAAAGAAAACAGAAGGCGAGCAGAGACGGATCTCGATTCTTGACAATTCTTACTGTTCAGATCAAGAAATCGGTTTAAAACTTCCTCAGATTCAAATAGCTAAGTTTGATGGAGCATATTTCCGTTGGTTAGAGTTCCGTGACACTTTCGAAAATTTAATTCATAATAATATGCGTATGTCACCTATTCATAAGTTTCACTACCTGATATCATATTTAGAAGGTGATGCGGCTCGGATAATTTCAAACCTCGAGGTCTCATCCACAAACTATGCAGAAGCGTGGAAATTATTATGTTCTCGTTATAATAATAAAAGAATTCTGATTAATCATCATTTAAGCTGTTTATTTAATGTCAAGCCGCTTCCTCGAGAGTCAGAAAGGTCTTTAAGGTTTTTAGTCGATCATATTACAAAAAACTTACGTGCTTTGGCTAGCTTAGGCCAACCAACGGACAAATGGGATGTGTTGATAATTTTTATGATCACTTCAAAATTAGATAGCAACACTTTAACTAAATGGGAAGAATACCGTAATAATTTAGATGGCGATACGCCTACATTAGAGCAGTTCTATAAATTTATTATTGATCGAGCAGACGTACTAGAAGCCTTGAATCGAAACAAATATGACACTATAACCCCTAGGCCTCAAGTAGGTAATACACGCAATGCAATAATGCACCCTAACAATAATAAGTCAGGTGGAGCGTATACAAAATCATTTTTAAATTCTAATTCTAAATACATTAAAACAAATGTTCATTCATGCATTGTTTGTAATGATAATCACAAAATATACGATTGCCCTGTGTTTAAGGCGAAGGGAGTTGATGAGCGATTGAAGGATGTAACTAAATACAAGCTGTGCATTAATTGTCTCAGGCAGGGTCATCCTACAAGTGAATGTCACATGGGACCATGCCGGGAGTGTAAAAAACGACACAACAGCTTACTTCATCGTGCAAATTTTTCTGTTAATAACCATATAACTGTTGGTGAATGTAGCCACTCGACGGTTAATTTATCAATACGAAATTCAACCCAAGTAATATTATCCACGGCTTTGATTAAAGTTTCAAATCCATTGTCCCACAAGTACAAAAATGTACGCGCACTTTTAGATTGCGGCAGCCAATCATCTTTTATTTCCAAATCGCTACAAGAATGTCTAGGGCTAAAAGCAAATCCCATTGACTCACTAAAGGTCATAGGAATAGGGAACAATGTTTCAAATAATGTTGTCGAAAGTTGTAAGATACAAATTGTCTCTCTAAAAAGCAAATTTAATATACAATTATCGTGCCTTGTTCTTAATGAATTAACGGGCTATTTACCAAAATATCCAATTAATATAAATAATTTAAATTTATCTAAAGATATTGCACTAGCGGACCCTACATTTAATCAACCTGGTCCTATAGATGTTTTGATAGGAGCTGATTTATTCTGGGACATCTTAGGTAACGAGCAGCTTTCCCTTGGTCCAAATAAGCCAAAATTGAGAAACACTCAACTTGGTTGGATTATATCTGGTCCGGTTAATTTAAAAATTCCAAAGAGAAATACCTACTGCAATGTCGCATCAGCTTCTAAAGTAACGGAAGATAATCTTGATGCTTCACTTAGGAAGTTTTGGGAGCTAGAGGAAATTCCACCAAGAAAGGTCGTGAGCGAAAAGGACAAGGTTTGCGAAATACACTTTGTGAATAATACTCGTAGGGATAATAATGGTAGGTTCTGTGTTAAACTTCCTCTAATAGATAGTCCTGATTGTCTAGGAGACACATCTAAGTTGGCTAAGAGAAGATTACTTAATCTTGAAAAACGATTTAAAAGAAATCCGCAGCTAAAGTCGGATTATACTAATTTTATTAATGAGTATGCGGAGTTAGGGCATCTTTCATTGGTTAGTGATGAGCCATTGACGTCGTATTACTTGTGCCACCACGCTGTTCAAAATCAAGCTAGTGAGTCTACAAAACTAAGAGTAGTATTTGATGGATCTGCAACTTCATCATCTGGTTACTCGTTAAATGATCTATTAATGGTAGGCCCGAACCTGCAAGACTCTCTCTTTGCTATATTAATACGTGCCAGGCAATATAAATTTCTTCTTACTGGTGATATCGAAAAAATGTATCGCCAGGTTTGGGTTCACGAAAAGGATCGTGATCTGCAGCGCATTCTATGGAGAGAGAACGAATCTCAGCCTGTTAAAGCGTACAGACTAAATACTCTCACATACGGAACTGCGAGTGCTAGCTTTTTAAGCACGCGGTGTCTCTGGCAAATAGGGGAGGAACACCATGATGAGGTCATAAAGAAGGTCATTCAAAAGGACTTCTATGTCGATGATCTCATTACTGGTGCCGACAATGAGAGACAACTTAAATATATACAATCTTCTATTGCTAAAGCTCTCAGTACTGGTTGTTTTAATTTAAGAAAATATAAGAGTAATAATCCTGATATTTTTAATGATTTGCTTATAAACAAAAATGATAAGCTAACTATAAGTGAATCGTCAAGTACTCTTGGCCTTGGCTGGATTCCAGTAAATGATACTTTCTATTTTCCAATTAAAAACTTTTCTCCTGGTCAGGATGATATTGTAACAAAGAGATTTATTATGTCTAATTCATTTAAATTATTCGATCCCTTAGGTTTACTAAGCCCTATTGTAATTCAGCCCAAAATCATTTTACAAAAAATCTGGCAACAAAAACTAGATTGGGATCAACCAGTTTCACGCGAATTAAAAGATGATTGGTTGAAATTTGCTAACAACTTTCAATTACTTTCAAATTTTCAAATTCCTAGGTTAGTTCTTTGCGACTTGCCTGCTAGAATAGAGTTACACTCATTTAGTGATGCATCCCAAATTGCATATGGTGCATGTATATATGTAAAATCAACCGACGCGAAAGGTAAATCTATAGTCAAATTATTATGCGCAAAGTCAAAGGTTAGTCCGTTAAAACCAACAAGTATACCCCGTCTAGAACTGTGTGCAGCTCTGCTCGCTGCTAGGCTGTGCAAATCCGTGGTAGATTGCTTGCGATATAAGCCGGACAGATTAGTTCATTGGTGTGATTCAAGTGTGGTAATAGGATGGATCAATAGTGATTTGACTAAATTAAAAACGTTTGTAGGTAATCGTACTAATGAAATATTAGAATTAACAAAGCCTTCGTCGTGGCGATATGTACCTACCACATCTAACCCTGCTGACTTAATCTCGAGAGGTGTTAATTCTCAGCATTTAATGTCAATGGAAATTTGGTGGTCTGGTCCTAATTTTTTAATTAACAATGAGTCAGAGTGGCCAGTATTAAACATAAATAAGTCAATTGAATTACCCGAAATAAAGGCTCATACGGCTATAATTAAGGAGCCCATATTAGATTTTAATAAATATTCGTCCTTACATAAGCTTCAAAGACTATTTGCATTTGTCCAAAGGTTTATATTTAATGTAAGAAATTCAAAAAATAGGCGTACAGGAATATTAACTGTAGATGAGTTGCGTGATTCTTTTCACTTCCTGTGTCTTATCTCTCAGCGGGACTCATTTCCAGGAGAATATGAATTATTAAAGGAGGGTAAAGTTCTTAAAAATAAATCAAAGATTTTATCACTCTCACCATTTATGGACGAAGATAATTTAATTCGTGTTGGAGGTCGAATTGATGCCTCCACTTATGCTTATGAGAAAAGGCACCCAATATTACTGCATGCTACTCATCGACTAACAAAATTATACTTTGAAAGAGAGCATGTTAATGGACTTCACGCAGGTCCACAACTATTGCTGGCTATTGTGCGAGAAGTAGTGTGGCCAATAAATGGTAAACATTTAGCTAGGCGCACAGTTAACAATTGTGTGAGATGTAGGCGATTACGGGGTCAAACGCTATGTCCGAAAATGGGCGACTTGCCCCCTCAACGCATAAACCCAGGCTTTCCCTTCTTGTCTGTTGGTTTGGACTTCGCTGGACCATTTTTTATTATAAATCGTAAGGGTCGAGGTAGTCGCTTAATAAAATGTTATTTGTGTCTGTTTGTGTGTTTACGATATAAATGTATCCACCTAGAGGCCGTTAGTGATCTAACCAAGGATGCATTTATTATGACCCTCAGGAGATTTAATTCACGGAGAGGCAAACCAACGGAAATATTTTGTGATAATGGGCGTAATTTCGTTGCTGCTGCCAAGGAGCTAGGAAATTTTATTAAAGCCAATAAAGAACAACTTTTTGATTTTGCAAGTCAAGAGGGAATTAAATTCAATTTTATACCAACTTACGCTCCTCACTTCGGCGGCATCTGGGAGGCCGGGGTAAAGTCCGCGAAATATCATTTACGTCGTGTTATAGGCAATAGTCATTTAACATTCGAAGAAATATTAACTTTGTTTGCACAGGTGGAGGCGATTCTTAACAGTCGTCCCTTGTGTCCTTTATCGTCCTGTCCTAATGACCTTCTCTCCCTCTCCCCAGGTCACTTTATCATTGGAAGGCCATTGACTGCATTGCCCGTGCCAGCCACAGATAACTGCAGCGAAGGTTTACATAACCGCTATGAACGACTCGAAATGATAAGGCAGCATTTTTGGCAAAGATGGCAAAAGGAGTACATATCAGAATTGCAGCAAAGAACAAAATGGAGAAGCAACTCTGCTGCACTTAACATTGGAGATATGGTGCTGCTAGCTGAAGACAACGTACCCCCTATGAGCTGGCGTTTGGGACGTGTTTTGAAGCTATATCCCGGAGCTGATGGGATATCAAGAGTTGCAGATATTGATACAATTAGAGGTTGTGTTCGTCGGCCATTTACTCGACTGTGCAAGCTTCCCACGGCGGAGGATCTCAAAAGTTGAAAGTAGTCTTTCAACGGCCGGGAGGATGTTGCGGCGCATAACGCCTACATAATTAATTTTGTATAATTTATTAATTTTACCTTTCTGTTTGCTCTTGATCTTTTATAATGGCAACACTATTAGTAAACTAACGTCGTATAATATTTCTTGTTAAAAGGATGATCTTTATTAATTATCAATTGTCACTGTCTATTCTCTCTCCGATCGCAACGCTGTACACACCTCTTATATTAAACCAATTTATAAAGTATTAATCGTTTAATTTGGCACCAGTGTATAAGAAATATACAATTGGTAAATAATATAGAATAATAAAACAGCAATATTTTCATTGACATTTGAAATTTTGTAGATATATTTTTTATTATTTTTATAGATTTGGAAAATATGCCAAAAAATTTAAGAAATATGTGCCAACTAGACATGCTTATGTTTTATGTAAAAAAAAATCGTAATTTATAAGAATTGAAAAAAAAAATTGTTTGTTTAGATTATATGTGTAAAAGAAAAAACTATTGGCAATATTTTCATCATGGCTATTGTGATAATTATGTAAATTATTTATTACTAGCTTTTGCCAGAGACTTCGTCTGCGTGGAATAGTGACTTTCGGCAGATTTTTAATCCTTCCCACATAGTTCCCGTTATTGCGGGATTTTCGGAATTGTCGAGTTCCCGCAGAATTTTCAGGATAAAACCTATTTTTTTTTTGAGTTCCAAACTATATCTGTACAATTTTTGAAGTATTTAATTATTTTAAAGAACTTCTGCATATACTACATTTTTTGTTTTATTATCTTGTGGCAGAAGAACATATTGATTTTCGCCACAACCCGATCTTGAGAACGATCAGCACTCGATTCCCGTTGCCGGTTCGCCAAAGTTCGGAAATTTTGTGAGGCTAAACGCTGCGAACGTTTAACGCTTGGTTCCCTTGCACAGTTTTGTTCAGTAATTGCTCGTTGTGTAGCCAACCTGTGCATATTTTCATCCTCAGTTTCATTGCTGCGCAAAACTCGCAACTGCTTTGCAGTAGCAGTCCGCCGAGAAAGCTGAGTTCTTTTTCTCTGCATTATAGTGATGAAGAAAAAACGTAGAAAATGAAAACTTAACTAAAGCTTATCTTGTAATAAAAAAAAGAAACGTAAAATTAAGAAGATTAATAATTAGGAACCTAATTACTTTTATTTTTAACGATTATGTCAAAAGAACAGCCGTAAAATGAAAATAAGGTAAACTTACTTTATGCTTAAACTTAACCCTAATCTAATAAGAATAATTAAGTAGGCGACACCTATTTAGGTAAATACTATCCTAAAACAAATAAAGTAACTATTATATAGAAAACAACTACAAAAAAAACTGAGTTTAAAAAATAATATCACGACGATAATTATATCGCATAAACAAATTAGCGCTGCATTCAACCGTTTAGTAGAGTATTTCGTCGAGCTACACCCCCCTCCCGGCTTGCCCGCAAGCGCCGCCTCTCTCCAGCCGCGCCGGCCAAAGCAGAGAGCGAGTTGGTTTTTTTTTGGTGTTATTTATCATCAAACAAATTATCGACTTAATGTGCGATAGAAGAAACGTTTAATTCGTCGTTAGGCAGTTGGCCCGCAGACGGTGAGGAAATTACTTACTATTTTCTTGCTCATGGAAATTACAACTGCCTAATTATAGTGTAACATTACCAAACAAACATTTTAATCAACGACTGTAGACAATTGACGTGCCCCACGCTTTTATTTTAGTCTAGTCTGTGCATATGTTTATAATTCAAACGACTGTATCTATTTTATTATTTTTTGGTTTTTAGTACTTTTATCTTAAACATTGCAATGTATGTTTCACGTAAAACCGTTTAACTTAAAAAGTTTTTTTTACTTATTTTTATTTTCTAGTTTTTAGTTTTTATTTCGCATTCTGTTTCATTCATTTGTGCTTCATTATTGCAAGGTTTCTTGCCCGTTAGTTTATTGCAGTCCAACTCCTCTAAAAAATTGTCATCAGCCATTTGGTAGCGGCGGCCATGTTAGATTTCAATTTAGCATACTAAATTGGATTCCACTTATTGAGACCTTTCATTTGATACCCATGTTGATGGGATTGATAAAACCTAAGTTATCCGCCATTTTGTAGAGGCCGCCATCTTGGATTTTAATTTTATATAGTACACTGTATTCTACTGGTTCAGCACTTTCATGTGATACCCAATACCCATATTGATGGAATTGATAAAACCTACGTTATCCGCCATCTTGTAGCGGCCGCCATCTCGGATTTAAATTTTTTATAGTATATTTTATTCTGCTTGTTGAGCCCTTTCATTTGATACCCACATTGATGGGATTGATAGAACCTACGTTATGCGCCATTTTGTAGCGGCCGCCATCTTGAATTTATAATGATAATGAATAAACATAATTGTATTGTCACCAAAATCCAAAGTGTATACAAAATTTCAGATTAATTGGTTGACAGGGAGAGGGTGAAATTTGAATTGCTAAATTTGACCCAAGAAAAATGAATAGAGAATAAATAATAAAACAAACAGGTTGAGCTAAATAAAACCGTTTAATAAAAAATATTACAAGTACAAATGCTTTCTTAATGATGGTTGAAAATTATTGAACCCGATATTTTCTCCGTTAAGAACTAGTTAAAATATGAGTGTATTATTAAAATAAAGAAAAAAATGTGTGTAAAAAATATTACTAAAACGATAAAAGTTAATTACCCCGTATTGCGAATAGGTGTATTTTTTTAAAGATATAATTTTATTTATTTTTATAAATTAAACATAAAATCCATTGTTGAAATGAGTATGATTTAATAATTTAATAATTTAATAATTTTGGGACAGCTATTTTGGTAAAGGTAAAGATAGTAAACTCCATCCCACGACCTCATTTATTTCACTGACTGAGATCCAATTAGAGACTGTAATTTAACTTTGGTTGGATCACGAAATTTATCACTAATTGTTATTCGATATAATAAGGTTACGCTTCCAAGTTATTTTGCTGAGACTCGTATGTGTCCTGTATTCCTTGTTAATATCCTCGCCTACTTTAAACCAAATTTAACAGTTAGAAGTGTAAAAAACTATATAATTAATATGACATCAATCGTTTTATTAAGCGAGTGATTAAAATTAATTTATGATAATTTAAAAATAAATAATTTTTGATTTGCAGCCGATATTACGAATAAATTCAAATTCATTGTAAGTGTAGCAAATCACACTTCAAGCTGGTTAAATCACGCACGGCTACGCAACACATTTCTCGCGAGTCCTATATATTCCTATATATTCCAGAGTAGGTATTCCAATGAAAGATTCTCTTCAAAATTCCGTGTGAGATTTGTCTCACAAATAGCACATCACGAATTAGGGGATTTGGTGAACACAGTCGAGGTATTATAAGTGTTTATGTTCAAATGCTACGTAGTGCTTGTGGTCTGCGAGAAGTATTTTGTTTAAGATATTTTAATGTTATGAATGAAAATAGACGCGTCTTTGTTTTTTTAAATATAATTTGAATACCTTGGGTCATTTAAATGATACGCAAATTTAATTAATTGAGTATATATTCAATTACTTAAGGCTTTAATAATATAACCTTCTGAAGTGCTTGAACAAGGAACTGTAATGATTTTTTTATGAATAAATTTGTACTATCATTAAGATAAATGAAAATTATTTTAATATAAAACTCTTTAGTGTTTTCCTCGTTTAATATTCAAAATTATATTTTTATTGGTTCCAATGAATGAAGGCGAGATATGTATTTCCTGAATACAATTTAAAAAAGCTATAACCTAAAATGATAAAAGGAAGTGCTTTGTTTTAATGTCAAATTTTAAATTGAAATTGAAGTAACAATAAAAATGAAAGTCTAAACTAAGTTTTATTGAAATGTAAACAACCGATTCCAATATAAAGTAATCATCTCTGTTGTAATAACACTGAGTTTTAAATATCAAAAGGAATATCTGAATAATTTAACTTTGAAATGAATTAATACGTATTTTAAAATATACTGTTTTTGAAAGAAGTTTTGTAATGTTTAGTATTTTAATACCACTTAATAAAATTCTTATTTTTTTGTTTCTATATGAAGGTGAACAAAATATATACGGAATATTTTTTCTTTTTGTTTATCAGTTCAGGTCAGTATCAGTTACGTTTTATAATTTAAAAACATTATTTATATAATATAAATTTGTAAAATAGGAATATTTAAGTGGTCAATTATCATATAGCAACGTTTTTGATAAGGTAGTTCAGTGCTTATAGTTATTAAGAATAAAGAACTTTACTTTACAATTTTATAAAATCATTTGGAAATAAATATCTTTCATATAACAAGAAACAGAAACGTTGTCGGAACTAACACGTAAGAAAACAATTTGTTTAAAATATTGTTGTTTGTCAAAACATTTATAAAATTGATTTATACTATGAGATTTATAATGGAAATACGAATGCAAGATAAAGATTTAATATTCTAGGACTGTAACAATACGGATATTAATTCACCCATCACTAGCCATCTCTTCAAATATTTAAAGAGTTCTGTCTTATTCATCTAAAACAAGCTAATATATAAAACTCAAAAACAAAAGACGAAGTTTAGCAAGAAAAGCGCATGATGCGATGTTTTCAACTTAAAGGACCCTGTATCGGGCAACTAGTATATTGGAACAAGCAAATAGCGGCGAATCTCCCTACATGCATGTAAATCTGCCCGAAGCAGCGATACTCAATACAGATTGAAACGAACGGCAGTTTAACATTTTTATTAGACACAATGCCCCTGTCACCGGCATGGCCGTAAATAGGATTAGCGATAAAATATGATACAACCGTAAAATAAAAGGTACAGATCAGTTTGTTTTTCATTGTATATATTACCAGTGGCGGCTGGTAGGTAATCGAACCGGTGGTGCACTTTACTAAAATATTAAAATTAGAAAATGCAACAAAACATAACGAGATGTCAATCACGTCTCAATTCGTCATACATCGGGTGCTCATGGTAATGTTCGATCGCTCGTGCGGATCTCGAGAACCGACTCATTACTCGGTACATTTCTATGAAGTATCTTTTGTTTCACGCGTCAGGCGTATTAATTCGTTTCTCATACAAGATGTATTAGCAGTCCTCGTGCACTCGCCGAAGCGCACGATATGAGTTTAGTAAAGCGCTCAAACTTTTTGACCATTATTAGGAAATTTAATTTTTTATACGTTTTTATATGTTTAAAAAATAAATATTAAAATGGTAATTTAAAAATAAAGATAAAGTAATATTTTGTAATTTTTAAATCTTATGTATTGTTGGTTCAGCGCACGAGTGCACTTAAGGTACAGCCGCCACTGTATATTACTAAGTCAGTGGTAAGGAACCTGACTTCGGAAATTGATACTCTACTAATACAATAACTAATTATATGTAGAATTTCAAATATTGATTGCTTTAAATTGAATATTACAATGATAAAAGTATTTTTAAAGATAGGTAAAAAAACATTTCACGTCACTATTATACTGTAAAACTACTGTACATTAAAAGTTTTCGAAATGTAAGGATTCTTAATATGATCTTGTGTCTTTGTTCTTTCTACTATTCAGTACTTATTATAAATTTTTACTGTGCTTCGATTAATATTTTACCTCAAGGTAGATTTTTTTATGAGTTCTCAAAAATTTAATATTACATAAAGGGCACATTTGGAGAACCTAATGTTTTCGTATAAATATGTGACAAATTTCTATTATGAGTATTTCATGTTCAATACTAGAGTTGGAGTTCCCTATGATCTAAACCACTCTCTTTTTTACTGAATATTAAAATTGTCCTACGTCTGTAAATCATAAATAAGTTATTGAGAAACGAGTAATAATTAACTGTAACCAGGTCGAGTTACTAAACGTGACATAATCTTGACAACTATGACTACTCTTCATTAGAAATATGGATTGAACTATCAGAACAAACAAACAAACAGAAGATAATTATATAAAAAAATCATTAACTTCAATCTCGTGACCAGTCGAAAATTACTGACTAAGAAAAACACTTTGAATTTTAATTTTGTTTTCAAAATTAATTATCGCTTCGCTTATTAATTAAATATTAATCGCTTTATTAATTAATTTATGATTTCATTTTTGACGAAAAACCTGTCTCAAAACACTAAAATTTAATACAATTTTTCACGTTTTAATTTGTAAATCAGAGAAACGTCATGTATTTTTTATAGAAGTTTGGATTTTAGGCGATAAATAAAAGTAAAAGGATCAGTATGAATATTTATACATATATTTTATGAATATTTACGAAGATGAGAAGGGTGATGGAGAGTTAGTGTTACCCTAAGAATACACTCAGAAAAATCACAAAATATGTTAGTAATTGATTTCCCATTTAAGTTTTATTCATAAGCATTTCCCAATTTAATATAGCAGTTTTTATCTGATAACTCGAATAGTGTTCTTAATTTTATTTTGTTACATTCCTGCGAATCAGCAAAAAATTTATTGTGCATCAAATAATCAAAAATTTTTTTTGAAATTAAAAAAAAGCTATATTGTCATATACTAAAATAAAATAAAAATATTCTTAATCAAATAAAATTACTGTATTGTTATCAAATTATTCGTATTTTTTTAAAATTCAGAACGAACATTCAGTATTGAAAGTTATTTGTTCACTAGAAATAAAAATATATCTCCTTTATTTTATTTTATACTCAAAATAATAAAAGAAACAATCTTCTGGTTGCATGTTTTATTGTACGTTGCAGTGTATAAATAATTACAGCAATTATTATTTGTATCTGATTTACGAGACAGTACTGGATTATTTATATTTGTTCACGACTGGTTAGTTTAAAATGAAATATGAGCGAACAAAATACATTAAAACTTTGTTTCTCATTATTACTCTATTAACGTCAATTTGGGCTCGGCTATTAGTCGACCTTTCTACATAATAAATTTTAATTCCAATATCGTGAAACTAAACCGTATATTGTCTAATGGGTTGAGACTGAAAACATTTGTGTAAAATAACGAATTGCTTAAAAAACATTAAAGTGTAGTTACTGATAAAATAAATTCATCAACTATTCAAATGATCTTAGGTGATACTGATTTGAAATTATATACTGACTTACTTGCCTAAATTAAAGCTTGAAAATCTCAAACACCTTAGATTCAGATAGTTAACAAGAATAATTATTTTTCTGTTTTTCTACTGACTTAATAGTTTAAACTGTATTTTGTTTACAAATATTGCTCGTGGTCGTAAAACCTATTTATTTATCTATTATGTAGTCGTTTTTATAATTACATTACTGTGAGATAAATAGTGTAAGATTGAAACTTATAGTTTTGAAATTGATAGTGTTAGAGAGAGAGATAGAGCAGGAAAGCGAGAGAGATAGAGAGATTTATATCAATTTACTCATCTTTCGTTGCATAGTTATTTTATAAGACATTAATTCTTCTTCTTTAAGAATTCAATATTCGGAAATAACTAAAAAAATATGTTATCAAAAGTCAACATATAATTGCATTAATAATAAAACTCCAATATACATAATAAACTCTCTTAATTGTATTTTGTAAGCGATATAGATAGTGCACATGATAGGTTATAGTATACTTTTGTGTTCTTATGGTATACTACTTAAATTGTAACATTTAATCATAAAAATGTGAAAACTCTAGTTCCAACAATATTTCAGATCATACGGCATCTTGGCTGTCCCATCCGATGTAAAATTCTCGTCTCCTGGGAAATTTATTCGCGGTAGACGATCCTAAGCCTCTATAATGTGCCTTCAATGTCCCATTTCTGTCATAGAATTAGTATGACTTTATATACATATTTTGCTAAGCCCCAAGACTTAGGGACGAGATTACTTGCTTAAAATTATATTTTTTTTCAATATTGGTTGGTTAATTCAGTTTATTCCTCGGCTTATTTTTTATTAAAAAATTCTCAGGGTTTTTTATTTGAATCCTAAATCGTTTTTTTAGACGCTAAAAATTATATTTTTCGACCGCTGACAGAAAAAGAGGGGTCTTGTAAGTTTAACGTAGATATGCCTGCCAAGGCCTCACCTCACACATCCCTTCCGGCCCCACCAAGGCCGGTTGGACGGCTCGTAAAAAGACTTTCCCTGCGTCATCAAAGAAAAAAACTTTACGTCAAATTGCATGATTCCGATGCACTTTTTATCGTTTTATAGTAAGTTTTCCCTGTTGAATCGTTTTTCTTCTTCTTCTTCTTCGACCTGGCAATTTCCCAGCTATAGCCAGGGTCTGCCGTACATGTTGTGAATAGTTTTTGGCTATTTGTTTTTAAGACCGGCCGCCTGCCTGACATCAACCCTCTTTTGGGAATCAACATTAATCAGAGATGTCTAAATACTCTTAGAAAGTACATATGATTCGGAAAAATCACATTGGTACTTGCCCGGGCCAGGATCGAACCCGCGCACTCGGCGACGAGAGGCGGGCCCTTTAACCACTGAGCCACCACTGACTATAAAGCGCTTTTCTATGTTTAGTAAATGTCGGTCGAGCAATGTACGAGTTTTTGCTGTTATTAAAAACAACATCAGATTTTTTTTTTCATACGAATATAATAACTCCATTAAGTACATCTCGCATGCCAGTAAAATTATAAGCAGTAGTATATGTATAGTAGTATTGATTTTCAATTACTATGTAAGACCTTTTTTTTTGAAAAAAAAATCAGTTATTGAATTCATTGATAGAAAATACATTATAAATGTATATTATATTTGTTATTTTAGGCTTCATTAGTATTAAAAAGAAACTGATTTAAAATTTAATTTCACTAACCATTGAAAAATTGTCAGTATGCTTTTTCCAAAATTGAACTGCAGCTATCAACGGGAGTAGCAGGTGCAGTCTAGTTTCCAATTCACACGAGTGTATTGAGATCGGGAGGATTGGATTGGATGTTGTTTGAAAAAATAGCAGTCATTGTAATTCGTGGGAAACGGCCAGCAATGTATTGTCTCTGATACTGATTTTAGTAAAACATGTAGTGACAACTAGTTTCCGGATACCTTAACTATTATTTTACAAAGCTTTTAAAACATTAAAGCTGTTTTTCCTATTTTTATTTTAACTTTCCTTTCATAATTATAAAAACAAATTTGGACACTTTTAAAGCTATGATTTTTTTCTAAACAATTTAATACAAATTAAAGTTATACATATAATTTAATGCAAAATTTCTCAAAATCACAGATCAATAGGAAGTCAGTAAACACATGAAAGTAAAATTTTACCTCATCTAAAAAATATATCCCTCAATCTGCTAAAGTAGTTAGAAAGTGAAACTTGCATATCACAGAGAATTTCAACTGTGGGCCGCGGCAAAGAGTCGTGTTTCCCTATCCTGAAAACTGCATTGTTGACGCTGTGTAGATTCCCTCTATAGTTTATGATTTTGATAGAGGACTTTGAATTTAATTGTCTGAAAAAAGTAAAAATGTTTTATAGAAGTTAATGATTCTTTCATCAAATTTGAAACATCAAGAATATGTTATGGATATGATTGATTTATTTATAAATATTTAATACATATTGTTGATACTAGTTAATTAATTGTCATTATTTGTAGAGATTTTTGTAGGGAACATTTTTTTTGTAATTGGACTTTTAAAGTTTTCCCTATGTATTTAATGTTTTTAAGGACTATAAGGTAGTAAGTGCCATAATTTATACTTCTTTAATTACATATAAAGAAATTAACAGTAATGATTCTTTTTTTTCAGCAAATATATACTAATAGGTAACTTAATCCAGAAGCGTATAATACCGGTGAACAGATAATTTGGCTGTTAGTGAACTCCTGTGAACATTTGAATGATTTAGTTCGGCATTTCAAAGTGCTGAAACTACTGGTGGTGATATTACCAACGTTCAAGTCAATAGTTATACTGAATAAAAGATGTATTGGTTTATTCAGATCACGTATCAGATTTTTCACTACATACATATTAAGTATTAGTTTTATAGGTGGTAGAGCCTAGCTGTAGTTTAGTTACTACAGCTCGAATATGGGCTGGCTCGACCGGGGAAGTACCACCCTCTCACAGAAGATCGGTGTAAAGTAGTCAATAATGACTGCGTTTCGTCCGATGAGTGAGAGAGCCGGTTGCTCTTTCCCTGTTCCAAACCTTTCCTTATATTTACTTATTCCCACACATCCCTTTTCCCCCACAAGTAAGGGTGGCAACGCATCCGCAACGTCTGTGTTGTGGATGTCTATGGGCGACGGTCACTACTGACCATCAAGTGGGCCGTCTGCTCGTTTGCCACTTTTTACATAAAAAAAGTACTGCTTTAAATTAAAGTATTCAAGCTAATTAATAAATCCAATCCTCAGGAACCAACTTAATCGTTTCTCAGTTGATAGGTTTTTTTTTTAAGTTGTATGTTTTTTAAGACGAGAAGCATTTATGAGTACGATATAGATATACTCATATGTACACGATTCCGGATAAAAAGTTTTGTACTAATAGTTAATTGTTAGTGACTTATACAATATGATCGATAAGAACAACTTTAGAACAAGTAAATCAAAAAATATATATTTGGAACATATGAAATTGCATTTAAAAATATTTGCTCAAAATTAACAAAAATACAATATCTGAAAATGTATTTATACTTCGTATTTTACATTTAATGAAATTATATTTGGCGATCGGAGAAATTATTATCATTGCGTTAATGTTAAATATTATTGTTTGAGAAATTAATTATATAATAAGTATGTAAATGATTTATTCATACCTCCAGGGTTTATGTCGTGTTATTAGTATCGAGGGAGTAATAACTGTCTAAAATACACATTAGTGGTTATATTGTTTAAAATATTAATTAGTTATTATGGTTGTGTAATTATTTTGTTTTAAATTGAAATGACATGTCACGCAGCATAAATTTCAAATATGTATAAATGTATGTTTTTGTGTCAAGGTTTATTGTTATAACAAATACGTGATAATTCAAATTGAAAGAGATCTTAAAATACTTAGAAGTTATGATTTTATTTCATGACAGTTACATGCAATAAAAATTGACAGTAATTACGATATTAACGAAAGTCCTGTTTATTTTTACTTTTTTTTTCAGACTCACGGAGAAAATCTGAAGAATTAAATCTTAAACTCACAGTCTGTTTTACATAAGAATTTCGTTTTTTTAAAATTTGTGCAATATTAAGTATAATTCAAGTAACACAAGGATCTCGTTTTATTGTAAAAGTAAACTACATTTACATTTAATTTATAAGCAGAGAGCTACAGTCGTATAAACAAAATTCTTTAATTAAATCGTAGTCTAAAAATCGTAGATTCCAATAAATTGTAACACTGATTTCACTTTTGCCGTTTTCAGATTCCTGAAGAGGTTGTATTTTGTTTCTCATTGCTTCACAGGTCCGGAGAAGTACGGTCAACTGTTAAAATAACATGGTCTTGCAAGTGACAGTGATTTATTTGTTTGAAGTTAAGTGATTAATATGTGAATAAAAGTACAACTTAATGAATTATATAAGAAAGGTTTAGTCATAGTTGAAAGATTTAGTCATTTGGCTATGATTTTTATGTCTATTGCAGATAACATTGCTAATATTATTCCAGGAGAATTTTATCCGTCTCTGTCGTATAAAATGTACATAGTTAAAAATTGTTAAGAAACTACTGTGCAATCATTATAGTATAAAATTATCTTTTTGTCCAATTTAAAACATAATGTAGTTTTCTATTTTTTTCTTTCGAAAACTATCTTTCTAGTTGGTTTTGAAAGAAAAACATCAAAAAATTAACTAATAAAATAGAAAAAAAATATCTAATTTGTATGAACAGAATATATTTGGAATGTTTGTAAAATATTACGAAAGTTATAAAATTATGACATAAAATCTTCCCCATTACCCGCTAATATAACTAGGTCTGGTCGTGGGAACACTCCTTCAACAGAACGTATAATGTTCAAATTTTGAATTTTGAATCATATCGAATTTTGTTTCTGGAATAAAAAAAAACAATACATACATATATACATTTAATTAATTTATAAATTTTCCATACAAAAATGAATACTTATATACATAAAATGGTATTCAATGAATCGGTTAATTATTCATGCATTGTTTCTCAATCTTAAATCAGATTAATCACCTACTTTTGGCTCATGTACAAGTTCTTTGTTTTGATTTATGTAAAAGTAATAAAAATTTAAGTGAAGATTATAAGGAAATTAAAAATAGTTGGTAAAAAAATCAACTTATGATTGTTATGTAGACTATGCAATGAGCGAACAGAGCCTTTTAATATGTAGGATTTGATTTTACTTAGCATATAAATCATTAGTGTTAAGTTGTAGGCGTTGCAGTTTAATGTTTTAAACGCTATAACAAAAATCTAACTAACTAGTGTATTCAAAAACACTGAGAATTTGATTAAAATATAAATTGTGTGTTTGAAATATTTTTTGTTTCAAAATAAAAAAGGTTTAATTTTAATTAGTACATTTCGATACATCACAGGAGACAGAGAGAATTCTGCAAAGATACACAAAAATGTATTTAAAATTTCCTATTTTAATTATTATTTCATAAATTTACAATAAAACTCTTTTTATCCTTATATCATTATGCTTATGTAGTGTTTAAGTTGAACACTATTGAAGATCTCAAAAATCATACATATTTCAAACCAACATGTTAATTTTAGTTTTTTAGTTTGCAGTAACTTGTACCATACGTGACTACGTATACGCCTCGCGTGCTCCAACAATTATTTTAGTCTTTAATAAGCAAACGAATAAAGAGATTTTCAATTTTAAGCACTCAATTGTATTCATAAAGTAGGCAACTCGTTGCATTTAATGACGTCAAAAAAAGTGACTTGTGAAACTCATTTCATACAATCAAATATTCTCGCATACATGCAAAAGATTTGAATTGTAATATTAAAATGTGTATTTTTTTTTTGTAAAATTAGCTTTTTTTTGGATATGCTAGAACAATATTTTCTCACCTTCTATCTTAATCTATATAGTTTTAAGATTGTTAAATAATTAGTACGATATAAAGGACAATTTTTCGCGAAATGTGTTTAGTTTTAAGTTGCCTATTTATGTATATACTATCTGATAAAGAGAAAATATAAATGAAGTTATAGAGTAATTTATATATTTTTTTGTCAAAAGTTAAAACGAACGTTGAATGAATTGTAATATTTTGTCTCAATTTTAAAGCAACAACAGTTATGCATGGATTACATTAGGACTGGTTTCAGGTATGAAAGATTGCATTTAAACGAGAAGCAAAGACACGAAGGGAAAAGCATATGATTGAATAGTTACCGTGTCTGGAGAAATAGGTTTTACGTCTATTTTAGAAGCAATCGTTGTATTTTCCAGTTTTGGCAGCACATACAAATTACAAAAGTATTTATTACATAATAAATTGATGAACGATGTCAGCTTATTTAATTCCAATTATGTATGTAGTAATGTATTTTTAAAAGATGTCTCGAACTCATTTATAATTAACGTATTATTGTAAAGAACAATGAAGACGATTTTTCTGTATTATTGTAGTTTAATATTAAAATTAAAAGCTTATATAAATAAAAAAATCTGTATGTATTACATATTTGAATAAATATTTAATTTTAAACGATATTTGAACTATCATGAAGAAGTATGAAATAAAAAAATGTATACAAAGTTCTATTAAACAATTCCTCGATTTATACTAACTGCGAAACAATACTACGGGTAGATCTCTTAATTTTGTCTTAATCCCTTAATTTATAGTCATTTACATATGTATACATACATACATAATCACAAAAACTATACAATTTTAAATCCTCGGCCCCTTTTGCTCCACTATTTTAAAATTTTAAGCCTTGAGATGATTTACATAAAAATATGTATATATATTTTTTACTTTTTTCAATCTTTCATGATGGCAATCTTTCGTCGTGTTCTTTATATCCGATTATGGAATATTTCAATATCAATTAACTTAGTGTCCTTTCAACATTCCTACACATTCCTACGTATAGGTATATTAATTTTGATATGATGAAGTTGAATGTAAAAGTGAAATAATACAATACCGTCCATGAGAGGTGGAATACGATGCTATTTGTTTCATATAATATATTAACTTAAAATATAGAACTTGTAGAGAATATGAAAAGTTACATGAACTTCGTCTTTCACAACAAACTTGTACGAAAATCTCAATGGTCTATAGAAATAAGTGTTTGGTGAAAGTATAATAATTAATAAGGACATTCGTAATTTACTGTGTGATACGTGTTTATTCATTTATAATTATATTATTTCAACGTGTATCTTGTGCTGATGCGTATTAATGGAACGTGTCATTTCGATTAAGCTTAACATTAGCTTGATAGTTTAATCCCGATTACCCAAATAGGTTAACCGTTGCCTGCCATTCGTCTATCGCAATAATCTTAGAATTATATATTTAGTATTGTATTATTAACCACAATCAACTGTTTGGTTGTTTAATGATTAAAAGCAATAAATTAAACTTAAATATCAGCTTTTTACATACAGAGAAGATTATGAGCTTATATATTTATATTTAATAAAACACTTGAGTAGACTCCTTTATAATGGCACACGCCCTTCTCTGACTCCTGATTAAATTCAAACCGTTAAAAATGATAGGTAAAATGATACTTGATACACTCAGCGCCCTTATTAAATCCCTTATTATAGCTTCATAGAGAGATATCATTTCATCGTTTATGTAAAAATTCAGGAAATATATGATATTAATTTTTCCAAATGTATTTTATTTTAAATGATAGACGTGTAATATGGATTTGTATTATTTGTTTACCGAGCCAATGTTTTGTTTCTATCCGTAAAATTTTGAGTTTACGGATGTCAAATTTTATTTCAATAAATCAAAGGAAGATTGGTCTAATATTGCTATATTAGAGCTATTCTTAAATCAAACCAGCTTATACGCGTGACATGAACTTGCAGACTCGAAATAATTTATCTTGCACACACGACACTGACGTCGCATTTATTGTTCCCAGCTTCCCAAAATCTGTTCAACAAAATTTGTGTTTCGCCCGCATACATATTTGTGTTATTATAGACGCACTATCGTATTATTATTTGATCAATTGAATAGAAAAATTGTAATAAACTATCAATTTGTAAAACAAACAATTGTATGTTAGTCATAAAAGAAGTTAACATAGTGTTACTGCAATGGAAGAAATGCTTACCTTCTTTATTTTGGATTAGTATAATTCAAAATTAATGGGCTATATATATTATACTGTAATTATTTTATAATAACTAAAAATTACAAAGTAAGTACCCTTTATATATTCATTATCTTTTGTTTTATTTAATTTCAATGGTGTAATAAAATTAAGCAATTCTTTTATAATGTTTATGTATAACACCATATTTTTAAAAATTGAAATATTTTTGTAGGATTATTACATAAATATTTTAATTTAAATTATAAGATGTGCAATTTTAAATATCCTGCTCGTGTCTATAAATGTTTCATTATATTTTTCAATGAAATTAAACATGGAAAAACGAAGGAAAAAGTGTATAAGCAATATTTTTGTAGATTTTAGGTAGTAATATTTACATATTACCTAAAAATCTACGAAAACTATGTAAAAATACTTTTTATTAACAACAATCATATTTTATTTGAATCTTTGAAAAAAGGGTCTTCGTCTGTCAGTAGTTAACTAAGGCATATGTAGTTATTTACATATTTTACATCATTACTTATGAGTGGTAGCATAATGGTTAGAGGGCCCGCCTCTCGTTACCGAGAGTGCGGGTTCGATCATGACCCGGGCAAGTACCAATGTGATTTTTCCGAGTCATATGTACTTTCTAACAGTATTTAGACACCACTGACAGACGGTGAAGGAAAACATCGTGAGGAAACCTGGACTTATAATTTTACAATTATTATAAGTTGGAAATCACCAACCCGTCTTGAGCAAGCGTTGTGATTAATGCTCAAACTGAAATAGCTCAGTAAGAACATTCTTAAAAATGGGTTGATGTCAGGCAGGCGGCCGGTAGTAAAAAATAATTAGCCGAAACTATCTATAACATGTTCTGCGGAAGAGTCATTTTTTGGCAGACCCTGGCTAAAGCTGGGAATTTGCCAGGAAGAAGAAGAAGACATCATTACTTATGACATTTTAAAGTTAAATCAATATATCACAATATTTAAAGAGGTCAGCCGCGTGAAGCGACTCTATTGTTCTATATCATGACATTGATAAGAAATGAATTTACTGATAAGAATAATTTTAATACATATGTACATCCAAATCTCAAAAGGATTTTTTTCTAATTGTTTTTCTTAATTATTTTGACCAATATCTTTATCGGTTCTAATATTCATGCACAAAAAACTAATTAATGGCATAATAAGTAAAATTATAAAAATATACTTCTTTTATATCAAATTAAACATATATATATATAGAAAATTGTTACAATAATTTAGCAATGAAATTACATAATTTGCATCGCTTTTGTAAATGTGAACTAAATTAAGAAGATTAACATTAGAAACCGCACGAAAATGCTCTTTGTGGGACCTGACAACATCACTCTGAACAAAAGATACATAGCAAAAATCGAATCAAATAGGTATTTAATCCGTGTGAGATCAACTGAGCGAAACTAAGAGAGGTAATTTAGTGCATATAAACGGCCAAATTAGTTCGTTGAACTGAAAATATGTTAATTGAACGGCATATATGTAAATAATTTTCAATTTAATGTATAAATACTGAACATTAAATTATGCTATTTACAGGTGAAAAATATCAAGCCTAACTACCTACTATTCTGCAATTTATATGAAACATTTTTTTATTTATCTATATACGTAATATAAAGAAGAGTCTATGGAAATAGCATTTAAAATATTTTTGACGATCGTCCTACTTAAGTCACTGTCTGAACAGGCGTTTGTTTATGTTTGGATATTTTTCGGGTTCAGCCAGGGAATATCAGCTTGTACAAGTAGAATTTATTACGGCTGCATTTCAATCGATGGGGTAAAGTGATCGTAGCTCTTATATAATCCTAACAATGTCCTTTGCGGAAACACAGCTTGGTTTAGTAGTGTAAATGGAGAAAGGTAGGAATTATATTATCGTGTCATTCCAAAGTTGCCTTAAGTTTTGTTACCCTTAAAAACTAAAAACTGATTGAAGCAATAACAAACTCAAGAAAAGCAAATTATAGAAATTATACTTGGCATACGGTCTAGTCTATATAATATTAATTCACTATTCAAGGCATAAAGATGCGACTAAGCTACTCTCCTAATCACTTAAATGTGTCAAAAGACAACCAGAGTTCATCCGTGGTTACGACTGTCAAATGTCTTTGTAAGCATATAATAATTATAACATACTCTGAAAAGTTTATATATTTTCTTAGAAAAATCTCCCATGTATTATAAAGTATACGGTTATATTTTCTTGGGTATGTTATATCCAACCTTCATATTGAGATAAGGGAAAAATTTCTTGGAGCGTACTTAATCTTTTTAAAGTTAGTTTTGAGTCGGATGACATTTGGCTATTAGAATATTAATTTGGCTTTTAGTGGAATGAAATGAAGATATCTACAAATGCCACTTAATCCTTTTAATAAGACGATGAAGATTTAATTCAGTGCTACGAAACAAATTGATCCTGACACAAGGTTAATGAGATAATGAGACTTATTAGCGCTTGTAACTGTCACCTCAAATGGACTGAGACGTACTTAATGCCTATTCTCATTACTACTTTTCCGTCAATTTGAATTGGTCGTTTAAGTAAGAGGGTATTGATGACGTAGAATCAATTATACTTAGCATATTACGATTCCTCCAAAATAGCATGAAGTTAATCGATTTACAAACCTGCAATATTAAGGCATGTTGCTTGTTATAATAATGAACCAAGTCGATTATTTGCCGGATGTTCTTCGTTTTTGAAAACGAACTGTCTATTAAGCTCTTTTGTATTTGGTGACTTGACGTAAATAATTTACTGAAATAGTTAATCTTTACTTATATTATAAATGCGAAAGTAACTCTGTCTGTTACGCTTTCACGCCTAAACAACTGAACTGATTTTAATGAAATTTGGTACAGAGATGGAGTTGACCTTGAGAAAGAACATAGGATAGTTTTTATCCCAGACTTTTGAAAGGTTCTCTTGGAAACGCGATATAACCGAACTCCACGCGGGCGAAGCCGCGGGCGGAAAGCTAGTTTGATGATAATTTCTCATTTTTCTAATTAACAAATGTTTGTAACATATTTCAAAATACATATTTGTTTTCATCTACGACTTCATCACAAAAAATCTTTTTTAATTGTTTTAACGTCGTTGCTAAACGTAATGACCACTTTGACAAGAGAAGCATTGCGTAAAATAAAATACGGCACCGGAATGGAAATTTGTTAAAATAGTGTTCCCAGCAAAGCTATAAATATCATCAGTGGAAATAAAAGACTATTTACAAATAACAATTAGTGTCGAGTGTCCTTTGAGATGAGCCCAAGATCCAAGTAAATGCCATTACGAATGCAGGCGATGCAATCTACGAGTAGACTAAAGACTGCTTTAAAGGTACCGGAGAGCTGGTTAATATGTATTTTAGTTAGGACAATCAGATTTGTAGTTCTTAATTATCTTTAAAAAGAACTCAAACTCTGCGATATCATTAGAATAGTATTATTTTCAAATGCTTCCATTATATTCCATTTAAATATTAATTCAAATACTACCATTCATTTAACAATATTATTATTATCAGAAGGATTGTACAAATTATGGCAAAAATACAGACATTTATGGTCTTTGTAGTCTTTCAATTGTTTCTATTTACAAATGAATAACCCTACTATCGATCTTGTCATCTTACATATAAAGGAGCAACTGCCGTTGAATAAGTTATACTCAGTATTGTAATTTGAAAAAAAAAATCCGTAGTCAAAGGCTCATTTCTAACCCTCGCAAGGTAAAAGACTATTATTATTTTTGCTCACTAAACTTATACATACATATCTATAGTCAGTTACACAAACATCTATTGCTACAATTAATAAATGAATAGTATTATAAAAATGTCCACACTAATTTTCTGCCAGTCGTTTGTAGATTAAACAAGACCGTAAGTATCTTACAATGTAACCAAACTTGGAACTATGATATTACTATCACGTTGTAATAAAAGTTTATTTGACAGCGCCTTAATTAAAACCACGCCAGAACGCTATAACGTAATTTAAAACTAATTAGATATGCAAATATAACTTAATTACAACCAAACATTATAATTTTAATACCTTGACGCTGGTGGAAGTAGATAAATCTGTTTTGCTAATTTATTTAGATCAAGATAAGATTAATGTTTCTGTGCTTGAAATAACCCTACTTAATTTGGAATATAAAAAAATCAATGCTATTTAAATGAAATAGTAATGCATAAGACTAGACAGGTCAGCTTTATTTCCCGGCGTCGGGACGTGTCGACCCCAGCGCCCACCGGTGTATTCTGGAGCCGCTAGTTACGGGGGGGGGAGGGCTTGCGCTTGTCAGTGGGTTGTTGGAGACTGGCCTCGTAGGCTAGGGTGGGAGGGGTAAGGGGTAACAGTGTCGCGATTAAGCAAGCCCGCCAGGGGGAGGGATGCTCCTGGTTACTCGGAGTGAGCCCTCGGGGTGGGGGGGAGGGAATTGTTCCGTTTGCGGCCCGCCGTCGGATCGTCGCGGATGCATGCTTCGGCTATTCCCGTGGCGATCCACTTGGCGGCAACAGAGTGACCGCTGGTGTATTAGTGGGTAGCATGGGCCCCTCTGGCCCGTGAGTCCCACATAACCACCTCTATCTTCCCTAGACGGAGGGGTAGGTATAAAACCTTTAACTACGTGAACAAAAAAACGGTCAGCTTTATTTATACTCGTACATATGTATAATAAACGAGTTTTAAAATAGTGAATGATTTCATAATTGTCTATGAAGCTTTTGAAATAGTCATATTCTCTTTATTGTATGATCTGAGGATAAACAAAGGAAATAGCAGAGCTACTCCAATCATATTTATTTAAAGATGGTTTTTAAATTAAATTAAACAATAAACCGCAAGGATTCTGGAACAACAACAGGAAAATTGGTCGGGCAGCAATACAATGTAATCCTTTCAAACGATTTAGAAATTTAAATGAAGGGACCGGCCCGTAATTTTAATATTTTACCGTGGCAGTGTGTGTGAGTGAATTAATTATGTAAATTTGTTAGCGGGACATAGAAAATTAGCGAATATTATAAGGATAATTATACGAATGCATCTGCCTCTAATTTACTCTATGTTTGTTTTATTTATTTAAAAGCAACAAAGGGACATTTAATTTGCTTTTAAAGGTATTTCAGTTTTCAAGCATCAAATTTATAAAACACAAGCTGTTTTAATATTAAAATCGTAATACTATTTTTGACAAGTTCATTAAAAGTATAGCAAATGATCATTATCCAATGAGTACAAAAGTTCAGTTGGGTCAGATTACTCTTAAGTCAAGTTTCATAAGCGCCGCACTATCAGAGCACGTTCCTATGTTTGAATTCTACAAACGGTTCACAATAAATATTCCATTGGGCAGAGTCAATTTGCATGCAGCGGAGACACGGAAATAGATCGCTAAAATGATCAAAACGAATAGATTTTGTGGTTTATTAAAACATTATAACTGACGCACATACATATATTCTAAGTTTTTTTAAAGAAAGACTTTTTATTTGAATGAGGTGGTTGCTATTCGAATAGGTATACTTTCTAAAAACAAGTGAGAATAATTTTAAAATTTAAAATGTCAGGTGCTACTTTTATGGGATTAAATTTGTCCGTCCTCTCGGTATGACTTGTGTTTATGGCTTCATAAATATTTATCTGTATTATGAGGTTCCTTAAACATTAAAGTGGGATACAACTACCGTATTGGATATAAAAACAGTCTAAATTACTCTCATTGGGGGTATATAAATATTTTTTATTTTCATACACCATTTCTAGGAGAAATAATTCTTTTTATAAACTTTCTCATGAACATACACTATATAGGATTTTTTTAAGACTTTAGTCAGTAGACTTATATTACATTTATTAAACAGATATTTATTTCTTTCATAAGTTACAAGAATATGTAAGAAAAAAAAATATGGACTAAACAATATATTTAATATATTTAAAATAGTTTTTCTAACTATATCGCACAGTATAGTTGTAAATGTTGTTATGGCTGTCTTGTATGAGAATAAATCAAAATTTACTTGTTATAATTTAGCTAAATTTAATTAGAGCCTCGTGAATATTGTTTAATTCGATAAATGGAGAACAAATACCCAAATTCTACTTATTGTTAAAAACGCTAACGAGATATCCGTAACAATTAGACGAGGTCAACAATGTCAGAAAGTTTTAATGGCTGTTTCTTTGTTTTGTAAAAAAAGATAAAAGCAATTGAAAACAACTTGCAAAGTGCTCGTACCTGCCCTTGCTTCCATTATATTGAACAGCTTGCGACCTACAACTTGGGTTTTGTAATTATCGCGGCTTATATTTTGTTTCTGATAAATGTTATATTGTCTATCCTTTTAAAAGTAAACGTTGAGATATAAAAATGTCAATGGTAGCTGGTAATGTAAATAAACTTTGTTGGATATTTACAAGGGTTACCTGTTACATTTCAAAGATTATTTTTTTAATAATAAGTAGTAGATTTTATTTTAGAAATTTTCGATAAGATTTAACTCGTTTTAAAGACGTCGGTAGCTTTGAGGTATCAGAATTTCACTATAGAACTTATTTAAAAAACAAAATAATGTAAACTTAAAACCAAAAAAAGACAAATAAAATGAATTTCAAATTAGTAACATAAGTCCTCTTAGGACAAGTACATTAACATGTACTTGTACATATTTAAATAAAGCATATCGTTTTAAAAATTATTTATTCATAATATATTTCCTTATATAAGAGATAACATTACACCGATGATAATAAAAGTAACAATTATTTTTGTGACAATAATTTAGGTATGTTTTATGTCAAAAATAAACGTGTACCCAGGAGAACTACCATAACCGCAATGCCCCTAAATGATGTCAATGGTATTGAAATATGCGGCCACATCACCTGTTTAACTGAGTGATGTGACGTTTCATTCTTTTATACTTTATCTTAACAATTCACTTCCATTTAGGTATTTTTCACAAAGATTAGGTATTTCTCGCAAAGATTAGATACACAATTCATTTTCGAATAATAATATTTTAAGAAAAATTTTGATAATAAATTTTTAATATTAGTTTTTTTTTAATTTTTGACCTAACAAAGAGTCAATGAAACCATGAAAAAAATTTTTAAGTCCTAATCTTGCAGCCCACTAGATTCAGACCTTCTAGTTAGACAGATCATTTATACAAAATTTTAGCCTTCCATATTAGTCTTCAACATAGTGATCTATGGCATGTCATTACATGGCAAATCATTTTAGATCGCTTCCACGATATTATATAGCAAAGAATTACGCTGTTAGTCAGGAGTTTCATCTTCGATTTAAAGAATATTAACTAATGTTCAGGTGCTACTTTTATCAAGTGAAAAATAACATAAAATTATTAAACACTGACTTAAGTTTTGTGACATGAAATACTTCCATATATTTGAACATTTAACACGACAAATATATGAGCATATAAAACATTACATCCATATAGACAAAATATTATATCCATTAAATAAATTAGAAGAATATAAGACATCAATAATCGTTTTTTTTTATAAAAGAACAGAAATTCTTCTTTGTATAGGTTAACAAAAGTTTTCCTACTTCCACTAAGAAGAAACGAAAGCATGTGGCTTAACCTCCTGACTACAGAATGCTGGATTTATGGAATTTCTTAAAAAAAAAAATTACAGTTTGCTACTTAGGGTTCAAGAAACATGGAAAATTTTATAAAAAATTGTATGTCGTGAAAATTTCGATTTCCTTTACGTTCCATGTATAGGACAAATTCATTGTAATAGGGTTGTATTACTCAAATAACATAAAAGGTTATTACTTTTTATGACAATTTTGTTTAAAATTTATTTATTTTTAAATGGAAAAAAAAAATATTTACTATACTATTACTATATTAACAAAACTCACCAATTTAAAAAAAATACATTCGTAAAACCACAAAATTGTCTTGGAAACAATTTTTTATCGATCAACAGATATAACAATATTTCAAGTCCGAGTTAACATTGTTAGTCAAAAATTAACTCTAAACAATAATAACTTCTTATAAACCGATTACAATGAAGTTAGTACAACTATCTAAATTATAAAAAAAAAATTGGTATCAAAATCAACACAACCCCTTGTTTTAACTTTTGATTGATTGACCATTAATTATAATTAATTAATTATTTATTCCTGTTAATTGTCCCAGTTCCATGAATCGGAATTCCACAGTCAGCATCAGTGTTAACAAGGGGGCATCCAATATCTTTCCATCATTTAATTATGAAATAAGAAAAAACATTGTAACATTGATATCTGCTAATGTCTTACATATAGGACATTAAATGCATTATCTCGTCTCAATATTATGTATATGTCCTAAGCAGAGGACTTAGAGAAAACATGTGATATAACATGCAAGATATTTTTCTATCTCAAAAAATAAAATCAAAGGTCAATTTGTATTTAATTGGGTTCAGCTAGCAATAAGTGCAAAAAACTACAAATAAGATAATAATTACGTCAATTAAATACGATTGAACTTACTTCTGGTCGAGCGTATGTCGACACGTTTGTTCTTTGATCCAATTTTGCAAAAAAATCAACTCGCATCGTGTCAGTTGATGCATTTTTACATTTTTAACAATCCAAAAGATGTCTTTACATGTTATTTTTGTTATTAAAACCTCATATAAAACGGGTAGATTTTTTTAAATTATACGTTCTATCTGTAGTGTGCAGGCGGTCAGGAAGTTAAAGCAATTTCTCTGAGAAATTGCTTTAACTTGAGAACTTTAACTTGAGAAATTGAGAGATTCTTTGGAATCTTATGCTAAGATTTCGTAACGGCAAAAGGATTTAGTAAAAATTATATATTTATATAAAAGTAATATTTTTGAATTAGGCGTTTTATAATATTTTATAACTACATGTATACTCAAAAATTGTTTTTTAATCCCGCCTTTCAACCCGTGATTCGTTTTTTAACGCGTAATAATCCGAAATTATTAGTTTTATTTAAATGATGCTCACGAAAGTCTTAGATGTCAAGAATATATCTTTAAGGGCATTCAACTTCGTTTTCAATTCATAGTTTTATGGGGTAAACTTAATCCACATCCAACCCTTCTTCGATGCCTTACAAAGTATCCTTAATATATAATGAAGACAAGCTCAATTAATGTAATATAAGCTCAGCACATATTATAACTGCAACGTATTGCAGGATGCCGGGAGTAAAATTATTAATTTCTTGTTTATAAAAAAAGAAACATAATACAATATATCCTTTATTGTTCTCAATCCAATACAAACAATAAAAACTTGTTAAAAATATTCTATGCTTAAATAGCTTAAAATAATATATGTATATTAAATTTATTTTCTAGTATTTCTTTATAGTACTTGGAATTACTAGTATAGTACTAATTACTACTATAGTAACGGGAAAAAATTATGTTTTATAAACTTTTCCAAATTTTGGATATGCAGTTTGAGATGTGTTAAGAGAAATAATTTGTTTTTGTTTACATATTATACTCTTTTGCTAAAATCACAATTATTAGAAAAGAAAGGGACGAAAATTCTAAGCATTTTCCGCGCGGATTCTGGGTTCCAACGCAGGGCAGGGAGAGCAGCTTTAACAATGCCTGGGACTTTCCCTTGGTGTAAATTTAAGAGTTCCCTATGTAAGGAGCCTTAAACGCTCATCTCATAAACAAATGTATGAAGATAGAAATCAATAAAATTTATATTATAAAAATAATTTATATTAAGCCTTATTACGTCAGCTTTGTGCTAGTGAAAGTCCCTTCGTAATCCAACAGACACACAGAAAAACAATTTAAAAATAGCATGTTTGATTTACACATCATATTTTTTTCAAAAATATGTTAAGTGAAAAGCCGTTTATTTGAAATTGAAACGTTATTTATAAGTAAACATGTAAAGTAATTTTCCATAGAAGTAATGTTTTTTAAGAAAATCTCATTGCAATTAATACAGTTAAAAATAGTTTCCGAAAAGAGATATTGGTTATCTAAAAATACGTCGATATTATAAACTTTGTATATTTAATTTTTACTTTTATTCGCATCCAAAAAGTTTTCGTTTCTCAATGATAAGCTATTACTCCATATACTGAATTTTTAAAGAACTTAGCTCGCAATACTTTCAACAAGTTTGTGTGAAACCCTTCTTACCACAATTTACATAACACGCGTAATACGGAGTAACTTTGGTTTTCCCGAGTGACTCCGTGGTATCGCGGGGGAATTCCAAATTTATTTGTTTGAATTTTAATTTTTTTTTCAAGTGATTCTCTTTTGTCATGTGTCTGAAAACTTAGAGAGAATTTAAATTAAGATTGGCATTAGAAATACTTTTGGGAGGGTGGAATACTTTGGGAAATGTTTATGCAAGTCCTGAAACAAAACGAAGATAAGTGTAATGGCAAAAGTACACATGAAAAAGACTAAATAATTGCCATTAATAATTGAGTAAAATTAGTTAGAGTCTAACAAAATTACGGTTATGTATATGACAAAGCGAAATGCATTTAAAAAAAAGTGTTCTTTATAGTAAAAAAATAAATGAATTATACGATTAATAAGGAGTCTTTAATATCAGAAGATTTAAACTCAGTGGTTAGTAACAAACATGACTGGTCAAGCGTTGACTACGCCCACCACAAGTCCGGAGATAGTAAATGACGGACTAATTTCATCTTTAGCTTTAGATATAAACTAGTTTTTGCCCGCGACTTCGTCCGCGTTAGTTTCGTCATTAGTAATATAGGTATAGCTGACCGGGCGAACTCTATTCCGTCTTCAATAACCCGGTATTGGTATTTATTAAATTTCTACTGTTTCAATCAAACAGAATTGACATATTAGTTAGTTGTCAAATCTAATGTCAAAAAAAACTTTTGTATGGGAAATAAAAAAGGGCTGTTTTTATGGTTTTCCCAGTAATGAATCAATTTTTCTCACCTTTTAAACCTTCCCTGGACTTCCAGGAGTATTTCAAGACTAAAATTAGCCAAATCGGTTCAGAAGTTCTCGAGTTTTAGCGAGACTAAGGAACAGCAATCCATTTTTATATATATAGAAGATAATAAGGAAAACCAAAACCGACTTGATATATTTACACTGTTAATAGATTTTTTAACTTGTTTGGATCCCATATATTATTGTAATAATTTTTGGGTTTAAAACTAAAAATTGATATAAATATTAATAGTTATACAATTAAAAGAGTTTGGTAGATAAAAAAATATATATTGACTAGAGAACAGAATGGATTGGAAAATTTAAAATCAAAAGCTTCATTTGTACGTGTCATTATTGGGAAACGATTATGAATGGAACCAATCGACGTTCAAAGATACACTTGCGCCTGATATGATCTGAATAGTGAATAGAAATCGTCTTCCGTATCTCCCACTGAAGTGGATTGAATGTATTATCAATGCAAATGACTGGCTTGTTGTTCAATTTACTGAGATCACTTAATAAATTTAAAAAATCAATAATTCATTGGCACTTTATATATGCTTAAGTATATATTAAGAAAATTAACTTGATTTTACTATAGGTTTTCAATGTTTTAACTTACAGATTTTATGATAAAAAATACTGAAATATGAAGAATGGATAATTATTATTTTAATAATTTAATCCATTCCAAGATGAGTTTTATATCTTATTCAATATGAATTCGACACAAATATTTTATTTTATTATTTATTAAATTATGAAAATTAATTTATGAATGGTGTAACTGATTATCATATTTGCACCCTTTTAAAAATCGAGGAAGAAGAGATTATTAACCTAAACCAATTAGTTACATTTAGAAGTTTCATATTTCTGAACTTTGGTAGATCGATAATCGACACTGATATGTCGTATCATATGAAGATAATCCATCTTAATCCATTCTAATTTTCTCTACTGTAATGCTCCTCTATATATGTGACCTTTATTGTATGTATTTTAAACATTTAAAAGTTATTGTGATCATGTTATGACATTAAAAGTAATTTTTATTCGTACCTATCCATCAAAATACAATTTTTTAGATTGTATGAATTGAGTTACTAAAATGTTAGAGAAATTAAATAACATACATATTTGTTTTAAATATTAAATCAAATCACACACTATCATTTCGTCTGGCCGTGAACACGGTTATTGTAAAGGAACTGAAACTTGGAATAAAAGAAAAATAAAATAGCGTAGTCATATCCGATAAACATAGTTTTTTTTAAATATAAAAATCATAATACAAAAAAAAAAATGGAATTTCCAAATGTGCAATGTAAGCCGATTTTAGTGTTCAAATATTTTATGATATGTAGGTATCTATTTATAATTTAGCATGTATAATCTTACAAAAACCTCATAAATTTTATGTTTAGTTTTGTTAATATTTCAAATGTAAAGTAAATTATAAAATTATTGTAACTATGAATACCGTGAGAACTTAAGCAGTCGTGTATTGAGAAATTACTAGTGGTATTTTGAAACTCGATATTATATTTAAATGAATTGTTAAATTAATGGACTTTGTGTGGGGGCTATAAACAATACTGCGTAGTTATGACGAAAATTTGAATATTTGATCGTCTTTGTGGTATTGACTAAAAGTTTATTATAAACATATTATATTCATACATCAAACGTGATGTATATTTTCATACTGCAACTTAATTTTAATATAAAATTAACTCATTTACACAAATACACCAATGTATTTGAAATATGTATACCTACATATGTGTACACATATAACTACATACATGCTTTTGCTCTAAATTTATTTAAACCAGAACTTAAAGAATAGTATAAGCAAAACATGTAAGTTGCAAGAAATTGAACTTGCGAGTGAAATAGCTCACTAATTAGAAGTAACAGTGAGGTCCTGCGATTCAATTTAGTTAAATTCACTCAACGGACGCACCGCCCAGAGGTGTTGAGTGCAAAATGTAGCCTAATAAAGACGTTATGACGGATATGTGAACTTTTAAAATGTAAGTATTTTATACTTTTAGTACTTTTATATCTAGAACTTAGTGAATATATTCTTCTACTATGTTATCGTTTTAATAAAATACATACTACTTCACGCCAATTTTCTGTGAGAGGGTGGTACTTCCCCGGTCGAGCCAGCCCATGTTGGAGCTGTAGTAACATAACCACAGCTAGGCTCTACCACCTATATTAATTGTTTGTAATTTTTAAGTGCCATTATTGTTACTGACAGAGAACGAAGTACATATGAATAGACAGTAATTTTATTTAATTGATGTAGGTTTCAATGAAAGATTATAATTTTATTTATTACATTATAACTTCTTGAAATTATTCTTGAAATTATGACTTTTGAAGGGTTATGCATATCTTAAATTAATTCCAATAATATAAAATGGTGTTACTAAGATTTTATTTTTAAATATAATCAAAAAGACTTTCATACATAATGTAACTAAAACGGAATAAAAAGTTTCCAATTATACAAGCAATTCAGTACTACAGTTTCCAATAATACAAGCAGTACTCTTTATTTGTAAAGGGAACATAAGTAATTAACAATTAAAGACAATCATTTTTATCTACAAATTAGTGGTTGTAATGCTGTATGCAAACTATTTAAAATCAAAGAGATGAAAATTTTTCTTGAGGTGCTCAATATTACAATGGGAAATAATAATTAAACCAAAACTATCCATGTCAATTTGTCTATACTGATCTTATATAATCAAAAAAATATTTTGATTGAACGTGGTAATCGTAGAAACAGCTAGTTCGATTTTAAAATTCTGCCAGTGTTAGATATTGTTGATATTCTGCTTAAAAGAGGGAAGTCCATTTTTCACGACTGATGGGATCTAAGTATCAATTTCCACATAAATACCAAAATCACTAACTTCTTACGCGAAGCCACTAGAGTTATAATAATATGTTCTGATAATATTTATGATTACTTCGAATTTTCTCAACAATAATAATATCCTTTAGTTATACAAAATCAACATTAGGTAGCATGCATTTTTAAAGTTAAAAATTTGTTTGCCATTGCACGAAGTATATATTTTTTTAACAATAATGTACACATTGTAACCGGCAGTCGATACAATAAAACGATGAGTATCACTTTAAACAGTAATGCCGTATTAAGTCAATTAATGCTTGAAGCTTGTTTACTGCTTACATATTGATTTTATCGTTCGTTTTATCGAGCGATATGACCCCGATCTCGTTCGTTTTGAACGGTATTTTATTTAACAAAGTCTTTTTATGATTATTTATATAAGATGCGTTATTATTTTTAATGAGCTTAAAATAATATAATATTACACGTGCTATTTATGACGCAACTAATGGTAATAAGTGTTTCACAGCTACGCTAAGCGTTGCGCACAAACAAAAGAAACAAAGGGAGTACTCTCTTGTAGTCCAAAAGGTAATTAATCTCTTACATACTTTAAGGTTGGAAAATTTTCAAAGGGGAAAAATTACGTGAAGCACAAAAGTCAATAAATTGCTTAAGAAACGCTTTAGAAAAAAGAGATCATTATTTAGCTTAGCTATTTATTTAAATAGCTAAATAAATAGCTAAGCTTTAGCTACATATTTATTTAAATAGCGCTTTGTTTGTACTCAGTATTTTTCAATAATCCAGATTTGAAATTCTTATAGGAGAAAATACAAATCAATGTTTATGTCTGGTTTTGATTTATTATTATTTAAAAAAAATATGAGGATTATGATTTATTTCAAAATATTAAATTACGAAATTAAATGTCAGAGACAAGGTGTTAAGCACACGTTTTGCTCTAACTTATGATATGTCATAAACATAAACTCAGTCAAAAATCTCAAAAAATGTAAATTAGAAAATTGAATTTAAAAAAATCTCTTTCTTTGATCAGTGAAAGTACAGCAACCTTAAAATAAATAAAACATTGCAGACCAATTAGACAAAATACTTTACGGCGCATGCAAAATTCGCTTTTACACCAGACCGGCTTCCTCTAAAAATCCTTTCAAATTCGCTTGCTCGATTCACTTCTCCTAATTTAGCGTGAATCGCATTTCAGTCCGTCAGAGAGTTAAATAGAGGAAATTACAAGGTGGATAGGGTGCAGCAGTAATTAAGAAACTATTAAATAAGCTACCTTGCCTCTGCATAAAGGAGTTAAAATTCAATTGCAGTTGCTATCTGCAGCTTCATGTACAGAGATAGTACGTTTGATTATATTTTGTGGTCGCAATACTGTAATCCATTTTTAATTGTGACTTAATTAATTGAGGAATAGTGTGTGTGTTACTAAATGTGAAGATATCTGTGAAACGTCTGTGAATTTTATGTGTAAAGAAATTATTTTGTTATTAAATAAACAATTTTAAATCTCACAACATGATACAAGTTATTTTTGATCAAACAATGGCATATTTTTGTATTTGTTTGTTAAGTGCATAATAAAATTTACTTAATAATAATTCCGAGACATTCAGTACCTACTATTAAAATGTAGGGAAAACTTGTCTTGTTTGTAGTTTTCTCATTAAACATTAAAATTTTCTCAAATTGTATTTTACATTTAGACGCAGTTTCACTAATCAATGTTAAATAAGTGAGAGCTTGTTACGGCGTTTAATCGACTGTTAGATGTATGTCTGTTTAAATGTCTTAACAAGACATTCATATCAATTCCTGCTCTAGAGCTCCCTCATATGTCTAAAGGTCGATTTACATTAAACGAGCGAAAGCTCTTTCTATACCCACTACATCAAATTCTTCTAGTGTAAACAGGAGTGGAGCATTCTTTCATTGTTCTTAGTGCGTTCGCAAAGATTCTATAGAATATTCTGAGAATGCTCGCTCGCTTGATGTAAACGGCACTATAGCGCACGAACAGTTGGCTAGAGCGTTCTAGCGTGTTCGGACGTGCTCGCGCCACTGAGCGGTTTCATCAAAGCGTTCTTGTGTTTTAGCGATTGTTTACGTATCGATTAAATTATGGATTGGTCTCAAGAAATATTTTAGTAATGATAGAAGCCTACCTCAACTTCAGATGTCTCCGGGATCCGACGTATTTAAAAAATAAAAATACATAATACAGAGAAAATGATCAAAATCGTCTGGCGCCATTCTACAAAAGTTTTGGAATTTTCCACCTTCTTCTTGTTTTCGCATATCCATCATAGTTTCATCTACATTATCCAGTATCCTTTGATGCATTAAAATTGTAACCCACCAACGTCTCTTCCTTCTTTTATTTTTGAGTTTTTGCGACAAAACAATAAATGCAGCATTTGCAATAATGATATCGCTGTCAGAGTCAGACATAACGAAGCACTACCAATTCTAACCACAAAATTGAGACGAATGAACAAAAAACATTCGATCTAGATTTTGTTTACACTAAAAGATTACGAAAGAATGCTCTTGTTCTAGCGTTAGCTACATGTTCGTTTGATGTAAATCGATACCTCTAGCTTTCGTTTATACTAAAAGATCACAAAAGAATGCTCTTGTTCGAGCTCTATCTTTATGTTCGTTTAATGTAAACCGGCCTTAACAGACTGTTTATGCATTGTCAAAACTGAATTGTCCAATCACAGCCCTGATTTCTTGAAACCATAGTAACGTCATCCGTTTTGTCAGTATCAACTAGTTCCTTTTGCTAGTTAATAAAGTGAGTTAAAATTTAATTTCCTATGATGATTTTGCCTTCAGCTTTTCTATGACATTGCAAATTAAGTTTTTTTTATTCTCTTATAATTTGAACAAAATTTATGCCTATATTTATAACACAATAATATACAACACAATTTATTGACAACAGGATTTTGACAGTTTGGGACAGACAGACAGACAGACTGGGTCTCAAGTCCTACTCACTGTTGAAGCTCCTTTCCCTGCAACGCGATGGACCCGGCACCCGCACGGTGACTCCATGGATTGCTGAGAAGTTTTGTCTGTCTAGAAACATTTTTTTTAGTCTGATGAGGAAAAGATATCAAAGCGGAAAAAACATTTTCCTCTTAGGTCACTGTACTCATTTTAATAATTGTAAATATCTGATTTTAGTACAACATGCAAGCAAATATGAAAATAAACATTAATTACAAATCTTGGTCAGTGTTTAGTTAGGTCTGAACTGTCACTCTCTGTATTTGTGTTTGAGAGAGATACTATTGCCTAAGAAATGTCAGCATTACAAATTGCCTTGACCCACTAACATAGTCTGACCAAAACCACTGGACTTGTACTGCATGTGAATGCTTGCATGCAAATAAGAGTATAAGTACGTTAAACAAGAAATCTTTTGAATTATTCTTATGCGTTTATGGAATGTGTTTGTAAATGAAAAACAATTTGAATAAAATTTGTATGCATTATTCGTAAGCATTCATTGATTTATTTTATATGAGTTAATGCTTTGAAATAAGGCTGTTTAATTTTTTTTACTTTTGTTTCTTTGAAAATGATAATATAATATGGAACACGGAATTGTGATTCTTATGTACAATATACACCTTAGCAACAAAGTCGTTTTTGCTTTGATATTTAAAATACGTAAATTATACAGTCACGTCGCTAGGATAATAGTCACGCAAAATCACGTCATTAGGTTGTAAGCAAAGAAAATACTCGTATCATGTATTTCTGAATTATTGTGATTATTGATCTTAATTTTTGTATTGTTCTTAATAAATTTCATGCAGTTTATCTCATATGTAATAATAATAACAAAATAAATAAAAACAAAATGTGGATTTTTTTTATGACAAAGGTGGTAAACGACCAGACTGCCTACTTGATGGTACGTAGTCACCGTCACCCATAGATATTTGCAACATTAAAGATATTGTGGATGCGTTGTTGACCTTGGGTGAAGGAGGAAGAGATGAGAATAGGGAAATGGAAAAGGTCTGAATAGAGAAATTGAAAAGTCCTCACGGATAATTCCCTCCCCTGGGGGAAGGACGGAGGGGACTGTCAGACTCTTGCTGACTAAAAACCAACCCATGTTCCTCATGTACCCGTGTGCCGGAGAGGCGGGTATCGCCGAAGCATTCATCGCTAGATTCATTCATGCATCAAACGCCTTAACAAGATGTTACTAATTTAACATTGATGGGTGAAACTGGGTCTCAAAATATTACTTTTTTACGTAATACCTGTAAAGATTACATTAGAACGGAGGATGAATAAAGGTCAGTACGCCATCTTTTCTCATACCTTCAATATACATGTAATGTGGTTCTGTATACGGAATATAATCATATTTCTCTTAAAAATATCATAGCTTATTCAAAAAATGCTTGAGCAAAACTTACGTTAAAGAATAACATTTCTTTTATATGTAATACTTACTCACTTTGCAGAATATTACGTCTAAGGAACATTGTAATGCATGAAATTCATTGGATTTTCTCTTAGAATATTAGTTAAATTTCATTACATGCGCACACTAAAACAGCGGTGTCACAATTCGATTTCAAAGTGGCACTCTGAAGCAGATTACAGATACGATTGGATTAGTTTCTAGATACCGCTTCAATGGATATTTACATAATCGTTGAGAAAGAGTTACATAATAAAAATAATGCTTAGTGACGCAAAAGATATACATTCCCACAATTAATCAAGATAAAAAAGTAGGAATTATTTAAATAAATCTGCTTTCTTGATATCGAAACGTTTTAAAAATATGCCTTATATTATTAAATCTGCAAAAAAATATTATAGGCTAAAACAAGGATCTCCAAATCCATTAGTTAAAACTTATACAGGTGAGGTACGGAATCTGAGGGCCATAAGCCAATAAAACACACGCGCACTCTGTGACTTGCTGATACTGGTCCATATTAAACGGGTGGGAACCCATAATGTTTGGTTCTTATTCAACCATACACCGCACTTTAACCACTAGATGTGATATATTAAGCAACGCTCGACTGAAGGTCATTTTTGGGAATATAATGGACAACTTAAAAACTTTCTAGACAGATCATTTGTTATGTTATACATAGCATAACACTTTCGACGACTAATTTCTTCTAAATAAACTATGGCTAATACAGAATTTATATCTCGGTACCTGCTATACCTGCCCGTAAGTGAGTAGAATCCTTCATGTCAAAACCCATCTATACTCTATCAAAAGTCATAATATTTTAGTAAAAATTTCATTGTGTGGTGGCTTTTATATATTTATTATATAGTGACTTTTACTATCGATATATATTTTTTTTGTAATAAAAAAATATATTTCATTACTGTTAAAAGGCTAGCTTAGCTTGCATACATCATTCAGATTCATTGGCACAAAAATGTTTTGTCTATATTCATTTTTTCTTATTTTACATGGCATCTACATATATTAAAAAAATACATTGACAACTTCAAAATAGCTCCTCTTAATTTGAATAATCAAAGTAATTTCAATTGTCTTATGTACTCACTTCCATTTATTTAGTTATATGGTTGCATTTGTTTACTTTATTAAGTTGTGTGGTCGCATCTAGAATTTTATTTCTTATTCCCATGTTATCGGAAAAATTAATAAAATCGAAACAGTATTTACCATCGAATTAAGCTAATGTGCCTCCGTGCCTTACGTTAACCGTGTAATTAATACAAATGTACTTGTGGAAAAATATGGAAATTCAATTTTATCGTTCATCCAAGTATCTTCCCATTAATTTATTTAAGTGTTCGCTGATACCTATTATTTTTTTAAATTTATTGTGTCGATACTATTCAAATGGATTACAGAAATATATTCCGTGTCATCTTTGTAGAAGAATTTCAAACAATTTGAGTGTAAATAAAATTAAAAATGAAACTATGTATTTATCATAATCTCAATTCAAATTAATAATATGTTTAATGATTTAAAAAAAATGTATATAAAAGTCAATGATCTTAGCAGATTTAAGCCTCTGACATCTTGTTTGTTTGTATTTTTTTTCAAGGACTGCAAAATGGGGTTCTTCACGAAGGAAGTGAACAAGTATTTAAAGATTTGGTAAGGCATTAATAATACCACTGATATTGCAGGCTTCCACACAGTACGGTACGAATACGCGGCAAAAAGGAAACACCAGGTAAATATACTCTTGTTATATATGAATATACCTAGCAAAATCATTATTAAATAGTAAAGAAAGTTAAAAATGTTGTGATTTTCAATCACGTGTTTTACATAGAATTCTAACTTACTTCAAACTCCATAGGGAAAATGCATGAATTTTTTTTATTGAATTTTTTGAGTAATAATGCAACCGAAAAGGTATATAAGGCGCAAAATAATACATAGAACAGAACCTTAGAGTAAATAATTTTAAGTAGTATAATTTTATGACGGTTTAAACGCTATCAATTACAATTGCTTATTTTGTGACGTCACCATACAATCGGAATAATATCAACTAATCGTTTGTTTCATAGATTTTTGTGCCTACACAAAAATATTATCATCTTAATGTAATAGAAGAACATAAACAACATTGTTTATCAATAATAATAATGTTTTGAGAACTTTAAAGTCTCTTACGTCCCTTTAAAGTCCTTAAACGCGGAGCAATATTTTATTTTTCTGTAAAAATGCATTTGAATTCAGAGTATGATTTGTATTTAAAAGGAACTGCTTTTTTTATTTAAAAGTCGATTCACTGCTTTTTTAAAAAAAAGGTTATTTTATGTCCATAACATAATTCTCACAAGATCTTACATCCGCATTTAGAAAACGCAATAAATTCTAAAGATTTTTAAAGTTTATTTTCCATCCTACTTATTAAATCGTGAACTGACAAGTTTTTCAAGTGTTTAAGTTCTTTGAAATATTTCATAACTTGGTTATCCATATTGTCAACAGTGTTATTAGTTAAATTAAGAGAAAACTGACACGTTTGTGGTCTCCTTGAAGTATTTCTAGCTTGCGGTAATAAACTCATCTCTTTTACTTTCATGCATTTTAAGCTTGTGCTTAGTAAATATATCTTAGACATTTTTCAATAAAACTCTGCACTGGTAGATGGTGGATCCTCGCTGCAACTATGAAGCTAGGCTATGAAAACAAAAGAATGCTTAAAGCATAAAATGTGATACCTAAAATAAAAGTGTAATTTTAGATGCTTGTGACGGACTATGAAACTTACTACTTTTAAAGAATTAGATTTAATATAAAAACATGATTGTTTGTAAAGTATTTATGTGAGTATATTTCTTTATCAATAAATCTTACGTATGATTTGTTTCGGTTAATTTTTAAATGATATGCTAAGTCCCTTTTAAAGAACATCTTATATTTCTTAACAATTTTTCTTTAATATAACATAATATATTCTAATTGAATTGTATATTCATGGTTTTGAATTAACAGCGCAGTGACAGCCTTTGCCGGCGATCCGCCTTGGGATCTCGTTGCGTCGGTTCGCACCGAGCTGTTCGCCTATGTCTCGGGTAGGGGGCACTCGGCGAGAACCCTTCGTTGGAGGAGATCCGAGCGGTTCGTCGGTAGGGGGAGGAGCGCCTTATGCGGGAGTGGGGGGAAGACCTGGCGGAGCAGCCTACCGGAAGACAAAAACGTACAACGACAGCGCTTCGCCCTGTTCTAGAGCGTTTGATGAGGCGGAAACACAAGCCTCTCACTTTCCGTCTGACGCAGGTCTTAACCGGGCACGGGTATTTCGGTTACTACCTATTTCGGACTACGCCAAGAGCTTGTGGCGGCTCTCGGCGGAGTGGACTTGTCGCTTTCGAGTATATCCGAGAAGATGCTAGAGAGTCTAGAGAGGTCCTGGCTAGTGATGACCTCCTTCTGTGAGACATGACCGTCCACGAAGGAGGCATCTGAGCGGGAAAGCTACTTATACTTTGACGATATAAGCAAAGTTAAAGTTTATAAATTGAAATTTTATTTTTCATTTTAGTTACATTTAAATTATTTCATATCTGTTATAAAGGTTTTTCCTTTTAATGTCTTTTGTTATTTTAGGTATAGCTGAACATGTTATTCGAGTGTTACAAACCAGCCCTTCATTATGATATCCGTGTCGTAACTGTGCATTACAATGACTAGTTCTCTATGTTGGACATACTGCTACGTTAGCTTAAACATTTCGTCATAACCATTCATTACAATTGTACATACATAATTTGAGCTAAATCGTTTGAAAATATGTATTCTAATTTTGTTGTAAAATTTCACCCGAACAAATAAACATTGAAAATGAAGTAGAAGCTTGCATTATGCATATATTACTACAGCAGTATCAATTCTTTGAATTTTATTATTTTTTTAAATAAATTCATTGTTTTGTGTCTTTAGGTTATATGAACAGTCTAAAGTGTACTATTGAAAAAGAAATATGCTTCACCATTTCTTACTTTTTCTTCAATTGTATCATAAATTTGCGATTTAAATTTTATAGGTAAATAAAGCATCAACTGAATGTCTACAATCACTAGAATTTATGGAAATTATTCAGCTCCACATAAATGTATTTAAAAATATAAAAGCGTTAATTGTTGTTAAAAGCATAAAACCATCAGTTATGGTATAATTTTATATTTGCAAAACTTTGAAGTTAGGAGCATTGTTTCCTTCAATCCTTCAAATAATAATGATTTTATAATCATGTTCAGCTTCGTCTTTGATGCCGTTTTTATTTCCTCAATCATCCTGTCAAGCTGGTAGGAAATACATACAATGGCTTCTTTTTAAAACATATTTATGTATATATCGGCGCTACCAGCTTTAATAACGGATGCGACTTGAAAATAATTAGAGGCTGCCATCAATTCTTATTAAACCTCATTAGTATTTATGATTATTGTTAAAAGTAAAACGAAATCAAAAGAGAATAGAATTATGTTTGAATCAAAAATATGACGTCTGGACTCACGACGGCGGACTCCAGAATTGAGAATTCAGCATTGATAATTCAGAGTTCAGTGAGCGTGTATCATAAAAGCATGTTATTATGAAGAATCTTTGAGAAATACAAGAGCATTAAGATCAATTGCAGTTTCATTTTAAAATATCATCGAATGCTCTAGAAGAAGTGATATTTGTAAAGTCAGCGAGGCTGGCGTCTCTCTCTTTTAAAACCACGAATCTGTAATAAATCCGATATCAGAAGTGGGATCGCTCTCGTGATCATGCCGGTCTTATAAATCCTATCCAGCTAAAGAAAATAACCATGTGGAGAACTTGCGTACTGAAGAACGCTAAAAGAAAATTTTTTTCATGCCATTCATTGATGTCAATAATGCAGAGCGTGTGCAAACGTTTACAAATAAATCAAGGGATAATATTAAAATTACTAAGAAGATCATTTTTATCATCGTTTGACCCCGGTGGTAGTGTGTGTCTTTGGGAATGGTGTCAACACATCTACATGGCTATAAATACGTAGTAAATCAGGAACCATGATTCGCAAATGAAAATGAAATCTTTAAAAGGAGTGAGCTCAAATATATGAATACGATTGGAAGCCACGTAGTATGGATATTAAGCGGAGATATTATGCGACGATGTGGCTCTATAACTGAGACAAGACGGGCACGTTCTAACTGAAGGTTGAGGCCATAGCAGGCTTGACCAAATACTAATACAAATCCTGAGTTTTCAGATACCAGCTCCTCTCAACAATTAAAAGAACCTGGCGCGCCGAAGTAAATGATTACTCCTAGTTGCTTCAAGTATGGTTAATGAGTCTACTTCGCGCTGCGCTGCCCCAGTGTTGAATTCAAGGCCCAATTAAGCATGGACCGAATGATGCGTGAATATCTGTTCAATCCAGATATGGTTCAGCTCTGGAGTGAAACCGGTGAGAGGTTTTCATGTTGTTTCGACTCGGGTGCCGAATGTTCTTTAATAAAATAAAAAAATAAAAAAAAAATTTTTTTTGAAAGATAAGATTTCTAAGTAAATCGCAATATAATAATACAATTGCATTAGAAGGTGAAGTAACGCTCGCATTAAATGTAATATCTAAATTCTTTAAACAATTTAAGAGTGATTCAGTTTATTACTTACTTTAATTTAATTAGACAAGATCTGCTTACATTAGAGTATTCTATAGAGATTAAAAATAATGTCTCATTTTTAAAACAAACAAGATTGGAACTGAAAAATCATTTGAATAATGTCATAGAGAGAATTAAATAGGAATACGGTCTCTGATAGATATCCTTTGCCACCTATTTCGAATCAAAAATGCTTTCATTTCGCCGCGATAGCAGACCATTGGTTGAAGGCTAAACAAGAAATAGATAACGAAATTAATTTTATTATCACGAAACTAGAGGCAAACTATTTCAATAGTGATATCTTTAAAACTTACGATGTAAGAGGCGCTCTTCTTTTTCGGAAATAATGAGAGCTCTATGTTGCCTTTAGTGTTTAGGGAATTTCCGTGAGCTAATCTCGTGTCCATGGTGTATTCTCAAGAGAACCATGAGATTCTGTAGGGAAGCCTTGTGGGGCCGTGAAGAGACAAGTATTACACCATAGATCTGGAGAGCGTGACCTCTGAGCTAATCACCAGTTACCCTTGGGCTAACCACGGGTCCTTGATGTATCCGAAAGAGAACCATGAGATTACGTAGGGATACCTTGTGGAACCGTGAGAAGACAAGTCTACGCCACAGATGTGGAGAGCGTACCTCTGAGCTACTCACGTATTACCCTTGAGCTAACCACAGATCCTTGCTGTATCCTTGAAAATACCATGAGATGACGAAGAGCGGCCTTGGGAAACTATGAGTAAATATGAAGTCACTCAATCTATAAGAAGTTACATGACTTTGATATCAAACAGCCGGCGCCACGGCTTTATTTATAATCGACTGTAGACATACCCTTCACAGTAATATTAACATGTCGGTCGACACACACAGCAGTGCCACTAAAAAACGATGTTATAATTCAAATGATAGCATAATTGACTCCAAATTTCTAATCAAATACACCTATTGCGAGTACAGCTAAGTTTTGTTCCATTTCTGCTAACCGTGGTCAAACGTTTGAATCATGTTATCGACGGAAAAAGGATATCACGCCGAATTTAAATTTAATATCTACTGGTAAATTTAATCTTAATAAAATGCATGATTTCAGGGGTGCGTTATACAAGAATCAATGGCAAATAACATATCCGGGAATAGAAAACAAATCAACTATTTGAAAGGATTGAGGCCGGGCTCTATTATTCCTATAAATAGTATTATGTAATTACAGGCATCAGCGTACATCTGACAAATTTAGTATCCTTGACGATATTATGAACATACGAACAAGTCAATCCGGCTTTAACAGTTTAGATTACATTTTGACAATCCGTCCGTGGATATCGAAGCAACACATTTAAAACAGGATGGTCGAGGCGGAAAGAATATATAAAGTTGGATTTTAGAGATTTCGAGCTAAAATTTAAATAATTTCAGAATGGAGATTTAATATAAAAAAAAATATCACAGAAAAAGTAATAGAAACCGAGGAACACTTTGAAATGTGATTCGTGACCAGCCAGACGAAGTTCCACTGGAGTGACGAGAGAGTATAAGTAAACGAGCAGCAAGGTAGACTGTTCGACTACCTAATAGTTATCCGGTGAGCGTATTTCATTTTGTTCAATTTACTTCATTTCAAACGCATTACATATGTCGTAGATAAGTGTGATTTTGAAACACTTACTTTGAGATATATTACTATAAAATTATTAAATTATTATTATTACTATAAAAGATGCCTTTGATGGCGGATCCGAACCATAACAAAATAATAATAATAATAAAATGGTTAATAAAATAAAATTGTTGTAGACGGGTGGAGACGTCTTACGACAAATAAATAAAAACAAAATGTTGTAGGCGGGCGGAGACGTCCTATGACAAATAAATAAAAAAAGAATGTTGTAGGCGGGCGGAGACGTCCTATGACAAATATGTTATGAATGTTCGTGTGATGCCCCCAAAGCCATGTAGCTTAGATAATTGGACGTGATATTATGACCATCTCAAAGTTGTATTGTAGTAAACAACGTTACCCATACGATCAAAAAAAAATTTTTGATATTCATAATTGTAACAATATAAAGTTATCTAGGGTTACTGTGGAAGTACCTAGACTACAAAAGCATTTATCTTTTATCACAGAGCAAACATCAGTATGACCGTATCGGCATGACTTCGGAAGATGAAGCATCAATTCTTGATCCTGTCCCATCTACTTTACGAGACGCGCGACTGGTCCAAGCACATAACGAAAACCAACCAAGAAAGAACACATAACCAGGCAGGTGCAGAGCACGCACCGCCTGTCAGAATGGCCGTATCGGCGCTACCAGCTTTAATAACGGATGCGACTTGAAAATAATTAGAGGCTGCCATCAATTCTTATTAAACCTCATTAGTGTTTATGATTATTGTTAAAAGTAAAACGAAATCAAAAGAGAATAGAATTATGTTTGAATCAAAAATATGACGTCTGGACTCACGACGGCGGACTCCAGAATTGAGAATTCAGCATTGATAATTCAGAGTTCAGTGAGCGTGTATCATAAAAGCATGTTATTATGAAGAATCTTTGAGAAATACAAGAGCATTAAGATCAATTGCAGTTTCATTTTAAAATATCATCGAATGCTCTAGAAGAAGTGATATTTGTAAAGTCAGCGAGGCTGGCGTCTCTCTCTTTTAAAACCACGAATCTGTAATAAATCCGATATATATATATATATACTAGCTTTCCGCCCGCAGCTTCGCCGCGTGGAGTTCGGTTATATCGCGTTTCCAAGAGAACCTTTCAAAAGTCTGGGATAAAAACTATCCTATGTTCTTTCTCAAGGTCAACTCTATCTCTGTACCGAATTTCATTAAAATCAGTTCAGTGGTTTAGGCGTGAAAGCGTAGCAGACAGACAGACAGACAGACAGACAGACAGACAGAGTTACTTTCGCATTTATAATATTAGTAGGGATATATATATAAATGACTAATATAATATATCATTAATACTTCAAATTATTTCGTACAAGTTAATTAAAAGAAATTTATTTTACCGATTGAGACTATTAAAGTATGTACTACTCTATTTAATGGATTTTATACAGCTGGATAAAATGAACACGCGAATGGAACATCAATTGTGATAAATTGTCAATTAAAGTTTGTCAAAGTCGTGATATCATAAAATTAAATGTTGGTAAAATAATAACAATCAATATGTTGTGACTTAATTTAATACATTGAAAATCTCATCATGCAGAAACCCAAACATCCACATAATATGTGAATATAAATGTGTTCTATAAATTGTAGTAAAGAGATTACTTTTCTTCAGTTTCGCATCTGATTAAAAATAAAAATTCATTATTATTCATAAAACTTTTTAAAATGTTATTATATAAACATTTAAAATTTTGAAAATGACCACTATTGTTTAAAAAGTTTCAGAATATGAATATGGAGTTAACATAAACTGATCAAATTAAATTGTAATAATCATAATAGATTCGTTAAGAGCTTTAATTAATCCAAATTGATATTTGGAGATAATGCAGCAATTCCTATTATTTTATTAATTATGCCAATGGTAGTTATCTCCATTTTATTTTAAATCAACTTCCTTATCTTATGGTATTTCATGTACTAATCTTGGTTACTAATATTTTTAAGCAAAATTTTATGAAAGAATGAAAATAAAATGAAGTTATATTTCAAAGTTGTCGTATTTAGTAGGTAGGTATTGGAATGATTTTCAGGAATACTTTCCTACCACAGTAATTTGCGATAAAACCATAAAATATATTTCAATATAAAAACATCCATTATTAAAAGTCAAATCAGTTGAAAGATTATTTTAATTCAACTTTGAATCGTTAGTGTTGATAAACAGATTTGAAGCTTCATTTACATTTGTCCACATTATTTCACTTTATACAAACAAAATTATTTCATGACATCAACCGTATAAATAAAAAACCATCTTGACACAGTTGACTCTTTACAAATAAAATATCTAAATTTTATATTTCCTGACAGGGTGAAAGGACTTTCATACAAAGTGTACATATATAATTCCATCTCTTAAGTGCAGTAGGGTATATTGAAAAAGTATAAGTATATTCAAATATAACATTCTTTTTTTTAAAATACTTTTTTTTGTTCATGAATACCTAGTTTGTTATCTTAAAAGTATTCCACAATATAAATTAACTAGAAAACAAGAATACAATTCTGTATTCTTGGAGCATTGTTTCCTTCAATCATTTTATAACCATGTCCAGCTTCGTCATTGATGCCGTTTTTCTTTCCTCAATCATCCTGTCAAGCTGCTATGAAATACAATGGCTCCTTTATAACATATTTATGTATATATATATATATATATATATATATATATATATATATATATATATATATATATATATATATATATACATATATAGACAGTTGTGGATGGATTGTTTGAGAAATGATTTGTATGAGAAGGCTATGTATTCAGATATGGTAGCTTTTAAATAGATTACCGAAGAGAATTAATACTGTGATGACCTGAATTTATGGGAAAAGGATAAGGAGATAATAAAGATGATAGGCTTTGTTATGGAAAAGCAATATTCTTGTACGTCTCCTTAATGGTACACTCAAACGAATAAAGCTGCATCTGAGTTTTATGCAAACACGTAATTCTCCACTTAAAAAATTTTGCAAATAGACTGTATGAATATTTCCCTATATTGCTCTCCATAATGTGCTTTGCCAACTAGATTGAGCTCATTGGAGTATATTTCTAAACTAACAGTTTCATTGAATCATTTCCAAAAGTAAAAGGTGGAATTTAATTAAGTCTTACCAATTCAAAATTTGATGTCAAATATCCTGACGATATAATGATAACGAGTTGAATATTGTGTTTGTTGTTAAGAATAAACTAAGAAAAGATATAATGAAATATACAAAACGTACAATCTATATAAAGCCACCAGAATTGGTTTGGTGTATATCATTATTCAAGTTAAAGGGTCTTGAGCTTTGGACTGACATTGGATCTGCTTTAATGGATTTCTCCCTTAAGCGATTCGTACTTACGATAGATGACAGCATACATGCTTTTACAGATCATATGTACATATGTATGTCCAATTAAATAAAACTTTTGAAATGTTGTAATTTGTACTGTAATATTTCTTGGTCGACATTTTTTGGCAAACCCAATTGAATGAGTTTGAGTCAAATAAAAGACACAATTATGAGATGTCAATTAGATCTAAGCCATAATAAGAAGTTCCTCCAATTGAATAAATCATATCGAAGACTAAACTCATAAATTAAATCTTTTAACGGAATAGGCCCTGATCCAATATTTAACAGAGTGTCGACTCCATAACTGAACAGTTACTGAAATATTATAATTAATTATATTACAAGATATAATATAATTGGCAAATTTTATTGAAATACCCTGATGTAATTTATTGTGTTATGGGCTGTCATTAAACTAAATAGGTATAATTCTGACAAACGACAAATGACACACGTCGAAAGTCTCTAATTTAAGTGGGTTGATTCATTAGTTTACCCCTGTTAGTCAAGAGACACTATTGCAAAGAGTACTGTTGATTTCTCCTATTTATGCCCACCAAACACAGAAGACTCGAAAACATAAAACACCCTCAAAAACATGAAACTTGACATTATTTAAATCAATTTAATTTATAATAAACAAAATTTATGAGTACTTATATAGTTTACAAAACTGACTATACTACTTTATGTTTGAATGTGCCTTATGTTGTAAAATACCAAAAACAATATGTGTTTTCGAAAATACAGCGTAGATAACTGAACAACACAAATCAGTCAGAAACTTGAAAATTTATGAATATGCAAATTCAGTTTATGTAAAAATAATAATATTATGTTTGGGCTTACCTGAATCGGGTTCTGAAGACTCATTGAAAAATATTAAATATTCCTGAAACCTGATTCATGCATTCCCAAAAAAACAATAGGCCAAAACAATTTACAATGTTTTAGATAGAAATTGCAAGGAAGAAGAAGAACAGTATACAAACTAAATTATAGTCAAATCGAAAGATAAATCCAATAAAAACAAAGAAAAAATTATTTCTAAGAACGATCTGTGTATCTATTTTATAATTCACTTCCACGTCATTAAATCGTGATTTATTGACTTGAAGAATTAACTAGATATATACATATATTCTATTTTGCAGTGATCCTTTTCTTTATGTAGAACGTATTTTATGAAATATAGTTCTAAGTTATACTAATTGCAGGAACAGCTAAAGCTAAAAACATAAAATTGACGGTAAGTAAAATAACATACTCTTAGAAGGGACTTTCTAGTCATTTGGTAGAACTAATTGAAATACAAAAAGTATCAGAATATTATCAGAAATTATAAGCTTTCATTAGTAATGATATGAAAAAAAACAGGGCTTCGTCTAGTAACAAATTAGTTGTTTGTCAAAAACAAAAATAAAGATGTTCGTTTATTCAGTTAGCTGATCACCAAATGCAACAGTATAGAATTGTGGCAAAGTCAATTAATTAATTATTATTTATGCAACTTACTAATATATATATATGGTTTTGAATTAACACCAAACTGTATACAAATAGGTACAATAGGATTTAATTACCCAATATCCAATTCTTAGCTAATACTATGTAATCGAACCAATTGATTTATGCGACTAATTAACATCCGTTATCGACGTTTTTCTTCACTTACCCCTTAATGGACCCAAGTTACGGAATGCTGGTTCAACCGTTAAATTGAATTTGCTTACCCGTTTTCCTCGTTACTCGTGAAGTTTTTTTCATTTTGGTTCATATTTGTGAATAAAGCTATTTTTATGTGTGGGCTATTATTAATTTTGCTGGTTAAACCTTTTTGACATTCGATTTGTTCGTGATTTTATTGGACAGGTCAGCGAGTAGCAGCAGAATGACAATGGTTTTGACATTTTACATTCAATAGCGTTTTAGGTTACGAATGTCATGTTTCAAATTAGTAACATACGACCTACTTTTAGGTTTGCTTTCATTTATTATAGCAATATGTCTACGATCGTGGTCAGCCTTTATAATTTAATTTAATACAAATAATAAATTAGGATACTTTTGTTGTTTTATATAATTTGTATGAATATTGTTTTTTACAGAAATAAATTTATTTGCCAAATTTAGATTATAAGAAACAAATATGTATATAATTACTTTTACGAAAGTATCAAAAAGTAAAAGAGTTGGGTTCAAATATTTAACATATTAATTTTTAAGTCCTTTCTCTGTTTTAATAAGCAGTGGGTTTAATCGTTTGGAACATTTTACGAAGTCATTTCAAATTACCACCTCCTTTCATATAAAACAGAATATATAAAAAAGATATATTAGACGTATAAACAGTTGACAGTTTAGTTCAACAGCTTTCATAGCATTTATATTAAACTCTTTGATGGTTTTTTAGAAACACAATAGTTACATTAATTTGTTTAAAAAAAATATCTATTATAAAACTATTATATTCTATTATAAAACTACTATATTAAACTATATTCAATAAGACATGTATAAATACGAGTATAATTTTATAATATGCATATTTCTTGTTTTATTCAGACAATAACGATAAACGGTGCATGCAGGAACGATATCAGATAACGCAAAAGGATTTGGACTCATGGTTTATTTGCTCATTAACTTATTTTACGGTTCACAAAACCTTCGACTGTTATCAGTAATCGCATGATTGTTACTTGTCCTGGTGAACTTTCCGTGACATACTCTAATCAGCTCGGTATTATATTTCCTGTTTTACGATTTTAGTTGAGTGATGACAGATTTTATTTTTAATAAGCATGACTATTGTAAAAGGAGTTTATTATATTCAAAAGACTAAAGTCTTTATAGTCAAAGACAGTTAACATTTTGTAAATTATTATAATTCTGACTATTTGGTTTTTTCAACACTTTTTTATCCTGTCATTTCATTATATTATTATTTCAAGTTTAAGTCACTATCGTAATTATATTTTGCACATTAATTATCATAAGTACTCTTAATTGGCTTTCTTACATATTTTTTTTACAATTTTTAGTGATTTGTAAGACTTACGAGCTATCTAACATAATATACACAAACCTTACGTGTTACATAATACTCTTGTGTTTTGTTTGCAAAATCAATAAAAGCTTTCTACCACCTTTGAAGTATCATTATAACCCTATTAGTTTCCTCATGATATTGACTTACCTCTAAAGCTAGAAGGATTGTAAAAGTTTCTTTACAACAAAGCTTAAAGCTTAAATTAACTTCATTTGATTAATTTTAAATTGAGAGGTTACTAAAATAGTGTAAATAAGTAGAGAATCTTTAAAAGTTTAAGATAAAATGAAACTATTTTAGCTCTACTTCTTAACTTGACATAAAATAATTAAGACTTGGGAAAATGGCTAATGGTTTGTTTAAATTTGACAGTGAGTACAATGGTCGGTGATCATAATAATGTTTATTAATTAAGCAATGTTAATCATTTCATCACTTCATTTGAAATGCGTTTGGTTTCATAAATTAGAGGAGAAAATCCTTTAATGCTCTCCCGTATTCCAAAATTTTCCTGAGTGAATACTTCGGAAATGCAATGTTCTAACCAGCTTGTTTTGCAGGTGATGTCCTCAATTGATTTATAATTACTGCCATTAGAGACTACATTCTAGCCCAACAATTAACCATATTTTCCTAAGTGAGTATATTATTTTTTTGTTAAAATAATAGTAAAACTTATTTTTCAACTTTTTTTTTACAATTTATTGTATTATTCAAACCATCTTATAATAAATCAATTTGAGTACTAATCAGATTAAAATGTAATATTTAAAGCGAAGTCTACAATTTAACATCAATAAATTTGAAGTTGGTCACGAAATTTCCTATTTTCACATGATTGTTTAATGAAAGTTACATTTTTAACCTTGTATTGTATACCTCTTAATAGATATTTGCTAGAAGGGCGAGATAGCATTGTAATTTAAAATAAAAAACTTTAAAATGCATATGAAACAAACTTTAACCAGATTAAAGCAATGCCATAGTTCAAAAACAGTCTAAACCGTAATTGCGTAAACACGCTATCAGTAAACTTTTATCGTACAAACAGTATTGTAACGGTATTGTTCAAATTAAATTTCGATATCAGTTACAGTTATTTCATTGACAGCTTGCATAAAATTTCTAACTTGATTGGTGATATAGAATTGCAAATTAATTAATTAACTTTGCATTTGATATTATGACTACATGCATTACACTACTTGGGATAGTATAAGGCTTTCATCCACATAATTAGTATAGAAGTTAATTGTTAATATGACCTTTATAGATGTGAATGTTATTACTCTAATTTCAATCGAATTTTATTGGTGAGCTGATGTAATGCTGAAATTTATAGGCAACTTCGTACCCTAGATTTTAAGAACATGAAAACTGAAGCCCGATAACAAAAAAAAAATATGGTAATAACAATTATAAAATATTGTTTAGTAAAAAAACATATAATTCTTATAAATAAAGCACATAAAAAAATTAAACAAACAAGTTAATGTTTCGTCATATATAATAATTATATTTGCATTTCTTTTGTTTTCTACGCAGTTTTAAGTTGCGGTTCTCAGCCAGGCAAAGGTTCTAGGAAAACTATGACACTAACTTACACGTATATTATAATAAAAATTTCATAATAAAAACTTATATTTACGATCACCTGATTGCCCCGATGTTATAAAAGCAATGCCATTCCATTGCTCATGTGGTATACCTGAGAAATTGTCTGGTTTTCCCGGCCTGGTGTTTGTCGCGTAGAGTCTTAAGGCGTTATTAAGCTCCAATGATTTTTATCCAATTTTTAGTATGTTTTCCAATAGCGTAACAATATTTCTATTTAATTATACTCTTTATTATACACTCAACGAAATAACATATATAACAAACTGAAAAGTAAAACCTAATACATAATTGGTTACCAATCAAATTAATATATTTTCTTCAATAAAAAACTTTACTTCTTTGAGCAAAGTTAACGTTTCAATCAAGTAAAATAAATATAAACACAATTTTTTTGTTCGTGTATTACAGCTCTATATAGAACTAAGTTTAGTAAGGCAAAGTGAAAGGGTGTCAAGTTGTTCATTTATTTCAGCTCTCAATTCTTGGTCGAATCGAGTATTGGACATCAATCTCGGTTGAATAGCTAATGTATAATTTGAGTCGACCATAAGGAAAACTAATCAAATGGTGTGATTATACAGTAAATTAGAAGGATATTGTTACAAACGGGAATTTTTGTATTTACACTTGTTTGAATTTTCTCATTTTAGTGCTTACAAAAGTGTAAAATAAATAAAATACTACTAAACAAAGTAAAATAATCAATAGAATGTTATACTAAATAATTAACAAGTGATGTTTAAAATTTCTTGACAACTTGTAGGTATTTATTAGTGTGGATATTGAAAAAGTTTCTAAATATAAAATATCTTTGTTTTAAATATTTTTATCCAGTAGATGCCCAAGACAAATACATATTTAAAACGCGTAATTTAAATGTATATTGCTCATGGAGGACGTCGTAATTGATTTGTTTAAAAAGTAGACATTTTCTCACAAGTATTACTATAAAATTAGAACTCAAATCATTTTTACACCACCTCGTTAATAAATCATACCGAGTCATAATATTCATAAGAGGCACATAGATGAAATAAAAGTCATAACATGCAAATTTATATGCAATAATCATTAGCAACTAAGCCATTTAGTTCAGAGAGATTTAATGATATCGAAGAGAGATTTAAATTCGGATCGCGAGAATGGTATCTCGCGGAGCTACACCCCCCCTCCCGGCTTGCCCGCAAGCATCGCCTCTCTACCGCCGCGCCGGCCAGCGCAGAGAGCGAGTTGATTTTGTTTCGGAGTTATCTATCATTGTTAATCTTTAAAGTTTTTTGTTGAAATTAAGTTATGTCAAAGACAATTTTATTCACAATAGACATTGCACGCACATGCGCAGTTCAGCTACGCTCAAACAACATCGCGACGCGATGCAGCGAAACGCTTAGTTAATTTTTAAGTTACCCAAATTTTTAAAGTCGCTATATCTTTCGAATGGAGTATCCGATTAAAATAATTTAAACAGCAATATAAAGGTGTTGAACTACTGTTAAATAAAAAGTAAGTTATTTAGATAAGTATAAATACGGTGGTATGAATATCGACATATTATTTTCGTTGCCGATTTAAATAGTTTGTTAAACTATAAAAGTTTTTATATTGGCGTAACTATAATACTTATAATACGTAACGTGGCGTAACTATAATACTTATAAAACGGTCAACAAAATCGTATTACATTATTTTGCTCCATCATCAATAGTTATTGCAGCGCACGCGATTTAAGGTATTTCAATAGTGATTTTTATCTACCGTGGTTTATGTTATCGAAGTTTCCGCATGGATCCCTAATTTTGTTCAAAATAAAATATAGCCTTTATTACTTTGGAAACAATCATAATGGTGAAAGAATTTTTAAAATCGGTCCAGTAGTTTTTGAGCCTATTCGTAACAAATAAACAAACAAAAAAGTATTACCTCTTTATAATATTAGTTTAGACAATAGCTGATTTTATTTTATAAATTAGTTTCTAATATAAAAGCTAATAACTTTTTAAAGATAAAGATACAGTCTTGTGATAATTTAGTCAAATAAGTTTCTTCAAATACTCAAAAAACAAAGTGGGGTTCCAAAATACCACCACTACCTCTACTATTTTCATTTTATCTACATATTTATAGATCTTCAACCTCTAACACTCAAAAATTTTGTTGAATTCTAAAGAGACTAAATTCTAAAGAGACTAAAATAAAATACAGACAGACAATATGCAACTATTACAACTAAGATTAATTATTTGCCTATAATTATCAACGAATACGGGATAGGTAGACACTAAAATAATAATTGTTGTTTAACCTTCCTATACCCGCGTATTGATCTGTCAGACCGACAGTTTAAGTCTACCTTTTTCTCTAATTAACGGTAAATGCTAGCACATTGGGCTCGCTGCTAGCTGCTTGAATCGTCGCCGGCGTCTATTAAATGTTCCGCAAGCGCTTGTGCGGGTATCACGTGTGGCCGTACACGAAACCGTTTGGTTCAGGAGATCGACGCGGATATAGCTGTTACAGTTTTAGGTGAGTGCTGTGTTTTATTAGTTCTATACTTTTAATGATTTCTTATACTATTATTGGGTTATTATTTTATAACATACTTTTATACTACTTTTAGGTTAAATTTCAGTCTCAAAATGGTCGACGAGCAAATAAGACTAATTTTAGAGGAGAATAATTCAGATTCTCACCAAGATGATGAAGAAGATAGTGATTTCGAGGATTGTGTGGGAAGAGAGGCTGAAAAAAGCGATAATGAACAAGAGGAAAATTCTAAAAGTGAAGTAGGGGATTGAATAACTTTTAGTGACTACTATATTGGCAAAAATAATCAAACAAAATGGCATAAAACTGCTCCGTTAAAGATTGTAAGAACACGTGATAGGAACATTGTTACTAACTTTTACTCTTTTCTGATATTAGACGAAATAGCAGATTGAATGCCTAAGATTTATTATGTCATATATGTCCACAATAATCCCAGATAATTTTTGGAAGCCCCATCATATGATCTCATGAAACCACATCGACGAAATACAAACACATCAAGACTGATAAGACAAAGACTTGTTAAAATTTGCAAATTAGATTATCCAGAGTCCACAGCTACAACAAACAATAATAAAATAGATAATTGCTATTATTACAGCTCCAAAAAATAGGTCAAGACCCGATATAACTGCACTACTTGCAAGAAATATTTTTGTATGGAACATGCAATTATGGTGTGGACTGACTGGTATGATGGACCATCAGAGAAGAATTAATCTATAGCCTTTTATTGTTTATTTAGTCATTTTAAAGATTTAAGAGTTTTTTTTTGTTTGATTTCAGAAGAAGTATTATTAGTTGCAATTTAAATAACTTATAAGAATAAGTGCTGTTTTTCAAAGGCTGTAATAAAAAGAGTGTTAGTTAGTAATATACATTATTATTGTCATAAATTTTGTTTATATTGATTGTATAAAAGTCCTTTTTTAAAAGCTATGTACATATTTAGTAAAAGAAAGAACTATCGGTCCCAGTGACCGACTTGGGTATATGTGTTATGGTATTTGACGCGGGTATAGGAAGGTTAACTAAGTTGTTGAGTTGATGTTCACCCTCATAGTTTATTCCTATGGGATATAATTCGAACGGATTTAGTGCCAATGTTTGGGATGCGTTCAAGATTCAGAATAAGCTTCTAAGTTAAAATTATCACATAAAGAAGTATCATTTAAAAATAATTTATCTTATCTTCGTATGCTAAGATCGGGTTGAATTCTTTATTTTTCCAGTGGAAAGATTCACATTTTTCACAATAACATGGACGTTTTCGCGTTAATCCATCTTCTTTGTCTTACGGTTGGATTTCATTTGTGAAACAAATTGTGACATCAGCTTCCTTTTGTTTAAACTGTAATCGAATTAGAGACGAGGCTGATGTCATGATCAGAATAATGAAAGGGTTTGTTGCAATGAAAAACCTTGCCTTTACTTATTTTAAGGATAACTTGTCATAGACCTTTTGTTAGGTGCGGTAGCCTAAAAATTTTAATTGTGGGCTGTATATACGGACACAGACGTATGAGTAAAAAATTGGTATTAAAAGCACATATTTATCTTACACGATGTTATTGGTTTATATGTTATTGGTTTATAATAAATAACTTTTAGATTTTCATGTTTTACTGTTAAATTATTATCATTCTTCTATGAAACAAAGACATTCTATGGGGCGTAGTCACACGTCTGCTGTCCCTTATCAGCATTTAATAGCTAAAGGAAACTAATGTTACCAGTTACGTAAGGATGCTAAAATTGCTTCAGAGACATTATTCTCTGCACCTAAATATGTAAAAGTCATCAAATAAAGACTAGGTTTCTTGCTAGCTATTTTAAAGCTATAACTACTTTCTGGTGGCAGACTTTGCATCTTAAAGCAGTCAAACTACAGCAATGGTTCCCAACCAGTGGTCCGTGGACCACCAATGGTCCGCAGAAGCCAAAATATGGTCCGCGAATGATTTTAAATTTAGCGGGCGGTGAGTCTTGAGTCGTTTTGGTGTAAAAAAAGCAATTTCTTATGTTAAACTTCGAGAAATGGAATTGCGCTATTTTATGATTTTTTCAACAACTTATTTATGTGAACAAGGATTTTCTGCTTTATTGGTAATTAAAAACAAAGCGAGGAATCGTTTGAAAGTAAGTGATGATTTGCGTGTAGCTTTGAGTAACAATATTAGTGCTAGGATAGCCGAACTCGTGAAGAAAATGCAAGCTCAGAAATCACATTAATACAAAATTGCAGAAGTTTATCCTAAATATATTATTATTTCTTGTTTTGTAATATCCTATTAATTTGTTAATTAAAGTTTCAGTTTCATTATTACAGTTTATTTTTATTATACTTACATAGTGGCCCCTGCTAACAAGAATAATATAAAAGTGGTCCGGAACTAAAAAAAGGTTGGGAACCCCTGAGCTACAGTGATGCTACTGCAAAATGTAATAAACTTCTATTTAAAATGTACTTTTTTTAACGCAACTTTATAAAGTCCTTTTCTTTTATACATTGTTTTTATTTGGATTGGTTTTTGTTTTCACCTATATACATTCCCGCAATTTTCTTAACAACGGTCATAATATGATTCTAGTCATCGGTCATTATTTTGCTAGGCCAAAATATGATTCACAAAAAACTAGATAAACAGAGATGTACTAAGCAAGGAGAATTAAATTAATCGCATATGCTGTATATCATATTACATGGCTCGTGCGCCTTACCAAATTTCATTGTTTATATTCATGAAGCGAATGCGTTGTATCGTCACAACAAACAGATTTGTGAGGAAAAAGTGTAGCCCATGCAGAATCGCGGATTTTTATGCATACGCTGTAGTTATGATGATGCTATTGTTTTTAATTAAGTCAGGGTAGCGTTAAACAAACAAAAATGGGAAAAATCACGTATTTTGCAGCCTGATTATTTATTATTTTTTAAAAATAATACCTAATATTCAGAAGACCAAACTCTTAATTTTGTCAGTTTTCAAAATTTTTCATAGCTACAAAAGAAGGAATGAACTGTAAAATCATAAATTGGAAATCAAAAGCCGCTAAGTTTTGTGATGGTATTGTGTATAATTTACATAAACGCACTGCTAGTGCAAGCGAGGGAAATTTTACTATTTTAAAATAAGAGTCAATGAGTGTAGCCATTCAAACAAATTTACAAACCGGTGCAAATCAGGCAACTTCTAGTCGAGTAAAATAGTAAAAAAATATGTTCTATATGTTGCATTTTGAAATAATTAATTATGGAATATTATGATTTCATTACATTATTAACATACTTTAAGATTGAGGCCAGACTGAGTTAAAATGATATTTGATTTCCTGTTGCTCGTATATCTGAAGTGCTGACTAGTATAAGTCTGTTAACGATATTAGAATGAACTTGTCAATAGATGCAAGATGAGAGATGTTTACTGAAATTTCAAAAGTAAAACAACTTAAAACAATCTACAGTTGGGCAAAAGTTATGTTATTAAAATAGTTCAGGGAACTTATTAAATTTTAGGAAAATGAAAAAAGTAAGATTGCCATTAAAATCATTAAATATGTGTAAGATATAAAAACGCAGATAAAAGTCAAAAACAATTTTTATTACTTAGGCATATCTTTGTATAACAAAAAGATTGCTGTAAAGTATTTTACGTGACAGCTAAAGTGAAAGCAATCATTTGCTCGCCACTTTGGCTGACAAGATATATAAAGAAAATAAACCTTAAATGTTTTTCTGTTCCAAAAATGTTTTATCATACTTGTAGTATAATCCAGTTGGATATTATTTGAATCAGAATTCATTTGGAATACATTTTACTGAGCGTATATTACGATTCAAAGAAACTTTTTTAATTGAGCATGAAAACTTAATTGATATAACATTCGAAAACCACTCGAGTTATGAATAACAATCAGCTTCTAACAATAGTATTGAACGCAACTGTATTATAAATCAAACAACTGTTAACCGCTGCACCGAATTCCGGAATAAAGTTGGGACACCCGCAATACGAAACAAGTGGATAGCTTACAGCGGATTTATTTTCTTTATGTTTTTGGTATTTATCATATTATAAATATTTTTGATTATATGTCGAAAGATTTATATTATTATGGTTATAAAGAGTTAAAAAATAACTAATGTTTTATGTTACACTAGCTGACCCGGCAGACTTCGTACTGCCTCAATCAAGAAATAAACTATTTCTTAATTATTTTTTGGGAGTTTACCTTTAAGCCATAAATATCCGTGTTCTAAAGTGCGACAGAATGATTGACATATTAATTAGTTGTCAAATCTAATGTTAAAAAACCCGTTTGTATGGGAAATAGAAAAGCGCTGTTTTTAGGGTTTTTCCGGATTTTTTTTTTCAGCTTTTATACCTTCCCTGTACCTCCACGAACATTTCAAGACTAAGATAAGATAAATCCGTTCAGCTGTTCTCGAGTTTTAGCGAGACTAAGGAACAGCAATCTATTTTTATATATATAGAAGATATAGAAGAGAAGATAATAGAGATAAAAAGAAATTGAGCTTATTAGGTAGTACAATAATTTATTTTCACTATCAGTGGATCTTGTCATGATTGAATTAACGGTTATATATTTATTAATTTGTTTTTGTAAGTATCTCACAAAATTAAAATTATTCTGCTAACATTTTTTGTAAAGAATATAGGTTTGGCTCAATTTGTTATTTAATTTTGATAAAGGAAAGAAAAGTAAATTATAAAATTCACAATAATATTTACATTTTTTAACTATAATTTGAAAATATGACATTACTGATTTTATAAAGGAACGACGTATTTAAAAATGTATATTCGTTATTAAAGTGGCATTTTGTGTACTGAATCATTTCGTGCCGTAAATCTATCAAAATTAAAACATTTAAATATCTTTTTCATTCAATTGCTGTATACTTGAGAGTGTGATTAAAACGAGCATTTGATTTAATCAATTGTGGTTTTAATGAATTTCGTTAAAGTGAACACTTAAATAAGGCTATACTTTGGCCTTTCTGTGTGTGGTGTGTGGCTTAATTCCCACTAATTTTCACTTGCACCGCAACGAACCGAATTCCTTCGCTCGAAACTGGTTTAAACCGGTGCCAACTATTTCGATAACTACCCCTTTAACCGGGTTTTCTGCGGCCGCAATCCGCGATATATCTCTAGATGAGCATTTAGCAAAAATATATTTTATTTAATACTCTAATTATATTAATTTTCCAGTAATACATGTTGACCCGGAATAATGAAAAGAAAAAGTCGTCAGAGATATTGTATCTGCATGGTGATTGATGAACGCCATCATGGATTTGTTTTATAAATCACTCTAACAGAATAGTATTTTTGTTAGATATTTAATATAGTAATCGACTATTACGTTAATCATGAAATCCTGATGTCGTAACAATAACCGGTTTCTTAGTAGTGAAAGGGAAATTATTTATAATATTATCTCACTATAGGTAATTTGATGAATAATAACTTCGTTCAATAAATATAATGACTTATAGTGAAGCTAGATTCCAAAGAAATACCAAGAATACCTTCCAGCTGTTTTGAAAATGACAGTTGTATTCATTGAACTTTAATTTGAAAGGAGCGTTTTAATCCGGTTCGAAATTTTTTAAATAATATAATGTATTGAGTTTTAATTAAATAACGGTCATATTGTATATACTTTGACACTTCTGAGATTTTTTTCTCTATGGTTTGTCTTCAATTTCAGTCTTCAGCATTAAAAAAAAATATTACTATACCAAGGTAGAAAAAAAAATAACTCAATAGTGACACCATAAGAAGTTTGCGGTGCTGTCTGGGTCTCTAAAGTTTGCCCAATCAAAGCTTTCATTTCTTATTTTAAACTTGTGATAACGCAAACCATAAACTAGTTTAGAAATATGTATAATTATGTATAATTACTTCAGAAGTATTACATATATGCCAAGGTGACAAAGTCTTATATGATTTATATACTTAAGAGGTGCTTCTCTTTGTATAAACGAAACTTCAAAAAATAAAAAAAATATTAATATTTTCTTATTATTTTATTTTTATATTTTCCGAATGTTTAGATTACTATACATTAATAGTGACCTATGGTAAACGAGCTCAAAGTGCCTGTTAATAAGTCTTGCAGTTGTTATCAGACTTGCTGACATAATAAAGAGAATAGACATAAACGAAAATCTTTAATCTCAGATATCATAAAAAAATATGTCATACTTATACTGTTACATTGTTGACAAGATTTTGTTTGAAAGTATGTATTGACTTGTATAGTGTAATTGTGACGGGCACGAGTTTTTTCCACGAACAGAATAATATAATGCCCTACTCTTTGATCCCTATAGAAGAATAATATATATTTATATATAGAGGGACTATGCTTATAAGAAGATCTTGACTGCCTATAAACATCCTCCTTGCCCCAATATTGCACGGCTGTTTCATTCAAATCTAAAATTTCCACTTGGGCTCCCCTGCTATAAAGCATACCTTTATAAGTATACAACTTTCCCCCATAGAGCGAAATAGTTTACGAAGCTGCACGTGGTAATTTTTATGATAATAAAGTTACTACCGTGTCTTAATAAATCGCTTTTAATTTCATTTATTTTGTTTGCATAAAGTTCGTTATTGCTTCATAAATATAAGGATTAAAGCCAAGAAATGAAAACATCAAAGCATGTAAGCTCGATAATTGGATACCACTTGTGGTCACGCGATAGTAGCCAGTCAGCGAATATAATTGTAGACAATGAACCTAAATGAGTGGATGTGTTAGTTTTGAAAAATATATTCCTAATTATTAGATCCGATAATGGATGTACCACCAGAAGTAGAGTATACGTTCGTTTGGTTTTTTCTACCGTTTTAATTTTATAATGAACTGGAATTGTTTTTCAAAAAATGTTTCATAAATTAAAGTATAAACTATTTTTTTTTATTATTACTCCGTGACTTTTTATATTGATTTCATTGATTGATTCAGTATTATTGATTCAATAATGTATTCCTTGTATAAGAGCAAATTGGGAATTTAAATTCAATTATAAAACTGTGTAATTTTTGCATAAAGTATGTAGAAACATTTAGCAGACATTAGGAAAAGAATAAGGTTCGACTTAATTTAATAGCAATTAAACGAAACACGCCATATTATTTACATCGTAAATTGCATGACAGAGTCACGTTTCGGGTTTAGGCTAAGGGTTACTTTGACCTTATTTGAATTTAATGAATTCATGTCTTATTGCTCCTTTTATTTGAACACTGATCTAACATAAAAACATTTTGGGAGCTTGCCATATTTTAATAATATCTTTAGACTACAGAAAGTCCAACTAAAACTATTGAATGCGAATATATAAGAATAAAAATTTAATAATAATAGAAGAAATCCATTACAGCTTATTAGCAGGAGTTATAAAAGGTATTACGCGGATTTAACAAGTTTCTTGTTGTTCAGTTATTGTCATCCACCGCTTTCACTTTTAAAGATAAATGTAGGAATAAAAGTTAAACTAATTACATTTTCTAAAATTCATTTTTATCTTGCAACCTTTGTGTTGAACAAAGTGTTTTTATGTTCTTTATATAAATTACGTTTTTATGGTTCATTATAACAATCAAATAATTTACACTACTTAATTACCAAGTGAAAGGTAACGAAACACAATTTATATTGTACTCAACTATTAAGCATTTTTGATATGTAAATGTAAGAAATAAATTATTATTAAAAAATCGCGTCGAAAACCTGAGGTTCTTGCGTGACCTCAATCGTATTGAGTAGAAAACGTAAGTAAAAGGGATGAAATATTAATTTCCTAAAATAAAACTCGTAATCCAAAGGGTATTTAAATAATGTTTCAAATTAAAAGTATTTATTGTAATTAATAGTGGTTTAAAAATTGCTAAAAATAATAAATATTTCAGCGAAGATTTTTCCTTGTGTAAAGACACAATTTGTAGCTATTTCTCAACCAGAATACTACATCTAAGCGTTAGTTAACCTTCCTCTCACTTGCACCAATTTTCACATGGCTCGTGACCAAACCTCTAGATTGGTTTTTAAAATTTTTCGATAAACTACACTCTTATTGACTAATTAATTATTATTGTAAGTGATGTGAAATGTAAGCTACTGTTGAGTCATTCTGATCAATATAGTACTTTATTATTACGACTACAATAGTGTAATAATATCGATAATTCTTTAGTGTAGTGGACAAATTTATATTCCATATAAAATTTTGGAATTATTTTGTGAAAATTTATATATAAGTAATAATTTTTTTTAAGTCAGTGCCTAGTGGTTAAAGGGCCCGCCTCTCGTTGCCGAGGGCGCGGGTTGAAACCTGGCAAGTACCACTGTGATTTTTCGGTTTCATATGTACTTTTTGAGATTATTTAGATACCACTGACATACGGTAAAGGAAAACATCGTAAACCTGGACTTTATACATAGTTTCACAATTATAAGTTTGAAATCACCAACCCGTCTTGAGCAAGCGTGGTGATTAATGCTCAAAACCTTGTGAGAAAGAGGACTTTGCTCAGCAGTGGGCTCCTGATGGGCTGATGATGATGGGGATAATTTTTTTAAGATTTTTATATTTAAGCTTGATAATTATCAGGCTGTTTCTATTAAACTATATAACTGTGTTGGCAGTAGGGATCGATTTTAGCATGTAATAACATATAATAAAATTACCGCAAGTCCTCATATCATTAAGAATATATATCTTCATATATAAAATCATTATCATATTCAATTGTCTGACCTTCCAGCGGTTAGAAAATTCTGGTGGTTTCATATTAACGTTGCTTCAGTCTTCTTAATAGCTCAGGTTATGTTCTTTATCTCAATAGATTTTTTTCATGTAATGTTTATTTATAAATAGCAAAAGAAATAAAAAAAAACAGTTGTAATATTCTGCTAATATTTCAACGAAAGTGCCTTTTTATATATATATTTTTAAATAATCCAATTGTGGATTTTACGATGACTATTAATTGAGAATACCTTTTGTCAACAAAGTGTAAACAAAATCTTAAGATCTGAACATTTTACTCGTATTAAAAGGCTTGTTGAGGAAATAAATTTATATATACATCTATACATAAATTAAAATTCAAAGAGTTACTCCTCGGAGGCCCGTATTTGTATTAAAGAAAGTTTTTTGACTGACTGTTAATCAAACCTTGAAACATGTGTGGAGACAGCAAAAAAGCCTGTATATAAACTAATATGTTTAACTGAATGTACCTTTCAAGTCAATAAAAACTTAATACATTACATTTTAGTATACAAAAGTATTTTATTAATTAAAGCAGAACTACAATAAAGTTAGTAGAAAAAGGTAACAAATATCAAAAATGGCTGTCAGAGGCTTTTAAGGCAAAACACATGTGCTATTGAAAAAGTTCTGTGTTTGGTGCAACTGTACATTGCAGTTGACGTTAGCCAAAACGTTTTATATGGAACTGTCGGCAGGCTAAATCACACACGAAAGTACAGTTCGAATTGGCGGAACCCTTACTGTGAAAACTCATTTTTATTATTGCTTGGACGCCATTTTAATTTTTCTCTGTCTCCGGGATAATGTTTTAACCATTACTACTTTATTTAACTTGATATTTTTTTAAGCAACATCGATCGAAACTAACTTTCATCGGTCACTACGGTATAGAGTGTAGTATCTGTAGAATATTGTATAAAATAGACAGTTTAATAAGTTTGTGATTGAAGAAATTCTTCAACGTATGGATTTATTTTCATAAACATTAATAACAACAATAATTTTCTATAAAAAAGTACTCGAATTGTTAGCGTTCTGTGCTGCTGGCAAACAGCTAGCTACTAAACGTTTACTTTGTAAAATTGTAGATAAATTGAACTACAGGGTTTCCTACACTACGTTTATTGAAACGCAGTCTCCATGCTTACAGCTGTCAGTTTTATCGATTTTCTACTCGACTGAAGAAATGAACGACCCATTGCCACTTTACTATTTTACACAAAGTGATTTATCTTTAGTTTTTTCGTGTATCAATAACTCCATCTAGAATTCGATTTGCCAAGGAAACTAGAACAAACACGCTCCAAAGCTCTAATCGAAGTCTACTCGAATTGGCCAAAATCGGGCTAAATCCATAAGTTTAATGTTTTAATATATGGCTTGAAAGTGTTTCATTAGAATTTTGCTAAAGTGTTCGAAAGCCGTGTTCTAAAGTGTTTTTATACAAATCTCTGTCATAATATGTATCAAGCTAAGGTACTGAGGCCATAAGATGTTGTGTTTTAAAAAAAATTGACATTAATGAATATCAACAAATAGTATTGCTCTATAAAATAGATCAGCTGTGGACATTTTTTAACACAAAGTAGAATGAAGTCTCAAAACACTGATGCCTCAAAAGATGAGGACACCAATGTGGTTATAAATTTTAAAACTACTTACTCACTTATAAGTAACACGTTTTATTTGTGATCATCACATATTTGTGACCCATACGGGAGTTATTTAATATTTCGAGATAGTGGTTCTATCTAATATTTTCAGGTAATCTAATTTAAGGTAATTTGATAAGTATTAATTTCCTCAAAATATGTATAAGTAAAACCGCCTTTCAAACGAGATTTCAGGTTCATGTTTAGATTACTGTAGAATATTAAAATAAAGGGTAATGTCCCAAAAGAAATGTATCAGACTTTAGCAAAATTGTGAATTTAGATCATGCTCGTAAAAGTTTGTTCCTAAAAGTATAATCTAGGTTAACTGTCAAGGACTTTTCATAATATTTAGTAAAAGATATTGAATCTTTAAAGGAGGACATGTAATATATTTTATGAAACATAATATCATATTGTATGGAAAATGCATTTATAGGAGATACATATATTTCGTTATAAAATTACTTAAATTATTATATTTCCATGAGATATACCAAGATTTATAGCAGCATTTTGAATATTAGTATGTTTTATCTTAAAAAATTAAAATAATAATACATAAGTTCTATAATCTTGTAGTGTTTTCTGTTATTGAAAACTATGGTAGACACAAAATTGAGAGGTGAGATATAAAAAGAACACTAACAAATCAACCAGATTAACATGAACTGCATCGGGGAACTCAATCGATCTTAATTACTGTATACAAACGATCGATGGTGTATTGAAACTTGATATGGAAGCCTTAACGCGAATAGATGGGATAAATCAACAGTAATGATACCTTGACGATCTCTGCTTTCACACGACATATATAAATAGCTTGTTTGAAGATTTGACACAGTTTTATTTCTGTAACGTGTAACCTAAATAAACATTCTATTATTCAAAGTTCCCACTATTTTTTTTATTATATTTGACGATAAAAAATATTTGACAATAAATGATGAAATTACATTTAATGAAATGAATTTAAATGAAATCAGATCAAGTATATCACATTGAGGTATATTATCGGATGTAACAAACGATCCATGCATTATGCAGTAACACGCTCGGGTTGAACCCTATAATGAATGCTTACGCAGGTCGTGTATTCAACGACTTCAGCTCTTCTACGTCAATTTAGACTTAATATGATAAAATAAATAATAAATACCATAGTTATTCCATACAGTCTTTTAATAGATTAATTTAAAAAAATAAAGACCTTTTCGTAAATTTTACAGGATTTTGAGTTTATTAAGTTTATTAAGCAATAAAGTTTTGATGCGAAAGAAAAGGAAAAAGCGGCTTCAACTCAACATTACTAAGAGCTTTAGTTGTAAAATTATACATATAAAGACTATATATAATCTTAAAAATTTTCCAATCCACTCAACACGACTATTTTTAATTTATGAAAAATTTGTATTTTATGTAGACTAACTCGATAAATACATTCATGCATCTAATCATATACGTTTCGGGGATTACGAAGTCGGTTAAGATTTTCGTAATAAGTCCAATTCTACACTATTATGCATCATTAACATGCAATAAATTTTCAGTGAAAATAAGTAATAAACTGTATTTAATATAAAATATTGTTCAATCAAAATTTTTGAAGAATTATATTGATGCATAATTAATAAAATATTAAATTATTCCTAACGACGTGACAAGAGCTTCTTATGTAAGGATTATACTTAAGTTGAAACGGTTCAATTCTAAAACACTCATTATAATGAAGGAGCTTCCTTACTCAACTATGTCTATTTTTAGTCTTATTTTTTTCCAAAGACTTTGTTACTAAAATTATTGAAAAGTATAAGTTGAACTATAATTGATTTTATATTTATAGGAAACCCTAACTATATTTGGGAATCAAGGTGATTCAGCGATATGCCAAATTTTTAGGAACCAGTTCGTTCAGCGATTATACATAGAACTTTTAATGATATGACATGTGTGTGTGTTTTTAACAAATTTTCGAAGGTTTTAATTGCTGACAAATATTAAGAACCAGTATCTCTAAATTTAAATGAGATTATGAATAACTGTCTAACGTCTTTTTACTTAAATGATTCGCATATTCGTTTCGTGTTTTTTTTTTTGGGTTTCCTAGGCTCTTTCTACTCGTATTACGACAAATTAATGGCTTATAATAGGAAATATATGACAGCTAGATTATATTTACTTTTTTGTTTATTTAAGTATTAAGTACATGAAATTTACATGGCATGATTAATAATTTAATTTCCTATTCAAATGACTAGATTTAAAAATGTTTTCAAATAAACAAATAAATCACTTAATATTGGCTGAAAAACTTGTAAAGTGTCTTGCTTAATACATATGAATAAAGCTATTGTTATCAGAATTCATGAGAAATAAAATGTCATTTAAAAATTATGAAAATATAACTTTATTACAATAAACGTTCCTAAATAAGAAAATGATTTAGAGAAACAAGTTGTTATTATAAATTGGTTAGTGAATAGTGCTGTAACTCACATTAACAACGCCAATCACTCCAAAGTGAAATATACGTGTAATTAAAAATGTATAGCCATTGCCAACGTCTTGTTGGCCTCATGTCGTTTGCTAAAACCATTTGAGTTAAATCAAAAATAATCAAACGAACTATCGCTAACGCTCAAAATATAATAAAAACCCAATTTCAATACTAAATACAAAAATTGTATATACATAATTACTTCAAATACAAGATAAGTAATTCTTTCTTTAGAAAACAATAATATAAAACAATTTTTGATTTTATTAAAACTACACACATATAAATTCAGTTAAAGAACATCTGAATCAATTAATGTGCTCTATACAGTGCTTCATTTCTAATTATTTGCTTGTCAAATGTAATGTAAGTCAATCAAATACTATAACTGGAACGAAGTTCCATCTTCAAGCAATATTCTCGCTACAGGTTTATACATTCGTCTCCCAAGTGAGTCTAACTTTAATTAAACTTTTAATGAGGCGAGCTATTAATGTGTATTTTTACTTCAAGAACTTTATGATATCGATAATGTACCTCATATAAGGCCTCGATGTTCATTAATAATATTTTAAAAGAAACTTTTTTGTATTTCAATATAACATTCAAGCTGTATTACATTAAAGTTCATTGTTTCTCTAAATGTTTACAATTGTCACAATAAGTTATCCTTAATTTGGTAACAGTTTCTCCCTGATCATTATTTGAATTCCGGATCCTCACTACAATAGTCGAACGTTTCCGCTTATACGACATTTCCTATTACGACGTTTCCTATTACGACAAAATAAGGTTTTCATTTCACCCCAGAAAGGTACAAAAGGGTGTCACATATGTTAGGCTCATAGATTTTATTGTTTAGATTATTGTTTGTATTAGTAATTTTGAATACAAAGTGACATCTACGCACATATATTCTTACACATTTGAAGTGATGAATAAATATTTTTATAAGTTTGAAATCTATTTATGAATTATTTGGACTCCGTAATATCACACATAAATTAAACAGAATACCCAACAAAACAGATAACCCATATACCCTTCAAACGTTTGATTGATTGTTACTACAGAAATTAGGTATGGGTTATATTACATGTAGTTTAAAAAATAATCGGTTGAAGTTAGACCTTGTGTCGATTACTTCAATCCTTAATTCAAAGTCACATAGTTTACACAACAGCGGTCTAGTTTGTTTGAGTTAGTAATTTACTGAACGCCACTGACTCTTGATATAGGTAGCTTTGTTGGGCATCGCTTTGTTTATACATATTATGGTTTTCAATTCCAGACAGATTGTCTGTTATTGGGTTGCGATGTTTTCTATTTTTGGTTTTATTCAGTGAATTGATATATTTATTTATTTGTATCTCTTATTAACTTTAATAACGTGCAATTTGCATAGGTTTTATATCACACCATTGCGGTAATAATTTGATGGATAAAGTCAAACTTTAAGATGGAAGACTTTCGCTACTAGTCATTTTAATGGAACTTATATTGTCGGTTTTCTACCTGTATTTAAATTTATCTATAGTTCTGTAGGAATCTATAGTTTTCTTAAAATAATAAAGTATGCGTAGTAACCCGAAAACATATGTTTCATTTAAAGTCAAATTGTTTTATTATTTAACGTTTTGTTGATTATACATTAGTATAAATAAAATTATTCCCACTTTCAACTAATGGATCAGAGTTCACCTATCTGTAGGGTAGATTATGAAATTAACATTGCGGTCATAAAATGTAAAAAATATTAAAAAAAACATATAACATGAAATAACAGAATAATAAAGCAAGTTATTGCTTGGTTATAATTTTTAATTCACTTTAAAAAAAAAGGAGGAAGGTTTCAATTGGATTGTATGTTTCTTACGCGATGGTCCCGTCAAAAATTAAGTTAATTTGAAGAATGTTGTTTTTATGGTATGTAATATTTTGAGGTATTGAAAGAATTTGCTAAAAAATTAAACAGAAAAACTGCTTAAGCAAAAAGTTATACCTGGATAATATTTTGATTTATTTATTTTGTTCAGCATGATTTTTGAGGACATTCAAATCACATACGTAGGGTAAGCGCAACATTGTAACGTGCACTTACCTTACAGCAACATCTTTGTGTGAATAAAATATCATATTATATATTATGTCGACCAGCAGATTCCTGATACCATACAAACAAATGAATGGGATTGCTATTTTAACATCGGGGCAGTTATGTAGTCTTATATATAGGTTAAAAATTTTAAAATGTTATTCTTATTATATATAGAAGACAGTTTCGTAGTTTTCCTGATACCTCTCGTTACCACCCTATATAATTTGCGTGCTTCCTAAGAAAAAATTACAATACTTTATTTTATGACATAAAAAAAATATTCAAAACTATCAATTTCATTCAAATATTATATATTTTCTAGATAATCTTTTGTTTCCGGCTTTATAGAAACTACCATACAAACTAAATTTCTACATCAAGGTCCCGAAGTAAGTTTTAGTTTTGTTTTGCAATTTTATGGTTTTCTAGCTCTAACCGTCTACTTTGATCCTGTGAATATCAGAGTTACGGAGACAAATGTATGCAATGTGATAAAATAATCGTTTCGGTAACGAACTGTCAACTTTAACTATAGTCTGTAACACTTGACCTCATACACCATACAACTGTTATACTTTGATCCCGCAGGAGCTACATGTCATTCTGGGTTACACTGTATAATCATATATGTTATTCTAATATTCAAGTTATATTATTGTGCAGTTTCATAAAAATCTATTCAGCTGTTTTTTAACAATTATGCTTACTTAATTGAGCATTGCCTCACAAACATTGGCATCTATATTATTAGTAAGATATAAATTGCATAACGAAGTTAAATTATAGTATTAATGATATTTTTTACTCTAGTGTGAAATATTTCTAAACTAAAATATTTCACACTATCTAAATATATGGTTAAAGATCTTTACTCTCATAAGAACATACATAGGTACACTTACATGAGATTAAATAATGTTACACACATATGTACATTAATATTTGATACATGGAATGACTAGTACTACTTAATATTATCTAATATATATATATATATATATATCTAATATATATATATATATATATATATATATATGTATATACTTTAAGTGTATTTTTAAAAGCATTTAAACATTTACATTCCTTTATGTAGTTTGGCAAATCATAATATAGTTTTACTCCATCAAAATGTGTATTTTTGTGTCCATAATTTAAGGTTCTGACTTTAGGTAATTCAAGTTTATGTCTGTTTCTTAAGTTATGCTTGTTTGATTTTTGTGTAAATGTTATGTTTGAATGAATACTTTTAGATAGTATATTTTAATTAAAATACATGTGTTATAAATATATGTTAGATTTAGGTTGAATAATTTAGATTTTTTGTACAGTTCTATCGACGGTGTGAAAAAGTCATAGTGAAAAATTACTTTTATAATTTTGCTCTGCGTAATTTGTAAGATTTTAAGGTTAGGCTTTGAAGCTGACTCCCATATTTCAATTAAGTAATCAATATGTGGCTTTCTCAGGGAATTGTAGATAACACTTCGCCCTGTTTTTGGTATACAATTATAATTAAATAAATAAAAAATAAAATAATAAATAAAAAAATATTATTTTAATAATAAAAATACAGTCATATCAATATATTAACATATCGACAACATTTTCACTGATCTATTTTATTACAATATGCAAAATCTAGCTGGAATTAACATAATGACATTAGTTGAAATTAGTTTTAGAATTAAATGTTTTCATATGCTCGCAGCTTGAATTCATTTCTGAACTCTAATATAGCACTAGTTTTCCTACAAGGAAATAGTAGCTAAATATGTTTAATAGTATGCTTGTTTTGATAGAAAATTATTAATTATTTATTAAAATAATATTTATTACGTTTATCTGTGAATATTTAAAGTGTTTTTAACTGATAATTTCGAAATATTTATATTATCTTCCACATCAATTTCCGATATAAAAAAATCAGGATTAACTTAATATAAAAAATATATGTATTTGTAGGTTGTACAATACAATAAATGAATTACATATTACTGATTTCAATTATTGAAATCTTTCGGGGGTTCTGTAGTTATATTCATAAAAAGAAATTGGTAGCAGATAATCCTTTAAATTTATTTTATAATTAACCATATTTAAAACAAATTGCTGGGAATTTTTGGGATTTGTTCGCTATTACATTTGAAAAACGAGCATGAGAAACCCTTATTTGATGTGTATTTAATAAATTTTGTATATTTTGAATAATCTTTTGTCCCATTTGCTTAATACCTAGAGCAAGGAAAGTAAGATTCGGCTAAGGCTAAGTGGCTGCCCAGACAAGACAAATATCCCCTACATCTAGTATGGTTGAAAATAATATGTAAAGTCAAACTTTTGCTGAATTATTCCTCAAAGGATGTTGTAGTTAATTAAATTTTATTTTTAAAGATATAACCAACATAATTCGTCATACCTTACAAGAACATTTTTTTATTAAATTAGAAACGATTCTGGACTTTCTCTTATCAGTTTTTTCTAAATTAGAATCCTGGCTTATTTGGGGATGGCCTCTTATTTTTCTTATATTTAATATAGTTACAATTTTTCTATTTACAAAAATTTGATACTTAAAATACAAGTCAATCCGTTATTGTATTCATGAATAGGAAAAGGTATGAGAGGGGCGAACCACATATAAGCAGTAATCAAAAGAGTTCAGGACGCTTTGTTTTTTTTCGTGGGATAGATTAATCGATCGTAGATTTTCGGACTGTGTTTCAATCTTTTTTTTGTGTTATTAAGTTTAAATCGAAATAATTGAAAGTTATAAATTTAAAATTGTTTTTATTTTACATTTCATATATTAGAAGGCTAAGAGTTTGTTTAAAGTTTTATTAATCTCAGTGTTGTTAACACGCTAATCTCAGGTATGATTTGAAAAAAATGTTTAGTATTAGATAGTACATTTATTGAGGAAAGTTGAAAGGTATATCATATTTTCAAATGTTCGGGATCTTTATTAAATATTTAATAATGTAAATCACGGTGTAAAAATACATATGATCCAAAAATATGCATGGCGTAATTTACTAAAACTATTGATTATATAAAAAAAAATGTACCACCACTTTTCAGCACATAGAGACTCTATAAAGAGTATAATATAACAATTTGTCTTACTATTGTAGTTTTAAGTTAAAGTTTTATATTAATAATTAAAATGTTCACTGGACCTTACGTTCAGACACGACATTTTTTTTTTATAGTAATCAGATTTTTTTCAAATCACTATAATGAGAATTCAAAAACGCAGGCAGCGTGAGTACCTTTTGGGTCATATATTTTTGTACGGCATTTTTACCATCGGTAAATCCATGAAAAATAATAAGAAAGAAATTTGTTTTTTCACTTCATTGGAAAACTTAACTTGTTACCAATTCATTTACTTTACAAAAATAAAACTATTTGCATTGGATCTGTGAAGTATGAATCTTAAAAAAATTGTAAAAGTCTGTTTGACATTACGAACACACATACATTGCTAGCTTACTTCCAGGATAGCAAATTTCACTCTTGAATAAAAGTTAATAGAAGCAATTTCACGACGGTATTTCGTCAAATATGTTGTATTTTGTAGTAAAAGTTGTAAAATACATCAACTACATAGTTAGTTCCTTATAGCTCATAATGTTTGCATGTTTGTGAATTGAACTTTATAAACAAGCATCTGAAGAATTCCAAAGTAATTCGGAGTTTAGAAATGAGGCACGCAAACACAAAGGTACATAAGAAATGGAGTATTATAAGTAGGCAGCTAGTCATGAAATTAACCGTTTTATAAAATAGCCCTATTGAATGAAAATTTAATTCAATACATCAATGTATTTGCTTCAAATGCTTGTTTCATAAAAAAATTTATATGTTATTACTTAAAAAAAACTTTAATTAATTGCTTTCCATTTATTTTCAATTCCTTTTAAAAAAATATTATTAAAAAAAAAATGTTAAGTATATGTAATTTAACTATATCATTATATTAGAATAAAATTCGGATAATAATAAAAAAGGAGCTTTAAAAATAAATTATACCGCTTAATGAAACTGAAAAATAAACAAATATTTACAGGATAGAAAATCTTACAAACTAATGAATTAATAAGTACAGCGTTTTGTATGCTTATTAATATCAAACGTTTAATATATGTATATATAAATTTTATTACATTGATTATTTTCATACCAGATGCAAAACTTTATAATGAAAAAAAAATAGGTATATTTAAATTTTTACTTCTTATTGAAAAATGTCATAATATGTTTTATTGTATTTAAAAATTTGTAATTAATTAAAAGAATCTGCAATTTGGTTCAAGTTATTTCTAAGAACAAAATCGAGGGAAAAATGGCGTTCAGTTAAATAAATAGTATTAAAACAATATATAAACAACATGTAACATAATTAAAGCACACCCTCAAACACCCCAATTAGAATATAATAATATAAACGAAATGCATACAACAAATATTATTTATATGTGCAATAGCAGTGCCGTCCGATAATAATAAGTAGTAGTTAATAATAATAGGTACACGAAATAACTAGGTACATTATGATTTATGATTCTTCTTTCCATCACACTTTTCAGGCTTTAGATTGTCGACATTGAATTTTATTTACTGTGAAGCCAGTATTTAATAATTACTGATTTGTTAAATTAAATTTGTAAATAAGAATTATTAAACAGCTGATAACGCCTGATTTGATTAGACACCACAATACCTACGACAAAGTTAAACAAAGTCAGCGTGTTTAAATGGTGTAAATCAAAATATTTACAATAATTTAAAGATCATAAACAAATCGTTGTCGTTTTAGAACATTTTCAAAATGTCCACCGCCTTGTTCATACACTTTAATAACCGTTTTCGCAATTGTGGTTTTATTTTAGGTAATACTGCAGTGTCACTTTTCACTTTTATAAAGGCGGTTATCATCTTATTTTTTGTTCCTCGGCACTTGTTGTCTCTGTGTTATAAACTAGCGATTTAATTCGCCTCCACAAAAAAAGTCGAGTGGCGTCAAATCAGCTGATCAAGGAGGTCAATGGACACGTGCGTAGGTATTTGATGTGTACCGGCTGTCGCTGTTAGTATTGCGTGCGTAGGTATTTGTGAAATACTATTTTAGCCTTGAAAAAAATATCAGTTTTCTTTAATTGAATGATGATTACGATCCTTTTTCGTTTCTATAAAGTGTTTAGATAACTGTGAGTCCTTGACTTTAATTTACTTAGTTCTATCTAAATTTGAGAAAAAAAATTACCTACATAAAAAACTATCAAAATAGATCCAGATTCCGATTCTGAACGAATTACTTTCTGGGTGTGCGTTAATTACGTTACATGTTGTATATATATATAATTAAATATCAATCAACAGCCATTACCTGTGTTAAGGGACCTCACAAGCTAGATAATTGTTATGCAGTGATCTCGCGGAAACAACACGGGATAACGAAACGTTTAAGATACATTACTACTTAGTTGAATCAAATCTGTTAAATATTTTTTAAAGATCAACCAACTTTCACACATTCATATACGTTAATACATCATTACTAACTTAAGGATTAATAATATTATAAGCTCACATACTATCAATGAGTTGAAAAAAATAATAATTTCAAGAAATAAAAATGAATGAAACATTCCATATTTTGATGTGGGGTGCATTATGAGAAAATAAAGTCCTAATTTGTTTTAAATCTGTAAACTTTAAAGCCCGTCCAGAATTCTGTGTAATTTAAACCAAATTCAACTTGACGTGTTCTGTTTTAATTTTAAATAAGCATTTTGTTATTTTTTTGTCTTTAATTGTTAAGATTTTTATGTTACAGTAATTTTAACAATTTAAGCTGCAATCATTTTAAGCTTTATATAGAAACAAATGTGATGTTTTTAAGTTAACACTTAATTTGTAAATTACAAATATTATCAAGTATAAATAATCATTTTATTTTTAATCAAGTATAAATGAATAAATATACGCTCGGAAATAGAGTTATGTGTTACACTTAAGTGTTGTCTTAAAATTAAAATGTTATAATTCTACAATGTTAATAATAAACAACAAACATTTTTTTTATTTCATAGATATAAATTATTTAAAACAGGTCACTTTCAGCATTGCCTGAAGAATTTTTGGTCGAGTTTTTCATAACAGTTCACAAATCGAGTAGTAAACCTCAAAGTTTCTTTGGGGCTTCACTTTTCCTTGAAATTCCCGATCCTAACATGGCACAGCCAAAATTCAACCATTGCCGACAAGTTTAATACGAGTTTTAGGGGTATTGTTAAACCTTTCATTTTTAGTTATTCACTTAATAATACTTTTATCCATTTAATTAATTTAGTCTATATAAATTGTGTCATTCTATTATACGTATGCGAAAAGTTGTACTTATTAAATTGTGAAAGATTCTTTTTGAAACGTTTAGTGTTGGCGTATAAAGTAGGAAATAAAAGTTCATGAAGATAAACATTTACTAGGACTGGCACGTGGTCTCTGCACTCGGCGCAAATACGCGATATGGAGAGACGGAGCAGTTTGTACCCTGTCCCCTGCAAAAGGTTTCTTCAGCTTCAGTCTAACGTTGGCTGTGGCCGCGTGTGGATGTTTCAAAGCAAGTAGATTCCGATAATCGCTGTGGAACTTTAGATTACGTCACGTTGAACTTAAAATGACTTTGAAGTGGTATGGTGGTTCGATGATATTGTTAAAATGGTGCAACGAAAAGATAAACGTCTTATAAAACTGAGCACAACTTTCTTTTGGCTGCTTACCTGTATTCAGGGTAAGTTGTGTTTGTTATAAGGGTCAAATTAGACGCAAAGGGTTCATGAAATGTTATGGTACAATACCTTTTACAGTAAAATTTTGTTTGTTAAGTGATATTGTCCTCTTTTAAAGGTTGCCTCTTTAAAGGACGTTTAAATTTGTCTGGGTGATACTTTTTTCATCATTCTAAAATTTTATTTTGAAAATAAAAAATGACGCCATTGCTTTTATGGCTCTTCTTTGAGTGACGCATTTATTAAACAAATAATTTTAGACGTCGCTTTTTTAATCAAAGGGTTCTAAAATAAAGCAAACTTTTTTTGTCATAAAATAGTAACTTAATAATTCTTTAGTAAGAAAATGCACTTTTTTAATTTTGTTTAAAATTTAAATGTAAAATCAGACGATTCGGTTAATGAACTTTCTGTTTAAACAGGCTTTTTTAAATATTTATCGCTCACATAAATTTCAATCAAGTTGCTATGAAATAATAACGTGGATTTCTCTAAGGTGTTTTAGTTAATCACTTTGCGATAGCGTGTATACAAAGTAGATATAATAAAGTGGAATTTGGGTATTCCTATTATATTATTCAGGCTATTATTAGTTTCAAGATAATAAGAACTTTATCAAATTCTAACTAAAAACTTTTGTAAATCTTATAATAGGTTTCTCTTTATTTTGAAATTCGTCAGTAGCGGAATAGGAATAGTGTGAATTCAACTTTGGATTATCTCGATTTAATTCCCGGCTCCTATGATCGTGATACGAAAAGTAATGATAAAAAATAGAGATGTTTAGGATCAGTCTTATAAAAAACAACTGGGTGAACAAACATTATTTTAATATTTACTCGTAGGATGAATAAAATTTTGAAATGAGAAATGTCACTAAAATTTAATATACTTTGCTTCAAATGATACTTTATTCATAAAAATAATATTTTTATTAATTTAAATAAAATCTCTTTATTCATTAAAGGAGTAAAAGCATTTAAAAACTGTTATAAAATGTATAAAGAATAATCACATTCCTTTTAATACTAAGATTTGAAACAAATTGAAAATAAATTAAGAAAGATTAATGTGAATATTATAATACATATGTTCAATGTTCATATTTTCTATTTAAAAACTATCTTCATTTATTAATATTAGGATATCATTGTTTTCCGAATATTTTTCGACTTCCAAGATTCATATTTAATATGGCTTTATCGCGGACAGTGTGTCTTTTGTTGTTGTAATTTATAAGACACATAAAATTCAGTTACTTTATGAAATAATTATCATTGAAATTTTATGTCGTATATGACGAATAAATATAACATATTTTAATCATCAAACAAATTTACTGTTTTATTGAATAGAATTTCACTTTACTGCAGATTGAATATATTGAAGTATGTTGTAGTTTGGAAAATTTCACATTTAATTTTCAATGACGAGAAGGCTATACATTATAGTTTTTATTTAGAAAATGAGAAATATTTATATTTTTAGGTCAAATTTTACCAAACTAATAGCCTCATTTCATGTGGACGATGTATGAATTTTAAATTAAAAAACACAGTGTCATATAATATGTAACTCATTTATATGTATTTGTAACTATTGGAACGATGTGAGCCTTTATTATTCATACTACGATTTAAAACATTTTATGATAGTTTTGAGGATAAAGCAGAAGCTATATTATGTCCTTTTTTCCCAAACCTCAAGTTTGTGACAACGAACAGTTTTAAAACACGAATAATAAATAAAACACGCTTGGTTTTATCTATTATTCGTGTTCGCCTTTATTATACATATATATGTATATTTGTAATGTCTAAAGTTTCTTCTTTATTTATGTTTATAGTAGGGCTGGTTTTGATTATCTTAAAATGCTACGCAACGATATATGCTGAATATTAATATAGCAATGTGTCATTTTTACCAAGAAACGAGTTACCTCACAACTAATTTTATTAAATTACCTAAAAGCTTGATGCTCTTCATATTTTAATTACTTCTGCCGCGTCACATTTATTTGTGTTTTATTAGAATTTTTTCAGCTTTTGTCTAAATGATTTTTTATTCCTCTCTTCCTTTGATCAATATTATACATATAATTGTTAATATAAGGTATTGAGTTGATAAACAATCATAACAACATAATAAACAATACTTACGCGTTTTTCATATGAGTATATATTAATTTTATATAGTGAAACTGAAATTACGAGTTTTTACTTTTTTCACTTCACATTTCATCATTATTGCTCTTACTAATACATGAATAATAAATGATTCCATTTTTATTACTTCTTTTTTCTAAAATATAAACATTTTCACACATACTTAAAGCTCCAAATGTACATAACAATTAAGCGTTCAGTTTCCACAAAGTTTACACTTATTTTATAATTTTTTTTGGACAAAAACGAGTCAATTGAAACTTTATTGTCGTCGTTATGTTGCCTTTCGCAAATGAATTGTAAAAGCCATTAAGGGTAGCATTTAGAACTCCATTGTGTTTACAAAGTAGTGCAAGCAGAAAAATTATTATCACAAAAATATTGTTATCTAATATACAATACCTACTGTTAAATTTAAGACAAATATTCTTTCAGAATTTTTTTTCATGATCCGTTTGTATTTTAAGTCAATATTATTCGATAAAAATTTCTTGTCAAACTTTTTAGTCTCTTAGTCATGTAAAGATGACAGATACTGGTCACGACTTCAATGAAACAAGATTGTATCTATATTAAACACAATATTGTACTGTTTTCAATCAATTGCCATATTTAAAAATAAATGTGCAAAAAAAATTATAACAAACACACATATATATGTGTACTTGTATATACGTTGTTCATGTCTCTGTTGTCCAATACAATAAAAAAAAACGCAAACCTTTTCTACATTAAAAATTAAAATTGTTAATACTTAATTATTATAACTAGGTATGACGAACCATTAAAAAAGAAACTATGAACTTGATGTCACTAATATATGTATGTATTATTCATATCGATAAAGACCGTATATAGCTCTGCTCTTGGGGCATCTGATACAGTATTTCTGATAAATGCAGACTAGTAAGTTTTAAAATAAACCCACAGGGATAGATTTGTAATTAATCTGTATGGAAATGAAGAAGTACTTACTTTTTTGGTGTACCATTGTTACTTTCATTGAAACTATTATCATATTATATAACTAGAGTGTATTTAGACATTTGTCTCAATATGAAATAAAATTGACTTTGTCAAAAAAAAATATCAATACCAAACGTTTTAAATTTCAAACCAAACAAAGAATCTTAGTTGAAACGCCAAACACTTTAATGAAACTTTCCGTAGACGCCAATGCGAATGGTTCAATATTTCCAGGGATGACTTCTGAAAAAACTTACACATTATCTGGCGCCGGTCACTAAGTATCAAGAAGGTTTCGTACTTACAAAATTATGTTAGATAAGAGCCTCTCTCCGTGAGTGCATAATTAAGTATACGCACGCTTGAAGAGTCGGAGTGGTTGAGGCTAAAATGTCTAATCACTTCTCCTCAAGCATCAATCGTCTTCAGTATGATGCTGTAAAACAATGTATGTTGTGAAATGTCTAGAAATATGCCTTGTAAATTAATTATTTTTTTTAGCGATCTAAAATAAGTTGACGTTTTAAAATAATGCTAATTGTAGTCTATGTATTTATACAATAGATATAGTACACTGTCTTGCGTACCCAACTGGAATGGGTGCCATGTGCTGGGCAGTCTAATGACTAACGCGGAGTGGAACGGTAACGTGCGCCTGCGCTCTAGGCGGGGTAGTAGTGAGCCAGTTATACTTACATGTAGGACGATTGATCCTACATATGGCGACGAGGACAACAGGACAGTAAAATTATAAAAAAAAAACAAAAAAAAATTGGGAGGTACGTAGAATTTACCATTTATAGAGTTCACCATTGAAAAAACTTAACAGTGAATGACTTTACGAATATAAAGCAGGATAAAAAGTGTAATCTATAAATTATTATCTCAAATCATTGATACATTGAAATAAAATAATATGTCAATGTTGCTAAGCCGCAGCGAATATAGAATCATTTCAAATGCTACATAAAAACTATTTTATGAATAAGAATTGCAATATTTAATTTGGCATACGTGTTTATTATTGAAAAATTAAGTTACAAATTATTCAAATGAAACTGTGAAGTTAAAGTTAATTTCAAAGAATATTAAACAAAAGTAAAATTACTCGATAACGCTCATCTATGCACTTATGTTGTTGCCTATTTAGTAGTTTTCCAATTGAGACGATCTACGATCCATTATTATTTTTATGTGTTAAGTAATTATGAGCGTCCGTTGAAATTGAACGAAACTTTGGAGTAGGATTTTCTTTAAAATGAAAATGTATGTATGTATTCGTCTATACATTTAAATGCTTGGAAAAATAAAGAAATTCATTGAATTGAATTTAATATGATTATTAGATATAAATTATTTGCATTAGATATAAATTATTTAAATTTATTTATATATGTGAAAATTCAAATTCTATAAGGTAAGCATTTTTGAGTAAACGATCCGTATTAGCAACATTACTAATATAATTCCAGCCAAATGACATCGGCACTTATCGGGCCATATAGTAATCAAGCTAAAAGCTGCCGAACACTCGGCTATAACGCTAGCCCCATTACCAATATAATGATAGATTAAATAACCAGACGCTAATATCAATCAAGAAAACTATTAAAAATGCTAAGATGTATTTATTATAATAACACAGAAAATCAAAGGAAGATGGTTCATTCGATTTTCCTGTAGTATTTATCTTATAAGAAATTATATGTTATAAATGTTATTAAATCTATAACTCAAAAAACAGTTACAGTTTATATTAAGTGTAAAACAAGAAAAACAGGTTTATTAATCGTTGTAAAAAATAATTCTGCTAAGTGTTATGATTGATTAGCGAGCAGAATTTTATAGTTGGTCACATTTTTTCCTTAAAATACATTAAGCTTTCCGGTTTTCGAAACGGCTTTGGAAAAATAAGAAAGTAATTATATATATATATTATTTTCCTTGGATGGTTACTTTAACAGTGCGAAGAGGGTTGATAATCCCGTACCTAATGACAGGCGGTAAACGGTCTTCACATAACACCCGACCAATTCACTGAACCCGACATGTTTGTTTGGGTTCGGTGCGGATGCAAGCCTGACGTCCGGCACACGAGGTTATAGCGCTGTATAGGTCTAGTTGATCGAGTAACGTTTTTATTTTATTTAATGAGGAGTCATTTGCTAGTGAACGGTTTTTTTTACATTTTTATGACCTACCACGGCAATAATGTTCAATCAAACCAAATCGGATAAGTTGTTAAGATCTTAATTTTTCTATTTTTAACATTACTTTTACACTGATTGTAATAATTATTAGTTATAAGAACAGGATTTGTCTCGAAATAACCACTTCGTTAGTATGTACTGTCTATAATTATATTATTTTTATTAACAAGGAAATAATTTTTAAAACATTTTTTTTCTTCCTTTTCTTTCCTGACAAATCTAGAGAAAATTGTTTCAAATTCTATGTGTGAATTATAATGTTAAAATAGGCAAATTCATCATAGAATAAGGATCCTTCTTACTTTGCTATATTGTGATTTTTTTTCAAACAAATTAAATTCAAAGTTAATTTTTTCTTTCACATATACGGAAAACATAATTTTTTCACTTCAATTAGAAATAAACTGTGAGGTTTTCCTTTACTAAATATATAATTTTACTAAAAGGAGAGACTTATATAAAATGTATTTAAAAGCAAAAAAACCTGACAAAATAATAATCAACCAATTAAAACATTACAAACAGGTTTAAATAGAATTAGCCATCAGTGTTGGTCGTTTTGCTTTCTTTTGCGTAACTTTTCCTTATTCAGTGCTCTTACGTTACTTCTTTTCTCTTCATTTTACATCAAATTAATAAATATAGAAGTAGTGATATCTTAACCAATGCATGGAGGATTTCGTGTTTACAATACAGTAGTAAAAAATAATGATAATTACATATAGTTGTGACATAATAGCTTGAATTTCCAAGCGGGTGAATAAATCCTTTGCGATAGTTCACGAGCTATCGCTTAACATTGCGTGTGCTTATAAACTGTTATAAATTACTAGTATTAGAGATTTGGTCGACACATGAACGGTGTTATTAATTCGCATGAAAGGCTTATCCTTTTATTTTAAAGCGAAATAGATGTGTACAGCTCGAAGCTTAAATCCACTTAACGAATATAATTTTAGACTGTGGCAGCAGTATTTAAATCATTCTAAAGTTACGAAATCCTTTCCTGGAATATTAAAATTTATAGTCTAAAATATTTTTTATCGTTCTTTAAGTAAGGATAATATTTTTAATGCGTTTATATTCTCCTAAACTCAAATTCCGTTAACTGTTTTATGCGTGAAAGGACAACAAAGAAACATATTTTGATGCATGCTCACGAAAATTTCGCAAATGTAATAAAAGTAGTTTGTTTGTTTGTAGTTTTTTGTACCACGAAGGATGAGAAAAATCTCTTTGACATTAAATAAGTTTATAGTATAATATAAAAAAAAATCTAATATTACATTCCTTAGGATATGATTTACTACAATCTTTTAAGACGGATAAAAAAGACTGTTATTTATAATCTGCATATACATATATTATATATATTTAGGGCAATGACATACAAAGGGGACAGTAAAATAAATGCATGACAAATGATCTCCCGATAATTACTACCCAATATTGAATTCGTATTACCAAAATTTTAAATCAATGCGTTAAATTCAACTAATAATAGCTCCCTTAGTTATTAGGAAATTTAATAATGTTTCACTCTGTAATTATTATAATGACACATTTATACTCAATTTCAAGAGGAATGTAATTTACTGGATGAATAGCATTTCTTTTTTAATATAATTATATTTTATTAATATTATTTTATTAATATTATAAAAGTAATATAAGAAGAAGCTAAAAATAAAGTTGTAAATTTTAAAACTTAATTAATAAACATTTTACAACAGTCCAATTCTCACAAAATACTTTATGCAAATGAATTTTTTAGTTATTATTGAACTAAAAGTTAAAAGACTCATTGAGAAGTCATTTAAAAGTATTATTAAATTCGAACAATTTAAAACAACGTAGGTGCAGGCTAGCATTAAAAGACGTTATGGAAATAACTTCTAATAGCCAATTTGTTAGAGTACGGTTTTATACAAATTATTCGAGAGATATATACTTTACACTTCTTATAATTTTACTTTTAATATAATATAACTCTTTGACGGCATTAAGTGAAACAGCAAAAAAATACCATTTAAAAAGTAAATATGCACTATAAATCTATCTGAGACTTAAAGTATTGGTAATAAAAATTCGTATAATAACGAAATGGAAGAAAAGTTACACGATTCTGAAAAAATGTAACGATTTAAAATAATTTAAGAAAATAGACGTAAGGAGCATTAATAGCACATTCTTATTATATTGAGCTAGTTTTGCAACAAACCATAATATTATTGATGGATTCGATAGCTCGGCGGAGATAAGTAAAAGAAGGTAGACTGTATAAAATTGATGTATTATTCTATATAAGTTTGAACTAAGACTGGTATGCGTGTGCGCGTCGAGCGATGTCACAGCTCACTGATTGACGGGTATTGGCCGCCGCGGTGCCACCTCTCTCGCTCGGGCAATGATCGCTGCGTCCCTTTCTGGGTGACTCAACAATTAATTATCTTTGCTGGGTTCATGCCAACCTACCTGGTAGTGGTAAGTATTATAGCTCTTTGAATAATGGATGAAGCACTGATAAATACTGAAGCCACTTTCGTACGATTTATTTGAATATAATCATTAATCATACTAATATATTTTACTCACAATCGTATGGCATGATTAATATAAAAATAATGTATGTTGGTATATATTTGTAAAAATGCGAAAAAAATTGTATTGTTTTCATAAAAATAAAAATTACATTAAATATTGCTTGAATATTAAAAGTATCTCATAATTTACTCCTTAGATATATCATACTCTGAGAAATGAAGAACAAGAACAAACATTAAAGAATTCCAACAGTTCCAACATACAAATATACTGTTTTCTGTACTGTATTGTATAGACAACTTCTTATCACTGGATTTAGCGTATATAGCGAACAAGTTTCCCTAACTTAGTTTAGTATTCCGTTAATGTAAGCTGAAATACATAAGGTTGAGGTCTCAGAAATTGTTGCTGCCGGCGTTCGGGCATATATAGAGATAAGAAGAAAACGCTTATAGAGTCAACAGCTAATCGAGTACTCAAACAAAGTCGTAAAAGTTTATATTATATTAAATTATTTTACTGTTTAATACTCTAACCTTGGATTATTTTATAATGTATTAAAATATTATATGTAGTTCACAACATTCGTTTGTATTGTATCTATCAAAAGTAATTTTTAAGAAACAAAACTCTTTAGAACGGTTTAGTGAGAAAAATAAAGATAATTGTATAAAATAACTTTGACATTTGGTGGATCTCAATAATAAATTAAAAGGTGATTTCAGTAATCATGAAGGCGAAGCGAACTGTTATACCCTAGGAATGTAAGTGTAATTGCGTAAATGCGATTCTAGAATAGACAGGTCAGCATTTATCATTAGAGCATTAATTAGAACCCCTTTGTATAGTTAGTCTTCATTTAGATCTTGTAATAAACGGTTGTCCTTTAATAATTAAATAAATCAGTTTATCTTTTTTTTAAAAAGTGATTTTAATTCACCGGGCTAACAGAACGTTGATAAATGAAATGCTTCTGTGACAACTTAAATATATATACATATATAGTATATAATGGATTTGTAGATTGACAGAATAGATCGACAAATCTGATATCAAAGTTCAGTAACTCATTTCACATGGAATAAGTTGAGAAATATTGTGTTTTATAGCATAAATGTGACAAAAAGATTGAAATATTAAGTAATCATCATCTTAGCGTTTATCCCGGTCGCTCGTCCCGCCCAGGGCGGGAGAACCCAGAGTCCGCTTTCCTGCTCAGTTTCCTCCACTTTGTCCGGTCTTCGGCATCCTTCTTAACGAAATAGTCATTTTTCTCTGCTCATTTAATTTCATGTGACAAACCGGTATTGTGTTTGTAATTTGAACTCTTAAAACCATTTAGTATTTGCGGGATAAATTTAGAAAACATTGTTTTTCACATGGGCGTTATATTTCACGAGTTTGGAAACCATCCGCTTTATTTGTGTTAAAGTTAGACCAATAAACAAATATGTGATTTACAAAGGACCACTTCAATGAAACGGATAATTTGCGGACACGTATAACGCTTCGATTCGGTATCTACTTTGGATTCACTTTCATTTACTTAGAGAAGTTCAACTAAATAACACTTCATTGTTGTAATCGAAATGATTACAGTTGTGAAATGAAATAAAAATGTTCCTTTTCAAATATAAAACAAAAAAAAATCTTCATCTTCTAATCACCAAACGAAATGTTATATAAAAGCCTTCTGGTGGCGAAACGGAGTTCGCCAGGTTTACTAGTTGTGGATAAATATAAAGGCTTCATTACAACTTGTGAACTTTGTTGTAGTTTTTGCATATGGTTTATTATTTTTAAGAACCCTAGGAGTGACATTTATACGACATACATATTATATTAGTGATGGAATTTACTAACCTTTATTTGGAGCCGTGTGTGAATATAAAAAATGATTTTAACAATAGCAAGTATTATATTTGTAAATCAAGTACATAGCGAAGTAAACGAAATTTTTGCATGAAACATATTATAGTAGAAGCGCAAGCATTTTCGTCGCTTAGTCACAAAATCGCCCAAAATCTTTGACTTAAGATACAAAAAAAAATTGTCTCTTATAATACGTCCAAATTGTTGCCCTGCCAACAAGAAGTATGTTCAGCGTTAGTATGACGTGTATGTAATTAATTAGTGGAGTACCGTACAGTCACGTCTTGTCATTTTCGCTAACACTGCCACGTATTCAGTTAAGGGTAGAATGAAACGGTCCGTAGAAGTAAGTTTAGACAATTGAGGATATTACTTTGTAATATAGTTTGTTATAATAAGTGCCCTGTTCCATATTTTATTTAATCATAACTTATTTAGCCTTTAGAAATAATAATGAATAATATACAAGTTAATAACGACCAAATATTCATGTTTACTATAAAATATTTGATGAGGTGGTCATAATTTGTCTTATAAATAATTTCATACACCTTTTGGTAGCCTACCATCATTTCATTTTATTAAAAATTGCATTATTATTATAAAATAATTACTGTTTACTTTATTATAGATTAGTGTGTAAAAAAAACTATTTATAATATGTATTTCGTAAGCTATAACTGGGAAGACACAAGTTTCAGTTCCGCCTATGACAACTAATTATGAATGTTGTATGATTTATCAGTTTCAATAATTTATTTCTCCAAATTTCCTATTATCCAACAAAATTTCATGTCCTGTAGAATATTTTGTTCTTTTGAATAATAGCGTATACGTGTATGCTCTTCATATTATCCAAGTAACGAATTATTATCAAATAATAGGTTAATTACCCAGAGACTTCTTGATTTTATAATAAATAAAAAAAATATATATACAGAACATCAATTTAGTCATTTGTAGCCCAGCCCTATCAGCTGAATTTCTAGCTTAAAAGGTATTTTTGGTGGCCTGTGACCGCACCTCACCTACACATTAGAAGTGAAATGTCAGTCGATTGGAACTCGTGTCGAGATCATAATACCTGATACTTGAACTTTTACTTAGTAAAGTACTTGTCATTGATAACAGCTGTTGTTATCCCGACTGGTTGATATCAATCAAAACATCAAATTTTATAGAAGATAATTAATTACCCAGTTATAACTGAAATTCGCATTTTATTAGCTTTTAATTGTTATATTAATTTGAGGCTTAAACATTTTGATATGTGAATTAATATAGTTTAATTTTATTATTAATAAAAGAAAAGTACACAAAAAACCTACAATCCATCATCAAAATGAACGCTTCAAGCCACTTTTAATCTGACTGCAGTGTATTCATGTACATATTAGCAGTTTTTTTAGCCGTCACCAATATTTTATTTAAAAATTATTGTGTGGACATTGTACTGCACAATGGTTTTAAACGTTAAAAAAATATAATTTCCAAATACCGTGCATTCGTTAAAATATTATGTTTTTATTATAACATCTTTCTAGTATAAAAATAACTATTAAATTATATAGTAAATTATAATATGATTTAGCAAATACTTTAAACTAATTTATTCACCTGTTCTATTACTATAAACAACCATTAAAATTTACTTCATAATTGATGTTGCGTATCAGAATGGACACTGTAATCGTATTTAGAAGACAGACGTTTGACATCACTAATCTGTACACTACAAAGAGATCTCTAAATTGGTTGAGGGATGGAAATGAGAGCAAAATATATTAGAATTATTATAAACGTCTTTTCTGCAAAATATAAATCAAAAGGATTTTTCTGTCAAAAATATGTATATTAATGTATCTTTGTTCTTGGGTATTAGCGATGTAATATATTATTCATTAAATGTAAAGGCTAAAATTACTAAAGAAATTCACTTTTTTAATTCTTAGTATTCATATTGTAATGGAGGAACACTATACTGTCACCGTGTAACAAATACTAAGGCAAACCCAGCTGCGTTCACATTTATTTATAACTAGTAATATATAACAAAGAAAATAGAAGAATGTATCCTTTCAATTTTTTAAAATGGCTTTGATTATTTTTATTGCTATTTATGTGACAAAGTTTGTATTTTAAAAAAATCATAGCAGTTATTTATTGTGTACCTACGTACACTCCTATATATCAGACCTTATTAGTAAAAAAACAGAAAATTTCTTTTGAACCGGTTGTATTAGTATAGGTTTTAAAAGAATTATTTTATTGATACTGACGAGGAAATTAACGTATTAGATAAAAGATAAAATATTCACAAATCACGACATGGATCCCATCAAAAGTTTTCGATAGAGATGGAAAATGGAAATACTTTTATGTTCGGAAACGCGATCTCACATAAACTTACAATGCACCTGAGTTGCTTAAAATATAATTGAGAATATATACATATATAATAATATCCAATTATTGAGAACATAGAAAACTAGACGGCAAACTTAACATTAACTTCTATTTGTAGAAAATCTCAGATTTACAAGATGTAAAAGATAACACTTGTTAAACAAAGACGAGTTAAATACTGTAGTATTTCAGTAAAAGATACGTAAAACAAAACGTAAAAACGATAATAGCTATTTAATAAATGGAAAGTAAAATTATTATTTTTTAATAAAACTTTTATTTGAAAACGCTAAAATGAAAATTATATTTTTTACTATAAATTTTTTATTGTGTAATATGACGTATTTTCCATAGTAATATGCTATGAAAGAAGCAGCTGTTTAATTTCTGACCTTCACAAATGAACTGCATTTATAGCCTGTGATAGCTTTTTAACGGAATCTACTGACATGTTAATTTGATTTAACGATTCAAAAGCTCTTGTCAATGATATAATATAGATAAGTTAGTATAGTTTATAACCTTATATTTTAATATATTTCATATGCTTTAGAGCCTCATTGAATGAAATAAAATTAGAGTATCCTAAAGAAAACTATATTTAGATTTATTTTCAATATAAAGGATTACTTTAAACTTTTCTGAAATATAAAATTATGGAATAGGGATTGTTGAAATTAATAGAAATCTCAAATTACAATTCAAATAAGAAAATAGCAAGTAAATCCCGAAAACATAACTTAGAGTGATAAGTTATTATAATTATAAATTTAAATTTATCATCTTTTGTTTTAAATTTTAGATTTAATTATATTATATAATAGAGGCACTCATTGCTTCAAAGCAATGACTACTTTATTAACATCCTTGTCATTTAAGTAAAAAACATTAATAAGTAAAACAAAACCTATGGTATTAAATTTAAAAAGAGAAGTCGTACTTTGAGTTAAGTAATATATATTTTTTCTACATATCTTTGACTTTTTCAGAAACTGCCAAATTAATGAAATATGAATACTAAAATCGATTTTTTTATTAGTAGTTATTTGATGATATAATACATAACAATATTTTTAAAGAAGCTCTTTTTTAAGCTATTGGAAATGAAAATAAATATAAATTCTCAAGTAGTAATTTTTAAGGGCCAAATAGTAAAATTCAAAAAAAAACGTGTGCGTATCGTATGTATGTATTATACGTATCCATGATATGTGAATGAATTGTTAAATAAAAAATATTAATATATACGAATGATTTATACAGTTGAATGTATAAGAATATTATTTGTATGAGTATCTCAATCACTGATGTGTAACAGTAGGAAAATCTTCGATAACTGGAAGAGGACATTCGATCGATGAATTTAACGAGTATTTTCCGCTCTTTTTTGAGAAACGACAAGCCTGAGGCAAGCCATTGAATCTTTAGTTGGGAATTACGAGGCACCTTTTTATTTTAACTAATATTGCTATTGAGGATATATAAGACGTTGTTGTAATTAATATTATTATTTCTGTAAGCCCTGCTGCTTAGAAGATTATCAGTAAATGTACCATTTATTATAGATATGTATATATATATATATATATATATATATATATATATATATATATATATATACTACCAGCGCTACCAGCGCTACCAGGCGCTACCAGCTTTAATAACGGATGCGACTTGAAAATAATTTGAGGCTGTTATCAATTCTTATTAAACCTCATTAGTATTCATGATTATGGTTAAAAGTAAAACGAAATCAAAGGTTGCTTGAAAGGAGAATAAAACTATGTTTAAATCTTGGTATAAATATTACGTCTGGACGCACGACGGCGACTCCAGAATTGAGAATTCAGAGTTCAGTGAGTGCGTATCATTGAAGTATGTGATTATGAAGAACCTTCGGGAAATACAGGAACATTAAGAACAATTGAAGTTTCATTTTAAAATATCATGGACCGTTCTGGCCTCTCTCTCTTGTAAAACAACGAATTTGTAATAAATCTGATATATATATATTCTTAATATAAAATAGAATATCCAAATATACTATGTTAATAATAATAGTCTAGCAAAGTCATTATTATTATTAAAAAAAAACAGATCTACTTTCAGCTAAATAATCCTATCTCTCTCTGACAAAGGACATACATAAACATAATATGTAAAGCAGGCTACCTGTACAAACAATAACGCCTGAAATATTTGCATTTTTTAAGTTAGTATGAAATACTAAGAATATGATTGCATTAATTTATAAAATTGTCATTCGGAAAAAATACTCTGTAAGTGGAAAGAGGCCGAGGTCATTTCGAGATCACAAGAAAATTACACACTCTGTAGTTTTAACATTTTGGCCTAAGTCAAGAAGAAGGAGCTTAAAGTGTTGTTCCAAGATAGATAAGAATATCCCTCATATTTTTGCAGTCCTCCGTACTTAAGTATCTTTGTATCTACTTTTTTTGTTTTTTAAGAATAATATATATCGGTATTTCAAGCTACTCATTGTTCTAAAGTATGACTATAATATAATTTATTCGGCGAGTGGAAATAACTGGGTTTGAGAAGAATTAATAAAATTTTCCTAACTTTTTAATTAAAATCTCACTGTAAATTTTAATAAGAATCTTGAGATACAATTAAGAATACATTTTTTTCTTAATTTGAGTATATAAACGAATATGAAAAACAAAAGGGTAGGGTTTTTTTTTTAAATTGATATTCATACTATTATTCAAAAACACGAAAAATCATAACAAAATTTAACAATGATCTAGAGTAATAGCTTTAGGAAATACGGATACTCTCAAGATTAGTAAAAAGATTAGTAACAGATATAGATTAGAACACGAAAAGTCGTTTCAATTGCAATTGCAATTAAAATGCTTTCACGTGAAATATATAATAAAATATATAACGTGATAAATAAATATACGTGAAATATATAAATAAGATAAATAAAAAAGTTGGAAGTTTGCTATTATTAAGTTAGATGTGGATTTCAACAAATATATCTCAAGTAATGGTTGATGCCAAACAGTAGTTGAGCAAACTAAAGGCTAAATTACAACTGGAAGAAATCAAAAAGTAATTTTGGTTGAACCAGAAACTTCACCTTTATTTTTAAAAATAAAATGAAACCAATGTAATAAAACGCATTTCTTTTAATTAGTAACACTAAGTGAGATGTATCAGTTTAATGCATTAAATTACTCGATATTTTTAATAAAATATTACTTGCTATTAAAAGAGTTTTTTATGGTATTATTGTATGGAAAATATGAATCGGTAATACTTAACAAATAATTAAAGGGTTGGTTTATTATCAACATTGTTATCTTCAAGATTAAGCCAGCTCCTTAAACCCTCGACGGGATGACCTATTCTCCACGCTTTCCGGCATCTCAGATACAATAAAGCTTGTATTTTTTCCTCAAAAATGATAATATCATTGGCGTTTCTGTAATAAAGTTAAATTGAACTATTATTTTAAAATGAATAGAAGTTAAAGCGCCTACAAAGTTGAGTTTATCTGCCTATAACTCTTATTATACATATTTATTCAGTAAGTTTTATTGCGGAACTTTAACAATAGTACGTGCATACGTCTTTAATTTCAAAATGGGTGTAATATATGTGTTCGATTGATATTTCCTCTTAGACAAGAATTGATCTGTTGCTGAATTGCTTAAAAATCTTGAGAATATCCAACTTATAAAACGTATTCATAATACTTCGTATAAATAAGTTTAGCAGATTTATTGAATTGAAAAGTATTTGTGGGGATTCATTTAATTTAATTGTCTGAAAAGTCTACCGACTTCATGAATTCCATCTTACCATCGCTTGACAAATCACATAATATTTCATTTACGAAAGTGTAAATTTACTTCTATTTTTCTTGTAGTATCTGAAAGAAGACATTTTTAATTTCTCATCGTTACTATTTCATTAATTTTCTCTCTATTGAATTACAGAAATGTAATTTATGTTATTTTATTGCTGTTATTATTACATTGGAGTTCTTTAGGAAATAAGTAGTATTGCCTCACCTCACTGTTTTTCTCATTGTCTCGGCTCTATTATCTGTGAAGATGTCTTTATAATGACGAAAACTTTTAATAAATCATCACGAACAATCCTTTGTGCTTAAAAAAATGGATTTATTGATTTTAAGTATAGAATTTTTACTATCAACTCATCAATGAAATATACGATGAATAATAATATTTTAATTATATAAATTTAATTAGGCTTTTATTTATAGTCAGGTCACACAGCAAATCAAAATCTGCTCATTTGGATAATTGAGTTAATTGACGCGTAAAAAAAGAAAGTTAAAATTTAAATTTTTGTGAAAAAATTAGGACGAAATTTAAATAACAAAGCCGGTCGACGCGATAAATGACAGAGTGCGATAAAAGTGCGATCGTTACTGTCAGATGCATGTAGCACTGGCAAAGAAAATCCGTTATTAATAGCTGAGGGGTAACACAGGGGCTTCCGTTGGGAAATAATATATCTAATATATCGTGACCTTTCGCAACTACGGCACTTGGAAATGTGGAGCGAAGTAGGGTCATAGTCCAAAACTTGGAATTACGTCTACGTAAGAAGTCTCCTTCTCTATAAAATTTTGATAATAGAGTTAGAGATACAACACATTTTAAATCCGCTTATCATCACAAAGCTCCCATTCAATCCAGCTTTATATCTTCCCACAAAAAACACAGTGTAATATTTATATTTAGTTTTGTGTGATTGTATTGTTATGGACAAAAAATGTATGTGTTGCTGTTTACATGTGAATTACGTTTGGTCGCAGCGAAGAATGAAGGAAAAATCCGTTTTACTTAAAAATATATTCAATTTAACAATTGAGACCTAAAATTAACTACTAGCTAGAGCGGGGTCTTTAAGTCAGCGATTGACTTAAGACCCATTCTATAATTAAGTCTTATAACTAACTACATCCTAAATAGGTGTCTGTAAGTCAGCGGTTGACTCCAGACTGCATATATGTTTCATCCCATTTTGCATTCCCACCGATGGTGCAAGGCGTGCGGTGTCCACTTCACTTTCGCATTCCCACCGACGGCTCAGAGTCAGCATTTCGTATTTTATATATACCGTAAACTTAATATCTGATTATGATTGCGTGACATGTGTGTTCAACAAGGATTATTTGTGTGAACACTTTATATAATCTTGAGTTATTCGCTTCCCCACATTTAGGAACTTCATAGGTAGTATACATTATAAGATAAACTTGTTTATAACTTTGACCATCTCACCCTTAACTTAATGAATTATCCGAATCCATCTTTCTTCACCCTGACCCACTTACTGTTAGAAACTGACATTTGATTACCATCGATTTGAGGAACTCAGATGGAACTATTGATATAGCTATATGTAAAAAATTCAATATGTCAAACTGTTTTGGAACTTATTCTCATTTGGATTAAAAACGGGCTTAAAAAATATGGGACACTCGTATTAAATGTTTTTAAAAACTCATAAGAATAATATCAATAAGTGACGGAGGCAATACCAACGCCTCCAATAGCACCCCTGTGCTCCGGGCTGGGGTCGGCGTGGTAACCCGGCTCCAGTGAAAGCCCGGCGTCGTCGGGGCGGTCCTAATTGCCGGGATCGCCCCCATTCTCCGAGGGAGTAAGTCCGGTCTTTACCAGGACCGGCCAGTCGCTGGTGTGTCCCGTCGCTGACAGATCCGGGGTACATCAACATAGCGGCCGATGGCTTGGCTGCCCAGGCCGAGCCTCACACATCCCTCTTCCGGCCCCACCAAGGCCGGTTGGCTGGTCGTAAAAAGAGTTTCCCTGCGTCATCAAAAAAAAAGTGTACTTTTTCCTTCGTTTACATTTTGGTGCTTCGATAAGATTAAACAAAATAGTCCAGTAGGGACTGGTAGGGTTACGAAATGAAATTAAAAAATAATATGCCTTCCGAAGCGGTAAGGTACCTAACAATAAGCTTTGAATGATATTATTTATAAGGTTTTGTATAATATGTTTCTGATTTTTTTTTTTGATAAATTGATTAAAAAAAAATAATGAAAGGGTACTATGTAAAAGTCTAATTTAATACTGAATAATTACAGACAAGACATTGTTCCTCTGATTTAAGCTTTCACAATACCATACATTTATCATACTCATAACTAATAAATTTTCAAGCCACCTACAATAAGAACCCATAGAAATGTAAATATTACAATAATGTAAGTATCAGATATATTTTATAATCGTTATAGAGTTTATCCTTGATCTCAATTGAATATTTTAAAAGTTCGTGAAACTCTTACATAACTTAACTTTATTCTTTGTAAAATAATAGTTATTTCGAAGCGAACTTATTAATTAATATTTTAGTTTGTTTAATATTCACATTGTTTTTCATACATTTTTTATTATATTATAAGTAGTAAAAGTTAAGACGATAGAAATAATACTTAAAGTTTAATTAAAGCTACAAATGAGAAAATCTTTTAATAAAAGAATAGTTCCAAGGCGATGAGTATTGTATTTTTATTGGAAATAAGACTGCTTTGTGTTCATATTTCATACCAAAAACACGTTCTATACATTTTTAATGTGAGAATAAAGTACAAAAGATTTACAAAACAGGGACAAGCAACAATCCTCACTGAATTTTTATAAGTGCTTGACACATGACTCTCGACTTTAAGCATTACAAAATCACATAAAACCACATACAATCTGACTATTCAAGTCTGCTGACCCCAAGATTTATCCAAATGTGACAGCGATTTGCCTTGTTAGTGTAGATTCTGAACTAACTGCAGTACTCTTGAGGCCTCTAGGATTTCAATGAATTTGCGAAATGTTTATTTTTTTATGTTACAAATTGCCGTGAATGAGGGCAAAAAAACTTATAAAATATAGTTTAGTTTGATTTTTTTTAACTTCCAATTTAGTGTTTTTTTACCTTTGTAAACTTTCAAAAGCCTTGTCTCTTTGTTGAAATAGAAGTTGTCAAATGACTTTTTCTACTTTTTATTTCGTTAAATACTTAAAACATAAAGGATATAACTCTGATAGACACAGTAATGGTTAACTAAAACTCAGAAATATTACAATCTTTCAGTATGTGGTAAAAATTATACAAATATAAATAATACTGATAATTTGTCTAGTTACTACCATATTTCTAGCCAAACTGAATTCTTTTGTTAAACATTTACTTTGTTATATTTAACCCCAGCAATTTATTTATACGTAAAAGGTTGTAGGTTTAATTATAATTATAGAATATTTACAAAAACTACAATATTTTTTTAAACGATATAGTATATTTATTATATGAAACTTAGGGCAGCAACATAATTTAAACAAATGCATAGTCTGGGATTTACCCGATACATTTTATTTTATATAATTTTCAGTTCTTTAAAATATTTACGCATAAAACATTAAGTGAAAAATAAAAGTGTAGGTCGTGCCCGCTTTTAAGAAGGGTCAAGGTTGAATATAAATAAGCTTTCAACAACATTGACTCCAGAAGAGCATAAATATTAATGCCCTTTAAAATTACCGCTATGAATTAACTCACAGTTACTAGATATATAAATTTTGTTTTTTATTTATAATATTTTATCACACAAAATTTCGTTGAAATGTGTTAAGCTATTATATGGTGTCAAACCATTCATTTTTGATAATAACAAATTTTCATTCACTTCGTTTATTTTTTTCACTCAAGCTGACTGGTAGATGTTTCAAAAATTTACGAAATAAAAATATATACAATTGCAGAAATTGGTGGCAAGCTATCCAATTAGAAATGTTATACTGGCGTAATTTTTTATAGATTATTTTTTTGTTACCGAAGCATATTAACAATTAAATTCTGGTTCTACGTCAACGTCAATATTGGATTTTCCTATTATGGACGCTACCATTAATGCTATGTCAGTCACAAGGGATTGTTTTTTTGTACGTAGCTCAAGTTGAAGGTTACAATAGATGTTTTTTTTTGTATTTATTAACAGTCATTTTTATGTTTATATTTAACTTGTATTTAAAACCAACGCTTATATAAATGAAACAAAAGAAGTCTTAGCTATTTTACATCCAATTCTCATTAATTTTGATTACACGCTTTTACAGAGTTTATATAATATACTACGGATCGTCCGAAATTTCAATTAACTTCGAAGCCTCGACTTTGTTTTCCAAATCAAATAATAATACGTATTTACATGAAATTGTATAAATAGAAGCACCAGTACATTTCAGAATCAATGGAGCTCGAAATAACAATTAAAATACTCGTTATTGTTTGAAGATACCAAACTTCTTGATATTCAATGTTTTAACAAAGTTCGAAGTAAACAATACCGTGTTATTTGTTACAGGATTAAGTGCCGTGAAGATAGTGAAAGTATCCGTACCGGAGGTAATACAGTACGGGGTACAAGACTCCGTGATTCTGGACTGTGATTACACTTATGGCAACAATACATCAGGACTGGTCGTAAAATGGTTTTTCAAGAACAAAACGCGACCCGTATATCAGTGGATTGCAACGCAGAAACCACAGGATATAGGCATATTACGGGGTCGAGTCGACTTGACTTATCGAGCATCGAACGATCCATTGAAAATGCATAGGGCGGTGCATATAGTAAAACTGAATACCGACATTTCGGGTGACTATACGTGTGTCATATCTACATTTATGGAAGAAGATTCGAGAACAAGGCAAATGATTGTTTTTGGTGAGTGATTTTTTATGAACTTTTAATATTTTATGTTGATGGTAGAGGATTGCGGGTAGCGTTATAAACTAACAAATATTTGTTTTATATCAGTAACCTATATTTCGTAACTCTTCATATAAAATTGTGTTCTTGGAGTAATAGGAGACTGCGAATTTCACTGTTGAAGTTTAGCAAATATATAATACAAAACAGGTATTTCTCTAAAGGTGGCACTTCACTTGGCGTTCGCGCAGCGTGTCGCCACATTTGTCCAAATATTTGTACGCAGTCCAAATAGCGCAAACACGACATCCACTTTTGGCATGCCAACAATACGTCTTTATGCGTTTTCGCTTATTTATGTATGTGTCTTATTTGAGCAAATATGTCAAATGAAGACTAATAAATCCTCCACACATGGTCTTATTTGGCAGAACACAACAAATAAACGCCAACTGAGGGGCCACCTTAATGTTGCTAAGCGTGAATATTTATTTATAAAAGATGCCTCACGAAATCACTTATGAAGCTGTAACCAACCACCCAAAAGTAATCACAACAACAAAATTATTTTTATATTTAGACCGGTTTATTGCACAGGTTATATAGAAAAGAAATATTAATATTGTTAAGATGTTTTCCAATGGATAAATACTATCAGATTAAGTGATATAACATTTATGTTTAAATGCTTTTATTAAAACTATTGTAAAAGGAATCATAAAGATTTCATGAAGTATAAATAAAAAAGAGGATTTTTTAATTTCTTAACTTGTGAGAGTATGATTTAATATCACTTGATAAAATTTTGTATAAGAATAGTATTAACATACAGGCTCATTTAAGTATAAAAAATTAGGTCCTGTTCCTCAACACAAAGCAACAATTTGGCGCCGTTAGGTTTTATTTATACCAGCATCTGTTATCTTGTTATCCGCTTCGCATCTCTTTTTATGCGTAAAAAAGACGAGGCTTCGAGTAAGGCTTCGAGAAAGACTAACAGGAGGTTTATTGTCATAAACATTACCTCATGCTTGGATCTACATTTCTCAATATGGTATTTCAAATTTATTAACATGCTATTATTTGACAGAGTACTTTAAACAGTACATTTTTAATACACAACATTTTATTTGCTACTGAAAAATAATTCGCAATATTTCTAAAAGTTTGTCCTCTTCAGGAAATTTTATTTATCAAATAGTGCTGTATTGTAATCTCAAATTTTTAAGTTTATATTATCCTGACAGTTATGTTCGTCGCAGATAAGCTTTTTGCATTAAAGGTATAACTATATATTCATTCTGGTTTTTCATGCAAAAATCTGCATATTTTACTGTGTTTCTTTGATAGAACCTGAGATATACTTGAAGTTAGATGAATGTATTTTATAAAATATTTTGTTTTTATTTATACTTTTCCTGAAACCTAATATTTTACAATACTTCTGCAATGACCATCCGCTTAAGCTACCTTTGTTTGAATAACACTTCATGATGTTTTGAGGCAGCCTCATTATATTAGACACATATTTTATTACCTTTAATTATGTATAAATTAGGAATAAAGCTAGCTGTTTCGATATACCGATTGCAAAACACACTTTTAGTTAACTATATTGGTGTTGATTTTAAGTAAAAATACTGTGTGCGAGCTAGTATCCTGAGTAAAGTATAAATGGTTTTTGTATAATAAATCATCTGACTGATATTTAACGCTTCTTGAGAAGATGTAGAGGTTTCTTGATTGCTTTGCTAATTGTTAAATCTCACTCTAAATTATTATAGATATACGAGTCTGGGCTATAAAACATCCAACTTATGTTCAAATTTTTAACTCTAACTCTAACACTAAGGAGTGTTGTAAATATCAAGAATACTAAATGTCTTCGGTTCTTATCTTTATACATTTATCTAAAGCAAAAAAAAAGATACATTTTCAACTTGGTGTCAAAAAAAATAAAAATCTAATAGAAAACTTAAAAATGTAATACAAAAATACACAAAGTTTAAAACACCGTTCTGCGCGTAAGTCTCCGCCCAGTCATTAGCGAAGACAAAAGACGGGTCCGCGGCCATTCCGATAAAGGCGGTGTTATCTATCATTACCTAATGACCAGGCTTTAAAACTAATAATGAATTACATGAAAGATATAACGTATACACTATTCAAATATAACTACAAAACGAGTTTTTTTCTACATGAATGAGCCCAGATAAATAAAAAACATGCAAAATAAAATCGTCTACGCGTCGTTCACGATTAATGTCATTCCATTGTTTTAAAATCAATCATTAATCATGTTTTGTACGATAGGTATAATATTGTTAAAATATGCAAATAAAAATCAGCCACATATTAATTATGTATATAAAATTTGATAGATATCAACCCTTAAATAATAAAAATAAGTCATGCTAACGAATTGAAACTAACTAATGTAGATATAATAGTCAGATGTTCGATAGAAAAAAATTAATACAGCATTTTACTTGCTTTGTTTAAGTTATATGACAAATATCTCGTTATTATATTAACACATATACAGCTGCGTGCAAAAGTATTAGGCACCCCTATTGTTAGTCACTATCTCATTATATTGCGGTCAAGTCTGTGTTTTATGGTTTAGCTATTGTATTAGCGGCAATTTTTAACCAAATTAAGATAAAAGAAAATATTTATGACATCCAGGTGTGCTCCTAAGCGGTGTTTCTTCGAATTTGCTTTTTTTGCGTTTCGGGTTATAGTGTGTTATCAGTGCTTGCAGTGAACATACACTTCTTCTACGCAACTATTCCTATCACAATTCTAAAGACTAACATTTAACGTGTTAATCATGCCGAAAAAATCTGAACTTAGTGCTGAACAGCGTCTAAGAATTAAGATTTTACATGAACAAGGCATGTCTCAGGTTAAAATAGCCCGAGAAGTGAAGTGCTCGCGATGTGCAGTTCAATATGCTATAAATCGCTTCAAAGAGACTGGCACCCATGAAAATAGACCAAGAACAGGCAGAAGAAAAGTTACCACTGAACGGGAAGATCGATTGTTGATTAGGCAGTCTCTACAAAACAGGAAAAAAACTGCTTTAGAGCTCGCTGCAGCATTATCTGAGGCAAAAGGCAGCTCAGTGAGTGTTTATACTGTGAGAAGAAGACTTCTTAAAGCTGGATTAAAAGGATGTAAAGCAAGGAAGAAGCCGTGGCTGTCAGAACACAATAAGAAAAATCAGTTGGAGTGGGCACTCAAACATAGAGATTGGTCAGTGGAAGATTGGTCCAACATACTGTGGTCAGACGAATCTAACTTTGAGGTATTGTTATTTATTTTATGTACAATATTAAAACACATAAATGTTTTTTAAATAACGTACTGCAAGAAAAATAATAACTTTGAAAATAAATGTGTTTTTTTCGTTTGGCATAGGTGTTTGGAACACCCGGTGTGACTTATGTTAGGCGAAGGGTTGGCGAAGAATACAACCCAGAATGTGTGGTTCCCACTGTTAAGCATGGTGGAGGCTCAATAATGATCTGGGGCTGCATGGCTGCCGACGGAGTGGGCGAAATGGTGTTGTGTGAGGGACGAATGAATAGTGTTAAATACACTGAAGTTCTGGAAACAGCACTAGCAACGTCGATAACGCAAATTTTCGGTGATATAAACACCGATGGCCTGAAATTTCAGCAAGACAACGCCACTTGCCACAAGTCCGCGCATACCATGAAATGGTTTGCTGAAAATCATATTGATCTTTTGGACTGGCCACCACAATCACCAGACCTCAACCCGATTGAGCATATTTGGTCCATTTTAAAGAAAAATATCCGCAGGCACTCGATTAGCAATAAACAAGCTCTATTGGCCGCGTTACAGCAGGAATGGAAAAATATATCAAGAGAAGAATGTTTCAGGCTGGTAGAGTGAATGCCAAAAAGAGTGGCTGCGGTTATTAAGTCAAAAGGTGGACCTACAAAATATTAATTATTTTCTTAAAATAAACCATTGTAATCATAAATGCAGTTTTATTTACACTCGATATGCTAAAACACCCTAAAACTTGTCTTACTGTAGGGTGCCTAATACTTTTGCCCGTGGCTGTATTACACTATTACTATCAAAACTGAAAGATAAACTATCCAAAATATGTATTGTAAAACATTTTGCCTAATTTTATATAATATCAATTAAAATTCTAAATTTACAATTGTTGAAAAGGTATTTCCGTTTCCTCTTTTATATTGTCAGTATAATTTTTTCCCTGAAAGTAAGATAAGTCGCGTTATCTTGGCATAGGTCCCCAATTAGTCCATCTGGAGGGTAATGAAGGACCAGCACGAGAAAGTGTCGGACATCTATCTAAATATAAAATATGTGAGGTGCTGGTCAATTGCACTTCTAACGGTTAGTGATTTCATTTTGGAAAACTAAAATGAAGCATTATTTCACATTAACTCAAAGTCTATAAGAACAAGTGAGTTAAATTATACTTATTATCCTCTTTCTTAGAACACTGAATGATATGTATATATATATATATATATATATATATATATATATATATATATATATATATATATATATATATATATATATATATATATATATATATATATATATATATATACTAGTAAACCCGGCGAACTCCGTTTCGCCACCAGAAGGCTTTTATGTAACATTTCGTTTGGTGATTAAAAGATGATGAATTTTTTTTTGTTTTATATTTGAAAAGGAAATTTTTTATTTCATTTCACAACAGTAATTAATTCATTTCGATTACAAAAATGAAGTGTTATTTAGTTGAACTTCTCTAAGTAAATGAAAATGAATCCAAAGTAGATATCGAATCGAAGCGTTACACGTGTCCGAAAATTATCCGTTTCATTGAAGTGGTCCTTTGTAAACCACATATTTGTTTATTGGTCTAACTTCAACACAAATAAAGCGGATGGTTTCCAAACTCATGAACATGCAAAATATAACGCCCGTGTGAAAAACAATGATTTTCTAATTTTATCCCGCAAATACTAAATGGTTTTAAGAGTTCAAACTACAAACACAATACCGGTTTATCACATGAAATTAACTGAGCAGAGAACAATGAGTAGCTGTCAACCAAATGTATCATGCACCGGCATCATTTACTTAAAATATTGATTTGTAGTACATGTTATGTATGATGGCGATGTATGTGAAAAAAGATTTTCCCGCTTTTCTGTTGATTTTTTTTGTTATTAACCTCACGGAGCCTGAGACCTTTCCAACGAATGCAAAACCGGACTTATTTTCATATAGTAGATCTCTTACAAATATCTAATTGTCATCATTACGTCATTACATATCTGTCATGATACGTCAATTGCATAGCTGTGAATTGTGTTTCGTTAAACCACGTTTTATATTGTCTGACGTTTCATGTCAAGTACCACGAGAATGCTGTCGAACGGGATAAAAAGTATCCCATTGCAATTTCCTGGCTCTAAACTACCTCCCTGCCAATTTTCAGCTAAATCGGTTCATCCGTTCTTGAGTTATAAGTGGAGTAACACGACTTTCTTTTATATATATAGATATAATTAAATACTTACTTAAAATAAATTTATAGTATTTTTATATTAATTAAAATGTATTATGAAATTTTAAAGTATAAGTCAAGTATCTGACTTTTAATAGTGAGGGAAATATTATTTTAAACATTGTTATAAAAAAGCACTATAACTGACTTTTTAAAAGTTTCATGTTATTCTATGTACCATTTAAATTTTTTTATAATTTAAGATTAGGTTGTTTGCAATATTAATCAATAAAACGAAATAATTATACATATATTCACTTTGATTTTAAAGAAATATTTTTGTATATAATGTCCAATGCAACGCGATAGACCCGGCACCCGCACGGTGAATCCATTGAATGCTAAGAGGTTGGTTTGTAATGCGGTGCACTCTAAAGTGTTTTATTATTTTCCATTATTCCATAATGTTACGTTATTTCATAAATATTTTAATAATATGACTCTGTCGAAATAAACAAAAACATAACTCGGTGTTATAAGCCTTCAGTGCAGTATAATATACATATATGTATTAAGTACTCATCTTTCAATCTTCGATAAGGAAATGACAAAATTTTAAGTTACTTCATTATGGTGAATCGCATCCTGATAAGTCTAATGTTGCAGTACCGGAGACGAATTTCCGTCTGATCCAGAACAAGACCAATGACGAAACAGTAAACGTCATCTGTGTGGCGGATGGAGCCTTCCCTGCGCCAAATCTCACTCTTGCCACACCGGAAAGGTATGCTTACTACTCGGTTATTGTTGTAGATGGATAATTACTTTACGACTCGTAATAATTACTCTTCTATATATCTAATAAGGTGCATATTTTTCAAGAAATATCTGTTATGCGTCATTCTCCTCTTTCCTAAAAGGGGCAAAGTAGGCCATATAGATTTTTGCAAATTCAATCAATCATTTCTAGTTTACCAAAGTTAATAACTAGTATAAAAATACTATTGTTTATATCACTGTAAACCTAGACGATTATATAACTTGGTTATACATGTAATATATTATACCTATCTCACATTGTTCCTTGCAGTTTCAGTTGCACAAGAAAAATATATTATCACAATATATTTCTGTGTGCTAGGTACAAAACGTTGCTATTAAGATGCCACATGTCTCGTAAATGCACTTTCTGGTAATGCTATATCATTTGTAGTTGACACTTAAATAATTTTCCCGCTACGGTGTATACCGACACGTTTATTAGTAAACCTCAAAATTAGTTAACCTCGAAACAGGCTAATTAATTAACCTCAAAACAGTTCTATAGTGTATATAAAATTATGAAGAATTCTGTTTCAAACTTTTTCCATGAATATCTATTTTTTGTTCAAATAGTTCTACCGATGGTATAATTTAAATCTTTTTCTATATCATACTTAAGCAAAACCTAAACTATTTTGAGTTTTACATAAATTTTTAAATTATTAATGATGGATGTTATGCTAAATTATAACATATTTAGTATTGAGTTGGACTAACACGAATTCTGGTTCTGTGTAAAATATTTAGTCAATGTGTTAATAAATATAATAATAAAAACACTGTAGACACCGCAATTTTGTAAAGTCCAATAACATATTAAAAACATTTGACCGTAAGATTTTTTTTTTGTAATATTAATATTCCAGCTATAACTTATATTAATATTCCAGCTACAATGCAATGTTATTTTCACTTCAGAACATTATCAAATAGAATAAGATTATAATACTTGATGAAGCGGGTAAGCAGGAGAGCGGGAATTTATTCTGTGTTTACCTTTTTTGAAGAAAAAATATAAATTAACAATAACAAATATAATAAGTATACGTTTAAGTTATTTTCTTATAAATTGACGAAGTTGATGATAGAAGTATTTACAACATTAAAAAATACCCGAATTTGTAATTTAAATTTTAAAATAAAATGCACGCGTAGGTAGACTATTTTGTTTTCTCTTGATATCCAATTTACAATATGAATATTGTTTGTAAATAATATTACATTCGAGTTTTATAATAAATGATGATAGTTGTTAAAGTAATACCAATGTTACCACAAAACAAATTTTACTATCGAACACGCTCTAAATGGAATTATATTAATCTTACTACTTTTTTGTTATTGCCAAATCTCATGAAAATAAATATACAGTAATAATTTGTCTTCAAATATATTATATTTTGTATAATAAAAATAATTCCAAAAAATACTAAATGTAGCAAAGTTCTGCTTATATTTGAATAAAATATGAAGTTTCACTAAAACTAAGTACAGTCTTGTTAAATTTATATATACAAGTGGTATACTACACTAAAACCAAAAAAACTATTAAAGCTAAAATATTCTAATTATATATGTATCTATAGTAATATTATGTATAAAGCTGAAGAGTTTGTTTGTTTGTTTGTTTGAACGCGCTAATCTCCAAAACTACTAGTTCGAATTGAATAATTCTCTTTGTGTTGGATAGTCCAGTTATCGAGGAAGGCTGTAGGTTATATAACATCACGCTACGACCAATAGGAGCAAAGATATAGTGGTAAATTTGTAAAAAACGGGAGAAATTATTTAATCTTTAAAGCCTTACGTTGCGTGCGCCGTGAAATCGGTTCAAAATACACAAAAAATATGTATTAATATTATGTATGATTATTAGCTCTTTTAATGATCTAAAAAACAGTTCGCGACAGTATATGTAGTAATTATTCGCATGACATTGATATAAACGTAAATGAAAAAATTGTAGCCGAAATAACTGATCGTGCAAGCAGAGGTAAAAATATTATAATAACGGGGATACCTGAACAAACAAGAGCTAACAAAACAGAAAGAACTGAAAAGGATGTAAAAGATGTTATTACAATATTGCAGAAGATTAATAACCAGTGTCCCGATCCAGACAGAATTATGCGTTTAGGCAAATACAATACAAACAAAAGCCGTTCAATTAAAGTATGTTTTAAAACTCATGAAATAGTAAAATCAATATTTAGAAAAATGAAGGATGTAAATTTATATAATGTAAACATATATTCAGATAAAACAAGACAACAGCAAGAATATTTTAAAAAAATAAAGAAAGAACTCCAGAGCAGAATCAATAGCGGGGAAACCAACCTTGCGATAAAGTATATTAAGAATGTACCAAAAATTATCAAAGCATCTCCAAAAAACGGCGAAGCATAGAGCGTTCTACAACATGCGACCAAGAAGATATCACATATGAAGCCATATATAGATAACCTGACACCATAAATACGAAATCATTTCTGGATACACATTCATATCAACTGAATAATAGGAAAAGAAGTATTATCTTTATAAAATGTTTATAAAAATTCCATATTTTAAAACAAAACAAATAATAATACAATAATAAAATTTTCATAACAAAAAAGACACTTCCAGTTGCGCTCACTCTGTAATGTTTGTTGTTTAGTATGAATAATGTTTTAATACCCTCTGTTCTTTTGTTAACGCTAGCCAATTATATAAAAATTTTTAATGTACCTTATAGTTTCTCCAAAGTGAATTGTATTCTTGTGAGAATTAATAAAGATATCTCAAACCGTATATGTCTATCTTTTAAGATTAACACACAAAAACCGTTTTTATGGTACCTAATTTGGTCGAAATAATTTGTTTAAGTTGTATCAACATAATAATATTAATCTTTATTAAAATAAACAAATAAATATGTTGTTGCTTAAGAGTACTTCATTGTGAATAAAATTGTCTTTGACATAACTTAATTTCAACAAAAAAACTTTAAAGATTACAATGATAAATAACTCCGAAACAAAACCAACTCGCTGTCTGCGCTGGCCGGCGCGGCGGGAGAGATGCGGTGCTTGCGGGCAAGCCGGGAGGGGGGTGTAGCTCGACGAGATACCATGCCGCGCGGCCCACTCGCGCGGCCGGCTCCCTACTAAACGGTTGAAAGCAGCGCTAATTTGTTTATGCGATATAATTATCATCGTTATATTACTTTTTAAACACGGTTTCATTTTGTAGTTGTTTTCTATATAGAAGGTATTTTATTTGTTTTAGGATAGTACATATTTAGTTACATAATAATAACACTTTTTTTTCATGTAGATAATTAATTTATAAGTATGTGTTTTCTATAAGTATAGTATTGTTTGTTTTAAAAATACTATTTAGTTTCTAATAATTTTTTTGTGGTACATAATACCTGTAGGTACCTAAATAGGTGTCGCCTACTTAATTATTCTTATTAGATTAGGGTTCAGTTTAACTTATTTAGTTTCTATTTTTTTTTGCTTTAGATAAAACCTGTAAATAGGTGTGGTCTACCTGGAGAACGACCCGGAGGCCCCTGCTCTCCGTCGTCGGCGAATTGGTCGCCGGCGCCGAACCTATCTGGCCTCTTTACAGAAATAGGTTAACGCCGGGCGACGTGATCCTGGGTGGCAGATGGGGACTTTTGTCGCCCGTTGATAGGATCAGTGCGGTGCTAGCCCCTCTTGTTCTAGGGGCGGCTAGCGGTGGTGGTTTGCGGGGGGATTTGTCCCCCCTAGTTCGAGGTCCGGAGTGGACTAGCGCCGGCAGGATCGCGAGGCAAGCACTCGAAATACCGTGGCCCTGCCTAGGTAGCGTGGATTAGAAACACCCAGGGGTTTTAGTGAGTCTAAACCCCACATAACCCGGTCAAGTCCCCGCTCGGCCGGGTATCTATGAGCAGATTTCCTCTGGGAAAACAAAAAAAAAAGGTGTGGTCTTCGTATTTCATTAGATTAGGGTTAAATTTAAGCATAAAGTTAGTTTACCTTATTTTCATTTTACGGTTGTTCTTTCGATGTAATCGTTAAAAATAAAAGTAATTAGGTTCCTAATTATTAATCTTCTTAATCTTACGTTTCTTTTTTTGATTACGAGACACGCTTTAGTTAAGTTTTCATTTTCTACGTTTTTTCTTCATAACTGTAATGCCGAGAAAAAGAACTCAGCTTTTTCGGCAGACTGCTACTGCAAAGCGGCTGCGAGTTTTGCGCAGCAATGAAACTGAGGATGAAAATATGCACAGGTTGGCTACACAACTAGCAATTACTGAACAAAACCGTCCCAGGGAATCAAGCGTGCAACGTTCGCAGCGTTTAGCCTCACAATATTTCCAAACTTTGGCGAACCGGCAACAGGAATCGAGTGCTGATCTTTCTCAAGTTCGGGTTCTGGCGAAAATCAATTTGTTCTTCTGCCACAAGATAATAAAACAAATAATGTAGTATATGCAGAAGTTCTTTAAAATAATTAAATTTACTTTAAAAATTGTACAGATATAGTTTGGAACTCGAAAAAAAACATAGGTTTTATCCTGAAAATTCTGCGGGAACTCGACCATTCCGAAAATCCCGCAAGAACGGTAACTATATGGGAAGAGCCAAAAATCTGCCGGAAGTCACTATTCCACGCGGACGAAGTTGCGGGCAGAAGCTAGTAAACGTATATTAAAATTACGAAGAAATATGTATTTTTTTTTTAATTAAAAACCTTAAAACTAAATATTTTATATATTTTAATGTAGAAAAGTAATGAATTCTTTTTCCGCTCTCAATTCATTAACTTGTTTAATCAGAGAGAGAGAGAACATACATGGCAGAGCATATACATAGAACACATTACTGATAAGGCATATAAGCAATTAGGCTATATAAAACGAATATGTCATAATTTTAATAATATTGAATGCATTAAAATTTTATACTTTACTTATGTACGATGTGTCTTAGAATACAATTGTATTATATGGTCTCCCAATTATACAACTTACAAAGAAAAACTGGATAAAATACAAAAAAAATTCGTAAAATTTCTTTGCTTTAAAGAATTTAACGATTATGTTGATATATGTAAACAATATAATATTGAAACATTGGAAACAAGACGACGACATTATGATATGTATATGTTACATGCAATAATTACCGGAGATATAGATTGCACCGATTTATTGAGCGCTTTGTATTTAAGAGTCCCTAATCGCCGCACACGTCATACAGGACTATTCCACACGCCTGAGCTAAAAACTAACTATGCACACAACTCTGTCCTTAATCGCATGGTCCACACATATACATAATTCACACTACTCAGAAATTGATCTGTTCAGCATGTCAAAACTAGCCTGTAAAAAAGCTATAATTAAAAAAGATAAATATTCATAATGACAAACATACACACACCCCCACACACACACATACAGACACACACACACACACACACCCACACACACACACACACACACAAACACACACACACACACACACACAATCATGCAAACACGCACCTATTGGATTCCCACCCGTACCTTTATATTACTTTAATACTATAAATTTTACTTTTATGCTGATTATACTTGTCTTCTAGTTATTAATATGTTTAAGATACCTGTGTAATCCTATCTTGGTTTTAATTTTATGTTATGTAATAGTTAATATAGAAATTTATGTATAAAAACTGTTGGATTACCAAATAAATAAAATAAAATAAAAATAAAATCTTAGAAACAGATTAATGGTAGCCATAACGAGCCAAGTGCATACCAAAGTGGTTATTGCCTGATGTATGAAATCTACTGTAGACAGTAGCCGCATTGCAGTGCATTCGTATAATAGTTAGTATTATATCTGAAGCCAATTAATGGCAAAAAAGTGAATCTCGATGTCGAAATATTTGCAATTGTAATTTGGGTTCAGATAAGGAAATTCGCTTGTATTTTTGCGAAATGTTCTTATGTATATATAGGACGATAACGCTTTTTAAACGTAAAATCGTGTAAAAACAGGATTGATAAAGTCTTTACGTACAATTCCTAAATAAAGTAGCAATACAACTTTTAAACAACATTTTAATGGTATTTCTAAATCAAATCTACAAGATATATATATATATTTATTTATTTATTTATTTATTTATTTCCTTCAAAAACCTTTTAGAACCCACTGTTAAGAAAATTAAATTTTGCACCGATTTTTATAACGACACTAAAGATTTGAAAGTGGAATTTTTAAAACATTGTTTGGTTTTTTAGACCTTCTTTTATTTAACTTACAATGCGTTTAATTTGTAACTATTTCAAATCACTTCTGTTTGAAATTGCTTCGATGTTTTATTCTTTATTTCATTACGAAATCACGACATGTAATGTATTTTTAATGTATACTATCTTGTTTGAGCCTGTATTTTGCAAGTTGTGATTTACAATAAAATTTTGAATGGACCATAAATTTCTTAAAAACTTGGCAACCTTCTTAAAGTAGAGATTAAATCCGGTCGCTTATACCACCTGGTGCTATCTGCCAACTTTCTTTTATTTTAATAATACGGTTTCATATATCTTCCACCAATGCATAAGGATAAAAATTTACCTAAGAAGATACTATTATTTTCATGGGACGATGAAAATATCATAGAATCAAAATAAAATTAAAATAATGATTGCATCTGTTTTTTTAAAGAAATAAAAGAAAACGATTTCATTTTTAATATTACAAAGACATTTAACAAGGGTTTAGGTACTTGTAATTTAAGAAAAATACTCCCAGAAGAACACAGAACTCATTCTGTTCCATGAAGGTCCTAGCTGAATCAAATTCCAAATCATAATAAACGATTCAAAACATGAATTTGTAATTCTTATATATTTTAATATTAATATCTCTTCATAGGCGATTGGATGGTGTTTCTCACAGTCTGAAACTCGTAAACGGACGTTATTCTGCCGTCGCGTTTATTACGCTTCAGGACGCTGATCTACCATCACCGGCTGAGTTTATATGCACTTTACGGATACCCCTTGCAAATTATGCAGTACGAAAAGAAGCTATATATTATCCAGGTAAGTTAGTTGTAATTAAATAATATCACCACTTTAATTCCTTTAATTACACCATCAGTAATATTATCATATACATACCATCTGGTTTTTTTTTTACACTTAAGTGAAGACCCAACACCTATTAAAAACTAAAAATCTAGACGCCTGTTTAATAATAACTCAGGCAATTATTTCACTGGTAATTGTCTCCAAATTTTGTTTAAAAATATGGATATGGCAAGCATCATTCTAGCTGCTATCGCAACTATTACCAGTTAAACGTAATTTGCTTGTTTTTTTTTTTTAACTAGAAATTATAACACGGCAACCAGTGGCATAAAGCGGCGGGGACATAAAAAGAATTCTGTTTATTTATTTGTTTAAGACAAGCAATTTAACCTTTTTATAAATCCACGAATGTCGTTAAAGCGGCCGTAGGTCTGAAAAAAAGAAGGAAATGGTAATCTATTTTAAAGGTAGGCACAGAAATAACAATTTTGCGGTATAATTTGCCAGCGGGCCATTTAAGCTTTTTATCAGCGGAAAGTTTGTGTGCACAGCTATCTAAACTGGGGATGAGATGAAACATTTCCTGCAGTGAACCTCTTGAATAATTTTATACTTCGTTAATTCCATTGTTATTATAAAAATCTCTAATGGTATTATAAAAAGTAAAGTAGACATAACATTCCTTAGTATACAATCGCGTTGAATCTCTTCTAGGATTCACTATAGTACATATAAAAAGTGAAGTTAAACAATTTCATTCAATAACTAGAATATAAATTGCTTCCACGCATATTATAAGTACTTCAATAAGAAATTATTAAAAATTATTAGATTTTTAATTTTAAATGAAAAGTATCAAGTATATTTTTTGTGTACAAAGAAATAAACAAATTACAAGTACATATATATTGCAACGGTATAAGATATGAAATTGATTTTTCAACTGTCTCAAACATTTTTATATATTCTTTTCACATTTCATTTATTTACAAAAGTGATTGAATATGATGTAATTCTTACAAATAATAAAGATTTTATCTCATTTTACTAGGACCTATAAGCACTACCCCGGAGATGCCGACTGCTGTCGATATGCAGCTTGCAGCAGCGGTGGGATCAAAAGGTATTTTAACGCGTAGATCTTAAGACAAGATTTGAAACAATATTAAACATTAATAAATTCAAACATTAATTGCTACTTCTATATCATAATAGTCTTAAAAGCGTTGAAAATTCGGTAACTAATGAATTGGATTTATATAATTTATCCATGAAATTTGTCCTTAATTACGGATAAGAATGGAGTTTAAAACGAGTTGCCCTGAACTCTTTACAAATATTTAATGTTTCAACTCAACACCTACCCCTGTTTGTAGAAAAAAAACCCTTAACGGATGGTTTTCATTTTATTTTAGCAATTAGTACAGTTATTTAACTAAAGATAAGATCAAATTAAACTGTGTAACCAATGGTAACTTTGGTAGAGGTTGTTTTAATGAGATTAAGTTGAAAAGCTCAATGTCTATTAGAGTGATTTTTACATTTTTATAAAGTGGTGTTTATAATTATTGTATTATATTGTAAAAACCTAAGACGTTAATACTTTACAAAGAAATAAACAAAATATAAGAGGCATAAATTTTGTATGTTAAGAATTATGCTCATATTATACATATAATCGCCATTTCACCATATCTGTTTATTTTCGTTTTAGGTGCAAGTTATCATGCTGCTGTATCAATAGTCCCGCTATGTTTGGCTCAATTATGTTTTTAAGGTAAAAAGAAAGAAAAAAGGAAGGTACATTTTATGAAAAACGCTTGTAATAGTTAACAAAAATTTATTTTGATACTAAATCCTTGAATATTTGTTTCATATTTTGATTTCACCATTTCAGATTTCTCACAAGGTGGAATAATTAGATACCTAGTCACGATGTCCAAAGTTACGAATATTACGTAAATTGTTCAGAATTCTCGGTATAAAAGCTTTTTGTGTACTAATTAATACTAATTGCAAGCTAAGATTTACCCATAACTTGATATTTTAATATTTGTACAGATTATTTGAAAAATGAATTTCCACATTGTACGATATTTTTCATAACGAAACCATTAACATAAATGTAAATAGCATTTCTTGGAATATAACGATGTGTTATTCCGGTGTGGGCCTAAAACTGGACGTTTTGTAACTAGGTGTTAACTAAGATACAGTTATTGTTATTATTATATACATATTATTAAATAAATGTTGAAATAAATTATTTAGATTTGAATAATATCATGGTTTTAAAATTGGTACATACTATTAAAATTATTAATTTTAAAATTATAATCATAGAAAGGAGTTTAGTATTATACTCCGGCATAATTAGTATATCATATTCGACAGTCAAATTCCCACTCAAAAGTGATACATTTGAAATGTATTAAAGTAAAAAGATGAACTTACAAAGTTGAGCATCACTTTTTAGAATAGGAAATTGAGGGCGTTTATCTGTCAATATGATAATCCGAGTTATTATTAGCCATAGAAAACTTTATTACACGTTACACACGAGAATATCGTGAAATATAGAAAATTCTTATAGTTTATTTCGATGTTTTGTGATATGTTTCCTGTTAAAGAAGCTTAAACACAAATGTTTTACTTAATATATAATTTTAGACAAAGTTTCGAGTGTGAAACACAATCTAGTTATGAAACGTCTACTGTATAAGTTAGTTTTGTTTTATTTAATGTAATTTTAGTGACGCTTATTGCATTAGCATTATATTTAAGATCGCACGCATCATACTTTGAATATTAAATAATATAGAGTGAAACCAGATTTATTTTCACTATTGGTCTTGGAAATTTCCTTTTCATTATTATCACTACGGTTGGCAACATTCGGTATGTGGTAGAAATTACATGTAGGACCAGTGAAGGAAATAAACAATTATAAGACTCTGATATGAATAAAATAAATTAGAAAGATACAAATTATTCATAAATAAATAAAAATATTGCATTCTGAAAAAAATCAAATAATTGGATAATTTTTTTATCCAAAAACTTAGTTTCAAGGAAAAACCGAATGTACCACCTGTAAAATATTAGACCATGACGATACCAAAGCAATTAGCATTAATTATTGATGAAGTACCACTTATTAAGTCATGTGGTAAAAGAAAATCAGTCAATATACGTATAAGTACAAAGTCTATGTCAAAATAATTTTTGTTAAGTTTTATGAAGGATGATGTTATTCTTCAGAAACAGGGTATCGTGATTATTTTTTTTATTTAATGTAATAACTTATGACCATATGATCATGAATTTATGGACAATATTGTAAATTTAATTATTCTTAAATTCCATAAGTAATTTTTCCGAGACTTAATATCACTGTGCTTTTAGTTGACATTTTTTCTTTGTAATTTGGTATTATTCGTAAAGTAAAAATTTAAACATTTTTTTTATTTTTTCATCAATAAGTTCCCTTGTGAAATTTTGTATCGAAATTTATATCGTAAGTTTTATTAATATAAGAGAGTTTTTGAAATTCGCTCTTCATATGCCATTAATGGATAAAATCCAATAAAAACTTTTTGTGAGTTTCTAAAATAAATGAAACAGTCGCTGTGTAATTTGCATTTTTATTTAAACATTAAAGTTATTCTCAAACAAGTGTTAGCTGAAAACAAAGATAAACACTGTTTCGAAGATAACTATTTTTATTTTAAATATTCCTTGCGAATAATTTTAAAATATTTTATCTTATATAAAATGACATATGTCTTTGTAGAAACAATTAATGATAGCATTTTAAATAAATACCTGTTTAAGAATACACACACACACACACACACACACACACATATATATATATATATATATATATATATATATATATATATATATATATATATATATATATATATATATATGTATATTTATATATATGTATTTTTTTTTTTTACAAACTTCAATATAATTAAATAGTTTTTCCATAATTAGCATACAGTCCTTAGTAGACATAAATAAAATCATTATTTAATTACAGTTATACTAATAGAGGTCACGGTTCCTTGGGAAACCAATCTCTCGAGGATAATAAAAAAATATATATAATTTAGTTGGTTTACTTTAACTTGAGAGACTTGAAGACTTGATCAAAATTTTATAATTATTTTTAAAACTCCATCAAACTTAAATTTATGCTACAAATTTTACATATTGTGACACTATTTTCAATTAAAGTTAAGAATTATTTCACTTCATATAAAACAAAACTAGTTATTTTATTTATTTCAGTGAAGAAAGAAAGCAATATAGAATATCACTTGTTATTTCTGATTTTATTAAAAAACTCTAAAAATATGTATATTGGACAGTAAAATCTATTGAATATTTGACTATTGACAATACATACATAGATATCTAAAAGCCATTTACTCAATCACGCAATAGATACTTTTATTGCTTGAGTAAATGCGGCAAATAATCAACAGTGCAAATTTATTTTGAACAGTCAAAGGTGTGTTCAATAATTTAGTTCAGTAATTCGATCAAGAGCCAAGCTAGAATGTTTATTATTCAAGAAGTTTGAAACGGAACAGAAATGTAATGAATTCGCAAGTATTTTTAGTGGTTACGAAACATGGACGAATCTTGATTGTTTTTTAGTGAATAATTAGTGTTTTATAATTGAATATATTGATTTGTTAAAGTTTCTTGTTGAAGTTCCAAAAATGTAGTTGAAGAAAAAGGTCTAAGACAAAAGTGTGTTGATCTTCAAATTTGTATTCTTCGAACATGTAAGTAGAGCCTTATTAAAGATTTATACAGTTGAATAGCCAGAATTATTTTATTTTGATGGTTTGTCATTGGTCTCTACGTTTAATCTCGGCTTAATCTATAAGCTGAAGGATAATAGAGCTTTTTAGTCGCACTGACTTACTCACAGCTTTTATTTTACACTACTGAGTTTGTGCTTAAGAATGTTTCTCGCCTTGAAAAGTGCTGAATGTTCTAAGCTTATATTTGGTATCAAGTAAACCTCGCGTGGAGTTTGCAAGTTTACTCAGAAGTTTAAAAAAAATATTATTTTTAACTGAGACATTTACTTTCACGCTCAAAGTACCATTAAGTGCTTACTGGAATTTTAATCTCACTTTTAAATGATATCGTTAAAATCGACATCCATTGAACCGCCTAAAACCACTGGCTGGCCCAGCAATTACTGTGTCTTACATACGGATTAGATTTTTAATCCCCAAAATGATTGCATACTATTAAGTTATTTCTCTTCTATATAAAAGGAATGTTATTTAAAAAGAAAATCCAGAAAGGTTAAATTTATTCATAACAGTAACGTTATAATTATTTCACTAAACATTAATTTTTAATAATAAAGTGGGACTAACAAGAAATTACCATTGTTTTTTATAATGTGGCTATAAAATACAAAACATTTTCAGTGATGAACATAGTATCCAAATGAAATGTGTCACGAATTGACATTTAAGGCGTTACGCTTGAATTACCCTTTTTATTAAATATCATTTGACTGTAAAAAGCTAATATATTCATTACAATATACGCAGTTAATGTCTGTAATGATAAGTTAAGTGCATAAACATTGAATGGAACAAAAACACTTTTTTAAAATTATATTTAAATAACAAATGTTATAGTCACCATCTTTAAGTCATTATTCATACAGAACAAATAATACCAATTCTCCATTTTTATTTCCTTAATTCGAAACAAATAAGCTTTCAATAATGAGGTGACATGATGATAGAACATCAATCACTTGGCAATAAAGCGTTCTCTCGAGAGCGATTCGCTTTAACGACCCTCATTAACATGAGAGTGCTATTATAATAGTTATTGCTGATATTGTGTTTCAGTACTGACATTTACCAATACTTTAAAATTCGCTAGTATATGTTTATAGCATTCTTTCAGGATCACTTTTTTATATTATTCACCATTAATTATAAATTTTACAAACATATATTCCATTTTGGGGGTTTCTTTTTATCACATACATAACGCCTCGTATTTTAACATCGTTACTATTAAATACGAGCAATACATGACCGACAAGTGTTATCTAAATGGGAATGGTACGAATTATAACTTGAAATTACTTTTAACAAAGAAAGCAGTCATGAAAAAGTATTTATTGTTATATCCATCATATACTCCCTAAATGTGAATATTATTAGTACATACTATACGTATTATTTAAATTAAACTGTTTTTTTTCTTGGGTAGTGAAATAAAAAATCAAAGTCAATGTCTTACGTCATACTTAAGTCTATAATTTTATATATACGTATATATATAAGTAAAAAGGAAGCGATGCGAGGAAATTGTACAACGAAAAAATGTTTCTTACCGCGCGCCTGGTCATTGGATAGTAGAAAAGGGATGGAAGAATTACATTATTTTATTCGGGTCCACATTATCTGAAGTGTGTCCTATAAAATATTGAAAAACTGTTTTCTTTTTTTTTAGGTTTTTTAAATCAAAAAAAATAAATTAAATTCAGTGTTTAGTAACGGTAACTATGATAACTTGGATTATAAAGTATGGGGTAAGTAGTGGCATCTAAAATAAAAAGATATAAAAAAAAATAGAAGATATTTAAAACCTCTTAATTTTTTGAAAGTAAAATTAAAGTCCTCCTTGCTTACTACTTTAAATCCAGAAGATGTGTCTTGATTATAAAAAATATATAGAGACTCTTGCTCATATAAAATGTTAATAAATTACTTAAATAGTTTATAATAAACAACAGTCTAGGGACTAAAATTCACTTTTCATGTGCTCTTTTACATCCTAAATGTAATATTAAGACTGCAAGTCTGATATGATAAAATGATAACACTGGCCAACAAATTTGTATTTTTTTTTTGTCACATGAAGATTTATATCAAATTTCGAATATACTAGGTCTACCAAACAATAATGTATCAATGAAAAAAAATCTACACATCAGGTTTGCTTGTGACAACAAAACATTTATTTTCGTAAAAAGTACACAAATCAGCCACCCTTATAGCATTATTTTCAAATATGTAATGGTTACTTATGATTTTCTTGAATATTAACAAAAAAAGCTGACAAAAAATGGGCTATTTCAATGATGTATGCGTTCTGTGCATTCTATTCATATAAACATTAAACATGATAAATACAAGTAATATTTTTAAATTAACCTCTTCTTTCACTAATATTCGAAATTTAATCAGCAGAAAAAGGTGAAATTAAAACGATTTGCTATTTATTTTTATTTTGCTTAAATGTTCTCTCTGACACTTTTTCCTTTTATTAATTATATTTAAAGCTCAGCAGCTTCGTGATCAAAATTTGTTTTAAAATGATAAAATATGTAGAAAATGTTAAGACTACATTGATTAAACTAAAACTTAATTATGCCTAATGCTTAGAATTCATTTATATGAGAAATATTTATGTATCTTTTTAATAGTAGGAGAAGTCATATGTTTTCAAATAATTTTTTTGTGAAATTTGTGCATTCATTTATTTATTTATTTATTTCGGTAATCCAACAGTGCTTATAATAATGACATGATAAAGTATAACTAAACAATATTAAGACCAATACAGGATTACACAGTTAAAGTAAAAGTATAAAAATAAACGTAACTTAAGTACAATTAATAATGGATAACTAATCTAATTAGCAAGACTGTTCGTTGTGTGTGACCGAATGTGTTAGTGTGTGGGTGTGAGCGTGTCGTGTGTAGTAAGTGTGTATGCATTTGTGTGTTTTAATAGTAAATTAAGATGTCACTTGTTTTTTTTAAAGCCTTTTTGAATTCTGATTTCTTCATATTGAATATGTCTAAGTCAGAAAACGAGTCGTTATAGGTGGTATTTATTAATACATAAAAGACTGCTACGGGTATTTGCTATTTTCAAATATGAATAACTAAGTGATCTCGAAAAGGTCAATACAGTATTATTTGGTAGGAAGCGAAAAGGGAAAGTATATTGTTATCTAAATAAATATTTTATACATAAACCTGTACTATTTTGGTCTTGCTCATCCTTCTACTTAATAGGACTCGATTTAACATTTGAGTTGGGTCTCTCACTGACCTCAAAGGATTTCTTTTCCGATTGATATATTTTATTTTTGTTAAGTAATCGACGAAAATTTGTATATACGTGTATAAATGACGGATAAATAATAAGGTTTAATAATCGGTTATCACGAGTATATTATGTATATTAGTTCATTCAATCATGTACATATATTTACACTCGACATAGGATAGATATCTATCACTCATTGAAAATAATAAAGGAGAATACAAAAAATACAAGGACAGAATAAAATAATTATACTGTAAGGAATATAATTTCATAATTCGTAATGATCATTATGGTGAAGACAATTACATGAAGTAATCTAATTTATTATTTAATTTTAGTTATTTACTTAATATGTGTAAGGTTATACCTTTATTAGTTTTTACTTTTTTAGACTTTTTATGGATTTCAGCTATAATTATTTTTTATTTTTCACACTTCTGAACTATTCAGGCACGAAAACATGTGCAACGTATTTACGAGGAAATATTATTATTTCAAGAATCGTATTTACGTAAATTCAAAATAACAATTATAAAACAGATCATATTAAATTGTTTCACTTACAGAAAAAAAATCGTATTTTAAAGTTGCCTAATACAAGTAGAAAAAATATGGTATTTTTGAGGTTAATTTTAATAAAATAAGCGGTTACAGTTGAAAAGCTGATCTTTTTTCAATCTTAAATTTACAACGTATATAATGTGGAACAAGAGTGATGTAAAACAAACGGTTATTAACTTTTCAATATTAGTAAGATTTTCGTATCCGAATAGACAAAAAAACAAAAAGTTTTGATAGTGTCTACCCACAAATCCTTGTTAACCTCTCTTGTTTTCTCCCAGTTTTTTTGACTTTCTTGCCATTGTCTTAGCAAAAACTTAGAACAAATGAGTAGAAACAATTTTGTTTTTCGTGACAAATTTTTATATTGATTTTTATACTGACCACTTATCAACATCGAATTCGGTTTTTACATACACGTTACACACACGTTCAACAAGCTTTACCTACTCTTTTTACCTGACCCTTTGAACTGTACATTGTTTTAACAATTTTTTTATTGTAATAAATTTTTAATTTTGCAAAAACAATAAAATTTAGCTCAGGTAAAAATGTTCCCAAGCTTTCAATCAGCTACATAAATTGATTAACAATCCACCATCATCACCATCCAGTCAATAAAGCTTCAAATACTCGTAAAACAAACTAGGTATTCATGAACAAAAAAAATATTTCTAAAAAAATAATGTTATATTCAATACTTTTTCAATATACCCTACTGCAGTAAAGAGATGGAATTATTAATGTACGCTATGTATGAAAGTCCTTTCACCCTGTCAGGAAATATAAAATTTTGATATTTTATTTGTAAGGAGTCAACTGTGTCAAGATGGTTTTTTATTTATACGGTTGATATCATGAAATACTAATATCATGTTTGAGTTATAATGTAGAACTGTTTCAAGGTTGTTGTCTATCTACAATTGCGTTTAATATATGTAGTAATTAACATCTTAGTAGACAAATTAATCTGTAACGAGAAAAAATGGGGTTATCGGTTTAAGTTTAATAATAAATACACGGAATCCATTTTAGCCTACGCTGACGATCTCGCAATACTGACACGTAACCCCAAACACTGTCAAGTACTATTGGATGAAGTGGATAAATTCTGTGAGTGGACGGATGGATTGGGACAAAACCCAGTAAATGTCACTGTCTGTGTCTTGGTAGGCGGAATACAAGATACACCTCATACGATCCGGGACTATCGTTAGGTGGTCAATGCATTTCTACGGTTACGGAAAATGCACCATTTAAATTTCTCGGTCGTAAGATAATATATAATATAATATTTAAAATTTAATTTGCGCTTACATATGAACAATATCTTATGTAGGGTTTAATATCGATACAATAATAGCAATACAATCTATATTAACATCTTATTGTATATTGTAAGAGGCTTGCGTTTGATTAATAGCAAGGCTTTGCTAAAGGCCAGAACTATATCCATGCAGGTATATCACGTTCAATAAACGGTCAAACCAACAGGATCAAAATTCACTTGAGCTTTGTACATAAATGAAATTCTCCATAACATTCAGTAAACATATTGTTCTATAAAACATAGACATTTGTTTGTTGTCTTCAATATTTGACTTTAAATTCAAGAAACATGTAATTAAAGGAGTATTATTAAATAAAAGTTTGATTAAGTCCTTTTTCATGCAATATCTGATAAGTTTTTCTATTAAAACGTCGCCATAAATCAGAAAAAAAATTTTTTGAATATCGTTATTATTAGCTATTGTCAGTAAAAAGTCAATCAGAAAAAATATAAATGTATATGAAGGCACCTGCATGGATTTGGTTTGCATCATTATTCAAGCTAATGGGTCTTGAGTTGGGTCTTACATCTGACCTTAAAGGGTTTCCCTACCAAATGATTTTTAGGCAAGATAGATGATCGTAAAAAATTACCTTAAAAGGTAAATATACGGAAGCTCAACTGCACAATATTGTATATATTGGAGACTAAATTTGTTTTCAAAATATAATGAGGTCTTTAATGAAAAGTTTAATAAGTACGAGTATGTACATATGTGTAATTAACTGAACTATGATTTATTTGAAAAATAAAAATAACTTATCTTTCCAACATAAAAATATACTAAAATGCTCAATAATATATTTTAATTATAAATAATATTAATAAAATACTAGTAATAATAGTGCAACTAAAACTTGATTTTTTATTTACAAAGATTTAAAAAAATATTTAGCAAGTAAGTGGGAAAAAAAGCCTCTACATAAGTTTATTCAAATAAAGGTCGTAACTATTAGAGAGGAAGTCAATAGATGAGAAGATCAATCGTTACACTGGTAAAGATTCTGTTTACTTCCCAATGAAGATATCAGATAGAGAATATTAATTAAATTGTTTTTGTCAGATTCAGTTAGTATACAATGCATTTGATCGTTACTTACGAGTAATTACAAACCAGACATAGTAATAGGACAGACATATGACTTAATAAAGAATTGATAATTATGCACCCAGAATTGTTACGCATGTGTTTTTCAATAATTTATAGTTATGTAGTTATTCAAAACCAAACATTTAGAATGCCCTAACATAAATACGAGAAGAAACTCATATACATTTACAGCGATATACCAATAGCAAGATAAAGGAGTGGTACATAAAAAAGAACCACCCATTATTCCTTATAAGCTCAACCAGCTTTTTCTCTAAAAATATTCGATTCAAGTAAGTAATTAAACAAAACTTGTTTAAGGAAGCTGCATTGAAAGCTTTAACATAGTCAGGCATTGAAATTTAATAATTACGATAAAAAGATATGTATATAAAGCAATTTAATCAATTTTTATCTCAATTTAGTTAATGGAAAATCCTTAGTTAAAAACTTAATTCTCTAGTTTAATTCACTATACAAGAGGAAATTTTAATGAAGCATGAAGCGAAACATTAAATTTTAGTCTGGATGCTTCTTGAAAGATAAGTTTGTGATTTTGTTTACACAGTTTTAATAGTAGTGGATGGTTATTCCTTCATAATAAATCCATTATGTTCACTTAGACTATGATAAGAACTCTTGAACATAAAGTTTGTATTCTTAAACATATTTTAAAAAAAGAATAAGTTAAAATGGTTTGTAAAAGTTTTTTATGAATTCATATTTAACTTATTTGGATAGTTTACATGTAGTGAAAACAAAATAAACTTAGTATTGCTTTAACAAAATGCTTCTTATTATGTTTATGTTATATGATATTAATTCAAACTAAAACTTGGAATCCACTTCATATACCAAGGTAGTACTGAAAATATTAAGAAAATGAAAAACCGCTTAAATTAGAAAGTTTTCAATATTTTTATTGTTTTTTGAATTTACCTAAGTTTCTCTCTTACCATCGTCGCACATGTTGGAACCATCGAGAAAAACAGTGGGTCCATTACTCCTGTGGATAAAAGTGGTCTTTCTACGGCGTTTAGGTAAGCTTTCATAGCAAAGACACGGCTCGTAAAGGGAGTACCTCGAATTGTATCTTTATTTCTTTGGAATCAATAAAAGTCGCTAGGCGCCAGATTAGAAAACTATGGAGGATGACTCATCATCTCGACACCTGCCATAATCAAATATTCAACAATCTTTTTGCGGAGTGTTCTGAAGCATTTTCATGGTAAAGGAGGAACCTGATTCGAGGGTGCTGATGTGGAATTTATTCCAAGGCAACACGCACACAGCGATTGAAATACCAGTCTCCAGTTGACCGGTCCTTGACAGGAAACACCCACTGAGCTAATTGCATTTTGATTTCGGTTTCGTGATAAGATATCTAGATTTCATCACCTGTTAAGATGTTAAATACAGCATTTGCGTCATCGCTAGTGAACGAATTTAACATTAGTTGACACCAAACCATGTGAAAATGTTTCTGATCCTCGATTAAAATATGGGAAATCCATCTAGTATCAAGCTTCCTGACATCTAAACGTTCGTGAAATATTTTTTGAATTTGACTCATGTGAAATGCCTAGGCTTACCGGTATCTGTAATAGTGATAAAACACTCTCTTTTCTTCCTCTATCATGCGTATGAGAGCATTGATATTGTCTTCATTAGTTGTTGTTAAAGGACGGCCCTCAAGCGAATCAAACGACACGCTAAACGCAGCCTATTATATCTAAGTTGTTACGGAAACCTACCACAAAAGTTGTTATTAATCATTAACCGAAAATTTTCTCGCGTAAAGATCATTTTCATGTGTGAGAGAGTTTTAGATTTACCGCCATTTCAAAACCAAAAGAGAAAGAAATGCAATATTCTACATTAGCTTACCAAGGAGTTCTGAAATTGAAATTCAAAAAGTTGTTCATTTGCAATGTTTGTAAATAGCTAGTTTTAAACATTTTCTGTATTACCCACTTATATTATCTGAAAGAATTTTGCAACGATTTCGAACACAAACTGTGAAACAAGTAGATTTTGAATATAAGCTTGGAATTATTTTGAAAAGTAGCAAAGATATTTTTTAACATTATTATTATTCATAAATATTTTTTTCCTAAGTATATTCTTATGGTTTTCTTGTGCTCACTTCTGCTCTGGTACGTTTTGTTCTTGGAAGTTATAAATAAAAGAAAGTACAGTCCTCCGATTCTTCCAACCAGTCTGTTAAGACTAGTACCGAGTTGATCTGTATCATTGTAATTTGAAAGTATTAAGTACTCTTCAGATATTGATTTTATAAATATCGGAACAAAAATTGAAATTTTTAATTATAAACAAAAGAAGCCAATGTAATAAAAAGAGAAATAAAAATAAAAGCTAGGTATCTACTTAGACAGCTTTTCATTTAATTGTCAAACAAGGTGGGACTGTTATTTTTTAGTAAATTTATAAAAATAACTGAGATTTTATCAGAATATAACTGAATCACGGTACAGCGAACAAATTTATTGTGTTTGTACGAATTTCTAATTATAATTTCGTCCGTCAATTAGAAAATGTCAACAATCTTTTTAGATATCAGACCAATGACATTTCTAGTTCTTATATCTGCATTATTTTTTATATTTCTCTAAGGAATCAAGCACTGAATGCATTAGACTTTTATTTTTTTAACCCTAACTATCGTTATTTATTTAAAATTTTCAACACAAACTGCACTAGCAGTTTTTCATATGTTATATTTAAGATTATTTTCATATTTTTCGAAGTCAGATGCTATTAACATTTTTATTAATAAATTTTTACATTCACACTCGTTTATCCTATAATCTTAAGACCGTCTTTTACTTAAGAGGAATATTTCTTTTAGCTTGAATGCAAGAAATATTATGATATTAAGCCACAAAATATTCTTCATATTTTTATTCCAATTTATATTTTATACACTATATTTTACTTACTCAAGTTTTAAATATGTGCAGAGTAGATAGAATTATATACCAGTGTTGACAAAGACAATTGAAATTATTACAAAATTCTTTTAAGATGTGTCCACACTATTTCATAAGCTGGTGAGGGAAGTGCCTAAATTTAAAACATACTTTATAAAAGTTAAGTTGAGGGTGACTTCAGGTGAATTGATAGTAAACTTTCTGATTATTACTTAAAACAAAAACTGTCGAATGAATTAAAACAAGGAAATCTTCTACTATCAGATGCAAATATGAGACAGGGTTTTTATATAAAAAGAAGATCGAAAGTGTCATTAGAAGTAAGTGAACTGGCAGCCTGGAGTGGCAACGTTAATTCAATTTTAGCCCGCTTCAAGATTTGGGTCACTTCCTTCACCTGTAAATAGGATTCTAAACTCTTATACAAGTCTTTAGCGAATAAATAAAAATTGAATAAGCTCTGATACAAAAATATATTTAAAAAAAAGAATAATGAAGAGTTTCTAATTAATCATGAAAATTACATATATACATATACATACATTTATATCGGATTTATTACAAATTCGTTGTTTTAAAATAGAGAGACGCCAGCCTAGCTGACGTTACTAATGTCATTTCTTCTAATACGTTCCATGATATTTTAAAATGAAAGTTCAATTGTTCTAAATTTCCTTATATTTCTCGAAGGTTCTTCATAATCCCATTATTCAATGGTCTTCACTCATTGAACTCTCAACTCTGCCCTCGTACGTCCAGACGTCATATTTATACAAATATTTAAACATAGTTCTATTCTCCTTTTAAATAATCTTTGATTTCGTTTTACTTTAAACAATAATCATGAATACTAATGAGTTTTAAAAATTACTATACTGAAATATAAATATTAGTTTTTTTTAGGTAGTTTAATGTGTGAATGATAAAATAACCGATTTCGAAATAAAAATTTTTGTTCGGTAATAAAACTCGGGGATTGCCGCTGTAAAGCTATTGCATAGCATTTTGTATCAACTTATGCAATTATAATTATTTGTTTTTATTTTATTCATGCAGTATTTCTTTTTCTTTGATATTAATTCAAGTTACACTTTTTGAGTGTGGTGACCGATAAGAAAACAATTTTTTCTTTTATTAAATAAATAAAATGTTAATATTGTTTAAAATTTTTATTATTTTATTTAAAATATTTTATTATACAATGCGTCTAATCGCACGCACACAACGGCGTGTCGAAGACTGCCGAACTGAAACGACGTTAGACAATCCACGGCCTTCAAGCCACACCTCCGTGCCCGTCGAAGTGGGGAGCGTGAGGTTTTTTCGTTACGGAATTTCTGGATTCGGTCCCCGCGCTCAAGGCCCGCGATAGAAGCTATGCAATAGCTTAAAAAAAACAAAGTTCCTTGGGTGAGTATAATCATAATCAATTTTACCTTTTTTAAGACCGGAACAGAAGAAATATACTAAAATATTATCTTTCTGATATGTGTAGTATTTTAACTGAACGATTTGCGTAAGAAAAAAGTTAAAGTTAGCTTTTAAATAAACCAGAAGTATTTTATAGTTGAACTGGGTTAATGCGCTATTAAAACTACTCTCTTGTCTTAAAATGCACATGCAGATATTTAAAGCTCTGTGAGTGTATTTATATTGAGATTTACACTTATATATTTTTTTAATAAAGTTTTGCAACTAACCATCCATATTCTAATACTGTAGTAAATAACGGATTAATGAGAGTTAATAAAAAAAATATTTAGGCGTGGTCATTGTATCATGTTCGTGGTGCCTTATAGGTTGAAGGTCCGCCTGTAATGCATGAGGATGCGGGTTCGAATCCTGGCAACTAGCAATGTGATATTTTCCGAGTCATATGTACTTGTACTGTACCACTGACAGACGGTGAAGGAAAACATCGTGAGGAAACCTGGACTTATAATTTCACAATTATAAGTTTGAAATCACCAACCCGTCTTGAGCAAGCGTGGTGATTAATGCTGAAACCTTCTCATTGTGAGAAGAGGCCTTTGCTCAACAGTGGGCTCTGATAGGCCGATAACGACTACAAACGTATATGTATAAATTCTAGAAAAGTATTTTTGATATAAAAGTATATTTTTTTTATCTTCAAAACAAGGGGTAGATACCTGTTAGAAAATCGATACTACACGATATTAATACCATATTATAAAAGCACTTTTATCTATATTATAATTTTAATCGAAAGATGATTCAAATTGCCAACAGTTCTATATTATGGCTTAACAGTAAATTTCCGATTACATCGAGAAATGGGGAGAAGATGATAAGGGTCATACAAATCAGAAACCTGTCCCAAAAGTCTCATAAAATGTCGTTCTCCGGTGACAATTGTTCCAAGTGAAGGTCAAACAAACAAACTCGATTACTACGACTCAGATGACGTTACTATTTTTCTACATATTTATTTAGAATTGCTACATCTTTCTTATCCTTTTTTGTCTTTTTTTATGAATTATACCAGAGGATCTCGATTATACTGGAACTTATTTACTGGCATTTTCTAAAAGACTTACAATCTGCCTGTAAAAATCAGACATTATTATCTAAGTAAGTTCTACACATATGTGTTGTTAGTAATAATTAATTAAATGTTTATATTGATTTAAATTGTTGTCTACTTCACAATTCTAAGCTTAACGTTATTTACTTATGATCTAATATTTGTTGGAAATTCTTATGATAGTCTAGATTCTAATAGATAGATAGTAATTTAAAAGTCCAAATACTTAACAATTCATTTCACAATTTATAACAAGAGCCTTAGCACGTTTTACATAATGTTAAGTGTATTATTATTTAATGGAAACTCTTATGGGGGGAACCAGAACCTTCTGTATGACATTATAACTTACCCTCACCTAAACAGTTTACTTTTGAATATTATAAATAGGATGCAAGTGTTAGACTCGGGATTCTGTTACGGGTTGTGGAGCATTAATCACATAACATATAAATGGAAGTACTGCCTAATTTATTTCTAACAGTGTACATTATAAAAAAATATTTTATTTGTATTTAAAACTGACATTCAAGTAATTGCCATTTGAACCTAGAAATTTCTCCAAAATGACCTCTAGTACCGAGCTTACAATGTTCTCCTAACACGTTGTTATACGTTGTTAACACGATATTTTAATGTCAAGTCCTAATAGCCTAATGTATTGGGTTAGGGATGAACGATAATAAATGGCTATATATTATTAAAAATCATATGCAAAAATGAAAATCTTAAAAATCTTTGTCAAAACATTTGTTCATACAAAACTAACAAATTCATTTTAAATGCGGTCGCTTGAACGGTACAGGAATTTTAATTCTACCTGAATCATGTTGAGTGTATTGCAAACCCTCAGCTTCATGTAGTATGAGGTATGACCTCCATTACGAGTCTAATCTCCTAGTCTTTCGCACATATATCACGAATGCAGCTTTAATATTCATAAATAATTTTCCAGAAAATATTTAATTGGGTTTCTTTTTACTATGACACATTGATGCTAGTTGTTGGGTGCTGTTTGGCTTGCCGCGGTTTTGTTCGGCGTCAAGTAGGTATGTTTGCACAAGAACGTACAGATGATTTTTATGCTATTGGAAGAAAAAGACCTCATTTCTTTTAACAAGACTGCGGTACATATTCTCTGCGATATATCATATAGCGAAATGCTGGTATGAAATAATTTTTCCTAGATACGACTCTCAAAATAGTCACAAATTTATATTTAGTAAACGAAAGAAAGTCAATTTATAATGTTTAATAAACATGTAAATTACTTATCCAACATGTTTTAAATGACTACAAAGAACAGGTTTTTGAGGTGACTATAAATTATTTCGTTTTTGTTACGTGGTTATTTTACTGAACCTAAAATTGCTTTAAAGATCTTTTTTAGGTTTGATAGGTTATTCATTTGTTAAAGCGCCATATACATTCAAATACATATGAATTAAAGAGGTTATTTTAACAAAACATACCAAATTTTATTCACATATATAAGATATGCGATATTGAGTGAAAAAGAAAAATTTGCCCTTCAACCTACTTCAAATTGTTCAAAGTTTAACTGAATTATACAAAATGATATTCTAGTTCTTTCGAAATAATAAAATTTAAAGACAAATAACAAGTCCTTGGTATCAAAATGACATTAAAATAAATATTTTTAATATATTTTCCCTTCTAGTCATTTTACATTGGGGGTTAAATACAACATCGTATTCGTCACGTCCCGCGGTCCATATCCGCAGGGAGTAACGGGAGACATTCTTAAATTCTCATACCGAACACATTCCATTTGCAATGTTGCGGCGAAAAGTGAAAATATAAATTGTATTGAAAGAAATTCATTCAAACGAAATGTATTTCTAAGAATATTTGCCAAGTGTTTCAAAAATGTTGCAAATTTTTATGATTCCGGGGGCAGTTAGAATATTTCTATTATTCAATATCAGAAATAATTTTTAGCATCAATATAGGAAATCCTAAAATATAAATATAAAAAAAAGTCTAAAATATTAATAATACAATACTATGAACAATTGCTGCTTAATAGAACATGAACAAAGTTTCTAAACATTAGAAAAGTGGAATTTAATACACAAAAATTTAATGTTTTAATATAAAACAAACACTACAAAATTTATTTCTTTTGTCATCTTTTTTATATTTATCCGTGTAAGCAAAGTGTTTCCAACTATTTTAAATGGTCTAAATCATTTATAATTTGAAAATAAATTTTGAATTAAAATGTGTTTTGATGTATTTTGGTTTTAGAGAAATAGTTGTTTGATTTTAAAGGTACCCAACGATTTAGTTTTTCGTTGGGAGGTTATAAAATCAACAGACATTTTTGAATGATATCGAAAAGGTTAAATGCCAAAATTTATACAAATCAGGATAGATCAGAATTAATAAAGAACACAAGTTAGTTGTTGCGACTAGACCAATTTTATTTGCGCAAATCTTATAACTATAACTCAAGAACTTATAACTCAAGAACGACTGAACCGATTTAGCTGAAAATTGGCGAGAAGGTAGTTTAAAGCCAGGAAATTGCAATAGAATACTTTTTCTCCCATTCCACAGCATTCCCGTGGGACTTGACATGAAACGTCAGTCACTATAAAACGTGGAATAACGAAATACAATTGCCAGCTATGCAATTGACGTATAATGACAGGTATGTAATGATGACAATTAGATATTTGTAAGAGATCTACTATATAAAAATAAGTCCAGTTTTCCATCCTGACGCTACAACTTCAGAACAAACGAACCAATTTCCATGGTTTTGCATTCGTTGGAAAGGTCGTTGGAAATTTAGAAAATCATTGTTTTTCACATGGGCAGTTATATTTTGCGTGTTCAAGAGTTTGGAAATCATCCGCTTTATTTCTGTTAAAGTTAGACCAAAAAACAAAAAATTGGGTTTTCAAAGGACCACTTCAATGAAACGGATAATTTGCGGACACCTATAACGCTTCGATTCGGTATCTACTTTGGATTCACTTTCATTTACTTAGAGAAGTTCAACGAAATAACACTTCATTTTTGTAATCGAAATGAATTCATTTCTATCTTTTTCAAAAATTTTCCTTTTCAAATATGAAACAAAAAAAAATCTTCATCTTTTAATCACCAAACGAAATGTTATATAAAAGCCTTCTGGTGGCGAAACGGAGTTCGCCGAGTTTACTAGTATTATAAATAAAAAAACATGAAGATGAATATGAAAAATGAGATAAATAAGACAATTATTAACCGTGAATATATCGTAAAGTATGCAATACGCTACATACCATTATAGATAATTAAATATCTTTACTAATATATATTTTAACAACATTTTAAAAAGAAAAATAAAGAAAATTGAACTATTCTCATCCAAAATTTTAACAACCTTCATCTATTATTATTAGATAACTTTGAAAGGCAATCTTTTCAATATCTACATACTTTACAATATCTTTTCTTTCAAAAGCATTAATCAAAATGAAGATTTACATCAAAATGTTAATAGATTAAGGTATAAAGTAAATGATCTTCACTTAAATATTATAAACTGTGATTTCGACGTTAGCAGCTCGATAGATGCCAACATTGATGCTGGTGTTTAATTGTTTTATGATAGATGCTGAGTTTACAGTAGAGATCGTTAGGCCAGAAGTCGCGAAAAATGCAGAGACGGAGTTTTAATACCCCTGAAGAAACATATTACAGCTTTTAGACAATAAGTACATTTAGGTCAGTAATTTTGAAGATATATGGATAAGTGTATGATTAAAAACATATAGTCCTTTCCTTAATTTCTTTGATATATTTCACATGACGTAAAAACGACTTGACTTGAAGAATTTCATCATAACTGCTCTGTATTTATTTATTTATGTCGATAGTTCAACAGTATTTATGGTAGTCGCCATCACGACGTGTTATATTATGGTAGTAACATTGTACAATTAATTAAATAATACTAAGATCATTTATTACAATTTTACACTTACAATGTAAATCATCATCATCGTCATCCTCAGCCTATCAGAGCCCACTGCTGAGCAAAGGCCTGTCCTCAAAATGAGAAGGTTTCAGCATTAATCATCAAAATTAAAGACGGCCTGGTGATTTCAAACTTATAATTTGAAATTATAAGTCCAGGTTTTCTCACGATCTTTTCCAATACCGTCTGTCAGTGGTGTCAAATATTCTTCAAAAGTACATATGACTCGGAATAATCACATTAGTCCTTGCCAGGTTTTGAACCCGCATTCTCATGCATATAGGCGGTCACTTAACCTCTAAGCCTCAACTACCTATTTATATGTATATACATATAATTTATTTTTAAATTGAGTTAATCAGCAATACTGTTCGTTGTTTGTGTCTCCATGTATGTACATATATATGAGTGTGTGATATTTTACCTTCAAAAAAAGTCCGTTCATCGCGACTTCAACTTTTCAGTTTACACTGACTTAAAATACTCATAATGATTGCATTTACAAAATGCAGTAGGTTTGTTTTGAAATGCAAGTAAAGCACCTGGTTATAAATTGACTTGCATAAAGAAATGAAAAAGAAATATATTCAAACAAACAATTTTCTATTCATATTCAGATTAAAGAATAGCTAAAAGGGCCCGCGACTTACTGAAGTGCGTTGATGCTAGTTTCTCACTTAATGCGTTTTAAAAGACTTTAACACTAGAGTGTTAAAGTCTTTTAATAATACGGCTGCATTTTCAACTCATTATATGTTATCCAGCATTTACCTTCAGGTGTTCCAGGTTTTGAATCTTACCACTTTATATTCAGTTATATTGAATTAAAAAAGGTTGTGCTGAGAAAAAACACACACAACGATATTCTTTAAATTTCAAAAGTTGAATGCTGAAAACTTTGGTATTGTATCTTTTGTTGTATATACGGTATATATATTTTTTTAACTGTCCAATTTTACTTCATTGTTACACGATGACATAACTAAAGTGAATATACCTATGTTTACATGTCTTCTAATTGTAGATATTTTGAAATAGTCCTAGGAGATATATCTTTCGAAAATATATAGTGTGGGTAATGATGAATGTCTTTTGTCTATGTTTTTATTGTGCTATATGGTAAGATAGAATATCCATAAATCGTTCTATGCTGCCTTCCCTCAAGACAACTTCAAGTAATATATGCATATCTTTTGATCTTCGATACACAATAAATTGGAAAAATCATGTTGGACTTAAAATTGACAGCTAAAAATAAAAAAAAAAACATAGTTTGTATTAAAATTGCGTGTATGAAATTTTAATATTAACAATATGCACGAAATTGGGAATAAAGGCAATGGATAAAAAGGAAGGATTTTTCGTATTTATGTTAATAGTTCCTTTGGATAAACATAAAAAAAATTATTTCTGTATTACTTAATTGATACTTGGATTTAAGTGAGTATTCGTTATTCGTAGTCGATAATCTTGTATCAACACAAAACTTCCGAGCGTAATCTTAACCTGAAAAAATTTATCACCTTATAAAGCTTTAACCCCTTAGAGATATTAATTTCTTCTTAAAAAAATATTTTTTTTATCATATTATGACCCTACCTGGCACCAGGAGTAGAGGAAGGCCCAAAAAATGGTGGCTAGATGTCGTGCAGGATGACATGCGTGCCAATAGACTCGTTAAGAAGGGTGCCGAAGACCGGGCAAAGTGGAGGAGACTGAGCAGGAAAGCGGACTGTGGGTTCTCCGCCTTGGGAAGGACGACATCATGTTATGAAGATTACATTTTGCCTAAAATTTAATACTGATGTAACAATATTTGGATTGTGATTTGTGTATTGTGGGCCTTGCAACTACTCGTCGTGTTTATTCAAATAATATTGTTCAACATTCAAGTTAATAAATACAGCTGTATTTATTTGATATCTTGTTTATTATAACATATGACAATATTTATATATCGCTATATTATAAAGATAATCAAGATTCATTGAACAGTCGAAACTTATTAAAAAAAACTCACTGAACAAGTTTGTCATTAGACGTTACCATTTACCCTGATTTATTGCTTTTTTAACCAACTTCAAAAAAAGACTCAGGTTATCAATTTTGTGTTTTTTTGTTACCTAATAACATTTAACCCATTCAAGACAATTTATTTTTTTGTTTAATAAATGGTACTTTTCGATTGGTCTCATTTTATATTTTTCCTGGTCTGACAATGACAACTATAAGAAAACCATATAAGTATAAAATTTGGATAACTTTGTGTACTATAAATTAATCAGTAACTTAAACACCAACCGATCTCGATTTATTTTTTAAAAGAGTAGACTTCACCAATGATCCCATGATGAAACAATAAAACCTGATGAAATTGAAAAGATGAAAAAATTAAAAGATGAAAAAATTAAAAAATCTTTAAAATGGGTAGACTTACATAATGGCGTTACCTAATGTGTATAATAATTGACCTTCATTGATGGAAGACAGATTTCGTAATCTTATTATTAACCAACTTCAAAAGAGGAAAGTTATTTTTTTTTATTTTCTCTAATTTTTGAGTATTTCTGGACCGATTCAAGAAATCTTCTTTTAACTAAAAGATATAGTGCTGTATTTCTTTCTTGGTCGCATTATATAGCTTCCTGTATTATGATGCACGTTAACGTTGTTATCTGTTATGAAAAATATATTATACAGCTAATTAAAATTTTATTGACATAGAAAAAACATTTCTATGTATCAGATTTGATAAAATATTTAATGTTTTAATGTTCTGAAATTTGGTATAAACTCAACAATGAAATATTATAAATCATGCTATTAATTTATTTCTCTTAGTAAATAAACTTAAAGACGACCCCAATAATTAAAGTTGAAACATTAATCGTTAAAACCCTTTATTGCAATCAAAAAAGTATTCTGTTTTACTGAACTAAATAAAAAAAACTGTAAAAATAATAATTATTAAGTTACAGACTCGAAATATCATAAAGCTTTTTAAAAATATATAATTTTCTAATATTTAATTAATTATTTATTACATGAGGATAAAATGTTCACTCTATTTAACATTCTCGCTATCATAATATATTATCAAAAAAGATCTTTTCTAATTGTTGAAAGTTCTTTATTACATTTTTTTTTTGCCATATTTAACGTACACAAAAGTCTATTGACACATTTTGTATGTCGATATAAGTTTTATTACAAAATAATTTAATCTATTTCTTTTATAAATTTGAGAAATAAGGATAGTTATTAACTGAATATCCATTAATTTGATGTATCTGCTATGAGATTCCAGTCAAAGATGCGGTCCCCACACCATCCTTGTAATAAAATACCGCAAATAAATCTCTCTCCTCGTATCAAATCCGGTGTAATGATACACCATATATATTTTTATTGGAGGTAAATGTATTAGGAGATTACGTCGCTGCCCAATAGAGAGAGCATATTTATCAAAGGTATGCATTTTTTTCTGTTACATCCACATTTTTACAATCTTTTCTAGCTGTTTTGTTTATTTATTTTATTTGCTGTTTTCAATTTAATATATTAACAGTACAGACAATATGACCGAATATTTTTTTATTTACAGAAAGTTGTGACGAAAGTAATGTTATTTAAATTTTTCAACAAATAGTTTTTAAAAAGATTTAAGAGTTTTTACTAATGGAAGGTAAAAATGAAAATAACAAAGTATTATCTTTAGAACTCCATGTTTTCCGCGTTTTCAGGTTTCAACAGTGTAATGGAAGCTTAAATTAAAAAGAAGACATTCTTAATATTTCATAAAATGGAGTTCATTTTTTTTATTATTATTTTAAACCTTCCACAAAACTCTAACATTTTCACAAATATCAGTTGCCAAAAGTAGTTCGATTTCGTTATGCCTACAAAATAAAATGACACTGAAAAAAAAAACTTAAAGCATTTCCCTTTGGAGAACTTTCTAAATTAAATCTTGAATAAGAAGGCTTTATCCTTGAAATTAAAGTCTTTTAGAGTCTTTAGAAGGCTTAATTAGATCAAACCTTTCTACCTGATTGAAAGTGTGATACATTCAGAGAAGATAGACTGAGCGGACCTATTTCTATTCAATCATACTCTATGATTACTTAACAGATAATTAAAGCTACAGTTAGCGAATTTTTTTTAATTTCTTTTTAAAACAGTTACACCAAAAGAAAGCACTTCGATAAGCTTATAATTGATTAAGCATAAAAATCAGTGGACTACTATCAGTAAAAAAATATTTTGTAGGAATCGAGTACAGATTAAACAATAAGCTAGCCCTAAATTATTTATATCGTTAAAAAAAACTAGTTAAATCCGTGTGCCTTTGTGTTCCTTGCGGAATTTAATTTGCGAACTTTAATTTTAGAATCAGGTCATATTATGGTTAGTCGTAAATATATTTAAATATTAAGAATATAATTTAAAAAACTGAAGCCAATTTATTATGACAATATCGGTGTAAGTTATATAAAAAATAACCTACCTAACGTAGCACTGAAACATCAACGTAGTAGCAAAGAACATCCATAATGGTAATACCTAGGGTACAGTGACTCCTTGTAACAGTTCCACTCCATTTTTCTTGGGTAAACACAGATAAAGTTTTCCTGGAATAGCTATCAGTATGTATTTTATTTTCCTAATATTTTTGATTGCACACAAGTGATGGTTTATATTCCTCACACAAGTGACGGTTTATATTCCCCATATACAAACAAAATGTTTTTTGTAACTTAAATTCTGCGAAAATGTATATAATTTTTTTTTTACTTCTAAGATCGTATTATAAATTGTGTACCCATTTTTTTTAATATTTATTATTCTTATGTTTCAATTATTTAAAAGTAAAGAAAAAGATTAAATCAAGTACATTAATTAAATAAGTGCTGTTTGTTTTATGAAATCTAAATCATATTTAAGCATTCGCTAATAATTAATTTTTTTATTTTATAACTTAATAACTACATTGAAATTATTGAGCTTCTAATAAGAAGTATGTATGTATATACATATATAACATAAATAAGATATCCTTTACATACATGTTGGATAGTATTAAATATATTGACGATATATTATATACTAATTGACTATTACCTGAACACTTTGATACTTACCTGAATACTTAATAATACTTACTCGAATACTTTGCTTGTTACTTTTATATTATACCGGCTGTTTGTTACGTCAGTAAAAAAATAATTATTTTATTGACATGACTGATATCAATGCCCTTAAAATGACCCAAACATGGTTTTTTCATTCAGCCATGCTTTTAAAGTTTAAGAAATGTGGAGACGAATCCGTTTCATACATATGCATTTCGTCATCTTTAAAGTGTCAGTCAAAAGCTTTGATGTTAAAGCATTCACTTGCACGATGACATGTAACATAATACCAGTTTAGGGTGAGCGAGTAAACTTTACTCGTCAGTTCTTTATATAAAAAGCCTAAAATATAGAACGAGAAATTTGTATGTCAACTTTACTAAGGAAATAAAAACAGTTCTTATTAATAGAGCATGCGATTGACAAAACATAGGATAAATTAAATATTAAATAGTTAAATAAGTGTTTAGGATAACTTTGTTGTTTTGAGAGTAAGTGACATCATGAAGTGTGCACAAACTTTGGTCTCCAAACGATATGAATTTTTATACCATACGTGAATATCGCCAATACTCACTCTGACACTTAATATCTGTGGAAAATCAAATAAAATTATTCTTAATATTTCGATCGGGTTAATATATATTTCATATAAAATTATGTTTTTATTTTAACTTAGTTCACAGTGGTCTGAAATAAGATAGATTTAAACTTTTAAATTTTAACAACATTTCTTAATGTATAAAAGTAACACAGTTTTGCCATTAAAACGAATGAAGAAATACACTAATAATAATTTAAACATTTTATTTTTAATTAGGAATTGTCTAAGAAATTAGACTTTGTTCTTACAAATCCGTCTTAATCTAAGTTACTGCTTCCTCTAAGGTGTAAAAGCGAATCGGAACGTTTGAAGTTTGAAGGTGAGGGCGAGCTTTTGCTTCTCGCCAGACGTACTTTTGGAGTGCCACTCAACACATCAAAAGACCTTGGCTTTATACAGCCTTAATGGTACAATAATTTTGTCCGAATAATCATCATCGGTAAATAGAACTCAAAGCATTTAACGCATTCCAAGCAGTCAATAAAAACATATTGTAAAGAGGTATTGAAATTTATTGCGTATTTTATTAATCCATATATGTATGTAAATTATAATTAAATCATAATTTAAAACTTTTCAGTTCTGTATTTTAATTTTTATAATAGTTTTACTGTTAGGGAGATAATAAAGATGTATGTTTCTGCTTTATTTTGAATTACTTTTGGAAAAATTTGTCATATTTTCTAGCTGCACTTAATTCACTTCATATTTTAAGCACTATTTTATAGTTCTAAAGTTTCACGAAATGCAAATGAAAGAGTAGAAAACTGTATTCTTAATTTGAGTTAAGTAAACAAAAATTTCTCTGATAAATGTAAATTTTATTCAAATATTTAAAGATTATAAAAATGGCAATTATATAAAAACATATCTTTAATAAAAATTTAGACAACAGATTGACACACTTCACCAGAGTAATGCGGTTCATTTGCTTTCACTGAATCCTGGGAAATAATTCATATAAAATAATCCTTGATATTAAAAGGTAAAATATGCTGTAATGGAAAATATTAAATGTTTTTTTTTTCTTGAAAGTTTTATTTTTATTACGTTACTAAATTCACGTTTTGTCGTTTGTTTTTATTTTCCACACGTTGCACATGTATTTATCGATATGTGCGTACTAGTTTTATGTCTGAAAATTGCAATCTTTAATCTTAATCTCAAAAATGATTATTAATTTGTATAAAGAAAGTCTACGATTACTCTGAGAGTACAAAACTAATTAAATTAAACTGAAAAAACTATTTTGAAAATTTTTTACAATATTTTTTTATTATTTGGTATAGTAAGAAATTTAAACAAAAACGACTAAAATCTTTAAAAACTATTTAAGTAAATTTAAAATTCCTCTCAAAACCAATTATTAGCTATTTAACTTATAATGATCCTTTTATGCGATTGGTAGGTGTTTGAGTCACAAATTGAATTGTATAGTAGGCCTTGTTGCCCTTAAGCGATCGGAATTAATTTTTATTTACTTTTTTAGTATGGCCAACAATGTATGGTTTGCTGTGTTACGTCAATCTAAGTTGACGGTCCAAGTTAAAGGAACAATGTTCTGTTTGTTCTCCCGATATTTGTTGAGAAAAATTTAATTTTAGAATGTGTGTACTACGTTGTTTTTCAACGCTTTGTTTTATATACATGTTTATTTAATAGTTTCAAATATTTTATTTAGGATTTTATCTTGTTATTTTCGAATTTTTTTATATTTTATTATTAAGAAATTTTAATATATCACTTTAATTCATAATATATTTGGTTATTACACATTTTCTTTCATTTACTAGACTTATAAATATTTTCTGTTTACAAAATAAAATATAAGTAAATAGATTGAAAGATAATTAAATAAAGACGTCATAGAAATAATAAGTTGATAAAAACTCGTGTTTTAGTATAAGTAATAGTGTAATATAAAAGTCGCTATAAATGCTGCCGAGCCCGTTTTATAGCCCGCATAAATAAAGTTGTGATTCCTCAAATTATTTACTACGATGCCTGGATCCGGGCTGCTATTATACTTAAATCAAATGGAGAAATGTATGACTTTCCATTATACCCTATTAATCCCTCAATATTAGGACAACGAAATCGGATACTCGAAAATTTACTTGTAATACCAGTATTTGTTAACATTGTTTTGGGATTTTTACATGTAAATACTTATTTCGATTATACTAAAATTTTTATTATAAACTAAGGTAGTCATTGATAGCTAGAAATATTTTTTATTAAAGAATTTTTAATATCTATAAAATATTTATTACAAATATTAAGGTGAGGGTAAGCTACAATTTTATACAGATGACACTAGTGTCTCTCATAAGAATTCCCAATTTATAATAACAGATTAAATATAATGTCACAAGCTTGAGATTTAAATAATTCTAAACAATTATTATTAGTAACAATACATATATGTATATAAAGAGAGAGAGAGAGAGAGAGCTCAAAAAATAACTTGGGGAAAATAAAAATAGAAAGACGTCTGGAAATAGGTACCTATACATATAAGTATAATCCAAATAATAACACTTTTCGTACTTAATATTACGAAGAAAATTGGTAGGTCAGCTAACATTCGGTTTCACATTTTAACAAAATTTAATTTTTAAAACGCCTCATTAATCTAATTTTGAGCATGAAATTACAAAACACAATTATACTGTAAAAAGCCAAATAACAAATATGTTTTTAAGTCATAAATTAGAAAATTATTTTATATTTATTACATGTTTGTTTATCGCTTAAAGGGTTCTAATAAATCAATGTTATCGGCCTGAAATTTGCTCAATGGTAAATAAACAAACTATGCAGACGAAACAAATAAATTTCCACTTCTACCTGTGCAGTGTACGACATGATTCAGATCACGATTTAAAACCATTAAAGTCCATACGATATTGAACTTTATGGTATATTCATAAACAACAAATTGAACTGATCTAAAATATTAGATGTAAGGTTTCGTTAGCTGTACCATAAATATTTATATGTGGAATCCAGGGGAAACTTAACAACATTCATGTAGCTAAAGAACGGTTTCATTAACATGAAGAGGCTTCTCGTCTCGAGAGATATTCGAATTAATAAGTAACTAATTGGGAATTGCTAAATTTCGATTCAGTTGAAGAAAACTACCAATGTGTTTTTGATGAATAAGTTATCGTTGTAGTAGTTGAAGGCCCGGATTAAAGGGTGGGAACTTGAAACCTGGCTAGTAGCAATGTGATTTTTTTCACGTTATATGTAATTTTATAAATTAGATTACCCTGATAGGCTGTGATCACATCGTGAGGAAACCTGGACTTAAAATTTCAAATTATAAATTAGAAATTGCCAACCCCTTTGAAACAGCTAGATTACTAATGTATTAATTTTCTCCATCTAAGAAGATCCTTTACTCAGCAGTGGGCACTGTCACTATAACCTATTTTTTAATAACAATCATTACAATTGGTGGATTTGAAAATTAATCTTATGTCAATAACTTTTAAGCTCTCATAAATAATTAATTTATCAGGGACTGAAACTTCATGAGAAGAAAAGGGAAACAGTTACTGAAAATTAAATTGTCATGTTTTGTAATATATAACTTCCACACAATATTAATTGAACAAAATGATGATGGCTCATAAAAAGTTGTTTTTTCAAAAATACTAATTACGCAATTTCCCCAATTTAAAATTTGTCTTAAAAATTTTTCTTAAACAAACGTTTTTGGCGTACAATAATTATTACAAATTTCCTAATCTTAAAATTCATTACTCCAATAACAGTACACAAATAATTAAAAAAAACTAAATGACTTCCATCATATAAAAAGTGATATTTTTGGAAAGAATTCGCAAAAATTTTTTAATCGTTCTCTGTTTTAACATAAAAACACAAAAAACAATCTGAACTACATTATCTGCTTGAAATATTGCCTCTAACCCAGAATCCAGACAAAAGTACCGTTAACAACTGAGAGGAGCTGAGACTTTAAAACTGTGGAAATAAACCAGCAGCTAGTGTGCCGTTGTAAACAGTCGGTATCTCATCGAGCCAGGCGGAGATCTCACTAGGAAACGTTCATATACCTTAAAAAGGTCTTTTATTATTAAATAAATATTTTTGGTAGAAAATTGTAACCCCAATCGTACTATCCCTACTAATATTATAAATGCGAAAGTAACTCTGTCTGTCTGTCTGTCTGTCTGTCTGCTACGCTTTCACGCCTAAACCACTGAACTGATTTTAATGAAATTCGGTACAGAGATAGAGTTGACCTTGAGAAAGAACATAGGATAGTTTTTATCCCAGACTTTTGAAAGGTTCTCTTGGAAACGCGATATAACCGAACTCCACGCGGCGAAGCTGCGGGCGGAAAGCTAGTTTGTAAATATATGTACATTTTGATGGTCTTACCCATTTATTCGCTTACCAGTTTCTATTGCATACAGTTCATTGTAATATCTCGCAAATTTTTTCCATATGTGTTTAATTATTATAAAGCAATTTTCACACTTTTATATATTTTATAAAAGAGGCTCTTTTTACGTAACTATTTCCAGATTAAAATATTTTAAATTGCTGGTTCCTTTTCATTCATTTCAATGGTCGCTCTACTTCTTTCCGCATAGTGCTCCTTTTAGCTAAAAATGACATAATGATGCTATTGTTCGTCAAGCGAGCATATCCATATTTAATATGAATCATATATTATTTTTTAATTTATTTGTTACAATACCGTAAAACTCATTAAAACAGAACATATCAAACATTTATTTATATGTTTCTAAAAAGATAAAATATTATAAAAAATATTAATAATCCCTCAATGCAGTTATTGTAAGTAACAAAGAATATATTAATTATTTTTTGATTTCCGTTCACGAGCACAATGCCATGAATCACTGAGTAAATTTTGCGTTTTAAAATTCATAAGGGGATTTGTAAAAGCAAAATTAGATTTTTGGTGAATTCTTTACAACATATGTATTTCGTTCCCCGTCACGCTCCTTTTGGACCTTTGGGACAATTTTTAAATTAACCTGGGAGTTGGAAGATGAAATCCCATTTACCAATTCCATTAAATTTTAGACGTTTTTAAAATTTATTTCACAAGGAAAAAAAGTAATTATAAAAATAAGGGTGAAGTTAGTTTGTACAGCATGACATGTGAATCTTAACATCACAGAATTTTTGTAAGAGCGTAAGTGGCTAAGAACAACTGATTAAACAACTTGCAGGAGACAATTTTTGTGACTTTACCTTAAATCTGCCCTATGATGTTTGAGCTTTGACGAGAAACACACCCACTCTCATTTTATTTCTACAAAAACTTCTCCCTTTACATGAAACGACGTTGGGATTTTAACATGTTTTTTTTTTAATTATAAAATTCCTCTTTATTTTAAATATTTAAGCAAATGAAAATATTTATAGTATTCATTATTTATTATATGGTATATATTATTGGTAAATTTTTTTAATGATTGAAAATATTAAATGCCTATTATTCTTTGGTCAATATTTTTGTAAATAAAACAATTGAATAAATGATATGTTGTTAAAATTAATAAATCTTCAAATAGACTGTCAATGTATTTAAGATTACATAAATTTGTGAAAAGGACATGAGAGTGACAATATACATCGGTATTGTCGTAATAGTTTTAATTGTGAGCATTTACAAAAAAGTCCGATCAGTGGTCACATTTATTTTGTCCCTACAACCAGACGTTATTCATTGTTATTTCAATTATGTAATTTTATACAATATAAAAATATATACATATATCACAAAGTTTTTGGCATACATGAAAATTTGGTTTAACCGGTTCTTGCCTTAGATTTATCGGGAAAATGAGGAACAATGGTAACATAAGGATAACTTAAGTTTCAACCAAATGGTTAAAAGCATACGCACATACATTTGCATGAATTTCAAACTCTTTATTCAAGACGTTAAAATATAATGTATCAAGAACAAGGTCGTATTACGAGAATCAAATTTCTGTAACAAGTCGTTCTTCCTGGAAATTTACATAAACCGGTTTCCACAAAGATATATATGTAATAAAAATTTATGACTATTCATATATCTTTTTAAAAATAGAAATGAGTTTTAATTCCTCTTTTTATTAATAGACAAACTATTTCATACTTTTATCTTTACACAACTCTTGTATATTAAATAATTGAATACTTAAAAAAGTAGTCCGATTCATATGAACATATGCCTAAACCTTTAGTCTGAAGCAAATAATTTCATTTCAGTCGGTTTTTCTTGTCTGTATTACTTTTCACAATGCTGTCACAATTATCGTTTCTACTAACAATTTTATTAATATTCATGTTTCATAATGTAACAGACACATTTAAAACGTTAAACGATTTAAAACAACAATATAAAAAAATTGAAAATGATCAATTCAGTACATCCGACGTTTTGGTTGGAAAGGCAATGGATTTCATATATTCAAACAAGACGGTTATGAATTTAATAGCAAGAGAACTTTGGAATGTGGGATCGAGAGCTATTGACAGAATTGTTGAAATGAATGGTATGTGCTCATTGATATACTTTCATTAAAAGTCAGTTCTTTTGTGAAGTGTTTAAGTAAAATAAAATATCTGCATTAAATATAATCATTTTAACAAACTTCGATATTAATCTTTAGTACATATAAGTGACTAAAAGTTACATAGTGTAGCGTAAGACTTTAATTACGGGCATTATAGTTAGAGTTATGGCGTGAAACCTTTGATTCATAACAGTATTAAGAAGAAAAGTTAGTCTTAGTAGTCTAGAAAATGTAACAAACAAAACTTTAGGTTAAGAACGATCTTTAAATCTCTTACAAGAATTGTTGCTGTTATTAATATGACAAAATTTTAGATCATAAAAATATATATATAGCATAGGACTTTTGAAACAATATTATCATATAAGCTTAAAAATTCATAACACATTCGTTATGGCAATTATATTGTATACTAAAATTACATAACAACATATGTAAGAAGCAATTTTTGGATGTTGCTTGCAATTATCAATTAATTGTAACTCATTTTACATATACATTTATTTTTTTCAGTACAAACACCGAGACCCATTTAGAAAAGAATCGGTTTTCAAATAGTCAAAAGGAACCTATTTTTATGTATATGTATATATTTGTTCAATAAAATCATTACAAAAGAATTGTGATTTTTAATTTATTTGTATTTATTTTAATTTTGTCAATCCGTTTTTTCTTTGTCATCTAGAAAATTTGACTTTTTTGGTACTGTTTATATTTATAAACTGAACATGAAGCCGTTTTTAATTCCGAGTACTACAGTTCTAGTCCTTTCAGTAGCATTAGCGTTGAATTTTACCTTAGCATTGAAATTTTTTTTTTTACAGTAAACAAAATTCAATGCTGAACAGATCGTCATATATAATTTAATTCAACAGATACAAATAGCAGTTTTTATCTGAGTTTTACGGTTATCATATGTAGTTCCAAACTCCGATTGTTTATGAACCGTAATATAAAACTCAATTACAGTCTTTAATAAAGTATTAAAATATTATGTCAAAAGTTTTAAAGTCCACAGTAATTAGTTCTATAATAAGAGCCACTTATTTATTCATAATTTACAATGAAATATTCGGCAACACTATGTAGAACAATTTGTAAAAGTAACCTATTAATTAGAATAGCGACGGGCAGACTATATTCCGGGAGTAGAATGTTCAAAGTCTGCCATAGTCAGTTTTCATTATATATTATTTATTTCAATTTTAATTCCGGTATTAGCTCAACAATTCTTTCAATGTTAAGACATAATTATATAAATTTAATTATATTCTTAATGTAAAATATTATTTTATAAGTAAAAGGAGCTCCGTTACTTGTCAAAATCATTGCAGCACTTATGGTTAACGGTTTGCTATTGGCGTCATATGGGTGACAGGGGTTTCAGAGACGAAAAAACTAAACAAAGGTATGCCTATGCTTAGTTTGAGCTATGGCTTGCCTTAAGCAAATAGGTGTTGCCGAAATATATAAAATGTATATACCTACAAAACCTTTATACAACAAAGCAGTCTTGTTAAATAAATTTTAATAAATACTCGTAGTTATATCATTAAGCAAAAAAAGATAAAACATATTCACTGATCAATCGATGAAAACGTATTTTATGTATCATATGGAACAACAAAAACAATATCTCTTCTTTATTGCTATGAATTTGAACTTGAATTTGAACTATGAAAATATAACTTTATACCAAAATTATGATGGAATTCAAGACAATTAATATTATTGTGTTTCAGTATACAAAATAACAACAGGAAGCAATCGTTACTGATTTCCTGGTAAAGTGCACTTTATAAGAATGTACAATTTCTATTTGGAACAGTTCCTCACATTAATTAAGAAGATGTTTACAAGCAATTTGTCTATAATGAAAACAATTTTTATGACACTTTTATTAAGGAAAAAAAATTAAAAGAGGAAGCTCCTAGTTCATCAAGAGATTATAAATCCTCTAAATGGGTAACGAATAGCGCTTTAGATATTTGGTACGGAAACAAAAGCATGGTAGATGTTTTATCTAGAGAATTTAGAGATATAATGTACAAAATAGCAATGAGACCAGGTAAATTACTTCTGAATTCCACATTTAATTCATATTATTCCCTTGAATCTCCTTAGATTGGAAGTTAAAGTTAAGAATCCTCAAATTAGTTATCGCTAATCTATATGAATTTAGTTTTCATTACTTAAATAAATATTGTTGATGGTATTGTAGTGTACTATTTATTTATTAAAACAAGAAATTTGTTAATTTCTTTTTATTTTATATCTTCGCCCACAAAACTCTGAATGAATAATTAATTTTGATTGTAAATGCAGCAGTAATTATAAGTTATTTTAATTTTCAGTGCGATCCACACAAATAATGTCTATTCATACAGAAAATTATATTTAAGAACTGGTGAGTAAAAATGGCTTAATGGAATATATTTGTTGAATATTATATTTATTTTTTGGAAAAAATTGTTTAAATGTAAAAAATAAATAAATTGAAGCTAATAAAGTGACCGCTTAAGCATAAATGCGTCAAAAGAAAGGTTTCATTCATACTAATATATATATATATATATATATATATATATATATATATATATATATATATATATATATATATATATATATATATATATATATATATATACATATATTGTTATATTGTACTACTTACTACTACTAATCATATTCGTATTTATTGATTTTGATCTCAAAAACTCCAACAATGTGATGAAATTATTATTAATCGAAATTTTATCTACTTACTTAAACTAAACCTATCGAAGATACCAATTGAGAAAGTTCAAAGGCTTGATAAAAAATATCTTGAAGACTCTTTCTTCAGTCTACAAAGGGATTATGAGGTATAAAGACGAGCCAGATTCGAAAACAAAGGCGTATAATAAGCCTCAAAATTCCCTCTTTTTAACAACTAATAAATAATTTTCGCGTCCCCCAATCTCTTTGGGGTGCGCAAGCTTTGATGTTTAAAAAGCCACTTCATAAGTGTACGTACTCCACCTGCTTGATTAGAAGGTAGTTAGGGTGACTCAGAGGGAGTCTGGAATTCTGTAGATGAATTTTTCAACAACATTTGTAGTTTCGAAGCTATAATATGAGCAGTTATGAAATATATCTTTAGTAGTAAATACGTTTTGTAAAGCTGTCTTTAAATTAATTTCATATTATTTTTCAAACGGTTACAATTTGACTTATATAAATAGTGTTATAGATGAAGTTATGAAAATAATTTTATGCATGACTTTTAGTTTTTAATTTATAAACACTTTTATTTGAGTAAATTCTTGGATAAGACGACTACATTTCTAGTTTAATTGAGACTTTGAGGGAAATTAAAAATCATAATAATTGTAGACTTAGCTTTATTGCAACTTCAGTTGAGTAGGTCGGTTTTCCGAAACAGAATTTTTTACACAAAGTGAGGGCAGCCCTTAACGAACAAACTTGACAACAACGTCAGGTACTGTTAACGTTGTCGCAAATTGTAACATTCATGTGCCATAATTTACTTTTTGAACGTATCTTATTTGATAAGAATTGTATTTGATGAATTATTTTATACGTATAAATAAAATTGTAGTCTGTGTATGTAATATTTACTAAATGTTTTTACTACATTCATGTGAATAAACATATATATACGGTAAATTCACCATTAAATATTTTTGGCTGTCCGTTCGTTTATTATTATGAGTTTTATTGGCAGATAGCTGATACAATACGTCGTGCCATAGATTACTTTTCAACTGACATCAAAAATAAGAAGGTTATAACTTTCCAAAGAGTGAAGCGATTTTTAGAAGTTTATTTCTTTGACATCTGGAGTTCCCGTTCGGTCATCTGATATCTATAGTAAATACATTTTCATTGTATTTAAGTGGATATAATGTTAGGTTTACTTTATTACTACAAATATAGCGTTTAAAATAATAACTTGATACAAATATTTAAAGATATATTTGTTATTTCAATAACACGGAACGATATATGTGTATGTAGATATATTTATATATTAATATGTCTTATATTAAAAATTTAAGAGTCTCTATAGAATATTTAAAAAACTATCCCGAGTGATAGGATAATTAAAATTTGTTCTTACTAGGACTATAACTGATTAAATGAATTTTTTTTATTTTGAAGAAGTGTTTATTTAGAATCTTATTTAATATTTGTTTATTAAATGGTTTATTTAGCTTACTCCGTTTGTGTTTTATTCTCTCAAATTTTGTTTTTATAATTTTACCAACTTTATGACAGCCAATTGATCTGAAATAGACCTTATTTAAGTTCTTTAAATATGAAGTATAAATACAGATTAACAAGATGATTCGTTATAGTGTCTGAGACTTGGAGTTTCTTTAATTTTTTTTTTAATTTATTCATTGTTGAACCACCATCTGGATGTACATATTATTTTTATAAAGGATTTAAATTAATTTTAAATTTCATTAACAACATATCTCAGAAGTCATCTTAGTAGTTATTATATTGTAATCAATTGATAGAAACTTCAATTAAACTATAAAGATCAAAAATGCCTTGAATTTGGATAAAACAATAAATCAAGCGATGGAAGACTATTAACTTTCAGTTACGAAGATTGATCATTGTTTGACTTTCAAAAGCAATCCTGTAATGTTTCTCAAATGAACACAATAGTTGTTAACATTATGTTACTATAACACAGGTCCATTGTTCTATGTTTATGGAACCAAACGTTTATAGAGCATCATAATGGATATGATGGTTCTTATTATAAGATTTGTTTTTTGTAAAATAAAGAAAACACAGTAATAAAACGACAAAAAAATATTAAATTTCAATGAAGACAGGTTAAAAGACAATCAAACTTAACGATAGTAAAATCGATTCGTGGGCTATACAAAAATGTCTAAAATTGGAACCTTACTTGCTTATTTCCCATCCAGCATTAATTACATGTTGTTTTTAAGCGTTATTTTAAGTTTTTATTAAATATCTACAGATATATTTAATCCCTAAAGTTATGATAACTTTATTCCATTACATGTACCAAAGAAGTAGTATTCTTTTTTCAATAAATGAATGTATAGAATAAATACATAGTATAAGAAATTCTTATCTTGAGAAATCATTTTTATGAATAAGTGTATAATATAATTGTTATCTTAAACGCTGTTTAAGAGACCACTCAATTTAATTTCATAAATGTGTTATTTGAATAACAGAAAGCAGATCGTGTTTTCCCATTACATAACTAATCACATTAAAGAGCTATTGCAATTATACTACATTACGTAACCAGGACTGTAATCTCTCTTGGGTATAACTTTCTTGAGGGTACCTATCGTCATACATTCTCTTTGTTAATTTCGCTATCTTAGGATAGCGGTCTTTCAAGCACTTTATACTAACGGTTATTGGAAATCCTCAGTGTCTATGAGCGCAGGCTTTCGGGACGAACGGGATATTAAAGAAACATTGTGGTACTACATCCTCTATTTTTTCGGTGTAAGGATAAAATAACATATTTTGAACTCTCGGATATGGGTTTAAAGAAAATTAATAACTAATGTAAAGTCAATATGAGACGATATATTACGCTTTTTTAAGATTTTTTCCTCTACAAATAAAATTAAGTTTCTTGGTGAAATACATATAAAGTAAGACATTGTAAATGAAACTATGATTTTTGGACTTATTTCACATTTAACCCAACGTTTTTGTTAGTTTACAAAAGCCATGATTATGGGCAGATGAGATTTTTCATCACCTTTCTCTTACATCTCGTCAACTTCTCTTTTTGTTTTAGTACTTCTTACTTGATACGTTACTCTAGCTTGTACTAAGATAAGTTAAACAGGTAAGATAATATCAAAAATAGAGATAAAAATAAAAAAATCCTTTTTTTGTCAGCAATCAGGCTAAAAAATTACAACAACTGCAACTGCAGCAGTAAAATGATTCACAGACGAGTGAAAGCAATAGCAAAAGACTAAATACGCTTGTTTTAAACTTATAAATTCCTACTTTAGCCGCACTCAGAAACTTGAGAGGCATTATGTCCCTATTTGAACCGGATCAGGCTTCTTGAACTGTTCCCAGGGGACCAGTCACATCCTCCACAAAAATTGAAACGTAAGGTGTCCAATAAACTGGGCATCCTCAACGGAATTTGGACCTAGTTGCCGCCAGTAAACATTTCATAGATGTGTTTTTATTTAACTCTGAATGTTTGATTTTATATGTGTATTTGTCAAAACCTGAAGTTTCAAGTAGGGTTTCGAGTATCGCTTCAGCTTATTTATAAATATTCTATACTAAGTTCGGTAGTTCAGCTGCTAGAAGAAAAAAATATCAGCTTAAACGTCTTATGTCTTTACAACTCGACAAAAGAAGAGACATTGAAAACACTTCAATGCTGTTTCATTTGTGTCATATTATTTTTATGTGGAGAGGTTAACATTTAAATATTTTTCAAATTTCTATCTCCTAGTTTTAAAATATGTTTTTGAAAATGTTATCATACATTATCACTTATATGTATTTGATAATTAACTTAAAAGGTAGGTACTCAACGAAGTAATGTGCGAAATACCACGCTTATTCTAATTTGCATATATTACGTAATTGATATTGAGTTCATAATTATAGACCAGTAGTCGTAGTTTTTTTTTTGTTTTTGTACTATATGACGATAGTTATATTTGCTTTTTTTCTGTTTTCAATCAAATATCAAATTTCATTCATTTTACTTTAGACCAAATTTTATATCTACTGTCAAAACATTTACATATATTCCTCAACAGATAAAGCCAAATTAGATAGTGAAAGGGTGGTAAATAATAATTTTGTACTTCTCTTAATGTATTAAATGTATCAAAATTCAACGTTGATAGCTTTTTTTTTTTTTTTGTTATCGCGGTGAAAGGTTTTATACCTACCCCTCCGTCTAGGGGAGACAGAGGCGGTTATGTGGGATTCACGGCCAGAAGGGCCCATGTTACCCACTAAAACACCAGCGGTCACTCTCCGTTGCCGCCAAGTGGATCGCCACGGGAAACGCCGAAGCATGCATCCGCGACGATCCGGCGGCGGGCCGCGAACGGCCACCTCCCCCCCCGAGGGCTCACTCCAAGTGACCAGGAGTGTTCCCCCGCCTGGCGGGCTTGCTTAATCGCGAGAGGGTTAACCCCTTACCCCTCCCACCCAAGCCCACGCGGCCAGTCTCCAACCACCCACCGACGAGCGCAAGCGCCCGACGGCAGACAGAGAGGAAACCGACCGACCACAAGCGAACTCAGGCCTCCGGAGAGACCCGAGTATCCCCTCCCCCCCAAGACAGCCACGGACGGCCTCCTGCCAGATCCGTGACCGTCTTACTCCCAGGGCTGTACCCCCAGCCCTCCCCCCCGTGACTGATTGCACCGGAATACACCAGTGGGCGATGGGGTCGTCACGAACGTTGATAGCTTAGCCTATATCCAACTAAAATGAAGTTTACCGACCTAAACTAGAATTTGGGTGAACAAGTGTTTTACAAACAAACGAGATTAAATCAGATGGGCCTATATCGAATTTGATCGATAGGTTTTAAGTTGAATCACCATCCAAATTCACTTATGTAAAGATTTATTACAGAGAGATACAAAGGTTTTAATAATCTCTACTAGGAAAAGGTATTTTTTATTTTCATATACCTACCTAAATTCTCACAAATGTGTGAAACAATAAAGGATTTACTTAATTTCTATATACTCGTAATACTAGCTGACCCAGCAGACTTCGTACTGCATCAATCAAGAAATAAATTATGTCTTATTTATTTTTTTGGTTTTTTCCCGGAAATTAATAAAAGTTTTTCAGCTTTTAAACCTTCCCTGAACCTCCACGAACATTTCAAGACTATGATAAGATAAATCCGTTCAGTCGTTCTCGAGTTTTAGTGAAACCAAGGAACGGCAATTCTTTTTTATATATATAGACGAAGAATGATAAATTGACTTTTTTCAAAAATATGTTAACTAAAATGAAGTTAAAAAAAGTTTCTTATTTAAATTAAATATTCATATCAAAATACAGCTTATGTTAAAATGAATTACTGTGCTTTACTAATATACAAAGTTGAAGTTTCAAAAGTTATATTTTACTTTTAGTTTTAAACGTTTTTTCAGCTTCTATGTCTGTTTAATTGAGTTCAGCTCTGGATTGCCTTTGGGATCACTGCTGCAGTCATTGAACGCTGTTCGGACTGTCGGGACCCATGACCCGACTATTTTTCTTGGCATCACGCCATGAAGTATATAAATTTATTTCATCGGACGTTTCATCATTAAACTGTAAACACAAAATATTCTTAAAATAAGGTTCCCAATAGTGATCTATATTAACATAAAGGTATATACTATCTGACCGAAAACAGTTCTGATCTAGTGATGCTTCTCATGGTTACACTTGAATCCTATCCAAAGGCACTCGCACAGGTTTGGCATCAAAACACGCGGATTAATTTTCTGTTGACCCCGATGTGATTCGCAAAGCCTACGAATTTGCGTGAACCACTAAAAGCCTCTAAAACTGCTTTGAACGTTTAATCTCAGAGGTTAGCGTAGAATACCATTGAAATTGTCATTTGGCGCATTCTATAAACGTAATGGTATGTAATTGTTTAAGCATGTGTGTGTAGTAGATTTCGCAAACAAACACGATAGTTTGGCATAATAAATTCTCTGTTGGATCCTTATGCCTAAGTACAGCTTGCAAGTCCGGCGACGGGACGCGACGACCCCATCACCCACCGGTGTATTCCGGTGCAATTAGTCACGGGGGGCCTTCACCTCCTTGTGAAGTCTTGGTCCGGGCTGGGGGTGCAGCCCTGGGAGACAGACGGTCACGGATGGCAGGAGGCCATTCGCCTGCCGCCGGATCGTGGCGGAAGTATTCTTCAGCGATTCCCGTGGCCGATCCACTAGGCAGCGACGTAGAGTGACCGCTGGTGTTTTAATGGGTAGCATGGGCCCTTCTGGTCCGTAAGTCCCACATAACCGCCTCCGTTTCTCCTAAATAGAGGGCTAGGTATATATGTTATAACCTTTCACCACGTTAACAAAAAAAAAGTACAGCTTGCTAAATTTTATGCATATCCTGGTTATAGACAATAAAAGTTTTTTACTTAGTACTCTTAAATAATAATTTAATCATTGCGTGCAAGCAAAAAAACTACTAAGATATTACATATGGTTAATTTCATACCCCTTTTATTTATTGAGATAATTAAATGATAATCTGGCATTGTAATATGCAACTTTAAATAGTCACCATTTTACGATCATCCCTATTTTTTAAAAGAGTTTATTAGGTATTGGATTTCAACAACATGCAATATTGCAACCGAATATAATAATTGCAGTAAATTAAATTTGCATCGATTGATTGTATTCACAATTTACATTTTAATTGTATTTCTATAAATAACTTAGGTAATCAATTAATCAGTTATCCCAGCCAGGACTTTATCGCTGTCACCTTTCAAGCGGCAAACAGCACGCAGTGTGGCTAAGAATGGAGAATGGCCTCTTTTTCACTTACTATACAGTTTTTCACATCTCGTCTGCCCGTGATCACAGCTACTGAAAAGTAAATGAAACCGAAAAATATTAGTTTCATTTACCTGTATATTTTTTTATTTGTGTCTTGATTATACTATTGTCCTACTTTTTGTTTTACCTCATCATAACATCATTATTATTTTCATTGCAACAACTCTCATATATATTTTATTCTATCGTGTATTGTCGATCCTATTAGTTTTAATGTACATTTTAATAATTTATGAAGACAATTTTAAGTTTTATTAATATAAGCTGTTTGCTATAAATCAACACGTTGTAAGCTCCCGCCGACAATGGCTATTACTTTACCTGTATATCATACTTAATATTTTGTAAGACAAGTTGTAAATAAAAATAGTAACGAATTCATGTTAAAGAAATATGAGTGATTTGACTATTATGAAATGCATCTCAAACAAAAAAAGAGACAAAATACAATAGAAAATGTGGAGATATATATACCTAATATATTTTAATGCCTCAATTAACTCATCAGTACCACATAATACTGTCTATATTATAATATTGTTTAGTACATTACGTCAGTACAAACCACAGCTTTCTATTGCTAGATATATAAAATGCTAAGTACAAATTTTGCTTGATATTTTAAAGATATCTCTATCAAATATAGTATAACTGAACATTTATTTAAAGATTAGGATGAAATTTTAATTTTTTAATTTAAAACATTTGCCTTCTTTTCAAAGTTAGCCTTAAGTTCTATCATCTTGTGCAGAACTGCAAAATAGATCTGAACAACACCAAAACAAAACATCTTACTTCTAATATTAATTATTATGATATTATTATACATCGTTGATTCCATAGATTTCTTTTATAAAAAACTTTCTTTTCAGTTTAGTTTTATAAACATAGGTATAAATTGACAATTCCTTTGCCGTTTGAGGGACCTCTAGAGCAGTTATTAATATTAATGTCTTTTTAAGATATTTAAACGGACAATAGTGCGTGGTGGGAAGCTAACACATATAACAGACTATCAAACCCCTTAACTAGACGTTATTTATTTGACATTGGTTGGAGAAACTAGGTCTAAGTTTTTAAACTATAATCAACAATTATCATTATTAATACATAATGGTATTGTCAAAGAGACATCTAGCGAATTACTGCAGTATTTCCTGTATACGATTGTGTCGTATTGTATACAAACATTATGATATACTAAATTTTCTGCGTGGCCAAGAGATGGCAGCACAGGTCGAATTAAAGAAAATATCAGACTGAATCCCTTTTATTAATTGTTTTATTTATATAGTTTTTTGTGTCTTGATTGTACTGTTGTAAGTTGTTCTATTTTTTGTTTCACCTTATAATATCCTTTTTTTCTATTGCAACAACTATCATATATATTTTATTCTACCTATGGTGTATTTATAAAAATTGTCGATCCCATTAATAATTATAACGTATATTTTAATAATTCATGAAGACAATTTTAAGTTTTAGTAATTATTATAAGCTTTTTGCTATAAACCAACACGTGAGCTCTCGCCGGCAATGGCTTTTACTTTACCTATATATCATACTTAATATTTTGTGAGACTAGTTGTAAATCAAAATAATAACGAATCCATGTTAAAGAAATATAAGTGATTTGACTATTATGAAAAGCATCTCAAACAAAAAAAAGACGAAATACAATAAAAATGCAAAGATATATATATAATTTATTTTAGTGCCTCAATTAACTCATCAGTACCACATAACACTGACTATGTTATATTATTGTCTACATTACATCAGTACAAAACACAGCCTTCTATTGCTTGATAAATAAAATTCTAAGTGCAAAATTTGTTTGATATTCTAAAGATATCTCTATCAAATATGTGACTGGACATTTATTTAAAGATTTGTAAGAAATTTTAATTTAAAACATTTGCCTTCTTTTCAAAGTTAATCTTAAATTAAAGCTTGTGCAAAATAGATCCAAGCAACACCAAAACAAAACATCTTACTTCTAATATTAATTATAAACTTAAACACTCATTGTCTTAAAATTAAAAACATATAATCACTGGATGACCCGGCGAACTTCGTATCACACTATAATCAAGAAATATCTGTTGCATTGTTATTTCAAGAAAGTTAATGTCCTTATTCCTCTGAACAGAGTTTTGCCTGGTTCAACCTTATAAATGTTAATCACTCAGTTTCTACTTTTACATACATATTGACAGCATATTGGCTAAAGAGATGCCAACATTTTAAGATGTGATTGACCTCAACTTCTCCAACCATAATCCTGTATGAATAAAAATTCATTGGACTAACTTTTTTGTTAGTTTCAGAACCTAAAAACATTTTTTGTGATAAAGTTATACTAACTTAAAGCTATGATAAACATTAAAAACTTAAAATGTTTATTTGCCTGTAACTGTATTTATTATCTTCATTAAAATGTGATACCCATCTTCACCTTGCCAAAATAAGATAGGATATTGTAAAGCATCACAATATGTTCGACGTGTTTCGGACACACACTGCAGTTGATTGTTACACTGGTGTAAAACAATATTTTGGCTATCTACATTTTCACACACAAAGACAATAGCGACTTCATAAATTGTTGGGGCATTAAAATGTCTTATGTTACCCTGCAGGTGTCTGGTCGGCTTTGATAACAATTTTGTGATTATCAGATGGCATATGATATAATGTGGTCTTGAATAATGCAACCAATGCATTGTGTTGATGGAAAAATGATTGGATCTGTTCCACTACTGGTCTTTTCACGGAATAGTTGTGTGTACAGCACTGATCAACTTGTCTTTATGAATCACCCATGAAATAAATTTGCAAAATATATAGTCACTATCTGGCACTGGTAATAAGGCACCTGTTCAATGATATATTTGTCCTTGAATCTGCAAAGGTAAACATTCCTGTATTACATATACATATTGTAAAGTGAATTGTTCCAACCACCAAGTGACACTCAAGACACTTTGTGAGCACTACCATTTACCATCAAACTTTTTTAACACAATTCCTTCTGGCTACTTAAAGTAATTCATAGAGCTACAAATGTACTTTAAGCCATTTCAAATGATACACCATTACAATTGAAAACTGTCAACAATAATGGTAAACGTTTTTCAATACACTTACCTTAAAAGTTGGCATAAAATTTATTGTACTGTAGTCTGTAGTCCATTTCTTTGTTATAATTAAATGCAGCTCTATAGGGGTTAAACGCAACACTTCTATAGTGTTGGTTCCGGTACCATCGAATCCGTTCAAATTTATTCAGCGTTTCATGTTGTACATCAGTTAGACTTGCTCTTCCATGTCTTTGACTAGAGGCATTACGGGTTCTGCGACAAGTTGGTACGTCTAATTTTTGGAAACAAAAATTCAACTGTAAATAAAAGATACTATTCTTATTCTATTCCTATTCTTTTGTTATAGTATCAAAATGGTCAATCAAAACTTTCCAACACTATAATAATTTAGCTTAACTTGTTAAACAAACACTTCAGAAAAAAACACACGGTACAAATTATCCTTTAGAAACCAATGTGGAAATTAAACTAAGAAATGGTAAATGAACTATGTAAGTATTTTGTTATTATAACTTCGGCCACAAATAGTAAAACTGAATATTATGTACTCGTACAAAACCACACAAAACAAACGAGTTTACTCTTTGTAAACAATTTGAAAGAATAACTGAATTTTTAAGACAGACTACAGAGATAATAGTTTATCATTGATTTTTTTATTTTTGGTTATGTTCGTTCCGTTCAGAACAGGCAAAAAGAACAAAGCACATACAGCCATGTCTTTTGTATTTTGTATCTTTAATTATTTTTAAAAGTCTTAATCTCCTTTTTTATTCTTGACTCAAGTTTTTATATCACACCTAAGATATGTCTTCTTTTAATTTTCTTCTTAAATATTTTTTTTAATTTTAAAGCCTTAGCCATGTCTTCTTTTAATTTTTGTTCTTGTATCATTTTTTAATTATAAGGCCGAAGCCTTATCTTTATTGAAAATATTTTTTTGTCAAATTCTTGTTTTTTTTACATTCCGTCTTTTTTCAATGGCAAGTCCTTGTAATGTCATTTAAAGTACAAATTACAATTCATTTGTCACAATCGATAAAACGGTAAAATTCTGAAAATAGCTGAAATAACTAGTTGAAAAACAAATATCTTAAACAAAACGAAAAAATTAGTATTATATACATATTGTATAACAATTAGAGCGTCTGAATAAGGAATTGGGAAATTTAAAAAGCTATGACTGAATTGATTGTGGGCCGGATTTGTAATAAATTTAGCTAAATAGTCTGCTTGCTCATTACCATGCACACCAATGTGGGCTGGTGTCCAGAATAGGACTATTTGCTTGTTTTGAGACAGCAGGTGATACAACTCTCTTATTTTTTTTATAACTAGAAGACCCGGCGAACTTCGTATCGCCCTATAATCAAGAAATATCTGTTACGTTATTTTGTTTATATTTTTGGAGTTTACCTATTAAAGCCATAAATCTCCGTGTTTAGAAGTGCAACAGCCTATGGCCGAATCCACTTTTGATCTGACTATCATAGACAGCTATAGAGACTGCTTCATTGTTCCTAGATCCATCTGTATATATCTGATGATATCCCTGCCAGCTATCAAGTTCCCTATAAATTTCTTCCTTATACTTTAGAAGACTTTTGACTACAAGCTTAATCTGCATATTTTGATTCATATAACCCAGACTCACAAGGCCATACCATGCTAGAACAAATTTTGTGTTTATTAAAAATTTGTTCTGTTTCAGAAAAACCGTGAAACACATATGAATTAATATTGGCAGTCCTGTTAATAGTGTCCCGCAGTTTAACAAGAGGTGGATGGTTACTAATGGAGAGCAACCTTGCAAAAAATGTTGATTGTAAGTATTTAAACCTAAGTGCTAATGGAGGTATATTACATTCCATTATACGCAAACATTTATTTTGTATCTTTTCTAATTTATCTACTATAGATCTTACCCCTGCAAAACAAAAAAGCATATTCAAAATGACTCCATACTAATGATTTATACAATGTTAATAGAATCCTTGGATCAGCACCCCAATATGTGCTTGTTAAAGATTTTAAAACATTACAAGCATTAAAAGCTCGAGATTCTAGAGTTTCAGCATACTTATTCCATCTAGAATTCTTTGTAAAAATACCTAAAAACTTTACAGAGCTCTCTACAGACATTACATTATTATTGAACAAAATATTTACATTCCTATTTCTAATACCATTTTTTGAAAAGACAACAACTTTACTTTTTTCATTGCTGACCTCCAGCCCAAGGCTATCAAAATAGTTCTTTAGTCTTTGGAGAGCAACATTGAGGACTGATTGTACACGTAAAAAAATTAGTATCAGAGCAATAAACAACTAAATCATCTGCAAACTGCAGATTAGAAACTTCACACCCCAGAGTTAAATTTAGCTGATGTATGAATAGGATAAAAAGCAATGGGCTCAATACACCACCCTGTGAATCAATATCATCATCAATACAAGAATATCTTGGACCAAATAACTGATTGTTAACCTTAACAAACACCTTTCTGTACTTCAAAAAAATCAAAATCCAATTTACAACTTTTCCAGGTACCTGTAGTAATAATAATAATGAGGATAATTTGTTCAAATCTACATTATTGAAAGCCCCTACAATGTCAAGAAAAACACCAACTAGTACTTTATTCTCGAAATGAGCATTGTGGATATCCAGACAGAAATGACGTAGACTCTCGCAAGCAGAACGGCCACAACGAAAGCCAAACTGATTGTAAGGTAAAAGATTATTACTTTCTATGTGAAAAATTAATCTCTGTTTTATTAATTGTTCGAAAATGTTTCCAACACATGAACTCAGTGTAATAGGATGATAAGAATCAGCCAAATTAAAGTCTTTGCCAGGTTTTAATATTGGTACCAAACAGTCAGTTTTCAAACCCTATGGGATAATAGAAGACAACCATAAACTATTAAATAAATTAAAAAAAATAGATAGAGTTTGAACATTTAAAAGTTTAAACATTTTTTAGGAAAGCCAATCCAGGCCACATGAAGAATCTTTTCTTGAGGCTAAAGCAGATTTTACCTCTTGCATAGTAAAACAACCAATCATGTATGAATTATCACTATTTACTCCAAGAACATTATCTATACTTATTTGTTGTGAAACAGTATCAGGTGTGTAGTTATATAAAAATGTTTGAACCTGATTGAGGCCAGAAAATAAGTTAGAACTCGGAAAGCTTTTTTGAATTTACTTATTTACTACAAATGCGATTTATAGATGTCTAACGATTTATTGAGGAGCAGAATTCAGACCAACTTTTACAACATTCTTCTTTTAAAGTGCGTTTTTTAAAAGCTTGTGCGCGTTTGAAATTAATGTAATTTTTACTATTAAGACTAGTTTTGAAATTAATGTAGGCGTTCTTGCAATCTTATACTATTTTTGAACATTTATCATTCCACCAAGGTACTTGACACCTTTTTCTAGGACGGTTATTATTACTATCAGTTGTGTTATGGTTTAAGCTGGGCCCGGAGAATTCGATTGCCAATAGAATAATTGCACAAAACTTTCTGTATGAGTCAAGGAGATCACTATTGTCAACTTTAAAGTTCATTAACATTTTATTAACAATTTGTTTATACCTATCCCAATTTACTAATTTCAGATTGCTGTGAAAAGGAATGTTGTTCAAGGAAATAGAGGGCTCATGTTGATCTTTTACGAGAGTGAATTTTGTGATAGTTGGCAGATGATAACTGCCTAAAGAGTCCTGATGAACTTGCCAGTCACAAGAAAGAAATAAAGAGGAAGACACCATAGTTAAATCTAGACTGTTTCGTTTCCAAATATGAGAGCCTATAGTTGTTGTTTGACCATTATTTAAAAGTATTAGGTCATGGTCATCCATGGAATCCATAATAGCTCTGCCCCAAGAATCTATGTGACTGCAACCCCAAAAAGTGTGATGGGCGTTAAAATCGCCTGCAATTATAAACGATTTTGGAATACTGTACAATAAACGATCGAACTTCGCCTTTTCAAAAGCAGGAGAACTATTACCAGGACTGTAAAAACTAACCAAAGAAATGCATTTATGTTTCAGTTTAATAACAACTACTACATTTTGTAACGAATCATCATAAAAAGTATCTAGTTTAGAGAAAGTATACCATATATCTAGTTATACCATTTTTAATTAATATTGCTACGCCATTATGATCATTACCGCAGTCATTCCTAATAATGGTATAACCACGTAAATTAAATTGAATGTTAGGCTTGAGCCAAGTTTCTGAAATAAGAGCTACATGTATATTATTTTGGTTTAGAAAATTTTAAACTCAAGTCTGTGACTTAACAGACTTTGAGCGTTCCATTGTACAATATTTAAGATTTGGTGGTTGAATGTGACGATTTGCTATTTTTATCCTGGATGGTTTCTTTAATAGCTGAGCTAATAAATTGTGAAGTAATACTTATATTTTGAGTTTTATTAAGAGTAATAACTTTTACCATAGATTCTGTTAATAGGGTCATTGCTTCAGAATTTGATAGTATTGCTTGGATTTCTTCTTGGGTATTTAATTTTTTATTCAGGGAGGGAAAATTTAATGCATTTTAACGTGTCAGCATATGACATGGGTTTACTGTTTGCGATTTTCTTTTGCCTTATAGGGCACTGGCTAGAGATGGCAATGTGATTGCCATTACAATTAATGCACTTTGCTTTTTCAAAGTTAACCTTGCATTCTTTGAAAGAATGCCCCTCTGTGCATATGGAGCCTCCCGGTGAATTTTTATAAAACTTAGCCAGATGATCATAGCGTAAACATTTAAAGCACTGTTTTATAGGTGGGACATATGTGGAGACAAGCAGGCGCCACATCTTAATGTGAACATAGTCCGGCAGTGACGTAGCAGACGCAAAAGTTATTACTACGCTCTGAGTAGGTTGCAGTGTGAAGGTGTTATTTTATCCTATTACTTTACGCATTATGCATCCGACAGAAATTACTTTTTTTGTTGTTGATATTGCTTTATATATTTTGTGATTGGATAGATGAGTGGGAACCGAAGAGATAACTCCCGATAGTTCGGTGGCCCCTGCTGGTATTGAAGCTTTAAGTCGTTGTTCCTTTAGATATGTAGCATTTTCTAAAAAGGCATTTGCCAAATTCGCACGTTGGAAAACAACACCGACCTTATATTTATTAATTTTTTTTTAATATTGTATACCTTTCACAGAGCGTATAAAACTGGTACTAAGCGATTTCATGTCCCTATTACCGAGTGGGTTATTATTAGTACTTTCGACAAATACTATGAATTCAGACTTGGCATCCGCATCTTCAGGGTATCGCCGACAATAAATGCTTGTGCTGAAAGGCAAGGACTCACCCGAATCCTTCTTTTTACGTTTTTTCACCATCTCTCCACATAAACACTTATATACAGACTAAATTTTACTTCTTTACAATAAACTAAACAAAAATTTGCAAATTATAGTATAAAACTATTTAAAAATAATTAAAATTTTCAAAAAGCCCGCGTCAACGTTTCAATTCCCGCGCTCTTGTCCTTAATCATCCTACAGAGATAATAGATTATCATAGACTAATATAGTTATAGGTCAGTGGTGGCGCAGTGGTTAAAGGGCCCACCTCTCGTTACCGAGGACGCGGGTTCGATCCTGGCCCGGGCAAGTACCAAATGTGATTTTTCAGAGTCATAGGTACTTTCTAAGACTAATTAGACATCACTGATTAATGTTGATTACCAAAAGAGGGTTGATATCAGGCAGGCGGCCGGTCGTAAAAACAAATAGCCAAAACTATTCACAACATGTAAGGCAGACCTTGGCTTTAGCTGGGAAAATTGCCAGGTAGAAGAGAGAGAGACTAATATAGTTACACAAATGCCAACCTCAGCTTATGTACCGCGCACTATAATAAATCTTTAAAAGAACCTATTTAACATAAAGAGACATTTACGTTTTCCTTAACTTATAAAATTATTTTTAAAAATTGCTTTATGGAATATAATCTTTAATTTACACAATATAAATTAATGAACGCACGCTTAAACATTAATCATTTGTCATTATTTCTGAACTCATGTCAACCATTACGTCTTATAGTATTTCATTTATTACTTACAGATTACAAAAATAAATATTAATACAATTAAACACTACCAAAATAACTTATATGCGTTCCTACTATTTCTTCACTTAGTATGTAATAATATATGTAAACGCTACCAAAACTTCTAATATCTATTATATAAAATAACAACAAAACAAATCTAAAAATAAACTATTCAAAGACTGAAAGTTATGCTGATAAGCACGGTTTGCAAATAACAATTATTGTGTACAGTCTGAACGTCTATTCGCATCAACAGCTAAATATCATGGGGATGAAACCATGGGGAAGAAACTGTCATAATTAACGTGTAAGAAAATAATGTATTGTAAACGCTGCCATCTAACGAACAAGGTATAACAACTTTGACAATATTTTCCCTTATAACTTCATAGATGGCGTAAGTAGCTGTCAAATTGATTTGACATTAGGACAAATTTTAAACTATTTCAGTTAGTCATTTGCTTTTGTTTACTGTTTGTTCTTGTGGTGTCCGTTCTTTTTCAAACATTTAACCCGGCTTAGTAGTTAGTATATCATAGACTCCTATTTCCACCCTTTTTGACGATTGACCCCGATTTTTCTCAATTGGACTTTGTTTTCTGCGACTACTTTCGACCCCGGCTCTTATTTGGATTTTGATAGCAGCTACTAATTTGGATTGTCGATAAGTTGAAAAAATGCCACAAAATCGGCTATTAAGTGTTATTTTCGGTGTGCGACTAAATATTATTTGTCATATGTATATACAATCAATTACTTCTCTTGTTACATCAATTTCAACCGTAACAGTTTATTGATTTCTAATAAAAACATTTCAGGTCCTTTTCGTCAATTTTTCAAAATTTGAATACCCTAATTAGTAGAAATTCATTCAGTGGAAAAATATTTTTAATGAAGACATGAAACAAAAGGAATATTCTTACATTTATAACAATATAAGAATATGTGATCGTCATTTTGAACAGTTTTACTGTTCTTCAAGTAAACGACTCACTCAAAATGCTGTAATAACTCTATACTTAAGTAAGTATCTAAAGTAAGCAACTTCCCAAGTAGTTAAAGGCACACAATACATACTACTTATATAAAAAAACTATAAAGAATCAATTATATTTTATAACTATAGTTACTATTTTACATTATTATTATTTTACTTTAGAAATTGGTGCTCATAATTAAAAATTAAAAACAAAAAATGATTTAATTGAATATAATGAAATAGGTATACAAGTCATCTTTACATTTTTATATACTTACATGTGGTTTGAAAGATTTATAATGTCCGGTCTTTATTACCTTTTTTATCTAAATAAAGTGCCTACAAACAGTATCGCAAAATAACTACTTGTGTCACTTCTTTACACAGGTAAAACAAAAACAAAGTGTTCTAAATATGCAGAGATTATAATTTCACTGGATAGCTACAAACCAAAAAAAGTTGTTTATAGTTTTTTATGTAATATAAGAATGGCAGTGTTTAATTCAGTAAAAATTAAAAGTCTATTTACATTCAATCAGAAACTCTAAAAAACAAGGAAGGAAGATACAATCAAGACAACATGTTATTAAGATTTTTTATTTAACTTTTAATACATTTATTTGTTTTAAAAAATATACTTTATTTAGCAGCATCAACATTTGAGACTGTACACTCATCACATTCTGTTGAAACTGAAAAATGCGTTGATACACTAAAAGAAGACAATGACGCATCTTGTAGTCACCACTTGGATTTAAATATGAATCAAGTTCAGGTACAAAGGCGTTCTCCTAATTCCTCTCAATTATTTCCTAAAGGTAAGTTATGGGCGTATAACTAAGCTTAAAATTAACTATGATTGCTATATTTACTTTTAAATTATAAAACAGCATAAAGCATTTTAAATACAATATAAATCTTAACCACAGATTCGCTAGATTTGCAAGTATTGAGATTTATTTCATATTTTCTTCTGCAAATATTAATGGTAGGTTTTGTTAGTAGTAGATTATCTGAAATCCCTTATGACTACTATTAGTCCCGTCATTAGAGATACTACTGTATACATAATTAAACATAACTAACTATATCAATATTTATAAAACATGTTATTTATTGTTTAATTTTTTTGACAAATATAGATTTTTAATTACCAGATAATGCAATGTCATATCAATAGTGTTTTTATTAGATAAAATAACAAAAACATTATTATATATTTTATTATCATGTTACAATAAAACAAATACTTTATTTATTTCAGTTAAAACTTGAACTCAAAACTGTTCCAAAGAGTTAAGGCTGTTAAAAGCTCGACTTCTGAAATTGAAGAAAAAATGTAAGACCCAAAAGAAACTTATTTTTCAGTCAAAAAGTTTACTACACAGGAGAACATACTGTGCTTGACTGTATATAAATAAATTCAAAAGGCTTATAATATATTACAAAAACTATTTTGTTTGCCATAGTATCAACAATTTGGGACCAGTCGCCAACAAATATAAGTGTAATAAATAATTTAGTATATGAAACCAAGCAAAAGTACTTTCATGAAGGAAATGAATGGAAAAGTTTGGGATTTGAAATAAATGGAACAAAATCATACCAATTTTTGACCCACCGCATCTCCTTAAAGGCTTAAGGAACAATTTATTGACAAAAAATTTAAGATTTCAACAAAATTAAGAAATTAAAATAGCAAAGTGGAGTCATTTGCATATGCTGTTACAGGTTGACGTAGGAGAAAGTGATATACGCTTATTAAATAAATTAACAGAAACACATATATAAAGATAAATTACCGAAAATGAAAGTAAAATATGCGGCCCAAGTGTTCAGCCAGCGAGTATCAGCAGCTATGCGGTTCTTAGCAAGTTAGTATACATATATTCTTTCATAGTACATAGTAGTAAGTTTTGCTTATTATTATGTTGACATAAACTTTCTATGCACTTAACATATTACTAATATAACAGCTTTTTACTCCTGAGGTTGTCTGTAAGAGATCACTATAAGTGATAAGACCTCCTTTGTATACTTATGTTTGCTCTTGTCTTTTGCTTTTATTAAATCTCAACTTTACTTGTATGCATTAAAGAAGTTTAATAATCTATCTATCTAATGATAAGGTATTTGTCTATAAATAATTTTAATATATTTTTTATTTCCAGATCATAATATTTTGCCAAAAGTGTGTGTCGCCACAGCTGACCTGCTGCTTCTTGTAGATAAACTGTTTGTCTCGTTCAATGGTCATAGTTATCAGGAAGATGCTAAATTATATAGGATTGCATTGAAAACTAATTCTGTACTTTTCAAACTGTGGGATGCAACATTACCTGTATTAAACTCAATGAGATTTGAAGTAAATAAGAATGGTATAAAAAATTTGTTGTGGTACCATCCATTAAAAATTGGATACATGACATTCATGCCACAAGGGAGTCATTTTTTGAGCTAAATAAATATCATGGCGTAAGCAGTCTGTTAACAAGAAACTTAAATCAGGATCTCTTAGAGAATTTTTTTTGTAATATTCCAAGTAATGGGATCCATAATGTATCTCCAACTTGCTATCAATTTGTTGGAACATTCAAAACTTTACCTGTAAATAATTTAACTTCGCCACAGTCCATTGGTGCAAACTGTGAGCATGACAACAACAAAATTTTGAAACCTTTAAGCTGCCTTATTAATTCGCAATGAAGAGTAAGAGATTCATTAGATGAAAAAATAAATGTGGATTCCTTACTTAATTTGTTGCAAGAAAATCTTAATTTATATTTAAAACCCAGCAACATAATCAGCATAGAAGCTAAATGCTATGTTGCTGGGTATTTAGTACATAAATGTATTAAAATTTATGTAAAAATTGTAACACATGTGAAATGTAGTTGTTAAGCATAACACCTCCTGCTAATGATAACTATATTTTATTTAGAGATTACACTAAAAAATTCTGTAAGTATCCGTCGGAGGTGTTGTGTTCAGTTTTAGATGATGTTTGTGCAGTCATACAAACACATAATAGGTGAAGAACCACAAACAAAAAATGTAAAAGAAAAAAATATTCAAAAAGCTAATTTATATTGTGATTTTTCCTTTCTTACTTGTGAAACTCATAAAAATCATAAAGGAGTTTTATTAAATTATATCATACATTTCATAATTCATAGTTGGTGCACCAATGTTAACAGGCTGCTTACGGGAAAGTTTCCAAATTGTCAAAATAATGAGGATAATGTTAAAGTCCAAGCGTCCAATACTCACAAAAAGAAAAAAATTAATATTTGCATTATGTTCTGCTTTTAATTTTACTTATTTTTTTAAGTGTGCTAAGTAAATATGTAAACTAGAAGAAAACCCGGCTTCGCTCAGGTGAAATTTGACTCACAATACACGTCTAGTTGCAAAATGTAGGTAGAAATTTCTGTCGTCATCGGTTCTCAAGGAATATAAAGGAATAAGCAAAGCATAGATTCATATAGCTTCGTTCGTTATGTTTAATAAATATGATAAATAAAAAGTGCAAAAATTTTTACACAAATTATTTTTATTTCAAATTAAGTCCGAAGAAACATCATCAGTCACCAGCGACTTTTCGACTATCGTCAACTCTTTGTTATCGACCTTAAAGGAGAAAATATATTAGATAAATATTCAAATAATAATAACTATTGTGAATGTATGTAGGTATATCCTCACATCTCTATCTGGTAATAAGTATTATTTTTCATTTTACTGTACTCAGTGACCTACACCATTAACTTACCCAAAAGTCATCATCAAATAAATCTTGGGAATTGCCAGGTTGTATTGTAGAGGCAGCTAGTGATTTAACAGATGCAATAGGAGCAGTTTGATTTTTTGCAAAAAGGTTTGAAAGTGCCGGAGCCTTGTCAGCAACAGGAGCAGTTTGATTTTTTGGAAAAAGGTTTTAAAGTGTCCGAGCTTTGGTTATTCTTAATTGCCTAATTGTTTCTAGGCCACAGCACTCGCAATAATTGAAATTATCTGCAAAAATATATTATACAATTAATAATGTCTATTGTATTATAAGAGCCAGCCAAGTTCAAGTAGAACTTGCGCATGAAGGGGTTCATTTCATTATCGAGAAAAACGGTGAAAAAATCGTGTCTGTTTCTGTATGTGTTCATGACACCTATGCATGTGGTCATTTATTATTATTTGTCGAATTATAGAGAAAAAATATTATATTAAATTTTATCCACACTTTAAGAAGAAAACAAAACAAAATTCACTTAAAAACACAACCTGCCTACATACCTACTAAAATACTACTCACCATCTTTACGAAGAGCTCTTCGCTCCATCCACTTTCCACAATTGTGACAATGTTTGCCAAATGCAAGGAGATTCGGCTGTTAACAAAATGATATAGGTATCATCAAACAAAAGACTAAACGAAGACAGAGACACGACCAACGAAACATTTTATGAAATACTTACGATTTTCGGCATGATGTGTGTAATCCAAATAAAGTAAATGACAATGACATTTGAACAACTAAATGACATTTGAACTAAAACTTCGAATTTAAGGTTCGCAATTCGCAATCGGCCAATCTTAGGTTTAAAGAAAAAACACATAAAAAAGGTATATCATAAATATGTGTCAAAAACAATATTTTTGCGAAACGTCAACGACTGACGAAAAGTATTTTTTGTTATGATTCACTAAACGTTGGCGAGGCGTAACGGAACGTTTATTAACTATCCAAAATGGCGACTGTGGTTTGCTTGTCAGTGCAATTGAAATTTAACGAAATTCTCCATAATCCGAATTTTGCGGATATATGTTGTCGACTCAAAATTAATATTTTTTTATGTTTTGTTATTCATATAAGGTTTCGATCGAGTCTACCGTACCCTTTGACGTACCCTTTAAATTATTACCGTACCCTTTAAATTATTAATATAGAAATAGAGGCAAAAACACCAGAAGTTGGATTATATATTTTTTTATTTATATGCTTTGTAAATATGCAGTGAAATCTGTCAGTACATTAAAACTGTTCAAACATTATAACATTAATTTTATATTAATTTATAACAATTTTTTCAATTTGTAAATCTTTATATGTCCATAACTCTGTTGTTACATAAATTGAAGTGTAGGTATTTAGCGTTCAGAAAGTCTGTTTAATCATTTGAGTTCTTAGTTATTTACCTTAACCTTTAACTAGTGACGTGTAGTCTCACAGGCGTCGTGTGTTTGGTACATTCTTAGAATTGATGATTTCCCCCCGCTTGCCGCGACCCGGCGTTTCAGTAGCTTTTGTTTAAGTTCCTAAACGACCATAGAAGAGATCAGACGTGCCGTCAGATACGTAACAGGTTCGTAATTGTAATTTGAAATTCGATTGTAGCCTGTGAGGCTACATGTCCCTAGTTGTCTAATACATATTTTTTCGAACAATTTTCTTGTTTTTAGTGCAAAATGGTAGAAAACGCAAGGAAACGTGGACTTCAGCCGTCGACTTGATGATGAAGTAGATGAAGCAGATAAAAAATGCTCCATTTATTCCAGCAGCCGCCAAACGAGAAGGTGGCCAATGGTGGTATTCTACCGCATAGTGGACTTGAGCGGCATGAATGCTTATATATTATATAATATGCATCAGCCTAAAAATATAGATAGAGGAGATTTTCTAAAGTCATTAGCCCGTTCACTAGTGCGACCCCACTTGCAAAGACGTGTTGGGTGCAGGCAATTACCAAGGGAGTTACGCCTAGTGATAAAACGAGTTCTGGTTGACGATGTGGTTGAAGAAGATGTCCAAAGTCCTGAAACTAGTAAAGGCAAGCGAAAGGCATGCAGTATTTGTCCGCCTAAACTTCACAGAATGACTGTGTACACATGTGTCTTCTGTTGCAATCCCGTATGTTTGCAATGTTCTCGATCCTTGTGTAAAAATTGCCAATGATTTATGCCAAAAAGAGTATGTGTCAGAATTTTTATGTTTTATTTTCAGAAGAAGCTTTTATGTTTTTTTATCTTAGTATTGTTTAAGTTTTCATAAAAAGAGTTACATTTATCATATCATTTATGTAAGGTCTATTAAAATATTAAAATAAGGATCTTATGTCAATTAAGGCTGAAAAGTACAATTAAGTGTTAATTATCATTTGTATTTAAAGTGATTATAAAAACTGATTGAATTAATTTATATTTGTTTTGTTACATTCTAATAAATAAATATCAACTCATTTTAAATCATTATAACGCAATTTTATGACAAAATTTAAATTTAAAAGTAGTAGCCTGTGAGACTACATGTCCCTTATAGTGTTCTCAATTTATCACGTCCCTAGTTAAAGGTTAATTACGAGTTGGTCTCATATTCATTGTTTGCCAGTAACGTTTCAGAATACTTTTAATTAATTACAAGCGAACTTTTAATTTGGTCGCTGAAGGAACGTCTGATTGCAAATTGTTTTCCGTTTTGGAATTTGAGAAGCGTAGAACGAATAAAGTATTTTATTTTTTTAAACTTCAGAATAAGAAAACCTGGATGAGCCATTTTTAACTTCTAATAAAATTTACATAAGTAGTAAATATAATATTCAAATAAAAAAAAGATATAATGATTTTCCAAATATGATTTTGTAGCAATAACTTAATCATTACCTTCTAAAGTAGGACTCCATATTGATATATTTACATTTCAAATCAAAAATACTTTATTGATATATACACTCGCAACACCTGATTCTAACAAAATGAAAAATTGATTAAAGGTTGCGTCGCCGATATGAATAAATGACATTCAATATAAATGGAGATTGAAAAAGACCCAAAAGATTGTCCTATAAATTTCGTTCACAACTACACGTTAGATGAATGAGGTTTATTTCCGGAGATTTCGGTGAAGTTTGTCCCAAGTTTTGAGCAATGTTGAAAAATGAAGTTTACGTAAAGTTGTATTACAAAGGAATCAAATGTATCGATAATATCATTTATGAAATAAGTTTATTATGGTATTTAAATTTTGTTGTATCACTTCAAAGCTTGGTACGATTTTTTTAACTATCACATATGTTATTTTTGCTAACTTATTTAGGCAAAATAAATAAAGACAAAGATTTATAAAAATATTGTACAAATATCATCATCAGCCTATCAGAACCAACTGCTGAGCAGGCCTCTTTCTCACATGGAGAAGGTTTGAGCATTAATCACCACGCTTGCTCAAGACGGGTTGGTGATTTCAAACTTATAATTATGAAACTATAAGTCCAGGTTTCCTCACGATGTTTGCCTTCACCGTATATCAGTGGTGTCTAAATACTCTCAAAAAGAATATATGACTCCGAAAAATCACATTGGTACTTGCCAGGTTTGAACCCGCGTCCTTGGCAACGAGAGGCGGGCATATGTACAAATATATTTTATAAAAATTTATAGTACAAAAGGTATAGTAAAACTTTATCGCTTTTATAAGTTTTTTCGTCTTTTCTTCGATAAAGCACTTCTAAAATTCACCACTAACAGAGCTTCCAGATAAGTTCGACAAGTTGCCTTCTTTCACTAAAATATGTAGCGACAAGATATTGAAAGGTTCATGTTGAGACAACATCTTTATTTATTGGACTTTTATTATTGGACGTTTTAAAAACATATCTTTCAGTATTATATAAAAGTTGAGTATACATGTTAGCATAAAAGGATTAACATATTTTTGTAAGACTAATACCTACGTAAACAGCGTACCAATATAAAAGTGAAGTTTCCATCATTTTTGAATAAAGCTAAATATTGTAGCTATGTGCAAGATGGCGAAGAGGGAAATTGCGGTCGGGATGTGAGCTACACTTTCGCGCAAATATTACTTCGTTTCGTTTCGTTTCGTTTCAGCGTATTTTATTGAACAAAATACTCATAAATCACACCCACTTTTATATAAAACGGAGAAAACATAGCCGCTTGGAACCTCTTGGTTACTTAGTGAACCAAAATAAATGATAAGAGTGTCACAACAAAACTTTTACATTCGGGATTCATTATAAATTATGTCACAAACTGATTGAATGAAATATAAAAGATAATGATTTTAGTTTTTGTCATGTAAGTAACAAAGTTTCGATGAGTAGGGAAATTATTATTTGCATACAACAATGAAGAGATAAAAACGACTCATTAGATGAAAGCTTGATAGTTGAAGATTTCTCGTTAATAATTAATTAGTGAATAATTGAGGACTGGGTACTAACTTAAAAGCGTTTTTTTTTGTGTGTGACGTGAATGCAGTTTTAGTTTTATTATCAAACATTTGCTCACTTTTTTATTATATTCTCGCTTTCCAAAATTTTCCATTAGATATCATGTATTTGTAGTAGCTTTCAATCGTCATAACAATTCTCCAATACGATTTTATCTCGTGCACTGATGCGTTTAGAATGACATCTATTGTTATAAACAAGCGCCCTTTTAAAGTTTATTTTCAAAACCATAGAACAAAATGTCATGACATATTTCACAACTCAATTGACCTGCCAATTAAATTGATTGAAATGTCTACAACTGATTGTAAGAGTCTTTTAATTGTGATTCGAAAACCGTTTGAAACTATTTGTATCATTTGTATGTTTTATACAAACGTAATACAAAAATACATAAGCTGATTATTCCAATCAGCGAAGATAAACTAAACAATACATTGCATTTACTGCGACATTATTATGTGTATTAATATGGTTAATATATAGAAAGGTTGAAGTATATAATTTGTAAAGGTTTTGTATTGATTTGTGTGTAAATTAATGAAATATGTTACAGATGTCAGTTAATTGGCATTCATGAAGCTTTTCTAAGAAAGCTATTTATATAATTAGGGTAAAAAGTCGTAGTAAAATAAAACTTTGTGTTCAAGTTTTGAATTATTTTATTTACCTTTACCATATACCTTTTGAATTATTTAATTCGGACGTACCATTAGAAAGTTATCATAATTTTATAACATTCAAAATGAAATCCACGCGATTGCTCACTTTGTCACATGATCACGTCATTAATGTTGTATACAAAATTTTTGTAATTTTATTATATTAAAAAACTATTATTACCTAACATAAAAATATACCGTTTTTGTAAGTTCAGACTTATTTTATGATTAACGAAGAAAGATGATGAAATTTTTGTTTGTCTTGATTTAACTTAAAAAGAAAGTACTCAACGCATTATAAACATAGGCCAATTTATATGTACTTATTTATTCTAAAGTACCCCTGTGAAGCTGAGGTGGGTACCTAGTTTACTAATATATTACAATCACTTTTGTGCTCTGAGAAGGATTACCTTTAAAACTTGTACATCCGATTTATTTTTGTATTGCATAAATTTTACAACCTTCACTGTAATACGTTTATACTAAGCACACTGTGTCATATAGGTACTCACATTCTTACAAAGTTAAAGCCTTTTTATTTATACAGATATCTCCATCCTTATTTATAGTCACCGCGTTTAATTTTTGTGTGACAGATAATGCTATTCCTCTTCTAGTCTTTTAATCTCACACAATTCCTCTTACTTTCAAAAATTCCTTGTCCATGCATCTTGATTACAGAGGTCCTTTCCTAGCCATATAATAAAGAGCATTATTAATTTTTATTTTTAGAAGAATATGAAAGCTCCATTCTTTGTCTGAATATTTAACAAATATTGTTATTATTGACGACTGAATAAAAGCATTGTTTTTTAATAACTATTGTATCCGTGTAATATTTCCCTTATTATTATTATATCTTCCTTTAAATACCACTTTTTCATCATAATATTTTTTTATGTACTGTAAATAAATAAATCAATAAAATTATACGTCTATGAACAAAATTTAAAACTTCACGAAATATATAAAAAAGACGTGTATGACATACATTGTATGTACTGTATTCTCTAGTGCGATGTTACTACTGTAGTTAAATCACTAGCTTTTCGTTAGCAGGTCTAGTAGCACATGACGTCACGTAAATCTTTTTGAGATGTTCGACGATAGGTGTTAGGAATATTCGTTACGGAATTTTGGATTCGGTCTCCAACGTCTTAAAAGAATTTAGATAGAAAATAAAAATAATATCAGCAGAAAATAAGGAAATATCTTTAAATGGAATTTTATTTTTCTGCGTTTTAAAAGTATACTTCTGTTAAGAAACAATATTTGAAAAAAAATTAGATTCGTAATGTATAATAAATCCATTATCTTCAATATATGCAAGGAGAGTTTTTTTAATTAATAAACTCTTTTATAAGTTGTTCAAGAAATCCGCTTAGAAATAAAGAACTTAATAATTAACATATATATGTATATTAAAGAAAGTTGTGTTGGTTACACTATATAATTTATAACTCAAGAACGGTTGTTGGAATATGATTGAAAATTGTTGAGGAGATTGCTTAGAACCAGGAGATGGACATAGGATTTAATTCTGTTCAATGGAAACAGGAAAAAAACATTATAAATATCAATATCTGGTAATTTCTGGCGGCTAGGGTGAATTGAAATGTTTCTTCTAATATAAATTAGGCACTATTGTGTTTTGAAACTGAGTGACAGCTGCTATGTGTAATATGCAGTATTTTGGGATGTAGCTCGTAGGTTCATATAGCAAAACAAAACTAAACGGTGAACGAAACTTGATAAGAATCAGCTATTAACACTGCAGTCTATTTTATCCTGGATGTTACACAAACACTTGACGGAAACTATTTTGGCTGGAAGTTATTGACATGATATTCAGGTAAAAAGGGTCTTTCACTTTGGCTAAAATAGTTGAATTTTAGTTGTACAAGCAGAATGTTTTACAAAGTAATCGTATTAGTTGCTGATCCTAAAGTTTGGTATGTGGATTGTTAATAAGGTTTAAAAATTGTATATACGCTTTACGTTTTGAGGTTTAACTCACTCATTACCACTGTGTTGTTGCGCAAAGAAGGGTAATTATTTAGATGTTCAGGTTTTAAAATAGATTAACAGTATTTATGATTGCAATTATTTATTTTACTTGAAAACAATAAGCAAAATACAAAAATGTAAAAAATTAAATTAAAAACAATATGTAATAAAAGAAGATTTTAAATAAAATGGGAAAGCCTTAAATAACGCAATGCACAACTTAGGTACTCCACATTTCTAGAAGCTTAATTTTTATTTTTCTCTCTAAAAGAATAAATAAATGTGTATACATAAATAATTATTGTATATACAATCCACACGTTTATTTGAATATTGTATAATATAGATGTTTTTTATTTGTTGTTTGTGTCAAAATTGTATGTAACTTAGTTAATTGTCGATTTTTGTAAAATGTTAAGATGATTTTAAACTGAAAGTCAGTTTTATTTTCAAAATATAACCAGTTTTCGAACCATATGAGTGCATTGAACATGACACGAATCAATGAATGGACGTATTTTTGGATGGCAGCCAGTGGCTATTCGTCTGACGTGGCTCTCTTATACATTTTGTAGCTAGCGATCTTATCAGAAATCTGCAATAGTGATTCATGCACAAGCATTTTCATAAATAGGAAACTTAACATTTTATTTAAATGAAAAAAAAAATGTTTTGATAAATTACTTCTCATGTAATATTATGAGAATGAAATGTGAAGAATTGGTTGTTACAGCAATATTGTTATTAAATATATTGCGCATCAAAAACAGACGCGATCAGTGGGTCTGATAAATAATTTCCCCTTTGAAGAGTAAGTTATTACAACAGTTTCCAATATAAAGTACCTGTTATGATACAGTGCAATATTTTATAATTTTCGTTAAAGGTTTAACAACAAATTTTCAAGATATTCTCAATCTTAATTAATTATTTATTTTATGTTAGAGATCAAACAACTTCTAAAAGAAAAAACATCGCCTGTATCTATACTGTAGCTACACAGCCCTTAACCCGCCCCTTTCATGTTACTAGCAGCACTTTACTCAGTCATATAGTCCCGGTCCAAATCTATTCGGTATCCGAATACTTAGTAATGTCTTGGTCATAAAATATAATAATGTATGTGATTAATAGATTGTTTGAATAGAATTATCTTTCGTAATTGATATTGCAGGTATTTTAATTGTAATATTTTTATAGATTTACAAAGTGCTTTGATGATTCTCAACATTAATAAAACTAAACATATAACTGGTACTGGTTATATGTTTAGTTTTATTAATGTTGGTACTGGTAACTGGTTTTATACACTTTACAGTTTTATAAAATGGCGAAAACTTATGTAAAAAATATTTTCTGTGGTGAATAGTCTTTGTATAATGTAATTACAGAACTTTTATAGCACAATGAGTAATGAGTCACCTTTACAGTTTTTTTTAAATTCCACTGAATAGAACTCATTTTGAAAATAGTTAATTTTTTCAAAGGTACACAATAGATTCTTTCATAAGTAAAAATGTACGCAACTAAAATAGACCAAAATATGACAAAAGAAAATCGACGACAGCAGTTAAGTGTGGCGCATCTGCGTATCTTATTATTTTCTGGCTTCCCTTGTTTCGTTGGCACTATCTTTATTTTATGACTATAATCAACCCACTTTTGTTTGTAAGATATAACGGAATTCTTTGATTAGAATGTCAAACCTTTATATCAAGTAGGCATCTACTTTTATGATTAGACTTTTAACGTTTCTTTCGTTTTTTTACGTTTCGTGCTTTATTTACTGTTTTGATGTAAATAAATTGTATTAAGATCTTACTCTTACTATTTATTAATGCAGTCATGTCAATATATAAGTGGTAAAAAAGAAGTTACAGTTTGGAAACAGATTGAATAAAGAAATAATTATATTATATAAGTTAATTTAAGGTGGTGTTAATGCTCTGTAAGTTAATGAGAAATGAGACTCAGTAAGTTTTAAGATTTTTGTTATACATATGAATTAACTAAGGTATTAGGTATATATAATTAAAATTTTAAATATTTAAACGAGTACAGACGAAAATCTTAGATGCAATAAATTATTTCTTAGAAAATAAAGTCTCTGTACAAGGTCCTTGTAACAAGGATATCAAAATAATATTTATCTTGATTAAACACCTTACCTTATTTTTTTTGTAAATTTAAAGTGATATATTTTGGAAAGCTTCTATGGAATTTCTTAAACTTAGTTTTGTTAGTCACTAGAAAATTTTATCTGTTATTATAAAATTATATGATTTTAAAATGCTTATACACTATGGGTTTCTAAGTACCTGTTTCATAGTAATTTGGGCCATTTTTATTAATATGCAATATCTAGTATTACTCCTATTATTGTAAAATTGGAAGTGTTTATTTTATTAGTTGGTTTTAACGGATTATTATTCAAAAGTTAAGAAATTTGTCAGTGACTATTTGTTCTGAGATTAATTTTCAACTCCACTCCCGTCTGTTAATAGAGCAAAAAATAATATAGATAGGTCGGGAAAGTCCGTTACATATAAAATAGTTTAGATTTATAAACGAAATCTGAACAATGCTTAACCTCGTTTAAAGCAATAATATCTGGAAAGAAGGTCTGTTATCATTCGCATCATGTTTCAGAACTTATAGCAATACACTTATGCCCTTTAACCCTCAGGGGTGTTATAAAGGACACCCGTTGAAGAATTCCATGTTGAATGATAATAATCTAAGCCGCGGATCCCTTGGTTATTGAGTTGTAAAATGTTTAAGCGGAATCCAACTCATACATTCATTCCAAAAGAACTTCCTATAAAAATTAAGGCTATAAGATTATTTTTTTTACATATATATCTTGTTTAGATGTTTCTTTTTTTAATTTTAAAAAATATATATGAAAGATATTGCAACGAATTCTTAGAGTGACTGTTAGGATTGATGTATTTTTTGAAATCTCTGATCTAAACACTTTATAAATTTAGAGGTCAAAAAAATTATACTGTTGACCCTAAATATGTCTCTAAACTGATCATTCCCATCACGTTCAAATCGTACCCATCAGAGATGTTCGCCTGAGTTTCAATGACGGTGACTTTAAGAATTTTTTCACTATACACCAACAATATACTTAAACCAAAACCGCGACCTCTTTCACTCTTTAATTTCAGACGTGTACCGTTTCGGTACGCACGTGACTGTAATACTGGGGACCTTTTCTAAAGATCCCTCTTATTCAGAAAATAAAGAATAATAAAAAGAGCCCTTTACATGTGCTAGAAAAGTATGTACTATAATCTCTTTATTTCTATTTTGTTATCGATAAGACTTTAACAATGTGAAGTTAGATTTAGACCCAGTTTCACCAATCATGGTTAAATAAGTAACATCGGGTTAAGGCTTTTGATGCTCTGCTAGATGTTATCGAGCGTCCCACCACGCACAAATGTCCGTTTAAATGTCTTAACCAGCCACTAATATTAATTCCTGCTCTAGCGGTCGGCCAAATGACTAACCCAATGTTAATGGCATTGTCAAAACTCAATTGTCCAATCACAGCCCTGATTTCTTGTAACCATAGTAACGTCATCTGTTTTGTCAGTTGCGACTATTTCCTTGTTATTATTAAAAAAGCGAATTAAAATTTCATTTAGTATGATGATTTTGCCTCCAGCTTTTCTATAACATTGAAAATTAAGTTTTCTTTTTATTTCTTATAATTTGAACACAATTTATGTCTATATTTATAACACAATTTACTGACAACACGATTTTGACAAGTTACACCTAGTAAATTGAAAAGAAAGCTTCTTGTGTGCTAAATGTATGCAACCAATGATATATATAATTTGGTCGCATTAGGTTACAAGTGACGTATCGAGTGATATATACGATCAAAGTATAAAATGGTGCATCGTGGCAAATGTGCCGTGTTAAACGCTATAGTTTCCACTTGGTCGTCTTATAACATAGTACGAGAGCCCACGACCAAAATTTTTGCCTCATCGTTTTACGATCAAAACTGAATAAAATCGATAGATATGGTGATTCTGATTGCAAAAAGACTAATTTCAGAAATTTTTTGCGTCATGTCTGACCTGACCGCATTTTTAAAGATGTCAAAAAATTTTACCGAACTGTTTCATAGTAATCTGTCTGATTTTCAGAATATAGTTGAGCGATAAATTTTAAATACTTAAAACACAATTTTCAGACACCACAAACGTCGCACGTACCCGGGAGACCATTTGAGAAAATTAAAAATGAGGCAAAAAAAAAAATCTATAGCAAACCGTCTGGAAATATCGTTTTCAAGTGAACACTGGTCAGTTGATGCGAATTAATCATTTTTCAGAAGAAAGTGTGAGCATCTTATGTGTTGAAGCCATTTTGAACGTGTTGAAAAATTTTACCGATATTTCCCATAGTATTCTGTATGAAAACTGTTCTACATCATGAAAAAAGTTGCCTGGATGTAGAAAAAAAATATTTCAGACAAATTTAGTTTCGTACTTCATTAATCAGACAACTTTTTGAGTCAGACATATTTAAAAAATCGTATTGTTCCGTATTTATGTTTGTTAAACAAATGAATAAGCTGCAACTCGCAAATTCTTAGAATATGATCGATAAAGAGCTTACTCGAAATCATGGAACTTAAATTGAAGGACATTTTTAATAAATTTGACAAAAGGAAATTGGGATAACGTTTGAAAAATACTGTTTATTCGAAAAATAGCGACGTTTTCAATCACTGTCGGACTCGTCATCGTAGTCGTCGTCATCATCAAGGTCACTCTCCAGTACCAGATCTTCAATATCTACTTCTGAAAACAAAAACATTATTAGCCAAATGCATTCATTTTTATAAAAAACTTGGACGATAAAATTAAGGTGAACTATAACGTTTGTACATAGATGTTAATTTTTCGTCCAAAATAACGTCGTTCAATTCTGGTAGTTGGTTGGTTTAAACGGTTCCGAAACGTTCTTTTTGTTTTTCCAGTTTTTGGTGACATTTCAAATGTCTGAAAATTATTTTTTCAAAAGTCTGGCAGCCGTACAAAAGATTAAAAAAAAATTAAGCTGCTATGAGACAGGTCGGGTAAATTTTTTGACATTTTTGAAAATGCGCTTAGGCCACATGTGACGCACAGAATGTCTGAAAACAATTTTTTTCGTAATGAAATGACGAAACTTATGTACATTTTATTATCAGACATTGTGATAAAACAGTTTGCCTATTTTTTTTAACGTAGCAGAAATGCCCCTCCATAAAACTGCGACGTTTCTAGCCGGTACTGCTGACTTAGCTGGGTTCAGATTCATCTACTCTAACGGTATTATACAGTTTTGGCCGTAAAACGATGAGACATGGTTTTGGTCGTGAGCTCTCGTACTAACAGAACGAATAATTTGGTAGTCGGTCATTTGATCATGACGTTTAATAATGCGTTGTTAATTTGTCATCGTGGGACGTAAACATTTTAACAAACATATAATTTTGAAGGTTGGTTAGTAAATGCTGTGATTGAACTAAACAAACATTGATTGGTGAAACTGGGTCTTAGTCACATGTGTCCGTAAACTGTAAGAAACAGAAACATAGATAATTAGACCTCAAAAAAGATTAAGAAGATAAGGTATTTAATATGCTGATAGGAAGGGATTTCTTGTCATTTTCATTACATAATGCTATTATTATATATAGATTATAAAGGAAATAACAAAACCATAAATTATTAGATTTATTTGATATAACTTGTGAGTGGTAAATGAAAGTATATAAAAATATAATTTCATTTACAATTCACAAGTTATTATTATTAAGGTAATTTGTTACAAAAAATAACCAAATAATAATTTTTTCGAATGTTTTCAGAATACGGAGTAGACTCTGATTAAGCAGTTTTGATCTCTTGCCACAAGATATTATTTTTATCGGGTCAGTGTTCTTACAGTTTCATAATGTTTATGTCCACCAACAAATAGCGGTATACTGAAAGCCTACATAATACTTAGTTAATCAAGTAAACGAAAACATGTTTTTGCTCCCTGAATATTATCTAGTTATATAAATAATAAATTACCAATTTAGTTATTAGCTAGTTTAACCAAAGTAGAGTGAGCTTCAGAGGAAAAGCTTGGTTATAAAAAATTTTTCAATATGAAATAAAATATTAAATGCCCAGTCCGTAATTTTGGGCTTCCTTAAGTTTACCTTTATATATTGACAACTGAACTAATTATTGTTTTTGTAAATAATTAAAGAAAAATCAAATTAAATGTTTAATTATTTGATGATAACTGTTTCAATATATTTATCAAAAACACAAAACTGTAAATATATACACTTACACATAAGTATAGAAATATGTTCTGTAAAATTATTAATAACATATTAATATAAAAGTAACGTAACATAAACTACTTCGACAAAATATTCATAATTTCTTTTAGTACAGGCGATAGGAGAAACAAATTCAATATTGGAATATCCTCGTCGGTTAAGAATACCTTAATTGAATCGCCTTGATTACGGCAGCGTTGATGGTACAAGTGTGCAAAATTTAAAAAAGATATTAGTTCATTAAGGTCGAACCAAAAGTGTGAATTGATCGCAATACCTTACGTTATCCCAGAAGACTAAAATGATTTAAGTTTTTTATGTAGAACACCTTTTTGCAGGGCTTAGCTCCATTACAAAAAAGTCTTGTCATTAATAGTAATTTATTAAATACCTTTTAACACAAGTTTTACCTATGTAATACTTAGTGCTCTAGACCATTGCTTGAGAAGTCACTATATATGTAGTTCGGAATCCAATGTGACAATGCGATACAGACAAGCGGATTCTCCTTTTGTGGAAAAAATAAGTTGTCTTCATAGATGGAATTAGAGCTATAGAAATTTAAAACATATTTAAAAAATTTGTTCGGTTTTAGCTAAGTTGATTAATACTATTATTATTAATGGAAAATATCGACCTGAATTACAAACTGGAATCATTAAGCCAATTTATAAAAAGGGTAATCGAGAAGACTATGCAAACTACAGACCAATAGCTATTTTGGCCACGACAGTTAAAATAGTAAAAAAATATGTATGTGAGCACATATGACTTCTGCTGGACGTAACATCAAGGAAGATTTGTTAGAACTACAATCCGACTTTAATAATCTACTTAAATGATCTCATGGTGTTGGTTTGGTCTAGAACGCTAGCAAAACAAAACTGATGAATATAAGCACGAGAAAAAACGGAGTTCACACAAACTAACACTGTTGATACATAGCCACGACTGCTTATATTATACTAATATTAAAGAGTTCCCTTGCGATTATAGGAAATTGACCTAGTAGAAAATTATACTTACTTAGGACTTGTCATTGATACTGACTGCATATAAACCAAGTAAGTTCAAAACCAAGAGCGATTCTAGCAAAATTTAGCTTAATAAAATTTAAAGTTCCATAAAAAATACTTTTTTTACTGCACGGATCTTAAGCCGAATCCATAATATCTTATGGACTATCAAGTTATGGAAGAATATTCAAATCACACTTGAACCTAGTATATATTTACATTTACGAATCTTAAAATAAGTAATTCCAGAAAAATAAAAACAAACAATTATCAATTAGGATAAAATATGAGCTTTCACCAGAATTTTAACTATATGTTCATAAAAAAAAATGAATGTGCCATGGAGCAATATTTCAATACAAACTCAAAAAAATGGAATAACTAATTCAAATTATTGCTACACAAATACGTCAATTCGTACGGAAAGAGAACATTAAAATACATATATAGTACCAAAACTCATCAACACATTACCAATATCTTTGAAAAACGAAATCATATCCAAGAACTTAAAATATGTATAAAAAAGACAGTAATAAAAAGAACGTATGAGAATTTAAAATCAAATCAATAACAACGCATATACACCCATCCACTCTACTATAAGTAATAAAAATAATAATTAATGTAATTAAGTAATATTAATAGTAATTTAAATTAATAATCATAAAATAGCTAAATGGAACAATCTGTGTACCCTTTACTGCACACATTAATACACCTTGTTAAGAAATTTTATAATAATTTATACCCCATTAATAATAATTTAATTATAAAAAGTGTTTGAACGAGAAAGATTTAAATAAACTTAGTTGATATCATATTAGGAAATTACTCATCCATTTTTATAATAATATTTTTTTTTCTTGTCAATTTCTAGCTAAGCAATAGTTTAGCTCTAATCATTTGTGGTAGTTTAAGCAGTAACTAGTAGATTATGTTGTAAAATTCCCGACGACACAAGTGCACAGTAAAACCCGAATGAGATTATAATGTAATTTTTTTTATTATTGTTGTTTATATGTATTCATTTTAAAATAAATAAAGTTAAATTATTAAATCACATTTTACTCATGTATATATTTAGTTCTATTTGCAATCCGACGCATTTACACTTCTTAAATGATTTTGATCTTAGCAGTAATGATACCAAACGTGCCAAGTTTAAAAAAATAGTTTTATTTTTTTACATGTTTAACATGTTTTATCCATAACGTTAATCACCTTGAAATCTTCAATAAGGTTTAAAAGTTTGTTTTTTCTATATTAGGTCCTTTAATTTCACTTAACGCTATTTTTTTCTCGCTCTCAACTTATTGTGTAATGTTGAACAAAATCTTACTAAGTATATAATAAAAAATTGCCAAAACTATTAATCAACCAAACATACCCGTTCGAAGAAAACTATGCCAGTAACGGATACTTCTAATAGAATTTAAAACGTTCTCGCTTTATCTAAAATTTTGTTTTTCGGATTCACTTCACGTATTCTATTATTCTATATTTTGAATGGTGTTTCAATTACCACTTAGGAACTGTAGTAACGGTAAAAAAAATCAAAACTTTCTTCATAATATATATTATTCCAGTCATTTAGTAAAACCGAACTAACAACGCGGTTCTCACACCTACTTACAGTCTGAGTTTGTTGACATTGTGGTAATGGCGTGATAAAATAGCAAACTGTTGGAAATATGTGATATCAAAAATATTTTTTAATGAAAACCAAACGATACTTAAAACATAAACGATATTTAAAATACTTTTCTTTCTAGACTCGTTTGTAGAGCGGTAAAATGTGTGTGGGTTTATACTATGTATATACATATATGTATATCGGATTTATTACAAATTCGTTGTTTTTAAAGAGAGAGACGCCATCCTCCCTGACAATACTTATGTCACTTCTTCTAGACCGTTCCATGATATTTTAAAATGAAACTTCAATTGTTCTTAATGCTCCTGTATTTCTCGAAAGTTCTTCATAATCACATACTCCAATGATACATACCCACTGAAATCTGAATTCTGCCATCGTGCATCCAGACGTCATATTTATACCAAGATTTAAACATAGTTCCCTTTTAAACAATATTTGATTTCGTTTTACTTTTAACAATAATCATGAATACTAATGAGTTTTAATGAGAATTGATGACAGCCTCAAATTATTTTCATGTCGCATCCGTTATTAAAGCTGATAGCGCCGATATATACTTAAAGCTGTATATTTATGAAGGGAAATAATATAAAGTTTGCAATATTTAACATCCTATGCATGTAAAAATTTGCCAGAATAGTTTTCATTGTTATTTTAACATAAGTATATAAAAGAGTCTAATAAATGTAGCTTACAAATACTTTTTAAGGGATTGAAAATAACATGACGATCCTAAAAGTATTGTCATGAATTTTAAAGTTCTTTACCCGCAAACAAACTCGCTCAGGGAATAAACAAAATGTGCATCAAAAACTAAAATTACTTTATAATTTATTTTAAGGATTCCTCTTTTAATTGCAAATAAATTTGGAGAGGAGTGACAACTTCAATTTATCACATTAAAGTTTATAATTACCACAAAAAGTTACAAAAAAACGATTGATTTTATAATTAATTATTACCTTTTAGTTATATTTTTCATTTATTCCAACCAAATTATCGATAAAACGTCCACTCACACAGATGCTTCTTTCTAGCACAAGGTATTTTCTCAATTTCTTTAAAGTAAGGTAAGTTAGATTTTATGTTCAAAGTCTCAAAGACTCAAAAGTCCTTTGTGGAACATCTCAAGAATACTTTGAACGAAGCGCAAACACTTTTCGAATGTTTACAGGGGGCTCAAGGAAAAACTGGTTTCTAGTAAGCTGTCTTTTTGTCTACTTCCATTTTTCAAAATAAAACTAAAAAATACAATACATTTTTTACTAATTTTATCAATGATTTTGTTTACGAAATGAAAACAAATAATGGAAGGAACAAATTCAACTGTGTCATCCATTACACCTTTATCTAACCACTAACAGTTAGAGCAAGACAGTAAAATTATGTATCACATATTTCTTCGCTTTAATGCGGATTTATTATCAACATCTCGAAGCTTAAGTGTACAACATTTATAGCTAAAGGATTAATAATGACATGAATTAAAATGTTTAAATTACCAAATACTTTTGTTGGAAAATTTATTTTCTATAAAGTGACCTAAGATCAATATCTCCTGGTATAAAAATGAATACATTGGATAATAAGACAATAAATAATACTCCTAGAAGAAATTAGTGTAACGAAGAAAAAGTAGTTATAAAGAATGAAACCTTGGCGATCCAGAAGTATTCTTGCGTCCATTATATAATTTGGTATACCACTGACAAATATTGTAGATGCATTTTTTACAATATATGCCGTATTATATTTACAAACACTCTTACATTCTTCAGCTTTGGGGCAAAGGACTAAAAATGTAAAAGACATCACACTCCTTCCTTTTAAAATTACGCCTTTGGGTATAAACGGTCTGGTAGTAAATTATTTTAGCCAAAAATTCTGTTCGTTTCTCATACTGTAATTTAATCACTCATCAGGTATTTAAAGTAGATTCCGTCTCAAATGTTTTGTTGAGTACAAAATAAAGGCATGAACTTTGGAAAAAATAGATAGTTTTGGAAATATTTGTATTAAATACGAAGTGTAAGCTTTAGTTTTAAATAACCAATTTTGTTTACAATATTGAGTGGGTAGTGCTTGACTATCAGTACAGATTTCTAAAGACACTATCCTAGTTAAAGTAAATTCACTCTAGAAGAAACCCAAAATATGTATTTTTGCATTATAATTCATATAAGGAAATATTGATAGAGAGCGATTATAAATATAAATTCTACTGAGAACTTATTATCATATTGGAAATATATACAGACCACTTCTTGCGACTGTTAATCAAACTGTTACCAATGTTGATACTAATTCCCTAGGAAAACAATATTGGCTAATTCTAAAATATACATACTGGTGTACGATCTTAATATAATTTGGGGAAGTTTCCTTCTCACGTAGTGTTGAAAACGTGACGATCATTCACGCCTCCTTCATACGGCTTCAATTTTTCGTATGGTACAATGGAGTCATTTTTGAAATTTATTTAATTTTAGGCATATTATTTGCAAACATCAATATTGAATTTAAAAAAAGCACTTTATCAAATTAAACGTGTTTTAAATTGCTTTAACGTGTTTGCAGAATATCTTATTTCGAAGAAGTCCGATCCCTGAAACAGCTGGAGCGTGAATGTTTTTAATTTATCCCTTCGCCCCTATTTATACCGACCAACACTGACTGTACGGGTACAGGTGGCTACATAGGTGGTTATGCAGGGGACACCAGATAATTTTAACCATCCATAATTATTGATTTTGTAAACAAGAGATATTTTTTCCGATATGTTTAATTTTTTACATATGTATTTGTCCTTGAATTGAATTTTACGATTCGGAAGTATTTATTGAATAAAAAAATATTTTATAATCATAAATAATTGTCTTGATAAAAAAATTTCAATTTCAAATATAAAGTAACACTCGCCTGTGTCTTAAGTCAAAGTTTATTAGGAGAACGCCTCATTTTGTGTAAGAGGGATGTCTTTAACGAATCAACACAAATTCGCCTGGTTGGGCGTCTGCAAATAAAAAAAGAACAGCTAATCTTGCATAAAAATGATAAAGCAATTGAATAAAAGGAAGAACTTTGGTGAGAAAAGGCTTTTTTATAATAAACTATTTTTTCGGAGCTGAATGTTTTTTTCATAATTTTGTTATTAGCAATTCGTGTAATATTTTAAAATCCGTTTTGCATCTATTTTTTATGTTGCTTGATTGTAGTCGTTAAATTAATTATTAAAGTACCTATAACGAAAATATTAATAGATTTATAAGACGCAACATTCAAAGACTTCTTAAGGAAACTTTAAAAGTTCCTGACAAAACTCTATCAATGATCAATCCACTTCCAACTATTTTCCGACAATCCATTAAGAGTTAAAACAGCACTCGACCACAGTTGGCTGCGAAGCTTACGTGTAATCCTAAAAGGGTAATATTTTAACAGAAAATAGCTCCTACCCTCTTCGAGTGCACTCAAGTATTTACCGTGCCCATTAACCCCATTAACGCTAGTGTTTTGACCACAATGACACTATCAAAGGAATAAAGAGAAATGAGACGTTTTAAATAAAATGTTTTATCGTTTTGATATAGAGACGGTATAACAAAAAAGGGGGTAAGGGGTAAGGTTTCCGATTTCCTCATTCACAAAGAATATTGATGTGTGATATTAAAAAAAAGGTTCACAGTAACAAACATACAATTAAGAACGGTTAAGGAAAACGTTGACGTCAAATTTATCAATGCCAATCCAATAACCCTGCCGGTCATGTGCCAATTACGCAGACCACTCTTTAATTTACTTTGGAACACAATTAATTATTTTAAGTATTGAGATAGTTTGTAAATTATTTCTTACGATATTTTTAGTTTTTTAATCCCGACAAAACATTTTGAGAGAAAATAATGATTACATTTGCTTAATTAATTGTCATATAATTAATAAATAATAAAAATAATATTTTTATATAATGTCAGCAACGTTATGTTTAGGAAACAATACGTTAAATTATGCATTTTACTTACACTTTGATAAAAAAGGAATATTAAATACAGAGGACCGCTTTAAAGCATCTTTGGTTGAATGTGTGTTTGGCGGAGTATTTTTTGCTTCTATTATCGTTTTTACTTCCAAAACACTTTGTATTAATTTTGAATTAGAGATTTAATTAATTTTCTATCATGAACTTATAGCCAGGAGGCTAGCTCAGAAATAATTAAGTTTTAAGTATGACTTAAATACTATAGTTTTTTTTTGAATTGTGGCTATGGATTAATCATTTATATGAAATATCATAATATCAAATTGAATCAAATGTTATCATTTCATTGAATTTGATATTAATTCGTTGACTATATATTTTCAGGTGACATTTTAATATATCTTCGTAAACTAAGTAAAATTACTTTCAATTATGAACGTAATATAAAGTATTTTAAGATCAAATTTCGTTGTTATATTACAACGGTTTTAAGACAAAAGACAATTATTTAAAGTCGAAGTCAAAATCATCAGCTTATCAGAGCCCACTGCTGAGTAAGGACCTCTTTCTCACATGGATAAGGTTTGAGCATTTATCACCACGCTTGCTCTTGAGCACGAAATCACCAACCCATCAAGATGGGTTGGTGATTTCAAACTTATACTTGTGAAATTATAAGTCTTGGTTTCCTCACGATGTTTTCCTTCGCCGTCTGTCAGTGGTATCTAAATACTCTTAGAAAGTACGTATATGACACGGAAAATCACATTGGTACTTGCCAGGATTGAACCCGCTCCATCGTACAAGATACGCGGGCCCTTAACCACTAGGCCACAACTGGTTTTTACAGTAACTAAAGTAACTCTACTTAATTATAATAAAACAATAAAGGTAATGATAAAATGTGAATTACTTGATAAATTATTGCAAATAAATCACCTCTTAAAATTTATCTGCTTTTTTTAGAATACAGGCACGTATTTGGAGATAAAAAAACGGAAACAGCTTAAGCAACTGAATGACGTCTTTAATGTAATGTTGGAAAATTAAAATCCTGACTTTTAAAATCGAGTAAATTTATTTTCTTAAGTAGCTCCTTTGGAATCCTTTAACAAACATTATGTCTGCATTCCGGAAAAATTATGATGTCTGTTATTAATGGAGAGCTTAACTTTGTTTATGTTCTAGTTAACTTGTTTTAATAGCTCAAGATTAATTATCATATTTCATTCCTCCTTAATGAGAATTAATGATAATAGGACTCAGATAATTACCTCTTATATATGTATTTTTGATTGTCATGATAAATTAAGTATTACATTGAATGTTATTTTTAATTGTTATTATTAATATTTGATTTTGGTTCTCATTTATAAAAAAGGATATGTATTAATACATATCTTTAACCTATTATATACGAGTATATTTGAAAAACATAATATTGTTATACTTTTGCCACACCCTTGATTTTGTATTTATTGAAATAAAAAGTCTGAACAATTTAAGACTAAACAGCGAAAAAACAAAAATGTATTTTAAACTACTCATGAAACTTACCTATGACATTTTTTTTAAAAAAACAACGACTTTAAAATGACTTCCGATTTTCAATACAAATACATATGTAAAATGTCCATTAACCCATGTAATGGTCATTACAATCGATTTTGATAAATTTTGGTACAGGGATAGATGAAACACTGGAAAAGGACATAGGTTACCTATTATTCTAAATCCTAAGAAGAAGGATACTGACGCGCGGTGAGTGAGGCGTGAGCAAAGGGGAATGGGAATGCCTAAGCATAGTTAGCGTGCTAACTAAGCTTAGGCAAGTAGGTGGATGGAATTTGTGTTGTTGGTTTTAATTTAAGTCAGTGGTGGCCTAGTGGTTAAAGGGCCCGCCTCTCATTGCCGAGGGCGCGGGTTCAAACACGGCAAGTACCAATGTGATTTTTCAGAGTCATATGTCATTTCTGCGAGTATTTAGACACCACTGACATACGGTGAAAGAAAACATCGTGAGGAAACCTGGACTTAGTTTCACAATTATAAGTTTGAAATCACCAACCCGTCCTGAGCAAGCGTAGTGATTAATGCTCAAACCTTCTCCATGTGAGAAAGAGGCCTTTGCTCAGCAGTGGGCTCTGATAGGCTGATGACTTTATTAATTTACCATAAGCATTTTTTGTTAGGTTTTGAGTCTTCCTGTATAAATAGGTTTACTTACAGTTTTGTTTAACTTTAAAATAAGGATAAATCAAAGGGTACGTTGTATAGATAGTAAGATTTAACTTTTATAAAATACTCGGTAGTAGCTAGTTTTCATCCGTTTATTCAATTTGCTTACATAGAAGGTAATTACGTAGTAAATAGGCCATATTATTTTAATTAGTTACGAGAAAACTATTATTTGTTTTTGTTCCTGTGTGTACATAATATGTACCAACTAGTTTTAGTACTTTTTTTCAGATGAGCGGACGGAATCGAGGGTAAGTTGAAGAATAAACAAAACAAAATGAAACAGTTTTCAAGACCTCCACAGAAAAAAATCTAAGCTATTTGGCCGACCGCCTTTTCTATTATGTCTAGTCCTCAGCGGTCTATAATACGACATGTGATAGATGGACAAAAAGAGTAATAAAAGTTTGACTTTCACAATTATTTATGTTTTTAATGACATTTCTATTTGACTCACATATTATCCAAAATTTTTGTAAAATTAATTAGCCTGTAAAGTCATGGTTGGTATCATTTTAATCAGCGAAATGGTGATGATATAAATACAGATGCAGAGATGTGGACGATGCGTATGTGTTGTAAAATTTTGATAATTGATTGTCACACAACCACGTCTAAACCATAAATAAAGATTAGACGGTATTGAAGCTGAATTTAAAGTGCAAATATGGTTATTTTGTTTATTCCAAAATTTGAATGTCACTTAAAGTACTGAAAGGAATTTCGTTATTTATATTGTGTATATGTCAACGTAATTAATTTTCTTACTTATTCTTATACTTTATATTAATTGTTATGTTTTATTAGTTAGTTAAGCAATGTTATTTTTTTAATCCTTATAATATGAAATAATTGATAAATGTAATAATATGTATTAATTTGTCGCGCTAGTTAGACTTAAGATTTAACATCACAATAAGTGTATCAAGAACATTTGCTGCACAATTTTTACTGCCTGTTGTCCAATCTGTAATACTTATTATATTTTAGAGCTGCTTGTAAAATAATGTCAGAATCTTTATTTAATATGGTTTCGCTTAGTTTTAATCGATTATTTTTGTACAATATGAATTTCTGACATTGCATGAAAACAGGCAAACGAAATCTTGTAATTCTTATTATTTAATTTAATATTTTAAATTTTTAAAAATATCATAATATAAAATGAAGAAACAAATTATTATTTGCATTATGTTGAAATTTAATCTTTTATTTTTTAATGTCATAAATATATAAGGGTGATTGAAATATAAAAGATTATACGAAATCGTAAATAATAAGAATTTGAGTCGATTTTTCCCTTCATTAGTTATTATTTATAAGTCATCATGAGAATAAGTTTTTAAAATGAAAATTAGTAATACTTATACATACATAAATAAATGTATTTATAGTATTAAGAATATTTTTTTCTTTACGGTCTGAGCTGCATATGTGTTTTGTTGAGGTACAGCTTCTTATCAAGTTTTACAATGGAAAACATTGGGTGTGTTCCGGCATATAACTGCACTGATATAAGTTGACGAATCTTATGACAAAAACAAATTAAACTTCATTTTGTTTAATAGTTTTAAGCTATAACTGATATTGCTAACTGTGTCAATAAAGTCAGTTTTCATTATAAATGTTCTATAATTTTGGGGTTATAAAATAATTTTATACTTTAATGGCTTTTACGAGAAACGCTCAAGTAATACATCTAATATAAAAATATCAGTACAATGTGTAGGACATAAGTACCTATGTAAAGTTCTCTAGGTAAATTTATATAAACACAATTAAATTTACTTATCAAACACAATATATAGCCAACTTATTTTTTCAACCGCTGAACAACATTTTGTGTGTAATTATAAATTAAAAAAATAATTAACAAATTTTTAAACGTCATATATAAATTATTATTATTTAGAATGATAAGATGGTACCTTTAAAATTAGTGAATTAGTGAATTAATTAGTACGTTGAAATTTAAGAGAAAGTTTTATAACTAGAGAACACGGGCTATACAGTATACACTGTCTTGTTACAACAAGACGCTTTCAATATATGGTATAAAGTTTTATATATTTTTTTGGTATTTCAATTATTTCAAAATAAAAATCTTTTTTGCCGATGATAAAAAAGATTTGCAATTGAATTTTTAACTAAGTCTTGTTTTTACAGGAAATAGATCGTTACATAGTCTTACCATCGCATGTACTGGATTAAAAAATATGTTCCAAAAAGATTACTTTAAGAACATTTTTTGATTCAGTTTTTATATCCTTTTAAAATACCTGTTTTCGATCTGACACAAACATTTTCTAAAACAAGTAATTTTTATAATAAAAAAAAATGCACTATTTCAAAGCATGCAAGAATAATTTAGTTGAAAATGAAAACTGGGTTAATAATGAAACTTACTTTGTAGCTCCAATTTTAAGTACAAAAAAGTTAACTATAATAATATTCAAATAATTTTTTTGTTGGAATATGTGTAAATAATAAAGTTTGTTTAAATCTGTTTCTAATAAAATCAATATCTAATTGTCTTTTTTCTTATTTTATACACGTACTTATAGAAACTACAGTATCCATTTTCTATCGATGTATAATACCAGTTTTCAACAAACTATGCAAGTTTAATGGCATAACTATCAAGATTAGGAGCTGCTGGTAGAGGATTGGACCCTTTAATTAAGAGACCTTGAATCACCCCGGATTTATGTCGGCCTGTCGCTTACACTTTACAGCATAAATGTGAGTGCCGAGGACTTCATAAATCCCTTAAATAATTAAAACCTTAAAGCATTAATAATCTTTATTTATAAGCCTGAGATAAGTGGCATATGATCCAAAATTAACCTTTAATATTGATATGATTTAATTATTTTCTTTAATTTCGTTTAATACATCTACTTTTTTTGAGATTTCACTAATAAGATATTTTTAATACATTTTTTACGTATTGAAATAAAGCTTTTTTTACAATCTAGTAAATTTAGGTTAAATTTGAGATGTATTTCTTTTTTGGTACATACCCAACTGGTATCTTTGTTTTGGAAGTTATGAATTATTTTTTTTCCCATCATTGTTAACTAAGAACTATAAAAAATCATATTATTTTATTGGATGTTACAGCTGGTATAGTAAGTTGAGTATTATATTTAGTCACACTTTTAAATAAAATTAAGTTTTTTCAATACTAGGCGTTTTTTTTGTGATTTTACTCCTATATGTTCACGACGTTTCGATTGTTATATTGTTTACTTTCCAGCAACCGTGACCAAGGACAGACGAAATGAACCTGTCCGAAACTTTCATCTTGTCTCTCTATGCTCATGGTTGCTGAAAAAAGCTTTGTTTCATTTTAATACATTAAAGTTATTTTTTATGCTTTTTAATTTTATTAACGTACGTATTCGTTTTTTTTTTAATTTAACTGAAAACTATTAAGCAATAAGAACATTCTCTGATGAATAAATACTCTTGTTGATGTAATTATATCTGCGATAAATTCGTTTCAAGATAATAGAACAATAGACACGTTCTTATGAATAAGTAATATATATTTGTATAGAACAAATAAACCAATTCTAGTGTAATTAAACGTCAAATTGTGAACAGAGAAACTAAAACAATTACTACTAGCTGTGGTACGGGTCAAAATCAGTAGCGTTTTTATTTTATTTAAAATAAATAAATGCATTATGACAACCTTTAAGTAAATACTATTCCTAAGTGGCTTTCTATTTGCGTCTGTTTCATTTTTTTAATTTTGTTATTCAAAGCATCATATTGAGACTTATTGATATATAACTTGATTAGGTTCTTTAGAAAAACTGGTATTTTCTTAAATTTACTGATAAATTTATCCTTGATATTAGCATGGTTATATACAGCCTTCTTAGAGCTTTTGAATTAAGCAGATGTTATTTTAACTATGGTAGTTGCTAAATAACAATGGGACTAGACAAAAAACATATTTAAAACAATAACAAGAGATAACTTAAAAATGTAATATAGTGAATCCGTAAATGCAACAGCAGTGTGTGGAATAAAAGGTATCGTATTATAAAAAAAAAGTCATGACAAATTTGTAAGAACTAACAAGTTCCAACAGCTAATTCTCAACTGCGAATTCTACTAGTTTTAGTGATACAATTAATGGGGACATGGCTGAAACAAGTTGGCGCTTTGATTGAACTGAGACCACGTCGCACCTCGTCACCACTTTAAAACTGACATTGTAAAATGGTTAGCTATAACATGACATATAATATTTAAAATTTGGTTCTTTATTAAAATTATGAATGAACATAAGAAACTCGTTTTATGTTAGTAAAATTTCTTTTAAAAATGAGGTTTTCCCAAATGAATATTCTTTAGAAGGAACAGTAGATAGCTTTTTAAACGATCTTAACAAGGTAGATAGCCAACAGATCAGTAACGTCAAAAAAGCTTGGATGTGTGATAATTACTTAACTTCATGTTTAAATTGGTCTTTCCTCGTCTATGATTTTAATACAACCCTTTTGTCAAAGTTGGATGCAGGCGTCATAAAGATGTTGAAGTTGTGGCTCGGGCTTGCGCTAACGGCTGATCCATCGGCTTTATTTAGGGGAAGCATTAGTTTTGGGATGAGTCTAAAAAGGCCATCGGAACTCTATAAACACCTAAGAGTTTCCAAGAGATATATCCAGGGGAAATCCCATGATGACGTAGTTACATCGCTCCCAAAAGGCAAAGATGCCCCCAAGCTAGGGTCACGACTTCAATTCCATAAGTAATTTATGATAGGAGCACAAAGGTAACAAAGTAGGGTTAGGATAAAGTAGGAAAGTCCAAGATACGCATATGTTAAAGCCTTTTATTCGGCAAGACGAATGATAAATATAAGATACATGCAATGAGTTGACCAATGCAGAACGAGTGGTTACACATAGAAGATTTTTGCATCCCATTAGCATTAAAATGGCGCACTTTTGTTTATAATTGGTCGCCAGCATTGCTAAAATTCTATCTCAATGCGTTCCAGATGAGTCTCCCAGATCAGAGTAATTTAGTAAGATGGATACCCAAAAAACTTGCTATGTCTGTGGAAAGGCAGTTGGAACTGCTAAGCATCTGCTGGTGGGATGTAAGGTACTCCTGGACAGCGGTCAATACTCGCTTTGTCACGATAGGGTTCTAGAAATCATACGTGAAGCGGTTAGTCTTCGGTAGCCACAGCGCAAAGGGAAATAACCACAAACAAACGATCAGTAAGTTTTGTGAGAGAAGGCACCAGGGCTACAAAATCAAACGTCAATCATTACTCCATCCTTGAAGCGGCTTCGGATTGTACTATAATGATGGACACGTATGAAAAACAATATAAAATCTCCGAGGATATTTGTGCGTCGGCTTCCAGACTAGACATATTTTTGTATTCGCGAATTTTAAAGCGCGTCGTGATGATAGAGCTTGCGGTTCCTTGGGAAACAAAAAATATTACGAGCTCACTAACGAACTCACTCAAATAGGTTCGTCGTGGATTTGTACGCGGTAGAAGTGGGTGCGAGACGTATAACAGCGAAATCTCTCTACAACCTACTAAAAGACTTGGCTTTGTCCAGAACTCACATTAATACACTCCTTGAACATACATCGAAGGCAGCCCTAGGAGGTTCTTTTCAAATTTGGTTAGGTAGGAACTTGGTCAGTGGAGATGAGCGTTCAACGCGCGTTAGATAAGGGGACCCTTAAACCTACACCTGGGTCGCAAGTACCAGGCACTATTGAAGCTCCTCTCCCTACAACGCGATGGACCCGGCACCCGCACGGTGAATCCATAGAATGCTGAGAAGTTTTATCTCATTTAGAAATAATATTTCTAATAGGATAAATGTATGTTTTGAATGAAGACTTTGGGAAATATTTTTTTATACGTCGTGTTTTATTTTGAATGATAAACTCAGACGTTTTGGTATTAAAGGAAAATATATACTGTACAATGATGCTTCTCTATTCACGACATTAGACATCTAGGTAATGGGCATCAAAGCACACAAGATGCTAGGATTACTAATATGCGACAGAGCTCCAATAAAGCCATATATTTTACTTGATATATTTTCTACATAGAGAGTTCAAATTATACTTTAATAATATGTACCTACATGAAAAGTTATTGTATGTATTTATTTACCTAACTTGGAAACAAATTCAAAATAGATACACGAAATAGGTTTTACTGTGTTTCACTATATAGATTTTAGGAGAACTAACATTTGTTATATCAAAAAATTCGAAAGTGATAACTTCTAACTTTGGTTTCTTATCATAATTATTTTAAACACGTAATCACAATTTTATTTGGAGTAAAGTTTCTTTCAGGGAAGAAGGAAGACAAAAAGGGATGATGTTATTCTTTAAATTATCAGAACTTAATTTTTGATGAGCCTATAACATGAAATAAATACTAATTTTATGTGCCGTTTATCACAATATATCAATAAAAACAACATCTTAATCGATTAAACCGTTTTTAATATTGCATACAAAAAAACATATGTACAAACAGGAAAAGCTTCTTATTATTATTATTTTGGGTTTTATTTGCGTTCATTAAGGTCCCAAACCTTTTTTTTTCATATATCTTGCATAAACTAACATTCATAAAATGTAAATTTTATGTCTATTACTAAAAATACGCAATTCCCTTTAAAATTTTAACGTTATGAGTGCCTAAGATTTAATGTATATGTATTTTGAATTTATGATATAATATTTAATAACAGTTTTTTGCCATATTTTTTTTAATATTAAAGTTTTCCACTACTAAACCTACTTCTTAATGGCGTAGATAATCTTTTTGACACTTTTGCAGTAATAAATTAAATAGACGTCAGAGATTAAAATTCTAACGCAGTTGTTCTCGCTGTATTTTACATATATTATCTTTACTAATGCATCATAAGTTAAATATTCATCTGTAATAATGAATATCTATGTTTAGATATTTTTTTAATCTTGTTTTGTTATAAATTTATGTCAAAAATTCTCAGAAAAGTACTTGAATTTCTCAGAAAATTACTTTAACATATAATTTTGTTGGAAATATTTATTAACATAATATAAATATTATCTCCAATATATTTCCAAATATTACATTTCTTAAATTCAAACTAGTCAAAAAATAAATATTATTCCATTCTCACTATCTTACGGTAAATTGAAAGCAATCATTTTGATATCGATGAGATAAGAATCTAATAAACCGACACCTGTCCGTTTATTAAATTAATCGTTTTCCATCGAAATGAAGCGGTATCTTGTTATTTCGTCTGAAAAAAAGAATAATTTTATCGGCGAGTAATCGAGACGGAATAGATATTAAAAACCTTAGAAAATTAAAAAACTTTTGTTCTGAAATTGTACTTGAATTTTTTGAAATATATTCTCAGAATATTTTGTATAAATACTAATAGACTGTTAAGAAGTTACAGTTACTTAGAAACACTTATTATATTCTTGTTTACAGAAGTAAATGTTGTCACTTTATAACGTTTAGTATATTTTAATAAATCTTATTGCTTTTCTCATACAAACTTTGTATTTTGACTTATGTATTTGTATTTTGTATTTAATATGGTTTCGAAACCACGTCTTTACATTTCCAGTTGGAACACTTTTGACTTTATTAAACACAAACTTTTCTGTAATTGTGCAAAAACCGGAGCTGTATTGCCTTCTTTGAATGAGCGAAAGCGTGACTCACACTGTTGCCTTCGTTGAGTGCACTGTTTCTCTTACCTGGCTCCAAATCACTTACATTCTCAATGTATTGAAATCGGAGGGTTCCCTTGGTGTTTATCACAAAGTATATGGTAAAAATAGCTATTGACAAGAATATCCAGAAAAAATGAAGAATTATCTGCCTCTAATTATATATTTCATTGAATCTTATTATTGATAGAATAAGGGTGATTAACAAAAGCAGATGTTTTATTTTTATGTAATATTGAGAAGGTTGTCATTTACAAAATACGGTTAGGAAATTTCGACTACATCCACAGCAGTATGCGAGATAGGTAATTAAAAATCGTCAGCGGCAGATGACAAGTAACTAGATTAACTGACACGCATGTTCATTCCATAGTGTAATAAACGCGCTTAGTATGAAATCTGTGCACTTAATTTTAGGATAGGACTATAAATTACCAATCCTGGGACAATGCTAATTTGATACTTACATACACTTTGAGGATATTTTAGATATGTATAAGCAGATAAAAGCAAATTTAAAACGGGACATTTAAATGTTGATAAATGAACTAAAATAAGACTTAGTAATCTTACAGCTATTTTCTTCTTTTAATTGAAATTTATATCTGAAGCTTTAATTAAAACCTTAATGCAAAAGCTGTAAAATATTTTTTTTTACCTTTCCTATGCTTCTATAGCCGGATAAAATAATTAAAAAATATTCACCGAATACGTTTTAAATTTGCTCGTATTTATTTCTTTATTTAACCAGTTGCTAACATTTAGGTGCTTATTGCAGAAAGTTCTTTATTTAAAAAAGTGTGTCCTTTTAATATATCTAACCATTATTTTCCTATAGATATACATATTTATAACATTTCTTTTATAAAAACAATAAATCAAGTAATATTATTTAATATCTTCTATATTATTTAATAGTCCTAAAAATCTTGAAATTAAAATCATTCATGTTTTACATCATGTATTTGCTTAGTAATTTATGCTAGCTGTATTATCTTATAGTTTATATAAGATAAAAGAAACTTAAAATGTATACATACAACGTATAAATAAACGTATTTATTGAATCTTTGTTTTTAATTTTATTGTGACAGCATCATAGCAAACAATTTGATTAGGAGGTAATTAAAAACTGCGAAACAAAAGAACAAACAAACATACTTAGTTCGGCAGCAAAAATATAAATATGTAATTGTTATCTTCTTTTTGATATTAACAGCTTATAATATTATATATTTAAAATTGAGTGTGCATATAGTATACCTGATTTTGATATATTATTGTATTTTTAATGATGTAATATTTTTTTTATACATACTAATTAATTATAATTAGTTGTTTCATTCCTTTGTTAAATTGTTTTTATTTATTAATTATTCATAGACATTCTTAAAAATGTCAGCCACATATACTTTCAGAGAGCCTGTCATCTCGAACTGTTATTAAAAAAAATTAAGGAACAAATATTTAAAGTATGTACCTTTATCAAAAGAATTGTTATAACGTTCTATAATAAAACGTTTATGTCTGTGTATACCGAATTAATATTGATATAAGAAAGTGTCAGCCAATTTTGTATCCTTGAGCTCCGAAGAGAATATTTTGGAGCCTGCGTTGTCTGTGCAGTGGGAATTATTTTGAGGAATTATTTGACATAAAACAAATGGCATTCTCTACCAACGTATTATGTGGCGCCTGGTTATACTCGTATCAATAACGTAAGAATCCACCTTACAGTTTCCCTGACATCTACCTTATCTTTGGGAAGTGAATGCACAGGTGCATTCTGGGAACAAATCTTGCAACGCATTTGCGAAGCTAATGATTTATTACTTATTGTTTTGAATTAATACAATAGTTTATGGTTAATATTTTATTTTTTATTATTTACAAAACCATTATTTTGAAATCATGATTTCTATAACTGGATAAACTAATAAATAAAATTAATAAAATATTAATAATAGATAGTCGTGTTTTCAATGACAAGGTACCTTTTATGAAAATAAAATGTATGACATATTTAAATAAAAATAATTGTAGCTAGTACAAAAAAAAATATTTTCGACTCATCGGAGTATAGCCTTACTGTTTTAAGATTCGAAACGTAGGAAGTATTTATAAATATATTTTGAAAGTTGCAAAAATGTGACATGTTTTTTACGCTACTTTTATTTTAAATAATAAAAAGTGAGGATCATTAAGTTGAGTTAGAAAAGAATTTAAATTTTACATAAAGAATGATGTAAGAAACGTCTTCAATAAATTATAATCTGTTGCTATTAAAGTCCTAATAAATTAATAAACGATGACAAATTACAGTTTATTTTGAATTTTCTGTCACGACAATTAATATCATATTTCGATATCTGTCATTTTCGCTCTAAAAACGAGATGGCGCTTTTGTTTCTTATTAATAAAATTGCCAGTTCTAATTGCAGTTATTTTCAGATTTTTTTCAGTTGTATGATTGGTTGTCTTACACAAAAATAATAGGGGAGAGTTGGTTATATCGTACTAGCATTTAAATCGTACCACCTCTTAATTTCCCATTTAATGAATATTTTTTTTACATTGACAACGCCAAATCGTGGCCCTGTACCATCCCTCTTCACCCACTAGTTTACATCGACGTGAGTTAACAACTGTGCACGTAATAAAAAAAATCATTTTTTGTAGGAATTAATATAAATATTGTCGTACATTCGTAAGGAGATAACTCGTAATCAAGGTTAGCTATGGTTATTCATTTTTTTTTATTATTCCACAATTGTATACTAGATTATTGGGGGTTTTTGTTGCATGTCTAAGTTTTGAGTTTATGCCGGATATTTGCTTTTGTTTTAGAAATGCCTTAGTTGGTTTAATCGTACCACTTGCAGTTGGTTAAATTGTACTGATACGATTTACCCGACTACCAACCGCAAGTACCTATAGTACTACCGCAAGTACGTATAGTAAGTACTACCCAAGGCCAAAAACAAAAGTTATAAGAGGAAACGATCTCATTCCATCACCAGTAGCGATGATTCAGGAGAGACACTTGTTGTAGAACTAGATGATGATGATGACAGCGATGATTATCTTGAAAATATATGCCGAAAGTGCAATTGTTCTTACTACGATAAGAAGGGTCCAAAAGTTGATTCGATTCAATGCGTTCGCTGTAAACGGTGGCTACATGAGACGTGTACTTCGAATTTTTGAAAACATTTGTCATGATTGTTTCCATTAAGAAATATGCACAATAATTATATTACAAATAACAATCTTGTTAACTGTTACTTTATTAATATAGTTTATTGTTTTTTTTTGTCTCATTTTTATTAGTTATGTTGATTGATCTCATTATCATAGTATAATCATGTTATTTTACTGAGAAAGCTTATAGTTCCTTTATATAACCTAAGAGTTAAAAATTATGTTTCTATTACCTAAAAGATATAAATAATGTTGTTTTATTACTTACCTAACAGTCAAAAATAAATAATTTGATTGAGAATTTTAATGTCTTTCATTCAGTGGTACGACTTAAACACCCATGGTACGATTTAAAGACTTAGTGGTACGATTAAAACGACGAGTCGGCTAAATCGTACCTATGGCAAGCCTCTATAAAAAAGCATTTTTAACAATGTTAGAATAATCGCAAGGATCTGTTCTCTTCTTCTTAGGAAGCTAAAATATGAAACTTTAATTTACAAATGTATTAATTATTAAAAGACGTGTTATAGTCGAAATATTTGAGTTAAAGTGAAAAGTGGTACGATATATCCGACTCTCCCCTATATGTCGAAAAAGAACAAATATTTTTCACAGCTAAGTATTTGAGTTGAGTTTCGTGAGTATTTGAGTTTTTTATATTATGTATATTATTATTAAAACCTTGTTTATTTATTTATTTATATGATACGTATAATTTTTTCAATACATATAATTCTGTTATAATAATGAACAATGCTGCCGTCTTGCGATTTTCATAAGTAAAGAATGTGAGAATGTTTTTAGTGGACAACAAAAAAATCATTTCTGGATAAGTGTTTAGTATAATCAATTTTACATGTGAATGATTCAATATTTTATAAAAAGATTGTAATTAATCGCCAGTTTCAAAGTCCATAAATTTAATAATCCTACATTTTGACAAATATTAATCGTGTAGGTATTTATATTTTCAGAGCAAGTTTAACGTACAAAGGCCCATGTATATCAAAGAGTGACCACATTTGCTAGTGATATTGACAGATGATGTTGAAGTGGGTATGCTCATATATTTTATTAAAGCCATATACCATTGTTTGTTAGATAAACAGATTTGTAAAGAATATTTATGCTACTATTAAGCTGGTCACAACATCGGTTACAGCAATAACCACGCTATCATTAATATAAATTGAATGATTAAATTCCTAACTTAGTTCGCGTTTAATGTTTAAACTCGCTCTCTACCTGAATTTGCATTGTAACAGCGGTATACTTTAGCTCCTCTAAATTCAGTTGCTGTGTCTTGAACTGTCTAATAAATATTATTTATTTGTATATTATTTAAACGTCGCTGCGTTTCAAATTTGTTTCTTTTAAAAACATGTTATTTGGTATTGCAATACATGTTTATCATTTCTACGCTTTTTATGTGACAAACTTGATGTTTTTTATTTATTGAAATGGTTCATTAATAATTTATTAACGTCAAATTTCAAAACTAGTTCTGGAAATGAATATCTTATAGTAATAAACAATTCAAACATAAATATGTAACTGTTGTAAATTTTGTTCCTAATTTTACTCCATTTCAGTTACTATGGAAACACTTAGTGATTAGCCAACGTTCGGAGCCTATGTACATAATATAGAGAACCTTACCCAAACTTAAAAGGATAGTTTATACCCACATTAAAGTATAGATTGATGAAACAATCAATTGGATTTAGTTTAGAATGATTATGGTTCAAGTATATTCAATAGTTAGTGTATAATAAATTGATTTAAGGACTCTATTACTAAGCTTAAATATGAATAAAATATATATTATGTTCTGAAACACATATTTATATTTATTTAAAAAAATGGTAACCGGTATTTATGTATATATTCTATTAGTATATATCTTTCACTGTTACGATTATAGTGGATATGATATAAGACGTTATGTTAAATTTTCAATACCGCCTTACTTAATACCAATATGTAGTATAAGGAAAAGAATTGTAAAATTACGACATCTAAAATAACTACGACTTACATCTTTCATATTTAACTATACAGGATAAAGCAAATATAATATATTAAAGTTTACGAACTTTGTAATAATAAAGTTGTTTCGTGTCACATTCATTTACAAAGCTAACTTTAAAAAAATGCGTATTATTCAGTGTGAAGGAGAATAAAAAAATCTTAATCATCTTGAGCCCATGACTTAAGGCCGAACTAAACGAAATCGTTAAGTCGTTTCAAGACTGCTCGAACTTCCCGCCTCGCGGCCAAATTACCCCTTTAGACTGAAGTTCCCCAGAAACTAAGTTTGCTTACTAAAATTAATTTAGTGGACCCGCCATTGTGCCGTACAATTTAATTTTCTTCTCTGCAAAGTGGATCTTCTGATAGTTCCTTAAATAGTTCAGAGATTTTAATGATTTAATGAATTCCTGTTAGACTTTTTTTGTTAACTTAATTTTGAACATTATTTAAAGATTTAAAAAGAATTAAAGAATTCTGTTCAATTGGAGGGACTATTGGAAAAAATTTAATAAATTTATCTTTAATCCACGGTATGCTTAGAACTTAATCTATATTTTATAAATGTTATTGTCAAAATAATTCAATATAAAATGGTTATCCGGACGTATAACCATTGAATGGACGTATGTATAAACAAAACTGGAATGGAGTAATCTAAACAATCATATAGAATCTTCCCCGTTTAAAACTTAGTTATAACATGTTCCCGTACGTTTTTATATATTTATAATGAAAAAAAAAATAGTTAAGGATTATTGCTAATTTTGAACGAATTACATAACATATTTAAGTCGATTGAAGTGATCAAATATAGGTTTTGTTTCGGAATTTATATGTTAATTTGAGAAATACCAAAATAGAAATAATAATAGATGTAATAAAACATATTTCTTTATTTCATGATTTGTGGATGACTTTAGTAAAACTTCCAACAGTTACCGATTACAATTTATTATATCCGACACATTTATGTCACTTAAAATGAGTTATTCGTGCATACATAAAATAAAAAGGAATTATTAAATGAGATAAAGAATAAAATATATTATAATTTGCAGTAACAGCGTAGATCAAAATTTAACGATGTTGGTTCGATATAAATTATAACACGAAGGTCTGCTACGAGACGAAAATCTCTAGGGAGTGATTTACTGACCCGAATAACTTTGAGATCGTACATCTCAAAATTATGGGAAACGTCAAACTTCTATTATGCGACTTATTTGAAAGGTCAAGCATATTTAAATTAAAAATCTGGGGCCTATTATACATGTTTATGTTTTGTTTTTATACTTGCTTATTTTCATGTATAATAAAATATACATATATAACTATTAATTTGAAAGCGATTCGTTAGTTTGAATATACCTTCATTTAAATAGTACTTACATTTTATATTACTTTTTAAACTGAAAAAATGTTTCTTATCAAGAAAAGAAACTTATTTCTAGTTTTCAGAAGCTCGTAGTAAAATTTGCACCATTTTATTTACTTTATCTCATATTAATTCTCCCCAAATACGGAATATAGGGCCTAGGGCATTGACAGTATTTCAATATATTTGTAGTCCAACAAAAATGCAATAGAGGTGATACCAATCCCTTCACGATGGTCTCTAGTGTCTTAGCTTGTTGAATTACCTTTTTACACTTCTTCATTTTGACGAACCATATTTAGTAACTTTACCTTAATATGGACTAATAATTTACTTTCTGACGTGACATCGACTGACGTTTATGAAGAACTTGTTGTTGGCAGATAAAACGGAAACAAATTATATTATTTTTTTCTATTTCATTGGAATGGCCTTTAAAAAATACCCAATTAACTTCTTGCATAAGCGAGAATTATAAAAATTATACATGAAATCCTGAAGAAGTCGAATTTTTTCTGTGGTCGAATAGTTTTTCCTATAACAGAAAACCGGTTCTGCTTTTTCAATTTCGGATGTTAGACCGCAAATAGTTTAAAATTACAGTTTATCGGATACAGTTGGATACAGTTTATTGGAGACTTATAAAAAGCGTTCGGGTCGATACAATATGAATTAATGCTTTTCCTAAGTTGGTACAACTTTCAGCCAATAGTTAGTGATATCTTCTTCTACCTGGCAATTTACCAGCTTTAGCCAGGGTCTGCCTTACATGTTGTGAATAGTTTTGACTAATTGTTTTTACGACCGGCCGCCTGCTTGACATCAACTCTCTTTGGGAATGGATTAATCAGTGATGTCTAAATACCCTTAGAAAGTACAAATGACTCGGAAAAATCACATTGGTACTTGCCAGGGCCAGGATCGAACCCGCGCCCACGTGCATGAGAGGCGAGCCTTTTAACCACTAGCCCAAGTGAGGATAAAACCAAGTAAATGTCACTGTCAAATTTCTCAAATGACAATGTTAAATTTCTCGGTCGTAAAATTGATAATATAGGTCGTACTCCATCTTTACAAGGTATATATAGCTTTTTAAACGATCTTAACAAGGTAGATAGCCAACAGATCAGTAACGTCAAAAAAGCTTGGATGTATGATAATTATTTAACTTCATGTTTAAATTGGCCTTTCCTGAAGCCGTTGAAAGAGAACGGGAAAAGGCACCTTCCTCTGACCCGATAAGACGACGCCGTCCGGGACGAAGGCGGATAGCGCATGAGCGTCATCTCCCGCTTTAAGGGGCTTCCGGGTGTCGGACCTGGGGATGTCTGCCACCTCACGGTCTAAGGCCCCGCGAATGCTCAGTTTCCACCACTGACAATACGCAGAATCTAGCTGACTTGGAAATGTCCCTTTTGGGGCAGCCGTTGCTAAACCACAGCAGAATCGCTGTGCGGGCCCTGTGGCTTAGCAAAAGAGCGGCGCGTGGGACACCCGTGGGGTTTTAGTCGGTAGTGCGTCCTTTTCAGGACGAGAGTCCGACATAACTCTTCTTGCTTTCTTCCCCAAGCAGGAGAGTATGCATGAAGCATTTCCCCACGATAAAAAAGGTATTTTAAAAATAAATTACAAATAGATAACCATTCACTATTTCTTTAGCTTATTTAAAGCAGAAATCCCCTTGAACATGAAAAGAGTAATAAAAAAATAGCGTTGTAGGTTCGTTAGCTTCAATCTGGTCGTTGCATAATAAAACAGCGCTGATAAAGCAAACATGAATATTATTTTCTATCTGACGAAAATTGGACACCATAATGTTCTTTGCCAAAAATTATTCAAATTGAAGTCACGTCCGAATGCTGCGTTCTATGTATTTCATTTGAATATTATATGCATGAATGATAAACATTCTAGGTATGATATTATTTTTAGGATAAACACCTTTGGGATGCATGCATACTTTATTTCATTGTTTTTATAAGCATTGCAAGAAATTAATACTAATAATATCATTGAATTGTAATACAATGTTCCATATCTAAGGGGCACAGAAGTGTTCGCTTTAGTTCCGAATGAGATAAACAAATGCTGACCATGCGTCGGGAACGGTGGCGTTATTAAAGGTAGAGTTTAATATTATAAAGAAGAAGCGGTTATGGAAATAACTGTATTTTAAACAACATTGAGCTTAAAACTTCAATTAAAATGACAATCTACAATAACATATTCCTGGACCTGTTGGCTATTTATGTACACTGAACTGCCTTAATCACGAACCATAACATTAAGACAAGAGAGCGCAATTGTAAAGTAAAATTAGTAATTCAAATCATGCTCTTGCCTTTTTTACTCTACAATTTTATTTTAATTTTTAATTAATTTCACTTTAAGTACATACGTAGTCTGACGTTTAGCTCAATGATATCGTACTCATATTTCAATATCTATAAAACATTAAACATTGAATTACAAACAATATTAGTTAAATGTAAAATTTTATGTGACACTTATTTAGTGCTAATAAAATCTCAATAAATGTAGAACAAAAATATGCAAAAGTAAACAGAGCCTTTAACAAATATGTGGTTTTGATGCTTATTGATATTCGAAACGCAGGAAATTGTTTAAAAGAGATTTATCAAAGTTAAAATAGTAATATACATAGTACAAAAAAAAAACAGCCTACCCATTTTCCCATTTTTAAACATTAACGTCACTTAGTCTGTAATCCGTATATGTTTTGTATGTAGTTATGTAAGTCTGCTAGTTTTAAGATAAAAATAAAAATTAATATTTTTTTCTACAAATTATATAGTAATTTTACTGTCTGTGGCTTAAAAACGTTATATACATATAGTAATAAAAAATGCTTAGTTTCTTACAGTATCGTTAAAGTGGTTAATTTATTTTATGTTCCCTTTAAAATTCTCGTAATATTCTCCAATTTATAACTTCTTTCAAGACACTCTTTAGCCCGAAAATGATTAATTATCTTAATTAGTATTTATCTAAATACAAATTGCACTAATGCTTGAATACCTACGGTAGCAAACTTTGTCATATCTGTTGAATATGAAATGTATTTTATATAGAACACATTGTCCCATAATAAAGTGCCCGTGAAATTTAACATTCATTTAAAGAATCTTTTAACTGACTATAAATAACTTATTTAAAATAATTTAATAGAATGTGAAGATGCGTTACAAAATCTTTGTCCCAAAAGATTTTCTGAATAAAATACATAGATTTATCTTTTTCTAAAGGTAAACTAAAATCTTGTAAATTTTAAGCTCTTCTATATCAAATTTCATTAAAAAGAAAAAACTAACAGTCGTTCTCGGGGAAATTTTCGATAGAATGGCGATAAGTTTCTGTTATTTTCCTAACCAAGCTACGTCATTAGTAATTAAATTAAAACACTAAAATTACGCTTTTACATTAAAAAAAATATTGTATATTTACTGTCTGCCCTTTGTTATGTGACGGTGTAATAAGTGGTCGTTTAATTAAAATATAATTATCTTTATACGGTGTAATCAGAGGACGCCTTAGCTTCTGGGTAAACGCGGCTATTCTACACGGGTCTGACTCAGCAGTTCCGTGTGAAGACAGTTTTTGGTTTTATATTTCTTTTATGTTTTTAGATTATAAGATTTCTTTTAAGAATTTGATTAAATTAATGTCACTATTTGTTCAACCTTCGTGCAACATAGTCACACCCTAGTTGTAACTTAGTTTTAATTAAATTAAGTCAAATAATTTTGGTTTCATTGCATCCACCGACCGTCGAAATCATAATTCTTTTCTAAATATTGTTTTTATTTATTTTGTATATTCATATAAGATCAAGAATTAAACATTTATGAATGTCCATTGGATGTCAAGTCTGTTATAGATCGCTATAATATATATTAACAGATAAATTTTGTAACACTGAAGGGTATTTCATTAATTTTTTTCTTAATGTTGTCAATACTTTGTCTAATTTCATTTATAAAGTGATTAACGAAGTTGACCATAGTATAAAAATATGTATGTGCCTATGTTTTATTAAACATACATTGGCAATTAAGTCCTTAACTGAATTACTGATTGAATCTCTTTGTTAATTAACATAATTGTTAGTTAAACAATTATATTAATAATTATTAATATATTACTAATAACGATGTAAATTTATTGAAAATAAATGATTTTTTACCTACTTCTTTCCTTTTATTTGGTTAAACTTCTTTTCTTATCTTTTATTGTATTTTTTTATTCAGTACGTCTATTATTGTTCAACTTTATTGGTTTAGCTAAAATAAGAACTAAATGGAAAAACAGAAGTATATATATATTAAAGAAGGTTATTGGATTGGGAATTGATTGAATGTTAACTTCTAAATCGTGATCTGGGCTGATGCGTACTAGCTATGATGATGATATATGTATGTATATGATTTTAATTAAATACCAAATATGTTATATAAATGCCTGTTCACTACTAATGTTTTTACTATTATTTAGTATTAATTTCTCCTATATTATTACAATACCTTTGCCTGCTATCCCTTAACTTTGTTAATTAAATATAAATAAAGAAATTAAATGCATTGTTCTATATGTCCATTATTTTATTAATGACATAATGTTGACGCATTATTCATTTTAATCTCACTGGCTTACCGGCAAGTAACTTAATTATGAAAGAGGTGATACACCATATTAATGATATTTTTTATTAATATTATACTTCATTCAATATTATCTTCCGGTGAATAATGTCAAGATCTGGTGAAACAGTTGTTTAATACTATTATTATTAATATTTGTAAGAACTATTTTGGTAATATATGGATTATTGTATTTTGTATTATAATATTGTATTTTACCTAAAAATTCTTTCACCATTCGAAAGCTAAATTATCCACGAGTAACAAAGGTTGGTTTTATTTTGAAAAATAAGGTTCTATAAGATATTGGTGTTTTTCGTACACAAAGTGCAAAAAATCAACCAGAAAAGTTTTTATATTTTTTATGCTGCCTAAATTTTTTACCATATTTTTTACGCTGCCTAAACTATAAAAGATAGAACCATAAAATGTTCTAATTAATTGAAGATCTTATAAATACTAGACTAAAGGCTATATTTATTTAATGTACTACGAGTTTATAGGTCCCATTTAGATCTAGAAAAATGTCCACAAAAATAAATATCTGAGCATCATAATTTAGTCACAATGTCTGGTTTTGTGATAAAAAAATATATATTAAATCGTTTTAAAAAAGAAACTACCTTAAATGTGTATTGCAATATTAATCCTTATCCAAATTAAGCATTACATTATCAAGGGCATTTATATTAAAGTGGAATACTGTTTAAATGAAAGTAATATTTTCCGTATATTCTTTTTTTTGGAAAAAAGTACATACTTTCGACGTTTTGGCTATCTTCAAACGTCTCATCTACCCGTGACCACGGTTGCTGGAAAGTAGTGAAGTAAAACGTGTTACTATTAAGGCACATTTATTTATAAAATACTGTTCAGAAGTATCTAAGTGCATACCAAATTAGAGTGAAGTAGTAACTATACAGATACATATTAAACCTGTTAATAAACAGGAATGGTACATTAAATGTTTAGTTTGTAAGAGAAAAATGTTGAGTAAGCTCATTATTCATATTATATATTATAATTCCTTTTGATCTCCACAAACTATCATCAAAGTTTTGTTTCGTAACACTAGTATTTGTAACAATGATTTAAGCGGTTATTTTAAAAACATAGAATCATTTTATTCTCTATAGCTGCAAGTAATCTCTATAGTGATGATTGTATTTTCTATAAACATAAATAAAGCAAGAAACAGATCGTCTTAAATAAGACCAGTACCATTAACCCCAGGGAATGCGTACTCATTACAACAAATGACTGTTCGCAATCACATCAATATCAACTATGTAAGTATTTAATCATATGAGATACGTATTTAAAGCAAATCCAGAATAACACACAGGCATACCATGAATTGGAAGCATGACAAACTTTTGTTTTGAACATATTTCTAATTATTCTATGATATGTATATTGTTTCGTAATTTCTATTAAAGCTTTAGTAAATGTGTTGCAATTACAAAAAATATATAGGATTCCTGCATTTTAAATTACAGTAACATAGAATTTTCAAATTTTATAATCTCTACTAATATTATAAATGCGAAAGTAACTCTGTCTGTCTATCTGTCTGTCTGTTACGCTTTCACGCCTAAACCACTGAACTGATTTTAATGAAATTTGGCACAGACATAGAATTGACCTTGAGAAAGAACATAGGATGGTTTTTATCCCTGATTTTTGAAAGGTTCTCTTGGAAACGCAATATAATCTTAGCTAGTATGTTATAACTTCTGTTGGCGCCTACGTGTGGACCTGCACTACATTTATTTTATATGACATTTTGTCTATACGAACTACGATATTCTACATAAATTTGTAATCATTTTTTATCTGTGTACATACGTCACTTCCTTTATATTTCAAATTTGAATATCATTCCGCTACGATTTCTTGTCTTAGTAACATCTGTATCTTCAGATAAAAGTATTTAGCAAAACCAAAGAAGTTTTCTTTAACCTGTCTAAATACCGAACAACTTCTTATAAGTGTTATAAAGATCGAAGAGAGTAATTTACCAGTTTTAACCTTGTATAAATGAAATGAAATGAATATTGTATGAAATCCGGACGTCTTGTTTTAAATTCATACCATTCAACTTTAAGAAATAATTATATTGTGTTTCTAGTGCATTGAGCGTTAGAAATTATAAGTATTGGAAAATGTATTTTCTATGAAATAGTCATTAACAAACTCAGTATATTAATTAAAATCATTAAAAATTTAAGTTACCAATAAAAATAGATTTTTCTGTAAACTGGTGTCTTGTGTCATAGGTCACGTAATTTTTTTGTACAAAAGAAAATGTGCCTAGCTCTAGAAACTTAGATAAATTCAGATTCAGATTAGTTTAGATTTAGAAAGCCGAATTACAATTTAACAAGAAAAACCGTTATTTCTTTAACTGTGTAGCTTCAACTGTATTTTTATAAAAGTAAAATTGTGGTCCTATCAACATGACCGATTATCTAAATCATAGGGGGAAATAAATTATAATGAAGAAATAAGAAGTGTTTGAATATTGTAATACCACATCACAAATTATGATCTGTAAGTAAAGATTCAGGAATAGTAGTTTGCGAGACTTTAGTTTGCACTTATTTAAATCATAAAAAGTGCTTTAGAAGAAACTTTGAAGGTATTGAGAGCTGTAAATAATATTTTTTGTACAAAATCAGAAGTGTTGTATCAATAGATTAATTACATAACCATATATATCTCTGAAGTTGTTATTTATATAATATTAAGTTAAAGTACGAAATAATTAAAGTTTTAGTTATATCTCTATAAGACTGTGATTTTTTATATTTTTGTATTTCTCAAATCTTTTCAATATTGAATAACTCTGTAATTATACTTTTCAGGTGTAGGGTGTTAACTAATATCCCACTCACTCTAAAGTCATAAAATAAAATAAAAAAATAAATAATAAATCATAGTCTATCCTCAGTTTATCCACCACAAAATTATGAATTAAAAAAAATGTAGTAGTCAGTTATACAATACAATGTAATTTAAAGGTTGGTATAATTACAAATATTCATGTAGCTGACTCAATACAAATCGATTGCATATAATTCCCGTGGTTGCCGTATAGGTTAACCATTATTTCATTTTAAGTTTATGAATCCCCCTGTAACTCCATTATTTTAATTAAATTCCTTCCTATATCCGACGGTCGAACATCTTTATTTATTTTTAATTTTATTACTTTGATTGTTTTTTCATTTTGTTAATTTCAACTAAAATTACAGAAGTTTGGTTTCATTTTATTTTGAATACGATAAAAAAATTACAATAATTACTAGCGTATATACGTTACCTTTTTGACATAATCATTATTCGCTATCCAAATTATGTCGATGCTATTAAGATAGGTAAGCCTCATAAACAAAGGTGTTTTGGTTTTAATATCATACTCCTATAAGTTATGCAACGGATATATATATATAACCATTTCACAATAAAACAAAAACCCTGAAATTATTAATTGTCAAATTATTAAAAGTCGTAAGACACACTATTTTCTTAAATTCAGTTTAGGTGTTGATAGCTCAAAATGATAAAAAATAACAAACCGCTAAAGGGGCACATTTTAAACGATGATTTGACTACCTTTAAATATACATAAATACTCAGCTTTAACTATTTTTAGCATTAATTTTATTAATAACATAAACGTTATTTCATTTGAATGCGTCGGTGTGTTAAATATCCAGAAAACAGAAAATATATTTCGTTCTTATTTTTTTTCCATAATAAATACTCTTAAATATTCTTTAAATTTAGTTTATACTTTGGTCTAGGCTCAGCTAAGTTAAGAAAACTGTCGACGTTGCACTTCGTCTTTAAACAAATAGTATAAAGTTTTCTTTACATAGAAAATTTATACGAAACCTAGGTAGGTTAGTAGGTACTAAAAATTATATAATGTTAATGCGTCTATTATTTTATCTTCCCTAATTGATAATTTACATTTTGAACCAATAATATCTATTCTTATTAAGCTTGCGAAAATTGGTATCTTAGGTAAACTCCAATAGAGTATGGTGACCACACGGGGCTTTGTCTTAGAAGTGTTATGTCTAAACAGGGCTGCCAATGGAAATTATTATGAAAAAATATTAAATTTAAAGTTTGATAGTAAATATGGTATATTTTTTTTATTTTAGCCATTAAAGGGTGAAAATATTTGCAGTTTTGCAAAATAAGAGCCCAATTATTGATTATTTGAGATATTAATGAATATTTTTTATGCTTATGTTATGTTATTTCATTACATTGTTATAATTTTATCCTGAAATAAGGAGTTTGGAAGAAACTGCTGCATCTTGATTCAGAAATTATAATGTACTGTATATTAAGTATCAAATATTTCTGCTGAGATTTTCGTTTCAAAATTTTTATTGATTTGTTATTTAAATATGTGATATACCCTGTTGCATTAATAAGGATTATGTGTGAATTGTCGGTTCTATATTGTATTTAGTTTTACAAAATTGTCACAAAAAGATATTTTAAGCTAAGCTTTGGTCATTAGATCGTTTTTCAGACTTGTGCTAAATTTACCCGTTATGGTGAACGCTTCAATAACGATCGTGTTCAACACAAGAGTATACACGCTTTAGAACACGATGATCAACACGAACGCAGATTTGAAGGATTAAAAGATCTTCTAGATTATTTAACACTTAAAATCAATCAACGAAATATTTTGTAATAGGAATATCCTTTATTTTAAAACAAAAAACTGAATAGATTTAATATTATGTAAAGTTAAAAAATATTTTAAGAGTTCATGCTGTGGTTAACTTACTGCAGTTCGAAAGGAATTACTACTCAATTGAGGAAGCAGCACCCTCTCACAGAAGCTCGCCGTGAAGTAACTACCTAAATAAGGGGAGCAACGCATTCGCAAAATTATTTTGCGGATGTCCATGGGCGACGATAATATCTCCATGAGGTAGGCCGTCTGCTCATTCGCCCGCATCTTCTTAACATATAAACTCATGTTAAATTAGATAAGAAAAAATCAATTTAAATAATATTTAAACAAATTACAGGTATACATATCCAAAAAAAAAGTTAAATAAAAATATTTTCTCACTCTTAGACTAGATTAATTTAAAAAAAAAGTATAATATGTTTGTGGACCAGATTTAAAACCAGAAATTCACTAAAGTGGGGCTTAAATTAGTCATAAGATATTAATTTTAGCTAAAAAGTATTATATTTATGAATTCATTTAAGTAATAACGATGTTTCACTAAAGTTTTATTTCCTATAAATGCGATGATGAAAATAAATAAATTTATCTTGTTCGACATTTAAAGAACAAATAAAACAAAAATGTAAACCCTGCTACGAGTGTCCAAATCCAAATCATATATCTCGAAAATAAACCCTCTACCCTTGTATTTTACGGTATGTTTTGGTTTAGTTTTATGATTTATGTTTATGCATTCAACCGCATTCACCTTCTCTGGCGATGTAAATTAACCTTTAAATCTATTTTATCCTATCTGATGCCATTACCACTATTGTAGCTCTAACACAATCCAATCTGGTACTCTTTGTACTTATGTAAACTTTTTTTACGGCACCACGTTTGAACTTTTACGTCTTTTTTTAGCAATCGTACATTTTTGATTTAAAAACACAATTTTTTACCATCTTGAATATATGTTAGAAATATTTTTCTTTTTGTCTACTTGCTTTAAGGTAACTTATTTTTAATGCGAATGATATTAAAAGGAAATAATTATCGAATTAAAATAAAGAATACTAATCAATACAAATTTTGGTCCTATTTCATTACTGTTCATTAATTCCATGACAAATTTTTCATTCCAAGACTATTTTGCAAATTGTTTATGTTATTTTAAACCTCACATGATCTTTTTGTTTCAACGTTTCAAAATATTATATTTCAAAAGAAATGCCATCAGACTATCACAGCCCACTGCTAAGCAAAGGCCTCGTTCTCACATGGAGAAGGTTTGAGCATTATCACCAGGCTTGCTCAACACGGGTTGGTGATTTCAAACTTATAATTGTGAAACTATAAGTGCAGGTTTCATCACGATGTTTTCCTTCACCGTATGTCAGTGACGTCTAAATACTCTCAGAAAGTACATATGACTCTGAAAAATCACATTGGTACTTGCCAGGTTTGAACCCGCGTCCTCGGCTTTGAGAGTCGGGCTCCTTAACCACTAGGCCACCACTGACTTTTACATGACTGTCTCTAACCTTAAGCAACCTTTTTCTCAAGATTTTAACTAAAATTACATGAAATATGATTTAATTCATTAGACTATGAACCTGGACTTAAGGTTTCCTTACGATGTTTTCCTTTACCGTCTGTCAGTGATGTCTAAATACTCTTAGAAATAATATTACATTAATTTTAATCACTCACTATCTTAAAAGTTCGGGGTCTTTATTTTTTTTTAACAATTCTAGAAGAATTTTAAGATTTGATTAATTAACAAAGAGAAATTTCAAGTCTAGCCCTCACTTGTAAGGGTTGTCCACCGAGGAATTGTTTTCTATAGACGGTTAAAAAAGAAAGCAAGAAGAATAATTGACTTGATAACGTAGGGAGTGAAAGAAAACAGGGATATTTCAATTTTATAATTTCTTTTAGATGTATTTTACACTGAACTTCTATAAGAAAATATAAATATTTGTGTTATGGATTACTTAAAAATATTTATGGTTTTTTTTTTATATCTTTTAAATCTAAACATCGCTATTTATAAAATAGACACATCCCACTGTTAACAGTGTAAGTAAGTTTAAACTTATATTAATATTTGAAGAATAAAAGAAAAACTGCTATCCAGACAAATATATCTAGAATCATTCAACTAATAAGAGATTTTCTCTGAAACTTTGACGACTCCATTAATACTCGTAGTCAAATGAAACTATATTGATCGAATAAATGAAGCATCGGGGCATGTCACAATGGTGCCGTCCTACAAATTGGCATCAATAATTCTAACAGCTAGCCGCTGTTATGCTCAGTTTAAGATGTACATATATATGTATGTAAAAATAATATTTTTGGTATTTTGGTAATAGTTGTTTTTTTTTATTTCACTACTTCCTATGTTTTTTTTTCTAAAACAAATTATATGTTGAAATAACTTGGAGTGAAATCTATGAAATATCGTTACAAATGTTTTTTATTACATTTTTAACTAAGTTATATCGTAGTTGAAACATATCTATAAATTATTATATGCCTTGCTATACATGCCTTTCTTATAAAAATAAAAAAAAATCTTATTAAAAACGAAATGTAATTCGTTGTTCAAAAGATGGACGAAACTATTCATTACACCCAAGCATTTATTAACGACTAGAAGACCTGGCGAACTTCGTATCGCCCTATAATCAAGAAATATCTATTACGTTTTTTTATTTATATTTTTGGAGTTTACCTGTAAGCCATAAATCTCCGTGTTTTGAAGTGCGACAGAATGATTGACATATTAGTTAGTTGTCAAATCTAATGTCAAAAAAAGCGTTTGTATGGGAAATAGAGGAGGGCTGTTTTTATGGTTTTCCCAGTAATGAATCAATTTTTTTCAGCTTTTATACCTTCCCTGAACCTCCACGAACATTTCAAGACTAAGATAAGATAAATCCGTTCAGCCGTACTCGAGTTTTAGCGAGACTAAGGAACAGCAATCCATTTTTATATATATAGAAGATTAAAACCGAGACGTAAGCTAAAATCGCATACAAATAACTATTTTTTTTTTATTACGTAGATTTCAAGGAATTGACAATAAAATTATTTGTTATGAATATGCTGTGAACGTTTTTAAACAATTTAAAAAGATTGACTTTTATTTAAAAATAAAACTAAGGGCCAAGGTTTACGTGAAATTTGATGTAGCAGAATATAAAATTATTTTATAGTTATTCCGATATCCATCGATCAGACAATAAAGTTAGAGTGGCTGCTTAAGTATTTCCAGATTACGTTTGTTACTTTAAATCAAGTAACTTTTATCAATTCGAATAGCAATAATACTTATTGTTGTTATTTTCTTTTACACCTTGGTACTGAAGTCAAACAAATGTAAGAATATTCTCGTATGTTTCTGAAAGGACGGTAAATTATGGCTATCCAATCACGAATCCAAAGCAAGACGGGTTTGTAGAGGAATCCAGAGATGACATCCGAATGGCATACATAACGGGACTTACGGGCATTAAGAAGTGATAGCCATATTATGGACATTCTTACTAAAAGGTATAGTTATATTTCATTAAATTAAAAAGCTATAAGATAAACTATTATTTTTGTTTTATTCCCTAATTAAGATAATTAACTTTTTCATTATTATTAACATAGCATACATTATTGCAATAAACAATCACATCAATTGTGGATTTTTGATTTTTAATAATAAAGCTTATTTAATTGGATATTATATTTTGTTCAATTACTTATTCCGGGTTTATTCGTTTGATGTTATTAGTTAATGATTTCTTAGCTACATTATATTTTTAAGTTTTGTAAAACGTTTTGTAAAACAGAACATCTAAGATAGTTATAAACCATCAAAATAAATATTGTCTTAAATGTGTATCGTATATTTAAACAACGAGTGAAACAAAATACCATTCATTTATTTACACAAAAACATCATCTTTTAATCAATTTCACAGAAAACCATTACAAATCCGTACACTGCTACATAAACTGAAATATTGTTTAATTTTTATTCAGATCATAGTCGGGTGTTAACAAAACGAGTTTTATCGTCAGAAATACAATAGTATTTGTCAAAACACCGTGATATCGTTTTGGGTTTGGACCAACAGATTCTGAATAACTCGGGCGTAATATTTGGTCGTGCAAAATTTAAAATGAATCTGGGTCAATTTTACGGTCCTCGCTTCTGTTTAGATTTTTTTTAATTATTGTATGCAAATTATATGAATAGAAAATTTGATTTTAAATTATACCTTCCATTATCCTTTTAATAAATACAGGTTTTCAATAAATATAGGTTTACTATATTGAACCAAATAATGTACGGCTAAAAGTTATCGTTAAAAAAAGGTCATATATAAATAACTTTGAATTCATTTTGTTACATTGTGTTACATCGATAAGGATATACAATTTCAAGAATAGCATTGTTTACATGCTACCAATTACTACATGTCCCCGATGACATTTTACGAATAAAGTATTTGTAAACCTTTTGTTGTTGATGACATAGTTGAATATATAAGACTAAATAATTTAATACAATGAACTTTCAAAGACTTGTGTCCAGGGACGACCCGTTTCCATTTTAAGATTTACGACCCCTCGTGTGGCATCTATTTTACTAAAACCACTCACTTGCAACATGCAAAAGCACTCGACCTGAAAACTGTGAATTGTACAGAAACTACTTATCAAAACGACATCCGAAATGGTGGGTAATTAAATTATTTTAATTATCTGCTCAAAGTGCTTTAATTTTTCACTTGAACCGTTTTTTTTGTAATGCTAAGTAGATTATTTTACTATTTGAAGGACTGGACTCTTCAGATTTATATACATAAAGGGAACAATTGAAGATTTTTATTTTTCAAAACAAATATTTGATGTTAGTTTAAAAATATAATGTATGAAATATTAAAATCCATGACATACTATTAATACATCATTGTATGTACACTCAATAGTTCCTTGTATTGAACTGTATAAACTTATAACACATTAAACTAAGTTCTAAAAACATTTTTCCAAGAAAAAAATGTAATGTGTTGTAGATTTATTTAATTATATATTACATTACAATAAAATACCCTATATAAATTAAAATAAAATACCCTTTATAATTAAAAAGACCTTGTAAGCTTAATATTTTTTTTCAATAGTTACAAAAATAAATAATTTTATGAAACAAAATATCTTATTATAAACTTAGTTGTGTTTAGATAAAAGTATCAGAATATTATTATTTTTTTCAATTAAATAACACTTCTTTGATGAAGGTTCTTTTGTTGGCACTGATTTGCTTATGAGTTTATTTATCCTTAATCTTCTTTACTTTAGACTTTAGAGTATCTTATAAAAGTTCTAACAACCTTGATGAAAAAGTCTGAATAGGTTTACATTCCTTTTAAATAACCATTAATTACATGACACTTTTAAATGAAAAAGGAAACATAAATACAGTATCTGCTGACATATTATATAATTAGTTAGAAAAATTAACGATTCATGAAAATACAATATATAAGTTAAAACAAAGTGTAACAAAAATAATTAATAAGATCCAGGAAAAAGTAATAAAATCTGAAGAAAATTAAGAATATTAAAAGAATCAGATGCGGGGTTAGTTTTTCTCAGGCACTCAACCATTTCGCTAACAGCCAGCTAAGCATGAACGAAACGAGGTATTTTCCGACAAAATGAACATTAATGCTAATTCATTTTTGTTCACTGAATAAGGAAAAAGTAAGAAAACTACATCATTTTGAATTGAAAATGAGCTAAGAAGTGAGTTTTAGAATAAATTCATGCCCACATTCTTAACAAAGGTTGATCTCATCGGTTTTTCACTTTACAGAGTCTCAACGACAATTTTGTTAACTTTGAAATAAAAATGACTCTAAATAAAATTTATGTAAATTTTTGAATAATAACATTTAACAGAGAAAAGTTTATCGAAATAAAAACACAAATAATAAATGAAGACAAGTTTTATTAAATCTTATTAAGCTTTTCTTTTGGTTAAAAAATATGGAGTCATTTATTCAATATCCCTAAGCTCTTATAATTTGTCGAAAGGTTTGGCTGTACATGTACGTAACACTATGAAGAACAGAACACACTATATATACCGATTCCAGAATTTTCACAGTGTTTGCAGTAGAATGTACTAGGTGAACGATATTGTTTTTTGAGTTTTAGCTTTGACTTTGTTACTCGAATTTGTGGAACATAGTTTTTAGAATTGACCAATGGTAGCTTTAAAAAGGGTTGATATAAAAATAACTTATAAGTACATGTGTGTAAAAAATATACACAACTTGTTACTCTAAACGACATTATACTTAATAAATCATGTATTAATTCGGATATTTGATTATTACAGAAGGGTGGAGGGGTGTAAAAATATTAAATGGAGTATTTAAAAACACTAAACATATAAAATATTTCTTCTTCATTTTCCCCATTAGTGAGATCCTTATTTGAATAGTTGCTATCGACATTGAGAATACAATATCAATGACAAACTACATTAACAGTTATAAGTTTAATACTGGGTGCTATTTATTAATATAAATTTTTAGGACAAAACTTGATTCATTTTTTAAACGGATCGTTTATCTTAATGTTTATTAGTATGACACGTGATTAAATGTTTATCATATGATGTTCGGAGCTAGACTGAATGTTTTGCATAATATTGTTTAAAATAAAATATTCTTCAATCTTTAAATCGACCTTTCTGAGAAAAATTCAAATGCAAAAAATATTATTGAGCTAAATTACTAGCAAGATTGTACACTGGTAATACTATGCTAAATTGAATCAACGGTTTAGTAGAATAGGTAAATCAACAGCTTGAATTTCACTTATCGTCAATTTTTTTCTAAAACATGGAATGCATAACGCTAGCATCCGACTTTGAGAAAAAGGTTTTATTACAATTTTGAAAGAGGAAAGGCTAATTTAAACGAGAAGTAGGTAATTATTCTAGATCTAAAATTATTTATTATTCCTTCTAAAGATGGAGTACGATCTATGTTATCAATCTTATGACCAAGGAAATTAAATGGTGCATTTTCCGTAACCATACAAACGCATTGACCGCCTAAAGAAAATTTCGAAAAGTATGAGGTAATTTTGTGTTTCGCCCACCGAGAAAGACAGTGGCATTTATTTGGTTTGGTCCTCAATCCATACATCCACTCACAAAATTTTTACACTTCATCAAATAGTACTTGACAGTGTTTACTGTCACGTGTCCGTATGGCAAGATCGTCACAAATACTTAAATCGTTTTTGTGTATTTATTAATAAACTAAAACCGATTTTCCTGTTTTTTATATTTTTTATTTATTTATCTTCCAAGTCATTAATTACAATATTAAATATTGTTGAAGATAAATAACACCCTTGAAATATATCTACATTGAAAAACAAGTTTTTGAAAGACATTCTTTAGTTATTATAGAAAAATTAAAATTTAAATAACATTAAGTTATTATTAGAAAGTTACACCACTAACTAGTAACGGAAAGTTATACCACCTTAGCGCAAATACCATCAATTCGACTAGTATCGACCCAAATGCATTTTCTGAGTCTTTCCATCAAACTTTAATTTTCTTCTTACTTTTCCTAGCATCGTTTAAACCCGTAGCATCAAATTAAGTAATAGTGAAATCTTGAAACAAGATACTGATAGCGATGTTGAATTCATAAGTGGAATTTTATATAAAATTTTCAAATATATCAAGATGTGTCCGCAAAAAAAAAAGACTTTTTATCAACAACAGTGCCTGAAACTTAAGCTGGGGATCAAGTAGCTAACTCTCAAAGGTGCTTAGTTCAATACCTCCGTTGAATACAAAATGTGATCGTGATGAAACTGATAATATTTTTCATATCATGAATTCAAATTCTTTATACTAGTTTTAAGTTTTCTATATCGTTTTACATTTTGAAATACAATAAATTATTATTTATATTTATTTGATAATCAAATTATCTGATTTAAAGTTATGAAAATTCTCTTATAAACTTATTTCGTATTAAGTTATTTTAATTATTCATAAATCTTCTATATCAGCACATGATTTGTAACTTTGAATGACAGATCGAAGGAATATTTGTTTTTCAATTATATCCTCCTATAAAACTTCACAGCTGGACAGTAAAATAATTCGCAAGAGATAAAAACTTAAGAAGTATTAACATAATAAATAAAGTAACCAAACTCAACAAAAGTTTAAGATTTATTTGTGCTATTAATTACTTGCTTGCCCGGATACAGAACGTAATTATTTTGTAGAGGCACAGTGAAATCTTACGCCCGAAGAAACCAACGTATTTTAAATTTATTTCGCTGCCAGCTTTTATTTATGCGGAACGATGTTATTTTGATGACAATGGCTTCTTAACATTTAAAGAGAATAACTTGATAACTTCCACCAATAATTTGTTTTATTATAATTTTAATCGTATATATGAGGTGAAGAAGGAAGTGAAGTTTTGAGGAATTGTATGTCTGCTCCACGGATAACTTTATAATTTTAGGTATGTAGTTAAAATAATAAAATACTTATTAAGTAGCTATTACGTAAGTTAGCAACCGTATTATGAATTTTTTTTCTAGGCTCATTTATTTGTATCATTTATTCTATTGTTTAATTTATGTCAAAGTATGTAATGTATATTCTGCAATGTCACGTGGAGCAGCTTTTCATCTACAATTTGCTTTCTTATTTTGGTTACCAAAATATTTATCTTTATTTTTAAATCAATCAATTATACGCGTCAGTTACAAAGTAAATGTTGTAGGTGCCGTAGAGATCAGAGTTGTACGGTATCAAGTAATAATACGTCTATACGCATAAACCACATGAAATGTTTTCCAACTTCTCAATCAAATAAATACTACACAAGACAATAGTCTCTAATAAAAAATTAATGGCCTTGTTTGAATTAGGAATTAGGGCTTATTGCTTCATTCGCATCCCATAGTAAAAGTTTCTTTATTTGAAAGCATAAAATCTTACAAGTTCTCATTAGAATAATAGTTATATTATATAGAAGGTATTTCTGAATTTTCTTTTATTGGCCAACGTTAACGCTACGATGATTACAAGCGACTTAACATGGAAGGGGCGTGTTTCTTTGAAGTTATTGCAAGTAATCTCGGATGGGGGGCTTGTACCAAATTTAAATCAATCTCCTATTATAAGGACGCAAATGAAAATAAATTATAATCTCCTTAGAAATCACAAAAATATTGTTATCGAAAAAAACAACTGTTTACGTTTTCTCTTCTTAGTCGTTCACTCTTGACAGAGTGGTTTACTTTATTACTTTAGTGGTTTACTTGACACACTGTTTACGTTAGTAGTTAATAAGTTCATTAAATGTTGTTCATGCCAATATAGCCGGGTTTTAACTTTCTAATACTTTTAGATATTAAAAATAGACCTTGAAACGAGCTGGACATGTAAATAAATAAAAGAACAAGATTTTCGGAGAGACCTCTGCCTGAAATCGTAATAGTCAAAACACAAATACTTTTATCAGTTTGAAATGTAAGTTATTTTTGTAGTAATAATAAATAATATTAACACACCTACAAAGTTTACACTCTTACAAGTTATTGCCAATCCAAAATAAAATCAATGCACAAGTGGATTTAATATGTTTACTTTGGATATAGGACTATCTAAGAGAAACAGATTAATATAATAACATAATTCATAAAGTAAAGTCATTGATTCATGTTTACATGCTACATGGGTAGTATTTGATGACAAATAGAATAACCGCAGGCTACTATCACTATTGGTGATTAATTAAATAGCTGCCTCTATTATTAAACGCGCTAACGTAGTTATTTTCTTTGAACCCGAAAACAGTCCCTATTTATATGTATTATCCCGTACTTTTTTTCTATGCAATGCTATTATTTTATAATACTGTTTTGAATTTGTTCTGGTCTCACTTGTGTTAAGAATAAAATAAATTTAGTTTTAATTTTAGTCCGATTACGTGTTATTTATAGAATATATGGAGTTATAGGACACTAAGTTTAAGTTAATTTAGGTTTAGGTTACTTTTAGGTCGTTCTAAAGTAGTGTTCAACTACTCATAATTCAAAATTTATATATCGTATAAGAAAAATTTTTGCTTTTTACTAACTGGGTCTTTATAAGAGTTGGTTTTTTTTAATAAAAAATAACATTATTTCTCGCCTTCTAGCGTAATTATAAAATAGGGGCGTAGAATGGAATAGCTATTTGAAGATGTTGAGACCTTCCTAACGCAAGAAGTTTCAGAGACATCCCTCTCGAACTCAGAAGTTTGAAATAAAAAAAAAAGTGAAAGTCTAAATAGAGAAAAAATACATCATATCTTCAAGTATCATCCTAAAAGCGTGAAGAAAGACTTTTCGAAAAAAAATTCTTAGGTGGTAGAGCCTAGCTGGTCAAGTTACTACAGCTCGAACATGGGCTGGCTCGACCGAGAAAGTACCAACCTCTCACAGAAGATCGGCATGAAGTAGCCTTAAGTGACTGCGTATCGTTCGATAAGTGAGAGAGCCGGTTGCCTTTTTCCTATTCCCACCCTTTCCTGCTATTTCCCTATTCCCACCCCTCCTTTATCCTCAACCATCAAGGTTGGTAACGCATCCGCAACATCTATGTTGCGGATGTCAATGGGCGACTGCCCATCAAGTAGGCCGTCTGCTCGTTTGCCACCTTTAAAAAAAAAATTATATGTGTATGTATGACGTATACAAAAAGAATGGATATCCCAACTTCTTTTTAAATTGTTCATTGTTTTATTCCCTTACAATTTAAGAAGATGTAGTTATAAAGATCTGATTTGTATACTATAAGAACACTTGAGAATGCACTCTTTCAGATGAAAAAAAAATCTTAAAAGTTCCTTTAGTATTCGAGAAATCGACTAACATATATAAAAAAGATTTCTATGAATTGAAAACTAACTCCTCTTCGAAGTTTTATAAAAAGGCATACTTAATATAACTTAACCAATGCAATTACTTAATGCATTAATGCATATAAGTCTTCTGTGAAATCGGTAATCGTTGAAATTACTTTTTCATTTGTCCAACACATACTTAATTCTAATTTTTACTTATATGGTTTTCTCATCTCATCTTCAGAACAAAACGGGAAAACTCAGCTTTAAAAATAAAATATTTAAAATCTCTTACCTCAGTAGAAAATTATTAGATAGTAAAACGTAAAAAAAAAATACAGAAGAATTAAAAACTTCCTACTTTTTCAAAATCTATTGAAAAATAGTAAAAAAGTATTTTATAAGGAACGAGTGAATGGATGACAGACAAAAATCTTAATGAAAATATTAGAAATCCCTATCAATGATAATGTTACAATTTCTAATATTTTTAAAAATAGTTTTTTATATAATTTAGATAGATGTTTTTTAATATAATTTGTATTCATTTGGATTAATATTTATATTATCGGGAATATTTTTTCATAAAGTAGTTGTAAGAATTAAAAAAAAAAAACATTTTTGTAAGTAATAAAAAAAAATAGAGGGTTCAGTGTTTCCAGAACTTGCAAAATGTTTAGTACAAATGTAAGAAAGTTTAGGGTCAGGACTCAGGCAGTATGTATTGAAGAGGCAGAATGGTGACTCCTCTCGAGCTGTAAAGACGTCCATACAGTTCGTTCATTTTATATAGCAAGTTTAATTCTATGTCAAAGTTCGTTTATTTAATTAACATACTTTTCGTTACTTCAGATTATTTACTTACGTAGTTATCTTTCAAGATAGACACTACATATTTTTTATTGCTATAAAATATTTCAATCTATCAATGACAATAAATTTTAAGTAATCTATTGACTCGCGCATTTATGCAATATTATAACAGAAGCAAAATAACTATTCAACGAAAAATACTACATAAGCTCTAAATGAAAAATTAGGTTGATTAAACACAAAAAAGCAGTACCTAAATTTATAGAAACAGTTTTAATTTTTTTTGTTATTAATAAAACGGTATTTACAGAAAAGAAAACTAATTACAATGGTAACTAAGTAACTAAAAAAGACCTTAATAACAATTATTTCTTAAATTTCGTAGGGTTTTACATAAGTTTTGATAAAAATCCCAAAAGTGTTCACTTTAGTATATAGCATAGTCTAGAAATGTCAATTTGGGATAAAACCAAATATATTTCTAAAAAGCCTCAATAAAAAGAAATTCACAGCTTTTTTTATTTACGTTGATCGAATAGATATTGCATTTTGCAATTTTTCAAAAAGGTCACATAAAAAAGTAATTCTTTCAGAAAGGTCACATTACGCTTACGCTATAATTATCTAAAGCAATATATTTTTGTGTTAACTACTTTTATACATAATTTTTAGTCGTAACGAATAAAATTAAAGTAATGAGAGGAAATGAGTCATTCATAAATAACAGAGTAAAATTATTATGCCATTAATATCATTACATTAAAATTATACCTCATGATCATTCTCATATATACTTTATTTAAACGATTGTACAGAATAACCTCACCGTAGTGCCAAGGATATGTTCTGAACACTTAGTTGTCAGATCAGGAGACGGACCTACTATCACCTCTCCTTGTGACCTATATCATAACCAATAGAAGGGCAAATCAACTGGTATATAGTGGTTTGTGGTTTATCACGAATATTTGTTTAATACAAATCTTTCAATGACATATATGTGTACCTATGTCAAGTGGATTTTAATTAGATATTTATTATTAAAGTGATTAAAACTATTATTTAAAAAGGTTCGTTTCATTTTTTATAATATAATATAAAAGATTACTGAAAAATACTACTTGAGGGACAAAAATTATCATAATCTCCATCGAAGGGTTTTTTCAAAAAATCTGAAGTATTAAATTTATGCTTATGGAATTCTTTAGTTATTAAAATTATTCAAATTAATGATTCCTTCTTATATACTAAATAAAATTTTGTCTTATGCAATTTAGGAGCTGTAATATGTTTCTACTTTTTAATTTTAGTTAGTTATCACTTTAATTCGTTAGAAATCTGAGACGAGAAAAACGTATTTATGTTGCAACATTGTTCTAGATAAGGATTGAGGTGACTTGGCATGTTAATGAAGAAATTTATTGGCATTGCACTTTTAAACAAAATACAATGCATAGACAAATTTATATTTTCCAAAAAAAGAAGTGCAATTCGTTTCAGTTATTCAGATAGAATTGCGATAATAATTTTAAGGAAAGCAAGTTAACTACGGATTGCCTGAGGGTTTGTTTATTTTGGTAAGTAGTTTTTTTCACTGATAATATTGTATTAGAGCGCTAAGAGATTACAAAATTCAATACCATTTTCAGTACAGTTTCCCACTACATTATGTAATCTAGTTGCACACTCTTTAATGTAATTAACAATACGAGACTTATTGTTTAACCATTTCGAAGTTCTTAGGAACAAAGGCAAAGTTAAATAGGAATCACAAATGTAGTACTGACTACGAAAAGGCACTTATCCACTAGTTCGTGCTGTTAAAAATACATTTCGTCTATACGACGTATAATTCTCGTCTCTAACCTTGTCATGTCATCAGCCTCTCAGAAGCCAACTGCTGAGCAAGGCCTCTTTCTCACATGGAGAAAGTTTGAGCATTAATCACAACGCTTGCTCAAGACAGGTTGGTGATTTCAAACTTATAATTGTGAAACTATAAGTGCAGGTTTCATCACGATGTTTTCCTTCACCGTATGTTAGTGACGTCTAAATACTCTCAGAAAGTACATATGACTCTGAAAAATCACATTGGTACTTGCCAGGTTTGAACCCGCGCCCTCGGCTTTGAGAGTCGGGGTCCTTAACCACTAGGCCACCACTGACTTTTACTTGATTGACTCTAACCTTAAGCAACCTTTTTCTCAAGATTTTAACTAAAATTACATGAAATATGATTTAATTCATTAGACTATGAAGGCATCAAGTGTAATGTTGACCTTTTGAAAATAAAAAGCTAGAGATAAATTACCTTTATTGTTAATTCATAAATACATAAGCGACACCGATAGGTGTTACCGCAAAAACCAAAAATCCACAACACATAAAAACTACCGAATTAAATTACGTGATGTATAATAAAGCTGATTAATTTACTGGTCAATCATCTATTTTAATCAGATCCAAATTAACGTATACGAAATTATGATGCAACTATATCGTTTTGTTAAATTGGTTTAAATCACTGTTTATTATGTACCAAAATGCTTTATTCAATAAGATTTCTTCCTTTGCTTTTCTTTGATTTTTTCATATTTGTGTCGATTATCAGCACGGGTATACATTAATATTGATTAGAAAGTACTTTTGTATTACTATAAAAATAAGTACTTTTACATTACTATAAAAACTTTAAAGGACTTTCAGCTTCAATTAATACAAAATGGATATTGTAAAACGGCAACTTAACATAAAATACATATAATAATAGTGTAAAATAGAAACGGTTTAAACTTTTAAAAATTAATAATTCTCATAAATTTAATTGTAAATAATAAATAGTATATTGTAATTGACTTAGTGTCTAATTTTTTTGTCTTTAGATAAAAAAATGTATTCCGGCAAATAAATTAAGATGACAATGTTATACAATTTATAAATAGATTTTGTTCTGGAGTGTTCTGTAAACATAGAAGTATTCATCTCCTTTATCGTAAAGCGTCTGAGTTCAGGGCGAAAACAATTTGAGATTGTGCCTTCACCTAAGCGGAAGCTTCTACTAAGTGGACTTTTCAATTTTGTCGAGTGCGGAGGAATTGATGCTGGAACGTGGTGTTTTCTTTTCATTTTAAAAAGAGCATTCACATCTTTATTCTGATCGGCAGATATAAATACATTTTTAGTTGAATCCAATTTTTTTTTATGTCAATCGTTTAATAACAAAAAAGGTATTATTTTGTTTTAATTTTTGTAATGGGTATCATGTATGTATTTCAATGAACCTAACAAAACATAAGAAATTAAACAAAACATTACAAAACATAAGAAAGTTATTATATAAAGGTCATACTTACAAGTATTTATATATAGCTTATAAACTATAAATGTCAGTTGTTCAGAGTTCTATGATCGTATCAAATTATTTAGTTCTATAATCGTATCAAATTATTATATGCGGTGTCAATAGCCGATTTGGCTGCTTTAGAATCTGTTAACAAATAAATGTTACTTTTGACAGATTTTTAACATAGAAATTGTTTGTTTGTTTATTTAGAAGCATTATAACATAATAATAGTATTTTATCTTTAGAAGATTCTAGGAAAATACGGTGTTCAGCAATAGAAGTAAATAAGCTATAGATATTTACGCATATTCTTAGGCAACTTACAAAAGTTTATATTTAGATATGTACATGTATGCAGCTTTTTCTCCAGTGTGAGGTTTTGGGACTTAATAATTTGTAGACAATTGACGTGCCCCACGCTTTTATTTTAGTCTAGTCTGTGTATATGTTTATAATTCCCACGACTGTATCTATTTTTTTTATTTTTCAGTTTTTAGTACATTTATCTTATACATTGCAATGTATGTTTCACGTAAAACCGTTTAACTTAAAAAGTTTTTTACCTATTTTTATTTTCTAGTTTGTAGTTTTTAATTCGCATTCTGTTCAATTCATTTGTGCTTCATTATTGTAAGGTTTCTTGCCCGTTAGTTTATTGCAGTCCAACTCCTCTAAAAAAGTGTTATTAGCCATTTGGTAGCGGCAGCCATCTTAGATTTCAATTTAGCATAGTAAATTGTATTCTACTTGTTGAGCCCTTTCATTTGATACCCATGTTGATGGAATTGATAAAACCTAAGTTATCCGCCATTTTGTATAGGCCGCCATTTTGAATTTATAATGATAATGAATAAACATAATTGTATTGTCACCAAAATCCAAAGTGTATACAAAATTTCAGATTAATCGGTTGACAGGACGAGGGTGAAATTTGAATTACTAAATTTGGCCCAAGAAAAATAAAGAATAATAACTTAACTTTAATAACTTTATTGAGACAAAAAGACAATGATTACACAATAATACATCAAGGTTGAGGTGCGTTATGTTTTCAGCAGATTTTAAAATTTCGATTGTCTTTGGACCCCACACTAGAAGACCTGTATCGTGGGATCCGAATAAATAAAACAAACGGGCTAAACAAAACAAGCTAAATAAAACCGTTTAAAAAGAAGATTGCCTTCGATTATGCAAGCAAAAAGTATAGTCCGTGCGAGTCTTCAATTTGAAAGAGTGCGTCTTTCTACATATGTTTACCCGATGCTCCATGCTACGCACACTCCATTTTCAGTTGATATGAAAACGGTCCCGTTACTGTGAATGGCCATAAAGGCGCTTTTTTATAAGGAATCACTGAAAGGGATTGAATAACAAAGTTGTTTTGATTGATCTTAGCATTGCAACCACATAAGAATGCCTCTCTTGAGATTCACAACATCAACATGATAACCTTTTAATTATGAATATAATAATACAATTATAATTAAAACATGTGATATGTTAAAATATATGAATAAAAAAAATTTGTCAATATTTTGTTTTAATAATTAGTAAATAACATAATTTTAGAACGAAATATGTATATTGTTATTATCTTTTATTGATGTACAATGTCTATAATAAAATGTAAGTTTATCAAAATGTACAGGCCTTTTATTGATTATAATAACAAAGAAATAATAAAGGAAAGTTATTTTAAAAGTAATAAATTTATAAATAGTAAAAACATCTCTATAATTTATGAATTGAAAACGTAACAATTCGATATTCAGGAAATCCAAGCATTACAAGTCGAACAAACAATAAAACAATTACGAAAAATATAATACGGGAATGAAATCGGTAATAACAAAAACAATCAGATACGTTAACGAGAAGCGACATTCGATTATCCGCAAAGCACACATTGTACTCATTTTCATGAGAACGAATAACCATTGTTGACATGTGAATCGACGTAAACGATGGAACAGATTCGTGAAATCTAGACTAAGAATATACCCACGTACATTTTATGGGAAGCGACGTAATTCGATTTGAATAAAAGGTATCGAAACCGTCCCATATGGAAATACGACAGAAACAACGAAGAATAAATATGTATGCATATAAATGAGAGACACAACATAATCTTCTAGGCAAACACTGTGTGGATATTGTTAATGATTTCGATACGATCGTTTGATTCCATTGTTTGAAAAACTTTGTCTAGTATCTTTTAGGCATTATTTTGGTTTAATGTTTATGTTTTCCTGAACAATTAAATTTATATTTTGTTACCATACAACACATAATACACATTTTAATGTTAGAATAAAAAAGTAAATATCCGCATATTATAAGAATTAATCAATTATAGCTTTTATTATAAGAAGCCTAGATAATATAATAAATATTAAATATTTATGACCATCGTTACTTCTGTGGAAGAGATATCCCGCAGGAAGAGATAAAATTAAAGAGACGAAAAAGAGGCTTAACGCGTTACGCAGGTGCGTGGTTCATTTATATTCTTTCTGAAGCTTGAAATTGGGTATTATAATATCTGCTTTTACAGTATGACAGAGAATTTGCACTTCATAAGCGTTAAATTGATCATTAGACCCCGGTCGCTCTGTGGAGTAATAAACGGTGAAATATTTATCATAAAGCCTAAGATCCCAACGTATGTTGTACATTAGTTGGAATGTGTTTAAATTATTTCAATTGTTATTACAAAAAATATATATTATTCTAAAATTACAGCCCGTATTTTATTTTTTGAGTAATCATGAGTTAAAAAAAAAAGCGAAGCTCTATTTTTCGTATCAGAATAACAAGTACTGTTTGTTTATAGAGTAGTAAAACTAAATATTTATAAAAATAAATATTTCTAAAATTGTCGCAATAAAGGTCAAGTGATAAAACTTTACTTTTTTTATTGGTATTATTTTATATAATTAAATGTTTTAAACAATATATAAAAGGCTATTGAAACTGATATAAAAGTTACTTTTTACTTTAAATTATTCATATGTTAATAGATCGATTAACCAATAAAAATATGTGAGATTGACCGAAATATATGTATGTAGAAATGTTTATATTGTGAGTCAAATCAATTTGGCCCTTACGAGCAGCCAAACGAATCTTTAATTTTATGAATTGATTGATACGAATACAACCTCTAAATAATCTCTAAAATCGAAGTGTCATTGAAAGAACGCAAAGGTTATTTTGTCTCTGTTCAAAGACACTGTCTGAGACGTATGTATTTGGGTTTTGGAAAACATACTTACAGTTTGAAGATCGCATTTAAGAAAAACTTTTTAAGTTTATTATAATGAAATATAGTGTTAACATAGAATTTGACGAACTTATCAGAGTATATATTATATTCTATTGTTAATTTTTAGTAAACTTTTAAGATTTAAAAAATTCAAAACGGTTTAAGGAGTACATTGAATTTATGAAAATAAATTATAAAATACATTTTAATTTACCCAAAAATCAGAAAACGTAAAAAGCATTAGTAACACAAAAAATATTCTTCAATTTGTAATTTTTAAAAAACCTTTATTACATAAAAACAAAGTTATTTCTTCTATTTATAACATATCGCTTTACAAAGGGATTTCAACTGTAACGATCTCGGCAAAGCAGCCAATATCAATATGGAGGTGCAAATGGTTTGCATCAGACTTTCGTTTATCCAATTTTACATTCTCATTATTTCGTGTGTGAATCAAATTTGTGGTTTTCGACGAATCGACTATGTAAATGATTTTTTTTATTATGTATTTTATACTCTAATACTAACATTTTTATTAAAATTATTTATTGAATATATTATTTATAATAAATTACCTTTTACCATAGTTATTCCACAGTCATGATATAAAAAGCATTTTGGTAGAACAAATTATAACAAAAAAAAAAACACTTGTGTCATGGTTCTTAAAACAGCAGCACACTTTTGCATGAGCTTACGTGATATTTAATTTATCGGTGGAGAAGAGATAGCTTTTTCGTTCCTACAACTATCGACGACGATACAAATTTCCAATAAAATACATAGTAACTTCTTATATATTTTTATTGAAATCAAAATCATACAGATTTATTTAGATTAATGAACAATGTTTTGTTTACAATCTTCATTCAGTACATATTCATGTTCTCAACATATTATATTAACGTTCACTTATATAAATTAAGGAGCTCCTTTATAACTTTAATACTTTTAAGGGACATCAAGATCATGACATTTGGGCAATTCGCTCTGATGAGATTTTTAGTCTAAGAGGATAAAGAACCTTATGAACACACCCTTATGTTCGCTGTACTCTTTAGAAATTCCAAGAGATAAACTGAAAAGTAAAGTCATTTCCTTCTGAAGACCGATAGGAGTTGGGGGTTGGGGGGCGGAAATAGGCACAATCTACCCTTTATAAGGGTCTAATCGACAATCTCGGCTATCAAGAACAAGATTTGTTCTCCACAGCCGTTAGTTAAACCTTTTTCGTAGAATATTTTTTTCACTTTTATATTTATAGATTTGAATTGAAACTAGTGATTTATTTTTGTAATGATAAAACATCAACTATTTAAATTCTGCCGAGGTGGGTTTATTCAATGTTTCTAAGAATATAGTTTTTATAATAGCTTTAGGTGGTTCAGGCCATAATAATAAATTGTTAATTTGCACTCCCCTTTACACTTACCCTTCCAGTAACTTATTCACTGGTTACTTCAAATATTACAAATGCAACAGAATTCTTTCGTTATAAAAAGGCGAGGAAAATATATTATAATTTAAAGTAAATATACAGTCATCTCAGTTTGAGAAATAAGTGTATTGTCAACACTATATTGAAAATACAAAGAGATTGCTATACCAACATTGTGTCATTGAATTAAAATCTAGTTTTTAAGTATTAACAAGATTATTTTCAGCATAATATTCTTATATGTGTTTTGTCCTATCTTTATTTTATTTATTTTGGAGAGCTCTAACTTAAGTAAATCGGATGTTCATACCAGTTTTATAAATTAGAAAACTATGTTAATTATATTTATTTAAGAAGAAAATAAAATATTAGAATATGAATTTACTTTGTCTCAATATTCTCCAAGAGGATTATAAATAATTTTATTAAAAGTGTATTCGAAAATACCCAGGACAAGATGATTATTGTTAGCTCAGTATATTATTTCAAAAAGAGCAAATATTCTCCTTTTTCTTCTACTAGGCAATTTCCCAGCTTTAGCCAGGGTCTGCCTTACATCTTGTGAATAGATTTTGCTAATTGTTTTTACGACCGGACGCCTGCCTGACATCAACCCTCTTTGGGAATGCATTAATCAGTGATGTCTAAATACTCTTAGAAAGTAGGTACATATGACTCGGAAAAATCACATTGGTACTTGCCAGGGTCGAACCACTAGGCCACCACTGACTTAGCAAATATTTTAACATTGATTAAATATTAGACGTAAATAAATATATTCATCTGTTTAAATATTAATCTCTAAAGAAAATAACCACAAGGAGACATATTTAAAAACGCAATATTCTCACTGGGTAGAGACTATTTGCTCGTAATCTAGTCGGAACGACTTATGAGCGATAGTTGATGTTAAACTGTGCTTAGATTACGATACATGAACTTCGTTGTTTGTATGCATGCACAATCTATTTACATAAGTAGTAAGATGTATTAATATTCTAATCATTGGGATATCTTTATAATTATTTCAAGAAAATATGGTCTCGTTTTATAGAGCGACAATTAAGCTAAACTTTGTTTCATAACATAATAATTATTATGTTTATTAAGTCTTTTTTCCATTAAATTTATTGTACGTTTAAGGTGTAGTGGACATAGAACGACAGGAAATATGATACATTGCGAGCGAGCTATTTTATTTTAGGAAAAATAGTTGTTCCCGTTAAAGATCTTCCTGCAGTTTGCAGTAGTCTAAGAGCAACACATCAGCGGAAAAAATAATTTAAGAAAAAAATTTGAAAACATTTAGAAGCAGTCACAAATTTATATTATTTATATTTAATACATGTAGTTTAAAAAATTAAACAGCAAGCTTTTATTGCAAAATATCAAACTGAAAAGCGTAATAGAGTTTTCCTCTTAAGCAGAAAATAATAACGAACGGAAAATACTTATATTATTGTGTATAAAGCGGGTGGTGCTGTGTGACCCACTTTTCGTGAAACGAAAATATATCGATGAAAATATATATTATTAAATTTGTCGGTACTGATAAAGATAGTGGGATAATGGGATAATTATGGCATTGTTACGAGAGACTGTTGGATTTGCAAAGTTTAAATAAAATCGGATAGCTGGAAGTAGTGCCAAATCGAGCTCGATGACTTTGATTACATGAAAACAAACATTCAAGTGAACCTAACAAAAGTGTGTTAAAAAGCTTTGTAAATGCCAGTAACTTTTCAATTTGTAAAATTTCAAAATTATTTTGATGTTGCTTAGAATTTAAATATTTTTACATGATCTTATAAAATCAAGTATGTTTGTCCGGGCCATAGATATATATAAACTGTACGTGTATGTCTGTATATACGCTAGCAATTTTTTACCCGAAATTATGCTTGGTACATTTATAAGTTTCAGATGAAAATTACTAATTAATTGCTATTTAGGTTAGATGCTAATAATAATTAATACGTTCCTTTCACCATGGGTTTTATGAGGTTTTCTTAATTCCCGGCCACATTTCTTTTCATATTATACTAAAAAAAAATAAAAAATCAAACATCCATTTAAAAACTTTGTTATGAAAGGAGTCAAATTAACATATACATACTTATTATTCCTCCATATTTTCATCCACTTAATATAAGGAATTTATATTCATATTCATATATTATTAATCATTTCACTTCCATTCTTGAATTGTCTTCAATATTTCTAAACATATTGGGCCGTAGACATGAACTGACAGAGTAAGCTAATTGAAGTGCCTCGAGCGCGGTGTTACAGTGGGTCGGATTACATACGGTAATCGGCTTAGTGGGCAAACGCCAAGTTTTACTACCGTTCTGACTCTAACCTCGCTAGCGTTGGTAAAATAATAAAGCAATTTGTTTTACTTTAAAATTTCTGAGTCACATTTTGCTGGAGACATAAATGTTTGAATTAAACACTGTAATATAAATAATAAATCAAAGTTATTTATTCACAGTTAATAGTTAATAATAAAACTCAATAAAATAATTATTTACAAAAATATTTTGACACTCATAACAAAACTTTCACGAGTCTGGAAAAAAATAGTAGATACTTCAGTGTGATAAGAAATATTTCACAAACGTCACAAAAGAAATGTTACGTAAATAAACTTAAACAGGCGTTAAAAGTAAAATTTGTTGAATTTTTTTAAGAAATATTTCTTTATTTAATTTTAATTTTACTCTAAATGATAAAGAGCTTTTTTATTTCTGATAAATGTTCTTTAGTTGAAATTATGAACGCTATTATATATGTACTATTATAGTTGAAATTATGAGCAGTATAATTATTACGTAATACTAGAATATAGTTAAATAATGAAAAATATAGATATATTTCTTATTACTCTAGCGAAGTGCTAAATTATTTTGCTCTCAAAGTTGTACAAAGCTGTATTTGGAATTAACAATTAAATCCAGCACAGAGTTGCGCGATGGTAAACCTTTGATAAATACTTTGACGTATTTAAAACGCTTCTAAAACATTTCAGTATATTCCGGGTCGTTATGAACATTAAAAAATTCCAACGGTGGAGAAAATATGTTTCACAGAGGCTTGAAAAATGAAGACACGAATAAACTACCGTTTAAATGGACTAGGAAGCAGTAATAAATGATATGTTGAGACCTCGGCGTCCGTTTCCCTTCACACTGTCCAACGAGCCACTACGAGGTTCCGTAGTCGGAAACGTTGCAACACTAGGCTACTACAAGGATAAAACCAAAGTATTTTCACATTATTTATTTTTATAATAGTAAAGGTTGAAACCTTTTTAATTATGATATTTTTTTTGAAGGAATATTATCATTTTCAGGCATGAAGTTTTTTAACTGCTTCAAATAATATTTCGTTCTTTATTATACGCAACCCTATTATACGCAACCCAAGTGCTAGTTTTACTCTATATACTATTATAGTTAAGATCAGAATTGAGGCATCGATCTAGATAAGTTGCAGAGGATTTCACTTTGATGGATGAATCGTGTATCGCTCGAGTTACGTCGTGGAAGAACTATTAAAAACTAAGACGGAGTGATAGTGCAGCTTACGATACGAGTTAATATATAAAAAATATATAATATATATTGGCACTACCAGCTTTAATAACGGATGCGACTTGAAAATAATTTGAGGCTGTCATCAATTCTTATTAAACCTCATTAGTATTTATGATTATTGTTAAAAGTAAAACGAAATCAAAGGTTGCTTAAAAGGAGAATAGAACTATGTTTAAATCTTGGTATAATTATGACGTCTGGACGCACGAAGGGGGAATTCAGAATTGACAATTGAGAGTTCAGTGAGTGCGTACATTGAAGTATATGATTTTTCAGAACCTTCGAGAAATACAAGAGCATTAAGAACAATTGAAGTTTCATTTTAAAATATCATGGAACGTACTGAAAAAAGTGACATTAGTAACGTCAGTGAGGCTGGCGTCCCTCTCTTTAAAACCAACGAATTTGTAATAAATCCGATATATACATATTACGTAGGCACACTGTAATCTTTAATAAAACTATATTAGGAATATTTTAATAAGTTGTTATCATTGATTGATGGACATCATAAAAGTTAAAGCCAATATTAAAAATAAAAATTATATTTTTTAACATATATAGAAAAAATCGTCTTTTATTTATTGTTTTTTTGTGACATACATAGATAACAATTTAAATATGTAGTATAGGAAATAACTGTCTATCCTACCTAAAATAAAAATAATTTGACAACCTAAAAAGACTTTGTGAGTGAACAATTCAATCTCTAATTTTTATTTTACTGCATATCTAAAAACTATTCAGTAATTTTAAGTTTTGAAATCACTTCATATAAAATATAATCGTAAATGATTTCAAACCATTTAATAAAGGAAAGTTGTATAAAAAAAGATTTTGTAATTTCTTTTTACAACATCAATTTAGAAGTGGATCAGTACAAATCGCTATTATACATGGCTATCTTTTAAGAAATAAATAAGCAGCTTTCTTAAAGTTATATGTATAATAATTTTGCATCTTGTGTCAAGATGTGGATATTTTATTTCAATAGCGAATCGAGTTTCAACATGTATTTACTTACTTAAGACGTCCCATTTTTCCTTTGTACTTAGAACTTATACTGCAAAATAATAATTTTCTCTACACTACAGATATAATAGCGCAGCGGAAAAGAGATCAGCTTTTCATAAGTGTTACAAGATATTCCATATTTTATTCAAAAATTACAAATAATAAGTGATAACCTGACTAGCATATAAAAATCGTTGAAAGTTAGTAGAAGATCCCATGACATGTTTTTGATAAGATTAAATTCAAAATAATTTTATATCACAAATGTAGCCATTGATCTCTACATGTTTCGCTATACCTTTTAAAGCAAAATTCTAACAATCTCAAGCACTTCAAGCCTAAAGTATATTCCGTTGTTGGTTCACTTAATATAAAATTAATTTTAAGGGAAAAATGGCACAAAACAAGTTTCCATAACGCGTTTCAATTTTAACTTCAAACTAGCGTTTAAAAAGATTTCTAAACATAAAATGTATTTGTTGGCGCCTGCGCACTAACTTAGCGAAACAATAACGAACACATGCCCCGATCACGCCACCGAGAGCGTCTTTGGATGCAACCACTCTCCCCACTTCTAGCTGTGCCGGTATAAAACACGTGCACGATTATTCTAAAGGCACGTCCCAAAGACGTCCTCTTCGACCCTGACGACAAGATCAGGACAGAAAATACAGACAACAACCCCAACAATACACCAGATACCACAAACACACACCGCCTTCTCTGGTGAAGGCGAGATCCCGTTTCGTACACGTCACTCCGGCGTTCTGCCTTTGGGGGTTCGTCATGCTATCCATCATCCGACCAATGTCTCCACTACAATGACGTCCTAAGCCGAGGGTCCATACTCTTAGAGGGACCCTTGGGACGGGTGTAACCCTGGTCGGGCCCTTCGGGCCCGAATTAAATCGGGTCGGTCGCGTCAGGGCCACCCACCCCTCTCGGTGATGCTGTGAAAGCTAGTAGGGCTAACAGCTTTAGTCAATTCGAAACAAAAAAATCTAAAGGCAGACTTGGCTCTGGCTTGGCTCGGTGCACTAGTTGTACTTCGCCTGCTTAACCTAGACGCTTTGGATAATTAATTAGTGAAAACGAATTAATTATTATTCCGGTGCTATAATTTGGTCCCTAGACTAACTATACCCGATTTAAACTATTATTCAGTTTAAAAGAACTTTATTCCTTTAACTATGACCCATCTTTTATCTTTTTTTTCTACATATTTAATTGCATTTTTATTATTTATTAACGATTGTATAAGGGATGAATTTACTCACCGGGAGGATTTTGAGCACCGATAAACTGGCTGGAAAGTAAAATATATTTTTTAAAATCAATAAGGTAGAGAAGTCACTTATATACTGCATGTATAATTTTGTGAATTGAATTCAATTCAGTTATATACAAAACTGCAAACTTTTATAATATATATATATATCTCTTCTTCTACCTGGCAATTTCCCGGCTATAGCCAGGGTCTGCCTTACTTGTTGTGAATAGTTTTGACTTAATTGTTTTTTTTTACGACCGGCCCGCCTCTGCCTGACATCAACCCTCTTTTGTGAATCAGAATTAATCAGTGATGTCTAAATATTCTTAGAAAGTACATATGACTCGGAAAAATCACATTGGTACTTGCCCGGGCCAGGATCGAACCCGAACTCTCGGCAACGAGAGGCGAGCCCTCTAACCATTAGGCCACCACTGACATATAATATATATATATATATATATATATATATATATATATATATATATAACATAGGGGGCAAACGAGCAGGCTAGCCATCTGATGGTAGATAGTCATCGCCGCCCATGAACACTCGAGGAGCCAGAAGGCACCAGAGTTCGTTGCAGGCTTCTAATATGAATAGAAGCTATAATAAATAAAGTTTTTATAAGATTACAAATCGTTTCAGAGTAAAGTTAAATTTACAACGTGTATTTTTTATTTCAATTTTGTTTTCAGTTTCATGAAAACAATAATTTTATGTCAAAAAATAAATGGAAAAAATACTAGTTTAAATAACCCTTGTCATCATAAGTAAGTGCCATAAAAAATTGTATTATAGTAATAACCTTTAATACAGAAAACACATATTTGTAAAAGTTGAAAATATAAAAAATTAATACTATTAATTTAAATTATTACTATCTTTCAGGTAAATAAGTAAACATAATTAATACTTATAAAATGTGTTACAATACATTTAGTTAAAAAAATAATAGAAATAAAAAAATATATTATAAAAAGATATGCTGTCGTAAAATAAATATCTTTATCCCAATTAGATAAAGAGAAGATAATTCTGTAATTATTGTAATGTAATTTAAAACACGTCCTTAATAATTTATACATAAATTACCTATTCAGGTGTAAGTATTTTTGTAACTTTTAGTACGAAAAATATTTAATAACAAATTTTCTCTCTGCCATGGGATGAACTTTTAATATATTTCAAAGAAAAAATATTTCTTAGAACAGAATTCTCTATATTTGCGTTGGCACAATTTACCAGAAGGCAAACGTAGATATCTATCAAAGTGAATCTTTAACAGCATTTCGACTTCTTTGAGCTCCTCTCCTGACCTACCTCGTACATTCGTTTCACGTACCTAACATCTTTATTAAATTTTTTAACAATGTGTTAATTATTAATTATAGAAAGCAATTGTTTTAAAAAAGCGTTCACATACAATATCGTATGTAAAGTTTCTTGTTTACTAGACTTCAGAATATGTTAAATCTTAACTGAGTTTAAACTATATCTCATACAAATATTTGATAAAGCTAACACATAAAGAACAAACTTTCGCACTTTCTATTTAATATAAAGATTCTGTACGTAGATTATCTTACAAACTACTTAATCTCATGTTCTTTCAAAACTTTCGTATGATTAAATGTATGAAAGCGAGAGAAAAACTTACTTTTTCATTTAGACGTGCTAAGCACAATTGATTATAAGTATGCTCATAATTGTATGATAGTAATTGTAAATAGCGGATTTATCTTAATAAATTTTAAAATAAATAAATTTAAGTTAGTTTACATATTTATTTCAATTTTAATTCAATAATAATTTTAATTTCAGATCTACATGTAATACAAGGTGACTTTTGTATTGTTAAACTTAGAGCAGGTAACACTTTTAAGTTGTCGTCGTATCAAATAATTCAAGGAATAAGTCAATGCCCATTTCTCTATTAACTGAACGTAAACATTTTAATACTTTTAGGAAAATAATCGATCCAGACGGTTAAAAACCCCTTTTACACAGAGAGTATTATAATTTTAATTAGATACGCCAGCAAATAAAAAACAATAATTTCTTCCATAAAAACTATCCACTATAATCATTATAAAGGCGGAAACACATTATTAAAACACGACGCTACGCAACGTGTCGATACCCGATATGCATAGTTGTGTACTATGGATTTAATAAAAAACGAGTCGCGTCGCTTGTTCAAAGTGTGATTATGGTCTATAGAAAACCATACATTTGATTCGACTCAACACGCATCGTGTTGCATCGGGTCGCGTCGCGTTTTAATAATGTGTTTCTGCCTTAAGACGATTATTGAGTTGGTTTATAATATCCATCTATAAGTTTATCTGTTAAATCATCATTTTCAAGAATTATTTATGTGTTATCTTACACAGTTCATATTGATTTAAAATTTACAAATAAATTATAAGTATTGAGTTAATTTGTATTATTAATGATGTCACGTGGCATGCACTATTAACGGCCAGTTAAATACTATGTGTTTTATTTTAACACACTTGAAATATTTCTGTCATAATCTAATCTTGAAGTTGACACGTCAAAGTCGTAGACAAAGACTAATTCATTATAAATAAAACCAGATAAATTGATGAAAGATGCGATTTGAAAACTGAACTTAAGCTTTACTTGAATGACTGAACAAAACACATGAAATACTGGGTTTATAAACGATGTATCCACGACAATATGATGCAAACCATTTGCTATTTCATATTGGCCTTAACTAAGAGCAGTCAAAAGACGGGTAGAGGGCATTATTCCGTACTTGGCTATAATACAACATACAATAGATTAATTACCAAAATTTTGATTCCAATAGAAAGAGAAATAGAAGTATATGATAGGTTTTTGTCCTAATTAATGCACTCCATGACAACATTACTGCATATACAAATTTTCACAACTTTAAAATTATTATTGACTGAGAAATACATATACAAATATTGAAAGCAATATTTTAGGAATCATAATTGTATAAATATATAATAATAGAAAATTATTTTTGAAATGAGTTTGTAATTTTAATTTAAACTTCTGTTTAAATATTTACATTTATCTAGACGCGTTGACAGTTTGTAAAACACCAATGAAATAATGTCAAATATTAATATAATTGACTGAAATTATAAAAGGATTTATCATTAAATAACTCAACATAATGCACATCATGGTAACTTCATTAAAGTCGACGAATTGCCAATTAGTCGTTGTACTGAATATGCATTACTCAAACACTTGCATACTTGATAAACATTAAATTAATAAAGTTTCAAGTTAATAATAACGTAATAGCTTGCCCTGGTGGCCATTATGGTAGTTATATGGCGAGAGTTTCCGCATTACGACACATAAGGTATTCGGTGCAAAGTGTATTATAGAGTAGGTAATGTTTTCCTGCTATTCTCTATTAAGTAATTTTGCTTAAATTGTTGTGTGTTTAATAATATTTACCACTTTTTTAACATTTTAATTTATTATTATTCATGTTTGATTTAAATCTTCTAGACATTCTTTGCAATACAGGTATTTTTAACAATTTTTAAATGGTTATTTATAAAATATATTTTTTGTTATTCATAAATATTTTTTTTATCTTCAGTTATGTTTTTAGCAATTCAGATAAGATTATATGAAGAATTCAGACATAAAAAGCAAAAATTCTTTTTCATACATTATAAAAATGGAGTAATGTTTGATGTGTTTCTTTTAAATATCAATGCATAATGAATATTATCTTGTAATTGATCTATACGTAGGTTGTGCCGGGTCCATCGTATTGCAGCGAGAGGAGATTTAACAGTGCCTGCAATACAAGTACATTCTAAGAATGAATAATGTTAGTTCAGGATAAGCCCAAATATTTAAGTAGGTTCTAGAGAGGATGTTATATGTATCTATTGTTCCAACTTCTATCACATACAAATACAGGACCAAGTTATTCTTGGTGTTTTCGATACTGAGGTAGTAACACTTATTGATCTTGATGGCATGGCCTTTGGAGAAGTTAGTTGACCGGTTTTGAGGACGACACACAAATATCCTTTCTGATTTTATATTGCTGAGAATATCATTATGAATAGATATATTATCTATTTTACGACCGTGAGTATTAAATGGTGCATTTTTCGTAACCGTTGAAATGCATTGACAGCGTATGAGTTATATCTTGTATTCCGCCTACCGAGAAACCGAAAGTGACATTTATTTGGTTTTATTCTCAATTCATCCGTGAACTCACAGAACATCTACTTCATACATAGGTTCTTGATAGGGGGTGGTTTTAGCGAAGGCTAAAATGGATAGCATGTATTTATTATTAAACTTGAATCGATAGCCCCATTTTTTCTAGTTATTTATAAGTTTATTTAATAAAATATATTATTAACTATAATATCATTGAAGATTGTTCATCTTCAGCCTTGAAATAGTCCTGCATTTTTACTCAAAGTTTTTTAGTTGTTAGACAAAAAATAAATTTTGAGTGATATGACGCGATTATACCACTAACTCGTAACGGAAAGTTATACCATCTCAGCGGAATGTCAGTCATATTGTATCGACCCGAAAGGGTTCATTAAGTTTATCTAACAGACTGTTGTTGCCCCTATCTTTTGCTAGAAAGTTTTAAGCTCTCCGACAGCAAAATGTTCTATTTTAGCCAGTCAGAAGTTCTGGCTAAAAACTTTTTCTGGTAATTTGGCCCAAAGTTTGTGCTTAGCATGAATAACTTCTTTCTAGTTGTTAGAATTGATAACATTATTTTGGATATGGTATTTGTTAAGTCTATCGATGTACAGTATCTTTCGGTTCAGTAGCTCAATCTTTTTTTTGGATTAAAAAAAGTGTTTTTCCTGAGTGACTTCGGAATTTGCTTCCTTGACCAGATTTACGGTCGTTATTTATGAGATCTTTACAAACCGAAGGAAATTTTTACCCTCGTGGGTTATACATATAATGGATACTATTGAATTCCGATGCAGATTTAGTTTATTTTGTCTTTATCTGACTACTTATTTCCTGTATAGTTGGAGGAATGCCGTGGATTGCGATAGGAAGAATTGTAGGTTTTTGTCTGTCGGGATCTCTATATAGTCTGACACTTTTGAGTACTTTATATGTCTTTTTTAAATGTTTATATTTTGTTCTTCGGTCAAAAGAAGCTCTCTGCATTCTTTGTTCATAATGGTTTTCGAATAATCAAAAAAGTTTTTATCAAAATCTACTTCATGTTTTGCCCGGTGAAAATTCTATCTGAAGTGAAAGTGGAAGGAAATTCAGTTTGCTTTGTTTAACAGGAAAGTATTTCAGTAGCATTTATTATTATTTTAATATGCAAAAATTTATAGATTATAGATCATTGTACATCATTTATTGCATTTAACGGGTTCGTATAATAGTTAATAATTTCAATGAATCTAAAAAAAAATCTATGGGATATTTATAAATGTTTATAGGATACCTTTACACTTTTAATAGTTAAAAAAAGTAGAAGTCGTAGAAATCCTTTACTGGATTAAGGGCTATGACAAGTTGTTTACCATTTTATAAAAAGAAATAAAGGTAATAGTTATATAACTATATAAATAATGTCTTATTGCCATAAGACTTTATTTCATTTCTTTTAAGGGTCTGACATATTGAATTTGGCTTTCCACCATTAAATTGTCGTATTAGTGAACCGTTTGATTTAATTAAATAACTTATGGTTAGGATTTTTATAAAGAATGTTCCAAATAAAGCAACTTTCTTCAACTGAAATCATTATCATTTAAATAGCCACACGCACTTTCATCTCCATAAACAATATCTAAGATTTTTAAAATAAATTAGAACAAAATTAATTTATACTGACATTAACAAAACATACCAACATTTTTTGTTAACTTGTATTAAACTAAAGGTATACATATTTGGAAAAGGAAGTTAATTTATCAATAAAAAATAAAGGGCCTCCATTTGAAAACGTAGATAATTTTTGAAATTTATTTTCTAAGATTTTCTCAAATTTAAATTAAATCTTACATTGAATATGATTTCAATCACTCGTGATTATTATACAATTTTACTTATAATTTCACCTAACACAATAAAGTAAGTGTATCATTACGAGTATACAAGTGCTTACATAAGAATTTAATTTTATTACTAGGCACCCGCCCCAGCTTCACAGGGGTACTACACAAAAAAAAATAGCCTATGTTGCATACTCGTATAATGCCTACTTTCTTTTTGAGTTAAATGGAGACAAAAATGTCATTATATTTCTTCGTTTAAGATAAAATAAGTTTGAACTTAAAAACACTTTATATTTAAATGTTCCTAATAGTTTTTTTAATATAGTAAAATTACAAACATTTTGTATACAAAATTAATGACGGGATCACTTGACAAAGTAAGCTATCCCGTTGATATAATTTTGAGAATTATCATTCAACTTGAGACAACTTTCAAATGGTACATCCGAATTAAATAATTCAAAAAGTTATTTATAGATACTAATGTAAAATTGAATACGAAGTAATTTTTTATGATAAAGCTTAACACTGTAGTTATGAAAATAGCTTTCCTGTAAACGCTTCATGAATGACAATTTTTAAAAGTTGTAATAGAATATAGTACGTTATTCTTAAAAGATAGACATATACCATCGCGGACTTTTCTGTAGACCTATATTAGATACATACTTCAACCATACATTGGTTTGTTATACCTCAAAGGGATTTTTCAGCGTTTTCATTAAAAGAATCCAGTCTGCTCATTTTTTCCCAACATCTTCAACAGATATCGTTAATGTACACATAAATAAATACTAAAACGTTTCTTGAAAATCACGCTATCGAATGGTGTAAACGGCTTGGTAATTGGTTCAGTAGTTTTTTTGTTTATTGCGAACGGACAGACAGACAGACGCGGCGGGAGACTTTGTTTTATAATATGTATTGATTGATATTGATGACTAAAGTTGTTTAAAATATATAAAATTAGATCCTACGGACGTCATACGATTTGAAATTCATTACAATGTTAGCTGTCTTATAGAAATTTAATATAAATTTTGAAAAACCATTAAAGAAACTGTACCAAAAACTTATAGAATCACTTAATCAGTTATACTAAAGTAGAGACTAAGAAACGAGGTATTAAAGTTACTATTTGTAGTAAATGCTTAACATCACATGCCTATCATAATATAAAAGTATCCTATCAAATTACAATGCTATTAAGACTACCGTCAAATTGTGAGCCGATATTAAAAGTCCGATCTCAAGCTATGTTATTGGTTTCGTGCTACGTCAGCAGTCTTACTAGACCCTTTTTATTCGTGATATCCTTGTTTACCTAGTTCTAAACTTCAAATAATCATATTTGAACATTATTAATGTTAAATAAATGTATAATTCTGAATGAATTACGTATTTTATGTAAAAAAATAATAATATTTAATCACAATTCCAAATAATTCCATTACAAGAACTTTTTAATGAAATTTGTCATTTTTCTGGTTGAGAGAACCACTCTACAGTTATTTAATATAAAGATTATCATTTTATTAACTGAAGTCTGTTATGCTGAATTATTAAATTATAATAATTCTACGAGCAATTCATACCAACATAATTTTCAAGTGTCATAATTCAATAACAATAACGTAGGGTAAGAAAAGGAATAAGCTTTTATCTTAATGCGTCAAAATACAAACATTATTTTACTAAAAAAAATCAATTATTGAATTGTAATTTCATTTCATAATAATTAATACGACATAACAGCTTATCGGAAGATTTAAGTACTCGTATTTGATTAGTCTGAAAATTTTAATAGTTTGGAAGTTGTTTGTCTGTTTTACTACACAAGTACTTTACGCGTCAGACAAACTTAGAAAGTAGATACACACATAAGAACATATTTACATATGCATACATTCTTAATGCAATTACAGGGTGACAATAGTACCATTACAAAACAAAGACACAGTAAAGAATTGGCTAAAAACGGTAACCTTATCGCTAAATATAAAGACAATAATTTAAAAATAAAATTTTAAAGAGAACAGGTTTGAAGGTATACCTGTTCCGATTTTATAAGTAGCTAACCCGTGAGACATTTTACTTTTCTATAATTGTTCAGTTATAAAGGTCAATATAGAATTTAGTGGCAAAAACTTTTAAGATTGTATAAGAACCTTGACAGGATTAAAACGCTGTTAACAAATAAAACGACACAAGTGTAATTGGTGCATATATAATACAACAAATATGTATAAACATATATATATTTGTGTGTTTTATTGTAATATATTTGTTTAAAGATCTAGGCAACTTCATATTTTAATTAAAGCAGAGAAAACACAGAGTAAGAAAAACATATTATGTAAAAAAAACCTAGCAATGAACTCTAAAATACAATAATACCTATAAAATAATATGTCTGTTTATTCATTAAAATTTAATTTAATGTATGTTTTTTCATATATGCTTACAAATTATGCACTATATCATTATTATGGAATGATTTTAAAAATCAACGTCAATGAATAGTTGTTTTTTAAACTTTCACTAAAATACTACTGATGAAATTTTGATGCCTTAAAGAACACACTGTTATTTATTTCCGAATTATATTAAATATTTTCGGTAATTACCCTACTGTTGAAAGATGTATGAAGTCAAGTGACATTTATTATGTGATTTTTGTTCAAAGTATTTATTTTCTAAGCACACTGTTCTTCGTAACCAATTTCAAAAAGTTCGTGAACCAAAGTCAAGGGCAAAAGGTAACATGAACATACATGTATAACATATGAAAAATATATCTTTTAGATATTATTATTAATATCAATGTTTACGGGTTTGTAGGAATAATTTATAAAAATAATAAATAGTCAGCATTAACCACATTTAAGAACCTTTTTCAAAAAATAAAATCAGATTAATGGTAATTTATAATATGTTGACATATAAAAATATTTGAATAACTATTTCTGTAAAGTACGAAATCATCAAGATGAGGTACTATGCTAATATGTCAACGAATTGTATAAGAAGGATTGGTTTTGAAAATAAGAACCTCTAGTAATAATGTTTAAAAAAATATTTGTAAAAAGGTTAGATTTGTACTTATTAAGGTCTGACTATAACTGAGTGTAAATATATCGCCAGGATAATAAGAACATCCGGTTCTGATGAGATAATGTCAGTCAGTGACATTGCAAAAATAGGAAACCAAGAAAATTTCCATTTCACGTTTGTGTCCAATGATTTGTTGTTTTAAATACATAAAATCCGACGTTTATATTACTTGGTGTAATTGAAACTACAGTCTGATATCAAAGTACAACCAGTATAAGTTATGTAATAGTTCAAGCCAGTAGCAAGTTTTATCTAAAAGAGATATTTTTACTTGAAGAAGTCAAACACAGGCTACATGGTGTACACTTGATATATTAAGGAATACAGCAAACTTTTTAAAAGTACTTCTTACACTGGAGTTGCCAAAAGAGTCTAATATTTGTTGAACCTCATTTTTTTTTAGATATGGATATTATATTCCTTGATTAAATGTAACTTTTCTTGTTTAAGCTGTTTCGCCTTGTTTTGTAACACTGACGTTTGATATATACTTTCAGTTACTTTTATTCTGGCTGGAGTCAAAACTTAATAGCAACTTATAACTAACAAATTGTAGAATTGCACATGAAAGACTTTAAGTTGTGAAACCAATTATTAAAAATAAACATTAAAAATTATCATATTTTATTAATCAAAGAACGTAAGTATCCAGTTAATTTTTCAAATAACTATTTATAAATTAGGCCTGTAAAATCAAGATATAGAAATAAAAACATTTTCTTTGCACAAAATATACTCACCTACTGTGTAAAGCACACGTAGAATATGGTGATTTATCATTTTTACGATCTAACCATAACAGGCTAAGAACGTAAGCGTATGTATAAAATAGTCCATAAAAACCTCACTAGCACTGTGTTGAGTAGCTTTTGGCTGCGAGAGAAGCCGTAAAATTGACTGCTTTGAAAGTAATAAATTCTTAAATATTCTTATTTACTTATTTTCATCGTCAATTTTAATTTGTTTTAAAATATTTTTTACTTCTTATTTTGATGGTAAACAATATTTTTCCTTTGATAAGAACCGTAAAAAAATGTATGAGATTAATATTTGAATATGATGTGGATTTAAATTCTGTAAGAAAATTAATGTAATTTTATTATTATTAATGTTTATATTTTGTTGTTGCCTCTTAAATGTATCTACATTAATTTAAACGACTTCTTCGACATTATTCTTATTTTATGTAAATATCACTAAAGTATTTTTTTCCAACTGTCTTTATAATTACTTGCTACTGTTTAGGGAATATTATTAAATTTCCCAAAAATATGAAATTTACAGTATGATTTCATCCAGATGCTTTAATTCTTATATAATATAAAATAATTAAAATCAAAAGCTTCCAGATTTAACTCTACAAAATAGAGCCCGCTTATTTATTTAAAATTGTCAGTAGCTAATAATACATGTGTTTATACATCCTTCGATCAGTCGTCCGTATACTTGTTTGTAGATCAGTAAACTCTTAGAAACTGAGGACTTATCGAATAGAATTGGGAGTATAGTGCGCGAGGCATAAGCTGAGTTTGTGTGTGAGTGTCTCGTTCTTTTCTAGGTTTGAATCGCTTTATACTGCTTTTCCTCTTCGCCGCACGTTCCAAACTTCACCCTTTGTATTAGTAGCAGCGTCAAATGTTTAAAAAGCAATATGAAACGAAGAATTTGTATAGTTTTTGAAAATTTTTATTAATTAATTCTTTTTTGTCCATAATGTTCATGTCCATTATTTCCATTTGGCCTTTTACAAGTTTTGCTTATTTAATTTTTAATCTAGAATCGCTCTCGCTCTTATGTTATGTTTCTTTTTATAACATAATGAAATTTATTTCTTAAAGTTTTTTGTCTAACTCTACTTTTACTTTCATTCACACAAATGCCAAGCTCCAGTTAAGTCTAACGGACTATACCCGTGTTCCAATTTTCAAAATAAAAATCCATACCACAAAGAAATGATAATAATAATTGTTTGTTTTTCATTAAGATATGTTATGGACATAGCAATGTTTAATTCAGTAACTTTAGTACGAAATAAGTAAATAAAATACTTTACAAAAATCAATGTTTAAATTATACAAAAACATATAATTGGAGATCAAAGGCTTAAAAATAAAAAAAGTAATTAATTTATAACGAAATACCTAAAAGGGATTTTAAAAAGGATTGATGAAAATAAATGGCAATTAATCATATCATTTAAATAATATGTCCTTCATTCAAAATTTAAATTATCTCTTTAAAATAAACATGAGTTAAAAATATAACTTAACAATTAATATATACACAGTTTAATTTAAAATGTATACGTGTTCAAATTAAAGATTACAGAAAACGAATTTCAAAAGATTCGGTCTCTGAATCTGAGTTTTCTAATTACTTTAACATCGTTTGTTAACAAGAACAGCTTTAGCTTCCTTTATCTAAAGACTCCATTGAAAGAGAATTAGTGGGATATTAACGTATCTGTAATACTTGATTAGAAATAAAAGAAACTTTTGAGTTGAATAGATATCTTTTTAATATTCAGCATTGGTTTCAACTCATTAATTTGATATCGCAAATAAGATTACAGTTTACTTATTCTGTGAATTGTATTACTTCTTTATAACATAGGTATGTTGTTGGAATTTAAATATAAATATGTTAAAATTTAAAAAAATATTTTACATTAAAAATAGTACCAGTAAATATAAGTAATATTTATAGATATTTTATCTGTAGGGAATAGGGGTATATTCCTGCAGAATACCAGGGATAAAACTATGTACTTTACTTGTCCTTTGCGATTGTTTAACTTAATTCTTTCATCCCATTTTATTATCAGGCATCAGAAGAACCGCGAAACTTTATCGTTTCGGTGTTGATTTTCCTCGTACCCGGACGAAACGCTACGTTTCTATCTTAATCGTGCAGATACCAAAATATTGAAGAAGTTTGCGCACTGTTGTCCATTTTCTATCAATTATAATTTGGTTGTTTTCTAAGACAAAGTGAAGATGCTTTTACGGAGACATTGCGAGCAAATAAAAGAGGAAGAGAAAAAAGAGTTCACAAAAGGTCAGACACCTTTTGTGATCTCTTTTTGTGTTGAATTCGCCTTTTGACGACGACGAAAAAGCACCGTCTACCAATCCACAGTACAGGGAGATTATGTACGATTTATGCAGAGCGTTTGTGCTACCCTCTAGGTTCTTAAGGTCGGGATGTATAGAGGTCCAAATGGTATCAGTGCTATTATTTTTAAGACGTGTGTTCCTGAATTAAATTCTGTTCCTACGCACCTGTTGTCGCTCTATTATGCCACAGTTAAAGATCTGTTTTCAAGGAAAGTGGCTAATATTTTTTTTTATATTTAAAGTGGCAAACGAGCAGACGGCCCACTTGATGGAAGGTAGTTACCGTCGCCCATGGACATCCGCAACATCTTTGTTGCGGATGCGTTGCCAAGCTTGTTTTTTTAGGGATAGGGAGGGGTGGGAATAAAGAAATGGTAGGAAAGGGTAGGGAAAAGGCAACCGTCTCTCTCTTACTTATCGGATGATCACTTATTAGCCATTAAAGGCTACTTCACGCCGATTTTCTGTGAGAGGGTGGTACTTCCCCGGTCGAGCCAGCCCATGTTCGAGCTATAGTAACTGACCACAGCTATGCTCTACTACGTACAATATTCACTCAAAAGTTGACAGGTTTATTGCCAGAGTGACTGCCAGTATTATTTTCGCTACGGACGCAGAGCTTGTGATCCTTTTAGTATGCCATACGTATCGATGGGTTGAAGCCATCGGGACCAAATTGGAGTCCATGGCAGTCAGCCTTGATATCACAAAGGCCCGATACCATGCTTATAGACGATCTAGAACCATTAAACCTACAAAGTGATGTGAACTCGCTTTGTGTGTTCTTTCGTCTATACAAAGGAATGGAATGTTTCGAAAAATTGTTTGACACAGTACAACCGTCATCGTCCTACCATCGCATTACATCATCGTAGGGTCGGATTTCATCCACATCACCTATATTTTAAAGTATTAATACTTTTTATTTTTTAATTTTTAGTATTTATTCTAATTCACTGGATGATACATATTCGTGACAATGTACAATCTGATAATCCCTATTTGCATTTATGTTTTTTGATTAAAATAATGCATATGGAAACTCTTCTTGACATAAAATGTGACAGTACTAGAATATGTTTAACTACAACTGTCTGTTTTACACATAGTTTTGTTAAAACCAAAAGATTAGTGGTGCTTATGTCATTTAAATCATAAAGAAGATAAAGGAAATGGAATATAAAAAAAAACTATAGTTTTGCAATCTAATTTTTAATGTACAAATGAGTTCCTTACATATTTATATATAAATTCTTTATAAAAATTGCTTAGCAAAAAGTGTAAATCTTAACTTTAATCAATAAGCCCTTTTTTCTAAGAACCACCTTCTTGCATGTGGAATTTAGATAATAATAGCCTTTACCAACTGTATATGAACATGTTTGATTTTGTAGTTGATAATTTTTACAAGATGTTTCTGCTCCAATAAAGGAGTTACTTGTAACGGAACTTTCAGTGGTTTCCAAAGGTTTATATATACATATATATATATATATATATATATATATATATATATATATATATATATATATATATGTATATATAAACCTTACAACATTTAAAACCCTTATAAGAGGTGGTTGTTTCATAAAAGTATTTTACTTTAGGGGGTAGATTGGACATAATCAAATTGCTAATTTCATTACGTTAGTGATTTCTTAAACAAAAATATTTGTTCTACAGATTGTTGTATGATTTGTATTAAAGAACAGAAACAGTTAATTCGAACCGTGATTTGTAAAATGTGACGATTAAACATTCTGGAACTTTTAGTAAAAAGGAAACTTAATTATTACCAATTTATAATCAATATTACTCAATTTTGTTTTCTATAAACTATTAAGTTGCAATATTAAGATTGTTTGTTAATAAGTAATTACCTAAACTGTAATGTTTTGTGTTTATTTGAGTAACTAAGATTGTTCGTTATAACTTAATATTAAAAGAGTAAATGTAATCATTTCACAAAAACCATATATAATCGAAACCTTTGGCGGAAGGGACACAGTAATGTGAGAGCCATCCAGGAGTAGGATTTTCTAATTAATAGTGCTCGTTAAAGTCTGAAATAAAGTAGTGAAAGTGTTTGTGAAGTGTTTTATAAGTTAAATGAAAATGGAAAATTGATAAACCGACTGTCGAAAACAGACAAACAAAACACTTCTTAAAAATCAAATATGACAAGGTGCTTCTACATATACAAATACATAAATAGTCTCTTTTTGTGACGTTTAACCTCGTGTAGTAAAATATGTTTAAGTAAAAGTATTATATTCCATGTTCTCGACAAGAATATGTATATAAATTTTAAACATATATTTTGTAATATTTATAATAACATAACTTCATATTGCATCTTATTCCAAAATACGAAACCCAGAATTAAGATCAATTATGAAGCATCATTCCCTCAAACATATTTCCCTTGTGTTAACAAAAACATAATGTACATTAATTTATTAATTTTATCCTAATATCTTCAATATAATATATGTTCATACATATTTTATGAGATAATATTACTACTCCATGAATTAAGAAGGCAAAAAATTAAAAACCTGTATACATTGTCAGTGATTCGGGTCTATTCCACGTTCGTTTTTAGTCCAAACTAGAACAATGACTATGTTTTTGTATGTAAATGAACCCTGATTTAGGGAGTAGTGCCTCGAGCAGTACCCTGAAATAATATAAGTAAATTTCGTCTGTTCATTCTAAAATCAAGCTGCGGTGCCTCTACCATGTTATATTTAATTTTCTTGAGGGAATATTTTAACTTACTACCTCGCTGTTTATGGGTTAGACTCATAACATCGTATAATTTTTGTAAAGATAACAAAATATGAAAATTCACACCTCAACTATTTATATATTTCAACTCAACAACAATTTATATTAATTTTGATGATACAAGGAAACTCATTTTAATCGGCCTTTTTGGGGCCGGAAGGGATATGTGAGACTCGACCTACTCACTAAAACCACTGCAAAAGCCATGGGCCGCTATGTCAGTGCACCCCAGATCTATCACTGACAGGTCACACCAGCGACTGGTAGGTCCTGGCAAAGACCGGACTTACACCCTCGGAATGTGGAAGCGATCCCGGCAATGAAGATCAGCCCGACGGTACCGGGCTTTCACTGGAGCCGGGTTACCAAGCTGGCCCGGAAAGTGAGGGGCTTGCATTTCCGCCTCATCCAACACTCTAGGACCGGATGAAGCTCTGCCGTCGTACGTTTACCGTACGGCTGCTCCGCCAGGTCTTTCCCCCACTCTCGCATAAGGCACGACTCACCCTGCCTCCGAACCACTCGGATTTCCGCCAACGAAGGATTCTAGCCGAGTGCCCTCCTATCCGTGACGTAGGCGAACACCTCGGCTCGAACCGACGTCTCGAGATCACAAGGCGGATCGCCGGCAAGGTCAGTCGCTGCGGTTCAAGAGACGGTACTGTACCCCCTAATCAACCTCACTACAAGAGTCCTTTGCGGTAGGGCAAAAAACTTTGAAATACATGACTTTACTCTTTATTTTAATTATCTATAAATTCAGTTTCCCAGTATGTATGTGCTATATAGATCATGCAAATTCCTGGCGGAAGATGATTGTGGTGCTATCACTTTTTTCTGGGAATACATTTCCTAAGTATTTGCAAAATTTATCTTGAACGTAGCTTTCGAGCAATAAATAAAAATAAAAAGAAAATTTATCAATGCTTTAATTTTTTTAACACTAGCTTACCAGACTCAGAATCAGTATATAAATGTGAACCTCTTAATGAATAGGGTGACTCATTACACGATATGTGAATTTAAATTAATTTGTTACAGCGAAGTATTTTTAAATCTAATTCTTATTTTCATATGTACAATAACATGAAGTATAAAAAGATGTCTTCACGTTAACATAATATTTTATTTGCATAAAAATACATACTTATATGGATAGTTATATGGATCACATCTTCTTAAATTCTAGACTGAATGTTGGCCGCATTTTCACCTAAATATCTCTCTTAATTCTTTAACTGAAATATGACGTCTAATCTTTTGAAATATTTTTGTTTGTGGTTCGTTGTGATTTGTGAAATTTATGAAATACTTAATTTGCACATAATACTACCTAATGAAATATCTTTTAATAATTTAACAAAAGTCATATTCAATATCAGTTAAGGAATGTTATATTAGAGAAATTTTATCCCGAATAACACATTTGAGTCTGTTTATTGATCTTTTGATTAAAATAATGTGATGCAAAAACTTCCATATATTAAAAGGTATTTAAAGTCCTAAGGCATTCACGGCAGTTAAAATTTTTAATCACTTTAAGTAAGGAACCACAAACACATTTACCTGAAAAATAATTTCTGACGGACGTTTTCTCCAATTTTAAATCTTTCAAAATAAAACAACAACATCTGATTTACAAACTTTAGTTAGTAATGTTAAGACACAATAAATTTCAATAACGGACTTTATTGGTCTATATATGTATGTATGTAGATAAGTGGTGGTTGGGTTTACATTGTTTATTTGACAAATATTGTTCTCCTGTAAGTCTTATGTTGTCCATTATGAATGATTAAAAATGTTTGAAGCTTGCTGTTAAAAATAATAAAAAAAAATTAAAAACATTCATTTTTCTATTATAAATACAAAAATAAGTTTTATTACAGTGGAAAAAAGTCAGAAAAAAATATTTCAGATTTTATTTACTTCAATCACTTCAATTCTTGTTTACATAAACGGACGTTTTGATTATTATAAAATAATCATCTTTACCGATTAAGAGATGAAAGATACTTTTATCTTTTCTCATGCTTTATTTTTTTCAATAACTAAGATTAAATTCAGATAAAGTTTAGAAAATCAAACAAAACTAAGTTTGTGTGTTTTTTTTTAGTTGGCATCCTCAAATAAGACTCTGAAATGATAATTATACATATATATCGGCGCTACCAGCTTTAATAACGGATGCGACTTGAAAATAATTTGAGGCTGTCATCAATTCTTATTAAACCTCATTAGTATTTATGATTATTGTTAAAAGTAAAACGAAATCAAAGGAGAATAGAACTATGTTTGAATCTTGTTATAAATATGACGTCTGGACGTACGACGGTGGACTCCAGAATTGAGAATTCAGAGTTCAGTGAGTGCGTATTATTGAAGTATGTGATTATAAAGAAACTTCTAGAAATACAGGAACATTAAGAACAATTGCAGTTTCATTTTAAAATATCATGCGACGCTCTAGAAGAAGTGACATTTGTAACGTCAGCGAGGCTGGCGTCTCTCTCTTTAAAATCAACGAATGTGTAATAAATCCGATATATATATATATATATACACTGGAAAGTCAAATTGTATGAAAATTAAACCGATACCACAAAAGAATTAACAAATAATTCAGGTTTTGGGTTTTAACCTTCTAATGCCGCCATTTTCAATTGACTATTGACAGTACTCTAGTTGTTGGTCATAAATATACAATAGAAACTAAAATGCTGTGCTTTTATATACATATTGTCAATGTACGAGTATATTCGTTTATACTATAATATAATATAATACCACTAATATATACTATAATATGTATAATACCACTAATTAGTTACTATTAATTATTATTAATAACGCTCAGTTAAGAGAAAATCGTTATCTGCTTTTTATTTAAAACTCATGTTTATTATCAGGTGCTAGATTGTTCTGTTTATATAATTTAATTAAAAATAACTTATATGACCTTCCAATTATGATGGTTAAGAGTTTGTGTTAACTGTAAAATTGGGTATCTCTAACCATTTTTCAATGGTATGATTACCCACTCGAAGTAAATGAATCATCAGTGAGTTATCATGTATTCATATCATGTGTATTATTAGTATAAAAGTAATATCCTACACATTTATAATTATTTTTAACAACAATTCAGTTACTTTACGGTTACCGTCATCTTGGGCAGACGAGATCTTTTCTTGTTTACATAGTTTATTAAGAAAATCAGCCTTCTTCTTAGAAATTCTAGTTTTAAAGTATTACAGTTAAGTGTCATCTTTTTTTTTCTTATTTATGTTGTAGTTAGCTTATCTATTGCCTCTTTAGAATAAAGGGGTAATTTAAGAAATATAACGTTTTAACAAACTTACATAAATATGAAAAAATCATTTAAGTTTATAATAAATTAACAGGTTTTCCCTAATCAAGTTGCGGTGGCGGTACTACATCCATCAGGTAGGCCGTCTGCACAGTTGCCCCTTCTCCTATAAAAAAACTGTAATTAAAGAGAATTTTATCGTTTTATTAAACTAAACACCAGAATAAAAATGCGTCACGCTTTCTTTATTTGTCGGTAGATTTATATTGATACACTGAATTCGTTAAGATGTTTGTGGATCCTTTAATAAAAACCCATTCTCAAAATTATTGGAACCTACATGTATTGATGTATTTGTTTTACATTAAGAATATTTTTAAGTTTTATTTGGTTATAGTTGTACCTTTTTACAGTGTAAAAACATTGGTGCTTTTTTTTCGAGTCTTTACATCATACGTTATTTGACTTATAACTTATACTTCAATTCAGAATGCAATCTTAATTACTATGTTTACGTTTTCGCTGGGATAACTATCAGTTTAAACAGTAATTAAGAAATTGTAAATTACACTACAATGTTTATTTTACGTTGGAAAGCCGAAATTTTTAAAAAGAGTAATAGTCAAACAGAGTCGACGATATCTTTCAGAATAAATAATGTCCACCTAAAATGTTGTGGATGCTATATTTTAATAATTATTTGAGTATAAATACATATATCCACAAATATACTTTTGTATAAAATAGCAGTACTTATACAACTGAACCAAATGTAGAGTATTTTTAATTAAAATGTTATTACATTGTCTGTAACATAAATTCGTTTTGCGCCCTTATGGAAAGTTCATGAAAATGATAAATCACTCCTCAATCATATAGAGTATGCTATCTCTATATTATAGTTGCTACAGTTCTCAGACTTACACTCTATAAAATGTAACAAAACAGTTTAACTAGTAATCTTTTTCAATAAATTCTGTGTATATCAATTAGATAATTTGGTCAATCATGATAATATTTTATAATTAAACTAAGTTGTATTCATCGATAAGTTTTTTTTTTCACTTACTTGTCAACGAGGAAAATTCAGTGAGGCTGGAACAATCAGTGTCTGCCCAGATGTGAAAAAAGTATTCTACACACGGCCTATACTCGGTAATCTGTATGTGTGTCTGGTCTATACACTGTATAAACCAAGGAATTGTCCCGGCATTCAGCACTGCCGCAATTTTGCGAGGTGGTAGAACCTAGCAGTGGTTAAGTAACAACAGCTTAAATATGGGCTGAATCGACCGGGCAAGTACCATCCTCTCAGAAAATTTCGAGTTTCTATGCCTTGACTTTGCACTCAATGAACCACCTCAGGTTAAGATCCAAAGATACCCCAACATCTAATAACTGAAAAAGTTCAGATTATTCCACGGATACAGTCTAAAAATTACGAGTCAAGATGAAAGGATTCCTATTGATGGTAAGAGTAATAATAAAAGAAAGGGCATTGTCCGTTTTGGAAACTATCTAAAATGTGAAATTAATTCGCTCTATGGTTTCTTTTTTTGTAACTCTAATTGGTCCTGACTGGTTCTAGGGTTGGATTTATACAACTCCACAACTGGACTGTACTGTGCTTCTGTTAATAAGTTTGAGACAAGCCTTTATTAAGAAACTTTTAAAACAGGACTTAGAGTTGAAGAAGCTTTAGTCAAAGACTGAATAAAATAAATTATAAATGCATCTAATAATCATTCCATGCAGTGTTTGCTATATTTTTAACAATTAATTTCTATCGACTTCAAAAAAAGAGGAGGTTATCAATTCGTTTGTACTTATTATTCCTATTACTTACCTAATAACTTTTAACAGTGTGAAGCAATTTTATGATTTAAATAGCATTTTCTAAACATCTACACTAAAATCGATTATCATCTAATGTATACAAAACGAACACTATTTTTATACAGTTCACTATAATCTAGCGTAATACCTAACTAAATACATAAATACATTTTTTAAAATATGTAATAACCATATGAAGTCACTACCTTCTAAAGCTTTAGTAACTTAAGCAATAGATACACAGTTTTTCCCAGATAATGATTAGGCGATGAAGACGTTTATCGTCTAGGGGTGTATAATGTATATGTTATTTTAATTCTTGTTCTAAAACAATTTGCCATCACGCACTTTGTATATAGACAGTTAGCTCCTAAAGGGAAGACTTATGCACTATTATATTATAAATAATAACAATTATTTTATGAAAACCAAATTAAACGTTTTTAACTTCAATGAAATTAATATAAGATCTAAAAAGTAAGCGAATAAAAGATAAAACGTGATTAAAATAAGAATGCTTGCTTCCATTAAAATTTTATTTAGAGACTTGTTTTAGACAGGTTGGTTTTAAAATTAATAATACATAATTAAAACTAAAATTGTAAAGCTCGTGATTAGCAAAAACGAAACGTTCTAGAATCGAAAGGAGATGAATGAGATAAGTTTTAATTGCTTTGTTCCATAGTTTAGGAATAGTGAGAAGTTGTGGGACAAGTAATATGAAGGTACTAAAAGTTAATGGCCTATTAGCATTTCAATAAAGTTATATACAGAGGTTTTGTTTGATAGGATTAATTCTAATTTTCACTTCACATTACAAAAACTAAATATGCACTCAAAGCGAAGCGAAGTGGTTAACAAATAGTTAATTAATTGTTCTCAAAATCTTCTAAAACTAAAATTTCCATTCTATTCGTTCCTTAAAAATGTAAATGGACAATTATTTTTTTATTGCATACAAAAGTACTAATTTGTTAGTCTGTTTACGCAATAAATTATTACAAGATACTCAAGCTACTAATATCAATTTTGGCATTTTAATAGGTACAATTTAGTGTATTTAATAAGTCATACTAAGTTTCAATGAATATAAATGTAGATTTACAGGAAGCCTTCACAATAAACGGTAGGGCCAGATATGAACAATATTTCTGCATTTTATGCATTTTCTCCTTGACTAAAAAATGGCGCATTAGGCTAAATGAAAGCAAGTCAATCCATGTTGACTTTACAAATGAGAGACCATAGTATTTACCTGAATTTATGAATTTTAAACAAGTACCATACGCTAATACAGCCAAATCACACGTCAAGAAGAAAAAACCAGAACTAAAAATACGTTACCAGAAGATGTACTGGCTGCTTGGGAAAAAATCTCCTGTACAGTACAAAACAATGTCCTACTATATAAACAGGTATTGATGCCAGTATGGACTTATGGTATCCAGCTATGGGGCTGTACCAGTAAAAGCAATCGCCAGATAATACAACGCTTCCAAAATGAAGTGTTAAGGGTTATTGTTAGTGCACCCTGGTACATTCGTAACTGTGCTCTGCATCGAGACCTGAAGATGGACGTCGTTTACGACATTGGTTTGTCCTATTATAACAACGTGTGCCATTGCAAAGTTTAGGAGGATTCAGGTTTCTTAAAAAAATAACAGGACAACCTACTTTCAATATCATTTTATGAGGAGAGAGTCCAGACGAGTTCAAAGAACAGTATCGACGGAGTAGTATATTTGCGTCGGCGTAACAATCTTTGCAAGAATCAAGATATTTACCTTATCTACTTGTTCGATAGTTGGTTACATTATTACTCTTTCTTTAAACCAAGATGTAGTGTTACAACTTATGAATGTCAGAATAGACATTGTTGACCAAATCTTGGATGTTGTCTATCAAAACACAAAGGTTTTTTAGGTCAATCCTTCCATCACTTTGTGTTAACTTTCCACTGCCAAATTTTTAGCAGCATCTCTGAAAAAAGATAATGAAAGCCTCATGTTATTTTTAAGCTCTAACTTATTAACGTGAGGCCAAAGGTTGGATCTTTTTAGGGAAGCATTTATTTCGTCCACACGTGTTCCTTTAGTGACAACCAGTAGGATTTGATGAAAGTCTCCTGAGAACAGAATTGTACATCCACCCGTAGGTGCATTTTTACTGCGCAAATCAAGCATTGTCCTATCCAGTGCTTCCACAGACGTCTTGTTTGACATGGTAGCTTCATCCCATACTATAAATGAGTCTTGGATCAGTTATCCTTTATTTCTCTATTTAGAAACATCGGTGGCGCTGTTATTATCATCGGTGGTGATTTTCAGCGGAAGCTTGATTGTAGAGTGTGCAGTTCCGCCTCCTTCTAAAAGTGTAGCTGCAGTTCCGGATTACGCGACAGTTAAAACCATTTTTCCGGTAGATCAGACTATTTTTAAAAGGAAATTATTAAAAAATGTTTTTTCTGTACCTCCTGGGGCATCAGGAAAAATATTTTTCTTAAAATATTAAATTATTTTTTTTTAGGAAAAATATTTTTTAAAGGGGACGATAGTGAGAGCTCGGTCGTGCACTTCGAATAATGAAATCCTCCATACTGCTACCACCTACCTTTATTCATGTTACATATTAGAGCGACTTTATTGAACTGTAGAACTCGAGGTTGATGTGGGCATCAAACATTTATAAAAGGAGCGGATTATATGGAACGATCCATTGGTTATCAATATCGTCGTTTCCGACTGTGGCACTTTGCTCCCCCTGGTGTGGCGATCGTAGTCGATATTTGGGATATCCGTCATCGCTAGTAGATGGTTGCGTCTGGAATGGCTTCGGAAATTTTTTGCTGCATTTGGAATCTCGCATACATGGAGAATTATGATTTAAAGTCCCGCAGAGACCGTGTACCATTTCTTTCTTTACGATTTCAAACAGGGCAGAATCTTCTTCCTTAAACGGTAATTCGTCTAAAATTACGCTGTCGATTTGATTTCGTCTTATTTTGTTCACTAACCAAACCAGCTGATGTACATGTGGCAAACCAGTTTCTGTACTCTTGAATAGAAGACTCTATTAACTTTATCGTATCTGTATTGAGGAGTTAAATTGGTTTTAATATTTTCTTTGATATCGGGCCAATTTGGCTAACATGTTGTAGTAATAAATAAATGAAGTTTACCGTAATGTCTTACATTAGTCATTGCGTCCTGTGTTTTTTTGTATGTAAATATCGAGGTCCGCCTGTGAACGATGAAGGCAGTATAACCAACTGTCCAATAATGTTGCTACGATCATTCGCCTGTAAAGCATCCTGAAGGTGAACGTAATTTTCTGCTCCCAATTTAGTTTGATTGTTACGAATGTTAGCCAATCTCTCAGATTCAATTATCGATAGACTGAGTATTGGTTTGTCAACATTCTATATTAGATATGTAAAGGGTTGAAGTTGTTTTTTTGTCATTATACAAACAGTATACATTTATTAAAAAACAATTATTTCAAATCCCTAACGACAAATTTTCAAATTCTGTCCGTCTGTCTTGAAAGTTTTTCTAAAAAATTTAATTGTGTTAGTTGCTGTAATGTATTCTTGCTTTTATTTGTAGATTTCTGTTTGAACGTGAATTTTTTGCAACTTTGTGAGCTTACCACATAATGGTTTCTTTCTTTTTATTCCGCTTACTATATTTTTTTAGAAATTTTAATATTTTTTCGTCTTAAATATTACGATGATATTTCTCAGTTTTAATAATATTTACGATTAATTGTGTCATTTTATAATCGATGACAGGAAATTGTGCCAATGAAACTTGAAAATAACATTCAGTGTACTGAATTATTAAACGTTAATTCAGTCTATACTGCCATGTTTGAAATGAAAAATCACATTACGTATTCCTTGTTAGTTAAATATAAATCTTTTTAAAACATATTCTTTTTATATTTTATATAAAGCACTGGTTTTCCTTACATTGCTTAGATTATTTCAATAAAGAAAAACTATATTGTAAATTTAAACATTTAAACATTTTAAGTTTGAAAAAAAATTTGGATATTAATACTTAATGAGATCTAAGATTTTCGCGAGTACTCATTTAAATGAAACTAATATTTTCGGATTTACTACACGTTTTTTTTATGTTTGACTATACACTACAACTCCCGACATTTCGGCTACTTTACAAAACTACAAAAGTAGCTTAAACATCGGGAGTATGTAGTTTACAACCAAAAATAAAAAAAGCGTAGTAAATCTAAAAATATTAGTTTCATTGAAATTAATACGTATATTTCCGACAACATAGTGTAAAGAATAAAACCATGCACCTAATACCTTAACTAAAGGACCGTTTATTTTTACTCATACTTTTTACTTTATTTAAATCAAAAAATAGATGAAGTAGTTTACATACAGAAACAATTATTTGAAATAAAAACATTTCAGTATCACTTTGCAATTATGAAATATATTGGTATGTGGTAAGACGAACTGTAAGATTACTATTTGATGTAAACCGGGACAAAAATTGTAGTAATAAATAAGTAGAATAATAAACTGTATTTACTAGCTTTGAAACGTGCTATTAAATGTGCTGATTTTTTTAAAGTATTCAATAAATTCTGGGACACTTCTTGTATACAAAACAATTCTCTTACGATTGATAACTGCTCTGGAGCAGAACAAAGTTATTGGTAAAAATATATAATTGCCACATCTTAATACGTTTTTACTTTTCTGATATATTTTTTTGTTCTTTATAATGAGCTATTTATTCTTCTTTCAATGTAAATTTAAATTTCCTATAGTTTTAGGTCCACCCGTACTCAAGATGTAATCTTGCATTTGTAAACATCATTCATGATATGCTAATAATCTGTATGGCAATGAGTTTATTATATTATTTTCTACCCCTGAACTACTCATGTCTTCGGGTGTGGTAATAAAGTAGATTTTTTTTTTATGACAAAGGTGGCAAACGAGCAGAAGGCCTACTAGATGGGCAGTAGTGACCGTCGCCCATGGACATCCGCAACATAGATGTTTCGGATGCGTTGCCAACCTTAATTTTTGAGGAAAAGGGAGGGGTGGGAATCAGGAAATAGTAGGAAAGGGAGGGAATAGGGAAAAGGCAACCGGCTCTCTCACTCATCGGACGAAACGCAGCCACTAAAGGCTACTTCACGCCGATCTTCTGTGAGAGGGTGGTACTTCCCCGGTCGAGCCAGCCCATGTTCAAGCTGTAGTAACTTGGCTACAGCTAGGCTCTACCACCTTTAAAAATATTTAGAAGTATTCTTGAAACCAAGGACATAAAACAGTTTACTCATTATACATATGTATGTATAATAGATGTAGTTATTTTCTCTGATTTTAGTACAAGTAATATTTATTTTTCTCATATATATTTTTTTGTTATACATATATTTCTTACAATTATAGCAGTGTCTTGTTTTATTCGGCATAAATTTTCTTGTGTTTTAATTTTAACCCTCTAGTATAATGTAAGCTTGAAATCGTTGACAGTGAGCCTACGTGCTTGCGTTCGCATTAAAACCTTCGCTATTATTTTTTTTTTATATATTTTTTTAAATTAAAACAAAAAAAAGTTTGTGTCGTATGCGTCACATATTATTTAAAAAAAATTAATGAACATTGCAGGAGCAACACCGTTGTATATAAAAATATCATTTCACTAGTGTTAGTACTGACTCCGCAAAATGAACTGCTGTTCATGTGAGACAGTGGGTTTCTGATACTTCAACTGAAAAATAATACTAAAATTAAAATATAATATTGTCATCCATATCGAAGCAATTATTTAGTATAGATAGTATTCGGCAGAGCCTGGCTAAATCTGTTAAATTGCCAGGTAGAAGAGTATAGATAGTATAGGTTATAAATTTTAGTTTTTTTTTTGAGAATATTTGATACGTAAGTTTTGTGATTTTCCTGGATTTTATGCAAGGCCATATTTATATATTATCCTCTATCTTAAAATAAATTAAAAAGTTTTATTCGGTTTTAAAACTTTTATCAGGGATTTTTTTTGTAGTCGCTTTGTTTACCATATTAGAATCTTGCGTCCTCACTTGAGATATTTCACTTCACTTCGTTCACTACCAATAAAAGATGGTATCGTTCTGTCAATCACTTACTTTTGTTCATACTTTTCTGCAACTTTAGAGGAAGTAGCATCTTGTTTTAGGGAGTTTTGCTGCCTCTATTTACGAAAGCCTTATTGAGTTTTTTTTAATGTAAGGTATATAGTATAAATATTTTAATACCGACAAGACTTTGATACAAAGTAAAGCCCAAAAGTATGGATTACAACTCGTTTATGTATCAAATATTTTAGTCTATTTTTTTCCATTCAGTGTCTTTTTAAATGTAATTTGATTTTCATATTTTAGGGTCAATTTGTTTATGTATATATGTACTTGTTGTTTACTCAAACTTGTTATTTTTGTTATAAAACTGTTTTGTAACACATATAAAGATAAAAATAGGAAATGTTTTTAGTGTCTATGTGTGGAAATATAACCTTCTTGGATATATCAATTCCATGGCTGATAATGATATACAGGAAAGCCAAAACAGCTATGTGATCTTATTTATAGGTATTAAAAAAAAATATCAAAATTATAAATTAAATGCATATACAGTATAATACATAATACAGATGGAAAGTTTGAATGACTACCTCCAAGTGAGACAACAAGTCAATATCAACACCTATTTAATGGAGCTTATTCTGAAGAATTAATAAATTTGTGTGAAGGAAATCAAATAAAGCTATAATTTATTAATAATTTTTAATTATAATCAGTTAGGCAAAACCGAGATCAATTCACACAAACTTTATCAAATTGTCGGGTAATCTGCCAACGAGTGGGCTTAATTTGCCACTCAATTTATTTCACTCTTAACGCTTAGACCAACCTGAAGTGTATTTAATCTTTATTAATTGATATTAAATTAGATATTTCTGTTTTTGAATTATTTTTGCAAAAAAATATGCAATATATATATAAATACATCTTTATTTTGTTCAAATCCACTATAATGTTAAGTTCTGTTAACACTTTCCATGTAAATGACATGTTTCATCTTATATAACACACTAGTCTTTGCCCGCGACTTCGTCGGCGTTAGTTTGGTCAAGAGTAATATATGTAGGTATAGCTGACCGGGCGAACTCTATTCCGTCTTAGAGGCCATAAATAATCAGGTTTTTCCTGTTTCAATCAAACAGAATGATTGACATATTAGTTAGTTGTCAAATCTAATGTAAAAAAAAACGTTTGTATGGGAAATAGAAAAGGGCTGTTTTTAGGGTTTTCCGGGCAATTATTCAAATTTTTCTCACCTTTTAAACCTTCCCTGGACTTCCAGGAGTATTTCAAGACTAAAATTAGCAAAATCGGTTCAGCCGTTCTCGAGTTTTAGCGAGACTAAGGAACAGCAATCCATTTTTATATACATATATAGAAGATTACTTGTTATATCTCATATAAATTTTCTATATTTATACTATATTTTTTATAAATTGTGTACTGGTTATTTTTGATATTATTTATTATAAAAATACTGCACTGTATCAACCGGGAGGTATGATTAAGTCCAAGTTCGTAGATTAAAAAAATAAAAGTTGATCAGTAAATATGTCATGTTTATTTAACACATTTATTTCTGTTATATAATTGGCAATAAAATTCGAGTGTTATCAAAAATATCAAATAGTATATTTTATTATTTGTGTTATAAGTCACTCATATTGTTTTCATTTTGGCATCGAATTCAATTAGTAAGATTAAAAATTTCATCGTTGTTCATCAGCCCCTCGATCGTACAAATATGGATACCGGTTCAATCTACATTATGAACGGAATTTCCGCGGTGAACTTTACAACTGGAAAATGCTAATCTAATTTACGAGCGCCAGTAAAATTTTCTCTGCTTACCATTATTTTCTGGAGAGCAACGTATTTTAGTCCATTATATTTTAAAGAACATTTTATAAGTAGACGACTTATTCTTATATAGGTAGTTTTTTTATACCTATAAGTTATTCATAGATTATTATATTTTTGGTATTGAAGTAATTATATTATATACATTTTTTATTTTTTACAGAAAGTTTTATGGAAACTGAAAATGAAAAATATGTATATGTAAAAAGTATTTCACTTGGGATGATATGCAATAATGGAAGTGGAGATTATAATTCAGAAAATATGAAACCTTTTGGGGATATTACATCCAAAATGCCATGATTCCGTTCGATTTTAATATTACTGAAAATGATGAATGTTTCATGTTTGAAAGAAAAATGGCTATATTTTATTCTCTACTACTAAAATTCATTCAAACTCATCGTAACTCATTATTAATTATTATTATTATTAACATAAATAATTATAAACAGAAATTTTTGTGTAAAATCTAGTAAATAAATAAACAAAAATAAAATTTATTAAGGTACATTTTGCATAAATATTTTGCTAGTAAAATTTGGTTAGGTAGGGAGAGGAGCTTGGACAGTGGAGGTGAGCGTATAACGCGCGTGAGTGACGGGGCCCCTTAAACCTACACTTGGGTCGCAAGTCCCAGGCACTGTTGAAGCTCCTCTCCCTGCAACGCGATGGACTCGGCACCCGCACGGTGAATCCATGGAATGCTGAAAAGTTTCGTCTCACTTGCGTCTAGTACTTTATAGTGGCCGGCTCAAAAAATATTCTTTTTTATTTTTTTCTGGAATTATAAAAATCCATAAAATAATTTACTGAGAAATATACTATGAAGATATAAATTAACTAACTGATAACTTGAACAGCGGTTGATTAAAATATACATAGAAATAAAATTTTATTTAAAGACAATAAACGATATTTAAAATATCCATAACGCTTCATAGTAAAGTTTTTAAAGATAGGTTCAAGTAACAAAACTTACAAAGCATTTGGGACGAGATATCCTAAAAACATATTTGGTATTCCTTTTATGGTAGATTTTTTTTTATTTTCCGGGAGTAAATAAAATGAAAAAACAAATTTTTCAATTGAAATTCCAGTAATAAAAATTCTCAATTCACATGTAAAAAAGTTCGCCGAGACTTTTACTTGTGTTGATATACTTATGTAGGTACAAAACAGGCATATCAGATATCGATAAAAACAAACTTAACATGTCATACTTTATTACTTGGAAAAATTTTGGTGTTTCTTTTTTTATATTGAGAAGATAAAACTATTAGTATCCTGGCGCACTTAAAGTGAGTACTTCACAAAGAACTATAATTAAGCAGCCTTTATAAAGGTGTTACGCGTCTACTAGCGGTTGACCTCGTTTTCACAGTTATACTCAACTGGGGGTAACTACGAGTACGTATATAAATAACTATTGTAATCTTAATGGCTAAAAATACATCACTTGCGTAAGAACATATGCAAAACAAGATCTGTATTAAATAATATGTTATAAGTATATACCCAATCTTATGTTAATTATTTTTTACTTATTTCATTATTAATAGAACTACTCATTTATTTGTAAAGAACTTGTGAAGTTGCTACAACTCGAAATGTATTTTTACTTATTTTGGTAAACAATGATGTATATTGATAATTTATAGGAACCATTATTAAACTAATATAATATGTATACTTGTTACTTCTTTTTCTTAGTCTTCAAAAATCTGTAGACATCAAACAGATTCATACAAACTCCCGAGTTTTATTTAGTTTCAAAAATATATATATGTTCGTTAAATTTTACATAATAAAGCAATTTTTGATATCAAGAAAATTATTTATACAAAAAATATGTAGTATGTAAATGTTGTGTTTATTGGTATATTTGGAAAATAATTTTTCATTAAACCCTAAACCAAGATAATGTATTATTAGAGAAAGATATTTCTTATACAATCTGTTGCAAAGTTACCGCTTATATCGTCTGGTACTTTAAAAATTTTCACAGAAATAAAGTTCTCACTAAATTACTAGTCTCAAAATCGATTGTGTCAGTCACAATAGTAGTTATAATGGCTTTTCAATTACAATAAATGTTTTACATGAACATGCAACTTCAACGACTTGATATCGATATATCTGTAACACTAAATAGAATTTGTTTAATGTCCAAACTTACGGTGCATGCTATAGTCACCTTTAGACTATAGCATGCACCGTACGTTATATGCACAAACCAACCAGCTTGAATGTTTTTGCTTAAAAGTGTATTGTTAACTCTGAAGGAACAAAACAAGTATTTATTCTTCTTTTATATACAGTAGAAGTTTTTTCTAGTCATCAAATAATTAATAGTTTCAATAACAAGGATTTCATAACGGCGACTATTTTTAAGAGACGGCTACCAACCTAACATACTTTAGGTCAGGTCATTTTATAAAATCTGAAATCTCAAACAAAAAATCTAGATTCCGAAACCTCAAAAATGTAAATTTCGAAGGTTTTATAAGTTTAGGTCATACATCAGGAAAATTAAAGTCAAAACGTATAAAACTTTCATATAGATTGTAACTTATGACTCCGGGATATGAATTAATCTCATAAGAGCCTATATACAAAAGTTCGAAGCGAATTATTATTTTCTCAATTTATTGTTTCTTTATGAAGCTTTTTTACGTGAAGAAATATTGAGTGTGGCTTTGTTTGGATTAGAAACAACGATGATAAAGTTAGCGTTTTTATTAGCTTCAGTAAAATGCGCTCGGAACCACTGATAATGTGAGTTTTGCTGAATTACTCGTTTGAATTAAGTTTTATGCTTCATTTTTAACTGACTTTACACGGGAGAAGGTTATCAATTCGTCTGTAATTTTTTAACATTTGTTTCGTTTTAACTAATAGGACTAGATAAAACAATTTTAATATGTTTTTTTTAAATTTTAAAACTGATGCTATTATTGTGATCTATTGTGACTCTTTTTCATTTTTGTCAATTTCTGACAATATCGTCCATAAAAAAATCTTTACTTCTTATTTTAGGATATTTATATATTTTTTTATAAGTGTAAACTCTCCAGATGATCCAATGATGATTAAGATAAGATTTGGCTATAAAATCCTGAGTAAATTGAGAAAATCCTTAACATGAATTGGCACATATAATACAATTAAACACTGTTTTTATTAATTTCATTAATAAAAAATTTAAATATTAGAACCAATTTTTATCTAAACTTTTATATTTTTTAAGTATGCTTTGAATTAAATAAAATTTGAATTAAATAATACATTATTATACCTTACGATTGCAAAAAGTGATGAAAAATAAGGTGTTTTCTGTGAATTCTAAAATATTAGAAAGTATATACAATAAAAAGATTTTATATGCAATCAATTTTATATTTTACAACAATCAACAATATTGTATCGTTTAAAAGTTTACAATAAAGTAAGTTAATTTTAATAATATCTTGTTATACTTCTACCCTGCAATTTCCCAGCTATAACCAGGGTCTGCCTTATGTTTGTGAATACTTTTGGCTATTTGTTTTTACGACCGGCCGCCTGCCTGACATCAGCCCTCTTTTGGGAATCAGCATTAACCAGTGACGTCTAAATACTCTAAGAAAGTACACATGACTCGAAAAAATCACATTGGTACTTGCCCGGACTAGGATCGAACCCGCGCCCTCCTGCATGAGAGGTGGGCCTTTTTTACCACTAGGACACCACTGACTTAATAATATATTGTTATAATAACAGAAAAGTTTGGGTTTCTACACAATACAAAAAAATATGTAATTATATTTTATAAATATAATAAAAAAAAACTTTAAGTATAAGATATTTTTAGTTAACTCGAACTCTGTAGAATGTATTTGCAAAAGCTTTGAATATAAATTTCCAACTGACTTAATCATGTCTACACCTGAGAAAAAAAATGAGATGAAGAATATATATTCTTCTTAAACGCTTCTAGTCCGAAGGAAATTGGAAAATCCTATGAATTGAACGGTTCGTATTTCCACTTCACTTCACTTTGCTAAAGACAAGAATATTTGCAGAGGTCGCATATGGTAAAAAAAGAGTACTGGACAAACAAAGTGTGGTCAGAATAAAGTATGACCTTAATTAACATAAAAAGTGGTAACGTTTCGTAGACAATTCTAATATACAAAAAAAAAGGCAATGCAAATGTTCTTAAATTTTATTTTAACACAAGGAAATCAATTCTAAGGGTACAGATTTTTTATTATCAGCTAGTTTTTTATAATTCTGTATATATTTTTTTATGTAGTAATATCATTTTTGTACATATTTTTCTGAGTGAAAAAAATGGAACTGCTCAAGGGCAAAAAACCTACTAGTCAAGAGTATATATTTTTTTTGTATATTTTTGTACTCGTGTTAAAGTCCGATCAGTTCACTCTTTGTTGACATTGACAAGGATAACCAAAACTTTTAATATTATTTCCATGTATGCGAACGTCAAATAAAGGATAATTTCAAATTTTGCATTTTGGTCGGATTCTTGTTGTTGATATAATTATTCAATACTACGTTTTTATACATTCGGAGTAGTCAATTAAGTAAGAAAATATTATCATATCTACACATCGTCATTCATCTAATTCCTTATTTCATATAATAACTCAACATCACTCTCTGCAGAAAGACGGTAAGGATATTTATTTAAATTTGAAACCTTATTAATTTTAATATAACCCATTTCACTTGTTAGGAGCTTTTAATCGTCTAGCATTTGCAACTTTCAATGTGGCTCTACTCAATACTCTATTATTTTTAATAGTTTCATGTAATTAGTTACAAATTATTTTTAAACCACCAAGAAAACCATTAATAATCTAGGCATTTGTTTCAATTCTTTCTCTTAAGATCTTTAAATCTTGAGGGATAATCATAAATCAAAAAAAGTGAACTTATTTCCATTAATGTCTAATAACGTTTCTATTATGCTGTTAATATTCGAAAAAGGCAGATAATTCTGCCAATAGAGTAAATGATTCATATAAAAGATCCCTTTCTAAAAAATAAAATCAAACTATTAGCTCAAATGATCTCAAAAGGTCTTAGAGTAAAGTTTCCTAGACACAAAATAATTAACGATACAATTTTTTAATTAAAAGTCACAAAACGATTTCTTCAATATTTGTGAATCTTTACTGACAAACAATTTTCAGTAGTCGTTTAATTTCATTGGAAACTTTTTACTGAATTGAATGTAATAATTACTAAGTAATATCAATGTAAAATTATTTCACAATGTGTCATAAAAAAATATCTAAAAATTATACTCCTAAAAACATTCTTTCTTACACATCTCAGGTTCACTATTAGATACTGTTAATTTATCTTTAGTGAATTTATCAATTTTATATACAATAAATAAAAATTAGTTATAATATAATACATAATTAAAAATAAAACGTTATTGTAACAATCTGAAAAAAGGCAATCGCCTATGGTAAACCTTCCATATTTTCGACGAATGTACAATAATAATTTAGTGAATAATTGAAACGGGGGAAAATTTTAACCACAATAACAGTTATTCTAATCCTTTATATAAAAGCTGGAAAAGATCTTATAACTTTAATGTATAAGATCGAACTGACCTTGCTTCTAACTAAAAAAACATATTTTTTTTTTAAATTGTTGTTGTTATAAAAATAGTCGAACAGACTTTAATTATTAATTTAATAGGCTTTTCTAAGCTTGGGTTATATATTTTTTTCATACAATGATTTTACAGCGTCAAGCAATAATTTGTATCATATACGATCAAAGAATAAACCAATAACAGTCCGAGCTTTATTAAACCATAAACAAACATACACATATCCACCAGCCTAAAATGTCAACAATCACCTGACATATTTTCCAATGAGAGTAAATGATGCATCCGAAGTTTTTCCAATTGTAGCTATGTTAATATACAACTTAAATTAAAAAAAGAAACTACTTTTTTATTTGTAATTTATTTCCTTCTTTAAATTAACATAATACACTAGTGATGTTTGAAAAATAGAGTGATTTCATCGCTTTACCAAGTTTAAGTAGTTATGAAACCAAATCAATGAAAAATAAAATATATTACATATTCTTAACGGAATAAAATATTTAATTGAAAAATAATATTTAATTCTATAACGCTATAAAAACACTCCAAATTCAGTTATTAGAATTTAATAAGGCTTCATACCGTAGTTCAACGATACATCCAAGCAATCAAACTAATGGAATATAACCACAAAAAATATAATCTTTAGAAGGTTTTGATGCGTTATAATGAGAATGGGCGAAAAAACTATTTTTATATGAAAAGGTAGCTTTTATAAGGACAATTTTATATTGAATAGAAGTACTGTCATTTTCATCAAACAGTAAGTGCCTTTCAATTCTGTAAATCATGCACTGTTGCAACGTATTTTATGAAACGATGTAATAGAAGTAGCAACAAGTAGGCAGTTAGCAAAGGCATCTTAGCAGTTAGTTTACAAAATAATCTAACAAATTTTCAATTCTGTAATTGACATCGTGATACTACTAATATGAGCTACAAAAGATTTTTTGAATAGATTAATTATCTATAATTCAAATAAGCACCTTTTAACTAAATGTATATGAAAGTATACATATTTTTTAATTACTCTGTTCGTTTGATGGTTCTAACTACTATTTGTAGTGACTGGACGGATTATTATACTCAGATTTCACTCAGGGGTAGATTATATCACAATTTTGAACACCTCACAGTTTAGCGAAAACTTGCGATTATGTGTGTGCGTGTGTGTGTGTTTTCAGATATTGTAAGCAAGATAGTGAATTATTATGTGTACTGTAGTATATAGTACATAGAATACGAAGTACAATTTGTATAAAACTACATATATATTTATACAATTTGAATAACAAACGGTCAAAACATTCAAGGCTTTGAGATTCTTAACTAAAATTGGCTAAAGTTCAAGTGACAAGTTATAGGACATAAAAAAGTTTCCAAATAACAGCTGGAAAACAGTATAACATTATAAAACATATTGGTTAAGTTATTGTATATAATGGTGCTTGAACTCTTCTTTTTGATTTGAAAGTAGTCCAAACTTTAGTAGTAATTATACATATTTAAGTCGAAATTTAAGGAAAATTAAGTATATCCTGTACGATATTGGATTTTTTTTTATTAAAATTTGGGTACAAAGCCTTTAAATTTCATCAAATCTAAATCAGAAAACAAAGCTCCCTTAAAATATTATAATAATAATGTTTGATTTATAAATTCATTCAATTTGTTATCTATTTAAATGAATCTTACAAAGGAATTTCCAAAAATACCTCACATATCACTACAGCGTCGTAACAAATAGATTATTCTAATTTAAACAAGAGCGAAAATTCAATCTGAGGGCTTTCCCGCATATCGTTTAACTCCACGCGTGAGACATTACACTATTAAGCTTCTACTTCGTCACGTTTCAACTAATCCGTATCGAGTAAACAGCCTCGATTCAAAAAATAATTCGTTTTGAAATGGACGTAGGAAAACAAATTAGATCAGTCCGAATAATTTTATCAAACAGTTGCAACTAATGTACAATATTTTTAAAGATATATTTTAATATTTGATTTATAAAGCACAAAATAAACTACATTTTGTAGCAAAAATTACACGCTATACATACACGAATGTAGAATTTGCCCTATTCCGTAAGTATAAATAAATTTTTTGAAATGTTGAAATCAAAGTCAGGCATTTGCATCATCCTATAAGGAACTTAAAGGATAGGGATCTGATAACTTTAGACGACGATAGAGGAATCAATTTTCAATTGTGGCATACCCCAGTCTTTAGTGTATTTATGGAAATACCACTATTGGTTCAGAGTTCCTATTATGTTTACCTAGAACCTACTGTTTGTCGAAGTTAGATAATCAAAAGCTATTTTTTTATAAAATGTATATTTTTTATTATTTTACATTTTGTTTCCGGGTTGGTAAAATTTATTAACTAATTGTAAATAAAGTAATCTTCACATAAAACAAAAATTTTAAATAAGTAAACCGAATAAGAAATAAATAAGAATGAGCCAGATTTGGTTACTTAAAATTTAAGCAACAATTTGACTTAACATCCATCTAAAAATAATAAGTATATTCTAACTTAATATGATTCAAGGTTTAAAAAATTATATTTTATACAACAATCTGACAAAAAAAATAATTCGAAAACGTAGTAGGTTTCTATTTCAGTACCCATACATATAAAATAATGATCTAGGTATCGAGTTTTTCAGGCCATGGTCGGTAGCGAGAGTGTCTGGGAGGCGGTGGTCCGGTTCAGCGAGTGCGTCATCTCGCGGAAAGAGGCCGCTGAACGAGCGCGGGAAGATGACCCCTCCTCGGCGCCCCTGCGTCGACGAAGGCTGGGTAGAAGGCAGCGGGCCTACGCTCGCCAAATGCCTCCCCAGTGAGAGGAGCCTCCGGGCGTTGGTGGGGAACCGGCGTCCGGGCAACATAGGCTGGAGTGAGAGTGGCGTGCTTGGCGTTCCCGGCACGCTGCTCTGGAGTCGTAGGGGAAGTGTGGTGAAGCAACTGTGACCCCTGCCGAAGACGGAGTCCATGGGACTCGTGCGTAGTGAGCGGAAGTATGGCTTGCCGTTCCCGCTCACTAGCCTACGCACAGCGCAGAGAACGCCGAGGAGTTTAGTGGGTGGAAATCCCACACGCCCCCGCCGTGTTTTCCCCCGCGGCGGGAAGTCTTTCAAAGATTCTCCTCGTTAAAAAAAAAAAAAAAAAAAGGTATCGAGTTTTTAATGAAGTGTCAGTTGTACTCAGAATTTCCTGTGGGGCAAGAAAATAACATTAGTAATATAACTATTTTTCATGGAAAATAAAGTTATAATTTAGCAGGCAAGTTTTTTTTATGAGATTTGAATTATTTTCGATATAATTAAAATATTTATTTTTATACTATAAAAATTAAAAGAAAGAACAAATAATATTATTATTTATAATCATTTAATATGTTAGCAATATGACTATATTCCTAGTCTAATCTTTAACATAATCAAAATTAATTCAAATATGTATTAATTATATCGTGTCTTACGTAACACTGCCTAAATATATTTTATAGCCCAAGACTAATTAAGATTGTTTAATTTCCAACCGCATATTATACGTATATAGGACCTTTGTTTTATCTTTTGAATACGTTGGCAGTCTCATTATATTAATTGATCCCCTAGAGGTTTTCGTATCCCTGATATTTTATTTATTCTAAGATATTTATTACTTCAATATTTATCAAAACTAAAATTTCAATATAATTGTAAATAAAAATTAAATATAACATTATGCTTTAAAAGTTTTATTTGCTGGTTGGTGAAATAATTTTCCAGCTATGATTGCAATTGAAACTAATTAATGTTACACTCTGGTATGCTTCTAAAGTGACAAAAGACCCTGAAAAGGTGGTAAGTAGTAAGTTTTATATCTAGATGTTCAGGGTCCTTACATCAGTTATATAATTGCAATAGAAAGGATAATAACAACAAACGAAGAAGCAAAATTTTCAAATATACATTTTGTTTTATAATTTATATATATAATTTACTTAATTTTTTTATTTGTGGCAACACTGGTTAACTGTCAGTAATAAACGCTGAACCAAAACGAATAGACGACGGGATACCTTACAAGGGTCTGGTGCAAAAAAGTAATTATTTTACCTTATTGATCTTGTTCTGTGGAGGGAGGGAGATCAGTAACATTAGTTATTATTATTATTATTTATCTTGATTATGTATTTTACATTAATAACTTATATATAAATAGATTTTTATATTGTGATGTAAAAAAAGAACTCAAGATGTAAAAGAATTTAATAACGGGGTTATCACATTCACATTCTACCTACCATGGTTCGTTTCTTTTATTTTAGGTTTTCACGACCTTTCTAAGAAGACATGTACTGACAACAAATATTAAAGTTGAGGAAGTTCGGTTTTTCACAAAGTGTTCAGCCATTTGTGGCGAATTTTGTATTGTATTGTAAGTTATTCCATGGAGACTTGTCTAATGACCAGTAAAAATGTAGTAGTAGGAGCTAGTACATTTAAGAACATTTAAGTCCTTGGCAACGTCTCTCATAGTAAAACGATGACTGGCCAATACCTTTTCTTAACTGGATGAACGTTTTCTCCTTTTTTTTACTCGTTCCATCTTGCTCTATGTTTTTTTTTTAGTATTCGCATGAACTAGGCCTTTTGTAAACATTTTGTACGAATGAGAAAAGCTACTTCGGTCTAAGGTAGATTCATTAAGTGCGACAATTAATATTTTAAATCTATCATCTATCATCTAATCAATACATTTCAAATCCAGATTCCAGATAGAAGGTTTCAAATTATTATTACATCAAATATTTTCAACCATTTATACTCAATATATGTAGATACACTGAAATGGATATTATCAAACCATAAAAACAACGTGAAATAAAATATTGTTTTATATCGAAATAGTAAAACCTACATTTTCCCAAAATCTTTTAAAAGTTAAAATAACTATTTTGAACCCACTCTACTTTTTTTATACTAAAATCCTTATAAATACTTACAGTATATACTATAGCTATATTTATAATACTTTAATCTTTAATACAACAATCAATAATGATTTGTAAGTTATAAATTGATCCCAGTGATTTTCTTAGCGACTTTCCATGTTTAAGATGGTCGATGTATCACAGTTACACGTCGAATCAATTCCTTAATTCCAAATGATCTCGACTGTTATTGCTTCCCATACGCTTATTCTATATTAGATGCTATATAATATCACACGTGTAATTTATAAACTCTTAATTAATTTTAAGAATATTTTTATAAGTAATAAAATGAAAAATTGCAGTTAAAAAATACTTAATTAATTTTTTTCTTGGATAATAAAACTATTAAAAAATACATATAAATGTAGAAAATCTATCAAACTTAAAAACTTTTCAGGTATAAAATTATATGATGATATATAAAATCATTATCGTAATTGCAAAATTGTTATAAGAGGGATTGCTCATGTGTTATTCATTGAAAAGATCTTAACAAATTGATATCAAAGTCATTTAATAGCTACCGTGAATTGTTTTGAAAATACTGATTTATTGATTAAATAAAACACTTAATGTTATGATATAAGTATGTAAATACATATATATTAGTTTTATACTTTTATTACAGCAGTTTCATACATAATACCAACGGTAGCATATATATATGTATATATATCAATTATATATATATAGATATATATATATGTATATTTGATATATATACATATTCTTTAAATGATTTACTGACAAATTTTTATTAGATATTTAAATACTATAATTAACTCTTTAAGACTTCAGTTCAATATACCTAAAAAAAAATATTAAATAAATCTTATACTATCAATTACTAAATGGAAAATCAAGTACCTTTTTTTCACATATTTCGAAATACATTAACAAGTTCTTATTAGCCACGTGATAAGTTACAATTTCTGGTAGACTTTTTTCACTTTTTTTTACTACATGTTCTGAATTGTATGCATACAGAGACATTTGTATGAAATCTTATCTAAAATATATTTCAATAAGTGAAATTTATTTGCAGCAACAAAAAGTTGTCCCTTTTTCTTCTTTTACAAATAAAGCATAAATTCATTTGAGCGCCTGTCTATATTAAGTAAATTTTGTCACTTTACTGTTTGTCTCTTAGCTCCACCTTAAAATATTATTAAGTATTCTTAATAAATAGAATAATATAAACTTGATAACTAAGATTTTTAAATATACATCACAAGACATATCTTCCAAACCCATAATCCACCCTAGCAGTTCTCCAAGAATAACTATAAATCGAAGAGTCCATGCTGTGAACATTGCTACATAATTATAACATGAAAAACTGTATGGAAAGCTATATGTCTATTAAAAAATGTAAAGAAGCTATTATAATAAGTATTGTTTAATTATATATATATATATGTGTGTGTTATAAAAAGCGTATAACTTGTTTTTGACATAAAGAGTTGTAATATGAACTACTTTCTTTGTTAAAATTTATCGTATTCGATACTCAAAAGGATCACATGCAATCAAAGGGTAATTTCACATGAAAGTGGAATATTAAGCTTCGATACGTATTGCTTTGTAAATGATATAAGGAAAACAACTGTCATAAATATATATACACACACACACACACACACATATATATATATATATATATATATATATATATATATATATATATATATATATATATATAGGGTTAATTTGATTAATGTTTAAATATTGTCATATCAATAGTTGGGAAACTTTTGAATCAAAAAGCCGTTGACTAGAAAATATAAGTACTGTATATCACAGGTTAAGGACTAATGGCTTCCAACCAGTCTAGGTCTTAATTGTAAAACGCGAGTAAAAAGGCTAAGTGTACTTATCGTGATGGTCTTTTCGAGTAATAAGCAATGGATAGGAGTAGGAATTTATAGCTTAATTTTTTTTATTCAATTTGTATTGATTTAATTTTTATTATTTTCATATTCCACTTGCTCATAATTAAATATAAAGCAATACTTTTATTTAAACATAAATATATCTGTAAGAAATAATATTTGGACAGTTTATTATATTTACTTACAAATTTTTGCCTTGTTTAATTCGGTATACATATGATTATCAATCTCACTACTGAAGATATTAGTAGGTAATTATTAATGAATATCTGTTTTGGAGTCTCTTATATTGTATTGTATAAATGTTTTTGTATTTATAGCTATTCTTGTTTCACTAGCAGATTGATAGTAGACATATAATAATAGATATATAGACAGGTATTGCTAATGTGGTTGTTCATTTCCAAATATACACCTACGTAGATATTTAACCGATAACAATAACCATGATATTATTAAAAAGGTATAATTTAAAATTTATTTTAATGTTTTTCAGTTTGTTTTTTTTATTTTCGATTTAAATATAGCGTTTCAATTTAAATCAAATTTTAATATAAATACATTCGATATGCTCATAATCTAAGTCGTACTCTCTTATTATTTGTTATTATAAATATTAGCTTGTAAGACATAACTTAAATACACAATATATAAATGTAATCGAAACATCGAGGAAACTATAAAATAATGATATACACAAAGCAAATATGGTTTTTTGCTTTTGCCGAAAGTCTTACATTTCATTACTCTTTAATTTTATTTGAATTTTGTATCAATATCGTGGAAGTGGTATTATTATACATATAACATTCTCATGTGATATTCTTGTACTAAAAACTATGTAATATTAAATACATGGCACTACTTGATCAAGGTAACCGTTGACAAACATATTATATTATGTTAATGATTGAAGGAGACAGGTAATTCAGATTTACAATTTTTTCTTCTATTAAGGTATTTTGTTATCATAGTAGAAGGCGAATATAAATTTTTATCCGTACACTCTGGTTATAACCAATTACAATCTATCTTTTTTTATTATATTTCTAAGATTGAAATTTTTCCACCATATTAGTTCCCTTTCATAGTAATATGATTCTTTTTAACTCACAGTAAGTAGGTACCAACTGCTTGTAGCAAATATACATATAAGCATTAGCCCGGTCATTTTGATAAACATTTATTCAATTATCAAAACTTTGTGTTTGCTATCTTATATATAAAATTCTCGTGTCGCGATGTTAGACAAAGAACTCCTCCGAGACGGCTGGACAGATTTTGATGAAAATTTGTGAGCATGTTGAGTATACCTGAGAATTGGCCAACATCTACTTTTCATACCCCTAAGTGATAAGGATTGTTCACCCTTAACTTTTTTCTTTCGCACGAAATTTTTGTTTTTATTTTTTATAATGAAGCATTAAAAAATATGTACATACAATCCAAAATTTTTACTTTTTTATCTCCAACCCTTATTTTTTATGGCAAAATAATGTTTGTTTTATACATGGCATAATTACTATTTGAGTCACGTAAGTTGCACGGACATTGAAGTCTTCGTGATAATTCCAGTGACCTCCTAAGTTATGTTATCTATAGGAAAGGGGAGGTACGGCGAGTAGCGTCCCGCGCGCGCCCCAAAGAGCCATCAGACCACCACAGATGGGGCCTTAGAACCGATGCCAGCCGGGTCACGGGTGTAAGCGCAATGATGTACCGCGGCCAGGCACGGAGCTGGAATAGGTACGGGGGGGTTTTTAGGCAGTAGGAGTCTGACACTCTCTCTTGCTCCACCCAGAACAAGAAGGGTCATTTGATGATTTCCAATTGAAAAAAAAGAAAAAGAGGAGGAGGTAAACACATATCAATCTAATTTAGCCTGCCATAAATCATCATAATATTTTTTTGCGCTAGCTGTTTTCTGGCGTAAGGGATTAAAGTTCCTTGGAATGAATAAAATAGTAAACAATGAATAAATCAAAATATTTGCAATGCAATCATTTTTCTAAGAAAAAACAGTATGGGACACATACAGAACAAAAATTAAAAATATGGCATCTGTTTATATGTCACGTTTAAAATACTTTTTAAAAAATACAATTGAATGATTAATTATTGGTAATTTAAGAATATTGTACGTGTCGAATACAAATCTATAAATTCTTAAAACCTAAAACCGTACCTTTCTGTATTTATTAACTGGAAAGTTTATAACGGGTTAATCGTAAGCAAATAGTATATAATAAGTTTATAACCATAACGGGTGACCCCTGTTAACTAAAAATGAAAACAGATATCTGAATGATATGGTAATTTACTTGGAAACCCTATTTTTTAAAGTACACATTTCAAATTTTATATGAGAATACTTTATGTAATTTAAATAAATGTTATATTCCTATTTCATGATACTTTTTAACTGTTTGTATTTAAAAAGATTCTTAAATCTGTGTTACAGTTTAAAAAAGTTTTAATATTTTATAAATACCTTTACATTATACTTATAATTGTTTAGCTTGAAAATAAAAAAAATATCGTACATACATTTTATTTATTTATTTAGACAGATTTTTAGTTTAATTATCCAAAGATTTAGTGGTCCTCAAATGTGTTCTGTAGTTGAAATCACTGACTATTCAGTTGCTCTTCCCCCATCTCATCGCTCACATGCCGTCAGAGTTTACGAAGATAAATGTAATGGCTATAATTTTAATAAGAATTAACACTTTCAACATTCGTATAATATGTAGTTTATTAATATGGTTCAAATTGTCCTAAATGACATAATTATTCTGAATCTATATTATTATTAATACGCTGTTTTTTTTTTGTATTTCATATATAAATGTCTGAATATTGTTATACATATTAAGTAAGGTATGGAATAAGAAACAGGAAATGCTTCGTTGACATTTAAGCACAGCAAACTTGTGGTAGACATTCCAAAAAAGATTTTTTGTAGTAAATGTCTCAGATTTATTTGAGATTTATCTTTTTTGTAGTTTCATATTGGCACATTCGATTGCACAAGCAATACATTGTACGCTAAACCAAATATTTCAAAGCTTTTATCTCTTACAACACAAAGTCATTTATAATATTATGTTAATCGATATCAATAAACTCAATATACATAACTCAAGAAAAACTCAAAAAGAACGCAATAAAACAGATAAACCACGTGAAATAAAGGAAAAATCTTAATTACAATCTAAATTAATTTCAAAAATGGTATTTTTTGGCTTATACAGAAAGTATCTATTGCTGATTTTAATTTGAACAAGGTTGAAAATTCAATTTAAAAGCTTTCCCACACATCGTTTAAACTTCACGCTAGAGGTATTAGACTATTAGCCTGTGCCCGTCTCGTTTCAAACAAACCCACAACTAGTAAACAACCCAATTCAAACACTTAGTTTTGCTGAAACTAACGTCGAGAAACAATATCGACCCTATTGGTCAAGTAATAGGCAAAATTTTTGTTAGTATCTAAAAATGAAATTAACAATATTTGTTTAAAAATATTTACGTATTGAAAAGTATTTCAAAAGCAGCTTAAAAATTAAGGGAAAATAGGAATCTGACAGAACAAGATCTTGGATTTAGAGTTTTTTAAAAAATATGGGAGAAAATATGCAAAATGAATAATTATAACTTGCAATTTTTATATTTAATTTCCTAGATTTATAGAGGTTTATAAATAAAATATGTGAATGTTACTCATTTGAAATTTAAATTAATTATAAATTTCAACATTACCCTCACTTCTGTATAAATTGCGGACATATTTAAAAATAGATCGGAATACTACGTATTTTCAGGTTATATATTTGTCGTTACGAGTGCTTAGTAAACTTTCATTTATTGTAATGTCTTCACTGTTTTTAGGCTTTTATTTATTTCTTACCCTGGTTTCGACTTTCCTCCCCATACGTTACAACTGAAATATAGTTTTCTGCGATCCAAACAGGGGCTTTCTGGATAGAATGTTTACTACTTCCTAACACTTCTGGCAAGTACATATGGACTTCATTCTTACTAAAAATTTTTCGATACATGAAAGGAACTTAACGTGGAACCAAAGCTCTATCGCCAAGAATTGGGCAGTTTAAGGACGTTCATTAGGGCTCTTTTCTTATTCCATATATATCCTATTTATTATTTTTATTCTTGTTTACCTAAAACCCTGTCCCTATATGTATACGAAATCGAGTACTTAGAATAAATACAAGAAGATACATTATTTTCCCTAAATTATTTAGTGTTAAGTTTGTGAGATCTATCGATCTGCAAAAACTTGTTATCAACAAGTGTTTATAATCGCAGCACCTATAAAAGATTGTATGTAGATAATTTCCGCATTCAAATTATTTATAATTACATTTTTTCTCGACTACATAAAATGTTTAGACTTTCACGACTTTTAAAAAAAAATTAAAGAAACCTTAAGACATAAACTTATAACACTATTATTGCTTGTCTCAAAAACCACATCCAAAATTTGCCCTACCGTGCTCTTCGCTTGCCTTGATGGTTTCAGGATCTTTTATTTATGATAAAGGCAGGAACAAACACACCTCCTACATGATGGAGAAAATGCCGTCACCCATGGACATCCACAAAATGTATGAATAAAAAAAAATCATCTTACCTCTGTGCCAGTATCAGATTTTTAAACAACATTTTATTGCAAACAGATGTTTTTTTATGGATGCCCTTAAAAAATTTAAGTACAGCTTTGAATTTTATCCACCAAAAATGATAACCAGTAGACAAACTCCACTTCTACACGGAAGTATTAATACATGTTACAACAACAGAATATTCTTGATTTTAAGGCTTGTCTCATAATATAGGGTTAACCCTGAGCCACTTTAATTAAATGTTAAAACATAAAACAGAGCTATTTCCATATCAGAGTTCAATAACTTGTTTCTGGAGGGTCGACCATGACATCATATTTTCAACTGTGAGACTAAGTAAGTTCGTATGTTCAAATGATTACAGTTATTCCAGACTGTAGATAAAATTCCATTTCGACTATATTAAAACCTAGTGCTATTAGCCAAACTCACAATCATCGATACAAACAATAAACGTTTCTCAACCCGAACTCAAGAGAATAACGAGACGATTTTAATTAACAATGACACTTTTTTAAAAATAAATATCTGTTCTATTCTATATTTATACTAATTTTTAAGCAAACATTGTTATTTGTATTATCCTTTTTTAGACTTAATGTCATCAAACTTTAGAGCTTGTAATTAAGCAAATAGTTGAGTTTAGTCTAATTATAGTCAATTATGAAAAAATAATCATAAAGTAGTAATATATGTTTGTAGCCGTATGTATCATACTTGGTTCATGTTTGTTTTGTTTTTCACCAAAAATACAATTATTTAGGGTTTTATTATGGTTTCAGGTTTTGCCTAGTTTATAGTACGTGTTCCGGGCCCCTTCGGTCCCAGGTCCCTTCGGTCCCAGGTCCCTTCGGTCCCAGGTCCCTTCGGATCCACTTCTCACTTGTGACGTTTTATTTTGCAGATCAATCAGTATTTCACCTCAGCGTTCCCACAGATTCACGTTGGAGATTTTTTCGGGCCTGTAAATACCGAGAATACGGCGAACACAAAGACTGACGAAGACTTGAAGCCCATGCGAGATGTCCTTAGTAACCTTCCACTACTCGCACCCATATAACAGCACAGTTTTGACACTGGACTGGAATATTTAGGACTTAACTCTCCTGGTCAGTTTCAACAACTGTCATACAAGACGGAGTTGCATTAAAAAATTATTAATTTTTTTATCATATCGGGGACAATTCTCATTTGTCTGGTTCTTTTTATTCAATATATAGGTTAGATTCATTAAAGAGCAAGTTTTTTTTCATTTTCAGAAAGAGAATCCGTTTTTTTTGTAGAATCTTCACGATTTTATTTTACTAAGACTTAGTACGGAAATTTTCTGATTAAAAATTAAATTAATTAAAATTTTAATGATATGCCGCCATTTACGATTAATTTTATTATTTATATTAATAAACTTATTATTTCCAATTCCTCACAATTTGTAAGTGAAACCCTATTTAGTGGATTAAGTTAAAGCCAAGTGTATAACTTCATTAAAACTTAATAAAAAAAATTATAAATGTGTGACAAACATCAGTGTAATGATCTTTTCTTGATTTGCACTAAGATTAATGTCATCAGATACAAACCCAATCTAGTATGTGAGAATTATGTTTGAAATTAAATTATTTACTATAGATAACTATATTTTGAAAATACTTAACAAAAAAAACGAATGACAAAACTATAAAGACAAAATGAATCAGTTTTGAAAAAGCTGCCTTGTAATTAAAAACTATTTTCTTTTCCTCGATATATAAAGCTTAATACATATAAACCGCTACCGCCGTAAAAGTATTTCGAAATTATTTAGAAATAATATTTTTTAGAACACAGGTTCTTTTATACAGATAAAAGCGAAGCAATAAAACCGTTTGTAATTTCTTTCTTTGAACTCTGAAGGTAATGAATATTACATCAAAATAAAAATTCACCGTAATCTCCATGACTTTCAATCTAAACGAGATTGCAACGATAAACATAATTTGATAAGATTTTGTTTTGTTTTATACAATAAAAAATGGAAAAGATTTCTATTTATACAACATTTAAAGGAAATAAATAATCGTTTCTTATGACTTTCATCCTTATCTTTATTATGTCTTATATCCGTGTACTGACAGACCAGTTTTAATAAAAGTGAATTTATGGTCTCGAAGGTGACATTAATTTTGGGTTATAAGTACAACACAAGGAAAATAAATATTTATTAAAGTTTATTAAAAACGTTGTAGCTGAAATACTGATAAATCTATGTCTGCAAATAACTGCTAAATTGATTTTTGCTTGTCTCATTAATTTTATGTCCTATACGAAGGAAAGGAGACCGCAAGAGCTACTGCTTGTTTATTTTTTATTAGTAAGGTTACAGGTGATTATGTGCTCAGTCATATATTTTATTGAAATTTTTGTCAACAGACATAAACAATGACCATTACTCAATTTACGATTTTTAGAATACCCAAATTATTATTTTAAAAGAATAATGCCTAATAACAATAACGTGTTTATAACATAAAAAATAGTAGTATAAAATATATAAACTAACCACATTTTAATGTTGAAAGAGCGATGAACTCATTAGATAAAAAATAACCTAAATAAAATGTATCACACGAGATCAATTAAGATTGTTTGATTATTAACCGCGCTTTATCTGTATATATAAAACCTTTGTGTTATCTCTTGAATACGTTGACAGTCTCATTATATTAATAGCACTTTTAGGGCGTTTACTGGCTCTGATGTTTAATTTTCTTTCTTCTTCAATTCTGAAATGCCCAAATGACTCAACCTTCTGCAAAAAAAAAAACAGGGAAACTCATTATTGTTTAATAACAATAGATTTTTTATTTGCACAATCTACTCTATATTCACATCTATATTTAAACTAAGTATTTTAGTCGCCTATCATATAGAAAAGTTGTCAAATAAGTATAGTTTGTACGTGGTGATTATTCAATTTTGATACCAAAAATAAAAACGAGGTAAAATAGATTGTTATCAATCATTTTATTTATAGATTTTAACAAATTGAAATAATTATTTATAAACACGTCACTTCACTAATAAAATATATTTTCTTTTTATATTATTACCAAGCAATCCGTCCGTCCTTTAAATCGATTTTCAGAAAAAGTGTTACTGTAGAAAATTATTTTCATTTACGTATTCTGTTAAAAAGAGAGACACGTAAAAACACAAATATTTAAGCTTACTGTTCCCAAGTTTACTGCATTTTTATCGGAGAGCCTTAACGCGATTATTTAATTTAATTGTCTTAATACTTTAGCTAAGAAACTGGAGAAGAAAATTTATGAAATGTACAGAAAAGTACTAAAAGTTAGAAATTTTAATTAATATTTTAAAGAACCCTTTACGTCACCTGAAGTTGAGAGATTTTATTGGCATCGCTTTAAGAATACAAGGATGTCAAATATTCAATGATTGTATAATTAATAATGTGCTAATCTTATATGCATATATCGGATTTATTACACATTCGTTGTTTTTAAAGAGAGAGATGCCAGCCTCGCTGACGAAACAAATGTCACTTCTTCTAGTACGTTCCATGATATTTTAAAATAAAATTTCAATTGTTCTTAATACTCCTGTATTTCTCGAAGGTTCTTCATAATCACATATTTCAATGATACACAATCATTGAACTCTGAATTCTCAATTCTGAATTCTGCCGTCGTGCGTCCAGACGTCATATTTATAAAAAGATTTAAACATAGTTCTACTCTCCTTTTAAATGACCTTTGATTTCGTTTTACTTTTAACAATAATCATAAATACTAATGAGGTTTAATAAGAATTGATGACAGCCTCACATTATTTAGATTTCGCATCCGTTATTAAAGCTGGTAGCGTCGATACGGCCATTCTGACAGACGGTGCGTGCTCTGCACCTACCTAGTTATGTGTTCTCTCTTGGTAGGTTTTCGTTATGTTCTTGGACCAGTCGCGCGTCTCGTAGAGTAGATGGGACAGGATCAAGAATTGATGCTTCATCTTCCGAAGTCATGCCGATACGGTCATACTGATGTTTGTTCTGTGATAAAACATAAATGCTTTTGTAGTCTAGGTACTTCCACAGTAAACCTAGATAACTTTATATTGTTACGATTATGAATATCAAATTTGTTTTGATCGTATGGGTGACGTTGTTTACTACGACACATCTTGAGATGGTCATAATACACGTATCACGTCCAATTGTCTAAGCTACTATGGCTTTGGGGCATCACAAGAACATTCACAACATATTTGTCATAGGACGTCTCCGCCCGCCTACAACATTTTTCTTTTATTTATTTGTCGTAAGACATCTCCACCCGTCTACAACAATTTTATTTTATTAACCATTGTTTTTTATTGTTATTGTTTTTTTTGTTATGGTTCGGATCCGCACACCAAATGCGTCTTTTATAGTAATACTTCTCAAAATAAGTGTTTGAATATCACACTTCTAGCTACGAAATATGTAATGCGTTTGAAATGAAGTAAATTGAACAAAATGAAATACGCTCACCGGATAACTATTAGGTAGTCGAACAGTCCACCTTGCTGCTCGTTTACTTATACTCTCTCGTCGCTCCAGTGGAACTTCGTCTGGCTGGACACGAACCACATTTCGAAGTGTTTCTCGGTGTCTATTCACTTTTTTTGTGATATTTTTATATGAAATTTCCATTCTGGAATCATTTAAATTTTAGCTTGAAATCTCTAAAATCCAACTTTATATCTTCTTTCCGCCTCGACCATCCTTTTTTAAATGTGTTGCTTCGATATCCACGGATTGATTGTCAAATTGTAATCTAAACTGTTAAAGCCGGTTTGACTTGTTCGTATGTTCATAACATCGACAAGGATACTAAATTTGTCAGATGTACGCTGATGCCTGTAATCACATAAAACTATTTATTGGAATAATAGAGCCCGGCCTCAATCCTCGAAAATAGTTGACGATTTGTTTTCTATTCCCGGAGATGTTATTTGCCATTGATTCTTGTATAAAGCACCCCTGAAATCATGCATTTTATTAAGATTAAATTTAGCAGTTGATATTAAATTTAAATTCGGAGTGATATCCTTTTCCCGTCGACAACATGATTCAAAGGTTTGGCCGCAGTTAGCACAAAAGGAACAAAAATGAGTTGTAGTAGCCCTAGGTGTAGTTGATTAGAATTTTGGCGTCAATTATGCTTTCGTTTGAATTACAACATCGTTTTTTAGTGGCACTGCTATGTGTGTTGACCAGACATGTTAATATTGCTGTGAAGAGTACGTATAACTTGATTCTTAATAAAGCCGTAGCACCGGCTGTTTGATATCAAAATCATGTAAGTTCTTATAGATTGAAGGACATCATATTTACTCATTGCTTCAAAAGGCCTCTCTACGTCATCTCATGGTATTCTCAAGGATACAGCAAGGACCTGTGGTTAGCTCAAGGGCAAAACGTGATTAGCTCAGAGGTACGCTTTCCACATCTGTGGTGTAGACTTGTCTTTTCACGGCTCCACAAGGCATCCCTACGTAATCTCATGGTTCTCTTTCGGATACATCAAGGACCCGTGGTTAGATCAAGGGTAACTCGTGATTAGCTCAGAGGTAACGCTCTCCAGATATATGGTGTAATACTTATCTCCTAGCGGCTCCACAAGGCTTCCCTACAGAATCTCATGGTTCTCTTGAGAATACACCATGGACTCGAGATTAGGTCAAGGGTAATAAAAAATGTTATGTGTGTATATGTGTGCTATTGGTGCTTCTTATGTAGATGTTGTAACCAATTGTCTGCACACATGTGAGCTCGCTCCTTTTAAAGGTTTCATTTTTATTTGAGAATCATGGTTCCTGATTTAGTACCTATTTGCGGCTGTTAAGATGTGTTGACACCATTCCCGAAGACACACAGTACCACCGGGGTCAAACGATGACAAAAATAATGATAATCTTCCCAGTTAATTTCATGATATAGCTTGTTTTCTTTGTAGCAAACATTCGCTCATGCTCTGGATCATTGTCATCAACTGCATGAAAAAAAATTTTTTATACGTTCTTCAGTACGCAAGTTCTCTACATGATTATTTTATTCAGCTGGATCAGGATTTATATGTCGTGCGTGTAGTGCGTGTAGCGCGTCCAGACGTCATATTTAAAACAAGATTTAAACATAGTTCTATTCTCCTTTTAAACAAGCTTTGATTTCGTTTTACTTTTAACAATAATCATAAATACTAATGAGGTTTAATAAGAATTGAGGACAGCCTCAAATTATTTAGATTTCGCATCCGTTATTAAAGCTGGTAGCGCCGATATATATAATATAACTTTATTATATAAGAACTAATTTTTATTATTATTCCTCTTTTAAGTAAAATTTAAAAATCGTAGCCGATAGAGGTAGTATGTAATAGTGTCGTTCGATGAAAATTGTAAGTTATCAAAATGTTTTAAATATTGTGTCTCTGTTTAAAAGAACTTATTGTTTATGTTTTGATACATCTCCGAAAATAAAGAAACAGAAAAAAATGTAGTGAAAAGAAAAAGTGTCGACATTCCACATAAACATACATTTTTAAGTAATATGATTATTTAAACAAATAATAAATAACTTACCATTTCCATCTCCCATTTTAGTGATATTTCTGAGTAGTAAAAGATATGTTTCTATTAATTAAGGAAGTTCAATGTTAATATAAATGAATACTAAATACAATGATAAATTATAAAATTCATATAAGTTTTATTTAAAAAAAAAATGAGGACTTTGTTTCAATAAATCAATTACTGTGTTCTAGATTTTTTAAATACTGCTACTGGTTGTTTTACGCAGTGCAAAATTCTTAGCTCAGAATATTCACAACAACGAAGGTACTTTTGTTTAAGTTTTGATTAAAAACCTCTGTCAATGTCTATTCCTCGACGCAAGACTAAATTTTGATATAAACTCCTTCCTGGATTCTTTTGTTCCCGATATATTAATAATGGAAAATAGAGGACTTTTCAAAGTAAAACCGTTTATAATAAATGAGGTCATATTGTAGTAGGTGATATTTTACTTATTATCCCTTATTATCCCTAGAAATCAAACTATGGTTAACGGGTGAATCCTGTAAACAAGGATCTTCTATGACAAAAAAGGTCGGTATATATTACTTTTATTAGTTCTATTAAATAAATAGAAAAATTATACGTTTCAATGTTTCCAATTTACTGAAGCTTCTTTTGAAAAATTTTAGAAATGTTCTCGACAAACAATAATTTTCTTTTTAAGTTTATAAACTTAAACGTAAAAAGTGACAAAAGATTTATAATAATTATGATACAGAGGATGTTATTTTTGTAATATATCTGTATATTAAAAGACAAGTACTTATACAGTATATATATGACTCGTCGTATATGTGTCTCGAATATTGTAGCAGCATTGTAAATACTACGGTGAAGCGTAATGAATATTCAGACAGTAATGTTGTGATGTAGCATAAATTTTGATGCAAAAGCTTATGTCAAGGATACCTGACATCTTAATGCAGAGCTTGTTTTTATTTAAGATAAGAAATTCAATTGCTATTTTAATCTTTTTTTTTCTTATGGTACTAATGAAGGTTGAACTTCTACATATCAACTTGCATATAGTATTTTTTTGTCTTTTCGGACTTAAAACAATCTTTCCAGATTTAACTCCTGTATATTAATGTACTGCATTTTACCTGGCCTATGATCACTGCGACTAGATAAAGTGCCTGTCAAAAATAAAACAAATGTATAAGTGGAGGTGGATGTATAAAAAATGTACCCCACCATTTTGTACCGACCGCAGTGTTTATTTTACGACATCACTAAATATGGTTTTGTAATCAAATCTACAGGTGTGTACCAAACATTATTTCGATCTGTCAACATCTAAAATTTTGACTACTATATTTATGCCAAAATATAGTCAAACCAAATTGAACCATTTTATTATGACACAGAATCTTGATCTTCCATCGATTTTAAAATATCTGGAAAAAAACATATATATTTGTTTAATTGTGACGTAAAATAAATAAAAGTAACGTATGTTTTTTACATTAACATGAAAATAGCTTCAAACCTATTATAGTTATACCGTCTAGAACTTGATTTGAAAAAGATACAGATAGTCAATAAATAAAAATGTTTTGCGTTTAAATAATATTTTTACATTTTCTGTTATTACGTTTGCATTTGAATTGCAAAATGACTACACAGATAACATACTCGTATCATAAATCATTGAATGACAGATCAATCGTATATCAATCATCCCTTGCAGTTAATATTGTTTAGGGTGGTAGTCAAAAACTCCATATTTACATAGCAGAAGGCAATTCAACCCGCATTATGTAAATCGGATCACGTCTGAACCCCTAAGATATCGTTGTAGAGATTTGAACTGCTTTTATATTATACATAGTAACTGGAATTGTTGTGGATACTAAAAGAAAATCTCACAACCTTTAACAATGCTTGAGATGTCGTAAATAATTTACATATAAAATGGGAAACTATTTGGAAACATAATTAAATATAAAATCATGCACCATAATAAATCTAATGATCATTTAGTTAATTGAAATTTCTAACAATAAATGAAATATATTTTTACAATTAAGTTACATTAACATTAATTTAAAATCGTTTTTATAATGTTGCATGAAATATATACATGTACAAGTTTTTATTTGTATAAATATATTTTCTCTTTAGAAATCTCTTATTTCTTGTTTTTTTTTTGTTATATGTATATTGAAATTAACATTTTTCGTCTTTGTCTTTTAATCACTTGGAATGCTTGGAAAACTTTTTAAGTCCGTCGTTTTACATCATCAAATTAAATTTACTGTATTTTAATAATTAGCGAAGAACCGTTTAGGGAGTCCAATGCTTTTACTTAAAAAGTGAACTTATCTAATTTGTTGGAGACGAGATTTAAACATTAAATGACATTTAGATAAAGCGTCTCTGTTTTTATGTCTTACCAATTAATCATTCTTATTAATGTCCCACTACGTTCACAGTTCGCTTTTGAGACTGGAAGTTTAATCAAAAAAAAATAATTGCTATTTTACTTCAGTTTGTCAACAGTCAGAAATTTCTTAGTCGAAAAATTTTTGTACTTACTATTTTTTTTATTATCGTTTTTATTATTTAACATTTTTCATGTTGAATTGTATGTGATATAAAATGTGCTGTATCTTAGACATAAGAAATTAAGGATTTATCTTAAAGATTAATATGAACATTTATTTAAATATGTGTGTTTATGTATACATAAGTGAGTTTATTTAAACATCTAACACGAGTATTAATTTGAATATAATGAATGAGTCCATCTTAATGTAATTTTAGTAGCAAAGCTCTAATTATTTTTTTACAGAGCTTGGACTAATTCAAGCATACAAATAAGCACGACGTACAATAACATTAAATCATTTAAGAGAAATAGAGGCAAAAGTAATTTACCAAAAAGAATTCATTTCACATCATAACGTTTTCAGGGTACTATCTGAGCTAGTCTCATTTCAGCTCTTTCTGAATGTATGTACCGCGCTTCAAAAATGAACACTGTTTTTGACGCTCAAACATCGCTCCATCGACAAATAAAAGGAAACTCTGCTGCAAATGGCTTTGAAACTGAAAGGTGGAACTACAAAGCACATTCTTCATTTTTAAAGTGATAATCTCAATCGCATCAATAATTTCGCTATAGCAGATCCACTTTTTGAATAGGGAGAGAAAAGAAGTGTGATTTAAATACTTAAAATAGTAATGTAATCATAAAATTGTGTCAATATTGTTATAATTTTTTTCTACGACATTTTCTGATTAAAAATAGTATATTTATATTTTATTCAAAAATTATATAGTTTCTATTTAAATATGTATTTAATTTATGGAAAGCCATAAATTAAATATCTCCAAAGGGAGAGTCTAATATAAAATAAGATATTCTATACTAGAAATTAATTAAGGAATAAAATTAAAATACGCTTACTATTTAATGGAAATGACTATCTTCTTCTACCTGGCAATTTCCCAGCTTTAGCCAGGGTCTACCTTACATGTTGTGAATAGTTTTGGCTAATTGTTTTTACGACCGGCCGCCTACCTGCCTGCCTGCCTGCCTCTTTTTGGGAATGCATTAATCAGTGATGTCTAAATACACTTAGAAAGTGCATATGACAGGAAAAATCACATTGTTACTTGCCAGGATCGAACCTACGTCCTCATGCATGAGAGGTGGGCCTTTTAACCAATAGGCCACCACTGACTTCAATGAAAATGACTATGCAATATTAAATTCATAATTACTATAGTCGATTTAGTGATGCCTTATGATATAGTTAAATTTTTCAATTTCTTGTTGTGCTCGTTCACTGCCACTTCATAATTTTCTATCTTCTATGTATATAAAAATGAATTGCTGTTCGTTAGTCTAACTAAAACTCAAGAACGGCTGAACGGATTTATCTTATCTTAGTCTTGAAATGTTTGTGGAGGTTCAGGGAAAGTTTAAAAGCTGAAGAAAATTGATTAATTTCCGGAAAAACCCTAAAAACAGCTCTTTTCTATTTCCTATACAAATGTTTTTTTTTTTGACATTAGAATTGAATCAATTAAGAAAATAAAGTGAAATGAGAATAATTAAAAAAATAGATTAAATTATTTTGAAGGTTTATTAATTTCTCTGAACCATTAACTATTTTCTTAATAAATAAAACTAAGTTTTCGATAACTAAGTATAAGTTTTATTCAAACGTGAGTGACTTAATTTTATTGAAATAGGCTTTGGCTTACGCAGGACGAAAGGTCATCGCACATATCAATATCACGAGAAAGGAAATGGTGGGAAAAAATAACGACAATCGGCTTTCTCACTTATTGCATGAAACGCAGCCATTAAAGACTACTTCATATCGATTTGTGAAAGGGTGGAACTTCGTCGGTCGATTCCGCTCATGTTCAATCTGTAGCTACTTGACCACAACTAGGCTCTAAGGTGTTTTTTTTAATTTCAATCACCTCGGGTATTTATCTGAGTATGTACCAGTCTTCACAAGCGAGGATCTATGGTTTGTCAACCCGAATTTAGTGGCTTGGTGTATCTTTTGAGTGTTCACACATTGCTGACTTCGACAGGATCCTATTTTTAATATGTGGTATATATTCTGTTATCTTTGTACAGATGGTTCTCTTTGTTTGTCCAATATACATATAACAAGCCACAGTCATAACTGCTGACATTGCCTTTACGTCACCTTTTCCTATAAAAGACTCACTGGTTGTAAAATTATGGTAACCTTAATTTTTTTCAAGAATTCATTCACTTTTAGTTCAGTTAAATATTCTAAGCATTATCTAGATATCGCCCAATGAGCAGCAGGGCCAAAGCCCTACTGCGCTCTGTGCAAAGGGCTCCTGCGGTGAGGGTGATTAGGGGGTACCATACGGTCTCCTGGGCCGCAGCAACTGCCCTTGTCGGCGATCCGCCTTGGGATCTCGTGGCATCGGTTCGCGCCAAGCTGTTCGCCTATATCTCGGGTAGAAGGGCACTCGGCGAAAACCCTTCGTCGGAGGAGATCCGAGTGGTTCGCCGGCTGGGGGTTCCTGCCTTATGCGGGAGTGGGGGGAGGGCCTGGCGGAGCAGCCATACGGTAGACGTACAATGGCAGCGCTTCGCCCGGTCCTAGAGCGTTGGATGAGGCGGAAACGCACGCCCCTCACTTTCCGTCTGACGCAGGTCTTAACCGGACACGGGTGCTTCGGTTACTACTTGTGTCGGATGGCCAGGAGAGAGCCGGGAGAAGGCTGCCATGCGTGCGGCGCTGCGGTGGACTCGTCTCTGCACACCCTCGAGGTGTGCCCGAGATGGGCTGCGCAGCGCCAAGACCTTGTGGCGGCTCTCAGCGGAGTGGACTTGTTGCTTTTGAGTATCGTGGAAAAGATGCTCGAGACGGACGATTTGACGGACGGAAGGACGGAATTGGACGGCTCGTGAAAAGAGTTTAGCAATCTACAGTATGACTGTCAGATACTAAAAAAATATGTAAAAAATAAACGACTGAGTGTATTTTGTGGAAATCTATAACCATAAATCTTTATTTAAGTGTTTGCCACTAAATTTTTGATAATTTGTTTCATATTACTTTAATATAAATTACTGAATTTACTTTTTTTAATACCTGGTAATATTTTTTTTGCGATTTCCAAATTGTTTGTTTATACCAAATGTAACCATATCTGAATAAACAGATCAAATTATAGTAAATAACATACAATTAAAACAAAATTTGTCAAAATGGGAATGACATATTATTCATATACAGGTTAGTTACCACATTAAAAAAAATCGACCTCCAAGAAATTTGGCTTTTTGAGTTTTCTTTTCTTCTTATTCAACAGTTTTTTTTAATGCATGTATGTTACTCGATACCTAAAAAAAAATTGACTTATGACCCGTATTGTCAGCCATGATTTGAACACCTCAATTATTCAAACGTTTATTTACAAACAAAGAGAGGTATTCAATTCTTAACCGTAAAATGAAACAAGGAAAAAGCGGTTGTTCAAATTTGTTTTATAATTTTAATTTACCTAATTGAAACAAGATATGTATTAACGTATCGATACGTGATTCTAAGATTAAGGTAGATTTTTCTTCCGATAAAGATCTCTCTTTGTGTAGACTATATACAAATATTAGTATACAGTATACTATAGCATATTTAATTTAAAATAAAATAAATATGTCACAATTCATAGAAAATTGGTTATTATAGATGACGAGTAATATATTAAAGTTGTTTAATTATAGAGCGGTTCGCCACAAGCTGCACTAAAATATTGGTTGTGGTGTTTCGTCACTGTAAAGCTTAATTTGCTACTTTGTTCCCTGTCAGTCACTGGAATGTACTTTTCTTTAAAACAATATGATATCAAAAATTTTCATTTTTTTAGCGTAGCGTGTTTTTTTTTAATTTTTTGTATATTCTGAAATTATCTTTCTAGTTTTCTTTTTAAATAATATTTAGTTGTCTCGAAATACCTGCAGTATTTCTTTTATTAAACCAAACATTTGTAAAATAAAATCAGGCACAATAAAAAAGGATTACTAATGTTTTAACAAATTTTTTATTATATAAACAAAAAGTTATATAACAGAATATGATTACATTGAAAATAGCAAGTGGTTTCGTTTTAGGAACTATAGCCAATCATAAATATTTTTCACTGAAATTTAATCTTTTGATGACTAAAAATTTGTTTGCTTCATATTATACTTAATATTTATATTTCATAAACTGATGCAATAAAAATTTTATTTTGATTTCAATTGTCTTTCCACATTTCTTCAAAGTACTTAGCTTATGTAATATACTTTCTGTAAAAGTACTTTATGTTTAAAATTATAATTAGAAAAAAATAGAACCAAAAGTGAAATTACATTCTACAAAGCGTGTAAAGTTGTATCTAATTTTCTCCTTTAAAAACATATAGCAGGATATAAATACAAAATTAGATGCAAGTGACAACTACAGTATAGCAACGGCATTCAAAAAGTCGGGATTTGATGTTCCTTTGCAAATAACGATCGATTGGCCACAGTGAATGAATCGATTACTTAAAAAGTAGTTCCGTTGTTTCATAGTTATAGTAAGAAAGTTATTACTTACTGTAATTAAGTATTTTCTACATTTTTATTTATTTTACTTTATTGTGGCAGATCATTTGAAGGAAAATATTATTGCATAATTTTTCGCATAAATAAATTATGTAGATATATTTATTTATAAAGTACTAGGATTATTTATAACAGGAATGTCTTTCATATCCATTCCAATCAATTGTAACTTTGATTGATTTTAGCAATAATTTCAGTACTTTTGATTATGAAATTTTCGTGCACGTTCTTCGTTATCTCATCCACCGGCGTTAAGAGTTCATTAGGGTAACGTATTGTATAGAATTAATATTGTTAAAACTGAAATATTTACATATTTTTTATATCTATAACTCTTTTTATTACTTCACTCAGTGGTGTTTCTATAGATGACATTTAAATACGTATATATTAAATATAAACCTAAATGATAATAATATCAGTTAACCACAAATCTCATCATTGAACCCATTTACGCCTTTAATACTCGATGTAGCAATGTTGTTGATCTCCGAATAAATTTAAAAAAATGTCAGGATATTGTTATGGACAAGTTATTGGCAAGGATTGGTAAAGAAATTCTTTATCTTTTTCTTCACAATACATAAAATACGCTTATCATATGCCATTTCTGTTAAAGATCTTGAATTACTTCTGTTTTACATATTATTTTGAAAATATATATTTTAAAATTTTTCTTTAGCTCTAATTTGGTTACGGCAATTGAGATTTCTTTCTATCAAAGGAAATTAGGTAAGCATTTAATAATATCTATGATTTTCACGAGTACATAGTTCAATAAAACTGTGGTATTATTTCTTGTACTAGAGCTTATTTTTCTTATTAACTTCTTATAATGAAAAATTTCAAAACGTGGCTGGATTGTACTTAGTTTGTTTTAGCAAATATCACCACGACTCCGAATTTTGTCCAAATTTTAATGGCATCTCATAAGGGATATACATCCTCTCTATTTGTATGTATAATACAATAGCCAATGTTTGAATTTCCCACATATGATAGTAATTTTTCCCAACATTTATATTTATGACAAGAAAGCTTAAAAAACATACTAAATACATAGTTATCATTAATAGTTTTAAGTACAATATTTAGTTACCGTATAGTATCAACTAAACGGACAACATTAGTAATTTATCTGAAATTTTCATCCTATGGCCCTTTAGTTTTGACTATTTTATACATTATTATTATTTTACAAATCAAATGAAACTTTGAAAAGTTACTCTTCGAAAGTCAAGTAAAATGAGAATTCTCACAAAAGAATGTACAGTTCGCTCTGTGCTATCTTCGTTAGTTCCAAAGCAGTATAATAACAGATTCCTCATATTTATTCGAAAATGACGTCCTTGAATCGAAACCAAAGAGTCTCAGAAATGGTAGAATTATATGATTAAATGGTTAGTTATAACATAAATATATTATATAACTTTTACTAAATCTTTGTTACTCAATTAAATTCTTGTACTAAGTTCTGGTTGTAATTACTTCAAAATTTACGATACCTCACTGGTACACAGAAACGCTCTACTGCTGTCTGGAGCAAAACTAACCTACATTCGAATGATATAATTTTAGGTTAGCTAAGATCATATTTATATATATAAATAAAACTATGTAATTCTCTCATTGAAAAGTATAATTAATTAACTCTTTATAGCAAAAGAAACTTAACTGTCTAGTATTAGGAATAAGTCATTTATTAAAGATTTTTTGTTTTCATTTATTATTTCTGAAATTTAAATAACATTTTCCAAGGTTATTTTTTTTGTAAGAAACAATTGATCCTATTCTTAAATTTATATATTAAGAACTTATTTTTTCTTTGCATATATTCTGGAATACATATATTTGTATATTGTTAAATGTTGAATACAATTCATGACTATATTTTTACAAATTATTTTACTAAAAACTTGCTATGGCACTTTATGTTGTCAACGTTTATTATTTATTCAATGCAATAAATATAACAAACCCTGTTAACGATGTATTTGTTTCCATTATGGACGTTCGTTCCGATTTAGTAAATGCCACTTTTATCACTTATTAATTTTAAAAACATCATAGTAACGATATAATGCCATCAATATTTCAAGAATAGATTAAGAGTAAAATTATTGCTTTTTTAACAGTTATCCGTATTAAATTGATTCGGATCCATAATTTTTTCCTGTATCTATTTAAACATCTTTATTTTACAAATAAATCTGTAAAATTTTAGGTAATGTGGATAAATTGAATATAAATGAAACTAAAAGCTAAACTGGAACTTAAGTTAATGGACTTCTTAAACGTATATGCTATCAGCTTTCTTGTAATCAATTTGCGGGTGCTCATAAGTACCATACCGGAGCTATCAAACTTCGTGTTAAGTCATTTTCCGTTCTAATAGCTTTATTATCACCTTTACCTATGTTACGGAATGGAGCACTGGCGTCTATAACGTAAATGTGGGTCTGGTAAAGCCAGTTAAATGGATTATACTGTTTACTTGTGGGGGTAATAAATGTTATTATTCTTTTCTTTAAGCTCCAACTAGGACACTGATTATATTTTTCAGATAAATATTATTCCAAGATAACATAATGTAGTATTTTATTAATAGATTACTATTTAATGGTGTTTAATCTTCGAAATAATATTAACTTAAATATAATATGTAGGATTTCACTTCTGAGAAAACTCCTAGATATGGCATTGATATTTTCCCCACTTTTCGAACATATCCATGTGAAATAATTTGATTTCTAAATATTTATAATGAAATAGCCGTTCCATATATTTTAGTTCATTTAAGTAATATTGAAATAAAACATAAATTGTTTACCATGTTTTTTGGATCTGCATTCCTATATTATTTAACAAAATAAATACAAGTATGGATGTGCATTAGCACTAAAGCATTTATTTGTAAAGTTGGAATTTTAATGTAAGTTTACAAATATTTAGTAACTTTCTATGTACCAGCGACTTTGTGTAAGTGGAATAGTGGATTTGTTCATAGTTTTTGGTTTATTTAAAACTTTAAATCTACCGCTGATTTTATATTTAAAAAATAGACCACTTAACTTTAATGCTCTTTACAGGATATTAAACGATGGCCGTTCAGTTAAAAAGCATTAACTTTGCTGGGAATACTAATACTCATAAAACCACATATTTGTTCTAATATACCTTCTTTGTGTAGACAGCACTCCGTTCCATTTTTATTAAATGTGTATATAATAATTTCTTAAATTTTCAACATGCTTCTTGAAATAGGCATTACTTTTTATTTGTGATCAAACTGATATAAAATTACTTTAAATATTAAGTAAAGCTAACTAAAATACATAAGTAAAACTCACGTATTAATCTAATAATCTGTTTCAAAAATATGTAAGTGCAAACGCGAGGACAACCACACAAACAAATTTATAACTGTTGTATGGGCTGTATATGAGTTCATAAAGGTATATTCAATATTCATATAAGAGAAATATAATAAATCTTCCATTTACAAAGATTCATTATTTATATTATATTTATATGTAACTACAACTACATATTTTAGCTCTCAGTAGTTGGCCTTGTTACAAATTATTTATACCTGATGTGTCGCGACCTCTACTTTTACCTCAGAACGTAGTTAAAGCATAAATACGTATGAAGGCTTTCTGTGTTCTATGCATGTATGCATTGTTGCTCATTAGTGCGAGTCGTTAAACAGTGCGGGTTGGCGCTCCCGACTATTAATTGCTTAACTTAAGGTACACTATATAAGTGACTTTTAGAAGTTTCAAATGAGACTCTCCTGATTTTTTAATCTAAAACTATTTTTTATTTTATTCTTGTTAATTAATATTAAAAATTCACCCAGACTTACATGTACCCACATGCATATACATATACATATACACATACACATAATCTACGTTTCATTTATAGTTTTTTACCAGAATTTTTGAAATTTGATAACTTTATTAACACCAATTTCAAAGACAAAATCGTGATACCAATCTCCACCATATTAGGTGTTTTGCATATTTGAATATATTTATTTTAATTTTTAAATAAATTTAGAAACATAATTTTCAAAATTATTTTTCTATTAAATCTTTTACTTTCATGTATATGAGAGCAAAATTACAGTTCATTCAGTTTTGAAATAACTGAGGTACGGAGTTTTGAGACGAAACGTACGCTATGTTCCCATAGTGCGCAGGGGAAAAGTACCCCCTTTTTGTTTTCAGCATACCAGGTTTCGTGTATGACAACATTCAAGATTTCATATCCAGGATTACTACTGGCTCTAAAGATACTTTAAACAGCTCCTGGGGGCTGTGGGACCACAGTGTATTTGCTTCATGAAATGTATGCTGTCTAAATTCACGGAGTGATCACTCATTGGTTACCACAATTTGGTTAAAACCAATTTAATTAACCTTGAGCCCTTATTTAAAAGCTAGTTTCTCAGTATTTTAGATACATTTTGTAGAGTATTCACTGGAATTACACAATATTTTTCCTCCACTGCATTTTTACCACTGTACGACTGGTTAAAGCTAGATAGATAGTAAGCTATAGTAATTAAACGCTTTCAAGAGTAAGATAATCTTTTATAACAAATTTTATTTGTATTTCACTTATTAAAATATAATATATAAAAATCCGATTTTCCTTCCTGACGCTATAACTCCAGAACGAACGAACCAAATTCCACGGTTTTGGATTCGTTGGAAAGGTCTTGGGCTCTGTGAGGTTTATAATTAAAAAATTCAGAAAGATTTCAACAGAAAAGCAGGAAAATCGTTTACATATACCGCGCCATCTCTTATACATAACATGTACTACAAATCAATATTTTAAGTAGATGATGCCGGTGCATGATACATTGTTTGACAGCTACTCATTGTTCTCTGCTCAGTTAATTTCAAGTGACAAAACAGTATTGTGTTTGTAGTTTGAACTCTTAAAACCATTTAGTATTTGCGGGATAAATTTAGAAAATCATTGTTTTTGACATGGGCAGTTATATTTTGCGTGTTGACGAGTTGGGAAACCATCTGTTTTATTTTTGTTAACGTTAGACCAAAAAACAAAAAATGTGGTTTACAAAGGAGCACTTCAATGAAACGAATAATGTACGGACACGTACAACGCTTCGATTCACTTTCATTTACTTAGAGAGGTTCAACTAAATAACACTTCATTTTTGTAATCGAAATGAATTCATTACTGTTGTGAAATAAAAATAAAAATATTCCTTTTCAAATATAAAACAAAAAAAAAATCTTCATCTTTTAATCACCAAACGAAATATTACATAAAACAAAGCCTTCTGGTATCGAAACGGAGTTCGCCGGGTTTACTAGTTAAAATACCTATATAATTGAACCTGTGAGATTCCATAATTTATAAAGAGGTCAACGGCGTTTGTTAAGATCTCATTTGCCAACTGGCACTTGACCTTAATTTGTTCCCTTAAAGGTGTGCAATTTAATAATTATCTACCTAGTACTCATTAGTAACAAAAAAGTAGGTTTTTTGTTCTATGAATTTAGTCTAGTTTAGCTATCTCAAATTAAAATTCACCACATTATAATCTGCGAGGGTTAAAGATATTTTTTTCTTTGTATACTCATATGTAGTAAATGGACTTTGATTGGGTATTGTTGCCATGACTTATCATGATAAAATTGGGTCCTTTGTTCCCGATATGTCAAGGACATGATTTTAAGGACGGAGGTAAAACTTAGTTTTGGACCTCAACAATAGCTCCGTATGAGGGTCTTAGCTTTAAATTAATTTGTCTCCATTCAAATTATCTATTATATTATTAGCTATTGACTATAATTAATTCATTTAGTGAATTTCAACTTCACAAATTTTGGGCTTGAAACTATTAGGAATGTTTCTGCACGGCTAACAGATATTAATATCTTTTGTTTATTTTGCTAACTTATAATGAATTAGATATATTAGTATTAATGTTTATATGTTTATATTCATTCAACATTAAAAACATATTCTTAGGCTTAGCTTTCTTAGCCAATCTTACCTTTTTTAAATATTTTACTTATGAATACCTACAACTCATAAATGGTTAATATTGAATAATATGTAAATAAAATGTGATAGCTTTTATGAAAATATATAAATATAGATACAGATACTACGTGAATAATTGGAATGCTACCTCGCTGGCAAATAAATTACAAGAACTCGTGAATACTTAATTAATTGCTGAGAAACTGGAGCTAAAGTTGTGGATCTAGATGTTCCCATTGCAGACAGTTGTTACTAATAGAAGCGGTAAGTTTCTATAACAGGTATAACTGGATATATTATTAATGATTGTAGTCTGCTATATTATTGGGTTCTTAATTACCTGGGGGAAAGATTTTGAGTACATTAGCAGTTGAATAGAAACTTTAAATTAAGGAACCAAAGTTTATGAGCACTATTATCAGTTATGAACTATGGCATTTCATTTTAAAATTTATTTAATAGCCAGTTTATTATTATTACGTTTATCAGGTGAGCCTATGTATTATAATTATCAAACTAGCTCAGATTACAACTGCCAATTTAGAAGTTAAAACTACACTATTCATTTTTATAACTAATTAGAATTATTTACAATATCCAGTCTAAGCTAACTCCACATAGTTAATAGTTATTAAATAAATCAAATTAACAATAGATTTTGATGAGCATAGCTATTAGGAATTTTTTCTCATTAATATAATCAAAATTTTAGAGGGCAAAATTATCGGTGATACTCGTTTCTTCATAGCTTATTTTTATACCAATCGAAATGCTCTTGAGTATATTTATGAAAGGGGCATGAAGCACAAATTTCAACTCTTCTTACAATATTTGTATTTATAATATATTTAAATGCCTATGTTTAGGTTAAAAAAACAATTTAATATTATTTGCTTTTTAAAAATGAACTGAATTGCATAAATGTCATGTTAAGGATTATGTTCTTTGTAACGATATAGTTGCAGATAAATATATATATATATATATACATACATATATTATTCTGAAGAGCTTGTTTTGTCCATTTGAATGATTGACAGAGGTTGACCATTTCCTTTAACTTTCCATGTAAGTGTCCCAGCTATAAGAGGAACTAAATCTGAAATACTGTCCAGCCCGATTCATGCTATATGATACCTTAAGTGTCAGTGGCAGTTTGCAATCTTTCATACATAGCTATCCCGCTAATTTTTCGCTCTATTGACTACGGTCAATGTTCATTCGTCTTTACATCCAGCTCCTGTCCATGACCAAACATATTACAGGACGAAAACTTTGTCTCATTTTACTCAGCTTTAGTTTTAGGTCTTGTAATTTAACTTAATTTGATAGGTAGTTACTATGCTGGTGACGATTGTTACGGTTATTCATAATAAAAAAAATGTTTAATTTACGAGACACAATGAATATTAAAGTAGTAAAAATATTATCTACTAAATTACATATATTTTTATTTTAAACTTGTTGAAAAATTTTACTTTTCCATTAAGTGCCTTTCTTTGATAAAAATTATAAAAGTATAAATTATGCCACTTGCAAAAATATTAGGACCTTAATTAAAATTAATATAAATGCTTAAATAACAATAAACATATTATAAGAACATTTAATTGAAATGGATCTTTAAGTTGAAGACAATTTATTATATACCTATAATATGGCTAAAGAATCATCAAATGAAAAAATCCACTTCCGGTTGTTTTATGTAACAAATATTGAGCATTTGCTTGTATGTGGTTGATTATCTTAGGAGCTAAAATATATTAAGTGACAACTTTACAAACTTCCAATCCTTTGCTTTTGATTTTTTTTCTGAAAGTTACTGAGTAAATAAGCTAAGTTTAACATTTATGTGAAGGTAACCGCATCCGAAACCCTATGAATTAATAACGAATACGCTTCCAAACCTAATATGCTTCCAAACCTTCACTGTTATGTGGTTTTTGTGAAATAAATATAATTATGCATTTTTATATTTTGGTTTGACACGTAGCATAACATAAACCCTATTAATTAAACAATTTTTTATGTTGTATTTATATAAAAGTTCATCATAAAATAACAAATGTTTCATAATTTCTCTAGATATTGCTAATTACATCAATAGGGTTCTTTTTTCTTAGGGAGTAAAAGTAAACCTATTTCCTTTCAGTCAAAACCATTTAATTTATGATATAAACATGATGGCATGGTAGTAAAGAAAATTGATAAGTAGAAAACTTATTTGTATAAAAATAAACAAAAAAATCCTTTAATTTATGTAAAGCCAGATAAATGGTGTTATTTTTGGATTTGACAAGGAAGTATTACTCAGGAAATATCGGTGAAGTAGTACATATTTGCCATATTTCTTTCGATGAATGAAAGTGGGATAGGTTGTTGAACTATAAGTCTGCTGCAAAAGCTACAGTAGGGTCAGTCAACTTTAGAAAATTAAGTGTAATAATAGTTCTAATTAAATCGTTGAAAAATCATTGGATAGATATGTATAAACACATCGGGTAGGAAGCAAGATATCCTTTTGCCTTACGAATCGTGGCGGTTTCAGAAGCTAGCGTAACGTGATTCCGTGACATTTTATTATGATCACATATTTTATATTTCTGATTTTCAAAACAGGTAAAATAAAAATTGCTTTTATTCATCTCATAAGAATAAATGTGGAACTAAAAGTGTTTCATATTTTTTTTCGACATTCATATTTTCATAAATAATACATATATTCCCCTACTGTACACTTTAATCATTTTAATTATTTCGATTTTATTCTCTTGTGAATACGAAGCTTGTAAAACAAAGCTTAAGCTAAGCTGCTAATTGCTTAAGTTTTCTAATTAAAATTTACTTCCTGTAAGTGTTCGAACTGTATCTTCTTATTTGGTTAGTATTTGATAAATGTTTTAAGAAATCCCTTTAACACTCTTATATACTTCAGAAAAGATTTAAAATATATATTTTAAGATAAAAATAAACCAATTTTCCATCCCTTAAGAGTTAGTTTATAGTACAAATCAGTTGAAATTTGAAAAGAATTATGAATAACGAGATTTTTATGAAATATTTGTCTTAATTACTCTTTACATGACTTGTGAATATAGTTGTCTGAGAATATATACACATAATATATAAATATGGACATGAGTATGCACAAAGTATAAATAACAATATCGGCTTTTCAGAAGACTGTTAAAAAAATAAAGATACTTTTTTGTTACTACACTTGCCATCGGTTTTGATAAACATTATTTTATTTTTTAATTCCGTGTTGTTCATTTTTTAATATTTATGCCTAATTTTATCTCCAAAATCGGGACAGTTTTGTAATATGATCTTTGTACCCACGATCATAGACACTGCACAAAAATAAATAATAGTAGAACCATAAATTTTTTAATATAAACATATTTAATACAAATATTATGTACTACAAACAAAAATATTGGAAAACTATTTTTATCTTATTATTTCTAGGTTATTATAATTTTAGTTCTTAGTTTCAAAGACAAGAATGTGAGGACATCTGTCGTAAAGTAATTAATATGTCTGTCCTTTAATAAGTTACTTAAACCCAATTGTATTCGACCACAATGACGCATAGTGGTCTGCCGACATCAGCTTGTATTACTATAAGGTCGAACGGAAATCATACGAGGATACATTTTTCTAAAGTAAGTCGACGTTTAATTTTAATTACTTACAAAATGTTCTCTCCTTGAACTCTTATTAAATTTGATAATCTCTAATTTTATTTGCCATGCAGTATATTGCTACTGAGATAAATTTTGATTGTACTACTACATAGTTACTGCCATAATTTTGCGCGACGTTTGTGTAGTGCTCCGTTTTAATAAATTCAATTTCCATTAAATGTACTGTATGATTATTGTAAGTATTGTACATTTAAATAAATCTCTATCTCAGTTATATTAGGTAGCATTACAAAGAAGTTACGTATATATATATATATATATATATATACTAGAAGACCTGGCGAACTTCGTATCGCCCTATAATAATCAAGAAATATCTATTACGTTTTTTTATTTATATTTTTGGAGTTTACCTGTAAGCCATATTATATCTCCGTGTTTTGAAGTGCGACAGAATGATTGACATATTAGTTGTCAAATCTAATGTCAAAAAAAACGTTTGTATGGGAAATAGAAAAGGGCTGTTTTTATGGTTTTCCCAGTAATGAATCAAATTTTTTCAGCTTTTATACCTTCCCTGAACCTCCACGAACATTTCAAGACTAAGATAAGATAAATCCGTTCAGCTGTTCTCGAGTTTTAGCGAGACTAAGGAACAGCAATCCATTTTTATATATATAGAAGATATATATATAAACAATATTTTATATACATACTAGAAGACCCGGTAAACTTCGTATCGCCCTATAATCAAGAAATATCTGGTACGTTTTTTTATTTATATTTTTGGAGTTTACCTGTTAAAGCCATAAATCTCCGTGTTTTGAAGTGCGACAAAATGATTGACATATTAGTTAGTTGTCAAATCTTATGTCAAAAAAAAACGTTTGTAACAACAACTACTAATAAATTAAAAAACATTGTCCAGCGGACAAAATTGTGAATCTAAACCATTCCCAGATCCCCTTGAACACAGACAAAAAAATTTCATCACAATCGGTCCAGTCGTTTGAGAGAAGTTCTGTGACATACACACTCACAGAAGAATTGTTTATATAAAGATATAAAACTATTTTATATATGTGTATAAATTATTGTTGTTTTAACTTTTATATTACTTAGTTGAAAAAAAAAATACATGTGCATTTAATAATAACTAGCTTATTATTTTCTATTTCAACATAAAAGTAAAGAAATATACATCATGTTTATAAATTTATGTTACTTATAAAGTACAAATTTCTTTACTTTTATGTTGAAATAGAAAATAATAACCTTGTTATTATTAAATGCACAGGTATAAATTTTTTTTTCAACTAAGTGATTTTTTTCAATATTTTTTTTTAAATAAAGTACAAATATTAGATTTTTTTATTTTATCTTGATATAAAACTTATCTAATTTGAAATTGGACAGCAAGCATTTTATTATGCTTATGAAGTAGAATTAATGCAAAACTATTTTGATTCAAAATTAAATCCAACGTAGTGAAATCGTATTAACACAAAACATTATACAAAGTTCTGCAAACATTCCGGTACAACATAGTATGTCGGTTGTGATACTGTCCTGCGGCTGCTTAGTAATAATTAAGTCAAAGCTACACAAACATGGAATAGCAAATTAGTACACAGAGTAAGGCGATAAGGCTACGTAGAATTAAATGTTTTGGATATATAAGAATTTGTAGACAGACTGTAGCTGACTGATCTATGTATAGATATCAATTAGTAGTAATAAATATATGCCTATGTATGTACTAGAAGAAGTATATGATAAATATGGGCATAGTAAATTATTGACAGTAAAAAAGACGCAGAAAAGAGTGATTTACATGAGATCTATCGATAAACATCTATTATCTAGAACATAAATAAATATTTAGTACAAGCACATTGTTGCTTATTCGATTTTTTGCACTGTGGTACATTGTAAAAGGACTTTAATTTTATTCGTTTCAAAAAGTCCTCGTCTTTATTACCGTAAGGGAAGTTTATATTTCGGCTTAACTATCCTGTCCATTGTCCTAATTGGTAACAAGTTATGGAGAGAGAGCGAGAGTGTATTGTTAAAGTTATTATTTTAAGATATTTATATTTGTTTTACAATATTTTTTTAATCACATAGATTTGATTTTAATAAAACGGTTCTTGTATGTATTTAGTTTTTACTATTTTATATTATTTGTCTTAATTAACTATTAAATCAAACAAAATTGGCGATCTTTATATTGTGGAGAAAATACGTCACATACAGAAATGCACATATGCAAGTTTCCATCGTGCATTATATTAGCCTATCATAACACACTGAAACCACAAAACCCGAACTAAACGAGAGAATTATCTATGCGTATGTAAAATAGTTGATAACTTTAACCGTGACGGACTTGACCAAACTAAACCTAAAAGTCACCTGTCTTTGATCACTTGAAATATGTAATAAATATGATAAATGATTCTTTTTTTAATAATGTTATTATATGGATATAATTTTCGTAAACACTTTTTTTATATAGGAGATTTTATCGAAGGCACCAAGGTTCTAAATGGTTATTTTATCTAGCTCCTTTAGCCATCTTCTTCAAAATGGGTTAATCGTCCAAGAAGACCTCCTGGAAAATCTTATATTTGGTAGCATTAACTAAAACTTATATTTGAGAGCATAGCAATAGTTTATACTAATCATTTCTACTTTCAAACCGCGATGATAATTATTACCTAGGTACTGTTGAAAAGCTTTGTGTTGATATTTTGTAAATATATTTTGTAAAGAAATATCTGTTATATGAACAATATTTTCCTATTGTGGATCAATATTATAAAGTTGGACAAAATTCTCCGAAAGTTCCTCAAGATGTGCGATGGGAATACCAAGCGTTTTTATATTAGAATTTCAAGTTACTGATCCGTAACGTTTTTAAATATTCAGTGATTATGTATTTATATTTTATTAAGACGTCGTAATACGAAGTTAATTTTTTACAAATTATTTTATAATTAATATAATGATTAAAGCCGTGTGGTGCCCCTTAGAATGTCACCACCTTAGGCATTTTAAAATTGTAATGCAACTCGAATTTATGTTTAGTTTATTTTGATGCGTGGGGTTTTTATCAAAATACATAAATATGTTACCAGCAACATTTATTGTGAAATGTCATTGTGCTTAACGTTAATAAAGTCAGTCTGCACTGAATCACAAAAGGTGTTTGCATTAGAAACCCAACTCGGCTGGGCTGCTTTCGGGAAGCTACGCAGAATTTTCTCTTCCAAAATACCGCAGTGGCTCAAGACAAAAGTCTTCAACCACTTACTTCGATAACTTACGCACTGAAACGTGGTTGCTGACGATGGACCTTATAGAAAGCTCAAGGTCACCCAAAAGGCAATGGAGAGGACTGTACTCGGAGTTTCACTGCGTGATTAAATCAGAAATGAGGAGATCTGCACAAAAACGGGAGTAACCGAAATAGCCCGAAGAATTGCAACACTTAAATGGCAGTGGGCGGGGCACATCGTTCGTAGAACCGATGCCCGATGGGGCAAACATTTTCTCGAGTGACTACCGCGATCCGGAAGACGCAGCGTGGGTAGGCCCCCAACTAGGTGGGCGGATGATCTGGTGAAGATGGCGGGAATCCGCTGGATGCGGGTGGCACAAGACGGGTCGTCGTGGAGATCCTTGAGGGAGGCCTATGTCCTGCAGTGGACGTCTTTCGGCTGAAATGATCCCTACCATAGCTTCAAAGAACAAATGGTAGTATTGAGCTCTTCATTAGAAAGAAATCTCTTCTAGAAACTCTCACTGAGAAAATTATGACAATTTTCTGGAGGGTGATGGAACATACAATAAATAAATATATTTTAATATATTACATTTAAGGTAATAAATTTCCAATAAATGAAAAGATTATATAGAGCATACAGGGACTTATAATGATCTATTATAAATTATTTCGTTTATCGAAAACTACATTGGCCAACTTTCTTTAATGTGGAGCAAAAAGTCGTCGTTAAAAGTTTATACGCTGGCCCTAAGCTTCTTAAAGCTGAAGTGAGGCAAAACGCAAGGCTGAAATCAAATTGAAAAGCTTATTGCCACGTTAAGACCGAATTTTAAAAAGCTATAATGTATAGAACGTGTTGTCCTGAATAATTAAAAATCTTGTGTCAATTATACTGTAAGCTGTTCCAAACGTCAGTCAGTGGTGGCCTAGTGGTTAAAGGGTCCGCCTCTCGTTGCCGAGGGCGCGGGTTCAAACCTGGCAAGTACCAATGTGATTTTTCGGAGTCATATGTACTTTCTGAGATTATTTAGACACCACTGACCTACGGTGAAGGAAATCATCGTGAGGAAACCTGGACTTATAGTTTCACAATCATAAGTTTGAAATCACCAACCCGTCCTGAGCAAGCGTGGTGATTAATGCTCAAACCTTCTCCATGTGGGAAAGAGGCCTTTGCTCAGCAGTGGGCGTTGATAGGCTGATGACTGATGACTGTTCCAAACGTAAATTTAAATTTATTAGATATAATGTCAGCACATTTTTTAATAACAACAGTTATTCCTTTTACCATGGACGTTATCCTCATCTAACTTTTCCCTTATAAATTGTACTTGCATAATAATTATTTTCAATCAAGATCCAGATTTCGAATATTATCAGCAAAGAGATCTTAGGATCTTAAACCCTACAAAATTAGATTAAAAACAGCTAACGACTTCTTTTTCCAGCCAAAGATTTTCTTCATTAACAAGAAGAATTAGCAAATATACTCAATAAATGGTATTTTTAAAAAAACAACTTAGCTTCAAAATCACCAAAACAGAATCAGCATCCTCAATGCTCCTTTAATTACTTGGTATTATTGGGCCGTCATTACCTTTTTTGCTAGTTATTAGCATAGGTTATATTGAATATATTTTAATATTGCACGACAGCTATTATTTAATTCCTTTAAAAAAAAGTAATTTAGAAGATTTATAACAAGATAAAAGCTTCAGACCTTAATAAAATATTACTTTAGATAAGATGTTCTCACAGAATTAGTCTGAAATCGTCTCGGTTTATTTTTCTTTTTATATCTAATCTATAAAAGATAGAAAAATGATATCAAATAAATATATACTTTTTTATTTGATGCCGTGTGTAGCATATTAATGCATGTGTAATTTTTGTTGATTTAGTAATTTAAAAAAAATTATAAAAAAGGAAATGTTGTAAAACATTAATCTCATTACTTCAATACTAAATACTAACAGAAATTACATCGATCAACTAAGCAAAAATCAGTTTTTTTTACTGATAAGAAAAATGAAAAGACACATATAAAAATAATTTCAGAATCACATATCACATTTTTTTCTTTTTTTGTATAAATAACTCTTACTCCATATTCTGGATAATATACGGTTCACGGTTAGAAAAAATCTCTGCCTACTTCAAACAGGTTTTTGTTGACAATATGCTTTACATACATTTAAATACATTTTACAGTTTTATAAATATTTTCTTATAGTTCTTTCAAAAAAATGTAATGGTAAATATAAGTTCATATTTAGAACTAATTAGGTTTAATTAAGGGAAAAATAATTTGATATCTGACTAAAGTTAAAGGTGTAACAAGAATTATTCACAATTGACCACCTCGTTTATTCATAACCATGAGAGAATGCACCAAACGACCGAATTAGATTGAGCGGGTTAGCTTAGGTCAATACAATTAACCGTAATTGCTTGAAGCAGGGTGTTATTAAGCTCTCACTTTTACCGCCAGCTTAACATGCTCTTTATCTTCTAGTACCTTGCAGTGTTGTGTTATGTAATGACCTGTATGTGATGTGAAAACTTTATCTAAAATGTAAGTAGTTTTGATTTTTCTATTTTTAAATAATTTTTGCACTCTTACTCGATCTTTTAAACAGTCTTTTATAACTATTAAATGTAAGTAACAGTAATATAATAAATGTAATATTAAAATTTGCCAAATGTCGTTAAAATTATTACACTTATTGAATATGGAAAAATATCCTCAAAGAATTTTTTAACTTGAAAAGAAATTTTGATGAACTAATATAACAAAAAAAAATACTTTTCTGTTTCTACACACCGAATATTATTTTATTTAAAAAATATTTTTCAAACTGCTTTTACTGTTTTAAATTGTATAACAAATTTTGATCTTTTTATCTTAAATATTTACAATATTTTGAACCAACTCATAATAAATAAAATCTTCTATTAGATTCAGTAACAAAATCAAATTTTTATACATCTCAGCCAAGAATCTAAAGTGCACCATATAAACATACAAGCTTTAACAAGCAAGTGAAAGTAATTACGATCGATTTAAAATTATTAGTAATTGATATTAAAATTTACATAAACAATAAGGATATAAATAATATAATTAAGTTAACAAAAATTAAAATTCATTATTAGTTAAATCATCTTTACTATTTTTATTGTTAATTTAAAAGTATGCAGAAATATTTTACGTGTATATAAAAATATATTTTTTTAATAAGAAGAGTTTGAAAAGGGGACGATGTCACTGTGCACATTCATAGTAACCTGTGTTTGATTTTTCATTTTAGCAGTGTATATTTACAAAAAATAAAATTAGTATTTGAATGATTAATTGAGTAAATGATTGTCATTCAGTTATTAAATGAAAAAATTAATACATAAGTTTATATGAGATATCGAAAAATGGACAAGACAAATTTGTGCTCAATAATTGTCTTTATTAAGAATGCAAATTTTGCTTATAGTTTTTAAAAAATAAATATATAGAATTGAACTTATATGGAAAAAAATATATTATTATTTTGTGAATCAAAGTATTTTTTCGCTTATTTAATCCAAAAATATTTGTAGTGCTTAATTTCAATCAAATAAGGTAAATGAAATTTTTAAAACCATTCGCATTAAGAATGTGAAACTTTTATTTGAACGGCATTTTTTTGTTTATTTATTATTTATTTATTTAATAAGCTTGTGCAACCGGAAAGATTTAGTTAAGCTGCTGCCCGGATATGTTTAATTAAGCGTTTATTGTGCCTAATGTAGATGCGCAATACATGTTCGTAATTAACTCTTAAATACTTCTGCTACATTTCTTTATCAAAAAGATTTCTAATTATTTATTTAAATAAATTTTATAAGGAATATTTATAGAGTATTTTCAAAACTTGCGATTTCATGCCATTCTGTTAGTTAAAATTTCATTTGTTGCTCTCAATTATCTTTTTAGCTAACTCAAGTGGAAATGTATTTGAAAACATTTTGTTCAACAATATTTCTGAAAAAGAAACGTCTAAATGATAAAACATTTACGAAACGTTGGTCCTCAAAAGTAATGTGATTGTGACATGTTACAGATATCATAATGTCGAAAAATAAGAATTATAAAAAGTTTTAATTTTTACAAAAGCAGACTAAAAGTAACTATGTTATATTGCGTAAACATGAATATTCACTTCATCGACAAACTCAATCTGAAATAATGATAGTTAATTTTGTAATTTATTAATAATCACTTGCGATTGATTAAAGAACAAATACTGAAGGCAAGACGTCATTTTGAAGACAAATACGATGATAGAATCGAACGTAATATATATTTTTTAGAATTTTACCCTCCATTATATAAAATTATAAAAAGTAGTTACAAATTTCATGAGAATATTATTATTATAATTGTGACTTACTCTTTACCAAATAAGAGAAAAATAATGTAACCACTCATGCATTATTCCCGATATAACAGCTTAACGTCAAAAAAGTATGCATAAAATAATTGAAAGTTCGTATTTGAAATACATGTCACAGCGTCAGAATGAATGACAGAAAAAAATTCAATAGCATTAAACACATGTGCGGATCTACTCAGAAGACACCTTTAATCAAGTAAGTAACATGAAGTAACATGCCTTCTACAAGCCTTAGTAACGCTTCGTTACATTTGAAACGAGTAAAATACGCCTAAAAATATGTACTTTGTTAAAATTAATAAGTATTCTCAACATTTTTATCAATCGACTCTAGCTAAGAATATTGCTAAATTATGTCACTTGCTAGTTGAACCTTTTTTGTATATATGTACATATGTAAGTACAATACTTCTGAAAATACCAAAGACATTCCTGAATAATGATTCTCTTTTGCTTTTGTCAATATTTTTAACAATATTTAAAAAAATGTTTTTTAAATATAGCCGTTTACTTTAGCGAAAGATATTTTTCATGAGTCTTTTTCAGACAAAACAAATGTTTATTTTCATTTATATCAAACGTTTTTGTTAGTGTAAATGGTCTGTAGTATTTCTTAATGGAATTTAATTTTTGCTTTTCCCAAAGTTGATTGATGTAACGTTACTCTGTAATCCCATTGTGGATTTCTCCGCTCTCAAATAAGATTCGGTCCAAAGTTCCGTATAAGTTAATTTACCTCAAAGCTTTTTTAATCTTAATCAAAATTACTTGTTTACTCTAATTTTAAATTAAAACACATTATCACACAATTTAATCAGCGATATGGCCATAGCAAAAATAAACCTTCACAATTTATATTTCTATTAATTACAATAATTAATGCGACATTTAAGTTAAGATTTAGGTCGTCCAAAGTTACATATGCTTGAATAATTATTATTATTTATACATGCGGCTTGACAATGATTTCAATATAAATTATTATTGAACTCAATGCTTCGAGAAGCTAATGAAGTTGAAATATCGATGGGTATACCATACAATGTACCATTTTGTTTTATCTTTACCGAGTATTTATATTTAAATGACGTATGAATGCGTTTTTTTTTTTATTAACACACTCCTTACAAGTAAATATTACATATATTCATTGATACATATATTTCTCTTTCAATTGAAAGTAACTGTATTAACATATTATTCTTCAGATAATATGTATTTATGATCATAAGGAGGGTTACATTTCAATGAATATGATATGTTTATAAATACTTACCTATAATTGTAAGTGATAATCGTCGTTTACTCTCAGGTCCTACTGTTGCTTGGTTACAAATACAATACTTTTTATTTTTTTATGTACTTATTCATAGTGAAAAAAAAATAAACTTAACAATTTTTGAGAACTATAAACATTAAACAAAGGTAAGAAATAAGAATTTGTATGAAAGAGTAAACACTTAATAGTTTGTCGTTTTTAATCACATAATACGACTGAAGTATAGGAATACTGTTCATAAAGTAGATTGATTTTAATTACTGTTTCAATTATTTAGTTATTTAACTCTTAAATCATTCCATGACATGAAAATCATTTGTCTTATTGCTCATCCTTCATTTATTTTCAGATTTTTTTTTTGAATTTTTCCACTCATTTCAATACAACATTTCCTACATATTCAAATAGTTTTAGTGAAATAAAGAGGTAAAATATTTTTATATAAATGTTTTATATTAAAATATAAATTCTGTGACATTTAAACATATTTTAGTTTTATTTAGTTAATCTGTTCGTAAAATCAATTCATTTAAAGAACACTGAAGAAAAGCTAGATTATGCAATAAATCTGTTTGTATGTGTAACTATTTTATATTCGTTTTCTAAAATTATTAAAATTGTACTATAATGTGTAAACCATCACGATATCTTTATTACTATACAGATTCATATAAACATCAGAGCGAATAAAAAACAAACTTTCCACATAAATTTATAATTTCTACGCTCTTGCGCCCCATGAGTGTAAAATAACATCCATCTTTACTAACACTTTAAAATCGTGTATTTTGGGTTAGTGTTTTTATTATTTTGATATTCAGATCTTTTTAATGAGGTGTTTCAAAATTTTAGTTTCACTTCCTTTGCTCTTTAAAACCTCATTTGAATAAATGGTTTTTCCGTGTCTTTATGGTGCAATAAAACTTTATATATTTTTACTTTATTTAATATATTAGTTTAGTTATGAATAAATAATATTCACGGTACCGTATTTCACGTTACTTTACCAAACAACGTCGTTGAAAAATATATGCATTCATAAAAGTTTGCGCAGTATATAACTGATCCAAACCAAAAATAAATTAAGCAATTGTTATTATTATCATACCGTATTACTTTTATAAATTCTTTATCTTATTAGTCCAGTCATTATAGTAAGTTCAACTCGGAATGCGAGATACCCAGCTGTAAGTCTGTAAATAGTTGTATATTGACACCCTAAAAGTTGTCTCAAAACCTACATATGGTAGGGTGTAAGCAACTATTAAATTTCAAGTTCAAAGGTCACAAAAATCGGTTTTTTGCGCTTTTTTTGGAAATATCTCATTTCCTATGGGTTTTTTCCTATTTGTATTTATTATGAATATTGTAGAATACTAAATTCTCTACAAATTTTGTTTCAAAAAATTTTTTATACGATGTACCGTTTTCGAGATAGAGGGCGGAGAGCGCGCGGTCACCGCATCACTTCAAGTCAACCGGTGCCTCCGGTCGAAAACGTTCCATATATAGTTGATGAACTATCAATAAATCAATGATTATAAATATTTGTCAATTTTCAAAAAAGCAGAAGAACGTGGGGATGATTTTGGAGAATTGGTGAAAAGTCGTATAATTTTACAGTTTGATTTGATCGCTGCTGAAGCGAAGTACCATGCTGCTTGTTTTACAAACTTTTCAAATAAATCATCATCATCATCGCCTCTTGAGAAACCTCGTCAAGATAATCAAGTTACAGAAGCTATGTTAGTGATTTTCAATTACATCGAAAATAATAATGATTCTCAATTCACACTAAAAGAGCTTAAAGATGTCTTGACAGGGTATGTGCCAGATGATAAAACTATCATTACAAGACTACAACAGAAGTACTTAACCGATATCGTAATTACGAAGAAAGTTGGAGCTTTCACGATCATTTCTTTCCGTGATGCACAAGCTAATATTCTATCAAAAGCTTGGTACGAAAGTAAAAAAATAGATCCTGAAGCAGAAAGGCTAAGAATTGTAGAAGCTGCAGCAGCAATTATTATTTATTTTTAGAGAATTCTGCAATTACATGGACAGGTAAGTGTTGTTAAATAAATTAATACTGAATAAAAAGTGGATAAGTTAGGAAAAAAATAATAAAATATAATATAATAGTTAATAAAAATTGACAAATATTCATAATCATTGATTTATTGATAGTTCATCAACTTTATATAGCGCGTTTTCGACCGGAGGCACCGGTTGACCTAAAGTGATGCGGTGACCGCGCGCTCTCCGCCCTCTATCTCGAAAACGGTACACCGTATAAAAAAAATTTTGAAACGAAATTTGTAGATAATTTAGTATTCTACAATATTGATAATAAATACAAATAGCAAAAAACCCATAGGAAATGAGATATTTCCAAAAAAAGCGCAAAAAAACGATTTTTGTGACCTTTGAACTTGAAATTTAATAGTTGCTTACACCCTACCATATGTAGGTTTTGAGGCAACTTTTAGGGTGTCAATATACAACTATTTACAGACTTACAGCTGGGTATCTCGCATTCCGAGATTCTTACCTAATTTAAGCTTAAATGACTGGACTATATTATTAAAATAAAAAAGCTATTAAAACAAACTTATTCAAATCATTGATCAATAAAAGAAATGTAATTAAACAATAGGACCATTCCACAGATAATTCAAGAAATTGCTTTAATTATTTTCATTACTAAAACTACCCTTTCTATAACACATTTTGAATTATTACTTTCAACTCTCACAGGTAAACTGGCGTATGGCGTAATAAATGATGATATTAATTATGGGTAGTCATGAAAGAGACAGTCGTGACTAGAAAACTCCTCAGGAACCAACGTGAACCATGTTACTTTAAAAATAATACAGGTGTTGTAAAATATTGGGCATCATCAGAAATGTGATTCAGGTCAAGCCTCACTAGTCTAGTCAACATGTTAAATAGAAGTAAAGGTCCTAAAAATATGTGCGATAGCTCATTCGATTCGGAATGACGTCTAGAAAAATGTTTTTTAAGGGTATATTAGCACCTAAATACTGCGATTGTTATTAACAAAATAGGATTTCAAAAAATGTATTTGAAGTTTCTTTAATGGCTTTTAAAATAATAATATTTAGGGAACTTGGAAGGAGGAAAGTCCTTAAAAAGGAGAAAATTAAAAAAAAAGTCTAAATTATGGTGTAATGTAGACACTTAAATGAAAACAGCTTCAGTGAAGAGAATTTTTTTGTCGATTTTTCAAAAATTTTATCATTTTTAATAAACCAATTTTTTCCAATCTCTGTTTTTATAAAATAGGGCATAAAATTTTAAATAATAGGTCTATAAATGTTTCGCTGGGTGGATAGGTCTATAAATGTTTCCTTTTTATTTAAGTACTCAATAAAGTTACGGAAAAAAATATTTAAGCTTATTTTGTTAATTATGATTTTTTTTAATAAATTAAAAGTGAAATTTCTAAATAATTTTATTAAAAAATCTTTTTTGTAATATTTTATTATTGCTTTTTTAAGCAAATTTTGCTTGTAATAAAAGTATTAATTAATATTGTAAAAAAATTTTTACGTCATTTTTTAGAAAATTGTTTATAAACAAACAGACTATTTTGGAATTTAATTTCTTTTACTATCTTATAGCACAGGAAAAATGATGATTTTTAAAAAAAAAGAAATTTCTAATTTTTTTTACTATTTATAATATGTTTTATATTTCAATTGATTAACTAATTAGTTAAGAAATATTTTAATTCTTAAAAATAATCATTGACCCTTTTCAATGGATTAACAGAGCATTTTTTTTTTTTTAAATAAATAATTTAATTTTTTATTGACTTAACAATTTGTTACAAACTAATAATATATATTTTTTTATATTTTTTTTCGAAAACTTAAGATAAGTACAAAACAACTAATATAACAAAGTTTATAAAAAATATATATACCCAAAAAATATTTGTTTTGCAAAATTAGGAGTAGTAGTCATTCAGTTTTACGCATGCGCTATAAGAATCTGTCAAGTGACGCCCTTGGGTAGTTTAAACTCGGCAGTCATACAAGTTGCACGACGGTCCCTCGTTTTCTCAATATGCGATGTTTTGTTCCCCTTCAAACAAAATCAAATAACTCTTATGGATAAGGTGGTAAAGTTGTTGTGAATACAAAACAAAAAGAAAGCAATTTTTTATTTGGTTCAGAAGTGAGTTTTAAACTATTTCAGTTGTTTACAAAAGTTTTTATTTTAATTTATGGTTTTGTGTCACGAAGTGATGTGATATATCGGATGATGGACGAAAAAACTTTATCCCAGTTTACGGTAAGACAATGTTATGATTAGTTTCCTCTTGCGTTTTTTGAAATCATTTTATAGAGATGTATGTAACGTATCTTTTTTTTAGTTTCGTCAAAGAATTACATACGAAGCATCTTCTACAAAATATTTTTCAAGTGAATAACAACTTTTATAAAGTACTGCAGCTCGTTTCCGAATGACAATAAAAAAATTAAGTTTAGTTACTATTACTACAGAAATTTTAATTTTGGTCAAAGTTTTATTAGATATAAAGCTATATCCAAATTAGGCAAAAACAAAAGTGAAAAATAATATTTGTTTGTGGATTATTAATTATTTTACTGCTTGTTTTGTAGAAGTTTTGTAAACTATATTCATAATTGTCATTGTCTTTATGTCTGCTTATTTTTTTTATTTTTGATATAAAATACAAAGATAACGATGACGTGTTTAATGACACTACCTTATTCTTTCGTTTGTATACTATAAGTTGTTTATATATATATATATATATGTAGTATATAATAGTTTCGAATCTAATTTGTTCCTTTTGTATGTTTTCTGTATAATGTTATGTATATTTTATATTAACTTTTATATACATATAACTGCTAATTCCGTTGAAAGGGAGCGTTATTTGGAGGGCTGCGCTTTTTAACATTAATAAACGACATTACTCGTAATTATAATTATTCACCATTCTATAATTTCCATATTAATTGATTGCTTCTGCAGACCTGTCATGTGCGTGATCTACCATGTTATGATTATCATTGATACCCGTTACTTGTTTACTTAGTGACATGGTAATTATTCAAAATGTCTGATATTGTAACATTATATAAAGCAAATTATACTTTTTACCGGTTTAGGTTTCTTTTAAAGTTTAAAACAGATAATTGATAAGCTACGAATTTAAAAAATTCTTCAAAAATTACATTTTAGAATAAGGTCATAATAATATTTTAAGTCGATAAGATCACGTGGTCACTGTTTTTTTTTTCTATGATCTATTGTTGTTTAGCCTGCGCTTCTACAGTTATAATACATATCTACAGTTATAATACATATTGTTTATGTATTATAAAAAGGAATATGATTAACATACTTTCAATAGACGTGTTTGATACGTAAGAAAATTATTTTATTATCAATATTCTTTTTTTCCCTAATAAAGTGTACAATACTTTATTAAATTTACAATCTAGCCTATTGACGACTAAGTAAATAATTTTGACCTAAATTACTATATTAATATATGTTCTAAGAATTTATCTAATGATATTATGTACTTAGTCCTCGTTAAGGCGAAGACTCTTTGCTCATGTGTTCTTAAGACGCGGCAGTTATCAATTGTCAATAAAAAACACTAAAAAAGCTGAAACAGCTTTGTTTGTTTCAGTCTTGTTAGTATATTAGTGGTATCAAGGAGCTGAATGGCCTCGACAGTCACGTGATGATGAAGTCTCTTTTCAACGGCTTCGGCATATATTTGTATGACTTTATGTACGACGTCCAAGTTAAGGTGTCGATTTAGATCATAGTTACAAATGTACAAGGGTGCATTTAATATTCTTTTAAATATTTATGATATTTGACATAAAACAAGAAGTAATAGTAAATGTATTAAGCGAATTTTCTAGGCCTTGACACCCTTTGGGGTCAGAACCATATTCATATTCTATTACTTCATTAGTTTCGTACAAAATTAATATTGAAAATACAAAGCTACTGTTAAAAATATTCTACATTATGTACAAAAGAATAAGTTATCTGGACCATTGTTTGTAATTTGTTTTACTACAGCTTTTAGTTTTGCAACGTTAAGGAGTTCATCCCTTAATCTTAATGAGCCCGATTGTTGACTATGCGGAGTTAACTTATTGTATAAATCTTAAAAAGAAACATACGGTTTTCTTTATAAAACCTTAAAAAGAATTGACGTATTTAAAAGTTAATTATTATGATAATTAATTCAATTGCAAATATTTTTTGACAATATTGTACATAAATTATCTTATAAATTATTTAAATATTTCAAAAAAGAGGAGTTACCTAATTCAATAATGAAGTCACGCTCGATATTGCAATTTTTGAAATGACTTCATGAAAAGCTGAAAATACTCACAGCTACATCATTTTAAACTGATAAACTGCTGTGAGAGACAAAAGTATTCATATGGACTTACCTAGTTATCTAAGTGCCTTTTTATTATACTGTGCTCTATTTTTTAAAATTAATCCAACAAACAAACATTTATGGCCATCATAAACGTGAACTTAAATATCTAAAAGTTTCCGTAATTGAATAAATCCAGATTGACATCAAAAATAGAATTCATGAAATTAATCGATGTAGAATTAAATATTTTTATTTTGTCTATGTACTGTTATTAATTATTAAAAATGTTCCGAAACGATCAATCTGAATTTAATATTTTAGAAAAATTTCCAGAACCGACCGGGATGAAAGAGTTGTTTCTGTTTGAAAAGGGATTGAAGTGTCATAGGAGTAAATGGAGGTACAGTTAATCCGGGTCATTGCGTGCTTCAAACTTTACGGGTTACGATTTGGAATTCGCGGATCATAATATATGTATTTCTAACGTTGTTAACAAAAAATGTTCAGGAACTTCATTATATTAGTATGGGGAAGCTTTATTTTAAATAAAGTTTGTGAACATTGTCCTACTTCTCTTCTCAAACTATATCCTGAAACATGCAATAATACTTAAAATAGCACAATATATACGAGCTTAGATTTATTTTTGATTTATTTCTAAACACAATGTGTTCTAAGTTCAATAAGTTAATATTTCAATAGATTCTTTAAACACAACCCATTTTGTCCAACAAAAAAAAACACCTCATTTTAAGAACAAAAAGGTATACGGTTATTTTTTTATTTAAATAGATTTTTATTTTATTTATTAAAATTCCAATAGCTTGTCTTAATCTAGTTATTTCTTTTCATATTTTTTAAGTTTAAATTAGAAGTTAGACAACGTAAGTGTAACGAAGATGTGTTAATTGAAATCCTATGGGATATATAAATAAACAGGTATTTTATAATGAGTTTTACGTATAAGTATCTTGATACCTGTTTTACAAGGGAAACCATTTTATACTGATATTTTTTCATTATTGTTGCGAGAAAATGAGCTGCAAACAATTTATTTTTCAATATCAATCTTATACATACTGATGGAAAAACAAAATTAAATTTGGCTGCTTTTCCCATATTCAGGTCTCCAGTAACAATTGGATGATTTAGACGTTCCTCGGTAAATAAAAATCCAGTATTTGCATAAAAGCAACAGAAGAAACTCTTTTTTTTTTCATTTATATACTAGTTTAGAATATTAAATAATGGATATTACAAATGTTAAACGACTAATATGAATTAGAAAGTTCCGAAGGATTTTAAATTTTATGTTTGGTGTATTGAAATTCTCCTTCTATTGGTTAATATATGTACATCGATATATTTGAAGTACAAGAACAAAATGTACAATGCAAAGGTTAGTTTTTTTTATATTTTTTTAATCTGTTATTTTTGGACATAAAATTATTTTTGTTTATAAACCTGCAATATTTTGCAGACAAATGACAAAAATATGAAAAATAAAACTGTTGTGAAAGTGTTTCTTATTTTTAATCGACTTCAAAAAAGGAGAAGATTATTATTAATTCATCTTTTTTTTATTATCTTTTTTATTTCATAACTTTCGACTGGGTCAAACGATTTTAATGATTTATTTTAATTTCAAATCTAGTAATTTCCTTTGGTCCCTTTTCAGTTTGGTCGAGTTCTAATAATAGCAAACCGGAGAAGAACATATAAGTTTAAAATTAATAATAATAATATTAATATACTTATGTATTAATTCGTAGGTACAATGAATGAGTATTAGTATTAATCCCATGAGATTACAATAAGACCTAATTATGGAATCCATAATTTAGGAAAATCCTTTAAATGTCATTATGATTTCAAAAAGTGATAAATTATTAAGAAATTCTATGTATTTAGTTAGGTATTAAATTATATTATCGGAAAATAAATAAAAATAGTCTTCGTTTATCTCAATTTAGTGGTTCGTCGACTTTTGTGCACATGTTTAGAATTTATTAACAGCTAGGTTAGGTTAAGAAATAGTATTTAAATGTAAAAATATTTTATAATTATTAGTTCATGTCGTTTTCTTTTTGGAAGTGGGTTTTATTATTTAAAAATGATTAATTATTTAAATAATAAACAGTATTATTAAACTATTTGACTCATCTGTTGTAAAGTTAATAGAAGTGTTTATATTTATTTTAACGGTGCGGTGTCAGTGAAACGACATTTCACCCCTTTCCCCGAGCTTCCTTTATTTCAACGTCTGAGTAGCTGCAAGTAAAGTTGCGTCCACACCTCAGATAGAGACAAGTGCGTCGTATTGTCCTTTTTTGGTAAATTACAATAACATAAAAATCAGCAGCGGTCTCTCAGACCGCACGTCACCACTGACGTAACTTTTTAACGTAATTCTGCTATATTGTTTTTTCGTGTTTTTACGGTAATAACTAAAAATAATAAGAAATATTGAAGTGAACAAAGAGAAAATTTGTAAACTCAAATTGAAGTACAGCAGAGACAATCGACTTGAATTACAGGATCTAAATATGATTGAATTACATGCATATTGCATACCTTGGTCTTCTTATGTATAAAGCTGTGTTCAAATCAAATCACGAAAGTTGTGAATACTTATTAGCAACTGATGGGACAGGGAGAGATATTTTTAGATCGCAAATCAAATTTCCGATGTAATACATGTAAACAGCATGTGTGCTTGAAATGTGCCAGGCAATTATCCCCCGACTATCAATAAAAATAACCAAAGTTTGACCAAGGCCAGTTTTTTGAAATAATACCTGTGATTTAAAGATTTTTTTTTTGTTATTTTGAGTATTGTAACTATAAGAGAAAAAATTGTTTTTGTTATAATTATGTTGATATATAAATTTTTTTGTGTGATTATCGATCTCATCTTTAGATTTTCGATTTTTGTTTCTACTTATAATAGCATGTTAATAATTAAAAATTACATTCAGAGTCTATTGGGTGATTTTATTTTATACTTTTATATATTAATTAACTGTTTTTAAAAACTGAGGTAGCTACCATTAATACTTTCGATGCTATAGACCACTTAACAGCAACGGCTTCTCAGGCCGCACGTCACCATTTACGTTACACAAAAACAATGTCACCAGTTAAAGGTTAATAAAATTAATGTGTCTAGTTTATGTAGCCCGAAAATTTCAAATAAAACAATGTAAGTATTTAACAGATTTTCCGTCTCACCGCTCACTCAATTTAAAGAACAACTCACGTAATATAGGGACTCTTGGGAAGAAAAAAGAAGTACTTTTAAGGTGAAATTGTACTCCGGGTGTTAAACAAGAATTGGTTAAGCAAATATCAGTAAAAGCTTAGAGTTGTAAGGATGACAAATTGAAAGCGGCCTAGTTTCCGGGTTATTTGAAAAGTTTTATTAGTTTAAAAAAGTATAGGTTAGAGTGAAACAGTATTTTATCCCTGGGGTATTTGACTTTACAAAAAGCATCGATTTATTGAGTATTGTTCTCATATTTGTTATATATTCAAATCGTCAACAATCCCAATTTTACAGATTGCAATAAAAGTAAAATTGTAAAACATGGAGGTGCAAAACTAACTTAGCCGCAGTTAGAACAATTTAAAGCTCGACTTCAACTTGTTTTGGAGAAGCCTGGTGATAAATGCTTAAACCTTCTTCATGTGAGAAAGAGGCCTTTGCTCAGCAATGGGCTCTGATAGGCTGATCACATCACTATAATCGAAGTTTAAGAATTATTCACTTCATTAACCTTTACCAAACGTGTCACCTTTTTTAACTATTATTAAAATCTTCATTAATAAATATATTATGTGAGTCCTTAACAAGAAAAAATCCAAAAAGGTTGTAAGCTGTTTTGTTTACATTTATTGTACATATTTTAGGTTTTATCTTAGAATATATTAAATAAGAAATTTTATATGAATGTTATTTTAAAGTACTATAATTAAAAATTGATCTTAAATTTCATAGGTGGTAGAGCCTATAGTCACTCACTATACCTCGAACGTGAGCTGGCTCGACCGGAAAAGTATCACCCTCTCACAGGAGATCGGCGTTAAGTAGCCTTATATGTCGTTTCGACTGAGAAGTGAGAGAGCCAGTTGTCCTTTCCCTTTTCCCACTCTTTACTGCCATTTACTCATTCCTACCCGTTCCTTTGCCTCAACAATCAAGGTTGGCAATACATACGCAACATAGATGTTGTGAATGTCCATGAGCGACGGTCACTACTGCCCATCAAATAAGCCGTCTGCTCGTTTGCTACCTTTTTCATTGAAAAAATAATCAAGTTCGGATTTTGTTTATTGGGCTTCAAATTTCATCTATAACTTATTGAAGATCAGAGTTATACACTGTCACTAAGACCACCCTAATTCCAAGTGCCCTTCATGGTTCCACTTGTATAGTTTTGAGATCGGGGTTGAGATTGGGATCAGGATTCGATTAAAGATAAAAAATAATATTGCAACCACAGAAAATAAAATGGACTACATGGTCTTACTCGTTTAGATTTTGGGCTCTGGGACTGTATCGTAATTTTTGATTTGGAATTCAGGATTTGGATAAAAGAGTGATAACGTAAGAGACAGGTTGATAGACAAAAAGGGTGACTCTCTCTTTTAAATTATGAAGGAAATACACCATTCTTAGATCTTAATTGAAAGTAAGTGTTTTGATGATATGATAATTTTATTACAATGAATTAATAAAGATTAATATTAGATATATTATGTTTACAAAACTCTTTTGAATACAATTAAATATTATTAAATACCAATTCTAAGCATCTAATACTCGTGATAACTTCTTAACAAAATGTTCGATGGGGAAGAAAAAAAATTATTTCACTTCCACATGAATGCCCTTGGTAACATAATGCTAAATTTAGATAAAGATTAATATGATGCTACACATTTAACGAAGTTCTTTTCTTTGGACGGCTTAATTTTTTTTTTTGAACACAAAAGCAGGTATTACGACTACACTCTGATAGCAAGATATTTGTTTTATTTGGATTTACAAATTTCGATTTTACACCTTGGTTTATAAAATAGCAATTTTTTACGAGTCTCAATTTTTTCGTAAAATATATATATATATATATATATATATATATATATATATATATATACCTTTTTAGATGTCTTGGATAAATGGACAATGTAAGACTGAAAAATTGTTTCAATTTTGACCTTATAATAAATTTTTGTCTTTATAATAAAGTTAGGATTTGTTACCTCTAAAAGTAATTTTTGGGGTAAAAAAAGGTATTAGAGGTCCAAATTTTCATCAAAATGAGAGGTTTAAAAAAACATAATTTTTCAAAAAAAATGTACACAAGTTAGGTTTAATGACAAAGACAAGATTTAATTAATTAATTTATAAACAAATAAAAATAAAACTGTTTTTACAAATCATCTGACAATAGAAATGGTTTAAGATTAGAAAGCAATTATTAAATTAAATATTACAAAACTGCAATATTACAATTAAGGCAATCGGTTTTTGTGCAAATAATATAGATAAATCTCACTGTTTATTAATTATAAATCACGTATTACTCTCCTTGTGGCCCAAATGTTCCTGGTAATACTTAGCATTTTTTGAACTATTTTGCAAAGCCAAAAGAGGAAAAAAAATCTTATACCCTTTTTTCCATACATCTAGTGAAACACTCATCTTAAATTCAATTGAGATCGTTTGATAAAAACTACTGACCCTTTTATCAGCTACAAAAGTACGTAATATGAATATTAGTGGCAGTACAATACTTGATTAAACTACTGTTACATTTAACCTGTTCCTCCGTATAAAATTTAAAGTCAGCAAAAAGTATACTTTTCTATTTTCCTCTGTAGTTTTATTCACTAACGTGATTAATTTCAATAAACGGCAAAGGTAAAAACCCATAGTTTTGAGTGTTGTGATTTTGAAAATGTTTTCATGTGGTATGCCATATGCCTAACTACATATGTAATTGCAACACACTAATTTGAATAAAACGAAATATAACTTAATAAAATATTGTAAAATTCTATCCTTATAACTTGTATCATAAACATTTTCAAAATAATAGACCTACAATACTAAGATTAAGAAAGAAGAATTTGTATAAGACAAAAGAGATCCAGATTTTGAGCTTATATTTTTATATATGTAGTGTTTGATTTTGTTTAATGCGTTTTGGTTTAGTTGACTGTAGTAAACGCAATTCATTTTCAAGAATTTCTTGTAAAGGATCAAATTAAATTAAAAGCTGTTATTCGAAAACATTATCCTATTTTCAGCCCCATTTTCCTTTCGCTACGAAACGCAATGTAAAATTATTCAAATTTCAGACGACGTGATTCTGCCATCGAATTCGGGACGATCTAATTATCCATTCTATTGCCTAAAATGGAGATGATTTTTTATCCAGAACAGAAAATTGATGTTTTTTTTATTACTGATACTAACAAAAATTAGATGTAGTATTTAACTGCAATTGTATTTTACTTATGAATATTATAACTGTAAGAATATAATTCACATTAAAAGTAACAATTAAAATGATAATAATAAGGATTATGATTTTTAATTATTCATCCTTTCGTTAATAACTATGAAAACTTAACTAACATAAGATTAAAATATTAAAAATAAAATTTTAATATTTTCATCTTATGTTAGTTAAGTCTGTCCAGAATATAATCACCATTACAAAGAAAGACACTAAAAATTTTGCTTCTTTTTCCTGAATTCATATAAATATTTTTAGTACTAAGATTTAAGACCCTGAAAATAACATATAGCCAGAATTTAATTCTTCACAACGGTTTTTGTGTAAATTGTAAATCGTGCAGTGTGAGTCAATCAGTCAGGGCTTTGTATATAGAATGTTACAAATGAATTATTATTAAGATACAATACTAAGGCATAGGTTTTGAATCCCTACTCCCTACTAATATTATAAATGCGAAAGTAACTCTTTCTGTCTGTTACGCTTACGATTTTAATGAAATTTGGTACAGATATAGAGTTGACCTTGAAAGAACATAGTTTAGTTTTTATCCAAGACTTTTGAAAGGTTCTCTTGAAAACGCAATATAACCGAACTCCACGCGGGCAAAGCTGCGAGCCGAAAGCTAGTACAGAATATAACGATCATTACAATTTAATAATCTATAATGTTAATTGATTAAAATATGAAGAGGAACTGTTTTCATACTATATTCTATTTCTTTTATAAGGGCAAACTAGAGTGTTCATAATATGTATATTCTAATTTTATATTTCAATCAAAATGTTTGTAATAATTGCATAAGTAAAATTTAAATCAAACTAATATCTTTCGGATTATACGACGTGACTTTATTTTTGTAAAAACTACATACTCCCGACATTTCAGCTACTTTAAAGCAAAGGCAGGCGAAATGTGAATATCTGTCAGTTTGCCTTGTTATTTATCACCCACTGCAATCGATTTCTTAATTTTCTAGCGAACGGCTCTGGATTCCGGCAGAATGCGCTAACGGCGTCATAGGCAACATCCTGAAGAAGTTTTCTATTTAGACTATTTACAAACTACACAAGAAAGTAAGCCAGTTCTTGAGACAATCAAGAGTGCCATTCTTTTACAAGAAGAAAGTGTATACAAACTCAATTGTGACTGTGGCGTATCGCACATTGGACAGACAATGAGAAATATCGGTAAAAGTGTTAATGAACACATCTCAGATGTTAAAAATAGGCGCGTCGAAATGAGCAGTGTACGTTATTGGACAAACCAGGTCACTACATTCGGTTTGATAAACCATATATCCTCGGTCGTAAAGACGGGTATGTACCGAGGCTAATCCGCGAGGGTATTGAAATCAAAAAACACCCCAATTTCAATAAAGAAGATGCCTGGAATCTATCAAACACCTGGGATTCCGTTCTTAAAAATATAAAATCCCATGTCCGTGACCACACCGCAGGGCCTCGGGACACCGTGAGTGAGATGGCGGTTGGTGATAAATAACAAGACAAACTGACAAACATCCACATTTCGTCTCTCCGTGATCACGGTTGCTAAAATATAGCTGAGACATCGGAAGTATGTACTTTTTTACAAAAAACAAAGTCCAGTAGCATAATTCGAAAAATATTAGTTTTATTTCAATAAATAAAACTCGCGAAACTCGTCTCATACATAAATTAAAGTTTAAAAAAGATGCGTAATATAATTAATTGCCTACGGGATTTTTGACTTGGGTGTAGCTGTAGTGGTGATTGTCTTTCTTTGAAATTCTATGGTAACGCATATAACTTTGTATTAAATCTCCAAATGGGAAGCCCAAAGATTCAGCGTATCTTACAAGTACCAACCGTCAGGAAGGTTTGAATAACCTTAGCCTGTACTGTAAAATGCATTTCTTAGTATTTATTTTGCTATACCATAAAAAATTATTTAATAGAATATCATTATAAAAAAATAATTATAGAGCTATATGAAATTGTTAAAATGAAATCATAAACATTTGAAAAGGTTTAAATATTGAATCTTTTAAAAATGAGTTTAATGCTCAATACGAGTACATCAAACTAATATTAAAATATTTAATAAATACACGACAATTTTGAAGTTTTAACTTTCATGAATTGTATGGCTTTTAAGTATTCGTATGGCTTTTAAGTTTTAGTTTTAAAACTTCAATTGCTTAGTATTTTCAGTTTTATAGCATGGGATTTCATAAAATAAGTTAATTAATCCCGTTAAATATTAAGACCCTGATGATTGTTTTTATTTAGCACAAGTGTTGCAAATTTGCTCAATTTATAAATAACCGTACAATAAAAATAGATAGTTTATCAATATTGTATAATATTGTTATATGTCATATTAATATATCTACGTTGAAGCAGTAAATTGTGGCACACACACTGACAACTGATACAAACATTATTTATCTACTACTATCTGAATTTGTTACAAACACTATAAATATTTATGTATATTGTATATTAACTATAGCCGCAAAATTGTATTAGAAGTTTTAACATCCACAATATAATATACGTTTCTTGTACATAATTTATCAATTAAAATATTTGATTGTAATATTTGTTTCAGATATTGACCGTTCTGAAATTTGGACATACAAGAATCGAAGATTACTTGTAAAAATACAAGAGTGTTTAGAGTAAAAGTGAAAAAGAAAAAAAGCGCGATGCGCTCTGTGTGGTGTTTTAAATTGAATGTGTTCATATTTCTCCTGATTGTTATATCTACATCACCATCTGCTACACGGAATACTGTTATTTCAGGTAACTTTAAATTTTATTGTTATATAATAATACCTATTCCCTTATATGGATATTATACAGGGTGACTGGTGAATTATTATCAATATTTAAGGAGAATACTCGGTACATGATTCTCATTCGAATTATGTAAAAAAAATAGGTACTTAATTTTTGACCAAATTTCCGTATAAATAAATAAAGTGTGTACACGTTCCAAGTGTTCCAAGTGTGGACGCGTGCGGCGGCGTGCTGATACAACACTACGCCGCCGCCGCGTCTGTGTGAGTATGAGCGTATACCTAATCTGTAGGGTGTTCATACGATGCGTAATTAATTACATAACTTTTGGTTAACTTTACTTAGAAGTTTATTAATATTTATGTTATATTAATTTTTATTTTGTCATATATATGATCGTCAAATATCACGTCCTCAAATATCGATAGTAATTCACCAGTCACCCTGTATATGTAGAACTTTTATCAGATTATTATTATTTTATTTTTAAAAAGTTCATGCATAATTATTAGTAATTATAATTAACTAGCTAACCCGCCGAACTTCGTACCGCCCTATATTCAAGAAATTTCAGTTACCTTTTTATCTGAAAAAAAGTTAATTTCTTTATTTAGTATAACTGAACCGACAGACAATGCTCTGTCGTCTTAACTGTGATTATTAAATTCTAACTGGTATATTAATAAATCAAAATTATTCCAAAAACAAAGTGCTTATTATTCTAATGCTTTATGATTCACAATATTCTCAGTTTTTCTTTCTGGCCGTATATAAATAGTGTTGTTGCAAATCCGACAAGAGAACAGGTAACGTATATACGTAACTGGCCATGTGAAAAACATGAATTTTCTAATTAGTTAATGACTGAATCAATTGATTTGTATGTAATTAATTCACTAGTTATCTTATTTGAATTTGAAAATTCATTCAATTGATATCAATGTTTTTTGCAGCTAATATCACTCTATAGCTCATCCAAACATGATCTGTATAATTTTATGCAATATTTGGAAAATCCTTTTCAATCAATTCTGTCTTTGATATCATAAAGTGACAGAAATCTGTAGGGAAAGTAAATTATTCAGACGATGAGTCAACAGGTATTTTGCCATTACCATTATCGACCAATTGCTTTGAATCAGTTTCTTCAGATTGGTCATTCTGCACTTAGACTTGCATGTTCGTACTTAATTTGAGCGTTTTAACATATTTCTATAAAATGGATGACTTTAAGCATGCATTAAGTTCGTCGGCTGGCGTTAATCATGATATAACTGGTAATGTTTGTCGAAAATCACCTGCCAATAAAAACACTGCACTATTATCGGTTTTGATTCTTTTGCAAATCTTGCAAAGTACAGTCTAATGCTTCTGAAGTTTTTTGTGTGCCATTGTGCACTCATCCCAAACAATTAATCTGCATTACTACTACACTTTGGCCATAGCTGAATTTTCCGAAAGGTTGCAGGTTGGAGTGTCATTTATTTGCATGTTCAAGGGCAACTTGAGTGCAGAATAGGCTGTCCGACCGCCTTTCAACAACGTGGCTCCAATACTTGACAAAGCAAGTACAAAAGCAATATCATTTGGGGATCTAATCGTTGTCAAAATCAGTGATATCAAAATGTTTTTCCGGTCCCACCAGGAGCACCTAAGAAAAAATTCCACATGTTCCATCTTTCACTACTTTTATAAGAGTATCGTAGGCATATTTTTGTAGCTTATTTAAAAGAGGAATGTTTCTTAGAACGGTTACTTATAAAGCCTTCTACATTAAATACCTCAAGCATTGACATTTAATAATACCTGAGGCGTTGTCATTCACTAATTGTATAAATCCTTTATTGTAAACATCAAGCACATGTCTTCAATTAAAATTAATGGTTTATTGTGAATTAATTTTCAAATCCGCATGTCCTTAATTTTCAAATCCGCATTCAACGTCCTAAGTCGGTTCTCATGTTTTATGTCTTCAGGCATCTTCAGGCATCTAGATCTTTGTATTTTTTCACAAATCAGTTTTGTGGATGGAAGGCGTGTTAGCAAATTATTGAACACAATGTTCGTCTTTGTTTATCATTTCAAGATATCACGGCATTTTCAAGAGTGAGGTCCCAATGAGCGTCATTCTCTAGCAATTCCAAACATTGACAAGCTTCTCTGTATGTGCCGCACACAACACCATTAACAGTTCGCAGATGTTGGAATAATGTTGAACCACTAACATTGACTAGTAGTAAACGCAAATTAAAACACTGATCTTGCCTGGGATGGACTGTGTAAATACGTCCGTTGTACGGTGGAAAACACATGTGGATAACTTGGAGCTGGCTGCCTTTGTTTGCGCCGTTAAAATTTCTTTGACGATTGATTCCAGGTATAATATTGATGCCCATCTTCACCTTTCCAAAATAAGATAGAACAGCATCATATGACCGATCTAGAGTGACACATTATTTCTTTAAAAAAATGAAATATACTAGTAATTTTTTTTTTAAATTAATTTTCGTATTTTTTTCTTACGTAAGAACCTTTTCCTAATAATAACAAATACATCAAAAAATAATTCACGCGTAAAAATGATTCATTTTATAAATATATGTACATATATAATAATTAAAAGGCGATTTTTGTCAACTGAAAGATCGATATTCTTTATATTACATTTTTTTCAATTTAATATATTCGTTTTCATTATTCGCTCCCTAATAGAATATTTACAAAAAATTATTACTAGAGTAAGTAGTACAAAGTTCTCGAAACGCTTTCCAATGTTCTGGCTTTCTTCTAAATAGAAGGACTGGTGAAGTTCGTGATGATGTTGAATTGTTTTACATAATTAATTTCGAGTATTTCTTGTATACATAAAATTTGTCTAAATACGAGAAATCAGGAGTCCAAAGATATTTCTTTTTCAATACAAACTCATCGTAAAACCCAAAATTAAAAAATAGCTCATTAAAAATTTAATATGCATCTTAATAATATTTAACAAGGTTAAAATTTACAATAAGGGAGAATTCATATTATAGGGTGTCATCTCGACTGTGATACAGTTTTGTAACCCATATTCATCAACTTAGTTTAAATTTTTATTATATACTCTACAAAATATATCAGGATTTGAGTAACATTAACAATTTTGCAAATTATAGGATATACAGATATTAATATTTTATATTATCGAGGTACTTTTGTTTATAAAATATGTATAATTTAAACATAATTATTGTCTAATGGGTTCTGATCGAAAACATTTTCAGACGCTAAAATACATAATTCACAAAATCACACGATGCAGTCGTATTGCACTAATAATTTTTATTTATTGGGTTATTCGGAATGTACTTTCGCTTTTTTTGTGAAAATTAAAGACGATTTTCGTATAAAATATACATATAGATATAAATTATGTATTCTGATACAACATCTATCATAAATTCATTCTTGGTAATAACCTTATATCCCTTTCACAAAATGTTTGATATGTCTGGCAAAAAACTGATCCAACTGATCTTTGATGTTTTATTAAAAGGTAAAAAATTCTAAAGGCACAAAATCTGGAGAATACGATTGGTGTGGTAGTGTTTTCAAGCTGTAAATGCTTTTGAAAAGTGACCAAACCTCTATGAAGACTTGAATTGTCTTGATGAAACACTACACCTTCTATGTTTATTGATTTTGGTATTTTTTGTGGATGTGCATCATCCAGTTTAACTAGTTAATTACAGTAGTTTTATAAATTCTCCTTCCTGCTCCACGATATCTTGCGTTTAACACTGTTTCGTTCAACGCTTGATGCGCTTCAAAAATGGATCGTCTTTGTAACTTTTGTGGATCGGATTACAGAGTTCAATGCGAAATATATTTTAATACATATTGTTTTGTCTTGAGAACAAGGGGAAGATTTAAGGTTAAAGCTGAGGTCTTCCGGTGGTTGTAAAATACGGTGCCAGGTTTATTTGAGAACATTTTAAAGTTAACTTTTTTTTAACTTTAAAAATTTCTAATATAAGCTATTGGTTATTGCTACTATTGTCATTTTTAGTAAGAACACTTAAAATATTTCTAAGTAAACAAAAATTTACGAGCTGAATGTCTATAATACATATATTATGAATGTCATTTTAATACAGCTTTAGGTTTCAACGATGAGTTGTAATAGACTTTGACACGCAAGTTATAAACTGTATGACTAATATTAAGCACGGAATATCTGTGTAATAAAATGATTTTTTTTGTCATAAATTTTATTTAACACGTTTTATAGTAGGTATGTATGTATGTATATGAATTAATTTAATTATTTCATTTGTACTACTTGAGTAAAATCAATGAAAATTTAATTTAATGAAAGTGAATTTTTGTCTTTATACTATTTACTATAACCAACAGTTTAATTAACTCTCTTATATCCAATCTAAGTTATGAACTAAATTGATCATTAATTTCAAACGAACCTATTATATTATTAATTAGAGCAATTAACAGGTGAATGAATGAAAATGTGATATATCCTACAATACTTTTCCTTCAAAAGATCTAAACTTCTCAGACATATTAGCATTTTGTTATCAAATAATCTTTTTAAAGTAATAGTTTAGTAACACATCTTAAAAAATATCCTACATGTTTATAATGGTAGATGATTCTAAAAGAAGTTCTTTGTATAAAGAAACAGTAAAATATTTGTTATTCAAATTTTATTGTGGCCTTTATAAAATTAAAGTTAAAAATATCCTTAAGAATTATAATTTGTAACACATTAGCTTTTAGAATTATTTATACGAGAATAACTATTATTAATAATTATTACGGTTTAATGAGAACTTGCCTCTTGTTCATCCTTATCCCAGGATTATACTAACCAATTAAATATAAGTAATTGGGTACATAGTTGTTTTAATTATCTTTAATATGAGAGTAGTCCTTAGTAGGGTTAAATCGCTTACAACTAATTGAAAATTCTATTTAAGTTTAGGGAGTCCTTTTGTCACCTAGACTTGAATAAAGTAAAGGGTGCTCGATGTTTGTTTTTTTAATATTAATTTTTTAGTAGTTAATATAAAAAAATACACATTTGCTAATAGCACACTCAATAAAAGTGGAAAAAAATGATAAAGTATCCAAGTAGGATCCTGTACCTGATAGAAGATATAAATTTAATATTAAAAGCGTTGGCTTCTTATGTTCATCCAATATTTTATGAGGATAAACACTGATATATGTGAGTAAGTATAAAATTGTCTTAGATAGCATCCTGTTCATTTTTTAATACAAAATATATGTTTTATGAATGAATAAGGTATTCGAAGCATTATAAACATTTTTTTAAACTTTGGTTTTTTAAAGTTTTGAAACTATCATTTATGAATTATTTATTACGGCAGATAAAGAAAGGTAGATAAAAATATTTTCAATATTTTGAAGCAGTAAGAGATTACTAAATGATATGTATTTAACTTAATACATCTTAACCCGTTTTGATTTATGTTAGTTGACAAATTTAAAGTAGACCTTATGTTTAAACACTAGTGATAAATATACATAAACACGTATGTCTATACGTAGTTTTGCATGGTATTCAATATCGCAGTTTGTGATCAAACGGTTCGTGTTGTGTATAGTACAAGGTTCAGTTTGCACTGCAATAACCCTTATTCCAAAATGTTGGTTTTCAGATAGTAATAAAACTGGAATATCGATTTATTTGTTAAAATTTGGATTTCAAAATACATACATTTTGAAGACAAAATTATACAAATATAATTTATATTCTTAGGAAATATTTTTTGTTCCTTAAAACTTAGAATAAAATTTCTTTTGGCTTAAACTATTTATATATATCATTTTCTAACGAGACATTTTAATTACAGTTCTTAAAAAATATTTATAACATTATTAATCTCATTCATCATCTCATTCACATGAAAACTACTTTTACACTTACATATACCTGAGAATGTATTATAAAAATATGTTAATAAACCTTGTAAAATTTATTTGTGTATAAATATTACAAGGTTTATTATGCAATACGCTAGAATGGTCGCCAAAGGGTAATCAATGTAAACAAATCATGCATAAATCAATATTAAGTCACAATAACAAAACCATTTTCTGTGACTAATATTATTAACTAGTTCCATTATTAACTAAACATAAGGTGTGCAATTTTAATATAAATATTAATAATGAAATTATTCCCTTTAACTGCTACTCAAATTTATTTTTGAATCTTTTTTCATTTGAGTTGGGTAAAAGATTATTAAACAACTTAAATTACTTACAATTCAGAATAATATCTTTTTGTCCCGGTGCAGTTTGTCGGCGGTTTCAGTATTTTGTATTAAACGTAATCCTTTCAAGATAAAAGCAAACCATGTATTAATAGGTTTATTATTATATGAGAAAAAGCAGAATATTAGATATCATTACAAACAACATTTTTTCCTTTCAATATTATTTTCACCATTCTTCATACCATTCAATGGCAGACCCTGGCTACAGCTGGGAAAATTGCCAGGTAGAAGAAGAAGATTCTTCAAACCATTCAATATATAGCAAATCAATACATAGTACCATCCTTTATGTAAATGTGAAGGTCGCTCAAAATATGTATTTTAAAGAGTTGATCCCAACAAAATATTACGACCATCAATAAAAAGAACTCGCTTCGACTGAGAAAAAGATATCCAATTCAGTATTTAAAAGCGGAGTAGAAAATAATCGAATTTTGTCGTAAAAAACGTGAATTTATTCAAAGTAAGAGAAGTTTCACAAAGGTTGGGACACACTTTTAATTTTTAAAGAATTATAATGATTTAAACAAAGAAAGTAATACTTTATAAAATAAATCGGAGAATGACCACTTTGTAAGTTTTTATACCTACTACCAATAATTCCAGTTCTACATTAAAACACATGTCAATTATGAGATCTAATCACAAATTAATCGATATTCCAGTTTTTAACTCATAAAAGACCTACAGGGAAATAAATCTTGAGCAATCAGCCAGGTGAAATTTAATTAAAAAATGAATTTCTATTATATAAGTATATATGAATACAATTTTATATATAATTCTTTATAATAACGGTATCGAAACATAAAGTTATTATTTATCATCATTAATTTGGTAACGTTTCAGTTCAACTACCTCAATAAATCGATATTCTAGTAAGATAATATGTCAAGACAACTTGAATCGCCACAGATAGTGCTATTGAAATTGCTTTTTTTTTTTTTTTTTTTTTTTTTACCCGGGGGAATGTGCTCTACACATACCCGACCTAGCGGGGACTGGGTCGGGTTATGTGGGGATGGTAGTCCAACCCTGAAGGGGGAGGACAGACGCCCCTGAAGGGGACGCCCCGACCCACTAAACCTAAACCGGGGTGTTCCACTCCTTTCCGCTGAGGCGTCACGGGTTCGCTATAGCGCACCGCAACGCAATGGCTGTCAGATGTCCTGACTCACTTCAAAATATGAGAGGCGCGCATCACCTTAACCCTCTAATATGGGCGACGGAAATCCCCGTCCGCCACCCATAGTCTCCTTCCAGCGCGCGACGATGTTGCTACGTGAGGACCAGAGCCGCCACGTAGGCTCGACGCCGTCGACCACCTCTCCCACGACGCATGGGGAGGGATGCGATGCTTCGCTCCCTCTCCCTCTCTGCCTCTTCTTTAGCCGACATCACTGTCTTGGCAAAGAGTTCAACGGCCTGCCAGGCCTCTTCCCTCGTTATCATGGCGCTAACCAGGACCGGTAACGAGAGGTCCGGCCCTATGGTAGCCACCAGAGCGCCTCGAAAATTGTTCCAGGCGGGACATACGGCACGGGTGTACTGTGCCGTATCCTCCTCTTCTCCACAATGATGGCACGTTGGAAAGGGTTCCTTGCGCACCACTCGACACAAATACCGACCAAAACATCCATGTCCGGTCAGCAGTTGCGCCAAGTGGAATGTCATGGAACCGAACTTCCTATCCACCCACTGCTTAAGGTGGGGAAGGACGGCCCACACCAAATCCCGCCCATATCCCGGGTCACGTAGGCGCATTGCCCACTCCTCCAACACTTCAGCGTGCGCCTCCGCTCTCCATTTCTTTATTTCACCTTGATGGGGATAACCGTCGTCCTCCTGCCAAGCGAGAGTGCGTCGCTTCCATATCGCTGCGAGGGCTTCAGCTTCGAGATCCCACGGCGGAGTCCCTGCGAGAATGCATGCACCGTCATATGAAACAGTACGGTACGCCCGGGCCACCCTAAGCGCCATGGTTCGCTGTGGTCGGCGCAGCAAAGCCACAACGCGACGGCTTAGAGTGCCCGCCCATATGGGCGCACCGTACAACGCCATGGATTTAATGACACCAGTGTAGAGCCGTCGACAAGCGTCATTTGGGCCCCGGATGTTTGGGAGGATCTGCCCTAGAGCTCCGGCTGCAGCCACTAATCTTGTTGCCAAGCGCCGGAAGTGCTCCTCGAACTTCCACCTGCTGTCGAGGACAAGTCCAAGATATTTTATCTCGGAACCGACAGTAATGGAGGTTCCACCAACCACAATGTGACTTCCCGCAGGAGGCTTATTACGGGGCCCGTGGAAAGCCATAGCCTCAGATTTATGCAGAGCCACTTCGAGACCTATCGCCCTAATCCTTGCAACTACCTGGTCTACGCCTGCCTTGGTAAGAATGGCCGCCTCTCGGTGATTGGGGCCACGGGCTGTCACCAAAGTGTCATCTGCGTAACAAGTCACGCTGACACCTTGGAGGTAGGCACCGCGCAGCACCCAATCATACCCGATATTCCATAAAAGGGGACCAAGGACAGACCCCTGTGGAACACCGCAAGACATCACTTGCTCTCTCCAAGACCCGTCACGCACTGGGAATGCGATCCGGCGACCAGCGAAATAGTCCGTCACTAACTTCTGCAGATAGAGGGGCACTGCATGGTATCGCAGAGCCTCCCTGACAGTTTCCCACGGCAGGGTGTTGAAGGCATTGGAAATATCCAGCGAAACCGCCCATAACACCCCGCCTCGAGAGACTTCGCGGTCCGCCAACTCTTTTACGCGCCCTATTGCACCGATTGTGGATTTTCCTCTCCGAAACCCATATTGGGTTTCATGCAGTCCCGGTTGCAGACACTCTGACAGCCGGTCGGCGACCACTCGTTCGAAGAGCTTGCCAATCTCGCTCAGCAACACAATCGGACGGTATGCCGACGGCTCCTCTGGCGGACGTCCGTCTTTCCTCAACAACACCAACTTCCCCATTTTCCACTGACGAGGAAAGCGGCCTTGTGACAGGCACAGGGAGAACAGGTCTTTCGCCCAATCTGTCATGGGTCCAAGAGCAGCCACAACAGTTCGGCTAGGAATACCGTCCAAACCCGGAGCAGTGTTCTTCGACTTCAGTTTTCGAAGAGCCACCACAAGCTCAGCGGTTGTCACCGGCAGCACTGTTTCCAGTTCGAATATATCGGAATGGGCAGGCACCATAGTTGGCGGTGTCCATTCCCTTCTTTGTGGAAAGAGGGTCTGCACCACACGATCCACGAACTGTGGTTCTAGACTCGTGGTGATGGGCGGCGCCCAGGGTCGAAGTTTGGCTCTGACGACTCTGTACGGTCTACCCCATGGATCCCTGTTAATAGAGTCTAGCCACTCTCTCCAGCAAGTGGTTTTGGCGTCGCATATGGCCACTTGCAGGTCCCGGCATATATATATATATATATATATATATATATATATATATATATATATATATCGGCGCTATTAGCTTTAATGACGGATGCAACGTGAAAATAACTTGAGCCTGGCATCAATTCTTATTAAAACTTATTATTATTAATGATTATTGTTAAAATTAAAACGAAATCAAAGATTGTTTAAAGGAGAATAGAACTTTTTTTGAATCTTGGTATAAAAATGACGTCTGGAAGCATGACGGTAGAGTTCGGTCAGTGCGGACCATTGAACAATGTGATTATGAAGAACCTTCGAGAAATTTAGAACCATTGAAGTTTCATTTTAAAATATCATGGAACGTGCTAGAAGAAATGACAATAGTGACATCGGTGATGATGGCGTGACTCTCTTTAAAAACAAGAAATTTCTAAATTAATTAATTATTTATACGGAATTCATTCATCCGGATAATATAAAGCTTAAAAAAATAAACTTTTTATTTATTCTTCTATTAAAATGACTAAAAAACGATAGTCAAAGCCCGGGAAAAAAAATCTTTTTATAAAATAAAAATTCTTGTAAACAAAACGACATCAAAATATAGAACGTTCTAATATCTTTCCGGAGGCACAGTTTCAGATATTAGTAAATATTGTGATTATAATTATAGGAAAAATAGCTAGAACGGTTATCCAGGTTAATATTGTATTAATTTATACTAACTAACCTTTTGAATCATCTAATTTTAGTTACAGTAAAGTTTGAGTTTTGAGAAGTAGAATAACTCTCGTCATCACTAATAACCATGCTTTATTTATTCAGATCAGAAAAGTATAACCGAGTCTGATAACTTATTCAAAATATTTTTGTTTATCGGATAATATCTTTTCGTATTATAATATTTATATATATGTATAATAAAAATTAGTTTTGACGCAATACGAAGGATATAAGTTACGGTCGATTCTCATATGATTTACACTGTAATCAAATCATTTGATGTCGATGAATTAGTAATGGTGGTTTGGTTAATATATAATAAAATAATCTAAACAGTTGGTGTCCTAACCTTTTCTTCGAATTTCTCATATTTTTTATTATATCAATAATAATCAAAACTGACTGGAATATCCATGTCCTGCTTATTTCCATTTATATTTATTTCGTATGTTGAAAAACGCTAAATATTATTTCTAGAAATTGAATACAAATCAAAATTTTCGATTTTTTTTGTAAGTTTTAGGAATTAAGGATAATATTACACCTATTTAGTAGTTGTATCTGCATTAATAAAAAGTTTTACTCAAAAAAAATTAATATAGCTTGGATAATGAAAATTAAAATATAAATATGGGTGGATAATTTAAAATTGGTTTTCTTTCATTCAAAGAATCGTATGGATAAAAGCAATTTGATAAATCTAACTTTACTAGTTTTCTTTGAACACCACATTTTCGATTTGGATTATCTACAGTCTACACTATCGTAAAGCAAAAGCGACGTACAGCGGATATTTCGTACAACTAACCACAACTGAATCTAAACTTCGCTCCTGTTACAAATTTACTCTAAACTTGTACTGATTTCTAGGAGTTGTTTTGCTTTACTCGCAGTATTATGCGAATATTGATATATTATTGTATCTTGATATACGTAGCTATCCTCTTTACGAAGCAAAAATTTTAAACTGTCAATTTATAAAGCAATAAATCAGTATTTACAACGAAGTTTAAAAACTTACTGTAAATAAAGGTTCTGTAAACTTAGTTTTAACATTTGCTATTATTAGGCGAAATTGATTGTGAGAAACAAAGTATTCAATCACAAAATCCTAATAACGCGGACCAATTCAATTTATGGGAGCAGATCTCATTAATGGGGCTTTTAATATTTATATATTGTATTGATTACAGTTGACTTACATTGTTTTTTAGGAATCCTTATTCTCATTTGCAGAAGTTAAATAATTAAGCTTATATAATTTCAATGATAAACGATAAAGAATAGTTGGAAAATATATGTACATGTATGAAGAATATAAAAACAATACTATATAAAATAACACGTTTGGTAGTATTGATATTATACATATATTCCACAAAACAATATTCTTCTGAATTACTTGCAGAAATATATTTGACTCATAAATATTAATAAATTCACATATACTCAACATTTCTGTATCCCACATTGTAATCTAATTTCGACTTCATAAGTGTAAGGCGACTATATGTTTTGTATCTAGGGTATATCATTCTCTGCAATTTTTTTTAAATCTTATACATGTATATACCTTAATGCCTCCTAGTAAATTTTAACTATGTAATAAAAGAATATGAAATTAATATTATGTATATACATATTTTTTAATAATAATGAATCGTGTATGTCTAATAAAATGTTGACGATAAAAAAAATTCACTGATATATGTATATTAATATTCTTAAATTAAATACAAACATTTCGAATGTGTCTCAACCCTGAAACCTACATCAAATACAGTAATCCGTATAGTAGTGACACAAAAACGGGTGAGTATGGCTTCAGATTTAATTGTAAGCTTACGTATATCGTTACCATTCCCGGTTAGTAAAGTGAAACTACCGGCAAATTACAAATAAGAATTATATTCCAATCGACGTTGAGTGAAGTTAACTTTAGTATTTTTCTACACCATTGTAACTATCATTTAATAGGGAGTTTAATGTTTTTTTCTCAAAAATAAGTTAGCTGTGTTAATTCTACATATGTACACTTGAACTGATTTTAGTTATAGGGATTTTATTATATTAGATATTATAAAAAATATTAACATGTTAGTATTAAACGGTAGGGATAAGTGAAACTAAAAATATGTGACCATTGCAAATTCTTTATAAAAAATGATGTCAGTAAAAATGAATTTCAATTGTTTTTGGCAGAGTAATAGCTTCATATTTATGAAATTAAATATAGGAGTTATATCTTTACATGTATAAGTCCGATTGTTATTTCAATATATTTTCCCGTAAAATTTAACTCTTTATTTCACATAAGTATTAGTTACTACGGAAATGAAGGATATCGAAACCCTACAAATTCATTTATATAGGATAGGATTCTTTGTAGTAATTACTAAATTTCTAAGCAAGGGTTTTAATTTACAAAAATCGGTTCTGAAGCTTTTAGTGGATCCTTCGTAACCCTTTTGAAAGTCAGAATACTAATACAAAATCAGAGAGACGAAACCTCTTAGTATTCAATGGATTCACCGTGCGTGTGCAGGGTCACCTGTAATAATTATTGTTCAAAATGAATAAAGCATCATAAGAAAAAACTAATCCCCAATTAGTGTACGGATTACATCACCTTGCTTCAAAAGTTGCATCATATTTCTTTAAAATATTAATAGACTTAGAATTATTCCCTTGATATATGCTCGTAATATGTATTTTTGTTTCTTTTTATTATAAGTATTATAAAAATATGTTTAGAATCTTTATATGTTTGAATAAAAGTTTAAATGTTTAAAATAAGAAAATTCTATATTTATAATTGAGCTTACTTCTTCATCGTTGATTTTCATTGTTTTTATAAATGATACAGAAATTATTGCAAAAAAAATCAATACAAATCAATAAAACAAATCAAATTAATATCGGTTTGGAATTTTGTTCGATATGTAGTTAAGTAATTATATAATATACATACAATACTACTTATTGCATGTCAAGTGCAATGGCTACACGTCTAACATATGAAGTGTATCTAAATAAACAAAAAATATACAATGCCCAAAACCACTACTTCACGCGTATAAAATCACATTTATAACTACTATTTAGTATTTTTTATATTTTATTAGTTATAATGCACATCTTGCATCAAAATTATAATATGAATACTAACCTTTTATTCAAAATAAATTTGTTTTACTACTTACTCTAATAATTTCAGTTAGGTTATGAGGTTATGAGAATTATGTTAATGTAAAGATTAAAACAAATAGTGTGCATTGGCTGTAGTTCTGACCTAGTTCAACGTAAACTTTCAAATACAAAGAAAAAACTAATGACAAGCTCATTTATTTTTCCAAAGAAGCTAAACAAGAATAAAATAAAAATATTTATAAAATGTAAAGTGGTCAATTAAAGCCAAACAGATATTTAATTATTGTCGCATTGTTTTACTATGGCTTAAAATTATGATAATAATTAACTTTTAGCATAATCAACCGTAATTCAATATTTTTCATTCAAACTATAATCCTCATATAGTAACCAAGGCGAAAATATTGGCCTCTTTTACTTATTGAATGGTTCCTATACATACCATCGATATTTGAATGTACGTACTACAAATTTTAACAAATTTATTAAAAATATTAATAGGAGCACAATGAAATATTAAAGCGTTAATTGTTTCATATAAATTTAGATACAACTTTTAAATAACAATCGTTATAATTAAAACAAATGATTTCAATATTCTCGTTCCAAATATGCTTAATTGTTTTTTACGGTTGATAATCAGGACAGGAGGGACTTGAAGGATTTCCTCATTAATTTTAAACTGGGTTGCTAGAGCGATAGAGGGTGCCAAGGAAATCTTTAACAGTACCATTAAAAATCGCAATTGATGATATGCATAATTTGAAATCTAAAAAATATTACTTTTTATATACATATACCTACATACATATACATATATAAACTAAAGAAATGTTTTCTAAACATGCGTTATGGCAAAAAATTAAGTTTTTATTTTTGACTTTTGACAGTGTTTTATTATAAATGAAATTGCTTTTACAATGATGTTTTCAAGAGAAACAAAATACTTCTTTTAAAACTTATATAAAAATATTATTTTCTTCTCATATAAGTAACAAGTTTCATTTAAGATAGACGGTCCATTATTGTAACACCTTTTACATTAATATGATTAGTAGAGTACAACTGAACATACAATATTTTGTACACAAATATTTAGGCTCTGACAGAACACCGTAATGCTTTTATCTATCCTTTCATCGTATCGTCCTCCTAAATCATTTAGTGTAAGTATAAGATATGGTAAATTAATATCAAGATATAAAACCTTTCACTATTTTAGAAGTTTTCTACGATATGCAAATTTGAAGTTCCACCTACATATTAAATGCTATTAGCCATAAATCACCCGTATATTATGCCTTGTAGTCTCAACTGTTCTATATAATACTAAAAGCTGATGTTATCTGTGGTCTAAAATTGTTAAACATCTGTCACTTAAATGAGTTTCCACTTTAGGAATCAAATTTTAGTTACTCTCATTATCCTACTATAAGCCTACTCTATTTTTTCAATAATTTATGGACACTACACTTCCAATGTACTATATTTCTGAATACAGATCTACACAGTACTTACAGTACTGAAGTACTAAAAGACATGGTCCTTTAACATCAATTCATTTTTGGAAGGGATTTCGAAAGTGGTTCTGCTAATTTTATTAAAAAAAATTGTTCTGTAGAGAGAGGAGCTTGGACGGTGGAGATGAGTGCTTGATGCGCTTTAAATAGGCAAGCCTCAGGCATTGTTGAAGCCTGCAACGGAATGGATCCGGGACCCTCACGGTGAATCCTTGGAATGTTTCGTTTCATAATATCTTAGTAGCATATTATTTATTAACAATGTATGTAGGAGGCATTCGTTGAGTATTTCAAGCCAAGAAAATAGCAGTTCTTCTAAACCCAAAATCCCTTATTTATATTTAATAACAACTTTGGTACTTTGTATAAAATTATAAAATATTTTCATTCTTTTAAACCATTCGATGGATTGTTTTAGTAAATAGAAGGTTTGAATAATGTCGGATTTCGTGGTTTTTTTTTTCAGAACAGAACATACATTTTTTGTTTTTTTTTTTACTTTACTAAAAGTTTATTATAATTTGAATTTTAATATAGCCTCTCAACTACATAAACATTAAGGAACATTCGTCATTTTACCACACCTATTGACAAAATAGTTACATACCGGTTTCTTTTTAAAGGTATTTTCAAATCTGCATAAATTATGATTACAATTTCAGAACTAATACTATATTTAAATCGTGTGCTTAAACAAGCTATTAGGAATTAAGTATATTGAAGTTAAACGATAAACAAAAAATATTTTTACAGCAAAAATATTTTATAATAGAAATGTTTAAAAAAACACTGCTGTAGAATAAATTTTAAATATTTTAAACTTTGCCTAGAATATTGTCTCTTACATTCTAAACGCGGAAATTGTCATAAATATTTTCCCCATAATTTGTTATATCAAGACTTTACCCGCATACAAAATCATGTAATGCAACTTTTGATGCGGCTTAATCTAGTGGATTCAGGAACTTTTCTCTGCAAAAGATGGAATGCAGAACAAAGACGGTTTTAATTGATTTTCCGCGACAAATGCTAAAGTTTCTTATAGTATACCCAAATATTTTACATACTGAACTCTATTACTGTATTTAGTAGTTTTATTTTTAAAGGACAATTAGGATCTTGATGTATGCTTCATTCTGGAGAACATTGCAGCAACGTAAATCAATACCATCAAAAGGTAAATCCGGAGTTACTAACGAGGTCCAGGTTGCATGATGCTCTTTGCAAGATCATATTATCAACTCCAACTGTATAGAAATATGATTTAAAGAAGGGGCAAATAATTTTAATTGATTAGTTATGAGAGTGGAATAAACAAAGTAAATAATATAAAGCAACACCTTTTTTGTTGATGTGTTAATGCAATAACTAGATTTTTTTTTAATGAAGCTAATATTTTTCGGATGTACTACCTGATTTTTATTATTTTTATCAAAAACTACATACCCCCGATTTTTTGGTTACTTCACACTAGTGTATGAAGTTTGTAATAAAAATAAAAGTTATAATATTGGGAATAAATTCCTTTGATTAGAGCTGAAAGTTCAAAGTCTACATGTTTTGTTTTAATTTATACGATGAACGGTAATTGTAGCATAACTTTTCTTTTTTGTTTCATTTGTCAATGCGTTTATGGGTTTCTTTGTTACGTCAGACTGGTAAACGTGTTATTATGGTGTTACTAATTGCTTACATTTAGTCACAAGCATTCATTACGGTTAAAAGTATACATAAAAAATAATAATGGTCAAATTCAAAATGGGTCATGAAATAATGAACCTTTACATTTTTGGTCGAATAATGATTTTGCTAGCTACTTTAGCTTCATAATAAAACCAGTTAGAGAAATGCATCATTTTTCGTAGTTTGATTTGACTCTTCGAATTTACCCTAGTACGGATTTGAATTGATGTCTATGAAACTACATCAGGATAATGCCCTTTTACAAAAAGTCATTTAAAACCAACCTATTATCGTAGAAGTAATCCATTACCGTACAAACAAAGAGTCGAATAGATAACTTTCTTTTTTTATATTACTTAAAAAACCCTTAAGGTCTTAAAGTCTTAATAACATTAGCTACACGAGTTAGCCAAAACAAACATAGATAGATAAAATTTTTATATTTGATTCAGGTTTGTGAGTAAGATTCTTTTATGTGCATTTGTCTAGAAAAAACTATAGTATTATATTTTAAATTATAAGTCAAAGAACTTCTAGTACATATTTCAGACAATAGATTTGCTTGATTACTTATTTTGTATGTTAGTAGTTGTGGTGGAAACATAAAAGTAACAAATATACTGTTTCTGACTTCCATATAGAAATCATTCATCCCATTCCGTGAAAGTAGTTTATGCGCAGTGCAGAAACGCTTTCGTTGGTCTTTTTTTTTCACTTATTCTTTATATTCGGTTGCCACGATAAAGCTTTTTCATTTTTCAATACATTCAAGTCACTATTTAAATGTAAACAAAAAAATTCAGACAATAGAAAGTGAATAAAACAATCAAAGAACAAAATATTTGTGAATAATGTGAATAGGTGGTACTTTTAATAAGTGACTATTTCTTTAATATTATATTAGGATTAGGAATATACATATATGTTTTTGAGGTGGGTAGTCACAGGCAATGAAAAGACTTTCATAAGTAAAAAGTTGAAAAATAATTAAAAATAAAATCACAAACCTACTACATACTTTATACAGTTATATTATTATTTATTATTTAACACTTTTTTGTACACCACAATTACAATCACAAAATATTAAAAAAAATAAACAATTTTTTTATGAAATAAAGCAAGCTACAACTCTGCTTCTAATTAAAAAAATTATAATTATTTATTATCATAATTTGTTTTTTTTTTTTTTTTTTTTTTTTGTTATCCTTGGGAAAATGCATTTACGCATCCCCGCCGTTTTTAGAAAACAGCGGGGTATGTGGGACTCGTTGCCACTACCCACTAAAAACCCAAGGGTGTTCCACGACGGCCCTTGTGTCGGGGCGGGGGATCGCTTTCGCACTCCCACCAGCTTCCCCGACAGGCTGGCCCGCATTCTGGGGGCCCTTCTTCTTTTGGGGGGCACTGGTACTGCCCCCCCCCCCCTCATGTGGTGCTCTTTTCCACGCACGTGACCTCGGGAGTTACATGGGGAACACAACCATGCAACTCCCTTTACCGTTTAGCGCGGGTTGGGGTCCGCGCCACGGGCCATTTTCATGGCGGCCTCAAATCGTCGCGGGCGTCTCTGCGGCGGCGCCCAGCACGGTGTCTGCGAGAGGGGAGGGAAGACGAGGCTTCCCTCACCCTACCGGCCTCCTCCTTCGCGGACATTACCGCCTCGCAGAAGGCGACCGCGGCGTCCCAGGCCGACTCACGCCGCACCATGCACCACACCATGTGGTGCAGTGATAAGGCCCCAGCCTCCATTGCCCCAACTAGGTCACGGCGCTGCTCCGCCCATGCTGGGCACACCTCCAAGGTGTGCTGCGCCGTGTCCTCGGGGCAATCCGCACAATGGTGGCATGCCGGAGATTCCTCCCGCCCTATTCGACACAGGTACTTCCCAAAGCAACCATGCCCTGAGAGTACCTGTGTTAGGCGGAAGGAGAGGCCACCATGCTGTCTCTGCAGCCACTCCGACATGACGGGCCTTACCGCCGCTATCGTGGCGTGTCCCGCATTTGGCGTCTCGAGCCGCTCGTACCACTCCGCCATGGACAGCAACACCAGCTCTTTTCTGCGCGCCTCGACCGCTCTAGGCATGACCACCGCGCCTCTCTCCAGCACTTCCCCGCGCCACCTGTACAGCTGTGCGAGAAGCTTAGCCTCCAGGTCCCATGGTGGGGATCCGGCGAGTAGGGTTGCAGCCTCGAAGGAGACCGTGCGGTACCCTCTTATGGCCCTAATGGCCATCATCCTCTGCGAAGTCCGCAGCAGGGCTACGTTTTTGGACCGCAGATCTTCCGCCCAAACAGGGGCTCCATAGAGGGCCATCGATCGTACGACCCCCATGTAAAGCCTCCTGCAGGAGCCGCTTGGTCCCTCCAAATTTGGCAGCAACCTTGACAGGGCAGCCGCCACCGAGCGCAAAGTAGGGGCAAGTCGGCGAAAATGCTCGACAAAGTTCCATCGGGAGTCTAAAACAAGACCCAGATAGCGCATGGATCCTTTGACCCCGATGGTGACTCCTCCCACTACAATGGAAAAGCCGGTAGGCGGCCCCCGTCGCGGGCCGTGGAAGAGTATGGCCTCGGACTTGTTGAGAGCCACCTCTAGTCCCAACCGCCGAATACGACCCACCACTTGCGCGACCCCAGCCGTGGCCAGCACTGCCGCTTCGCGATACGTTTCGCCGAGAGCGGTGACCAGGGTGTCATCAGCGTAGGACGTTGCCGCAACTCCGGGGAGGAGTGCGCCACGCAACACCCAGTCATAACCGATATTCCACAGGATCGGCCCTAGGACCGAACCCTGTGGAACACCGCACGACATTTCTCGCCGGAACCATCCCCACTTCCCCGGGAAGACGACTTGTCGCTGTTCTAAGTAGGCCCCGATAATGCTCTGGAGGTAAGGAGGCACCCGATGGTATACCAGCGCCGTCCTTATGCAACTCCAGAGCAAGGTGTTGAAGGCGTTGGATATATCAAGAGATACCGCTAGCAACACCTCGCCCCGCGAAACCGCTCCCTCCGCTTGGGCTCTCACGCGCATAATTGCGTCAATGGTGGAGCGCCCGTGGCGGAAACCAAATTGATTATCCGCCAGATCTGGCCCCACCGTGCGCAGGTGGCGGGTAAGTCGGTCAGCGATCACTCTTTCGAGGAGCTTCCCGATCTCATCCAGCAGCACGATTGGACGATAGGCGGATGGACTGTCCGCCGGGCGCCCAGGTTTCTGTAGGAGGACCAGTTTTCCGGTCTTCCAAATAGCCGGAAATTGGTTCTCGCGCAGGCATGCGCTAAAGAGACCGCACACTCGGGGATTTAAGGCCTTCATAGCCAGTACCCACGCACGGCCAGGGATGCCATCTAGTCCCGGGGCAGTCTTCTTCCTCCTCATTTTTTCCACCGCCGTCTGGAGCTCCGCCGGAGTCACCTCAGGTACTCCCTCCTCCGCCGTCCCGTCGTGGCGCAGCGTAGGAGGCGGATCCATAGATGGGGGCGTGTGCTCCACTTTGTGCGGAAACAGAGCGGCCACAACCTCCTGCAGCAGCGAGGGCCGAAGAGTCTGAGTGAGTGGCGGGGCCCATGGCCTGAGTTTCGCCCTAACCATTCGGTATGGGCGCCCCCACGGGTCCATGTTCAAAGTCTCCAGCATCTCGGTTCTGGCAGTTTCTTTGGCCATCGAGATTTCCCGCTGCAGGACCTTTTTGGCCACTCTGTACGCCTCGTACAGCTCCGCCTCACGCGCGAGCTCTTCTGCGGTCGGCACGATGTTTCCGGGGCGGCGATGGTACCTCCTGCGGTACCTGGTGTATCGGCGGCGCACCACCACGCACTCATTGCGCAGGTGCGCATTATCATAATATAGTAAGTCATTATTACACCATAAAATATAACAAAATAAGTTTAGATATCTGTAAAACGTGTAAAATGAAGGAGATTAAAATTATAAATAGCCATTCATGGTACATAAACAGGAAAAATACATGAAATTTTTTTAATACCTTCTTCGTCCCTATTGCCCTCTTACTTTCACCTATGACAAACCACGCTGGATTGAACATGTTAAGAAAATACATTTTCACCATCAGCAGATGTATGAACTTCGTATTTGATACCAAGTCGTGACTTCGAACCAATGAAGAAGCAAAAACGACGAACACCAAAACTGTTTACTGTAACACAGGCCTCAGGCTCCGTTTTCGGACAATTTTCAAATGGATTTAAAAGAGTAAAATCTTGTACCGAAGATTTAATGTTTGAATTATATTATAACAGATCTTGAAGTTGCCGTCACTTTGTTACCCATACATATTTACATACAGGCTTATATCAGGTGGTAGAGCCTAGATGTAGTCATGTACCTACAAATCAAGCATGGGTTGGTTCAACCGGGTAAGCTTCACCCTCTCATAAAAGATCGGCTTGAAGTAACCTTTCAGTTTCTCCTGATGAGTGGGAGAGCCGGTTGCCTTTTCTTTATTCACATCTTTTCCTGACATTATCTAATTCCCATCTTTCCCTTTTTTTAAATACTATCTAAAATAATTCCTTTAATGGCAACGCATATGCAACAAAGATATTGTTGTGGATGTGATTGGGTGACGGTGACTACTACCTATCAAGTAGGATGTCTACTTGTTTGCCACCTTTTACATAAAAAAATATCATTCAAAGTTAAATGAGACCTATCTGCATATAAATTGACAAAATCTTGTGAAAACTAAGTGAAATTTATAAATAAATGAACTAATCTATATACACAAGTCTTGTTACTGTATCAATTTGGAGTACCTTCTGTCAATTTAGCGAATTGACGTTATCTTACGATATCGCACATAGTCTTTCATTTCGAGCACCTTTGTAAGATTTGTGACTGTTTCTTTTAGATCGATTCCCGGAATTACTGTTATAGCGTCACCTCACCTCGTTAAAGACCAAGAGTATCTCATTATCAGTATTCTGAAGATGGTTTTACACTTTTATAAAAAAATATTTTATTCATGATCGTTGTTTATGAAGATGAAATTATATCTACCTACTACCTAGATACCTACCCTTGTAATTTTTTTCTACGAAAGATAGGATTTTCATGAATATATTTAGATACTTATCGGATTTATACCATATTTTCTTTTTGTAATATATGTATAATAAAGTCATAAAGTGTGTGATATCGGTTTAGGTCGCAGATATGAAACATTGCAATTATTTACAGGTAATATAGTCTATATAGGTGTATTAAAGTTAATATTATATAATTCAAACTCAAATCTTTACAACTTTGTCAAAGAAAAAGATTACTATTTATTCAATAAGCACCAAACATACAATTTCATAAAAAATAACAATATCTCAAGTACTAATAACAATATCTCAAATACTAATATTGAGACATTGCCTTTTCTAAACACAGCTATTTTCGTAATATTTTGTGGCATTTGGTGTTACGTCGTTAAAAAATAAATCTGACTCACTGAAATAGACATTTATATGTTCTTCCCATTTATTTTAACCTTGCATGAAGTTGAATAAAGGGTAGTAAAGATCATAGAATGAATAAGAGAAAAATTCATTAAGTATTAAGTTACTAAAAACACTACTACTCCATGTAAACTTTATGAAACTAAACTATATATAATTCAGTGTCATTGATGCATGATAAAAATATATGACGTAAATATTGTTTCAAAATAAGTAAAAACTAATTTATGAATAAACCAAGAGTACATGTACAGAAACCTCGCAGGAATTCTATACAGGGGGTCCAAAACAAACACATTTAAAATGAGTCACCTAGTTTACATTTCTTTCAGGTCAACGTTGCTTAACGCATATTAATGTTCTCTATTTGCAAGATATCTACATTAAAATTAACTGCATTTCACGCTGGGCTGTACTAAAAGTGCTTCTGACATGCAGTTTAAAGGTAGCACAACATTAAGCTCTCATATTACATTATTTCGTTATATTTAGTTACTGTATTTTACTTAGTATTTTACATAAATAATTTTGAAAACAAATATTTTGCCACCATAACTATAGTTCAACTAATACAATTACGAATTTTGGCAAGTGCTTCTTTCAACTCAAAGAAAGGTCTTGCAAGAATTGTACGGTGCAAAATTTAAATGTCATAAAGTTGCAATCATATTTGCCAATAATTGCCGTTTTAGTCTTCACTTGTAAAGTGACTGAATTTGCGAAATTGTATTTCTTTCCTACAACTTATATCCATTTATTAAGGACAATTAAATTAAATTTAATATTGCGATAAAATTTAATAGGAAATTTTACGTAACAAAGAAATAGTAATTATTTGAAATATTGTAATTTTTTAAAGATATTTAAAACTATAATTAACTTCAAGTTAACTAAGATAGCTACCTACTAAAATAATGTGATATTCATAACGTAATTATATTTTTATTTTTTTACACTGCTACCTTCTTTAGTGACTTTTGCTCGCGTTCATGTTAAGTAACAATTTAAAACAATAAAATAAATAAACTTGTTTTAAAATTTTACGGAAAGAGTATGAAAATGAATTAGAGTATTTAAATTATATTTTTGAGATACATTTTTAGCGCTCTTTTTTATAACGAATCGAACCGTCGGGAACAAGGAGAAATATAATAATAGGAAACGCGTAGTATCTCAAATTTAATTGCATTTAAATTAATTTAAGAGCTTTAAGAGCTATATTAATTTAAGAGCTCTCATGGAGAAAGACCCATTTTGGTGCGATTGTATTTATTTGAAAGCCTCTCTCCTTGCTCTTATTCATAGCTGTGTTTAGTTAATATTGGCCTACCAGAGTAGGAGTATAAGATCTTATCCGAAAATTATGTAAGAAAATTATGGAATGATGTAAGGTATTTTTGCCCTATGATTACTTGATCCTTTAATCCTTTAGTGACAATCAAATTTTGATCTGACTTATATAATACTAATACTTAGTTATAATAATACAATTCATTAATTTTGAGCGCTTACATCATATGATATTGAGTTTAAAATCAAAACTATAAACTTTAAAAGGTTTTAAAAAGAAGGATTTTCATTAACTTAGCTTTGTTTTAGAAAATAAGATTAACTAGTCATAATTTTTTTAAAGAGTAGTCTCTTATGTAAACCACTAAATATAATGATATTGTTTTTAATTTAAAAATATTATTTCTTCTTGTTTTCTATAAATATGCAATTTTTATTAGAAAAATTCATGTGGCATAGAATTTAATGTTGTCATAGTAGTAGGTTATTTTTATATAATTTTGTATAAAACAATTAAATATTTTTTATTTTTAAAAAATGTTTCAATTTAAATACATATTTAAACAATAAAAATACCAGAGTACAATAGTCAGCTGCTAAAAATATGACATTTTATATACCTTTACAAATAAATAAATATTGTTGTTTATAACTTTCATTCTAATCAATTACTTACGTTTTAATTTACATTTTCCGGAACTAATATTATACCGCTGGCGATATTAATGTTTATATTAGTACAGTAAAGATCCTTAACCCCACTACATTATTTAATTTAACTTTTCTCACTTGTTTTCATCAACAGCTAATAATAAATATTGATCCACCGAAGTTTTATTGACATTAATATAATGCACTCAGATATGTTTACATTTGTAAAAGGAAATTATATAATAGCTGATTCAATTAATATCCTAACATCAGAGCGACATAGCTACTGCTTTGTCATTTTTATCATGTAATTACAATTTTTTTTTAGCGCTGCATAAAACATAAACGTAATTTAAATTAAATTTAAATATGTTTCTGTTATATTAAAAAAGCACTGCTTATAACACATCTCAACCACTAAGTTATTTTTTTGGAATAATAATATTATGCCCATCTTCAATGAAAAAAAATATTTTTATTATTATTTCATCATAATTAAATTGTTACTTATTACATACTAGTTTAATATCTCAGAGTATAAAATATATAGAGTATTTATAATATTATTCTTAATTTAATGCGATATAATTTAAAACCTCTTTATTATTCACAACAGACGCATTGTTTATAAAAACCGCTGACGTACTCTTTGCATTGAGAGAAGGCTTACGTTGGCATTGCCGTAATCTCTGCGATATGAGGACTGACTGAGAGCGAGTAGATAAACAATTAGTTCCCAATTTACCTTTTATTATTTAGTAAGATGGGGTAAAGGTACCGAAAAAACTTGCTATATCTGTGGAAAGGCAGTTGAAACTGCTAAGCATCTGTTGGTGGGATGTAAGGTACTCCTGGACAGCGGTCAATACTCGCGTCGCCAAGATAGGGTTCTAGAAATCATACGTGAAGCGGTTAGTCTTTCGGTAGCCAGAACGCAAAGGGAAATAACCACAAACGAACGATCAATAGGTTTTGTGAGAGAAGGCACTAGGGCTACAAAAACAAATGTCAAGCCTTACTCCATCCTTAAAGCGGCGTCGGATTGGACTATAATGATGAACACGTATGAAAAACGATATAAAATCCCCGAGGATATCTGTGCGTCGGCCTCCAGACCGGATATATTTCTGTTTTTCGCGAATTTTAAAGCGCTTAGTGATGATAGAGGTTACGGTCCCTTGGGAAACCAACATCCCCAAAGACCGTATGGTCTGGAAATATAGACGTAGCCCTGGTAATGAAATGGAAAAATTCATGATAAATTAATAAAAATCTCGAGCCGATAATTCTTCATTCTTTGAAGTGTTGCTTTTATTTCAATGCTTTTATTCTATGGTGCTAAATTTTGAATAGTTGTTTCAATCCTTTTATTTTAATCACAATTAAAAAAACCTTTTGATTTCCCTTCCTTGTATAGGAAACGCAAAAGCTGTAACAAGAATACTCAGCTGGTCTTTTAAAACGCCGTTTATTAAAACATTCTTCTAATAAACTTATTTACTTCGGTAAAATAATTCAAGACAGTTAAACCGATTTTGAAAGTAAATTTGCATTGTCAATTAGTATTTATGAATTTTAAAGGGCCGTTAAGATTTTCATTAAAGTACTTTAAAAATTATGCCAAACTCAGCCCACAAATGGTAGTATTTCTTTAAATTTTCTTTGATGTGACAAAAAACATACGAATTTCATATCGGTTGTGAAACATTAACAATGGTTTTTTTAAACGATACATTTAGGAAACATTAGCCTGTATTTTCATTAAAAAAACATTTAGACAACATCTTCGGATGTCACTAACTATCATAAAAATGATTAATTGTGGTCCAGCCCACATTCTTCAATATTTCATTAATAATTAAACCCAAGGCAGCTGATTACAATGTTATATTTACTGTCTGAATATGATAATTATTTAGAAGACTCTTATTTCTTAAATACTTCTCTACTAACTAGTGATCCGCAAAACCTAGAAAGTACTCCACTGCGAACATTTAATTACCATCTGACTCCATTATAGTTCTAGATATGTAGTAGTGAGTACTCCATTCTAGGTAGTACATTTGATAAAAGAGATTTAAACCAAATTTTGCTACATATTAATAAGTTTAGACTTAAAAAGTAATTACTGTGTACTGAAGTTATTATAAAAACAATTATAACTTTAAACGACATAAAGAAATACAATATTACAGTAAAACAATGTGTTAGCCCAAATGGATTTATAAAAGTGAAATAAATTAGTTAAAAAATAAGTCAAAAGAGCAGGATGAGTAAATGTCAATTTTAGAAAGAAATGTAATAAAAAAAACCTACAAAAATCGACTTTGATGATATTATGAAGCCCCACTGCCTTAAATTTCTTTTAACATTCTGTAACGTAAGGGAGTCCGTGGTTTAAATAGGGGTAGACTTAAGTCAGACATTTATTATATGGAAAACTATATCTAGCTTTAAATTATATCCAATGTAGGTATCCAATATGTTAAAGGAATTCCACACATTGTTGTATTCCAATTCCTGGCCCCACTCACTCCGCATTTCATAAGTGGGTTGTGAAATTTCAACTATTAACTACATCTGTCCGACAAAAAAGAAATAATCAATGAATTACATATCTCAAATAAAGAAAGATTTAAGGTATATACATACATATATACCTTCACAAATTAAAATAAAGTTTGAAGACAAAAAATATTTTGTTTTAATGTTACAATAGTATTTTAAGTGTAAAATTATTTTAGGTATGTGATGATTGGCGTGTGATTTAACTTGCAAAAATTGCTCGAGTGAAAATATTCTTTTATGAATTTTTACACATGTTAATTTATTGCGTTTGACGCGTTATACAATTTTATGAACAAATTCAACATGAATAAATTTTTCGAGGAAATGTTTGTTTTCATGAATTAAACTGTTATAAACAATTCTATGAATTCTCTCTCTATATATATATGTATATATATCTCGCGTCGAGAGTCTAGTTGTATTAAAAATATTACGTTTCGAGTATTCCTTTATTATACATAATTATATTTAAAGCAACCACTACATCGACGCAAGTAATTTTAGTAATACATGAGCTGATTAGTTTTGTTCAAATATCTACAATTGTAATACAGAATTTACCATATAAAAGGCCAAGCATAATCGTACTGAATTCAGTCTACATTAGTCGCTCTTAGGAGCCACTGTGGTAGACTCGATTCTTGACATCCATTGTTAGAATTTATTAGCAATAAACAAGTATAATTTTGAGTAAAGACTATTTTTGCTTCAAAATGGAAACTCGTTCATCGTCATAAGTACTGAACGCCAAAACTCCAAAGCCTTTTAAGGAACTAGGGTCTTGATATCGGTTCCACGAGAATCCCCTCCCCGCTCTCACAAATATAAAAAAAATTACAATACAAATAAAATTCCAACTAAGTAAACTGTTTTTTCCCCACAGGCAGTCCATCGTCTTCTGTCACTGAGACGGTCACAAGGGTGTCATCGATAGTGGGAGGAGAGACAAGCCTACCTTGTGATACGCGACCTCCTGAACGTAATGATAGCCTGCTCCTTGTGGTGTGGTATAGGGACGACAACCCTGTATACAGGTAAATCAGACGGATGGTTTAACATGATATTTTTTGTTATATTGTATTTCCCCAGAGAATTATTTGAGTGATTGGAATAAATCGAAAATATATCTGTTATAGAAAAATAAATAACTTTGAATGATTGCAAAACGGTAAACCTAACAAAGTTACTGTTATTAGTGATTCATAATAAGAGTTATTATATAAAATTAAATACATATATTGAAAAAAAAAACAAGAAATTTCAGTCATTATTATTACAATTATAACGAAATTTTATGATAAAGTATTCCAGAAATTTCAAGCGGTGACATCTGAACAAGAGACATTAATATAAATAAATATCTTACAGAATTTCTTGGGATACCTTTTATCTTCATAAAAAATATAATTAAGGAGTGCGGAAGTCAAATTATTAAATCAAAAAGTTTTTAAATAACGCCATTACAAATCTGTCGAATAAATCCAATCTCCATTAAATTTTACATTTCTTTCATATTTCAATGAACGGACGAATAACCAAAGAAAAGTAAACCAAAACTCTCCATACAAAATCTAGGTTTAAACTGAAACGTTAATTTACTTAGGATATAATAATGTTCAAGTTAAGTGTACTACAAAATTGTTTGTTTGATTTTCAATTACTTAAAAACATATTACTTTGAATATAATTATTATTTACAAACACTTCAACAGTTTGTGTCACCTAAAATGTTCTAAAACTACGGCATTTCACTTAAACGTTATACATAGGCTAAAAATACTTTTGCACGAAAGAAAAGCAGAAGCAAGTTACACATGTCCATATAGCTCCGAAAGTGGAATGTTACTGTGGAAAAGTGTTAAAAGCTACATGTGTCTCCAGTGACAGATTACTTAAAACCAGAAAAAAAGACACGCCCAATATTATGAACCTCAACCAAAGGGTCAACCCTTTTATATTTTAATGTCTAAAATCTCACGTAGCATAAAATTTCAGCTATAAGCCTCAAACATCAGTAATATATTATTCGTAGCCACATTTAACTTGTGCAAACAAATAGCATCAAGCATGGTGACGTCATATTTCAACGTTTTTTAATTACAAATATAGAATTTTCCTTAAATGCTTTATTAAATTTAAACATTTTATCAGCAACTTTGTAATATAAAATGATAATTGAATGCCATACCCGATATTCATTAAAATTTTTAAAGATACACAATTATTTCTAATAAAATTTTTGGTCATATACAATAATTTATGAGATTTAATAAATATTTTAGTCAATTTTAATAAACATACATATAATTTATTATCTTTTTACTTACACTAACTGATGAAGCGTATATATATACTTGTATTCTATAATTTAGGGTTTAAGTTTTATTATTTTGTCTATTCATATGTAAAAAGTTGCTGTTATTTTCGTCTAAGTATAGGGAAACCATAATTATATGTATATCGGTCTATCGCATAATTAATATGAACCCATTGAAACTTTAAATTTTTGAAAGTAATAAATTACAAACAACATTTGATATCGATTCTTATAAAAATCTCATAAAAATATTAATATTCCTTTATGAATGTACCTGTAGTAAGGTTTTGTAATAAAACATTTTTTCGGACAGATAATTGTAAAAATATAAACTCTCAGTCTCTCCACTTGTATTCACGTTAAGCCGTTACAGTTCTAAATCAGGGTAATAAGTTGTTAAAATATCAGCGGAGCTTGCAACGAAATGTTTCGTGAAATAGAACCCATTTCGTTTGCAACGTGTCTACAAAATTTCAACTATCGCCCGTTTTTGTGAAATAACTCCGGCACTCGTTTTATAATGAATCAAACTGCTATCGAGTTACAATGAGTTTTAACTTGAGGAAATTACTTTTCTATGTATATAATTCATTAAAAATTTAATTATAGTTAAGTACAAAATGTACATACATAAGTATTTAGTTTATATCATAAAATGAGTTACTTTATTGTCTATTGTATAAAGTAATCCTAAAAGAGTTTAGAACAGAAGTTCTATCAATTAATCGACAATTAATTCGGTTTTAATTTGATGAGTTTTACTTTTATTGGACTGCATCACCTTTTACAAGTCATGGTATATATGTTAGTATAAAAACGTTAAATTTAACGAAATGACCTTTTTGACTACGTTCTCATATTCATTATTATTTGTTATTATAAAAACGCAGTCTGAAGTAACTTCTGTCTGATATAACATATCAATAATAATATTTTCTCAAATGTTTTTCATGTGTAATTAATTGTACATTAAATTGATAATATCAAAGGTCTCTTATATTGAATTTTATGAGAAATAAACAAAAAATTATAATTAACTCTTGCCAGACACGTATAAAATTTTTAAGAATTATATGAATACATATTATTATAGGTAATTTCTTGATACACTTACTTTCATATATACTGCTATGCTGCTTCTTGACCGAGAATTCCACTATATTAATTTGTTTTTGTTTCTATCAAAAGACAAAATCCTGTTAAACAAACTATATTTTTATTTGTTATCGTTTATAATTAATATAAAAATAAATACTTGATTTAATAGTTCAGTAAAGAAAACTAAAACTTACGTGCTATTTCTTTAACGTAGGAGGAAGTATTATTTATAATGATTAAATGGTGGAATCATTTACTTAATTGCTCTTTTAACCTTGTTCTGAATATGAAATAATTTAACAAATGCCTAACCACTATGTAACTGTATTGGATTTATGTACTGAAACGAATATATTTTAATTAGATGATTTTTATTTAACTTATGTATGGTCATGATGATGGGGCCAAGTTCAAGATTTACAAGAACAACTTTTAATAACAATGCAATAATTATTTTCAACCAACATAATGTAACATGATTTATAAAACTGTTTATTATTTTATGTGCATAATCTATATATATAAAAGAAAGTCGTGCTAGTCACCCCACTTATAACTCAAGAACGGCTGAACCGATTTAGCTAAAAATTGGCAGGGAGGTAGTTTAGAGCCAGGAAATTGCGATAGGATACTTTTTATCCCGTTCGACAGCATTCCCGTGGGACTTGACATGATACGTCAGTCACTATAAAACGTGGAATAACGAAACTCAATTGACAGCTATGCAATTGACGTATAATGACACATATGTAATGACGTAATGATGACAACTAGATATTTGTAAGAGATCTACTATACAAAAATAAGTCCGGTTTTCCATCCTAACGTTGTAATTTGGAATGGTCTCGGGCTCCGTGAAGTCTTGTAACAAAAAAATTCAACAGAAAAGCGGGAAAATCTTTTTTCACATACATTGCCATCATACATAACAAATCGATATTTGGAGTAGATGGCACCGGTGCATGATACATTATTTGACAGCTACTCATTGTTCTTTGCTCAGTTAATTTCATGTGACAAACGGGTATTGTGTTTGTAGTTTGAACTCTTAAACCATTTCGTGTTTGCAGGATAAATTTAGAAAATCATTGTTTTCCACATGGGCGTTATATTTTGCGTGTTCACGAGTTTGGAAACTGTGGTTTACAAAGGACCACTTTAATGAAACGCATAATTTTCGGACACGTATAACGCTTCGATTCGGTATCTACTTTGGATTCACTTTCATTTACTTAGAGAAGTACAACTAAATAACACTTCATTTTTGTTATCGAAATGAATTCATTACTGTTGTGAAATGAAATAAAAAATTTCCTTTTCAATTATAAAACAAAAAAAATCTTCATCTTTTAATCACCAAACGAAATGTTATATAGAAGCCTTCTGGTGGCGAAACGGAGTTCGCCGGGTTTCGCCGGGTTCGCCATAAATATAATTTTGTCTTTTGAGAAGAATTAATTTCATTTACTCTTAAATACTACTGTAATTTACGTTACAATAGTATAGTATTTTCATTACAATAGTATTTCATAATTCAAATTCCAATTTTTATTAATCATACCCAATTAAGGTGCGTCAGCAATTTGCTTTATTGCTTTGAGTGAAACCAAACGATAGGTTACAAATCATTATTTAAATGGTGTAAAATCGTTCAAGTGACGATGTCCCATACATTTAATTAAACAGATACTGTGTTGTGTGATAAGGTACTAAATATATGTATATAATTTTTATTACAAAATATTATTATTTTTTTATAAAATTTGTAAGCAGTGTATTTCTGTATTTCCTTAATGTATGTATATTATAGTTTCATACATAGAAGACTCATTTCAAATATCATAAATAAAAAAATCTTAATATTGTTAGGCTTTTAATTTTTAACGAAAGAATATAATTAGAAGTTTTGTGAGAAACATTTTTTAGAATCCAACGTAAAGTAAAATAAATTTATGTTCAGCTTGCTACAAAACATGTAAACAACCTTTTATTCATCATTTTCTATAAATTTTATTATTTTTATTTTATTAACATCTTATTCATTTTAAAATCACAAAAATAATTGAGTTGTTAAATTTTCGTGGAGAATATGTCGTTTGTAAAAAAAAAGGAATTTTAAATGAATGTGTTACAAGTACCATTATACTTTTGTGATATTAAATGTATATATTTCAAATTAAAAATTTAATAATTTGCTTCATATTGGTTTTCACTTGTTCGTTTCGGCGAATTTGCACCTGCGGCTTTACGACCTGTAACAATGAATTTAATTCGGGAATTATTAAAAACCTTCGTTGGAGACAATGCTAATTAAATAAGGGTATATTGTTGCTGGATTATTGTATCCTTTTTATTGAAGGCAGCTTCTGAAATATAAAGCTTTATTAATTATTTAATAACGAGACCATTTTATACAGTGTTATAAATTTTCTAAATAACATTTTATCCTACTGATAATTGAAATGCGAAATTTTGTGAAGATGGAAGAATGTATGAATGATTGTTACTTGTTACACAAAACTTACAGTTTGGATATTGTTTGAACTTTACCATAATTTAGTTGAAATTTCAGAATAAGATAAAGTCTTGGTATCACCATATAGCAGTTGTATGGGGTATAAAGTAACGACACATATAGTCGTAACACTGATGGCGATATTGCTATCGGTTGATTACCATTTCTTTGGTTTGAACTTACTTTGTAAAAGTCTCTCTATGTCAAACTTGCGGACAAAAAACTCGTGTTTAATATTTCACACAACGTATAAATTACTTGTCTGTAATCCGTGTCATTTGTATAATAACTAATATCTTAAATAAATATTTCGTAATTTTAGAACTAAAACTGAAATTGTAAAATAAAATATTCAATGAATGTCTTTTGAGAATTTAACCCTCCATAATTTATAGATATTTAATTTAAAATGATTAGGTTCCAGTTTTCGTTCTAAGTTGGAAATCTAGCTCAGGTTACCACGAGAGAACTGCATCTAGTATCGCAGGATTAGGGACCTGACCTTGTCAAGTCTCACACATCCCTTCCATCCGCACCAAGGCCAGTTGGACGTCTCGTAAAAAGAGTTTCCCTACGACATCAAAAAAAAAGGTTTGATTAACTTAATGTTAGATAATAATTATTAATCAATTTCATAAGTGTTGATTACCCTTTTTTGTATATTATAACATACATATAGAATATGATGACGATATATCTTGGATAATATTTTCGAAAAAAATAATAATTTCAGTAAAATAAAAATAATAATGTTCATTGAATACCATCTTAAAATACATATATGAGTTAATTGGGGCTTCAAAATAATGAATTCTATTATTATATGCTACTACTTTTATGTCAAACTTTATCAAATACTAGCTGTGCCCGCGACTTCATCCATTTTTTTTGGGCATCATTTTTATTTTTACAATCAACTTTCTCAGTTTTATAATGCCGTACAGTATATCCTAACTTTAGATAACCGCGATCGGGAATCAACCAATGAACGTAATTTTATGTAAGAATAATTTTAAACTAGAAGACCCGGCGAACTTTGTATCGCTCTATCATCAAGAAATATCTGTTACGTTTTTTTATTTGTATTTTTGGAGTTTACTTTTAAGCCATAAATCTCCGTGTTTTGAAGTGCGGCAGAATAATTGACATATTAGTCAGTTATCAAATCTAATGTCAAAAAATAACGTTTGTACGGGAAATAGAAAAGGGCTGTTATTCGGGTTTTCCCGGAAATAAATCAATTTCTTTCAGCTTTTAAACCTTCCCTGAACCTCCCACTAACATTTCAAGACTAAGATAAGATAAATCCGTTCAGCCGTTCTCGAGTTTTAGTGAGACAAAAAAAAACAGCAGCAATACGTTTATATATATATATATATATATATATATATATATATATATATATATATATATATATATATATATAGATTTCTTACAAATATCAAACTGTCATCCATACGTCCATTACATATCTGTCATTATACGTCAATTACATAGCTGTCATTTGCTGTTTGTTAATCTAAGTCTGATTCTTTTTTGTTATACCGCGTTTTATAGTGACTGACGTTTCATGTCAAGTCACACAGGAAAGCTGTCGAACGGGATAAAAAGTATCCTGCCAATTTCCAGCTAAATAGGTTCAGCCGTTCTTGAGTTATAAGTGGAGTAACTAACACGACTCTCTTTTATATATAGATTTGTAATATCTTCTAAGGTGTTCATGGAAATTAAATGATCTAATAGACTTCTTGGTTCACAATAAATACTGTTAATAAAGAACACATTTATTTGGATAAAGATTAATTGTATTATGTTGATACAACTCTTACAAGTAATTGGTAATAATGCCATAATTTTGATCAAATTTGATTACCATAAAAACGGTTCTAGTGAGTGAATATCAAAAGAAAGACAAACTGTCACAGACATTTTTTTATACTTTCAAACAGAATAACTCTTTCATGCATATTTTGTTGATATCTTAAACCATTTTCGCAGCTCACGCAAAAGAAGACCTCAAAAATGAATAATTTCCCTCGCGTTTTCCACATTTTCCATTGTTTCTTCGTTTCTATTAGTTGCAGCGTAATGTTATGCCTAAAGCATTCCTCGATAAATGGCCCATTCAACACAATTTTTTTTAAATTTGCACCATTAATTCCTGAGATTAGCACGTTCAATCAAACAAACGAAGAAACAAACTCTTCAGCTTTATAATATTAGTACAGATGTAAAGATTCATGTACTATATAACAATTAAAAATATATCGAATATTAAATGTACAGTTTTTCTTTTCTTGTAATCGTTTACTCTTTCCAAAATAGTCAATTTTATCCTATTATTTATTTTATTTGTGTTAATGTAAAAAACGATTATAAAATAAAGAAGGAACTGGAATTCAATATGATCCCCCAAATTATTGGTCATGAAATTAAAATTTATATTAACTTTAGTGAACGGATTTCGGAGTTGGCTGGTTTCCAAATACTTGTAGCTATAGGTTTCGCTTTCACGTAGGCTTACAGGGTTCTGTGAAAGGAACTGACATTCTATAACCTGGTATAAATATTATTATAAAAATGAAACTTATTACTTTATATAAGAATGACAAAAATTAACACGTTGTTGTATAAGAGGCTCCGCTTTTTTTGTGATTTTCTGTTGCAATATACTTATATTCACGCCTTATTTATTTGATGCAATTTTTTTTACATACTTATTATTTTATTAGTATAAAATAAATATACTTAAGTATGTAAAAAAATTATTAATTATTTAATTTATTTATAAGTTTTTTTATATTTAAAAAAATGAAACGAATGGAAATGTTTCCCATATCTGTATTTTGTACGTGTTTGAGTAAATCTTAAGAAGCTCTATCATTTTTATCTTTACTTATAAGTAAATCGCTTGTGAACTCCTGATGTCTAGCTATAAAATGCAAAGTAGCTCTTAAAAATATGTGGTGTCCTATAAATCAACTTTTCAAAATTTGCTCTTCCTCTGATCACAAGGCATTCAAATACTAAAATAATTGGAAAGGTCGGTAAATTCCAACGTTTATAAAAATCGCTTCCTTTCACAAAAAGAAGAGAAGCTGAAAAGTTGATTGAATATTCATTACAAGAACCAATTTTTATAGCATAGGAATTGAAAGCAAACGTTGACTTGATATAAATTTCAGACCAAGGAAAAGATAATAAATAAGTGAAAACGTTCACTCTGATTTTACAGTTATATGACACAAATAGGTTACTTCTAATAAACAGATTGTATTTAAGAAAAATATAATAGGATTTTCATAAAAAGCAAGATTAATACAGTTCAATTACGCTTAGTTCTTATTACAGGATATCGTGAGTATTCCGTATAAATGATAATTGTACGTGATCTTTGTTCCTCATTTAGGTAAATTACAAATGTTTCTATTTTATTGGTTGGTTATTTCATTATGTAAAATTATGATGATTTTATTTTGTATGACGTAGTTTTTGTGTACAATAAAAAATATAATGTAGAACAGCAAAACATCAATTGTCAAGCCTTTGGGATACAAAAGCATCACGGCTCCTACTAAATCAGGCACACGTATGAAATGAACTGCGTGTATATTATGAAAATCCCCAACCGACAATTTTTAAGGCTTAAGTCGTACCAACGTTACTCAGAACATTGGATAACGTATAGCTTTCTTTATTACTTTATGTTATTATGTTCAGTAAACATTTTTATAAATTTTCATAAAAGCTTTCTATGTCTATTTTGCTTGTTTCATATACAAACTAAACTAAAATATAAAAAAAATTTAATTGCATCTTCAATTGCTTAAAATAAATATAAGTATATTTTTAAAATTATTCAAAATATGAGAGATTCCAAACATACAGCTATAATAAGTGTTATACTTTTACCTATAATCTCTTTTTACACCAACTATATGTAGAAAACTTATACTTAAAGTTTGTTCCCGTTTGGTATTGTTTTACATTATCTTATTATATTATAATAATATTATAATTGGACTATAATGATGGACACGTATGAAAAGCAATATAAAATCCCCGAGGATATTTGTGCGTCGGCCTCCAGACCGGATATATTTTTGTTTTCGCGAATTTTAAAGCGCGTAGTGATGATAGAGCTTACGGTCCCTTGGGAAACCAACATCCCCAAAGACCATACCATCAAGGTAAACAAATATTACGAGCTCACAAACGAACTCACTCGAAATAGGTTCGTAGTAGATTTGTACGTGGGAGCGAGAGGTATAACAGCGAAATCTCTCTACAACCTACTAAAGGACTTGGGCTTGTCCAGAACTCACATTAATGCATTCTTGGAACGTATATCGAAGGCAGCCCTAGTAGGTTCTTTTCAAATTTGGTTAGGTAGGGAGAGGAGCTTGGACAGTGGAGGTGAGCGTATAACGCGCGTTAGTTCAGGGGCCCCTTAAACCTACACTTGGGTCGCAAGTCCCAGGCACTGTTGAAGCTCCTCTCCCTGCAACGCGATGGACCCGGCACCCGCACGGTGAATCCATGGAATGCTTAGTAGTTTCGTCTCATATTGTTATTACGACGATAATATAAATAATTTGAAAGTTATTAGGTAGGTGTGGATATCTCTACTAAGAGCACAATCTCTCTTTTTCGGATTCTAAATTATTTTAATTATGAAAAATATTTATGACATTTAAGTTCAATATTAAAAAATTATTAAGATTTAATAATTTAATTCAAAATGTATTGCCGTATCATTTTTTAAATCTTTAAATCTCTACAAGTATTTACATTTACAATTTATTCTTAAATATTGCTACTTTTACCTCTATTTTCGTGAATTTAATTCCGAGAAGCTATTAATGAATCGACTACGTTAACGGCTGGGTAAAGAGAAAATGTTAATATTTTATTATTGCAGCAGACATTTTAACACAATGAAGTTTAATTTAATGAAGTTATACTTTGTGGACAAAAATAAATTCTATTGTTACTGATGAGATCATATTTAAGCAATTTATGAATAATATCGAACTATTTAAGCAATTGGGGACATTTTTTTTTAGCTGTACCTTTTTCAGATTTTTTTTTTCAATAAAATTAAATTTCACCCTGCTTCTAATATTAAAAATGTGTAATTTAATGCCAGTATTTAAAGATTATGATATAAAAGACAGAATTAAATGTTATTTATTCGTCTTAGAAATAATTTTCCATGAATTTCACTTTATATTTCTCTTAAATTTGATCTTTAATTATTAACATAAAGCAGCAAGTATGACAGAAAGCGTTTCTTACTTTTCTGACCCAATTCCAAAGTTGAAGCAGACAGCATTCCAATCCCAATTTTAATAATTGTAGTATTTCAAGTCAACAAGGCTACTTTTTCAGATACAAATAATTAAATACATAGTATACTATACTACAAATAATAGTTAGACTACAAATAATTAAATACATAGTATACTATGTATTTAATTATTTGTAGTCTAACTATATGTGGTCTATATAAATTGACTAGAAAAAAGAGTATTAAAGTGCTTAATGAAAAACGAACAAACATCAATTATGCTTCAGATTCATATTTATCTGATTAGATATCTAATGAGGTCGTTTTTGCAATTGTTTGTTTTTACTTCATCGCCTATTTATTAATCATTATCAAAATAAATAATACGAACCAGTTAGTTTAATTTTCATGTTTGAGAAAAGAAGAATTAATTTAATATTCAAAAGGAGTTATCTTATGGACTTTTTTAAAATTCTCATTGGATAATGCTTGGTCATTATTTTCCCACTAGAAGGTGGAAATGAAGAAGCAAGTATATTACACGCTATATTAATAATAACCATGTCACTGCAGTCTTGACGAAATCCAAATTATTATTTAAGAAATAGAAGCGCGCAAACTATTTAATACTTTGGTACTTGTATAAGGAAGGAGAAAGAGTATCATTTTTTTGCCAAAGGCGAGAAAATTTTTAAACGAAAAGTTGAAGGCCAACCATCAGTTTCGAAGTATGATAATAAAAAGGACAGGAAATAAAAGCCTTTTATTTCAGCGAAACACTTTCCACAGTGTATCCTATAGAATACGGAGTGAATGGGTGATTTTAATCAATACTCAGGGCCAGATAAAATGGTCTAACCAAGTTGTCGTCCCCAAAAAGCCTTCTTGCATGGCGTTCATGCTTTTATGGCAAATATGGAAAAAGTGTTCTTATTGTGACTTGATTAAAGTGTCTCTTTGGAAATAACATCAAAATGTTTTCGGTTACGAAAATCTATCAAGAAAAGACATGAGAAATGTTGGTGTTATTCCCCCTGACCACTTTCCTTTGATAGCTATTCTAGGCATCCCGTCTCGATAATGGGCATTAAAGTGTCTTAAAATGATACTAATGCTGAAGGTAACTGGCCAAGAGACATTAGTAGCTTCACTGAGATGTTTAATGAGCGAGTCAACTCCTGGGTGTCATCTCCTCCTACCACTGTCTGATGGGTAGACCATACCATCTCCGTACGGATTGAAAAAAATATATACTTTTTCTGATTTATATGGAATGTTGCAAAAAAACTTTTTACCAAAAAATTTCTTAATATAAAAATTGATATAGTAACCCTATATCATAGTAGAGTTATTTTTTAAGAAATACATGGAATATGTAAGATTGTCTTGAATGAATGGACTTTTCGTATGATATTTTATAGAATCTAGGAACTATACTAGGGATGAGAAATAATATAAATGAAAAATATAGCATAAAATATGTAGTTATTAGTTATTGAAAACCGATATCGATATTTGATAAATAAATTTCTAAAGATGTTTTCAAGTGACTGATTCTAATTGAATCTAAGGGCAATTGAAATGTTAAGTCAAAAATATTCATCATACCTTTACAGTGCTTAATCATAAATCAAGATCATTTTATAGTAATACACAGGTAAAATAAAAAATATACATACACATGTTACATAACAAACTCAACTAAAAATTGTCTTTATGGGCCAAATATTTTATGGTACATTTACGCGAAACACCCAATTTAGTACATACTCAGTGTCCAAATTACTTGCAACCACATTTGATTTCTAACTCGCAGCTTAAAAGAGGAGACCTCCTACAATCGTTGAGATTTACTAGAACGTTAAAACAATTTCTCAAGTACTCCAAAAAAAATACAACCCCATTTTTTTAAGTGGCCGCTTTGATGTTTCTAGAATAGTCAAAATAAACGAGTTTCGATTCCATGAATAAATCTGGGCGCATTAGTAAGCCTACGATTATTAATTGTAGACACTTAGTTGTGAATTTCCTTCTCTTTCAATATGAGGTGAACTTTGTTATTAGTAGGGTAAAATTTTTAAGTCGTACTTATTGATCAACATAAAAAGGTTTTCAAAAGCAACACATCATAAAACCACATGGAATTTAAAATTTGTCAAAAAAATTAGGTAGAATCAAGAAAATATAACTATTAAATACTTAATAAATATATTATATAACTAAATCTTTCTCATAAAAGCTTGTTTTGAAATTGTTCAAAAGATTTTGAAGTTAACACACATGAGAAAATTTAATTTGCTCCAAGACATTTATTGAAAGTTCGAAAGTACGACCGATGAACGCTGTTATTGAAAACAAAATAGATTACTTAATGTAACCCGAAAAAGTTGTTCAATGTTATTAATTGAAGTCTTGCTTTTGCTTTTAAAATTGACAAGAATGATTAAGCCTTATTAATTTAAGCTAGAGGCTACTTTAGATAGTTTTAAAGAATGAAAACTTATAATAACATAATAATTCTTGAAAGATTAGGTATTAATGATAAAGTTATTATGATGGTGTCGAAGGAGACGTAACTTCAGAAGGTTTTGAAACATATCGAGGAACTTCTAGATATTGAAGAATCTAAGGTTCCATACAAGAAACACGGAACACGGATCTGACATTTATTATTTGCCAGGGAATTACTAAAAACCTAAAAGACTTGGGACCCCTTTTTAATTACTTTTGTGCTATAGTTACAGTTTTTATAACCTTGAAATGAAAGAAAAGTGCTCAGCGCCTCAGAATGCTCACTTTTATTTTGATAACTTTTATTTTCTTGTTTTTAGATTCCTAAATATATAAGAATCAGAAAACGAGTGGATGCAATCAAAGATTATTCTACTTAAAATATTACAAGCAAAACTTAACCAGTTTATAAAGATATCTAAACACTAACAGATTGACACTTGAGATAAGAAAAATATGCAAAGTTTCATAATAAATTAATGAATTGAACTTTAAAACTTAAGTTAGGTCGAATCTGTAAACAATAAAATATGTATTTCTTAATCTATGAAAATTCAATAAAAAGAATATGTAATTTAGAAGTTAATTTAATTTAGATGATTTTATTTTGCTATTATAAACTGTCCTAAATTTATCGAAATTGGAATCGAAAAGCAGCACGCGAGTGAAGTGTTATTAGTTTATTTTAGTTCATATGGATGTCACGAAGTAGGTTTGTTTTGCATAAATCACTTAATAATACCAAATGCTTGTATACGTACTTTTTGAAAATCAAAATTGTTAATGAAATAAATAAAATAACCCGGAATAAATGTTATAAAACATAGATCATGTAAAATTTATAAAAAAATATGCTGAGGTATATACATATATGTATATTGTTTGATTTTTGTAAATATTATAATTTTAACTTAATATCTTTTAACGATAATGCATTTTTCAAATGAAAAAATTTGGTTATTGATTCTGATTTCTATACATATTTGTTATATTTTTTTCTGGAGGAATTTTATAAGAATTTTACTCTCTTTATTTTAAACCAACTTTAAATTTACTACATTTAAGTAAAAATGTGTCAAATTATTTTATAATTATTGTATTTTTTAAATGGGCGCTTCATTACAATAAAATGATTTCGTAAGCTAAGTTTAAATTATTTTCTTTAGTTAGCTCCCATTTTGCGGTCAGTAAGCAGAACCCGCGCAAAAAAAAAATCCATTTTCCGGTATAAACTATGAGATCATCCAAGTCGAGTCAAGCCGTATGCCATTAAGCAAAATAGGCGAAAATTAGAAGGAGCCACTTCTAGACAGTACTGATGGTAAGACTGAAGTTAAAATTTCCCATTTCAACTTTGGCGACGTCTGGCAACCTTATCATGTCTCTCGTTGTACTGTGTCTATTTTCAGTTGAATCATAGCTCAGATACATCAGTTACGTTCTTTTATGGTTTCTGACAATTACAGAAACTCATAATAAACTACGCCATGCTGGTTAAAGAAAACGTAAAGCATGACTTTCGGACCATGGATATTCGGTCGAGGTGTTAACGTAGTAGTATGGCGAAGCAATGTTCATGATATTTTACTCTTGAAGTTGTTTTAATGCACACATGTTTTCGTCCCCTGTAATAATATGGTGGCGAAATCTCTTTTCGGTTTGCCTTTTCAGTATGTAGCTATTTACAATCAAAGAAACGTCGCTCAACATCTCTCGTTTTCAACTTTTTGAAAACAACGAGAGTAAAGTTGTAGACTTATGTACTTTTAAAACAAACCTAAATAAAAACGTTGGAAACAGAAAGAATTATTGTATTTATATTAACATTACCGACTATTACTAAGCCTAGATTTATTCTTTAGTAATATTTGTTCTAAAAAAAAAACTAGTGTTATTCGTGTTATCATACTCACCCAAAACTGTTTTTACGCAGGCCTTTCGTGTGAACATTTATTATTTTTACCTGAGTTAATATATCGGGCAAAAACTGATTCCTAAATTCTTAGATGGATCATAGTCATTTTCCTTTTTCTACATTTGAACATGTAAATCTAAATAAACAGAACATAATTTAAAACTGTAGCAGTAAAATTTAAAAAGAACAATTCTGTTCTTAGTAACTGTACCTACTAGAGATAATTCTATCTTCCATTAATTCCTATATTGAATTTTAATTTCACCAGGCTTCTGTGTAATTCTATAAAATTCCTAACATTTAATCTTTCAGCTTATAAGTGGTTTATCATTTTATAAAGTCAGATATTTCTTAAAATACGTACAGATACTCGTAACAATATTGAATACAAATACATTCTTAAATCATATTAAGTTAGTACTTCTGTGCAATAAATATGATCGTTTTATTCCTGACGAATATTAAAGGCTGATAATTATATAAGATAATTGCAAATGCAAATATTTTTCACAAGTGTATCGTAAAATACAAAAGCTATAAATTCATTAGGATATTCTTGCTAAGAATACATACTGCTTAGTTTTTATGAAACCTCTTTGTTATTCAGTAAGGATGTCACAGATCATTGTAAATTCCGCTTGCTCACTTTGTCAGTCACAATTCAATTAATTCAATTTGCAATTTTAATGAAGTCAAAAGTAATTACATTTACAAAATAATATATATTCATTGCTTTCATGAGACAAGAAAAGCTACGAATTAAATAGCAAAATATCAACAACATACTTAAAGTGTTATATTTTTAGTTTTAACTTATTGTTTTCGGTAATTTTAAGAAACACAATTAATTTATTAAGGAAGAACAAGGTTAAATGTGGTATATTTTATTTCATTTGAATAAACAACTGGAATATCTTAGAATCACTTACACAAGAAAAAATTCAAAAAGTGCCGAAGAATAAGCAAATGTTATACGGACATAAAAAAAAAAACAATTTAAGACATAAGAAACAACGTTGTATTGAGTGTCATGAATAAATGTTGCTAGCTTATATATATACATATATATATACAGGGTGACTGGTGAATTACTATCGATACTTGAGGACGTGATATTTGACGATCGTATATGACAAAATAAAAATTAATATAACATAAATATTAATAAACTTCTAAGTAAAGTCAACCAAAAGTTATGTAATTAATTACGCATCGTGTGAACACCCTACAGATTAGGTATATAGACACACACACACATACGCGTGCGACAGCGTGGTGTTGTATCAGCACGCCGCCGCACGCGTCCACACTTGGAACACTTGGAACGTGTCCACACTTTATTTCTTTATACGTAAATTTTGTCAAAAATTAAGTACCTATTTTTTCTACATAATTCGAATGAGAATCATGTACCGAGTATTCTCCTTAAATATTGATAGTAATTCACCAGTCACCTGTCTATTGTTAAATAATTATTAAACTGGCAACCCTCAAGCCACATATATAAGGAGCGCCATTACTGACAATCGGACACTTTTTGTTCTCAACTATTTTCAAGAGAAGAACCTCTGCTCTAATTAGTCTCGAATATTAATTAATTGAACCTTGGCCGGCGACCGTTTCTTTTTGAAAATCATAACGTGTTTTTCATTTCTAACAATATATATATATATTCACATTTCATTTGGATTTTTGGGCAGCTTTAGAGTTTGACATTCGTAATCATACGTAATTATAGCTGTTAACTAAACAAACTGAACAATAATTTAAAATTTTAAACAACTTCACAATCTTATTTTCGGAGTAAAAATAAAAAAGATTAAAAACCTTTTTTATTATGTATGTCGGCGCAACAACATTTAAAACCCTTATAAGGGGTAGTTGTTTCATAAGTATTTTATTTTAGAGGGTGAATATCATAAACAAATCACTAACGCCATTACGTTAGTGATTTCTTTAACAAAATTATTTGTTCTAGAGATCATTGTATGGTTTGTATTAAAGAATAGTAAAAGTTAATTAGTAAGGTGATTTGTAATATGTGACGATTATTCATTTAGCAACTTTTAGTAAAAAGGGAACTTAATTAGTAATCAAATCGTAATTAATGCTAATCAATTACAGTATTCTATAAACTGTTAAGTGGCAATATTAAGATTGGATGTTTTTATAATTTATTACTAAAACTAATGTAATGTGTTGTGATTATTTGAATAACTAAGATTATTCGTTACAGTTTAATATTTCAAATTAAAAGTGTAATTGTAATGATTACACAAAAACCATTTATATTCGCAAACGTTGGCGGAAGACACACAGTTGTCTGAGAGCCATTCAGGAGAAAGATTATCTAATTACAAGTACTAGTTAAAGTCTGAAATAAAGTAGTGACAGTGTTTGTGAGTGTATTAATAGTTAAATTAAAATGGAACCTGGATAAGCTGACTGTCGAAAACAGTGATTGTGACGGCAGCATTGCTGACGTCACATTTCTTAAAAATTGCTGTTACCATTTTAATAATCAATAATTCAGGGTAGATAAATTATTAAGTGTCGTTCACGTAACAACTTGTGCGAGTGAAGTCCTAACAATGGCTGTTAGTCATTATAAATAGAGGCGAGATTACTGATTACAGATAGACTTGCTGGAGCCGTCGCAGGGATCGAACCTCTTCGAAGTGAGACATCATCCAACCGGATGTGAGGGCTGTGAGGTTACCTTCGATAACCTCAAGGGCTGACGACATTCGAGAACAAACCGCACTGGTGACGTCAGTTATGCTGACGTCACTCATTTTAAAAACCACGTTTTGGCATCTTCTCCGACATGTATTATAATTTTACACGTATAATTTTTTATGCTTGAATTTTAATGTCCCAAAACTAAACATATCTTCTATATATATATAAAAATGGATTGCTGTTCCTTAGTCTCGCTAAAACTCGAGAACAGCTGAACGGATTTATCTTATCTTAGTCTTGAAATGTTCGTGGAGGTTCAGGGAAGGTATAATAGCTGAAAAAAATTGATTCATTACTGGGAAAAACATAAAAACAGCCCTTTTCTATTTCCCATACAAACGCTTTTTTTGACATTAGATTTGACAACTAACTAATATGTCAATCATTCTGTCGCACTTCAAACCACGGAGATTTATGGCTTACAGGTATACTCCAAAAATATAAATAAAAAAATGTAATAGATATTTCTTGATTATAGGGCGATACGAAGTTCGCCAGGTCTTCTAGTAAGATATAATTACCATTATATAGGCAATACAGAAAAATTAATTATCACTACTAATTGGATTTGTGTCCCTCCAAAAAAGAGAAATAAACAAAATATGTAAAACGACTAATTTACTAAACATAAAAATTCTGTTGTTATACCATTTTAATAAATGAGTTTATAGAGCGGCCTTGCTACAATTAATTTGTTCTTGTGCGTTGCACGCGATTAGATCATTTAAATTGTTATTACTTTTATCTATGCAAAATTCTTTGAACCATTCCTTTATTATAATAATTTTATAAAAGTAATATAATAATAATGAATTGCATTTCAAACATATAAACGAGTTTTTTTTCCTGCCCTGATCCCACTTTCCCTTTTCACACTCCCTCTTCCACAGAACATGTTGTAAATACATAGTTTTGGCTAATTGTAAAACTTAAAAATTTACTAATTAAATTAACATTGTGTATGTATATAAACCTATAATAATATTATATGGACTGATTTATTTAAATTATTATAATAAACTATCCCTAAATAGAACGTAATTATTGTCTTTACTTGACTTAAGTCATTAGTCAAGACATTTTATAACAACTAATCCTTTTATAAAAAAAAAATAAAAGAAACAACTGTAAGTTAAGGTTTACTGATAACATTTATATATAATGTACAAAGATATATACTCATTATTACGTACTTTGTTGGTAAAACTATTTTTCGGCAGACTTGTGCAATCTCAAACACTTTTTACAGGACCAAATCTTGATATCAGTCATTTTGTTTTGGGTTTTCATGAAACATAGAGATACATACTATTCCAACAAAGTCTTTTGAAACATTTATTAGGGGAGGATGATGTAATTGAATAGAAATGGTGAATTTACAAGTGAAATTTTGTATTTTGTATAAAGTTATTTTCAGAATGGCGGAAGTTACACCTCAATTCACTAGTTATATTATTTTATGAAGTCTTTCAATTTGTTATAATTGAATTAACTTTATAAGCGGAAAGTAGAAGTAAAAACTCAGCTTAAACCTAAAATTACAAAGTACAAGTATTCCATACAGTTCTGAAACAAATTTAGATTTTTGATCAAACAATTGTTTTATAATATTGGCACTACAAATAACAAAGATTAATACATTTAATTCTAGCTGTTAAATTATTCATTTAAGCTACGAGATTATTTGTATACAATTCCTACTAAAATGTAATTTGCCTGCCTGTTGGCGTCTATTGTATTGGGTGGTTGTGTATCATATATTAAATTTCAAATCCAATAGTAACAAGTACTATGTATGATATATTTTGGTGGCTATTTACAAATGGACGAATATGATAAAGCCGTAAGATCCATTTTTATAAATTTAAGGTGATGTAAGAATTCGGTACCACAAAAGTTATGATTGATTGAACTCAAAAACATTCTGTTATGTTAAATATTACTAAAACCGATCATTCTGAGATTCTATATTTTATATGTTTGAAAACTTTTTTGTTTAAGATTAACGTTATCTTATTAATCTGTCAGACCGAAACAAATATTAATATTTGTAAATATACATACTTGTATAAAACAGCGGTGGCCTAGTGGTTTAAAAGCCCCGTTTCTCATGCACGAGGGCGTGGGTTCGATCCTGTATCAATGTGATTTTTCAAAGTCATATGTATAATACTTTCTAAGAGTATTTAGACATCACTGATTAATGCATTCCCAAAAGGGGGTTGATGTCAGGCAGGCGGCCCGTCGTAAAAACAAATAGCCAAAACTATTCACAACATATAAGGCAGACCCTGGCTATAGCTGGGAAATTGCCAGGCAGAAGAAGATACATTCTTATATATATATATTGATCTGTGGTATTCTTCTTCCAGGATATATTAAAAATACTCTGTCACAATAATTGTAATTTATAGAGCAAACAAATAATTTCAATGGCTTCCAAATTACTCACAGTACTATACAGTGCTTACCTAAACCGCTTAAATCGTCCCAAATGGTTCATACTAACACTGAATGCACCCGTATTGTGGTTTTGTAGACAAAGGCTCTATTGGGTTCATTTCACACGTAGGATGAACTATTCTATAAATAAATTGATTTCTATAACTGCGTTAAACAGAATTAAAACAGAAATTATTCCATTAATCTGTTTTTATTAAAAGAATATCTCAAAATAACTTAAAAAATAACGGAAAAACTCAATAAAAGTCATATATAAAATATTTATAATTTATCATTGAAATACTGCAAAATACAGTCACAACGGTGAGAGCTATGAAAGTTGTTGCAGAGAAATTTATTAGCGCTTGTTCTAAATACAGCATTAACAGGTCAAATGTTGAATATTTACCACAAACTACGCTTATAGAAAATAGTGTAAATGCATCTCGATCTCGATTTACTGAATATATCTGCGCTAACGTATCGTAAAGTAACATTATTTCATTTATAACATTTTTACACATATGGTTTGAATTTTTTTTTTTGAATTCTAATACCAATAAATAATGTTGAAAATAGAGTGTTTTGGACGTTTCCCGAGTCTGTCACCATAATTAAATGTTATGCAAATGGAACGTAAATTGAATGGTTATTCACGATCAGCTTTGCGCATTAATCAGTGTAATCTTATTGTAATGGAGATGAAATAAAATCGGTCCAATAACATTATTTGACCGAGAGAGCGTAAATGACGTCAGATTTTAATGTGGCTTTTTCCTCTTTAATTTGATTTCTTTTATTTAATTTTCATTTACTAGAAACCCAAAAGGAAAAAAATAGTAATATATCAGAAATGTCATAAAGAGACAATCTACTTTAAGTCTTCTATTAAACTTTTCATAACTTCTTTATTTTATATTTTTTATAGTTGCACATGTACAAGAAATTACATAGACATGTTCGATTTTATGTTGCAGTTATGACGCGAGAGTCTCAGGGTCAACGGGTCACTGGTCAGATGACACATTTGGAGATCGAGCAAGATGGATCAACTTCCCAAACTCCAGTCTTCATGTCCGGGATGTCCAGTCTCACGATAGATCCATATACAGATGTCGGGTTGACTTCCAAGTATCGCCGACAAGAAATTATAGAATAGCTCTCGATGTTATCGGCAAGTGTTTCAGTGTTAGCAATGAATATTTCTATAAATAATAAATGAATTATATAATATAACATTAAATATAAATATCTCTTAATATATGTCATTTAATAATATCCAAATTGGTTCCACCAAATTATAATATTATTTGTTTCTATTGGTGGCAGTGAAAAGGATAAGGGTGAAATAATATTTTTTTATAAATAAGAGATAACAAACAAATCTTTTTGAATTTCAACTTCATTAAATAGGATTTTTTTAACTTAAGATGTTTTTAAAGTGCCTCAAAACGTCTAGTAATTCTAATTAGAATTCTCTTACATTGTAGAAAACTTCGAAATAAGCACTCTTTTCGAGGCTTAACTCAGTTGCTTTGGCATAAATAAAGCGAAAATTATTTCATATTTTCCAGATCGCAATTAAAATAAAATGTATTTAACAGTAGCTCACAATGTTGATTCCAACAAGGTGAGAAAAATCTCGGCAGTTACTCGGTATAATTAATTACGGAATTTACAACATCGTCGCGATTAATACTCCAATTAAACAACTTCTATCATACAATTTGTTTTTAAATGAAACAATACTATTGAAGTCAAACAAGCAACCTATAACCAGAGTAGCTAAGAAATCAGGGTATTTACAAGTATAAAAGGACCAACTCTTGAAAAACTATGTAGGTATATGTGAATTATATCTCCCAGCAATTCCGAGGACAGAACAGTCAGCCCATTAAATTTAAAAGAAATTATCTAATCTAGTGTAATAGTGTGATATACGTATAAAAATAAACAATTATATATCTTGCCTATGATATGGAGAATGAAAGCGAAATAGTTTAATATAAAAGTACACATTAAAGGGGCAGGCAGGCTTATAACCCAACAACCATGTGACACTCTTCAAATATTTCTGACTATTTTGTATTAAATATTATATTATAAGACATCATTAGATACTTAATTTGACGTGTTTTTACTAAAGATTCATTTTCTGTAATCGAAATTTTTAATCAGATTATAAAAAAGTCCACTTCCATCTATGTTTCTCTAAATTACAATTTAGGAGGTCAAGGAAAAAAATTATAAGTAATTTTACTGAGACAGTGAACTTACCATCTAAAAATATATATCTAGTTACCATCTGGTATTCACTATCAGATTATAGTGAACAAAACGTTTTCAAAAGAATTAAATTACACTTAATAAAATATTAATAAATAGTATCGCTTCAAGTTCGGCTGCCTTGAAAATTATTATAAACTATATTTGATATATATATATATATTAATATAAAATGTATGTTCATTGTACAAAAGTACTAACGGAAACTGAAAGCAGTAACAGAATTCTTTTTGTCCAATCCCTTGCTTTCGTTGCTAAACTTTATTTTATTATATTTTATTTTCCTAGACAAATAACCCAAAATTATCATAAGGTTACTAAGAACTTATATGTTTATGTAGTGTAGCTTTTTTGGAGTTCCCAAGCTCTCTTCAGAAAAAAGAAATTTATAAAGCTAAAATTAGTAATGAAAGTATATATATATATATATATATATATATATATATATGTGTGTGTATATATATTATAGCTATATACATGTTATTATCAATAGATTCAATTTAATATAATAATAAATATGTATATGTGGATTTTCTAATTAACAACTCATTGTTGTTGTAAAGTAACTTACAAAGATATAACTCAACGACAGAGATAAAATCCGAAACTGACGTTAGGCTCGCGATAACACACGTTAAAACTTCCAAAAGCTTTATCCTTACATCCACACAAAATTCCAAGGCAACCGTAATTCCTTAACAACCTCAGAAATTTTATGGCAATAAGCTAGCGTAAACGATTGGCTTGAATTTTTGAATTTTAAAGGATAACGTTTATGTTAATCTTCATTTTTTTAACATTCATTATTTTCCTTTGCAAAAATAGTTTTCACTACTTACAAGTCCCTCTGTTATATTTATGTATAGTTTTGAAAAAAAAGAAGCTCTAAAATAATTTTTTTTCACTTTCCTGAGATCATAAATTTGTTTTATCATTCAAGAAGTAACTGTTACTAACAATATTTTGTTATATAATGTTAAATTAAATAAAACATGTGGTTAGGGCGATAATCAAGTTTCTTAGTTAAACTAATGGGCTCCGATTGTTATATAAACAACAAAAGAACATAGAAAATTTACTTTCATAATATGACTTGTTTTATCTGCCTTTCTTTTACAAAGTTAGAGATGTAAAACCAAGAAATCAAAATCTAGACTTTCTTTCCAAAGATTATAGAGTAAACTATGAAGGTTTCACATATTTTTCGGCTTCGCGCTGGGTCAAAACTTGTGTATCTAAAACTGGCGATAATGAAAACATATTGTTTAAAACACTTTATTTATTATTTTTATTGAAAAGTACTACAGAAATTCAACATTATAGAAAAGAAAAGTTCAATTAAATGAAGTCATTGAATTTCAATATAATTTATAGATATGATTTGAAGTATGATTAAATAACTGATGAGGAAATTTATATTTTATCTTCAATTTTTTTTGTAACAAACAACAAAATGAACTAGTGTTTTACTTTTCACAAAAAAATATGTATATAGAAAATAAAAAACCAATGTTCACAAAAATAGGTGAAACAAAAATCAAAATTAAGTGAATAATTTAGTAATATGTCAAGTATAAAGTCATGCATTACCAGTCCTGAATATATTTATATCTACATAATGTAATACAGCTATTAACTTAACTAGTATTTTTTGAATACCATACTGTTGTAGTTATATGTGCAATGTAGGTTTTAAGTGTTATTTTTTTTAGTTAATACTATTTTATCCAGGAGCTGTTAAATGGAAAGAATACTGTAATTATATTTAGCACTGCACATAAACGTTAACAAATTCTTTGGTGACAAAACATAATATATATTTTTACTTTTTGTGTGCATAAAATAATTTAAGTATTTGTTAGTACTTTAACGGTTTCTGGAAAAAAATATTCGTTTTTTATTAATATACTGTTGTTGCTTAAGAAACTTCTCTTATATATGTAACTCAACAAATGTACTTGTTAATTAAAATAAAAAAGTAATTGAAAATAATGTTCAATTAGATCGAAACGTAGCAGCTCTATGTGTAAATATTCTATCCTCAGTCTATTTGTAAATGGACAAGGATATTTTAATTATGTAAAAGCGTATTTAAACCTTTTGAAAATCAATATCTGTGAATATTGGTAAAATTTTTCTTATTTCGGAACCTTTAATCATATCTCTTTGTATTCGAATTGTGATAAACATAAATTTCTATGCTAGATGCTTTCTTATTAAAATAATATATTTTCATACTTGAAACAAGTTAATACTCTAAATATATTATTTTACATGTAAGTTGCAACAAAGAATAAGCTTCCCAGATTTTGTCTTTTCCAACATAAATAAATAAATAAGTTAAAAGATTAAAATAACAATATGCCAGCTCTAAAATATATGAAATAACAAGGGTGAAAAGAATCTAAAGTAAATAAAACATCAAGAGTTAAAATAAAACTAACAGATAAAAACAATATAGTAAATTATAATAGACTCGCAAACTCCGTCGTTAAAATTTTATGACTGAAACCATACCAAAGCGGTGAAATTTTCGTTAGTTTCAATTTTAAATAAAAATGTCTTACTTCAAATAAGCGATATACTTCTACATTCACGTATTTGTATTAAGTATTTGAACTTTGCCATGAGATTAATTTATCTAATGAAATTAATATGCCTATATGAAAAATTCAAATCACTGACTATGACCAAGAGATTTTTTGTCAATGTATCTCATTACGACCAACAGGTCTTGTACTTTATAAATATTTGTTCTAAATCTGTTTTCATTTATTTTTTCATAAAGGATAAAGATGAATCATGTAGAAAAAAATGAGTTTACATGACCAGTACACATAAAAAACTTTCCTTATCATATAATTTAAGTAATCCAAAAGCAAATTTAAAGAAATTTATTGAATATGTTTAAAAAAAATTAGCCTTTAATGAACGTTAACGCATTACATAATTTCTCTTCGTTATTGTTATTAATTTTTAAAATTAAAACATGAGGGGACTTCAATTTTTTATTTTTTTTTAATTATAAACTTTAAACAAAAAAAAACTACAAAATGTTTTAAATGAAATACTAAACAATTTTCAATAAAAGAGCAGTATCATTATCAAAAGGTCTTAAACAAAATAATATTATGTAAGAATCTTTTTGAAATGTCCTCAACTAGAAATAGTAAACAAAAAAGTAAATAACAAAATGGATTGATTGATAAAAGAATTGATTAAAATTTCTGTAACATTATCTACTTTAAAAGCAATTTCCCTAAACTTATTTTAAATAAAACTCATCAGGCTTTCTCTCGTATTATTTTACATCATTTTGTATCTATAGAGCTACTGAGTCACCACATTGCTGATAGACATTGCCATTGACATTGTTTGCAATGACGCGGAGATACTCTGATATACCGGTTAATTTGATATAATTACTTCACAGAGAGAAACGTAAATTTTAACGTTTGTTTTGAATATATGAAAATATTAATCAAAAAATGAAAGTTGATCATTCACTGCTTTGTGTATTGTCTATTCCCATATTTTTTTATTTATTGTTGCTGTCCTTGTAAAATTCCCTATTATGAATATATCATTCATTATCTTTTGAATAAGCCGTATTATTAACCTGATACATAAACATGGTCATATGCATATTCATTAAATTTAAATATTCTGTTGCATTATAAAATAGATAAATAATAAAAAAATCCACAATGAATTTTAAACCAATTTGGGAATTTAAAATTGATATTTAACCCAATAAACTAAATATTTATTCATTTTATTGTCAGTGATTCAAATATGTACAAAACTGTGTATAAAACATTACCCGTCAAAAATATGTATAAAAACATTAGAACTATAAATCACACAGCAAAGTATAAAATACTAAGAGGGATCGTAAATTGTCGACAATTCCACTTCGATACAGTTCTATTGCCGATGGCTATTTCCCACATCAAATTAAACCAAATATACGAGTATGTATCTTTTATAATATGAAGAGTAACATTCTAGTATTGTATATAGTACTACATATAATGCAAATTTAAAAAAAAAAGCTGTATTTTTCTTATAATTGTAAACGTTTAACGTCAAAAACTTCAAAGAGATATCAACAGTCCTTTTATAATACGAGAATTCTTTTCTGCAGAATAATATAACATCCCTAAGATAACAGATATTCAACTTATCTTCAAAATTACCATACCCATAGGCTGAGGCGTAAATTTAAATTCTTATCCTCATGAAATCAACAGGAAAGTTTAACAGTTAATGTCGAGGAAAAGTTTCTTTTCTTTTTTTCGGCTACAACTTTTTATTGAAAGAAATAAAGGCACATTGGACTTAGTTGAAACGTGTATTAACGATCAAGGGTCTTGAACTTGTGATCAAGTTGGGATTTGACACGTTTTGTCTTTTAAAAATATAAATAAAATCACTTTATTTCCAGAACAATATTTTAAAAAGAAGGCTTATTTTTAATTATACCTTCGATAATTCAGATAACAAAGACATGGATTTTAAAGTTTTCTGCGACATACTTCTGTATTACGTATATAAACACCTTGATCGTGTGAATACAACTCTCTTCTAAATAACTGTGAATTCAACAGATAAAAGTACAGCCAAGGTCTTATTTTGATTTGCAATATGTATATATGTGCGTCGGCGACTAGGCTACACATGTTTTTGTATTAGTGAATTTAAAAGGGCTTTGTTTTAATAGCCAACAATTCCTTAGAAAACCAACATATCCAAACACCATGCCATGAAGGTCGATAAGTATTGGGAGGTTTTTAACAAACTCCTTAACTATATGTTTTTCGTAAATTTCAACGATGTAAAAGTGGGAGCTAGAGTTATAACAGCTACATCTCTCTACAACCGACTAAAAAACTAGGATCAACCTGTCCAGAATTAAGATGAATTAAATCTTAGAAAGTACTTTGAACGCAGCCCTAGCAGTTTCATTTCAAGTTTAATTAGGTAGACAGAGGAGTTTGGACGGTAGAAATGAGAGTTTGAAGCGCGTTACAGGGGGGCCCCTTAAAATTAGATTTGCGAGTCCCATTCACTATTAAAGCTTCTCTTTCTTCAACTAAAAAATAATACTACCTAGCTGAAGTTAAAAAAAGTCAATGACTTGTAATATATTACTAGAAAATCAAACATTCTAGAGGTGGTAGAGCCTAGCTGTGGTCAAGTTAGTACAGCTCGAACATGGGCTGGCTCGACCGGGGAAGTCCCACCCTCTCACAGAAAATCGGCAAAAAAAACATTGAATTTAAGTTATTTAATATATATGATTACTTCGTTATTCAATGGCGTTTCTAAGTTATATGAGATAATACAATTTTCCGCTGCTGATATGAAGACGTTCGATTTATTTTGGTATTGTTTATTTAAGCATTTTATTATTTTCTAATAAAAATATGTTAATAGTTACAAAGGTACATAACGAATGTTTAAAATATATATTTGTTAGTTTTTACTAGTAGGTTGAAAGAATAGTAACTAGAAAGTGATTATTCTTTGTCGAGCTCCTTTCTTTAATTATATTTTGTATACACTTTTTGTTGATTATTGAGTATTTTAATAGAAAATCATGTGCTCTTGTTAGTGTTTATCACTTTCTACGAAATATAATTTAAAACTTTTAAAATATATCTGTATAAATTCATAACGCTACTTTACTATTTGAGTTATCCGAAAAAGTAAAACCAATATGTACAAATAATAAACCGGTGTTTAGAAACAGAGTGTCTGTAACAACATAATATTCAAAAAATAAAGTAAAGAACGAAGGAGGCGTATACAAAATACGAGTAACAATTTACGAGCTGTTGTTCGTAGCCGCTTATGAGGAAAAACGGATACTACACGACACTTTATGACAGATGAGTATTTATGAAAACAAACGGTATTTTATATGTAAAAGTCACAACATATCTCAAATTCTTACCAGCTAAGAATATATTTATTTTGATTAAGTATTTTTAATTGACTTATTGTGTTGTTTTTATTATTATTATTGTTATTATTCTATTTGTCGAGTCAGTTTGAGAACGATAGTATTATTTTAAATTATCTACTTTTGAGCAACTGCTAAAAAACAATGGATATTTAAAATGTAGTAGTGGTTATGCTTAAAGCTAATCTTACTTAACAATATGCTTATACCAAATATATGTATCTTTATATAAATCCAAATATAGTATTCATAACTCATTTAATAATTACAATGACAAAAATAGATAATCGGTGAAAATAACCTTTACGTATGTACAGCAGACGACAATACATATGTATAAAAATGTGAATATTAATTTTATTAAATTCTAGACTTTAGATAAAAAGTAAGTTTTAATTATAAATAATATTATGACATAAAAGTGCTAGTTTTTAACGTGTTATGAAAGTTTTAATTTTCAGCATAGGGAAGAGATAGAGAATAAAAGAGATATTTCATTATTTTTATGATTAAGTTTTCTCTTATAAAATACTATTGCCGGGGCGGAATTGCATTTCGAGGTGCCTTAGTTCAGAGTTCCTACGTTCTTTCTTGAAAATATGTTGTAATTACCACAGAGAGCTACGGGGGAAAGTAAAATTCTTCAAATTTTTTTTTCACTATACGATTTACTTACTACTAAGAAGAAGTAAAATATATATTTTTATAACAATTATAATGCGAAAATAATTATTAAAGGAATATTGCTATTTATGATTTTTTTAAATTACGAGTAGTTGATTGGAAAGTAAATATCTTTCACGTCATAAGTCTGATTCGATAGTTTATATATCATAAAAAAAATTTGAAAGTCTCAATCTTAATATTAATATCTTTTTACAGTTTAAGGAAAGCCTTTTATTCTTAAACGGTAAAAAGACAGAACTCTTAATTTCATATAATCGCATTACAAACATCCAGTTTATTTTTAACAAAAATGTACTATATATTCAAGGTAATATAAATATCTAAGAGTGACAAAATAAATTATTTAATGACTAAATATAAAGCTTTACTTGTTTAATTTTAATATAATATTAAAGATAATTTTAAACAAAATGTTTCATTCTTTTAGAAATTTATTATGTTATAAAAAATCCCGAGAATTCAAAGCTTCTCTAAAATTTTTTCATAAAATTCAGTGTCTAGTATTTCTAAACCATTTCATTCTAAATCAGACAATACCTCATTTTAACAATGGTTTAGCATAACAAATGTAACTTCCTGATTCTTCCACAGAGCTACCCTCGAAACCGGTGATCTTTGACGAGTTCGGCAAAGAAATAACCGGAACTGCCGGCCCTTTCAACGAAGGAGGCGACTTTAAGCTTATTTGTTCCGTGAAGGGGGGTGAGTACATGATTTGCTTGAATTTCCTGCTCTTTCAAAATTGTATACAAAAGAAAGTTGAAAGTCTGAAATTATATTTTTTAATCAATGTACCTAATATTGTAAGTCGTAGATTGAGTCTGATTTATATATTTAATTCCATACTTCTTACATATGAATACTGTGTCAATGACGTTTGCAATTTTCAAAATATTTGTTTAGATTGGTACGAATTATGAAGAAGAAAAAAAATAACGAATAAACAATGATACCTTTATTAATTAAATTCGTATGGTTTTAACATCATGTATAAAAAATAAAACGAAGGAATTTAATCATGATAAAGAGATAAATAAGCATAATAATAATATGTCAATTCACGTAAGACGTATTCTTTGTTACGGTTTTTTTTTTGTAATAAATATATTTGATAAATTTACTTGTATTTATATTTATTTTCTTTCTTCATTACAATATTCTTTAGTAAAATATATAAAGTAAATAGATAGTATACTTATTTTTGTATTAATACATATAATAATTTCTATTCATTGACTTAGGCAATCCTACACCAAGAGTACAATGGTTGCATGGCGAAACTGTACTCTCTTCACTGAGCGCGGGTGAAATGCCAGTGGATAACACTAGGTCATTGACCCTCTTGATCAGAAACGCAACTCGTGCACTCTTGTCGTCTGTGTTCACATGCACAGCGGATAATACTTTGCTATCTCCGCCACAAAGGGTCTCTGTGCGTGTAGAATTGTATTGTAAGTACATATATACATATAGAATTATGAGTTATTGGTCATAAATTTTCCCATATAACTTTAAGAAAATAGACACTGTATACAAATTTCAACAAAATAACAAAAAAGACGTATAAGAAGAAATGATGTTTGGATTACATTAATGTTTTTTTAGCTGCCTTGTATGTCAATAAATTGTATGAATCATCTCTTTTAGTGTCTTATCGAACTATATGAACTAAATAAAACACCGAAGAAGTAAGTTAAAATATACACAGCTGTAAGATCCATTAGACAGATAAAAACATAAAGGTACGAAAAACAAATTACATGATGTTTAAGAGAAAGTTTTGTTTGTAACTCAAGACATAAAATAAAATAAAAAACTATAAGATTTAATTATGAAATGAATTTATGTTGTGAAACTTTATACAAAATATTATATATTTTAAAATTTTTTTCTTCTTTCTTATAATATTCATCACACTTTTTGAAATTTGTTAGTTACTTTTTTCATCGGGCTGTTTTAAAATTATAACAGTAAAAAACTGTATAATTTTGCTAAACATTTATTCTTTTTTTAAGGTTGTTGTACAATATTCATTGTAAAAAGGCCCTGTCTAAATATAAAAGAAATGATCCTCGAAATTCGAAAATTTCGGGAGCGCATAAGCCGTTTAATGAATGTATATGGGATGGAAAAGGTGTTTCAGCGTCAAAGCTAATGGAACGATGTTGTTCTTGTCTTAGTAAAAACAAGACTAAATTGCTCTTAACTTATAGTTGTATCTAGTTTCAAATAAAATAAAGAAACAATTGTATTTAGTGTCAGAATAGTTTTTCCCACACGGTGTAATTCACGGTTGCTCATCCTTAGAACAAATATCTTTTAATTTTAAGAAAACACTAATTATATGTAACTGTTGTATATTTGTTTTTTTCTAAAAGCAAATTGAGATATTGTTGAAAAACATTCTACTTTATCGTATACAACGGGAATTCAATATTCCACGTTCTTTAGATGTCACGTGATCTGTGATTGTATTGTGATTCGTTGTGAATAAAATATTACAGTAGAAGTGAAGCAAGAACTATTTTTTTCTGTTTGAAATGAGCTGTTTGTACATCATATTGCATCAGAATAAGAATTAAACGTTATCAATACTTATTGCTACTTAGAAACAACTTCTATAAATTAACATAAGCAAGTTAAATACATGTTATTCTAGGCCGTTTAAAGTTTGTAAAATTTAAAATAACACATTTGTATTTCAAGAACTTTAAATGCTGCTTTATTTAGCCAAAAATTATACTACTGAAGATGCAGTTTCTGCGAGTGTGGCGAAAAAATTGGAACCGTGCAAATATTTGTAACTTTAACAAGTTTTATGAAATGGGACACAAAATTTTTTGTAAATTAAAGAAATATTAATCGATTTTTTTCTTCTTTCTACTATGATACTTAAGCAGAGTTTAATGTTTTTGCTATTTTGAATTAATTCAAATAATTAAAGTGGCCATTTGGTTATTGAATGTTTGTACCATATTACACAAATATAAATTTTATTATATTGAAAAAAAAAATGAACCATTATTAAAAATTATCGAATATTGGACCTCGATTGAAATAAATTACTATTAATACTCTTAGTCTAGATTTTCAAGAATAGCTAATTGTGGGCATAAAAATAAAACCTTTTTTTTTGTAAGTGCGACCGCTGTCAATCGAAATTTTATCAAGGGAGCAGCCCTTGTCAGTGGGGAGACAAGCCGAGCTTTGGTGCAAATCAGCCGGTGCAAGACCTCCAGCAGTTATCACTTGGTGGTTAGGTGGCAAAAAACTTGAGTCTATAACTAAACAACAGGTACACTTATTTAACAATTATGATTTTTAATTGAACAAGTATATCGTCCACATGATGATAAATTTCACACATTTTCCACATTTGTTTAAAATAATTTTACATTGTCACTTTTTATAGGACTTAGAGGAAGGAAACGAGACTCAGTCTCTGTTGAAATGGACACCTTCAAAGGAACAAAACGGAAAAATACTCACTTGTAGGGCAGAACATTCCAAGTTCAATAGTTCAACGATTGAGAGTAAAGTGCTACTTAATATTTATTGTAAGTATTCTTGTTTTGTATTCGTTTCTGTTTGTATGAAGTTATTTACATTAATATGCTTACAAAAAGTCAAAGACGTTTTTTACTTTAATTATACACATATATTTGTATAAATTTAACTTGTATAAATATATTGATCCAAGAGTTATGATGATGTGATTATATTTTAACTAACTTAAATATGTATATATCTAGACCTTCCACCTTATTAAAACTGAAGGGATCATTTTTTCAAACAATTGATACAAACAATGTTTGGCGGTTTTTTGACGGCAGTTGTAAGCAGTTGAAATAAATATATATGACTTTCTTTATTTTCATCATGGCATCTTTAATAAAGAGATTTAAGATTTTTGGGAGTTTTATTCATATAATATGAAAAGTAGCCGAAACGTCGGGAGTATGTAGTTATCCAAAAATAAAACGCGAAGTAAAATCCGAAAAACATTAGTTTCATTTAAATTTTAGTTTTATTCATTTAAATGAAACTAATAGTTTTCGGATTATATTACGTCATTATATTTTGTAAAAACTACATACTCCCGAAGTTTCGGCTACTTTTCAGCAACCGTGATCACGGGCAGACGAGATGAAATGTGTAAAAAGTATGTAGTTTTTTAAAAAAGTAAAATAGTGTAGTAATCTGAAAAATTTCATTTAAATCTTTAATAAAGACTTAAAGTTGTGTACTAAACACAATTCTGGATTTTTCTTTTTTTAGTGTTTTCTTTTATTTTTATATTGGTGTATTTTGGTGTACTGTGTAACAATATTTTCCAATGTAATATATTCTCAATGCTATAGCCATGAACCTCTTTTATTTCTGCAATGAAATCAAGTTAAACCCATTTGATACAGAGAAGGTTTGTGACAAGGAGAATAGAACTCTATTTCATTTAACATAGAATGAATAATTCAACAGATGTGCCGGTTGCTACAATGCACCTTGGCGCGAAAATGAACCCGAACGATATTGAAGAAGGAGACGATGTGTACTTTGGATGCGAAGTTGATTCCAACCCCCCTGCTTATAAAGTTGTGTGGGAACATAACGTAAGTTCAAATTTATTTCCCCTTACTGTTTTATTACAAAATATTTTCCTCTTTTATGAGGTAAAATAAAATCGGCGAAAGGTAAAACCTTATCCATGACATATTTAGTTGGACCTCTGATCTTTTTTTTAATTTAGGATTATAAATACCGACATATTTTTCAGAATTATATTTTTCAGTTAACTAAAAAGCTGTCTAGAGATAAATGTACCAAATTGAACGTACGTCAAAAGTTAATTAACATTATGAAAGTGTAAATATTTCAAAATTATGAAAGTGCTTCAACATTTGAAAATAAAAATTACGTTTAATTTCCATAATGAGATTTTTTATGAGGATGTTGTATGTTATTTCAGTCACGAAAGTAATAATATATATGCTTTTAAAAATGTATATTATTGTAAATATATATGTATATAATTATTATGACTTACATTTTACAAAAATATTATTTATATTTCACGCCCAGTTTTTGTTTTTAAATAAAAAAACAAGGGATGTAAAAATTTATAGAATTATTGCTCCCATCTAAAGACAATCCATTATACTTCCATACGTTATGTTCGCTCCCCTCTAAAATTTATATTGAAAATAAAGTCTACTTTTACGACGGCTATGAAAACACACTTGACGACTTCGTTCCTATTGATAAGATACATTTATGTTCCAAGGCATTGCAATGATTAAAAAACTATTGCTTATAAGCTCTAGAATAATGTTGAGCCATATTTTTTTAAATAACTAATACTAAAGTTGGTATACATTTTTAAACTATAATAGAGAGTTTTTTCATGGGGCTTGAATAAAAATCAGAGGTGGTAGAGCCTAGCTGTGGTCAAGTTACTACAGCTCGAACATGGGCTGGCTCGACCGGGGAAGTAACACCCTCTCACAGAAAATCGGCGTGAAGTAGTCTTTAATGGCTGCGTTTCGTCCGGTGAGTGAGAGAGCCGGTTGCCTTTTCCCTTTTCCCCACCCTTTCCTGCCCTTTCCTTTCCCTCCCTTTCCCACCTTTTACTCCCCATTTTCCCCAAACAAGGGCGGCAACACATCTGCATATCTACGTTGTAGATTTCAATGGGCGACGGTAACTACCTATCAAGTAGGCCGGTCTGCTCAGTTGCCCCCTTTCTCGTAAAAAAAATATAATAATAATATTTAATAGAATTCTAATAATCAATCTTCCTATTAATGTTACATTTAACGCTTATATTGACTGCGTTTCTTGATTTAATCGAGTGATCATAAATGCAAAAAAGCTTAACATCATTTTGGAAAAGAGATGAACTGATTCCTATTAAACAAAGCTAAGAACTACCACAAGTCAGTCCTTTCTTTTGAGATACGATGGAGCAGACAAGACACATGCGCACACAAATAGTCTTATGCATATATTTAGAGTTATAAAAAAATAATAGCGATGAAGCAAACATTTAAATGTTATTGTTATTATAAATCCTTACTGCTTTTTTTAATTATCTGTAAGTTTTTTAATAATCAGTGTAATGAAACAAGTTTTTTTGTTATAGAACCGAAAGATATTAATACTGTAAGAAAAATATTACCATATTCGAAAGATATTAATACTATTCAATCAATCTTCTTAATGTACTTATAACAAAAGATTCATTTAAAGCTACATACAAATTTTCCCACAATTTATCCTTTTTGACGAGACCCCTACTAAAAGGGTAAATCTGTCAAGTGTGATTTGTCAATATAGTAGTTGTCAGTATTTATATGTGTGTGTGTGTATACATAGGTATATATATACAAATTATCGAAAAATTACTGTAAATATTATACTACTAATATATGTATATTATACTTACTTAATAGTTTTGTGGTGTGGAGAGAAATATTGTTAAAATACATTTTTTTACTTCATTTTTGTCATCTAAATTGTGAGTTGTGCATTCAATTTATAAATAAAACATTTTTATTTTTTTGCTATGACAGCTTTGTATGCACATCCAAATCGTCTATTCATTCTGCGTTTGGATTGAGTTCTATCACTAAATTGCGATATAAAAAAATCTTTTAAGAAATTTGTAAAATATTTCACAAAGTTAACTTTATTTGGCAAGTTAGCGAGAATATTTTATTTGCTATTAAATTAGACGTTAATATGTGTACTTTTCCTTACTGCATCCTTGTCTTTTGTTTGCGTAGTATTTTCAACCTTATCATAAAGTTGTACGAATGAAATTAAATCACCAGGGTATTTTGCTTCAACACAATCCTGCCAACGGAGTCATCCTAACTGGCAACACGAACCTTGCACTACGTAATGTGTCACGATACCAGGCCGGTAACTATACCTGCACTGCGTCGAACGTCGAAGGAGACGGAAAGTCACTTCCCGTACGAATGAAAGTCGTTTGTAAGTTTTTTATTTATTCTTTACGAAACATATTCAGAACTAATATATGTCTATGGAGTTGACTAATATATGTCTAGAAAAATGGCTGATTTTTAAAATGTAAATATAAAAAAAAAAACATTTAAATAACCTCATTTTATAAAAATTGTAATAGAAAATCAACGTATTTTATTAAAGACTAGTTTTTGCCCGCGACTTCGTCCGCGTTAGTTTGGTCAAGAGTAATATATGTAGGTATAGCTGACCAGGCAGTGGTGGCCTAGTGGTTAAAGGGCCCGCCTCTCGTTGCCGAGGGCGCTTGTTCGATCCTGGACGGGGCAAGTACCAATGTGATTTTTCCGAGTCATATGTACTTTCTAAGAGTATTTAGACATCACTGATTTATGTTGATTCCCAAAGAGAGGGTTGATGTCAGGCAGGCGGCCGGTCGTAAAAACAAATAGCCAAAACTATTCACAAACATGTAAGGCAGACCCTGGCTATAGCTGGGAAATTGCCAGGTAGAAGAAGAAGCTGACCAGGTAAACTCTATTCCGTCTTAAAGGCCATAAATAATAATCAGGTTTTTCCTGTTTCAATCAAACAGAATGATTGACATATTAGTTAGTTGTCAAATCTAATGTCAAAAAAAACGTTTGTATGGGAAATAGAAAAGGGCTGTTTTCAGGGTTTTCCCGGCAGTTATACCAATTTTTCTCACCTTTTAAACCTTTCCTGGACTTCCAGGACTATTTCAATACTAAAATTAGCCAAATCGGTTCAGCCGTTCTCGAGTTTTAGCGAGACTAAGGAACAGCAATCCATTTTTATATATATAGAAGATTTATACGTTTTATGCAGATAGACCCATATGTCGATCGAAAGATATGAAAATAATAGGTGCAGCATTACAAGAACCATCGAAGGTGGAATGCGAGGTGGATGCTTTCCCTGCCCCAGACACGTTTGAGTGGATACTTAATAATTCTGCCGGCTCAATAAAAGTTGACCCTGTAAGTAGGTCTTTGATCTTTACAAAAGATTCAATAACATTTAATGTGTAATTTTGTTCATATTCAATTATGCTTCATATTGATAACGTAAGAGGTTATCTACAAGATTTAAGAAATGTACTAATATTATATTTACAAACCTCTCAAAATTGAAGTGATATAATATAAGTTCAAGTTTGTCATACAAAATTATTTAAACACCCTTTCCTTCAAAGAATCCCTTTGACAGGGAATACGCCAGTAAAAAGAAAATACATTTTGAGACTATACCGATTGAAGTCGCGAAAGGGTTTAACTTTGTGAATACTCCGATGCTACCCTTATAAAAATATTGAGCAAAGGATTGCTTCTGCTATTTTTATGAGATACACATATGATACAATGATCTTCCTCCGTATATTTAATATTATGTTTATTTTGATGTTTTTTTAACGAAGTAAATAAATCAACAGTATATTTAACAGTATATTGAAAATCTCAACATATTTTTAAACATGAGAGGTGAAAATAAAGTAAAAAGATATTATAAAACAAAATATTGCTTATACTTTTTATATTTTGTTAAAAATACTGATTTATAAATTTTTAATTCATTATTATGAAATGTAAGAAGATTTACTATTCATCAAATATATTAAAACATTCATCATTACTTAAGAATTCTCTGTTAATTAAGCTAAGCGCTTAGTTCTTTAGAGAAGCTATAAATGGATTTTCCTTTTCAAAGGAACGCTTTAACGTCAATGGCCAAGCCGGAAAATCGGTATTAACATATGTCCCCGTATCCGACACGGATTACGGAAAGTTGTCGTGTCGTGCAACAAACCTAGCAGGACAACAAATGTTGCCATGCGTGTACACCATACTGCCTGCAGCTAGACCTGATCCACCGTCCAACTGCTCAGTATATAATCTAACCGATGATTCGCTGGATTTGACTTGCCTTGCAGGTAGGTTCTTATTTTATTACGTTTTACAATTAAATTTAAAATAAATATATATAACATTTTATATATTTCTTTATTTTGTAGGGTACGAAGGTGGACTTCGATGTATCTACGTAGCAGAAGTCTGGGCTAATGAAGGTTTAGTAACAAATTCAACAAATGACGCTACTGTTTGGAATCTTAGAAGACTTGGCGCTAAAAGACATTTAAACATTGTGGTATATGCCGCAAATAGAAGAGGAAGGTCTGAACACGTCACATTAACAGTAGAAACTGCCCCACAATTATCTCCTAGAACGGGTATGTCCTTCAGACCTTTTAATACTAATTTTTACCACATATTTTTGTAGCTGTTATTAAAATTTCTTGAATAGGTTTGTTTATTTTTTATAATTAATTGTGTTTGGTCATGTAGGTGATTTTTTTTACGATATTAATAGTAGAAGACTTCTAAGGAATATTAATTTTAGAAATCTATTCCTAGATAATGAAGACAATTTTAATATAATATATTTTTTATACCTTATACCTTAAGAATGACAAATATAATCTGAACATGAAAACTTTTGTCCTACTCCATTGCTTTGTCTCGTTGAGGTTGCATTTGCTCCGAAAAAGTTTTTAAAACCACTTTCATGGTCGGTGAAATTTTGAGTGTTTTATTTAAGCTTGTTTTAGCAGAGTAAAAGAAAATTAAAATAGTCGGATTAAATAAAAATAAATGGGATATACATTTAATTTTATGATCTTCATTTTTTTATTTGTAGCTGAAAAACTGGTTGCTTTGTACCCTAGAGCCCTAACAGTTTGAATACTTAAACTTTCCATAGTTTTTATATATGACATAAATTTTATATGTGCTACAAATCAATAAACAATTTTCTTAATAAAGATGTCCATGCAATACAACCTTCTTGTGTTTCATATGGTACAATAATGTATAGTCCGTTAGACTTAAGCTGAGCTTTACATTTGTGTGAGTGAAAGTAAAAGTAGAGTTAGACAAAAATCTTTTAGAATCCAAATTAATATTTTTAAATAGATTCATAACATAAGTACGAAAGTAATTCTAGATTAAAAACAAAATAAGCGAAACATGTAAAAGGCTAAATGGAAATATTATGGAAAAAAATAAGAAATAAAAATGAGGAAGGTGCGGGGCGGAGTAAAATCAGAATAAACCGGTTAAAAACTAGAAAAGAACTTGGCATTCAAAAATTTGACATCACACCTACACTATCCGTGTACACTCACACAAATGCAAAGCTCAGCTTAAATCAAACGCACTATAAATTTCATATACTTTTTATTATTACGTTAAATGTTTACCGTATAAACAATGAAATAAAATGTTTTTACAGTCAATCAATCAAGGTTATATAATCTTATCTGGCAAAAGGCCGCTTTATTGACACTGACTTATGATTTCAACTTTAATTATTACAAATCTCAAATCATGAAGTTGAACATCTTAGTTAATTTATATACAATTTTTAATTCTAATATATAGGATATTTAAATCCGTAATATTTTTAGCTGACATCTTTTGATTACGCTATCAATTAGTGATTAGAATTTTAATAGTGTTTATATATTTAAAAAATTAGCAATCATTAGCTTTTATTTATGTTTAAATAATTTATTATAACATCCAAATATAAATTAGCTTCCCAATAACTTTTTCAATTACGCTTCTGTTAAATGACAGCTTAATATTTTTATTACTATTTTAGGTTGTTTTGTGATGTTATATTATTTTTGTACAAACGTAATATATTTCAATGTTAATAAGAATGTTTTAATTGATTCTACTTTTTATAAATATTTAAATTTTGTTCTATTACAGTAGATAAGATGACTATTTTCCATGTAATTATCAACTGTACTATAATTTACATGCATAAGGTGAATCTCAGAATAAGTTATATCTAACTTACTTTATATTTACAAGTTTTTGCTTAATTTGCAATGTTTTTTTATGTCACTGTTAATTTAGACTGCAAATGAACTAAGCAACAGTTATCCTTAGTCGAATGAGATTTAATTTAGACATATTTAGATTTCAATTCGATGTCTTTTTTATTCAGATGTGTACCTACAATTTAATTTATGAAATTTTCAAAGGAACTGAAATAGAAAACAGTAATTTATTTATCTAGCAAATAAGTTTGAATTAAAAATTTACGAGTCAAATAATATATGAAATTAAGAAGTCTAGTTAATCATTCTTAGAGTTTTAAGAAAATCTTGCCCTTAATACATACGCTTGCTTTTATATTTAATCTTTTGCTGGTGATGATGTATTTTGTAATTATGTAGTATAAATGTACTATAGTTCTTTTGCCACTACTTGTCACCTCCTAAAGTATATAAATGACAAGAGAGTTGAACTCATGTCAATCTGACTCATTGATCTAATTAATTATTATTGGCCAGATTATTCTTAACGAAGACAATATTAATATCCTCTGACAATTTATGATGTTCAATGTTTTAACGAAGATACAACTGCCCATTTTTCATGAATATTTATTAATAGTGACTTTTCGAAATTCATTTATTAGAAATTTTGTTTTACGAACATCGAGTGCCTTATTTTTGTAAATCATAAAGTATATAGAAATATCTTTTACACACTGAAACTCTTCATTGTTAAATGCGTATTCTCTAAACAAATTAAGCTTCACAAATATTGACTAGCTTAAAGTAAACGTAATTCCATTGTCATCAATATAGCAATTTGGCTTAAATTCCAGTATCAATTTCAGGACTTTATTGACTTTGGATGAGTATGCAGTCAAATAACGTCTCCTACAAATACATTCAATTTATTAAAATTTAACCTATTCGCTGCAAGATGTGTAATATGTTATTTGAATAGTCTATTATGCAATCTAGGGTTGACTTTGAGTGTAAGCTGTCATTAAGTTGAAGAAATTGCTGTCTCCAAGTTTAAAAACATTGATCAATACATCTTTTTGGATTACAGTATCACAACCTTAATATATATTATATAAAATGGGAAGACGTTTGTGAGTCTCTTTACGCGTTGACACATTAGTTCTGTCCTATATCAGAAAGAAAGCTATGAGGGTGGAGCGGAAAATGCTGAGTCTTAAAACGGACATAAATGTTCCTATATATTGAGAGAGGTCCCCTTATCTTACGCCACGCTTTGCAATAAATACTTTTTATTTCAGAATCGTTTAATCTTATTTATAATTTTTTAATCACTTGGAACGTAAAGTAGACGCTTAAAGTTAAAATGGAATTCTTGGAGAAACTTAATATGTACATTTTTTTCTTTTAAGCTATTTAGACAGGACAGTAGATAAAAATCAAAAAAACATGTGTATAAATTTAAGGTAATATCATAAAAATCGTTCCATAATAAGATCTCTGATATAAGAGTTCCTTGTTTTCTATATTATGATTATCATATTTAGTGCCTTTAAAGACAGTCATAAATTTTCAAGAACTTTTATAACCGTATCGTAGAAGTTTTGATTCTGTGCTACATGATTATAAGTTTGAAATCACCAACCCGTCTTGAGCAAGCGTGGTGATTAATGTTCAAACCTTCTCCATGTGAGAAAGAGGCCCTTGCTCAGCAGTAGGCTCAGATAGGCTGGTGATGATGATGATGAAGATGATGCTATAAAAATAATTAAATCTAATCCTTATTTATTTTAATATTTTAACATACTTATATATTAAATGAAAAATTCGGGTTGGGTTGGGTGGTTAACTTAGTTGAGCGTGTAAAAAAGGGGACTATCACCTATGTTCATATTATTTTATCCTAAACAGTAGAAAATCACATATTGCTGGTTGTAATATTGATCCCCTTCTTCCACCATTCACTCGTTACAGTTCTTGGTATATTTGCAAATAAAAAAGCCATGGTATATAAAGTTTTAGCTCTGCGTATCTGGGTATATTATAAAATATATTTGATACCGAAAATTTATTAATGAAGGTTTAGCCACTATATGTACATATGAAATTCAGAAGTTTTTAAAAAATTGCTTATACGTGATACAAATTAGTAGGTGATGTTATTTTTGTTGAAACAAGAAAGAAATAAGAATAAAACTTATTTTATATTCTTATATTTCAGAAGCTGGCTAAATTTTTGTTAAAATAAAATGATATTTTAACAAAAATTAACAGTTTCACACAAAGACCTAATTTATAATTGATAGAAAACATGTGTTATGAAGCCTGTTATTGTTTTTTTTTATGGGAAAAAGGGGCAACCGAGCCGACGGCCTGCTTGATGGTAGGTAGTTACCCTCACCCATGGACATCCGCAACGTAGATTAGAGGATGTCTTGCCGCCCTTGATTGGGGAAAAGGAGGAGGAAAAGGTGGGAAAGGGAGGGGAAGGAAAGCTTGCGAAATTAAGGGAAAGGGCAACCGGCTCTCTCACTCACCGGACGAAACGCAGTCTTTAAAGACTACTTCACACCGATTTTCTGTGAGAGATTGGTACTTTCCCGGTCGAGCCAGCCCATGTTCGAGCTGTAGTAACTTAACCACAGCTAGGCTCTACCACCTCATTGTGATTATAGGAAGTCCATGTGGCAGACATTCAAGTAAAATCACAGTAGTACTTATTTATTTACACATAACATACTTATAGATTTACTCTTGAGCTATATATTGATTAATAATTCACTTTTTTGAAGAATAATTGTTTCGAATACTATTCGCACTGAAATACAAAATGTAACTGAAAAAATCATTGGTTGATATATATATGATGAAAAAAAATATTTTCACATTCATGTGACAAACAATCACAATTAATGTTTATGGGCAATATATGTATGTACAAATGGCTGAAGTCATTGAATTTAATTGTAACGTAAACTCTATATAAGGTAACTATACTGTTCAAATAGTTAAACATCTTTTTCATAAAAAGTAAATAGCAAAGTATTAAAGAAGGTTATTTAATTAAATATAAATTGCGTTATACTAGAAAGAATTTAATTACCACATATTATGTGGTGCATATTAATGCTAGTATTTCTATCTTATAAGAATAACAAATGAAGTGGAAACTGTCGTTGGTCAGTACAAAGTCCATAATAAGTATTTCAATATAACTGAGAAAAAGGATCAAAGTCAGTCTGCTTTAATAGCATGCATCACTTGATCGAAACAATGAACTAAATTATAATAAGACAATTCATTACTTTAAAATATTAAAAACCCAAGCAAGTATTCAGGGCATTTACGTACAGGATTTTTAAAGAGATAGGGTGTAGTAAAAGCTAAAATTTAGTTCCTGTAAACATCCAGGAGCATAATCTGCATGCATTTCTTGTTTCAAAACCCTACATCGTATGCGGTTCTCACACTTTACACACTCAACTCCATCCAGTGCCAAGTCCACATGATAATCTACAAAGCTCAATGCCTGGAGATTCAAGAGGGTTATCACTATCTTATTTTATTATTTTTGTATCAATAGAAATATATAGTATTACATGATTTTAATGAAATAAACACTTTGACTAGAGCATAAAATAAATATAATTTTCAACATATTTTACACACAACTTTACTTAAAATATTATATTTTAATATGTAATCATGGACGTGCCAGCAACTTCTTATAAGTAGTATTTTAAATAAGGAGATGTTAAGTAACAAGCATAGCTCTCTATCGGAGATTCAATACCGAGTATGGTGTTTTTCATCTAACTCTTGGTGGTACTATTTTTATAATAATAAATTAATAATAATTGGAAAAAGTTTACTTATTAAGTATATAATATTTAGTTTATAATTTTATTTATAAGTAACCTTTTAATACAATGTTCAACATACATACTAATGTACAGTAGTACATTAGTATTTTGTTATTATACTTTTAGTTTTAAAAATTATTTTTATTGGCTTATAATTATTTATTTTGTTTTTATTGCCTGTATTGTATTTATATGGCCTTAAACCTTATCAGTCTATGTTTGTTCTAACTTAGTTTTTAATATTAAATAACTTTATTAGTAGTATTTAAGTTTTTAATATTACTTAAGAGTGTATTACTTTGTATTTCATTTAACAGTTCTGTAAACGCCTGTAGTGGTGTATCACACTGCACTGGTCCGTGTACTGTTATTAACTAAGTTTTATTGTGAATATGCCGATGGTGTTTCAAATAAATAGAATAAATAAATAAATAAACACTCAGTCGTCTGTAATGAAAGTATCGAGTTTTATACATGATACAAAGATATCTTGGTCAGTTGGTTATTAGTTTGCTAAGCGACCTAAACTATAAGCTTAGCAATTAAATTCTCTACGTCAACAAACATAAATGCATAGTTCTTTTTTTATAAGATAGTGTCCCTCTTCATCAACTTTTGTGAAAGGAGCAATTACACGATCGACTTGAGTTGCTATTCGAACAGCTTCCTATTTTTTACGGTTATATGAGGTAGTCATAATGCATTACATATATGTATATATATATAATGCATTACTTTATAGTTTTTTAGATAAGTTTGATTTTATGTAATAATTTAATATTCAGAAGCGCAAGAGGCATGGGAAGTCAACTGGGCTGTCGGTGGTGTTCTTGGCGCTGCACTTACTGTCGCATTCATACTATGTCTTGCGCTTATCGCTTCAAGATTACGACACAGCGCTAGAAATTATGGAGGTTTGAATAAAAATATATATTATTTAAAATAACTAATGTTGTTGGTCAAATTATTTACTTGTTTATTTATAAACAGAACAGCAATCTTATGATTATTTTCTTTTTTTAGTAACAGTACAATCAACGAAGAATCAAAATGTGACTCTCCAGAAGAGGTGCTCGCCAGACGATTGTAATCCGGATCTCATTCCGCTCAGTAAAAGTAACTATAATATTATCTCACATTTCTTTTTTGTAAGTGTATTTTTATCTCTTTCTATTCCAGAGCGATGATATGAGTAAAATGATTACAAAGTGCCCTAAGTAACAAGAGAAAAAGATTGTTCATATCTGCTAGCACACGAAGTAATTCTTTATAAATATTTATTTCAAAGTGTCCGAAATAAATCAAAAAATTGACAAACACAAAGCTTTCTTCAACACTTTTACTGAATATATTTCAAATATCTTTAAACATAAATACATTCTCCTCACAGAACCATTATTTTTAAAAAAGGTTTAATATTAAAAGTGGTGAGGAATATAGAAATAGGAATATGGGGCTTGAAATTTGATTCCAATCTTCAAATTTCTCAGCAATTTTTGTATAGTTCTCAATATTTTTAAATTAAATTATATATATTTTGTAAATATCATCTGCTTTTTCTAAATACCGGTATCCTGCCCATATCGGAACCAATGCGTTATTGAAAATATTTCTAGGTAACATTTTCAAGATTTAAAACTGGGGAGTGACGTTCATTCTTTTTGTACGAGTATCGCCAAAAACTGTGGTGGTCGTTAATTTTATTGTAGATTGTAGCAGTTTGATTATTTTTGAAGAAAATTGACATCATAGTAATAGAAACAAAATTTAAATATGCATTTAGTATGTACTCAACAATAAAGTATTCTGCACGTCACAGATGTTGTTAGACAAAGTGCGCTATAATTTGAGAACGAATGATTTTATTGATATACGCTATTAAAAAAGAGTTGTTCCCTCAAATCTATTCATCCCAACTCAAAAGTATTAAGGAAGGAAGTGCAACGTTCTTTTTGTTTGTTTTCATCTCAATGCTTCTCAGAGAATAAAAGACTCTTTCTCAACGGGTGCTCCCTTCTTAGAGAGTTACTATTAAACTATTCTGAATTAAAGAAATTACTTTTTGGAATTTAAGAGATAAATGTAGTATCAATTTAAATCTTAGTGCCTATAGATTTACAAAATAGCATAGATATATCAAACGGAATCACAAGTCAAGTAAATTACAAAAATGTTCAAGATTTTAAAAGACGTTGAATTAAAAAATTGTCCCCCGTACTCCTTTTTTTTTATCGAGGAGAATCTTTCAAAGACTTCCCGCCGCGGGGGAAAACACGGCAGGGGCGTGTGGGATTTCCACCCACTAAACTCCTCGGCGTTCTCTGCGCTGTGCGTAGGCTAGTGAGCGGGAACGGCAAGCCATACTTCCGCTAACTACGCACGAGTCCCATGGACTCCGTCTTCGGCAGGGGGTACTCCTATTCTATATTACATTAACAAACATTTTTGGCTTTTTCACCCCACAGCGAACCCGGCTGCTCAGGATATTGAAACCAATAAAAATATCGTGACATTTTTACACGTTTTCCATAATTTTTGTTTTGAGATTACATTAATATATTAGGTCAAAACATCTATACACAGCATGCTTGAATCAATCCCTTAATTATTACTAGTTGCGACACCAAGCAGCAGTTACCGTCATAAAATAAAAAGATACACTCAAATTCTAAGAATAAAACTTATTTAACTTTCAACTAATTTTTGCAATTCTATGTTTATTCATTTTATAATATTTGTTTCGGATATGAGTGATGTTTGAAGTGAGTTATTGATATCTAATAATCTAATAATCTATCGAGATTGCTATGTAGTCTGTCTGGGATAACATATTGCTTTTGGAGGTGCAAGATATTCGAGAATAGCAATTGTATCCCCTTAAACCTTAATTGGCATCTATTTATTGGAAAAATTGATTTGCATTTAGCCTACAATTACCAATACCTAACCATTGATTAATTAGCGAAATAAACTTTTTATTCTCTGTCTGTAATTTATTAGTACACACACTATAATATTTTTTATTAGTTTTATTTAACTGTTATTAAGGATAACACACATTACACTCATTTTTAGACGGAAAAATTGTTATGACAATCACATTTTTCGTTTATAGTTAACTAAGTTTAAAAGGTCGTAATGAAAGACACATTAGATGGCGCCCTTCTTACTTCAGACAGAAACGTATATCAAGTTTTCCAAGTTGGTGTGACATTACAAATTGTTAAGAATTTTTAATGTGGTGGCATTCAGTATAAAATTAAAAGCAACTTTGCAAAATGAAACATTACATTTTGAGTCGATGTTTCTTTCATAATACTTTTGTGTTTTATATTTATATAAATGGTTGCTTACTTTATACGTCTTTGACATTCTACTTATTATGTGCAACGCTTAAAATTTTGTGGTTAATAGAAATATTTAAGTCGCCACTTGTTATATAAGCTATTATGGAAAAATAAAAATACATACTCTGCGTTTAATAAACAAAATTAAATCCCTATGTAATACATTTCTATATTTCTTTTTCAACATTTTTTACTATGCTAACATATGCTATAATTATTGCGATTAAAATCACTTAGTCTTCAAAATATACATTCTTTCAATTGGTCGCTAGTAAATTACTTTGTGCCAGGTGTTATTGTATTATTTAAACTTTTCTCATTTTATTTTGTCATGTCGGAAAATACGCTAATTTAATCAAAATAATTAAATTTAATTACTCTTAATTTGGGAATAACGAACCAAAAACGGTGATTTAAGTATTTTACCCAGATTAATATGATAAATGATGTTTAATTTGGGTTTTTAATTTTAGATTCTTGTACTCCATTAAAAACAGAAAAAATATAAATAATATCTCATGAATATACTTATAAAGAAGAATTTTTCAACATAATGGATGCAAATAATTAATTGAAATGTTTTTTTTATGTGAAAGGTGGCAAATGAGCAGACGGCCCACTTGATGGAAGGTGGTAACCGCCGCCCATGGACATCCGCAACATCTTTGTAGCGGATGCATTGCCAACCTTGTTTTTTAGGGATAGGGAGGGATGGGAATAAGGAAATGGTAGGAAAGGGTGGGAATAGGAAAAGGGCAACCGGCTCTCTCATTCATCGGACGAAACGCAGCCATTAAAGGCTACTTCACGCCGATCTTCTGTGAGAGGGTGGTACTTCCCCGGTCGAGCCAGCCCATGTTCGAGCTGTAGTGACATACCACAGCTTGGCTCTACCACCGTTGAAATGTATTTTAAATGAAGTTTAATACACAGATCAAGTATAGATTTGAAAGGAAAGTAACGTAGGAATTTCTCTTTATTTAAGTTGTTGACGATATCCGTTAAAAGAATGCTTATATTTAAACATAAATAAAGGAAAATTATATAGTTTATAAAGTATAAAATAAAAAAAAAACTAAAATCATAAATCCGTAGTTTTTATGATTCAAATAGAAATCCCCCTGCGTCTTGAGTCAGTTTAGTCACAAAGATTCTTCCATACATACGTGCAACGCTTTCTAATATTTATCGTGAAGGCATATATAACATCGGAATTCTATCATATCTGGTTTTTATCAAATGAAATTTAATAAAAGAGATTGTATAATAACTTTAGAATCAATTAAATTTTGATTCGACTTTAATTCAAAGATATGAGACTATTGTTTTAGTAAACTATAGTTATATGTAGTAGAATCATGAATTTTTCCTTTGTTTTTATTGACATTGAAATAAGAACAATATAATGGAAATAAAATTATGTTTTTAATTTGAGCCAATAATTTTGCAACAAAGTCAAAAGTATGAAACTTTCAAAAGCCTTAACTAACAGACTAATAATTGACTTTACTGTAATGAATGTCACTTTTATTGATACTTAGTTTCTTTGATTCAGTTTGAATCTTATAACACTTAAAGATCTTGCTTAACACTTCGTATCAGGCGGTTTACTATACATCAAGCAAATAGCGGTTACTTTACATCGAAATCTTGTACCATTACTCTTCTAATTACAGTAAACAATTATAAGTTATATTTTATAAAGGATTAAGTGTTAATTATAAGTTAAAAATTTCATTCCGTACGTATCGTAAAAGAATAAATCTAAAGCTCATTGCAGGACAAAAAATGCTTTATTGTTTGTATTAAGCCCAATGATTGGAACAGAGTGATCCCCAACGTATTTGTCGATCGATTGCCTCCCAGAGGATTGTGAATAATTACTTCTATAGTCACGAAACGATTTCAAAAGTTTTTCTGGGTTGCTTTCATGAATTTACTGTGGGTTTTTTACATTCCAGTTTAATTAATTTATGAACGTTAAATGGCTTAATTTAATTGATAATCACTATGGTTCCAAAATAGAATGATGTTTTAATAGAAGTGTTTTAAGATTTCGGAATAATACTCTAATAACATTATTGCACAGTAGGTTTCGATACTACATAAAACTTCACTATTTAATTTGTATAACTTTGTACTGAAATGAACAAAACAATAATAATACATAATTTTAAATTTTATCGTTAAGTGTATTTTATTAAATGTTAATCAATTATTATAAGTTAAGTTGAGATAAATTATCATAGGCGTCACAGATGGCCCTCCTGAACTACCCCCTGAACCACCGCAATATTCAGCAATCGTCCCGAAAACGGAAGCGAAAAATTCTACTAGCTCTCGCAGCTTGGCACACACCAAAGCCCCAACTAATACTCAACATGATTTGTCGGTGAGTTCAACCTAAAATAGTTATTTATAGTTTAGCTCGTATCATTTTTAAGAAGAAAATTTTGTTCAATGTTGTAATCATTTCACATTTTTTTAATTAACTAAATGAGATTAAGACGTCATATTAAAACTAAAGTTACAAGATCATGTAATACTGTAACGTAAACGATATTAGGTTCAAGTTCGAATTGCGTCCGGACTCCTCCTTTGAACTTTTATAATTCAGTGCAATGAATCCCAAGATGCCTATTAAACTTTCATAATATACAGATATTATAAGAACACAGTATCTATCCTTGTCTTTATACTAAATATTATATTTTCTTAAAACTGTGGTTGAATACATTGCTAAATATTTCTATGTTTTCATAAAAGTATAATGATTTTGTTAAATATTCGTCATTATTAAAACCAAATCAATAAAGCAATCTTCTGAGATATAAAGGTAAATTTTATCCCGATGAATAAGCGTGTCCTTCACTTGTATGTATTAACAGAATAGGAAGGCTTTCGAAACGAACGTCTTGTATGCCCTACATTTTCAACCGCATTTACGTAGCTTTTGACTTTGTAATTGGATCGCACTAGATTGCATTACTATACACATTACTTTAACACTCAAACACTATTTATTTTACAGTATAAATAATTTGATATGGATTTTAATGTAACAAAATTAAATGTGTGAAGGCACCTAAAAATTGGTGTTAATTTATTATTATATTTCAGAACGAACGACCAATCAACGGTAATGTGAGGTCACTTCGAGAGGTTGTGACAACTCGTACCCCATTGCTGACAGCGCATCAAGAAAGCTGTGTGTAAAATTAAAACGAAAAGTTAATAACTATCACTATCTTTTTTCATATAAATTAAAAACGCAAATATATTTCAAAAGATAACAGCCATGGTATTTGTAAAAAAACAGTTAAAACCTTTTTTAATTACTAAAGGTACTTTTTACAACGTATATACAAATAAAAGACAAAAAAAATCAGTAACTGTTTTATCAAAACTTATGGTATTATTATACGATTTCAATCATCATATAATATACATAGTAGAAATTCACTTAATACCGATCGTCAAAACGTAAACTTTAAATATGTAACAAATTTTATGACATATATTTTTTTTATAGTTATAATTTGATTGTAAATAAAAGTAAAATTGAGATTGAAAAAAGTATAGTTTAATAATGTTTAGATAGAGTGAGTTTTGTAAATAGTAAATCATGCCATTTTATAGTATTTGTAAATATAAATATACATGTATCACAATAACTTTATTGTCATAAAAAAGGCAGATTATATTAAATCCATTACGAAATAAAATACTATTCATTGGTTTAGTTACTTGTTAATTATTAGTATTATCTATGCATGAAAAGTATCAACTTATTTATGATCGCGCAAAAGAAAAGCAAGTTGTAAAAAGATACATAGGCCTTATTAATAGGTATTACTTTTTCTTTTTCGCTTTGAAATAAATCAATAACAAGCTCTTTTATTTCGTTTTTAACCTTGCTGTAGTCATCTTGCATGATCTTTGAAAATATTTTTTTTATAATTGCTAGAAATAATGTATAAAGTAGAACGAATTTTAATTAATTATAATCTATAGATAGACATCATTCTAATAATTATTGAGTTTTTACAAACGTTTGAAGCGTTCATTTCATACATGATACAATTTCATTATGTAGTAAAATAAAGTTGTATGAATTGTACATTAAAAATATTATAGATAGAATATGTAAGTAAAACAAGTCAATATTAAATAACGAATAATATCTTACATACTTAATTTATTAAAAATTTTTTTAATTATGGTATAAAAACTAAAGAAATTTTGTTAGTCTTTTTTGTTTTATTGTCTATTTTGTGATGATGAAAAAATATTCTAAAAAATTCCTCTTTTTATATTTAGACCTAATTGAAGTAACGTTAATCGTTACAGATGTTTTTTTATATCTACATCTTCATTTTTATTTAGCTTTACAATTCACATCATAATAGACATTGAAACAATTCAAAATATAATTTTTAAAATTTGAATTGTGTATCTAATAACGATATGAGTAATTATTGTATAACTTCATTTATATTGACGTCAATTACGTGGAGAGAATAAAAAAATTGTTTCGCAATTACGGAGATGTTTTAGATTATAAATTTACATTTATGTAGGTAACCAATTATAATATGTTGTAATTTCAGTGTTATGGAAACAAAATGTGAATAACCATTGATTCAATCGCACTATACTTTTAAATACTTTGTGGTATATATACTTAAAAAATATACATACACAGTTAAGACTATTATATTATATAAAAATTGCTCATGTAATATAAATTATATTGTTTATATATCTTATGTTTATATAAATTCACAAAGCGTTGAAATTGTTTAAAGTATTTTTTTTCATACATATGATTAAACAAAGTACTTTGAATAAAATAAAATATTTATTTCTGTACTTTAATATATTTATTAGTTCCTGTCATACAATTGTATCCACCTTTTTATTATAAATGTCAGATTTAGAACCACTACATTGTTTTTAAAAATATTGACGTCACCATTACTGACCCCGCAAATGACTATATCCCTGATTACCGTCAGATTCTCAGGCTATTGAAGTTAGCCTCGAAGAGGGTTTAAATAATCGTGTAAATAGGGTTTAAATAGTCACAACAATAAGATGAAAAAATGGAGTTTAACCTTTAAATTTACCATAGTCTTGTCACTTAAACTGGAGGCTTGTATTTTTAATCTTTACACTTGGCCTGACATTATAATATTTCTATGTGTCTCGTTTCGTTCTTTCCTTTAACTTTAACACTATAAACAGAAATGAGCCTTTTCTTAAGCTTAAGTTATTTAGCGAACCAGCCAATGGAATCATGAGGATTTTTTTACACGTCTCACACTTTCTCATAACATTCTTAAAATAGAACGAAAAGGAGAGGTACTTGTATAACAGGAGTATGCCGAATATAAAAACAACCAAAAAGCAATAATATGTTTTTTGGATGTTCAAAAACAATAAATACAACATGGCCATCATTTATTACTAGAAACCAGACGTTCCTAGCACAAATAAAACCCGATTAAAATATTGTTTCAATATAAACCTTTCCAGTCGAAACCCAGAACAGAAAAATTATGTGCATTGTGAATGTTTAACTCTTTAATGTCTATTATAACAAAATGAATTCACAATGTGTCTTTCTAACCTATTGTTAAGAGTCGAATTTTAAATTTTAAAGATAATGTACTAAAAAAGATCATTTCCAGGATTACAATGCTACGACGGATCTGATGTTTCTGTAAAAATAGCAGTGGCGGCTGTACCTTAAGTGCACTCGTGCGCTGAACCACCAATTCAAAAGATTTAAAAATTACAAAATATTACTTCATCTTTATTTTTAAATTACCATTAATATTTATTTTTTCAACATATAAAAACTTATAATAAATTAAGTTTTCTAATTATAGTCAAAAAGCTTGAGCGCTTTACTAAACTAATATCTTGTGCGCTTCGGCGAGTGCACGAGGACTGCTAATACATCTTGTATGAGATGCGAGTTAATACGCCTGGCGCGTGAAACAAAAGATAGTTCATAGAAATGTACCGAGTAATGAGTCAGTTCTCGAGCGCCGCACGAGCGACCGAAGATTACCGAGAGCACCCGATGTATGACGAATTGAGCCGGCCGGCAAGGGCGCGAAATGATGGGTGTTATGATTGACATCTCGTTATGTTTTGTTGCATTTCCTAATTTTAATATTTTAGTAGTGCACCACCGGTTCGATTACCCACCGGCCGCCACTGAAAAATAGTAATCTTTATTTAATAAATAAAACTAAACATAAATTTAAAAAAAAACAGTTTAATGTATTTTTCTAATAAATTAGATGCGGTATTATTATTTTTTATTAATTTCATAAACAGATATGTGCACAGATATATATTGATATGAACATGTGGATGTTATAGTGACGATATGTAGAGATATAACTGTTGCCATGGCTTGAGAAAAATTTCCCTCATAAATAATGACACGATATCTAAAGGCATTGTGCTGTGATGTAGGTCCAGCGTACAAAACATTTGTGATCAGGGGCTAAAACCATTTGTTAGCCATTCAATGGCCGACTATTTATTTCGCAACCATTGACTGGGACTCCTCTATCAATTTGATTCAAAAGTGAGGCTATCCATCAAGTTGTAATTTGATGTTCTCATCAGCATTAAATGGTCTAAATATGCTTTTTTTTCAGTAAATTGGACAACCGAACGACGAAAACATTTTTGTAACATTAAAAAAGCGTGTAAAAATGAGTGATAAATAATATTAGACCAGTGCCGATAGCTTTTAAAACATATTTAAATTATAGTAGAATGAAACTCATTAGAAAAGGAGGGGAATATTATAAAAATTAAAGGAAAAATAATTTTCGGGCGATCTGAGGTCGGGAAGGGTAAGAGGATGGGTATCTAAGGGTAAAAAATGGGCTTTCCTCATTTCCAGCAAAAATAAAAATCGTACAGAAAAATGTTTTATGGCAAAGTTGTAGGTAAGAAAAAGACATAACTGTTATACTAACATTTTTTTCACATAACCTAAAAATTTATATGAAAAATTCTAAAAACCAAGTTTTTGCTTTCTTAATTTTATCTCTTACAAAAAACAATATTTTGTCACGAAATTTGGTGAAGTCTTTTCTTTTGATGTCCCAAATACACGGTAATTTATTTGATTAGAAATATTTATTTTGATATGATAACGTCTTTAAAATCGTTTTAGTCGGGTGACATGTTCAGAAACTTGTGTCACACCAAAACCTCACGAGCGCGATCGCAGGTATAAAGAGAGAGAGACGGACCGATCTCCCGTCTCATCTCGAGTCAGTCATTCCGTGAAACTTGTCACGCGGAATCCTCACGAGCGGAGGCAGGCATAGCGTTCGAGTGAGTGGACCGATCTTCATAATTTATATCATAGTCGAATAAGTAAACTTGTCATTTTACACCCGAAATTTATCATCAACAGTGTGAATAAAACGATAGATGTAATTTAAAATTTGAAAAAATTGTTATCTTCATTAATTCCTTACTTCCCAAAAACTTATATCACCAATAAGACGTTATCACGTAAACATCTCGATCGTAAACCTACTTTACAAACAACCAATTTTTTTCAGCTTATTTTGAATAAATATCGAAAAATCAGACTCATTTTCAATCGAAAAATCACCCGTCTAAATATCAGCTATTTTCAATAATTTGGTTTGGTGATTTCAATTTGTGGAAATGTCTATTTTCCGATGGTGAAAAAAAGTATAAGTTTCTTACATTTTTGGATAAAATAATCATGTCCCTTTTAATGAATTGACACTCGATATCGTTTGGAAAATGCTCTTTCAATTTATTTGTAATAGTTTTAGCAGCTTAATGTCAATTTTCTGTAAATTAGTATGTGTATTTCATTTGATAAAATTTTTCGAATTAGTATGCATGTAGTATAATATTAATATGTATTTTTTATATTCATCAATTTTGCTTCCTTATATATTTTCTCTGTTAATAATGATATTCTAAAAACCTTATTCTAAAAACCATGTAATATTTTCTTAAAATAAGTACATATTTTGCAATTATTCTTAAATATTATTATAGTTCAATATATTTTTTATACATATTTTGATTCTAAATATTACATATCTGTTATAAATATTTACCCATTTTACACAGGTACTATGTTTCTAATTTATTAATAAAATTAACAATGAAGTACTTCTGACTTTGAACACCACTTACCCTAATTGAAATTAAAACATGAAAATTCTTGAGTTAATGAAATTGACACCGTGTACAATATTGACATTGCTACCTAAGTAAAAATGACAATTTGACATTCCATTACACTATTTTTGGTGTCTGTAGTTACTTTTCAAGATCTAAAAAATATTATGAGACACAAAAACATTTTTTCTGTATCTTATTGTATGTTTGCTATTTTTGATATTAATATACAATTTGTTTTACATTATAAATAGTATAATAAAAGTAACAATACAATTTTGAAGTATAATAGTACAAGAAATCATTGAACTGGTTACCAAGGATTTATTTACTAAACATAAAGGCGCTAATTACCTTCGCAATTCAAGAATAACAAATGAAAATAATGTAAGTCTTGAAAACCATATTTCTGGTCTGAATTGGGTAATTTTGCTTTTCTTAAAATTGTTCCATGCATTCATTATGGTAATGCGATACTGATTTAGTGTATCTATTTTCATTTTAAGCATATCGTTCTTAAAATGTGAATATATATGTTAAGTTTCTTGGAGAATGTCATCCGACTTTGAGATAAAGCTGAGTGAGAAATGTGTAGGTAATTATAAAAACGCAACTTTAACTATATTGACATTGACTTCTCATGAATTTTTTATTTTTATAAAGGACTCTTCCAAGACCTTTTATTCGTCCCTGTGTTATGTTTGATATGGATATATTTATTTTTTTCATTATTCCACCCATTGGCAAAAACCGCCTCAAGTGTTTGCTATTCTTCTCTGCACTTTTTCTTAATGAATGAAGTTGCGTCAAACAGATATATTCATATACAACCTGTATGGTCTTGTTATTTATTTTGATAACGTCTCATCGGGTAGACTTACTTATTTTTTGATTTTGTAGTTTTCTAATACACAACCAGGAGTTACGTTTTTGCCTATTACTTTAGGTATCATTATGTAAAAAAAAATTCAAAAATTTAGCGAAAAGGATTAAATTGGCTGAAAATCCCGAGGGATTCGATTTCTTTTAGTTGACGTAAAGTCATAAACTATCCCAATTCAATCTCTTAAAGATTGGCTTAAATGTCTCTGAGAAGAGTTTATTTGACTTGAGTCACCTTGTAAACTACAATTTTTAATTAGAAATTTTTATCATGAACTTAAAATTTTATTGAGGACTACCTTTTTCCTAATAAATTCCTAGTACAGTTAAGGATTACATTATATAATAAGTTTATATTATATATCTTTTATGCCTTTATATTTTCAGTGTTATATCTTTTGTATTTCCTTTCCCGCTCAGGTGCCTCCTTCGTGGACATGACCTTCTCACAGAAGAAGGACACCGCCAGCCAGGACCTATTTCTCTCAAGCATCTTCTCCACGATACTCGAAAGCGACAAGTCCTCTCCGCCGAAAGCCGTCACAAGATCTTGGCGCTGCGCAGACCATCTCGAGCCAATCAATCAATCTCCTTTAAGTAAATTAAATTATGTTTGTGCCTTTTTTTAATAAAAAAATCAACTCTGTAGTGATTTACTGTTTTTTTTAACTAATCTCATTAATTGAATGTTAAATAAAACCTCGTGGAAAAGCAATAAATGTCAGGTTGCATACAAAAACATGATTTTTAAAATGAAAATGATTGTGCATTAACATGTTGCTAATATTTTCAGTAGTTGGTCGCAACAGTTAATGAGTCCGTCCTTTCTTGTAGTCACTCTCTATTTTTGTATAAAATTTTATAAATTATTGTTATTTTTTCTTCTTCTTTTATTATATGTAATTATTTTAAAAAACATATTTACCAAGACAAGTAGTTACTCAGGATAAAACCCGAATTTGAACTCTTCTTGGTAAGGTTAACTTATAAACTTAATATAGGAGTTGACCCTAAACTTTTACTTTTAAAATATCCTACTTCAGAACACTTTGTACCATATTTGACCTTGTTTTCTAGAAAGGATAAACAGGTAGAGGTGATAGACTGAAGCCGAAAGTCCACAACTTTAAACTGATCTCTTCTTCATCCGCAGCCTTAAACTCGATAAAATATAAAGTTCTAAGCAGTTTTTGAGAAAATGATAACTTCCAACTTCAAAATACTTTTAAAGTTATTGTCTGGTAAATCCCACTTTCACCATATACATTACAAGTAGACATGGGTGCTACTAGGACTATTAACTGAATGTTTCAAGAGGCCAATAAAGCAGTGGGCTTCTTAGAGGCAATCCATTTTTCTGACCACCACCAGCCATTTGTATCTTTGAGTGAATGAATTAGCCTAGCGAAAGCCACAGACCCTCGATCTTCGGTAAGGTAATAGTTCCAATGCATTATTCGTATGCATTTTTGGAAAAATGTGTTACTTACTTTTAAAATCAAGTTATAAGATTTTGAATCAGAACAAAAAATGTTTGCAGATAAATAAGTCAAGTAAAACTTTTCAGAAATCAGTTTTAAAAATACATTATTTTAGTGATTGAAATATTTTTCAAAAATATTTTTTGTATGAATTAGTAACTCTTTTTTTCTAAATCATCAATACTGTAAAATATGAGGTCAATGAACATTAATAATAACGTATTTTTTTTATTTTGTATATAATATTCATCTTTTGGCATGTGTGAAATAGTAAAAATATTTATTAACTTAACATGCATTGAATATAAAGGTATATATGTAGTTTATACATTTGTATTTTTTAATGATTTTGGTAAAAAAATATTCCAATTATTATTATTAGACGTATTTACAGAAAATTCTGAAACATATATCAAGTGTTATAAAGACTACCACAAAACTTCACTCAATTGACTTACCAAGTAAATCTGTAAAAATAGTCACGTACAGGCGATGCAAGTAATAGGCTTAGGCTGGGTCGATCGAGTGGAAATTCATTTAATCGCTCGAGCTTCGTGGCTACATGATTAGGTTCGTATTACGAAGGTTTCCTTTAAAGGATTAGTTATTGGAAAAAAATCATCACTTTGGAATTTTATTGATGTAGCAATATAAATATATATATTATGTACTCGTATATCAAAAAGGTATACCTTCAATTTTTTTTATTTCATCATGATATCTAATCAGAGTTGATATTATAAGTATACACTTAACATACAGATAAACACGTTTTATTTAAATTTAAAATTGTCTTCTTTATAATTGTTGTACAGTTAAGTGGACATCCCTATCATGAGAATAAGTTAGCAAAATACATAGTTTGAATTAAATAATGCCTCTAAATTCTTATTTACTCAAATCCTCCGCGATGTAGTAGTAAAGAAATTGTAAATGGAGAAAATATAATATTATCAAAAAAAACCCAATTCATTGTTTACGTGTAGGCTCTTAAAGTAGCGTGCACAAATTTCATGGGTTATACGCCCAATAGCAGCTTGGGAAAGCCTTAATTATGTTCACAAACTCTTACCTCGGCGTTCATTGCAAAAAAAAGTTTACCACGACGATGTAATGATGTAATATAAGGGCCATGTCGTCATGTTTTGGTTTGTGCGTCAATTATTATTTTTAAAATAGAACTTACTTTTTGTGCATTATGGTACCTTAAAGGAACCGTAGGTATTTTTAGTTAATTAATTTTTCTGTGGTATTTTTTTATGTAATCGTATCTAACTGATCGCATTTGTTTTTAAAGTAGAAATTATATGTAAAATAACAATAACAAAATATTAAAAATCTCTTACTTTTTTAATTACTCCCAAAATACGCAACATACTTACTGATTTTTTAAAAATACTTTTACAAAAGTGGTAATACACATAATTTTTCAAATATATTTAAATTTTAACCTCTTACTAATAATAATTAATTAATCGACAGATTGAAACCGAGTTACACTATAAAAGTTATGAAAAGATATTTGACGACTACTTGCATCAATAAGATTATAATGGATACCATAAGAAAATCTACTCCAAGATACTTCGTTTAACATTACTGGCTACGTAGCTATGTAACTAAGAATACGTTATAGTTATAGGAAGTGGTAAAATTTGTATGTGGATCTTATGTAACGTGCTGTTCAGATTTAAAACTACTTTTCAAACTACTAACATGATAAAACCAACCTTTTGATATTACTCTAGTCCACTCTTTTGATCATAATCTTGTTATTATTAAAAGAAAAGTAAAATAACAATTTAATATGTTTTTAGTGAATTTTTCCAATTATCGATATCATTTTCTTTATAAATAGGTCATTATACAACTCTTAGCTTAACATCTTAATTTTAATAGTACCTAAAGCTAATGCTAATGCATAATGCGGCGGTCAAAGCGATACAAATTTGATAAGCGCTAGAAACTTAAATTATACAATTTTATGGTTTTGTTATTATTTCATCATTATCATCATCATCATCATCAGCCTATCAGACGCCCACTTCTGTGCAAAGGCCTCTTTGTCACATAGAGAAGGTTTGAACATTAATCATCACGCTTGCTCAAGACGGATTGTTGATTTCAAACTTATAATTGTGAAACTATAAGTCCAGGTTTCCTCAGGATGTTTTCCTTCACCGTATGTCAGTGATGTCTAAATACTCTCAGAAAGTACATATGACTCCGAAAAAACACATTGGTACTTGCCAGGTTTGAACCCGCTCCCTCGGCAACGAGAGGCGGGCCCCTTAACCACTAGCCCACCACTGACTTACTTGTTACCATTTATGTAATTCAATGGAATAATTTGAAGTAAAGAGTAATAATGCTATAAAAAGTTCTGTGAAACAAGTATTCGCCAACTTACTCATTCTCGGATATTCCCTCTGCAATCCCTCAATCTCGAGTCAGTGAAGAATCAGAATAATATTTCATTTAATATTATGTCTTATCACAATATAAAATATATGAATATTCAAAACATTAAGTTCAATCAATTATTCGGTAGCAAATACAAAATATATTGGTACATAAATCTAAGCAAATAAATATGAAAAGTTATATATAAATAACATAATTCTATTAAATCTTATATTTTGTAATATTGTTATACTGTTTTCAATATCAAACAGATACTCGTAGTGCTCTCCAATCATTCGACTCAAAGCTTGAGATATTGAACACACCATGATAGTAACAACTTAATCATTCTTTCCTTAAAAACAACTAATTTATAAGTAAGGAGCCTAAATCTAAATTGTACTGACTTGCTTAGCACTTTGAAAGCAGTCTCTTATATTTTATGTAACTAACTGTAATCGTCATCTAGTTGCTAACAGTAAAGAAAATAATTATGAAATAAAATGCAATATACATATATAATAGGTTGGGGAAAAAGTCTTTTCGCGTTATAGTATGTATGAACTTGTAATAAAATCTCTTTGACCGAAGTATTTGTATCTGGCTGGTTTTGTTATCATTAAAAATTAAAATTTTTAAAAAACATACTTAATTCCAAATACAAATAAGGCAAATGTATGATTTTCATTTGTTCTTCATACTGTCAAGATGAGTGAATCTAATGAAGAAATTCGATACTCTACTGCGAACAACTGATGAGATTAAAGCAAGAAGTTGAGAGAAAGTGGCCGGAATTGATCAACAAAAGGGGTGTGGTGTTTCATCATGATAACGCTAGACCTCACACATCTATAGCCACTCAGCAAAAATTAAGAGAGTTTGGCTGGGAGGTGTTAAAGATCCGTCGTATAGTCCTGACCTTGCACCTTCCGATTTCCACCTATTTCGTTCACCTCATAATTCTTCAGGTAATATTAGGTTAACATCACGAGAGGACTGCCAAATCCACTTGTCGTGGTATTTTGATGAGAAGTCCCAAAATTTTTATAGCAATGGGATCATGTCCCTACCTACAAGATGGCAAAAGGTTATCGGACAAAATGGTGCATACATACTTTAGTTAAATTTAAATAAACTATATAAAAATTGTTTTGATTTTTCTTAAAAAATGCGAAGACACTTTTTCCAACCTATTAGATACTTAGGAAACACACTTTTAATTTGAAAAAAACCTCTCAATTCCCGAACGCATCCGAAGTGATATTAAAGCGATGACGCTTGGTTTGTCGACTTTTACGCGGGAAAGTATTTTGTGAACGCTATTTGTATTTTTGCAACTTGAATTTAACTTATTTAAGGTATATTGGGTTAGGATAGTAATAGGTTTGTTTAGTTAAGGTTTTTTTGTTATTTAAAAGGAGTAGCTGTATAAGAAAACTATATTTTTTAAGAATTTTGTTATAATCCTAAATTCGAAAGTGGGACACTATTCACGTTCACAGTTATACAATTTATGTAAAATGTTTTTGATTATATGAAAAGTAATAAGTATAATATACCACGAATTATATTTTCAAATCTATTTTAACAATTACTTGCGTGTGAATATGACTGGTAATTAACATGAATCTCGCAAGTCGCAACGAGTCGCGTCGACAAGACAAGGACCGTTGGTTTTGGAACAGAACTCGATCTAAGAATATAACTCTTAAGATCACGATTGAGAAGTAGAACACATTCTTTTTCAGGCTAACCTATCACGTTTCAATGCATTGGAAATTTAACGCTACCTCAGGTAAAGCGATAAAGCATCGAAGTTCAAAATAACGACACTGGGTTGTACACTCTTTCACTGGGAAATTAAAACAAAACGAAGAAGCAATTCAAATTGAGGCATGAGTGCAACAGGTACAAATTTTCTTTTATTAATAGTACACGCATGCGGTAAGTTTTATTTGCTATGTTCAATTCATAACCATATAGGGGTGGTTAAGTTCATGTTTACCAATATAGTCTCACTCTTTGGCTTCGTAATATCTGACCGTGGGCGAATTTTCGAATCTTTAAGAGTTTTTAACTTAACTTACTGAATTTGGTAGCATTATTTATTTAATAATACACAAAATGCATAATGCAAGTTGTCAGGTATAAAGAAAAACGTTAGAAATTGGATATGAAAGATAAAGAACTTATATTTTGATAGGCTATGCAGAGAATTTAAAAGGCTGTAGGGTTTATAATACTGAAAATAACTCAGTTAAAACTAGTAGAGACATCATTATAATGTAGCCAATCAAAAATACAGTTAATAATCCCATTGAGTCCAAGGCTTCAGTGGAAGAACAGAGTGAAGAAGAAGAAAATGGTGATAGAAATACTGAATGTAATGGTAATAATTTCACATATATTTCATAAGCTTCTTTACTAAGTGACTCATATCAGAGTGTTTCTGATATAGCATCAAAACCAGACTAATATTATCATCATCTTATCATTATTAGACTTGAGTCAGGACTTTTACAACAAACGATTGAGAAAAATACCTGATAGATTCACCTACAAATATTTGTGTATTGCAGAGTCAGATGATGAGGGATATTACATACAGGGAGCTCCAAATGAAACATTGAGTATATTTTAGAGAACAAGTATGGGGGAAGAATTAGAATTGTTTAAGATAAATGATGCATGAGAACTTTTGGATAACTCTTGTCATTCTACAGTAGTGCAGTACAAATGGGTGTTTAAAAACAAAGTATGATAACATTGGTAATGTGCGTTACCATGCAAGATTAGTGGCAAAAGGGTTTTCACAGAAAGCCGGCATATACTATCATAAGACTTTCCTCTGTGCTGTAAAATTAGGTTTAGATATACACCATCTTGATGTAACAAAAGCTTTCCTGAATGGTTTTTTGCATGATTCTGTATATATGCAAAACCCTGTATTGTATGAGGATGATAATAATAATGTAACAAGGCTTAAACATGCCATCTTTGGTCTTGAGAAGTCTTCATATGCATGGTATGAGAGTCAGTGATCGCTTAAAATCTTTAGGTCATTTAAAATCTAAGTATGAACCTTGTTTATATACAAAGTTTGAAAGAAATGTTAAAGTGCTAAGTGTATTAGTTTTTTTTTGTATTCTCTAATTGTAAAATGGCAACTAATCAGTTAATACAAGTTTTAAGCAGTAAATTTAAAATAAAAGGTCTAGGCCAAATAAAGTAATGTTTAGGCTTAAGAGTAAAAATAACTCTGGATCAAGAACAATATGTAGAAAGCTTTCTGAAATCATTTAATATGTTACATTGCAAAACTGGAAACTACTATGGAGATTAATGTAAGGATAGAAAAATCTAAAAAGAAGTTTTTGTGATAAGAAAATTTCATATAGACAACTGGTAGGTAATTTTATGTACTTAGCTGTCTTGACCAGACCAGACTTAGCTTACAGTGTATGTTATTTGAGTCAGTTTAATAACTCATATGATGAAACTTGTTGGAAACATTTAAAAGGAATTTTAAAGTACTTTAAAGGAACTAAAAATTTGGATTTGTTTTAAAAAAAAGGATAATTCTTATATACAAGGATTTAAAGATTAGAAAATCTTTTCTGTGGATTTTGTTTTAAATTGTCTGGGTCAGTAATTTCTTTTGAATGAAGAAAACACAGAAATATAGCTTTGTCTTTAGAAGCAGAGTATATTTCCATGTGAGAAGCCAGTAAGGAAGCTTTTTAATTAAAAAGACTATGTGTTTAATTTTGAAAATGGAGGTAACACAGAAACAATTATTTATTAGCTACTTTGTATAATGTTTGCCAAAATGCAACAAAAAATTGTTTTGAATCCATTATACCATAAGAGATCTAAACATATACATAGATGTTAGATACCATTTTGTGAAACACTCAGTAGCAGATGAGTTTGTTAAAATTGATTATTTATAAACTGTTATAATTTCAGCTGTTATTTTATCAAGAAGTTTGGTTTGTTTGACCCCATCATTGGTTCATGTGGGGAAACTACACAAGCAGTAGCTGAGTACATGGTATTTGTGAACCGAGAGAGGTGTTCGGAATCATGCGCGGTTCTTGGGAGTGAAAACTAGTTACACAGAACAACTGCTGACTGGCTTCGACATAATCATATATTGGACTAGCGATTCAGTGATGCTTCCGTACATGGTAATCATTTTCATATCATTCTCAAAATATCATATTATTGAAGTGTTGTTTCGCGATTCAGTGTTGCTTCCGTCAACCGCAGACAGTTGGGACGCCTTCTGTCTGGTTTGATTACAGATGCAGGCCTGGTGTGCGTTTCGACGGAACCTGGCTACGAACAATGGTGTAAACAGGAATACGAATTTTGAGGGTCCTCACAGACTTTTTTTTCATTTTAATTTTCACACGTTTCAGCACTGTCACTTCGACCGAGTACCAATGCGGCTGGATGTAATGGCGGCTCTCCATCCGCAGTGGCGGCCCTCCAGCCGCAGTGGCGGCCCTCCAGCCGCAGTGGCGGCCCTCCAGCTGCAGTTGCTTCACTGACAACTGACCGTAACGAGAAGCGCGCCGAGGAAGACGCTTTGTCAGGATTGGCCGACTTAGGAAACACACTTTTAATTTGAACCGAACTTTTCAATTCTCGAACGCATCCGAATTGATATTAAAGTGATGAAACTTGGTTTGTCGACTTTTACGCGGGAAAGTATTTTGTGAACACTTCTTGTATTTTTGTTACTTGAATTTAACTTATTTAAGGTATATTGGGTTAGGATAATAATTAGTTTGTTTTAGTTAAGGTTTTATTTGTTATTTAAAAGGACTGGCTTTATAAGAAAACTATATTTTTGAGGATTCTGTTAGAATCCTAAATATATAATATATGATACGGACTTTAGTACATAACATAAAAAACCATTTACTTCATACATTTACAAGTAACATGTTTCTTGGTAGGGATATGTGATTTCTTACTGTAGTGATACTCTTTTGTGGGCATAATATCTTATGTTCTATCAACATAATATAACATGTTAGGTTTATTAATATTAAGATTCCGTCCTAGGTGTTTTATTTTAAGTAGGTATTTATTATGTATGGATGACATGGATATGTGGATATATGGATCTACGAATTTTTGTTACATTTTTATGCAAACACTACTTACCATAAAATCTTACCATAACTCAGCTAAAAAATCGGAGCTGAACATAAGGAATGATTTATCCCAAAATAAAACTTAGTTCTTGCGGGATCACCGCAAGTAATATAGTACCTAACAGAGACGAAACCTCTTAGCATTCAATGGATTCACCGTGCGGGTGCCGGGTCCATTGCGTTGCAGGGAGAGGAGCTTCAACAGTGCCTGGGACTTGCGACCCAGGTGTAGGTTTAAGGGGCCCCTTAACTAACGCGCGTTATACGCTCACCTCCACTGTCCAAGTTCCTCTCCCTACCTAACCAAATTTGAAAAGAACCTACTAGGGCTGCCTTCGACGTACGTTCTAAGAATGAATTAATGTTAGTTCTGGACAGGCCCAAGTCTTTTTGTAGGTTATAGAGAGATTTAGCTGTTATACCTCTCGCTCCCACCTCTACCGCGTACAAATCAACGACGAACCTATTTCGAGTTAGTTCGTTAGTGAGCTCGTAATACTTATTGACCTTGATGGCATGGTCTTTGGGGATGTTGGTTTCCCAAGGCACCGTAAGCTCTATCATCACAACGCGCTTTAAAATACGCGAATATAGAAATATGTCTGGTCTGGAGGCCGACGCACAAATATCCTCGGGGATTTTGTATTGTTTCTCATACGTATCCATCATGATAGTCCAATCCGAAGCCGCTTTAAGGATAGAGTAAGGCTTGACGTTTGATTTTATAGCCCTGGTGCCCTCTCTCACAAAACCTATTGATCGCTCGTTTGTGGTTATTTCCCTTTGCGCTCTGGCTACCGAAAGACTAACCGCTTCACGTATGATCTCTAAAACCCTATCGTGACGACGCGAGTATTGACCGCTGTCCAGGAGAACCTTACATCCCACCAGCAAATGCTTGGCAGTTCCAACTGCCTTTCCGCAGATATAGCAAGTTTTTTCGGTACCTTTACCCCATCTTACTAAATTACTCTGATCTGGGAGAGTCATCTGGAACGCATTGAGATAAAATTTTAGCAAGGCTGGCGACCAGTCATGAATTAGGGTGCGCCATTTTAGTGCTAGTGGAATGCAAAAATCTCCTATGTCTAACCACTCGTTCTGCATTTCTAAACTCATTGCATGGATTTTGTATTTATCGTTCTCGTCTTGCCGAATAAAAGACTTCAATATATCCGTATCTTGGACTTTCCTACTTGATCCTAACCCTACTCTGTTATTTTGCGCTCCGATCATAAATTGTTTATGGAATTGAAGTCGTGACTCTAGCTCTGGGGCATCATTGTCTTTTGGGAGTGATGTAACGACGTCATCATGGGATTTTCCCAGGATATGTCTCTTGGAAACTCTTAGGTGTTTGTAGAGCTCCGATGGTCTTTTTAGATTCATCCCAAAACTATTACGATCCCTGAATAAAGCCGATGAGTCAGCCGTTAGCGCGAGCCCGAGCCACAACTTCAACATCTTTATGACGCCTGCATCTAATTTAGATAAAAGGGTTTTACTAAAATCATAGACGAGGAAAGGCCAATTCAAACGTGAAGTTAAGTAATTATCGTAGATCCATGCTTTTTTTACGTTACTGATCTGCTGGCTATCTACCTTGTTAAGATCATTTAAAAAGCTATCTACTATTCCTTCTAAAGATGGAGTACGACCTATATTATCAATCTTACGACCGAGAAACTTGAATGGTGCATCTTCCGTAACCGTAGAAACGCATTGACCGCCTATCGATAGTCCCGGATCGTATGAGGTGTATCTTGTATTCCGCCTACCAAGACACAAACAGTGACATTTACTTGGTTTTGTCCTCAATCCATCCGTCCACTCACAGAATTTATCCACTTCATCCAATAGTACTTGACAGTGTTTGGGGTGACGTGTCAGTATTGCGAGATCGTCAGCGAAGGCTAAAATAGATTCCGTGTATTTATTATTAAACTTAAACCGATAACCCCATTTTTTCTCGTTACAGATTAATTTGTCTACTAAGATGTTAATAACGATATTAAACGTAATTGGAGATAGACAACAACCTTGAAACAGTCCTACATTATAACTCAAACTTTTTGAAGGGCCTTCTTTAGTTATTATAGAAAACCTTAATTTTGAGTAATACGACGCGATCATATCTCTAACTAGGGGTGGAAAGTTGTACCATCTAAGCGCGAATAGCATCAACTCGTGTTGTATCGACCCGAACGCGTTCTCTAAGTCTATCCAACAAACTGTAATTTGCCGCTCGCTTTTTCTAGCATCTTTCAAACTCTCCGACAGCAAGGTGTTGTGTTCTAGGCATCCAGAAATCCCGGGTAGAAACCCTTTCTGGTGATTTGGCCTAAAATACTTGTTGCTGAGCATGAATCGCGTCATTCTCGTTTGTAGGACCGAGAAAAAGATTTTAGAAATTGTATTTGTTAAGGCTATCGGTCTAGTATCCTTCGGATCGGTAACTCGATCTTTTTTGGGAATGAGGACAAAAATTGCTTTCCCGAAACACTCCGGGATTTGCTTCCTTGACCAGATTTTGCCGTATATATTTATGAGGTGTTTACGAACCGATGGACATTTTTTAAAGACTATATATGGGATACCATCGGGGCCCGGTGCAGATTTAGATGATTTCCTCTTTATGTGACTACTTATTTCGTCTAACGTTGGTGGTATGCCGTGAAAATCGATATGAGGAATTTCCGGTTTTTGTTCGTTTGGATCCGTATAGAGCCTTACACTTTTAGGCACTTCGTATGTGCTCTTGAAATGGTCGTAAATTTGATCGTTGGTCAAGAGAAGCTGTCCGCGTTCTTTCTTAAAAATGGTTTTCGAATACTCAAAAGGGTTTTTATCAAAATCAACTTCCTGTTTGGCCCGGTCAAAATTACCGCGATATTCTGCAGTTTGTGCCGATATTCCTTGAATTAATTTAAGGATTGACCTTAACGCCCTAGCTAGCTGATGACTAAGGTGGTTGTCGCCTAGAGCTTTGGCTATACGTAGATTTTTTATTAATTCCCGTTTTTTCTTCCTCATTTTTGTCTTGAACGAATTTTCTTTATTTTTGCGAGCGTAATGATTACGTGGTGGATATTGCTCGTTGAAGTAGTCATAAACGGTATTTTGGAAAGTTTCTACCTGCGAGTTCAATTCCTGCTTCGAGCCCGGATGCTCTAACAGGACCGCTAAATTGTCGTCGTGAACTTTCCAAGTCGATTGTTTCATGTTAGGAATGCTAAGACGTGTCCGGATGTTAATGGACTCCTGGTGGTTTCCAGTTAATGGTTCACCATGGGATACGTGAGGGTCAACTCTATCCGAAGTGATAATTGAAGAACTTACCAACGATTGTCGCGCTTCAACACCATTATGTGTTTTTAGGTGTTTAATGTACCAGGCTCGTCTCTTGTAATTTTTCCCGCACGTAGGGCATTTCAAGTCCGTATTCGCGCCGTTTTCGCCGTTTAAATCGACCGGTGGACAGATCTTCCGCCCCCCCTCTCGGACTGTCCCAGGGGTATTTTTCTTTATAGGACTTTTAGCTTAATAAATCCCGGGCTGGGCTTGCTAGGCCGTTGCCCTCGGCTGTCTTTCCAGCAGTCATCCGTCTTTCCGGCAGTCATCCGTCTTTCCGGCAGTCATCTGTCTTTCCAGAGTCAGCCCGACTCTCCGGGCAGTCGTTTTATATGAGACGAAACCTCTTAGCATTCAATGGATTCACCGTGCGGGTGCCGGGTCCATTGCGTTGCAGGGAGAGGAGCTTCAACAGTGCCTGGGACTTGCGACCCAGGTGTAGGTTTAAGGGGCCCCTTAACTAACGCGCGTTATACGCTCACCTCCACTGTCCAAGTTCCTCTCCCTACCTAACCAACAAATTTGAAAAGAACCTACTAGGGCTGCCTTCGACGTACGTTCTAAGAATGAATTAATGTTAGTTCTGGACAGGCCCAAGTCTTTTAGTAGGTTATAGAGAGATTTAGCTGTTATACCTCTCGCTCCCACCTCTACCGCGTACAAATCAACGACGAACCTATTTCGAGTTAGTTCGTTAGTGAGCTCGTAATACTTATTGACCTTGATGGCATGGTCTTTGGGGATGTTGGTTTCCCAAGGCACCGTAAGCTCTATCATCACAACGCGCTTTAAAATACGCGAATATAGAAATATGTCTGGTCTGGAGGCCGACGCACAAATATCCTCGGGGATTTTGTATTGTTTCTCATACGTATCCATCATGATAGTCCAATCCGAAGCCGCTTTAAGGATAGAGTAAGGCTTGACGTTTGATTTTATAGCCCTGGTGCCCTCTCTCACAAAACCTATTGATCGCTCGTTTGTGGTTATTTCCCTTTGCGCTCTGGCTACCGAAAGACTAACCGCTTCACGTATGATCTCTAAAACCCTATCGTGACGACGCGAGTATTGACCGCTGTCCAGGAGAACCTTACATCCCACCAGCAAATGCTTGGCAGTTCCAACTGCCTTTCCGCAGATATAGCAAGTTTTTTCGGTACCTTTACCCCATCTTACTAAATTACTCTGATCTGGGAGAGTCATCTGGAACGCATTGAGATAAAATTTTAGCAAGGCTGGCGACCAGTCATGAATTAGGGTGCGCCATTTTAGTGCTAGTGGAATGCAAAAATCTCCTATGTCTAACCACTCGTTCTGCATTTCTAAACTCATTGCATGGATTTTGTATTTATCGTTCTCGTCTTGCCGAATAAAAGACTTCAATATATCCGTATCTTGGACTTTCCTACTTGATCCTAACCCTACTCTGTTATTTTATTTTGTATTAAATTATGAAAGACTGATACTACGTGCTGATTATCATATTTAGCATTTTAAAATAATTTATATAATCCTCTTTGAGCCCAATCACGACGGCAGTGCGGGCGAAATTAAAGGAAATGATAATATGTAAAACATGATTTAAGACGAGTAATTTTAGTTCATATATTTTTTTATTTTGAGACAATTATACATAGATTCTTACAGTTTCTAGTATAAATAGACAATGTGTTTTCTAAGCTTGTAAATTTTCAATTTTTTCCATTCCAATTGCTGAAAATATAATAAAGTTTTATAGTACAATATTAAAATGTACAGCTACAAGTCTTAAATTACTTTCGTAAACATGTTCAGTTTTATATTAATTTTAAAACATCTTAAGTTTTTGTAGAAAAAACAACAATGAATTGTTTAAAACATCATAACTATTAAATAATAATAATCCTTTTAAAGCTCTTTAAACAGACTCGATACTTTTAAAAGCTCACTAAGAGGTTGAGGTTTAATTTAAATTTCAAATAGTTAAAACCATAAAACTTGATGATCCGCATCTTTAGATAACTTTACCCAAACAAGAAACAAGAGTCTCTTCTTAGTTTACAGCGAACTAAAACTTTTACGTTACGAAATTGAAAATATTTTACTGTACCTACGACTTAAATGTGATTGGTTAAAGGATGTTAAACATCTTTTTTCAGTGCAACTCTGATGTATGTTTATGGTTACTTATATTTCTGTTGAAGCGTTAAGATTAATAGGTATGTAAGAATCGACAAATGTTGTGAGGTTATTCATAAAAGGATTTTACGATATGTTAATAATTTTATCCTTTATAATGCCAGTATCAATATGAAGTTTATTTTACCTTTGTTATTACTCCTAACTGATACATAATTAATTTATGTTTGCAGACACCATTTTTCATATTATATACGAGCATATTAATCTTGTACTATTTATAAGCGTTACTTAATAAATAATATGTATATTCATACTAAACGAACATTATATACTTAAATTAATATACCTACTTCAAATAATACGGGATAGCTCTTTATAAGACTTTCAATTATAGGGGCGAGTCTTTATACTATATGAATATTTAAAAGTATGACTTCATTGAAGTTTTCTATAAAATAGCTTTTCAGCTAAGTCACTTGGCATGTATTTCACAGAAAGCGATGATTTTTAAAGAATATTTTATAAAAGATCCGATTATATTGGTGATTATACTGTGAGCGACAAAACATGAAAATACAAATTCCATATGTTTAAAATTTTGTAAAAGTTGTAAATAATTTAAGGTTTGATTTTCATCAATCAATTTGGTTCAATACATAAAACTAATTACTAATATAAAAAACAATATTTGATCAGATTGTATATTCATACTTAAGTCAAAATAACATAAGAAAACCTTATTATTATTTTATAAATTTGACTTATATAACTGTTATTTAATTAGGTCTCGAAAATAAACATTAAAAGAGATACAGAGCAGTGGGAATTTTGCGGTTTGGAGGCTTTACCTTTATAAAATAACTCGTTTTATTTTATAGAGGTCATTGAAGTTATTTCTGGTTGGTATACTTATTCGAGTAATAATAATAATGTAAAAATATGTTTAACATATATATATTGGTAAAATATTCGAATAATAATATTTAATTATTTTAATATATACATATTTTTACATTGTCATTATGTTATTTGAAATATTAGAATAGAACTACTAAGGAAATGTTTGTACTTTACACATAAACTGGGTTTCATGTAAGCTATTTAGATACTTTCTTAACCAAAAAAAATTTAATTAATTGAGTATGTACTAAGTTTTTTTAAGATGACAACTTATAATCACAGAACCATAAAATTGTTAAGAACAAAAAGTTATGGCTTTGCCTCTAGACCAAAAGACTTATTGACTTTCATGTTATACAGGTAACCGAATCGGATTCAATATTTATTACACTGTCACATTCAATTTATGTTGTTCAAATCTCATTTAACGTTTCTCTTTTATAAATTTATTATTTAATTTTTACCCGTTTCAATTTTCTTTTATGTCTTAATATTTCAGAAGTATTTTTATCTCAGTTTAAACATGTTCTTATTATGCAATTAGTATAAATTTGTTATCGATGACATCTATCAAATAAATTTGTTTTTAGCTTGTTTATACACTACAGCTTAGCTTTCATTGTAAATTGCAAACTCTTTTTACTGAAACGATGTTTAATAGATAGTCATTTCTTCTTACTAGTAGAAAATATCATTCAAAAACATACATAATAAAGTTGGAAGGAAAAGTCACGTAGGTTTTTAATTTTCATTGCCATTAAATAAAAGATTTGTATTAATTTATTCTATTATTTTTAATCTAATTTGTCTGTTAGAAAAAGGAAAGAAGCAATGTATTCACTTTATGAAAAGAAAGGATTAACGAAGAAAGTACTATTGGTCGAAGATAATAGATTAGTGGTCTATCTGATTATGCAACGCTTAAGTTACTGATACTGAATTAATACGTAACCAGCTGCTGCTAATGTCCCCTTTCACAGAGTAACTTATATTTGATCATTTCTATATTATAAAGGATGAGTGTATTTTCATTATTATAGTAATTTGAATCAGTAAGGCTATTTTGAAGCTTTATTTATTATTTATATCACCGTGGTTTATCATTCGGTATCATTCATATCGGCTATTATCATTATGTTATTTTTACCGCATACTAGCTTGTAAACCCGAAATCATTTATCGTAGATATAATAAAAATAAGAAAAATGATTGATTAACATTTCTTGGATTAAAAATTACCTCAACTTTTATCGCAATGAGACGAATAGATTTTAATTACATATAAAAAAGATATAATTCAGATACTCGTATAATTTTGAAATTTTATCACCTACTATGATATAAAAATTTAAGACAATAATTAATTAATTCAAGTTTTAAATTACCAGCTATGGTTAAGGGTAAGTAAATACAGCTATCGAATCCACTAAGAACATTGAAATTGGACCCCTCCCTTCACGTACCTATTCATACAAACTCTTGAAAATAGGCTTACTTACTAGCAATACATTATTTATTTCAACCAAAATCTTCATATACCAAATGTCCTAATAGATAAAAGAACAGCTAAAACGAAACTTGATTTCATTGTAAGCTAGTCTATAATATAAAGTGTGGGCGGAGGTGCCTCTTCAAGTAAGAGTCTCTTGAACGCTAGAGGTACAGTCGGGTTAATACTGCCATTGCTTCGAGTACACGGAAAATATAAGTAGGTATGCCAATAATGGTGAACTTTTAGTTATATACCTAACATCTATTTTTTGATTTGTGAGTACACATTGTAGGAGGTTATAGTAACTAAATACTAGTAACACTGTAATATTTACATGACAGTTTATAACCTTGATACAAAACCGTCGCTCTATATCTTTATATATATAATTCTTCTGTGAGTGTATGTCACTGAACTTCTCTCAAACGACTGGACCGATTTTGCTGAAATTTTTTGTGTGTGTTCAAGGGGATCTGGGAATGGTTTAGATTGACAAGTTTATCCGCTGGACAATGTTTTTTTAATCTTTATATATAAAAATGAATTGCTGTTCTTTAGTCTCACTAAAACTCGAGAACGGCTTTATCTTATCTTAGTCTTGAAATGTTCGTGGAGGTTTAAAAGGTGAAAAAAAAGATTCATTGCCGGGAAAACCCTAAAAACATCCCTTTTCTATTTCCCTTACAAACGTTTATTTTTTGACATTAGATTTGACAACTAACTAATATGTCAATCTTTCTGTCGCGCTTTAAAACACGTAGATTTATGGCTTAAAGGTAAACTCCAAAAATATAAATAAATAACAGAGTGATAGGAAGTTCGCCGGGTCTTCTTGTAGTGATATAATATTTTTCTTCCAATTTGTGTTCTTTATGGAGCTAAAATTAATATTCAAAAAGCATCCAAATTATTCTTTTCCTGTATTTTTTAAATTTCCTTATATATTACATTTTCGAGTAAATTTTAAACTTATTGAAGTCTAAAAATAGCTATCCCTACTAATATTATAAATGCGAAAGTAACTCTGTCTGTCTGTTATGTCAATGTCAATAAACGATAAAATGGCCTTTGTTTCAATTTCAAATATTTCGCAGCATATTTTTATGACTTTTTTTCAGGCACTTTATTCTGTATTTTGATGTTTAAATATATATATACAGGGTGACTGGTGAATTACTATCAATATTTAAGGAGCATATTCGGTACATGATTCTCATTCGAATTATGTAAAAAAAATAGGCACTTAATTTTTGACAAAATTTCCGTATAAATAAGTAAAGTGTTGACACGTTCCGAGTGTTCCAAGTGTGGACGCGTGCGGCGGCGTGCTGATACAACACTACGTCACGACACGCGTATGTGTGAGTGTCAGTGTATACCTAATCTGTAGGGTGTTCACACGATGCGTAATTAATTACATAACTTTTGGTTAACTTTACTTAGAAGTTTATTAATATTTATGTTATACTAGAAGACCTGGCGAACTTCGTATCGTTTTTTTATTTATATTTTTGGAGTTTACCTGTAAGCCATAAATATCCGTGTTTTGAAGTGCGACAGAATGATTGACATATTAGTTATTTGTCAAATCTAATGTCAAAAAAAACGTTTGTATGGGAAATAGAAAAGGGCTGTTTTTATGGTTTTCCCAGTAATGAATCAATTTTTTTCAGCTTTTATACCTTCCCTGAACCTCCACGAACATTTAAAGACTAAGATAAGATAAATCCGTTCAGCTGTTCTCGAGTTTTAGCGAGACTAAGGAACAGCAATCCATTTTTATATATATAGAAGATTAATTTTTATTTTGTCATATATGATCGTCAAATATCACGTCCTCAAATATCGATAGTAATTCACCAGTCACCCTGTATATTGTTTAACTTTTAAAGCTGCAATAAATTTATCTCCTCAGACGTATAAACACAATTCGTTATATTTTTGCATTGTTTTTTTTTCATACATGAGCTATTTTGTTTGTTTATCATGTTTCTAGGTAAGCTTTCTAACAATCATTTCAACAGCTCACATTTGGAAAGGAGATTGTCCACTTAGTATGGGGACTTTGGCCTGACTTGAACAGACATTTTATCATATTTTTTGTATGTAATTAGTTTAAAAGCACTAACTAGTAATAATGAGAATATGAACTTAATTTTGTATCAAAATATTTAAAAAGAGGTTTTTGTCATGTGAGGAAAAACAGGTTAAAGCAAAATAAAACAACATTTTTTATGATTTATTTTTATTCTGAGACATCATATGTTATTAATATGTGTTCCAGAAATTGGACAGGATGTGAAATGTGTTCCTGATACCTTGCCCAACTTAAAAACCATAAAATAGTCATTATATGAGCGCAGCAACACACTGTCCTTCGGCAAACCATGCAATTACAATAATATACTTTTATAGCTTCATATAATATTTTTTCAAATAATATATATGTATATATAATATATTTTTCGACTTACATGCCTGCTTTGTATTTTTCCACGCAATAATATGCAGTTGGCCAAAGGAATCGGGTAGTCAACCAATAGGTAACTGGCTATATTTCTACATACTTCTATACTCTATAGTATAGGAACCATCGCCTCTTATGTGCTGTCCATAATACAAACAAGCTTGTTTTAGTTGGTATGTTCCACATGCAATTTTTATAAGATCATTATATTCTATTCTTGGAAATATGAAACTGTCCATGTTTACATTTATAGGTTGAAAATCTGCCCGCCTTCTATTTAAATTATTTTCCTTAACAAAGTCAGTTAATGTGTTAGGAGTAAACATCTTTTCATTTATTATGATACAACAGTATATAAGGATTATAATTATATAAAACAATAAAACCTCATTTTGCATTATAGGAATAGCATATACAATTAACAATACATATCTATTAAAAAACGAGTGATTTAAATAATTAATTGAATTGACACTTACTCGTCGAGAAGCTATCCACTGTCTTATAATAGACTGAACCTGATTAAGATCTAGACTATGTCGCCTTCGCTCTATTAAATCAGTTCCACAATTTATGCATCTCAGAGATACGGATTGGTAGGAAGTCACTTCTTCTGTGTGCAGACTATCATGAGACATGCTTTGGTTTTGTTCAATGTCCATATTCATGCCGTGGTTAGCGATGGAGCTAGTTTCGGGGTCAATATTACGTGAGTGTTGGTCATCGTTTATGTTATGATCGGAGTCCATAATACAAAAGCCAGGGTCATCGTTTGAGCGAAATTCGGGGTCCGTAGATGTGCAGGGGTCATTGGAAAAAGGTAGGTCGGAGTCCATAATGAATAAACAATCGTTGAAAGAAAATCCACAATAAATCAACACTCTCAATGTAGGTAAACAAAGCGAATGTAAACAATCAGTCTGTGACATATCAATGTCAATTTGTATTTTTTTGTTTTATTAGTGTTGCAATAGAAAAAAATCATTAATAAATCGATCCAAAACAGATATGATTACGTTTAACATTCTTCATATTTCAGTTTATAAAACGTTTTAAATGACGAAACTAATTAAAAACAATCATTTTTTTTTGTATTAAATACATATTTGCGTTCTGCGAGATGATTCGATTTGACGCAATCGTTAATTGATCTTGCTGGAAGCACAAAACGTGGATCAATAAAGATACTTTAAAAATATGTTTTCGATAAAATACAAATGTATACTCAAACAACAATAGAATGGCTAGCTAAAAAATATATTTTTTTTCATAAACTTGTTTTTTTTTATAGCAGCTTGTTCACGCTAGGCCAAAAATGGACATTGCTCTTTGTGTATAAATGGATTTGTATCTCATATTGAATTTATGCTTTGCTCATAGAAATAACGTTTAGTAAAACATGCGAATAAATAATGAAAACATTTTTAGACATTTTAAAATTGGGAATTATCTTTTTTGGATATGTTAAAAATGGGTTTCGAATATAACTAAAGTTTTGCACCGCAAAAGCTGAGTTTTTGCGACTCCGTAGGCGCTCCGAAGTGAATATTGTGAAATTATCCATAATGAATCGATTTTAAGAAATATTATTTACCTACTTTAAATTTTAAAGAGTTATAATTTATAAAGGTCTTTGTCTTTTTATAAGTAAGTATTTTAAGTGAGGCTTTATTATGATGGACCTTCCTTCGTGTGTATGATTTTGTGTAACTATTTTGTTTGTGTATAATTTTGTTAGTAATGACATTTCAGAAATTATTTTATTTAAAGGGAAATAAGATATTCAGAATATAATAACAGCAAAAATCAGTAAAGTTTCAACTGGGGACCGAAAAAAAGTGTTACCAAGCCAAAGAGTGAAATTAGAGTAAAAATATTTATTAACGAAAGCTACCTAACTGAATTTATATTCCTTTATGTTAAACGCAGACATTTACTATTAATTTATTCTTGACAAGATAAAACATATTAAAACATTTCAACCATTAAAATTCAAATCAAGAAGCGACAAGTGTCAGCTGGAGATTGTCACAGGAGGATGTAGTATTCCATTATGTCCTTAAAACATCGCTTCAGTTTAAATACATAAATATTTCAATTCAAAATGTTTGTTTCAACGGCGCATATTGCGAAATGTCTCGACTGTATGCAACAAATGAACGTTCCTACGAACACATGTCACTGTGAAACATTACTTATGAGTTATGACGAATTGGTTTTTATCTTTAGTGAGACTATAATACATATTCTATTGTAGTTTGTTTCAATTTATAATGTAATTCAATTACTTGTTTTAAATTAATTTGAAATCGAAAAGTAGAAACAGTGTATGATTTTAATGTTTTTTTATGAATATATATTATAAAATGTACATGTATCCTTATATTTTTTATATTTTGAAATAAAAGCTTTCTTATAACAATTTTAAGTTTTTCTTGAATTGAAAAGTCGTACCACTTAATAAAACCCAAGCAGAAATACTATTAAAACAAAGATTTTTCTTAAGTAACGACATCAATTTGCGATAGCAATTAAGATGTAAGCACGTATGCTCTAGCAGATAAGCTAAAGAAAAATCTAAAGGGACAGAAAACTTTATTTATGACCTCGTTTTATTTTAGTTGAGACTTGAGAATGAAAGAATTTACATAGAAATAGAAAATCCAAAGAGCTTAAAAAAGGTATTTTTTTTACTAGAATAATTTTTTTCTATATCCATTAGGGTAGAAAACACATTTTTCTTATGACAACGTTAAATTAACAATTATTCTTTTCTTAATATTAAATGACTAGTTCTAATCAATCCAAGTTACTGATAGTCTCTGTTAACTGTTCTACTTCTCGTTTGTATTTGCCATGATTGCTACTTGTAATGACGTGTTATCTTTTACATAGGGTGGTTGTAATAATATACAAATATAAATAAAAAACAAAATACTATTTAAAAAAATATATATTTTGGAAACAAGCAGATAGACAGATATATAGAAAAGTTAAATTATATTATACAGGTACTTTTATAACGATAAAATATTTATAATAGGCTCGTAGAATGTATTTAAAAGATAACTCCTACATACTTGTTATTTTACAACTAAGTATATGTTCTTTGTAGGTACTCCCTGCAAAAACAATTTTTTTGCCGTAAAGTTGTTAAAATTATTCACATATTTATTACTTATATAAATTAAATATTTTCTAAAAAAGTATTATTTTCAGTTTAACTTATATTTTAAAGTCTTCTCTTATGGGTCTCTATTGTTTGTATTTGTAAGTTTAAAATGTAGAGAAAATAATAAATAAATAAATTCTCAAGCTAATGTTTTAATATAAAATAATAATTAAATAGATGATGTTTATACTCGAGAGCAAGTGAATGCAACAGGTTGTTTTAAATGTTATTAAGAGGCTTGTTGGTTGAGTTTCCTCTCATTCAATTTAAATTTACATTTAAATTTATAGTCATAACAGTTGCTTTGCTGTTTTAACATAATGGCTTGAAGTAAAAACAAATTATTTAAATGATTAAACTCTCAATGCTGATGGCAAAGCTGCAGATTTCGCTAGTTGGCAATATATATGCAAATGGAACTCATCTTCTATTCTCAATCCCTCGAGAACAAATGTTTAGAATTGCCTAAGTATCTGTATAATGTGTCATTTCACAATACATGTATTGTGTATTGACGAAATAAAAAGAACTTATAGCACTGTAAAAAAGGTTTTTATTACATTACTTAATTTAAAACAGCTGCATAACAAATCATTTAAAAGTGTTAAAATTTACATATATTGTGAAGCATTATTCATTGCTACAATGTAAGTTAACGTAGGACTCAACTACATTGCGGCTACATCGCAAGAGTTTGTTAAAATTATGATGAAATACAAAATTCCTCATAAAACTTATACTCAATATTGAAATGTCCAAAGTACATAGTACAGTACAATATATCAGCACATATTCAAATTTCAAAAGATCTTTAGCAACATATTATATGTAATCTTTAAGAATAGTTTTTTTCTACTTTGAACAAAAGGAATAATTGTTTTGTTTGACGGTTTTGGAATGCGAGTTTTACCTGAAACCAAATAAGTCAACCAGTTTTAAGAAATTAATACATATATGTCCCAGGCACTGTTGTGTTTTCTTTTCCTGCAACGCGATGGACCCGGCTACCGCACAGTGAGTCCATGTAATGCTAAAACATTTTGTCTCATATTAAAACAGTTCTATGCGAAAGACAAAAACTGTTCTTATATTTATTCATCGCTACACTACACGAAAGCCGACAGTTTCCACTACAAGTAAAATTTAATCACAATATCAATCAGCCTTTTGAATAATTTTTTCGTTTATATTTTTTGTTTGTGGTTCTTCACCGAATTGTGTTTGTGTGACTGCACAAACATCATCTAAAAATTAACACAACACCTCCGATGGATACTTTCAAGATTTTTTAGTGTAATCTCTAAATAAAATATAGTTATCGTTCGCAGGAGGTGTTGTGCTTAACATTTTACATGTGTTACAATTTTTACATACATTTATGTACTAAATATAAAGCAACATAGTGTTTAGCTTCTATGCTGATTATGTTGCATGGTTTTAAATTAATATTTGCAACAAATTAAGTAAAGAATCTCTTAGTCTTAATTGCGAATTAATAAGGCAGTTTAAAGGTTTTAAAATTTTGTTGTTGTCATGTGTTCACAGTTTGCACCAATGGACTGTGGCGAATTTAAATTATTTACAAGTAAAGTTTTGTATGTTCCAACAAATAGAGAGCAAGTTGGAGATATATTACGGATCCCATTACTTCGAATATAACAAAAAAAATCTCTAAGGGATCCCGATTTAAGTTTCTTGTTAACAGACTGCTTGATATGATATTTATTTAACTCAAAAAATGACACCCTTGTGGCATGAATGTCATCTATCCAATTTTTAATGGATGGTACCATAATAATTTTTTTATATCATTCTTATTTAATAATGATTCATCCCACAGTTTGAAAAGTGGATAATTCTTTTTCAATGCAATCCTATATAATTTAGCATCTTCCTGATAACTATGACCATTGAACGAGTCAAAGAGTTTATCTACAAGAAGCAGCAGGTCAGCTGTGGCGACACACTCTTTTGGTAAAATATTATGATCTGGAAATAAAAAATATATTAAAATTATTTTTAGACATAGGCCTTATCATTAGATAGATAAACTTCTTTCTAAATTTCTAAATCTGTGGTTTAAATTTATATTGTATTTAAAATGATTTATGCTGTTTTATAATTTAAAAGTAAATATAGCATTCATAGTTTATTTTAAGCTTAGTTATATGCCCATAACTTACCTTTAGGAAATAATTGAGAGGAATTAGGAGAACTTCTTTGTAACTGAACTTGATTCATATTTAAATCCAAGTGGTGACTACAAGATGCGTCATTGTCTTCTTTTTGTGTATCAACACATTTTTCAGTTTCAACAGAATGTGATGAGTGTACAGTCTCAAATGTTGATGCTGCTAAATAAAATATATTTTTTTAATACAAATAAATATATTAAAGGAAAAGTTACATGAAAAGTTGAATGTCGAAGAAAAGTTGAATGATAACATATTGTTATGATTGTATCTTTCTTCCTCATTTCTTTTAGAGTTTCTGATTGAATGTAAATAGACTTGTAATTTTTTCTTACACTTTGTTTTTGTTTTACCTATGTAAAGAAGTGACGCAAGTAGTTATTTTGCAATACTGTTTATAGGCACTTTCCTTTATTTAGATAAAAAAGGTAATAAAGACCGCACATTATAAATCTATCAAACCACATGTAAGTATATAAAAATGTTAAGATGACTTGTATACCTATTTCATTATATTCAATTAAACCAATTTTTTTTGTTTTTAATTATGAGCACCAATTTCTAAAGTAAAATAATAATAATGTAAAATATTATCTATAGTTATAAAATACAATTGATTAATTATAGTTTTTTTATATTAGTAGTATGTATTGTGTGCCTATAACTACTTGGGAAGTTGCTTACTTTAGATACTTACTTAAGTATAGAGTTGGTACAGCATTTTGAGTGAGTCGTTTACTTGAAGAACGGTAAAACTGTTCAAAATGACGATCACATATTCTTATATTATTATAAATGTAAAAATCGTCCTTTTGTTTCATGTCTTCATTTAAAATATTTTTCCATTGAATAAATTTCTCCAAATTTGGGTATTCAGATTTAGGAAATTGATGAAAAGGACCTGAAATGTTTTTATTAGAAGTCAATAAACTGTTACGGTTGAAATTGATGTAACAGGAGTAGTAATTGATTTTACTAAATAAGTATCGTACCTTTAGTCGCACACCGAAAATAACACTTAATAGCTGATTTTCGTGGCATTCTATCAACTTATCGATAATCCAAATTCGTAGTTTGCAATGAAAATCCAAATGAGAAGAGCCGGGGTCGATCGTAGTCGCAGAAAACAAAGTCCAATTAAGAAAAGCCGGGGTCGATCGTCAAAAGCGTGGAAATAGGAGTCAATGATATATTAAGCTGGGTCAAATGTTTGAAAAAGAACGAACAGCACAAGAACAAGGAACAGTAAACAACGGCAAATGAGCAACTGAAATCATTTAAAATATGTCCTAATGTCAAATCAATTTGAGAGATATTTACGCCATCTATGAAGTTATAAAGAAAAATAGTGTCAAAGTTGTTGTACTTGTTCGTTAGATGGCAGCATTTTCGTTTACATTATTTTCTTACACGTTAATTATGTGACAGTTTCATCCCCATGGTCGTAGCTAAACAATATAAATAGTAGTGAGTAAATACATCTATCTGTACAGCTGTTCAACTAAAATATTATTATTCAAGGAACTCCTTACTAGAAACAACTGAGCCAAATGGCTTTGCAATTCATGCGATATCAAAGAGAGGGCACTGATATTAACAAACTCCTTCTGTACAATATAATATGTGATAGAAAACCTTTCATAAGATATTTTAAAATATCCAAATAAATGATCGTTCCAGGACATTTTCTGAAAAAAATATGTCAACTAAATAACAAAAAAAAAAATATGTTGAGACCGTTTAAAAGCACATTTTTTGTATAATGTTCTATAAACATATTAATTAAATTTGTTTAAACGTATAACGTCTGCTATCTATATATACTAAAGAAAGTCGTGTTAGTTACAACCCTTATAACTAGAGATCGGGTAGACTTATTTTTGCGGTTTTTGATAATATTATGTATAGCAGAATAAAATTTAAAAAAGAGAACTTAAAGAAAACTCGACGAAAACATCTAAAGCATCGAACCCGGGTTCACAGGATCGATCAAACCGAGTTGTACCTGTTGACATTTGTTTGTTTGTTGACATGAATTCAGAAATAATGACAAATGATTAACGTTTACGCGTGAGTTTATTAATTTATTTGAGGTAAATTAAAGATTATATTCTAGCGAAATCTATCGTAAGAGATTGGAGTTTCATGTAATTAACTCACACAAAAATATAAGAGATAGCGCTAGCAGTTTAATAAATGCAGGCCTTCATTTGAAATTCATAAGAATATATGTAAATGTTACATTTTAAAACTGTTTTTGGACAGATTATCGAAATACTAAAGACTTATACTATTATAGTATTAATTTAAACATATAATATATGTATAAGAAGAAGACAGACCACTGTCTGTCGAGTCATCTGTACATAATAATTAAGTAATTAACTTCATTGAGATAAATAGGTAACAGATATTTCTTGATTATAGGGCGGTACGAAGTCCGCCGGGTCATTTAGTATGTTATTAAAATATAATGGTTTTGTTATTTGTTTTTTTTTTCAGGATTTATGTTGTTGATTCTGAATACCAATTTTTTATTTTTATTTTTGTTACAGTGATTGTTATTTTAAGTATTGATATTAAATTTAAAATAAAACCCCCTCTAATTATTATTTTTGCCCTGAAGCCATCCAAATTGATAGGTGAAAAATATAAAATTCGCATCAAATTATAAAAGTAATGATAGCTTTCTAAATATTTAAAAATTGGTTTAAAAACAATAATTTTAAGAATACATAAAACTAAAATATATTTGGGTACTTCAATTGCAATAAAGTATGGCTTTTATTCCATTTTACGGATATAGCGCATTACCCGTATAGAGTCAGTAGCTAATTTGCACGAGATTATCGTTAGTTACAGGTAATAAATATGCTGCGTCATGATATATATCTATTATATTTGATTTCCGTTAGCAATCCGCTTATTGGAATATTATCTTTTGGAAAGTTTAGCTATTTTATTTGAGTTTACTCCGATGTAATTTTGTTTGAATGAAACTAATATTAATTATTTTTAACCCCCGAGGCAAAAACGACGGGGTGTTATAATTTTGGCTTGTATCTGTGTGTATGTTTCTCCCAAACGGATGATCCGATATTATTGCGGTTTCATGTTTGAAAGGTGTATCCGTCGTGAGTGCCCTTAGCTATGCTTGGTGGAAATCGTCTGAGGTCTTCAAGGTCATTAGGTCGTTTATTAGGTGTGATAGGAATAGAACATATGAAACACTAGTGTCTTCTGGAACCACTGAGCTGGTCTGCTGTTAGGGTTCGAAGACAGGAGACGTAACTCTGGACTACCTTTTAGTAAACCCATCGAGTTTGGGCTCGTTGAATTTGTTTTGACTGGTTCTCTTCATGTTTGTAATTGAGTCGGGGTTTTATTAAATTTTTAATTTATGTTAGTTATTGTAAAAACTACATACTCCCGAAGTTTCGGTTACTTTTCAGAAACCGTGATCACGGACAGAGGAGCTGTGAGTGTCTGTCAGTTGGTCCTGTTATCCATCATTTACTGCCATTGATTTTTTAATCTTCTTGGGGAAGCTCGACCGCTAGAGAACGTTTCTCCGGGTGGCGGACAGGGGAATGTTTGCCAGTGGCAATGATAGAGAATAGAAAGGAAATAAAATATCTCCCGTGGACACAGGCAGGCTGTCGTGCAGAGGATGGCAGCGAATGAACGAAATACAACGGTGGCATCCTAAGCCCCAGTTAGCAAGGGGTTACTATCTTGACGTCAGGTGGCAACTGGTCGTAAAACTTCTAGCCAATTCAGCCACTTATCATCATGAAAGAAAAGGCGAGACACGAAAAATACTTATTAGTAATTAACCATAACCATATTACGTTAAAATTTTACGTTGTCATAAATAGTTGAATTAAAATACATCAAAAAACATGTAACATCAAAATTAGTCCACTTCCCTGTTAAAACAGTATTGGAAACTTAACTGGCATAAGTGTTAAAATATGATTATTATATTAAGTTGTAATATACGATATGCTGTATGTTTATCTAATAAAATAAATAAAAAAAAAATAACAAAGTTACTACAAAAGTACGAACTCTAGCAGGTCTAAGCGGTGAATTTCACGTAGAAGTAGATGTACACCAGGGCTTAGTTTTAAGTCCTTTACTTTTAAACTGGTGTTAAATTATCTCACAGCAAATATACAAAAACATCCACCCTGGGACCTCTTCTACGCGGATGATATCGTCCTCATTAGCCAGAGCCGCGAAGACCTGGAAGTTTTGTTTTTTAAACAAAATTTTCCAGCTATCTTATTCAGAAATTTCTGTCTAATATTTTTGAGCAGGCTAACAACCGAGACTTGATGTGTAAATGTGTAATAGTAATAAATTTTAAACGTAAGAACAACTGCGATTTCCTTTGAGTAGCAGTATGTTTGATTTACTTGCCAATTATCAAACAGCTCAAACTATTGCATATTCAAGTACTGAGCGTATGTTACCCATACAATCACAGAATGTTTAGTCAGATTTAATATTAAATGAAACAAAAACTCGACGAAACAAATTAGGATTAAACCATTCAATAATATGGGGAGAAAATCAGAGACGTAAAATAAAATACTCGAAAAAAATCTAAACATTTATTATTACTTAAGTAGTAAAGTATGGATTTATTTAAATAATGAGTATAATTTTTGGGCAAGTTTTAGCTCTTGTTGTATTATTAAAAAACAAATAAAAAAGCACAATCAGCTCTCCACTTCCCTTAAATTGTTTAGTACATTGCATTTACCCACAAATTTTCTTAGACCTGACTAAGCATCGCAACCTGAAAAATCAAACAAGCAGAAATTAAGACCAACACAGGTACAGAACGTTTCAATTAAAGTCCTCGCATGCATTATTCAAGAGTCAACACTCTGCGGTGATTAAAATGAGCCAAACCGGCCGTATAGGCTCTTCGATGCTAATCGCATAAACACCTCGCATTAATCACTATAAACCCTACCGAATGACATTATTAATATACTTTTTCATCGATATAAAATACACAAAACTTATAATATGATGTCAAGTCAAAATACTCGTATCTTTAACGGCATTTAATAGACGTTAGGACCAATGAGGATTTATATTTGGGTCATCGTTTTTCTGTCAAATTAAATTTATTTCAGTCTTTTACAAATGAACACGTTAAAGTTGGAGGATTTTCATTAAATTAAATCACCGGAAGTAGTTTACTCATCGTCAATCGCGTGTGAGAATTCACGTCCAAAACTGTCAATTTACATTACTTTACAAATTACAGATGTGTACAAAATGTTAACATTTTATACTTTCGTCACCTCATTCATCCAGTTGTTTCCAGAATCAAAAGAAGTAAATAAAAATAATAAGCGTTTAAGATTTGATTACCTAACAGAAATATGTTCCACATTATGTACCTTATTGTATCAAAATAATATGAAATATATATATATATATATATATTGATAGCTACAAAATTCATCACCATTCCTGGCACCATAGCACCGTTCCGATTTCTGAGGTGAGTGTTAACTGTATATGCAAGTCTTAAATATTTACAGAATACTTTACTGGACGTATAACCCTCGTGGGACACCTTTTATTTGAAAACATACGTCACGATATAATTTCTCCACACGCCGTCATATTGACTCATTGATATTGACTCATATTGACTCAATATCAATGATGACTCATATTGACTCATATTGACTCAATATCAATGACTATATTGACTCATATTGACTCAAAATTAATTAGTACTAGTAAAAAATAAAATAAAACTTATGTTAATATTGTGATTTTTAAATAAAAAAAAAATGTACTCTGGTAGCTTCTATAATTATTGTTGTTATAAAAATAAACCACACTTTTTGAAAAAATCAGTAATAGTTTTAATTAATCCCTATAAAAGAACACATGTATATAGAGTTTTAAGTTAATGAGAGAAGTAAACCAACATATTCTTATATCACTTTCCTTGTAAACAATATGTAGATATTGTCGAAGAATAGTAAATGGTGTCTACAAACGTAGTAGCAAAATCAGAACTAATATCATTTCAGCTATAAGATATATAAAACACATGGGAATGCTCATGATAAGTTCTTCACGACTATTCCATTCCAGAAGTTTTGTATAAAATACTCCTGTTAAACTACATAGTTGGTCGAAATTGTACACACAGCGAGTAAAATATGTAAATGAAAAGAAACCAATCCTTGTTGGACAAACGTTTAGTTTTAACAAAAAATATAATACCCTATATTTCATATACTTTACGTATGAACTATCCAAATAAGTACTGTTAGAATTATTCACGAAATTCTCCTAGGCGTTTATTTGTAAGTTTTCTCTTATATTTTATTTTTAAAACTATTTCTAACATTAAGTCAACTGCGGTATAAATTATTATATGAAATATTCATTTTATAACATCCTAATTATTTTAGTCACATGAAATTAATATATTCCTAAATATTGAAAGTTTCTAGTATCAATTTGAAAAATATATAGAAAATTTAATTGTAACTTAGAAGCTAAATATTTTATTTAGTGTCATTTAGTTTACCATCTAATATTTTTATCCGAGAGTTATTAAAGCTTGATTATCAATTTAAATAACTTTACATTAAATTTATATCTACTAAATATTACCGAAGTATTGGTTAGTATTTTGTAAACTCCAAATTTGTTAAACTAAGACTTGCGATATCCGAAAAAATATCCAATCTTTTTTTTTTAAGGACAAAATCATCAAATGGCCCCTCAAGTTCTTGGTGAGGCAAGAGGCATTGTCATAGGTGCATAGTGCATCATCAGAATAAATATGAATCAAAGTTATTTCAACAAAACTTTCTGGATGCACCAGCAACAAAAGAATGAGTAATATTTTGAGCTTTAACGGTTACTTACCATAGTTCAGGTACTCTTATAAATTTATCACCCTTATTGAACTACATATCATAAATATCGTATAATTAAGAAAAACCTCAAGCATACAAAAATCGGGAAGATGTAGTTTTTTACAAAAATAAAATCGCGTAGTGTAATCCGAAAAATATTAGTTTCATTTAAATGAATAAAACTCGCGAAAATCTTATATCTCAATATGATATTTACAAACCTACCATAAGATCTAAATCGATTGCTTTATGGTTTATAGCCATTATTACCCTTTCTAATCAATAATAATTACACAATGAGCTCCTATTTCCTTGCCCCGGCCCACTATCAAGTGCCATTCGTTAAAAATTGAGAGCTCTCGAAGAAAACTCGATAGTTTTCAGACTTACACCGATAATAACTTTATTTTCTATCCCTCTGGAAAACCTTTGCTATATTGGATATGAAAATTATCATTATAACTGAAGGAATTATTGAAAAAATTATTGTAAGTTAAATATATTTTAGAGAAAAGTAATCTTTACAACCATTTATATAAAAGCGAACGCCCAAGGATTCTGAAATTAAATATATAGGTACAATATATTATCCTTAAATTCTTGACTTTTATTCGTATTAATTTTGGGACTTTCAAGAAATTCTTGCTAGTATAGGTTCATTAAATCTGATGACCATCAGAAAAAGCTAGTTTTGTATTTTATCTCCACCCATATATAATAATCTTTTAATAATAATAAAGCTTTTTTATTGCAGTATAAAGAATGTTACCTTTCGATGTGTTAGAAGATTGCTTGAACTAGGTTAGTTTGTAATTGTATTTGTTATATAATATATTTCTAGTAGTTCCTTTACACAAACCCCTCTCATTTCTTCCATTTGTCCCTGTTTCGGGAAATTTTCAACCAGTCCTTGCTTATTAATTCTTTTATATCATGAGAACAACGTTTAAGTGGTTTGCATTTGCTTCTTTTTCAAACAGGTCTTGCTCATTTGATAGTTTTTAGATACTATCTCTGATCTGTATATCTTGACAAGTGACCAGCCCATTTCCACTTTAGTCGCAAAGTTTCTTCAGAGCATCTGTCTGTCTGGTTTTCCTCCTTATTTCTCACTGCGAGTTTTTTGTATTTTTCTTATTATAAGCATGCTTCGTTCCATTAATCGTTGACATATTTTAATTTTTCTTTGTGTGCTATTGATCCTTCTGATCACTTCAGTCAATCAGTTGTCCAAATACCTTTATAGATCTTTGTAAGCTGTTTGTCATCACCTTAGTATTGTTTGCGTTCATTTGTAAACCACATTTTATACTTTCATATGCAAGAGATCGCATCATTTATTCTATAATAGTTCTCTTGGGTTGGCTAAGATTTTATTAGAATGTATGAAAACTGCAAAATCTAGTAAAGCCATTTTGTAATACAAATATTTGAGAAAATAATTACGTCTAAAATAATATTTTATCGATTAATATTAAAAATATTTTAAAACAAATCTGATAAATAAAACTGGCCACAACTACCCTTGAAAGTTGAGAAAAAACAGTAAAGAAAGTAATATATTGTTGCTTTCATCTCAAAATATTTTAATCTTTTGGATGATTCCTTTTATCTTCTATAATCATTGTTTATTTTTTATATGAATACCATGATAATTATATTATTATATTGATTAAAAACATTTAATAATAAATAAATAAGTAAATAAACTTTTTTAAAATACAAAAATATATTATTATATGTATTTGTAATTTTTACGCAAGAAATAAAACCGTACCAAAAACATATTTTATCGATTGCTAATTATAAATGAATGCAACTCTCAAAAGAAAATATAAAAATTGGACTTACGTATAAATGGAATCTGTTAAAAAAACTAAATGAATAGGAATATTTTTTTTAAGCCTGGGTCACATGTTTTTAGAACACAATGGTCAATATTATTCTTCATATACTTACTTATCAACCATTTCAAAATCATTTGATATTTAGTTGAAATAATCATAAAATGCAAGGATGCGAACTCATACTGCAGTAAAATAAAACTTTCTGAATCAAAACAAGACTAAATTTCCCATCAGAACTGAGATAATTTTCAAATTTTTACTTCAAATTATGGAACAAGTAATTAAGAAACAAATGTAAAATTTATCTGAAATTAAATATTAAAAAACAAAGTTCCATGCTTGTTTTTATTTAACTGTGAAGAGTGATGATCTGATGGTGTACTTAGAAAACATGATAAATAAAAAGAAATTCTGAAATAAATTTTAAAAAATAAAATACAATAAAAAATATATTGGTGTAATTTGACCTGGAAGTGATAAAACAGATTTAAGTAACAAACGACCGTATCATGTACGAGCGATCAATTGAATTAAAGGTTTAATGAATTTATTCTCAAAAAGACATACTCACATGAGAACATACGTACAAACTCAATTAAAGATAGTAAGATATTATTACAAGTGTGTTACATCGTTGGTTTACAATTATTTCCTAAAGTTGAGATTTAAATTCGTTAATTGAGCTTGCATTTCTTATAGTAGACGGTAATTTGTTGTAAATGCAAAAAAAAAAGGTTTTTTTTGGACAATTGGACTTAGGTATGCGAATTACGAACAATAGGTATAAACAAACGTACATAGCAAATGAAAATATACATTAATAGAAAAAAGTGTGCATCCCTAGTTGTGACCATCGGCATTGTGTGTGATAGTGAGCGGTGTCTTGCCGGCATCATTAAAGGTCGGGAGTACCTAACCTGACTTAGGCCAGTAGACCTCTCATAGAAATTTTGCAACTATTCGGAAGTATAAGGTCAAGATACAAGTGCATAATATTTTACACTGTTTGATTGTCGTCTCAGAGTACAAGTATTCCCAAGAATAAAATAAGTTTTCGGGTGCTTTGAATGGATATGAATACGTTATGATGATCTATTGTGTGGTTTTAAAACAAAAAGTCACCCATTTAATAAATATTGTAAAGACTATAATACATTTCAAATAAATCGAATAATGTAAAAAGAGTGCTATGAGATTTATGTACTGTTAAGGGGCCCGAAACAAGACCAAGACTAGGGATGCAAGACCAAGACCAAGACTGGCCATGTCTCGTCTTGGTCTTGCTTTTGGGCAACACTACTTTAAACTACATAATTCTATTAAAAAAAATTTGTTTATAATTTCATCATTAGAATAAAACTAAAAAATATAATAAAATGCTCCTGAATAAGAAATATTACATATTTTTATTAACAACAGCTTTCCATTGAAAATGCACACACTTACCAAAACTCATTTTCAATCAAATTCTGAAATCTAAAAACAAAAGCCGTGGAGCGAACAAAAGCGAAGCGCTTGCTTTTATCTCGGTTTCATAATTTCCCTTTTTCAAGATACCATCTAGATTTTTACATATTAGTTTTCACTATCACAAAGCGCTAGTGAAAATTAAGTTCATTGTTATTATTATTAAAATAGGAGAATGTCACTTTTGGTCGCAAAAATTTATTGAATTTAATTATATCGTATCATTTCTTTTCTTGTCTTTTTTTTTGCTAACGGAAACATTAATATTGTACATAAGATTTCTTATAACATCGTAATTTTGAATGTCATCATTACTTTGCAGTGTGTAGTTTTAGTGTACTTTTTAGATTTTTAGATATAAATGCTGTGATTAAAGTCATAAATACTTATATTCATAATATGTATATGTATCCAAATTGCAATATAATTTTCAATTATATGACCACCTAAATCTACCAGAAATCAAATTACTTCAAAATATACCAATTTATAATAATAATCAATCTAACATATCCTATGCAAAGAGGGATAGTGTGATACTGAAATCCAGTTTTTACGTGATAAAGTTCTGCCTCGTTACAAAGAGCATCATCAGTGTTTTCTCCTATATCATGGTTTAGATACAACGGAGCATAAAGGCGGCGTTTTCGGTTATTTATGTACAATTTTTTACTTCTATTTTTCTTATAAATTTATTTATTATTGTTTTAGTTTTACTAGTCGTAATATTGTAAAAATATAAGAAACTTTCTGCTACGCACTACCACCCTGTGGAATCAGCTGCCTCGCGACGTATTCCCAATTCATTACTAGTTAGTATTCTTCAAGCAGAGATCCTACCTTTTTCTGAAATGCCGGCAACGCAATCTGAAGGCTTCAGGCTCCTCGAGTGTTCGTGGGTGGGGATGACCATTTACCATCAGGTGGCTAGCAGGCTCGTTTGCCCCCTATCATATACATATATATGTATATACATATAGGTATAGCAAAGCATAGCACAACACAACAGTAGCACGGTAGTGAATGTTTGCCCTCGAGATTGTGCAGATATTCTCGTACATACACACCGAAGCACCCATGTGAGGTGATCATATTTACCAATCGGTACGAACAATACAAATACTTCCACTTGCTCGAGCTACACTTTAAATTCTTCCTCAATTGTATAATTACTGAAATAAATAAGTCGAATATCATTTCTTTTTTTAATTTCTAACTAATATCCTTTTTATTCAAACAAAAACAATTTTTTCTGGAATACCATAACTGGAACTTTTGTTTTTCAAAATTCTGTATCGCATTATTAAGCAAAACTGTTCTTTAACTTTGCTGTTATCAGAATTCTTCAGGCGGCAGCTTATTTATGTTATGCCTTAATTAACTTTTCTTTATATTTAATATTTCTTTATACTGTTTATCTTATCTACCGTTTTCTTTGGCATACAATTTTTAAATTCGTATGCCTTTCTTGTATAAGTGTTATTAATAAAAAAATTCGTAGTAAGAAATAAGTGGAGGTCCAAGATAGAGAAGTAATAAATGTGGAGTTCAAAAGTAAATAGTATATTTTTGGTCTATTTTAAATTCCTTATAAGTTTATAAGAAGAAGGTTCAAATATTTACAACACTCTTTAATAAGTTCGAATGAGTTCTTGAAAATATAACGGAAATTCATAAAAATAATATGCCATTAAAAATCAGTAGTCATTATGTAACGGAAATTAAATATTTATACATCCTCAAAATTATCAAATATTTTTTAACGAGTCTCTTATAGGTATGCAGCAGATACATATGTAATATAATATTACTGAAATGAAACATTTTGAAGATAATACAAGCATTTCATACAATATTTCTGTGGAAAAGATCACCTTGAAATATGTATATATTTTTTATTATTTTTAATTCAATACATGATTAAAAATATTCTTATTTTCTAATGAATGTGATTTCTACGAATATATGTAGAAATATTTTTTTATAACCTCGTTGATGTTAATGATTTCATATATGATATCAAAATCATAACACACAACTATTGACTATAATTAATACATTTTCAGGCCTATTACTTCTAAAATCACAGCCTTTGGTATTATCTTCTTCTTCCTGGCAGTTTCCCAGCCTTAGCCAGAGTCTGTCTTACATGTTGTAAATAATTGTGGCTAATTGTTTTTTCTATAGGAGTGCCAAGCTCATGGTGGTGTTGATATAGTTCTTATGTTTTGGCTGCAGTTTGAAGATAAAGGGGCCTCAAACGTTTAAATAACGCTAACAACTTCGCCTTCTTCGTATTGCTGAGTTGCATTACTAATAACAACAGTAATGTTAAAAAGAAATTCAAGATTACTTATTAGATTATTATCAATTATTATAAATATTATCAAGGTAATCCCAATATTCTTTAGCGTTCCATAGAGTAAAGGAGTGCCTAAATCTTAGATGCTTGCCAACATAGCATCTGTGCCGATAAAAGGAAGCTATTTAGGCTATGGTAATTGTCATGTGATTTTAATTACCTCACTCTCTGAGATTGTGAGACGGATTTTGACCGGTAACGACATGGCATAATAGAGAATAATAAACTTCTCAGTGACAAACTTTTAAAGAAATTGGTTCATTGTGGATCTTTTGATACACACCATAAATTATGGTAAAGATATTTTAGGTCTGACATAATAGTTTTATTGGTAACTAACTAAAAGGGATATGTTTCCTGGTCTAATTAACTAGGTTTCTGAATTTCTGATGTATGATGTTCCACGAGTAGTTGTTAATGGCTGCTTGTCTAAACCAATGTCAGTCAGGGGGCTTCTAAATGGGGCAGACTATAAATGGTGCCATCTTAATCTTTTTAAACTTAACGCTACGAAAAAGCTAGATTATTGACGTCAACAGAGTTCACTTTGCTTCCAAATTTTTTGAATATATGTTGTAGTCAATACTTCGACTCCCTTCAGTTATTAGATATTAATGTCTCCTCGAATCTTTAGTTTGTACAGTTCACCAAGGCCAAAACAAAGAAAGCTACAAGAAAACTAGATGTCTTATTTTTTACAACAGGTCTGCTGATGTATGAATATTGCTATCTCATCCGGACTAGTCACCTGACACTTTGGACATTGAGAAGAGATATGCAAAAAGGTTTATTAATGACTTGATTATAATAAATTTAGTCAGCCAAGAACACAGGCAAAAAGTAGGCAAAAAATATACAGACATTACCTGAGAGAATACATATAAATTTCAAGGTTTATTTCTTCCACCCTATTTTTATCATGAGACAGCCAAGCAAATGTGACTTTCTAGTGCTCTTTTTTTTGCACAGAAGTTTTCATGCTTAATGAAAAAATCGTAGCAATCAAATTACACCCAGTGTAGAGATAAATGTTAAACTGCAATTTACTTCACTGTCCTTTTCTATGTCAACATAAAAATTGATAGTTATTGCAATGGTATTTTGTTCAGTTATTATTTTTTGCTGAGCAAGCCCATATTGACACTAGTAAAATTTTCTTTTAGATAGGAGACATTTAAAAATCAAAGGTCAATCAAACTAATAAGCTATCAGCGTATAGCCTATACAGGCCACCTAGACCTAGTTAGTAGGTTATGACTGAAATATTGGGAAGAAAATCTTTATAAAGTATAGATTTATCTTCACATATACTGCTCTCGACCCCAGATGCATTGATAAGAATTTCTATTTGAGTCTTAAATAATCAAAACGTACAAATTTCAAAAAATAAACTTTTTCATTTTGTCATTTATTGTTTGTATAAGAGGTAATGTTGATGTGGAATTACTAAACAAACTGCGATCTTGCGTTTTCACTTACATAATCTTAGCTATAGCTCTGATTATTATATTCAGTATCTGGATGCAAATATATATAAATATATAAACTATATACAAATGAACATAGTCTTGAGTCTTCTAACCCCCACGTGTATTTTATCGATTGATCCTTCTGATGTTTTCTGTAATACATTGTCTCTTTTAAGAGTCATGTGTACAAATGTTATATCATAAGTGACGCCTTTAATATTTCAGGCATTTTTGGTATCACGAAACGTTGTTAAAAATGCACCAATGAATTGTGTATAAGATATTCTTGTCCAAAAACTTAATGTATTAGCTTAAGATGTATTTTTAGAAAGATACTTGCATAATAAAAACAAAAATTTATGAATGTATACTGCATCTTTCTTCATTCATCTATTATTTCACGGACCAACACTCTAACCAACATTATGTGAAATCTCGAAGTTTCCCAATTCATGATTTATATTAGCAATTACCGAAAAATATATTCTTTTCTACATTGACCTCGCATTCACAAGTCGCAGCGTGGATCTATTTCTTTATTCATCCATAATTGCTTTTTTAAGTGTTTATTGAAGTATTATTTATATACCTAAGTGACTACATCTCAATAATTTGAACATTTTATAAAAAACAATTTTTGACGATTTATAATATTTTTATATTTTATGCAAAAAAGAAAGACTAGAAAATATTCACTTATATTTTGAAAGTTAAGAAATGAATATCTTATAAACCATAACTAAACCCACATGCCATCTAACTTATTGTTTTAAAATTTTAACATTGATTCTCAAATCATATTATAATACAAAAGGTATGTTTTACTAAGCAATCCATAATGTAGGTTATGTTACAAATCCAATTTAAATCTAACCTTCTAAAAAAAGTCTGTCCAAAATTTTTAGAGCAAAAAAAAGATATAAAACGATTTTTCACCATTACAGGGCAGCTGAGGGTGTCCGGATAAAACGATGTTTGGGCAACGAGCTCAAAGCTAATATCCAATCCCAGCAACTGTAACTGATTGAAGCGTATACCTTTCGGCAAAATTATCATTTTGCATTTCATGTTTTATCCAAACAAGGTATTTCATTGGTCAACCTAGTTTAACTGTTAAATAAATAAAAACGTCTATTGTTGCAAGAGTACTATAAAATTTAAAACTAAATATCCTTTCATTTCTATTAACGCATTCCACTTAAATAGAGTGAAAATTCACTATTTTCAATGCAAATAAGAATAGACTCGAACTCTAAAGAGGGAGTGAATTAAAATCTTCCACATACGGACGATTACAACCGTTTTCATGGTGCTGGCTACGTTTCCAGTTGCATGCCTTCCGTCAACATTTATTTGGCTGTGTGATAGCTTAGCTCCAAAGTAATTTGTAGTAATAGTCTCTTAAATCGGTTTTATAGGATATTAATACATTTAAAAGGCTTAGAATTCTATTTACAATTACCAATTAAATGGAATTTATAAACCAACAAAATATCATTGTTAGTTACGTTATGACAAATATGATAAAACTAGTTTTATTAATTAAATTGATATCTTGCATTGGTGTTGACTTTCAGAGCGATGCTATTTAAGTTTATTGGATATTGAAAAAGTTTATTAACAAAAGTATGCTCGAGTTGTGAAACCTGCTAGATTTTACGATTCTATTAAACAACACAAAACTTGAATAACATAATTTAAACTATTTTATTTTCTTTTACTATATAACAAGTCACAACACTTGTTTCCTTTTTTTAATTATATTATACATCTGAAATTTTGAATGTGGTATGATAAATAACGACTCAGAATCAGAAACAAATCTAACAATAAATGAATACTATTTCTGATCACAACTGTCGATAAGATTACACAATGGCGCAAACAACAAAAGCAGAGACAATTGTTTTGTCTTTAACAGACAATTGAAAAAGCCTGAAAAGATAGTTCCAAGAATTCATTGGATTTATAAAAGATACATAGATATTGTAATATAGATGGAACATCGGGATAAGATAAAGATAACGAGCCTAAACGGTTTTACATCAATGAGCGCCTCACTAGAACAAATCGTACTCTTTTTTACAATGCACGCGAGGAGGGCCGCCGCAATGGATGGCGTTATATATGGACTCGTGAGAGCCGGATCTATGCCCGGCGGAATAAGGAAACTGCTGCCCATAGGCTACGATCACAGCATGAAATCCCGTAGGATTTTGTAAAAGCACATGTTTGAGCTGTGAATTTCAGTTTAGGAGTAAGAAGAATATTTTTGACTTACTAAGTGTTTATTTTTAAAAAATAGCATCTGAAAAGTGTATTCGCTAATTTGTTTGATACTTTTGTATTATTTTAATGTTATATGTATTTTTATTAATTATAAGGATATTATCGTATATTTTTGCAGCAGTATAATACAGACAGCGGCATGTAATACATAATTGCCAGACAGTATTTATAATATTTACATACAAATATGATATACAAGTAATTGTTTTGCACCTAGGTGTAACTTATCATCGAATAGATTATTGAATGTATTTTTTTTTCTTGATATTTCAATTCCATTTTATTAGCTTTTTTAATATAAAATGATAAGTCTTTTCTTATGATAAGTCTGTCCAATTCTTAAACTTAATATGTATTAATTGTTATAACTATTTAACGTTTTTAATTTTTACTCATTTAGTCCGTTGCAGTTTTGTTAGCTATTTATATTATATTCATATTTATGTTTAAATTTAACAATGTTAATTTAATGTAATTGTTACCGCTGTCAGTGCCGCAATATTAGGAGATCACTGAAAATCTGTTATTGATTTTTAACTTAATATTTGTCCTGTTGTAGTTGTTATGTTATTTTATTTTCCTATTTTGTATACATAGGATAAGTGTTACTCTGTTTTTATTTTGTTTTGTAGAGGTGTAATCTTTTAACCAATAAACGTTTATTTTTATTATTATTAATAATATAAAATAAGAGATCTTTTTAAAAAATGTTATAATGTTTACCAATAGTACATACATATGTATACAATATTTGAATCTAACTTATCAGAAAGAATTCCCCAAAACAAAGTAAAATTCTCATCAGTGAGATCAAATACGAGTATGCACATAAAAACGAGCGAACTATGTCAAAAAAAAATTCCCTCCTCGAGTGTTGAGCAAACTGGGTTTCTTCAAATTGACAAGATCTATCAATTACCAGAAATGTGTAATAATAAAACTATACCTTAAATTAGATTAAAAAAATGAAAAACTTGTACTGTTAAAATTATATGTGTGTATGACATATTAACAACAATATTAGTTTTTCATGACAAAGGTATCTAAGGTGAGAAACAAAGACAGACAAATGTTAAATAATACTTTTCTATATACAAAAATTTATAAAGATTATAAATTCGTAAGATTTGGATATCACCTTTAGCCACACACTAAAACAACCCTTGTTGAAATATATTGGTTTAATATGTTATTGCTGGATTAAATTGATGGGAATTACATATGCACACAGACCGATAGGTTGAGGCACACAACTGACCACTCAAACCAACTGCTGATTCGAGTGAAACTGGTTGAAGCGAGATATTGCTGGACGTAATTGCTTATTGCAAGATTTCAGCTTGAAATATTCTTGAATTTACTATGAAATAATAATAAGATAGATAAATGACACTATAAATATGTATATATACGTACAATACATATTTTATATTTTTAACTCAAAAGTGACATTGCTGTGTTTGTCTCACAAAATAAAAATAAAATGTCTATCCAAAGCAATTAACTTATAAATATAGTGTTATTTAATTCTATATTGAACTATAGTTCTTTTTATATATAAATATATTAAATTTCAATACTTAAGAAACTGCCAATATGTTTTTTATAATCTAGGAGTCAGGCAACCTAGAAAAATTGCTTTGTTTGTCAACGGATATTTTCCTGATACTATAAATATGAGATTTCGGGGTTATCGTCACAGATTTTCGAACAAAATTGCTGGAGGCATCTTTTTTTCCTTTGTTCTCGATATAATTCTATTCAGAGACCCTATAAACAAAGCCATAAACAAGAAACTCATCACAGTCTATGATGACTATTAACATCCCACCTTTTAAGAGTCTCGACAAGGTAAAGATAAAATTCTTATCGGTATTGCGATTTTAAATCTACTAGATACGTCTACCTTGCTTTAGCACTGTAATACTATATAGTCACTACATACATAGTTTAAAATTTTTCGATTCAATACTATATTGAAAAGTATGTATGTCAGTTGAAATATTTTTTGGAGTTTACATCATGAAATTAGAGCTACAAATAATGTTTTAAATCAAGAAGATTTTAAGTTTTTATTTTCAATACTAGCGACCCGCCTTGGCTTAACAATAGTGCAACACTAATGTAAATATACCTTCCACAAAATGACCTTATACACCACGTTCACAGCTTTTTGTCATTAGAATACAAACATATTTTACTTAGAGGTTCTTATCTAATCCTGCAACGTTGACAGTTTGACGATCCGATGTTTTAACAGTCATTTCAAAAGATATCTTTACCGGAAATTGTAGGCGTTTAAATTGGAACGGTAAATCTGATGGTATCAGAACAAAGATAAGAAGGATTCAGGTTTTCCTAATAAAATAACAAGACCACCTATTTTTAATATCATTTTATGAGGAGAGAGTCCAGACGGATTCAAAATATTAAGAAATTCTGTAGGAAAATGAACAGTTTCTTCCGAGTTGAGAATAGTATCGACCGAGTAGTATATTTGTGTCGGCGTATCAATCTTTGCAAGAATCAACTTATTTACCTTATCTACTTGTTCGTTAGTTGGTGACAGAATGGCTCTTTCTTTAAACCAAGATATACTCGTAGTCTTACAAATTATGTAATTCATGTCAGGATAGACATTGTTGACCAAATCTTGGATGTTGTCTATCAAAACACAAAGGTTTTCTAGGTTAATCCTTCCATCACTTTATGTTAACTTTCCATTGCCAACTTTTGCAGCATCTCTGAAAAAAGCCTATTCTCAATTGAAGATAATGAAAGCCTCGTGTTAGTTATAAGCTCTAACTTATGAATGTGTGGCCAAAGGTGGGATCTTTTCAAGGGAACATTTATTTCGTTAGGACGTGTTCTTTTATTGGCAACCAGAAGAATTTGATGAAAGTCTCCTGAGAACAGAATTCTACATCCACCTATAGGTGCATTTTTACTGCGCAAAATCACGCATTGTCCTATCCAGTACTTCCACAGACGTCTAACTATTAATGAGCAGTCATAGATCAATTTTCCTGTATTGCTCTGTTTAGAAACACTACAGATACTGTTATTATTATTTGATTTTCAACGGGAGCTTGAATGTAGAGTGTGCAGTTCAGCCTCTTTATAAAAACATAGTGGCAATGCCGGATGACGCGACGGCTAATGCAATTTTTCCTGATGCCAGACGTTTGTTTGGCTCGATCGATCGATCATTTAGGATGGCTGTAGTTTTTGGGTGCTCTCGAACGTAAAAGAAGTTCATGAAATCAGAAGATAAATAAAAAATAAAAGAGGAGTATTTCTAATAAGCAAATTTATTATTTCAGAATCGTTATACATATCTGCTTAATCTTACGATATGTCAAGAAGTCTTTAGAAAATCACCGAACGTAATATTAAATACAAGTAAAACTGTCGGTGTAACAGATATTACAGTACCTATATACATAAAAAATATACAAAAATTAATTGCTAATCGCATAATAAATACAAGATAATAATAGCAGTAACATTTATTTATATTTTTGCCATAGAATTATTCACATATAGATTGTATTATTAACTTATATTTTACATATATTTTTTAAAACTGTAATATTTCTCAAGTCATATGAGATATTAGAATGGAACCAATTATTTTATTATTTACCTTAGACAATATAGGTTTATAATAATTTTAAAGCATCACAGTGAATTCATATTTAATACATTAATAGATATTATAAAATAATAATTTAGTGCAATAAATTAAATTACTTAATTAATAAGTATCAAGGTTTTTTTTATTTCCAAATAATTTATTTTACTTTATGAAACAAAAGAAAGTATGTTTTATACGTAAAGAAATATAACAGAAATCATATGTTTTGATATAGCTTTATTGTCTGTTTCTTTTCCAAATCACAACTTAGGTATTATAAAATAAAAATTATGAATGTTTTATTTTTTTTTTGTTTTGATTAGTCATGTTTTCCTTATAATATTTTAATACAAATGAGCACATCCTTAATAACCCAACAAATTATTTTTTAGAATCGAGAATATTTATATATCATTTACTACTCGTATTTTTCCAAAATTAAGTACATCTACATCTACTATTTACAATCTCTATATTGAAGGAAAAACTATTCCTTAACAACAGTCTTAAAGTGAATTTCTTAGTAACTATCTTCTTTATTACATACATAATATATAAGATTTTCAATATCACCAAATATAAAAATCTTGCCTTTTGATTCAGCTTTTGCACTCATCATAGATCTGATTGATGAAAAACCTACCTAGGTACCTTACTCTAGGTATTAAATTCTATGTAAAACTGTAAAGAAACCATCGATTGTAAGAATATAAACTTATAATTAAAAAAGGTTTTTCACCAATCAGATCTACATATGATATGACCTACCTAGGTAGCTAGGTCAAATTGAAACGAATATCTACAATAAAAACATGTCATACATGTTACTTTTACAATCAACTTATAATATATTGTTATGTTATGCTGATGAAATAATTATCGTGAAGTTATTAATTCAAGAATTAATGATATATCTACATTATTTGAGCAAGTACAAACAAAGGAAGCATACATAGAGAAACAAGTGAGTTTAAAACTGTCGTGTCACTGTGACGATATGTTTTATTTCCGTCCTACGCTTCAAGTCCGGCGCCCGCAACAACTATTCAAATGGTCTTGACATTCTAAAATATATATTTGAGCCCCTTTTTTCCACTGCATGAATTTAAGGGTATATTGAAAATATTTTTATACGTTGGATGGCTTTTATTTCTTGAATGATAATGAAATGCCTTTTTTTCAATATCGAATATGTTATTAAAATTTAAATCAGAGACAACTTCTAATACAACTGCATAAACTTAATATAATAGGTATGTTATTGATTGTAAAAAAGTGAATACTGTACGATACCTTTCATAAAGGATATCGCTATGGAATCAGTTTTAAGCTTTATAACATACACATTAACCTTAGTTTAGATTGTATATGGATAGATTCAATTTCAGTTTTTATCATTTGAATCCAAATTGGCGCATGCCGTCCAACCTTTGTAGAAGCCTTTTATTTCTTGCTCAAAGAATTACAAACGCTTTGAGCAACTGTTTTACAAATTCCAACTATCTGTCTAAAAAATATTCAAAAAGCTAAAGTAAAATTTTGATTAAAACTTGCAAAATGCAACTTTTTATAACTTTTACATGCTGACTTTTCCCTTAACTTTATTTACACAATCAGATTTTTTGAATCGATAATTCTATATCATGAAAAATCGTAAATAACAAAACTTTTCTCATTGAACTTACTATAACTTCGGTCTATGTTTTATTAAGTAAAAATTTGTTTCCTTTTTGTTTTTGTACTTATTAATGATATTGTAAGAAAAGTCTATGATTAAAAAAAGAAAAACATAATACCATCTGACAATATAATATAAAGGGTTTCAGTTCATTAACTTCCTAAGGTGATTTTTACCTAGATAACGTCACAAAGAGCGCACGATAGTCTCAGGAACTCAGATCATTAAAAATGTTATAAATTTATATTAAATGAGCGTTCTCCTCTTTTCTGAAAGTCTGAATTACTGAATATATTAATATCTGTTATGAATTTTAAAACCATATTATTTTTTAGTAAAAAAAAAAATACTTTATACATTAATAAGTGTAGTGACATTTCAAACATCAGTTTTTATCGTTTCTGAAATCAATAAAAGCTCCAACCATATAATTTAGTCGTCAGAACTATACTACGTAAATATAAGCTTTTATATAATTAACAAAAGTTTTACAAACACTGGAGTGTACAAAAATAACATTTACATAAAGAAATTATGCTTCTTTCAATATGAAAAACAGTTTATACTATCTTAAACGCAACTCTCTCTGGCGTTGGTTAAAAATGTGGTCCTTGTCGTGACGACCTCCCTTCGTTGTGATAGTGGTCCACTCGTCATACTCCTCCGATCTTCAGTGAGTGTGCTGATGCTCTATAAGGTGAAGAAAATAAAATACTATTTTCTCTATAATAGACCAGTATCGATAATTTTTAAAACAAAATAAAATAATACTAGGTTGAAATCTATTACAAAAGGAGGGGAAAATATTATAAAAAATTAAAGGAAAAATAATTTACGAGCGATCTGAATTCGGGAAGGATATGGGGGTGGGTATTTAAGGGTAAAAACGGTTTTTGTCGATTTCCGGCAAAACTAATAGTTTAACGGGAAAAATATATGGCAAAAATGTAGGTAATAGAAAGATCTAAAACTTTTGTATTCACACTTTTTTCACATAACTTCAAAATTTAGATAAGGTTAGTAAAAATAAGTTTTTGTTTTTTATTTTATCTCTTCCAAAAAATAACATTTTGTCCCGAAATTAAATTTTAGTAGTTTAATGTCAATTTTCTGTAAATAAAATTAAAAAGGGATTTTCAGGAGATCCTCCAGACTACACAACTATTGAAATTAAATTGCAAGAGCATTTTCAAAACGATACCGAGTGTTAATTCATTAAAAGGGACATAATTTTTTCATCTAAAATTGCTATTGCAAGCAAGAAACTCAGATTTCTTTCTTCACTATCGAAAAATAAAGATTATAAAGAACACAAAAATACCAAAATTTTGAAAAAAGCTGATATTTTGAGGGGTTTTTTCCCATTGAAAATGAGGCTGACTTTTCGATATTAATTCAAAATAAACTGAAAATATAAATACTTCTAATCAAATAAATTAAAGTATATATATATAACATAAAAAGATAAGTTTGCACCAAATTTCCTAACAAAATATTATTTTGTGAAAAAAGTAGAGATAAAAACCAAAAACTTGGTTTTTTGAATTTTTTACATAAATATTTAAAGTTGTTTGAAAACTGTTCCATACAAAAGTTTTAGATCTTTCTACTACTACTACTACTATTTAATTGTTTTCCGAAAAACTTTTGGTTTTGCCGGAAATCAATAAAAAACGATTTTTATCCTCAAATACGGACCCTTATGCCCTTCCCTACCTCAGATCGCCCGTAACTAATTTTTTTATTTATTTTTTATAATTTTCCCGTCCTTTTCTACTGGGTTTCATTTTACTATTATTATTTTTTCACTTTTTATTAATTTTTTGGCTTCTGCCCGGGCACATAAGCAGAAACTAATTTAAATGTATTTTTTCTCTTAAAATTTTAATTTGTCTAGGTGGAATTAAAATTAAAATAAATATGTATTTTAGTATCATTGTATTCAAATTATTATATTTAAGTCAAATACCGTATTGAAAGAAATATATTAGTTTAATCTAGGTGGTCTGGAAGAATCCGGCGTCGGGACGTGACGACCCCATCGCCCACTGGTGTATTCCGGTGCAATCAGTCACGGGGGGGAGGGCTGGGGGTACAGCCCTGGGAGTAAGACGGTCACGGATCTGGCAGGAGGCCGTCCGTGGCTGTCTTGGGGGGAGGGGATACTCGGGTCTCTCCGGAGGCCTGAGTTCGCTTGTGGTCGGTCGGTTTCCTCTCTGTTTGCCGTCGGGCGCTTGCGCTCGTCGGTGGGTGGTTGGAGACTGGCCGCGTGGGCTTGGGTGGGAGGGGTAAGGGGTTAACCCTCTCGCGATTAAGCAAGCCCGCCAGGCGGGGGGACACTCCTGGTCACTTGGAGTGAGCCCTCGGGGGGGGAGGTGGCCGTTCGCGGCCCGCCGCCGGGTCGTCGCGGATGCATGCTTCGGCGTTTCCCGTGGCGATCCACTTGGCGGCAACGGAGAGTGACCGCTGGTGTTTTAGTGGGTAACATGGGCCCTTCTGGCCGTGAATCCCACATAACCGCCTCTGTCTCCCCTAGACGGAGGGGTAGGTATAAAACCTTTCACCGCGATAACAAAAAAAAAAAAAAAAAGGTGGTCTGGAAGAAATGGCTAATAAGCCATAAGGCCGCCTTTTGTTTTACCACTAGTTTTTAGTATGTATTTTTCTGTAATTGTTTGTATTGTAATTGTGGTGTACAAAAAAGAGTTAAATAAATAAATAACAATATATACTGTACTTAACTAACCTGTTCCTCGGATCCAGGCGTGTGATGAGTATGCGGTGTTTTTGCTCGATCGTGAAGACTGTGCGCGCTTTTAGACACACCCACCGGTTGAATATTCGATAGGGCTACCCCGTAAGGTGGAGGTTCCGGAGGGAGCTCTGAATCCTTAGTACAAATGAAGTCTGAGCAAACAAAAACAAGCTTCAATATACTTGATCTTTACAAATAACTTTAACTTTTATTCAATTTAGAATGAAAAGGATCATGACCAAGTATTGTTCTTATTATGAATACAAGACAAGGACAATTATTTTTTGCATCATTGTATAGGTGAATGAAAAATTTAAGTACATTTAACTTATTTAGATATATTTTGTTACAACAAGTAAATGAATTAGGTAGAGTAAAAATAAATATCATAGAAAAAATTTTAAACTCTTAAAATAAGCATAAAAAATATTATTTGGAAAAATAGTTTAAATTAAATTACATTGCAATATTATTTTAATGGTGTTTTTATGTTAAATTCTTTTAAGGTAGTTTATTGAAATTTGAACAAACAATGTGCATAGTAGGCTATTATAAAATACACAAACACTCTCACCTTTTCCAAAAGGTACTACGTCTGGGTTCTTGTCGTCTTGTATAGGTGAATGGTTAGAGCTACGCATTGCACCCTTACACTCTTTCATAGCTTGTAATGGAACTAAAAAAATCTTCAAATAAGACTCTTGTAAAAATTGTTATTAATAAAACAATATTGACACGAAAACTAAAATACTACCGACATTGAAAACAAAGCAAAAAATAAAAACTCCCCAAATGTTCTTACAAGTAGGCCCTATACCTTCATGACATTTTATTTAGATACTAGCTTGAAAGTCAGGTCAAATTTATTCATTTCAAATTCGAAAAACTTTTCTATGAAGGCAATATCGTTTAACTCCTGATATCCGTAACAGCTTTTCATATAAAATATTGTTGTCACTCTCTGTCATCTGATCCTACTGAGATTCAGTAAGGGTTTTTATTTCATTTTCATAAATTTATTAACCTAAATTGTTCTAAAACGAAACAATGCCCTCGATATTCCGTGTCTATATAATAAGATTCTACTCAGACATGCTAAAATACATTAAGGAACAAGATTTTGTCGACGGCTGGTGCTATCCTGGTACAGATTTTATTTTTATATTTTACAATAAACTATACAAATAATCTTAATTTAATATACAATAATGGAAAGAAAGGCTGGAATAGTATTTTATAAAAAGATGGAGATGTTTGTTAAATGTTGTAAATAAGTTGTGAGAATTTTATTAAATTTAAAACAGATTATGAAATGTAATATTGCATTTTGAATATTGGAAATCATAACACGATTTTCCTCTTTTAGTGAATAGAAAACGTAATAAAATGTCAACAGCAGTATGACGAAATATTCGCAGTAGATGTTGAAATGTAGTGGGACATAAAGCAGATATGATGTGCAATAAAAGAAGTTTCTAACTTAGAAATCTTCTTCATCCCTCACTTTACTAAGGAAACAATTTCAATTTACTTTGTGGTTTACAGTTTTCTTAAGCGTTATGGTTATTGTATTTGTAAATGGATTTTTCTTTGTTTTTTTTTATAATTATAGTAATGATTGTGAAACAAAGGAAAATATTAAAAGAAATACTTTTTATAAGCAGCCATGGTTTAATAGGGAAATGAAAATAGACTTATATATAAAAGAAATCATATTTTAGCAGTAGCAGCCAAAAAAAGCTGTTCAAATATACAAGATCTTAAAACTGTTATTACTGTTATTCTAAAAAGTCTGCCAATTTGTTTTTTTTACTATGCTGTGCATGGCTAATACGCATTTCAAAAAAGATTTTCTTGAAAAATGTATTTTACGACATTATTTTCCTCTCACAAGACCATTCAATGTTTTATCTAAATATTATATAACAAAACATTAACTATATTAAAATATCGAATCATAATGCACTATAAATCAAGTTTGAAATGTTTTGTCACTGTGGGTGATAACGGCGTCATAAAAATTAAAACTTTAACAATTTACAAGTTATCCTATAGATATTATGCTCGCGATGCGATAATGTCAACGTAGACAAAATGAAACCTTTAAAGCTTCACTGTGAGATAATGCCGGTTGGAAATGGATCTGGGAAACGTTTTTACAAAGCTCAAACATTGCGTTTTGGTGAAATGAAAATTTAATTTGTATTTGAACATCAATGGAAAAGGGAGGTTTTGGAATAATAATAATAAAATTGTCAATGTGAGGGTCCGGTTAATGCTCCTATATTTAACAAACTAAATCTACATTTTGAAGAGTGTTAAGCGTATTTTATGTAAATGCAAAAAAAAAACACTATTATAAAAATTTGAAAATTTACTCACTTACCATCATACTCCAAAGGCCTCTGTCGCCTTCGAGCCAAGACGATAATGACAGCTACAGCAGCAAGCGTACCCAATGCACTCGCTACAATACCCAGGATCCAGTTCTTGTCAATTATCATATAATCGTTCTTCGCTTCTTTGTAATGAAATTGAATATTTATAATATAACTAGGACAATAGTTCAAAATGTTACAAATTACATAGTTAATATTAAGTGATACAAAATAATTTTATGTCTTCAAAAAGTTACCCGTATGTAATCTTGACGACGTATGTATTCTAAGCGTAGTTAATTCAGATCTCCCCCCTGCATTGAAAGCGTAAAACACGAGATGCAATGCCTTCCCAGATCGAAGCCCTTGTAACTGCCAAACGGGAAGTATTGTTGACACATTTGCTATTAATTCTTCCCCTTCCCATGCTTCCACGAAATACGTAGTTTGGAGACCTCCATCATAGCCTAGGATACAAAATAGTAATCAACTATAAATTTTTGTATTTTTAAGTTTATCACAAAGTTTTCTATGACTAAAACACAAAGTTTCAACTTTAAACATAAACATTTGTTTATTTTTGTTTTCCTCAATTATAATACTAGTAAATAAAAATACACAAATCAAGAAACTTTGTACAAAATTTATTAAGTACTAGTTTTTGCCCGCGACTTCGTCCGCGTTAGTTTCATCATTAGTAATATATGTATAGCTGATCGGGCGAACTCTATTCCGTCTTAGAGGCCATAAATCATCAGTTTTTTCCTGTTTCAATCGAACAGAATAATTGACATATTAGTTAGTTGTCAAATCTAATGTCAAAAAAAATATTTGTATGGGAAATAGAAAAGGGCTGTTTTCAGGGTTTTCCCGGAAATGATTCAATTTTTTTCAGCTTTTAAACTTTTCCTGAACTTTCACGAACATTTCAAAACTAAGATATGATAAATCCGTTCAGCCGTTCTCGAGTTTTAGCGAGACTAACGAACAGCAATTCATTTTTATATATATAGATATATGTAGATATTATTAACCAATAAAACAACAAAGAATATTATCAAGAAGAACCTCAGGCTTACCAGCAACACATTTTACTTCGGCTGAGTCATCAGTCACGTTCAAGGTCGAACAGTTAGCAGGCGGGTCCGGCTTGACAGCCGGTAGCAGGGTGTAACTGCAAGGCTCTGTTTGTTGTCCAGCCAAGTTTATAGCTCGACAGGCCAACGACCCATAATTCATGTCAGACGTTGGTATGTACGTGAGAATTGAACGACCAGACTTTTCTATCGTGAACTTTCCCTGATGAAGTTTTTATTAAATATTAGTTGTTATAGCTTCGTGAATATAAATGATTGGTATAATATTTATCGCAGCTAGTCTTTCAAAAATAACTAAATATTATTCTTAAAATGGTTAATTAAATAACTATAATTAGGAATAGTCTTTTAAGGTATACTTTTTAAATTAGAAGCAATGTATTATGGAAAAACTAATTTAGCGTTACGCTAAATTATTCACTCCTTATTAACGTGTAGTACATGCGAACACATACCTTTTATTTAAATGAATACTCCTGAAAGTCTAACTTGTCGCTTATTTATTAAGAGTTAAATAGTAATTATTTTCAGAACTTCAGATATCTTAATATTAAAATTGTATTACCGTATACAGAAATAGTATCGAAAACGAATTCAAAGCCATATTGCAATTACAAAAATGGTTTAACATTATTTTGATTTATTTTCCTAATATTATAGGGTTCAATCATACAAAATTGTAATACACAAGATAAGTTAGTCTTTAGTCGTGTTAATTTCCAATAACAAAAACATTTCAAGCTCTAATATCAAAAGGAAAACGAAATTTCATATGAATTAAATAGAATATAATGGTACATATATATGTATATATATATAATGGTACATATATATATATATATATATATATATATATATATATATATAATGGTACATATATATATATATATATATAATGGTACATATATATATATATATTTATAAACGTCAAATTTATTATACACACGTTTTAATTTAACACAGAAATAACATAGTACTCACCGTGTCTAACTCAGTAGTTCCCAAACTGTTACTGAGTGTCCATTGAAAGTTCTTGGGCAGGGGGAAGGCATCTACTTCACAGGCGATTCTAGCTGCTTCGTTGATAGCTGCGCCTACTATTGTTGTCATCGTGTTCTTGCATATAGGTTTATCTGTATATGAGAATTTTAGAATTTTATTTCAACGGTTACACTTTATATACCCCATTCCAAAATATAAGATCAATAAAATCTTATCTTCACATCACTGAATTTTTTATCTTAGAAATATTAAATAAGCTCCGATATCAAAAAAAACACTTAAAAAAATTTAAATTGGAAACCTTTCTACCTGGATAAACTTCTATCGAAATAATTTTTCTGCGAGAAATGATTTTCACTTGGAAGATTTCAATCACGCCTTGTTAATGTTAATAGGTTTGCTCATTAGGCCGGGTATTAAAAAATTCTTTATCAAGATTACTGCTAATGAATATCAAAAATTTATTAACCTATGCATATAGGTTATATAAATAAATTCATTGGTAGATGATTTATTTTATTTGAACATATGCACTATAATATGATAATCAAATACTGAAAAAAAGATAAAGATCTTTAAATAATAAGAGCTTGCTATATAAGAATAAAATAATATTCTTGTAATGAACAAGTGACAAATTTGCAAATACTAACATAATTTTTTAATTATTTAAAAAAAATCTTTGATTGTAAATTATGATTTTAATAAATAATAATAACTTATAACCTATTTAGTCAAATATCACTTAAATTTGTTTAAAAACATTATTTTGAATTGCAATAACAGAGAAATGATATGATATCATATATATATTTTATCATTAATAAATTTCTGTTTGAATATATGCAGCATTTATCAAAACGTGGTCAATTGGATTACGTTGTCAGTACAAATTTATATATGATTTTTATATAAATAAACATGCAATTATTATTTGTTTGAAATAATAGTTTATCTCAATAGATAATAAATACATATATATTGATATGCAAACATATAGTGTTTGATTTAAATGAAACAAATATTTTTCAGATATACTACGCCTATTTTATTATTATAAAAACTACATACATCCGACGTTTCAGTTACTTTTTAGCAACTTCAATCAATAGCAGACAAGATGTGAATGTCTGTCAGTTGTTCTTATTATTTATCATATACCGCCAATGATTTTTTAATTTTCTGGATGCTAGCAGAATGCGCTCACTGTATCACGAGGTCCTGCGGTGTGGTCACGGACATGTGATTTTATATTTTTAAAAAGGGTGTCCCAGGTGTTGGATGGATAGATGGATAGTTGCTGAAAGGTAACCGTAACGTCGGGAGTATGTAATATTTACAATAATAAATTACATTTAAATGAATACTTGCGAGAGTCTTAGATATCATTAGTATGTCGTTGTTTCTATGTCCATTTACGATACTAAGGTATCGTAAATGGACACACACACACTAAGTTACACACCTACTTTATATAAAAGATTTTATCCGTAGCAATGGTCTATAAAAATCATTGCTCTTTGAACTTATTATGGCTTTAAACTTTCACGATTTCACTTTATAATAAACAGCTAACATTACAATTTACCATTCGATCCTATGACGATGAAGTTAAATTACCAAAATAAAATGGTCATAAAAAGTTTTTATTTTCCAATTTTATTTATATTTATTTATATTCTCTTTATTGTACACCAATATAGACAAATAATAGGAGTAACATAAAGAAAAGAAAAATGTACAATAGGCGGCCTTATCGCTAAAACAGCGATCTCTTCCAGGCAACCTTTAATTTAATCCAATCTGTTTTTGTAAAGTTTTTAAGTCGTATAAAATGACCCGTTGAATGATCATATGAAACACCGCATTACTATTGAACTAACATTCTAGACATTCCAGTCATAAAAAAAGGTTATTCTTACCATTATTTCAATGTCTGTTCTGTCACGACTTTTTCTCAGTATTGCGACTAATAAGAATGATTATTGTAAGAATAATATAACAGTTTATTTTTTTATATGAAAACTCTGAATCGACGATAGCAATAGTTTACGGTACGCTTCAAGTTATGTACCGTTTGTTTTACTTCAAGTGGTTCATGAATTATACCAATTTAAAATATCATGATAAACAATCTTACTGTAAGATATTGTCCCAGTTCCTGAAATTATTTTAATGCTATTTTTTTCTAATTCAATGTATTTAATTTTTCTGTATTTTATTGAAACTGTTATTTTTATTTGTTCATAGTTTTATTGTTCACAGTATATATGTATATTGGTCACAATTAGTGTATATTATTTATGGTGAGCTGATTATTCTAAATCAACACATACAAATAACTTGAAGAGGCACTGGAAGTGATCGTCCATCCCCTTCCACGTTGCTTGCAACGCAGACATAGTGGCCGGCCTGATCCCGCGACACACTCTGTAAAGCGAGGTGCGCCGACCCAGCTATTACTCCAGCACGTTGGTATTGTGTCATTACCTGACCCTGTCAATTATTACAATATTAGCAATATTTGTAGTTTACTACTAAGGAAGATTAAATTAATCACGTATGTAAATACACTATATTTCATTGTCATAGTATTATTGAATTGTGAACTTATCTGTTTGTTATGTACATACATATTTAAGTTTATAAATTCTGTTAAAATATGATTATAAATTGCATGTTTGAAATCTAACATACCCTGAAAGTATTTATAAAGCTTTTCAGAGCTACATACATATATGTATGTATTTAATATAACAATTGCATTTTTTTCACTTAGTAATAGCTTTTAATAAAAGTATGAGCTATCGAGTTTTTTGGATTTTTTTCGGTGAGTTTTTATTAAAAAATCTACTATCTCATTTTAAAAATAAAACTATTGAAAGTTCCAAGTCTTTTTATTTCAACTACATACATATGTAGTTATCTGCAATTCCATTTTCTAAGTCACTCCTCTTTAAAAAAAGCAGAGTTGATGTGTGTATTAAGCCATTTCACTTACATTGTGCTCCCAAACAACTTTGTAAGACGGCGGGTTTGCTCGCACGATGCATTCGAAGTAAACATCATCGCCCTCCTCAATATCATTAGGGTTCAATTTTGAACCTAATTGTAGTTCGACTATGGGAACATCTGTAAATTATTAGAGGATTACTTTTTTGAGCTAAGAAGAAGTTTTACCAATAAAAAAAAAAATATTTCCATCTACACTCCTAAAACAAGCTTTCTAATTTCATATTCGGAAGTTTTTTTCTTTGATGAGGCAGGGAAACTCTTTTTACGAGCCGTCCTACCGGCCTTGGTGGGGCCGGAAGGGATGTGTGAGACTCGGCCTCCGCAGGCAGGCAATTAGGACCGCCCTGACGACGCCGGGCTTTCGCTGGAGCCGGGTTACCAAGCCGACTCCAGCCCGGAGCACAGGGGTGATATTGGAGGCGTTGGAATCGCCTCCGTTGCATCCCCGAACGTCGTCTGCAGAAGGAGGGTGCATTAGTCGTATACTCCCTTTCCCCCTTTAGATGCCTTCTTCGTGGATATGACCTTCTCACAAAAGGAAGACATCGCCAGGTTGGATCTGTCACTCTCGAGCATCTTCTCCTTTATATTTGAAAGCGACAAGCATAATTAACCTTATTTGTCTTGAATATAGCCATTTTCATATTTGGAACAGGTTAATAATACTAAATAGTGTGTGCATTTGATATATATATTGAATCAACAATAACAATATAAAGGCATTTTTTATAACCGTACTTCATGTCTTTTCAAGCGTCAACATTTCAATTTATTGACAGAAAACATCTAGTCATCGTTTTTAGATTCGAAATATTTCTTTTGTTGTTATATATTAAGAAAAATGTGGCTTCAAGACGACTAAAGAAAATTCAATATTAGATCGTGCTTATCAATTACACAAAGGAATAAACACCAATGATATTTTTGAAATCATTTTCCAAACAAAAAATGAGATCCAATATCCTATAAGCTTTTGAAATTATTTTGTATAACAATCATAAAGCACGCAAAGGTCCCATACCTACGGAACCCTACAAATGATTTCATTCAAATTGTGTAGCCAAATGAAATGGTATCTTTTTATCATAAATCCTTACTATGTATGTAACGCTTTTCGAAATTAATACATTAATAAATAAATTCATGCCTTTAAGTTTTAAAATTATATACTTCGTTAAAATATATGCATGTAATATTTTGCAAGAACAAGTGTATATGTGAAATATATACGTTTCATAAACGTTTACGTCATATTCCTGTACATTTTTATATGCGTATTTACAAAATCACTTCTAACTTTTAAATTTTGATGTCTAAGACATTGGTAATGATAATGATTGTTACGATTTCTAGTGCTTAATAGGATATGAATATTAAAATAACAAAAGAATTACAGTGCAAATGAAGTTTGATAGTAGTTTCCAAAGTAGCGTGTTCTAGTTTTGAATGGGATGCCCTGCATGTGAGTATTTGGCCGTTGTGATCCATGCGCGGAGTCCAACGTAGGAAAGATATCGTCTCATTACGGTCTTCTGAGTTCTAAAACAACAAAACCGAATTTCAAACTGTTATAAAATTATTTATTTATTTGCTGAATATTTTTGTTGATCATAAGCAAAGCAAGTAGTTGTGGGGAAAAAATAACAAATGCTAATATACGTCAGTCCTTGCTGAACTTTGCTTTTTAGACAAGAAATATAATACTAAGCAAAATACATATATGTAACTCAACTAAGGGGGACATTTAATTAATCCTTTACATCATGAAAAGCTTAATTAAATTTAAAACATAAAAAATACCATTTGTGGAGTATTCACAACCATCTTTTTGTCACCGAGCCACCAAGTAATGGTTGCAGGCGGTCTAGCACCAACAGCTTTACAAGCTATATTTGTTTCTTGACCCACAGACAAAGGTTGCTCTCTTGCCAAGATTTCAACTGATAATGGCCTCACTGCAAAAAAAAAAATCTTACATGACTTCCTTCTGTTGATATAAGAGAATAAATCACAGTAAATCTGTTTAGGATTAAAGAATCCAATATATTTATAAAGATAAAAATATTATTTCATATTTATTCCTTTTATACATTTTTGTGCCTTCATTATTTTATATATTTTATGGCATATCACGCAACACAAAAGCAATACTACATTGCACGAACCCTGAATATTTAGAATTATCCAAACTTTTTAGCAGACGTGAATATAGGATATATAAAATATGCTTCATACATATTTGTTTTATTAATTCAACAACTCAATTTGTAACTCTCGGTATAGTTTCAGTGATGTATAGTATAAGCCTTGCTTCTCTGTTATTATAAAAGATTTATTTTAATAAAGTGAAATCAGATTCTTATCATAACCTAAAAAATATACTTAAGAAATTTATGTATTGTATATTTGTCTTTTATGTATTACATTGTTTATGTATTGTATATTTGTCTTTTATGTATTACATTATGTATATACATTTATGTAATGAAATTTAAACAAAATAATATCACTATATTTTGAAGTTTGGGCCATTTATCATTCGAAAATACTAATGTTATTTTCAAATCGTATTATTCTTTCTCTGGATATCCGTTTTATTATATAGTAAGTAATAAAGATCTCTTATAAACTAAAACTTGTCTTCTATCAACATCGAGAAATTATGCCGTTTTTATGGATTTGTTATATACTGCATCGCCTTAAAATGTTTTTTTTTCATTACTTATTTTAATGCGAGTATTAAAATAACATAAGATATTAATTCAGGTGTGTGTTCTTTTATTTAAATTTTCACTAACCGATTCAATAAATTAAATGGTTTTACCTAAATTAGATGGTATCAGAGTATATAAACATTGCAAAATATTTGTGTTCATGTTACATACATTCTTTAGATAATAAATCGTCTTGTAAATCAAAAATACGCTTGGGCGTCCAAAACCCCGCATATATTTTTGTTACCACAAAAACAGAGTAACTTTTCAGTAGCAACTGATTGAGATTAAAATAAAAAAGACATATCGCAATTCTATATAATTTACCTAATAAATAATCGGCATAACGGTTGAAATGACAATAATGGAGCATAATTTCCTGTTATTACGAGGTAATGGTGTTAAAACAGAACAAAAGAGATTACAAATAGAAGCTAATCGTTTCTCTGGAAAGGACACAAACTAATCCACAAGCTGATAGCATATCAAAACTATCGTAAGAACGATCCTTTTCATCTTTCAATACGGTTTGTCACATCGGGGCATAATTACAACAAAGTCTATTAAAAATTCTCAAATTGGACTCTTAAAATGAAAGCTCTTAAACATATAGTATGATAAATATGTAAGTCAATTTAAGACTATATTATGTAATAGCATAAATGAAGTATTATTTAATTAATATTTTGGAAATAATAACGAGGTCGTATACTACAAAAAAAACCTCCCTAACTCAAAGATTCACGCAAAAATTCAATATAGTAATATCTCAACTTTTTGAGAACATAAATTTAATAAAACCTTTGTTTGTTGATATAATATAACCACAACTATTATATAGATGTCAAAAGATGAATGAGATACTAAGTTTTTTGGCTCGCTTATCTATGAGATCTGAAGCCGTGAAGAGGCTTAGGTAGTATTCCATACACGGCCGAACCCTTATCTTGTAGAGACAAAAAAGCTGTGACGGAGTAAATAACTTTTACACCGTGAAGAACACCCAGCTGCCTTGCAGCTGGTTTCTTTTCGGAATCACTGAGCATCTCAAAACTATTATTTAAGGACAAATCTATACGATAGTCGAGAAACGTTTTGTCTTCCACTACAATACATCTTCGACTAATATATACGTATGTATGTATGTATTTCACGGACACATTCTGAAACTTATTATCAAGTTAAACGGACTGATTTTGGTGGTGAAAAAAGATCTGTTTAGGTGGCGTTAAATTATGCAAGCTTCAAATTTACTCGTACTCATTTCGTTCTTATGACCTGAGATACACTATGTGACGACATAAACTGACTTAAGGGTAACTGTCACATCATTTTAATTCACAGTAATGTTAAGGATGTGTGATTTATAATATCAAAATTTAAATTGTAATTATTAGTTATCCAAAGATAAGTAAGTGGATTATGAAAGTACACGTGAACACTTGTTCTGAATCATTGTTTTGCTCTTCCATTAATTTATATACGTCTAATATTTGTAGTAGGTTAAGATAATTTAAAATAAAAGAATATTTGTTACATGCCACGTAAGTTCAATTAATATTACTGGCAAAAAAAATTACATGAAAATATGTATAAGTCATGATTAGTTATTAATATATATAAGAATTATAATTTTCTATATACACAAATAAGTTATAGCCTATTTCTATTTTTATGATTATTATTATACTTATGATGTATAGTGTAAACTGTATGGTTAACGACACTTCACTGTCACTTTTGGAACTGAATATTATGTTACACCATCCCACAATGGCCGTCTCAGAGGAGTCAAGTTAAGATTTCTATGATTTTTTTTAAATACAATCAAAATACTGTTTTACCGGTGTATTCTTTTGTTCAGAGAAAAATCTTGGAATGTTTCTTGTTTTATCTGGATGTTGATGGTGGTATAATACTAATTATTGTTATAATATTTTTTTACATCTAGGTCAGTAATGGTAAATTTATATTTGTTTGCAGTTTCATTTTTGAACTTTACTTAAAAAATAAAAAATAATTTTTACTTATGCAATACGCCTATATTTTAAATATGTACACATGAATACAATACGACTTACAGTACATTTGTATTTGCACGCTGATTCGTAAAGGCGGCACTATCGGAGTATTATCAGCTGTACAACTGTAAACCGCTTCGAAGTGTTCCCTCTTTAGATAAGAAATCCTTAGTTCTAGGAGACTGAGTCGTGTCTCATCCTCGACTGGATCCAGTTGAGCGATAACTTTATCCTTTTTCCACCATCGTATGCGTGGCATTGGTCTACCTATAGACACGTTATTTATTTATTTATTTACTCTTTAATGTACACCAATATAGACAGAAATAATAAGAGAAAAACAAAGAAAGGAAAATGTACAAATAGGCGGCCTTATCGCTAAAACAGCGATCTCTTCCAGGCGGTTGCCTATTAACCTTACGTTACATAAAATATAATATCTTTTCAATAATAAGACATCTTTACTTGCATTAGTTTAGTTCACAAATAGATTAATCTGAAAAAATCTATATGTAGACATAGCACACAATATTAATAAAGATTCTAAATTTATTTTTATTAAAAATATTAAAGTACTTACGTTGGTTAATAATACTATAACTTAAAGTTTAAAAGAAGAAAATCGGGTTACTTATTTATACTATTGCATAATTCTCAAACTTTGTGATTGCAAGAAAGTGAGACTTTTCATATCATTCTAATTTGAAATTTTATGTAATGCTTGATAAAAGTATAAAATAAACAATAAATTATTTATTTCATTTTTAAGTAACATCGAGCAAATAACTCTACTAAGAATACGGGATAACTTGTTAAGTATGGCGCCACATAATTTATCGGTAATCTATTTTACCTCCACTTACAACACAAGTAAGCTTGAGACTTGAATCTTCTACGTATGGTCCGCCCGTTCCTATAATCTCTTTATCCTTTTCATCAAATATTTTTGGTTTTTCTGGAAGTTCTGCAAAAAAAATAATTTTTTACTATAAAATATTTACTAATTTGGTTGTTATAAATATATTATGGTTAAATGTTATCAATTCAAAACATTTTTCAAGATTTAACTCATTTGTAAACACAATATATGTATGTTTGTGTTTTAAATTATTGTCATTTTTTGTTAATAAAAGATTAGAAATAATTGTATATAAGCTTCTTTTTTAGCTGAACTGGGATTTGAAAAATGATAAAAGTATTTTGTTCTCATATTCCCAATCTTCTTGAAAAAATTATGATAACCAAGAACTGTATTTTATATAGAAGTTGACCATCAACACTATTCGCGCGTAAATTTTCTGACCAGTATTAAATTACATTACGTTATTAAGTATTTATATTACATTACGTTCTCACAAAGACCTTTGAAGAAGAAACGAAAAACTTTTCAATGAATAATATCGACTTGGCCAAATTCTTGATTTAATATCTGTAAATTAAAGAATATAAAATAGTACAAAGAATACGTTATGTGTATAATAGTCGATATTTTTTAATAAATATAAAATTCACATAACATAAGGTGGGTACTTCATAATTAAGTTACCCAACATTAAACTTTTTTTCTCGGACCGTATATCGCTAAAATAAAAGCCCTCTAGTCCTAGAGACAAATTATTTTCAACCCAAAGCAATCTCATCATCGTTATTGTGATTTTTGAGATAACGTTCTCACTTGGGAAATTGTGTATTATGTTTTTAAATGTTTTCGCTTTCAAACAGATATGAAGTACTGACACGAATGGAGCTTACAAACTTTGTGTTATAAATGTATGTTTTGACTTATTTCTGATTTGCCTTTCCTTTAGATTAAAAAATAAAGTTAATGAATATTAAAATATTTTGTTACTTTTAAGATATATCAAACACAAATATATATATATATGATTTATTTAGATATAATTTAAGTATTCTGTTGACATTATCAGCGGAGAAGTAAATTTAAATAATATGTACCAGTTCATAAAATATTACTTATCTCTATTATATTTCCCATATAACATACACTTCATAACTCCCCATTTATTTGTAACAGTGCTTCATGACATCACTGAACACGGAAGTTGGTGTCCTCATTAAAGAGAAAGTTGTTCAAAAAATTCACACACTATGAGTGTGATATAGTACGATAAGGTATTCAAAGTTCCTTTATACAATTTTTTAAAACTTTGAACACCCTTTACTGAATGTCTTGTTTGCTATGATCTCCCGCTATGTTACTTTTGCAGTAATAGCTATTTTGAAAAAATCTCTTCAATCTCAGAGTGTTTGGATTTTAAATAGATTTTTTTAATGTTCAAGCACTCAACTCTAATATGCAATACAACATGTTGTTATTAAGTAAGGAATACACAAAACAATTGATATGTTATAGACTTACGCTATTAGTCGTATTAGTCGTAAAATTTTTGAAGAATATTTAAATTAACATAATTTAATAAAGTTATTCGACATGAAATTGTTAAGCATATATACTCGTAAGATTTTGTTTATTATTACTTTAAAGGCATATGATTTATTATTACGACAGTTGTAACTTGGTTTTGGTATTTCTTGTTTTCTATTGTAGATTTTGTTCACATGTAAATAAAACTGTTGTTTTAGGATTTATAACACCATTTATTCTAAATTTTAACCAATACCTTAAGTATTTTATAGTAACCAGACTGAGGACAGGGGAGTTACAGGTGTCTGTTTTTTAGTCTTCGTCATTATATTTACGATTATAGAATTTAAAACTGTCAAAAAAATATTCCACCCATTTTCTTACTTTGAAATCGGTAATTTTGTGAAATGTTTAAATACACAATGTTGTTTTCATTGTAAAAAAATACATAAATACATACTGTATGTGTTTTAATGGGGAATGTGGTGGTGGAGATCTGAATTAATGCATTGTTATTACATGAGCTCAATTTTATACATATAACTGCATAAACTAAAATATTGGAGGTTACACGACTGTAAAATTGATTTTATCACATCTCATTAACTTATCTGCAATTCTTACTTACAGAAGTTTCTAGGCGAACAGATAGGCAATAAATAGTTCTTATTTTTTATTTTTTTAGATAGATGCAATATACCAACTGTATATAATTGATCAACCTGTATAAAGTAATCGGTTAAGTTCAGTAAATATTTATTTATTTCCTTTCTATATACGCAATATGTATCTGTTGGCCTTAATTCAGAATGAATAAGATTAAATAAACTGAAAATTTTATATTTCGCACTACTCACTCAAACGTACATAAAAACATTTATTTTATTTACAAAACTTGTGAAAAGTTATTGGATGATACCGCAAGTATGATCACATGTAATTATAGATGGCATTATGTCTATGCAACTTCCTGAACAATCTTTTTGTTAGAAAAACATAAGTGTAAAGAAGCAACTAACTGTTTTTGAAGGAATTCTTAAAAATGTTGTTGGCCTCAAATTTACATCCAGCTACATTTAAAAGAAAACGTATATGTACTTTGATCAGTACACACAAAATCATGTATTTGATTCCTCGCTTGCGAAGTAGGGGCCGAACGTTCTTAAAGAGGAAACCAAGGGGCCCCCAAACAATTAAAATTTTATATACTTCAAGCACACAAAGCAGGTATTTAAGAATTCAAGCACACAAGGAACAAAAAAGAATGACCATGTAATAAAAGTTATTTTAATGAAAAACGTACTAAAATTGCAAGGAATTTTTAGACAATTTAGGAATATAGAAATTTGAGGTCGAAGTTACACGCCTAGAACGATACATATTTATAGGGTTTTCTTCCACAAGAACACAACCTGCAAGCTTGGTGAAAATATTGGAGGTGATTGCGTGATGTGTCTAGCTTTAACACTATTTAGCTGTAGTATCATAGATAGCTTGATATAATATTATATCAATAAATAAAATGTTAAAATAATATATTTGAACTTAACGCAGGTTCCTAATGACCTAATCTAGATAAAAAGGTTAAAAGTAAATTGTCAAATTTAAATAAAAAAGAGAAGGTCAAAAAGTCAAAAGGTCAAAACACAAACTTATTCTTGTTTTTGTGACAACGGTTTCATTTTAATATACATATTATGTAGTTTAGTGATAAGAAAATAAGTATATTTTTTTATTAATTATTTGTACCATAATAATTATGTTTCTTTGTGTTGAAGTAATAATAAGCTAATACTTATTTTATATTTTTATTGAAAATATAAAATGAAAAATTTATTGACATGAACTAAATTAAGAGTGTTAGAAAGAAATGAATTTGAAAAGTTTAACTTTTTTCTCATCTAAATTATGAAAAATCACTCAAAAACAAAACATACTTTATAAAAACAAGGATTTTTTTATATACTACTTTTTTCCTGCGATTTTTTTATGTAAACTTTGAGATTTGTTTTAGTGAAAACGATATATTTAAACCATTAATATTAACTATTTGGCACCAAAACATATTGCATATATGTGTCACGCGATGTTATAGAAAATACAACTGTTTTGCAATGATTCTTCTGGAATTCTTTGCCTGAATAGCAAAAAAATATTTAGACATTATCACGTCCAAATATTCGTACATCCGTAAATCTGTAATTCCGTACTTCCGTACATCCCTAGATCACTTTCACTTTTATAATACTAGTTAGATACTTTTCCTCTCAGCAATGCAATGTTCAAAATCATCTTATCATAATAAATATGTCCAAAATGACTAAATTTAAAATCTTTGCTTATAACTAATATTTCAGAGAAATACGATTCGATATTAAGAACTTTTCATTTCCTAATTCGTAGTGAGTTATAAATCATTTAGTCCATCGTCGCTGAAGCACACAAACAAATAGAAAGTTCTTGAATAAAGTAGATATAAAATTTATAAGCAAATACGGGTCATATTATATGTACAATTTATTTTAGTATATTTCTATAACATTATTTTTTCTTTTATGATAAAATTTTTGAATTTAAGGTAACTTTTAGACATAAGGATAAATAAAGAAAAATATAATAGTTATTGGCATGTAGACAACAAACAATAAAGGAAAAATTGGCTGGACGCCAGATTATGCTGCCGTATTTTATCTGCATAGTTATGACCCTGTATTTCATGAAAGAAAATGTCATGAAATTATAAACTTTGATTCAAAATTCTAAGTGAAAAAGAATGATATCTTATATATCTTTTTTATGTGACCATTCACATTGTTATATAAAATCTCAAATTTATATTATTTATAGGAAATAGAATCTTGTTGTCTTTTGTGGCTGAACCAGAGATATTTGAATTTAATAAAGATAAAGAGAGTACTTCGTAGAAAGATATTTACTTTTTGAGTTGATTATAAATGTGAATAAAAACAATAACACGAGCAAGCCAAAGATCTTCGTATAAGGGAATTTTAGTATTGTGCTAAACTTCGAATACTTTAATTAATTTCTCATTAAATTGCGTATATTCATAGAGTATAACAACTAATTGATACATAAATTGTGTTCTTATTTATCTTTATAATGAATATGAAATAGTTTATAATTAATGGAATTAATTGCAAACTTACCAGATGGTATTGGATCGTGACTAAATTATGGTGTCTTGGTTTGATTAGATCAAAATTGTCATGACCCAATTACGTGATTAATAAGTTTTGACAATATAGACCATATTCATTAACCTTGTAAGTTTAATTGTACTGTATTGTTAAGATGAAAACAAACAAATATTTACTATGAAATAGACACTGCAAAGGAAAACTCATGGACATGCCTTAATATTGTCATTTTAATTGAATAACTGATGTTACACTTCTTTATGATCCCGCCCAGCAGTCTGGATTGAACTCCATCAAATTATTTTTTTCACTTTCGTATTCTATAGTTAAATCGAGTTTATAAATTTTTAATCCTCTTCCATTGTCCTGTTCAATGTCTGGACTAAAATTTATTAGATACAACAAAATGTGACTACGAAGTAATGATATTCAAATGTAACTTCATATGTTATTAATAAAACAGCCTGCCTCATAAGCGTAATTCTAGAAATTGAATAACATAAAATCATATTGTATTATTTAACAAATAAAATGTACACATACACAAACTTTTTATATTCTATTGATCTCATATTGCTTATTAAAATGATAATTACTCTCACAATTTTTTCATCAAACACAATGTTTTATTAGAATTTTAAATATGTGTATTATTTATTTTAAAAGTGAGAACTTCTGCCAACTTCCGCCAAAGTTATAATATGAGAACTTCTGCCAACTCTCTAAATGATTTTATAAAAAAAAAACAATTTATAATGTATTCGTTGAGGCTTGTATATGTCATGTTTGTTTTTTCCACACATATACTTGAGTTGCTTGAAATGAATTCAGTTTTTATTAATTTTTAGAATTTCATTATTTTTATTACTATATATTGAGTGTTAATTTATTTCTTTCTTAAACTTATAATTGAAAACATGTTTTTAGTTTCACGAATTATGTACATTAATATTTGACACTCGAATCATGCTCTGTGTGTTGTATATCTGTGCGACTTTTTTATATTACCTATTCATATACAAAAACCGATATGATAATAATTATTACAATAGTTAATTAATTGTAATTATAACATTGTTGTTAAATTACAATCGAAACAGCCTTCTTTTAAACATCCCTACTAATATTATAAACGCAAAAGTAACTCTGTCTGTCTGTCTGTCTGTCTGTCTGTTACACTTTGACGCCTAAACGACTGAACTGATTTTAATGAAATTTGGTACAGAGATAGAGTTGACCTTGAGAAAGAAGATAGGACAGTTTTTATCCCAGACTTTTGAAAGGTTCTCTTGGAAAGGCTATATAACCGAACTCCACGCGGGCGAAGCTGCGGGAGGAAAGCTAGTTAAAATAATTATAATGATGTATCATTTCGTCAAAAAATCCACATCTAAGTAACCCCTTACTTCATCAGTCTTTGTCCAACATCAGAATTGTTATTTTTAAATGAAAATTAAAAGGAAAAAAACTTGGAATTTTATTCAAATAACATAAAAGAGATAGTTTAACATTGTAAACATATTACAATATTACTTTCTTACACAATAAAGATAACAAATGGTTGCAAGAAATTAAAACGTAAATAAAAAAAAACAAAATAAAATTCATGAAAACTGTTTTATAAACAAAAACTTTGCATCGATATTATGTATTAAAACTGTAAAGCTGCTAGAACAAGTTATATTCTTTTCATGTGATATATGCTTATGTTTTTTAGTTATAAACGAATAATGACACATTTCGAAGCACATTTGCAAAACAACATTATATTGATATATTAGCTTTTGCCCGCGACTTCGTCCGCGTGGAATAGTGACTCCCAGCAGAAAAGTACATATATGTAGATAGCTGTGCCCGCGACACCGTCAGCGTGTAACTCCTTGTGTATTAAGGTAATGTATTGGTAATATTTATTATTATTATTTATATTGGTAATATAGATCACGTCCACATAAGGCTTAACCCCTTATGATACACAGAACTTAAAAATATTTATTGGTTTTGAACTTTATAATAATGTATTAAGGTTCAAATTCTGGTAGTAGGCCTTATAAAGGTAAGGTAAAGGTACCTATAGAACGAAAATAGTTCAGTGCAAGGCTTCCGGGTAAACTATATTGAAAGTTGACCCGTCCGGCACGTGACCATAAAGATTTTTAGAACTGCTAACACGGAAAAGAGCGACATACAATGTATATATGTGTATATTTATCTTCAGTACACAATAAATTCAATGTGTTTTGTTTATGTCATAACCGATACAAGACAAATAGTACATGACGTAATTTAGATCAATTAATTTAGCTATTTTAATTAGATAGGAATATATTAAACGATTCTAATAACAAATTAATCAAAGCAATCAAATTGCTGCGTATGCTGTCACACGAGTATCGATTTAGATCAGTGAATAGCGGGATTAATATGTACTTGGATTAAGATAAGATTTTGGGGTCGTAATGCGCAAGCAAAATATTTTATAGGAAAGAAACAACCTTATGAATAAAAAGACTTCTAAACATCTTAAAATAACATATATCGTAGTTATTTAAGTCACCCAAGACCTATTGTATCGATTTGCATAAAATGCACTGTTTAGGTAGACTCAAATTAAACATACCTACGCTAAGTTCTCTCCGAAAATTTTCTCTTCCAAAATTTTGATTAACAAGCAAGTCCGAGAAAAGTTAGTGTTAGGTAAAAAAATAAGTTAGTTTTACCAAAACATCTCTCTACCAAGATTTTTTATATGAGATAATAATACTTAGGTGATAGTTTGAAACGTTGGCTCAAGAAATTGAGTTTTTTTGATGTAATTGACAAGATCTACATATAAACCGCTGTCGTTTGGCTTCGTTCCTATATTACCAAACTTAAATTCATTGTACATCTGGTCCAGGTGACGTTGGTATCACAGCTGATACTCGACATGATGGTAGTGTATATACTATGTTTGTAGAGAAACAAATAATTTAAGTTAAATCATATGAATATTCATAATTTCTATTATCGTGTATGAAATAAAATTAAATATAATTATAATGAGATGCTGAGTAAATATTTATATTTGATGTAAATTAATTTTAATAAATATTAACCAAATCGACATAAAATACAATACTATAGTAACGATTATTGGAATTATCTTTGTTTACTTTCTGTTCAACATTCGTATTTCGGGAACATAAATCACAGTGCAATCACCATATTTATTGGAAAAAGTCAAACAGCTTTAAATAAAATGTAATTTTAATATTTCAAGTGATTTTAAATAATCGCATAGTATTGAAATTTATTAAAATTGCTCCGGTTGTCCTTTGTAGAGTATTTAATAATTGATAATCATAATGTTAAAATGTAAGACTATTGTAATACAAATATAATAATATTTGAACAGTAAATTAAGCTACCGAATCTATTTTATGATATATATTACGAACGATTTGGTTAATATTTACACTAACTTCGTTGATGTATTTACAAAATTACAAAATTAGGTATATCATGAATTCAATCTTTAATTTTTGTGACACAATACAATCCAATGAATTTAATCCAAATGAACGAAATTGATGCAGGAATTTAATAAGTTTAAAAGGAAGACCGATGCGACAAAAAATGTAATATACTTGACATAAAACGCACATAAATATGCAGTCAGTGTTCGGACGTATAAATAAATCAGTATAATTTATAAATAAGTAATCGCTTTGTAACTGACAAGCTGTAGAAAATAAACGAAAAAAATATATATCTGAAAAAGATGGTTTCTTAAATAATTTCAATAGGCTAACTTAGCGACAGTTTACCCGCTGTAAAATATGACGAGGTGTGTTTATCTAATAGCAGACAGATGAAGTTAGAGGCTAAAAATACTTTACCTGTTTGTCTATGGAAACGTGTTTGTCAGTACTTTCAACAAAATAAACGTAAATTATTAATGTTATTTGTCAGTATAATCCGACGATATTTATATACTTACTAAGAAAGTATCTATAACTGTAGTTATTGTGACTAGACTAGACCAAAAAAAACTTTTACTACTCGTAGTATCCTGTATACCAAATAATACAAATTTTGTTGTATACAGAGTTATATATATTTAAATTTCTCTTGGACAATACAAAACCCTTTCAGTTTCCTTTCACCTCCAAAAGTAATAGAACCTTTTACTGCCTATCCCTTTTTATTGTCGATGGCATATAAACACTTGACTGCTGTCTACGTCTGGGATTTATAAAATAAATGGTAGTAACCCGAATCAAAATGCTGGTTAACAGAAAAGTTTATAAATTCATTTCATTTAGTATATTTTATTAACGGGAGTTATAGAAAATCAGGTTAAAGTGATTGTACTAATGTTAAGTTATCAATAGTAAAATAGCAACAGATTATGCTTAAATACTAACTTTAATTTGTAAAATTGATTAAAGTTTTCAAGATTCAAGTTAGCTCCCGGAAGTTAACGTTCAAATGAGAATACAAAAATATGTACTTACTAAATTTCTATTCATGTACTATAATAGCTTTTACAAGGCTCAATGCTTTGAAGTTCTCCAAAGGTCACTTTAATTATAATTAGATTGGATGAGGTTTTAATAAAGATATTTGATTTTAATAGATAATGAACAATAAATCTTATCTGTTTATACATATATATGGATACATGGTGATATGGGTCCCTTTGGTATAAATGAAATAAAGAACTTTTACAAAAAACTAATGGAACAGTGATTCGTGAGTCCAAACGAAAATCTTCCCGCTCGTCGTCAAGTCTTCAAGGAGTAATTGATTCGTTTTTCACTACAATTTCACTTTCACGATTTCTTATTCGTTGAATTTCGATGAAACCGGGAATATTAGCGATGAGATATTACTTTGTTACATAATTTTAATGTACTAAAAATATATTAAGAGAGATTGATAGTGTAGGGTTTTATTATATTTACATCTATCGTGGCAAAGTTATAATTCTACCTGTATCCTGGACCCTATCTAAGTTAAAACTCAATTTCGTTGGGAACGTATTCGTTGTGTACTTCTTTAAGTCGTGTCTCAATGTGATCTTATAAACTACATAAATCGAAGTTCTTACCAATCACTTGTAGCATGTACTTATAGTTTCTTGTTGGAGATACTTTAAAATCAACTCTGCAGCGATAAAGAGCCCGATCTGTTGGAACGATATTTCGGATGTGGAGCACAGAGTGTGGAGGAAGGTGCCATTTCGCACGGCCCACCAGCGTTTCATCGGCCCAGTGTGCAGAGGGCCCTTTTACGCGACCATCGTAACTGCAATTAAAAAAAGATGTATAAAAATAAAATGTCATATTTTAAAATAAATGGAAATAATGTTAAAACTTCTGTAATGAAAAATTACGAAAATGTATTCATCATCACTTAATGTATATTTTTTACTCGGCGACAAGTTGTTCAAACTGATAAAAGATCAAAAGGAACTTTCAATTGCAAGGTAACCTATATTTCCTTTGAATAAAACTCAATACACTCTGAGATAAATTCGAATTGAAACGAAAGTCTTGTTAGATATATCAATGAACAAAAAAACACAGGTTTTTTTAAAAAGGTTTTTCCAGTTTAAAACCAACAATATTCATTTTTCAATATCCCTTCACGAAATTATATCCAAATTAAGTAATATCAATAAAGGCAATTGTGATCTATAATAAAACTAAAATCAACAAAGTTTTCTTAAATATTGTGTGTGTAAAATGAAAAAGTATATTGAAGAGGAAAATAAATAGTAAAATTTGTTATGATATTGCATATTTAAATTATTTTTATTTTAATAAAACCACTTAGTACTAAAAGTAATAAAACCACTATAATAGAATTACGAAATTTATGTAAACAAAATTAATGACGTGATCATGTGAAAAAGTGTGCTATCGAATAGCTTTAATTTTGAGAATTATTAGACTTATGATAACTCTCAAATGGTACGACCGAACTAAATAATTCAAAAGTAAATTTATGGATGTAAGCTTGAATACAAAGTTATTTATTTTACTAAGACTTTATACCGTAATAATGTAAATAGTTTTCCTATAAAAGCTTCGTGAATGCCAATTTTTAAAAGTAGTAAAATGAAATGGAAATAGTATGTTATATAAAGTAATATTAGTAAATTAAATTTATGGCATACATATATTATAAATTTATAAACGGCGTCGGATTGGACTATAATGATGGACACGTATGAAAAACAATACATATAAAATCCCCGAGAATATTTGTGCGTCGGCCTCCAGACCGGATATATTTTTGTTTTCGCGAATTTTAAAGCGCGTAGTGATGATAGAGCTTACGGTACCTTGGGAAACCAACATCCCCAAAGACCTTACCATCAAGGTCAACAAATATTACGAGCTCACAAACGAACTCACTCGAAATAGGTTCGTAGTAGATTTGTACGCGGTAGAGGTGGGAGCGAGAGGTATAACAGAGAAATCTCTCTACAACCTACTAAAGGACTTGGGCTTGTCCAGAACTCACATTAATGCATTATTGGAACGTACATCGAAGGCAACCCTAGTAGGTTCTTTTCAAATTTGGTTAGGTAGGGAGAGGAGCTTGGACAGTGGAGGTGAGCGTATACCGCGCGTTAGTTAAGGGGCCCCTTAAACCTACACTTGGGTCGCAAGTCCCAGGCACTGTTGAAGCTCCTCTCCCTGCAACGCGATGGACCCGGCACCCGCACGGTGAATCCATGGAATGCTGAGAAGTTTCGTCTCATATATTTGTAATAAAAGTAAATTACGTTATAATAAGGAAGTTTACACATCAGAAAATAAAATCGAGTCAGCTGATAATCCCATTCTAATGTATTATTTTCTTTTTGAATTTTAGGTTATTGCTTATCTCATTCGATGTAACGTTTTAAGAATTTAATATTTCTTACAGACAATACACAAAATGTGAACAAAAATGTGCAAGACTTCATTTAACTTGAAATGTATGTTTGTAGTACATATTATATTTTAAGTCTTCAATCGATTAAATAAAATTTAATAAGATAAGTTGAGTTTGGATGACAACTTTACGGAGAGGCAATATCGTAACCAATGAAAGGCCTACTTTAAGGTAAGTTATATACTCGTAATAGCACTGATCGTTACAAACAAAACTTGCGCAATGTCCGTTGCAGGTATTACCACAATTTATCATTTTATTTCACTCTAATGACTGCCATTCAAAACTAAATGCAACATTTTAAAATATTCATGTTTAATTACTTTTCTCTTTAACTTATATTTTAGTTTAGCGGACATTATAGATTCATTATACTTTGTACAAGAAAAAAATCCAATTGCTTAATAACTGACCTGTAAATTGGCATGTTGTTTTTATACCACACGACGAGTAGCAGTGCATCAGGCGGTTGTGGAGAGTGAGAGTTGCAAGACAGTGTGGTGTCGCCACCTGACACTGCTGACAAATTCACTGCGTCCAGAGACTCCGCCCACACGTTCGGTCCTGATCCTAGACCTGCTGATTTAAATTAAAAGTCAAATAAAATGGAAGACAGAAGTGGAATTTGTAGTAAAATGGAAGAAAGAAGCAATAGAAATAATAAAATCCAGAAAAGAGTATAAAATTCTCATCACTTTACTTTTAGACAATAGTTCATATAACACTGTTATTATATCAAATAAAATAACAATATAGTATTTAAAAAGGTTCCCATCTCTTGTTTAAAGCTATCCAGTAGCAAAAATAACAAGGATAATTTCAGATACATAAATCCAATCTTTCTCATTCATAATTACCCACCACATATTAATAAACTTATTACTATTTATGTAGATACCCTTTATAGTTTATTTTTATACAAGATACAAACTCACTTATTAAATAACAAATTAAGACAACCAAATGTCACTATCTTTGTCAATCGAGAGAATTTAGGAAATTCGTAATTTATAACCAGCTGTCAATTTCTAAGAAATAATATCAAAGTCAGTATGACACAACCCAAAACCATCATTCTGACCAGATTTCACCAATCAATGTTAAATAAATAACATCTTGAAAAGGCGTTTGATTGCTTGTTAGATATATCGAGCATCCCACCACGCACTAATGTCTGTGTAAATATCTTAACAAGACCTTTATATTAATCCATATATAATTAATTAAAAAATACCAGTGAATATTTTAAACTACGATTTAACAATATGTAGTATAACTATACGTTATATAGGAAAACACTTGTAATGCTCGTTCCGACGGTTACAATACCAAGGCCCGATATATTTAAACTGGCGGTATTTATACAAAAACATCTTGACCTAATTTAATACTAAATTTGCAAACTTAAACGATAATATTAAACATTGTTTATCTTAATTATTCTAATGATTATTTACGGACAAATATTATTTAATAATACAGGATTATGTAACATTAAATATTTAAGATTAATATATTACACCGGAAGTTGATAAGCAGCAGATAACCTAGCCAAGTAAAATAAGATTCTAGTAGCTTAATCCTTACATTATACAAAATTATTATAGCATTGATTAATCGACATAATTTGAGAAAATATAAATAACAATAAGCACTATTTATAAATTGCGCCGAAAGTATTAATTGATAACAGTAGACAACTATACCAGAGAAAAATAAAAAAATAAAAGGTAATAATACTTTTCATGTTTCTGTTTCTGATTATGATGTTCCATTTTCCTGTTTCGGATTCAGAAACAGTGCCTGGTAGTCTTTATTTCGTATCATTTAGTAATAAAGTACATATTATATGAAAGACACACAAAGAAGACCAAGTTCGTGTAACTAAAATTTAACGGAAACTCGTAACAACAAGAAGAGAAATTTAATTGCCGAGTCCATTAGGGTCTTGTAATTCCCTCATATTTGCTATCTAACCACTAACACTTCACAAACACTTTGAAATCACTTTACTTGTTGCTATTTTATTAGCACCACGAAAGTTATTCATTATTATAGGATAGCTACCATGAAATCGAGCCACGTGGATTTCCGAGGGTGCGTCCAACACTGCGTTCAAGTGAGCGCTGCCCTTGCAATGTGACTGCTGCAATTTATGTACTTGCTCACTACTACGATGTTGGCGCCACTCGCAATCCCACTCGACAATCTAACTGACGTTAGCGTCGGCTCTTTATAATAAATTAAGTTTCTTCTTAAATTACATTCATAATATTTATCAACTAAAACCAATAAACAATTTAAGAGAAATAAGGAATACACTTAAATATAAACTTAAAATAATTTTAATCAGACGAACAAATAATTTTCATAAAATAAGATAGTTCAAACGACATATTGTTAATGTATTGTCAAATAATTAGATATCTTCTCTTGAAATTCATAATTTTTATAAGCTAAATATAATCACTCAAATAAACGAAAACATTTAAATATAAACATGAAAGAAATGAAACTAAAATATCAACTAGTTTTCTTAAAATAAGGTATTGTGCATGTTCTGTCATATATATATAATTATATAAATAAATTCAATATAAAGAATTTTATCATAAATCATAAAATTTTAAACACCACTAATATGATGATGATAATTTTGTTTAGATATATTATACGTTAATTTCATATATAGGTATTACAACTTTTGTATTGATATGCCTACTAAGTAACTTGACTTTTTAAATTTTGATTCATTGTTCGTTACCTAGCTAACTTAAATCAAAGCGAACAGGTGTTTGTTTTAGCATTAGTTGATTTTAAACCCCAACCATCCAAGAAGTCGCTCCAATCTCGTGCGAAATTGTTCGTTTGCAGTGAATACAGACAAATGGCCCGATTAACAATCCAAGTCCCAACGGAGGAGATGGCTCGAAGAAAGAGCCCATATATCTTATCCCTTTGCAATATCCCTTTGCAATTTGGTGTTAATTGATGAATTACTAGAAGGTAGGAAATATACCAATTATAATAAAATGGTTTCCGTCTTCTCACACTTTTGATATGTTAAGAAAAAGACAAAATTATGACTAGATTGTTCTTTTTTTGTTCTTGACTTATTTTCATAATAATTTATCATTATACATACATAGATCATTAAGTTAATTTCTTAACAAATTATATAATTTATATAAAGTTGAAATTAATTGACTAAAATTAACCCTGAAGCTTAATACACTGATTATTTTGTCTATTTATAAATATATTCCTTTTGAATATATTTCATTAATGTACATAAATAATGAATGGTTTAAATTAAAGTCTTTTATAGAAGGGAGAGTTTTTTAGGCAGGTAATTAGAAAAAGTTACTTTGGTTTACAAGTACGAAATACTATGTTATAACAATAAAGTACTTTTTGAAATATAACACAAAATTAACATGCAACAAAAATTTCTCAAAAAAGCTTACTAAAATAACTATACGACATTCATTTACTTTTGTATATTTGTCTTAGATTTTGTGAACAACTTTTGAGAAGAAGCTCGAAACTAAATGCATTTATTGTTTTTCAACGGTAGCACAGAATATAAAATTGGAATATCAGCAATAAATAAGAAATAAAGTTTTTCTGTACAACCACGTTAGAAAGTGAGCCAATTCTTGAGACCAATCAAGAGTAACATTCCTTTACAACAAGCAGGCGTATACAAACTTGATTGTGATTGTGGCCTATCATACATCGGACATACAAAGATAAGCATCGGTACAAGGGTTAAGGAACACATTTCAGACGTCAAAAATAGGCGCTCGTCGAAGTCAGTAATGTGTGAATATGCATTGGACAAATCAGGCCATTAAATTAAATTTGATGAACCACATATCCTCGCTCGTGAAGACAGATATATACCAAGGTAAATCCGCGAGGCTATTAAAATTAAAAACACTCAAATTTCAATAGAGAAGATGGCTGGAACCTATCAAACACGTGGAATCCTCTTCATAAAAATATAAAATCCCATGTCCGTGACCACACCGCAGGACCTCGAGACACCGTGAGCGCATTCTGCCTGCATCCAGAGCGGTACGCCAGAAGATAAAGAAATTGATAGCGGTAGGTGATAAAACAGACAGACACTCACATCTCGTCTGCCTGTGATCACGGTTGCTGTAAAGTAGCTGAAACGTCGGGAGTATGTAGTTTATAGTTAAAAATAAAAAATCGCGTAGTAAATCCGAAAATATTAGTTTCATTTATGTACACATTTTTTTTTATACAAAAAGTTGTGTGTATTTTACATTTGTATCTAACTTAAAAGCTTTTCCGTCTATCAATCCATCTGCAATGGACGGTCTTCAGTTGAAAAATTTACCTATAACTAACAAAAAAAGTATTCATATTGTTTTAGATTGATATAAACTAAAGAAAAATGTTTCAAACCTTTAGTTCTGATAATAATAAATAGTAAGTATTTCAAAATTTAAAAAAACTTATTGCAATTACGATTAATGAAGATTGTGCTGTGTTAAAGACATATTTTTTGGAGCAAATATTTGACATTCCGTGATGAATGTCAGGTATAAAAAGATATTAGTTAGAGTTTATTAATTATAATGTATTTGAATTAACATTAAATAAACAATTGAGAAGAGTTAGCTGTATGGTATCATGTAATTTGATTCGTCAAAAGCTATCATATAATTTCTTTTATCTAGGTTAAAACTGTTTATAAAGTGTGGTACGGTATAAAAGTTGTGTTTATAATTCCCCTTTTATGCGTGACAGAAGTTTTCGGAAAAATTGCGAAAATCACGTAACGCTTGAATTGTTACAGATCGATGACATAAGGGTATTTGAAATGACTTTGTTACGTGGTTAAGGTGTTCGAAATTTTTAAGAAACTTATCCTTAGTGTAATTTTAAAAAGTGTTATTCTTTCTAAAATTAATTAAAATATTAATTTACAGTTTAGATTTACAACAGTGATGGTATTTGTTGGGCATCGCAAAAACTGCACAAACACATATATACACATAGAGACCAAAAAAGGATTTAAAATCTAAGGAGGTTTATGAACTATAATGCAATAAAAAAATGTTACCAAAATCATTTGAAAATGGTTTTCTATTACCGGGATAGATTTGAAATATTTCAATAAATCTGACGAATAGGTACATTTAAAAAATATTCTTGAACTTACATAAAAAACATTTAATAACTTCTTCATACATACATAAACATAATGAATAACTTCTTATAACCAATTTAAAAAAAAACATATTGTGTTATATTATGTTTCAAACCAATACTTAAATAACTGAAATGTTCTTTATTAAACATAGGAATATTCCATATATATAGAGAAATACTATATATATAGAGAAATACATATAGAGAATATTCTATATATATATAGAGAAATACACCTAGTTTATAAAAATAGATCCGAGGTATGAAAAATTTAAGAATATTTCGCACATATATTTCCATTAAAAATAGTAAATAAGGATATGAATATTTGGCTACAATTCAAAGAATAATTAAGTCTGTAGCACTTTCGTATCAGATGTTTCACAGACATCACGATCAAGATTAATTTAATTACTGATAAACGCTTTCACGGTACTTAATACTTAATGTTATACGTGTAATTATTCAGAATTGAAACAAAACAAAAACTTTACTACTTCTCTTTAAATTCGCTGAAAACAGTTAAAAAACTTAATAAAAAATATCAACAATATATATTGATAAGAATACATTTATCACACAATATTAGTATAGGCCTTTCATAGTCTAGACATTTTATAACATATGTTTTTACTTATCCAGATTAACGAATCAAGGAGAACTTTTTTTTTGTTTTATTCTATATAAACCAAGTGGGAGACAGTCTTGTCACATTTCACATCTGAAAACAGTACATAAAATAAATCCCGATAGATCGGAATTATAACTTTTATCTTGGGACAGTACTGCAATCACTCGGATCAGTGAACGAGTTAATTAATGAAATCTATTAACTTCTCTTTTTGCTACCTGAGGAGTCAACTCACTATCGAATTTTTTACTTTGTCATCTATCTGGGAATTTTCAAACTAGTCTGTGCTATTTCACTGTGATTGCACACTCAGGGCATTAAGCAATTTCTGTGTAACATAATCCTCACTGTTGATGAAAATGATTATGCCGCATAGCTATCAGCAAATCAGTATGTCGAAGTATAAGGACAGAACATTAGATAATGTGATTTGCCATTTTATAAAAAAAAACTATAATTTATCTCACAATGTAGAAATAAATTTAATATATTCCATAAAATTTAGTGCAGGTGAAATCCTAATATAAGAGAACATCTTGGGCTTGTTTTATTCTTGTCAGCAAGATAAACCTTGACCCATTATTATAATGTTATCGTTGCAATAATCGCTAAAAGTTTGTGTAGTTTGTGTTTTAATAACTCATGGCTTCACAACTTGTCACACTGCTAACATGTCTATCGATGTGTATTTAAAACCCTGTTATCAATTTCTTTCCATCGTTCAATTTTGATTACTATAACGTATTAACCTTAATGTATTTTAATTATTATGGAAGCCTTGTCTGCTATTTATAATTTCATTATTGCTAGTCAAACCATTGTCAAAAACAAAATCTTAAAATCTTTCATAGGAAATCATTAAGGAATGAGGAATTTAACTTAGTTTTATTCACTAACCTTAATTTTATTGTGTATTCTTATTAATACAAAATTTATCATTACTTCGCTGGATTTGAAAAGGCTTCTGAAAAAAATTAAAAAAAACCAAGAAAGTGGCAAAGTTCTTCATTAGATTCATATTTCAATATAAATTAATCTAGCAATCTGCGAATATAGACAAACACTACTGAAATAGCGAATCCTATGTTTGAATAAAGCATAAAAGAAACAGAATTCTAATTTAGGGAACGAATGTTAACAATTAAAAAGAAGATTTTAATAAATAAAAATGAAAACAATTATCAGAGAATAATGAATTTGTACTTTATCATCTGAGGACCTAGGCCTAGTGGTTAAAGGGCCCGCCTCTCGTTGCCGAGGCCGCGGGTTCAAGCCTGGCAAGTACCAATGTGATTTTTCAGAGTCATATGTACTTTCTGAGAGTACTTAGACACCACTGACATACGGTGAAGGAAAACATCATGAGGAAACCTGGACTTATAGTTTCACAATTATAAGTTTGAAATCACCAACACGTCTTGAGCAAGCGTGGTGATTAATGCTCAAACCATCTCCATGTGAGAAAGAGGCCTTTTTTCAGCAGTGGGCTCTGATAGGCTGATAACAACAAAAACAACAAATCAAAGTTTACTACTACTTTTTCTTTTATTTCTTAAAATATTAAAATTCATTCAGGAAGTTACATAAATCAAATCGAAACTACGAAACGATAAGATTGTTACCAGAATTTAGCTAATTATAATAGTTTTAAATAAAACAGTAAGATGGGTGGCCATGAAATCTTGTGAAGTTAAAAACTTAATAAGATTTACAAATAAATCAATTAAAATTTAATTTTCCATTTTCCAGGAAGTCAGTTTAAAGTCGCCTTAGTTATTGAGTTTTTGTACCCAATATCTCGTTATCCAAACGATAATTATATCTAAACTAAAACACAAATTTATAATTATATTTTAACTAAATACAAATAAATATTGTTAGAGTATAAAAAATATAATTACAAAAACTTATTAAAATTAATACTAAGAAGTAATGCTCAATATTGTAATTTTAAGGATTAGAGGATTAACTATTATGAATGTTTCCTCTATTTTCCTGAGCTGTATTCTGGCCTTGTATTTGATTCCCATTAGGGCTCCGTTTATCAAGATACGTCTCCGATTCATAGACGCTAAATTAGGAGATTCTCTTTAAAATTGCTTGAAATTAAGTATCGAGAAACAAACCAAACTGACTCGCCTGTTATAGTAATATACTATTACACAATATAACTATTTTGTTATATAAACAAATAACAACAAAAAATATATATATGCTATTCATTAAAAGTGAAATAATTAAAATTTGATATTATAAATAGTATCGATACAGATTTAAAGTTTTTGAAATTATATTTTAATATTTAACATTTTATTAAAATAATAAACTAAAAATGCCGACAATGTGACAAATACATAAATATTTACCAACAAATAAATAACAATACTGTTGCTATCAAAACTAACAGCGATGACCGGATTTCAAATAAAACTGTTTCAACTGTAACATAGAAGATTGGAAATACACCTAACATTTTTTATTAAACAAACGTTGGTAATTGCTTTTAAAGCAAATACATGTATACGTTGATAAATGAAACAATAGCGATGACTCACAATACCTTTTTTGCAATACGTCCTCGTACAACATATCTGCTTTTTCAATTTATATTCTTGCTTTGAAAGAAATTCTACTACGAAACATTAAGAAAGGATATTACGACTTTATTCTTAGTTTAAATCTCTTCTCGATCTCTTAAATGTCAATTTGTATAGTTTCTAATAACAAATTACGCTTTTTATGAAACGAAGCAAATTATCTTGAGTTTTTTTATTTTAATTAATTCGTTTAGAGAAGAAATAACTGCTAATGGTTATAAGCCGTGATCCAAGACAAAAGAATGAGATCTAAGATTTTCGCGAGTACACATTTAAATGAAACTAATATTTTCGGATTTTACTTCGCGTTTTATTTTAGTGAGTCAACTCACATCTCGTCTGCCCGTGATCACGGTTGCTGAAAAGTAGCCGAAACGTCGGGAGTATGTAGTTTCTAAAATAAAACGCGAAGTAAAATCCGAAAATATTAGTTTCATCCAAGACAAAATAATTTTTGATAACGATATCGCTTCTTCATCATTGATTTTACGGAATAGACTGGAATTATCACAGTACACTCGACTTTGCTCCAATGTCCCAATTCTTGAAAGTAATTTCGGTGTATTCGATGAACATAACACGGGCTGCGGTGATTTCAGCAATAAAACGAACCTTTTAATGGGACGGAGCAATTGGGAACGGTTTGTCCGTGATGATCTAACAGATACTTGAGCCATTAAAATTGTTGGATGTTCGCTTGTTGAACTTGTAAGCATAATTAAATTGCTTCAAACCTAACCTAGTAATTTCTATTAATAAAAATAATAATATTATTATAAAAAGTAACTAATTACGATGGGTACAACCGGAGGATCCAAAAAAATGCAAACTTTTCTTACAATTACTTTATTAAATTATTATAAAAAAATACATTTAACTTAAAAATTTGTTGAGTGATAATTGGACAAAGTTGGTACCGAGAATGAACAATCAATATACATAATTTTAAACGAAGACTTTGATTGACGTCAATGGCTGCTTGCAACACTGCTGATTTTGATGAATTTTCAGGCCATCGCTGACGCGACGGTTTACCCGCGTAGGCTATGTGTTACAAAAGTCAAAATTACATAAAAAATAAATATTTTTCTTATATTCATTATATACTTAAGCAGAAATAATATATGCCATTACCAGTAAAGCAATAACTTGGGTAAACGTTATTGATAGTTGAAGCGACATATGGTGACCACAACTAGTACTAAGTTTACTTCAGAGATGTAAGGGAGTAAACAAAATATGATATGTAAATTTTTAGGTATCTAAATTACTTTTATATTTTTTTAATAAATGGATTAATGATGGCTCCATTCGAGATTTATTTATTTTCTTGCTGTTACCATTTTAATCAAGACCATTTATTTTATGAATAAATAAATCTCAAAAAGCCTAAGAGTCCAGCAATTTTAATAAGAAAATGATGTTCATTAGGTTTATAACTTGGAGAAAGACAAGAAATCATGACCAATATTTTATAAATCATCAAGTACAGAATGAAAAACTAACAGGGCATACAACTGTTTTCAATTTAATCTTAAAACTAAAAAAATTAGAAATGAAACTTTCGTTTGGCAGATAATAATTAGGTGACGTTTTTGTTTTATCTTATTTATTAATGTAAATAACAAATTCGTGTTTGATAGTAAAGTAACAATAGCTGACTTAAAAAGATTTTTTATTATAATGGCCTTCAATAAAATTCTTCTGCACTTGCTCTATAAAAGATAATAAAATGAATATTCTTACTCCAAAGTATCTAATAGTTATATCCCACTATGACCATAAATTTCCCTCTATACAACAGAAATCACGCATCTTTTTGCGCCGACTCCTAACAAAGTAGCTCTTTCTCATTCAAAATACATATACCACGCACGCAAACCCTCAGTTTCGAATTATTTTCAAAATAAACAATGCGGAACAATAAAAAAGAGCAGTACGTGCGAAAACAACTTTTGTATCGAGTGACCTTCAGGATAATAAGTGACGGGTAGCTCGGGATTGAATTTATTGTGACAATATTAAATTTTAGTTTTGTTTCTATTTGTATGAAAATATTACTTGATCTATTAAAACGTGAACAATACGAATAGACTTAGGAATAATGTCATGGAATATAAATAGCATAATTTTAAGGAACATCCTTCTTCTACATGTTAATTTCAAATGTTAAATGTTAAGTTTAAAATAACTTTTAAAAGACACCACTTTTATAAAACACCCAATTTACACAAAATATTTCCCATAAAAAACCTAAACCCCTTGACTACATTATCAGTGCTTGCATATCGCCGTCGATCTCAAAGGCTCATATTCTTGACAATCTGAAAAGGAATTCCAGTCGAGATTTAACCAGATTTGGGCAAAACAGATTATTTCCTTTTCTGTTGTAATTAAACTGTTTCACAGATTTTTATTTGAACAGTTGTAAAAAAATCTGCAGTCTGCTATATTTTCACATACTTCTTTTTTATTTTATGATACAGATGTATTCTAGAATATACAGACCAAGCTTTTTGATGTTGAATATTTCGACATCAACAAATTTCTACTTGGTCTGTTTTATTTAAGAAAGTATGAAAGTATGGTACTATAAAAAACTGTATAGAGGTTCTACTCCCGCAACTATAAAATTTAAGCAAGTGCAGATATCTAAAATTCGGTTTTAGTCCCTTAAATTCAATACCTGAAAATTTCTGATTTAAATGAATTTTTAATTTGTATCCCTGACTTTAAACAGGTTTATCAAAATAACTAATGTTAATCAAAACAAGTCGGTGCTAAGCTAAGGATTCGTTTTCTCAAATTGTAATAATTACTTTTTACCCTAATAATAATAATTATGAAGAATAATAAACTATTGAATAATCTTCTGGCTCGAGTGTCCATGGGCGGCGGTGATCATATGTCATCGGATTGCTAGCCTGCTCGGTTGCCCCCTATATTATAAAAAAAAAAAAAAAAAAATCTTTTATGTAGAGCTATCACGCTAAACAACTTTTTAGATAAGTTCTAACTGCTTTTGTTAAAAAAAAAGTCAATTGAATGAAAGACTTGTCAAATTACATGAAAATATTCTAGAGAGCTTAATGTGAGTTTTATATTAAATGTGATCTTCACTCTTCCCTGATTAAAATTGTATCCATTTGTAAGATTAAAATATCTTACAGTTTATCAAAAGTAATTACATTTGTACTCAATAGCTGTCAAGAGTAAATTTTCATCAACTTCCAAGTTACCTATACAAAAGAAATATTAAATTTCATCAAAAGAAATTGGTGACATACAATGACGAATTATAGTAATGACTTCTATTTATAAATCATAAATAGCGTATACATTTAAAAACGTGTTATTTCAATTCAATGCGGGTAATATAGAAGGTGATAGAGGTAGTAGAGCCTTATTATGGTCAAGTTACTACAGGGAAGTAGTGATACTTCCCTGTAGTAACTTGACCATAGAACTTGACTCACAGAAGATCGGAAGTAGTCTGTAATGGCTGCGTTTCGTGCAGTGGGTGAGAAATCGGTTGCCCTTTCCCTTTTTCCACCCTTTCCCTTCCCTCCCTTTCCCAACTTTTTCTCCCTCTTTTCAGGGGAATGGGGATTATTATTATGGGGAATATAACCGATTGATAGTGGTTACGTCAGCATATTTAAATATTGTAATCAATATCATACCACAACTATTTAAATAACCGCAAAATTTATTCAATTCAAATAACCTGAAATTGTTGAATACTTCATATTCGTTATAAATTATGCATATTTAATTTATATTTTGAATGTAAATTTAGACCGTCTTTATTAATTAGAATAATATTAATTAATGCTGGAATAATCCTGGCCAAACCGGTTTAAAAAGCCCGAACACTCTGGCAAATTAATCAAAGTGCCAAGAAAAGGAACCAGTTAAATATAACCAAAACGAATCAACCAATAATTATCACGAATAACAAGATAGGAAATGGTAAAGAAACCAATGAACTCCCAAACAGCTTCAAAAATCCAAGACAATCGACTCATGACAACTATTAGACCAAGAATTATAATCTATATAATTAAACATATGTATGTATAAGTAATAAAACCAATAATACAGCAGGATTGCCAACTGACATGACAAACCTAAGTAATCTTGGGAAGTATTGAAATGTTCAACAAATTTTAAAACATAATAAGGATTATGTTAAACAATACGATGGATCGTAATTATGACCCAATTAATCACAAAACTTATAAAGCTCCCCTAATAGGTCGGATAGTCACTTGAAATAGGGACGGACTGCTAGAACGTCGATAGAAAATTGAACTTTTTCGGATTCGCACCAAAAAGTTGAACTTTAAAATTATTATTTTACACTTCAAACCTGACTTGGAGTAATTTACATGAAGGCACTGAGATCGTCGTAAAAGAGAAAATCGCACATTTTGCGAGACGAGTGCGTCTCTTGATCTAATTTTTGTGATAAAATATGAACTAATAATGGATCCCATGTGCTTACATCTATCCCAAGATTTTTGATTGCATTTATACTCTCTAAAGTAGTGTCGTGTAGGCGTTTTATTTGATTAATTGATATTTGTTGCATTACTGGAAGATTTAAAAGAATATTCACGTGGGATGAAAAAATTAGTTTTTTATTGTTATATCTATGATTAAGAATATCCCAACAGGTGGTATAGTTTTCTGTACTAATCGAAAGGTGTTGAATTAATCGTTCGGCCTCTCCACGAACTTTACTTTTTAAAAATTGCATTTTCTGCGCGTTAGATATGCATGAATTACTATGAATGACTTCTGTAAACAAATCTTTAAAGGATGTCCATTGATGATATGTACCACTAAAAATTGGAATCTCCATTTGCGGAGTCAGTTTCTCTTTGTGTGCCGTAGACCATATTTTGCTATTAATTGACTTTTTCATGTCACTATAAATCTGTTCGTAGTTTGTAAATCTTTCTTCGTATGCTTCATTTGAACCTTCCAACTCACTATCTAGCTCCCAATGTAATGAATCTATTACTGCCCACCTACTTTGTATAGTGTTGAGCAAATCTTCGTACTCCCATTTTTCCTTTAAAGAATCTACATTTATGTTCCTTATTGTACGCTGGAATGCTCTAAAATTACTGTATTGCTTTTTTAACAAGTCGTCCGTTTTGCTATTAACACCCTGATGTTTTTGAGGTGTCGAATAATGTTCAACCGACGTACCAGGCCTTTCTGATATACCCTTATAGTTAATAATCATTTGCTTAGTATTTTTATAGAGATTTTCAGTTTTATCATAATGAAATTCAGTGAAATAATGATCACTCCTATCTCCCTTTTCGATTAATATTAAATGATTGTTTTGGTATTGAACCCAATATGAATCAAGGCTTTCGATTCTTCTTTTAATGTACTCATCTGTTTTACGCTCTGCGCTATCTTTTTTGAAATTAGACGCAAGTTTTTGAATGGATATTTGTATCTCATTCTGCTTTGCTATGATATCCTCCATGTTGAGGAAAAATTAAAATGAAATTGAAATAAAAGGAAAGATCTCACTTGTTGTGACCGATGCTATCCTCGATGCTGCGCTGAACACTGTGTTCGATGACGCTATGCTCACTGCTGTGCTGGCTGCTATGCCCGAACCCCGATGACAGTATATTTACTGCTGTTCTGGATGCTGTGATTGATGATTGTATGCTCGCTGCTATGCTTGATGCTGTGCTGAATAACTCTCAGCTCTGATAATATGCTCGCTGCTATGCTTGATGCTGTGCTGAATAACTCTCAGCTCTGATAATATGCTCGCTGCTATGCTTGATGCTGTGCTGAATAACTCTCAGCTCTGATAATATGCTCGCTGCTATGCTTGATGCTGTGCTGAATAACTCTCAGCTCTGATAATATGCTCGCTGCTATGCTTGATGCTGTGCTGAATAACTCTCAGCTCTGATAATATGCTCGCTGCTATGCTTGATGCTGTGCTGAATAACTCTCAGCTCTGATAATATGCTCGCTGCTATGCTTGATGCTGTGCTGAATAACTCTCAGCTCTGATAATATGCTCGCTGCTATGCTTGATGCTGTGCTGAATAACTCTCAGCTCTGATAATATGCTCGCTGCTATGCTTGATGCTGTGCTGAATAACTCTCAGCTCTGATAATATGCTCGCTGCTATGCTTGATGCTGTGCTGAATAACTCTCAGCTCTGATAATATGCTCGCTGCTATGCTTGATGCTGTGCTGAATAACTCTCAGCTCTGATAATATGCTCGCTGCTATGCTTGATGCTGTGCTGAATAACTCTCAGCTCTGATAATATGCTCGCTGCTATGCTTGATGCTGTGCTGAATAACTCTCAGCTCTGATAATATGCTCGCTGCTATGCTTGATGCTGTGCTGAATAACTCTCAGCTCTGATAATATGCTCGCTGCTATGCTTGATGCTGTGCTGAATAACTCTCAGCTCTGATAATATGCTCGCTGCTATGCTTGATGCTGTGCTGAATAACTCTCAGCTCTGATAATATGCTCGCTGCTATGCTTGATGCTGTACTGAATAACTCTCAGCTCTGATAATATGCTTGCTGCTATGCTTGATGCTGTGCTGAATAACTCTCAGCTCTGATAATATGCTTGCTGTTATGCTGTTTACTATACTGGCTCCTTATGATGTTATGATATTATGCTCGATGTAAAACTGCTATGCTTGATGCTGAATGATTGTCACATAAAAGTGGATATAAATCGCCTGACGGTCACTGTTCCACACGTTAAAGTCAATCGCCGTGCGACACGTGGCCTTAGTCTCGCACTTTGACCAACCCGTGCGTATGTTCAATGTACTCGGAGGATGGATAATCCGCGAGTGAATCCGGCTCGAAGGACCAAAACGATGTATGGGTTTGATACCACACACCCTTTAGATATGATAGTTTTATGGAGACCAGCAAGTTTGTGAGTATCGCGTTTAGGTAATGAGAACGACCTGTTTATTTGAACGCTTTATTGATACTGACTAAATTATGACAATGCTTACATTTATATATGCTTATTAATGTGTACGTACAATAAAATTATGTTAATGTATGGGTGAACCCATACAAATATTATTTATTAGCATATATCCAAAAACAAGGTGAACTCAAATGTTATCGAAGTATCGTTATCGAAAGGCTCGTGTATTCACGATTTTTGTAAATTAAACTACTTAAACAAAACCTCAAGAACACTACAAAATTATTTTTAATTTTTTTGTCTATAAATTTAAAAATTGTTTAATATATTTTTGAATACATAAAAAAAAACAAATTTTGTATTATTTTACCCGCAGCATCATCTTTTCCAAGTTTAACCTACTTTTTCGAGACCACTACAAAACAGAAATACATATAATTAATTGAAACTAATCCTGATAAAATGTTAATTTATTTACTTTTGTGTAGACTAAATAATAATAAGATACCCCACCATACATCATCGAATATACATTATAACTATGTACCTATAAGTAATAAAATAAAAATCTTTATCTTCCTTTTGTTGTAGATGAGTAAATGAGAAAGTACTTAATACCGGTGAATTAAGAATGATTTCTTTGAATTATAAGGATTATCTTTAACAGAATTTTATAAATATGTGGTGTTCTTATTACGTAACGCCTCTGTACGTATTTTGTTGTTACATATCTCCATAATATGTAAAACGGCTGAAATATGTTAAATTTAATTATTACTTTCATTTCTTTTAACAACTGTTTGTGCTTTATGATTTGTATACTACGATATTTGTATATATATTTGTTTACTGTATGTAGAGAGGGATTTTTTTAAATACTTTTATAAGTAGCGGAGTAATTCGTTAACATTCACAGTCCTATATTTATATATATTATTTTTATTTATACATACAGTAATCATTTTACTGACCTGCAATATTTAAGCTTCCGATGAGCAATGTCCATAGGAAAACCCTCGTGCTATAGCGAAAACTACACTGCATTTTACACAACATTAATTAGTCCAATAATCTTGCTAACATTTTCACTTCGTCTCTTCAAACCTGAAACCAGAACAAAATTAATTAGAAAAAAATATTTTCCATACTTTGCATTTAATTATTGAGAAATGTGATAAACAGCGTAGTCATTAAAAACTTGAGCTATTTCCATAAAAAATTGCAAATTTTTAGAAAATCGGATAAATAAATAAGATAATTAATAACAATTTTGAGTAAATTATTATTAATAAATTGCTTTATATAAAACAATATTTATATTTATTAATCCTTCATCCAATTCCGAAAAAATTGTACAATTAGTTTGGCTATGGAATCTGCAGTGACAACAACAATGTTATTTTATATGTAAACCAAGTCTAATTTCGTCTTTTCTCGTAATTTTATATATATATATATATATATATATATATATATATATATATATATATATATACGGTAAAGGAAAACCTTCCGGCTGGTGCAGATCCTCTCGGGGCACGGTTGCTTCGGGAGGTATTTGTGCCACATAGTCGGGAGAGAGCCGACAGCGACGTGTCACCACTGCAGTCGCGTGGAAGACACCGCTGACCACACCTTGATGGAATGTCCAGCGTGGATATCCGAGCGTAGCCAACTCATCCACGTGGTTGGCGCAGACCTTTCGTTGCCGGCAGTGGTCCAGGCCATGGTCGGCAGCGAGAGGGCATGGCAGGCGGTGGCCGACTTCAGCGAGAGAGTCATCTTGCAGAAGGAGGCTGCTGAACGAGTGAGGGAAGACGACCCCTCCTCGGCGCCGCTGCGCCGACGAAGGCTGGGTCGAAGGCAGCGGGCTTATGCTCGCGACCTGCCTCCCCAGTGAGGAAGCCTCCGGGCGTCGGTGGGGAACCGGCGTCCGGGTAACATAGGCTAGAGGAAGAGCGGCGTGTTTGGCGTTCCCGGCACGCTGCTCTTGAGTCGGAGGGGTGGTGTGGTCAGCCACTGATACCCCTGCCGATGGCGGAGTCCCTTTCGGGACTCGTGCGTAGTGAGCGGAAGTATGGCTTGCCGTTCCCGCTCACTAGTCTACGCACAGCGCAGAGAACGCCGAGGTGGTTTAGTGGGTGGAAATCCCACATGCCCCTGTCGCGTTTCCCCCGCGGCAGGAAGTCTTTAAAAGATTCCCCTCGTAGAAAAAAAAAAAAAAAAAAAAATGGAATCTGCAGTGACAACAACAATGTTATTTTATATGTAAGCCAAGTCTAATTTCGTCTTTTCTCGTAATTTTATATATATATATATATATACGGTGACGGAAAACATCGTGAGGAAACCTGGACTTATAGTTTCACAATTTTAAGTTTAAAATCACCAACCCGTCGTGAGCAAGCGTGGTGAGTAATGCTCAAACCATCTCCATGTGAGAAAGAGGCCTTTGCTCAGCAGTGGGCGCTGATAGGCTGATATATATATATATATATATATATATATATATATATATATATATATATATATATATATATATATATATATATATATATATTCGAAAACGTCTTTTCTCTTCTCGTGAATTTTAGACAAGCATTTTCTAAATGCTAATGCTATTCTGAGTCTTTGTGTTAATGGATTTTCCAACGTTGCCTTAACCTTATCTTTCCTTACTTCCTCATGTCTCTATTATGAAGTTATATTTTCTACTATTTTACTTCACCTAGACTAGTTACAATATTTTTAATACTATAAACCGTACTCTTTTTACTATCCGTCCAACCGGCCTTGTGTGTAAAGCGATGGCACTTCCTCTTACTGTAAATGAATTTTACTACATCAGAGGTTTGCTTTCTAATCTCTTGCAAGTCCACCATCACCCAGAAACTAATAAGCTCTTTTTGATTTTTGTGAAAGTGCAGATTTTATACACAAGCGACTCATATTACATATTCAACATACATCTATGATCATAAATTTCATTAACGCAACGGAATGCGTGTGTGTATACACAATAACATCTATTATCAAAGTCTCATTTCCGTTTAAGACCGCAAATTGTCTATGCTCTGAATGTTAGTGGATAGCGGTATGAAGAAAATAGTCATTGCTTATGTCTGAATATTATAATATTATTATAACAGGAGAGAACTCGATTATTCGGATACCTTTGTGACGTTATTAACGTTATTTCAGTACACTGTAGCAAAACTGGTCTTCTTAAGGAGATTTTAATGTATCATCAAATTGAGTTGGGGTGCTTTATCATTTTGTAGCTTATCCTTGAAAAAGGGTATCGTTTTCTCATGAAGATTCTTTGAGAAAATTGGATCAGAAACGACAGTTCTACTTCTTTTTAGGGAATGGAGATTTAAGAAATCTTGGAACCTTGCTAACATAATAATAATCATTACCAAAAAAGGAGCCATGTAGATTTGGTTTGTATGTATTTTCTCTACACTCGGCAATATAATGAAACGCGTATTGAATGTACGCCTCATTGCATAACTAGAAGATTATGATTTTACCACTTAACGAGTTTCGCCGATATTGTTTATGTGAGGAACTCCTGTAAAACTCTCTCAGTGTAAGTTAACGTCACGAAAGTTTTCAACAAGATCTGGTTCAATAACGATATTGCTGAAGTCGCTAGTTAAATCAGTATCCGTGATTATTGACTTTTTAAGGGACCATGCTCCAATCATCATCAGCCTATTATAGCCCACTGCTGAGCAACGGCGTCTTTTTACATGGAGGAGATTTGAGCATTAATCACCACGTTTCTATTAGACGGGTTGGAGATTTCAAACTTATAATTGGAAATAAGAAGTCTTGGTTTCCTTATGATGTTTTCCTTCACTGTCAATGGTGTCTAAATACTTTTAAGTCTTAGAAAGTACATAATACCCGGAAAAATTACATTGATACTTTAAAGGTTTCGAATCCGCGCCGTTATCTGACGCGGGCCTTTAACCACTAGGCCACCACGACTTAATTTTCCAATATCAGTAGTTAATACTGCTTCTCTAAACGTAGGTTTTTTCATGGATCTAGTTTTTACATAACACAATTTTTGTTGTACATATATTAACAGTCTTCTGTTAACGAGTATTTGTAGTTACGCAGTTAAACGTTCGACATGATATGATTCAGTTCTCAGATTCTATGCAATCGAATATGGAGTGCTACTTTCACGTAAGGATAAGTGCTGTAAAATATTAACTTATATGGGTGGACTCCTTGATAAAAATATGCAAGTAGACTTACTGAGCTCCATCACTTAGTTAAATTACCTGGCATACGTACTGTGTAATGCGCACATAAACAAGATTTTTAACGAATCTTCTATTCTTTTGAAAGAGTTTAAAAAAATTATGTACACGCTACAACACTAAATCAATAACAATGATTTATCAAAAATAAAAAAATAAGGATAACTACTTTTTACTTTATCTTAAACTTAAGTAAAACAAGGAGAAAAAGTAGTTCTAATTTAATTGCGTTATTAACTGAGTTTAAGACTGGAAATTCCATAGACAATTATTAAAAAAAAAAAGAGAAATGTGAAAGAAGTGAATTTTTTTCAAAGAAGTTATTGGTCAAGTGAAGACCAATAAATTACCTTCTGTATTATAAATATTTGCTTAACTTCAAAATGCAGGGATAACTTACTTTATTACACTTTTATTTATTAACATACTTTTTTTCGTAAAATATCCAGAATGAATTCTCATTACCTTATTAACCAGTTGTTCCAAATATATATATATATATATATATATATAATTACTAAACAACAACACTTTATCGACTTTCAAAATATCTCAAAATTTATTAAAACTTGTCAAGAAGAAATATGAAAGGTAACTGAAATTAGTCTAGCTGACATAGGTTTGCCAGTTAAACATAATCACGTGAATGTTTCTAAAATATTGTAAGTTTGCTGTACAAAATGGATAAGCGGAAATTTAAATCAGTTCAAAGAATAATTCAACTTTTAAATATTTTAACAAACTGTGTAAGCTTTATTCTATATCCTCATTTAAATAATAAGATTAATAATAATACTAAAAAATACTATTAAACTAGATTTCTAGTCATATGAGTTTTCAGAATATCAAAAGAATTTCAATGATGAATACTTAAGATTAAAGCTTTTTACATTTCACTGTTTTGCAAGAAGAAGGATAAAACATCTTGAGGTCTGACAACCTTTGGTCGCATTACATAGACCTTAAAAATTCAAGAAAAACAGCTCATCCAACTGTGGCTCTAGGGTACACTTGGTGGATACTAGTGGGTGTGATAGAAATACCTAAGAAAGAGAAACGGTAGATAGATATAGGGCTTGTCATGAACATTTAAAGAAGATTAAACATTGCGCCTCTTGGTATCTAGAATGTTAGAATTTACGTAAAATATATACATATCTTCTCAGACACAAAAAATAGGAACTGCAAATAATATATTATTAAAAACTTACTTCGAACATAATATATGTAGTAAACAATTTACTCACTATCATAAAGAGTACATTTTATGTACATTTGTCAAACACAAGAGATACATACATACACACTGATATGATACGGTACAAATTTGATCATATAATGGTAATTGCATCATCTATTTAAGAATACAGGGAGATCGTTTAGAAAATCAGATTTGATGCAATATATAGCACATAGTATTCACAACCGTAGATTGTTTGTTGAAACCGATTTGCATCGAATCGCTTACAATTTCCCTTGAGGGCACATTGTCAATTTTACACATTTATATTTTAATTCAAAAGGTATTAAATTTAGATTGGATAGATATTGTTGTTTAGAGTTCACATATAAACTACTTTTTTGTCAAATATGCGTATTTTTGTATTGTTAGATGAATTGTAAGATGAAGATTCAACACGTGTAACAAACAGTGGCTATAATCTAGTATTAAATAGAATGTGAACATTAAAAGTGGTATATTTCCCAAATGCTTTTAGGATCCGTTTCCTTATTTTTTTTTATCAAAGTCGTGTTACTTATTTTAAAGTTGTTACAATACAATCATTTGACTCTTAATTTTAAAATTATCTAAAATATGTAAATGAGTTAATAACTTATTCCAAAAGCATGTCACTGTATACGTGTATTTCAACTTAAAATGTCATTATTTAACAAAAATAAATCTTACAAAAAATCACATAATTACGATTGTCACTAAGGGGAAATCTTTTACTGGTTAATTAATAAAGTTGTGGCAGTTTTCTTTAGCGCTGGAGTCCTACAGGTGAATGGAAATCACAAATCTGGCGAAGTAAAATCGATGACGAATATAAAACTTTAAAGTTATTCTACTTATTATGACAAGTCATAATTAGAATAACTTTAAAGTTTTATCTCAAGAGATAAAATAGTACTTATGTATTCCCTCGCGAGCTGTTTCAGACCTAAGAATTGCCAATTTATTTTTATCTATTTGTCAAAATGTTTGTTCTAACACCGAAAAGCGTAAGAAATCAAAATATCTTTTATAGTAACAAAAATTTTATTACTAACGACTTTATATTTTTTGTATTGAAAAAAGAATAAAATATTTTCATCGTTACAAAAATAACCACTCTGTTCAGTATTTAAGTAAGTCTTTGTTAGTTGTACAAATTTTAACATTTCTTCCTAATAGAAAGCACCACAATAAATTATGTACGCTCGAATTCAAACAAAAATGTTTTTAACCTAGAGATATACATATGTACATATATACTAGAAGACCCGGCGAACTTCGTATCGCCCTATAATCAAGAAATGTCTGTTACGTTTTTTTATTTATATTTTTGGAGTTTACCTATTAAAGTCATAAATCTTTTGTTTTGTTTTGAATTGCGACAGATTGATTGATATATTAGTTAGTTGTCAAATCTAATGTCAAAAAAGAACGTTTGTATCAACAACTACTAATAAATTAAAAATTAATTAAAAAAACATTGTCCAGCGGACAAAATTGTGAATCTAAACCTTTCCCAGATCCCCTTGAACACACACAAAAAAAATCATAAAAATCGGTCCAGTCGTTTAAGAGAACTTCAGTGACATACACACTCACAGAAGAATTATATATACATATAAAGATATGTAAATATTGAAAGTAGGCAGACAGCTGTCAGCTTTTAGACGTACAAAAAGTTTTCTTAGTATTTATCGGTTTGTCGAAGAGTTAGGTTATGAATTTCCCATACGTACATATATCTGACGTGAAAAAAGTGAATCACAAAAGCTTCAGAATGAAAATGATTTCTCTATTTTTCTTGCAAAATATTGTTTATTTAACAGTACAGGCAAAAACATGGTATTATAAATTATAGCAACATAACATAAACATAGCATATATTCACTATACATATGTATTTTGTGTAACGATGCTAATAAATAAAAAATGTGTTTATTAACCAAGATAATAAGGTCTAAACATAAGTTACTATTGGTCTAAAAAGAGTGTTACAATACTGTAATTTCAAAAAAAACAACATGATTTTGTTTAGTACAATTTTTTCATTGTTCATATAAACGGAAGGAGATAAGAAAATACGAGTATAAAATTAAAAAAATTATGTTAATACTTTTAGTGTAATCTCGTGATGAATTTTAAAATTATGTGCTACTATGATATATATATTTGGTTTGGACATTAAAAAACCACAAAATAAAATACACTCGTAAAATAAATGTGAAAAACTGTACATCTAACGCATTGTGTAAATCTAATCTGAGTTTTGGAGGTGGTAGAGCCTAGATGTGGTTAAGCTACTAGAGCTCGAATGTGGGCTGGCTCGATCGGGGAAGTAACACCCTCTCACAGAAAATCGGCGTGAAGTAGTCTTTAATGGCTGCGTTTGGTCCGGTGAGTGAGAGAGTCGGTTGCCCTTTTCCTTTTCCCACCCTTTCCTGTCCTTTCCTTTCCCTCCCTTTCCCACCTTTTACTCCCCATTTTCCCCAAACAAGGGCGGCAACACATCTGCATATCTACGTTGCAGATGTCAATGGGCGACGGTAACTACCTACCACCAAGTAGGCCCTCTGCTCGGGTGCCCCCTTATCCCAAAAAAAAAAAAAGAAAATGGATTCTATAGTGAGGTTTAACCATAAACTGAACTTTTTAATACAGAAATCAAGTATATTGCATAAAAATCATCGAAATATTTATATATTAAGTAGAGGCAAAAAATATTTAAAACAATATTTGCATACACTAAGGAATACAAACAAGTCAACAAATACGGTGGTGAAGTCTTCGTTTATTGATACAACAAAAAAAAAAATCAGTTGATTTCAATGAAACAAAAGACATCAAGGTTGATATTTCTGATTGAAATGGGCTTTTAAGCAAATTCTTCTTGGACGTTAAAAATCAAGATTAATGCCTCGAGTAATAGGAAATAAATAATAAAAACGAATAATAAAAACGAGAGGAAAACAGTACTTAATGTTAAACTAACTTTGAGCTAGGTATTATAAAGAATAACATATTTGGTAAAACTGACGGATACCAATCAGTCACTGGTGTGCCCTGTCGCTGACAGATCTGGGATATACCGACTCAGCGACCGATGGCTTTTGCAGTGGTTTTAGTAAGTAGGGGCCTGCCCAGGTCGAGTCTCACACATCCCTTCTGGCCCCACCAAGGCCGACTGGACGGCTCGTAAAAAGAATTTCCCTGCGACATCAAAAAAAAAATACCAATCACAATTATTGTTCTCATCTTCTTTTTTTCTTACTATTGCCTATTTTATCAAGTTCAAAAGTTTCGTATATAATAATTTATATTATTTTGACACACCCCTTATGGATAACAGATGTATGTATAGAATGTACTTTTAATTTTTAAGTTATGATATAAATAAAAACAATCGATATTTTTGTTATTTCAACAACCAAATTTTGTTTTGGTTTCATAATGTCTGTTTAAAATAATTAAATTCCAATTTTTTTTTTTCATTTTTTATATATGAATGTATATATAAAGTGCAAAACTTTTATAGAAGCCTAACAAATTAAAGGAACAAATTAAAACTCTCTCTTTTGAATATGAAATAATTAGTAATAAGGATTCTAAACAAAGCAGAATTAATTTTTTTAGGCTTAAGTATCAACTTTGAAAACCAATCAAGATCAATTAATGTCAGGATAATTTAAATTATTTTGAAACACCTCTATTTTTTCTTTTAATCTTAAATTAATATTAATTTACCTTTTAAAGTTGGGATTTATTAACGTCTATCACTCAACATGTTGTCCACGGCACGTGTTTAAAAGACCGCAATGGTAAGCGAAACAATGACACCCTTTTGAAATTTTAGAAACATAATAGTCACTTTTCGATATTAAAAAACCATTTCATGAAAAACTGAATCAATTTATCGAGTGGAAAAGCCATTGAGGAGGGTTATATATATTTTTATTCATAAGATTACACCCTTTTTACTATTATTAAATTGTGTCTCTCAACCATGCTGCCTATCCATAGATTAGCTATATATGTATTTAAATGTAAAATATGTCCATACAAAATTCGAACTGGTTTCCTATTTTTTAATGACAAATACGTTATATTTATAACATTTGTTTAATATAATTAGTAAAATATTCATTGTAAATAATAATAAATTGCTAGCTTTTTAAATTTAAATGATTAAATTTCGCTTGATTCTCTAGTTACGATAAACTATAATTAATCCTTGACATCGCGTAACGTGTTTGCTGTTCATATAGAAACAATTTATAATATATAGAATGATGAATTTTGTCTTTCTTAAATTGTTAAATGCACTAGATTAATATAATCTTAATTTATGAAACAGTGAATTAATATTTATTATAGAGGCAAATGCTTACTTTTACTAAATTTAATCGAAGTCTACCCTTATGGTGACAGAAGATTATAAAATAACGATGAATATTCCAGAGCAACTCTGACCTATAGAGAATTCTTATTAGGTACATTTGTGTTTTTACTTCTTACCTCCCACTGTTTATACATTACGGTTAAATTAAAGTTTATTAGGCCAATCATGTTAATGAAAACAAGGCATGCGATCGAAACAGTTACGATTAGCTTCCTGAATATTCAGCAACCCTATTTTCTTAACGACAATCCAGATTTTAACCTCAATACCGATGGCTTTCAGTTAACAATTACTATTAAAATTGACGGCTACTGCATAAGCTGCAGATAATTAAAAGAAGCTATGACAGCCCTCCAACATTTTATGACCTTTTATTTCACATGTAAAATAGTAATGGAGAAAATTGTTTCTTTTTAAAATATCTTTAAAATTGAAATGAAAGGTTTCATCACTAGTTGTTCTAAATTTATTTACAAGCTTATGATTTCATGGTTCGTTTAAGTTTAGCATAGAACAAGCATTATGTAATTAATTTGCTTTATATATGCAAAGCAAATTTTAAAAAAAGATTCATTTTCTATTATATAAACGACTTATTTGTCTTATCCAAATATTTCTTATATTTAATGCATTTCTAGATTATTATTTCATTTAATAAAAAAAATCATGTTCCAGCATTTCAAAGTAACAAATACACCGCAGTAAAATATAGTTCAGGCAGCAGAATCAGATTTAAACTAAGAACTTTTGAAACAAAGTATAAATTTTATTTAAGATGAAACAATAATAGTCATCGTGGAGATCCTTGAGGGAGGCCTATGTCCTGTCGTGGACGTCTTTCGGCCGAAATGATGATGATACGTGAAATATTATTGACTTAAAATTTTTCCACCTAAGAATATTGGGAGTTCATTAAAATACGGAACAAAATATTATCTGAAATGATTTGTTCTTTATAAACTTATTATTATATAATAATTTACGAGAGTACCTTTTTTATTGAAATAATAACATATTTGATTTAAAAACTTATTAAAGTTATTGATGGACAGAAAATGTTTACTCGAACAAATAGATGACACCTTGTGTTATCGGTTTCTGATTTAATAGAAATTGCTTAGTGCTCTAGGCATTCTTATTTATTGAAAGACAAGCTATTACAGCAACGTCAGATTGCTCTTTATTCAAAGGGTATTAAAATCTGTAACTATATAGAAAGCAAAAACATCCTGTTTCCAAAGGAATCAATTAAATGACCACCCACATTTTTTTAAAATAATTAATGTAGCTTCCTGTCATTAGAATTTTATTTTTTATGTGACAGATGTCAAACAATAAGACAGCCTACTCGATTGGATGTAGATACAGATGCATATGGACATTCACAACAAATAAAAAGAGGTGTTGCTGATGCGTTGCCAATCTTTTTCTGAGAAAAAGAGCAAAAGGATGATATCAGGAAAAGGGCAACCGGCTCTCTCACTCATCGAACAAAAAACAGTCATTACAAGTCTGTAGTCACTTCACTCCAATCTTCTATGAGAGGAACTTCTTCCCTGTGCGAACCAGTCCATGTTCTTAAAATATAACCTATACCGCCACTACTATACCAATTAAAATAAAAATATCATCTTGTTCTTGGAAACTTCTTTATGGAAGCTTCTCCTTGAAAATATTTCAAAAAAAGACCTCATTATTTTTTAGAATGTTAACAGGAAGTTTAACAATATAAAGAATTTTATTAAAGTGAAATAATAAACACTATAAATGTAAAGTCAAAATATAGTAAATAAAAATGTCTTTTTAATAAATAAAAAGTTATATTAAACTTATGTATCAAGCCATCATTTATATATATCTCCTAAATGATTATATTGAGATTTCCTGTACGTATAAATTTTAATTGCAGGAACGTTAAATGATGTTTTAAAAAATGGCCATTTTTAAGAGAGCTATCATTTTAATGCTTTCTAATTTATGTTATTATACTTTTCATACTTCTGTTAAAAACGCCTTTAAATTGGTAAAAATTATAAAGTCTTATAGACTCGTCTTAGAAAATAATTATAAAACATAAATTGTTATGGATTGCTGATAACGTAAAACTGGGTATATTTCTTTTATAATAATTGAATCAACAAAACAAACCTAAAAATAAACTACTCAAAGACTAAATTCATGCTTATGAGCACGGTTGGCAAATAACAATTATTGTATGACAATAAGGTCAAATATTGTATGTGACGCACGCGCCGCGCGCGCGGGTCTCCACATTTTTATACCTCACACCGCGACGCGCGTCGAGCGCTACAACCGATACACAAAAATAATCCTTATAGCATGACTCTGTATTCACGCGATATGACTTATTATTTCATGTATAACTTTGGTGTTTCTACACCGATTTACATAATTCTTTTTTTATTGAATAGGTAATAATGTTAACTTTTTTAAATTAGGGATGAGTCATAATGTTGTAAACGCTAGAGTAAACAAATACAATCAAAAATCTCCGAATTGCTAAGCTATCTGGAGTTTCACGTATCATTGTAAGTCAACCATAAAAGATAGACATATGTTGTCCAGGAACATTTTTTATATAATTTTAAGGAGAATATTTTAGTCATACATGATTTCTATGTAGCTTTAACCTATAAGATTAAAAAATGGAGTAACTTCTTCCGTTTTCCCAATATTTCCCTTCACTGCTCTGCTCCCATTGATTGTACGATAATGAAAAGTATACTATAACCTGCCCAAAGGTATGAAGAATAATTGTGCTAAATTTCGTAAAAACTCGGCGAGTAGTTTATGTTTCTATAACGAATATGTAACGTATTTATTTATTTAATAATTTATTAATTTATTTATTCATTTATCTATCTATTTATTTATTTTCATTTACCACAAATATCGTCACAACCAACATAAACATTTATAATTATTTATTTATAAAAATATACAGGGTGACTGGTGAATTACTATCGATACTTGAGGACGAGATATTTGACGATCATATATGACAAAATAAAAATTAATATAACATAAATATTAATAAACTTCTAAGTAAAGTTAACCAAAAGTTATGTAATTAATTACACATCGTGTGATCACCCTACAGATTAGGTATACAAACATACACACACACGCGTGTGGCGGCGTAGTGTTGTATCAGCACGCCGCCGCACGCATCCACACTTGGAACACTTGGAACGTGTTCACGCTTTATTTATTTATACGGAAATTTGGTCAAAAATTAAGTACCTATTTATTTTACATAATTCGAATGAGAATCATGTACCGAGTATTCTCCTTAAATATTGATAGTAATTCACCAGTCATCCTGTATATGTTATGCAATTATTACTGTGCATTGGAAACACACTGCCGGCCCGTCTATTCATTTTTATAATTATTAGTGTAAGTTCCTCAACGCGCTCGGTTTGACCGCTGAGCGGCCAGAGGTCAGAGCGGCCCGGTCTATCGTGCGAGCCTACGTCACTCATTCGTTGACCGGTAAGGGTGATTAACAGTTGTGCAATTCAAAATGTAATATTCTAAATATTTATTCGCCAATTACAGTTTATATTACTCTCTTCCTATATTCCCTCTTCGTATAGTGAACTTACTTTTTGTGGACTGTTATATATTATCTGTGTCACCGACAATTTTTGTGTGTTAAGATATAATAAATAAATACCGCAATTAACATCTTTTCACTACAAATATACAGACAGACAGACAAAAATTTTACTGATTGCATTTTTGGCATCAATAGCGATCCCTAACCACCCCCTGATAGTTATTTTTTAAATTTATTTTATTTACAGAATTGACCTCTCTACAGATTTATTATAAGTATAGATAACGTCTATATATTTCCGACAAATAGCAGGTTTGCCTTGAAAATAAAACTTTAAAGACCTAATACCGATACGGAATTTAAAATAAAGTTTCAAAATAAAATTTCAATCCAATTCAATTTTTAATTGTAGTTAATATTACATACAATCGGTGGCACATAAAAAGCAAAATCTTTTATAACCCTTGGATTTTGAGGCTTTAGTTTACAATCTCCACAGTAAATCCTATAACCGTTAGCCCCATTCACAATAAATACCTCTCCAGCCTTTCAGTCGCCGCATGTTTGTGTGGAACCAATAGAATTACTTGACTTTTCCAGCAAACTTGCCAAAATAATACAGATTTACTTGTCTATAGGCTCTGAGTAAAAAGTGCATCAAAAGCAGCAAACAATACAATATTGATGGCGTTGGTTAAGGTTTGTTTCTTATTTTGCAGACTATAATTTTCTCTTAACTTGGAAAGTATGTTTTTATTCCAAAGAAACAATATCTTCATTAAAATTAAAATAAAGAGTTATTTTATACAATAAACTTTATCGAAATTTAGAAATGAAAATCATATTAATTTTTTTAATAATTGATTTTATAAGTAAATTACCATTATGAACCAGTTAATTAAATGAATATTTATAAATTCATCAAAAGCGATGTACGAATTTACAGTTGAACAAACCAATACGTGATTTTATAATATTATTAACAGAAATCGGTTGTAATTATGTTCATTTTTAAATAAACATTACCTTAAAATATTTGGCAACCCTACAATTAAAATTACAAAAAATGTACATCTTCGACATATTACTGTATAGGCTAACAATGGTTCCCGCTGTAGAATACAAAATGTCGCAATACCGAGCGAAGTGCGAGTTCATTATTAAAATTTCAACTCACAACGTTCAACCATAACAATATTTTCACGCCAGTAAGCTGGAAAGAAAAGTGCGCTTAAATGGATTTGGCATATTTTATGATAATATAAAGAATAATAAACGCTCTTGCGAAAATCTGTAGCCCTAATTATGTACAACAATGGTTATTTAAAGCTAGACTAATATCAGTATAATTATGAATATAGACTTGCATCTAACCAAATAACGAATTATAAAATAGTATTATTAATGAATTTTTTAAGTAACACTTTAATGTGATAACACAAAATCTCATTAAAATGGCATTACATAATGTAATAAGAATAAAAAATTATATTGTATTCAAACACTTAATTAAGGAATTTTAGAAACTTTTATTTTTGTCAGGTTATAATAAATAACAAGGTCTAGTAGTTGGAGTTGGTAACTATTCATTGTATACATTAAATTAGTTCATCCAAATATTCAAAATCTGAAACACAGCTTTGTTATACATAATTTTTATTTTTCAATTTAATAATCCATGAAAGTCAAAATTTTGTTTTCGTTACATGTACAATGTACATAGTGTAAATTGCGGTCATCCATTTATTACACAGCAATTTAACACATCTGATAAGATCTTAATTTTTTATCTTGAAAATTCATCTAATTCAATATTATTTAAAAACTATTTATGTATCTTGTTTTAAATTATAATACTAAAAGGATATCGAAATTTAATAAATATAATTTTGTAAATGTTTCTAAAACAATATTTCTCCTCTGCTATAAAATCAGCGTGTTTGCTATGTAACCGTTAACATAAAGACTAATAAAAGCAAGAGCTATAGAAAAAACCCGCGGTGGAATAATAAAAAAAAAACAAAATTACTTTTTGCCCCTTATCATTTCTCTAATAAAATTTCTTCGACACGACATGGATGGTTCGTTTTTTCGAGAGGTGGGCCAGTAGCTCTTGAACTTTTAAGAGTACTTAACGCCAAATGTCATTACTTTACGCCGGTCTCACGCCATAAGTACTAAGCGTATGTTTTCGTTTTAATTTTTAGTATATTTAAAAAAAAATCAGCAGTAAAAATATAACATTTCAGTAAAAATATATCATTTCATCACAAAATAAACACATAGAATATAAATGACATTTTATACAGAAACCAACATTATAATTTTAAGTAATATTTTTAAGATCATTTTATTCTGCCAGCACTTTCGTAAATTGTTCCTCGAGATCCGACAGTCGATATCTGTCAGAACGTCTGTTGGTCATTACGCAAACGAGTCCTTTAATGTTAGTAGTAGAATATCTCACCTAGAAATATTAACGCTCAAATGGGGGAAATGTGCAAAGCTTTAATTTAAAATGTGTTTAAAAATAAAAACTGTTGCTATTTTTATCTATTATATGTAATAAATATTCTTAGTACTTAGAAAATACAACAAAAACAAGACGACAATAAAATAGGTTTATTATGTAATATATATTCCAAGTTTTATCTTATAAAAACTCCCGTGACTCCTTATTATCCATCGCTTAATTACCTTTATGTTCCACCTTTGATATTCTCATGTCGTTTCTTACATTAATGTCAAATTTCTCATATATATATGTAACAAGTATTCGTGTTAAATCTTGACATATTCAATAATAATAAGTCGTTATCATAATAAAGAGAGAAAATATAACGAACATCATGTTATCAGTGGGTGCAGTTTATATCAGGAATTGATCTATGATCAAGAATACCTGTATAATTTGATAGGTTGTAAGATAATACGGAAGATAATTACCATAGAAAATAATTACATTTTATAAACCTAATACTTTTTTATTTCCACATTTGTTTTCTTTATATGCTAACTGTCTTAAACATTAAATTATTCTTTTTTATACAAAAATAAATAACTAAGAATTTATAGTCCGAGAGCCAGTAACAGATTTATATGACCAAGTTCCTCTCAAGTGATAATTAGTAAAACGCATCAGAAAATCGAACTATAAAGGCTCGTGAATGTCAGCTGAGGCTCGGTGGGGGGGATGAGCAATTGTAACCTCCCACGCTTGAAGAAAAGAAATTCACTCATTTCCTCTCAGCTAAAAGTTTATCAAATTATAGCTAACCCAATATCTCAACAAAAAAAAAGTCAGCTGGCTATAACATAGTGCATTGTACGTCAGCTGATGGCTAGATCATGGGAAAAAAAATCTTCACTTTCAGTGATATCCTCTCGGCTAAAAATTTACCAGATGATAGCTTATATGTAACTAATGATAAATATATACGTCAGCTGGCTGTATCTCGGTGAAAAAATCGTCAGCTGATACTTTGAAGGTCGTTACGTAGAAATTAGCCAGAAGCATTTACTGACCATTTAAAGGCATCAGCTGACCAGGTTTCCCTCGACTTATTGCTAGCTGTTTTTTTTTATTTATCACAGTATTATATTTAAAATCAGCTCACAAATTTTTATGTGGGAGGAAATGACGCCTTTTTAATTATTCTTGTTATTTTTAAAAATTTAAACAACACATGCTAGTATAGCATAAACAGTATTAAGGTACGCTTGGAGGGGGTTAGTTGTGCCCATGCTCGGGGTATGAAGACCCTTTTGTTGAGGGCATCGACCACATTTTTAGAAGTAGAAAAGAAGGGGACTATTATACGTTTAGAATAGACGAGCAAACGTTGTCTGACGAAAAGAATATTCTGGAAACATTGTTCCATCTGTGAAAAATCGATCAAAGCACTATGTTATAGCCAGCTGACTTTTTTTTTGTTGAGGTATTGGGTTAGCTATAACTTGATTCCCTGCGTCATCAAAAAAAAAGCTATAACTTGATAAACTTTTAGCCGAGAGGAAATGAGTGATTTTTTTTTCTTCAAGCGTGGTAGGTTACAACTGCTCATACCCCCCACTGCGCCGCAGCTGACGGTCATAGGGCTTTATGATACTGTTGTCTGATGCGTAGCGCCAATTATTATCTAATGAGAAGAAATAATGAAACAAATTTGCACCTGGCTATCGAACTATTACGTTTGAATAAAAAAATGGAACAAAACGATGTCACTCCAAAATGTATTTTCAATAACACCATTCTCTTTGATGGATGCTTGGATGCTTCACGTGGAATCTTGTTATGAGACAAAATTATATATAGGATTTTTGTATTTTTGAGAGCCTTTGTTTCACTTTGTTTGCGAACTCCTATTTCAGAAAATAACGAAGTATCTTTAAAATAACCTTTTTGTTATGGTGCTATTAATATGAGCTTATTTGATAGAATCATAAAATATGCTATATATTATATTAATAATATCAAAGGTGTTTATAGCTTTTGCTTATCTCGGTAAATATGAAACTACACAAAACCGAGACGGCTTAGATTTATATGAGAATATACTCGTACATAAATGGTCAATGCACTATTATTGATCTCTGTGCAGCCAGAGTATCAAGAATAGGAAAAGTTTAGTTTAAAATGTCCCATACATTTAGAAGATATTCTAAATTGAAATTAATTGAAAACTTTCTAATTTAGTGTTTTGACGTGATAACGTCTTTAAAATCGTTTTAGTCGGGTGACATGTTCAGAAACTTGTGTCACACCAAAACCTCACGAGCGCGATAGCAGGTATAACGAGAGAGAGACGGACCGATCTCCCGTCTCATCTCGCGCGCTGCCAGTCATTCCGTGAAACTTGTCACGCGGAATCCTCACGAGCGGTGGCAGGCATAGCGTTCGAGTGAGTGGACCGATCTTCCGTCTCTCTCACTCTAGCGGCATACAAACGAATGGAGGTTTTCTCGTGCGGTTAAGTTTTCGCTGAATGTTTAACAGTGAAAAAAAATGTGAAGTGCAAGTGAAGTCCTTTTATTATATCTTACTTTTCCTATCATCGTCCTATCCTGAACAGAATAAACAGAAAACAGAAACAGAAAACCCAGATTGGAAACAGATAAATTTATGTGAAGATTGTAACTGGTCGTATTGTATGTTATGTATGTATGTATGTAGGTATGCATAAATGTTTGTATAAATGTATAAAAGTATGTTTGTATGAATGTATGTATGAAGAAAAATGTATATCATAGTCGAATAAGTAAACTTGTCATTTTACACCCGAAATTTATCAAAAGTGTGAATAAAACGATAGATGTAATTTAAAATTTGAAAAAATTGTTATGTTCATTAATTCCTTACTTCCCAAAAACTTATATCACCAATAAGACGTTATCACGTAAACATCTCGATCGTCAACCTACTTTACAAACAACCAATTTTTTTTAGTAAATAGTTAAAGTAAAATACATAAATATATAATTAGTTTCATTTTGGGCGTCAATGGGTTGGTTTAGATTATTTTTTTTTAATTTTATGATAAAATTATTATGAATTAATGTATTAATATTATTTTGTGTTGAAGTAAATTGAAAAATAGTTAGTGTGAATTGAATGAAAATCATTTCATCTTTTTCCTACCAATCCACATTAATAAGTTTGACATGCCCAAAAATCAAAATTCTTTTTATATTGAAATTCTTTTTATATTGAAATTTTCTTCAGAGTGATTTTCTTATTTTTGGATTTCGTTGTTCCAGTAAATAAAATTATACAGTCATCGATTTTTCTTAGCTAAGAAACATTGATTCTCATCGGTATACACACAATTTTTTTCAATTTCTTCTTAGTATCGACAAATTAGTATTCAAACATAATTTAGGTTTTGTACGTAAGTATTTTATAAGTTTTAGAAACTTAAGATAAATAAACATTTGTTCGATGCAAAACAATTTGAACAAGAAGCTTGGCATCTTCGCTATATTGAACGACTAAGTTTGAAAGTGACGCCTCTGATCTAGCTAACCCACCAAACTAATCCTAATTTCCTCGATCACATCCGATACGACGTGATTTCTGATGTCATATCTCGTACCTCAGTTATAGTTAAAGTTTTGTTTTTAATGTATATTTATTAAAAAATTAATTTTCATAAAAAGTCCTCAATAAAATTTTAATTACATATTAAAACTGAATCATTATTTCTATCAAAATAGCAAAATAATATTAGAAAGTTCTGAAACTATGAAATAATTATTTTGTATTACCTATTAATATATTTAATAGATACAAAACCTTTATTATTATTGTTATCATCATCATATATTTTTTCTTTTTAATCCTGCATATACATTCAAATGATGCATAAATAAAACAAACTAATATCAGTTATCGAAATTTGAAAACATGAAAAGAAAAAGCTAGGGTAGGAAATACAGATACAAGCCAGTACAATAGATCCCAAGTGCACCTACAGTGGCACTACCCGAATGAAGACAAGATAAGCCTTCTGACGCGACTTGTGTCCTCATACACATTCGTCTTAGAAAAGTAAGGGTAGTTTTATGATAACACAATTTACAATAGGGAAACGTCCTTTCTAAACTAAGATTATATTTATGAAAATCTGAACGGTAATTTCATTTATAATATTAAAATTATTATCAATAAAATGATATTTTTAAAAATTATATGTTTTATAATTTGCAACATTATTGTTAAAGTATTTATTACCAGCAAAAGTTTGGAGTGGTTAAAACAATAAGAGCTAGCATGGCAACTTTGTTGATGGAATCTTTCATAACTACATATTTGAAACTACTATAACAATTCCAGTCGAGTATTTTTCAGTTCTAAAAAAATTATAATAAAAATCATTTCACCATGTTCTGTGACCAATGAAGGTTTTTTTTATTCAAGGCTAAACAGTCATTGGGGCAATACGGTCACGGGCAGTAGTATGTTAATTAAAAAATTCCACGAAATGTTCGATTTCGTATGTACAAGTCTTGAGGTATAATCCAAATATTTCAAAGATCTTTAAGAACGTTTCAGTAAATTGCATTATTTCTACATGCGCTATGCATAAGCAGTAGCACGTTTATATTGGATTCATAAATAATTCTGTTATAATGTTGTAAGATTGGAAAATATAAAAATTCATTTTTTGAAGTAAGGTGTTGCTTTTATTATTAAACTAGTAAACCTGGCGAACTCCGTTTCGCCACCAGAAGGCTTTTATATAACATTTCGTTTGGTGATTAAAAATGAAGATTTTTTTTGTTTTATATTTGAAAAGGAAAATTTTTATTTCATTTCACAACTGTAATGAATTCATTTCGATTACAAAAATGAAGTGTTATTTAGTTTAACTTCTCTAAGTAAATAAAAGTGAATCCAAAGTAGATACCGAATCGAAGCGTTATATGTAGGTTTCCGCAAATTATCCGTTTCATTGAAGTCCTTTGTAAACCCCATTTTTTGTTTTTTGGTCTAACTTTAACACAAATAAGTCGGATGGTTTCCAAACTCTTGAACACGCAAAATATAACGCCCATGTGAAAAACAATGTTTTCTAAATTTATCCCGCAAATACTAAATGGTTTTAAGAGTTCAAACTACAAACACAATACCGGTTTGTCACGTGAAATTAACTGAGCAGAGAACAATGAGTAGCTGTCAACCAATGTATAATGCACCGACACCATTTACTTAAAATATTGATTTGTAGTACATGTTATGTATGGTGGCGCTGTATGTGAAAAAAGATTTTCCCGCTTTTCTGTTGAAATCTTTTGTTATATACCTCACGGAACCCAAGACCTTTCCAACGAATGCAAAACCGTGAAAATTAGTTCGTTCCGGACCGGACTTATTTTTATATAGTACATCTCACAAATAGCTAATTGTCATCATTACGTCATTACATATCTGTCATTATACGTCAATTGCATAGCTGTCAATTGTGTTTCGTTATTCCACGTTTTATAGTGACTGACGTTTCATGTCAAATCCCACGGGAATGCTGTCGAACGGGATAAAAAGTATCCTATTGCAATTTCCTGGCTCTAAACTACCTCCCTGCCAATTTTCAGCTAAATCGGTTCAGCCATTCTTGAGTTATAAGTGAAGTCACTAACACGACTTTCTTTTATATATATATAGATAAAATCAATTTTTTAAATACAAAATGGGTTTACAGAAGATGAAACTAATATTTTAGGATTTACTACGCGATTTTTTATTTTTGACTATAAATAAATGAGTACTCGCGAAAATCTTAGATCTCATCTGGTCATAGAAGATGTTAAGTAAATATAAAAATCAATAAAATGTACATTTGAATAGCGTCCATTGCGGATCCATTATTTATTTCGTTTGAATCACATTAATATGTCATTTACTTCTTATTTATATCTTTTGTATTCTACAGACAATGAAATATTAAATAATAGGTCAAAAATATTACCGTCCGCCAGAAAGGTACCAATTTTTTTCCGTAAAAGATTTTAGGTCTATTCGCAATATCATCACGACGACAAAGTCGTAAAGAAAGGAGAAAAGTAGTTAATAACATTTGTAACATTTACAAAATCCATTATACAATACTCTCTCAATAAAAACAGGTATTTTAAAGAGATTCGTTATAAAATTTATCACTATTAATAAAATTAATTATGTCTGAGTTTCACTGGTATATATTTTTAAATAAAACTATATATATATATATATATATATATATATATATATATATATATATAGTTGTATTTTAATATATGGTGTATGCATTGAGTTTATATTATTATATTCTAATTGGGGTGTTTGAGGGTGTGCGTTAATTACGTTACACGTTGTATATATATATATATATATATATATATATATATATATATATATATTTCTAATTTACTTAGTGGTTTTATTATTTTATGGAAAACACTCAAAGGAATAAATAACTTTCATTTCGTATTTCCGGGATTACAGTTACTGCATACTCGTATGTAAAATGTCGGCTACAATGTATAAAATTATTTATGTGTATAAAAAACTAACTTCAAAAAAACAACTTAGAAAGACAAGAAGTAACAGGAAAAAAAATGATTTCAACCTAAATATGTGCTTAAAATAGTCTTTATTTAGATAAACGTACACTATTTTCAATTATTTTCTTACTTAAATATGTATAAACACAAAAGTTACGTATTAAATGAAATAATAATTGGTAAGTGAACAAAAATAGTGTTCGTTAATCTAGATTGGTTATTCAGTTGATGTTTGGTCGATAATTAGATTTTATTATTATATAAATTAAACGTACATTTATAGAAAAATAAGTAATATCGCTATTTTTTTAATTTTCAGCAATTTTTTGGTTTTCCTTAAATTTTTAGAGGATGTCATTATAAAATCTGACTTGGTGACCATATAACTATCGTGAAAATGCAATCTTTCAGATTTTATTATAATTTCTTAAATCGTCCAGGAGTTTTCGAAAAATCCGGGAACATACATACATACCTAAAAAAAGATTCTGATGAATTGAGAACCTCTCCTTTCGAAGTCCATTACTCGTAATAACAACACTCTTAATATTTTAAAGACGTCATGTTTTACCTGTCTGGAAAAACCTCGGGTGGAATAAACCTCATTTCATATCCTACACGTGTGTGGACAAAAGATTGTATTCTTTGTACTTCTTATATTTGACCATAATTTTCTTCTGAACAGGTCAGATATAATACATCTTAAGTACATATTATCTTTACTTAATTTGTGTTATGGATTCCTACATATTTCAATTATTTTCTCAATTTTCTCAGGATTCCATAACCAGGTCCTATTGTGACCATTATGGGATCATACGTGAAGTTTTCTTTATAAATGAATAAATCGATATCAGTTGGCATTGTAATTTATCTCTCATATATGTACTTGTAGCTAATTTTAGACTTATATGGTTTTCTCATGGTTACTATGGTCAGAACTGGACTAAATTGAAATTAGACCAAACAGTAAGCCCCAGCCCCTTTTTTAAAAAAGAAATCATTAAAACCTATTTTGTTATCGTAATATTAATAACTATATATTTATGTTATCATTTTCCTTATATATTTAAGATTTAATACTTTTGAACTTTTTATAGTTAATCGTAAATAAGGCATCCACGACACAAGCTTGCTTAGTGTGGACGCCCCTGGAAATCGCGCGAAAAGTTTAAAGAAAGGTTTAAAATGGCATGTTCTATATCTTGTGCAATTTTCTGTTTGTTGATAATAAACTTATGAACTTATAAAAAAATAAAATTATTTACCATGACGAAATTGTTTAGATAACAAATATAACACAAAAAATAGAGCCGAATTGATAACCTACTTTTCGTTGAAGTCGTTTAAAAGACTAAATATACATATATAAATACCATAGTTTTATTTGAAACAAACGTAGCTGTTTGCAATAATTTTATCGTAATTTATATTATGAAAGTGGTATCAAAAAATCTAATGTCATCCCTTAAATAGACCAATATTTTTTGGCTCGGTTTACCACATATTTTTATTACAAAATCCCATGTTCTGTTTAATATAATACACGAAAACTGTGATTCTGTATAAGAAATATTTAACATAATGTAATTCAAAACTTTATCTGGTTTAAGGGTCCTAAGTATTATACATATGTATGTATATGTAATGGGCTAACGTGATAAACTCAGAAACATTCTTTAAATTTCTAGAAAGCCGATTCCACCTGTTCAAACAATTACAAAGAGTTACACCCCAGCGTTTGGGGTAAAAGGAACCCTTTTTTTCTGCAGGTAAATGTTTAATGCTCTACTCTACTACAATAATTTTATACTCTCTTGCTGGCGAGGAAAACAAGGAGAGTTAGTTAGCTACAGAGCCCGCAAGATGATTCTGCTGTGGTGGGGTAAAAGGAACCTTAGATTTATTGAATAACTTCTATTTAAAAATAAGGTGGTTAATCAGGAAATTAAATAGAAATCAATTCATTCGTAGTTCAATGAATAATTAGGTAAAATTTTAAATTACTATTGAAAATAGAATAAAGTTCCATATTTCTTATACAAAAATAATTGCATTGTTTTCAATCACTATTTTTTATATTGGATTATCCCAGGTTAAATTAAATTGATTAAAGTGTGTCATTTCACATTGACATATATTTTACATTACAATATGGGACGGAATACCAGGGTCGACTCAACAACCACTGCGGTAAAAAACCAAAATTATACCAGGATTTTATTTTAATTTATCAAAACTTCATTATTTAATTATAATTCACTCTTTTGTTATTTTTAAAATGTTACAATATCGCGATCTCTACTAATTTAGTAGATGTAACCTTTATAAAATTGCGCATTATTATTTCAAAGCAGAAATTATATTTAAATTAAGAATATTACAAAATGTGGTAAGATAAAGTTGAGTCAACATAAATAACATATCATCTAGTATAAGTATTAGTCGTAGGAGTGTACAAATGTATTTTGGGAATGAAAAACGATGTTCTGGGAGCGGTTGTGTGGTCCGCTTTATTGTGCTGTCATTTGTATGATTTAAGGGGAAAAATTGTATCAAATGTGACATGATTATTATTAACAATATAAATATGTATACTATGTTATAATAATAATAATAAATAATTTATTCAAGTTAAAACACCATTACAAAGAAAAAACATAAAAAGTAACAGTGAACAGAAACAAAACCAAACATTAAAAATAATAATAAGACAAAAAACCACCACCATTTTTAAAATTAAAATTATTTCAATCTTATCGGGACAGAATTGAGGTGTTTCAACCAAAAAAGGCTGCAACTCAGCGTACTGCTGCAATAAATTTGGATTTATTGCAGCGCTGGTTTTCAGTTGCCACCTGTTAATGTTTTGGACCAGCAGCGGTACAGCATCTATTAAAGGTTTTTAGCTAAGGGAAAATAAAATAACAAATAAAAAAGTAGTTGGTCTAGATTGTAGAATCAAGACGTCTTTGCTAAAAGTGTTATTTGAAAGTTTAATTAGACATACATACGATAGTTTTCGCCTCTAGATAACGCTTTTTCTAACATATGCTCTAATCTTCACTTTAAAATTAAATAATGATTGCACATTTTGTAATGGGGGAGGTATGATATTCCAAATTTTGCTAGAGGCGTAGCTGAAACTACCGCGAAATGCAGCTGTCTTATGCCTCAGTACGTAGATCCGATAAATATACTGAACCTCTTATTCCATATTTCTTACCTTCTCGTGCCCATTTGATTTTTTGGAGAAGGTAATTAGGCTTTTTAGAGGTTACAATACTAAAGAGCATTATGGCTAAATGAAAGTCTCGTCGAGCTGACATGTTAAGCATACTTGCATTATTAAGATATATACTGACATGTGCTCGGGGAGGAATCAGAAAACAAAACCCTGCGCAAGCATTTTGTACTCGCTGTATTAGCTTTTTTGTTCTTTCCAATAAACATGGACCGTATGCGGTATCATCATAGTTTAACCTCGATAGTGTAAGTGATTCACATAATCGAATTCTTACCTCAGTGCTTATGTAAGGTCGTATCCTATACAGGAGTTTCAATCTGTAAAAACAGCTTTTAATTGTATTTGAGATGTGCTTTTCAAAATGCAAACTGGAATCAAAAATAACACCCAAGTTCCTGACCTCCGATTCTCTTTGTACTACGTCACCATTAATCTTAATAATACTACGTCACTATTAATCTTAATATGTTACATACTTCCGTTTTTTTTTAATTTACATATAAAATTAAATTTATAATCTGAATATTTTACCTTTAGAGTGTCTCTAATGTTGAATAGACTTTCATGACAATAATACGGATTTTAAAGTTACCAGAGTCCAAATTGTAGATGTTATATAAATTGTATATTCATACATGGTCTTGGTGACATATAAAATCTAATGCCTCATGCTATTAGTCGTTGAATATTTATGAATTCCATTCTGTCGTCAACAAACTAAGCTACACCACCCAATAAAGCCTGTTATCTATTTTAAACATTAACTCGCAGTTATTCGACATGACTTAAATCTTGTGGCTTTACAAAACCGCGGATTAGCGTTAACCAGGCTGGCGGACAAGATGTGATTGCTATTCTGTTTGTATTTAACAGACAATGACAATGTTCTATAAGATTAATATTTATTTATTTCAATAAAACCTTAATGTCTTTAAGGTTAATTACAACAATTTTTAGCCCCATAAAAATCAAATTTTAAGCAATAATACATTTTATAATTATGTATTCTAAATTTAATACCACCATACATTTTTAACGAAATTCCATAGAAAAATTAACAATAAATAGGGTTCATGAAATAAATTTCAAATGCATTTTCATGAGTTCAATGTTTAGTTCGTTAGTTTTTTATTCTACAGTTTTTTTACTTTGTTCTTAATGTTCTATCCTATTTTGATGTTAATAAACCAATATTAAAAGTCTTCTTGAGAAACACATACACAAACAGTGGATGAAGAGCCTCTAAAATAAAGACTTGTGAAAATTTTATCAAATTTTGAACTTTTGAATTTTGAACCTTTCTATTGAACTTTTGTTTTCAAATATAATACTTTAAGAATATAAACCTCAATCATGGGTCAAAACACATTTCGTTAAATTTCCCCTCGGCGATTTTTCAATTTAGTTGCGTTGATGTAATTAAAAGGATTTTGTGAAAAACGATCTTTTATCTGTTTAAAACCGTACGATTTATTACAATACAACGTTAATCTTATTTGTGATATAATTGCATGTATAAAATGAGCATTATTGAATGATTCTAACATACATTATTTACAAACAACAATATTTCTTTAATATTTTCATTTATTTCATTCGTACAACTATAATTTCATTAACTTACTATAAAGTTAGATAGAAACAAAATTCCGGCTGAGACCTCTTTTTAAAGGCCATTGTTAATATAAATAAATAATGTAGTTTGACCTTCGTTTAATATAAATCTTAGGTTTTGTTTACCGTTATCAGATAATATCTGTTAATATAAAATAACATAATGTTACGTTATTTTTATTAAACACAAAACATCAACCATTTCACTCCAATTATACTATGGAGCTGATTTTTTTTCATAAAAACGTTCCTGAAGTTGGTCGCACGGTCAGTTCGCGTGTTAGAATAATTGTGGACAAGCATGATTTCGAACTTGTTTTTTATACCATTTTGTTATTTACTACCCTACAATATAGATGATTTTACTTTACGATCACGGAAATATATTAAAATATAGAATACAGGGAGCGTTTATTCCTTGTGCACTCAAGGTGAAAAATAATAACCTATTGTCAAGTGTCTTTAAGAAATTTCGAAAAAACGTAAACCAATAATTCATTAAACAGCATTTGTAGTCTTCTTCTTCTACCTAGCAATTTCCATACTATGGCCAGGGTCTGCCTTACATGTTGTGAATAGTTTTGCCCATTTGTTTTTTTACGACGGGCGCCTGCCTGACATCAACCTTCTTTAGGAATCAATATTAATCAGTAATGTCTAAATACTCTTAGAAAGTATATATGACTCCGAAAAATAACATTCGTACTTGCCGGGCCAGGATTGAACCCGCGCCCTCGTGCAAGAGAGGCGGGCCTCTTAACCACTAGGCCACCACAGACTTAAACAGTAAAAAAACTCCATTAACATCCGTTAACACTCAGGGTGTAAAGAGGTACGGCTAGGTGCGCAATGGTAACCGTGATTTTTTAGAATCTTCTTATAAATTACAATCCTGTATAGGTTTTGTTATTTAAAAAATAAATAAATTGAATATTTTCGGAAAAAATCATTAAAAATAATTTAATTAAAAATAATGACGGCCAAATTTTGATAGGCAACCTAGTAAATATATGGTGTTCTAACTATATATAAACATAAAAATTTGGTTTTAAACAAATAACCGATGAACGCACCGATCCTGCAGTGGGATCTTAGAATAATAGATTCCTAAAATTTACTTGTCACCATCATGTCTCGTCACTTCCGATTGGTGTTTAAATGGAATTAACATTGTTTTATTTACTATGTGAGGAAATCTGTGAAACAACGTGGCTCAACTCAGTACTTTATTAATGAACTCATTCATTGTTTAATTTTCGCATGATGTAACGATTTAAACACGGCGAAAACTATTTCCCCCGGTATACTCATAAATTAAGCCACAATACATTTATTATTCAAGGCTACCATTATACTTATCTTTATGTTCGTCAAATATTCTAAGAAATATTGCAGTAGTAACTTTAGAAACCTATAAAAGGCAAAAATGAAAAAAAAAAACTTAGAATATACGTCATATACACTGTAATACAATATAAAAAATACCATATTATTTTGAGTCCTAATGCATGCAATTAAATACAAGGCATATTATTTTTTGCACGATGTTATGTATACAATTTTTGTATTTTATCAATTACACCTACTTTTATGGGGAGGACGTACAGGTTTTTTAATTTTGTTTTCAAATTATAAAATGTTTCTTATACGCTTATATTTTCAAATATTTTTATTGCAATTATGTAGATACCATTTAAACTTCAACCTTAGTCAAAAACTAATCATTTTGAGTATTATCAATAATAATAATAATAATAAAATATTTATTAGTGTTTTTGTGTAAAATGAAAAAAAAAAATCAGTTGATCTTGTTATTTTGGGAAAGATGTGAATGTCTTGTTATTAACAAGACCAACTGACAGACATTCACATCTCGTTTGCCGTTTTTTACAGAAATAAAGTCGCGTAGTACAATCCGAAAAATATAAGTTTCATTTAAACAAAATCATATTTTCTCATTATTGTTTTTAAAACATTTATTTGTTTCGTTAAATATCAAAATTTTATCCACAAAAAGCTATAATTCCTAACTAACTATAACATCATAATTAATACTAAAAATTGTATCAACCTCAGACGATGCGAAAGTATAAATATATTAATATATACTATCCTTCTTCTTCTACCTGGCAATTTCCCAGCTATAACCAGGATCTGCCTTACATGTTGTGAATAGTTTTGGCTATTTGTTTTTACGACCGGCCGCCTGTCTGACATCAACTCTCTTTTTTGGGAATCAACATTAATCAGTGATGTTTAAATAGTCTTAGAAAGTACATATGACTCGGGAAAATCACATTGGTACTTGCCCGGGCCAGGATCGAACCCACGCCCTCGGCAACGAGAGGCGGGCCCTTTAACCACTAGGCCACCACTGACCTTAATATATACTCTTATACGCAAATAAATAAAAATAAAGGCACTATAATATTCAATTAAAAAAAGTGACCGATATTAAATTAAAATCTCAAATTGTAAAAAAATTATTACCTTAATTACAAATATAGAAAGAAAAACACTACACGCCATCCAAAAAAATTACAAAAAAATATAAAAAACATATATAGTTAAAAAAAAAATATCTTACCAGAAATAGAAAAAATCCAAACTTTCAATTCAAAAAATACTTAATTTTTAAGTAACAACTATTTTCTAAAATTAAAGACAACTTTAAAACTATTCTCATCAAGATTGATTGTTGCATTCATAAATTTACAAAGTTACAAAGCGAAGTTTTTTTACAATTGCCATATTACGTTCTGTAACCGAGAGTTTCGGAAAAACTGGTCGTTAACGATACGATCCAGTCCACACGGGACTGCCACCAGTCAATTACTAAACTCCCAGTTCAAGTCTGCACTCAAATATTCAAGGCGCATGCGCCGAACGAAGTGGCACTACGACATATAATTTACATTACTATTCTGAAAAAGTATTCGTAAGTTACATTTAGTTTTGTTTTATACTCAAGGGTAATATCAGAACAGGAAGTTTTTAAAAACCCAACAATCCTCCTTATTATTATCGACAACTTAACACTTACACGAAGTCTAAGATGCATTCAGACGTTGATAATGATTATATAAACCCTAAATTTATTAATTGAAAGTTAAGGAATAAATATATTTTAATTTTTAATTAAATATAGGTTAAAGTGGCCACTTATACAGAAAATCAAATTAAAAAGGCTTTCGTCTTATATATCTCACAGGTTCAATATGGTTCAAAAATAAAAATGATATAAGCAACGAAACCTTATGCTAATATGCCGAGGGGAAAAATATTTAATTCTTTAAATTCATCATAGTTTTTACAAATTTAAAATCAATGTTATACTATATATCAATTAATTTTAAATGTATAACAATATCTTAAGTCACAACTGCATGGTATTTCACTCCTGTTTTTACAGGCTTTACTAAAACAGAAGTAGTCCTTTCATCATGTTTTCTCTAAAGTATGGGCTTACAAAATGTCATAAAGCTAAATTTCATTCGATTTTTGCCGGTTTACTATAAGCACTATCACTACCATAAGCACTAAAACCTTAATTCAACATTAGTTTTCCATCATTGCTACAATTTGATCTCAATGCGTTTCAAACGGCTTTTCCAAATCAGAGTTATTTTGTAAGATTGGATAAAAGTACTAAAAAAACTTGCTATACTTTCAGGGAGGCAGTTGGGACGGCTAAGCAATTACTGATGGGAGTTACTCCGGACCGCGGTCAGTACCCGCATCGTCACGATACGGGTCTAGAAATGATACGTCAAGCGATTAGTGTTTCGGTTGCCAAAATGCAAAAAGAAATAACCAGAAACGAGCAATCAATAGGTTTTGTGAAAAAAGACACTTTAAAGGTGGTAGAGCCTAGCTGTGGTGAGTTACTGCAGCTCGAACATGGGCTGGCTCGACCGGGGAAGTACCACCCTCTCACAGAAGATCGGCGTGAAGTAGCCTTTACCGGCTGCGTTTCGTCTGATGAGTGAGAGAGCCGGTTGCCCTTTCCCTATTCCTACCCTTTCCCTTCATTTCCTTATTCCCTCCCCTCCCTATCGCCAAAAAACAAGGTTGGCAACGCATCCGCAACAAAATGTTGTGGATGTCCATGGGCGACGGTAACCACTTTCCATCAAGTGGGCCGTCTGCTCGTTTGCCACCTTTAACATAAAAAAAAAAAGACACTAGGGCCCTAAAACCAAATGTCAAGCATTACTCTATCCTTAAAGCAGCTTTGCATTACACTATAATGATGGATGGATGTATAACAGATAATACAAATTCCTGGAGAATATACTAATATTTTCATTCATTAGCACTTGCTTCAGCCTCTAGACTAGATATTTTTCTGTTTTCGCCAATTTTAAAGCTCTGGTTTAATAGAGCTTACTGTTAGTCGGATTCCAACATTGCCAAGGACCATGCCATCAAGATCAACAAGTATTACAAACTCACTAACGAACTCACTAATAATAGGTTCGTCCTAAATTTGTACTCGACAGTAGTAAGAGCGAGAGATATAACAGTTACACCTATCTACAACCTACTAAGAGAGTTGGACCTGTCCAAAACTAACATCGATTTATTTTTGGAACGCACTTCGGAAATAGCTCTAGTAGGCTTTGTTCGAAATTTAGTAAGGTAGAAAAAAGACTCTAGAGGAAGGGGGTGAGCGATTAACGAGCGTTAGATAGCGGGCCCTTAAAACTATAGCTGTGTTGCAAGTCGCTGTCTCTGTTAAAGATCATCTCCCTACAAACAAACCCTTCCTAAAACAAAAACAGGAGAAGACGCAAACGTGTGATGAGGTCGTTGAAAAATGTTTACTTTGATTAATTAGCTTCAAAGTAAAAATCTACTATACAAATGGCAATGAAAAACAAAATAACTACATACAATCTAAGCCTTACTTAGAAAATGGATAGAATTGTAAAAGAATTTCAAAAACAAATTTTAAAAATTTTAAATAATTATAAGTCAGTGGTGGCCTAGTGGTTAAAAGGCCCGCCTCTCATGCAAGAGGGCGCGGGTGCGATAATGGACCTGGCACGTACCAATGTGATTTTTCCTAGTCATATGTACTTTCTAAGAGTATTAAGACATCACTGATTAATGCATTCCCAAAAAGAGGGTTGATGTCAGGCAGGCGGGCGGTCTTAAAAATAATTTGATAAAATTATTCACAACATGTAAGGCAGACCCTGGATAAAGCTGGGAAATTGCCAGGTAGAAGAAACATAATAGCGATATGAAAATGTGTTACTAGATACTAGAGCTTTATATGTAAACCTCTGACTTTAAAGAGAGGGAAAGCTTTACTGTCGATGAAGTTTTTCTGAAATATCAATTACAGTTGTAAAAGCAACAATTTTCTCATATTACGAGTATTTGCAGATACAGGTGAAATAAAGGACATATTTGAATAGAGCGAAAGAGAGTTCAAAATATACGGTAATATATTCTTTAATTAAATGTACACGAAATTATTTCGAATACTTTCGAAATCTCTATAGCTTTGTTACTTAAAATAAGACGGAACTTTATAGCCTGAGGCTGGTGTAAAATCTGGTTTTATATAAATGCGTAAAGATATATTTAAATATCACTTCATTTCAATGAACCTACTATTGATACATTTATTCACATTTATTCATTGTCATATTTACATTTATTCACGTTAATTATTCATTTTTGAGTGATTTTTTAATGTTGGATATGTACTTTTTTATACAAAATAAATAAAATTCATAATATATCTATCATAAAGAAATCAGCTAGGAATAAAAAATAATTTTACAAATTGTTTTATCAGCCAACCTAGGACAAAAAATAGTTTCATCATTATTAAACAATTATGAAGTTGGAGTCGTTAGATTTTTAAAGCAGTTTAATAAAATAGAATTCTCATTTAAAAATCATATAATTTTCTTATATATCTCATTTTAAAACATTTTAAAATGATATCACTTAAAAGTCGCCTTGAAATGAGTGATGTTTTGACCCTACACAAACTGATCCATGGTCAAATTATGTCATCTGAACTACTTCAGCAAATCAATTTAGTTGTTCCCCGCAAAACACACCCAATAAAACAACCTTTCAGAACTACAGCTTTTAAAACGAATTTAGGTAAACATGCACCCCTCAATAGAATAATTAATTCTTATAATGAATATTCTTCTAACGGCAATATCGACATCTTTGCCCAAAGTAAGCCAACTTTTGTGAAGCTCTGTAAAGATCTTATTTTTTTTACTTGGCATTTACGCATCCCCGCCGTTTTTGAAAATAGCGGGGTATGTGGGACTCGTTTCCACTACCCACTAAAACCCAAGGGTTGTCCACGACGGCCCTTGTGTCGGAGCGGGACTGTAAAGATCTCATAGTATAACTTTAAAACCATTTTATTCATAAATTAAATTATGTCAACCCTTGTAGATTTTTGTTGTTGTGTTTAGATTTTATTTTATGTTTTCTTTAATTATCTATAGTTTTTTTTAGTAAAGATATAATTTTAGTTTGAGGTCAATGTTGTTTACACCTGTAAAGATTTATTCACCTAGATTTAATACCCTGTATCTACCGCTTAGTGAATGTGTTAGTGATAAGTCGATGGTGTAACTATTTCCAATAAATAAATAAATCTCATATAATTATAATTATCATTGCACAGGTGGCTTGAGAGAATCTGAGCCATTAATGGCATTTTCCAAGAAAAGATCTTAACAGAAACGTACCTTGTATTGCATATTATACTGGTGTTATAGTTTGCAATAATTATCTCAGCGCTTGCTACCTCCAAGCTACGAAATTTGTTGCCCTTAGAGTTAGTAGACTTGGCGTTGATTGCAAAACAGAGAATCTTAGAATTATGAGATGTGAATAATTTTCGAATAACTCCATGGATCTGTTTCTTATTATACATATAGGTACATATGTTACTAAAAATTAATGCGCTCAAGAGACGTGTTCTGAAAGAAGAAATACTGAAATACCCATTATGTGTTACACGTGTACCGTATTTGCAGTAAATATGCCAAGTACATGCTTCTATGATTCCACACTGCATACTAGAACAGCTGCTACATATTAACTAGCTTTTAAGAATTTGATGAAATTCATTCTTTAAGGCGCTCCTAGAACAAGTCAAGAGTGTGACCATTCATAATTTAAATCTTGAAAATATACTTATTTATTTAGTCAACGTATATATAAGCTATTTTATTGGTCTGTATTTAGTAATTATTATCTATTTATTTATTAACTTAAAAAATAACTATACTTTTTATATATCAATATTTAAGTAATGATATTTAACCCATAGGTATATAAATTTAATGCAATTTCATATATGTAGTTTGGAGCTCATGCCAGAAAAATAAATTAGTGTTCGAATATAAATAACAATTTACATATATAGAACAAATCTTATCCAAGTAATATCATTATATACATTAAAATAAATGATATAATTATATAAATTACAAATACTTGATAAAATATTATAAAAACTAAATGATTGTTCACTGAATATTATATCATTATTTATGTAAAGTGTGAATTCAAACATTTTAGGTGACCCTACTAGGTAAAAGCGAAAATCGAGTTTCAGGCCCCTATAAACTTCAATCAAGTTACAATGCCAACAATGACGTGGCGACTGACAAACGTCTATAACTAGATATGTCCATTTATCACAAAATTGTGTTAAGGTACATGATGTGTATAAATCCTTGTCAGATCTCTTCGTTTATATTTTCAATAATAAAACTAAATACCACTGAACTATTCCAAGCCAGGATCTAATCAAAAATATATAATATTATTAGTTTGAAAACATGCAACGACATTTCTCTCAGAAATACGTTTGACTTGTCTATTGGAGGAAAATATAAAGATTTGAATCCACATTTTACGAACCCAGAACAGCTGTCTATAGAAATAAAAATGTTCGTCGCTCTATTTGAATGGTCTTTTCAACTCGTTTGTCTTGAGCTAAGCTGAATTCCCATTTCATTGGGCTAATCAGCTCAATTTAAAAGGTTTTTACTGAGATAATGGTTTTAACTTCAATTAATATACAGTTTTTGCACACGATTTCGTCGGTATAAAATATTTCTATTATACAGTGGTCAATGGTTATTATCTCAAACATTCTTTTATAACATTTTGTACAGAAATATTATTTTTTAAGACATTACCAGATGCTTCCATCGCTACCCGTGTCGGTCATTTTCACGTTCTAAAGCTGCAGCATATGAATAATACTTTTCTCTATTAGAGGTGTCACAAAGTGTATACCGTCCAAAATCCCTGTTTAGACTAGCTTCCATTTAGTAAAAGAGGCTATAGAACATGAGAAAGTATGATGCACATGATAAGCGATTAATCACAATCCTCTATGATCTGGGGTCTCAAAAGAGAATGACAATGTATATTTACTCGTAGTAGCTTGTTTGCACCGAAATATCTTAACCACATTTTCCTTTATTTTCTACTGCTTTTGAACGACACTTACATATGTATATTAGAAGTTCATTTTATCGTAAAATAAAGATTAGATAATAGATAAATACAAAATGTATAAAACAATCGTGTTAGAAAACATCCTTTATACAAAAATTTTAATGGAAATTGGATTATCGAATTCTAAGTTATATGGGTTTTTAATTTTCCGTTCCAATGATGGCATCAAGTGACTTTGAAATATAGAACTAAGAAAATAAATTATACAAATTATTATGTTCATATTAACCATGTTGGGACATATACATACATAGTAGGTACTTGATTTTGTTACAAAATTTAGTTTCGATTCTTGTAATTAAATTCTACCTCAATGAATTTCAAATTGAAATTTTATTTGACGATATTTGGTTTCCATGGCTATAAAATTTTTCAAAATGTATAATTTAATGTTCTGAATGAATAAAAAAGTTCTGCTACCCAGATCCTCCCTATTTATTATTTAATTAAAATTTTTTCTTTGTAAGAACCAAGCCATATAAGAAATTATTAATTGGTAGTCCAATCCATGCTAATGAACTCCTACAATAATCAGTTCAAAGTTTTGCGTTATCAGACAAGTATCTATGTGTATGTAATAGATAGAGAAACATTTTTCATCTTTCCCAGAAATATTTTTGTTTATTTATTCAATAGAAAGAATATATTTTTCTTTCTATTTATATCTTATAGCCAAAAATAGTAAATAATTTACTATGAGTTATGACCATACACATATATATCCTTTTCAGATGCACTGCTTATGTTGGTAAACAAATATATAAATATACTAGCTATAGTCTGGGGCTTCGACCGCGTACACGCCGCGAGCCAAGTCTGTTAGAAACTATACAGTAATTCACTTAAGTCAATCATATCGTGGTAACTTTTAAAATATTCGGCCAAATTACTTAGTGTAACAGACGAAGTGTATCTAAGCAATTAAGGAGAAAATGTGTTTATTTTGACGAGAAACTGAAAATTCTTCTAAAATTTGCATTATAAAATGTGTGTGATTAAATTATATTTCATCCACATACAAGATATCTAATATGCTATTGTGGATTTTTATTAAGAACCGTTTAAGACAATTTAAGATTCCACTGCAGGATCGGTGTGTCCATCGGTTATTTGTTTAAAACCAAATTTTCATGTTTATTTATACTTAGGAGAACATATATTTACTAGGGTGCCTATCAAAATTTGGCCACCATTATTTTTAATTAAATAATTTTTAATTAATTTTTGGGAAAAAATTCCGTTTATTTATTTTTTAAATAAAAAAACCTATACATGATAGTAATTTATATAAGGATTCTAAAAAATCACAGTTGCCATTGCGCAATTGCACAACAGCCACACCTCTTTTCAGCCAGGTGTAAACAGGTAAGATTTCGATAAAATTATACTTTCATAATGTATATTCATAAATTATATATCAAAATGAAGCATTTTTTTTTCTATTAATTATTGTATATGGGTGCTTCATTAAATCTGGCCGCAAATAAGGGGTACTGGCTGTTGAAAATAACAAATATTTAAGGTAGAGTGAAAGAGAGAATAACATCATTTGTCAGACGAGGATAGAGAATACCAGCTGTGTGACACTTTTAAGTCATTGCGCATGCATCGATGTTAGTCTCTCAAGTGAACAGATCCGGTACTTTTATTCTAACATAAAAACCACGCTGTTTTGGAGTTCGTAATAAACAACGTTTTACATTGGCATTGTTGTTTTGTTTGTGCATTTAAAAATTGTTATATTCATTAAAGTAACATAAAATTGATAAAACGTATTAAAAAAATTTGACGGCGCAGTAGGTGACTTTAAAGTATATGTCCCATAAACATTAAGGTTGTACATTGCTTAGCAAAAAGAAATCTTATAAAACACACCGGGCTTAACGGCTTCCGCAGATTTACAGGGATTATCCCTCCGAAACACCAGTGAAAACTTATATCGCGGATAATTATTCCGTGGATTTGTATTTACTTAATTATAATTATTAATAATCTATTTTTTAAATCATACGTAACTAATAAGGCATTTTTTTATACAAACACAAATTAAACTTCTATCCCTCATTCTAAGTAAGTAAGTATTACGTCTTATTGTAGTTGCATTAAATAGCTATTGAATTTTTGCCTCCGTTGCCGTTTGCCTCCAGGAACCTGAGATGACTATCCATTATTCGGCCCTTTTCCGCTGGCCAGAGAATTTGCCACGGGTGGATGAGGAGCGGCAGGAATGGCCCCCCATCACGTAATCCGCTGCTGTCCTTTGGTTTGGAGCACGCGGCCGCAACGTGCCCCATTACCAAGAACTTCAGTCAGTGCTTGGGTCGTGCCTCCATGTACGAGAGCCGCACTTGGCTCCACCCCACTGATAAATTTCCCATCTGCATAAATTTCCTAACAGCCGTCACGAAACATTTTATCCTATCCTAGTACTACATAAACAGTGGAATATATTTCAAAAATCAATATTATGAAGAGGTAATAAAATAGCCGGCCCTATAAAATACCACAGGAAGAGCTGCAATACTTAATTGACTATACATTAATTTATAAATTGCTTTAATGAGACAGTGTGGTCTTTCTTCTTCTTCTACCTGGCAATTTCCCAGCTTTAGACAGGGTCTACCTTACATGTTGTTAATAGTTTTGGCTAATTGTCTTTACGACGGGCCGCCTGCATGACATCAACTCTCTTTGGGAATTCATTTATCAGTGATGTCTAAATACTCTTACAAAGTACATATGACTCGGAAAAATCACATTGGTACTTGCCAGGGCCAGGATCGAATCCGCGCCCTCATATATGAGAGGCGGGCTTTTTAACCACTAGGCCACCACTGCTTAACAGTGTGGTCTTTATAGTTTTTATATTTATATATAATATGTTATGATCTATTAGTGTATTTAAAGAAAAACTTGATCATTGTATAATTTATCATTTAAGGAAGAGTTATTAGTTTGAAATTAAACAGACACTTTAGTTTTATTTAAAGTAAGAACAGAATAAGTTTGATTTGTTTTTTTTTACATGATTAAAAATTATATCTTAATTTTGACTAAACAAAATATTATATTAAAGAGCCTACATTGTTGGTCTATTAAATATTGATATGTATATTAGAAGAATGTTTCAAGCTCGAACTCATTAGCATGTATTCAAGTGATGTCATTTATAAGTATTTTGAATTGAATAAGACATATTTTTTCAATTATCTGTGATAAATAATAACAACATACGTCTTAAAAATAAGAGTTTGTAATGTCACATGGAACGAATCTATTCTGGTTCGTCTCATCTCCAAAAGGCTCTAAATAATGATAATTGATTACTTTGTTTTTTCTTTTTATTAGTGAAGAACAGATTAGGGTGGCAGAACGCGTACTTTTTGCCGTATCCCTCGGTTTTCCATTAAAATTTTCTGTTCAATAAATCTTCTTTTTAATACTTAGGATGTAATTTTAAATGTATAAAATGTCAATAAGTAAAAAACAAATACTATATATTAAAAAATAACATTATCTTTTCTGATTTAACAAAACAATTACAGTAAGAGTAACGTTGCTTGCCAGTTAAACTGTATAAATGGAATATCCACTTTGCTAAACATCTCTTAAACTTCCTGAGAATTAAAATATAGGCGTATATAACTTACGGTTGAGGTAGACATTACAATATTTTAAGTCAAAGAATCATTTTCCGAAAATATTACCAAAGGTAACCTAATATTAAAAAGCGACAATAGAAAATATTGAAGTAAAACATTTTCGCAACTTTACTACGTAATAGCATTAATTAATTATCATTCCGAATAAAAGTATATAGAGACTAATTTTAAACGAACTTTACTTAAAATAAAACTTTATTCGTAAGTAATAAAGAACACTGTAGCTTGTTGAAAAAAGAACATAAACCCATGGCGAGTATACAAATGGTGGATTCGTTAAAATAATTCATTTCATAAGTCTGCACAGACTGGAGAGTTTATTTTTAAAATTTAATAATACAGTGACCTTATTTCATTTTGTGGGTAAAAATAAACAGTAAAACAATAATTAGTACGAATTCTCCCAAGTACTGTTATTTTTGTGGATTTCAGACGAGATTATGCAAATGATAGCGTATAATTTTCTCTGGAATTTATCTTCACTGATTATATTGTTTTAAATGTTGGTTTATTAAATGGTTCCATTTGTATTTTGTTCCTGTAATAATGGTTATAAATAAGGGTTAAATGTTTTGGACAAATATACATATTTTAATTAAGTGTGAAGAAAATGTTGGAACGTTTTAATTATCAGTTATTATAGGAATTCTTTTAATTGTTGGTTTAAATTAAGAAAAACTGTGACAAATCTATATACATTATAATTTTCACCTTAAATATTTATGTTGGATGGAACAGTTTATCCCAAACTGCATTTTTTTATGTAAAAGGTGGCAAACGAGCAGACGGCCTACTAGATGGGCAGTAGTGACCGTCGTCCATGGACATCCCCAACATAGGTGTTATGGATGCGTTGCCAATCTAGATTGTGGAGGAAAAGGGAATATGGAAATAGCAGGAAAGGGTGGGAATAGGGAAAAGGCAACCGGCTGTCTCACTCATCGGACGAAACGCAACCACTAAAGGTTACTTCACGCCAATCTTCTGTGAGACTACCCCGGTCGAGCTGAAGTAACTTGACTACAGCTACGTTCTACCACCTAAAAAAAATCAGTCTTAATAACTTGATTGTTACTCATTATTCTGTCATGTAGGATGCCCAACAGTTGTATTTTAAAGCCGGGTGTTCATTTTCCACAACAGACATAACTAATAAATATATTTATAGTACCAATATTTTAATTATCTCACTAATATAAGTTCTGATCTTGAATTTACATATAATATTAGCATACGAAAAAGACAAAAATAAATAAATGAGAAATGTTTCTTTATAAAAAATACAACAATTTATTAATAATCGTATGATGTACTGAAACAACATAAAAAGTTTATTATTTTTATCTCCATGATCAATATCAAAAACAACTGTTTGTTTATTTTATTACATCAAATATTAGGACATTTGTTACGTACGCGCTACATATCAAGAAAAAAATAACATCGCCGGGGCAATATCGTTGTATCGGTAAAGGATCGTATGACGAATGACGCCGCTGACTCCGCGGAACCTACACCAAGTCGCGTAAACTAGAAGATTCCACATACCACACAAGCAATAGAATGCCATTGTCATCCTAACATCGAGGCAATCTTGTAGTCTTAGGATTAGGTTATAAGTTTTAAAATGTAATCCTTATTTTAATATACATATGTAAAGGGTGTCCCAACTAGAACGCAATTTTTAAATTTTAAATAAAACACAGATATTAAAAAAATATATCGTGAAACTTTATTATATCGTAAAGTAGATAGAATGAGGTTATGTATGGAACAAGATATCGTGCAGATGGCCGCCGCGGCTTTGCAGGCACACGCGCGAACTTTGAATGAAATTTTCTAGGACCGTTTTGCATAAATACTGCGGGTATTTCATTAATACAGCGTCCAATTTCCTCTTTTAAGGCTTGAGTCGTCGAGGGCTTATACGCGTAAACCATCGACTTCAAAAAACCCCAAAGAAAATAATCTAAAGGTGTTAAATCGCACGATCTCGGCGGCCTATTCTGGTCTCCAAAACGCGAAATAACATGACCAGGAAATGACTGATGCAGCAATTGAATTGTTTCTCTGGCTGTATGACGCCGACTTGTTGAAACCACATGCAGTCCAAATTCATTTCTTCGATTCTAGGCAAGAAAAAACTGGTAATCAATTCACGATATCGAACACCATTGACTGTTTGCGTTGTTGTTGTCTTAACATCACTAACAGACCAAGTTTCGGCAAATTTATTCATTAATCTCTTTACAGTTGACTCTTTTTGAGTGACTCCAAAATGATCGTAATTTGCGAACTGTAGCCGCAAAACTTTCACCATTTTGGTAAAACAATTTTACAATGAGAATGCGTTGTTCATTCGTGTAGCGCTCCATTTTTACAAACCTTGTACCTTCTACAAGCAAATAATAACAATTGTTCAAATGTCAAACAATCACGCTTAAAATGGCGCCAAAGTTAAAAATTGCGTTCTAGTTGGGACACCCGTTATAAGTATGTTTCGTAGCTTTCCTAGAACCTCCGGTGGCCACACCATATATGTAATTCATTCGTTATTGTATAATGTAGTAATTCTCTTTATAATTAGTGTTACAGGATTCATGAAATAGTTTTCAAATTTTATTTGGTTTCCAAAACCCGTTAGGTTGTGTTTTTGCATCAAACAAATTCTAAGCCCTCTATTTATCGCCTATGGCATGTTTTTACCAGACCACATACCTAAAAATAACAGCTTTGTTTTTGGCTGGCACAAGCGGCATATATTGTTCTGCCTGGATTAATTTATTATTTTTATGTAATAAATTAATCCTTTAATAAAATCCAGCTTTATCCGTATTCATCCCGTTATTCTATGAACAATTATATTATGTAGACCATTCTGTAGATTATGATTGAACAGAAAGATCAAATTACGTAATCGAACAAAGCTTGGATTAATCCTAAGACTCCTTATAATTTCATTATGCATCCATCCATCCATTTCAGTTACGAGGTCTGCTGTTGGAATAAGCATTGAAACAAACTTTATACTATATCAAAATCAATAATTATCAAATAAATTAATAATGCACAAACAGTCTCAAGAAAGAGTTGTGAAAATTTTACAACTGCCATGATCTGAAAAAGTGACAGCACGAAAATACTATGATAAATTTCAGAAATAAATGATAGGTACACCACATAATCATGGATTTCACGTTTTAAAACGCCTCTGATACATTCAATTCGATATGTCAGTAATGGCGTAATTTATATCACATGTTAATTAATATACTTCATTACTGTTCAGAACAGAAACTTACTTCACGTTTAAAAAGTTTATTGTTTGAAACCTTTTTAAACATTTATTAATTTTCGAGAGTTGGATTTTATTAATAGTCAATTAAATTATGCACAAAAATTGCGATAGTAATAAGGGTTTGGTGTTGGATTATCTCTTCAAAATATTGATATTTGAAATACGTGTGCCACTATTTCCTTAGGACCGGGATAGGATAATATTTTCCCTGGGTTTGACTCAAGGAAAACATTTCCAATTACCTTTACTTGAGTATCTCTATACTGTTTAAGAGAAATTGAATTATTTTATATTATACGATGTATTTCTTTTGTAAATTAAGTAATTATACTTTATTGCATTATCTGTTTTCTTTAAATGAAATATAAAAAAATATCGGATATGCATTCATATCAGCATCAATTTCTATGCGTATAAAAGTTTCAATAAAGATTTAATGTAATGAGAATAAGAGATAATAGGAAATTTTAATTCCTTTTAGCATATAAATTGTGTAGTAAAACATTCCAGACAGATTTATTATCGTGTGTAAAAATCAATTCAAAATAAATTTATGTTTAATTATATCATATATTCCTTTTATTTAAATACATAACAGCTTTTTTCTTTAACAATTTAAAATATTTTGACCATTTTATTTGTTATTACAATTAATGTCTCTGATGTTCAAAATTATACAAGAATTACAAAAAGTTGACAATTATAATTAGCCATTTAAATTAAAACCGATGCAAATAAATTTCAAAAAAGATGAACATTAAAATATACGTTTGGTTTAAAATACTTAATCCCTTTTGTACCGAATACAAAACGTGTGCTATATAATTTGTGCTACTTAACGTGGTGGTAAATAATGTGTTGTCTAAGGGTGAAATAATTGCAGTATTTTCTTTGAACTTACATTTCTGGGTTTGATTATACTCTTCACATATACATTAAATGAGCGGCCGTGTAAGTGACTGTAGAATTTTTTTTTTCAAAAATTAAATCAAAATAATTGAATTAAAAACAATGGCTGCCAAATTTTCATAGCCACCTTAGTAAATATATGTTTTCCTAACTATAAAAAACATACAATTTTTGTTTTAAACAAATAACCGATGAACGCACCAATCCTGCAGATCCCAATCTTAGACTATACTTACAATTATATAAATGTGATAATCTTTTTTAAACGAGAGAGGTAGTTTTTTAAAATGTAACAGCTATAACTGTTAATGCCATTACTGAAGTTATAAAAATGTTAATAAAATGCAAAATTATTTTATAGTTCTACATATAACTTGTTAAAAAAAACACGTTCATATATGTACGTGGCAGTTATGACAAATTAATTTAATAATTTATTAGAAGATTATTTATTTTAAAAATCAGATAGTTTTTTTTATTTTAACAATACCATATAAGATAAATAGGAAAAATAAGAATATAACTAAAAATTTAACTGCTTCCAATTGTGTTGTAAGTTTTCTAACACGCTTTACCAGTTGAAATTCTAATTTTTCTTACAGTTTTGTTTTTTGATTAAGGAGAAAATATTTAATATTAGTTCGTTTTTGCCGTTGTTGATGGTGTCCTCAACAATAATCAAACGAAGCTAGAAGTTACCTTATTCGAAACTTTCCGAATGAATGTTGAATAAGTTTTTAGTTAATGTTTACTTGGCAGTAATTTTAACAATGACGATAACTTAGTGCCTCGTGTTTCATGAGTAGAAATATATTGTTAAAATAGGTTGTTTAGATCGATCATTTTATATTTACCTGGCTTGACGTTTAATCCCGTTTGACGTTCCGCTGCACTAGCCGTGGTATAGTCCATTAGACTTAAGCTGAGCTTTGCATTTGTGTAAGTGAAAGTAAAAGTAGAGTTAGACAAAAAACTTTTAGAACTCAATTTTATTATATATTAAATAGATACATACAGATATGCGATAGCTTTTTTTTATGGTAAAGGAGCAACCGAGCAGACGGCCTACCTGATGGAGGTAGTGCCGTCGCCCATAGACATCCGCGACATAAGACATGTTACGGATGTGTCACCACCCTTGATTTGGGAAGAGGGGGAGGAAAAATGGGAAGGGGAGGAAAAAGGGAAGGGGTAGGAAAGGATGGGAAAAGGGAAAGAGCAACCGGCTCTCTCAATCATGGAACGAAGCGCAGCCACTAGGCTACTTTACGCCGATCTTCTGTGAGAGGGTGGTACGTACCTCCCCGGTCGAGCCAGCCCATGTTCGAGCTGAAATCACTTGACCACAGCTGGGCTCTACCACCTTTATTCTATTATGCTATTCTAGATTAAAAATAAATAAAGCAAAACTTGTAAAAGGCCAAATGAAAATATTATAGAAAAAAATTATTAAGAAATATTTTTTTTAAAAAAACAATAAAAATATTTCTTCACTTGACATTTTGTTTTCAACATTTGAAGTTGCTACCATTACAAAAGGTGAAGTGAGGAAGGTGCGGGGCGGAGTAAAAGCAGAATAAACCGGTTCAAAACTAGAAAAGAACGTTTCATTCAAAAATTTGACATCACACCTACACTATCCGTGTACACACACACAAATGCAAAGCTCAGATTAAATCAAACGCACTATTATATAACGAGTTAACAATTTACGCAATATCATTCTGAATCTGAGACCAACAAATCTTTGTCGATGTTCGTATTTTCATTTTCTCTGACCTGTCTTCGTTCATCACTCATTGTATCTATGTTTGTGTAATTTGACTGCGAGTAAAAAGAAGGTTTTGTTTTGCGATTTACTGAATACCAATCAGGGACAATTTAAAACCCTCTTTCATGTATAAATTGTAAAGCCAAACGCTTCAAGTACAATTCCTTATTGGAAACGACGACTGTGAGAGGATTTATGGACTGTGAATCTCAATCCAGTCATTACTATGTTCTACTTTTAACTTTCGAATTCAAAATACTTAGTGGTGTAAATGTTTCCCTCTTGATACACGAGACTCTTAACATGGTCTAATTTTATCAGTGTGAGAAGTAAGAAGTAGGAGGTGCGCTCTGCAGTTTCAGTTACATTTTTAATAATGTCGTTTTAAGAGCACTCAAAGTCTTTTATTTTACACAACTGCTAACTTTCTAACTTCTTTTCTATATAAAGTCTGTAAAGTTGTGGAAAGTAGTCACAATTAACTTGTATGTTATATAAACAAAGTCTTCAGTTAAGATTAGAATATCTACGTTTCAATTAATCGTACTGAAACACAAACTTTTGTCATAGATAGCAAAACATAATTCACTTTAATGCCACCCTTCCAGGACACTCCCGTGACTATCTAAAAGCCTGCTAAAATTTTTGGTACAGACTTTTAATTTCACGGTTACTTAACTGAGAATAAAAAGCTATTATCCAGGAAGTACAAACTTGAACTCGTTAGAGTACGAACTAATGGCAAGAAAACTATATTGTTTGAAAGAGCTCAGTTGTTCAATAAATTACGAGCTGACATTAAAGAGTCCGAAAATACTAACCTGTTTAAAAGTATGTTAAAAAAATATGTAGTTACTTTATAACTTCTAACACTTTAAATAATATTGCACTGTATTATATCTTTAAATTTTGTTTCTCATTTTAAGTGGATTGTATGTTCTTATGAGTAATAAATTTCTTTAAACCGAAGTTAATTGTACTGAATAGAGAAAATCACACTGATTCAATTTTTTTTTACCCTACAAAGAGCTAGTTAAAACCCGTATGAAGTACTTTTTTAATATCTGGGTTGCAAAACCCACAAACCTAATGAGATGTTTTAATTCCGTTCTAAAACTAGCTGTGGAATTACCTAAAATCTTGTGCTTAAAGACATTATTAAAATGATTAACTTGATTCAGAGATCTTACGTTTCACTGTATATTCTAGCGCTACATTCGCGATGTGGAAGAACCTCTGCTGAGATTTTACTCGAGGTTTATGTTTTAGGATTCATCAAGAGAGTAGTAAACAATAACTTGAAGGGCCGGAACTGTGCATGTGTTTAACTAAGAACTTACCAATTGGAGTTTGAACTCTATCACAAATTCACAAAACCCTTAACTGCTTACTTAATCGCCTCTGGAAATTAAAAAAAAATAAAGTAGTACATAAACATCAGGTCCTTCTGTATGTAATTAACCAAATTAAAATTAATGATATCTTTTATTTAGTTTTAACCAATTAAACATGTTTTTGTAGAAAAACCTTCCCAAAATCATAACATTTTGTATCACTTACAGATTAAACGCAATCAAGCTTTGAAAGAGTTCACTTAGATATTCTTTTAAAATTCTTATCACTTTTTTGCATTTCACTGAAAAATAAAGGCAAGAGCTAGAACCAACTAGAAGTCACCTAATAAAAAATAACTGTATATTTCATTATACTTTCATCTTAAACTACAATAAGGTGTACAATAATATAACCGGCTAACAGGTTAGAGTGAAAGCTTTATTTCATACGTGACGATCCTTATATTTCACAATTATTGAGCGTCGAAATCTTAAACTATACACAGGTAACAGATAACAACCTAATGGAAACTACACAGGCATTAATCAAGCCAAATCCACGCCAATAAGGTTATATATAACTCAGAGAATCTAATTTGGCTCGCTCGACCCAGGGAAGGGTTAAATATGTTATAGAGAGTGTTAATATCACACAAGTTTATTATATGAAGGGTTTCATATCGGAATAATTTTATTATTTTAACGTAAGGTTTGGTTATATGAGAGAACATTTTATTTATTCATCACTCAGTACTGTTAGAAGAATTTTTACTTTTTACCCAGTAAAATGAAATATTACTTGGAAAGCTTTTAATCTTAATAGCTTTAGTTAGATATATGTACATATAAAAACATCGAATGTAAAATTTAAAAGGGGATTTGAAATGAAAACAGACAAGAAATTTTACATTCGTATTTACATTTTTTTTTGTTATAATCAATATTTAATAATTCATTTCGCACTGATATAATAATAATTCAATAATATTTCGGCAAATAGTTTTTGTGTGGTGATTGCGTTAATTTATGAAACGACAAATAAACCTTATACAAATTTTAGTTTTTTAAAGCTATGCTAAATAATCCAGTTCAAACGTTTTTATATCATTTTCATCTAAGATCCATATTGCTTTCTTATACATATATAATTTTGTTTCTAGACACATAGAGTTAATTAAGACTAAAATATATTTTGATATTTACATTGAAACAAAAAAACATACAGATTTTTCATATGTTGAAAGTAGTATTGATGTTTTCCGCCCCTCTGTTATTGATCACGGAATTAGTTCGGATCAGGAAATTTGGCTGTGACTCAGAAATGCTACAAGCTTAGTTTTATTCTTTATTAATACCTCATACAATATTTAAAAAATCGCGTTTTAATATTGCAACTGATTTTTTTACATATTGGAAAGGTTTAAGTATAATATTTATTACAGGATGCCTCAATCTTCTTAAACAAGATAATTTGAAGGAGTACTTTATTGTTGCACTTAGCTTGTTCATTTGTCTTTAACATTTGAACTCATAGTGTTACCCAGCAGTGATCATTATTAGGTATTCAATTCTAGATTTCCTTCAGTAAAAAATCAAATTTCTAACGCAATTCAATATAATGACAAGGCTGCTAAAATTACATTTACTTTCCAGACTTTTAAACTTGCAACTAAATTAACAATAAATATAAAAAAAATATCTAGAATTATTAAAACTTATCTAAAATATGAATAATTTGAAGACACCTAACAAAATAATTATTATCAATTTGAGAATGGCTTTCTATTTTAATTCATTATAATTCAGAGTGTTTGTTATTATTAATGGCACTAAAATTGTATAGGGTGGCAACCGGAAGTTCAGGAAAACTACGAAACTTACTTATATGTAAATTATAATAATAATTACATATTAAACCTTAGAAACTTTACCTAAGACTACATTATTGCTTCGATGTTAGGATAGCAATAACATTTCATTACATAACATTTCATTATATGTATCATCATTTCATTATATGTATCACATTACAATAACATTTCATTACATTTCATTATATGTGGTAACATATCAGGAATCTTCTGGTCACACGGCTTGGTATTTTATACTTCCAACGATGTTGCCCCGGCAATGTTCATTTCATTTTTAACATGTTGCACGTACGTAGCACTATAATTATTGACATTATTATTAATATTATTGTTATTATAAGTATTATTACTAAAAAATTGGATTTTTTTTCTATTTAACAGAAAATTCAATTTCAAAATACAAACAAAAATTCATTTTGTATGCCGTATTTAGATATATATGCTTACAGATATATTTAAAAAATTGAAAGTGAACTTAAATATATTATGATGTTTTTACCAAACCAAATAAAAATGTAAAATATAATTTTTAACTATTTTTCATCAAATATTTCTTTCTATTATTTCTTCTTAAGTCTTTTCTTTTTATTCGAAAGGAGGCAACCGAGCAGACGGCCTACCTGATGGAGATAGTACCGTCAACCATAGACTACCGCATCATAGTTTGCGAATATTTTGCCAGCCCTGATTAAAGAAAAGGGGAAAGAAAGAGTAGGAAAGGGAGGAAAGACTGAAGGGGTAAGAAAAGATGGGGAAAAACGGAAAGGCCAACCGGCTCTCTTACTCATCGAACGAAGCTCAGCCACTAAGGCTGATCTTCTGTGAGAGGGTGGTACTTCCCCGGTCGAACCAGCCCATGTTCAACTGCAGTAACATGATCACAGCTAGACTCTACCACACTTAAACAACAGTATAAAATTATCTTTATTTAAATTTATATCACATTAATATGAAATAAAGCGTGTAATAGTATTATAAATATAGAATTTGTTAAATATGTGCTGTAAAGCAGCAAATATGTACTTTGTAAAATTAAATTATTGTGTTGTTTAACTTTCTATTTCTGAATTTTTATCATTACCACGACATAACTGAAATTTCTGCTCCATATAATCACGCAAAGTTTTTAAGCAAACAATGTGTTATTAGAGTTCACGAATTGAACTGAAGCTGTATGTATTAAAAATGTTTATTATAATTAATTATCCAATTAAAACATATGAAAGAATAATTTTAAATCCTTTCAAACTTACTTCTGTTATTAAATTTGAAAATAATAATACTTTAAATAAGTTCAAGTACTATAATAGTATAGTGAATTTAAACATTCAAAATAAATTTAATATATATTTAATTTAATTATTAATAATTTTTAATAAAAGTAACATTTTTGAATGTATTGTTAGTTTTTATTATTTTAAACTACTTATTCCCGACGCAACGTTTCGGTTAGTTTTCAGCAACCGAAATCACGGACAGACGTGATAAAATGTCTGTTAGTTGGTCTTGTTGTCTGTTATCTCCAGCCAAAGATTACTTAATTTCTTAGCGTACCGCTCCAGATGTAGAATGCGCTTACTATGTAGATCTTGAGGCCCTGCAGTATGTTCACGGACATGAGGCTTAACATTTCTAAAGAAGGGGTCCTAGGAGTTTGATAGTTTCCAGCCCTTGTATCTATTCAAATTGGGATGTTTCTTTAATTAATGACATCGAATATAGTGGTTTGTACATATAGTGGTCACAAATTGCTGACTTGACGTTTGCCTATTTATTAGCCTATTGTCGCAAAAGTTTAAGATATAACTAATAATTTTGAAGCCCGTTTTACTTTTGTACTTCGATTATAGAGACGAAACTTCTCAGCATTCCATGGATTCATCGTGCGAGTGCCGGGTCCATCGCGTTGCAGGGAGAGGAGCTTCAACAGTGCCTGGGACTTGCGACCCAGGTTTAAGGGGCCCCTTATCTAACGCGCGTTATACGCTCACCTCCACTGTCCAAGCTCCTCTCCCTACCTAAACAAATTTGAAAAGACCTTACTAAGGCTGCCTTCGATGTACGTTCCAAGAATGTATTAATGTGAGTTCTGGACAAGCCCAAGTCTTTTAGTAGGTTGTAGAGAGATTTCGCTGTTATACCTCTCGCACCCACCTCTATCGCGTACAAATCTAAGACGAACCTTTTTCGAGTGAGTTTGTTAGTGAGCTCGTAATATGTATTTGTTGACCTTGATGGTATGGTCTTTGAGGATCTTGGTTTTCCAAGGAACCGTAAGCTCAATCATCACTACGCGCTTTAAAATTCGCCAATACAAAAATATATCTGATCTGGAGGCCAACACACAGATATCCTCGGGGATTTTATAGTGTTTCAATATTTTTAATATTTGGGGCTGGAATGAGAGAATAATGGGAGAAACTTTTCTCAGGTACATATTGTCTTTTTTCTTCTGTTCTATAATGTTAGGAAATCAACTACAAATTTTATGTATACTTACATATAATTTGCATTTGTGAATTAATAATTCATATATAACACCTCTTAACTTGTTCTCATAACTACATACTTTATCTAGGTCATCTTTATTAATGCCCTAGCCTAAGCAAAAGCTTATTGCCTTAGTGTATATAAAGCTGACGAAAAGTCCACATTTAACCTTATAAACCATGCTAGTATATTTAATCAAATAAAGAACGTATAAATTTTTCGACAATATACATAAGTGTAGTTGGTGGAATGAAATGAAAATTTTTCATAATAACGTTCTGAAATCGCAAATTCAACAATTCAACTTACAAACTTATTTTTGGAAGACTAAAGACCTTTTCAATTAATATTTCAAGCCGAAGTTTATGTCCAAAATACATTTTATGTATTTAATAAAATTTATATATTATTTAAATTTAGCATTTTAAAAGAAAATGTCATTGAAAGCAACAGCGAGTAGCTCTTTGAGTCTCAAAGGCGCCTTTCTCTTAGCGTTTCATAAGCTCAGGCCATTTTATAAGGTTAAATATCTGAGTTTTTTACTAACAATATCAGAATGTTTTAAAAGGTGGTAGAGCGTAGCTGTAGTTTAGTTACTACAGCCCGAATATGGGCTGGCTCGACCGGGGAAGTATCATCCTCTCACAGAAGATCGGCGTGAAGTAGTCAATAATGACTGCGTTTCGTATGATGAGTGACAGAGCCGGTCCCTGTTCCCAATCTTTTTTTTTTTTTTGATGACGTAGTGGAAACTCTTTTTACGAGCCTTCCAACCGGCCTTGGTGGGCCGGAAGGGATGTGTGAGGCTCAGCTTGGTCAGGCCCCTACTCTCTAAAACCACTGCGAAAGCCATCGGCCACTATGTCGGTGTACCCCGGATCTGTCAGCCACAGGACACACCAGCGACTGGCCGGTCCTGGCAAAGACATAGAAGAACAACTCGGCTCGAACCAACGCCACGAGATCCCAAGGTGGATCGCCGGCAAGTTCAGTCACTGCGGCCCAGGAGACCGTACGGTACTCCCTAATCACCCTCACCGCAGGAGCCCTTTAGCGCAGCAGGGCTTTGGTCCTGCGGCTCATTGGGCGATCAGCCCAAACGGGAGCACCGTTCAGGGCTATACTCCGACAGACCCCAGAGTATAGCCGCCTGCAAGCTGCGCTGGGTCCTCCGAGGTTTGGGAGGAATTTTCCCAGCGCACCTGCCGTCCTCACGACCTTCGGCCCCAGTTCCTTGAAATGAGGCACGAAGGTCCAAATTTCCGCTGAGCTAGTTCAGCAGAGAGGTATGTTAGGCAATCGAAGTGTCCCATAAACCCAAAACTATGAAATACGAATAAGAAGTGGCTGACAAAGAAAAACTTTCACCACAGCCTTGGCGAAAACTCATCAACTTAGTAAAGCATATGACCGCTATTGCCTACATTACACCAATATAATTTAACTGGAAAATAGTCAAATTTTATTTACTTTTGATGTTCGTACACATAAAACTGTATTTTGTTCATAACGCTACCTATTTTAGAAATTTTAAATTAGGATACTTAATATGTTTATATTATTTCAATAAAACTTATATTTTGGGATTACGCCACATAATTTTAGACGAAAAAGGAACCGCAACTGTTAATCACATTATAAAACAAACAATTAAAACTGCTAATAACGAAAAAAAATACGTTTATATGTAAAACATTAATCTATACTTATAATAAATATGTGGCGAGTTTAATTCTGTACATAAAATATATTTAAAAAATAACTATCGGGGGGTGGTTAGGGATCGCTCCTGATGCCAAAAATGCAGTCAGTAAAATTTTTGTCTGTCTGTCTGTCTGTATATTCGTTATAGAAACAAAAACTACTCGACGGATTTTAACAAAATTTAACACAATTATTCTTCATACTCTTGGGAGGTTATAATATAATTTTCATTACGTTACGATAAATATGAGGAGAACAGTGAAAGGAAATATTAAAAAACGGGAGAAGTTACTCCATTTTTTAAGCTTCCGTCGCATGTGCAGGCTTATAGGTTACAGCTACATAGAAATCATGTATGAAGGAAATATTTTCCTTAAAATTATATAAAAACAACAATCATACGAAACCAAATTACATCAAAAATTACCGACTTTGTCAGTGTTACCTAGGAGACTCAATAACTAACAGTGAAGCGAAACCTAAGTTTTTAATTCTCCATTCCACCAATTGCGCCTTTTCTACTTTAATACATTATTGATTCCGACGCAACCTAAAAAGAAAGAAATCAACAATACGTTAAGTCGTGTTCAATTATAATTTTACCAAAAAGCGCCATCTCACAGCCACTGTCTAAAACAAATCGACAGTCGCTTTGTACAAATCGATCATTGGATTCAACAAACATCAATACTATCTAACCAAGTAATTTCACCAACAACCACAAGAGTGCCCCACGAGTATCAAAACAATATAACCTAAAGAAGATGAAAGAAAAAGTGGAAAGTTAAGAAAAAAGGCTACAAGTATAAGAAAAACAGACAAAAAAATATATAATTTGGTATTTTTTGGTATAGAAAAGAATGAACAGTCCCATGCAAGTTTAGAAAAAAACTACCATCTGGATGGAACAGTATCTATCTGTAAAAATAAACTACAACGACATTCAGGAAATCAAAAGAATAGGAATTAAAAAAGATGAAAAATAACGAACAATAGTGGTGACTGTCTCAAACTCTAGGCAAAAAATAAAAATTATGAAACAGGAAAGTCCACAACACTATATTAAAGAAGACTATCCAAAATATGTACTAGAAAAGAGAAGGGACCTGCAGGAACAACTACAATTGGAAAGAGAAAAAGGATACTTAGCAAAAATAAAATAAAAAAACGCAAATTGCTCGAAAAATCACGCGAATCAGGAAAAACAACGAATAAAGAGACAAATTCACAAATAAATAAAAAGAATAAGCTACAGCAATTAAGCGAACCGCCCAAGAGGTCAAGTAGTTTTTCAGGGGGTATATATAATAAAACTATGTAGTAAAAAATACTGCAAATAAAAACAACATTCAAAATAAACAAACATAGCAACTAAATGCATCCTCCTCTTACAAAACAACGAATAGTAATTTAAGAAACATTCATAATCTTCCAAACAAAAAAATCCTCCACTTGGGTTGGTCACCACGGAGGATCAGGACCACAACCCACCAAAGAAAACCACAACAACAAATAATAACACTACCATGTCAAATCACCAACTAGAACCGAGCAGCAGCAGATTAAAATAAAAAGGAAACACTGGAAAACAAAAACCGAAGATAGGGATAAGTAGAAATATATGGAGAAGGCCTTCACCCTCACATAGGGGTTCATGTATGTTAACGCCATAAAACTAATAATAAAGAGTATAATTACTTTACTAGCTAATAAATAATAATAATAAAAAAAATATTGAAAAAAATAAATACATAGTTAAAAATATAATAAAAATAAATAAATAAATAAAAAATATTATATTAGAAAATGTAACAAAATTTATAAATAACAATATAATATAAATTGTAACTGTATAGTAATTGTAATGTTTATAAGTAATGCAATGGGGTTATTATTCGAATTATTTAGAGCTTAAGAATTTAATAATCAAACACAACAGAAAAAATTGTATAATCTTAAATAAAATAAAAATAATAAGACATTGAAAAATAACCAAATTATAAACATAATACTAAAAACACAGAACACAAATAGCATTTACAATTATATAGTGAAGTATGAATTATTAATGTATTGATAATGATAATGCATGAAATAAAAATAGCTAAATAATTTTACACAGATAGAGATCCATTACCATTTTAATCTATTACGTTATAATAAATTATTAATTTAAAAATTGCACATAAATATAAATTGAATTTAATTCAGTGAAAATAATTAATTATCACTGAATTATTAATTTGTATAGAACAAAGAACTTTAGCCGCTCAAACCTTTCTTATAACATTGACTTAAACAGAACGTGATAATGAGGGATGCTCCTTCGCCGGCCTTTATCGATTTATAATATTTATATAACAATAAATGAACCACCAACTTTGTTATTGTTTCTGCATAATTGCAAAGTAAACTATACGAAGCGCATATATCAAATTCATAATGAAAACACAGTTTTGGAAAAGTAGCCTCAATATGGACAACCTGGTAACTACTTAAAACATAATTAAAAAGTCCAATATGACCATAAAAAAACTTTAAAGGTCCACAATAAGGCCAGCTTTATTCCCGATGTCAGGCAGGCGGCCGGTCGTAAAAATAATTAGCCAAAACTATTCACAACATGTAAAGCAAACCCTGGTTAAAGCTGGGAAATTGTCAGGTAGAAGAAGAAGAAGAATAAGGCCAGCTTTAATTTTATATAGTAGACCTAAAAAAGCTAATGCTTAAATATTGTAATAAATACCGAAAAATACCACATTCCAAAAAAGGATGACCCACTGCGAGCACAGAATAAGAAAATTAATTATGAGTAACTTATACACACAATAAAGAGAAGCCAACAAATGTCTTCCATAAATATTTTGGGCATCAAAGTAAGGTGAGAGTTGAAGCCGCACATTTTGTGCGATACTCACATATCGGTGTCTCATTTAAGAATATTGACTATTGGAGGAGGCATATAAAAATATTTTAGGGAGCCGACAATAAAACTGCACGGAAAAATCATGATTTTAAGACATGAACTTCAAGCTAAAATTTTTGGTTAGATAAAATGGGAAGCTGAGAAATGGACGCTATAAAAACTCTGTCACTCTATTTTCATCGTTGGTTCTCTTTTATGCATAGTATGAATCCAAATTGAGTCCTATTTCTGATAAATGACTATTAATATATGTATATATGTTTAATTATGGCGATACAATATTACTAATAACACTTTTTTAGTTCATAAATAAACCTTACTAATTACTAACAATATATCAAGTTATGTAAAGGATGAAGTTCTGGGCTGTAAATTTAATAGTGACCCGAGTCTCAGAGGTTGGCGGTACTTATCAGCAATCAAACTCAGCTGGGTTATTAACATAATTCTCGCATCAAACTCATCAGCATCGGTAGATATTCTCTGCAAACTACTAAAGTTATTATAAGTCTAGACACACTTGCTTGGACTCTTCTTAAAGGAAAATATAAAGAGGTTCCTGGATAAAGTTGTCAGCATTGGCTTTGCAAGAAAATTTTGAAATTTTTATGCTGATAGTAAGCAATGAATTTAATTTATAAAATGATATCCCAAAAACCTACAGGAAGACTAAACTAAATGAATGGCTTACAATCTATTCATACAAAACGACACTTGGATTTTTTTGCTGATATAATTTCTTATACATATATGATACCGCAACCGTATCTTATGAAGTATAAATTTTCTTTTTAACTCTATTGCATTATGATATCATTTTATAAAGCAAATGACAAAGATAATTTATATGTGAGTACAATTTGTATTTATTTTTATAACAACATATGTTTAATATAAAAATGTTTTACATTACATTGTTTATTACCATTCCTAAACCCTTTTATTACATATTGAATGTTGGAAAACACTCATAAATAAAGTGGGAAAGTCCCAAACAACTTTTAGGCATGACCACCTTTCGTTAACATTGAGGTTATTGAAGTACATATTTAATATAAATGTAATATTAATATCATAATGCATGTAAGCTTTCTGAAATGAGAATCTAAAAATCATGAGGAATTATATACGAGTATATTTGAAAAATTAAAAAATATTGAATAAATCCTCTATATATTTTTGTCAAACTGTCATAAAATAACTATTGTTATGAATTTGATAACTAAGCCAGCCAAAACACTTATGCAATTATTTTTATTTACAAAATTATTTAAATATAACTTATATGTTGCAAAACACTCAATTTAATAACAGGGCAGCTTAAAGCTTCCATTAAATCAAGTTCCGTGAACTAAACGAAGACTTAAAATGAGTTTAGGAGTTATAAGGAAATGCGTAAGAAAGCTTGTGAGTTAGACAACAAAGACGTTTATAATTAATCATAATAAATTGATAGCTATAAAGCAGGTAAACCTTCAGAACTCTTTAAGTCATAAGTAAGGTATAATAACTTGCAGCGTCTATATCACGAGTGTATATTTTCAATAAAAAATAGAGATTTTTTTAAAAGAACGAAGTCTTTTAGGATTGAACCTTGCAAATTCAGTAATCTTGATATAGACGCCATATAAACCAAATACTAAACTAACATAAAAAATCTTGTTGATACCAACATTTTAAATGCTATTATTATAATTATATGTGACAAAATTGCTGGTAGGTTGTTTGGTAAAAATGTAATTCTTTTTTTTTCATTGTTTCTTTAATTTTAACAAAAAAATGTATGAATTTTTTTGCTATTGAAATATAAAATTAAAAATTATAATAATATTCACCTTATATATTATTTTTATCTCACATTTATATTATAAAATGTTTTTGTGGTTCCAAATGGAAGGACAAAATTATAACGTTTTTCGTGGCCGTTGATAAAACCAATTTAAAGTTACGTTCCTGTTTATAAAAACTTTCCTTTTTCACAGATATTACTTTGGCGAATATAATTTACTGCTACCAAGTTTAAGAATCCGTTCTAAGACACTTTATTGATGTTGGAATTTTATTTGGATTCATAAGAACTGTGATGTTGTTGGTGTAAGTACTCAGCTATGTATAAGTACCCAATTTTAACTTAAGGACCTTGGTTATTGTACTACTGAAATAAAAAAATATAATAATTACTATACAAGCACAATTTTCTTTAATAAATCAATAATATATAGTTAGAAAATATATATTTTTAAATAAATCTCATATAAGATAATTCTGCAAATAATAGTTCGAACTGTTTAACAAGAAATTTGTTTGCAGTTTAATAGCAGAATAAAACACAATATAAAATTAAGTTAAAATATCGCAATCAGTGAAAAACTGTGTTTCCTATGTAAAAAAAAATAATAATATATACTTCCCTATTTAGACATCTCGTCTGTCCTAGATCACGGTTGCTGAAAAGTAGCCACAACGCTGTCGGGAGTATGTAATTATAATTATCAATAATGATATATTAGTTTCATTTAATTAATAAAACTCGCGAACTCGCCTTAAACTATAGTTAAGATAAGCCAACTTAAAGTAGCTAAGGTGGGTTTTAAGAAACTTAAAGATACATCCCTTTTAAAAATAATGTTACTTGCCGCGAACTTCAGACGTAAACATCTTGTTGACTTTTTCCTTTAATTTGTTTTGATATTTATTTAATAGATTATAAATATAAAGCTTCAAGAATTGTGTGTAAAAAATATCTAGAAACATAAAAATGTATTTAGGTTTCAAGAATGGTGTTCACCACAATACAATATTTCACAATAAAATTGCAATGTATAATTTTGTACACTATTTATTTATAAATTTATAAACTATGTATGTATAATTTACGAAATAAAGCAAAGCAATAAGAAAAAAAAACACCTCAAAATTGTCTCAGAACACCTTGCCAAAAAACCCGAACTGAACAAAAATAGTGTAACAAAAACGTAGATAATAATTTCGTATGCAAAAAACAGACAAAGGAAAAAGAGAAGTAGCATGTCGCTAATTCGGAAACCTGATCTCGCACAGATCCTTTTTTATAATTTTATTTTATAATTTTTTCATATTTTTTTTATTTTTGTTTTTGATGAAGCAGGAAAACTCTTTTTACGAGCCGTCTAACCGGCCTTGGTGAGGCCGGACGGGATAAGTGAGACTCGGCCTGGGCAGGCCCCTACTCACTAAAACCACTGCTTTTTTAGATTCGAATTGACATATGCTGTTAGCCCTAGTGGCTTTGACAGCGTCACCGAGAGGGGGACCACTGCGAAAGCCATCGGTCGCTATATCGGTGTACCCCGATTTGTCAGCTACAGGGCACACCAGCGACTGGCCGGTCCTGGCAAAGACCGGACTTACTCCCTCGGAGTATGGGGCGATCCCGTCAATGAGGACCAAGCCGACCCCAGCCCTGAGTACAGGGGTGCAAAGGACACACCCGTGCCCGGTGAAGGCTTGCGTTTCCGCCTATCTACTTTGCACAGATCCATAGCTTTAGTGATAACAAGACATCTTAAAAACTTCCGGCAATGAAGGCATCATATTACAGTTTTTGAGAAATATCTTTTTGCAAACAAAGTTTATTAAACTTAATGAAAATCATTTATTTCATTAAATGGAAGTTCATGGATTTATTAAACAAGCTGTGAAACCCAATACAAGGCAAGCAGGGCTTAAAATTATAAAAATATTCAAATGGACAAATGTGTGGAACACCAGACAAAATTTGTCAATAAATACGAGTACAATTTACTTATAGTATTTTCTTCATCAATATGCTTGGTATACAAACAATAGATAACAAATTAGATATGTGACACAAAATAGACTCGTTATAAAAATTTTAGGAAGTAAGTAAGACAGTTTTTCGATCATTTTATACTTGATAAAGCTTGTTTACAATGAAAACTAAACATAGCATTGTTTACCTAAAATGTTTTTTGTTCACCAGATATTTTATGTAAAATTGAAATTAAGTATTTTGATCACTACTTTTGAAGAAAGAAAATCCAAAATATTGTTATTGATTGTTATTTCAGATCTTACAATTAAATTTGAAAGTCCAAAAATAAATGGCAATTATAATATTATTTTCAAAAATGCTTAAAATTCAAAATTGCTTAAAATTTGCTTTTCAATAAAATAAAAACTGTGAGCAACCACAGTAGTTGAAAAGGATTCATTTGCTCAAAAAATTCTCATGTCCGTGCCTTATATCATACAGTTAGTAATATCAGGGTTCGGTAGAGTGTGAAACTGTATCTACCGAAGCGACGTGGTCGACTCTGACCCGCGAATGTGGAGATGAACTTAATATTAGTACCATTTGCTTAGTATATAATAAAGACCCAAATTTATTATGATAGGTACTAGACGACTTATGGTAGGTACTAGATAGTAAGATAAGAATAATTAAGGTTTTACTATGTAATGAAACTGTTTTCTTTGACTTTGACATAACTCAGTTTATTGTACTTTAATTATAAATTTTGATGTCATAGGATTTAAGGTTCACTATAACAATTTTTTTTATTAAAAATATTTTACCAAAGTAAAAATGAAATATATGTACTTAAATTGTAATAAATCCAATAAAGTACACTTTGTCCTAACAAATATTTTTTAACACAACATAAATGTTATATAACTTAAATTTTATATAATTATATAACATTTAGGAAGTTTCTACATTCTAAGTGGTATCATTTATAACTTTACCCTCCGACAGAATCAGCCTGCTCTGTCTCTAGAGCGAATATGGAAGAGATTTTCTGGTATCTTAGCTTTACCTTAGGACGTAGACCCACCCCGAGCGTACGGCGCGTAGCGTACCGCGCGCGCCTCAAAGAGCCATCGGACCAACACAGATGGGGCCCCAGAGCCGATGCCTGGCCAGGTCGCGGGTGTAAGCGCAATAATGTACCGCGGCCAGGCTCAGAGCAGGAGTAGGTACGGGGGTTTTAAGTCAGTAAGAGTCTGACACTCTTGCCCCACCCAGGCAAGAGGGGTCATTTGATGATTTTCCCCTTAAAAAAAAAGGACGTAGACCCACATGCATAGCTTTGATTAAGATTGGTTCAGACTAGACTTCAAAAGCAATTTTTTTTTAACTTGATACACCTAAAACTTCTAAATATGATGTACCTAGGTTCAGTGGTAAAAATTTTGTATAAAAAAAGTTTAGCTTCGTAGTTCCTGTTCCGTTCTGTTCGAATTTCGGGAATTTCGGGTGTAGAATTTTAAACAAACGATTTTAAATTTTAAAAACGCTAGAACAAATGTTTAAATATGTCTTATCAAGTGCTTAAATATAAAGTTTCATGGTTTTATCTTTTAAAATTAAGAAATCCCATACAATCTTTTAACCCTTATTTCACCTCCTCACTGGTCGAAATTTCAAAAACGCTAGAACAAATGTCTAAATATATCTTATCAAGTGCTTAAATAAAAATTTTCATGGTTATATCTTTTAAAGTTAAGAAATTCCATACAAACTTTCAACCCTTATTTCACTCCCTCACTGGTCGAAATTTCAAAAACGCTAGAACAAATGTTTAAATATATCTTATCTAATGCCTTAATTTCATGGTTTCATCTTTTAAAATTAAGAAATCCCATACAAACTTTCAACCTCTTCATCCCCTTTTTCGCAATAAAGGGTAGCCTATGTTTTTTCTCAGGGTTTTAAGATTGTCTGTCACAAAATTTCATCAAAATCGGTTGAGAGGTTAAAACGGGAAAGCGTAACAGACAGACTTACTTTTGCATTTATAATATTAGTTGGGATTGACTCCTCCCCCATACCCGAGTGACGCTTACATGGAGCCTACATCGCATGCTGGCTAGCTGAGCGCGATGAGCGGAAACCACGCGACTTTTTTCTAATACTTGCTTTTTTAAACTCGTGATATCTTCCGCATGAAATGTCCGAATTGAATAATTCAAAAAGTTATAAAAAGGTATTAAAGCCGGCTTGAATATAAAGTAATTTATTTTGATAAGGATTAATACCAAGGTACAAATAAAGAGCCTTTTCAAGCGGCGGCATATAAATTAAATTTTTAGAATAAAAAACCGCTTACTGTGACATAACTATAATGTTTAGACATATACTTTTTGTAGATGATGATGAGTTCTGCAAAGTCGTAGTAAATGATTTTGTTCTACCATCAATAGTTTTCGGAGCGCACGCGACGTAAGGAATTTTTCAGATCATTTTTTTACACCTTGGGTTACATTATTGGAGTTTTAGTAAGGATCCCTAATTTTTATTTAAATATAATATAGCTTATATTACTCGAGAATAATGTAGCTTTCCAAAGGTGAAAGAATTTTTGAAATCGGTTCAGTAGTTTCGGAGCCTATTCATAACAAATAAACAAACAAATCTTTCCTTTATTAATATAGATAGATTAATTTTGTATGTGTAAGGATATTGTACCATATTTATACAATGTTTATTAAATGTACTATTTGTATTTAATAACATAACTTATTATTTGAAGATCAAATAATCAAATGGTGCGGATAAGACTTACAAAAGGGTTTCGTTGTCAATAATATGTCAAACGAATGTTTAATACACTATTACTAGCTGATCCGGAGAATTTCTTACCGTCCTATGATAAAGAAATATGTGTTACACACACTACAAATTATCCTGTAGAAACCAATGTGAAAAGTATACTAAGAAATGGTATATGAATTATGTAGCTATTTTATTATGATAACTCCAGCCACAGACCAATTTCGACCGATATATTTGCAAAAAGCATGACAATTTGTTTTAATTTTTCCTTGTTTTATGACAACTATATGAATGTTACTGAGAGTTACACATTATTTTAATAAAAAGTTGAAATATTATAGTATTTTTTTTTCTAATCATTTTCATATTTTTTTCTTACATATGAACCTTCTCCTGATAATAACAAATACGAGTACAATAAAAAAATAATTAGTGAAATCGGTCCATCAATTCAAGTATACAAATTCAATTCAATTGAAATTAGCTTTGTTATAAAACTGTTATATGTATGTATGAATAATACTTAAAAAATATATTTACTGTATTTATATTATTATCTGATTTAATACTGACTGAATTATTATTAAAAAGTTAAAACTTTGCAAATACTGTGTAACAAGGCGGTAAGTATCTCGGGGATACAATCTAATGCTTCAAATTGTTCAACCGTAAATCGGACCGAGCTCATCTGTTAGAAAAATACTATTCTCTACCTTTAATTGCCTATTGCCATTGAATAAAAATAAGTTGGTGAAAGCAGTTGGAAATTCCATTATTATAAATGTTACTTATTACAATGTAGTGAAATGAAGTTTATAATTAACAGACGGTGATCACAGTTGCTGTAAAGTAAGTCGGCATTACGTTGTTTATTTATTAAATCCGGGAATATTCGTTTTATTAAAAATTTTCATCTTGGGTTCTACCAGGATCACGTCAAATTATATCCCTGAAAAGACGGAAAGAAAAGACACATATGGGTGGCAAATATATGTCACTTCTATTCGAACCAGTTCAAGACGCCTCCAGAATTTACAATAAAAATTCAAAGAACACTACAATAGCAACGGCAGATCTATTCCGTATCATGTTAGCTCATTTTTAAACTTTACTGTTAAGTGCCTATACAAATTTCACAACTTTTCAATATTGGTTGCATTAGTTGACTTTGTTGAAATGCGAAAGAATGAATAATATGTGCTGTTTGACTCTGAGTTTAGAATTATGTGTTAAAACCATTTTTTCCACTTTTTCAAACTTACAAAAGCAGATTAAATAAATAAAATCAACAACTTTATTTAGGAATTGTACCTCTAGGTGTATTCATTAAATTCACAAGGTTTTAAAATGAATGCAAGCTGGTGCTGTAGGCGAAAGTAGGGTTTGTTTGCAAAATTTCTGGTCACTTCTCTAACTCGTGTATGACACGGAAATTAATACTATTTCCATCTACGTCGTGTTAATAATACGATACAAGTAGATTTATCGACCCTCTATTTGAACTGACTCTGTAACTTATAGGGTTTTGTTATATACAGTAAAGATTGTTTACGTCTGAGATAAAATCAGTTACATACCGTTACAGTAAAATGACTGTTATTATAAAAAAAGTATAACCCTCTATTGTATATGCAACGCCACTTTATAACAACGTAATACCGCCTAATCAAAAATGATTTATATATTCTCATTTTAAAGAATGGAATTTCTTTTTTCCTTCTTAGACTTCATTGCCTCTATTTACAATACAAGGAGAATTTTTCAAGGGGGCCTTCTAAAGCCATTTTGCTTGAACTTAACCGTTCGTTATTGTTGAGGCAAATGAATGTTCATAAATTAGTTAATTTCAAGCGTGATGGGAGATTTGTGCATTTGAAAAAAAAAATGCATCCTTTAACTAAAATATTACCGTTTGTTTTTTTTCACATAATCTGATAACAATGGCATTAATTTGACAGGCATTTATAGAGAAAATCTGAAACAATATATAAAGGAAAACTACGAAAGAAATAAAGTATAATAATAAAACAGCGCCTAGAATTCAGGTAATAGTGAACACAAACACAATAACAAACACTTAGCAAGTCGAGGTACTCACAAATTACCATTGTATGCATCACGGAAACGGGTGTAAACACTTTCTAGAAACAACCAAACGATCCGTCGCACTCCATTTCATCAAATTAAAGTTTATTGAATGAAATGTCCTAAATATTACGGTCCTGGTTTTCTCTATAATAATTTAACCTTACTTTATAATAATAAGCCATCTTATTCGGTTTATAATCAAAAAAATATTAAATTAAAAATGTACCTTTGAAAATAAATAAGAACAAATAAATAATAGCCTATTACCCTGTATCTGTCAGCCGCAAGGCACACCAGCGGCTGGCCAGTCTTGAAAGACCGGACTTACTCCCTCGGAGTATGGGGGCGATCACGGCAATTAGGACCGCCCCGACGACGCCGGGCTTTCACTGGAGCCGGGTTACCAAGCCGACCCCAGTCCGGAGCACAAGAGTGCTATTGGAGGCGTTTTAATTGCCTGCGTCGCAACTCCGTACGACGTCTGCGGAGGGAGGGTGCATCAGCCGAATCCTCCCTTTTCCGCTCAGATGCCTCCTTTGTGGACATGATGGTCTCACAGAAAGAGGACACCGCCAGCCAGGACCAATCACTCTTGAGCATCTTCCTCGCGATACTCGAAAGCGACAAGTCCACTCCGGCGCCGAGAGCCGCCACGAGGTCATGGCGCTGCGCAGCCCATCTCGGGCTCATCTTGAGGGTGTCCAGGGCTGAGTCCACCGCAGCGAAACACTCATGGTAGCCTTCTCCCTGCTCTCTCCTGGCCGGCCGACATAAGTAGTAACCAAAGCACCCGTGCCCGGTGAAAACCTGCGTCAGACGGAAAGTGAGGGGATTGCGTTTCGAAGCGCTGTTGTTGGACGTCTACCGTACGGCTGCTCCGCCAGGTCCTCCCCCCACTCCCGCATAAGGCGCTCCTCCCCTTGCCGGCGAACCGCTCTGATTTCCTCCGACAAAGGGTCCTCGCCGATTGTCCTTCTACCCGACGCCACGAGATCCCAAGAAGGATCGCCGGATATATAAGACCTTGATATATAATTGAATCCTGTTTTCTATATTTATTTTAACAAGATAGATGAAAAATAACACAAATTACTTAATTTAAGCATTGACTTTTAATTCGACCGATCACCAACTAAACGGATATCTCATTAAATTACTCTGCGCCGTCACTGGTAGTCAAGTATTTTGTATTCGCTTGTTTGACTTTGAAAAGAAACCCTCTGATAACTACTTACTTTATAAAAATGATAAAAACCGATGTTAAATTCTGTAATAATTCACTATCAATGAATCGGTGAATCCATGGAATGCTGAGAAGCTTCGTCTCTTAGTCTTTGGTAAGTATTTTTCTCTGATTATTATTTTTAAAACTGCTACTTGAGCAAATCTCGTTACAAGTTTAAATTGGCATTTCTTAGTGTAATGGTTAGATGGGTAACTCGCTGCGGTGTCTTCATCACTTGTTCGTAATTCTTGTTTAAAATGTATGAAATACTGATGAGAAAAATCGCAACATTGTTCTTCTTAAGCATGGAATAAAAAGCTTTATTATGAAATAAAACTCTATAGATATAAACGTATAAATAATTGCGAAAGTATAGAATCGTTTAAAAATTACGGGATGTTGGTATTAAACATAAAAAAAATAATTCTGGGATCTAATAAATTTGTTCAGTTTTATCAAGTGAATGAAATTTATTTTTATCAATTCTCACTTTGAATAATGATGAAACATAAATAGAATAAATATTGATTTTATAACAAGTTTTTATTTAAGGTTCTCTCTGTATTTTTAATTGTTAAAGTAATAGGATTCTTAAGGAGAAACAGCATTACACGCACAAGTCATTAAGAGGTTGAGAAGACATTCATCATAAGTTGAATGTTTCTAAAGGAATTACCAAGTTTATTTGAGGGCCTAACATGAATAACTAAATTCCAGTTGAGTTACACAAGTAAAGGTATGAATAGATAAATTATACCATCTTATACCAAAATTACGTCTGTTATATAATTATATAAATATATCTTATATTATTGTTACATTCTTATCGTATTATTTTTATATAGGAGCCTTTAAGTACTTAATTGTATTTCTTATCAATGTCGCAATATTTTTTAACTAAATAAATTTCATTCACTATGAATTCTAGTCGAAGATAATAATTAAATTTTTATCCTATTATGGAATTGTTATTTTTTACTTATAACGCCAATAAAATTTGATAAGCATAAAGAATCCATAGTAAAAACCATGTGTTGTATTAAATAGAAATTATTACTTTACACAAAATTATTGAATACATTTATTAATGAAATTATGACATATTTATCTCAAACCTCAAAATAACGAAATGCTTATGTAAATATTATGAGAGAAAATTACAACGTCATGAGCAAACGTCAAAATTAAATTGCCACAAACATATTAACATTACTACATTCAATATACACGCAAATATTTCTAAAAAAAATATTTTTACTTTTATTTTATTTTATTTGAAATTGCACCGCTGTTTTTAAATGCATGCCAATAACACATATCATATTTCTGCTATAGGTAATTTTCTAGAACAGTGTGAATGAAGCCATAGCATAAAAAAATCGATAAAATTATTGTAACGCTTTAATTTGGACAGTGTAATAAAATTATTTATGTCTTCTAGACTTGAAAGCATTTGTACATGATATTATCTTTAAAATAAGAGGTGATATTCATTTCAAACACAATATACATTCCCAGTCGGCATAGTTTTTGTTGAAAAACAAATTAAGGACAAAATGTATTTATTTATATTTATTGTGTTTAATTATAAATCGGTTTTAATATTGACAATTATGTAAATATGACATTATTTTTTATAAAATATATAATATTTTTGATAAAAGTGATGAAGACACCGCACATAAATGGCGGTAAAGAATCTTTATCATCACAAATTGCTAGCGAAGAATAAGTCACGCTGAGTGATGGTTGAAGCACGGACATGCAGAACTTAAGAAAAGTAATTGGCTTTTTTAAATTAAAAAATTTCAAAATCTCCAACATAGAAAACGTTTTTTCTGTTTATTTAATAAGTTATATATATATATATATATATATATAATTAGGAATGCATGTCTGCTTGAGAATCAAGTGATAATTTTCTTATTAATCAATATTTCATACAAAATGAAAATGATATTTAATTTGCCATCCGATATCTATTATTAATTCAAATTGAATAAAACCCACCGAATATCATGAATACACAGTATTACTTGCGTAATATAATATAATTAAGTGTCTAGTAATATTATATGTAAAGATTCGGTAAATTAATTAAACTTTAATTTGTTTCAATATTTTAATATCTGAAAATTAAAATATTCACGCAAGTAACACTTAACTTATAAGTGCGAAGTAGCATGACGTGAATCGAACCGGAAAATTGTATAGCGAGCGACACCATTTCCATATCTTATCTTGTGTAATCGCACTCAGTTGTGTAGGCTCTTGTCTAAAGTCTGAGATAAAAGAACAAATAGTTCCTGAAAGTATAAACAATGAATAATACGACTATGTTGTTTTTTGATTAAAAAAAAACCAGCTAACGTAATATTTACTGTTATCTATCAAATTATTTAACTATTAGCACCACGATTTACATAATCAAAATGTGTGAGTACTTTTTAGGTATTATGTTTCTCAAATGAAACAAAATATATATATATATAATGTAGCCCTGTGACCATTAACAGTCAATTAGCCTGTGTTTCGATTTGACAACAATGAGGAACCATAGTTTGAGTACAGCGTGAAATTTATTCCAAACTAGCTGACCCGGTGAACTTCGTACTGCCCTATAATCAAGAAATATCTGTTACCTTTTTATCTAAGTAAAGTTAATTTCTTTATTTAGTATAGCTGACCCGACAGAGAATGTTTTGTCTTCTTAAATGTGATTATTGAATTCTGATTGGTATATTAACAATTCAAAATTATTCCGAAAACAAAGTGATTATTATTTTAATGCTTTATTCTAACTACGTGAATATTACTGCGAGTGACACATTATTTAAATAAAGAAGTGAAATATTCTAATTTTTTCTAGTAATTTTCACATTTTTTTTCTTACTTAAGAACCTTCTCCTAATAATAACAATTACAACAAAAGAAAAATTTCACTCGTGATGCCGTGACTAAGGGAAAAAGGGATTTATTTTTATATACATATATACTAGCGGCCCGCCCCAGCTTCGCATGGGTACATACACACACACATACACCCTTCTTTTTTGCGTCGGGTTTCAAAAAAAAAAACTAAAATTATTAAGGAAGTTTGAATTTTTTTTATTAATGTTTTTTTGTATTTTTTATTTTTAAATTTTATACAAATATCATGTGATCTACATAACAAAAGCCATTAGTTTTAGTGAGTCAGAGCTTCCCTGTAAACGATATTTGAAGTAATTTTATTTTATGGCAGCTTAATAAATTGATTGTAAGTCCGATGCCTGGGTTACGTAAGTTAAGAATTGGTTTTTTGAATCCAGGATCTCTGGGGACACACCATGACGAATTCATGCTGGCTATTAACCGCCATGATGTAGACATTATGGCCTTAAATGAAACTTGGTTGAGAGAGGGTGAGGAAGGGCGAGCACCAAATATCCCGGGATATCGTTTGCGCCACAAACCGCGTCCTGCTGAAGTGCGCGGCCGTGGTGGGGGTGTGGGCTACTATATTAGACGAGGAATAACAGCACGAACCCTCATTCAATCTTCAACATCTCCGGACATAGAACAAATGTGGCTTAGTGTGATCGTGGGAGGGAAAAAGTTAGTGATCGGCACTGCATATCGACCTCCTTGGCTAAATCCATTTAAGTTCTTCGAAGGACTTACGGAGATGTTCACTACACTTCCTGTTCATGACCATGTGGTTCTGGTGGGTGATTTTAATATTAATTTTTACGAATCTGATAATTACTGTACACGTACGCTATGTGAGTTCTTAATGTACACGAATCTCAAACAGATTGTTAATAAGCCTACTCACTTTACTGCTCACAGTGAGACATTAATAGATTTAGTCTGTGTAGATGGTAACACTAGTGAAGTATGGGTAGACTATATACATGAGCTTAGCAGTCATGCGTTCTTATCATTTGAATTTAATATACGCAAATATAAACCTAAGCCTCTTCGAAAATCTTATAGAAAAATTAGTAGCATTAATGAAAATGATCTCAAAAACTATTTAACAAATTTCAATCAACAATGTCTTAATATATATGACGTCAATAGTCTTGTTTCTCAATTTAATAGTATGTTATTATCTGTTTTCGATTCCTTAGCACCTCAGTTATGTGGACTTTTTAAAGAGTCCCAATATCCGTGGATTACTTACAACATCAACGAAATGATTCGTACTCGTAATGAGGCACACATAAGATCGCGACATACTCAGAAAGATACTCACATAGCGTACTATAAGGATCTGAAATCAGAAGTTGAACTAGCAATTCATAGAGAGAAGGGTGCATATTTTACTCAATTCATAAATAATAACGCTAAGAGACCGAAGTTCATGTGGAAGCATTTAAAGAATATTTTAGCCTATAAGAAAAAACGGGATACCACGTGCCTACCAGATCATTTGTCAGAACCGAATAATTTTAATAGATTTTTTCTAACCTTGCCCGGAAATAGTGACGTGGCATCTAGTGACATACATTACTACACGAAAAATAGACATTTCTCTAATTGCTTCGTTCTAAAACAGGTAGACGAGATAACAATTCTAAAAACTCTACGGAGTATTAAATCTAAAGCGATAGGAGCTGATGGTATTTCTATAGATATGATTTTATGTGGTTTGACGTATATTTCGGATACCATTGTAAATATTGTAAATACGTCTATTCGGACTAGCACCTTTCCTGAACTATGGCAGAAAGCAATTGTAAAACCCGTACCCAAAGTTGATAACCCCCAAAATATTAGTGACTTCCGGCCCATTAGTATTCTACCCACCCTATCAAAAGTTTTAGAAAAAGTAGTGTGCTCTCAACTTACACAATATTTAGAAAGTTGTGACATTCTTCCATGTGTTCAGTCAGGATTCAGAAAAGGTAGAAGTACTTCTACAGCTCTAGCTAACGTAGTTGACGATATATTAAGAGCACAAGATTCAGGAGAAGGCACCATATTGGTACTTCTCGACTTTTCACGTGCATTTGACACTATAAATTTAACATTATTATTAGCCAAGCTCCATTATTACGGATTCAGCACAGACACTATTAGATGGTTTGACAGTTATCTCAATAATAGGTCACAGGTCGTAGAAGTAACTCGGGAGGATGGGTCTAAATGTGTTTCCAGTAGTAGAGCTACCACAAGAGGGGTGCCACAAGGCTCGATCCTTGGGCCTGTGCTCTTTTCTCTCTATTGTGCCGATATCATAAATTCCATTAAACACTGTAATTATCATATTTATGCCGATGACGTACAATTATACATATCTTTTAAACCTACAGACTTACACATAGCTTTAAATAAGCTCAATGAAGACTTAATAAGAATTACTGCATGGTCCAATTCAAATTGTTTAATGTTAAATCCGAAGAAAACCAAATTCATGATTTTGGGTACGCCAACTCAGATACGGAAAATTGCAATCTTATCACCAACTATAAAACTAAATAACATTGAGGTCGAACGTGTCACAGAAACACGCAATCTGGGAGTAGTAATGGATGAGAATCTACGATTTGATAAACACATTACGCTCTCTATTAGTAACTGTTTTTATCGTTTAAAACTATTATATCAAATACGAAAATATATAACACCTAAACTAAGAGTAGATTTATGCGAGGCTCTTGTATTATCAAAATTAAACTATGCTGACATAGTAACAGGTCCCAGGTTGCTTGTGCGTACTAAGAATCTTATCCAAAAAGTACAAAATGCCTGTGCTAGATACTGCTTTAACATTCCACCACGCTCACATGTTACGCCATTTTTGAACTCTGCTAAGATGTTGAAGATGGACTATCGCAGACAATTACACTTCGCGACTTTATTGTTCGGGATAGTGAAGTACAAAATGCCTCCATACCTCTATCACAAATTAAAATGGGCTTGCGAACAGAGGCTAACTCACGAAACACGAGCCTCACCATACTCGTTGATCATGCCACTATTTAAGACCGCAGCCTTTCGAGGTAGTTTTATTTACACGGCGACAAAGTGCTGGAATAACCTGCCGCCACCTTTTCGAAACCTAAAAACAACAAATGTATTTAGAAACAAATTTAAAATGCATTTAATGAATTTACAAACTCAGTCTTAATTATTTAAACATATTATACATTATGTGTGCCGTGCATTGGTCGTGTGTAAATTCTTACCTTATTAATGTGGCCACTATATGAATAACACAATAATGTCGTTCACAAAACCATTTTATGATGATATTAAGAAATATTATTTTTGTAACTTACCCACTGTAGCTTTTATGTCTTAGGTATATTTATTCTAGTTTCCAATAATATTCTTTGTTAGGTTATTTGTTCTTAGCTATTATACACATTTTTATTTTTTATTATTATTTTTTTTTTCTCACTACCTGCGACGTGGCGTGCGTAGGTGCTGGCAGCCACAGAATACCAGCGTTGAAAGTCATGATAATGATTTTCAACATAAGCTGAGTGGCCTACCAATTTAGGCATCACTTTCTCGTTGTTATTTTTTTTTATACTGTTTTTTATATGTTAACTGTGTATGTCTAAATAAAGATTTTTTGATTTGATTTTTTGATTTGATTTTCAGGAGCTCCGACACGTGATAGGCCAACATACAGTTGGCCATGAGTGAAACATTCTTTTCGTAGGTCGATCCCTAATAATTCGAAGGTTTGGCCTTGGGACTTGTTAATAGTTAACGCGAAAGATGATTTGATCGGAAACTGAAGTCGTTTAAAAGGGATTGGCAGGTCAGTTGGGATCATCGGTATCCTCGGTATATGAGCTAGTTGACCAGCTGCTGGGCCAGTGATAATGGTCGCTACAATTAAATTGTCCTTCAATCCCTTATAAACAGTCTCGTTCCATTGCACATGCTCGGAGGGCTTAAATTTCTTAAAAGCATTATTGGAATTCCAATTTTTAACGTCAATGCATGTGGTGGCATACTGTGTATGGTGGTACAGCTGATCTGCGTCTGAAATGAAATATACCTGCAGGTATTGTGGATTTTGACCTTATGGTGGAAAAAGGCTATTTATAAGGTGATATACTTGTCCCTGTATTTTAAAAGTCGGCATAATTTTTTTTTTACATTTATCCAATCCAAAAGCCAATCTATTACTATAAGCTAAAACTCGATTACGGACTCTAGTCGTTGACATCTCTCTGTCTGTCTATCTCGCTGATCTCCAAGGCGTTGGAAACGCTCAATACTCGACTCTCGCGCGCGTACTTGGGATATTCTCAAATTTTGTTCAGCAAGCCGCTGCGAACGCTCGATACTCGACTCTCGCGCTCGTACTTGAGAGTTTCTCAAATTTTGTTCAGCAAGCCCCTGCGAACGCTCGATACTTGACTCTCTAGCACGCGATTGCGACTCGTATTCTCTCCGACTTGCAAGGCGATTTTCAGTTTCTGATGACGATATTTCATTACGCCGTATTTTTATTGCCCTCGCCTGGCAACTGTGTTAAAAAGTTGAGATATTGATCTCTTTGGCATTTTTGGGCATTATAAAATGAAAAATAAAAGGAAATAAATAATTAAACAGGCTTTTACTAAATCTTTGCTTGTTGAACTATATAAAGTACTTAGCTTTTTGAATAATTATAATATAATATTTATTATCAGGTAAGTAGTAGGTACTCAATAAAAGAATATGCAAAATATGGTTTTAGAAAACTACCTTTTACTAAATTTTTGCTTAAATTTTGAACAGGAATACCTATAAACTACTTCTATTAGCTGTTTGAATAGTTACATTAAAATATAATATTTATTATCAGGTACTTATTTACCTACGAAACGAATTTAAGCGAATTCAAAATTTCTTTAAGCTAAAATCATACGATCACGCAAACGAAAGCTGCGTAGGGAGCCTACCGCGCGGCCTTTTATTTTATTACATTAACTCTCCTCCCCGTACCCCACTGACGCTTACATGGAGCCTACATCGCATGCTGGCTAGCTGAGCGCGGTGAGCGGCAACCACGCGACTTTTTTCTAATACCTACTTGCGTTTTTAAACTTGTGATATCTTCCGAATGAAATGTCCGAATTGAATAATTCAAAAAGTTATAAAAAGGTATTGAAGCCGTCTTGAACATAAAGTAATTTATTTTGATAAGGATTAATACCAAGGTACAAATAAAGAGCCTTTTCAAGCGGCGGCATATAAATAAAATTTATAGAATAAAAAAACCGCTTACTGTGACATAACTATAATATTTAGACATAATATACTGTCGCGACACTTTTTGTAGATAATGATGAGTTCTGCAAAGTCGTAGTAAATGATTTTGTTCTATCATCAATAGTTTTCGCAGCGCACGCGACGTAAGGAATTTTTCAGGTCATTTTTTTACACCTTGGGTTACATTATTGGAGTTATAGTAAGGGTCCCTAATTTTTTTTAATATACATAATATAGATCATATTACTCGGGAATAATGTAGCTTTCCAAAGGTGAAAGAATTTTTGAAATGGGTCGAGTAGTTTCGGAGCCTATTCATTACAAATAAACAAACAAATCTTTCCTCTTTATTTATATATATACTAGTTTTTGCCCGCGACTTCGTCCGCGTTAGTTTGTTCAAGAGTAATATATGTAGGTGTAGCTGACCAGTCGAACTCTATTCCGTCTTACAGGCCATAAATAATCAGGTTTTTCCTGTTTCAATCAAACAGAATTGACATATTAGTTAGTTGTCAAATCTAATGTCAAAAAAAACTTTTGTATGGGAAATAGAAAAGGGCTGTTTTTATGGTTTTCCCAGTAATGAATCAATTTTTCTCACCTTTTAAACCTTCCCTGGACTTCCAGGAGTAAAATTAAATTAAGTAAAATTAGTATTTCAAGACTAAAATTAGCCAAATCCGTTCAGCCGTTCTCGAGTTTTAGCGAGACTAAGGAACAGCAATCCATTTTTATATATATAGAAGATATATATATATAACTAGAAGACCTGGCGAACTTCGTGTCGCCCTATAATCGAGAAATATCTATTACGTTTTTTTATTTATATTTTTGGAGTTTACCTGTAAGCCATAAATCTCAGTGTTTTGAAGTGTGACAGAATGATTGACATATTAGTTAGTTGTCAAATCTAATGTCAAAAAAAACGTTTGTATGGGAAATAGAAAATGGCTGTTTTTATGGTTTTCCCAGTAATGATGATTTTTTTCAGCTTTTATACCTTCCCTGAACCTCCACGAACATTTCAAGACTAAGATAAGATAAATCCGTTCAGCTGTTCTCGAGTTTTAGCGAGACTAAGGAACAGCAATCCATTTTTATATATATAGAAGATAGATAGATAGATGTGAAATTTTGACATTTGCACTGATTCCCAACTGTTTAATAATAAGGTACAAAATATAATATCCTTTGCATAGTTGTTCGATTGGAATCCTTAACAAATTCTAGTATAATTTATATAAAGAATGTAAAATAAATAATAACGATATAGACTATTACCAAAGTGTAAACTCATAAAAGCGTCAATGATGAGGCCAATGTATGAACAAATGAGATGCTGAACTGCGGGTGCATTGAATTCACTGCGGTTAATTGTTATTGTTATTTATGGAAGCACGGATGCCAAATTAATATAACTACTATTTGAAGTTTCCGCTGTATTATGCAACTAGCCTCGTGGAATAAGTTGCCTGATTTTCGATCGTGACTATACTTACTCTTGTTCGTTGCTATGACAACCTATTCACTCCATATTTGACCTGAATTCATAGCTATACCTACATACATTTTACCTATTATGTGTTGTGCAATAATTAAAAAATAATTCACACATTACGTTCCCTTAGATGTAGGCTGAAGTTATATTTCAGTAGATCTTATTACTAAACTTTAAGAGTGTTTTCGTAATAAAAGTAAAGAAACTCTCATAAGCTTCCACACTTACATAACTAATAATACATACAATAATAACTAAAATTACCAGATAATACATAACATATTTTGCTTTAGCTACTTTAATTCCGTAAGCTTGTAATGAAATAGGACAATATAGTAAATGCCGTTTATTGGTGATGCAGGGATCAAACATATTTGAGTTAGCACTAGTTGGAACTTTCAGTTTTTTGTTGCAAAGTTAATATTTATACCAATTGTGAATGGCCTATACCATATCCACTTTTGTATTGTGAGTTCTAAAAAGGCATCTACATACAAATTTAGTGTTGTTTTTTCTTTAATTTCCAAGCTACTCTATATAGTAGATTGTAAGAAATCTCTAAATATAAAGTTATGTGAAATTTAAACTGCGTTGAATGCGGATTGACAGAAGAGTGGGAAGTGAGAATATTATTAAAAATATTTAATAAATAACTTGATTTCAAATTAAATATAAACAAACGAAACTTATTATGAAATTTCAAAAGTTTTGATTAAAATAATAATAAAAATAATTTGAAAATTTCTATCGCATTAACCATTTTAATCCATTCAAATAATAATGACATTTCGATATATTTCGAGAATTATATAATTTTTGTTTGAAATTTTCCTTTGATTTTTGTTTAAAATGAGCGGAGTAATGTAGATCAACAAAATTCACATATTTTATATGTTCATAAGAAATAATTTTTTTAAACCTTTTATTTAAAATTTAATTTATATTTATATATAAGAAGTCTTAAAATTAAGTCAAAATCTTAAAGTAGCAAAAACAACTAAATCCATGCATCTTTTTTGACCTAGGTCGTTTAGGTAACAAAATCAGTAATTAGGAATACTAACAGAATTATGTTATTGTTCCTAATTATGTATTGATCTGAAAGTAAAATAAAATTAATTTAATTCTATAATAACAAATCTTAAATTTCGCAAGTACTCACTCTTGTGAATAACATTTTCAAATAAAGTTGTAGATGATTCTTGATAATGAATTCAGTCCAGAAACAAACCACTTTGGTATCTATAAAATACCTAATCTTTGTGGAAAATCTTGAAATTCTCTTCAATTTTATCAATAATTTAATAAAAGAAATGAAGGATATTGTTACTAAATACTATTCAGTTTGCTAATAAACGCAAGTTGAATATTGGCATCAAATAACGATACATTTGGATATACTACATTAATGTGTATGGATCGTTTGTACTCGTCCATAATAAGAATAAAATAAACAGTATATTATATTATAGTATTTATTTTATAAACATACTTATAATTATTTGTAATTTAAATCAATCCTGATACAATTTAAATTTCACAGTTTACTTACTTTATTCTTATGACATAGAGATTAATTAATTATTATTATCAACACCTAAATTGGAAACTATGAAATTCTTCATTTTATGATCTTCAATTCTAATATCTCTACAACAATTGAGATGAAAATGTCAACGATTCGAAATTTAATATCAATTTGCATATATCCTAAAATCCAAAAAAAAACTCTTTAAAATATTTTTTGTGATAAGCAAACTTATAATAAATAAGTAAGTCATTATAATGAAACATGTACGAATATAATAAAAATTAGATAATCACACAAGCACATCACAATCACCACATTTTGAGGTGGCAGAGCCTAGCTGTAGTCAATTTACTAAAGCTCGAACATAGGCTGGCTCGACCGGGGAAGTACCACCCTCTCACAGAAAATCGGCGTAAAGTAGTCTTTAAAGACTGCGTTTCGTTCGGTGAGTGAGAGAGCCGGTTGGCCTTTCCCTTTTCCCAACCTTTCTTTTCCCTCCCTTTCCCACCTTTTCCTCCTCCTTTTCCCCAACAAGGGCGGCAACACATTCGCAAATCTACGTTGCGCATGCCCATGGGCGACGGTAACTACCTACCATCAAGTAGGCCGTCTGCTCAGTTGCCCATAAAAAAAAAAAACAAAATACTAATTTGACAATTTGCTACACTAAAGTCTCTTAAACATAAATTATGGTTCTCTACAATCAATCACGTAACTAACTTGGGAATGACGTGTTCCTCTCTCCGATACTTGTCAATATTTAACATCTTAGGTCTAGTGACTGGTGACTCTTAAAGAGTATAGAGAGGATCTAATTTTTCTTTTAGCAAAAAAATATTTTTTCCCAACCACCCTAACTCAAATGATTATTGGAGATAAAGATTAAAAGATTTTATTAAATATTTTAGATATAATATAATAAGGTAATATAGCTTTGTAAAAAAATATAGAATAATTTAGTTTCTAATAAATGTGAATTGAAAACTTACTTAATCGGGCTTACAAATATATTCATCTACAATTACGTGGTAATTAAAAATGGAAAGATTATGAACCGTAGTCGAAGTGGAAATGGAAAATAAATTATTCTGTCTAACCTTATTTTTTGTAATTTAACAGACCCTTGCATTACTGATATTTAACAAACCATTAGTGAAATCATGTCTTAAATATTACTTTACTCAGCGGTAACGTAGACCACACAAAAACGAGATTTAGTCATAGATGATAAAATATTTGTAGATATTTGAAGATATGGTTTATATTTTCTAAATATAATTTTTACTTTGTAAATTCATATTCCTGGTACATATACATTAGGTTAGTTTAACAAAATAATAAATATTTAGAATTATAATTTAAGTAAGCAACTCAAATTTTATCCGTAGCTACTTTAACATCTTACATTTACCCGAACCAACATGTAGGTTGAGAAAAAAATTATTTTACAAATAGGAGTTGTTTAACTGTGTTATTTCAAGAAAATTAAATAATAACTCTGTTGATTAATGTAACTTGTATGAACTTTCTTAATGTCTTATTACTCTTGCCGAAAAAAATGGTACTTTAATTTTGAATTAATCAAAATAATTTAAATATTATTTCAATAATGTAATTATTTTTAAATATAGCTGAGAGTGAATAATTCCTATCTTAAAACAATTTTCCGAAACGGTTTCCATTGATAATACTAACAAAAGGTACATAAATTTGTGTGGTAAGCAAATGCCATTTGTTTCAAAATATGTATTATACAACACTAAATTAAGCCCATTGAGACATTTGGAATATTTCTTTCAACATGAGAATATCTATTTTTATTTCCCAGACAAGAGATCAGTCAACAATGAAGTTATAAAATTAGGTACATACAACTTGTTTTATTATCAGTCGCAAGTTATCATGATGTAAAATAGATAACCGGTGGCATTTGCAAAGCACTTATTTTGTTAATAAATTATTCGTTATGTAAGGAAAGCACCGAACACTCGACTAAAAATAAGATAAGGTTTAGTAAACCTAGGAAACTAAATTTTACCGTTTGTAATACCCAATCTACTTATATGTAGGTCGGTATTATTTAACGCAAACACCAACGAGCTTAAATCGAAATTGTTTTAATTTTTCCTGCAAATTAATTTATATTTGTGATTCATTCATATTTAAATATTGTAAAATCGTTGTTAATTTCTTACAGGTTTGTTTTGGTTTCCCTGGGTAGTGTCTAAATATGCCCAATATGAAGTCCAACCAGCTTTACCAATATAACAAATAATGGTTGCGATATCCCATCCTTTTTTTAACGTTTCTACAGATAAGAAGATTTAAAATTGTTCTTAAGAGACAGATGAATCCCAAAAATAAATATCAAACATTTCTCTCCAAAAATATTAATTTTTAATGAGAGTTATTCAACTTCAAAAAAATACTTCTTAAAACTATTTTGTTTAAAATTCCTTCTGTTTTGCTATTATAGCTATAAATTTTTATTGCCGGTTCCACTTTAGCGTCAACAAGTTCAACATTATTAATTGCTCTTGAAATATTTAGAAATATTGTGATAAACACGAATGGTCTAGAAAACTCAATTTAAAATTATATTATGACTTCAAATAGATATTTAAAATTCACTCTATGAATGTATCTTGGAGGTCTACTTTGCAAAACTAATATAATAAATGAAAAATAAATACAGAGACAAGCAAAACACAAACGGATTACAGTCAGAAGAATAAACCTGAATTTATAATTACATATTTTACATAAGAACCTTTGAAAGGAATAAAAAATGAGGTATTACCTATTTTAATAAGAACAAAGTCATGTTTTTAAAAGAAAGTTAAGAAATCTGTTTGCACTAAAGACGGGCCTCTCGCTGTTCATCTGTTTCAAGAGACCGAATATGTTCGATTCTTAATCTTTCATTAGACAAACTTACTAATCGTTATTGTCTCAAAGAATAGGTATCTAATATTCGCGTATCGACTCAAGTCGTTGTTCACGCTCATATTTGTCTTCGAGAGATCGAATAACATTATGGTGCACCCCATCATTTGTCAAATGGTCTTCATCTTGAGTAAAAGTTCCAGATTCTCGAGATAGAAAATGACGTTCACGATCAACTGTGAGACGCAATTCCCTGTCAGTGTAGGTTTCTGACTCGCGAGATAGTGTATGCCGTAATTCTCTTTGTGACGCAGTTTCAGCATCTCGGGGTTACACATGTTGTTCTCGGTCAATGGTGAGTCTCAGCTCTCGTTGAGAAGAGCTTTGAAACGCCCGTGATATAGCTCGTCTCGCTCTGTCAGCTGCTAATTGCGTCTCTCTCTCTCTCTGGAGAGCTCTCATTGGCTCGAGAGGTTGAGGCACTAACTCTCACAAAGTTTAACCGATGTGCTCTTTCCTCTGCCGATTCTTGAGAAGGCGTATTTCTCATCTTTTTAGCATCTCTCGAATTTCGAGATAAATATGGTCGTTTTTTAGGTGGCTTTGTATATTTTTAATCGACGGTAACTGAAGCTACCTTACACTAACAATTACAAATAATTACGAAAATAAACTATTAATACAATTAAACACTACCAAAACCTCTCATACCTAAAACTAATAATATATTTAAACACTACCAAAACTTTTAATACCTATTAAATAAAATAACAACAATACAAATCTAAAACTATTATATAAAAATAAACTATTCAAACACTAAAAGTCGTGCTGATAAGCACGGTTTAAAAATAACAAATATTATGTGTCAATAAGGTCGAACAGTCTGAATGTCTATTCGATCAACAGCCAAATAATAATATTTTTAAACCTCTCGCCGTGACGCGCTTTGAGCGCGACAATCGATACACAAAAATAATTAATCCTTATATGTAGCATGACTTTATTCACGAGCAATGACTTATTATTTCATGTATAACTTTAGTGTTTCTATAACAATTTACATGATTCTTTTTTCATTGGATAGGTAATAATGTTAACTTTTTTTAATTAGGGATAAGTGATAGACATATGTTGTCCAAGAACATTTTTATATAATTTTAAGGAGAATATTTCCGTCCTACATGATTTCTAAGTAGCTTTAACCTATAAGCCTGCACACGCGATGAAAGCTTAAAAAATTGAATAACTTCTCCCGTTTTCCCAATATTTCCCTTCACTGCTCCTATTAATTGTAGCATAATGAAAAGCATACTATAACCTGCTCAAGAGTATGAAGAATAATCGTGTCAAATGTCGTTAAAATCCGTCCAGTAGTTTTTGTTTCCATAACGAATATACAGACAGACAGACAGACAAAAATTTTACTGATTGCATTTTTCTCATCAGTAGCGATCCCAAACCACCCCTTGACAGTTATTTTTTAAATATATTTTATGTACAGAATTGACCTCTCTACAGATTTATCATATCATATCATAAGTATATGTAGATATCTTGCAAAACTAAGATACTACATATTTACATCAAAACTGCTCTTTTAATTTGCCACTACAATTGTGCCATTCTACAATCATCTCACAATTTTCTATTTTTAGATATACTTTTACAACTTACTGTCAACCAACATCTTTCTATAAATGCTCTTATAGTAACTTTCCCCATTCTTAACTATAAATTTGCTACACCTAATGCAGTCGTATTAAAAAAAAAATTAGTGCGAAAATTTATACATAGTCTTAAAACATTTATCTAAAATTGAACACTCTTGATTAAAATATTGAAAACAGTACTATTATATCGATGACCACACAAAGTTTTCAATTAAGTTTGCAAACCACATTTAATTAATGTATATGTTTGTGGTGATATTATATCGTTTTTATATTAAACGGTATTCATTTTAAAATACAAGCCATTAGAACAGTTACCACAATTTACTAATCTGGTTAATCGTTACGTATACTACAATAGTTATAAAAGTGCACAGACGATGTTTTTATTTATAGACTTTATTTTAAGTCTGTGAGGAGCTAAATAATGTGAGATGCATGTAATCAGCGGTGAAGAAAAATTCTCGCTAAGCTAAATTACGTGAGAATGAAGATAACGTGGTTTTTATTTTGCTTTTACCAAACCTACAAATATTTCATGTTATTATAAGTTGTATATGACGGCGCATCCGTCAAAAATCATACGTCAGGTTGACTTTTAGCTGTCTGAGGTTAGCCTAGTGAAGCGTCATTGTCGATGGTAGCGAGGGCGGCCATCTTGATAGTGACGTCCGGGATGGCGCCCGCGCACCGCGCTCGTGACGAATCGCTGTGCATCGAAGTGATAGTTATATCTAGTGTTTCGATTGAGTTGGTGTCGTATTGAATAGACTGTACTTTATCCCTTTCAAAGTATGAGTTCCCATGAAGGCCCTCCTGTTCTTACAACGCCCTCGTACATATATATTCGATGAAAAAAAAATCAAGGTTTTGAAAAATAAATTCCAACAAAGCGTAAAAACGAATTTTAAAACAATAATAATACTAATAATGTTTCAATAGTAATTGAAACAGTAATGGGCTGTAAACCTAAATTTAAACTAAAACATAATAACTTTTCGAAATAAATACATCAATACCACTTAAACAACAAATTAAATACATTTTATGGAACTAAACTAATTTACCAATAATTACTTCATAGTTGCGGTGCTATAACTAAAATATAACTATTTGATAATGATAATATTCGTGTGAAGAAAGAAACTTATAGTCATGAATACTTCCACTAAGGCCCATAGGTTATTATTAATCAAATTAAGATAAACATAGCAAACGTTAAAGACCATATATCAAGACGTGTTACGAGACTCAAATATTGGCAACAGAATAGACAATTATTAGTCTTAGTCTTGTGATTAGAGACCATTGATTATTATCATTCGACAATTCCTTATATTTTATTTGGACAATGAAAATGGTTGCATCAACTTAATCATGTAACTATGAGTTGTAAAACATGGCAGTAGTCATAGATTGCTTATAAAAATGTTTATTGGAAAACCAAATACAAAAATATAACCACATTAAATGAAACTAACTGTTGCCAAGCTAATTATAATAATAATAGCATTTCCTTTGACACGCTCTTTTTGGTTTATTATAGATCTTTTTTATTTTTATATATTTCCTGTAATCACTTTTTATTTAATATAAGTATATTTTAAATTAATCTGAAAAAAAACACAAAAAGTAAAATTGGAATACGCTACTCATATTTAAAAAATTGAAAACTATCATTTTGTTTTGGTCTGGAAAAATAATACTTTTTTAAAAAAAAACTTTTTTAAAGATTACTTTTTTAATAGCTATATACAGGGTGACTGGTGAATTACTATCAATATTTAAGGAGCATACTCGGTACATGATTCTCATTCGAATTATGTAAAAAAAATAGGTACTTAATTTTTGACCAAATTTCCGTATAAATAAATAAAGTGTGTACACGTTCCAAGTGTTCCAAGTGTGGACGCGTGCGGCGGCGTGCTGATACAACACTACGCCGCCGCGCGCGTATGTGTGAGTGTGTGTGTATACCTAATCTGTAGGGTGTTCATACGATGCGTAATTAATTACATAACTTTAGGTTAACTTTACTTAGAAGTTTATTAATATTTATGTTATATTAATTTTTATTTTGTCATATATGATCGTCAAATATCACGTCCTCAAATATTGATAGTAATTCACCAGTCACCCTGTATATGTATGTATGGTTACATACATATAAATACAGTGAGGACGAGAAATTTGGACAATAAAGGATAGTTTAAGTATCAGAACAGAAATTTTGTATAGATGAAATTATAAATATTTTAGAGAATAAAATTTTACAGTCAATTGGTTTACGAGCGAAACTGTAAGAATGAAATAAATTTAAAATTTTTGAGAAAAAAAAATACAAATAACATTAATCAGTTAAATGGTATGTTAATTGTGCCACTGGAAGTTTGAAAACCGAATCATAAATAAAAAAAAATTATTAGTCTGCTTTTTAAACCCACGAAAGAAAAAAAATCACAAAGACTCCATTACCTTAATATACCTAGAATAAAAATTTTATACAAGTAATAAATATACTTGTTTTCTTTAAATGTTTTTATTCATAACCATACTATTTATGTTTGTTAAATGAGGAATATTTTGTTCTTTATAATATTAAGCTCTATTATCTATGTATAAGCCATTCACTATAATATATATAGTTAATATAATTTGATATCTTAAGAACGACAAGTTAATCTTAAAATTTGTAATATTTTAATAAGATAATAATATTAATACGGCGTATTACACTCAGAGAAAATCGCAAGCAAGCAGCAAGCATCTAACAAGTAGAACAATATTTTTTAAACGAAGGAACATAAACCTAATATTTATTGCAGAGAATAAATAAATAATAATATATTAATAAGAATCATTGATTTTTATATAAACAGCATAACGGATGGACTTTATCTTGTAATTTCAAAGAAGTCAATCCGAGCTGGAAAGGGGTTATAATTGGTTCTTAACGCCGAATATATATTCCTATGATTTTGACTGATACAATTAATGACTACAATGATAATATAATTATGGCTTTGTAAAAAATATGGATTTTTAAACGATATGAAGAAAAGACAAAAAACTGTAAGAAGGCTTTAAACACTTATTTAAAAGTGCTAAAAAATATAACATGAAACGCTAGGACTATGGTTGTTAAGATTATATTACAGTATCATATAGATCTTTCGTATTTTTTCTGTTTCCATACAGTTTCAGAGTCGATTAGGCCTCTATGTAATAAAGGATTCGTCACACCGTCTACGAAGTTACCTTCAATAATGATTTTAGTACTATAGCTTAATGTTTATGATATTCCGAAACACTTATATTTCTAAAAGTACTTTTAAAACACGTATTGTGCATTTGAAAAATCAAATACATATATCTGTGACCAAAAAATCTCCAGACTGTCTGTCTCCAGGCGTCTGAAATTACGTGAGCTTTGGCAAACATATGCTTTTGTGAACGGACATTATCAATATTTTTAATTCAAAATGAATCGCCGTATTCCAACAAATGCATTATGATCCAGTATTCAAGCATAAGTATCAATACACCAATTAAATTATTTATCAATATTCCAAACGATGTACAGATACGAAAAAAGTGGCTAACACTTGCGAGGAGAACCACAACCATTTTGATGAATTTGACATTAACATAAAAAAATGATAATATTTCTGTAGAATAGTGGTAAACAAAAAAAAGTAGTTGAGTTGAGGATAGGTATTTTGTTATGATTTACATTTTGCTATATTTATAGCGCATCTACATAATTTACCCGGAACTATATGTTCGGGACTTACAGTTTAATGTACAAAAATGTATTGTTACACTTAGTCTTCGAAGTCTAATGGCTAAGAACTGCACTAACTAGAACTATTGTTGTGTGTATTAACTATATAGTCGTGGTAAAAATAAAAAGAAAGTGAGATAGTGTGTTCTATGAAAGTTTCAACAATATAAGTCACATGATGTTTAGGACGGCGTTATGTCCCAGTTTTTGTTTGGCCTTCACTGTCAACACTTATTTTTGAAGATATTTTATTTTCCACTAATACTATTTATTTTTTTCATAAACTCTAATCCTTGTTCTTAGTAGAATTCTTTCTCATTCGTAGTGGAAAGAAGCCTATTTGGAGGAAACCATAATGAATTTCAGAAAACGATGTTTTATTTGCATTATTTTGAACATGATGTTATTTTAGCTTGTAGATGTTTAGATGTTTTTTTTTTTTTACAATTATAATGCATCTTTATAAATGTAAATACCGTTTTCTTGCTGGAAACATTTGGCCGTCATCACTCTTAATTTTTTATAATATTTTCTGGAGACACGCAACGAAACCTTAGGTATCATTATAATCTATATCTATATATATATATATATATAAAATTTATCAATTTTTCCCTTGGTCACGGCATCACGCGTGAATGGCTGGACCGATTTCACGAATTCTTATTTCGTTACGAAGTTCGCCAGGTCAGCTAGTTGAATATAATAACGTAATAATAATTGAAGATATTTATAAAATGTGATTTTAAACATACTTACCGTAGTTGTATATATTCGATTAATATTTGTCTAGCAGATATACATATATTTCTTTGCTTAATTGATAAGAACAAGTTGATAACTGGTGACATAAATGTTCATTATATATTTTTCTATCAAGGAAAACAATTTCGAGAATTTGAATTAGTTGGATATCTTAAATTTGGATCATTCAGATATTTTGAATTATACTCCAACTTTGTTTTCTTTTCCTTATATAAAAAATATACAATAAGATTTTACTATATTATATGTATATGCTTCAGGATATTTAATTTCATAAAGATATAGAGAAAATATATTTAAATACAGACATTTTAATACGCAATAATACTCTTTAATAAATAACTTATAAAAGACATGAAACACCCTTTTTACGTAGGAATAAAATATTCAGACTGAATTCATTTCTTTAATTTTATTTTCTATTGTTTCAATAACAAGTGTACTTGAGAGCCAAAAATTCCACTTAAAAAAAACAACATTTCCTACTGTTTGGAAACCAAATTGCTATTTAACTTTATTAATAAAGGAAACTTGTATTGCAATTTCTTTGTAGAAACGGATCTCTTGTTTTCTTGAATTTGTTTTTATATTGAGTTTCTTTTGCAAGTGACAACTCCTTCACTTTAATTATTTTGCTTAATAAAAATAAATATAAACAAAGTAGACTTTCATTCATTCATTCAGCCAAAAGGCAGTCACTGCAGGACATAGGCCTCCCCCAAGAATGTCTACGATGACGAAAAGATTCTGAGTAGCTTCCCAAAAGCAGCCCAGCCTAGTTGGATTCGACATAATAAATTATATCCATAATATTATTTTATAAAAAAATTAGAATAGATTTCTTTAAAAACGAACGTAATGTTATTTTTATTTAATTCTCTAAATAGAATTAAATTGGTGATGCATAGATCCTCAAAGCCATTTGAACAAATGTTAATGATAATACATAATAATTAGTGGAATAAAATTATAAGCATATAATAAATAGTAATGACCCATTGAATCGGCAGGATTTGTGTGATGTTCAAATTTTATAGAAAACCCGTTTTTTTTTTTTGATCATGGTAATGATATATATGCTTACTTATCCAAACACATTTTAGTTAACCATCAGTTCACCCATTTTTTTTAATTAAAAAATTAGCAGGTATCAACTAGCAACTTCACCCGTCTAACTTATGAACATAAAAAGATTTTATTTTAATTTTGTCTATTTGAAAAGGTGATATCTTATACATATAAAATATCAACTAGGTTATAAAATCTCTTAATTCAAACAATTTTTGGACGAAAAATAACTATTCTTTAGAGCTATTTACATAGCAGCGGTGAAGTTCTGGAGACTTAACATTCAAAATTTTTTCAAGTTTTAAATATCTATTCCATAGACGGATCTTGACTAAACTTCTCGAATATTAAAACTTACAAAGACAATTATTAATATTCAAGGCTGTATATTTCCAGTTACCTCTCTGTCTATCTATTTATCAGAAACCCTTTCCTAAAAAAAAATATTGAAAATAATATGAAAATAATCTTTACTATTTTTTTCTAAAAGTGGGACATGTTTCCTTCGATTCAAACTCGTTTTTTGACTCGTGTAAAAAAGTCCATTTGAGTACTTACAAAGAATAAAAAATCTCTAAGTACTTTGTCCTATTTATTTTGACAACAAAAATATTATTCGTTTGTCGATTCCACATAGATTTAATCTTTCATCACGTTATAGATTTTTATTTTGAATCGAGTTTATTTTTTATGTGTCCTAATTTTAATAGTAATTTAATTAATACCTTAAAGTAATAGTAAAAGCTTCATCTTAAAGTCATTCAATAAGTAATGAACTTCCACATTAAATCCAGTCAAGAAATGAGTTATAATAAAACTGTATTTTTTGCATTAACAATAGGTTTCACAAGCAATCGATTTGAAAGTTTACTATTTATTATCTTAAATATAAAATCTTATACATCTTTAAATCAATCAATCAATTACTCTTCAAAATTTTACATACTTTTTATATATATATTTACTTTCTTTTCCGTTTAAAATTTAAACAAGCATTATTTTTAAATAATTTTCTCAACCAACCTCGTTACCATCATTTGATTTGAAATTTGAGTAGATAAGTTGAAAGGAAACAGAATACCACAAATTGTTAAGTTTTTCCCTGGTTAGCGGAATCCTTATTTAAAAGTCCAACAGGATTTTGACTGTTTTATTTATATTTCAATATAATGAAGGTAAAACCAAAGTTAATTTCTATATGGGTATTTTTTATTTTGTTGTAGAACACAATTCAATAATATATTCTTACAAAATCAATTTTCAAATTTACTGAACAGTAACAATAACAATGTTTCATAGTAATCGTCCTAATTTAAATCGTATTCATTAACAAAAAATCCAAATAACAATGTTTCTAAGCAGACTTGAAAAAAATCCCTCGGTTCGACCTCATAGGAACTGAAAAGGGAAAAGGGTGTTTAACAAGCGTGAAAAAAGGCTAGTTTAATTAATTGGCAAGTAATTCAGAGGGACGAGCCTGTTAATATGTACTACATAATGATTGCAAGTTTACATTTAAGCACCATGTTACCAGTATAATAGATATCAATTCTAAGCAGCTTTTAAGCTACTTTTAAATAGATATAGGTAGGATAGTTATTTATCAGGATAAGCTTTAATAATTATATTTTTTATTATAAATGCACATAAGCTATGACATTCCCAATGAACAAATTGTGTTAATTTGAAATTGTGGTTAGCGCTAATTTTTTACCAACTAAATATATCAATTCGTTTTGGTTTAACAAAAAAATATATTTATCAACTACATGCTCAGCGTTATTTTTATATAATAACGAATCAAATATTTTGTAATATTTTTGTTAAAAATTCTGTAAATGAAGTTTTGTTAAGACGCAAGTTTTAGTTACTATCTTTAAATCACATCTATTATTTTCTTCATTTCACCTGTGGCATTTACAAATATATAATTTTCAACAAGAAATAGTAAACAAAGTCTTATCCGTTGTATTCTAATACATTATTAGATGCATTAATTTTTTTTATTGTGCCCGAAATAAACATCTTCAGTAAATTTTTTGTCCATAAACTTGAATATTCAGTAAAGGTTAAATTTATGCAATAGTGTGCTATTTAAAAAATTAAATGAAAATAAATGTTCAATCGATATGCACGGGCTATCCAGAAGGTCTTTACGATTGATATCACCTGTGATCATTAGTTTTCCAAAAGAATATAAACATTTCCATTAATGCAGTCGCAAAACGGCTGCATCAGATGCATTTGACAAATGAATTATCCTATTGAAGGACCTTTTAAACTATTGAACTAATGTTATAAAAATTGATGCATATAATATGTTTTTTTATTTTATTATTCGAAGTGGTCTCCATTGGCTGCAATACAGTCTTTTAAACGTTGAGACCAGTTATCAATAGAAGCACGCATTCTTTCCATTGGAAAATTCTTCACTGCCAATCGTATCGCTTGTTTTAGGGAGTCAAAATTATCATGGCGTTTAGAGCAAACCCTACTCTCTAAAGCTGACCATAAATCATGATATAGCGGATTAAGATCGGGACTAGAGAACGGCCAGTCTTCAGCTCTGATGAAGTCGGAAACGTTCATTTCCCACCAAGACTCCGTGGACCGAGCTTTATGACCCGGCGCCGAATCTTGCTGGAAGGACCATTCTTAGTTATTCAACATGTATAATTAAGTTGCTTAACAACCATCTAAGGAATAGTATTTTGATACACTTGTGCTGATATTTTGATACCTTTTTCACAAAAGTATGGCTCAGTCACTCCTTCAACCATCCACACCCCAATAAACCATCATTGAAGTCGGATTATGAACACGTTGCACTCCATTGACTAATTGGGAGGCTTCCTCAAAGCTTTGAGCATAAATACGGTTATTTTTTTGTTAAAATGTTGCTCAATTGTTAATATTCTCTCATCCGTAAACAAATTTTTTCTGTGACCTCCCTTTGCGTACCGCTTCAGTGGTTGTTTAGATTTCATCACCCTATTCTTTATTAAATTATCATTTAAATAATTTCTAGTGCGTCATTTTTAAAATATGCAACATTTATCTAGGTGCTAACTTCATCTCGGGTTTCGCAACGCCAAGACCTTGTGGCGACTCTCGGCGGAGTGGACTCGTCGCTTTCGAGTATCGTGGAGAAGATGCTCGAGAGTGATGGGTCCTGGCTGGCGGTGTCCTCCTTCTGTGAGAAGGTCATGTCCACGAAGGAGGCATCTACGTTTGCATAGACGTTTTAATCGAGATTCTAGGACATTTGAAGTAAAAACTAAACCTTAAGTTGGTTACCACATTAAAACGATAAGTTATCGAAAACGAACATATTAGAATAATTCAGACCGTTCTAACAAAAATAAATGGCAATTGACATCAAAAAATTATTTTCATACTAAATAGATATCGGCAAGCATGGTGGAGCCATAAACCATAGCCGAAAGTTCCCTTCTTTTCGTCGACAGATGGTCCGATATTCCAGCCACAATACATATTTCTTTATGACGTCATTTCCATAAAGAAGCACTCAAAGCCCTCAATTGTTATGGGTGTCGTCTAAAAGTTTATAAATACGATCGACGATGGATTTCAATAAACAAAAACTTATTGAATACACATCAATGAGATTTTAAACTCTTCGTCATATAATACCCGTCATATTAGTTAATTATATTTCATTTAAAAATGATAATTATATTACTTTGATATACACGGCATATAACAATAATTATTCTTTCATTTTCCTATACGAAACTGATGTAGCAATTCAAAGACTACATCCCCCCTCCCAAGGTTCTCTTTATTTTTGTATAGTGTTAAATAAATTGTATCTTGATTCCTTCTATTATTCACATCCTATGGAAAATTTAGCATTTTAGTATAGAAACAAATTTCCAAACATAGTTTCATGTTAGAGGAGGAACTTTAAATTTTGTTGAATACAACTGTGATTTACTCAAATATCCTGTCCTGGCTTCTCGTAAAATCCAAGAAATCAATAGCTCTTTTTGCCAATTCCTACAACAGCCGGTTAGGTATGCATACAATTTGGTGTAATTAGGATATGAAATGGAACATTATAAATTAACCGTTACGTGAACGTCTAACTTGTTGGATGTATATCCGAAATGTTTAAATGTGAGGTGAAATATATTTAGTATATAAAGACATTGTATTTTATTATTATTTAAAAAAATATATACATTCTATCTGCTAATTGTATATTTTATATGCAATAAATAAATAACGAGATAGTAATAAAAGGGTATACTAATAATTATCAACAAATACAATAAAAAAAAAACTAATTTTAACGAAATTTTTGAAACAGCTTTGAAATTTTAAATTTTCGTAAATTTAATTTGTAACCAGTGCTATAACCAGCCCAATATCACAACATTTTACCATCCTTCATGCATTTAATATGCCATCCATATCTTCACTGGAAAAATATCATTTCATTGAAACCAAAACATATTTGAAGCCGTCAATGCTAGAGATGTTATAATATTATCGATTAAATACGAGTGCAAAAAAACACGATAAGCAAAACGTTTAAACCTATGTATTATAAAAAGATAATGAATTACCCATCTTAATATACATATTAATTAACGCCATCGCCCATTAGCCATTATAGAGAAAGGGTAAACAGTTAATTAGAAAACACCGACGAAAATGAAATTAATTTTTGAGAAAAAATGTGACTGAAAGCCTGAATTAAATAACATATAGCCTTTTAGGTGTGTCAAGCTTTTACGTTTCGTACGTATGAGCAAACAATGTAACGTGGAAGATAAAAGCCTACGATTTTTTATTCCACCATTGTTCAAATTCCTGCTTATTGACTTCGAAACCATTTTAAACTACATATCAGTCATTACTGGTTAGATTTTTTTTTAAAGATTGTTTGTTATGAAAACCATTCCCTTATAAACTCTTTGTATACTTAGTTAGTCCTTTTAAAATTGATTTTGTCATTTTAATGGTTTATTGGCAAAAATGGAACAAGACAGACGAAAGAATTAATAAGGTACTAGTAAAACTTAGATAAAAAATTGTTAGTGAACAGACTATAAATTTAAAGAAAGAACCATCAATTTTTATAATTGTAGAAATTTTTAAATTAATATCTTTAGAGTTTAGACTTAGTACATATATAGTTATATAAAAAACGTGTATCAAAATGTTTTTAAATTAATTCTAAATTTAAAAACAGAAGTATATTAATAAGTTCAAAGCTTTCTCAATAAAAAAATAAACAGGAATACAACTTTGAGGGAACTTATATATTTATATTAATAAAACATCGTAACAAAATTCCAATATTGAACAAAGAATTTTAAATCTTAAAATTTATATCTTTTATATTTTTACAGTATGTAATTAATTTTTTTTTTCTTTGCTGAGAGTTATAAAATAAAACATGGTTGGTGAAAACAAAACGCAACTGCCCTTACAATTTCTTTCACTTCTCGATAAGAAAAGATGCAAAGTTTAAAAGAATATTATGCGCTTTTTTAAAAATCTGTTGTTGATATTTTTTTTGTATATTTAATTCAAATATACGTCATACCTCAAATCAAACATCAATCAAAACTTCATTACGATCTGTTAAATTTTCTACTACAACTGTTAATTGTGAAAGAAATTCTAAGAGACATTGAAGCCATGTTTAATTCTAGCAACGACGCAATAAAAAAACCATAATAAAATGACGGAGCGACAATTTTCCTGCGCATACTTTTAGAACATACGTATGAAAATCTAATATGTGGTCTGTTTATTAGAAACAAAAAAACAAAAGTTTGTTGTTACAGTAAAAATTACGAAAAAAATATGTTCACATTTCACAAATAAACTTATTAAATGAAATGAAATACATGACCGCTAACTCAGAGCACGACGAGAAAGTTCGCGAAACAATAAGACCCTCCATATTTCATTGCTATCGAAGTTCTCTTTATGTAGCATATAACGAATGATATTTGTAAAAGTTAAACCGAAAATTACATCCTAGTGACGAGAAATTAAAATTAATATTGTATTATCGTTAATTGTTAGCCGACGTGGCCATTTCAAACACATATTTATACGAGTATTAAAAAATATTTAATTTATAACTATACGCTTCACCCTAAATAGTATAACTTAATACTTTGTAATATTCTTCCATTACTTTGATAATTTCCTTACCATCTTGGACGTCGATACATTTTTTATTTAGTGTGTTAGCTGTATTATATGAATAAATTACTTTGATTCAATTAACTTGGTAATAAATTAATTATTTGTAATAAATTTTGTAATTTACTTCGAAGTTTTTCGTTCCTGAAGAATTCTACAAAAAGCTATCATATACTTATATCAGAATACGTGGTATATACATATTATTTGATAAATAAAAAAATATGGAATTCACAGGCAAAGTAAAATATAACTTTAAACATCGTATTCTAAGCTATTTATTTAAATTTCTTTACGGTTGACTACTCGTACATGAATACAGTAAGAAAGTAAATAGCTGCGTTTTAGGAAATTTATATGATAAAAAATCCTCTCATTTTAATTTTTACATATTTTTGGTTCTTTTGCAATATATGATAAATCATACAATTTTCCTTTCCTCACGAATATTCATTCCGCTGAACTTTTCACTATTACACTATTAATGAATATCAATGGTGATGTTTTTTCATTTTTATTTTTGCTTACATTTCATTAGAAAAAAATAAGTTGCTTTATTTTAAGTGTACGTATCTCAGAGTTTAATAGATAAAAAAATGTCTATCTGAATATTTATAAATAATAAACTTGTATGTTTATATACTTGCGTTTATACATTTTAAATATACCTAAGGACCACATAAAATTATCAGATATATTGACATTAAGAAAGCAATTAAGACAAATCCCCTAAGGAACTGGCAACATTATCCGAGGTCCCTGCGCTGCTTCTTATTAATGGGGTAATAGTGGAAGTCATATTTTCGGATTTACTTCGCGATAAATCTGAAAATATTAGTTTCATTTAAGTGAGTACTCGCGAAAATCTTAGATCTCATTACGTTCGGAAAGATTACAACGTCATTACAATACTCGGCAAAAGAATAAACCCAAGTTAAAATATTCAAAAGTGGTGATAATTTGAATAGCCCATAAAAATGTAGCTTGTGTTTATTGGATATCTGAATATAAAGCCGCGAGCCATCTATCCTAAAATATTGTCAGGGCTCTTTTTAAATTTTTAGTCCTTTTACTCGTATCGAAATAAATTTAAGTATTGAAAGGATCGTAAATTTCTTATCCCGATTCTCATTTATCTTAGTTCCATCAATTACTCCTTGCTGTTGATGCGAATACAATAGTTTTTGTCTCCTCTTAAGTTCGATACTTCCATCAAAGTTTGCATTGACAAAGAGTACCGATAAAACTTTGATGACTCTGCAAAATTTACTGAAAGATATCTGGTATCGCTTTGATAAATTGACGTAGTTAAGCGATTCAATGGACTCCATCTTATCTTCCATCTTCATTATATGTTCTTGAATTTTATTACTTTAAACGAGCATTTATCTTGAAGTATATAAATATGTGCAGATATACATAAACAAAAATACTCTGTTTATTGAACAAGCGTGTAAAGCGAGATTGGCATAAAAGGTCTCTATCTTTTCACATTTACTCGTACATAACAAGCATAAATTCAACACTAAGTTTTACCATAAAATATTTTTCAGAACAGCATAATATAATATAACGGAAGAAAGAAGGTACATTGCTCAATATAAATCACGTTTATTCTCTCAGTTGGAATGTGGCTGTTCTATGATATGCTAAGCAAAAGCTAAGCAAACAACTTGGCTAGGATGGAAGCATGGGGTTCATATTAATCAAGATATTCTTTTCCTTCTACCTGACAAATCCCCAGCTTTAGCCAGGCTCTGCCCTACATGTTGTGAATAGTTTTGTCTAATTAGGTGGTAGAGCCTAGCTGTGGTAAGTTACTACAGCTCGAACATGGGCTGGCTCGACCGGGGAAGTACCACCCTCTCACAGAAGATCGGCGTAAAGTAATCCTTAATGGCTGCGTTTCGTCCAATGAGTGAGAGAACAGGTTGCCCTTTTCCTATTTCCCACCATTTCCTCCCATTTCCTTATTCCCACCCCTTCCTATTCCTAAAAAAACAAGGTTCGCAACGCATTCGCAACAAACATGCCGTCTGCTCGTTTGCCACCTTTGACATAAAAAAAAAAAAATAATAAATAATTTTTTTCGACCGGCCGCCTGGGTGACATCAACCCTCTTTGGGAATATGTTAGTCAAGATATTATACAATCAAATGCATCTTTAGAAAAACGAAAATAGATGGAAATTTAAACGCACAGTTACCTCCTCATTTTTTTTGAGGTTTCGTTTAAAAATGAAGTATATCATAATTTTATTTTACTAACTTAGATTAACTCTAAGTGACTAAAAACTAAAATATGTATTTTAAATTCTTGTCATTCACACCTAATATAAAATTGTAAGTATAATGTCCTTTTTTATAATATTTAATTCAGAATAAACATTTTCCAAAATTGTACATGGTATTTTCATTACCCTTAAAAGTCTTTTAAAGAGTTTTATCTGCTATCCATACCTACGTTTATTGTTGAAATCAATAATTCACGAAGCAGTAACACTCCGCATCGTATCGCTCTTTTGCTACAAAATAAAACGGTATCTCTATTCAATTTCGTTAAAATTCCTTTCTAAAGACGGGGAGCAGTAAAAAGGAAATTTATCAATCCTACACCAACAGAGTTAGCAAAATAAAAAGTACTTATTGATTAGTTAACGGTTAAGTTAGCTCATTATTCGTTTATTTTAAATTGACTTTGTTAAAATCTAAATAAACAGGATATTCTGCGAATATCGTATTCCTCTTAACATTCAAATCCATACGGGTCAAAAAGAAATAATTAACATATATTCCCATATCTAAAGTGCTAAGCTTTGTTTGAGCTCGGTATTTTATTGTTTGACCTGGCTTATTACGTCACGTAATAGCACAAGATTTGCTTTTAATATTTTTCCCTGTACGGACTAGAACTCCCTTACCAATGAGGCATTTATATCATTAATACTGCCATTTTCCTGTTCCTTCTTCACCACTCGTCTCCAGCGATCTATCTTTGGCTTAACCTAATCCTACTACTAAGTTGTTTTTATAATATTCTCATTGTGACACGTCCATTAGGTGATCCTTTATGAACTACGAGGACTGTTCCGCTTGTCTCTCTGTAAGAATTCACTTTCTTCTTCTTCTTCTACCTGGCAATTTCCCAGCTACAGCCAGGGTCTGCCTAACATGTTGTGAATAGTTTTTTGGCTATTTGTTTTACGACCGGCCGCCGCCTGCCTGACATCAACCCTCTTTTGGGAATCAACATTAATCAGTGATGTCTAAATACTATTAGTAAGTACATATGATTCGGAAAAATCACATTGGTACTTGCCCGGGTCAGGATCGAACCCGCGCTCTCGGCGACGAGAGGCGGGCCCTTTAACCACTGAGCCACCACTGACTTAAGAATTCACTTTATATCCCCTATATTCATTATAATTAATGAAATTTATATAACGAAGTATATAAGTTTAATATTATTGTACGTATTAAATATTTTTAACTAATTAAATCAATATAATTCTAAATCAGCAATGTTATATGCTAATTATTTGATTTTTTGTGAATTGTTAAATTATTTCAAGAGCCTATTTCTCGTTATTTCTGGTAAATGGCAACATTTTAGGTATTAATTTCATCCATTATTATCTTTATATATTTTCATTTTTAATGAACAGGTTCTTGTTTAGACACAAATATACATATTAACAGCAGTCCCTATCAAATAATTCGTACCACATAACCTTGCACTTGGGTAGTAATATAGTTATAATAGTAAAGTAGCGAGACGCTTCAAACTCCATAATCTACAAATCAGATTCAATTTATGAGAGAAGCATAAACTTGAATGTTGACATATAAATTCCGAGGTGTCTGCTTAACGATGCATCACTTGCATTGATACAAACACCTTGTCAAAGCAAGCTTTGATGTATACAAACACGGATTTATTATTAAATCTTCGGTGAAGATTAAAAATTAAAAAACATTTAATATGTTACTTTTACACAATTTAACGTGTTTTGCAAATATAGTTAAGAGAAGTACATATATATTTTATTTAAGTTATCACACGGATATTGTTTAAATTCAGACAATTTTCATGTCCTCGATCCAAAAGTGCCTCCTGATGGTAAAAGATCATAGTAGTGTATGGACGCCTGAACTACCAGGTTGCTGAACCTGTTTCACTAGGTAATTTATTATTTTTTAAATCTACCATTATCTATATATGAGAAGTACACGAAAACATTAGTAACCCAAAAAAATTCTTAATAATGTTTTAGAATGGATTTTTATAATCTTCTATGTATATATAAATGGATTGCTGTTCCTTAGTCTCGCTAAAACTCGAGAACGGCTGAACCAATTTGACTAATTTTAGTCTTGAAATACTCCTAGAAGTCCAGGAAAGGTTTAAAAGGTGAGAAAAATTGGAATAATTGCCGGGAAAACCCTAAAAACAGCCCTTTTCTATTTCCCATACAAACGTTTTTTTTTGACATTAGATTTGACAACTAACTAATATGTCAATCATTCTGTTTGATTGAAACAGGAAAAACCTGATTATTTATGGCCTCTAAGACGAAATAGAGTTTGCCTGGTCGGCTTCTTCTTCTACCTGGCAATTTCCCAGCTATAGCCAGGGTCTGCCTTACATGTTTGTGAATAGTTTTGGCTATTTGTTTTTACGACCGGCCGCCTGCCTGACATCAACCCTCTCTTTGGGAATCAACATTAATCAGTGATGTCTAAATACTCTTAGAAAGTACATATGACTCGGAAAAATCACATTGATACTTGCCCGGGCCAGGATTGAACCCGCGCCCTCGGCAACGAGAGGCGGGCCCTCTAACCACTAGGCCACCACTGCCTGGTCAGCTATACCTACATATATTACCCTTGACCAAACTAACGCGGACGAAGTCGCGGGCAAAAACTAGTAATATATAAAAAAGGTAAAAATGTCGGGTTTGTTCTCAATCAGACTTTCATAAGAGATTTCTATAAGGTTCACATGGAATCTTGTGTTCCTACGCGTGATAATTAAATTTTCTACATCTTCACACAAGCAAAGAAGCTTGTAAAATATCAAAATAATAAGATATACTTTTAGAAATCCGATATAAATTTATAATTACTCAAAATTGTAACTCAAAATACGAAACATAAAGTTCTCAAGAGAACACAATACACGTAACTGAGATTCAAGTAAGATATACGTATAGTATAAAGAGGAACTGGAGTGCCGCTTGGTCAGATTATATCACAACATTTCCCCTTCCATACAGCTTTCTTATAAAGCACGAGATTTACATCAAGTATTATCAGTAGAGCTTTAACAAGTGGATGAGCTACAATAAGCCGATAAAAGAGTAATTATTGTCATTGATTCGTTTATACTTACCATTCCCAAAGGTTTATAACTAATTTAAATTGAATTCCCAACGAAACGCTCTTATAATAAATAACTTAAATATCCATAATTCACAGTAAATACGAACCGATAAAATAAATTCACTTCAATACGGATAACTATTACAAATATATAAATATTATGATATATGTGCAAATATTATATACAGGGTGACTGGTGAATTACTATCGATATTTGAGGACGTGATATTTGACGATCATATATGACGAAATAAAAATTAATATAACATAAATATTAATAAACTTCTAAGTAAAGTTAACCAAAAGTTGTGTAATTAATTACGCATCGTATGAACACCCTACAGATTACTCTACACTACACACTCACACATACGCGCGCGGCGGCGTGTTGTTGTATCAGCACGCCGCCGCACGCGTCCACACTAGGAACACTTGGAACGTGTACACACTTTATTTATTTATACGGAAATGTGGTCAAAAATTAAGTACCTATTTTTGTTTACATAATTCGAATGAGAATCATGTACCGAGTATGCTCCTTAAATATTGATAGTAATTCACCAGTCACCCTGTATATCGGCGCTACCAGCTTTAATAACGGATGCGACTTGAAAATAATTTGAGGCTGTCATCAATTCTTATCATTAGTATTTATGATTATTGTTAAAAGGAAAACGAAATCAGAGGTTGCTTAAAAGGAGAATAGAACTAAGTTTAAATCTTGGTATAAATATGACGCCTGGGCGCACGACGGCAGACTCCAGAATTGAGAATTCAGAGTTCAGTGAGTGCGTATCATTGAAGTATGTTATTATGAAGAACGTTCGAGAAATACAGGAGCATTAAGAACAATTGAAGTTTCTTTTTAAAATATCATGGACCGTTCTAGAAGAAGTAACATTTGTAACGTCAGCGAGGCTGGCGTCTCTCTCTGTTTTAAAACAACGAATTTGTAATAAATCCGATATATATTTCATACAGTAATTTCCACAATTTCATTGTTTTAGAAGCAAAAATATGTGAGCAGAGACAAATGTTAGTGTTTCTACACCAAAAGTGATATTCTTATTATAATTTGCTGTTACAAAGATTTGATTTTACAAAACTTCACATCAATATATTTTTATTACCCGGCCCGGCTTCGCACGGGTGCAATACTGATGCTAAATACATACCTTACAGAAAAACTATGAACGTTGTAATTGATTGTTAGTATACATACAGCGGCTTCGCACGGGCATTAAACATGACATTTACACAAATATTCAAATTTTTTTTGCGTCAAATAAAAAAAAATAGGAAATTTAATTCTTAGATATTATTTCATGATCTTAACTCCCTCCCGTACCTCCGTGCCCGAGTGACGCCTACAACTCTGCAACGCATACATAAGTTAGCCGCCGAGCGGATATGTAACAAAATTTTTTACTCGTGATGTCTTTTCTTGGAATAGAAAGTCAGAATCTATATATTCAAAAAGTTATATAAAGGTTTTAAAACGATCTTAAATAATAGACCATTTATTTTGATTGGGATTAATACTAAGGTACAAATAAAGAGCCTTGTCTAGCAGTATTATATTAATAATTTTTTTTAAATAAAAAGTCGCTTATTGTGACAAAACTATAATAGTTAGAGATATCATGTCGCGACATTCTTTGTAGATATAAGTTATACAAAATTGTAGAACATCACTTTGTTTTATCTTCAATCGTTTTCGGGGCGTTCGCGATTAAAGAAAGTTTTTTGGTATATTTTTTACAATATCGGAGTTTTGATAAGGAAGCTTACTTTTTTTAACTAAATATAGCCTTTGTCGCTCCGGGATAGTATAGTTTTCCAACGGTGAAACAATTTTTCGAATCGGTACAGTAGTTTCGGAGCCTATTCGAGACTAACAAACAAAAAATCAAACCTTTCTTTATAATATTAGTATAGATTATTAAATAGGTAAACATCTGTTAGCTACTTTTAATATTACGATTAAATTATACACAGCCTACATATATAAGTATGGGTACCTTCAGTAGTTCAGTTTTAGCAGCTTAATGTCAATTTTCTGTCAATTACCTTTTTTATCGTGGGGAAATGCTTCATGCATACTCTCTTGCTTGGGGAGGAAAACAAGGAGCGTTATGACGGACTCTCGTCCTGAAAAGGACGCACTACCAAGCCACAAGCCACAGGGCCGGCAAAGCGATTCTGCTGTGGTTTTCTGTTAATTACCTAAAAGAGGGACTATCTGGAGATCTTCCAGAGTACACAATTATTAAAAATAAATTAGACAGAGCATTTTCAAAACGATGTTGAGTGTCATTTCATTAAAAGAGACATGATTATTTTATGCAAAAATGGTATGTACTGCAATTAAGAAACTTATAATTTTTTCTTCACCATCGGAAAATAGAGATTTCAACAAATAGAAAACATACCAAATTTTTGAAAAAAGATTATCAGCTCTTTTTTTCAGCAAAATATCTTTTGACGGGTGATTTTTCGATTGGAAATGATGCTGATTTTTTGATATTTATTCAGAATAAGCTGAAAAAATAAGTATTTCTAATCAAATAAATTACAGTGTATTTGAAACATCAAAGGTAAAGATAAAAAAAAATACTAAGAACTTGGTTTTTTTGATTTTTCACAAGAAATTTGAAGTTATGTGGACAAAATGTAAATACAAAAGTTTTAGATCCTTTTATTACCTACAACTTTGCCATATAACTTTTTTCCGTTGGACTTTTAGTTTTGTCGAAAATCGAGAAAACCCATTTATTACCCTTTAACACCCATCCCCATACCCTTTCCGACCTCAGATCGCCCGTAAATTATTTTTCCTTTAATTTTTATAATATTATCCTCCTTTTCAAATGAGTTTCATTCTACATACTACAATTTAATTACGTTTTAAAAGCTATCGGCTCTGGTCTATAAGTCGTGTAAATGAAAACAAATCTTTATAAGGGATTATTTATAAGGGATTCTTAGAAACTGGTATAACTCATATATTTACTATAATATACGCTTATAATTTTTTTCTCTTGCTCTAAATAATATTAAAAATACGTCAACTATGGCAACAAAATAATCATGCTCCTGGAAGACTTGATATTTACTTGATTTTATTTCATAATGATAATTTTAATCATGATAATATAATAATATTGAACCATTTTGTTAGTCTTTAATATTTATTACGTTATTTGGACAGGAATCTGAAAAATCTTAAATAATATAACATTATATTTTCTGCAAAGGGAATTTTTCATTTGTCAGCCTACAACGTGCACATTCATTTCGATTTCAAATTTGAAATCCGCTGTTTTATTTGTAAAAACTATTTAGAACAGACTAGAAAAAACAAAACGCATTTATTTTTTAAGTAATAAATATATTTTGATATTTATTTTTAATTAAATCAAAACCAAATATTAATAAATAAAAACACTGTCGGTAAAAAGGTCTCGTTTTGGATATATTATAACCAAGCTAGCAAGATCTCTCAAAATTACAGAGACGTTTCAGCAGGGTGCATTTTCAATAGTCACCAAAGGGCCTGGAATTCCCTGCTAAGTTGGTACTACCCACAGTAAAATGGCTATCAAGGGAAATATACCGTGTAACACTGAACTAATAGTGCTATATAATCCAGTTTATAAACACATGAGCTAATACATATTATGAAACTACAATCATATATTACAATTTAATTTCTTATGTTATAATAATCCAAAATAACTTCCACAAATTATTTAAATATTTCATAATACTTAAACAAAATTATAACAATGAGATCTAAGATTTTCGCGAGTACTCATTTAACTGAAACTAATATTTTTCGGATTAAACTTCGCGTTTTATTTTAGAAAACTACATACTCCCGACGTTTCGGCTACTTTTCAGCAACCGTGATCACGGGCAGACGAGATGTAAGTGTCTGTCAGTTGGTCTGGTCATTTTATCTCCTACCGCCATCGATTTCTTAATTGTCTTGCGTACCGCTCGGGATGCCGGCAAAATGCGCTCACGGTTTCTCGAGGTCCTGCGGTGTGGTCACGGACATGGGATTTTATATTTTTAAGAAAAGGATCCCAGGTGTTTGATAGGTTCCAGCCATCTTCTCTATTGAAATTGGTAGGTGGTTGTCGCTCAACTTTAGGTGGCTTCATCTGGTTCTTGCGATGCTGGTGAGGCACGGGCAGGCTGTTGATGGTCAGTGACTGTAACCTGCAGTTCTACCATATGTGAAGGGAGTTACTGACAGAATAGGCAACATCTTGAAGAAGGTTTCAATCAAGACTATTTATAAACCACATAAGAAAGTGAGCCAATTCTTGAGACCAATCAAGAGTAACATTCCATTACAACAAGCGGGTGTATATAAACTTGATTGTGGCTGTGGCTTGTCATACATCGGACAGACAAAGAGAAGCATCGGTACAAGGGTTAAGGAACACATTTCAGACGTCAGGAATAGGCGCGCGTCGAAGTCAGCAGTGTGCGAACATGCATTGGACAAACCAGGCCATTACATTAGATTTGATCAACCACATATCCTCGCTTGTGGAGACAGATATATACCAAGGTTAATCCGCGAGGCTATTGAAATTAAAAAACACCCCAATTTCAATAGAGAAGATGGCTGGAACCTATCAAACACCTATGATGCTTTTCTTAAAAATATAAAATCCCATGTCCGTGACCACACCGCAGGACCTCGAGACACCGTGAGCGCATTTTGCCGGCATCCAGAGCGGTACGCAAGACAATTAAGAAATCGATGGCGGTAGGAGATAAAATGACCAGACCAACTGACAGACACTCACATCTCGTCTGCCCGTGATCACGGTTGCTGAAAAGTAGCCGAAACGTCGGGAGTATGTAGTTTTCTAAAATAAAACGCGAAGTTTAATCCGAAAAAAATATGTTTCATTTAAAATTATAACAATACTCTCTTAACCACCGAAAATAATAATAGCTTATAGAACGGATATACATATATCGAACATTTTATTAAATAAATATCTATTCTATCATTGAAAAAGTGCGCTGTCGGTGTTGAATTTGAAGTTTAAATTAGTTTGTAAAAGGGGCATTCTCTCTCTCCAAAAGGTAATGAAAGGCGAACTAACATTTTTATAGGGGTTTCAGCAACTCTCATAGCGGTAGCGAACGTTTTATTGATTCCTCATACTATTAGATGCGGCTTAACACTGTATATCATTTTATCTGCAACAACTCTCTTTTTCAGGGAGAGTAACCTTTATTCATTTAAATTAAAGCATGAAAATAAAGAGACGTCTAAAAATAAGACTGGATTCACTCAGTTTTACGAACTTTGTTTTATAGAATAGAGTTATAAGATGAGGCAAGGTTAGTAAATTTGTATTAACAATTTTAAGTAATTTCCCTAACTACTTTTGACTTTATATTGTCTTTTGGAAATGATCCAACGTTATGGCTTTTAGTTTTGCTAATCTTAGAAAAACTTAAAGAAACTTCAGATAACATCAAATTAACTTACTGTTTGCTTACCATCTCAATTTGAAGTATATTTTAAGTTTTAACAAATATTACTTATAAAATGCTATATTTGTAAGCATGATAAGAAATGATGGCTTTACAACTGACATAATATTCTTCATAAATCTCCAAGGTCCTAAACAAACACTTCACACGTAAGACGAATTATCCAAACATTAATCTATAAAGCGTTAGTTTTTTCTCCAAATATATTTCCAATTTTTCTTTCATACACCACTAATGCAATAGTGACTATTTTGCGGTACTTTTTCTATTTTTTACGAGCGTACGTTCGGTATTATGTCGACATGTGGCCAAGAGGTCGGTTATTATTTTTTACACGGCGTCGATTTCACTGCGGTCTGCTGTTTCCCTTATCGTTTCTGATTTACGATTTTCTAATCATCGGATATCGAATATGTCACACTTTAATATATGAAATACGTCATTTCTAACGTTTTTTAAAATATTTTTAGTAATTTATCTTTTGGGCTTTGTTACTTTATGTATGTTTGTTACATTTTAGAAAAGTTTCAAACCATAATAAATTAGACTGAAATGAAAATGACATGAATTAATGAATAATATTTTAAGTTAAAAATTAAAAATATACAGGATAGAAAAAAGCAAGAGTGATGTTAAAAGAACTACAGTTTCAATTTGCATACAAAGTGACTCATTTGAGTGGTGATATATGAATATAATTAGCTATATTAAAGAAGCTTTTAGCTAGGGCGCTATTCATAAATTCAAACTAGAAATATGAGTAAGACACTTGTTTAGAAGCGAGTATACATTTCATTCCTTATATGCGAATTAAGCGTACTGAGGAGAGGGTCGAATATAGTTGACCCTAGCTTTATAGAAGCTTTCGTACTAGGCTTTGGTTCAGATTTGAATATGTGTAAACCAGATGCAAAGTATCGGTGCTGCACAAAAGTTTTATGACCATAAATTATTATTAATTAGTGTCATTTCATTAAAAGAGACATGATTATTTTATCCGAAATGGTATTGCAAGTAAGAAACTTATATTATTTCTTCACCCTTAGAAAATAGAGATTTCAACATATAGAAAACATACCTAATTTTTGAAAATATCTAAGATTTTGAAGGGTGATTCTTCCATTGAAAATAAGGCAGATTTTTCGGTATTTATTCAAAATAAGCTGAAAATATAAGTTTATCTAATCAAATAAATTATAGTGCGTTTGGAACATCAAAAGGAAAATTTTCAATAAATTTTGTGACAAAATATTGTTTTTTGTTAGAGATAAAAATAAAAAATTAAAAACTAGGTTTTTTGTATTTTTCAAATAAATTTTGAGGTTATGTGAAAAAAATGTAAATACAAAGGTTTTTGATCTTTTTATAACCTACAACTTTGCCATATAACTTTTTTCTGTATCACTTTTAGTTTTGCCGGAAATCGAGAAAACCCATTTATTACCCTTAAATACCCATCTCCGTACCCTTCCCAACCTCAGATCGCCCGTAAATTATTTTTTCTTTAATTTTTATAATATTCCCCTCCTTTTCTACTGAGTTTCATTCGACTATAATTTATTTTCACTTTTCATTCATTTTAAAGGCTTCTGCATTGGCCTGTAACTTTTATGTCCTGCCAAAAACTGCCTTTTTAAATAAAGATCGAAATTATGCTACTGGCATTAAAAGTATAAAACAATTTCTACCAAATTTTTAACAATCATTAAATACCTCCCTAATAACATTTCTGAAATTAACAAATGAAATGAACGTACAATAGAATATGTATATACATATATATCTGTGGTACATTAACTTGTTCTTGATAATTTATAGGGAAGGAAAGTTACAGATTTATAAGATTCTGAAAATGTTTAATTTATATGAGTACGTTATACGTTACAAATAAAAATTCATTGGTTTACTTTTTAATGAAAGATTTTCTGACATCTGCTCTTAATTACCATGACGTATCTGGTAATCAACACATCTATTTAATCATATTTGATACCTCAATTATGATTTACAACCCTCCACTCACGTATTTATTGAAAGTTCTCGTATTTATTTTCAAAAATCTATTATTCACTTGAAATATTACGAAAACACTGATAAAACAATATCTGTACACCTTATTGTAGTAATATATGAGAGTAATTTAATTATTCTCATTTTGTATATAAACTGAGGAATAAAAAATGAAATATGTACTTAAATATAATTATCTTCGGCCATCAGTTTCGATTAAACATAAAAGCATTTTAGGAAACCGCCATAAACTGAAACTAAATTGATAATATGGTAAGTAAAGCTCATTTAAAGTTTATCATAGAGGGACATCAAGGTCTACCAAAACTGTTTAATCGAGTTGGGATGAAATTTTATTTACTGTATAGACAAAATTAATATCCTACATGACTTTTTTTAAAATTAAAACTATATACTTTAGTCGTTTCGGTTACTTTACAGCAACCGTGATCACAGGCAGACGAGATGTGAGACATGTGAATAGTATAGTAAATAGTGTTTAGTGTTAGGGAAATTTTGGATTCGTATTTAGTTTAACGAATTAAACTTAGACTAAGGGTACAGAATAATTATTATAAATCATTCCAAACCTGTTACTCAAATGAAGGATGTGAATAAATTACACACATTCAAGCCATGTCAAACAAAGATGCCGACAGTTGTACATGACAGATGTCAAGTCACTCCATTACCATCATTCAACGTTACTTATCTTTAACACTTCAATTAGTTTCATACCATTGATCTAATAAAACATAGAATTAATATAACATTCTATATTATTTTAATTTTAGAGAACTTAATGATTTCTTTGGATGAGATAAATTTCAGTAAAATTTTGTTGATTTACTTTTAATTTTTGTCTCTCATTTCCTAGGACAGAATTTATTTAAAAAGATTTTTTGTCGAATCACTTATTTATTATAACACAAAAAGATTTCAGAGCTGCTTAAAGATTTTTGTTGTTGATATTTACAAGAAGTATTTTTTAGCATTTAATTTGTATTCGTATTGAATTTGTGTATATTTCAAGCTTAAAGAACCGTATTCCTGCTTTAACTTCTTAAAATCTCAAGGCTCAGAAGATAACGGTTTCGTTAAACATAAAAGGAAAGATATAATGGTCTTAGGATTAAGATCTCATTATTTCTCTTTTGACCTGAACAAAAAAAAAACTACTAAAATCACTTTTCTATTTCAAGTTCTCAAAAAATGCTTATTAAATCAAAACATGGTGTTCTGTAGTGTGGAGATTTTGTGGTGTGACGTGAAACTATATGGCGAATGTAGGCAAAAAACATGGCATCATGTAAGTACTTTAGCTGGATAAAAAATTATTACATGTAAACCGAGAACGGGTCTTCCAGGTGATTTCGGCAAAGATAATTTGTTGTTATTATTTTCAATGTTGTTTCCTGAAAAAAATGCAATAAGTCTAAGATTTATCGGAAGAGTACTTGGCTTATGCGATGATTAGATTTTTTTATTTACACGGTAAAAATCTTCAATTTTATATCAGACAGACTGCTTTGTTTGAAGGTTCGATTGATCAATGATGATATTTTATATGTAGAAATAACGTACATATCGGAGGGAATAGGTTTTATTTACGTAATTTAAAATATTCTCGCAAGGATCGCCCCTCTTTGAAATAAGGGATTTGTCTAACCGTCATTCTATTTCTTGTCATCTACAGCCAACGATTTCTTATTATTCTTGAGTACTAATCTATGCGCTTACTTTGTCTCAGGTAGTTTAATCACAGACATAGAATTTATAGATCAAAATATGAATTGATCCCTCTCTCAAATATTACATAATAGCTATATTCTCTATTTTCTATTCATGTATTAGACATTTTTAATAGTCTGAACGTCTCTCGCAATAATCTCGATATATATGTATTAGTACTCATGAGCAAACATCTGTTTTTGATCAATCAGTATGTAATGGCTTGGCATGACTTGTCATTGCTTCTGCCTTCTACTGTCCCTGTTCGTTTATCTATTTTATTACAAACCACACTCACAATCCAATTTCAATAAACCTACTTATTGTGACATTTTATTGAGAATTAATATAAAACTTACAACATAAAATAATAAAAAGTTTTTTCCAGCGTTACATTTTAATATGAAAAAAAAAAATTATCATTAAATAAGACAAACACAAGGCTATGACATTCGCTCGGGGCAAGAATTAATATTATAAACACAAGTACGTTCAGACAGTTAATTTGTGGGGAAGAGCTTCTTAGAAATTACTTTATAATGCCAGTAGGAAAAGACTTATAAAACTAACATTGATGGATTTTAAAATAATTAAAATCGCGTTGTAAATCCGGAAATATTTGTTTTATTCAAATGAATTCTCCCGGAAGTCTAAGACCTCACTACAAGAAAAGACAACATAGTTTGAATGTAATGGTTATAATAAAGAAATGTGTGGTATATTTCGGGGATGAGCAAATTTCAGTAACCAAATCAAAATCTCTGAAGGTACACTATTTGAGTATTCCTGAAAAAAGCTGCTGATAGTCCGAGAAAATCACGAGAACAATACCTGATGTAGTGTATCGTTTTGAGATCGAATAACTCTTGAAACAATTTTTGCTTAATACAATTAAAGACATCTGTTTTCATGATTCCAGATTAACAGTTTGTATATGAATTCTGTGTAAATATTATTTAAATAATATTTTATTTTTAATTACTTACTAAACTTTGCTATTACCATTATACATATATGTATATGTAATGCATTGGTTTAAATAGCGTTAGAACTTAAGTTTTAACATCAACGAGCGTATCATGATAAAACGATTGCAAACTTATGTCACAATCTTTATTGTAATAATTGATTAAGGACTACTCACTGGCTTTAATATTAATTGATTTCCGGTATTTTAATGAAATAATAATTAAATTTCTTTATCACAATTCGTATTTATGGATTAAATTCCATTACATCAAATTTTATTAATTAACAGTCATAAACTCAGTTAATAAAAACTAAAACGTTGTACAAAAGTCAAACTATTACTTATAAAGTTTAAGCCCTTGTTGAACTACAGTATATGTTTACAATTATGTGTACACTCGATGAATTCTTTGCGAACCAAACTATGGGAATTGACTGACTGTTGCATTAAACACATTATAACTTCGCAGTCGTCTAATAGTTTCTATTTACATTAATAACGGTGATTTAATTCAAAAATTAAATTTAACAACTATTAAATATTTAACCACAAAAAATTAAGTAAATCATTATGTATATATGTAAATAGAGATTAAACTTCTCAGCATTTCATAGATTCACCGTGCGGGTGCCGGGTCCATCGCGTTGCAGGGAGAGGAGCTTCAACAGTGCCTGGGACTTGCGACCTAGGTGTAGGTTTAAAGGGCCCCTTATCTAACGAGCGTTAAACGCTCACCTCCACTGTCCAAGTTCCTTTCTCTACCTAACCAAATTTGAAAAGAATCTACTAGGGCTACCTTCGATGTACGTTCCAAGATTTCATTTTTCATTTAATTTCATTCCAACATTTCACATTAAAAAAACTACTTAATATCAGATTATAAATAACGTTACTTTTATAACTAAAAAGAACATCATAATTACTATTAATAATATAATTATTACTAACACTATATTACTAATATTTTTTGACGGTTGACACTCTAAACATGATTAATTAAAATAAAGCAAAAACTCCCCAAGAAATCTTTTCATCCCCTAATCAAAAAAAAAATCATAAAAGTCACAGAAAAGTTCAAGAAGAAAAAAAAGAAAATATATTATTTTGTATTCCAAAAAACGGAACCTTTAATAATTTATGCTCGCAATAATATACTATGTATAGCAAAAGTATATTGACGTGTTATGAAAATATTTATTTATTTACTTGTTGTAATTTGAGAATTTGTCTGCTTTATTTTGTATATTAACAATTTTTTTTGTGTATTCCAGAAAACACACATCAGTTTAATAACGCCTTGATGAGTAGATCATTATTTTCAAAAATTTTGTAACATTACATTTATAAGTATATCTATTTTAGCAAAATATCCTAATATTATCATGGTATTTTATGAACATCTTTTACTTGAAAATGTATACACAATATCGTTTTATTATTTTTTTCAAGTGGTTAATACAATGAAACTCAAAATCTTTATTTACGATGCTTAATGTGATAAAACTTGAAGGATTTTACCCTTATGTAGGATGTGGGGACTGATGCGGGTATTCGCGGTTGCTTTTGATCTTTCTATTGCCCTTAATTTTACTCGTTCCAAATGTATAAAATTTTTAAAGAATCTGTTACTTAATTACAATGTTAAAGTAATAATAAAAATTTCTTTTAGCTAAAAGAAATAATTAATCCTTCATATTTATCATTACCATGAAACATCTCAATGCATTTTATTAGATTGAGTATTATTGTTATCTTACAAAATATATGTACTTTGATAGCCATTGTTAGAATAAAGTGCTGTCAAGTTGATCACGCCTTTAACAAATAGAGCAAGATTCTATTACTAAAAATAATAATAAATAACTTCTGGATACTATTAAGGCGCATAAATCAGTGGTGGCGAGTGACCAATGTGATTTTTCCGAGTCATATGTACTTTCTGAGAGTATTTAGACACCACTGACAGACGGTGAAGGAAAACATCGTGGGAAAACTTGGACTTATAATTTCACAATTATAAGTTTGAAATCAACGACCCGTCTTGAACAATCGTGGTGATTAATGCATTCCCAAAGAGAGTTGATGTCAGGCAGGCAGCCGGTCGTAAAAAAACAAGTAGCCAAAACTATTTACAACATTTAAGACAGACCCTGGATAAAGCTAGGAAATTTTAAGGAAGAAAAAGACTATTAAGGCGCAATTTACTATAACTAAATGATATATATGTACATACATACTAAACATTTCCTTTAGGATATCTTGATCATATACATACTAACGTTGTAAGAAGATACTACATATAACTCTGGATGAATGTACGTTATTTATATGTATCTAATGCATAATTTTTTTGTCAAAAGCTCTGAAACTATTTAATTATTAAAAAGAAGTAGTCGCTATTGAAGAATAATATTTATATAGCATTAATAAACGCCGTTGTTAACTATGTAATATCAAGAGTTTAATCGTACCTTCAGTCTTAAAAAAACATTACAGGATAATCCGATTTCTTATTAATTATTAAGAACTCAATTATTAAGCTCTCTCGCTCTTTGAGTAGTTAAACAGCGGTAGCGTTAATTCTGTAAACATATACTGAAGTAGTTAATCAACTTATAGTTAATCTATAATAATTCAACATAATATTTAATATAGTTTTAAAACCAGAGCTTAGCTATTAATTATATATAAAAGCTCATTGACAACATTTATTGATTTATTAAAATTTAACATTTAACTGATTTATTAATATTTAACATCAATAAGGAAACAAAGAACGTATTAAATATCAGATAAACTGCAATCAATTCGTCAATCGGGCAGCGATCGCTTCTGTTCAAAGCAAGATTTATTTCACTGGGATGCACCTGAAATACCCGGCGTTAATTTTTAATCTTCATTTATCGGAGTAAAATGATGCAATTAATAATTAATTAATTATTAATTTACGTCGCTATATGAATACTTTAATACAATAATTAGATCCATTATACATTTTAATTCTAATTTAATAATTATATAATCAAATCAGCTCTTGACTGATAATAACTCGAAGATTTTATTTTATTTTTATTTCATTTCTCTTAAGCCATAGCCATATCAAATAAACCTATTTAACGACAAGGTACTAAAGAGCACTTACTTTAAATAAATAAATACAAGACAATATAAAAAAAAATAGACCACAAGAAATTGACAAGACGTAATAATACTGAGAACATTTAAGACAACGCTTACACGAGATTTTGTTTCTTCGTAAAAAAAGAGTTTCGTTAGAATACTTTTAGCAGAAAAACACGACCGCAATGTTTTCAATTTCATTTCTTGATAAATTTAAAAACATAGCTCCTCTATTTCAGAAAAAAAAAGAATATGTCTAAAGCAAGTGCCGATACGTGTTCGTGCAGCAAGCGTACAAAAAGCTTAAGCGAGAGCTTCAGACTGCAATCAAAACCTGTCACTCAGTTTATAGATTGTTACTAAGACAGTTAACGTCGTTCGAAGTTTTTACAAAGGTTTTGTCTTTATTACTTTTCGACCGAGTACCCTTCCCTAAAAGGGTTTTTCAGTAATCACTAAAACATACTCTGAAAAACGCTTTTGTGACCTTTCTACGAAGAATATGTAGACTAGACCTAGCTCATAAATGCTATTGAAATGACATTTAAAAAATCCTTATTTAAAGGATGCCTAAAACATCAAACAGATGACAAAAAGCAACATAACGAAACCCTTTAAAAGGCGTCATCAATTTTTTACACTAATAAATTTTACGGAATAATAAATAATTACGTGTTAATGAGAATTTCAATGTTAGAGCGAAGTTCATTAATAATTACTTGTAAGAGCAAGAAATGCAGGGTACATTTGTCCACGGGTCAGGGTGAGAGTAAATGGGTATCCCTCTTTAATTGGTCGGAACGGCACGATACGGAGCCTTCCTAAATTTCCTTAAGTACGGGCTAACGGGTTCCCAACTAATATTGCCGGTTTTATGGTGTGCAGACGAAAAAGGAATACGATTTGCATTTATTTGTTTGAGACGAGTTTAGGATTTCAACTGTTATTTGTTCTAAGTTCTATTCCCAATTGAGGTGCTAATTATTGATATTGAAACCACTTATGACTGCACGTTCATATACTAATCTGAATTTGTTTGTCGAGTTGAGTAAAACCGCGTCTGAAACAATTTGCTACTTAATTTAAATTTTTGGGTTTAAATAATAGAAGATTAAGAATAATTTTGTTTGCTTTGGATAATGAAAACAAAAGGAAAGAGTTGCGATGTTGTTTAGAACCTTTACATAAGTGTTATAGTACATTAGAGACTCCCTTGTTCCGTCATGTGCCAATTATTTTATTACAAAAATTTATCACAAAAATTAACATACTCACCCCAATTTTCAGTCGTGTTCCAGACTGCAGCGAGAGATTGAGGAGCAGAAAGCCAACGTCACACTGTTTTCAACGTTTTTAGAGCATTTTTAAACAAAATCATACTAGTATGTTGGGATCTGCTTACCATTTTCGGAAACTACAACCGACAACAAAAAAGAAAAAAAACAAGAAACATGGAATTCCCTCACGATAATAATCAAGTCAGTGGTGGCTCAGTGGTTAAAGGGCCCGCCTCTCGTTGCCGAGGGCCCGGGTTCGATCCTGGCCCGGGCAAGTACGAATGTGATTTTTTCGAATCATATGTACTTTCTAAGAATATTTAGACATAGCTGATTAATGTTGATTCCCAAAAGAGGGTTGATGTCAGGCAGGCGGTCGGTCGTAAAAACAAATAGCCAAAACCATTCACAACATGTTAGGCAGACCCTGGCTATAGCTGGGAAAAATTGCCAGGTAGAAGAAGAAGAAGAATAATGTAACGGTTATATATCAAGAGGTCAGTCAAAAAAAAGTAAATATGCATGAGTCTATCGGATTATGTGCCCGTATTTGCTTTTTTTTTATATTATTTATTACATGTTTATGCATGTTACAGGAAATAATATTAAATTGATTATATTTTCCTTGTTTCGTTTTGTATTTTTCTCTGTTATTCTTATTTGGATTAATATAATAATAGTTACTACATAAACCTTTCATACAAGTCCTTTAGCTAGCATCGATGGTAATGAGTTGGGGGTGAAATATATTCCATTCATTATCATAAATTCAGGAAGATTCCGGAATTCTGCGACGATGCGAGTGAACAATGTTTCTTCAAATGTAATTGTTGTTTATTAACCGTAAGATTATGAAAAACTTAGAAATAAACATTAAATACATTATTCTCATGAAACTAATTCATTAAAATGAAAATTCACCTACTAAAAGACTTGGGCCTGTCCAGAACTAACATTAATTCATTCTTGGAACGTACGTCGAAGGCAGCCCTTGTAGGTTCTTTTCAAATTTGGTTAGGTAGGGAGAGGAACTTGGATAGTGGAGGTGAACGTATAATGCGCGTTAGTTAAGGGGCCCCTTAAACCTACACCTGGGTCGCAAGTCCCAGGCACTGTTGAAGCTCCTCTCCCTGCAACGCGATGGACCCGGCACCCGCACGGTGAATCCATTGAATGCTAAGAGGTTTCGTCTCTATAATTACAATAAAATACAAGTCATACGTTTAAAGGATAACCCTTGTTTGCATTAACTCTCAATTCGGAATAGTTCTCAATAAAGATTTGCTCTGAATGGCAAAGATGGATACTTAGCTAACTGATAAATAGCCTGAACTGACCATATATTGATCATTTAAACACGCTCGGCACATCACGATTTATAGAAAAGCGTACACTGAAGTCCGTTTTATATATTTTTCTGTCCCAATACGCTATATAATATATTTACATAGTGGTCAGCCTTAAACTCAACTGTTGAGTTTAATATTATTTAGAACAACAATTAATACACATTTTTTCATTTTAAAATTGAGTTTTCTTTCTAATCACTCGTGACGATAATATCACTTGAAAAGAATAAATATACTTTAAAAATTGTACGTAAAAACATAGGAGGATCGTTAAAGGTGTATAATTTTTCAGTGAATGTTTTGAATCGCCGAGCATTCATTACAAAAATGTACAAGGGTAAAATATATTTCAAATGATATTTTTCTAGGAAATATAACAAATATACTTACTATGTGATAATTAAATATTTTTTTAATAAAAAAAATTGGTAATAGTAAATATCATCTCCGTACCAGCTGTTGCTAAAATCTATTTTTTTTATACAGTAAAACTTTCCCCGGTAAGAACTCGTGTATATTTAAGGACTTTTTAAAGAATATATTTTAAATAAGCTTTAAAAAATCTATAAAAATAAAAACCATGTACTAGGGTGGTCTGAAAAGTTTCCGACCTCAACGTGAAGATGGCAACACACATCAATTAAAGTCAGGGAATGTAATTGTGCATCTTTTGACAGCAACACTTCAAAGTTTCAGCCATTTTTTAAGCGCGATTTTTATTTGACAGTCGTTTGAGTGAGTCGATGTGAGTATTTTTGTGATAATGTAAAAAATCGAGTATTGAGCTATTATAAAATATTTGTTTTTGAAAGGGAATACCCCTACGCAAATCAAAGATGAGTTAGATTCTGTGTACGGGGACTCTTCACCGTCATTTACAACAGTAAAATTTTGGGCAGCCGAATTTAAACGTGGCCGTAGGAGCTTGGGAGATGATGAACGGTCGGAACGTCTAAAAACTGTAACTGCTGACGATAACATCGCTAAAGTTCACCAAATGGTGTTAGATGACCGCCGAATTAAAGTGAGAGAGATAGCAGAGGCAATGAAAATTGGGTGCCGCGTTTGCTAACGTCAGACCAACGACGTGTTCGAATGAACATTTCCAATGCTCTGTTGGCGCAGCTTAGGGGCAATAAATCCGAGTTTTGGCGCCGACTAATTACAGTAGATGAAACTTGGATACACCACTATACGCCTGAAACAAAAATACAGTCAAAACAGTGGACTGCACAGGGAGAACCAGCTCCAAAAAAAGCAAAACATGTTTTTTCGGCTGGGAAAGTGATGGCGGCTGTTTTTTGGGATAGCCATGGAGTTATCCAAATCGATTATCTTCAAAAAGGGAAAACCATTACAGGAGCATACTACGCATCGTTACTTGACAAGCTGAAGGCAGAAATTGCGGATAAACGGCCGCATTTGCAGAAAAAGAAAATTCTGTTTCACCAAGACACCGCCCCGTCTCACACCTCAACGGTTGCCATGGCGAAAATCCATGAATTACGGTTTGAACTGCTTGACCATCCACCTTACTCACCAGATCTAGCCCCAAGCGACTTCTTTCTGTTCCCTCAACTAAAAACAAAGATTTTCGTCAAATGAGGAGGTAATCACCTTCGTGAATGATTATTTTGCAGAGAAGAATGCTGAGTACTATTTGGACGGATTAAAGAGATGGGAGCATCGCTGGGAGAAGTGTGTAGAGTTACAAGGAGACTATGTAGAAAAATAAAAATAAATTTTAAGAAAAAAAATCTTGTATCTATGTTATGTCGGAAACTTTTCAGACCACCCTCGTAGAATATATGTTTGCTTTTTATTATTTATACATATACGTTCATGCTTATACTTACCTAGTTTATACTCTCAATCTGCTCAAAAAAAAAATTAAATTAATGGTTTCTTTCACATAAATAGATATTTTATAATTACATTGCTTTAAGCTTTAGTAGTCTCAAAAAGTAAAATCCAAATTAAAGTATTATAGTTTACTTAGATTTGTTACGTACAGGTAATTGAAAAACAAAAGAAAAGACGTTGTATATAACAAAACTCCTGCTTAAAATAAATAGCAATACTGTGTCGTGTGTAAATGCGGTAAAATAAGACGAGGCTAAGTCCTGAACATCCTCCCGGCCGTTGAAAGTTCTCTTTCAACCATGGATATCCGCTGTCGGCAAAGGGCACAAGCGAACTAGAGGTATATTTCCCTTTGTCGTGGTAATGTTAGCCACTCGTGTAATAACATTAGGTCTAGGAAACAAACGGATTACCCTTCCAAGAAGCCAGTTTAGCGAGGGCACATTATCTTCATAGATCGATACCAGGTCACCAACGTTTAACTTTGCTGTATTTGTTCTTTTTTGGAGCTCACAAATGTATTTCTTTTGCCATCTCTGCCAAAAATGCTGACGAATTTTCATCACGCGAATGTAACGCCGTAGACTGCTTTCGTTGCAGGATGTTAAAGATGGGAAAAAGCTACTCACTGCGCAACTACAAAACTAAAAATATGTGGTTTGAATACTCTGACTATAAAAAATAACCAATATTTAGATAGTCAAATCTCTGCCTTATAGCAAACAGGAAAAATTGAAACTAATTAAAATGTTACCTATTTATTGGTTGATATGTAACATGAACATATGTACAATAATTTTTATATTGATAATTATAAGTAACTCTACGTAGAAGTCCCCTTACCACGTTAGTACATTAATTTAATTCGCGGCGCTGGCTGCCAACTATCACCGTGTCTATTGCCCCATATTATGGTTAACTTGATAAACAATTGAACCTAGCACCACTAATATCTCCGATACATTTACTTGTTACGTCCATACCAAACTTATGAGCCCTGTTGGTCTTCAAATACAAATTTATTAAGGTTACTGGTTATATATTCTCGACACTCATTAATGATATTTTATGTAGCAATTTTTTTATTCATTATTGACTTTTCAGAGAAATAAAGTTTTATACTAACTAATTGGGTACACTTTAATGATTTTCACATATTTATTTCTTATTTATAATATGTAATGTTATTTCTATAAATAGTTCTTTTTAGTATAAGTACGTTTGGAGTGTATTCGTATTAGTAAAAATATTGCAAAGCGACATGCCTGAAATTTCTATGACCTGACAATAATACGAGCCACGTATTTATGCATACTTACGACAAATATTAGAAAGTTTGAAATATGACAAAAGAATATATAAAATGTAAGACGTTATACTTAAGGCAGTACAAAAGACACTCAGAACAATAACAGAAATTGCAAAATTTTGAAAACGGGAGCTATGCAGTAAAATCTGTTTTATGCGGCAGTACGCTTGAACTAAAACACCTCCTACCTACTGCTATTTATTCTCTCCATTAAACGTTCATTTTATAATGCAAACAAACTGCTTTCATGTGCAAACGTTGTTGAATATCTAATGATTCATGAACTATAGAAATCTAATTTACTTTTGTATTATCTGAACTCAATGCTTATTGTGAACAATAGTAAATATATACAAAATATATTAACAATAGCAAAATAACTTTAAAAAATCAATCAAATCAATCAAAGTGGAAATCGGAAAAAGATACTATTAAACAAATTTCATAACGATATAATTATTATCAGGACTGATATGCGACTTGTTCCTAAGAATAGAGTAATTTTTTTTATTTATAAGATTGACAAATTCTATTAAAATAAACTATTTTAAACTTTATATAAACTTGGTGGGCTAAGTATATATATACAGGGTGACTGGTGAATTACTATCAATATTTAAGGACAATACTCGGTACATGATTCTCATACGAATTATGTAATAAAAATAGGTACTTAATTTTTGACCAAATTTCCGTATAAATAAATAAATATACATATATTTATATATTCCGTTATATTTTATATATATATATATATTTTTGGAAACATCTTCTTAAATTAAATGATCATAAATAATATGATCATAAATAATTCAAGTTGTATATACAAGACCCCATTTTAACACTCGATTGGTTTGATTTATTTTATAAAAAGAACTCGAAATGTTTTATTCAAAATACAAAACTGTTCATATTTAAACTTTTGAAACTGGTAGCTCGGATCAATTCTAGTGCAATGAGATATAAACATTGGTATCACAATGAAAGAACGTTACAAATGACGTATATTAATATATTATAAAAATGCTTTATGTGTTCTGTTGAATGAGAAAAACCGGAGGAGATAATTACATCACCGATTCTTAGATAAGCTCTAAATTCTCTCGGAGAGAAGCCGTAGAAATATATATATATAAACTACAAATTCAGACCCGTGTCATCGCAACCGTCACGTGTCTGCCAGATTCGTACCTACCTTAAAGAAAATGTCATTGATAGCGAACGTTTTTATTGAATGTTTTTATGTGAATTACCATAAAAATATTAGAGGGATTGGCAGCCATCGGCAAAGTGTAAAATCTTAGTTTATCCCCTGTTATCTCCTGCAAGTGCCGTAATTTACATACATTTCTCCCTTCGTACCATTGTGCGGAATTCACTTACCCAATCTTTTATATTTCGTGCTTTGTTATACACGTCATTTCGGTATTAGCTTCTTCAATCTGAACGATGAGATGCAAAATTGTTATATATTCTGACATTTTATATAATCCTATCCGGATTTCTTTTATTTGGGATTTACTATATTTAGATATTCAGAAAAGAAATTGGAATACTTCTTTCTGAGAGGTAAGTTATTGCTTTTCAAGATTTATAAAACATAACTTTTAACCGCGATTTGATTCTCTTTTATAAGATATATGAGAAGAATTAGTGGTGGGGAGAGTGGGGGTATCGAATGACGCGCTCGGTGACGTTATTGGCGCATGTATTGGTGATAGATAGTTTCGCTTAGGTGGTGCGCAGGCGCCGACACACACATAAATTTAAGAGATAAATATTTTCATGTGTTTAACACAAACATTAAAAACACTCTTATATTATATATTACTCTTATAATCGTAGCGTAATGTTCTGTTATAATTGGAGTTAAAAAAATCTTCTTTATAATATTCTTTTAATGGAGTTTTATAAAGTTTATTTATTTATAAAGTTTATTTAAATTCACGATATTTTTATTATTTATCATTAGGTGTTATAAAAATTTTCTAATAGTAAAATCAGTATATTCAAAATGAAGTTTTAATTACTAGGATTTGTCATGCTTATAAATTTAAATTTTGTATTACATTAAAAAAACAAGAGTGTTCATTGTATATCTCAGAAGAGTTGTCAGCTAAAGTAAGGAACAGTTTAACGTTAAAAAAAAACAATGGAAAAGCAAAATATGTTAATTCCAGACGTAAATCAGGATAGGCCACAAAACAAGCGGAAACGGAATGCGATAGTATTTTATAGAGGTCTGGTCCACGTCACGCTCTCTCCATCCCTCCATTACTCATAACCAACCAAAAGTACACGGGAAAAAGAATAAAAACAACTTACAATGGCAAAAATTGCAATGCTTTACGTGTCTCGGAATTTTAAAATCCTAAGAAAAATGGTATCTCGCTGAACTCGTTAAATTATATTTCTTAATATGTTTTTATGCAATGGTATAAAATTTACTAAAACGAAGTTAAATGAGACATTATTATAAACTTAACACAAACCAGCCAAAATGAACCATAAATCTTCCATAAAACATCCACGTTATAAAAAAATTATCACAGTAAGTTACAGATACTGATATTTCTTTTTCAATGATTAAAATAATCATATCGAATACGAAGAGAGCATTATAAAGATATAAGCCAAATATTGAAATGATAGAGGTTCAGTCAAGGGACTATAATAGATACCAGTGGCGGCTGTACCTTAAGTGCACTCGTGCGCTGAACCACCAATTCAAAATATTTAAAAATTACTAAATATTACTTCATCTTTATTTTTATATTACCATTTTAATATTTATTTTTTAAACATATGAAAACGTATAAAAAATGAAATTTCCTAATATTATGGTCAAAAAGTTTGAGCGCTTTGCTTAACTCATATCGTGCGCTTCGGCGAGTGCACGAGGACTGCTAATACATCTTGTATGAGATACGCATTAATACGCCTGACGCGTGAAACAAAAGATAGTTCATAGAAATGTACCGAGTAATGAGTCGGTTCTCGAGCGCCGCACTAGCGGCCGAAGATTGCCGAGAACACCCGATGTATAACGAATTGAGCCATGGCCCATGATTGACATCTCGTTATGTTTTGTTGCATTTTCTAATTTTAATATTTTTGTAAAGTGCACCACCAGTTCAATTACCCACCAGCCGCCACTGATAGATACATAACCAAGATATTATAAATGAGGTAGCTATTAAAGCTATACAAAAAGTTTTTAACTCCAGAACAACTTGGTTTTAAAAGTACAATAATAAATTACTGAAAAATATGTACTGGTCAAACGACACAAGGCATAAAAAGTGAACATCAGATATTTTTTGTATTTTTTAACAATGTAAAGTTGCAGAAGATACTATAAATCCTTAGTGTTCTGACAGTGCAATGTAAGCTGCAGCGGCCGCAATTTTATGTTTGTCTCGAGCTGTCCGGCTTGGTGACAAAGAAATAATAGCTGACCCGTGTATTTGAAGTAAAGTCTTGTATTTGGCTATATCTTCCTAACTGGCTAACAAGCCCGGGATTATGACCAAAAACTTTTTGTTAAAGCTCAGTATGCGCGGTCTCTTATTATTGTTTTTTTACATTTAATACTAAATTGTAATTTTAAAGAAAAATCTTTCATCTAGTATTTACATTTGAAACGTTATATTACCTTAATATGTACTCGTAACTATTAACGTGTCAAAAATACCTCTAAAAGTTTCAAACATTTAAACTAAAATTATTTGCATCTGAATTCTATCGTAAAAATCAAACACATGTCATGCAAGAACTAAACAAACAAACAATAGTGTCAGTCTACAAAACATTGTTTTAGAATTATTCAGATGAGATTTTGTACGCCTCAACTCGACCGGTCGCACAGAAGCTCTGAGAACCGAAAATTAAAAGCCGTCACTTGCACGGATTGAGAAGGTTATTTAACTATTGTGTTCCGCTGTGCTATTTCATTTTCTTGATCAAATTAAGTAGAAACAAGGATGTATGTTGAAATTGAAATAGATAAAATGTTCTATAAAATTACAAATGATTTTGAATTAGACATTTAATTTTTGAATATTTATTTTGACCATATTTTAGTTGTTGCAACGTTTGCAATGTGATTAAAATCTAGTGTTTGAGTTTATAACTACTCATTGCATAGAAACATTTGGTAATCGTTCAAATAGCAGCTCTACATGAAAATTAAGAAACACTTTTCGAATTGACCATATGTATCTCATTTAAATAATTTTAATGGTAATCCAAAATCAATTAATTGATATCTGTCAAAAAATAATAGTAAGAACACTGTCGAATTGAATTTTTGAACTCTAAAACGGAAAAAAAGTTACCTTCAAAATGACTAGGAAATAATATTCATCAATTAGAAATATGTACGCGATACCTACCGTTTCCTATCTTAAATGCGAAAAACTTTTAATACAATTTATGTCCAAACTTGTTTTAAATGTTATCCCATAACAAAAGATTATTTCTCTGTCTCTTATACACTTCTATGTACTCATTTTTTATAAAGAAATATATTTAAAAGTACCTTTTGCTGCAGTTGTAGGTACAAAACTTTGAAATCATTTATACATCTATTGATACCAAAAAGAAAAACATTTTTAAGTATTTTTACATATTTTGAGTATTGTATTTTTCTATAAATTCTCAGCTAAAATAATAAGACTTTTATATGTTCGTAGTGTGGTTGCATAGTGTATACTACAATTGTTTTTGCTCGTAATATTTGTAGGCGCAAAACGCAAAACCGCCGCTTGCCAAACTACACAATAAATAATGATGTCTCATAATAGCTATCAAGTATAATCAAGATTTTTTTTTGAGTTAAAAATAAAACTAACATTTTTCAGATATACTGTGCCTGCTTTATTTTTGTAAAAACTACGTAATCCGTTCTTTTCAGCAACCATAATCACGGGTAGACGAGATGTTAAGACTTAGACAGCTGGACAAAGGACACACTAAGAAAGTATTGTTATTGCTAAAGTAGTATTAGCCCTATTACATATTAAGTGAGCAAAATTTTAACCAACCAATTGATAGCCTTATTCTCAAATAAATACTTGTACAGTTTTATCTTGTAATATACTTTAAAAAGGTACATTTAAGTTTATTAATAATCTGTTTTTATTGCAATGTATTCTATTCTGTACTCATTTAGACACGGAAGTTATTTATTTTCAATTCATTAAAAAAATTTACTGACGATAATAATAGATTACATTTTCACATAAAAATAACATAAAACAAATGGAGGATACTCAGTTGAAAAAAGATCTTTGGGAATAACATCCAAAGGAATAGCGATTTTATTTCACTAAAAGCACTTTAAGCATTTTCGTAATTATTTTACCCATTATTGTTAGTAATTTCAAATAATAAAAACCTTCCAATAATAAGAATATTAATAATGTTTCAAATAAGTGCATTTTCTATTTCTTATAATTAAAATCTTTCAAAACCTTCCTACATCCATCGATGTCACTGATATTATCTTGTAATAACGCCAATGTGTTCGCTTGCCCTGAGATTTAATTACAGTGAGGAGTGTTGTAATAGAAAACTTGTTATATTTACTACTACGCTTAAAATATTTATTTTTTATACGTCGATGTAAACATAGTGTTTAAAATTATTAATCAACTTTATGGAACTTGTTAACGATTTTACCGTCCGCCTAGCCTGGCCATACGCGTTTCGTGGGGTTCTTCATGAACAAATCTTAAGTTACACAATCGTAGTGTCAATATTTTATTTGACGATTCAAGATGGACGTTAGTTTGCAATGCATGTCATGGACGTTAGTTTGCATTACTCGACATGTTTATCGAATTTCAACAAGACCCTAGAAAAATGTTTGTACAAATGTCCAGAATGTGTCTGTTATGTGTATTTCTATCCCAAATATCTTTTTAACACATTTTATATACCATTTAAGATGGTTTTACAGAAAGTATTATAGTAGTAGAGAAGTAGTAAAAAAAGTATTTATACATAAATTTAATACTTTAATAATAATGTGAACATGATACGACTTTACCCAAAATTGGACCGAGAACGAACTGTAAAGGGCTGAGGATCGGCCCTTATACAACCCTTATACAATCAAAGTTAAATTACACATAATTAAAAAATTAATAATTAATTATGTGGCTTACACATAATTAAAAAACTTAAAAATTATTATAATATTTGCAGTGAAAAAATTTCCTTTAAACTTTTCAATTGAAGTTCTTTTTGATGAAGAAAATAATATTATTAAGAAAACTATAATACATTTACGACTGTATAAATTCAAATAAGATTAAAATTTAATAAAAAGTAAAATATCCTAAAAGTGTTGAAGTTAATTGTATTTGATGTACTTATCACTTCAACGGGTAAAATCTGACCGAACCCGAAACAATATTCACACTATCGGTACATATCGTGATTCGTGACAAGTTTGATCTCGCTAAAACAAAATTCCTTCAAACCTGATCTTGATTAGACTGGGACTGGGGTGAAACTTGACTATTACGGATAGTATGAATGCACACATATATTTTAATTTATAATATTTTATCAAACCGAGATTGGATTGAGAACGAACTGTGAACGGCTTTATATTAACGATCGGCTCTTATAGTGAAGATCGGCCAAAAACACTCCTGTAGTACATATTTCAGTAGCCTATAACATCCTTTGGTATTCCTGAGCACATATTCGAAGACGATTCTTTACTATCACTTCTTGGTTTGCTGTGAAGAGCTTGTTAGAATTACCGCCAGAATAGTTGCAATCCTCCTACAGAAATATATATTATACTATATTTTACGTAACCTGCTTATAATTAAGAATGTAACAAAAGTACTTAATTTTGAACACCTAAGCCGTTTATCTCTATGAGACATTTTCCTCAAAAGGAATCAATCACCGCTTCACTAATTTCACGATGAATAATGTTACGATAAATGACGAAATAACATGTTGTAACTTGTTATTGTCAATCAGCGAAATACTAAATATCACGGGCCCTTCATGTATTCATATAAGTCTAGTTGTAACACATTAAATACTATAGGTACATACGAATAAGTCCATTATAAATAAACTTTCCAGCGTTTTGCCCAATCGTTTAATAACGAACTTATTACTTTTTTACTAAACTTAATTAAATTCACTTTATAACGTAATTTAACCATGAATACCCGCTGCCTCGTTAGAAACTTAGTTGCAACTGAAAAGGCGAGAGGGGGTGGTCGAAGGATTTGCATCTGGATATTCGTATGAGACTTATTTGTTATCCTTTGTTGAATTTTATGGTGAAATTGTCGTGCTACATTTTTAAAGATATCTATATTAATAAAGAGGAAAGATTTTTTTAATTATTCAATTCGGACATTTCATTCGGAAGATATCACGAGTTTAAAAATGCAAGTATTAGAAAAAAGTCGCGTGGTTGCCGCTCACCGCGCTCAGCTAGCCAGCATGCGATGTAGGCTCCATGTAAGCGTCACTGGGGTACGGGGGGGGGGGGGGGGGAAGTCAATCACAACTAATATTATAAATGCGAAAGTAAGTCTGTCTGTCTGCCTGTCTGTCTGTCTGTTACGCTTTCCCGCTTTAACCTCTCAACCGATTTTGATGAAATTTGGCACAGACAATCTTTAGACTCTGAGAAAAAACATAGGCTACCTTTTATTGCGAAAAAAGGGATGAAGAGGTTGAAATAAGGGTTGACAGTTTGTATGGAATTTCTTAATTTTAAAAGATATAACCATGAAAATTTTTATTTAAGCACTTGATAAGATATATTTAAATATTTATTTTAGCGTTTTTGAAATTTCGACCAGTGAGGGGGTGAAATAAGGGTTGAAAGATTGTATGGGATTTCTTAATTTTAAAAGATAAAACCATGAAACTTTAAATTTAAGCACGTGATAAGACATATTTAAACATTTGTTCTAGCGTTTTTTGAAATTTAAAATCATTTGTTATTTTTACCACCGTGGGGGTGAAATTCTACACACGGAATTCCCGAAATTCGAACAGAACGGAACAGGAACTACGAAGCTAAACTTTTTGTATACAAAATTTTAACCACTGAACCTAGGAACATCATATTTAGAAGTTTTAGGTGTGTCAAGTTAAAAAAAATTGGCTTTTGAAGTTAAAGTTCCTTTTAACGAATAGGTACTCTGCATCGCCGCCGCTGCCGTCGGTCGTCGGTCGCCGCACAGTGGGAAAGCCCCATACAAGGCCGTCTCAAAACCCCTTCACATAAAAGTCGTTGTTATGCAGTAAAACTAATTAATTAATATAGTCTTATAAATAAGCTTTCTTTTCTATATTTTTTAATTATATTTTGCAAACCATAATATATATGTATTAAAAGGCATCAAAGTTGACTCATGTTCAATAATGTTATTTTGGCCCAGTACATTACTACAATTCAACGCCACATTACTTGAAAGTATTACTAATATTATAAATGCGAAAGTAACTCTGTCTGTATGTCCGTCTGTCTGTTACGCTTTCACGCCTAAACCAATGAACTGATTTTAATGAAATTTGGTAGGTACAAAGATAGAGTTGACCCTGAGAAAGAACATAGGATAGTTTTTATCGCAGACTTTTGAAAAGGTTTTCTTGGGAATGCGATATAACTCCACGCGGGCGAAGCCGCGGGTGGAAAGCTAGTAAATTATAAATAGGATGTATATTGATACCTAAATATAAATATCTATATAGGATGTATATAGATATTTATAGGATACCTATTTATGATATTATAACTTACCCTAACCTTTGAATATTATACCAAGGCCGGTTGGACGGCTCTTAAAGAGTTTCCACTACGTCATCAAAAAAAGAAAAAAAACCTTTGAATATTATAAATAGGATTCAAGAGTTAGGCTAGCGATTCTGTTACGAGTTGTCACATCTAAATATTTTTTGAGTTTTATTATTTGTAGTTAACAGTACATACTTAAAGCAATATTTTATTTTTTATTAATATGGTACACCACTTATATTGTGGATATTGATTCGCTTTCAATATCAACAATATAAAAAAATATGTAGACCTACGGTTATATGGAACAAATCGTCATTTGGCTTGAAGACCGCTTTTAGTTACATACATTTTTATATTAAATTAGAGTCTTTTTTTCTCGTATTTTAGTGTACAAAAAATATATAAAATAATAATAGAGTATGTTTCATTCATTTGATGTGATATAAAAGTCATGTCCTTATAAATTTTGGTTTGGAAAACTAGGTTTTTTCATGAATCCGGCGTCGCGTCGGGACGTGACGACCCCATCGCCCACTGGTGTAATCCGGTGCAATACGTCATGGGGGGGGGAAGGCTGGGGGTACAGCCCTGGGAGTCAGACGGTCACGGATCTGGCAGGAGGCCGTTCGTGGCTGTCTCGGGGGGAGGGGACACTCGGGTCTCTCCGGAGGCCTGAGTTCGCTTGTGGTCGGTCGGTTTCCTGTCTGTCTGCCGTCGGGCGCTTGCACTTGTCGGTGGGTGGTTGGAGACTGGCAGCGTAGGTTTGGGTGGGAGGGGTAAGGGGCTAACCCTCTCGCGATTAAGCAAGCCCGCCAGGCGGGTGGACGCTCCTGGTCACTTGGAGTGACTAAGGTTTGTAAAAATTCACCGCCGTGCTCCATATGCACAGAGGAGCATTCTTTCAAAGAATGCAAGGTTAACATTGAAAAAGCTAAGTGCATTAATATTTAATTATAATGACAATCGCATCGCCATCTCTAGACAGTCAGGTCACTGGTAACCTTATAGGTTATAAGGCAAAAGAAAATCGCAAACAGTAAACCCAAGTCACATACTGACACGTTAAAAGATTCATTAAATTTTCCCTCCCTTAATAAAAAATTTAATACTCAAGAAGTAATCCAAGCGATACTTTCAAACTCCGAAGCAAGGACTCTACTAACAGAATCTATAGTAAAAGTTATAAGTTTAAATAAAACTCAAAATATAAGTATTAGTTCACAATTTGTTAGCTCAGCTATTAAAGAAACCATCCAGGATAAAAATAGCAAATCGTCACATTCAACCACCAAATCTTAAATATTGTAAAAAAAATTCAAGTTGATTTTATATTTTCAATTGCTAAGTATTTGACATCCATTACAGGACTGTTTTCTCAAAAGAGCCACCGTAAGTTGTCTCGTTAGATGGCACTGGGGTCTTGCAAACGGCGAATAGCAGAATAACTTTTTAGTTATGAATATTTATTTTAAAATGGAAAAACAGTATACTATAAAATATTAAATAACCTTATGAGGGTGCATGGTCAATTAACTGTATTCAATTAATATTTTCTGCTTTTCATTTTCATATATTCCACATATTTATAACCCCAAGGAAATTATTGCAAAATTATTTCTTTTATCTAGTTAAATTAAAAAAAAATAGCTTGTTAAATGCTCCATCAGGATCAGTAATTGCACCACTTCTAAAAAAATATATAATGTCACATAAATTTTTGTGTTACTGACTTGTGCACACGAAATCATTTTAAACATTTTCTGTGCAAAAAATAAACCTATACCAGACTACACACCTCTTAAAGTCAACGAAAACATTGTACAACGCTCAACAAAAGAGAAATACCTGGGGCTTTGGATGGACGAAAAGTGGACGTGGAAAGAACATATAAAGCACGTCAGAACCAAACTAGTTCCTACACTGTGTGCCCTAAGAAAGGTCTCAAATTGCATTCCAAATAAAGTACGAATGATTATATATAACAGCTTAGTCAAATCGAATATTGAATACTTAATACAAGTGTGGGGATCTGCTGCCAAGACAAACTTAATACCGTTACAAAGACTACAAAATAAACCTTTTAAATCACTTTTCCATTATCCGTATTTAACTTCAACCAAAAAATTGTAAAATTGCTAAATATCAACCAACTATACACGTATTATGCTTGTATCCTAGTAAAAAAAAAATAATTACCAGTACAATTCACTCTAACATCAAAATTGATATGAGAACAACTAAACATGAATTAAGAAGTAAAGATAAATTGAGGCTGGCTGGTGTACGTACAAAGTTCGGTCAAAAAACTATATTATTTGATGGAGTGCAGTTATATAACAATTTACCAAATGATATAAAGAAGGCAGAGCGTATGAATATATTAAAGACAAAGCTGAAGGAGTACGTAAATACGGTTTAGACTATAATAGTTTGTTTAGATACCGGCGCTCCAGAGGTGTTATATTGTAACTAGATATTAATATATGTACCTATCAATCTCATTTTATGTAATCCTGTGTTTTTATGAGAAAATAAACTCTTTAAACTTTAACATTATGAAACGAGTGAAATAAAAATACTTATTGAGATGATTATTTATTCAACTTAAAAGTTTCAGTTTACCAAACAAAATACGGGTTTATGAATCTATAATAGGTACTATATTTTTTGAAATTTTCGGTTATTTATAAGAAAAATTAAACACAAACAAAAAGGAATGTAATTTGATCCAAACGCCCTCTATTGGACTATGGCAAAGTCATTTCGTATTAAAGTTTCATACAAAGTTCATAAATAAATTAATAGTTGGCAGGTTTATTAACAATATCCAAAACTATTTATAACCTGTTATGTTGTATTTACGACAAACAAATATATGTGATTCCAAGATAATAAAATCGTAAGTAACAGAAAAAACAAAGCACTCGACCTTACTCCATTTGACGGAATCTCAAGCCAGCAAGCCTTTATAAAAACAACTGGTTTTCATTCTTCTGACAGTGAATATTCATGCCTTTTCCTGCTAGGATAATCGATAATAATTGATCACCCGCATACATACTAAAAAAAATTGAATTGCTTGTTAGACAAAATTTATACAATAAGTGTTATGATGCAAATGGATTTTTTTGTTGTTTATGTAGGGGCCATCATTCTGACGTCTGACGCAGGTCTTCACCGGGCACGGGTGCTTCGGTTATTATACTTATGTCGGACGGCCAGGAGAGAGCTGCCATGAGTGCGGCGCTGCGGTGGACTCGGCCCAGCACACCCTCGAGGTGTGCCCGAGTTGGGCTGTAGGGGCCTGCCTAGGTCGAGTTTCACACATCCATTCCGGCCCCGCCACGGCCGGTTGGACGCCTCGTAAAAAGAGATGTTGAAGAACATCAAAAATTAAATCAAAGTTATTTAATTAAATCGCGACTAATTAACTACTTGATTCAACATCGGATTTTTCACCGCCAATGAAGTGTTCACTCCATAAAACATCCATAGGTTTTGGAGACCATAACGATTCGTCAATAATTAAAAATATATATGACGGAACATGCACAATACATTGTATAAAGTACCTTATTTTAAGAAAACTAGTTGATATTTTAGTTTCATTTCTTTCATGTTTATATTTAAATATTTTCGTTTATTTGAGTGATTTTAATTATTTTGAATAGTTTTATACTATAATTTGCAAATATTCGTTTAGTTTATTGTAAAGAAGTAATACTTAGTCTGTGTAGGTATATGTTTTTAGGTGGAGAGATGGTGAAAAAACGTAAAAAAAGGATGCCGGTGAGTCCTTGCCTTCCAGCACAAGCAGCGATTCCGATTGCGAGGATTCGCCAGTATTGCAGGATGCAAATGCCTTCGCTCAATTTAGGGTCGCTGATTATTGTCGCCGATACCCTGAAGATACGGAAGCCAAGTCTGAATTCATAGTAAGTATTTGTCGAAAGTACTAATGATGTCCCACTCGGTAATAGGTAAAGGTAATCTTATATCTTTAAATGAGCAATTCTTAAATAATATTGTATATATATTTATATATAATAGGAATCGGCTCCAACGATTTTCATGAAATTTAGTATACGGGAGGTTTCGGGGCGATTAATCGATCTAGCTGGAAATCATTTTTGAAAATGTTATTTTATTTAAAAAAACAAAAAAAGGAATCGTTTAAAATATGACTCTTCCTGACATCTATTGGCGAATATTGTCTTCTTAACGTGTTCATTTAAAACCAAATTTAGAAAAATAAAACTCAAAATAAATACTAATAATTCCTAAATACCAAGCAAAGCTCGGTAACCAGGTATTAGGTCATAATGAGTAAAGTAAAAGAGAAAATAACACCTTCACACTGCAACCTACTCAGAGCGTAGTAATTACTTTTGTGTCTGCTACGTCACTGCCGGACTATGTTCACATAAAGATGTGGCGCCTGCCTGTCTCCACATATGTCCCACCTATAAAACAGTGTTTTAAATGTTTACTCTATGATCATCTTGCTAGGTTTTGTAAAAATTCACCGCGATTAATAAAAAATTAAATACTCAAGAAGTAATCCAAGCGATACTTTCAAACTCCGAAGCAATGACTCTACTAACAGAATCTATAGTAAGTTATAACTTTAAATAAAACTCAAAATATCAGTATTAGTTCACAATTTGTTAGCTCAGCTATTAAAGAAACCATCCAGGACAAAAATAGCAAATCGTCACATTCAACCACCAAATCTTAAATATTGTACAGTGGAACGCTCAAAGTCTGTTAACTAACAGACTTGAGTTTCAAAATTTTTTATACCAAAATAATATACATGTTGTTCTTATTTCAAAAACTTGGCTCAAGCCTAGCATTCAATTTTATTTACATGGTTATACCATTATTAGGCATGACTGCAGTAATGATCATAATGGCGTAGCAATATTAATTAAAAATAGTACACATTTCTCTAAACTATATATTATGTACTTATTATGATGATTCGTTACAAAATGTGGTAATTCCATGGATGACAATGACATAATACTTTTAAAAAATAATGCTCAACCAACAACTATAGGTTCACATATTTGGAAACCAAACAGTCTAGATTTAACTATCGTGTCTTCTTCTTTATTTCTTTCTTGTGACGTGCAAGTTCATCAGGACTAAAGAGTTCTCATCTGCCAACTATCAGAAAATTTACTCTCGTAAGAGACCAACATGAATCCTCTATTTCCTTGAACAACATTCCTTTTCACAGCAATCTGAAATTAGTAAATTGGTATAGTTATGAACAAATTGTTGATAAAATCTTAATGAACTTTAAAGTTGACAAAAGTGATCTGCTTGACTCATACAGAAAGTTTTGTGCAATTATTCTATTGTCAATCGAGTTTTCCGGGCCAAGCCTAAACCATAACACAACTGATAGTTATAATAACCGTCGTAGAAAGAGGTGTCAAGTTACCTTGGTGGAATGATAAATGTTCAAAAGTAGTAAAAGACTGCAAGAACGCATACATTAATTTCAAAACTAGTCTTAATAGTAAAAAAAATTACATTAATTTCACAGCGCACAAGCCTTTAAAAAACGCACTTTAAAAGAAGAACGTCGAAAAAGTTGAATTCTGCTCCTCAATAAATCGTGTGACATCAATAAGTGGCATTTGGACTAAAATGAGAAAATTCAAAACCAGCTTTCCGAGATCTAATTTATTTTCTGACCTCAATTGGGTTCAAACATTTTTATATAACTACACACCTGATACTGTTTCACAACAGATAAGTATAGATAATGTTCTGGGAGTAAATAGTGATAATTCATACATGATCGGTTGTTTTACTTTGCAGAAGTTAATATCTAAAAGATTCTTCATGTGGTCTGGATTGGCTTTCCTATAGAATGTTTAAACTTTTAAATGTTCAAACTCTATCTATTTTCTTAACTTTGTTAAATAGTCTATGGTTGTCTTCTATCATCCCAGAGGATTGGAAAACTGACTGTTTGGTACCAATATTAAAAACTAGCTAACACTTTAATTAAGCTGATTCTTATCGTCCTATTACACTTAGTTCATGTGTTGGAAAAATTTTCAAACAATTAATAAAACAGAGATCAATTTTTCATATAGGAAGTAACAATCTTTTACTTACAATTAGTTTGGCTTTTGTTGTGGCCGTTCTGCTTGTGAGAGTCTACATCATCTGTCTGGATATCCACAATGCTCGTTCTGAGAATAAAGTACTAGTTGGAGTTTTTTTTGACATTGTAGGGGCTTTCAATAATGTAGATCTGAACAAATTGACCTCAATTTTATTATTACTACGGGTACCTGGAAAGTTGTAAATTGTATTTTTAATTTTTTGAACTACAGAAAAGTGTTTGTTAAGGTTAACAATCAATTATTTGGTCCAAGATATTCTTGTAGGGGTGTATCACAAGGTGGTGTATTAAGCTCACTGCTTTTTATCCTATTCATACATTAGCCAAATTCAACTCTGGGGTGTGAAGTTTCTAATCTGCAGTTTGCAGATGATTTCGTTGTTTATTGCTCTGATACAATTTTTTTAGGTGTACAATCAGTCCTCAATGTTGCTATTCAAAGACTAAAGAACTATTTTGATAGCCTTGGCCTGGAGGTCAGCAATGAAAAAAGGAAAGTTGTTGTCTTTTCCAAAAATGGTATTAGAAATAGGAATGTAAATATTTTGTTCAATAATAATGTAATGTCTGTAGAGAGCTCTGTAAAGTTTTTAGGTGTTATTTTTTACAAACAATTCTAGATGGAATAAGTATGCTGAAACTCTAGAACCTCAAGCTTTAAATGCTTGTACTGTTTTATAATCTTCAACAGGCACATATTGGGGTGCTGATCCAAGGATTTTATTAACATTGTATAAATATTTAGTAAGGAGTCATTTTAATATGCTTTTTTTTTTTTTTTGCAGGGGTAAGAACTACAGTGGAAAAATTAGAAAAGATACAAAAGAAATGTTTGCGTATTATAATGGGTGCCGTGTGAACTACTCTCATAGTGTCAATGCACGTGGAATGTAATATACCTCCATTAGCACTTAGGTTTAAATACTTACAATCAAAATTTTTTACAAGGTTGCTCTCCATTAGTAATCATCCACTTCTTGTTAAACTGCAGGACACTATTAACAGGACTGCCAATATTAATTCACATTTGTTTCAAGGTTTTTCTGAAACAGAACAAATTTTTAATAAACACAATATTTTTTCTAGCATGGTATGGCCTTATTACTCCTGGTTATATGAATCAAATTTTATGCAGATTAAAATTGTAGCCAAAAATCTTCTAAAGTATAAGGAAGACATTTATAGGGAACTTGATAAGTGGCAGGGATATTATCAGATGTATACAGATTGGTCTGGGAACAATGAAGCAGTCTCTATAGCTGTCTATGATAGTCAGACCAAAAGTGGATTTGGTCATAGGCTGAATCCACACACAAGCATGTACTCCACTGAATAATGTATACACAGCTATGGAGCACATTCAAACACAGACTCATCAAAAGTGGATTATAATAATGGACAGTTTAAGTTTATTAACGGCAGTACAAAATCCACAATTAAAATCAAAAACTAACTAGGTATATATATATATAAAATAAGAGACTTGTTTCACCTGCTGTCTCAAAACAAGCAAATAGTTCTAGTCTGGACACCAGTCCACATTGGTGTGCATGGTAATGAGCAATTGACTATTTAGCTAAATTTATTACAAATCCGGCTCACAATCAATTAAGTCAAAGCTTTTTAAATTTCGCAATTCCCTCTTCAGACGCTCTATCTCTTTTCAACATCACGTTACAGGAAGAATTTTACAACTTATGACCTCAGGTGGTAAAGGTAACAGGAAACTGGTTAGCTACAATAAAGAAAAAGGTCTCTTTCCCCGTGGTTTACCCGGGGTAGCGACTGTAGCCATAGAAAGTATTATACCACAATCTGTCGTTTGCGTCTTAAGGACATTGCAGTTTTGGTGCTCACCTTTTTAGGATTGGTGGTTTTGACTCTTCAACTTGTAGATATTGCAATACTGCTGATATATTTTTTGATTGTTCACAGTTAAGTATTCAAAGGATGGTCCTTGAAGACCAACTTTTAAATATTTTTAAAACTGCTGAAGATATCCCGCGCTCTATGCGAGCTATGCGCGACAAATTGACATTGACAAATGAATTGTACTATAATTTATAAATGACATTACAAACTTATAAAGACTTGATAAAAGACAGAATGTAAAAAAACAAGAGTTGTACAAAAAAAAATAGTTGAAATAAAGACATGGCTTCGGCCTTATAATTAAAAAAATATTTAAGAAGTAATTTAAAGGCTTGTGAGCTTTGAAATTAATGTAATTTTTACTATTAAGACTAGTTTTGAAATTAATGTATGCGTTCTTGCAGTCTTCTACTACTTTTGAACATTTATCATTCCACCAAGGTACTTGACACCTCTTTCTACGACGGTTATTATTACTATCAGTTGTTATTTCTATACATCTCTCACGTCCTCAGCCGAAACTAAATTTACTCTTTATCATATTCTCTGGTTGAAAAATAATATTATGTGTGATGGATTGAAAACCCGTTCTTAACAGCAATTCCATTTTTTATTTGCAAAATTAAATATAAGAAATTAAAATTTAAGATACATTCGTAAAAAATATTAAATTACGTTAAATAGAGCTATTTGTTATGTCATATTATTTTAAAATGTTTTTTAATATTAATAATGATTTTTTATATTAATTTTACAATAAACATATTGACCATTTACTTTATTATTATTGACTTATATATACTTGACTTACTATTTTTATCAGACCCACGATTTTTTTAAAATTTAATATTCACTCTGTGTAATATAAAACATTTCACATTGAAAAAAATATTTTCAAGTTGATTTTATATTTACAACTAGCTGACCCGGCAGACTTCGTACTGCCTCAATCAAGAAATTAATTATTTCTTATTTATTTTTTTGGAGTTTACCTGTAAGCCATAAATCTCCGTGTTTTGAAGTGTTACAGAATGATTGACATGTTAGTTAGTTGTCAAATCTAATGTCAAAAAAAAAACGTTTGTATGGGAAGTAGAAAAGGCCTGTTTTTATGGTTTTCCCAGTAATGAATCAATTTTTTTCAGCTTTTATACCTTCCCTGAACCTCCACGAACATTTCAAGACTAAGATAAGATAAATCCGTTCAGCTGTTCTCGAGTTTTAGCGAGACTAAGGAACAGCAATCCATTTTTATATATACTAGTTTTTGCCCGCGACTTCGTCCGCGTTAGTTTCGTCATTAGTAATATATGTATAGCTGACCAAGCGAACTCTATTCCGTCTTAGAGGCCATAAATAATCAGGTTTTTCCTGTTTCAATCAAACAGAATGATTGACATATTAGTTAGTTGTCAAATCTAATGTCAAAAAAAGCATTTGTATGGGAAATAGAAAAGGGCTGTTTTTAGGGTTTTCCCGGCAATTATTCCAATTTTTCTCACCTTTTATACCTTCCCTGAACCTCCACGAACATTTCAAGACTAATATAAGATAAATCCGTTCAGCTGTTCTCGAGTTTTAGCGAGACTAAGGAACAGCAATCCATTTTTATATATATATATTATAATTATATATATAGAAGCCACCGTATGTTGTCTCGTTAGATGGCACAGGGGTCTTGCCGACGGCGAATAGCAGAATAACTTTTTAGTTATGAATATTTATTTTAATATGTAGAAGATAACTTTTGAAATCAACAGTATACTGTAAAATAACCTTATGAGGATGGATGGTCAATTAACTGTATTCAATTAATATTTTCTGCTTTTCATTTTCATATATTCCACATATTTATAACCCCAAGGAAATTATTGCAAAATTATTTCTTTTATCTAGTTAAATTAAAAAAAATAGCTTGTTAAATGCTCCATCAGGATCAGTAATTGCACCACTTCTAAAAAAATATATATTGTCACATAAATTTTTGTGTTACTGACTTGTGCACACGAAATCATTTTAAACATTTTCTGTGCAAAAAATAAACCTATACCAGACTACACACCTCTTAAAGTCAACGAAAACATTGTACAACGCTCAACAAAAGAGAAATACCTGGGGCTTTGGATGGACGAAAAGTGGACGTGGAAAGAACATATAAAGCACGTCAGAACCAAACTAGTTCCTACACTGTGTGCCCTAAGAAAGGTCTCAAATTGCATTCCAAATAAAGTACGAATGATTATATATAACAGCTTAGTCAAATCGAATATTGAATACTTAATACAAGTGTGGGGATCTGCTGCCAAGACAAACTTAATACCGTTACAAAGACTACAAAATAAACCTTTTAAATCACTTTTCCATTATCCGTATTTAACTTCAACCAAAAAATTGTAAAATTGCTAAATATCAACCAACTATACACGTATTATGCTTGTATCCTAGTAAAAAAAAATAATTACCAGTACAATTCACTCTAACATCAAAATTGATATGAGAACAACTAAACATGAATTAAGAAGTAAAGATAAATTGAGGCTGGCTGGTGTACGTACAAAGTTCGGTCAAAAAACTATATTATTTGATGGAGTGCAGTTATATAACAATTTACCAAATGATATAAAGAAGGCAGAGCGTATGAATATATTAAAGACAAAGCTGAAGGAGTACGTAAATACGGTTTAGACTATAATAGTTTGTTTAGATACCGGCGCTCCAGAGGTGTTATATTGTAACTAGATATTAATATATGTACCTATCAATCTCATTTTATGTAATCCTGTGTTTTTATGAGAAAATAAACTCTTTAAACTTTAACATTATGAAACGAGTGAAATAAAAATACTTATTGAGATGATTATTTATTCAACTTAAAAGTTTCAGTTTACCAAACAAAATACAGGTTTATGAATCTATAATAGGTACTATATTTTTTGAAATTTTCGGTTATTTATAAGAAAAATTAAACACAAACAAAAAGGAATGTAATTTGATCCAAACGCCCTCTATTGGACTATGGCAAAGTCATTTCGTATTAAAGTTTCATACAAAGTTCATAAATAAATTAATAGATGGCAGGTTTATTAACAATATCCAAAACTATTGATAACCTGTTATGTTGTATTTACGACAAACAAATATATGTGATTCCAAGATAATAAAATCGTAAGTAACAGAAAAAACAAAGCACTCGACCTTACTCCATTTGACGGAATCTCAAGCCAGCAAGCCTTTATAAAAACAACTGGTTTTCATTCTTCTGACAGTGAATATTCATGCCTTTTCCTGCTAGGATAATCAATAATAATTGATCACCCGCATACATACTAAAAAAATTGAATTGCTTGTTTGACAAAATTTATACAATAAGTGTTATGATGCAAATGGATTTTTTTGTTGTTTATGTAGGGGCCATCATTCTGACGTCTGACGCAGGTCTTCACCGGGCACGGGTGCTTCGGTTATTATACTTATGTCGGACGGCCAGGAGAGAGCTGCCATGAGTGCGGCGCTGCGGTGGACTCGGCCCAGCACACCCTCGAGGTGTGCCCGAGTTGGGCTGTAGGGGCCTGCCTAGGTCGAGTTTCACACATCCATTCCGGCCCCGCCACGGCCGGTTGGACGCCTCGTAAAAAGAGATGTTGAAGAACATCAAAAATTAAATCAAAGTTATTTAATTAAATCGCGACTAATTAACTACTTGATTCAACATCGGATTTTTCACCGCCAATGAAGTGTTCACTCCATAAAACATCCATAGGTTTTGGAGACCATAACGATTCGTCAATAATTAAAAATATATATGACGGAACATGCACAATACATTGTATAAAGTACCTTATTTTAAGAAAACTAGTTGATATTTTAGTTTCATTTCTTTCATGTTTATATTTAAATATTTTCGTTTATTTGAGTGATTTTAATTATTTTGAATAGTTTTATACTATAATTTGCAAATATTCGTTTAGTTTATTGTAAAGAAGTAATACTTAGTCTGTGTAGGTATATGTTTTTAGGTGGAGAGATGGTGAAAAAACGTAAAAAAAGGATGCCGGTGAGTCCTTGCCTTCCAGCACAAGCAGCGATTCCGATTGCGAGGATTCGCCAGTATTGCAGGATGCAAATGCCTTCGCTCAATTTAGGGTCGCTGATTATTGTCGCCGATACCCTGAAGATACGGAAGCCAAGTCTGAATTCATAGTAAGTATTTGTCGAAAGTACTAATGATGTCCCACTCGGTAATAGGTAAAGGTAATCTTATATCTTTAAATGAGCAATTCTTAAATAATATTGTATATATATTTATATATAATAGGAATCGGCTCCAACGATTTTCATGAAATTTAGTATACGGGAGGTTTCGGGGCGATTAATCGATCTAGCTGGAAATCATTTTTGAAAATGTTATTTTATTTAAAAAAACAAAAAAAAAGGAATCGTTTAAAATATGACTCTTCCTGACATCTATTGGCGAATATTGTCTTCTTAACGTGTTCATTTAAAACCAAATTTAGAAAAATAAAACTCAAAATAAATACTAATAATTCCTAAATACCAAGCAAAGCTCGGTAACCAGGTATTAGGTCATAATGAGTAAAGTAAAAGAGAAAATAACACCTTCACACTGCAACCTACTCAGAGCGTAGTAATTACTTTTGTGTCTGCTACGTCACTGCCGGACTATGTTCACATAAAGATGTGGCGCCTGCCTGTCTCCACATATGTCCCACCTATAAAACAGTGTTTTAAATGTTTACTCTATGATCATCTTGCTAGGTTTTGTAAAAATTCACCGCGATTAATAAAAAATTAAATACTCAAGAAGTAATCCAAGCGATACTTTCAAACTCCGAAGCAATGACTCTACTAACAGAATCTATAGTAAGTTATAACTTTAAATAAAACTCAAAATATCAGTATTAGTTCACAATTTGTTAGCTCAGCTATTAAAGAAACCATCCAGGACAAAAATAGCAAATCGTCACATTCAACCACCAAATCTTAAATATTGTACAGTGGAACGCTCAAAGTCTGTTAACTAACAGACTTGAGTTTCAAAATTTTTTATACCAAAATAATATACATGTTGTTCTTATTTCAAAAACTTGGCTCAAGCCTAGCATTCAATTTTATTTACATGGTTATACCATTATTAGGCATGACTGCAGTAATGATCATAATGGCGTAGCAATATTAATTAAAAATAGTACACATTTCTCTAAACTATATATTATGTACTTATTATGATGATTCGTTACAAAATGTGGTAATTCCATGGATGACAATGACATAATACTTTTAAAAAATAATGCTCAACCAACAACTATAGGTTCACATATTTGGAAACCAAACAGTCTAGATTTAACTATCGTGTCTTCTTCTTTATTTCTTTCTTGTGACGTGCAAGTTCATCAGGACTAAAGAGTTCTCATCTGCCAACTATCAGAAAATTTACTCTCGTAAGAGACCAACATGAATCCTCTATTTCCTTGAACAACATTCCTTTTCACAGCAATCTGAAATTAGTAAATTGGTATAGTTATGAACAAATTGTTGATAAAATCTTAATGAACTTTAAAGTTGACAAAAGTGATCTGCTTGACTCATACAGAAAGTTTTGTGCAATTATTCTATTGTCAATCGAGTTTTCCGGGCCAAGCCTAAACCATAACACAACTGATAGTTATAATAACCGTCGTAGAAAGAGGTGTCAAGTTACCTTGGTGGAATGATAAATGTTCAAAAGTAGTAAAAGACTGCAAGAACGCATACATTAATTTCAAAACTAGTCTTAATAGTAAAAAAAATTACATTAATTTCACAGCGCACAAGCCTTTAAAAAACGCACTTTAAAAGAAGAACGTCGAAAAAGTTGAATTCTGCTCCTCAATAAATCGTGTGACATCAATAAGTGGCATTTGGACTAAAATGAGAAAATTCAAAACCAGCTTTCCGAGATCTAATTTATTTTCTGACCTCAATTGGGTTCAAACATTTTTATATAACTACACACCTGATACTGTTTCACAACAGATAAGTATAGATAATGTTCTGGGAGTAAATAGTGATAATTCATACATGATCGGTTGTTTTACTTTGCAGAAGTTAATATCTAAAAGATTCTTCATGTGGTCTGGATTGGCTTTCCTATAGAATGTTTAAACTTTTAAATGTTCAAACTCTATCTATTTTCTTAACTTTGTTAAATAGTCTATGGTTGTCTTCTATCATCCCAGAGGATTGGAAAACTGACTGTTTGGTACCAATATTAAAAACTAGCTACACACTTTAATTAAGCTGATTCTTATCGTCCTATTACACTTAGTTCATGTGTTGGAAAAATTTTCAAACAATTAATAAAACAGAGATCAATTTTTCATATAGGAAGTAACAATCTTTTACTTACAATTAGTTTGGCTTTTGTTGTGGCCGTTCTGCTTGTGAGAGTCTACATCATCTGTCTGGATATCCACAATGCTCGTTCTGAGAATAAAGTACTAGTTGGAGTTTTTTTTGACATTGTAGGGGCTTTCAATAATGTAGATCTGAACAAATTGACCTCAATTTTATTATTACTACGGGTACCTGGAAAGTTGTAAATTGTATTTTTAATTTTTTGAACTACAGAAAAGTGTTTGTTAAGGTTAACAATCAATTATTTGGTCCAAGATATTCTTGTAGGGGTGTATCACAAGGTGGTGTATTAAGCTCACTGCTTTTTATCCTATTCATACATTAGCCAAATTCAACTCTGGGGTGTGAAGTTTCTAATCTGCAGTTTGCAGATGATTTCGTTGTTTATTGCTCTGATACAATTTTTTTAGGTGTACAATCAGTCCTCAATGTTGCTATTCAAAGACTAAAGAACTATTTTGATAGCCTTGGCCTGGAGGTCAGCAATGAAAAAAGGAAAGTTGTTGTCTTTTCCAAAAATGGTATTAGAAATAGGAATGTAAATATTTTGTTCAATAATAATGTAATGTCTGTAGAGAGCTCTGTAAAGTTTTTAGGTGTTATTTTTTACAAACAATTCTAGATGGAATAAGTATGCTGAAACTCTAGAACCTCAAGCTTTAAATGCTTGTACTGTTTTATAATCTTCAACAGGCACATATTGGGGTGCTGATCCAAGGATTTTATTAACATTGTATAAATATTTAGTAAGGAGTCATTTTAATATGCTTTTTTTTTGTTTTGCAGGGGTAAGAACTACAGTGGAAAAATTAGAAAAGATACAAAAGAAATGTTTGCGTATTATAATGGGTGCCGTGTGAACTACTCTCATAGTGTCAATGCACGTGGAATGTAATATACCTCCATTAGCACTTAGGTTTAAATACTTACAATCAAAATTTTTTACAAGGTTGCTCTCCATTAGTAATCATCCACTTCTTGTTAAACTGCAGGACACTATTAACAGGACTGCCAATATTAATTCACATTTGTTTCAAGGTTTTTCTGAAACAGAACAAATTTTTAATAAACACAATATTTTTTCTAGCATGGTATGGCCTTATTACTCCTGGTTATATGAATCAAATTTTATGCAGATTAAAATTGTAGCCAAAAATCTTCTAAAGTATAAGGAAGACATTTATAGGGAACTTGATAAGTGGCAGGGATATTATCAGATGTATACAGATTGGTCTGGGAACAATGAAGCAGTCTCTATAGCTGTCTATGATAGTCAGACCAAAAGTGGATTTGGTCATAGGCTGAATCCACACACAAGCATGTACTCCACTGAATAATGTATACACAGCTATGGAGCACATTCAAACACAGACTCATCAAAAGTGGATTATAATAATGGACAGTTTAAGTTTATTAACGGCAGTACAAAATCCACAATTAAAATCAAAAACTAACTAGGTATATTATATATAAAATAAGAGACTTGTTTCACCTGCTGTCTCAAAACAAGCAAATAGTTCTAGTCTGGACACCAGTCCACATTGGTGTGCATGGTAATGAGCAATTGACTATTTAGCTAAATTTATTACAAATCCGGCTCACAATCAATTAAGTCAAAGCTTTTTAAATTTCGCAATTCCCTCTTCAGACGCTCTATCTCTTTTCAACATCACGTTACAGGAAGAATTTTACAACTTATGACCTCAGGTGGTAAAGGTAACAGGAAACTGGTTAGCTACAATAAAGAAAAAGGTCTCTTTCCCCGTGGTTTACCCGGGGTAGCGACTGTAGCCATAGAAAGTATTATACCACAATCTGTCGTTTGCGTCTTAAGGACATTGCAGTTTTGGTGCTCACCTTTTTAGGATTGGTGGTTTTGACTCTTCAACTTGTAGATATTGCAATACTGCTGATATATTTTTTGATTGTTCACAGTTAAGTATTCAAAGGATGGTCCTTGAAGACCAACTTTTAAATATTTTTAAAACTGCTGAAGATATCCCGCGCTCTATGCGAGCTATGCGCGACAAATTGACATTGACAAATGAATTGTACTATAATTTATAAATGACATTACAAACTTATAAAGACTTGATAAAAGACAGAATGTAAAAAAACAAGAGTTGTACAAAAAAAATATTTGAAATAAAGACATGGCTTCGGCCTTATAATTAAAAAAATATTTAAGAAGTAATTTAAAGGCTTGTGAGCTTTGAAATTAATGTAATTTTTACTATTAAGACTAGTTTTGAAATTAATGTATGCGTTCTTGCAGTCTTCTACTACTTTTGAACATTTATCATTCCACCAAGGTACTTGACACCTCTTTCTACGACGGTTATTATTACTATCAGTTGTTATTTCTATACATCTCTCACGTCCTCAGCCGAAACTAAATTTACTCTTTATCATATTCTCTGGTTGAAAAATAATATTATGTGTGATGGATTGAAAACCCGTTCTTAACAGCAATTCCATTTTTTATTTGCAAAATTAAATATAAGAAATTAAAATTTAAGATACATTCGTAAAAAATATTAAATTACGTTAAATAGAGCTATTTGTTATGTCATATTATTTTAAAATGTTTTTTAATATTAATAATGATTTTTTATATTAATTTTACAATAAACATATTGACCATTTACTTTATTATTATTGACTTATATATACTTGACTTACTATTTTTATCAGACCCACGATTTTTTTAAAAATTTAATATTCACTCTGTGTAATATAAAACATTTCACATTGAAAAAAATATTTTCAAGTTGATTTTATATTTACAACTAGCTGACCCGGCAGACTTCGTACTGCCTCAATCAAGAAATTAATTATTTCTTATTTATTTTTTTGGAGTTTACCTGTAAGCCATAAATCTCCGTGTTTTGAAGTGTTACAGAATGATTGACATGTTAGTTAGTTGTCAAATCTAATGTCAAAAAAAAAACGTTTGTATGGGAAGTAGAAAAGGCCTGTTTTTATGGTTTTCCCAGTAATGAATCAATTTTTTTCAGCTTTTATACCTTCCCTGAACCTCCACGAACATTTCAAGACTAATATAAGATAAATCCGTTCAGCTGTTCTCGAGTTTTAGCGAGACTAAGGAACAGCAATCCATTTTTATATATATATATTATAATTATATATATAGAAGCCACCGTATGTTGTCTCGTTAGATGGCACAGGGGTCTTGCCGACGGCGAATAGCAGAATAACTTTTTAGTTATGAATATTTATTTTAATATGTAGAAGATAACTTTTGAAATCAACAGTATACTGTAAAATAACCTTATGAGGATGGATGGTCAATTAACTGTATTCAATTAATATTTTCTGCTTTTCATTTTCATATATTCCACATATTTATAACCCCAAGGAAATTATTGCAAAATTATTTCTTTTATCTAGTTAAATTAAAAAAAATAGCTTGTTAAATGCTCCATCAGGATCAGTAATTGCACCACTTCTAAAAAAATATATATTGTCACATAAATTTTTGTGTTACTGACTTGTGCACACGAAATCATTTTAAACATTTTCTGTGCAAAAAATAAACCTATACCAGACTACACACCTCTTAAAGTCAACGAAAACATTGTACAACGCTCAACAAAAGAGAAATACCTGGGGCTTTGGATGGACGAAAAGTGGACGTGGAAAGAACATATAAAGCACGTCAGAACCAAACTAGTTCCTACACTGTGTGCCCTAAGAAAGGTCTCAAATTGCATTCCAAATAAAGTACGAATGATTATATATAACAGCTTAGTCAAATCGAATATTGAATACTTAATACAAGTGTGGGGATCTGCTGCCAAGACAAACTTAATACCGTTACAAAGACTACAAAATAAACCTTTTAAATCACTTTTCCATTATCCGTATTTAACTTCAACCAAAAAATTGTAAAATTGCTAAATATCAACCAACTATACACGTATTATGCTTGTATCCTAGTAAAAAAAAATAATTACCAGTACAATTCACTCTAACATCAAAATTGATATGAGAACAACTAAACATGAATTAAGAAGTAAAGATAAATTGAGGCTGGCTGGTGTACGTACAAAGTTCGGTCAAAAAACTATATTATTTGATGGAGTGCAGTTATATAACAATTTACCAAATGATATAAAGAAGGCAGAGCGTATGAATATATTAAAGACAAAGCTGAAGGAGTACGTAAATACGGTTTAGACGATAATAGTTTGTTTAGATACCGGCGCTCCAGAGGTGTTATATTGTAACTAGATATTAATATATGTACCTATCAATCTCATTTTATGTAATCCTGTGTTTTTATGAGAAAATAAACTCTTTAAACTTTAACATTATGAAACGAGTGAAATAAAAATACTTATTGAGATGATTATTTATTCAACTTAAAAGTTTCAGTTTACCAAACAAAATACAGGTTTATGAATCTATAATAGGTACTATATTTTTTGAAATTTTCGGTTATTTATAAGAAAAATTAAACACAAACAAAAAGGAATGTAATTTGATCCAAACGCCCTCTATTGGACTATGGCAAAGTCATTTCGTATTAAAGTTTCATACAAAGTTCATAAATAAATTAATAGATGGCAGGTTTATTAACAATATCCAAAACTATTGATAACCTGTTATGTTGTATTTACGACAAACAAATATATGTGATTCCAAGATAATAAAATCGTAAGTAACAGAAAAAACAAAGCACTCGACCTTACTCCATTTGACGGAATCTCAAGCCAGCAAGCCTTTATAAAAACAACTGGTTTTCATTCTTCTGACAGTGAATATTCATGCCTTTTCCTGCTAGGATAATCAATAATAATTGATCACCCGCATACATACTAAAAAAAATTGAATTGCTTGTTTGACAAAATTTATACAAAAGTGTTATGATGCAAATGGATTTTTTTGTTGTTTATGTAGGGGCCATCATTCTGACGTCTGACGCAGGTCTTCACCGGGCACGGGTGCTTCGGTTATTATACTTATGTCGGACGGCCAGGAGAGAGCTGCCATGAGTGCGGCGCTGCGGTGGACTCGGCCCAGCACACCCTCGAGGTGTGCCCGAGTTGGGCTGTAGGGGCCTGCCTAGGTCGAGTTTCACACATCCATTCCGGCCCCGCCACGGCCGGTTGGACGCCTCGTAAAAAGAGATGTTGAAGAACATCAAAAATTAAATCAAAGTTATTTAATTAAATCGCGACTAATTAACTACTTGATTCAACATCGGATTTTTCACCGCCAATGAAGTGTTCACTCCATAAAACATCCATAGGTTTTGGAGACCATAACGATTCGTCAATAATTAAAAATATATATGACGGAACATGCACAATACATTGTATAAAGTACCTTATTTTAAGAAAACTAGTTGATATTTTAGTTTCATTTCTTTCATGTTTATATTTAAATATTTTCGTTTATTTGAGTGATTTTAATTATTTTGAATAGTTTTATACTATAATTTGCAAATATTCGTTTAGTTTATTGTAAAGAAGTAATACTTAGTCTGTGTAGGTATATGTTTTTAGGTGGAGAGATGGTGAAAAAACGTAAAAAAAGGATGCCGGTGAGTCCTTGCCTTCCAGCACAAGCAGCGATTCCGATTGCGAGGATTCGCCAGTATTGCAGGATGCAAATGCCTTCGCTCAATTTAGGGTCGCTGATTATTGTCGCCGATACCCTGAAGATACGGAAGCCAAGTCTGAATTCATAGTAAGTATTTGTCGAAAGTACTAATGATGTCCCACTCGGTAATAGGTAAAGGTAATCTTATATCTTTAAATGAGCAATTCTTAAATAATATTGTATATATATTTATATATAATAGGAATCGGCTCCAACGATTTTCATGAAATTTAGTATACGGGAGGTTTCGGGGCGATTAATCGATCTAGCTGGAAATCATTTTTGAAAATGTTATTTTATTTAAAAAAAACAAAAAAAGGAATCGTTTAAAATATGACTCTTCCTGACATCTATTGGCGAATATTGTCTTCTTAACGTGTTCATTTAAAACCAAATTTAGAAAAATAAAACTCAAAATAAATACTAATAATTCCTAAATACCAAGCAAAGCTCGGTAACCAGGTATTAGGTCATAATGAGTAAAGTAAAAGAGAAAATAACACCTTCACACTGCAACCTACTCAGAGCGTAGTAATTACTTTTGTGTCTGCTACGTCACTGCCGGACTATGTTCACATAAAGATGTGGCGCCTGCCTGTCTCCACATATGTCCCACCTATAAAACAGTGTTTTAAATGTTTACTCTATGATCATCTTGCTAGGTTTTGTAAAAATTCACCGCGATTAATAAAAAATTAAATACTCAAGAAGTAATCCAAGCGATACTTTCAAACTCCGAAGCAATGACTCTACTAACAGAATCTATAGTAAGTTATAACTTTAAATAAAACTCAAAATATCAGTATTAGTTCACAATTTGTTAGCTCAGCTATTAAAGAAACCATCCAGGACAAAAATAGCAAATCGTCACATTCAACCACCAAATCTTAAATATTGTACAGTGGAACGCTCAAAGTCTGTTAACTAACAGACTTGAGTTTCAAAATTTTTTATACCAAAATAATATACATGTTGTTCTTATTTCAAAAATTTTATTTACATGGTTATACCATTATTAGGCATGACTGCAGTAATGATCATAATGGCGTAGCAATATTAATTAAAAATAGTACACATTTCTCTAAACTATATATTATGTACTTATTATGATGATTCGTTACAAAATGTGGTAATTCCATGGATGACAATGACATAATACTTTTAAAAAATAATGCTCAACCAACAACTATAGGCTCACATATTTGGAAACCAAACAGTCTAGATTTAACTATCGTGTCTTCTTCTTTATTTCTTTCTTGTGACGTGCAAGTTCATCAGGACTAAAGAGTTCTCATCTGCCAACTATCAGAAAATTTACTCTCGTAAGAGACCAACATGAATCCTCTATTTCCTTGAACAACATTCCTTTTCACAGCAATCTGAAATTAGTAAATTGGTATAGTTATGAACAAATTGTTGATAAAATCTTAATGAACTTTAAAGTTGACAAAAGTGATCTGCTTGACTCATACAGAAAGTTTTGTGCAATTATTCTATTGTCAATCGAGTTTTCCGGGCCAAGCCTAAACCATAACACAACTGATAGTTATAATAACCGTCGTAGAAAGAGGTGTCAAGTTACCTTGGTGGAATGATAAATGTTCAAAAGTAGTAAAAGACTGCAAGAACGCATACATTAATTTCAAAACTAGTCTTAATAGTAAAAAAAATTACATTAATTTCACAGCGCACAAGCCTTTAAAAAACGCACTTTAAAAGAAGAACGTCGAAAAAGTTGAATTCTGCTCCTCAATAAATCGTGTGACATCAATAAGTGGCATTTGGACTAAAATGAGAAAATTCAAAACCAGCTTTCCGAGATCTAATTTATTTTCTGACCTCAATTGGGTTCAAACATTTTTATATAACTACACACCTGATACTGTTTCACAACAGATAAGTATAGATAATGTTCTGGGAGTAAATAGTGATAATTCATACATGATCGGTTGTTTTACTTTGCAGAAGTTAATATCTAAAAGATTCTTCATGTGGTCTGGATTGGCTTTCCTATAGAATGTTTAAACTTTTAAATGTTCAAACTCTATCTATTTTCTTAACTTTGTTAAATAGTCTATGGTTGTCTTCTATCATCCCAGAGGATTGGAAAACTGACTGTTTGGTACCAATATTAAAAACTAGCTAACACTTTAATTAAGCTGATTCTTATCGTCCTATTACACTTAGTTCATGTGTTGGAAAAATTTTCAAACAATTAATAAAACAGAGATCAATTTTTCATATAGGAAGTAACAATCTTTTACTTACAATTAGTTTGGCTTTTGTTGTGGCCGTTCTGCTTGTGAGAGTCTACATCATCTGTCTGGATATCCACAATGCTCGTTCTGAGAATAAAGTACTAGTTGGAGTTTTTTTTGACATTGTAGGGGCTTTCAATAATGTAGATCTGAACAAATTGACCTCAATTTTATTATTACTACGGGTACCTGGAAAGTTGTAAATTGTATTTTTAATTTTTTGAACTACAGAAAAGTGTTTGTTAAGGTTAACAATCAATTATTTGGTCCAAGATATTCTTGTAGGGGTGTATCACAAGGTGGTGTATTGAGCTCACAGCTTTTTATCCTATTCATACATTAGCCAAATTCAACTCTGGGGTGTGAAGTTTCTAATCTGCAGTTTGCAGATGATTTCGTTGTTTATTGCTCTGATACAATTTTTTTAGGTGTACAATCAGTCCTCAATGTTGCTATTCAAAGACTAAAGAACTATTTTGATAGCCTTGGCCTGGAGGTCAGCAATGAAAAAAGGAAAGTTGTTGTCTTTTCCAAAAATGGTATTAGAAATAGGAATGTAAATATTTTGTTCAATAATAATGTAATGTCTGTAGAGAGCTCTGTAAAGTTTTTAGGTGTTATTTTTTACAAACAATTCTAGATGGAATAAGTATGCTGAAACTCTAGAACCTCAAGCTTTAAATGCTTGTACTGTTTTATAATCTTCAACAGGCACATATTGGGGTGCTGATCCAAGGATTTTATTAACATTGTATAAATATTTAGTAAGGAGTCATTTTAATATGCTTTTTTTTTGTTTTGCAGGGGTAAGAACTACAGTGGAAAAATTAGAAAAGATACAAAAGAAATGTTTGCGTATTATAATGGGTGCCGTGTGAACTACTCTCATAGTGTCAATGCACGTGGAATGTAATATACCTCCATTAGCACTTAGGTTTAAATACTTACAATCAAAATTTTTTACAAGGTTGCTCTCCATTAGTAATCATCCACTTCTTGTTAAACTGCAGGACACTATTAACAGGACTGCCAATATTAATTCACATATGTTTCAAGGTTTTTCTGAAACAGAACAAATTTTTAATAAACACAATATTTTTTCTAGCATGGTATGGCCTTATTACTCCTGGTTATATGAATCAAATTTTATGCAGATTAAAATTGTAGCCAAAAATCTTCTAAAGTATAAGGAAGACATTTATAGGGAACTTGATAAGTGGCAGGGATATTATCAGATGTATACAGATTGGTCTGGGAACAATGAAGCAGTCTCTATAGCTGTCTATGATAGTCAGATCAAAAGTGGATTTGGTCATAGGCTGAATCCACACACAAGCATGTACTCCACTGAATAATGTATACACAGCTATGGAGCACATTCAAACACAGACTCATCAAAAGTGGATTATAATAATGGACAGTTTAAGTTTATTAACGGCAGTACAAAATCCACAATTAAAATCAAAAACTAACTAGGTATATTATATATAAAATAAGAGACTTGTTTCACCTGCTGTCTCAAAACAAGCAAATAGTTCTAGTCTGGACACCAGTCCACATTGGTGTGCATGGTAATGAGCAATTGACTATTTAGCTAAATTTATTACAAATCCGGCTCACAATCAATTAAGTCAAAGCTTTTTAAATTTGCAATTCCCTCTTCAGACGCTCTATCTCTTTTCAACATCGCGTTACAGGAAGAATTTTACAACTTATGACCTCAGGTGGTAAAGGTAACAGGAAACTGGTTAGCTACAATAAAGAAAAAGGTCTCTTTCCCCGTGGTTTACCCGGGGTAGCGACTGTAGCCATAGAAAGTATTATACCACAATCTGTCGTTTGCGTCTTAAGGACATTGCAGTTTTGGTGCTCACCTTTTTAGGATTGGTGGTTTTGACTCTTCAACTTGTAGATATTGCAATACTGCTGATATATTTTTTGATTGTTCACAGTTAAGTATTCAAAGGATGGTCCTTGAAGACCAACTTTTAAATATTTTTAAAACTGCTGAAGATATCCCGCGCTCTATGCGAGCTATGCGCGACAAATTGACATTGACAAATGAATTGTACTATAATTTATAAATGACATTACAAACTTATAAAGACTTGATAAAAGACAGAATGTAAAAAAACAAGAGTTGTACAAAAAAAAATAGTTGAAATAAAGACATGGCTTCGGCCTTATAATTAAAAAAATATTTAAGAAGTAATTTAAAGGCTTGTGAGCTTTGAAATTAATGTAATTTTTACTATTAAGACTAGTTTTGAAATTAATGTATGCGTTCTTGCTAGGTTTTGTAAAAAATCACCGCGATTAATATATAAATATAAGGCTAGAAATTGTATATTAAATTTGCTCTTTAGAGACACAATTTGTATCTTACAACTTTCGACAACATTATTTGAAACATTGTTACCTATTCCTATGACCTTTAGTGAGTCAATGGGATTTATTTTTGGTGCTAGAAATTCTTGTAGCGATTTGGAAATAAAAGATGATTGGCTGCCGCAATCTAAATGTGCCCGTACATTTTTGTACTTGTGGGTCAATGGGTTTGAAAATGTAATCAAAGCCGTAGACAATATTACTTGGGTTGAATTTTGTATTGATAAACTAACCGTCGAGTGGCTACATTCACCAACAGTTATATGGTTATTAACAGAAAAATTTGATTATCTAATAACACAGCACAACAAAATCAAACTTTTTTTTTGTTGCATGAAGTTTTTCTACTGTTGTTTACTAATTTGGGTGCGCTAATTTTAAATCTGACCTCAGATTTTTTGTAGCAGCTCTAGTTAGTCAGATACAGGTCCGTCTTGAATTTACATAAGTTGTCAATAGTTTCTATCAATAGCGGTGTAACTTAACTAGTCCCTTTATAAATTTCATTATGTCTTCCTCAAGAAGGAGGTGTTTAAATAATCCTGAGTGTTTTTGTGCTATTTGCGGATAATATATGTTCCAAAAATGTCGTTTAAGTGTGTCAGACTTTGTAAAAAGGGCATACTTCGACTACTTTGGGTTTCCGTTGCCATCAAACGCTAAACCTTTGATACCAATTTTGGTGTGTAAAAGTTGTATTGAATCTTTGCAATTATAGGCAAACAAAAAAAGACCAAATTTTAAGTACAAATCTCCCATGATATGGCGTGAACCACCCAAACATCATAACGACTTTTATTTTTGTGTAACGAAAATAATTGCTCTAAGCTCTAACTCTAACCATAAAAAATGCTCTAAGTGGATATATTCAAACTAAAAATCTGTCGTAAGACCAGTCTTGAGTATTAGTGACACATCAACACCACAGCAGCCTTGTAGATCTTCGGAAATCCAGACCAGTGCAGCGGACAAACCGAAACGCCGACAGTGGTAGAGACAATAGTCCCCGATCACTAAATAAAGAGTATCTAAGTGACTTGATCAGGGACCTTGGCCTGACTAAAAGTTGATAGATGATAAAAATTTCATCAACCATATGACAGCTATTGAGAAATGTGCATGGGAAGAGTTTGTTTGAGTAGTGAGAAATTTTTTGAGAATACTAAGCCTAACGGCTACATTCAGCACGTTGAACAGTTGCTGATACACTTCCAGAGGCTTGGATGCAACATGAGTATTAAGCTTCACTATCTTCACAACCATCTAGACTATTTTCCTGAAAATCTAAGTGACCTAAGCGAGGAACAAGGAGAGCGCTTTCAAACGGATATTCGCTCTATGGAGAACAGGTATCAGGGGTACTGGAAGGAATATATGATGGCTGGTTATTGTTGGAGCTTTCAAAATAGTACTCATGATACATCTCACTCTAGAAAATCCACAAAAAGGAAATTTTATTCAGAATCAATATATTTAATAATTTTTTAAACTTAAATATTGTGCATTTTTAATGAAAAACCCTGTCTCTTCATAACTCCAAAACTAGAGCTGCTACATAAAAACGGCATATATTTTTGAAATAAGCGTGGAAAAACTATTCAGATTCATGTAAAAAATCTCATGCAACAGACATGCTGTTTTCCAGTGTAATGTTTTAGCAGTAGCTTTAGTAGATATTAATAATAATATCGCGTTCGATATTATCGCGCTCATCAATTTCAGTAGAAATGTTCTCAGAATTTAGAACCTCTATTTCATTTTGCAAGTCATCCACCAAAATGCCTCGAACTTTCCAAGTTTAAGACTTAATTCCGTTAATTGAATACTATTTAATTCAATCATATTTGCTATACCATTTAAATATTTTTAAGCTATTGCATAGCTTCTATCGCGGGCCTTGAGCGCGGGGACCGAATCCAGAAATTCCGTAACGAAAAAACCTCACGATCCCCACTCCGACGGGCACGGAGGTGTGGCTTGAAGGCTGTGGATCGTCTAACGTCGTTTCAGTTCGGCAGTCTTCGCAAGTAAGTCGCAAGGTATAAGTCGCAAGGTGGAACTTTTGACGAAATAGTATATGAGTATAGTAAAGCACATTCTCGGGAACTCGTTTATGTTGCGCTCTCTCGGGTGACTAATATTGAAAAATTGTATATCACGACAAAAAACGATAATTCTACATTCAAGTTTTATCATAATCGAAAGCAAGCTGCATCGACTGCATGTTTGTTGCAAGAATTCAAAAGACTGCCTTTAAATAGTGTTCAGACGATAGCTCAAAGTGTATTGGACTTGATTAGTAATAGAAATGGCATTTCAATAATGACTTTCAACTGCCAAAGTCTAAATTGTCATAAATACGATTTACAAGATTCAGTTACGAGACAAACAAATGTGTTACTTCTTACCGAAACTTACATGACGCATGATAATCCGATTGAAATACCTAATTTTAATTGTATTGTTCGGTTCAAACGAGATACTGTTTCAAAAGGTGGGGTAGCTATTTACCAAAATGAAAATGATATTACTAATATTATGACTCCGAATATTGAAATAAATATTGCACACGTTAGCGATGTTAATGTTAGGAGTTCAGTTGTTGGAGATATTTGTGCGTGCTTATGCAAACTTAGAAATGGCCTACTGTCTAAAAATCACATACTAATTATACTTGTTAATTTAATAACTCCTGTCAAAATGCTATAGCAACATCTCTGTACATCGTGATTGCTCATATTTATTAATATTTCTTTATTATTTTATGCCTACCGACACAGTTTCTTTTTTGTTATTCACTCTCTTAATATTACGCCCTTCAAGTGAATATACTGACCTCAAGCTTAACTCCGTTTTTTTTATTAAAATACACCTGAATTCATGGACACCTACAAACAGTTATGGTAGCAATTTACATTTCTCCGAATCCAAAATTGGGCGAGGTAGAGCATTTTATTCATCGCACTTTACTGGACTACACTGAAGAAGGGTCGAAAATACTTGGTACAAATGGTAATAAATTTCTTCTTATCTTGGTTGGCGATTTTAACATTAACTTCGCTGATAAAAAATCAAAGCGGTTGACAACTTTTCTATCAAAAACATTGAATTTGAAAATGAATAATGATCCACAAGAGTCCACAACAAAATATGTGACCACCATTGACGCGGTATTTTCTAGGTATTTAGAGGATATTAAGTCGCAAACTTATGTTTCTTATTTCAGTTATCATAAACCCACATGTATGAGAAAAGAATTAAATTCAAAAGTAATAATTATTATTATAATTATAAAAAATAAAGGCTTACGATCCTCGCCTCGATGACACCCGGCGACAGCACGCCAAGCAGCTTTGGTAGGAGCACAACGCTGCCGCTGCTCCAAAGCTGCGGCGCGAAGCAACGATAATATCTGGAATTATCGGCGAAATGGTCTAAGCATACGGCAAAATAAATTTAATCCCGCAAAGGGAAAATAAAATATAAAATATTTTATTGCTACTTTTTACGAAATTCTTTTAAAATTAATAAAATATATATTTTTTAAATTGTTTAATATTTAATCCAAAATGTTTTAAAACAATCGATATCTTTATTACTACTTTAATTGTATTAAATAAGCAATAATGCTTAACAATTTACTTATAATTTTTAAAGTAGGTAGATAGAAATTAAAGGATGATGCAATATTTTTCTTTGTTTAAAACTTTAAATATAATCGAGCAACAATATAAACTACATTCAATAACTTTTTTTTGCACAAATGAATTGGAGATTCTTAACAATCGGATGAATATTTAGGATAGAATAAGGAATTGAGTATTATGAGTATAACAGCAGTATTAGGGAAAGTCACTTATCTTTTGCTGATATTTAACAAACGATGTGATATTTTAGTTATATCACTGCCCGTTTGCCAGGTATAGTTGTCCTCTCCCGGCAGCTCCTTCTATGAATCTTCTTCTAGCACGAGGTCGACTAACACTTGCCCTGTAGAAATATTTTGCAATTTTTTCTCTTCTATCTATGCATTATGTATATTTCGTTATACACTGGTGCCAAATTAAACAATCAAAAACTTAATAACTTGGTTATAAGAGATGTGTACAGCTTTGCGCTCGGAGAGAGAATAGGCAGAATTACAATTGACAATTAATAAAGTTTACCTTCTAACAAGAAATATTAAATGACGTTAGTTTACTAGGTACTAGTGTTGCCATTATAAAAGATCAAGAGCAAACAGAATAGTAAAATTAATATATTATATAAAATTAATTATGTAGGCGTTATAAGCCAAAACACTGTACAATGACGCTTTTTTATACACGACATTAGACGTATAGGTATTGGGCATCAGAGCACTCAAGATGCTAGGAATACTAATATGGGACAGAGCACCAATAAAGCTATATATATATTTACTTGATATATCTTTTATATCGCGACCGCGATCCGTTATACTTTAATGATATTTACATAAAAAGTTATAGGATATGTTTAAATAGCTTGGGACGAAACCTCTTAGCATCCAATGGATTCATCGCGCGTCATGTGTGGGCCGTGTCTATCGCGTTGCAGGGAGAGGAGCTTCAATAGTGTCTGGGACTTGCAACCCAGGTTTTGGTTTAAGGGGCCCCTATCTTACGTGCTTTAAACGTTAACAAATTCTAAATAAAAACACCGAATAGGTTTTGCTGTGTTTTACTATATAGATTTGAGGAGAACTGACATTGGTTATTTAAAAAATGTCAAAAATGATTATTTTTAAGTTTTGTTTTTAATATTTTTTTTAATATAAAATCACAATTTTAATTACAGTAAAGTTTTTTTTTATTGAAGAAGGAAGAAAAACATGGATGACGTGATTCTTTGAATTACCGTAACTTAATTATTAACGAACCTGTAAGATGAAATAAACACTAAATGTTAAGAGCAGCTTATCGCAATATATAAGTGAAAACAACATCTTCATCAAATAAACCTGTTATAATATTTCACACAAAAAACATATGTACAATCAGACGACACATCTCGTTATAATTATTTTGTGGATTTATTTGCGTCAAAGATTCCAATATTTTTTTATATATCTTGCATGTACCGAGATCCATAAAAAGTTTATTTCATGTATATAATAAACATACGCAATTCTTTTTTAAATTGTAAAATTGTAAGTTCTGAAGAATAGACGTACATATGTGTATTTTTAATACATAATACAAAATTTCACAGGTCAATTGATTAAGATGAATGACAAGTTTTTATGCCATATTTTTTTTAAATACTAGCTGACCCGGCAGACTTCGTACTGCCTCAATCAAGAAATAAATTATGTCTTATTTATTTTTTTGGTGTTTACCTTTAAAGCATAAATCTCCGTGTTCTGAAGTGCGACAAAATGATTGACAAATTAGTTAGTTGTCAAATCTAATGTCAAAAAACTTCCCTGAACTTCCACGAACATTTCAAGACTATGATAAGATAAATCCTCTCAGTCGTTCTCGAGTTTTAGTGAGACCAAGGAACAGCAATTCATTTTTATATATATAGATTAACGTATTACAATACTGAACCTACTTTTAATATAATACGAGGGTCAAACTGAAAGTTCTTAGAACTGGCCACTTATAAACAATATAATAAAAAAATAATTCTAAAATTTGAATATAGAACTCTTTGCCAATATTACTGAGTATATATTTCATATATTTGTCATTTGTTTTACGACTTGGCGGGAAATTGAAAATTGTCTGTGTCACGTCAACATAGTTTAACACGAGAAAATTTTCGTGCAATGATTTTTTATGACTTTAGATGTCATTTAAGTCAGCAAGAAAGTTATGATAGACTACGATTGGCCTTTCAAGATGAGGCCCCATCTCGTGCGCCTGTTTACAACTGGTTTAATGAGTTTAAACGTACTTACTTACTTACTTTCTTCGGCGCTACAACCCTTTGTGGGTCTTGGCCTCTTCCACAATAGACTGCCATGCGCGACGATCCTTGGCTGTCCTTCTCCAGTTCGTAAAACATTTCAGAGCCTTGAGATCATCCTCGATGCAGTCGCACCATCTCTTTCTCGGCCTTCCTCTAGGTCTCCTTTGCTGCGGTTTCCAGTCAGTCATAATCTTGGGTGCCCTGCTTTTGTCCATCCTCTCTACGTGCCCAGCCCATCTCAGACGCTGTGACTTGATGAATCGGACGATTGTTTCTCGGTTCATGAGTGCCTCCAGCTCGTGATTCATGCGTATACGGTAGTCACCGTCTGCGTCTTTCACTGGCCCAAACACTTTGCGTAGAACTTTCCTCTCAAACACGGCGAGCTTTTGGGTTTCCAAAGCTGTTAGTGACCATGCTTCACACCCATAGGTGGTGACGGGGCGTATTATGGTCTTATAGATAGACAGCTTGAAATTTGCACTAAGATATTTTGATCGGAAAAGTTTGCTGAGAGAGTAAAAGCATCTACTGCCAGCCATGATTCTGGCATTCACCTCATCTCCAACCCTATTCCGGCTGGACAGTATCGACCCCAGGTACTTAAAGCTGCTGACTCCTTCAATTGTATCATCTCCAATGGTGACATCCTGTAGTGGACGAGGGTTGCGCGTGCTATGAAGGTACTTCGTTTTGCTTGCGTTAACCATCAATCCATACTTTGCCGCTTCCATCTGGAGAGTTGTGGTGTGCCTGATCATGCTGCTTTGAGACCTGCTTGTGATAACGATATCATCCGCATAGGCGGCTAGCTGACTGGTGTTATAGTCTAAAAGCCCTTTTACTCCTACGTTTCGGATGGCTGCCTCCAGCGTAAGGTTGAAGATAACAGTAGATAGGGCATCTCCTTGCCTGACTCCTGAGCGTATTTCGAATGGGTCCGATATGTCATTTTGTATAGCTACTACCGATTTCGAGTTACACATAGTAGCCTCAACCAGGCGCACTAGTTTACTTGGGATTCCCAGCAACCTCATGGCATCAAAGATCTTATGTCTGTTCACGCTATCGAAGGCCTGCTTGAAATCTATGAACATATGATGTAGATCTATATCATATTCATAAGCCTTTTCAAGAGTCTGGCGGATGAGATGGATTTGATCAGTCGTAGACCGATTCGGTCTAAAACCACCCTGATATTCCCCCAGAATTTCTTCGGCATACCTTCTGATTTCCAAGTATACCAACCCAGAAAACATCTTGTACGCCGCGGACAGAACTGAGATGCCTCGGTAATTACTGCAGACTGTCTTGTCCCCTTTCTTGTGGATCGGTATAACTATACCTAAGCACCAGTCTTGCGGGAGGGTTTCTTCAAGCCAGATTTGCGTGATCAGGTGGTGCAGTCGCTCTATTAGTTCAGGGCCCGCAGTCTTCACCATTTCGGCGGCTATCGTGTCCAGACCCGATGCTTTGTTGTTTTTAAGGTATTTAATGCATTTCTCGACGTCCGTAACGGTTGGTGGGTTAATTTCCTGCTCCACGTCATAAAATGTAATGCGGTCTGCAGCTTCACTGCCCACATTAAGCAGATTGTCGAAATACTCCCACCATCGCTTTAAGATCTCGGTTTTGTCGGTTAATGCATTGCCTTCCCCGTCACGACAGATATTAATTCTGGGTTGGAATCCTTTACGCAAAAGATTGACTTTGTTGAAGAAGGTTCTTACCGAACCCCTAGTTCCCGCATCATCGAGTGCTTGCATCTGCCTTAGCTCACTCGCCTTTTTCTTGCGCTTCAGAAGCCTACGCGCTTTATCCCTTTCTTCCTTGAAGTTTTCCTTGTGCGTCGAAGACTTTGACTGCAGGTAAATTAATCGAGCCGCATTCTTCCGCTCTAAGGCTTGTCGACATTCTTCGTCATACCACTCTTCAGGTCGGACTCTCTGTTTTTCTCCTATCGTTTCCTTTGCCGCTTCCAATATACCATCTTTTATGCTATTCCATTCCAGCTCAATGTCGGATTGCGGCAGTCGTAGTTCAAGCTGTTTTGCTATCTCTTGCTTGTATTTGGTGTTAATTTCGCCGTCTTTGAGTTTTTCCGTTGCCCATCTGATTCGTCTTTCGCTTTTGCACTGCACGGTTTGAGTCCTAAATCTTGCTCTTGCAACCACCAGGAAATGATCTGAATCACAATTAGCACCGCGGTATGATCTTACGTCAAGTATGTTTGACATTCTGCGTTTACTGCTCAGTATGTGATCAATCTGGTTGACCCTATCTGTTCCTGGGACCTTCCATGTGCCTTTATGAATAGTCTTATGTGGGAAATTAGTACTGGAAATGAACAAGTTATTGGCAGCGGCAAAGAAACACAATCGTTCGCCATTGTCGTTCGTGACATCATGCAGCGAATGCTTGCCAGCTACTTCCCCGAAGGCTTGTTCCTTGCCCACTTGTGCGTTGACATCTCCGAGGACTATAAGGGCGTCGTATCTAGGGACGTTCTCTATGACGTTTTGAAGATCGCCGTAAAACTGATCTTTGGTTTCATCGGCAGCATCGTTAATAGGAGCATAGCAGCAGATGAAAGTAGAGTTGTAAAGCTTGCCTTTAACTCTGATGCTGCATAGTCTGTCACTGATGGGTTCGAAACCTAAAATGCTCGGCTTAAGTTTGCGACCGACCATAAATCCCGTGCCATAGAGACCCTGTTTGGTTTTGGAGTTTAAACGTGGTCGCACTAATCTCAATGATGATTTACGTGAGGGACGGCCTTCTACGGCGACGACTGGAGATAACATCTGTGTTGTGCGGCGTATGATAGAGACTGACAAAAGAGTGACCTATCAGCAGATTCGGACAAGCTTAGGCATCGGTATGAGTCAAGTGCACAAAATCCTCCACGAACATTGGGCGGTTAGGAAGCTTTGCGCCCGGTAAATACCTCTTAATTTGACTGAGGCTCAAAAACTCCATTGTGTGGATTGGTGCCGTAAAATGATTGAAAGATTTAATGGAGGTGACTCGCAGTAGAATCCTCCTTCACCACGACAATGCTTCGTCGTACACCGCCAAGCGAACGATCGACTATTTGGCGACATCAAACGTTGAATTACTGGGTCACCCGCTGTATAGCCCCGACCTCGCGCCTTGTGATTTTTATTTATTTCCAAAAATTAAAGAAAAACTTAAAGGAAAGCGGTTTATGAATGCTGAAGAAGCGGTGGCTGCGTATCGCGATGCCATTGAAGAGACCCCTAAGGACGAGTGGGCACAGTGCTTTTCCCAGTGGTTCCGTCGCATGCAGCGGTGTATTGACGTGAATGGACAATATTTTGAAAAGATATAATAAAACTAATAACTGGCTAAAGTAATCAGTTTTTGATTATCTAAGAACTTTCAGTTTGACCCTCGTATAATCTTACATTTCTAAAATTCAAACTTAGTTCAAAAAATAAATATTATTTCATTCTCATTTTTTTACGATAAATTGAAAGAAATTATTTTGATATCGATGAGATAAGAATCTATGTAATAAACGGACACCCTCCGTTTATCGAATGGATCGTTTTCCAGGGAAATGAAGCGGTATCTTTTTAGTTCGTCTGAAAAAAGAATAATTTTATTAGCGGGTAATAGGATGGAATAAAAATTAAAAATCTTAGAAAATTACAAAACTTTTGTTCTGAAATTGTTTTTGAAATTTTAGAAAATTATTATCTTTAATCTGGTTCTCATTTAGAATACTTTCTGTTATATAACTGAAAACAAAAACTCTGTTAATTAGTAATCATGTCTGTATATTTTCCCATTTTGTAAAAAATATAAAAACAGTTTCTCAGAAACATACTTCTTTGTTACGTCTTTCTTCATAGAAGTAAAAGATATTATCATTTTATAACATAAATTTTAGCAAATATTATTCCTTTTATAACAAGAATCTTTTATTAAAAGTTATTTGTATTATAATAAAGTTTTGAACCTTATTCTTCGGAGAAACATTTTTTATTATCAAGATTGATTAAACACATTATCTCTTGTACCTGCTGTCCTCAAATTTTGATGCTTAGATGGAATTTTTGGATTATCCAAGAATTTTTAGGAAAACCAATTTTTTATTAATTAAGCTATCTCGGATAGAAAGATAAAATAAAGTCTTGAAAATTAATACTGAATTACTGGACTTATACAGTATAAGTATTGCAAACAATCCTTGCATGTCTCAACAACAAGGCAACGTACTAAATATTTTATTTCAGTAAGTAGCGTTTTTTCGATCAGTGCAAACACCGAAGCCTGAGTGATTTACGAAGTTACGAGATTGCGTTCTTTGAATGAGCAAAGCGTGTTTCACAGAGTTGCCTATATTGAGTGCACTACTTCACTAAACTTGCTGCAAGGCATGTATTTTCTCGATATAATTTGAATTGAATGGAATTCGGGTAGTTTCGACGGTTTTTATTACAGAGTATCATTATTAGGGTTGTTGTTCACAAGAATATCAGGAAAACTAAAAAAATTTTTTCCTCTAATCGTATAGTAACTTTTAACTCGTAATGTAACTCTAATCGTATAGTAATAAATGTTGTGAGAAAAATAAGGAAAAAATATTTAAATTTCCTTTATTGTATAATTATGAAAAGGACTAATTTTACATTTTATATTAAAACTATGTATTTCTTCCGTTTAGGTCTACACAGCACCCAATAGGTCTTGATATTAAAATCCGTTAGACAGTCTTATATACTTCCTCTTCGAAGAGAATCTCTTGTTGTGTGCATTGTCTATGCAATAGGAATTATGTGGCGGAATTATGTGACAGAAAACAAATGGCACTCCTCCACTATTATGTGGCGCATGGTTTTATCAACTGCGGAAGTACCAATGTAACAATATCTCTGACATCTACATGATTTTTGAGGAATGAATGCAAAGGTGCTTTTTTGGAACAAAACTCACAACACATTTACTAAGCTAATATATAATTTATTACACAATATTATACTCATAATATTGTGTGATAAATTATATCAAAAAGCTTATGGTATTTTTTTATTATTTAGTACTTTTACAATTTTGGAATAATAGTTTCGGTAAATGGATAAATTAATTTATAAATCTAATTAAAAAATAAACTTTTTTCTTAAAAATAGATAGTCATATTTTCTATGTCAAAGTACGGAAACTTATAAAAATAAAATGTATGGAATAATGAGAGTAAACTAAATTATTGCTTGTGCAAATATTTTTTATAACTGTTTAAATTTCAAGGAGAAAAGTAAGCCTCGCTTACTCTTATCCCTATCAGATATGAAATGTAAGAAGTATTTTAAAATAAATATATTTGCTCTAGCGCTTATGTATCTATTAAAAATATAATAAAATTTAATTCTAAAAGTTTTTGATTAACTTTTACTTTCACTCACAAAAATGCAAAGCTCAGGGTAAATCTAACGCACTATATATTGCGAAGTGTTCATTTTGATAGAGTATTTATTTTTTACTTAATAAATAAAAGATTCTACATTTTGACAAAAAAAGGAAGAGTCGTCTCTAATAAGATATTTTCAATTATCTTTTAACGTTATAATTTGTTGTTTGTTTTTACTAGACATCAAAGTTCTATGAAATAAATAAAATATGACAAATTAAAGTTTATTTTGAAGTTTCAGTCGTGATTATTAATTCCACATTTTCATATCTGTCATCTTCGTAATAAAAACTTGGAGTTTTGTTTATCTATATATATAAAAGAAAGTCGTGTTAGTTACTCCACTTATAACGGAAGAACGGCTCAACAGATTTAGCTGAAAATTGGTAGGGAGGTAGTTTAGAGCCAGGAAAATTACATAGGATATTTTTATCCCGTTCGGCAGCATTCCCGTGTCACTTGACATGAAACGTCAGTCCCTATAAAACGTGGTTTAACAAAAAAGCCTCAGACTTGGAATAACAAAACGCAATTGACAGCTATGTAATTGACGTATAATGACAGATATGTAATGACGTATGGATGACAATTTGATATTTGTAAGAAATCTATATATGTACTAGTTTTTGCCCGCGACTTCGTCCGCGTTAATTTCATCATCTTCTTCTTCTATCTTCTATCTTCTATATCTTCTATATATATAAAAATGGATTGCTGTTCCTTGGTCTCGCTAAAACTCGAGAACGCCTGAACGGATTTGGCTAATTTTAGTCTTGAAATACTCCTGGAGGTCCAGGGAAGGTTTAAAAGGTGAGAAAAATTGGAATAATTGCCGGGAAAACTCTAAAAACAGCCCTTTTCTATTTCCCATACAAACGATTTTTGACATTAGACTTGACAACTAACTAATATGTCAATCATTCTGTTCGATTGAAACAGTAGAAATTTAATAAATACCAATACCGGGTTATTGAAGATGGAATAGAGTTTGCCCGGTCAGCTATACCTATATTACTAATGACGAAATTAATGCGGACGAAGTCGCGGGCAAAAACTAGTATATATATAAAAATGGATTGCTGTTCCTTAGTCTCGCTAAAACTCGAGAACAGCTGAACGGATTTATCTTATCTTAGTTTTGAAATGTTCGTGGAGGTTCAGGGAAGGTATAAAAGCTGAAAAAAATTGATTCACTACCGGGAAAACCATAAAAACAGCCCTTTTCTATTTCCCATACAAACGTTTTTTTTTTACATTAAATTTGACAACTAATATGTCAATCATTCTGTCGCACTTCAAAACACGCAGATTTATGGCTTACAGGTAAACTCCAAAAATATAAATAAAAAAACGTAATAGATATTTCTTGATTATAGGGCGATACGAAGTTCGCCAGGTCTTCTAGTTAGTAATATATGTATAGCTGACCGGGCGAACTCTGTTCCGTCCTAGAGGCCATAAATAATCAGGTTTTTCCTGTTTCAATCGAACAGAATGATTGACATATTAGTTAGTTGTCAAATCTAATGTCAAAGAAAACATTTGTATGGGAAATAGAAAAGGGCTGTTTTTAGGGTTTTCCCGAAAATGAATAAATTTTTCTCACCTTTTATACCTTCCCTGAACCTCCACGAACATTTCAAGACTAAGATAAGATAAATCCGTTCAGCTGTTCTCAAGTTTTAGCGAGACTAAGGAACAGCAATCTATTTTTATATATATAGAAGATATACTCTCATTGTCATTACGATAATACCGTCCTGCTATAAACTTATATATAGATTGTGAGAATGTTTTTAGTGTGTTACAAAAAAATACATTTCTGGATCAAGGTTTAATAAAGTCTAAGTATGGCGTATGCGTCTTTATTTTATTACCAACATGTACCATTGTTTGTTTGAAAATAGCTTTGTAAAGAATATTTATGCTACCATTAACGTTGGCTATAGCAATAACCACGCTATCATTAATATAAATAGAATTATTAAGTTCCTGACTCGGTGCGCGTTTAATTTGAGCTTGCAATGTTTCAACTCACTCTACCTGAATTTGCATTGTAACAGGGGTAGACTTTAGCTTCTCTAAATTCAGCTGCTATATCTTGAGCTGTCCAATAAATACTACTGTATATTATTTAAAAGGGGTTGTGTTGCAAAATTGTTTGTTTTAAAAACATGTAATTTTGTGATTTGTTTATTTATTTTCGCGTACATCTTTATCCTGTCTAAGTTTTTTTTTCTTATTATGTCAGATTTTTTTATGTTTCATATTTATTAAAAAGATTCATTAATATTTTATCATTGTCAAAATATAAAACTAGTACACCAAATGAATAAATTCTATGCACAACAAAACAATTAAAACATAAATCTGTAACTATTGTGAACGTTGTTCCTGATTTTACTCCATTTCAGTTACAACAGGACCATTTAGTGATTAGCCAATGTTCCGTAATGTTCAGAGCCTATATAATATAGAGAACCTTATCCAAACTTAATAGGATAGTAGTTACCCACATTAAAATATAGATTGATAAAACAATCAATTGGATTTACTTTAGAATGGTTATGGTTCAAGTATATTAAATACTCGTAGTTAGTGTATAATAAATTGATTTGAGGACTGTATTAGTAAGGTTTACTGTGTAAAACTATATGTCATATTCTGAAACATGGATTTATATTTATTTTAAAAATAGTAACCAGTATTTATGTATATATACTATTTGTTTATACCCTTACATGTTACGACTATAGTGGATATGAGCATACTCGTAAAACGTTATGTTTAATTACCAATACCACATTACTTATTACAAACATGGAATATAAGAAAAGGAATTGTATTATTACGATATCTAAATTAACTACGACTTACATCTGTTATATGTCACTAAATAGGATAAAGTAAATATAATACATTAAAGCTTACCGACTTTGTAATAATAAAGCTGTTTTGTGTCACATACCTACATTTAAAAATATACGGTAAAGAATAAGTATTATTAAGTCTCAAGGAAAATAAAATATTCTTTACCGTCTTGAGTTCATGACTTAAGGCCAAACTAACGAAATCTTTAAATCGTTTCGAAACGATTCGATCTTCCCGCCTCACGGCCAAATTACCCTTTTCGACTCAAGTTCCCCAGAAACTATTAAGTTTTCTTACTAAAATTAATTTAGTGGACCCGCCAGTATGCCGAACAATTTAATTTTCTTCTCTTCAAAATAGAGCTTCTGATAGTTCTTTAGAAAGTCAGAGATTTTAATATTTTTATGTATTACTAATTTACTTTCAAATTACACAAAACATACGAGTATTTCAAATTATAATTCTTTATTGTGGCGTTAAGGACTGAATTTCTATTAGACTTTTTTGGTCCAGCTTAACTTTAAACGATATTTAAGGATTTAAAAAGTATTGAATAATTTTTGTTCTTATACAATATTTTAAAAATCTTTTTATAAAAGAAATCAATAACAATTGGTTATCCGGACGTACTGACATGTAGATATCTTCAGAGAACTTTGAAGTTGAACAAACGAATCTGTAATGGAGTGACCTAAACAATCATATAGAACCTTTACTGTTTAACAGGTATTTATAACATGTTCTCATATGTTATTACATATTTATAATTAAAAAGATTAGTTAAAGATTATTGCAAATTTTGTAAAAATTACAAAACATATTTCAATCAACTAAAGTGAAGTTATATAGGTTTGGTTTTCGAATATATATAAATTTTAGGAATACCAAAACAGAAATAATAATAGATATTATAAATACATATTTCCTTATTCCATGATTTATGAATAAGTTTTGTACAATATTTGTAAAACTTCCAACAGTTATCGCTTATCAAATCTTAACGAAGGAGATATAATTTAAAAAAAAAAACTATTTAATTTCAATTCGGTCTATTTTTTAAGTACTGCATGTAATCCAGCTGAATTCTGTGTTTTCTTACGTTGTACCTTATTTTTTATCTTACTATAATAAGTTATAAAATTGGCAAGAATTTCCTACAAAGTTTCGCCATATCAGATAAATGTAGCAATAACAGCTTACTGAATTTGTTTCGGTTTTAACAAGCCGAGCTACCAATTCTTCTCTGGAAGCCTTCCAACCACAAATAACAAAATGTATTTTCGACTTCAACTATTCTAGTGTATTTAAGAGGTTTGTGTACAAACTTCATGAAATATTGAAATAATTTCAATAGAAATCCGATTAAACCGTTTGATATATGTACATCAAGCAGTTTAATTACAAAGCAGATACTTAAACAGGTTTAATATTTTGTTAACTTCATTCTACATAATTATATAACATGAGTTTTCTAAATCTTGCATTTAAAAAAGTTATTAAAAATATTTTTATAATTCAATGAATATTTTCGTTTTATATGAAATTTTAAACAATATTTTCTTTACAAAACTTTGTTATTTTTTTTATTTTCGTATTTTTATTTGTGGAATACTATCCTACAAATGTGCGAAGATTATTAAAATTATATGTGAGGCAAGCTTTTTCTAAGTTATGTTATGTTTATAATAAAAAAAACAGAAACTTATAAAAATCAGCATTTTAGAAACAAAATAATTAAAAATATTGCCTAACTGACTATAACGATGATGAGATACAGAAACACTATGTACAGTTATGTTGTAAAATGTTGTGTAAAACTATTATTTTTGTATTTTATTACTTATTATCCAACTTTTAAAACCAAACTTACAATTGCTGAAGTTTTTAAGATGTACTAATATAAAGTGTTTGTGTTTATTGTTGAATTAGTCCAAACTTTCGGAATACTCACCAGAAATACAAATACATTTTATCCCTTGTTACTGTTTCAAAATTGTTAAAGAAATAACTTTTTGTTTTGGACCTTTAATATTTTTTACATATTTTATTATTACTATCGATGTTATATACATATACGAGAATAAAAATTGCTTCAATATCTTCAAAGACCGATAAATTGAAGAGTCAAATAAAGGTAATTAGTAGCTTTATATACAATAATTGATGATGCAGGCACATAAATAAATCACATTCTTTTAGAAAACATAAAACCAAAAAAATATTATAAAAAGTCTTTGTCTCCAGATGTGATGAAATTACTTTTCATAATAAAAGTATAAGTGTGTTTATATATTAAACATATCGTAGAAGTGTCACAAAGACCTAGTTCTTGATTATTTTGTTTTTGAAAAACAATGATCTTATTCTTCTTTTGATATGACATGTGAATTATTCATGGAATAGTTTACTTCATTCTGTGAACTCGAAATCGTGTATGTGTAAGAGTTAGCAAGACAAGGATCGAATAATGTCAAGATCTGGTAAAAACAGTTGTTTAATACGATTATTATTGTTATTGTTAAATTAAAATTAAAATTTGTAGGAATTATTATGGTAGTATGTATAAATTACTTATTAATAATAATATTATGTTTTATCTGTATTTTGAAGTTTTCATTTTATTTGTCACGTTTCAATTTTATATATGTTAATATTATAAAGAGGAAAACTTTGTTTGTTTGGTTGTAATGAATAGGCTCAAAATCTACTGGACCGATTTTGAAAATTCTTTCACCGTTTGAAAGCTACAATTTCCACGAGTAACAATGGCTAGGTTTTATCTAAAAAATAGGTTTCCGTAAGATATTTGGATTTTTCGTAAATAAGGTGTTTGGGTTTTTCGTACACAAATCAACCAGAAAATTTACTTATTTTGCCCATGTTGCCTAAACTATTTAAGATAGAAACATAAAATATTCTTATTAATTGAAGATCTTGTAAATATCTAGACTATATATATTTGTTTAAAAAAAATAGAGATCCGTAACAAAATTGGTACTTTGTAACCCAACGTGTACAATCGAAAACCTTTAATATGCATGCGGGCTAAAATCTTTGGACAATACAACAAAACAATGTTTAATGGTTCCACTATGATCTAGAAAAATGTCCATGACGGTATGTATCTAAGCTGCAAAGTTTCACAATATCTGATTTTGTGAAAAAAAAAATAGTTTGAAAAAAAGAAAGTACGGTAAATGTGTATCGTAACATTAATCTTTATCCAAATTAAGGATTCGATTATAAAGGGCATTTATTTTAAAGCAGAATACTTTTCAAATGAAAGTAATATTTGTCGGATATTAGTTTTTTTTTCTTTTTGTAAAATACTACATACTCCCGACATTTTGGCTATCTTCAGACGTCTCGTCTACCCGTTACCACAGTTGCTGAAAAGAAGTAAAGTAAAACGTGTAGTATTAAGGCACATTTATGGATATAATACTGTTCAAAAGTATCTAAGTGCATACCAAATTATAGTGAAGTAGTAACTATACAAATACATATTGTACCTGTTAGTAAACAGGAATGATTCATTAAATGTTGAGTTTGTAGTAGAAGAAATTTGAGTAAGGTAGTTATTCATATTAATATAATTCCTTTTGATCTCAACAACTATCAGTAAAGATTTGTTTCCTAACACTAGTACATACATATGTGTATCAATGATTTAAGCCGTTATTTTGTACATTAGAGTCATTTTATTCTCTGTAGCTGCAAGTAATCTGTATATTGATGATTTTTTTTCTATAAACATAAATAAAGCAAGAAACATATCGTTTTAATAGAACCAGTACCAATAACCCCAGGGAATGCGTACTCATTACAACAAATGACTGTTCGCAATCACATTAATATCAACTATGTAAGTATTTAAAAAATATAGAAACAGACCATATTGATATCCAAACATACTACAGTATCTTGGAAAGAGGTATAACAGAATGTTTAAAATGTAAAAATACATCACTCCCTCGCCAACACAACATCTTTTCTGAAGTCACAGTCAAGCTTATAGAAAGACGTACAGAGCTACTACGTACAGAGAGTAAAACAAAGGAAATGAAACAAGAACTCAGCAGACTATACAAAGAGACTAATATATCGATCCGAAAGGGCTATACCAATCACAGATATGAGACTATTTCAAGAAACATTAACAATTTTAGAAGTACCAAAAGAGCCTTTAAACAATTAACGACACATAAATCATGGATTCAAAAACTCGAACATAACTCACTGGGAACAAAATCAAGAAAAGATGTATTAAAACACGCAACAGACTTCTACAAAAACCTATACAAGAAGCAAGATAGTACGGACTTAGAAATAGAAACAACTCACATGAACATAACAGACTGCATCAATCCTATCGATGACTCCGAAGTTTATGCACATATAAAAAGGTTAAAAGCTGAGAAGAGTCCCGGACCAGATGGACTGTGCAACGAAGCGCTCAAAATAGGAGCACCTATCGTAACTCACCATCTCACAAGATTGTTTAACATGATACTAGATGTCGAAAAAGTACCAAGAGAATGGTGTACATCAGACATAATTCTACTGTTCAAAAAAGGAAGCCCCTTAGATATAAGAAATTACAGAGCCATAAGCCTACTAGCAAGTACATACAAGTTATTCTCAACCATAATTCTAAAAAGGATATCAGACGATATTGATAAACAACAACCTAAAGAACAAGCAGGTTTCAGATCAGGCTTCAGCACAATGGACAACATACAAACACTGGAAAAAATTATAGAAAAATATAGAGAATTCAACAGACCCCTGTATGTGGCCTTCATTGACTACAGCAAAGCCTTCGACACAATTAGTCATTCTTCAATTTGGCACGAACTACAACAATCAAATGTTCACTACAAATATATAAACATCTTGAAAAACATCTATACACAAAGTACAAGCAGAGTAAAATTAGAAACAAGAGGAGACGAAATAAACAAAGAACGAGGAGTAGGGCAGGGCGATCCTCTATCTCCAAAGCTTTTCATAGCAGTACTTGCGATTATTTTTCAAAAACTAGATTGGGAAAATAAGGGTATATATATGAAAGGACATTATGTAAACCATTTGAGGTTCACTGATGATATCGTCATATTGGCCGAAACAGCTAAAGACCTAGGGGATATGATGCGATCGCTAGACTGCGAAAGTTCTAAAATCGGCTTAGAAATTAATACAAACAAAACCAAGATACTAACCAATTATCGCGAACACTCAATTACAATAAAAAATAACGATATAGAATATGTTAATCACTACATGTACTTAGGAAAACAAATGTCATTTAAACCGTCGAACAAAGAACAAGAAGTCACAAGAAGAGTTAACACAACTTGGAAATAATTCTGGGCATTAAAAGAAATCCTAAAAGGAAATTACAGGTTACACATGAAGAAGACAGTATATGATACTTGTTTGTTACCCTGTTTGTTGTATGGTTGCCAAACTTTGATATTTACAAGCAAAATAAAACATAAAATCAAATGCAGCCAAACATCAGTGGAAAGAAGTATACTGAAACTCAGAAAATACATAAAATTAAGAGCGAACACATCCGTCAAAAAACCAAACTTACCGATGCTTTGAAGCACGCATTACTATTAAAGTGGAGATGGGCCGGACATATCTCACGTTATACAGACAGGCGATGGACTATCGAAGCTACACGATGGAAAGGACCAGAGGGGAAAAGGAATGTTGGTAGACCAATAAAACCGTGGTCTGATGAGATAATACACATAGCAGGAAACGAATGAATAAAGTTAGGCAAGGACAGGGAGTCTTGGAAGAGGATGGAGGAGGCCTTTACCCAAACAGGGGTCCATATTTCATAACACTAACATACTAACACTAATTATAAATCTAATAAATAAATATACATGTATACTAACACAAACTAAAACATATATTATAATGTAACTGTACCATTGTAGAAATAAGGAATAAAAAGGCTTATTATTATTATTATTATGTAAGTATTTAATCCTAGGATATAGTTAAAGCAAAATCCAGTATAAGACCCAATCAGAGCATGAATTATTGGAAGCATGACAAACTTTTGTTTTGAACATATTTTTATTTTTTTCAATGAAATGTATATTGCTTCATTATTTTTATTTAAACTTTAGTGAATGCGTTGTAATTACAAAAAAAATATAGGATTCATGCATTCTAAATTATAGTGAATTAGAATCTTCAAAATTTTATGGTGAGATAAACAGTATTGATCAACGACTTTTTTCCGGCGTGTTGGGTTTTTAACTATTTTATAACTAAAGAATTTTAAAGTATAATACATATATATGTTATAACTTCTTACAAGTGATATAACATCGAAGAGAGTAAGTAAACAGTTTTAACAAAATATTGTGTAAGATCCGTACACTTGTTTTAAATTCATACCATTCATCTTTATGAAATAATTTAGATTGTTTTTCTAGTACATAGAGTGTTGAAAATTAAAAGATATAAATATATGTTTTTAAAAAATAAATATTAACAAAATCAGTATATTAAAGAAATTCATTAAGAATTGGAGTAGCTCAAATAAGTATTTACTGTACTGAAGTTATAAATAAAAATAGATTTTTCAGAATCCCGTTGTCTTGTATCAGAGATCACGTAATTTATTGTAACAAAAAGAAATATGCGTATTTCTAGAAACTTAGGTAACTTCAGATTTAGATTAGTTTAGATTCAGAAAGCCGAATTACAATTTTATCAGAGCAACCGTTATAACCTTAACTGCTTAGCTGCACATACACTTTTGAAAAAATAAAAATGTTTTTATACCAAACTGACAGATTATTATCTACATCATAGGAGGAGACCAATATAGTCAGTTATACACTACAATGTAATTTAACGTTTAGTATAATTACAAATATTCATGTGGTAGACCCACTACAAATCAATTGCGTTTAATTCCTGCAGTTGTCGTCTAGTTTAACCATTATTTCATCCTAGCTAATTTTAAGAGCCCCCTTTGACTTCATTATTCATTAATGGTTGAAAATCTTAATTAATTTGAAATTTTATTTCTTTGATTTTTTATGTTGATAATTTGAAGTAAAATTATAAAAGCTTTCGTTTTATTTTATTTTGAATGATATAGTCATACGATAGTCCAAATGATAATAATTATTATCAGCGTAACTAGCTTCTTTACATAAATAATCATTATTAGCTAACCAAATTATTTCATTGCTATTTTACCAGACAATATGATCAACAAAAGTTTATTTTGTTTTATAACAATAGAATACTATAAGTTACACAACGGATTGCATTTCCAAATAATTCAGAATAAACCAAAACCCTAAAATTATTAAAAGTCAATTTATTTAAAGTTATAACACACTCTTTCATAATATTTTGATTATTTTCTTAAGTTCGGTATAGCTGCTGATAGCTCGAAATGACAACTTTTAAAAACCATCTAAAGGGGCACGTCTTAAGCAGTAATTTGATAACCTTTTAAATATCCTGATACAAAAACTAAATTAAAATAAACTATTTTTAGCTTTAATTTTATTAATTTTAATCCTGTTCAAGATGAACATCCAGAAGGATTATAATATATTTCTATATAAAAAAAATCCGTAATAAATGCTCTTAAGTTTTTTTTAAGTTTAGTTTATACTTCGGTTACAACTCAGCTAAATTAAGAAAACTGTCAAAGTTGTACTTCGTCTTCAAACAAGTAGTGTAAAGACAGTTTCTGTCACATAGAAAATTTATACGAAACCTACCCACAAATACATATGTGAAGCATTACATATTGTTAATGTGAGTATTATTTTATCATCCCCAACTAATAATTGACATTGTCAACATTGGAATATTGGGTTAACTCCAACAGGGTGTGGTGACCACTCAAGGCTTTGTCTTAGAGGTGTCATATCTAAACAGGGCTGCCAATGCAAATGATTATGCAAAATTATTAACTTTAAAGTTTGCATGGTAAATATACTATTTTTTATTGTAGCCGTTAATGGACAAAATATTTGCCACTTTGCAAAATAAGTTCTTAATTACATGATTTATTAAGATACTTTTTGGATATATTATTTCATTACATTACCATAATGTTTTCCTGAAATAAGGAGTTCGGGAGAAAATGCTGCATCTTGATTGTCAAATAACCACATACCCTGTATTGAAAATCAAATATTTCTCTAGAAATTTTCGTTTAGAAAGGATTCTATTGAGTCATTATTTAAAAAGTGATATTCAACTTTGCATGTTAAAATTTTTATTAAAAGGTTTATGCTTGAATTGTAAGTTCTATATTATATTCCATTCTCTAAATTTGTCACAAAAAGATCGGAGAAAGAACTTGGTCGTTAGATCTTTTTTTCAGCCTTGCTGCCTTGAGATGAATTTACCAAATATGTTGAACGCTTCAATAACGGTCGTGTTCAAAACAACAGTCCAAAAGCTTTCGAACACGATGATCAACACGAACGTAGATTTGAAGGATTAAAAGATGTTATGAAATATTTAACACTTAAAATAAAATAGTTTCTAATATGAATATTTTGTTATTTAAAACAAATAAAATGAAAAGATTAAAAATTTAATAAAATCATACAATATTTTAGAGGTGGTAGAACATTTTATTTTCCTGCCTTGATCCCACTTTATGTAGGGTCGGCACAACATGTTCTCTTCCACAGAAAATTTGTAAATAGTTTTTTTCTAATTGTTTTTACTACCGGCCGCCTGCCTGACATCAACCCTCTTTTGGGAATGAATTAATTAATTAAGAGGTAATAGAGCATGCCGTGGTTAAATTACTGCAGCTCTAACGTGAGCTATCTCAATCAGGGAAGTACCATCTTCTTACATAAGATCGGCGTGAAGTAGTCTTATACGGCTGCATTGCGTACGAAGAAATCATATCAAGATATACATGTCAAACATGTACAACTAAAAATATATTTTTACTCTTGGGTCGGATTAATTAATGAAAAAAAAATAGCATCATATATCACAAACTTTTTGTTTCATATGAATGCGATGACAGCATTAAGATGGAAATAAATAAATTTATGTCGTTTTATATTGTAAGCACAGATAAAACAGGAATGTAAACTCGGCTACGAGTGTATATACAATTACAATTATTACCAAAATTATACATCTCCAAAATAAACCCTATAATGTATTACGATGTGTTTTGTTTTAATTTTATGATTTATGTCTATGCATTCAATCGTATTCACTTTCTGTGGCGTTGTAAATTGATCGTTAGATCTATTTTATCCAATCTGTTCTCATGATGATAATTGTAGCTCTAAAACAATCCAATCCATTACTCTGTGCACTTATGTCTATTTTTTTGCAGGACTCGTTTGAACTTTTTAGTCTTTTTCTAGCATTTGTATATGGTAAAATGTTTATTATTTGGTCTTCTTGCTTTTAAGTAGCTTATTTTTAATGTTAATAATATTGAAGGAAATAATTTTGGAATTGAAATAAAAAATTCTAAAAAATCAATATCATAAAATTTTATTTTTTTTCTTTACTGGTCATTAATTCTATGGAAAGTTTTTCACTACAAGATTATATATATATATTTTGAAAACACACATAATCTCTAGTTACCTAGTGGTTAAAGAACCCGCCTCTCGTTGCCGAAGGCGCGGGTTCGATCCTGGCCCGGGCAAGTACCAATGTGACTTTTTTTTGAGTCATATATACATACTTTCTAAGATTATTTAGACACCACTGACAGACGGTGAAGGAAAACATCGCGAGGAAACCTGGACTTATAATTTCCAAAAAAATATAAGTCTGAAATCATCAACCCGTCTTGAGCAAGCGTGGTGATTAACGCTCAAACCTTCTCCATGAGCGAAAGAGACCTTGCTCAGCAGTGGGCTCCGATAGGCTAAAAAAAAACGTGATCTCTTTGTTTCAATGTTGTAAAATATTACATTTCGAAAGGAATAATATGACATTAACTTTTTAATAAGAATTTAAGATCTTTAAAGTTTCGGGATCTTTATTTCTTTTTAACAGTGCTAGAAGAATTTTTAAACCTAATTAATTAACAAAGAGAAATTTCAAGTCTAGTCCTCACTTTTACGATTTTGCCTACCGATGTATTGTGTTTCATTGACGGTAAAAAAGAAAGCAAGAAGAACAATGGAATTGATATCGTAGGTGGTGAAAGAAATAAAGAGAGTATATATTTTTTAAATGTATTTTACACTGAACTTCTATATGAAAATATCAATATATTTTTAAAGGACGACTCAAAAATATTGATGTCTTCTTTTCTTATTTCTTTTAAATCTATACATCGCTATCTATAAACGGATACATAACACTGTTAAACTAACATAAATATTTAAAGAATAAAGAAAAGGTGTTACCCAGACAAAAAATATATCTAGAATTATTTAATTAATATAAGATGTTCTGTAAAACTTTGATAACTCCATTAATAGTCGGATGAAACTATATTGATCGAATAAATGAAGCATCGGGGCCTGTCACATCGGTGGCGGTCCGACAAATCGGCATCAATAATTAATTCAAACAGCTAGCCGCAATCATGCTCAGTCTTGAGATGAATATATAAAAAAAATATATTTTTGGTACCATAGCCTTGAAAAACCAAGTTTTAAATTGAATGGTTGTTTTTTTCTAAATTCCACTACTTCCTATTTTTTTTTCTAAAACAAATTATATGTTGAAATTACTTGGGTTAAAATCTTTGAAATGTTGTTAGAAAAGTCTTATTATGTATTATATTACATTTATAACTAAGTCATATAATGGTTAAAACATATTTATAAAATATTGTAACATGTTTTTCTTATAAAAATCCAAAACTATTATGAAAATCGAAAAGGACATAATTCACTGTTCAAAAGATCAATAGTACAAAACTATTCATTACAGCATAAGCATTTGTTAGCGATTAAAACCGAGAAGTTAGCTAAATCGCCTTAAAATATCTCATTAATTTTTTGATTACGCATATTTCAAGAAAAATTTTAATAAAATTTATTTGTACAATTATTTGTTATTAATATGTTGTGAACGTTTTCATACATTTTAAAAATAAAGACTTTTACTTAAAAAACTTACGGGCACGGTTCGGGTAAAGTTAGATATAGCTTAATATAAAATTAACTTATGGCTAATCCATCAGACAATAAAGTTATTTTAGCTTCTTAAGTATTTTCAAATGACACATTGTCAGATTAAATTAAGCAACTTTTATCGATTCGTCCAATAGCACCGTAATATTCCTTGTTATTATTTTCTTTTACTCCTTTGTGCTCAAGTCAAACATATATAATTATGTTCTTATATATTTCTGAAGGAACGTTAAATACATAATATTTTATTTACCTACTTAATATTTATGTAATTTAACAGAAACATTGTCCTATAAGATGATTGGTAAGTTATCACGGTCTCTCCACTGGAATAAATATTTGAAATTAAATAGATAGTAATTTACTTTCTATATTTTGCTATAGTCCGTTAGACTTAAAATGAGCTTTGCAATTGTATGAGTGTAAGAAAAAGTAGAGTTAGACAAAAACTTTTACAATAAAAATGTATTATATTTAAAATAGATACATAACATAAGTGCTAGAGCTATTCTATATTAAAAGTAAAACAAGCAAAACTTGTAAAAGGCCAGATGGAAATAATATGAATATTGTAAGAAAAAATTATTAAACATTGTTCAATTTTCACATTGTGCTTTCATGTAAAATGCAATGATAAGCCTCGCGGCGGTCAAGTAACTACAGCTCGAACATGGGCTGGTTCGACTGGGGAAGTACCACCCTCCAACAGAAGATCAGCGTGAACTAGCCTTAAATGGTTGTGTTTCGTCCGATGATTGAGAGAGCTGGTGGCCCTTTCCTTTTTCCCAAGCATTCCAACGTTCCCATCCTTCCAATCAAGGTTTTCAAGACATCTGCAATGTCCCTTATGTTGCAAATGTTCATGGGCGACGGTGACTATTTTCCATCAAGTAGGCCGTCTGCTCGTTTGTCGCTGGTGAAACAAAAAAAATGAAATGATAACTATTAACTTTCTCATTTCTTTATAGTTATATAATAAAATTAATGAGACGCTTTGTTATTTGGATATGATTTTTTCTCTAGTTGGGTATGTACAAGTATTTTTAATAATTAATTGTTTAGGAATATGTATCACAAAATTATACATATAACCAAGCGAAAATTTAATTCCATTGTCGAGTTAAATTGCTTTGTTCACATCAAAAACTTCTAATGAACAAACTATATTTATCCTGGAATGGTTTTAGAACTTCGATTTAAAAATAACTTATTAATAAAACCTTTAATTTATGGTTCAACTGCTTACAGTTTTTCGTTTCTGAAACATATAAATTCGTAATACCTAGTCATGAACTACAAAATATAACACTAGATTTGTATTTAATAATAAATCAATGCATATTATTTTCTTTTCAATTGAAATTATATTGCAAAACTGGATATAAGCAAAATTTTAAGTTTACCGATATAACGACCTTTATTAAATACTAAGTAAATTATAAAGTTTTATTCTTTATAATTACAGATTATTTTAAGGTAACAATCAAAAAGTTGACATAACTTGAAACGGCTTATTTTAGATTGCGATTGCGGTCTCTGAATAAAGCTGTCAAATCAGCCGACAGCGCTAGCGTTAGGAACAACTTCAATACTTTTATGACGCTTGCATCCGACTTTTACAAAAAGGTTTTATTAAAATTATGGACGAGTAAACGCCAATTTAAACTTGAAGTTAGGTAATTATTATAGATCCAAGCTATTTCGTCGTCACTGGTAGGTTGCTTATCTACCTTGTTGAAATCATTCAAAACGATATGTACAGAGACGAAACCTCTTAGCATTCAATGGATTCACCGTGCGGGTGCCGGGTCCATCGCGTTGCAGGGAGAGGAGTTTCAACAGTGCCTGGGACTTGCGACCCAGGTGTAGGTTTAAGGGGCCCCTTAACTAATGCGCGTTACACGCTCACCTCCACTATCAGAGCTCCTCTCCCTACCTTTTTTTTTTCGGGGAGAAATCCGCGTATAGACTACCCACTGCCTTGGCTTTACAGTGGGACTTGTGTGGGGGTCGCCCAGAGCCTGATGGTGTTGGCCCTGGGAATACCCACTAAAACTGATAAAAAATATGTAAAGAATTATTTTTTAATTTTTTTTAATAACATAAAAAATATGTACTAAATAATAATAGCTCTTTTAATGATCTAAAAAACAGTTCGCGACAGTATATGTCTATCTTTTAAGATTAACTCACAAAATCCGTTTTTATGGTACCTACCTAATTTGGTCGAAATAATTTGTTTAAGTTGTATCAACATAATAATATTTTAACCTTTATTCACATAAACAAATAAATATGTTGCTAGTTAAGAGTACTTCATTGTGAATAAATTTGTCTTTGACATATCTTCATTTCAACAAAAAACTTTAAAGATTACAATTAGTCCGATCAAATGAGACCAAAAAATTAGGGTGAAATTACATAAATTCGCAACAATCTGAATTTTGGTACAATTGTTCAAAACACGATTATAAACAATAGCTGAAAGCTCCCCATCATTCCCGTGTGTGGAAAAATTTTTATTCAAGGTCAAATGTCAAAAAATGAGTTTTTCACGATTTTCAGCAAAACGGTAAGTTTTATCATAAAAGTACCTCAGACAAAAATTATAGATCATAAAATTATCTATAACAAATGTATCAATACTTCTTTTCTTACGAACCACCGTTTCTGAGATATAACGATTCAAAAAGTTATAAAAGTTGTCATCGTCATAATATGCATAAGTACGACACGTATATACATCTAGAGTTGTTATATTTTATATATATAACAGTCAGTGGTGGCCTAGTGGTTAAAAGGCCCGCCACTCATGCACGAGGGTGCGGGTTCGATCCTGGCCCGGGCAAGTACCAATGTGATTTTCCCGAGTTATATGTACTTTCTAAGAGTATTTAGACATCACTGATTAATGCTGATTCCCAAAGGAGGTTGATGTCAGGCAGGAGTCCAGTCGTAAAAACAAATAGCCAAAACTATTCACAACATGTAAGGCAGATCCTGGCTATAGCTGGGAAATTGCCAGGTAGAAGAAGAACATTTATATATATAAATATTGATTAATTTGTGTAAACTTTTAACTGAAAGCGAATTTGTTACTGTTGAACGTGGTATTAATTAATGCAAGTATTGAAAGAGCTGATGATTTTTTGAAATATCTCAAAAACCAGAAATTTGTGACAATATATGAAAATTGCCGTAAAAATTATCCTCGAAAGTCTTCTTTTTCTGCTGCTAATAAAAGACAACGTGAAGAACAAGAAGCCAGTACATCCACAGCAAGTCCTCCTCGTACTACATCAATTATCAGTGAATCAGCTTTTTGTTTCAAAGAGCTATGCTTATTTTGTAGCGAGAAATTAAATGAAGAGAGTGAAAGAAGAAAATCCCCAGAATTTCGGCGACGAATCAGCTGACTGTTATATATATATGTATTATAAAACTAGAAGACCCGGCGAACTTCGTATCGCTCTATAATCAAGAAATATCTGTTACTTTTTTTATATATATTTTTGGAGTTTACCTTTAAGCCATAAATCTCCATATTTTGAAGTGCGACAAAATGATTGACATATTAGTTACCATTCATAGATCCCCTTGAACACACACAAAAAATTTCAAGTCCAGTCGTTTGAAAGAAGTTCAGTGACATACACACTCACAGAAGAATTATTTATATAAAGATATAACAACTCTAGATGTATATGTGTCGTATTCATGCATATTATGACGATAACAACTTTTATAACTTTTTGAATCGTTATATCTCAGAAACGGTTGCTCGTAAGAAAAGAAGTATTGATACATTTGGTATAGATAATTTTATGATCTATAATTTTTGTCTGAGGTACTTTTATGATAAAACTTACCGTTTTGCTGAAAATCGCGAAAAACTCATTTTTTGACCTTTGACCTTGAATAAATTTTTTCCACACACGGGAATGATGGGGAACTTTCAGCTATTGTTTATAATCGTGTTTTGAACAATTGTACCGAAATTCGGCTTGTTACGAATTTATGTAGCACCGAATGTCTAATTTGACCGGACTAAATGATAAATAACTCCGAAACAAAACCAACTCGCTCTCTGCGCTGGCCAGCGCGGCGGGGGAGAGGCGGCGCTTGCGGGCAAGCCGGGAGGGGGGAGTAGCTCGACGAGATAACATGCCGCGCGGACCACTCGCGCGTTCGGCTCCCTACTGAGCGGTAGAATGCAGCGCTAACTTGTTTATGCGATATAATTATCATCGTTATATTACCTTTTAAACACAGTCTCATTTTGTAGTTGTTTTTTATATAGCAGGTTCTTCATTTGATTTAGGATAGTATTTAGTTACACAATAATAACACTTTTTTGTTTTCATGTAGATTATTAATTTATAAGTATGTGTTTTCTACAGGGTGACTGGTGAATTACTATCGATATTTAAGGACGTGATATTTGACGATCATATATGACAAAATAAAAATTAATATAACATAAATATTAATAAACTTCCAAGTAAAGTTAACCAAAAGTTATGTAATTAATTACGCATCGTATGAACACCCTACAGATTAGGTATACACACACACTCACACAGACGCGGCGGCGGCGTAGTGTTGTATCAGCACGCCGCCGCACGCGTCCACACTTGGAACACTTGGAACGTGTACACACTTTATTTATTTATACGGAAATTTGGTAAAAAATTAAGTACCTATTTTTTTTACATAATTCGAATGAGAATCATGTACCGAGTATGCTCCTTAAATATTGATAGTAATTCACCAGTCACCCTGTATAAGTAAAGTATTATTTCTTTTAAAAATAGTATTTAGTTTCTAACATTTTTTTTTGCTTTTGATAAAACCTGTAAATAGGTGTTGTCTACCTATTTATTCTCATTAGATTAGGGTTAAGTCAGTGGCGGCTATACCTTAAGTGCACTCGTGCGCTGAACCACCAATTCAAAAGATTTAAAAATTACAAATTATCATCTTTATTTTTAAATTACCATTTTAATATTTATTTTTAAACATATAAAAACGTATAAAAAATTAAATTTCCTAATTATGGTCAAAAAGTTTGAGCGCTTTACTAAACTAATATCTCGTGCGCTTCGGCAAGTGCACGAGGACTCCTAATGCATCTTGTATGAGATACGAATTTATACGCCTGACGCTTGAAACAAAAGAAAGTTCATAGAAATGTACCGACTAATGAGTCGGTTTCCGAGCGCCGCACGAGCGGCCGAAGGTTACCGAGAGCACCCGATGTATGACGAATTGAGCCATGATTGACATCTCGTTATGTTTTGTTGCATTTTCTAATTTTAAAATTTTAGTAAAGTGAACCACCGGTTCGATTTCCCACCGGCCGCCACTGGGTTAAGTTAAAGCATAAAGTTAGTTTACCTTATTTTCATTTTACGGTTGTTCTTTTAACATAATCGTTAAAAATAAAAGTAATTAGGTTCCTAATTATTAATCTTCTTAATCTTACGTTTCTTTTTTTTATTAGAGATACGCTTTAGTTAAATTTTCATTTTCTACGTTTTTTCTTCATTACTATAATGCCGAGAAAAAACAACTCAGCTCTCTCGGCAGACTGCTATTGCAAAGCGGCTGCGAGTTTTGTGAGACAAAGATTTTTTTTGGCAGCAATTTCCTGTTACGTAGTATGTATTCTTTTTTTCCAGGTGTTTAACATGTTAACTAATATTGGACGTGGTTTCGTGCCGGCTTTCCCTATGCAAAATGCTTTATTTATGTCTTGTTTAAAAATTTCAATGCCTGCGTCTTTTAAAACTTTTGATATATTTTCTACTATGTTTTTGTTTTCTTTTGTCTCCTCTAAGCCCTAAAATATCAAATTGTTTTCCCTTTTACTCAGTTCCAGGTATTTTATTTTTGCGTTTAATGTTTGTACTTCACTTTTCAATATTATGTTTTCTTCTGTTATTGGTTTCAGTTTTTCTTCCATCTCTTTCAGTACTGCTTTAGTAATAGACTCAGTTAAAGTTAATGTTTGTTTCTCCATCTCTAGTTTTATTTTAGAAAATAATAATTCCATTTGTTTCTCCGTTTTTTATTTTGTTTGATTTTTTTTGTTTTTTAGTAGAAATTATAATTTTACCTGGTAGCCCAGGAGTGTTCGAAACCAAACTCAACTTCCGCTTGTCAACGTTGGTACTGAGGAATGTCAACTGTCAAGTGAAACAAGTCAAAGGCAGTTGAATGTCAGCTTGATTTGAAATATTATATGTACGTTATGTTATTACAATAATATTAGCACTTTTGTGGATGTTTTCGACAATTTTGTGAAGTTATATTCGTTTGTTGGCTTCTGTTATTTGATCACTAGCACTGATTTAAGTTTTTATAGCGTATTTTAACAGTTTTGTGAATATTAATTGAGGAGCACACTCGAACGTGTTGGAAAATGAATTAAAATATTAAAATAATATATAAGAAAAGGTAGATTTATATACGTATTTCGAATAAAACAATTCATTAAAACATCTAATAACATTTTATTAACTGGACATATTATAATTTTACAAAATATCGTCTTTCCTAAAGGGAAGCTATACAATATAATATACTTATCTCGTCTATATAGTCTTCCGGTAATTGTTTCTTCAAGAGTCGCTGCTCAATAGTTTCTCTATAACCACAGGATTTCAATTGAAGTTCTGGTCCAGGCCGCTGTCCGATGTCAAGTCCCTTGCCTCGGCAAAGAGCAATGTTTTATAGGTCCTCCGAACACCACACGATATTCAAGATATTTACTTTTTTAATTGTAACAAAATATATATTGAAAATATAAATCTTATATATAATGAAAACATAACTCTTAAATAATAGAAAATATTTTAGTAAATAATATTTAGAAAGGGGGTTCCAAATTAACAGTATATTAAACACATATTTGACATGTTACCGCTTTTGTACCTAAGTCTTATTCTTACTTTTTAATAATAATTCCTTAATTATAAATCAAATAATAGTCTTAATACAATAAAATATATATTTTAAAGTTTTAACAGTTTTTAAACAAAGCTGACTCCAATATAATTATACATATAATAACAGTATACCTATTAGACATTCGTTTGACAAATAATTGACGACACAACACTTTTGTAAGTCAAATCCTAACTATTCGATTATTTAAACTGTAAATAACAAGAAATATATATATAAATACAAATAATATATTTAATAAACATTGTATAATTATAGAACATATATGCTATGTTTTACAACGATACGTTATATAGAAAAACACTTTTAATGCCCGATATATTTAAACTGGCGGTCTATACAAAAACATCTTGACCTAATTTAATATTTATTTTAAGAATATTTAATATTATTGAGGTTATATTTATTTTAAAATAATTTAATATTGCACATCCCTATACTGTCTTCCAAACGCAATATTCTAACCCTAGGTAGTCTGGAAGAAATGGCTAATATGCCATAAGGCCGTCTTTTGTTTCACCATTAGTTTTTAGTTTGTATCTTTTGTAATTGTTTGTATTGTAATTGTGGTGTACAAAAAAAAAAGAGTTAAATAATAAAATATATAATATTAAATTTGCAAACTTAAAAGATATATTAAACTTTATCTTAATTATTGTAATGATTATTTACGGACAAATATTATTTAATAATACAGGAATATGTAACATTAAATATTAAAGATTAATATATTACACTGGAAGTTGATGAGCAGCAGATAATCTAGCCAAATCAGTAAAATAAGATTCTAGTAGAATAATCCTTACATTATACACAATAAAACAAAACTATTATAGCATTGATTAAACGACATAATTTGAGAAAATATAAATAACAATAAGCACTATTTATTAATTGCGCCGGAAGAATTAATTGATAACAGTTTCTTTCAGCTGTTACATCTACAATTTCAATTTAATTATTATTTATCACTGTCTAGTCGATTTTATATGGCAGGAATATTAGAGATTCTACCCATAACTATGTATTTACATAGGAGAAAAACCAGTCACTTTTAAGAGTTTTTGTAATTTTGGATAATTGAACTTTCCACAAACCGCTCGGCCAGTCTGACACATCAGTAAAAAAAAATGTATTAATCATATTTGTAATCATTAAGATATATTGCTTTACCTGACCATTATAACGTGACGTGAGGGTAGACAACGTCATATGGTGTCTAGCTTGCCATTCCTTAAATAACTCTTGCATTGGTGTCTGCTTCCTTTCGAAAAGATCAAAGTGTGGCAGAGCGTCATCATTATGCCGCTGACTTACTGAAATTGCATCGCTGATGACCTTCAACAGACCTTCCAGTTGTGTATTCGATTCCATAAATCTGAAAATAAGTAATAAGTTATTTAATCTATAAATAAATTGTTAATTAGATTGGGCGAAGAGATTTTGTGATCCCACTTCTGATGTTAGAAAATGAATTAAAATATTAAAATAATATATAAGAAAAGGTAGATTTATATACATATTTCGAATAAAACAATTCATTAAAACATCTAATAACATTTTATTAACTGGACATATTATAATTTTACAAAATATCGTCTTTCGTAAAGGGAAGCTATACAATATAATATACTTATCTCGTCTATATAGTCTTCCGGTAATTGTTTCTTCAAGAGTCGCTGCTCAATAGTTTCACTATAACCACAGGATTTCAATTGAAGTTCTGGTCCAGGCCGCTGTCCGATGTCAAGTCCCTTGCCTCGGCAAAGAGCAATGTTTTATAGGTCCTCCGAACACAACACGATATTCAAGATATTTACTTTTTTAATTGTAACAAAATATATATTGAAAATATAAATCTTATATATAATGAAAACATAACTCTTAAATAATAGAAAATATTTTAGTACATAATATTTAGAAAGCGGGTTCCAATTTAACAGTATATTAAACACATATTTGACATGTTACCGCTTTTGTACCTAAGTCTTATTCTTACTTTTTAATAATAATTCCTTAATTATAAATGAAATAATATTCTAAATACAATAAAATGTTATTTTAAAGATTTAACAGTTTTTAAACAAAGCTGACTCCAATATAATTATATAATAATAGTATATTAGACATTCGTTTGACAAATAATTGACGACACAACACTTTTGTAAGTCAAATCCTAACTATTCGATTATTTAAACTGTAAATAACAAGAAATATATATATAAATACAAATAATATATTTAATAAACATTGTATAATTATAGAACATATATCCTAATAAACGCGTTTACACTTGTGAGAGCCGTAACCGGAAGTCAAATCCGATATATACAAATTACTAAATTACATTACGTTATGTATCATGTCAATGTTTAATTTACTTTTCAAACTATTTTAGTCAGACCCGAATAACGTACACGAAGTTATGATGTACAAACTATATCATTTGTTAATTGGGTTAAGATCACTGCTTATTATATACGAAAATGCTTATTTAAATAATGCTTCCGTGTATTCCTCGCTTTTAACACTGAATAGAAAGTATAGGGTTGGAAAGCATTTTTACATTAGTAATTGAATTTTAAAGCAATTTCAGCTTCAATTTAGATAAAATGGATACTGTATATCGACAACTTAATATAAGATATAAATATAGTGTAAAACAGAAACAGTTTTTTTTTTACTTTAACGTTTTTTTTTTACTTTAAATGAAAGTAGCCTGTTACTTTTATTTATGCAATTTTTAAAATTTCCAATTATTATTTACAACGTGCTGAAGAAGGTTTAAAAAAATAAAACGTCCAAATGAAAGCAATAAGTATTACAATCCCTAAAATCGTTGTGACTTTTACAATGTATAAAATACTATTTATTTTGTTTTATTGATTTTTTTTTATATTTTTTTAAATTAATAATTTTCATAAATTAAATTGTAAATAAAAAATTTCATGTAATAATATTCACTTTTTTTTTGTAATAAAAACTCGTTTATTGTCTTTGGATAAAAAAAATATTTCTGCAATTAAATTAATATGACAATGTTTTACAATTTATGAATAAATTTTGTTCTGGAGTGTTTTGTAAGCATTAAATATTCGTCTCCACTATCGTAAAACGACTGAGTTCAGGGCAAAAGCAATATGAGATTGTGCCTTCACCTAAGCGGAAGCTACTACTATGTGGACTTTTCAATTTTGCCGAGAGCGGAGGAATTGATGTTGGAACTCAGTGTTTTCTTTTCATTTGAAAAAGAACATTCATATTCTTATTCTTGTTGGCAGTATAAGAGTACAGTGTTTTTGTTGTATACAATTTTCATATTTGGTGTCAATCGTATAATAATAGTAAAGATATTACGTATTTAGTTTTAATTGAAAGATGCTACAAAAAGCGAGCTACATTTAGGTGAAGCAATAGTTTTGGGATGAGTCTAAAAAGGCCATCGGAGCTCTATAAACACCTAAGAGTTTCCAAGAGATATATCCTGGGGAAATCCCATGATGACGTAGTTACATCGCTCCCAAAAGACAAAGATGCCTCCGAGCTAGAGTCACGACTTCAATTCCATAAGCAATTTATAATAGTAGCACAAAGTAACAAAGTAGGTTTGAGATCAAGTAGGAAAGTCCAAGATACGAACATATTGAAGTCTTTTATTCGGCAAGACGAGAACGATAAATAAAAGATCCAATGAGTTTAGAAATGCAGAACAAGTGGTTAGACATAGGAGATTTTTGCATCCCATTAGCATTAAAATGGCGCACTTTAATTTATGATTGATCGCCAGCATTGCGAAACTTCTATCTCATTGCATTCCAGATGACTTTCCCAGATCAGAGTAATTTAGTAAGATGGAGCAAAGGCACCGAAAAAATTTGCTATATCTGTGGAAAGGCAGTTGGAACTGCTAAGCATTTGCTGGTGGGATGTTATTATTATATAAAGGTCATACTTACAAATATATATATTGTTAAATAATTATATGTATATTAAACTGGCAACCCTCAAGCCACCTATATAAGGAGCGCCATTATTGACAATCGGACACTTTTTGTTCTCAACTATTGTCAAGAGAAGAACCTCTGCTCTAATTAGTCTCGTATATTAATAACGTGTTTTTCATTTCTAACAATATATACAGGGTGACTGGTGAATTACTATCGATATTTGAGGACGTGATATTTGACGATCATATATGACAAAATAAAAATTAATATAACATAAATATTAATAAACTTCTAAGTAAAGTCAACCAAAAGTTGTGTAATTAATTACGCATCGTGTGAACACCCTACAGATTAGGTATACACACACACTCACACACACGCGGCGGGGGCGTGGTTTTGTATCAGCACGCTGCCGCACGCGTCCACACTTGGAACACTTGGAACGTGTCCACGCTTTATTTATTTATACGGAAATTTTGTCAAAAATTAAGTACCTATTTTTTTTACATAATTCGAATGAGAATCATGTACCGAGTATGCTCCTTAAATATTGATAGTAATTCACCAGTCACCCTGTATATATATATATATATATATATATATATATATATATGTCAATTTTGATACGAACATAGATGTCTATATAATACTGCCTTAAAGGTTAGTTTTGACATATTTTTAACACAGAACTTGTTTGTTTCTTGTTATTAAGAAGCATTATATCGTAATAATAGTATTATATCGTAAGAAAATTCTAAGAAAAAACGGTGTTTAGCAATAAAAGTAAACAAGCTATTAATAACTATCGCATATTTTTAGTCAACTTACAAAGGTATATATTTAGATATATGTATATACATGAGTTCTTTGTCTTTTTCCTTTGTTAGGTTTTGGAGCTAAAAGAATAATTTAACGTGTAAAGACTTTTCTAGAAAGCCAAAGGTATTTATTTGTTATAATTCTTATTTTACTATTACTAACATTAAATATCATATAGTCATATATTTCTTTTAAAAATAAAAGTAACTACTATCAATATAACAATGCATTAAAAAGTAGAAACTCGAAACTTTCTACCTAGTTACAAAAAAACAAGGGTTTAATGAGAAATTATCAAATTCTTTGTTTAGACCTAAGTTATAAATAAAAAAGTCATTTTAGTAAAATCTTAAACAAAAAAATCCGTAGGTCACTCCAAGCCTTAATCTCACTAAATATCACACTAATACTATAATATTAAATATATGTGCACAGAAAACTCTTAACTTGCCGTATGTAGTGTGCCGTATAAACTCGTAATTAGCTTACAACGTATTACAGCTATATATTACAGCTTACTCGTATATTAATAACGTGTTTTTCATTTCTAACAATATATATATATATATATATATATATATGTCAATTTTGATACGAACATAGATGTCTATATAATACTGCCTTAAAGGTTAGTTTTGACATATTTTTAACACAGAACTTGTTTGTTTGTTGTTATTAAGAAGCATTATATCGTAATAATAGTATTATATCGTAAGAAAATTCTAAGAAAAAACGGTGTTTAGCAATAAAAGTAAACAAGCTATTAATAACTATCGCATATTTTTAGTCAACTTACAAAGGTATATATTTAGATATATGTATATACATGAGTTCTTTGTCTTTTTCCTTTGTTAGGTTTTGGAGCTAAAAGAATAATTTAACGTGTAAAGACTTTTCTAGAAAGCCAAAGGTATTTATTTGTTATAATTCTTATTTTCCTATTACTAACATTAAATATCATATAGTCATATATTTCTTTTAAAAATAAAAGTAACTATTATCAATATCACGAGAGTTTTTGAAATGTAAACTAGGAAAAAGGAAGATAGTCTCCGATTATTTAAGCGAAAATTATGGTCCGACCTATTCTTCAAATGAGCAGTGCGTCTTTCTATGTTTACCCGATGCTCCACGCAACGCACACTCCATTTTCAGTTGATATGAAAACGGTCCCGTTACTGTGAATGGTCATAAAAGCGCTTTTTTTAAGAATCCACTGAAATGGATTGAATAACCAAGTTGTTCTGATTGATCTAAGCATTTCAACCAGGTAAGAATTCCTTTCTTGCGATTCACAACAGCAACATGATAGACTTGAAATTATAAATACAATTATTATTATAACACGTGAAACGTTAAAAAATGGATGGATAATTTAGTCAGTAATCACAGCTGCATAAAAAATAGACAATAATTTGATTTAACAACTAACAAATAACTTAATTTTATAATAAAATATAACGTCTTTTTTGTAATTGTCTTTTATTGGCATACACTGTCCATAATAAAATGTAAGTGTAATAAAATATTATTCATTATAATAAAAAAAGAAATAATAAAGTAAAGTTATTATAAAAGAAATAAATTTGTAAATCGTTAAAACATCTCTGTCATTTATGAATTGAAAACTTAAAAATTCGATATTGTATTGAGGTAATCCAAGGATTTATTGTTTAAAAGGGGAAAATCATCATATGACCCCTCTTGCCCTGGGTGGGGCAAGAGGGGTCATATGTAAAATATAAAATGTGATTGTAATCGCTAATAACAATTACAATCAGATACGCTAACGAGTAGTGACATCCGAATATCTGCAAAGCACATATTGTACTCATTTTCATGAGAAGGGATAACCATTGTTGACATGTGAATCGACGTAAACGATGGATCAAATTCATGAAATCTCGACTAAGAATAAACCCACGTTTATTTTATGGGAAGCGACGTAATTCGATTTGAATAAAAGGTATTGAAACTAACCAATATGGAAATACGACAGAAACAACGAAGTATAAATATATAAATGGGATACACAACATCTTGTAGGCAAACACTATGTGGGTATTGAGAGTGGTTTCGAAACGAATGTTCAATTCCATTGTTATAATACTTTGTCTTCAATCTTTTGGGTATTATTTTGTTTTAATGTTTATGTTTTGTGTACCGATAACAATTAAATTAGAATTTTGTTACCATACAACATTTAATGTTTGGATAAAAAAATATATCCGCATGTTATAAGAATTAATCAATTATAACTCTTATTATAAAAAGCCCAGATAATACATATAATAAATATTTATAACCATCGTTACCTCTTCGGAAAAGATAAAATTAAAGAGCTAAAAAAGAGGCTAAACGCGTTACGAGGGTGTGTGGCCCATTTATATTCTTTCTGAAGCTTGAAATTGGGTATTATAATGTCCACTTTGACAGTATGACAGAAAATTTGGACTTCATAAGCGTTGAATTGGTCATTAGACCCCCGTCGCCGAGTGGAGCAATAAGCGGTGGAATATTTACCATAAATGTTAATATTATGAGTCTTAGTCAATTAGGCCCTTTGGAGTGACCAATATGTAGCTATAATAATTTTATAAATTGATTAATACAAATTAGCCTAGGGTAGAAGCCTTTATAATTAATTATAAGAAAAATAATAATAGTAGTATGAAACCCATTACAAAAGTAGGGGAATATTATAAAAATTCAAGGAAAAATAATTTAATAACGTCACGTAGCTTAATTTAAAAGGAAACTTTTATTACATCAAAACAAAGTTATTTCTTTTATTTATAACAAAGTGATTTTAACTGTGATGACCTCGGCAGAACAGCCGAAATCAATGTGGGGCGGGCAGTGAGAATGATTCTCGTCAGATGTTCGTGTAGCAAATTTTATATTTTCATTCATTCGTATGAATCCAATTTGTGATTTGTGATATTTACTTCATTAGTAGAGAAGAGATAGTTTCTCTGTTGTTACACCTTCCAAATTGTTTTTTTTTCAAGACCATAAACAATGACGCAAATTTCTTATAAAATTCATAGTAATTTTTTATTGAAATTAAATCAACAGTTTTATTTAGATTTATGAATAATGTTTTGTTTTCATTCTTCATTCAGTATATAGTCACGTTCTGAATACATTATATTAACGTACAGTCAAATATATTAAGTATCTCTTTAATATCTTTAATACTTTTAAGGGACATCAAGATCATGACATTTTGGAAATTCGTTCTGATGATACTTAGTCTAAGAGGATAAAGGACCGTATGAAAATACCCTTATAATCGCTGTACTCTTTAGAAATTCTAAGAGGCAAACTGGAAAGTAAAGTAATTTTCTTCTGAAGACCGATAGGAGTAGGAAGTCGGAAATAAGCACGATCCATGCTTTATCAGGGTCTAATCGATATGATCGGCTATCGACAATGATATTTGTTCAACACAGCCGTTAGTTAAAGATTCCCCGGAATAATTATTTCTTTAAATTATAGATTTGAATTTAAAGTAATGATATAATTTGGTAATAATATTACATCAAATATATATTTTGTGGAAGTCTGTTTAAGCATTGTTTCTAAGAATAACGTTTTTATAATAGTTTTGAGATGGTTCGAGAGATAATAATATATTTTTTAATTTATATTCTCTTTCGGGCTACTTATTCTCTATTTACGTCAATTATTAATACGAATATAACAAATGCGGCCGTCTTTTAGAAATAAAATGTGCTAAAAACATTTTATAACTTAAAGTAAATATTACTGACCTCCTTTTAATTTCACTTTCACTTTGAGAAACAAGTGTATTTTCAGCACCATATTGTGAATACAAAGAGTGAATATCTCTTTATTTTAACCCGTTTATTATAAGGAATTTTGATTGATATTGTAGAAATAATCATATCAATTTTGTTATTGAGTCGTTTTCAATATTTCTAAACACATTGGGCCCTACACATGAACTGACAGAGTAATTGAAGTGCCTCGAGCCCAGTGTCACAGTGAGCTCGGATTACATACGATAATCGGCTTAGTGGGCAAACGAAACGTTTTACTACCGTTCTGACGCTAACCTCGCCAGCGTTGGTGAAATAATAAAGCAATCGGTTTTATTTAAAAATTTCTGAGTCGCAGTTCTCTGTCGCATTATTTATATTTCAGAGTTCTCTAAAACTCTGAAATATAAATAATAAATAAAATTGGGTTATGTGTACTAACTTATTTATTAACCCTTATAATAAAACTCAATGAAATAATTCTTTACAAAAATATTTTAAAGTCATAATAAATCATTCACGAGTCTGGGAAAAAGTCTTAGACATCTTCACTATGTCAAGAAATATTTTACAAGTGTCAAAAAAAACATTGTATATACCTAAACTTAAACAGGCATTAAAAGTAAAATTTCTTGAAGTTTTTAAAGAACTTTTTCATTATTAAATTTTTATTTTGTTTAAATATATAGTTTTGTATACCTGCTTTAAATGATAAAGAGCATTTTTAAATATTTCTGAAAAATTTTCTTTCATTGAAATTTTGAGCACTAACAACCTAAAAGTTTTACAAACATTTTATCCCTATTAACTTCATAGTAATATTTTAAAAAAATACATACTACTCCCTCGTCAATAGAGGATAGTTTTTTTATTCAATTGCGGTCCGACAAATTAACCAATAAACTTCAGTACATCTATTTTAGTGCACGTAAAGAATATATCTTATGTTACTGTCACCACAGTGTGAATTCTAATATATGTATTTTTATGTCTTTTACTTTAATTATTACTTTTATTCTTATTCGAGATGAATTTTTCTGGATAGTCACTTACAATATTCATCAAATATTTTTTTACGTAATACTAGAAAATAGTTATATAAAGAAAAATATTGATATATTTCTTATTACCCTAGTAAGGTGCTACTATTTTGCTCTCAAAGTTGTACAACGCTGTAATTTAAATTAACAATAAAATCCAGCTTCTAAAATATTAAAGTACATATATTCCGGGTCGGTATGATTTCCAACGGCGGACAAAATATGTTTCACAAAGGCTTGAAAAATGAAGATACGAATAAATAAGCGTTTAAATGGACTAGGAAGCAGTAATAAATGATATATTGAGACCTCGGCGACCGTTTCACTTCACACTGTCCAACAAGCGTGGTTCCGTAGTCGGAAACGTTAAAATACTAGGCTACTGCAAAACTAAAACCAAATTATTTTCATATTTGTCTATTTTAATAATGATAAAGTGTGAAATATTTAAATACTAATAAATTTATAAGGAATATTATCATTTCCAGGAATGAAGTTTTTACTGCCTCAAATAATATTTTTTCTATATTGTATTCGCAATCCTAAATGATTCTAGTAAAAACATAAAGAAATGACAGTTTTACTTTGTATACTATAGTTAAGAGCAGAATTGAGGCATCGATCTAGATAAGTTGCAGAGGATTGCACTTCGATGGATGAATTGTGTATCGCTCGAGTTTCATCGCGGAAGAACTATTAAAAACTAAGACGGAGTGATAATTCAGCTTACGATAGGAGAAAACATAAAGGGAAAATTATATAATGTATATATTACTTAAGCATACTGTAATCTTTAATAAAACTATATTAGGAATATTTTAATAAATTGTATTAATTGTTTGATGGACATCATAAAAGTATTTAAAAAAAATATATAAAAATTGTATTTTATTTCGATGTTGTTGTGTGACATAGATTCCAATTTAAATAGTGTAGGAAATGACTGTCTTTCCAACCTAAAATAATAATAATTTCCCAACCGAAAAAAGATTTGGTGAGTGAGCGATGCATTTTATATATATATTATTATATATATATTAAATTTTAAGTTTTGATATCACTTAATATAAAATGAAATCGTAAATGATTTCAAAACATAAAATAAAAAATAATTGTATAATAATAAATTTTTGACATTTTGTATATTTTACAATTTCAATTTAGAAGTTGGTCCGTACAAATCATATTATTATACATGGCTATCATTTAAAAAACAAGTAAGGAGCTTTTCTTTCGAGTTCGCTACATCGATTAAAGATCTTTTGAAGTGATATAAACACTTTTTTATCTAGTGCCAAGATGTGGTTATTTTATTTCAATAGCTAGTTGGAGATAGTATATTCTGCCGAGATGTTCACTTGATTTTTTTTTAGTTTATATACATAAAACGAAAAGTGTGAGTCTTAATCAATTCCAAGACTTTTGCGACCTTTATTCATTTAAATGAAACTAATATTGTACGGATATGTTTTTCCGAACCATGCTAGTTTTATTAAATAAAATAATTTTACATCATAGATGAAACCATTGCTCTATCTTCCTGTTTCGCTATACCTTTTACGGCAAAATGCTATCAATCTCAAGCACTTCACGCCTTAAGTGCATTTCGTAGTTAGTTCACTTAATATAAATTTAATCTTAATGGAAAAATGGTACAAAATACGTTTCAATAATGCTTTTCATTTTTATCTTTAAACTAGCGTTTAAACAGATTTCTAAATATATGAATCTAATTACATTTTATTATTGTTTAGTAACGATTGTATTTAGAAGGGATTTACTTAATTGATTGATTATTAAATTTTCATTAATTTACTTGAAATACTTTGCATAATTAATAAAATATATATATTTATCATCCGTACAAATATTAAACTAAGCAGGTTTTATATTATTTTATTGCAATCTGGAGATGACTAACGCGTCCTTGGTAGACATGATACTTAAAGACTGAATTTTGTATCTTTTTAAGATCCATTTAACTCTTTCAGAGAAAGAGAATTTGTTGAAGAGAATTTCTCCGGTTGCCATTGAACCAGGATTTTTCTCTTGGCACTACAGATAACTGTAAATTATGGCATTCTATTACCATCAGAGTACACTTCGCAGTTTTTTTATTGAAACATTATTTAATTACCGACACATTCAAGCAAATATTTGTAATATGAATAAAAGTTACAATCCATGCATACTAAGTTAAGTTTTTATAAGATCACAAATCTTTACAGTATTAATATCTAAAGTCAAAATTACAACGGTTATTTCTTATTTCAATTTATCTTCTGTTTAATTAAAACAATTAATAATGTTATGTCAAAAAACGAAAGAAAAAAAGTTAGCTTAAATAATAATGCTCGTCAACATAGGTAGGAACCATAAAAAATAATATTACAATTACAATCACTAATACAAAAAAACTTTCTACCATGTGATGTACTTTTAATATTTTTTAGAGAAAAAATATTTCTTAGAACAGAACGCTCCATATTTGCGTTGGCACAATTTGATATTACTAACACATAGAGAACAAACTTTTGCACTATCTATTTAATTTGAAGACTTTGTACGTTGAATATCTTACAAACTATATACTTAATCCTAAGGTCTTTCGAAACTTTGGAAGATTTAGTATATGAACGCGAGAGAAAAACTTACATTTTTATTAAAACATACTAAGCAAATTTTAATCTAAGTACAGTTATCGCTGTATTAGTAATTGACAATCATGGACTTATCTTAATAGATTAAGGTTAGTTTTCACGAGGCCTTAGAATGTAAAACTTTCGATTACTCTGTTTATGCATTTTTATAAAAAAAATACTATTTTCTTAATATCAAACTATTATTCAATTTATTTGTGGGATAACTTATGAAATTAATACTCAACACAATTCGAACTCCCAAAGTAACTCTCAAATTTAAGGTACTGTTTTATACATGTTTTACTTTAATTAGCACATAATGTTAACCATTTCTTTTTATAATCTTATGAATTCCGTGAATTCGCATCTCGTCAGTCCTGCTGTGGTTGTAATATTTACCTTTATTTTAAAAACCAAATGAAATACCATTACTTAATCAATAACAGTAAAAAATTACAATCAACATCAAATCTAGATTAAATACTATGCTTAGTCACTAAGGTGACTTTTGTACTGTCAAACTTAGACCAAGTACATAACTCTTTCAAGTTCTTTCCGTACCAAATAGTTCGAGTAATAAGTTAATGGCAACCCAAAATCTAATCTAAAGATTTTTAAAACTGTATTTTAATTTTAACTACCCACCGTGATTATTATAAGACGATTATTGAGGAGGTTTATAATATCCACCTATAGATGTCTCTGTAATATTATATTTTCAAGAAATATTCACCTGTAAATATCTTACACTAGAGACGAAACCTCTTAGCATAAGATGGATTCACAGTGCGGGTGCTGAGTCCATCGCATTGCAGGGAGAGGAGCTTCAACAGTGCCTGGGACTTGCGACCCAGGTTTAAGGGGCCCCTTATCTAACGCGCGTTATACGCCCACCTCCACTGTCCAAGCTCCTCTCTCTACCTAACCAAATTTGAAAAGAACCTGCTAGGGCTGCCTTCGACGTACGTTCCAAGAATGAATTAATGTTGGTTCTGGACAGGCCCTAGTCTTTTAGTAGGTTATAGAGAGATTTAACTTATAAAAGTTTGGGGGGAGCGAGAGGTATAAACCTCTCGCTCCCCCCTCTACCGCGAGAGAGGTGAATGATTTGTCAGTACCTCAACATTAGGAGATCACTGAAAATCAGTGCAGAAGCAACATTGCTTCTATTTTTTACTGAGTGGTTCTCCTTTTGGTTAAAATACACTGCTGCACACTTATTATTATTATTGTTATTGATTTTTCACTTAATATTTTTCCTGTTGTAGTTGGGTGTAGTTGTTATTTTATTTTATTTTCCTTTTTCGTATACATAGGATAATTGTTGCTCTGTTTTTATTTTGTTGTTTGTTATTTGTTTTGTAGTGGTGTTATTTTTTAACCAATAAACGCTTATTATTATTTTTATTATTATTTAATTTGTATTGCTTATGAGGTCACGTGGTATAAACCAGCTATCAACTGCAGGTTAATAGCTATGAGTTTTATTTCAATAAACTCCCCCCCCCCCTGGGGGGAGCCACCTTGTCGTGGTGGGGGGTCTTGCATGCTCCAATGATCTTCAAGGCTATACCAGAAGTTTCTAAAATGCCGGACAGGCTTGGGGTGGAGGGCCAGACTAAGAGTGGCAGCGTGGACAGCCCAGGAATCACTACTGGATAACGGATAGGGTCGGAGGGAAGGACCAGACGAAGGACAAGGAGCATCACTCCGCTTGTCCCTCTAGTATAGCAGAGGGCACAGTGGACGGGACAGAAGGAGGAAGTCGGTCGAAAGACTGAGAGGTTGGTGGGGTCGGCGACGACAAAACCGTCGACAGGCTAAGAGTATGCGCGCTTCTAACTCTGCTGCTGTAACGCTGGCGCTGCAGCCAGAGGTCGTCGATGCTGGCGTCACCTATGCCGGTATATTGACTAAGGAGCAAGAGGCAATCGACCTGCAAGGACTGGGGATTGCTGGACTCAGGTGCAGAGCTACTCGCACGTGTGCCCGCATCCTTGAGGTCTCTGGGACGACCGGCGGCCCCAAAGCTGATGCCCTAGCCGAAAAACTCATGGAGGCCCCGAAAGATGAAGCTTTAACGGTGTCCAGACCGCAAAAAAGCGTGGTACTGCAAGAATACGAGCTGGATGATTCCGTCACGGCTGAGAAGGTTGCGGCCGCCGTCACTCGAACTGGTGACTACCCCCCGGAGCTCGTCAAAGCTGGAAAGATCGTGATCGCCAGAGGGCTCATAGGAGCAGCCCTGGTGCGCTGCCCAGTGGTCGCCGCTAAAAGAGTGATGTGTGCAGGTGTGCAGGGGGCCTCCTTGTGGGGTGGATGGCTGTGCGGGTCGCGCTTTATAAAAACAATTAGCCAAACCTATTCACAACATATAAGGCAGAACCTGGCTAAAGCTGGGAATTTAAATCACCACCCGCACTTTCATCACTATAAATAATATCTGAGATTTTTTAAAATAAATTAGAACAAAACCAATTGATACTGACATTAATAAAATATAAGCAACATTTTTTGTAAACTTGTATAAAACTAAAGGAATACAAAATATCTGGAAATTGAAGCTACTTCATCAGTAAAAATTAAAGTGCCCCTATTTGAAAGCGTAGGTAATTTTATAAATTTATTTAAGAAGTCTTCATCAAATTAAAATTGAATATTAAATTAAATTTGATTTCAGTCACTCGTAATTTTTATACAATTTTACTTATAAATTTACCTAACACAAAAAAAGTTAATGTATCATTATGCAAATGCTTACGTACGAATTGTATTTTATTATGACTAAGGTTGTTTAAAGTATAGAAAATTATAAGATTCTTTTGGTCATCACACGAATTGAAACTTCTTATGTTACTACTAATTCCAATGTGAGATGTGTTATAGAAATTTAAATATATATTTTGAATAAATATAAAAGAAACTGTATTAAAAACTCATATAATCACTTTAATAAGTTAAAACTATTCAAAGTGATAAGAAATGAGGTGTTAAAGGTACTATTTGTAAAAGAATGCTTATCACCTCATATTCTATCATAGCCAAAAAGTATCCTGTCAAATTACAACGATATTAAAAGTCCCGTCACATTGTGAGTCGATATTAAAAGTCCCATGTCAAGCTATTTTATTGGTTTCGTGGTGTGTCAGCTGTCTTACTCGAAACTTGTTACTAGTGATAACCTTGTTAACCTAGTTCTAAACTTCAAATAATCATATTTGTACATCATTTATTATTAATTATTTTAATTCCATTACAAATATGATTATTTATTTATTAATTACGTATTTTATGAAGAAAATATAATACTTTTAATCACAATTCCAAATAATTCCTCTACAAGAAGTTTTTACTGAAAGTCACATTTCAGGTGAAGAGAGCCACTTCAAAGTTATTTAATATAAATATTATAATTTTATTAAGTGAAGTCTGTTATGCTGAATTATTAAATTATAATAATTCCACAAGAAATTCGTACCAATAAAATTGTCATGGGTCATAAATAAACAATAACTTGAAGCAAAAAAAGGGAATAAGCTTTTAGTTTAATGCTTCGAAATAGAGACATTTTACTACTTAAAAAAATTAACTATCTAACTATAACTTCATTTCATAATTAATACGACATAACAGCTTGTCGAAAGATTTAAGTACTCGTATTTGCTTAGTCTGAAATTTTTTATAGTTTGGAAGTTGTTTGTTTGTTTTACTACACAATTACATTTTGCATCAGGCAAACTTATGAAGTGGATACATACATACGAACATACGTACATATGCATACAATTTTCATGCAATTTTAGAGTGACAATCGTACTCGTACCATCGCATTATAAAAAGTAAGGCACAGTAAAAAATTGGCTGAAAACCTCAACGTTATAGCTAAATATAAAAACAACAAGTTCAAAATTAAATTTTAAACAGAGTAGGCATGAAGGTATACTGTTCCGCTTTTACAGGAAGCTTAGGTAGCTGTACTAATGACACATTTTACTTTTCTATAATTGTTTAGTTATAACTGTCGATTTCAGTTCAGTAAGAACCTATACAGGATTAAAACACTGTCCGCAAACATTACGACAAAAGTGTACTTACTGCATATGTATGTAATACAACACACTATACTGCCTGACATCAACCCTCTTTGGGAAAAGAGAAATAATAGAGACATAACATATTATAATAGAGATACAGCAAACTTTGAAAAGTGCTTCTTACACTGGATTCTAAAAAAGAGTCTAATATTTTTTGAACTTTGCTTTTCCTTAGTGTAGGATCCCTGGTCCTACATGTAAGTATAACTCACACAGTCACTGGCTCACTACTACCCCGCCTAGAGCGCAGGCGCACGTCACCGTTCTGCACCGCGTTAGTCATTAAACTGCCTAGCGCATGCCACCCCCTCCAGTGGGGTACGTGAGACAGTGTATTATATCTATTGTATAGATACATACAATACACCTAGATATGAATATAATATTCCTGAGTCAGAAGTAACTTTTTCTTATTTACACTGTTTGGCCGCATTTTTAACACTGACATTTGATATATACCTTCGTTTACTTTTATTCTGTCTTGAGTTAAAACATAGTAGCAACTTTATACTTACAAATTGTGGAACTGCAGATCAAAGACCTAAAGTTGTGAAACCAATTATTAAAAATAAACATAAAATTTCTTCATAAATTTTACGCATCAAATTATTTAAAAATCAGACCTATAATATCAAGAATTATGTAGAAATAGAAACATTTCCTTTTTACAAAATATACTCTCATACTGTGTAAAGTACTCTACATACATGGTGATTTATCATTTTTACGATCTAGCCATAACAGTCTAAAACCGTAAGCGTATGTATAAAATAGTCCATAAAAACCACACTAGCACTGAGTTCAGTAGGTATAGGCTGAAACAGAAGCATTAAAATTGACTGCTTAGAGGTAATACGTTCCTAAATACTCTCATTTACTTAGTTTTACCTTTAAATTTAATTTGTGTTCAAATATTATGTTTTATATAATTTTTGTTATGATGGTTAAAAATATTTTTCTTTAGATATGAACATTAATAAAATGTGTGACATTAATATTTGAATTATTTAAGAAAATTAATGCTATTTTTTAATTAATGTTTATATTTTGTTGTTGTTTTTAAATGTTTCTGTATTAATTTAAACGACTTCTGCGATACTATTCTTATTCAATGTAAATATCACAAAAGTATTTTATTTTTCTGCCCTGTCCTTACAACTACTCGTAACTGTTTAGGGTATATTATTTAATTTTCAAAAAATATAACACAGTATGGGTTCAACCAGATGCTATAATCTTTATATAACATGAATTAGTTAAATCAAGTTGCTTCCAGGTTTAACTCTAAAAAACAGAATCCACTTTTGTATTTAAAATTGTCTCTAGCAATATATTTAGATAACTCGACTAGTCATCCGTATACTTGTTTGTAGATCAGTAAACTCGTAGAAACTGAGGACTTATCGACTAGAATTGGGAGTACCTGTGTACCTATATTATAAATTCATACCACAATGATAATAACTGTTTTTTTTTTCAATAACACATGTTATGTAGTTTTGTTCAGTAACTTAAGTAGGAAATAAGTAGGAAAAACACGTTACAAAAAATCGATGTCTAAATTATATAAAAATATTTAATTGGGGATCGAAGACTTTAAATAGTGATAAAAGTAATTAATTTATAATGCAATCCTTAAAAAAGGGTAAAAAAGCATTGATGAAAATAAATGGAAATTAATCATATCATTGAAATAATATGTCCTTCACTCAAAATTAAAATTATTTCTTTAAAATACACATGTACTAAAAGTATAATTTAGCATTAAATGTATATATCGGCGCTACCAGCTTTAATAATGGATGCGACTTGAAAATAATTTGAGGCTGTTATCAATTCTTATTAAACCTCATTAGTATTTATGATTATTGTTAAAAGTAAAACGAAATCAAAGGAGAATAGAATTATGTTTGAATCTTGTTATAAATATGACGTCAGGACTCACTACGGAGGACGGCAGAATTGAGACTTCAGAATTGAGAATTCAGAGTTCAGTGAGTGCGTATCATTGAAGTATGTGATTATAAAGAATCTATGAGAAATACAGGAGCATTAAGAACAATTGCAGTTTCATTTTAAAATATCAGGGAACGCTCTAGAAGAAGTGATATTTGTTACGTCAGCGAGGCTGGCGTCCCTCTCTTTTAAAATCAACGAATCTGTAATAAATCCGATATATACATAATTTAACATAAAATGTAAACGTTTTCAAATTAAAAATTACACGAAAAGAATTTCAAAAGATTCGATTTCTGAATGAGACTATTCTAATTACTTTAACATCGTATGTTAACAAGAAAAGCTTTGGCTTCCTTTATTTAAAGACCCCATTGAAAGAGAATTAGTAGGATTCAATAGAACCATGATCATGGGTAGACGAGATGAGATGGAATGGCATTTTCAAGAACAGACGATCTGAAAAGCGAAAATAATTTTGCACTTATACACAATTTCCATCCCAAGCTCTCAAATAGCATATTCTAAACACCTGCACTAAAATCGATTAACATCTAATGTAGATAAACGAACACTATTTTTAAACACTTGTCAATGTTATACATTAATAAATTTAAATACATAAATACAATACATAAATACAATTTTTTACATCTACTAATATTTTTAAGTAAGTTAGTTTTATTTGTTACATAATGTATTAAAAATACCCAATCCACCTCATCATCTGTCATTTTTGAATTAAGAATTAATATTATTCATTATCTATATATATAAAAATAAATTGATATTCGTTAGTCTCACTAAAAGTCCAGAACGGCTGAACAGATTCATCTTATCTCAGTCTTGAAATATTTGCGGAGGTTTAGGGAAAGTTTAAAAGCTGAAAAAATTTAATGAATTCCAGGAAAACTCTAAAACAGAGCTTTTCTATTTCCCATACAAAAGTTTTTTTTTGACATTAGATTTGACAAGTAACTAATAAGTCAATCTTTCTGTGGCACTTCAGAACACAGAGATTTATGGCTTATAGGTAAACTCCAAAAAATAAATAAAAAAATATTTATTTATCGATTGAGGCAGTACGAAGTCTATCGAGTCAGCGCCAAACACGCCGCTCTTACCCTTAGCCTATGTTACCCGGACGCCGGTTCCCCACCGACGCCCGGAGGCTTCCTCACTGGGGAGGCAGGTTGCGAGCATAAGCCCGCTGCCTTCAACCCAGCCTTCGTCGGTGCAACGGCGCCGAGGAGGGGTCGTCTTCCCTCACTCGTTGAGCAGCCTCCTTCTGCAAGATGACTCTCTCGCTGAAGTCGGCCACCGCCTGCCATGCCCTCTCGCTGCCGACCATGGCCTGGACCACTGCCGGCAACGAAAGGTCTGCGCCAACCACGTGAATGAGTTGGCTACGCTCGGATATCCACGCTGGACATTCCATCAAGGTTTGGTCAGTGGTGTCTTCCACGCGACTGCAGTGGTGAGGAATGCGGACCCTGGGTTCTCCCGCCCTTAGCTGGACGAGCGACCGGGATAGGCGCTAACATGATAATGATGAGTTATTTATACATTATTTTTTATAAATTTTCATATTTATTTTTTACAGTAAGTTTTATGGATAACAATTCAATATATATATATATGTGTGAAAAATATTTCGCTTTGGATTGAAATTCATTATAATTCAGAAAGTATGAATACTTTTGGGAAAATTGCATCCAAATTCCATGATTCCGTTCGATTTTAATATTACTGAAAGAAAAATTGCCATATTTTATTCTCAACTACTGAAATTCATTCAAACCCATCGTAACTCCTCAGTAATTTCAGTATTATAAACATAAATATAAGCAAATTAACTATTCAAATAATTATGAACAAAAATGTTTGTGTAAAATAAAGTATATAAATAACCAAAAATAAAAATTTATTAAGTAACATATTGTATACACATTTTCCTAGTAAAATAACTGAGAAATATTTTATAAAGTTATAAATTAACTAACTGATAACTCTGAAAAGAAAAGGGCCGGGCCCTAGAATCTCACATAACCGCCTCCGTCTCCCCTAGACAGGGAGTAGGTATAGAAGAAAAAGGTAATTAAAGAAAAATTAAAGAAAAGTAAAAACAATTGTAGAATGAAACCCCTTAGAAAATGAGGAAAATATTATAAAAATTAAAGGAAATATAATTTACGGGGATCTGAGGTTGTGATGGGTATGGGGCTGGGTATTTAAGGGTAAAAAATGGGTTTTCTCGATTTCCGGCAAAACAAAGTCCTATCGAAAAAAGTTATATTGCAGAGTTGTAGGTAATAACAAGATCTAAAACTTTAGTATTTTAATTTTTTACACATAACCTTAAAATTATGATAAATGCAAAAAAACAAGTTTTTGGTTTTTTATTTTTAACTTTTACAAAAAACAATATTTTGTCACGAAATTGGGTGATAATTTACCCTATGATGTCTTAAATACACTGTAATTTATTTGATTACAAATATTGATTTTTTTAGCTTATTCTAAATTAATATCGATTTTTAATCGAAAAATCACCCGTCAAAATATCAAAAATTTGAGATGTTTTCTGTTCGTTGAAAGCTCTATTTTCCGATGGTTCTTACTTGCAATATCATGTTTGGATAAAATAATCATATCTCTTTTAATGAAATGACACTCGATATAGTTTGGAAAATGCTCTTTCAATTTATTTAAAATTGTTGTGTACTCTGAAGATCACCTAAAAATTCCTGTTTTGTTTAATTTACAGAAAATTTACATTAAACAACTAAAACTATTCATCCTACTATATTTTTTTTCTTTTTCAAAAGATATCGATACAGGTCTAAATGGCGATTTAACAGAAACAATAGTAGTAATAATGCCTTTTGAATTACAAGAAATGTTTCACACGAACATGCAACTTCAACTATCATTACTATATACATCTGTAACACTGAATACGATATGTATAATATACAAACCTTAAGGGTAATTATAGCATACACCGTAAGTAATGTACTAACATAATGTACAAACCAACTAGCTTGAATGTTTTAGCGTAAAAGTGAATTGTTCTTACAGAAATAATAAATACGATATTACTCTGAAGGTATATATGAAAGCTGTGGCTATCATCGTTAATGGACCGTTGATAACAAAGGAACAAAATAAGTATGAATCTGCTTTTATATGCAGTAAAAGTTTGTTGTAGTCATCAAATTAAAAGTAACAATAACAAGGACTTCATAACATCGACCATTTTTAAGAGACATCTACCAATCTATTATTATTTAGATCAGGTTATTATATAAAATCTGAAATCTAATAAAAACAAGATTCTAAAATCTCAGAATGTAAATATTAATTTCTGATGTTTTATAAAATCAGGGCATACATGAGCAACTTTAAAGTCAGAACGTATAAAACTTTCGTATAGACTTGTCGTCGGCTTGTATGGCGTCGGGTCATAAATTAATCCCATAAGAACCGATATTGCAAAAGTTCGATGCTAATTATTATTTTACCCTCTTTATTGGTTCTTTGTGAAGCTTTTACTATATGAAGAAATGTTGAGTGTGGCTTTGTTTGGAATTAGAAACAGTGATGGGGTAGTTGGCCTGTTTATTAGCTTCATGACGACAATGTACTCATAAGCAATGGTAATTAATGTGCGGGTTGCTGAAAAACTTGTTTCAATTAAGCAAAATGCTTTAATTTAACCGACTATAAGAAAGGAGGAACTTATAGCTTATCAATTTGTCTGTAATTTTTTAACATTTGTTTCCTCCTTTAAAAATTTTAAAATTGATGCTTCTGTGATCTCTCTTCAATTTGGTCTATTTCAATGCCATCCATAAAAAACCATTGAATTCTAAAATTTCGATATTTATTTATTTGTTTGTAAGAGTAAACTCTCGAGACGGTCCCATGATGATTTCAACAAGACCTGATCATAAAATTCTTAAAATGAATTGGGACAATAATACAATTAAATATGATTGTATAATCTATATTATTAAAAAATGTAATATTTTAAACCGATTTGTTTATATAAACGTTTATAAATTATTAAAATATCTTTTGAATTAAATAAAATTAGTTATATATTATTATACCATACAGATACAAAAAAAAAGACGTAAAATAAAGTGTTTACTGTGAATTCTTAAAATATTATAAAGTATATACAACGGTCATAAAATTTAAAAATTTTACAATTAAGTGAGGATCTTTTTTAAAATAATATTTTGTTATAATAATAGGTATGTTACGTTTAAGTTTCAATATATACATATTTAAAATATGTAATCTTCTATATATATAAAAATGGACTGCTGTTCCTTAGTCTCGCTAAAACTCGAGAACAGCTGAACGGATTTATCTTATCTTAGTCTTGAAATGTTCGTGGAGGTTCAGGGAAGGTATAAAAGCTGAAAAAAATTGTATCATTACTGGGAAAACTATAAAAACAGCCCTTTTCTATTTCCCATACAAACGTTTTTTTTGACATTAGATTTGACATCTAACTAATATGTCTATCATTCTGTCGCACTTCAAAACACGGAGATTTATGGCTTACAGGTAAACTCCAAAAATATAAATAAAAAAACGTAATTGATATTTCTTTATTATAGGGCGATACGAAGTTCGCCAGGTCTTCTAGTTATAAATATAATTAAAAAACGTTTCGTATAGCATATGTTTAGACAATTCGAACTCAGTAGATTGTATTTGTAAAAGTTTTCAATATCCATTTCCCATTGACCTAATCATGTCTACAGCTGAGGAAAAAATGAGATAAAGAATATATAAAAAAACCAGCGTCAACGCAAACGCTTCTGGTCCACTGGTCCATTTCCACTTCACTTCACTTTGCAGATTATACGAACATATGCAGAGGTCACATACGGCAAATAAAAGAATCCCGGACTAACAAAGAGTTTGGTTATAATAAGGAATGAACTTAATTAACGTAAGCAGTTGAATACCGTTTTATGAATGTAATTCCATTCTGATATACAACAAAAAAAACACGTAATGAAAATGTTCTTAACTTCTTTTTTAACAGGACAAAATAAATTTTAAGAGTCCAGTTTTTTATAATTCTGTATATTAAAAATATTTTAGTGTAGCAATTGTTTTTCTATATATTTTTTTAGTGGAAAAATTAAAACTGCTTAAAGGCAAAAAAAAACTACTAGTCAAGAGCTTGAATTTCTTCAGCCATGTGAGGTCCACTGCTGGATAGAGGTCTCCCTCATCGACTTCACGGAGCTTCAGTCGGCAGTCGCCTGCGTCCACCGGGAACCCGCGGCCTTGACTAAGTCGTCCGTCCATTTCGATGGTGGACGTCGTTTGTATCGGTAGCCAGGCGTCAGGCGGGGATACTCAGTACCCCTAGATTTAATAAAAGAAAGAAATTTTAAAAATATTGTTCTATTTTTGTACTCATGTTAAAGACCAATAAATTCACCCTTTGTTGACATTGACAAGGGAAACCAAAACTTTTATTATTTATTCAATGTATGTGAACGTCAAATAAAGGATAATTGCAAATTTGCATTTGGGTCGGGATCTTACTCTTGATATTATTATTCTTATTCAACACGACATTTTTATACATATTTATATTTCTTGTTTCGACCTATAGATAAAGAAGTAACCTTTAGAGTAGTAAATTATGTAAGTAAGAGAATATAATCATATCTACCCATCGTAGTTCATCTAATTCCTTAGTTCATTTAATAACTCAACATTACTCTATGCAGAAAGTTGACGGCAGTGATATTTATCTAAATTTAAAACATTATTAATTTTAATATAGATATCCCATTTCACTTGTTATTAGCTTTTAATCGTCAAGCATATGCATCTTTTAATGTTACTCTAGTCAATATGTACTTTATTATTTCTAATAAGTTCAAGTAATTATTATCTAATTATTATTAAACCACCAAGAAAAACCAGTTATATGTAAACCAATAATCTAGGCATTTTTTCGATAATTTCTCTTAAGATCTTTAAATCTTGAGGGATAATCATAAATCAAGAAAAGTGAACTTGATTCCATTAATGTCCAATAAAGTTGCTGTTATGTAGTTAATATTCCAAGAAAGCAGATTATTCTGTCAATGGAGTAAAGAATTCAAATAAAAGATCCCCTGTAAAAATAAAAGCAGTCTATTACTTCAAATAATCTCAATAGGTCTTTTACTAGACACAAAATAATTAACGATACACGTTTTAAAATAAAATCACAAAAAGATTTCATCAAAATTTGTGAATCTTTACTGACAAACAATTTTAGGTAGTCATTTTATATCATCGGCAACTTTTTACCGAATCGAAGGTAATAATTACTAGGTAATATTAATTTAAAATTATTTCCCGTTGTGACATAAAAAAAAACATTCTAAAAATTTCACGCCTACGAACACCCTTTATTACACATCTTATTTTCACTGTTAGAGACTGTTGTTTTATCTTTTGTGAAGTTATCGATTTTATATACCATAAATAATAATTAATTAGTTAAATGTATAATTGAAAATAGAATTTTTGTGACATTCTGAAAAATGCAATCTCTTGAAAAGCCAATCTTCCATATTTTTGACATACAATAATAACTTAGTAAATAATTTTACAATACCACATTACGTAATTGAAACGGGGGAAAAATCATATTCACATCAGAAGTTATTCTAATCCTTTGTATATAAGCTGGATCTATTCTCACAACTTTAATGTAAGATATAGAACTGACCTTGCTACTAACAAATAATATTTCCTTTTATAAAACTTTGTTGTTGTATAAATACTCAAAAAGCCTTTAAGTAATAATTATTTGTTTAATGATTTTACAGGGTGAAGTAATGATTTGAATCATGATACGATCATATGTAGAATGAACCAATACCATTCCGAGCTTTATTAAACCATAAATATGTATATCACATATCCACTGGCCTAAAATGTCAACAGTAGTAAATGATACAGCCGAAGTTTTTGTATCTATGCTAATATACAACTTAAATTCTAAAAAGAGAAACAATTTTTATGTTTGAAATTTTTGTCCTTTTTAAAATATAATAATAATATAGTGATGTATGTAAAATAAAATAATAAACTATGAACAATAAAGTAATTTCTCACTTTAGCAACTTTAAAGTGTCATGAAAACTTTATCAATATCAAAACAAAATACATTACATGTTTTTAACGGAAGAAAATATGTAGTTCATTAAAAAAGAATCTTTAATTTTATTAAGCTTTGAAAATACTTCAAGTTAAAATTTTCTCATGCTATTAGAATTTAATTAGGCTTCATATTGTAGCTCAACGATACATTCGAATAATCAATCGCGTGGAATACAATCACAAAAATTATAATCTTTAGAATGTTTTTTATTAATCAGAATGAGCGATTAAAACTATTTTTATATGAAAAGGTAACTTTTATTGGGACAATTTTATACTGAACAGAAGTACTGTAATTGTCGTTAAAATTTTTAAACTAAAAATCATGCACTGTTGCAACGTATTTCCTGAAACGAAAGAATATAAGGAGCAATAAGTAGGTAGTTTACCAGTGCGTTTATAAAATTTTCTAACAAATTTCCAACTCTGTAAATAGCACCGTGATACTATTAGTATGAGCTGAAAAATATTTTTTAAATAGATTATTATCAATATATGTATCAAATTAGCAGTTTTTAACTAAACGTATATGAAAGTATAAACGATACTTAAATATTAAGTTCTTTTAGTTTTAAGTTTGTCTGTTTGTTTCGGCAACCGTAAAATAATTAGATCAACAGTCATCCCTGTTTTAGTCTGAAATAAAATGTTATGATTCTACTCGATATTCATACGAAACTTACAATTTTACGAAATGGATGAACTGTAAAGTGATATATGAAAAAAAAAAATTATTATGACCATAAAAAATAACATAACAAAAAGGATACATACTACTGTCAAGTTTTATATTATATATATCGGATTTATTACACATTCGTTGTATGTATTTAAAAGAGAGGGACGCCAGCCTCGCTGACGTCTCTAATGTCATTTCTTCTAGAACGGTCCATAATATTTTAAAATGAAACTTCAATTGTTCTTAATGCTCCTGTATTTATCGAAGGTTCTTCATTATCACATATTTCAATGATTCGCTCTCACTGAATTCTGAACTCTGAATTCTGCCATCGTGCGTCCAGACGTCATATTTATACCAAGATTTAAACATAGTTCTATTCTCCTTTTAAACAACCTTTGATTTCGTTTTACTTTTAACAATAATCATAAATACTAATGAGGTTTAATAAGAATTGATGACGGCCTCAAATTATTTTCATGTCGCATCCGTTATTAAAGCTGGTAGCGCCGATACGGCAATTCTGAAAGGCGGTGCGTGACCTGCCTGGTTATGTGTTCTCTCTTGGCTGGTTTTCGGTAGGTTCTTGGACCAGTCGCCCGTCTCGTAGAGTAGATGGGACAGGATCAAGAACTGATGCTTCATCTTCCGAAGTCATGCCGATACGGTCATACTGATGTTTGCTCTGTGATAAAAGATAAATGCTTTTGTAGTCTAGGTACTTCCAAATTACACCTAGATAACTTTATATTGTTACAATTATGAATATTAAATTTGTTTTGATCGTGGGTGACGTTGTTTACTACGACACATCTTGAGATGGTCATATTATCACGGCCAATTATCTAAGCTACTATGGCTTTAGGGCATCACTCGAACATTCATAACATATTTGTCATAGGACGTCTCTACCCGCCTATAACATTTTTTTAAATTATTTGAAGAAGACGTCTCCACCCATCTACAACAATTTTTATTTTTATTGTCATTTTTATTTTATTTTTTATTATTATAGTTCTTTTTTTTGTTATTTTTCGGATCTGCACGCCAAATGCGTCTTTTATAGTAATACATCTCATAATAAATGTTTGAATATCACACTTCTAGCTACAAGAGACGAAACCCCTTAGCATTCAATGGATTCACCGTGCGGGTGCCGGGTCTATAGCGTTGCAGGGAGAGGAGCTTCAACAGTGCCTGGGACTTGCGACCCAGGTGTAGGTTTAAAGGGCCCCTTAACTAACGCGCGTTATACGCTCATCTCCACTGTCCAAGCTCCTCTCTCTACCTAACCAAATTTGAAAAGAACCTATTAGGGCTGCCTTCGATGTACGTTCCAAGAATAATAATAATGTAATGCGTTTGAAATGAAGTAAATTGAACAAAATGAAATACACTCACTGGATAACTATTAGGTAGTCGAAAAGTCCACCTTGCTGCTCGTTTACTTATACTCTCTCGTCACTCCAGTGGAACTTCGTCTGGCTGGTCACGAACCATATTTCGAAGTTTCTATTCACTTTTTCTGTGATATTTTTTATATGAAATCTTCATTCTGGAATTATTTAAATTTTAGCTCGAAATCTCTAAAATCCAACTTTATATCTTCTCTCCGCCTCGACCATCCTGTTTTAAATGTGTTGCTTTGTTATCCACGGAATGATTGTCAAATTGTAATCTAAACTATTAAAGCCGGATTGACTTGTTCGTATGTTCATAACATCGGCAAGGATTCTAAATTTGTCATATGTACGCTGATGCCTGTAATCACATAAAACTATTAATTGGAATAATAGAGCCCGGCCTCAATCCTCGCAAATAGTTGACGATTTGTTTTCTATAATAATAATAATAATAAGTATTTTTTCTTGTACATACACCAAAGAATAAATGAATTATACAGTAATTACAAAACTTGATCAAAATGTACAATTGGCGGCCTTATCGCTAAGCAGCGATCTCTGCCAGGCAACCATGTTATGTAGGACACAGTAATCAGTAATTAAACATTTCAGGTGTACATATATGAGAGAAAAATATACTTATAAGAAATTATATATATATGTATATACATATATATAGTAAACATATATATATACTACATTCAATATACAATAATCTATATGTATAATTTATACTACAGTTTAAATATGAGTATAAGTAACATACCTACAATAATAAATTTAAAATATAAACCAGATACATCGCAGAGTAGGAGTTTAGAATAAATAGAAAAATTAAAATCATAAATATTAAGGAAACAGGTAGACAAAATTTAAGGGGGGAAGAAGTTTGCTTTTAATAGCCATTTGAATATTGCATGGATTGAGCACGCCTTATGGTAAGTGGTAAGGCATTCCAGAGCCGTACAGCTTCCACAGAAAAGGATTTAGAATAGAAGGATGTATTGTGGGAGGGGATTTTTAAAATCAAGTTATCGTCAGACCGAAGAGAGCGACAATGAGTATCACTCAGGAATTCAAGGCGCTTTTAAGTTATGAGGGAGAGGTAGGATTAAATAGGATATTGTATAATAGGGAAAGAATGTGGGCCACTTGAGTATTCGCGAAATTCTGAAACATGGTCATATTTAAGAAGTTCAAATATGAACCGTATACAAAGATTCTGCGATGATGAACGAAAGATGCGTTCAAGTTTATTAAGCAATTCCTCACTTAAATTGAGATAACAGGTATCAACATAATCGAGAATCGGTAGCAGGAGAGATTGTGCAAGCACAATTTTAGTTGGTTTCGTTAGAAAATTTCGCAATCTGCGAGGAGACCCCATAGGTGCAAACACTTTCTTGCTCACCCGCTTACTTGGGGGGTCCAGGTCAGAAATCTATAAAAAACAACACCTAGATTTTTTACAGTTTCACTGTATGGAACAAGTGTTCCATCAACAATTATATTAGGCAAATTGGGCCAATCAATGCGGGAAACTAGTTTTTGACTGCCGATTATAATTGCTTGTGTTTTTAAAGGATTCTATTCCCGGAGATGATATTTGCCATTGATTCTTGTATAACGCACTCCTGAAATCATGCATTTTATTAAGATTAACTTTACCAGTTGATATTAAATTTAAATTCGGCGTGATATCCTTTTCCCATCGAAAACATGATTCAAACGTTTGACCGCGGTTAGCAGAAAAGGAACAAAACTTAGCTTTACTCGCAATAGGTGTATTTGATTAGAAATTCGGAGTTACTTATGCTTTCGTTTGAATTACAACATCGTTTTTGTAGCGGCACTGATGTGTGTTAACCAGACATGTGGTAAATATAATGAGATCTAAGATTTTCGCGAGTACTCATTTAAATGAAACTAAATGAAAGTAAAATCCGAAAAATATTAGTTTCATTTAAATGTAGTAAATATTACGGTGAAGAGTATGTCTATAGTCGATTCTAAACTAAACCGTGGCGCCGGCTGTTTGATATTAAAATCATGAAGCTCTTATAGATTGAGTGACTTAATATTTACTCATTGTTTCCCACGGCCTCTCTCCGTCGTCTCATGGTATTGTCAAGGATACAGCAAGGACCTGTGGTTAGCTCAAGGATAACACATGATTAGCTCAGAGGTACGCTCTCCACATCTGTGGTGTATACTTGTCGTTTCACGGCTCCACAAGGCATTCTTACGTAATCTCATGGTTCTCTTTCGGATACATCAAGGACCCGTGGTTAGCTCAAGGGTAACTCGTGATTAGCTCAGTGGCCACGCTCTCCAGATCTTTGATGTAATACTTGTCTCCTCACGACTCCACAAGGCTTCCCTACAGAATCTAATGGTTCTCTTGATAATACACCATGGACACGAGATTAGGTCAAGGGTAATAACAAATGCTATGTGTGTATGTGTATGTTATTAGTGCTTCTTATGTAGATGTTGTAACCAAATGTCTGCACACGTTCGAGCTTTTAAAGATTTTTAAACTTTTAAACCTTTTAAAGACTTCATTTCCATTTGAGAATCATGGTTCCTGATTTAATACGTATTTACAGCCGTAAAGATGTGTTGAAACCATTCCCGAACACACACACTACCACCGGGGTCAAACGATGATAAAAATTAGGATGATCTTCTTAGTAATTTTAATCTTATCTCTTGATTTGTTTGTAGTAAACGTTTGCATACGCTCTGCATTATTGACATCAACAGCTTGAAAAAAATTTTTTTTAGCGTTTTCACTACGCAAATTCTCCACATGGTTATTATCCTCAACTGGATCAGAATTTATAAGACCGGCAGTAACTGATCACGCGAGCGATCCACTTCTGATATCGGATTTATACCAAATTCTTTGTTATAAAGAGAGAGAGAGACGCCAGCCTCGCTAACGTAACAAATGTCACTTCTTCTAGAGCGTTCCATGATATTTTAAAATTAAACTTCAATTGTTCTTAATGCTCCTGTATTTATCGAAGGTCCTTCATAATCACATATTTCAATGATACGCACTCACTGAACTCTGAATTCTCAATTCTGCCGTCGTGCGTCCAGACGTCATAATTATACCAAAATTTAAACATAGTTCTATTCTCCTTTTAAACAAGCTTTGATTTCGTTTTACTTTAAACAATAATCATAAATACTAATGAGGTTTAATAAGAATTGATGACGGCCTCAAATTATTTTCATGTCGCATCCGTTATTAAAGCTGGTAGCGCCGATATTAGTATTATATAGTATTTTCTTTTACTATTTAAAGCAGGGTTTCACAACCTTTATTTCACTGAGCCTCCCCAATCCAAAAATAATATTCTCATGCCCCCTTAAGTTTAAAAACACACAATTTTTTTTTTACAACTATATTATTTATTTGAATTAAAATTAAAAACAAAGAGTTCCATACAGATATTTGTAGATATTTATGTTTTAGGGATCTAATAAGAGAAGATATATGTATATACACTCGAAAACCATTAATTACTTTTATATTTAGGTAAATATGCTAGTTTTATTTTAATTATTAAATACTAATAAGATACCTGAGCCTGCATCTTCTGTTCCAGTATGTCGATTCTAGGTTCAGTCTTTGCTAGAGCAATGGTTAAATCGCTATCGACGGCAAGACGATTTCGCTGTTTAGTTTTTATTAAAACCAAAGCTGAAAAACCTGTTTCAAATAAATATGTGGTTGAAAATGAAATAATTATTCTTAAAGCAAGTGAGGCAATTTTGGGATTAACAAGAAATCGTTTGACCCAAAATTTCTCTAACGTCAAGAGATGAAAGATATTCATGGTCGCGTCAGCCTTCATTTCTAGAAATTCTTCCTGAACATCTTCAGGCAAATCTGAGACCTCGACAACAAATGAGTTTCTGGTCATGCGCCATATTGCAAATGTTCTCAATTGTTTTACCAGTGATAGATGGATGCAAGCGGGAAGGTTGGGCGGGGGTACGCGTGAGTGTCGTGTTGTGACTTGTCAAAACTTTTTCTCTTTGATTTGATTATTTTCATACATAGTCCGGTCAATTTAGACCAAAAAATGAGAGTGAAGTTACATAAAGTCCCAACAAGCTGAATTTTTGTGAAATTGTTCAAAACATAATTATAAACGATGTCTAGAAGTTCCCCATCATTCCCCTGTAAGGAAAATTTTTATTCTAAATCAAAGGTATTTTTGGAGTTTACCTTTAAGCCATAAATCTCCACGTTTTGAAGTGCGCCAGAATGATTGACATATTACTTAGTTGTCAAATCTATTGTAAAAAAAAAACGTTTGTATGGGAATTAGAAAAAGGCTGTTTTTAGGGTTTTCCCGGAAATGAATCAATTTTTTTCAGTTTTCAAATCTTTCCTAAACCTCCACGAACATTTCAAGACTAAGATAAGATAAATCCGTTCAGTGGTTCTCGAGTTTTAGTGAGACTGAAGAACAGCAATTCATTTTTATATATGTAAAGATTAAAAAAACTTTGTCCAGCGGACAAAATTGTGAATCTAAACCATTCCCAGATCCCCTTGAACACACACAAAAAAATTCATCAAAATCGGCCCAGTCGTTTGAGAGAAGTTCAGTGACATACACACTCACAGAAGAATTATATATATAAAGATATAACAACTCTAGATGTACATATATACGTGTCGTACTCATGCATATTAAGACGATAACAACTTTTATAACTTTTTGAATCGTTATATCTCAGAAACGGTGGCTCGTAAAAAAAGAAGTATTGATACATTTGTTATAGATAATTTTATGATCTATAACTTTTGTCTGAGATACTTTTATGATAAAACTTACCGTTTTGCTGAAAACGCGAAAAACAATTTTTTTTGACCTTTGACCTAGAATAAAAAAATTTCCTTACAGGGGAATGATGGGGAACTTCTAGAAATCGCTTACAATTATGTTTTGAACAATTTCACAAAAATTCAGCTTGTTGGGACTTTATGTAACTTCGAATGTCTAAATTGACCGGACTAACAGGCCAACGGGTTGTGTTGGCGGCCCAGCGGGCTTAGTGTGTATTGCGCTTAAGTACTATTTCCGAAAATTAAACGTTCCGATTACCCCCCCCCCTGGTATTGAACTATGGCCCCCAAGGGGGGCATGCCGCCCTGGTTGGGAACTCCTGATTTAAAGTATTATATAATATTAATCATATAAACTTAAAATAACTAATTACGACTGGCAATTTGCTTCTATAATTTTGTAACATTTAGTCGGCTACCATTTCTAACCCAGTGTGTGAACGTACGAGGTAACATTAAAGTTGGAACGCTTTATATTAGGTCTCATATAAATCGGCAAATTAAAATACATTACATCAATTTCAGAGTCCACTGTGATGAAAAACATAACTTATGCGATCTAAGACTTTCGCGAGTATTCATTAAATGAAACTAATATTTTCAGGTTACTACCCAGTATTTTATTATATTTAAAAGTAGACAGTAGACACATGCTTATTACTTTACAAGTAATAAGCATGTCTTGTTGGTGCAGCGTGTCTCTCATTAAACATTACAAACTATGGAGCCATATTAATTCAAGGTATTTCGGTACCTAGGGTGTAAATGATAATGACTAAAATGGCTTAAATTTATTAATTACTTGTGACTATTCAATTAGGTTATGTCATGTTTGATTACGAGATATACGACATAGTCTCTAGATAAGCTTATAAGGCATATACTAATGGCTATAGTTAATCCCTCTAATATTTAGTATAAGTGATTTTCTCTCGGTAAATTTTGGATAAGCATTAAAATGAAGACCAATTTTTATGGTAAATATAAATATATGTTTTTAATAATAATAGTAGCATTATAAAATAGACTATATCTGTGATAAAGTAATCACACCTATAAATTCATAACCAATAATGATGTATACTTATAATTTACTACTATCTCTAAGATTTTTGTTGTCATATTTATTATTGAAAATCAAATAAAAAGCATAACACGGACCTAGTCTTATTTGGTCACTAAGTACTTTCTTCTTCTTCCTGGCAATCTCCCAGCTTTAGCCAGGGTCACTAAGTACTTTAACATTCGGAAAACTAGATTTTGTAGATTAAATATAGTTTGTCACTTATTTCATTGAAATATAATTATATTTGTAACCAATTTGAATTACAGCCTCAGGTTATAAGAAAAAGATAGTAAGTTATTATTTAGTCATTTTAAAAAATACAAAAAATTCATAAGAAACTTAGTGAGGTGATAGAGTGTAGCCGTGGTCAAGTTACTATAGCTCGAACATGGGTTGGCTCGACCGGGGAAGTACGACCCTCTTAAAGAAAATCGGCGTGAAGTAGTCTGTAATGGCTGCGTTACGTCCCGTGAGTGAGAGAACTGGTTGCCCTTTTCCTTTTTCCACTCTTTCCTTTCCCTCCCTTTCCCACCTTTTCCTCCCCCTTTTCACCAATCAAGGGCGGCAACACATTCGTGAATCTACGTTGGGGATGTCCATAGGCATCGGTACTACCTCCACCAGGTAGGCCGTCTGCTCGGTTGCCTCCTTTTCCCATAAAAAAAGAAAATTCCACTATAATCAACGTTTCTCGTAGGAATCAATTGTAAAATTTTAAAAATTATTTTAAAAATTATAAATAAATAATATTAAGTACGAATTACAAAACAATACTTACAATATTTTTTTGTACCACTAAATATTTTTTTCATTTTACTGATTTTATTTGCCTAAAAAAAAGTCAAGACTAAAAATATAATTAATTACAGTCTGTTAGTTTAATATTATCATAGAAATTTATTAAAAGCTCCTTCATGTAATGTCCAAAGATGTTTTCATACGGTACTTATATACGTACCTATAAAAAATAAATTCGCTTTTTTGTATAAAGAAAACAACAATTAAGCCAGATACAATTTAAAATAAATCAGAACTTTGTATAAAAATTTTCATGTCAGGTAACCAATGATAAATAATTTTAGTTTTTAAGCTATTGCAAAACTTCTATCGCAGGTTGAGAAGTTTTGTCTCTTCTTTATTTTTAATTTAAACCTCCACCATAAATTAAATACAAAAAAATTTTTTTAGCTAGTTTAAAAGTACAAGTTAAAATTAACAGAAGAATCGTTAATGTTAACTCAAAATTATAATATTCTGAACGGAATTTTTAGTAATTGTGTCTTCGTTTATAAAACAGTCATAAAAATTCGTTTGTGCTCTAAGAAAACGTTAATTATACTGTCCAATGAAAAAGAAATATATCAGTAGAATAATAAAATTGAGACCCATCTGATAAAAACAAAATCAAATTAACAAACTGATAACAAAGCTGTTTTCTTACTGTTTATGAATATGTAACTAGAAATATGAGTAGAAATGTAATTTTTATATATATCATTCTTCTGTGAGTGTGTACTGTGTATGTCACTGAACTTCTCTCAAACGACTGGACCAATTTTGATGAAATTTTTTGTGTGTATTCAAGGGGATCTCGGAATGGTTTAGATTCACAATTTTGTCTTCTGAACGAGGTTTTTTTAATTGATTTTTAATTTATTATGTAGTAGTTGTTGATACAAACGTTTTTTTGGCATTAGATTTGACAACTAACTAATATGTCAATCATTCTGTCACACTTCAAAACACGGAGATTTATGGCTTTAATAGGTAAACATAAATAAAAAAACGTAGCAGATATTTCTTGATTATAAGGTGATACGAAGTTTGCCGGGTCTTCTATGTAGTTACTTTATATAAACGTAAATGTAACATTGTAATCTTACTTTTGGTTTTCTTTTTGTTTTATGTTCCATTTCTTATAACATGTTGTTAATATTGATATGAAAATTATGGATCTGATATTATATATATAGGTTAATGTGATTATTATAATATAGCTATAATCTCGCAATTAAGATGAAATACAAAATTTATCAAAAACCTAAAATAATAATTTATTTAAATAAACTTGATAAAAATATGTATTCATTTTGTAGAAACTTATGTTTATTTTATTCTTTTTTAGTCAAATGATATAGCTTTAAATATCAAGTAATATACTTTAAAATACAGAAGAGTTATAAGCTAACTGCTGCAGAATAGTACAGAGTAATATTTTTTTTTAGAAAGTCCAATTCTAACTGACTGGATCCGTTGTTTGCTCAAATAAAAGAAGTCTTTTCGAACCTTTGGAAGAAGTCAAAAAATAGTATTCTTTAACCCAATGCGTCATATTTAAATAAAAGTTATTATTAAAATACTTTAAAACCCCATTTATGTATTTTAATAACAACTTTTTTTTTACTTATATTTTAGTAGGTAGTTTTATTTAGAATTAGTTATATGTAAATGAATTAGGATTTTTATAAAATACTATAATCTTGCATACATTGATACCTATTCATTTAAAATCTTATATGATGGAATCTTACAAAGGAATCTCCAAAAATACCTCACATATCACTACAGCGTCGTAACAAATAACTTATTATATGTATTTTAAACAAGAGCAAAAATTCAATCTGGAGGCTTTCCCGCACATCGTTTATCTCCACGCGGGAGGCATTACACTATTAAGCTTCTACTTTGTCGCGTTTCAACTAATCCGCATTAAGTAATCAGCCTCAATTCAGCCATAATTCGTTTTGAAATTGACTTAGGAAAATAATTTAGATCAGTCTAAATAATTTTGTAAAATTTTGTAGAGAACATTACACGCTGTATATACACGAAAGTCAGATATTTGGATTACCCTGTAATGAACTTTCTAGGGATAGGGATCTGATAACTGGAATAAATATTTAACCGGGTCATACCCCAATATTTATGTATTTATCAAAAGACCACTATTGGTTTAGAGTTCCTGTTACGTTTACCTATTTTTTGTCGAAGTAAGACATGATGCACCCTCCCTCTGCAGACGACGTACGGGGGTGAGACGGACGCGATTCCAACGCCTCCAATAGCACCCCTGTGCTCCAGGCTGGGGTCGGCTTGGTAACCTGGCTCCTGTGAAAACTCGGCGTCGTCGGGGCGGTCCTAATTGCGGGAATCGCCCCAATGCTCCCAGGGAGTAAGTCCGGTCTTTGCCAGGACCGCCCAGTAACTGGTGTGCCCTGTCGCTGACAGATCCGGGGTACACCGTCATAGCGCCGTTGGCTATCGGAGTGGCTTTAGTGAGTAAGGGCCTGCCTAGGTCGAGTCTCACACATCCCTTCCGGCCCCACCAAGGCCGGTTGGACGGCTCGTAAAAAGAATTTTCCTGCGTCATTAAAAAGGACTATTTCCAGGTTGCTGTCTAACTCCAATTGTGTTTAATATTGTTATTCTTAGTACACAAATTAATCTGCAACGAGAGAAAATAGGGTTATCGGTTCAAGTTTAATAATAAATACACGGAATCCATTTTATCCCGCAATACTGACACTTAACTCCAAACACTGTCAAGTACTTCTGGATGAAGTGGATAAATTCTATGAGTGGACGGATGAATTAAGGACAAAGGCAAGTAAATGTCACTGTCTGGGTCTTGGTAGGCGAAATACAAGATACACTTCATACGATCCGGGACTATCGTTGGGAGGTCAATGCGTTTCTACGGTTACGGAAAAAGCACCATTTAAATTTCTCGGTTGTAAGATTAATAAAATAGGTCGTTTTCCATCTTTAGAAGGAATAGCAAATAGCTATTTAAACTATTATTGCTTACCTCGTCCATTTTATGTCCTATACGATTGAAACCATACTACACGAGCTACTTCGTACTTATTTTTCATAATTATTATTATAAGGACTATATTTAGCAGGACAACAGGTGATGGTGTGATCAATTACACATTATTTTTATAATTACACATATTATTTAAACTGAAATTTGTGTCAAGTGATCAATCAACTTAATTACTGCTATTTAGAATTTTATTCGACGATTGTTTGAATAATTAAATTTTAAAATAATGATGCCTATTAAACATAATGTTTTTATAACATGAATCTAGAGAGTAGTGTAAAATATATGCCATCAAAATTTGGTAACAATTTTGAGCTAAAAGAGCGATGAACTCATAAGAGACCAGATAACCTAAATATAATGTTTCGCATGAGACCAATTAAGATTGTTTAATTTGCAACCCCACTTTATACATAGAACCTTTGTGTTATTTCTGAATACGTTGACAGTCTCATTATATTAACTGAATCTCTAGAGTTTACTGGCTTTAATGTTTAATTTTCTCACTTCTTAAATTTTGAAACGCCATAATACTAAAACTTCTTCCAAAAAAAAAAACATATAATCGGGAAATTCATTATTGTGTTACAACAATGGATTTTTTTATTATGATAGTAAACTCCATATTCAAATCTGTATTTAAACTAAAAAAAAAGGTTTTCACCGCCGGTCATGTAGTAGACGTGGTAAAAAAAGTATAGTTTGCATACGGTAATTATTCAATTTTCATTCCCAAAAAAAAAGAAGAAAAATAAATTGTAGTCTGTCATTTTAATAACAGTTTTAATAAATTGAAATCATTACATACATAATAAAATAAATTATCTTTTTATATTATCACCAAGCAATCCGTATGGTAATTTAATATGTTTCAGCCTTTACCTTTAAATCACCTTTCAGAAAAATATTTCATTTATGTATTCTATTAAAAACAGAGACACACGTAAAAAAGACTAATATTTTAGCTTACTGCTCCCAAGTTTACTGCATGTTTAATGGAAAATCTTAAAGCGCATATTTCATTTAATGATTTTTATACTTAGGATGTGAAACTTGAACGGAAAGTTCACGAAATGTACCGAAAAGTACTAAAAGTTAGGACTTTTAATTTATATTTTTAGAACCCTTTATATAAGTGAAGTTTGAAGATTTCATTGGCATCTTCAAGAATTGGCATGTCAAATATTCAAATATGTCTGTATTGCATTGTTCAAAAAATGCTAATCTTATACATATATATGTACACATAATATAATTTTTAATATATACAAAATACTATTTATTATATATATCGGATTTATTACATATTCGTTGTTTTAAAAGAGAGGGACGCCAGCCTCACTGAAGATACAAATGTCACTTCTTCTAGAGCATTCGATGATATTTTAAAATGAAACTGCAATTGATCTTAATGCTCCTGTATTTCTCAAAGATTCTTCATAATAACATACTTCTATGATACACACTCACTGAACTCTGAATTCTCAAATCTGGAGTCCGCCATCGTGCGTCCAGACGTCATATTTATAACAAGATTCAAACATATGTAGTTCTATTCTCCTTTGATTTCGTTTTACTTTTAACAATAATCATAAATAATAATGAGGTTTAATAAGAATTGATGACAGCCTCAAATTATTTTCATGTAACATCCGTTATTAAAGCTGGTAGCGCCGATATATATATAAATAATTTACTACGACACAAATATAATATGTACTAGTGTCGTTCAATGATTATAATGTCTATAAATCTCAATGTACTTCATAAAAATTGCAGTTATAATTTATAAGGTATTAAAATATTTTAAATATTACGCATGTGTTTTTATAACACATTCTATGTATTTTAATACATATATCTCAGAGAAACAGAAGAAATATGTTGGAAAGAAAAAATATTTACTTTCCCTACTTAATAACTGAAGATTTCGGTATCACGTTTCTGGTATTTATGAATAAAGGAATATTTATTTATTTTAGTTAAGGATTTTAATTGATGCTTAACATAATTTAATGTCAAAAATAAAAAAAAGTGATGTATGTGATTATCGTGTAAGTTTTATAAAATAAGGATGTTATTTCAATGAATGAATTATTGTGTTATAGATTTTTATATTTCTACACGGTCTTTTGCGCAGTTGCAAAATTCTTAGCTCAGACTTTTCAGAACAAAGAAGGTACTTTTGTTTAAGTTTTGATTAAAAACCTCTGTCAATGTCCATTCTTCGACGCAAGACTACAATTTGATATAAACTCCGTCCTGGTTTCTTTTGTTCCCTATATATTGATAGAGGAAAATAGAAGACTTTGCTAAATAAAATCGTTTCTAATAAAAAGTTTATATTGTTGTTAGAGATCAATCTTTATAGTCAACCGGTGAATCCTGTAACTAAGAATGTTTTATGTCGAAGTAAGTTGGAAGGCAATAATAATCTGCAATTAATCATGGATATTTTTATCAGATAAACATTTATATTTATATGCGATATATCGCATGCGATGTCATCTTTTAGTAATTATTTAAAATAAAATGAAAAACGTTCTTTTGAAAACATTGAACATAAAATGTGTTATTAACTTTTTAGGAACTTTAATACGTAGAAAGGAATTGTACAGATATAATAAATAATAAAACGATTACAGATATTAAATAACATGAAACGCTGATTAAGTTTCTCAGTAAACTATATAATTGTATAAACTTGTGTAGGAGATTTTTTGTATTAAAAAAAATCACGAAAGTTTTATAATATTTATAAAACAAAGAAAGTAGTTGTTTTAATATTACGGTATATTAAAACACAAATATTACTTATTTACTTATAATATTAGTACGGAATATAGGAATGTCTGATCGTATATGTGTCTCGAATATTGTAGCAGCATTGTAAATACTAAGGTGAAGCATAATGAATATTCAGACTGTAATGTTGTGATGTAGCATAAATTTTGAAGCATAAGCTTTCATTGAGGATACCTAGAATCCTAATACAGTTTATTTTCATTTTGGATACGAAACTCATTTGTTATTTAAAAAGTTTTTTTATAGCCAAAATGAAAAAATCTACATATCATCTTACATGTTTGCAGTATTTTTGGACTTAAAACAATCTTTTCCGTATATTAAAGTTCTGCATTTTAGTTGATCCATGATCATTGCAGGACTACACAGTGCATATAGTGAATTTAAAGAAAAGTGACTTTAAAGCAAATCGCGTTTTATCACTGAGCAAAAGAGTTTCAACTTTTCTTAGTTACAAAGGATGCTAAAAAGTAATTTTTAGGTGTATGTGAAAAAAAACATTTAGTCCACTATTTTGTATCAGCGGTCATCGTCACTAAATTCGATATAACTAAATATTGTACTGCCATCAAAACTAAAGGTGTGTACCAAACATAATGTCACTTTGTCAACATGTAATGAGATGAAACCTCTTAGCATTCAATGGATTCACCGTGCGGGTGCCGGGTCCATCGCGTTGCAGCGACAGGAATTTTAGTTACTATATATATATGTTTGACCCGAAAAAATGATAAAACAATTGAACAATTTGAAATTATTTTGTTTGGATATAGATTCTTGATCTCTCATCGATTTTAGTACTTAACTGAAGGTTGAAAAAAAGTTAAAACAACAAAGAAAAGGACAGACTACAAAGGTAACCGTAATTGTGGCTTTACCTTTTGTTTTCCAAAATGAAATAGAAAGTTATTTAGTACTCCTACGATTCTTTCCACATTTTTATTGGGACTACTCAAAAGTGTTTGAAATAGTAAATAGAATTACATAATCTATTTTTAAATCTAATACAAAATAAAATGTAAGTTTGATTTTATATATACATCAAAATCTCTTCAAAACCTTTCTATTATTCCGTCTAGAACTTTATTTTAAAAAGATAAAGGTAGTAGATAAAGTTAGTAAATATATTTAAAGTCAGTGATGGCCTAGTAGTTAAGGGGCCCGCCTCTCGTTGCCGAGGGCGCGGGTTCGATCCTGGCCCGGGCAAGTACCAACGTGATTTTTCCGAGTCGTATGTACTTTCTAAGACTATTTAGACATCACTGATTAATGTTGATTCCCAAAAGAGGGTTGATGTCAGACAGGCGGCCGGTCGTAAAAATAAATAGCGAAAACTATTCACAAAATGTAAGGCAGACCCTGGCTTTAGCTGGGAAATTGCCAGGTAGAAGAAGAAAGGTAGTAAATATATGAAAGGTATGTTTTTAACTTAAGATTATCCAAGTCTTTGTCTTAAGATAGAATAGTGCATTTTATTCTTATTATTTTTAGTGTTATCATGTTTGCATTTGAATTGGAAAATTAGTATATAGATAACACTTCATAAATCATCGAATGACAGATCTACCGTATATCAATCATCTCTAGTAGTTAATATTGTTTCGGGTGGTATTCAAAAACTCCCTGTCAACCTGTATTATGTAAATTGGATCACGTCTAAACCCGTAAGATATAGCTGTAGGGATTTCAACTGCTCTTATATTATAAGGACTGGAATTGTTGTGGATAATAAAAGAAAATGTCACACCACATTACTTAACAATGCTTGAAGCATCGTCGGCAAATATAAAACAAGAAACTATTTGGAAACATATTTTAATATAAAATCATGCACCAAAATAAGTATAATATAACCATTTAGTTTATTCAAATTCTAATAATAAACGTTTTTACAATTAAGTTAGATTAACATTAATTAAAAATCAATTTTGTAACGTTGAATGAAATACATATATGTATATACAAATTTTTATTTGTACCAATATATTTTCTCTTTAGAAACCTTTTATTTTCTGATTTATTTTTACAATATCAAGTTAAAATTAATGTGTTTTAATTATTAACGAAGAACCATTTAGGGAATCCAATGCCTTTACTTAAAAAGTGAAGTTATCTAATTTGTTGGAGACGAGATTTTAACATTAAATGACATTTAGATTAAGCGTCTCTGTTTTTATGTCTTGCCAATTAATCGTTCTTATTTATTTCTCATTACGTTCACTGTTCGTTTTTAAGATTTGAAGTAAAATCATTAAGATTTTAATTGCTATTTCATTTCAGTTTGTCAACAATTAATATTTTTTTAGTACAAATTTTTATAATTAGTTTTTTTAAATATTTTAATTTAATTAGTGTCTTCATTATTAAACATATTTCATATTCAATTTAATGTGATATAAAATGTGCTGTTTTTAAACATTTAAACGAGTCTTCTTCTTCTTCTTCTACCTGGCAATTTTTTCCAGCTATAGCCAGGGTCTGCCTAACATGTTGTGAATGGTTTTGGCTATTTGTTTTTACTACCGGCCGCCTGCCTGACATCAACCCTCTTTTTGGGAATCAACATTAATCAGTGATGTCTAAATATTCTTAGAAAGTACATATGATTCGGAAAAATCACATTGGTACTTGCCCGGGCCAGGATCGAACCCGCGCCCTCGGCAACGAGAGGCGGGCCCTTTAACCACTGAGCCACCACTGACTAAACATTTAAACGAGTATTATAACGAAATTAATTCGTATTTATGAATGAGTACGATTTTTGCATAATTATTTCCGGTAAAACTCTTATCATTTTTTTACATACCTTGAACTAATCCAAGCATACATTTATGCACGACTTATAATAAAATTAAATCTTATAAGAATAATAGCGATAAAAGTTTCAATTTTCCAAAAAGCAATCATTTCACGTCATAACGTTTTCAGAGCACTATCTGAGCTATATGTACCGCGCTTCAAAAATGAACACTGTGTTTGACGCTTAAACATCGCTCCATCGACAAATAAAAGGAAACTCTGCTGGAAATGGGTTTGAAACTGAAAGGTTCAACTACAAAGCACATTCTTAATTTTTTAAAGTGATAATCTTAATCGAATCAACAATTTAGCTATAGCAACTCCACTTTCTGAATAGGGAGAAAAAAGAAGTGTGATTTAAATACTTAAAATAGTAGTAATAATTTTGTTCTATGACATTTTTTTATTAAAAATAGTATTCCTTATATTTTATTGTTTTTTTTGATGACGTAGTGGAAACTCTTTTTACGAGCCGTCCAACCGGCCTTGGTGAGGCAGGAAGGGATGTGTGAGGCTCGGCCTGGGCAGGCCCCTACTCACTAAAACCACTGCGAAAGCCATCGGCCGCTATGTCGGTGTACCCCGGATCTGTCAGCGACAGGGTACACCAGCGACTGGCCGGTCCTGGTAAAGACCGGACTTACTCCCTCGGAGAATGGGGGCGATCCCGGCAATTAGGACCACCCCGACGACGCCGGGCTTTCAATAGGGCCGGGTTACCACGCCGACCCCAGCCCGGAACACAGGGGCGGCGTGGCGGAACATTGGAGGCGTTGGAATTGCCTCCGTCGCACCCCCGTACGTCGCCTGCGGGGGGAGGGAGCATCAGCCGCCCTCACCCTTTCCCGCTCAGATGCCTCCTTCGTGGACATGACCGTCTCACAGAAGAAGGACACCGCCAGCCAGGACCTATCACTCTCGAGCATCTTCTCCACGACACTCGAAAGCGACAGGTCCACTCCGCCGAGAGCCGCCACAAGGTCTTGGCGCTGCGCAGCCCATCTCGGGCAAACCTCGAGGGTGTGCTGGGCCGAGTCCACCGCAGCGCCGCACTCATGGCAGCCTTCTCCCGGCTCTCTCCTGGCCGTCCGACACAGGTAGTAACCAAAGCACCCGTGCCCGGTTAAGACCTGCGTCAGACGGAAAGTGAGTGGTTTGCGTTTCCGCCTTATCCAACGCTCTAGGACCGGGCCAAGCGCTGCCGTTGTACGTCTACCATACGGCTGCTCCGCCAGGTCCTCCCCCCACTCCCACATAAGGCGCTCCTCCCCCTGCCGACGAACCGCTCGGATCTCCATCGACGGAGGGTTCTCGCCGAGTGCCCTCCTACCCGAGACATAGGAGAACAACTCGGCTTGAACCGAGGCCACAAGATCCCAAGGCGGATCGCCGGCAAGGGCAGTCGCTGTAGCCCAGGAGACCGTACGGTACCCCCTAATCACCCTCCACTTTCTTGTAGTGCTCATTCACTGCCAGTTGAGAATTTCACTCAACTGTTCATTGTATTATTATAGCAAGATATGAAAGTGTGACGTGTGTTGTGACGTATACTCATGGAATACTTTTATTTTCTAATGTACCATATTTAGTCCAGTCATTTAGTGCAAAGAGGAAAGTTTTCTGGACTTTTGATAATTGTTGGATTTATAGATTACCGTATGTACGTATCTTTTCGAATTAAAACTTTGCCAGCTCGTATCCCGCCGCTTGTAGCTGACATATTTAAAAAATGGCCCTTAAAACGTTTTTTTTAGGAATATCTCCTTTCCAACGCATTTTACGGACAAAATATTTACGTACCTAATTAAAAAAGACAAAATGTTCTACAATTAACGAATTAGTATTTTGTTAATAAAATCATTCGATTTTGCTTAAGAGCGCCGCAAACAAGCATTTATCTGCACCACCTCGTGTTTTCCTGTATTTTTCTAAAATATTAAACTATTGTCGCCGGTTTTGAAGAAGCAGGTTTTATGATAGTATGTCGCCTTTATTTTGGGTCCCTTTCTCTTGACTATGGAGACTTCACTACATATAGTCTTCATAATTTTTTACCTTAAATGAAACATCTCCCGGTAGAAGCTATATAACGAGAAATATTTAGTTAAGGCTGAGTCATCAGTATACGTCTATATTCGTACAGTGTTGTGTTCTTAAAGCCGTAGGTTTAATATAGAAAACAGTTTTATTTCTGACAATTTACTCTTCGAAAATGAAATAACTGAAGCAAAAGAAAAAGGATTGGAGACTTTTCTTAAATCAAGAGTTAAAAAAAGTTTAATAAAGTTAAACTTTTGGTGCAAAAAGATATACAAAAGGTTCGTATGTCAGCTGGTAGTACTTGATACAATATTTTCATGCAGGAATTATGGTGCCGTGCATCGGCTGAGACCTACTTTACCATTATTTCTTTTAACACCTGACTTAGGAAAAGTCTTCAATCCTTTTTTTTTCACTTAAATTGTTTCATTTTCTAAGAGTGAATCGTCAGAAATAAAACTACATATTTTCTGTATTAGAAGCTATGGCTACAAGAACACAAACAACGATGTATGACGATAAACTTTTTTTATGATAAAGGGTACCACCGAGCAGACGGTTTACCTGATGAAGGTAGTACCGTAGCCCATAAACATTTCCAAAGACTCCCTTTCGGCCCCACCAAGACCGGTTGGACGGCTCGTAAGAGTTTCCCTGCTTCATCAAAAAAAAAAAAGGTTAGTTAACACATTAAAGAAAAAGAAAAATCGATCTACAATAAATTTGACTTTAGAGCTCTTTCTTTTCTGTTCTTTTTGTTCAACAGTCTTTTTTGAATGCTTGTATGTTACGCGATACTAAAGAATTGTGACCCGTATTATTAGCAATGATTTGAACATCTCATTTATTGAAACGCTTATTTACAAACAAGGAGAGAAATATTCAGTTCTTAACCGTAAATTGTAACGAGAAAAATGCGGTTATTCAAATTTGTTTCATGAATTTAAATTATCTCCTTGAAACAAGATATTAACGCATCGATACGTGATTCTAAGATTAAGTTGGATTTTTCTTCCGGTAAAGAACTGTCGTTGTGTAGTCTTTATATAGATACTAGTTTTTGCCCGTGACTTCGTCCGCGGTAATTTCGTTATTAGTAATATATGTATAGCTGATCGGGCGGACTGTATTTCGTCTTAGAGGCCATAAATAATCAGGTTTTTCCTTTTTAAATTGAACAGAATGATTGACATATTAGTTAGTTGTCAAATCTAATGTCAAAAAAAAACTTTTGTATGGGAAATAGAAAAGGGCTGTTTTTATGGTTTTCCCAGCAATGAATTAATTTTTTTCAGCTTTTATACCTTCCCTGAACCTCCACGAACATTTCAAGACTAAGATAAGATAAATCCGTTCAGCTGTTCTCGAGTTTTAGCGAGACTAAGGAACAGCAATCCATTTATATATATATATAGAAGATAGAAGATTAGTATGTACATATACCACAAGTATTTATTTTAAAGTAAAACAAATATATGTGCCATTTCATATAAAATTGGTTATTATGGATGAAAAGTAACGTATTAAAGTTGTTTATTTATAGAGCAGTTCGCCACAAGTTGCACAAAAATATTGGTTGTGGTGTTTCGTCACCGTAAACCTTAATTTGCTATTTTGTTTCCTCTCACTCATTGGAATGTACCCTTCTTTTAAAACAATACGACAACAAATAATTTTCATTTTCTTAGCGTGATTTTCTTCTATTTTTAAATATTCTGAACTTTTTTACTTTTTTTTTTAAATAATATTTAGTTATCTTTTATCACTGTAATATTTCTTTTACAAAACCAAAACAGTCGTGGAACAAAAGCAGGCACAATAAACAATCTTTTACTCATGTTTTATCAAATATTTTTTAAACCCAATTAAAATAAACAGTTTTATAACAGAATCTTATGACATTGAAAATAGAAAATCGTTTCGTACAAGGAACTATTGCAATCATAAATATTTTTTTTGCCTGAAATTAACTCTTTTGTAGAGTAGATTTTTTTTTGCTTAATAGTTCATAAATCGATGCAAAATAATTTGCATTTTGTTTTCAATTGTCTATCCACATTTCTTCAAAGTACTAAGCCGAAATATATATACTTTCTGTAAAAGAAATTTGTTTAAAATTACATTTCTAAAAAAAAAAATAGAACCAAAGGTGAAATTACATTGTACACAGCGAGTGAAGTAATATCCGATTTTCTTGCTTCCAAACATATAGCAGATGTTAAATACAAAATAAGATGCAAGTGACAGCCACAGTGAATAGCAATTGCATTTAAAAAGTCGGGATTTGATGTTCCTTTGCAAATAATGATAGATTTGCCACAGTGAATGACTCGATTATTTAAATAGTAGTTCTATTGTTTTATAATTATTATACTATTTTCTAATTTTTTATTTATTTTAATTTATTGGGGCAAATAATTTTAAAGCTCGTAATTTTTCCTCGAAAATAAACGGAGTTTATAAGAAAGAAAATATAATTTCATAATTTTTCCTTTAAAAAAACTTGGAGTATTTATTGAAAAAGAACTAGGATTATTTTTAACAGGAATGTCTTACATATCCATTCCAATCAGGTTTTCGTTTTCATCAAAGAACCTTAACGTCACTTGTAAAAATCACCGATGAGTTTCGTTGAGCATTGGATAGTAAACAAGTTACACTTTTACCTTGCCGGGTTTTAGCAATAATTTCGGTTCTTCCTATTATGAAATTTTAGTACACGTTCTTCAATATCTCATCCACCGGCGTTAGGAGCAACTTAGGGTAAAACATGGTATGGAATTAATTCATAGTGTAAAAACAAAAAAATTTTTCACAATATTTCTTATTTCTATGACTCTATTTATTACTACACTCTGTGGTGTATATGTTCATGACATTTAAATAGGTATATAGTAATTTGTAGGAGTAAACCTAATCGATAATAATATCAATTAACAAAAAATCTTATGGATGTGCGAATTAACGCCTTTAATACTAAGTGTAGCAATGTTAACGTCCAAATAAATAAAAGCAAATGTCAGGATATTGTAATGGATTAGTTATTGGCAAGGATTGATAAAAGAATACTTTTTCTTTTTCTTCATAATATATAAAATACGCTTATCTTAAGCCATTTCAAATATTATTGTGAAAAATAGATTTAAATTTATCTTTAGCTCTAATTTGGTTATGGCAACGGAGCTTTCTTTCGATCTAAGAAAATTATATAAGCACTTAATGATATACATGATTTTCATGAGTATATACAATAGTATATTAAAACTATAGGATTATCATAAGATACGCTCTTGTATATAAATACAAGAGCGTATTTTTATTAATATCTTCATAAAATTAAAAAACGTGGCTGGGCAGTCTTTAGTTTGTTTAAGCAAATATTACACACCACCGAATTTAATGACATCTCATAAGGGATGTACATCCTCTCTCTTTGTATAATACAACATCCAAAATGTGAATTTACCACATATTACAGTAATTTTTCTCGACATTTATATTTATGACGAAAAAAGCTAAAAAACATACGCAGTAGTTATCAATAACAGTTTTTAAGTTCAATATTTAGTTACTGGATGGTCAATCGAAAGGGTATAACGTTAGTAATTTATCTGAAATTAGTAATTTATCCAGTGGACTTACATATAGTTTTGATTATTTTATGTATTATTATTATTATAATTTAATATTTAAGGGTAAGTCAAGTAAATTGAGAATAATCACAAAAGGATATACTTCGGTATCTTCGTTAGTTCCAAAGCAGTATACCATCAGACTCCATATTTTATTCAAAAACGATTTCCTAAAAGCAAGGCCAAAGACAGAAATAATGAAAATGATAGCATAGAAAATATTATTACATAACTTTTACAAAATCTTTGTTACTCAATGATTTAATTAAAGTACTAATTTCTGATTGTAATTACTACAAATTTACGGTATCTCACTGATACACAGAAACGCTCTACCGCTGTCTCGAACCAAACTAACCTATACACATTCGAATTATAGGATTTTGGGGTAGCCATTATTATCATATTTCTATATTTAAATAAAACTAATTCGTTTCCTGAAAAGTGTAATTAATTTATTCTTTATAGCAAAAGAAACCCAAGTATCTAGTATTAAGAATAATTTCTTCGTTTTAGAATTATTTTTCTTCGTTTACTATTTCTGAAATTTAACCAACATTGTACAGTTTTTTTTGTAAGAAACAATTGCTTCTATTCTTAAATCTATATATTAAGAACTTATATTATGATCGAGCATACAAACATTTGGAAAAAGTTTAAATTTTAAAATTATACAATTTATGACTACATTTTTAGAAATTATATATTAAATACTTGCTATGACATTTTATACTGTTAATGTTTCATTAATTTATTCTATGCAATTAATATAACAAACCCTGTAAACGATATATTTGGCTCCATTATAGAAGTTGGTTCCTTTTTGTAAACTCTTCAATGATTTTTGTGACGCTTAATAATTTTAAAGACATCATTGTAACGATATAATGCTATCATTATTTAAAAAATCAGCTTTAGAGTAAAAGCATTCCTGCGTTTTAAACAGTTATGTGATCTATATGAAATTGATTCTAATCAATAATTTTCTCTTATACCTAAACATCTTAGCAAATAAAGCTTTTTTTATGTAACGTGGATAAATAGAATAGAAATTAAAATTAAAGTAAAACTGGAACTTAAGTTAATAGACTACTTAAATGTTTTATCGCTATCAACTTTCTTATAATCAATTTGCAGGTGTTCATAAGTACCATAACGGAGCTATCAAACTTCGTGTTAAGTCATTTTCCGTTCTAATAGCTTTTAATGTCACCTTTACCTATGTCACAGAATGGAGCACTGGCGTCTGAAACGTGAATGTGGGTCTGGTAAAGCCAGCCATTGATTTAATTAATAACCTTAAATGCTGATGACGAGTCATAAAATTTTGTAGCAGTTTATACCTCCATTTTTTAGAAAGGCATGGTTATTGGTTAAATGGATTATACTGTTTATTTGTGAGGGTAATAAATGATATTATTCTTTTCTTTATATTTTTGAGATAATTATTATTCCAACATAAAATAATTTAGTATTTTACCAAGAGATTACGATTTAAAGGTGTTTTATCATCAAAATAATATTCACTTATATATAATTTGAGGATTTCCATTATGAGAAGATATCTCATTATACGAGAAAGGGAACCAACTCCTAGGAATGGCTCGATATATCGATGGCCTTCTAAATATTTGTCATAAAATAGCCGTTCCATTTTTAGTTCATTTACTTAATATTTAAATGAAACATAAATTGATAAGTTTACTGCCTTAACCAAGACACAAATTCCAAAAACGCATTACGCAATGTAAAAGTGTCGTGATGCTAACCCCAACCTTATTAGGCGTTTTGCATATCATATCTGTATCTAAAGATACATGGATGGTAATCTATTTAAAAATAATTTATAAACTTCTTAAATTCTTCTTTCTTATTAAACCATCGAAGCAACTCATAATAAACAGGAAATTATTCAAACTAAAAACACAGTTCAATATTCGCTTTTAAAGTGTCAGATCCTTCAGGACTTCGGAATAAATTAAAAGATGCTATGGCTAGATTATAAACATTAAGTCAATAAAAACATAGATGTTAATAATATTTGTAGTGAGGTGTACAACAAATTCCTGCAGGATGAGATCCAAGACTTTAAAGAGTTTTATTCATATAAATGAAACTAGTGTTACAAACTTACGGTGTCTCGAGGTCCTGCGGTGGGCAAGGACATGGGATTTTATATTTTTAAGAAGGGGTTTGTTCTGGCTAAACTTTCTAAAACTGCAGACCCAATTAGGGCGATACTTTCACATACGTTATTTAATAAGGAGTAAGTTGGGATACTACTATTTTTAAAACTTTGCATATTTTATTATATATCTATAAAAGAAAGTCGTGTTAGTTACTCCACTTATAACTCAAGAACGGCTAAACATATTTAGCTGAAAATTGGCAGGGAGGTGGTTTAGAACCAGGAAATTGCAATAGGATACTTTTTATCCCGTTCGACAGCATTCCCGTGGGACTTGACATGAAACGTCAGTCATTATAAAAAGTGAAATAACGAAACACAATTGACAGCTATGCAATTGACGTATAATGACAGATATGTAATGACGTAATGATGACAATTAGATATTTCTAAAAGATCTACTATATAAAAATAAGTCCCCTTTTCCATCCCGACGCTATAACTTCAGAACGAACGAACTAATTTCCACAGTTTTGCGTTCGTTAGAAAGGTCTCGGGCTCCGTGAGGTTTAAAATAAAAATCTTTCAACAGAAAAGCGGGAAAATATTTTTTCACATACAGCGCCATCATCCATAACATGTACTACAAATCAATATTTTAAGTAAATGGTGCCGGTGCATGATACATTGGTTGACAGCTACTCATTATTATCTGCTCAGTTAATTTTATGTGACAAACCGATATTGTGTTTGTAGTTTGAACTCTTAGAACCATTTAGTATTTAAGGGATAAATTTAGAAAACATTGTTTTTCACATGGGCGTTATATTTTGATTGTTCACGAGTTTGGAAACCATCCGCTTTATTTGTGTTAAAGTTAGACCAAAAAACAAAAAATGTGGTTTACAAAGGACCACTTCAATGAAACGGATAATTTGCAGACACGTATAACGCTTCGATTCGGTATCTACTTTGGATTCACTTTCATTTACTCAAAGAAGTTCAACTTAAAATAACATTTCATTTTTGTAATCGAAATGAATTCATTACTGTTGTGAAATGAAATAAAAATTTTCCTTTTCAAATATAAAATAAAAAAATTCTTCATCTTTTAATCACCAAACGAAATGTTATATGAAAGCCTTCTGGTGGCAAAACGGAGTTCGCCAGGTTTACTAGTATAATATAAAAATACTATTCCATGCGGGCACAGCTAGCTTAAAATATAATGCACTTCCCCAAGGTCCTCGCAATAATCTTTCGGATTAACGCCATTTCTTGTGAGACCGACATCTGGAATAATAAATAAGATTCTACGAAACTGATATGTAAAGCATTCTTACTCATGACGATGAAGTAGATATAGATAGTTACTCTCCTGAAATTCAGCTTTCATACCTCCCACTTCCGTTATATTTTTCCATGACTGTCTTTGTATGGTATTAAATTAAGGGTGAATGTTACTAATTTTGGCTGAAAACATCACAGTTTACAGGTAAGGCTTTTAGAGACATTAATTTACGACAACAAACTCAGTTTATTATTAAAAATAATGGTACAAGCCTATTTCTTGATACATTAATGCATTCATAAAAATTACTTTCCTCATAAAATGTATATAAATATTTTACTTAAAGATTACATTACTTATTTTTCAGTCAAATTTAATAAAAAATGAGAACTTAGATCGCGAGTTTTAATAAATAAAAAAAATATACTGGTAACAATACTTCAATCAACTGAGAAATTAAATACTATTGATGATGATATCTAACACTTTCGAGAATTTAGAATGTAATCTCCCGGTTATGATCACGATATCAACTTGGCCTTGTTAGCTAAGTGACTTCATAAAATAAAGCAGCTGGATTTCAAAGCCAGGAATACTATTGCCCCCAGAGAGTTTAAGGAGCACCTTGATCCTGGCGGAACATAATAAAGAGGTCTGTTTGTGAAAATGAAGCTATGCAATGGGCTATATATCTTATTGGAGACCATAATTTGGTTAAAACAAAAGTCAGTGTTGATTTCTCACTATTGTATAAGGTACATTTCTAAAAGTGTGCACAGAAATTACGCAATATTTTTCCACCATAGCATTTTCTTCCATCGGACGACTGGTTAAAACTAGCTAGGTCTTTAATTTAAGCTTTATTTATTAAATCTTTACAGAAATAAGCGAATCTATTTTTACAAATTTTATTTGTTTTCCAATTTAAATTTTATTAAAATTATAAAAACGAAACCTGTGAGATCCAGTTATTTATAAAAAAAGTCGTCGGTGTTTGTTTAAGATCTCACTTGCAAACTGCTACTTGACCTCTAAATTGTTCCGTCAAATGGGTTCAAATTAATAATAATCTAACAAGTACTCATTAGCAAAAAAACTTATAATACTGTTTATTGATAACTCACCAGATTATAATCGGTAAGTATCAAAAATATTTTAGCGAATTTACTTTGATTGAGATGTATTGCCATTACTTATCATGATAATATTCTGTCCTTTGTTCTCGATATGCCAAGACCACGATTTCAAGGACCGAGATAAAAGTTAGTTTTCGGCCTCAACAAAAGGTCCGTCTATAGGCTTTTGGCTTTAAATTAATTTCTCTTCGTTCAAATTATATAGTGTATTGTTAGCTTTTGACTACAATTAATTCATTTAGTGAACTTCAACTTCACAAGTTTTGGGTTTGGAGCTATTAGAAATGTTTCTACACGCCTAACAAATATTAATATCTATTGTTTATTTTGGTAACTAATAATGAACTAAACATGTTCGGGATGAATTCATATATTTAAATTTTGGTGTATCAACAAAAATTTCATTGTTGTTGTTTTAGTACATATGTTTACATTTATTCAACATTTAATTAACCAATTCAAACCTTAATTATTTTCAATTTTTCAAGGGACTTCAAAAAGACAGAAGATTTTCAATTCGTAGGAGCTGTTTCTTATATATGTTCTCTGATTTATCAAATACTCCTGAAGAGATTTAAGAAATTCTATTTTATCTGTAAAGGTGCATCTCTAAGGTGGTCTTAATGTCTTCAAGTCAAGTATTATAATGAGATACTTTTGAAGTTGATTAAATTTAAAAAAGGTAATAAATCCTTTTTATATAAATGAGCGTTTGAGAAAGTCATTCTCCGCTTTTCTTCTTCTTATGCTTATGATGCTTATTATTCTTAGTTTCAGACTCCTGAATTCGAATCTATCTTGAAACAGTTACCTACTCTACCGTAGATATCTATTTTATAATTACAATAAAAAGCAAAAAATGAAACCAGTTAAAAAAATAGGCTTTAAAAATTTAATTTAACAAAGGAGCTAACAGAACCATAAAGCAAAAAATATTTTTACACCTAAATTCTGTTTGGTAACTAACCTATCTGTAACTTATTTATAAATTCTGAATATCTTCACAAAAATCGACTAGACACCTAATGTAGATAAATGAAACCTATTTTGATTTACTTTTGCAATAATCTAAATCTAAAAAAATTAAATAATATTTTTTTGCAATAATAAGACTTTCGTGAGTATTCATTTATAGAGTATGTCTTTTAAATAAATAACGCGTAGTTTAAGAAGAAAAATATTAGTTTCATTTAATTGAATCACTTTTTAATAATATCTGCTAGGTTTAATTAACTTATATAAATATACATACATATATTTCGCGATGGACTAACTACGATTGGAATGCAACCTCGCTGGCAACTAAACTACAAGAACTTGTGAATACTTAATGTATTGCTGCGAAACTGGCGCTAAAGTTGTGAATCTAGGTGTTCCCACGGCAGACAGTTGTTATTAATATAGACTCTAAGTTTCTATAACAGAAATAACTGTATGTATTATTTAGGATAGTCTGTGATATTGTTGGGTTCTTAATTACCTATTGGAATTTTTTTTGTGCATTAGCACTTGATTAGGTTAGGTTAGGTTATTATTATTGGTTATTACGACGACACACAGAGAGAAAACCGACCGACCACAAGCGAACACAGGTTTCCGGAGAGACCCAAGTATCCCTAAGTATCCTCCCCAAGACAGCCTGGTTATACATATGTTACAACAAATAATTAATGTTACTTGTGTTTTAAAAATGGACTGAGTGTCGTGTTGAGGATCTTTTTCCACGTAAAGATGAAAATACAGGTAATAAAATAATTATTTTTTATCCAAGAGCGCTTCTTTTCCATTTAGAATAATTATTTTGTTACAATTTTGACGAAAAGAGAAACTAGTAACTGAGTATTAATAACTTGAAGCCTCTGTCGTATATTATTATCAGTTGATGTTGTGATTCTTTATAAATAACGGCATTCTATAGTAATCGTAATTCTTGACAAAGTTTATCTTTTAATTAAATCATAACAAAACGTTTTGTATTTGCTTCAAATAATTTATGAATCTACTTAAGAAAATTCCTGTAGTTTAAAACTGGGAGAGCAATTACTTGTTATATACGTATTTAAAGTTCTGTAATGATCTTCTATAACATCTTTTTAAAATATTTCTATTCCCATCACTTATATTACGAATTAAAGGTTATAATACAATTATAATTCCTTTCGTTTCTATACAACTTTTTGAAAAGTTTTCACAAACACCAACATATGATCACTAGGTATCAATAATTGCAACCTCCGTGTAATGATTTTTTCTTTGAAGGAAAACCGTCAAAATTTTGTTTATATGACCATGATAAAATTTATAAAAATATGCTGAGTAAAAATTCAAGTTATGCTCTTATAAAACTTTTTTTTCGGGCTTGGGGGGTGGGAAGGGCGTTAACACTTTTTATAATATATTTTTGTCATAGTATAGTTGTTTAAAACTATATAAGAATAACATATAAAAATGTCTAGGGCACTTGAATTCAACTGTACCAATTCAAGAGTTATGCTACTATACGAAATCAACAACACGAAAAATTAAACTTCCTCATACCTCCATATTGTTTGTTACTCGCTTATTTAATATTAGAAGTAAATATTTATTTAATTTATTTATTGTAAAATATAAAAAAAAATCGATAAATATGAATACACACATTAGTCATAACAATTACTTTTTTATTTTTGTCATATTCGTATAATACTCAGCCTTATTAATATCACTAATAATAATTTTACAAGAAATGTTCAAATTCCCTTAAATCGTGTTTGCTAATTTGTTATTTACTCTTTTTGTCAGTATTTCAATGTAAAAACTATTAAATTGTGTCACTGCTCTAAAACTTAAAAAAATAGGCTACAATTTGCATATTTATGTATAGCTATACATAAATTTAATATACGTGTACCACTAAGGCCTCCTCATTACAAAATAACTCCCTTATATCCACCTCCTCGAAAAACTCTGTTCGGATCAAACTCCCCAGTTTTCAGACTTAGCAAGCTGGTCAATGATTACAGCAACGTGTTTGACATTTATGACGACTCAGCTAAAAGAATTCGGTCACTGCTAAACACCCTCCCCCCTTCACCTTAAAATTGTATTTGTCCTGTCTTATGAATCACTTTTAGTTTTTAGTTTTTAATTTAATTTTTTCATTCTGTATTTAATTTTTTTTATTTTATTTTGTAAGTTTACCTTTTATTATTTTTTATATATTTTTCTAAATGTTTTTGGTTCTGTTTTTGCTGCGGCTCGCGCTGGGAGGAATATTAAGCATCATGTATCTACCTGTAAATGTTTGTCACGCCTAGTTTAAGTTATGTGTATTGTGTATTTTAAGTATGTGATGATGTGTACAAATGTTGGTAGATCAAATAAATAAATAAATTAATATGTATGTTATTACACGGTTCTCAGAGAATTGACCCTGACCGTATTTAGAATTACACTCTTTAAAAAACAATGGATAGACATTTAAAGACATAGGATAAATAAAAAGATCTACTTTTTCCAAAGGTGGCGTGGCAATTTTAGAAGCTAGCATAATGTGATTCCGTAACAGTGTATTGTGAGTCACCGTTCGTATGCCGGGTCCATCGCGTTGCAGGGAGAGGAGCTTCAACAGTGCCTGAGGCAAGCGACCCAGGTGAACACCTCCACTGGCTAAGCTCCTCTCCCTAAATAATTTGAAAAAAATATTGAATTCGTCAAGCTTAGTTGTCAGCTAATTTATGGACAAAACATATTATTTGGAGCAACACAAGAGCACACAACACAGCATAAACAACATCGTTTTTGTTACTGAACTTGGCATCGGTTGGATTTGGTTTTTAAATATAGTATTTTTTTTTAAATTTAATGTTTGTTTGTTCTTATATGTATGCCTAAGTTTATCTCAAAAATCTGGATCTTAACGTAATATGACCATTGTACTCATGATCACAAAAACTGAAGAGCAATAAATTCAATTTACCATAAAATATGAACATATAAAATCCAAAAATTATGTACTACTAACGAAAAAAACATTTTTTATCTTATTATTTATTAAGTAATCATATTTATGACTCTTAGTTATCTTTCAAAGACAATAATGTAAAGACATCTGTAATAAAGTAATTAATATGTCTGTCCTCTCAAACGTTACTTGACAAATTGTCGTGGCCAATGCATTCAACCACAATGACGCATAGATGTCGGCTGTCATCAGCTTGTGTTATTTAAAGGTCCAATAGAAATCACGTGAAGATACATTTTTAAATAAAAACCGTCATTTAATTTCAGTGACTAAAATAATCTTTTCTTCTCGAACTTTACATTTATTTGATAATCTCTAATTTTATTTATCAGGTTGGATCTTGATGCAAAGTTAAATACTACTAGTTACTAAATTAATTTTGCGCGACGTTGTTATAGTGCCCCTTTTTTATAAATCAAGTTCGATTGACTGTATCGTTGTTATGTAGGTTAAGTACTGGTCATTTAAAAGTACCATTCCCTCAGTTATATTACACGGAAGGTACGTTTACGTACGTATATATATATATATATATATATGTATATTGTTAAATAATTATTAAACTGGCAACCCTCAAGCCACATGCGCCATTACTGACAATCGGACACTTTTTGTTCTCAAAAATATATATATATATATATATATATATATATATATATATATATATATATATATGTATATATATATATATATATTTATATGGCGGAGCGTCATGAGGATGCCTCATGGCGGTCGTTTCTTTTCATGTACATTATGGGCGTTGTGACGTTTTGAACACATAAATTTTTAGGTTTCTACCACATTTTTAGGTGGTAGAGCCTAGCTGTGGGGAGTTACTACAGCTCGAACATGGGCTGGCTCGACCGGGGAAGTACCACCCTCTCACAGAAGATCGGCGTGAAGTAGCCTTTACTGGCTGCGTTTCGTCTGATGAGTGAGAGAGCCGGTTGCCCTTTCCCTATTCCTACCCTTTCCTTTCATTTCCTTATTCCCGACCCTCCCTACCCCCAAAAAACAAGGTTGGCAATGCATCCGCAACAAAATGTTGCGGATGTCCATGGGCGACGGTAACCACCTTCCATCAAGTGGGCCGTCTGCTCGTTTGCCACCTTTCACATAAAAAAAAATATAAATAAATAGAAGCATACTTGTATTTTACAATATCGATTTACTCGATATCTTAACAACTGTATTTAAAATAATATTTAAATAATAGAATGAAAATAGATTATGAGCCAATAGGTTTAGCTTCTACACTTTGTTGACGGTTGCCCATAGCATAATGGCCGTCGTCACATTCATTGACAGTCACTACCCTATTCAGCACTGGCAGCTCATAATTTCTATGAAACAAATTAACTGAATTCACTAAAAAGTTTATTATTAAACTCATCAGAAATCGACGCGCCGTCTTATCTTTCTTTCTTTCTACGAGTACCTGCCAATTTCCCAGCTTTGACGCGCCGTCATATAATTATTATTATATTATTTAATTTAAAAATTATATATATGAAATTATTTGGTTGAAAAGTAATTAATTTAGATGAACTTTATTGGCAGAATTAAAATAACTAAATAATATTGTAATTAAATTTAGCAAAACATTGCACAAAAAATAATACACGTGGATTTAAATGAAACTAATGCTTTTCGGATTATAGGTACTACTATTATTTTATTATTGTAAAAACAACATACTTCTGACGTTTTGGTTACTTTTCAGCTACCGTGATGATGGGCAGACGAGAAGTGAATGTCTGTCTGTCAGTTGGCCCAATTATTTGTCATCTAGGGCCAACGGTTTATTACATATGTTTCCTCATTACATAGGCATGGTGAACTACTGCTAGTACTTCAGACGAAGGAATTCATGATTTATAAGAGATATAACGAAAAATATCGTGATTAGGATAAATACGAGTATTTAGAACAAGCTCATTGTTGATTATTCGGATTTTTGCTCTGAGGTACGAACCTAAAGGGACCATTATTTTATTCGTTTCACAAAGTCCTTGTCTTTATTGCCATAAGGGAAGTTTATATATAGCCTTAATTATCCTATCCTTTACCCTAATTGGTAATATGTTATGTAGCAAGAATATGTTGTTAACGTTATAATTTTAACATATTTATAATTGTTGTAAACTCAATTTTTAAGATATAGAATTCGAGTTTAATAAAACGGTTATTCCAATTTTTTTATGAGTTCTGTCTATTGGATATTATTCTTCTTAAATAAATAGTAAATCGAAAATTATTGCCATTTTATATATCATATTATGGAAGAAGTACAAAGTTACAAAGAGAAATGTCCAGATACACCTACCGTCGTGCATTATATTAGCATATCATAACACACTGAAACTTTTTTTTAACCTGTTTTTAATCACTAATATATAATTAACGTGGCGAGTAATTAAGTTTATTAATAATGTTATTGTACATATAATTTTAACAACAATGATTTATAGGAGAACTTTTTCGAAGGCACTGAGGCACTTCAATGGGCGTTTTGTCCATTTGTCCATTCCATCCTTCAAAATGGATTACTCGCAGAAGGAGACCCTGAATTCCAACTTTTATTTGATAACATATAAGTAGATGATTCTAATCATTTCTACCGACAATCAGTGTTGGTGGTAAGTAACTAGACTACTGTTGAATACGATTACGAGGATATTTTGTAGATATTTTTTATAACTCCTATGAAATACTTATTTTATTATATTTTTTCCTACTATATCTGTTATTGAAACAATATTAGCTTATCGTAAATAAACATTATGACGTAAGGCAAAACTTTTCCGAAAGTTCTTTAAGGTGTATGGCTTGGTCAACTCGACCAAAGCACTGTCAGTCCTGTTTAGCAAGAGTTTCATGTTAGCATTCCAAGTGCCCCATTTGTGCCATAGCCTCAAAGTGTAGTTGGTCGTATTGGACTGTTTATTAGAAATACAAAAGAAACCTCATCAAGAACTTGTCAATATTACCTTTATGACAATATTGTATTATAGATCTTACAATAAATAAATAAATTTTAATATGTTATATTGAAGATAATAATTTTGTAATAAATGAAATTATATTCTTCATCATAATCTCACAACCAAGGATTACATCAAGCACACATCGACTTAAAAAGTTATGTTCTAGATTATTTATTTTCTAATTCGGATCTGGCATCGAAAACTAGATAGGCCAACTTACTTTTATGTGGAGCAAAAAGTCATTATTAAAAATTTATGCACTGGCCATAGGCGTTTTATTGCTAGTGCAGACAAGACTCAAGGCCAAGGCTAACAACGGGCGGTATAGCTCATTATATGTTAGGGCCGAAGTTTTTATAGACGGTGCTGTCCTTAAAGTTGAAAGTTTTGTGCAAGTTATAGTGCAACCTGTTAGTAACATAAATTTAAATTTATAAGATATAATCTCCATGTGAGAAGAGGCATTTTCTCAGACGGGGGCTCTGATAGGCTGATAGTGATGATGATGAATATTGACTCACGTTTTCACCACAATAGTAATTTCTTCTAGCTTAGACGTTTACCTCATATACTTTTACATTATAAAATGCTTAACTTTTAACTATTGTACTTGCGTAATAATTCTTTGCAATCACGATCTTGATCTCAAATATTATTTGAAAGGAGATGTCCTTCAACCCTAAAATATTAGACTTAAAATAAAATACCGATTTCTTTAAGCAGGGCAAGATTTTCGTCATGAACAAGAAGAAATAGCGAGTAAGTTCAATATGTGGTATTTAAAAAAAAACTAATTTGATGCAAAATCACCGAAATCGAATCAGCATCCGTCATCCTCCTTAAATTACTTATCATTAATTGGGCCGTCCGCGTCCTTTCCTTTGTTCCTTGTAGTTAGCATAGATGAACATGAATAAATTTATATATTGTACCATAAATATATATTATAAAAATAATTCCTTCAAAAAGGAAGGTATTTAAAAGATTCATAACAAGATAAAAACTTAGAAACTTAATAATTAGGGCCCGGATAAATATGTATTAAAAGTTTCATTTTAAAATATCAGAAAAAGTGATATTTGTCAACGTCAGCGAGGCTGGCGTCTCTCTTCAAAAACAACGAATGTGTAATAAATCCGATATATACATATATATATTATAAGTTTTAATGTTGTGAAGTATTTTAATGTATAGGGTGCGCCAGAGAAACTTACTTATTTGAAAAAATTACCGCGCGGTGAGTTGGGCGGGTAGAGGGGCCAGAGAGGGCGCATCTGGAGGGGGAAGTTCCCAAGTTTGTTTTTCCCTTCAGTCAGCTGCCATCATACTCTGGTCCAGAGAGCAGCGGGCCTTCGCAGTTGAGAGCGTCTTTTCTAACGGTCGCTCGCTCTCGCGCTCGCTTTGAAATTCCTCCTCACAGACTCGTTCCTGGCCGTAATTCGATTCTGTCGTGGGTTAACTCATTTCGGGAGTGTGGAAGTGTCGCTAAACCCAGAAATGGACTTCAACGGACCATCAGAACTCCGGAAAATATCGAAAGAGTGAGGCAGTCAGTTGTGCGTTCTCCTCGGCGTTCGGCTCGCAAACACGCAGCTGCTATGGGAATTTCTGATACTGATATGCTGCGAAGAGTGGATACGAATTTCAAAAATCGACTTCATCAGTGTATGCGCCATGGGGGTCACCATTTATCCGATGTCATTTTTAAGACTGCATTAAAAAAAAATTGGGATATTGTATTCTCAAATAAAAAAAAAATTAAAACAATAACTGAAGTACTTTTTTTTTAATTGACCTTTCAAATAAGTAAGTTTCTCTGGCGCACCCTGTATTTGTAGTTTTATGTTGATGGTAATGAATTAATTCGTTATTTTAAAAAAATGTAAAAGGTACTTAAGTGGTATAAAACAATACTCTAACTTAAATAAAGAAAATTAAATACTTAATCTTTTATTAGTTCAATACTAAATACTATAAAATCTACAAGAATTAACTAGTATAGATCAATTTTATTTTTTGTGCTGATTATAAATATTAAAACACGGAAAGAAATCAATTTCATAATATTAATCCATCTAGGTTATGTTAAAAATATAATAATATATTTAACTTTAATGAGACATTCGGAACAAAATCAAAGTAACTTTTTTATATTTCTCTGAATAAATCTCACACGATATACGTACAAATATTAATTCTGAATACTGTACAGCTCACGTTTGAAATAAAATCTCTCCCTACTTCAACCAACTCTTTGTTTAACACGTGCTTTTACATACATTTAAGTACGTTTCGCTGTTTAAGAAATATTCTCGTATAATTCTTTTTAAAAAAATATAATGGTAAGACTGTTGTAGAAGTGCGTATTTAGAATTAATTAGGTTTAAGTAAGAGATAAATAATTTAATTTCGTTTATAGCTAGTGCTGTAGTATTAGCAAGAATTATTCACAATTGACCATCTCATTAAATTATAATCATAAGAGAATGCATTAAACGACCAAATTAGATTGACCGGGTGAGCTTAGGTCAATACAGTTAAGCGTAATTGCTGGAAGCAGGGTGTTATTAAGCTCTCACTTTTACTGTCAGCTCAACGTGATCTTTATCTTCTAGTACCTTGCTGTGTTGTGTTTTGTAATGACCTGTATGTGATGTGAAGATTTTATTGAATATGTAACTACATATATTTCATTTTTATTCTTTATATTTTCGCACGTTCCCTTGATCCTGTATATTTAGTTATTCTATAATCATTAAAAATGTAGGTAGCTGTAATATAATAAAAAAAAAATTATGAATTACCAAATGTCGTTAAAAGTGACATTAAATAAATATGGAAAAATATCTTTTAAGAGATTTTGTAACTTTAAATGGAATTTTGATATACTAATACACTAAAAGTCATATTTTTCTGCTTGTAGCCAACGAATATTACTTTAATTAAAAGTAATTTGCGTACTGTTTCGCACCTTGTAATATAAATTTGCATTTTTTCGATCTTATGTTTTTTTTATTATTAAAACGAAGTGAAAACCAAAAAATCTTCGATGAAATTCAGTCACAAATGTAAGTTTTTATATATTCCAGCAAATAATCAGATTTGTGTCACATAAACATAGTAGCTGAACCAGCAAGTGAATGTTATTGAGATCGTTTTAAAAGTAGTAGTAATTAATAATAATATTTACATCAACAATAATAGTACAAAAAATAATTAGATGCACGATAATTTAAAATCATATTTAATCGTTTTCATTTTTAATATAAAAAGTTTGTTGAAATATATTATTATGACTTTATTCAAATGACGTTTTTTTTAAAGACAGGCGATTGAAATGGTACGATGTCACTCTACGTATTTGGTTTTATGAATTTTGTTTTTAGACTTGTATTGTTGTTTACTAAAATATTAAACGAAAGGGTAATTGAGTAAAAGATTTTGTAATGAAGTCATTAAATACGTACGTTTATATGATATAGAAATAAATTGGCAAGGTCAATTTGTTCTCAATTTATTTATGAAGAAAAGACATATCTATACTAATATTATAAAGCTGAAGAGTTTGTTTGTTTGTTTGTTTGTTTGAAAGCGCTAATCTCCGAAACTACTGGTTCGAATTGAATAATTCTTTTTTTGTTGGATAGTCCAGTTATCGAGGAGGGCTTTAGGCTATATAACATCACGCTACGACCAATAGGAGCAAAGATATAGTGGTAAATGTGTAAAAAACGGGAGAAATTATTTCATCTTTGAAGTCTTCCGTTGCGTGCGCCGTGAAAACGGTTCAAGATACACAAAAAATATGAATTAAAGAATAATAGCTCTTTTAATGATCTAAAACACACTCCGCGACAGTATATGTCTATATTTTAAGATTAACTCACAAAAACCGTTTTTATGGTACCTAACTTGGTCGAAATAATTTGTTTAAGTTGTATCAACATAATAATATTAATCTTTATTCAAATAAACAAATAAATATGTTGTTGGTTAAGAGTACTTCATTGATAATAAAAAAAACCATAGGTTTTATCCTGAAAATTCTACGGGAACTCGACCATTCCGAAAGCCCCACAAGAACGGGAACTATGTGGGAAGAATCAAAAATCTGCCGTAAGTCACTATTCCACGCGGACGGAGTCGCGGCAAAAGCTAGTTAGATATATTTATGAACTAATAAAACTGCTATGGAATAGATAAATAAAGAGTATTCTGAGAATTAAAGCGTCTTTTTGGATTATACACTTTGAAAATGTGTAGTAATTTGAAAATATTAATCAAATACGTCAAATGAATTTTTTGTAACTATTTACAAAATTAAAAATAAATACCATTCGCATTAACAATGTGAAACTTTTATTGAAAAGCAATCGTGCAAAAATCTCGCGTCTGCAAAAGAATATTTTGTATTTAATGTAGTTGTAGTGTTGTATTGTGTTAATGTTGTAGTTAATGTTTTATTTATTAAGTAAGCTTGTATGACCGGAAAGATTTTTTAAAGCTGTCACCCGGATATGTTAAATTAAGCGTTTATTCTGTTTAATGTGTATACGAAATATATGTTTGTAATTAACATTTACTATACTTTTGCTACATTTGTAAAAAAAAAAGATTTTTATTTACCTATTTATATATATTTAAATAGGAATATTTATAGAGTATTTTCAAAAGTTGCAATTTCATATTATTCGGTAAGTTAAAATTTGATATATGTCTCTAATTATCTTTTTAGCTAACTGAAGTGGAAATGTATTCGAATACAGTTTGTTCAATAATATTTCATAACAAGAAACGTCTTAATGGTAAAATATTTACAAAATGTTGCTCCTCAAAAGTAATATGAGTGTGACTTATTATAAAGATCATTGTGTTGAAAGATAAGAATTATCAATAAGTTTTAGATCTAATAAAAACAAAACAAAAGTCATAATGTTACATTGTATACCTACATATGAATATTCTTATTATATTTTTGCAAAATTTTCCCCTTGATCATATAAAATGATAACTAGTTGTTACAAATTTCATGAGATTATTATTATTAGGAATTACCCTTTGCCATATATAATAAAGATAGTCATCATCATCATCATCATCATCACCCTAGCGTTTGTCCCGGTTGTTCGTCCCGCCCAGGGCGGGAGAACCCAGGGTCCGCTTTCCCACTCAGTTTCCTCCACTTAGCCCGGTCTTCGGCATCCTTCTTGTGGAGTCCATTGGCACGCATGTCATCTTGCACGACATCAAGCCAACGTCTATAATAAAGATAGTGTTGTCACAAATTATTTTCGATGTACATAACAACTTAACGTCAGAAAGATATGTATAAAATAATTGAAGGTTCGTATTTAAAATTCATGTCACAATGTCAGAATGAATGGAGGAAAAAAATTTCAATCTCATTAAACTCATGTGCGAATGAACTCAAAAGACACCTCTAATCATGTAAGTGATGTGAAGTAAGATGCCTTCTTTAAGCCTTAACAACGCAACGTCACATTTGACGAATAAAATACGCCAAGCTACTTTGTAAGAGTTAATATTTTAATTTTAACATTTTTATCAATCGATTCCTGTTAAGAATATTACAAAAACCTTTCACTTTTGCTAGTCGAACATTTTTGTAAGTATATAAATGCTACACTTCTGAAAACACTTAAAGTGATCCTGAATAATGATTTTTTTTAGAAAGTCTTCATAGACTTTTACTTTCAGTCAAGGCTTTTTTTTTCAGACATATTAAATATTATGCCCAAGGTTTTTGTAAGCGTAAATGTATTGGTATTTCTTAAATTAATTGACTCTCTTTATTTCTTTTTTCTTGATTTCCCTCCCATCAAGTTCGCTTCAAAGTTCTTTATAAGTTTATTTTACTCAAATATCTTTTATTCTTGCTCAAAATTACTTGTTTACTCTTATTTTAAATTAAAACACGTTGGCACATATTAAAGAAGTGCCATGACCGTAGTAAAACAAAAGATAGACAATCGCAACTTATTTTTCCACCATATATTCTTTATATATATTAATAATAATAATAATAATAAATGATACATGTAAGTTGAGATTTAGGTGGTCAAAAGCATTATTTTATACATGCGGCTTGACAACGATTTCTATGTAGATTATTGTCAAACCAGATGCTTCGGGAAGCTAATGAAGTTGAAATGTCGATGCGAAACCCATACCAATTTTCCTGTAACATTTTGTTTTATCTTCACAGAGTATTTTCATTTGAATCTCATAATAATGTGTATAAACTTTTTAAGAAACACACTCCTTACTAGTAAATATCACATATTTTAATTTATACATTTGTCCTTTAATTTAAATTAACTGTAGCAAGATATCCTCTGCTAGGCAGTATATAACAGGAATAGTATATGGTATTGACTAGCTGTGCCCGCGACTTCATCCGCGTGGAATAGCTATTTTTGGCAACATGTTTTTTTTGGAAACAACCTCTGCTGTTTTATAAATTAAAATTATTTCCCTAGATTTTGTCCGCGTCAATTTCTGATACTATTTAAAAAAAATATTTTAAAGTACTTCTGAGCCACGCGGCATGAGACCTCGTAGAGCTACAGCCCCTCCCCCCGTACAGTAGTTCTTTTTTTTAAGGGGAATATCATCAAATAACCCCTCTTGTCCTGGGTGGGGCAAGAGGGATTGTCAGACTCCTACTGACTAAAAACCCTCGGTACACCTACTCCTGCTCTGAGCCTGGCCGCGGTACATCAAGTACAGTAATTAATGAGATGAGCACTTTTAAACAAACAGAGACTTCAGCCGTATAATATTAGTATAGATTGCAGTCTGTAACACCTATTACTCTCAGGACCGTCAGCAAGTTTTTTTATTTAGCCTCTCGTAGCCCACTTCTGAGCAAGGCCTCTTTCTCTCATGGAGAAGGTGTTGAGCCTTAATCACCTTGCTCAAGAAGGGTTAGTGATTACAAACTTATATTTTTTTTTTAAATTATAAGTCCGGGTTTCCTCACGATGTTTTCCTTCACCGTCTGTCAGTGGTGTCTAAATACTCTTAGAAAGTACATATGACTCGGAAAAACTCACATTGGTACTTGCCCGGGCCAGGATCGAACTCGCGCCCACGGCAACGGGAGGCGGGCCCTTTAACCACTAGGCCACTACTGACAAGTTTGCTTTGGTATATATAAAATACTTTTCATTTTCCTATTCATGGTGAAAGAAAATAAACTTAATTACTTAAAGAACTATCAAACTTATAGAAAAGGAAGATTTTTTAAATAAAAACTGTAAATCTAATCTAATGTAATGGTCTGGTTTGTTTAATGCATGTTCACATACTGCTGACTTCGATGCGCGCCTATTCCTGACGTCTGAAATATGTTCCTTAACCCTTGTACCGATACTTCTCTTTGTCTGTCTGATGGTTTACGAGCCACAGTCACAATCAAGTTTGTATACACTCGCTTGTTGTAAAGGAATGTTACTCTTGATTGGTCTCAAGAATTGGCTCGCTTTCTTATGTGGTTTGTAAATAGATTTGATCTAAAACCTCTACAAGATATTGCTTATTCTTTCAGTAACGCGCCTTACCTATGATAATATCGCAGGTTGTCGCTCAACTTTGGGTGGCTTGATATGGTTCTTGCGAACTCAATTCAACTCATTTCAATTTTACATAATTCCATGACATAAGAATCTATTTGTCACATTACTTGTTTATAATTTTATTTGGTGCAATTTATTTTAATACGACATTAACTACATAATCATATAGTTTTTAGTGAAATATTGAGGTACATTTTTTTCCACAAATGTTTTGAATTTAAGTAAGAAGTCTATGAAATCTAAATTTCTGTTAAGCGGTTTGTAAAATCAATTCACTCGATCAAAACTGTGAACAAAAGCTAGGTCATGTAATAAATCTGTACATTTTGGTTTTCTAAAATTATAACATAAGACTTTATTATAATATGTTAACCACCACGTTACCTTAATTACATTACAGACTCATATCAACATCAGAGCGAATATAAAACAAACTTTCCCCATAAATTTATAATTTCTGCTCTGTTGCGCCCCATGAGTATAAAATAACATCCATCTTTATTTTAAAGTGTTAACTTTAAAATCGCGTACAGTGGGTTGGTATTTTCCTTTTTATATGATATATCATTTAAGTGTAACCGTTATTCGTGGTAGTAATTTTAATATACTATATTTCTAAATCTTTGAAAATTTCTAAATCTTTTGATTTCTATGTCACATTTTATTCCTAAGTGGAACATAATTCAAGTCGTAACTTCCTTTAAAGAGAAAGGTAATATATGTAAATAAGAGTAACTCTGTCTCCTCAGCGCTATTAAGGAGACATTGACTATTTAGTAAGTGGCAAGAAAGATATCAGTAATAAATTTATAATGAAATCCAACAGGATAATAAAAATTTTTTAGCTTTAAAATAAAATTTGTGTAAAAAAGCGATAAGAATAAATATTTACTTATTACGATGGTCTAGTGATATCATGGGAAGAGATTATGTGATTTCAATTCTTCTGCTTGAATTGAGTTATATGAATAATAGCTGCATAAATAGTGTCAACCTCAAATTAAAATGTTGTTTAAACTCTATAACAACTTTTTTTGGCGTTTGATTAACCTAATATATACCTTCACTAATAAAAAAATATTCACGGTACTTTATTAAGCAATTTCATTGAAAAATATATGCATACTAAATGCAACGATTATAGTCGCTTACTTCGTATAATTATTCTTTTATAAAACTTATCCAATCAAAAAATAAATTAAGCGAATATTATATCTATTATTATCACTCTGTATTTCTTTTATTACTTATTTATCCAAATACGTAATCTTAGCACTGCTATTGTTATAAAACAAACTGATTTTAATTTATGATCAATAAAATAATAAAATAATTATAGTTAACATTAAGAGAATTCTATATACATTTAGAGAAGTTTTTAATCATTTTCATTTAAAAACTTACCTTTCCATGACACTGTTTTAATGATTACTTTAACCAACTCTCTCAGTAAACTGACACATTACTAATAAATGATGATTTTAATTATAGTCATTAAAAGGACAGGTGTGACTGAGTAACTCCTCAGGGAACAAGCGTGCGCCATGTTATTTTAAAAAATAACATAGGTGTTGTAAAAAGTTGGACATTATTCCAAATGTGATTCGGATCAAGCCTCACATGTTGTTATGCAAAACCTTACGCGATTAGTATGCATGTTTCATAAGTCAAATAATATTTTATGGCAGTAATATTATTCATATAACTCATGAAGTATTCTAAATTAATATCAAAAATAACTTACATTTGAATTGTGACATAATGTCGCAAATCAATAAATAATTAAGAGTTATTTTTTATACTTGTTAAAAAGTAAGATTACTTTATTTAGCAATATAATTTATATCTGTAAATGTCCTTACGGAGGAAGCATTTTTTTGTTAAAAGAGGCAGCCGAGCAGACGGCCTACTTGATAGAGGTAGTGTGTAAATGTTGTCTTCAAGGTGTGAATTTTGGGGTGAAAAAGGAGGTAGAAGTATTGCTTGCTTCGTTGCTATAAAATCTGATGTCCCGTAAGCTTTTGCCAAAGGAGTTAGTAACTACTTACAGAAATCTGTTTTAAAATGTGTTTATTAAAAATCGAAAACGTCAACTATTAGAACTTTGAGTTAATAACATGGAGCCAAGCCTTCTTTAATTCCATTTTGAATTATTTGGAGGCTAACTTAAAGGGTAAATTTAGGATATGATATCCAGAGTTTTGTGGTTCCGCCCATCTGAAGAGATCTACCGCCTGGGTTCCTGCTTAAGTAGGACACAGGGTGACAGACACAGGGAGTCTGCCATCCTGCTTCGACAAGGTCGGATGGCGTGACGTACCTTGCTGGCACGTCTCTAGAAGTCTCTAAAAATCCATCTTGCTTCGGGTTCGTGATCGGATAGCAATAGTGTAAAAAGTGGGTAGTTAATAGATTATGGTATGTGGAGGATGAAGTTGAGGCATTGTTACTCAACTCAACTCAATACAGCCAGCCTCGTTAAAAGAACTTGGGAAAGACTATCTAATGAATTTATAATAAGTGGCACTAAAAAGATGTTACCGCCACTGTTACACTACATAGTTTTAACAATTGTGTTCTTGAAGTTTATTGATAAAAAATATAATTGTAAGTAATCTGTTATCTTACTGTACGGTTTATTTGCTATAATTAAAACTCTGCAACTCTTTGATTTACGAACATATAAACTGTAAATGAGTTATGATTTCTGGCTTTTGTGTGATTAAAATAAACCTCGTAGTCCTGACTTCGATGTAAATTTAGTACTTTTAAGAATAGAAGATTCATTAGATAGAACACTTTTTAAAGAAACTGCGTGGATAGGACTTGAAGATGTGGAACAGTATTACGGAACTTTGTGCATTAAATTTGGAAAACAAAATATAAAGAAAGATAATTGGGTTACTTGGATTATATATTTATACAGTACTAGTTGTTCTCATCACTGTCTGTGTGGAATTGTGCCTTATGGCTCAGTTTTCTTTTCATATACCTTTTTTTCAATTTGGACTATAAACATCGTCGTTTCTCTATATGCAATATTCAACTTTTGGCCATTAAACATCAAAGCACAGAGGCTTTTAGGCTTGCTAACACAGGATAGAGAAACATAAAGCCACATTATTTTTTTCATTTATCTTGCATGTATACATAGCGCACTTTAACATTTTTTATATGTGTAGAAAGTTAATAGTTTCACCGACGTGATTCTTCAAATCAGCAAAACTTTTTTAATTTATGAGTTGAATGATATGAATGAACAATAAATGTTAAATGAAGTTTACCAATATATATTATTAAGTAAAAAATCGTTTTGACAGTGAGGGTTCACAAACGCATAGACAATACGATAAAAATTATAACAACAAGAAAAATAATACTTACTTTAAAAGTTTTCTCTTTAAAACGAGAGAACTCATTCTTAAAAAAATTACAATGACCATATATGTTTATGTAATAATGAAATAGCAGGGTCACTAATGTAAGTTTGTATTATAGTATCATATATTATGTTGTACGCATACTGCAAGTTACATGAAGTTATGACAGATGTTTATTATGAAAACAGGTTAAAACATTGTTATTGGCATCAAAGTAACATTTAATCTAAAATAAAGAATTTTCATTGGGTGTAAGATACCATCTTCCAATAAAATATTATACTAAAAGTACTTCAGTTAGTCACTGCTAAAAGTTAAGTTTACAGAACGCGTAAAATTCAGAGAGCCAACTGGAAAATTTCTACATTGAAGACACCAAACGAAATATTTTATTAAGAACGTCGTTTAATACGTAAGGGCAGTAAACTTGATATATTAATTAACAAGTGAATTAGTCAGCCAGGCCGAGAAGTCACTCATTTTTACGCATGCGCTATAAGATCTGTTATGCTACAAGTTATGCCTTTAGATAGTTTAAACTCGGCATTCAGGCAAGTTGCACGACATTCCCTCGTTTTCTTAATCTGCGATGTTTTGATTCCCTTCAAAAAAACAAAAATAACTCTTACGGATGCGGTGATAAAGTTTTTCTAAATATAGAAAGAGAATATCAGAAACGTTATTTTTTTTTTTTAAGTGCAGAAGTGAGTTTTAAACTATTTCGGTTGTTCATATTTTTTTTATTTCATGGTTTGTGTCACGAAGTGATGCGATGTGTCGGATGATTGACGAGAAAACTTTATCCCACTTTACGGTAAGGCAATGTACTGATTAGTTTTCTCTTATGTTTTTTGAAATAATTTTTAAAGATATCAGTAACGTATTATTTTTTTTAGTTTCGTTATAAAATTACTTACAAAGCTTCTTCTACAAAATGTTGTTGAAGTGAATAACGACTTTGAACATCGTCTCGTTCCGGAATGACAATCAAATAATTACATTTAATTAATACTGCTACTTAAACTTGTTCAATGTTTTATTAGATACAAAGCAATATCTACAGTAAGCAAAAATAAAAGTGAAGAAGAATGTTTGTTTGTGGATTATTAATTATTATACGATTTGTTTTGTAGAAATTGTGTATATTATATCTTAATTGTCATTGTCTTTACGTATGCTTATTTTTTTATTTTTGATATATGATACAAGTATAATGATGACGTATTTAATTTCAATACACACGTAAAACGCTACCTAATTCTTTTGTTTGTATATAATAAGTGTTTATATTTAGAATGTAGTATATAATAGTTTCGAGTCTAATTTTTACTTTTAATAATATTTATGATATTTGTCATAAAACAAGAAGTAATAGTAAATGTATTCAACAAATTTTCTAGGCCTTGACACCCTTTTTGGTCAGAACCCTATTCATATTGTATTACTTCATTAGTGTCGTACGTAATTAATATGTCACAATACAAAGCTTCTGCCTTCAAATATTCTACAATAGACACAAAAGAATAAGTTATCTGGACCTTTTCTTGAAATTCGTTTTACTACTTTAATTTTGCAACGTGAAGGAGTTCATCGCTTAATCTCAATGAGCCCAACTGTTGACTTTGCGGACTTAACTTTTTGTATAAATTTTAAAAATCTAAAGACATAGTGTTTCTTTATAAAGACATGAATAAGAATTGACGAGTCGTATTCTAAAGTTGATTATGATAATAGTAAGCAATTTTATGATAATAATTTTTGACAATATCTTAACTAAATTATCTTATAAATCATTTAAAAATTTGTAAAGCCTGGAGTTATATTACTTAATAATGAACTTACCCTCGATATCCCACTTTTTACAATGATTATATCAAAAGCTGAAAATACTGACAAAGACATAATTATAATTAATCCAAACTGCTGTTGTACAAAAAATATTTATATGGACTTAAGAATTTTTTAGATAGTTATATTAGTGAAAATTTTACTTATTTATTTATGGCAATTGTAAATGTAAACTTAAAAATCTAAAAGATTTCGTAATTATATAAATCCAAATTTACCATTGAAAAATAAAATGCATGAAATTTATACATACATACATGTAGAAATATATATTAACTTTATTTTGCTTATTGTTATTAATTATAAAAAATGTTTCGGAACGATCAATTTTAATTTAAAATTCTAACAAAATGTCTGCAACCTACGGGGACCGGCAGGGACTGTTTGAAAAGGGATTGAAGAGTCATAGGAGCAAATGGAGATACAGTGAATCCGGTTCATTATGTTCTTCAAAGTTTACAGGTTATGCTATGGAAATAGGGGACAATATATGTATTTCCAACTTTGTTAACACAAAATGCTCGGGGTCTGAGATTGATGTCTGAGATGTGTTCTCAAATATCAAAAATAGACGCGCGTCGAAGTCAGCAGTGTGTGATCATACATTGGAAAAGCCAGGCCACTGCATTCGGTTTGATAAACCACATATCCTCTTATACATCAAGACATATAAGAGGTACATATATACCGGGGCTAATACGCGAGGCTATGCAAATAAATAACCCAATATCAGTAGCGAAAATGGCTCGAACCTATTAAACACTTGGAATACTTTTCTTAAAATTATAAATTCCCATGTCCGTGCCACACCGCAGGACCTCGGGATAACATAAGCGCATTCTGCCGGCATCCAGAGCGGTACGCCAGAAAATTAAGAAATCGATGGCGGTTGGTGATAAATAACAAGACAAACTGTCAGACATTCACATCTCGTCTGCTAGGGTTGCTGAAAAGTAGGTGAAATGTCGGGAGTATGTTGTTTTTATCAAAACTAAAGTCGCGTAGTATATCCGAAAAACATTTGTTTCATTTAAATGAATGAAACTCGCGAAAATATTAGATCCCATTAATACAAAATCCATCACAATAACATTTTCTTAGCAAAATGTATAGTAAAAATAGATTTTCTGGTAACGTTACGAGGTCACATATATTTTTTTATTTCTATCTAAACTCAATTCATTATAGATAATATTTCAATAGATTCTTTAGTGGCAAACAATTTTATTAACAAAGTGAAAAAATCCACCTACATATTTTGAAAAAACAAAATGTCTATGCTTATTTTTTTCATTTAAATAGATTTTAATTGTATTTATTGAAATACCGATTTTAATTATAGTTATTGAAAAAATTAGACATGTGTAACAATAATCTTCATGAGTTCTAAACGGTGAAAGGTTAATTTAGAATTTACACAATGTAAGTATAACGAAGATGTGTTAATTAAAATCAAATTAGAAATATAAATAAACAGCTATTTTATAATGAGTTTTACAGATAAAAACCTTTATAAGTGTGTCTTAGAAGGGAAAACCTTTTCATACTGTAATTTTTCGTTATCGTTGCGAGAAGAAGTGCTACAATCAATTTATTTTTCAATATACATACATACACACACACACAACACACACACACACACACACACACACACACACACACACACACACACACAATCACACACACACAATCACGCAAACCCTTTATATTACTTTTATACTATAAGTTTTACTTTTATTATGGTACCGTCTTCTAGCTATTAATATATAAATAAGTTACCTGTGTAATCCTATTTTGGTTTTAATTGTTTGTTATTTAATAGTTAATATGGAAACTTATGTATAAAAACTGTTGGATTACCAAATAAATAAATATCAATCTTGTACATACTGATGGAAAAATATGATTCAATGTGGCTGCTTTTTCCGTATCCAGGTGCCCCCTCAAATTGGGTGTTTAGACGTAACTCGGTAAATAAAATATGCAGCATTTATGTAAAAGCAAAAAATAAACTCTTTTTTACATTCATATTTAAGTTTAAAATATTAATTAGAAAGTTCGATGGATTAGGAATCTTATGTGTTTGGTTTATTGAAATTCTCCTTCTATGGGTTTCTTATAGGAATCAACGGGTTTGTTGGGAACTAATCGTTAAATTTTGATAATGAAAGTTAAATTTTAAGAGTCGATGTAATGCTTATTTCATGCATGTAGATTACGATGTTAAAATTTTAGTTTGTTTACTATGGAATAATTAATTCACCAAATTGTCTACTATGTCCATACGACAGTTTATGCGAATTAGAAAGTGAAGTTCACATATTTATGAATTTACTCATGTTTATGAAATTCATTAATATGGCGGAAACCAAGAAACGATGTCTGTAGCAATTGGTAGAGCCTAGCTATGGTCTAGTTATATGGGCTTGTGTGACCGGAAAAGTGCCACCCTCGCAGAAGATCGACGTGAGGTTTCCTTTAATGGCTGGATTTCCTCCAATAAGTGTGAGAATTTGTTGCCCTTCCTCGTTTCCCAACCTCTTTCTGCCATTTCTCTTTTTTTAACTTTCTTCTCCCTCTTCCTTCTCTATGTTGAAGACGTACGTAGACGACGACGTCTTCCTTCCATCAGGTAGGTCGTCTGCTCGTTTGCCATCTTTGATATATCAAAAAGATATTAGTAAAAATATAAGTCTAAATATTCTGCTACACAACAAGTCTTAAAAATTTTTGGCTGTTGCCAAAAAATAGGTTAGGTTAAATATGTAGTATTAGGACAACAGAAATTTGATTGTCCTGCTATCAGAAGATTTTGCAGGGCAATAGGCAAATTTTCAAGCTTGTTTCTACAGTATGTACTAGGGTCATAAAAAGGAGTTTTTAAATGTCCAATAAATGAAAGTATTAGACCATGTGGCTACAGTTAAGGTACTATTAATTAATGAAGCAATTAGACATGATGGTTGCATAATCTAAAAAAAAACTAGATTAGTTCCGAGTTGATTATTTTACCCGACGAAAAACTTACTTATAACTTACCCTGCGGAAATGACAACTTCAATGTTAATTTAACATGTGAAACTTTCCCGACTCTGAAACTATATACAGGGTGACTGGTGAATTACTATCAATATTTAAGGAGAATACTCGGTACATGATTCTCATTCGAATTATGTAAAAAAAAGGCACTAAATTTTTGACAAAATTTCCGTATAAATAAAGTGTTGACACGTTCCAAGTGTTCCAAGTGTGGACGCGTGCGGCGGCGTGCTGATATAACACTACGCCGCCAAACGCGTATGTGTGAGTGTGTGTGTATACCTAATCTGTAGGGTGTTCACTCGATGCGTAATTAATTACATAACTTTTGGTTAACTTTACTTAGAAGTTTATTAAAATTTGTGTCATATATGATCGTCAAATATCACGACCTCAAGTATCGATAGTAATTCACCAGTCACCCTGTATAAGTCAAGAATCCAAATCATCAAATAATAGAGGCCATTATTTTTACTACCTATGTTTAGAGTGAGACTGTACTTTTGCTGAAAATACCATTAATGTATTTAATTGCGGTGACGTACTATTAAATATGTGGTTTTCAAATGCAGCAAACAAAACGGAAGATTATGCTGATCACTGGGATGGGGTAGATTTGAGAGTGAAATGTTTTTCACGAGGCCAATATTTTTTTTTTTTTTTTTTTTGATGACGTAGTGGAAACTCTTTTTACGAGCCGTCCAACCGGCCTTGGTGGGGCCGGAAGGGATGTGTGAGGCTCGGCCTGGGCAGGCCCCTACTCACTAAAACCACTGCGAAAGCCATCGGCCGCTATGTCGGTGTACCCCGGATCTGTCAGCGACAGGGCACACCAGCGACTGGCCGGTCCTGGCAAAGACCGGACTTACTCCCTCGGAGCATGGGGGCGATCCCGGCAATTAGGACCACCCCGACGACGCCGGGCTTTCAAAAGGGCCGGGTTACCACGCCGACCCCAGCCCGGAACACAGGGGTGCTATTGGAGGCGTAGGAATTGCCTCCGTCGCACCCCCGTACGTCGCCTGCGGGGGGAGGGAGCATCAGCCGCCCTCTCCCTTTCCCGCTGAGATGCCTCCTTCGTGGACATGACCGTCTCACAGAAGGAGGACACCGCCAACCAGGACCCATCACTCTCGAGCATCTTCTCCACGACACTCGAAAGCGACAGGTCCACTCCGCCGAGAGCCGCCACAAGGTCTTGGCGCTGCGCAGCCCATCTCGGGCACACCTCGAGGGTGTGCTGGGCCGAGTCCACCGCAGCGCCGCACTCATGGCAGCCTTCTCCCGGCTCTCTCCTGGCCGTCCGACACAGGTAGTAACCAAAGCACCCATGCCCGGTTAAGACCTGCGTCAGACGGAAAGTGAGGGGTTTGCGTTTCCGCCTCATCCAACGCTCTAGGACCGGGCGAAGCGCTGCCGTTGTACGTCTACCGTACGGCTGCTCCGCCAGGTCCTCCCCCCACTCCCGCATAAGGCGCTCCTCCCCCTGCCGACGAACCGCTCGGATCTCCTCCGACGAAGGGTTCTCGCCGAGTGCCCTCCTACCCGAGACATAGGAGAACAACTCGGCTCGAACCGACGCCACGAGATCCCAAGGCGGATCGCCAGCAAGGGCAGTCGCTGCGGCCCAGGAGACCGTACGGTACCCCCTAATCACCCTCACCGCCGGAGCCCTTTGCGCAGAGCGCAGCAGGGCTTTGGTCCTGCGGCTCATTGGGCGATCAGCCCAAACGGGAGCACCGTACAGGGCTATACTCCGACAGACCCCAGAGTATAGCCGCCTGCAAGCTGCGCTGGGTCCTCCGAGGTTCGGGAGGAATTTTCCCAGCGCACCTGCCGTCCTCACGACCTTCGGCCCCAATTCACGAGGCCAATATTATGCATCCCGAGTGAACCTGCTATATGGTTATTTGATAATAAGTTTCAAAAAATACAAAGATATATGGTGTGATTTGGACTCTAGTAGAGACTGAATAAAGACGAAGTGAATTTTTACCTTATGATCGATATGTTATAGTATTCCATTCCACATCCAATCATTCTCATATTAAAAATATGTCCGCTGTTTCTCTCTTGGTAATCTTTTGTAGCTAAAACCACAATATATATCATGATAATCGAAATGTAATAATTATTCACTTCATTGACCTTCACCTTACGCGTTTCCTGTTTTAACTTTCATTTTTCATAGAGAAATATATGTCAGTTATTAAATAATTAAAAGAAAAAAAAAACAAAAAACTGTAAGCTCCTTTGATTTTGTTTTGGGTGACATCTTACTATATAGTAGCCAAAAGAAGAAAAAAATCTTATACTCTTTTAAATATCTTCATACATTAAGTGAAACACTCATCCTAAAGTCAATTGAGATCATTTAAAAAAAAAACTATTGACCCGTTTATCAGCTATAAAAGTTCACAAAACTTAAGAATACTCTACGTGGCATACGTTACTTTACTAAACTACTGTTACATTTAACCTAATCCTCTATATAAAATTTAAAGTCGGTCAAAAGTATACTTTTCTATTTTTCTCTAAGTAGCTTTATTCTATATTTCTATAACGTGATTAATTTTTATAAAAAACAAAAGAAAAATAACTCCTAGTTTTGAGTATCGTGATCATGAAAACATACCATATAATGCTTAACTCATTGATATACACTGAATCCACAATAAAACGAAACATCACTCAATGAGGTATTGTAAAATTGTAATTGTATCCTTATAACTTGTATAAAATAAATTTTCATATAATTCATTTTCATAATAGACTCTTATCGACCCTACAACATTAAGATAAAGAGAGAAGCATTTAAATAAGACAAAAGAGATCCAGTATTAGAGGTCACATTTTCATATGGTGATTGAATTTATTTCCTGCATTTTGGGCTAGTTAACTCCGGTAAATGCAAATCATAAAGGTTTTATTGTAAAGAATCAGACTAAAGTAAAAGTAGCTTTTCAAAAACATCATCTTATTTTCAGCCCCATTTTCCTTTCGCTGTGAAACGTATTGCAAAATTATTCAAATTTCAGACGACGTGATTGTGCCATCGAATTCGGGATGATCTAATTAATTATTATCTATTCTAGTGCCTAAAATGGAGACGATTATTTATCCCGAAGAGAAAATTGGTGGGTTTTATTTTTTCACTTCGGACACTAACACATATTAGATGTGGTACTTAAACTTAGATCAATTAATACTTACGTAGTAATTATGAGACAAAACCTCTTAGCATTCAATGGATTCGCCGTGTGGGTGCGGGTCCATCGCGTTGCAGGAAGAGGAGCTTTAACGGTGCCTAGGACTTGCGACCCAGGTGTAGGTTTAAGATGCCCCTATCTAACGCATGTTAAACGCTCACCTCCTCTGTCCAAGCTCTTCTCTCTACCTAAACAAATTTTTAAAAGAACCTACTAAGACTGCCTTAAAAGTAAGTTCCAAGAATATATTAATGTGAGTTCTGTACAGGCTCAAGTCTTTTAGTAGGTATTAAAGAGATTTAGCTGTTATTCCTTTCGCTCCCACTTCTACTATGTACAAATCCACGACGAACCTATTTCGAATTAGTTCGTTAGTGAGCTCGTAATATTTGTTGACCTTGATGGTATGGTCTTTGGGGATGTTGGTTTCCCAAGGAACCGTAAGTTCTATCATCACAACGCGCTTTAAAATTTGCCAATATTTAAATATGTCTGGTCTGGAGGAATATTATTCATATTAAAAGCATCAATTCAAATAATAATAGAAATATAATTATAAATGATTCTTTAGTTAATAGCTATGAAATTGAATAAAGTTTTATTATTCGTCTTCAGTTAGTTGAGTTTGTTCAGAAAATAATGATCATTACAAAGAAAGACACTAAAAAATTTGCTTCTTTTGCCTGAATTCCTATAAATATTTTTAGTACCGAGACTTAAGACCCCGAAAATAATATATAGCCAGAATTTAATTCTACGCAACGGTTTTTGGTATGAAGTGTAAATCATTCAATGTGAGTCAATCAGTTAGGGTTTTGTAACTTAATATATGTTATGAAATGAATTATACGGCACAGGCTTTGAATACAGATCATTACAATTTAATAATAAATAATCTGTCATGTGAATTGATAATATAAAGAGGAACATATTATGTTGTTGTCATGCTATATTCTATTCCTGTTACAAGAGCAAACTAGAGTGTTACCTAATATATATTCTAAATTTATATGTCAATCGAAATGCGATATTTGTTATAGGTAACTGCGTAAGTTAAACGTAAAATCAAACAAATAATTAATTACGGACGGGTTTTTTCAACTTGGGCGTGGTTGTAAGGCCGATCGTCTTTGATATTATATGGAAACGCATATGCGTTTATAAAGTATATATGTACTTTCGCTTGCATTTCAAGCCTTAAATGGAACGCCTCAGAGCGAGGTAACGCCGCATGAGTCATGTTTTGTCGTGCAGCCGGCTCATTCGAATTATAAGACTTTGTCCCGTCAAAAATAATTTATGAAAGTACATATATACTGAAGTAGTTGAAATGATATCAAAAAAAACATTTGTAACGGTTGAAATATTGAATCTTTTATTATGTGAATTTAATGCTCAATACATCAAACTTTCATTAAATTTAAATTTTTATGATTTGTACGGCTTTTTTAATGTAATTGTTTAAAAAATATTAAGTTTCAGTTTTAAAACTCCATTTGTTTCGAATTTTCAGTTATTTAGTATGGGATAAGGATAGTACTTTTAAATATTACGAAATCAGATGATTGGTGTTATTTAACACAAGTATTGCAAATTTATCAATAACTGTACATTATAGATAGGTAGTTTATTTATATTGTATAATTATGTAGATTAACTATAGACGCAAAATCATTTTAAAAGTTTTAACATCTACAATACAATACGTTGTTTTGCAATTTATCAATTAAAATGTTTGATTGTAATATTTGTTTCAGGTAATGACAGTTCTGAAATTTGAACATACAGGAATCGAAGATCACTTGTAAAAATACAAAAGTGTTTAGAGTAAAAGTGAAAAGAAAAGCGCGATGCGCTGTGTGTGGTGCTATAATATGACTTTATTCAAATTTCTCCTGATTGTTATATCTACATCACCATCTGCTACACAAAATGCTGTTATTTCAGGTAACTTATTATTTTATTGTTAATAATAAAAGCTGCGCCCATCATATGGATGTTATATAGAATTTTTATCAGATTAATACTAATTTTTTATTTCTTATTAAAAAGTTCAGCACTATTTGTAAATATAAATAAAAGGCGATTTCTGTCAAGTAGAGGAGCGATATTGTTAGTTTTACATTCTTTAATCTAATGTATTAATTTTCATTATTCGCTTCGTAATAGAATATTTAATAACGATCTATTACTAAAATAAGTAGTACATAGTTCGCGAAACGCTGTTGAATGTTCTGGCTTTCTTCCAAATGGAAGCACTGGTGAAGTTCGTGATGATATTCAATTATTTTACATAATTAATTACGGATATACATATATTCCATACTTAAAAAAATGTCTATAAATGGGAAACAAGGAGTCCAAAGATATTTCTTTTTAAAATTTAAACTTAATAATTTAATTTAATACTCATCGTAAAACCCAAAAATAAAAAATAGCTCAGTGAAAAATGATTATACATGATAGTTAATTTGGTAAAATTTTACAATGGGATGCCAGCTCGCCTGTGTGACAGTTTTGGAGCCCATATCCATTTATGTAGTTTGTAAGGCTTAAGTTTTTATTACATACTCTACAAAATATATCCGGTTTCTGTGTAATATTTATAATTTTGCAAATTCTAGGAAATACAGGTATTAATATCTTATAACATAAACGTACTTTTGTTTATACGATATAATTTATACATAATTCATGCATGTAAATTCTTGAATTTCCCCGATATCTGGTATTAAAAAGTCTGATCGAACATGTATTTAGACGCTAAAATACATACTTCATAAAAACATGCGATATTGTCATTTTGTAGCACATGTCGAAGCTAATACCCTATATTTAGGTTATTAATAATAATTATGGACGGTTAAAATTATACAACCATCTGCATAGTCAACTGTGCAAGAGCAGTGATAACAATGAGTGTTGGTTGGTAGATATAGAGGCGAGGGGATAGATTAAAAATATTCTAGATAGAGCTGTTACAGCGATTGGAGCTCTTTGAAATTAAGGATCGTCAAACCGTCTATGAGGTTATCTTGAATAGTCTAAGAGCCTGACAAGAGTTGAGAAAAAAGGCATTGGTTAAGTCACTTCCGCTGACGTTAAACTTTTTAAAACAATGAGGAAAACTGTAACTCCACCACAAAATACTATATACCTCTAAAAATATTATTTATAACTTTCAAACTGCGTTTTAACTGTCTTACCTTGAATATCGAAATGAGATGTATTGGTTTTGTATTTAAAATTTCATAGGTTCGGACTGTAACTGGTTTTAAAAAAACATGTGCAGAATCCACTATCTTGTTTTACTGGCTACTATTTTAGCCGCAGGTTCTATTTGACTATGTTTTAAAGTTACTATTTTTAAAACTTTAACCGTAACAAATTTCAGCTATCGGTTATTGCCACTATTGTAATTTTTAGTAAGAACACTAAAAGTATTTATAGGTAAATGAAAAATTACGACTTAAATTTCTAGGAATTAATGTATTTTTAATATTGCTTTAGGGTTCAACGATGAGTTGTAATAGACTTTGACACGCAAGTTATAAACTGTATGACTAATATTGAGCACGGAATGTCTGTGTAATAAAATCACTTATTGCTGATAACTTTTATAAAGTACATTTTATAGAAGTTATACATATATTTAGTTTCGTTTTGCATGGACATATTTTTTTCCTTAATAATACATGAGTAAAAAGAACGCAGATTAAATTAAATGAAGATGAATTTTTACCTCAATTTTGTATGTAAAAATTTAATGGACTCTGTTGTATCATATATATGTTACGAACCAAATTGACCACAAATTTCAAAAGAACCCATTATGTTATTAATTATAACAATTAAATGCTACATGAATGAAAATGTGAGATAATATATATATTATTAAGTATGATATTTATCCTTGAAAATATCTAAACTTTTCAAACATATTAACATTTTAGCGTAAAAGTTTAGCGAATAGTCTTAAAAAATAGTTGTCCAAAAATCCTCCATTTTTATATTTATTTATTTTATTTCAACGACGACAATCGAATAGCCCGCTTACCTGGTGGAAAGTTGTCACCGTTGCCCATGAACATCTGCAACACAAGGGAAGTTACAGATACGTTGCCACTTGCCAACCTTGATTGAAGGAAAAGGAGAGGAACTTTAATTTTTCTGTTTAATATTACATATTTTTTATAGATAAACATTTGATAGAACTGAGTAAAATAATTAACATACTAAAATAGGATAAATTACTTAATTTAGTATGATCACAAATCTATTTCAGCCGCCTCTGTCAAGTTGAGAGACTTAATAATCGCATCATCACTCTTCACATGTTTGTAGTCCTCCGAGCTTTCATAAGTTTTGCTCGTAAAAAGCTAAAGCATGTAGGTACTCTATAGATTTATAATTTTTGCAAAACACAGTAATAGTGATGCCACTGAATTGATATAAAATTATGAACTTATAAGACGGTTTTGACTATATAAATATAAATAGTCAAAACCGTTTATAACGACATTGAAGGGACCGTATAGTTGCCGACGCTATATCCGATAGTCGTTATAAGCAATACAGTCATATACATAAGTACAGCAGTTACACATATTAACAAACGTAGTTACATATCTTTCTAGTATAGGTATGGAATATGTAAACGAGTCGGAAAAGAAATAAAAATCTTTATTACGAAATAATTAGAATACTAAACGTACTTAACTACTTAGAATTACGGGCTTTAAAACTACACTAGTTTGTAAATATTTGTTAATTTAATATTTCTAAAATATACATATATTCAAATCGGCTACCTGTAGCCAGTGGATAAAATAATATCGCCGCTCGGCAAGGGAGATAGCCTCATTGGCGCTAAATAGCTCCATCTGGCAACACTGGCTGTGACGTCTCTGACAACTACAATGCTACAAGTATTAAGTTATTAAAAACTCCATGTAAAATTTTTGAAACTTTATTATATATAACTCAATGTCATTGATGCATGATGAAAAGTTAATATATACGACATAATTACTGTTGCAAATGAAGTAAAAACTAATTTATGCGTAAATCAACCGTATATGTAGAAAAACCTAGCAGAAATTCTATACATGAGGTCCAGAACACGCACTTACAGACTTACAGACTACCCACTGCCCTGGCTCGACAGTGGGACTTGTGTGGGGGTCGCCCAGAGCCTGATGTTTTGGCCCTGGGAATACCCACTTAAAACTCCCCGGCTTCCCTTCCTGCCCGTATTTGGGGGCGATTTGGGACCTGCTATGGCAATTCACCAATTCACCCCCGTTATAATGAGTCACCTATTTTATATTTATTTTAGGTCGACGTTTCTTAACCCATATTAATGTTTTTTATTTGCAAGATATCTAATATACATTAATATTAACTACACTTCCCTCTGCACTGTACTAAACGTGCTTTTGACATGCAGTTTTCAGGTAGCACAATATAAACTATATAATGTCTTGCTACATTACCTTTTTTCAACTAATTCAATTCATATTCTGGCAAGTGCTTTTTTCAATTTAAAGAAAAGTCTTGCAAGAATTGTAGGTACTTTGCAAAATTTAAATATCTTAAAGTTACAATCACGTTTGCAAATAACTATTCATTTGGTCCTCACTTCTAAGGTGCCTTTGATAAATTGAGTTTCTTGCCTAAAACTCATGTCCAGTTTATTAAGGACAATAAAATTTAACATTTTTATAAAATTTATCGGAAACTTTATGTTTCAATGAAATAGTCATTATTTGAAATGTTGTATCTATATCTATATATGTATATAAGTGGGTCGTGTTTGTTACGAAACACTTATAACTTGAGATCGGCTAGACTAATTTTCATGGTTTTTCGTTCGTTGGATTTGTCTCCGCCCCGAATAACAGAATAAATTTTAAAAAACTTAAAGAAAACATGTAAAGGGTCGAACCCGGGTTCCCAGGATAGATCGAACATGATTATATCTGTCATTCGTCAAACCTTTGTTGTCCCTCCTGTCAAATACTAAAAGTAATATTTGAGATGAGTTCAGAAATAATGACAAATGATTAACGTTTACGCGTGCGTTCAATAATTTATTTTGTATAAATTTCTAAATTATTTTAATACGTTAACAAAAACGTAAATGTCTCTTTATGTTGTCTATAATTTTTGAAGCATGTATTATAGTGCGCGATACATATTAAGCTGAGTTTGGCATTTTTGTGACTATTAGTCTATGATAAAATATTGTCTCTGTCTTAAAAGTTCACTATTCATTTATTCTTTCAAATTGTTTCGCAAAGAGTAAATTTGTTTGTTCTTGTGGTTTTGTACAAGTACATATTCAGTTTCACTATTAGTGGCGGGAGTTATAATAACAAAATACCTACAGAGATGAAACCTCTTAGCATTCAATGGATTCACCGTGCGGGTGCCGGGTCCATCGCGTTGCAGGGAGAGGAGCTTCAACAGTGCCTGGGACTTGCGACCCAGGTGTAGGTTTAAGGGGCCCCTTATCTAACGCGCGTTATACGCTCACCTCCACTGTCCAAGCTCCTCTCTCTACCTAACCAAATTTGAAAAGAACCTACTAGGGCTGCCTTCGACGTACGTTCCAAGAATGAATTAATTTTAGTTCTGGACAGGTCCAAATCTTTTAGTAGGTTATAGAGAGATTTAGCTGTTATAACGCTCGCTACCACCTCTAGCGCGTACAAATCAACGACCAACCTATTTCGAATTAATTCGTTAGTGAGCTCGTAATACTTATTGACCCTGATGGCATGGTCTTTGGGGATGATGGTTTCCCAAGGCACCGTAAGCTCAATCATCACAACTCGCTTTAAAATACACAAATATAGAAATATGTCTGATCTGGAGGCCAACGCACAAATATCCTCGGGGATTTTTTCATTTGCCATTTCTTAGTGTAATTTTCACATTAGTTTCTACAGAATAATTTGCACTGAGTGTTTTTTTCTGAAGGTTTTGTTCAACAAGGTAAGTCAAATTATTATAGTGTTGGAAGTTTTGATACACCATTTTGATGGTATTACAAAAGAATATGAACTAGAATAAAAATAGTATTTTTTATTTTCAGTTGAATTTTTGTTTCAAAAAATGCCGGCAATTAGACGTACAAACTTAAGTAGCAGACCCCGTAATGCCTTAAGTCATAAGATATTTATATATCTCAGCAAGTCTAACTAAAAGAACAGAATCGATGGAACCGGAACCAAGGAAATTAAGATAAGAAAGCATTAATTCGTCATGAAATATTTTTTGACACATAATTTATATGTATAATGTTCATCTATGTGAAAAAATAATTAAATAGTTACTTGACATTACCCTAAGTGATGCAAATTATAATAATCAAGAATTACAATTCAATTATTTTTTATGTAAGTAATATTTGCAGTACAATAAAGGTTTTTATGATATAATTTAATTATTATAAGTACAAAATTAAAGCAAATATTTGAATATACTTTGTATAATATTATACAATAAACAAAAACATTACAATAATCAACAAAATATTTGGTCCCAACATTGCTATTTATGATTACCTCGTATATGTATGTATATAAAAATAAAAGGTAAATTGGATACTAACTTTTTGTCTACTTGTCATCGTTCAGACCTTACACTGCAGAGATAACGGCAATGCCACAATGCCAACGTAAGCTTTCTCTACATTGCAAAGCCTACGTTAACGGTTTTTATCAACAATGCTTCTGTTATGAATAATAAAAAGGTTTCAAATTATATAACATTAAATTTAAAATGAAATATCATAAATGCTAAATATATTTTAAAGTCTAAAATATTAATTAACTACCTGACCCAGTGAACTTCGTACAACCCTCGAATCAATAAATAACCGTTACCTTTTTATCTGAATGAAGTTAATTTCTTTATTAAGAATATCTGACCCAACAGACAATGTTCTGTCTTCTTATCTGTGATTGTTGAATACAAATTGGTATATTAATAAATCAAAATTATTCCAAATACAATGTGTTTATTATTGTAGCCCGAATGTCATAAATTCACTAGCCAATTTTGTAAAATAAGGGTTTTAGTGGAATATGGAAAACTTTGTCTAGCTTTAAATTGCAGCCAAAATAGCTATCTAATTTATTTAAATAATTCCATACATTGCTAATTACCGAATCCTTGCCCCTTCAATTTACAGCTCATAAGCTGGTGGTGAAATTTCAACAATGGATTAAATCCTCTGATAAAAAATAAGAGATCACCGATGAAGTACATTTCTCGAATCAACAAAGATCAAATATTAAGTAACACTCGTATATTATACATACATATGTATATATTCACTTAAATTTATAAACACAAATATGGGTTGAAGAAAAAATTTTTGCTTCAGTCAGTCCTTGTATTTTAAGTGTAAAATAATTTCACTATATTACATAGTGATTGAACAATGTTATGCTTGCGCCTAACAAGGCGTGTCTATGTGATAATTGGCGTATGATTTAACTTGCAATAATTTAGGGAGTGAAAATATTTTTCTATGACATTTTTTTACACGCGTTAATATTTAATGTTTAACGCCCTTTTCAATATTCTTATTTATTCCATGAAAAGGAACATCCGGTGTTCCTTTCCATAGAATAAACTGTTATAAACAATAGAATTCTGTCAAGGAATTCACTAGATATATATATACAATACAAATTGAAATAGAAAGTAAGTAAACTGTTTTTATCCCCACAGGCAGTCCCTTGTCTTCTATAACTGGGACGGTCACAAGGGTGTCATCGGTAGTGGGAGGAGAGGCAAGCCTACCTTGTGATTCGCGCCCTCCTCAACGTAATGACAGTCTGCTCCTTGTGGTGTGGTATAGGGACGAAAACCCTGTATACAGGTAAATCAGACGGATGTTTTAACACGATAAACTTTTTTTATTAATGTCATATTGTATTTCCTCAGAGAATTATTAGGGTTATTGGAATAAGTAAATCGAAAATATATCTGTAATAGAAAAATAAATAACTTTTTATGATTGCAAAAAGGTGATTCTAACAAAGTTGCATGTTATTAGTCATTCGTAATAAGAGTTAATACATAATGTTTAGATATATCGATAAACTGGACGGAAGGTGGAACTTCCGGGAGCACTTTCGCGGGTTAGTCCCGAAACTCCTCGGGACGGCGAATGCTCTCGGGAGGCTTCTCCCCAATCTCGGCGGTCCGAGTGTAGCATGCCGGCGTTTATACACCGGTGTGTTGCGCTCAATGGCGCTGTACGGAGCTCCAGTGTGGGTCGGTGCCCTCACAAGGCCGAACGTGGCTGCGCTGCACAGAGTGCAGCGCGTCATGGCGGTGAGGGTGGTACGAGCATACCGCACTGTCTCTCATGAGGCGGCTTGCGTGCTGGCTGGGACGCCTCCCTGGGAACTGGATGCCCAGGTTCTGGCGGAGGTTTTCCACCAGCGCGCGCGAGATCGATCCCGGGGAACGAGTCCGGACCGGGATCGGGTGGATAGTTGGCGACGATCTGCGCGGTCGTCCTTGTTCCATCGGTGGAGGCAAAGGCTCTCTGAGCCAGTGGCCGGGTTGCGAACCGTGGAGGCTATTCGCCCGCTCCTCATGGAGTGGGTGGACCGCCGACACGGATCCTTGACCTTCCGGCTGGTGCAGATCCTCTCGGGGCACGGTTGCTTCGGGAGGTATTTGTGCCACATAGTCGGGAGAGAGCCGACAGCGACGTGTCACCACTGCAGTCGCGTGGAAGACACCGCTGACCACACCTTGATGGAATGTCCAGCGTGGATATCCGAGCGTAGCCAACTCATCCGCGTGGTTGGCGCAGACCTTTCGTTGCCGGCAGTGGTCCAGGCCATGGTCGGCAGCGAGAGGGCATGGCAGGCGGTGGCCGACTTCAGCGAGAGAGTCATCTTGCAGAAGGAGGCTGCTGAACGAGTGAGGGAAGACGACCCCTCCTCGGCGCCGCTGCGCCGACGAAGGCTGGGTCGAAGGCAGCGGGCTTATGCTCGCGACATGCCTCCCCAGTGAGGAAGCCTCCGGGCGTCGGTGGGGAACCGGCGTCCGGGTAACATAGGCTAGAGGAAGAGCGGCGTGTTTGGCGTTCCCGGCACGCTGCTCTTGAGTCGGAGGGGTGATGTGGTCAGCCACTGATACCCCTGCCGATGGCGGAGTCCCTTTCGGGACTCGTGCGTAGTGAGCGGAAGTATGGCTTGCCGTTCCCGCTCACTAGTCTACGCACAGCGCAGAGAACGTCGAGGTGGTTTAGTGGGTGGAAATCCCACATGCCCCTGTCGCGTTTCCCCCGCGGCAGGAAGTCTTTAAAAGATTCCCCTCGTAGAAAAAAAAAAAAAAAAAAAAAAAAATATATCGATAAAAAAATCATAAAAAAAATTGAGATAGTGTTATTAAAATTATTACGAAATGTGTTTATAAAGTATTACATAAATTTAAACAAAAAGTTTTAAATAACGCCATTACAAAGCTGTCGAATAAATCTAATCTTGATTAAATTTTTATTTTCTTCATATTTCAGGACAAATAATCAAACAAAAGTAAACCAAAACTCTAATATAATAATGTTCAAGGTAAGAGTACTACAAAATTTATACGTATTAAATGTTATGTTTAGAAGTCCAGTCTAATTGGTATCTAAAAGTTATATGGTGGAATTAAAAAACTTCTTACACCAAAAGAAAAAACTATTGACCTATCAATCGATTAATTTCAATCGTTTTAAAATTGATAAACTCAACTGAATGTATCTTTGCGAACCGATTCTATGAAAGTCTTTTAGATCGTTAATTTAAGTACCTATTTAGATTATTTTAAATGTATTTTTATTAATACAAACATATCTGCACTTTAAAAGTGACTTCAATATCTTAAAAATGTATGTCGTTGATTATATTTATTATTTTAAACACATTTTCAATAATTTATGTCAGAAAAATGTTTAAAAACTTCGGCGTATTACTTAAACGTTTTACAAAGGTTACAAAAAACTGCGCACAAAAAAAAAAACAGAAGCAAGCTACACTTGTTCAAACAGCTTTGAACGTGGAACGTTACTGTGGAAGTGTTAAAAACTACACGTTTATCAACTGACAGATTACTTAAAACAAGAAAAAAGACACGCCCAATATTATGAACCTCAACAAAAAGTCAACCCTTTTATATTTTACAGTCCAAAAACTAACGTAGCATAAAATTTCCGCTATAAGCCTCATACTCGAACACTAGTAAAATATTATTCGCAGCCACATTTCACTTATGTGAATATAAATAACAAAGTTGTCATATTTTCTAAGATTTTTTAATTATTGCAAATTAAAAAAACGCCACAATAGATTGTTATAAAAATGATTATAGATACACAATTATTTCTAAGAAAATTAAATTTGGTCATGTGAAATACTTTAAAATATTATAAATATATATAATGTAGTTAATTTTAATCTATAATGTAATATTTTTTGATCAGAAATTTACTTACACTTACTAATGAAGTATTTATATTCATATTCTATAATTCTGGAGTCTGTGGATTATTATATTGCAAAATTGTTTGTGAAAGTCGTAATTACCTTAGTCTATTCATATTTTAAAAGTTTACAATCTTCCTTTATGTGCCTGTAGTAATGTTTTATCATAAACTTTTTGTCATTAAAATAATTGTAAACACATAAACAATCTCTCGACTTGTATTCACGCTAGGCTGTTACAGTTCTAAATCAGGATAATAAGTTGTTAAAATATCGGCTAAGCTTGCAACGAAATGTTTCGTGAAATGGAACCTATTTCGTTCGCAGTGTGTCTACAAAATTTAAACTATCGCCAGTTTTGGTGGAATAACTCCGAAACGCGTTTAGTGAGGAACAAAACTGCGATCGTGTTACAATGACTTTCAATTTCGGAAAATTTATTTACTATATTAATAATTCTACAAGAACCATATTATAGTTAAGTGAAAATGTATGGAAATATATGATTTATACAATAAAATAAATGACTTTATTGTCAGCATATAGCAATATACATATAACAAGTAGGACATAAAGTAGTTTCAATGAAATGTAATTTTCCGTATTTCCGTTCTACCAATTGATCTACAATTAAATTGGTTTTAATTTGGTGGCTTTTACTATCATTAGACTGCATTACTTTTACAAATTGTATGTATGTTCGTATAAAAACAAATTTAACGAAATGACCTTCTCATATTAATTATTTGTTAATATGAAAACCTAGTCTAAAATTATATCAAAATTAGTATTTGTAATTGTAATATATCCCACATTAAATTGCTAATGTCAAAAGTCTTATGTTCAGTTGAATGTGAACTAAACGAAAAATTTAAATTAACGCTTCACAGGCACGTATAAGATAATGAAGAATTTTATGATAACTATTATTGTTACCTTCTAGACACATATTCTTCTTCTAAGTCGATACGTTCTTGGCAGAACGGTCGTGGTCATCATGATGTGCGTAATCATGATGACTTTCTTCGGAATATAGTGCAGTGGTTTCCCCTTGCCTTCTGCACCGGACATTTTAGGATCTAGTTAAACTCCAAGGTCGCTGTAGCCCCTTCCTACTGACGATACATATACTCAGATATATATTACATACTATCGTCATCTCGACCGAGAATTTAACTATGTTTTTTTTTGTGTTTTTATCAATAGATAATATAATCACGTTAAACAAACTATATAAATTTCGGTCATTTTCTTTAAACGATTGTTATTATCGTTTAATAGAAGCGTAAACATAAGTCAGTAGTGGCCTAGTGGTTAAAGGGCCCGCCTCTCGTTGCCGAGAGCGCGGGTTCGATCCTGGCCCGGGCAAGTACCAATGTGATTTTTCCGAGTCATATGTACTTTCTAAGAGTATTTAGACATCACTGATTAATGTTGATTCCCAAAAGAGGGTTGATGTCAGGCAGGCGGGGCCGGTCGTAAAAACAAATAGCCAAAACTATTCACAAACATGTAAGGCAGACCCTGGCTATAGCTGGGAAATTGCCAAGTAGAAGGAGGAAGGAAGTGTTATTTACAATGATCAAATGGTAAAATCAAATAAATGACACTAATATTTTTTGGATTACACTACGCGACTTTAGTTTTGTAAAAAACTACATACTCCTGACGTTTTGGCTATATTTCAGCAACCATGATGACGGGCAGACGAGATGTTTCATCTGAAGATCATCTCGTGTACCCGTGATAACGGTTGCTGAATTAATATTGTTATGCTTAACTTCTTATTATTGGTATTCTTTTAACTTTTAGAAGGCATAATACTATAATGACATTCGAAGTTTTATGTAAAACATTTTCTAGAACCCAATTTCCACGATATTTAAAATAATTTTATGTTCACCTTACTACTGTCAAAGTTGCTAGAGGAAGCAAATTAAAGAACTTTTTCTCGACATTTATCTATAAATTTTATTATGATCTCTTTTTTATTATTATCTTATTATTGGATTAATTAATAAACGGCAAAAAATATTTAACATTAAAAATCTAAGAATTTGTTTCATATTGGTTTTCACTTTCTCGTTTCGGCGAATTTATACCTCCGGCTTAACGAGCTGTAACAATGAAATTGATCCGGGAATTATTAAAAAATCTTCTTTGGAGACAATGCTATTTAAATAAGGGTATATCCTTGATGGATTATTTGTATCCTTTTTAACAAATGCAGCATTTGAAATATAAAGCTTTATTATTTAAATATTGAATAGCGAGGCCATTTCATATAATGTTATAAATTTTGTAATAAATTTTATCCTACTGATAATAATTGAAATGAGAAATTTTGTGAAGATGAAAGGATGTATGGATGATTATTACTTATTCACGCAAAAACTATATCAGGGATATTGTTTAAACTTTCAGTAATTAAACTTAAATTTCAAAATACCATAAAGTCTATAATTTATCCCGAATCACGTGTTTTCTTGGCATCACCATATAGCATTTGTATTGGGTTGAAAGTTACGACACTATAGGCAAAACACTGATGGCGATGTTGCTGTCAATTGATTACCTTCTTGAACTAATTTTAAAAGTCTTTCAATGGCAAAGTTGCTCAAAAAAAATAGTATTTAATATTTCATATAACTTATGTATTACTTATGCCTATAATCCATGTCACTTGTTTCAAAACTAGTATCCAAAATAAATATTTTGTAATTTAACAAGTAACATTGAAGTTGTAATATAAAATATTGAATGAATCTCTATTGAAAATTTAATCCTCCACAAGTTATAGATATTTAACTTATATTCCTTTGGCTAAGGATACGAGTACAGTTACCATTCTAAGTCGGAAACCTGACTCGGGCAACCACAAGTATAGTTCCTATTTAGTAGAATAAAATTATTCTATTATTTATATTATATGTATTTGTGCAAAAAACAGATTTTCTAATATAAATATAGCACCACAAATTAATTAACCATTATATTAAAATTCATATTAACTTTAGTGAACGGATTTTAGTGTTGGCGTGATTCCAACTATTTGTAGCTATTGGTTTCGCTTTGATCTAGACTTATAGGGTTCTCTAACCGGAACTCACTTTTTATAACATTTCAAAAGCGTTATAACAATGGAACTTATTACTTTCTCTAAGAGTTACCCTTTGACTAAAATGACACATTATTAAACAAGAGGTTTTGGTTTTTCTGCAAAGATCTATTTCAATGAAATCTGCACGCCATATTTATTTTTATCAATTTTTTTTCCAAACTTAAATCTATATTTTATCTACTATGATTTTTTTTATTAAGTCTTTTAAATTTTACTGAAATGTACCGAAAGGAAATAATTGCAAAACTGTAAAATATTTTCAACTTATATAAGATGAATATATCATAACAAAAACTCTTATAAATAAAAACAACGTCTTATATTTTGAACACATCTGTGTAGGTCTTAACATGTTCTTTCATTTGTATCTTTAGTTATAAGTGTATAGCTTTTGAACTCCGTCTAGCCATAAAATGCAATGTATATCTGGAAAACATACGGGGTCCTATAAAACAATTTCTTAAAATATCCTCTTCATCTGATCACAAGGCATACAGATACTAAAATAATTTGAAAGGTCGGTAAATTCCAATGTTTATAAAAATCTCTTCCTTTTATATAAAGAATATAAGGTCAAATGTTAATTGAAAATTCATTACAAGTATCTATTTCTGTTATATACATATATCCTTTTTTAAGTAACGTTGATTTGATATAAATTTCAGATCAAGAAAAAGCAAATAAGTTAAAAAATGTCCACTGATTTTACAGCTATATTACAGCAAAAGAAGTAACTTTTAATAAACAGATTGTATTTAAGAAAAATATAATAGGATTTTTATAAATAACTATATTTACATATTTCAATTACAGCTTAAGCCTAAACTTAAGCTTAGTTCTTATTAGAGGATTTCATGAGTATTACGTATAAATAATAATTGTACTTGATCTTTGTTTCTCATTAACGTAAATTACAATTATTTAATCTAAACAGTTGGATATTTTACTATGTACAATTGTGATGATTTAATTTTATATAACATTGGTTTTGTATTCAATAAAAAATATTATCAAGGACAGCAAATCACGAAAAATCAACTGTCAAGTCTTTGGAATCTAAAGCATTTCGGCTCCAACTAAATTAGGCACACGTCTGAAATGAACTGTGTGTATAATATGAAAATTCCCAAACCCACAATTTTTAAAGCTCAATCCGTACGTACATCATTCATAACATGGGATAACGTATATCACTCTTTATTACTTTATGTTATTATGTTTCGTTAACTTATGTTTATGTATTTTCATACAAACTTTCTTCATATGTCTATTTTTTTATTTCTAATACAAGAAACCAAAAAATATATTAAAAATATATATTTTTAATTACATCTTCAATTTCTTAAGACAAATATATTTGTATTCTTCAAATCATTCAAAGTATGTGATATATCTAAATCTAGACATCTAACTTTAATTAATGTTTATACCTTTACTTGTTATCCCTATACTATACACTAATTACAAAACATGTGATAAAAGTGTGGTTCCATTTGTTCTGGTAATACATTACAACAATTTATATTTATAAGGATATTTCTATCTCTACTTAGAGCTCTAATTTTGGTTCCAAAATATTTTAATTATGAAAAATGTTTAAAGTTAGTGTAACTTTCAATGGTACATAAAAGGAAATAATATTTATTTATTAATAATTTGTTTGAAGTGATGATTATCTTCTTTTAAATATCTTAGAGTCATGTTTAAGTTCTCTTAATTTATACGATATATATATATATATATATATATATATATATATATATATACTACATATATATATCGGCTGAGGACGAAACGTTCTGTAAAATAGGTGAACACGGACGTTCGTCCCCAGGCATAATTGATAGTTAAAAATAATAATTATAATAAATCACAATATAAGATTTAATAATTCCAATTAAAATCACGAATTTAACATAAATAAATAATCTAGTATTCGACAAATTTAACTATTTTGACCATTGACAATTAATTGGAAAATCGTTAATATTAACAAATTAATTATTTAACAAACTTAGACACTTCAACAAATTATTATTAATATTACTAATTTACAATCAAGAAAACAATTTAAATTAGAAACAATTCAGGAGTGACAAATATCACAATTAAGAGATGTGAACGAAGCTAGTGCTATCATTGAAGTGTGTCCGGCCGCCTAGCACATCGCTTTATATAGGTCGTTCCCCAACTTGCCTGATTTGTTGAGCGATAAGAGATTGTAAACAACTTTGTTTTTGCACTTGCACGAGTTTGTTGACACCTGGTGTTGTTACCGAGCAGAGATGCACGTGTTCTTAAACACCTGGTGTTAGCGCTAGCGCCGACATATATAAATATATATAATATTCCTGTTACCACCTTTGTTTTAGTGTGCTTATATCCGAGAGGTCTTTAACGGAGCGACTACGTTAAGGGCCGGAAAAATAAAAGTCTAAGGTAAAGAAAAAATGTTATTATTTTATTATTGTAACAGACATTATAACAGTATTTAAAATAATGAAGTTATTATATGTATTATTAAATTATGGAAAAAATAAATTATATTGATAATTAATAATTGGTCATCATAATTTAACCAATTTAAAAAAGTGTAATATACTAATGTAATATACTATACTATAGAACTGTACTTTATAACTGTATGGGAAATTATGATACTGAAGAACGAATTAAATGTTGTTTATTCATTTCAGTAATGGTTTTTCATAAATTTCACTTTATGTTGCTCTCAAATTCGATTCTTTATTTTTACATAAAACAGAAACATTGACAGCAAGCGTTTCTTAATATTCGTATCATATTTTAAACTTCACACAGACAGAATTCCGATCCAAATTTTATCTGTCATATTACAATTCAAATTAATGCCATAATACTAAACTTTGTAAATATAAATTATAATTAAATCAAATTAAATGTGGTGAACATATTGAAAATGAATAGCCGTTAATTATGCTCAGATCTTTTTAATCAGGTCGTTTTCAAAATTATTGTCGTTTTTACTTAATTTTTTTATTTTTTTTTATCCTTGGGAAAATGCATTTACGCATCCCCGCGCGTTTTTAGGAAAAAGAGGGGTATGTGGGACTCATTGCCACTACCCACTAAAAACCCAAGGGTGTTCCACGACAGCCCTTGTGTCAGGGCGGGGGATCGCTTTCGCACTCCCACCAGCTTCCCCAACAGGCTGGCCCGCATTCTGGGGGCCCTTCTTCGTTTGGGGTGCACTGGTACCGCCCCCCCCCCTCATGTGGTGCTCTTATCCACGCACGTAACCTCGGGAGTTGCATGGGGAACACAACCATGCAACTCCCTTTGCCGTTTAGCGCTGGTTGGGGTCCTCGCCACGGGCCATTTTCATGGCGGCCTCAAATCGTCGCGGGCGTCTCTGCGGCGGCGCCCAGCACGGTGTCTGCGAGAGGGGAGGGACGATGCGGCTTCCCTCACCCTTCCGGCCTCCTCCTTCGCGGACATTACCGCCTCGCAGAAGCCGAGCGCGGCGTCCCAGGCCGACTCACGCCGCACCATGCACCACACCATGTGGTGCAGCAATAAGGCCCCAGCCTCCATTGCCCCAACTAGGTCACTTAGGTACTTAATAATTAAGCAATAATAATCATAATTAAACAGTGTGAACCAATTGATTTAAATTTTATGACCGAGAATAAAATAATTACTTTGATATATAAAATGATTTGACTTATATATCATTTCTTATTAGACTATGCTTAGTGTAGATTCAAAAGTTGCAAACGGTTAACACACTGTTAGTAAGTATCACTGCGATGATACGTTAGGTTTGACGATATATTAATTATTAATTAAAACGGTGCAGAGTGCAAGCTATTCCAATACTTTGCTGTGCGCATAAAGAAGGGGAAAGTTTATCACTTTTCCTTCCGATGCAAAAAAGTCTATAATAAACGGCTGGAGGCCCGCCATGCGTTTCAAAGTGCGATGATAAATAAGGAGAGTAATAATAGCCTACAATTCCAGAAAACACCCTGCACAGTGTATCCTGTAGAATACCGAGAGAATAGGTACTTTTAATTCTATGCTTAGCTAGAACCATCTAACCAAGTTTTTGTCACCAAAACCCTTTTTTGCTCGCATTTTTATGGAGTCCAAAGCAGCGAGTAGTCATCTGGTATTCCTTATTCAATTACGGCATAAGTATAGCAATTGTTTATTTCATTAAAGAATCTACATCTTTATTAATAAATTTGTTTAATTAATTTATTAATTTTAATTGATTAATTTGTAGAAATTAATTTGTTATAATAAACTGTTCCATATTTATTGAAATTGAAATCGCGTAATAGTACGCTAGTGAACAAAATTATTGACTTAGTGTGAGTTTATATGGATTTTATGAATTAAGGTTGTTTGCATTAATTACCTATTAATAGCAATAGGATAATATATTGACTTTTTTATGAATTAATATTGTAAATGAAAATTTTCACAAATTTTTTGTGGTACATTAATTTATTTTAATCTTTATAAATGTTGTAACTTTAACTCTATATATTTTTGCAAAAACTGTTGTTTTAATTAAAGAAAGTGGATTATTGTTACCGATTTAAGTTATATTTATATTCTTTATTGCGGAATTTAGTAAGAATTCTGCTCTTTTTATTTCAAACCTATTTATCTATCTACATATCTTAAGCCATGTCAGGTCCACTGCTAGACATAGGCTTCCTTCAGCGACCGTCTTCATGAGGGGGATTTTCCAATACTCGCCACACTTGGCAGACGGGTTGGCGAGCGCAGTATAGATAACCTGCTCTAGGAAGATGCTGCTTCCCATCTTCCTAGTAAAATATATCCCTTAGTCGACTTTTATGACACCCACGATAAGAGAAGGGGCAGAGAAGTGCTAGTTTAAATTTACTACATTTGAGGAAAATGTTTCATAAAATTAAATAATAAAAAAAACTTCAAACAACATTACTATAATAAGCCATTGGAGGCGAATATTTTGCTTGCTTTATTTACCTCTGACCTTATCGTCCAACAAATTTTTAGAATCGTTTTTGTATCTTTTCTGCAACCGTATTTTTTAATTTGACGATTTATTACAACAAAACGTACACAAAATTTCAAGATATTTTCCTTCATTTGCTACCACTTTGGCCCATCTTTCAGACAGTAAGCAAAACCCGTAGCTAAAAATGTTTTTTGATCTTTCGATAAGATCCATGAGTCAATCTAATTTATCACTTCTTGATTCAAATGAAATGCTCCTTAACCAGACCTTGTGCTATTGACTGAAATAGGTGAAAATCAGACGGAATAACATTTCAACAGGACGTCGGATAATAATATAAAATTTTCGATTTCTACATTATCATATAGTAAAATAACCTTATCGTAACTCTCATTGTACTGTGGTCGCGTTTCGTTATCAGACTTGGTTTCAAAGGGTTTCAGAAGCTCATAGTAAGCTAAGGTAAGCTGGTCCCACCACATGCAAAGTATGATTTTTTTTACATACGGCCGAAGTGTTGACCAAGCAGTATGACTGGAAAATTCCCATGATTTAATGCGCTTAGAGTTATTGTAATGTAGCCATTTTTTGCCCCCAGGAACAATACCATGGATATATCCCATTCACGGTTACCTTTTCAGCAGGAAATAAACGTAACTCGACATTACTCGATTTTAACTAGTGGGGTACCTAATATCCTTCTTTCTGGATCATTTCCTACTTTTTCAGACGCTTTAAAATTGCTTGTTAACTGATAGCCTACAATTCCGATAAATCTTTTTGGGTTTCACACGAATCTTCATTAAGAATAGCCTCCAATTCTGCATCTTCAATAACTTTTTCCGTCCATCATTATTTACAAATGTTAAAAAAGTGTTTGACATCTGAGTTTAATGTATTTCAACTACTACACAAAGTTATGCACTGCGTACTTTTAAAACAAATAAACGAAATAGAAACAAAAGATATTATTGTACTTATATTCCACCCGCTTCTGGTTACTAAGCTTAGACTTATTACATAATGAAATTTGTTCTACCAAAAAAAAAATATCACTAATCAACTGAACTTATTTTCAATAAGAAACCTATACATGCAGGCCTTACTCGATTTATCAGGCAAAACCTGAGTCATAAATTCTTAGTAACGAAGTAATTTTTCTTTTTTACATTTGAACGTGTTAAACTACATAAATAAACAGAATATAATGTTTGTTTAAAACGGTACATCTCTATTCCAAATATTTTTAGGTCAAATCAGAAACGAGCGTCCCTTATTTAAAAGAGATAATTTAAGTCTTCAATTAATTCCTATAGCTAAGTTTTATTTTCGAAAGTCAACTGCATAATTTTATAAGCCTTCCACCACTTAATCTCTTAATTTATAAGTGGTTTAATTTAAGAAAGTAGAAATGTTTCATTTCATAAATTTTATAATAAATATTTGATATTTCTTAGTAGATACACATAGATAACAATATTGTATATTCCGTGACAATATAGATAGAAACATTCACAAATCATAATAAAATTATTACATACTTCCATGAAATTAACATTATCGTTTTACTCCTGATGAATATTAAGGGCGGATTAATATATAATAAGGAAATTGTAGTGAAAATTCATTGTTAAATTAATATATGTATGTTCCTATAATATAATATGACAATCTGGTATCAAACAAAATTTTTTTTTAAGTGAATTAGCGTATCTTTTCCAGAAAATATGTACATATTGCTTAGTTTTGTTGCAAAAAAATCTAAGAATTAATACTCAGGCTTAAGCTAAAATATACATTTTTTTAAGAACTTTCCTTTATAGTAATATTCTAAGATGAAACCTCTTTATCATTCAATAAGAATGCTACAGATCATCGTAAATTCCGCATGCTCACTTTCAGCCATAATTCAACTTATTCAATTTGCAATTTTAATTAAGTCGAGATACATTTACAAAATAATAAATATTCATTTTCTTCATGAGATAGGACTTTTTCATAATTTCATTTTGAGTAAATATAAAATAAGAAAAAAAACACTTGTTAATTATGTATTTATAATCTATATATGTATATAAAAATGTATTGCTGTTCGTTAGACTCACTAAAACTCGAGAACGGCTGAACGGATTTATCTTATCTTAGTCTTGAAATGTTCGTGGAGATTCAGGGAAGTTCTAAAAGCTGAAAAAAATGATTCATTTCCGGGAAAACTCTTAAATCAGCCCTTTTCTATTTCCCATACGTTTTTTTGACATTAGATTTGACAACTCACTAATATGTCAATCATTCTGTTCGATTGAAACAGGAAAAATTTAATAAATACCAATACCTGGTTATTTATGACGGGATAGAGTTCGCCCGGTCAGCTACACATATATTACTAATGGCAAAACTAGTTTTATATATATAACTAGAAGACCAGTTGAACTTCATATCGCCCTATAATCAAGAAATATCTGTTACGTATTTTTATTTATAGTTTTGGAGTTTACCTATTAAAGCCATAAATCTCCGTGTTTTGAAGTACGACAGAATGATTGATATATTAGTTAGTTGTCAAATCTAATGTCAAAAAAACGTTTGTATCAACAACTACTAATAAATTAAAAATTAATTAAAAAACATTGTCCAGCGGACAAAATTGTGAATCTAAACAATTCCCAGATCCCCTTGAACAGAAGAAGAAGAAGAAGAACACACTCACAGAAGAATTATATATATAAAGATTTGTTCATGCTTGATTTTAATGTTTTAAAAATAAACATAAATATAATTACCTGGTGAAACTGAATAGTTAATTATCACTAATAGCTGGGTTTATTCCCTTCAAAGAAGAGAAATTAAACAAATGCATCCTTCGAAACGGCTTGACCGATTTTGATGAAATTTTGTGAGCATATTGAGTAGGTCTGAGAATTGGCCAACATCTATTTTTCATACCCTTAAGTGATACGGGTTGTTCACCCTTACATTTTTTATTTTCGGAAGAATTTTTTGTTTTTATTTTTTTACAGTGTAGTATTAAAGAATATACAACAAAAAAAATTGTACTTTTTTATCACCAACCCCTATCTTTTTATATGGCAAAACAACGTCAGCTAATATGTTTTAAAAATATATTCAATATTACGTTTCTTTGTTGTTTTGCTTGCTTGCTTTGTTGTTATATTTTTTGACAGACTTATGCAATCTCAAAGGCTTTTTAAAGGAAGAAATCTTAACATCAATCATTTTGTTTTGGGTTTTCACGAAACACAGAGATATTATTCCAACAAAGTCCATTGAAGCGTATAATAAGGAAGGATGGTGTAATTGAATACAAATGGTCAATTTGCAAGTGAAATTTTAGTATTTTGTATACAGTTATTTCAAGAATAGCGGAAGTTACACTTCAATTCACTTGTTATATTATTTTATAAAGCCTTGCAATTTGTTATAATTGAATTACCTTTCTTAGACGAAAGTAGAAGGAACACCTCAACTTAAATCTAGCATTATGAAATCCAAGTATTCTATACAGTTCTTGTAACAAATTTTGATTTTTAATTAGACGATATTTTATAATATTGGGACTACAAATAACAGAGTTTTATTACATTTAATTTTTCCTGTTATATTATCCATCTGGGCTACGAGACTATTTGTATACGATGCCTAATAAATTGTAATTTGGCTGTCTGTAGGCGTCTATTGTATAGGATGGTAGTGTATGATATATTAAATTTCAGATTCAATAGTAACAAGTAACACGATATCTTTTTGGTGGCTATTTCTAATATAATATTCTGAGTTTTTTTAAGACCTTTTTTGTTCAATATCAAAGCTTTTCTGTAGTACCGAGTCAAATATTACTAATAATATCAATTTGTGGTATGTCCATTCCTCGCGGATATATTAAAAATGCTCTGACACAATAATTGTAATTTATAAAGCAAACAAATAATTTAGATGGATCCAAACTACTCACAGTGCCAAAGTGCTAAATTAAATCGCTTGAATTGTCCCAAATGTTTCATACTAACATTGAATGCACCCGTATTGTGGTTTTGTGCGTAAAGGCTCTATTGGGTTCACTTCACACGTATGATAAACTATTTTATAAATAAATTGATTTCTATAATACTGAGTTAAACACGAAGTTAAACAAATTATTGCATCACTCTATATTTATTAAGATCATATCTATATGTAACTTAAATAATAACTTAAGAACTCAATAAAAGCTATATATAAAATATTTATAATTTATCATTGATATACCGCAAAATACACTGATAACGTTGAGAGATATGAAAATTGATGCAGCGAAATTTATTAGCGCCTGTTCAAATACAGCATTAACAGGTGAAGTATTGAATATTTAACATAAACTAAGCTTACAGAAAATTGTGTCAATGCATCTCGATCTCGATTTACTGAATATATCTGCGGTAACGTAACGTAAAATAACATTACGTAATATTAATCATAAAACTTTGATAATAATACATGTAGTTTGAATTTTTTCGTTTTGAATTCTAATACCAATAAATACACTGATATTGAAAATATAGTATTTTGAACCTTTCCCGAAACTGTCTCCATAATTAAATTTTATGCAAACAGAACGTCAATTGAATGGTTATTTATAATTAGCTTTGCGCATTAATAAGTGTTATCTAATTGTAATTGAGATGAAATAAATTCGGTCCAATAACCTTATCTGACCGAGAGAGCGTAATTGATGTCAGTTTTTTTATGTGAAATTATCCTTTTAAGTTTGATTTATTTTATGATTACAAAACGTTTATTTAATTTTCATTTATTACCAACCCTTTAGGAAAAAAGAAGTAATACATATATCAGAAATATCATAAACAGATAATCTACTTTAAGTCTTCTATTAAACTTTTCATAACTTCTTTATTTAGAAATTAAATAAATGAAGTGTATTTATTTTATATTTTTTCTAGTGGCACATGTACAAGAAATTAAATATACAGGTTCAATTTTTTGTTGCAGTTATGACACGAGAGTCTCAGGGTCAACGGGTCACTGGTCAGATGACACATTTGGAGATCGAGCAAGATGGATCAACTTCCCAAACTCCAGTCTTCATGTCCGGGATGTCCAGTCTCACGATAGATCCATATACAGATGCCGGGTCGACTTCCAAGTATCGCCGACAAGAAATTATAGAATAGCTCTCGATGTTATCGGTAAGCGATTTAATATTAGCAATGAATATTTCTATGAATAATGCATTATATAATATAATATTAAATATAAATATCTCTTTAATATAAGTCATATAATAATGGCCAAGTTAGGTCCACCAAATTATAATTAATTATAATAAGTTATAATATTGTGTTATGGGTAGCAGTGAAAAGGACATAAGGGTTAAATAATAATGAGATCTAAGATTTTCGCGAGTACTCATTTAAATGAAAATATTAGTTTCATTAAAAAGGGTTAAATAATGTTTTTATTTAAATAACAGGTAATAAACAAGTCTTAGTTAAATTTCAACTTCACTGAATAGGAATTTTTTAACGTAAGATGTATTTAAAGTGCTGAAAATATCTATTTCTTCTAATTAGAATTGTCTTGCACTGTAAAAATCTTCGAAATTAGCCCTCTTTTCCAGGCAAATCAGTTGCTTTTGTATAAATAAAGTGAAAATAATTGTATATTTTCGAGATCAGAACTAAAATAAAATGTACTTGACAGTAGCTCACACTGTTGATTCCAAAAAGGTATAAAAAAACTCGGCAGTCACTCGGTATATTTATTTTGGGTTCTTTAAAATTGTTTATTTCGTACCTGTCATGTGTGGATCGCAATAGATAATGTTATCTTATTTCATTGATAATTTTAAATACTAATTTGAACTTTGTCAGTTTATTTTGCTAAATAACAATTATTTACCATACCTAATTTTTACTGGAAACTCCAAAACGCTACACCACATCAACACATAAAGATGTAAGTTCTAAGTAATCTTATAATAATTTTATGTTTTTAATATAATTTTAATATTTTTTCTCATACTCTCTGAAGGTTTATTGGTCCAGGAATTTAAACCATATTACAATAAAGTTTGGTAATGAAAGTAAGGGAATTGAAAAACAGAATTCTGTTAGTGATTTTAGTTTCCGTTTGTACTATTGTGCAATAAAAATTTATTTCCTTATCAATTTATATTTACGTATCATGTATTTGTATATATTTTCAATAAATTCAATTTGATATAATGATGAGTATGTATGTCTTTGTCGTTTTTCCTAATTATCAACCAATTTATAACCCTACAACAGAGATAAATCCGAAACTAACGTTAGGATTGCGATAACACACGTTAAAACTTCCAAAAGCTTTATCCTTACATCGACACGAAACTCCAAGGCAACCATAATTTCTTAACAACCTCAGAAATTTTATGGCAGCGTAAGCAATAACGTTTGAGTTAATCTTCATCTTTTTAACATTATTACATTAATATTATTGTTTTTGCAAAAAATGTTTTCACTACAAATCCCTCTCTCATATTTGTGTATAGTCTTGAAGAAATAACCTTTTAAGACAATCATTTTTTCACTTTCTTGAGTTTATAAATTTGTTTAATCATTGAAGAAGTACCTGTTACTGTAATACTATCAATATTTTGTGGCTAATAATCGAGTGTTTTTGTTAAACTAATGGGCTCCTATTGCTATACGAAGAAACAAAAGAACATAATAGAATATTTGCTTTTAAAATATGGCTAGTTTTGATGGCCTTGCTTCTATTAAATTAGAGACGAAAATCCAAGAAATCAAAATCAAGACTTTACCTCCAAAGGCTACAAAGTAAACTACGAACGTTTCACATATTTCTAGCTTCCGGGTCAAAACGTGAACATTTATTTAAAGCAGGCACTTATGAAAACGTATTCTTTAAAATATTTCATTAATTTATCGAAAAGTGCTAAAGAACTTCAATATTATATAATAGAATAAGTTCAATTTAATACGTAATTGAAATTCAATTTAATTTTGGTAATCATATATTGGTACCAATAGTTTTTTCACGGTTAGATAAATAACTGAAAAGACAATTTTTATTTGCTCTTCCTATTCATTTGTGATAAACAATTTATTTAAATAATGTATGTGTATGTTTAAAATTTTAAAATAATGAACATTACTTATTTATCGCACCTGATAATACTTAGAAACGCATAAAATTTACACATCAATAATTTTAAATCATGAAACTATGATCAACGAAGACCATCTACAAAATGAAATAAAAAATGAAATCGGATCGCTCATCAATGTTCAGTGTTCTCACTTTCAATACAGTTTGAACAAATCAAAAGAATGCCTTTTTAAACTTTCGGATGTTTGACAAAAAAATATAAATGTTGATCATCTATGCCAATATTTTGCTTTATTATCACTCCGGGACAGTGTATTTATTTAATAATATTTTTGTGATAACCTTTTATTATATGAATAAATGTTGATTATATAACAAAAAAAACGAAAATATATAAAATAAAAAACAAATGGATTTTAAACTTAGGTGAAACAAAAGTCTATATTTTGTAAATAATTTACTTGTGGAAGCAGTCCTAAATATTTATCTACATATGTATATTAGCTTAACTAGTAATTTTAAATGCCAAACTTTTGTATTTATACGTCTAACTAGTAAACCCCGCGAACTCCGTTTTGCCATCAAAAGGCTTTTATATAACATTTCGTTTGGTGATTAAAAGATGAAGATTTTTTTTGTTTTATATTTGAAAAGGAAATTTTTTATTTCATTTCACACCAGCAATGAATTCATTTCGATTACAAAAATGAAGTGTTATTTAGTTGAACTTCTTTAAGTAAATGAAAGTGAATCCAAAGTAGATACCGAATCGAAGCGTTATACGTGTCTGCAAATTATCCGTTTCATTGAAGTGGTTCTTTGTAAACCACATTTTTTGTTTTTTGGTCTAACTTTAATACAAGTAAAGCGGATGGTTTCCAAACTCGTGAACACGCAAAATGTAACGCCCATGTGAAAAACAATGTTTTCTTTTTTTTTCTTCTTTTCTTGGTTCTTTTGTTCTGAAGTTATAGCGTCAGGATGGAAAACCGGACTTATTTTTATATAGTAGATTTCTTACAAATATCAAATTGTCATCCATACGTCATTACATACCTGTCATTATACGTCAATTATACGTCGAACGGGATAAAAAGTATCCTATTGCAATTTCCTGGTTCTAAACTACCTCCCTCGAAATTTTCAGCTAAATCGAATTCAGCCGTTCTTGGGTTATAAGTGGAGTAACTAACACGACTTTCTTTTATATATACATAGATGTAGGTTTTGAAATGTGGAATTTTTAGTTAATACTATTGTATCTTGGGACTTTTGAATTAAAAAAATACTTTAATTGTATTAAGCAGTGCAAGTAAACATTAACAAATTTTTTGGTGACAAAACATATACATTATTTTGCTTTTTGTGTGCATAAAATATATTTTAGTATTTGTTAGTAATGTAACTATTTCTGAACAAAATTAAAATCGTTATTATTAATAAACTGTTGTTGATTAGAAAATTCTCTTGTATTGATCAATTTATTTACTCGTTAATAAAATTAAAAAGAATTTGAAAATCATATTGAATCAAATCGAAATGTAACAGCTCGAAATGTACTTCGAGCTGTTACATTTCGATGCATAATTACCATTCGAATTCCTTTCTATCTTCAGTATATTTGTAATTACATAAGGATATAAAAATAACGTAACAACGTATTTAAATCTTTTGAAAATTAATACCTGTGAATATGGATTAAAATTTTCTTATTTCACAACTTTTAAGCATATTTTTGTATTGGAATAAACATAAGTTTTGATGTTAAATGCCTACTTATTAAAATTATAACAAAAATAATATAATTCGAAACAAGTTTTGATATTATGTTACATGTAAGTCGAAACCAAGACTAAATAAAATAAGACTAAGTCTCTTTTATATATTTCTCGCTTGTCAGATTTTTTCTATTCCTATTTTAATAAATATGTTATTAAAACATTAAAATAAAAATATGAGAGCCCAATATAAAATAAATAAAACATCTAGGGTGAAAATAAAATAACCGATAAAAAAGAATATAGTGAAATATAAAAGACTGAGAGTAGCAAACGCCGTAGTTAATATTTTACGACAGAAACTATATCAATGCAGTGAAATTTTTGTTAGTTTAAATGTTGAACAAAAAAGACTGACTTTAAAATACATATAAGCGATATGATCCTACATTCATGTATTTTTATTAAGTACATCAACTTTCCCATGAGATAATTTTATCTAATTATAACTTCCTGTACATCATATCGCAGAGGTAAAATTTTTGTTAATGTATAAGAAAAATGGTGATCACTGGCAATGGCTAGAAGAGTATTTTTTTATAAACGATAGAGACGAGTCATGTCAAAAAAATGTTTTATTTACTTGTACACATACAAAACTTTTCTAACCATAATACGATTATCTTGTAATTCAAGTAAATTTTAAGCCCATTTAAATAAATTGATTGAATATTGTTACAAAAATTAGGCCACCACCATGTAGAAAAGCAGCATATAGCATAGACAAATAATGAAAAATCCATCATGAACTTCAAACGACTTAGTGAACATTAAATTAATATGTAACCCCCATAAACTAAATATTTATACATTTTACTATTAGTAATTTAAATTTGCACAAAAACGTATATAAAATAGTACCAGTCAAAAATATGCATACAAGCTTTGGTGAAATATTAAAATTAAAATATGTATTCTCCCTATATTTTAAGAATATAAATCATACAGCAAAGTATGAAATGTAAAGAGGGAATGTAAATTGTCAACAATTCCACTACGATACAGTTCTATTTCCACAGGCTCTTTCGCACATTAAATTAAACCAAATATATATGTCTTTTATATGAAGAGTAATATACTAGCAATAGTAATATCACTTTCACTTTAATACAAAGATTGTATATACTTTAATGGAAAAAATAAAAAATGCTGTATTTTACTTAACGTAAAATTACAATTGTATAACGTCAAAAAATTCAATAACATATCAACAGTTCTTTTCTACAGAATAATATAACATACCTATGGTAACAAATCTTCAACTTATCTTCAAAGTCACCCTATCCACGGGCTGAGGCGTAAATTTAAATTCTTATCTCCATGAAATCAACAGGAATGTTTTAAGTTTAATGTCGAGGAAAAGTTTCCTTTCCTTTTTTTCAGCTACAACATTTTATTGAAAAAAATAATGGCACATTGGACTTGTTTAAAACGTATATTGTATTGAAAGGCTTGTACTGATGATCAAGTTAGAAATTGAGACGTCTTATCTATTAAATGGAAGCCATTTTATGGAATTGTACCTTCGATAATTCAGAAATTTCTAACAAAGACTTGGACTTGAAAGATTTCTGCTTCATACTTCTGTATTACGTATACAAATACCTTGATATTGTGAATACAACTCTATTATAAATAACCGTGAATTTGGCAAATAAAAGTACAGCCAAGGTGTTATCTTGTTTTGCCGTTTAATTGTGCATCGGCGTCCAGAATACACACGTCTTTATATACGTGAATTTTAAAGGGCTTTGTGTTTACAGTGCTTACGGTACCTTGGGAAACCAACATCTCTAAAGACTATGCCATCAACGTCAATGAGTATTACGAGCTCGTTAACGAACTCTCTAATAAGAGGTCCGTCGTAAATTTCTACGATGCAGAATTGGGAGCGAGAGATATAGCGGCTACATCTCTCTCCAAAAAACTTAAAAAAACTTGGGCTGAGTAATTTTAAATAACCTGTCCAGAACTACATATTAGCAACAAATTCTTAGAAAGTTCTTCGAAAGCAGCATGGCACAAGTTCTAGTAAGTTCGCTTAGAAGTTAGGGAGATCGAGGATTTTGGACAGTGGAGGTGAGCCCCTTTAATGCCCGCTACATAAACCTACACCTCGATTGCAGTCCCGTTAAATTTTAAAGCTCCTATCCCTGCGACGCGATGGATGCGGCACTCGCACGATAAATTCATGGGACGCTGAAAAGTTAAGTTACTTAAAATCTAATACTACCTAGCGAAAGTTTAAAAAAAAGTCCCTGACTAAATATATATATTACTAGAAAATCAAACATTTAAATATTGTATATATACTGAGCAAATAAAATTTTCCGCTGGTATTAATGATACATATGTACAAAGATGACGCATGTTTAAAATATTTTTTTGGTTAGTTTAAACAAGAAGGTCGATAGAAAAGTAGCTGAAAAAATCATTTCTTATTGTTTGTCGAGCACTTTTGTTTAATTCTGTAATGTTTTATTTTTTATTATTCAATATTATTGAAAATCACGTTTTCTTGGTAGTGTTTATCACTTTCTCCGAAATATTGTCCGTGTATTGAAATAAAAACTTTTAATATCTGTTTATATTCATCACGCTACTTGATTACATGACTTATACAGAAAAGGTAAAACCAATAAGTACAAAAAAATACGTTTCTTGAGAAGCTGAGTGGAGTAACAGTATTATTTTCAAAAATAAAATAAAGGAGGTATATGCATTATACGAGTAACAATTAACGAGCTGTTGTTCGTATCCGCTTATAAGAAAAAACGGCCACAAGACACTTAGTGACTTAAAGGCTTGGTGCACTAGTTGTACTTAGCTTGCTTAACCTTGACTCTTTGGATAATTAATTTCTGAAAACGAATTAATTATTATTCCGGTGATATAATTTGGTCCCTAGACTAATGTAACCAATTTACTCAATTATTCAGTTTAAAAAAACTTCATGCCTTGAACTATGGCCCATCCATCTTCTATCTTTATCTTCTCTTTCTATATATATTTTATTTTGGCTTACTGTTTAAACTTATTGTTGTGTTTTTTTAATTATTATTATCCTATTTTAGGAGTAAGTTTGAGAACGTTACTATTATTTCAAGTTATCATAATTTAGAACAGTTACTAAAACAAGTCATAGATATTAAAATGTAGCCTATTTTATCGTATTTTTTTTATTTTATTTAAACATATTTTATCGTAACTACTACGCCATTACAAAGTTACGTTGTTAGTTCAATAGTGACGTGTCAGGAACGCATTATCTGAACGGCCGTAGTAAAGAACCTATTCAAAACTCATTTTATAAGTTTGTAATACAATGATAGCTCTCTCTATCAATTGGTCAAAAATTATATTCAGAGAAGACGATAATACATTAAAAAAAAGTACTTTAATTTTATTTATTTGTAGACGTTCGGAAAAAATTAAGTTTTAATTATAAATGATTTTTTTACATAAAAGTAATATATATTTTTTTGACGTGATACCAAAGTTCTAATTTTTTATGCTGGGCCAACTAAGTCAATTTTAAAATTGTTTTTATTAACCATTAAAAAAGGAGAATAAAAGAGATTTTTCATTATTTTTATGATTAGGTTTTCTCTTATGAAATGCTAGTAACGCCGCAGAATTGCTTTCCGAGATGCCTTGCTTCAGAGTTCCCCCGTTCTTTCTTGAAAATATGTTGTAATTACCACAAGCCGTCGGGGAAAGTAAAATGCTTATAAATAATATTTTCACTATACTTTTTACCAAGAAGAAATAAAATGTGTATTTTTATAACAATTATGATATGAAGATAATTAAAAGGGATATTTTTGTTTATGATTTTTTTAAACTAGTTAATTTGAAAGTTAAGTAGATAGTTTGAAACACGTTATAAATCATAAGAAAATGAAATGACGGAGAGCCTCAATCCTAATACTGACAAAGAGCCTGAAAAACTTCCATCCTTAAACTGCAAAAAGTCAGAGAACTTTTATTTTCATATTATGGCATTACAAACCTCCAGTTCATATTCCAGTTCCAGTTTTAACAAAAAAGGTCTGAAATACTATCTAAGGTCATTTAACTATCTAAGAGTGAAAAAATATATTATTTAATGACTAAATATAGAGCCTTATCTATAAAGTTTTAAGGAATTATGTATGTATTAATAGTTTGATATAATATTATTTAATATGTATGATACTTTTAAAAATTCTAAAAGAATAATATAAAATATCCTGGGAATTCATTACATTATCAGCCTATCAGACACCGCTGCTGAGCAAAAGCCTCTCGTCACATGGATAAGACTTAAGCATTCCCCACCACGCTTAGTCAAGACGGGTTGGCGATTTCAAACTTATAATTTGAAATTATAACCCAGATTTCCTCTTGATGTTTTCCTTTCACGTCTGTTAGTGATATCTAAATATTCTTATAAAGTACATATGACTCGGAAAAATCACGTTACAAACCCGAATCCTCATGCACGAGAAGCAGGCCTTTAACCTCTAGGCCACCACGACTTATCTTGAGAATTCAAAGCTTCATTTCATTATAAAATAGACAATACATCATTATAACAATGGTTTAATATACCAAACTTAACTTCCTGTTTTTTCCACAGAGCTACCCTCGAAACCAGTGATCTTTGACGAGTTCGGCAAAGAAATAACCGGAACTGCCGGCCCTTTCAACGAAGGGAGCGACTTTAAGCTTATTTGCTCGGTGATTGGGGGTAAGTACATAATTTGCGTGAATTTTCTGCTCTTTTAAAATTGTATACTAAAGAAAGTTTAAGAATCTCAAATGAAATTTTTTATCAGTGTATCTTATATTATAAAAAGTAGATTTAATCTGATTTATATATTGTATTCTATACTTGTTTTAAATAAATATAATACTTTGACAATAAAAGAAACAATTTTCAAAATATTTGTTTAGATTGGTACGATGTGGTACGAGATAAAATTGTCCTTACTTTGATAAATAAGTAATGTCAATCATATAGGATGGGATTTATGTTAAAAAAAATTGATATATGATTTTCTATAAATTCACATATATTTATTTATAATTTATTTCTTTCTTCATCACATGATTGTTTAGTAAAATATGTAAAGTAGATAAAGAATAACATACATACTTAGTTTTACATCAGATCGCAATATTTCAGTTATATAATAATTTATATTTATTGTCTTAGGCTATCCTACGCCAAGAGTACAGTGGTTACATGGTGAAACTGTAGATTCTTCACTGAGCGCGAGTGAGATGCCGATGGATAATACCAGGTCATTGACCCTCCTGGTCAGAAACGCAACCCGTGCACACTTGTCCTCTGTGTACACATGTATAGCGGATAATACACTGCTATCTCCGCCACAGCGGGTCTCCGTGCGTGTAGATCTGTATTGTAAGTATACATAGGTATATAGTACATATAGGTATAATCATGAGTTATTGCTCACAAAGTTCCACGTATGACATAAAGAAAGATGACACTATATACAGATAAAAAAACAATGTACGTTAGAAATATTAATGTTTGAATTATAGCACTATTGTATGTATGTACATATATAGGGTGGTAGAGTCTAGGTATGGTCAAATTACTGCAGCTCGTTTATGAGCTGGAACGATCGGAGAAGTACCAACTCTCACAGAAGATCAGCGTGAAGGAGTCTTAATTGGCTGTGTTTTGTCTGATGAGTGGGAGAACCAGTTGCCTTTTTCCTTTTCGCATCCTTTCCTGCCTTTTTCCTTTTCGCATCCTTTTCTTTCCTTCTTACCCAATCAGGGGTGGTAACGCATCCGCAAAATACTTTTGCGGATGACTATGGGCGTTTGCCGTCTTTGTCATATAATATAAAATTAAGTATTTTCAAATGTAACCAGCTGTTGGTTCCAATAGGCAGATAAAAACATAAAGGTAAGAAAAGCAAATTATATTACGTTTTAGAGAAATTTCGTATTTCGTATGAAAACAAAAAAACTGCAAGCTTTAAGTATGAAATGAATTTAGATGTATACTTTTACGTTAATGGCATTGTCAAAACTCAATTGTCCAATCGTAGCCCTGATTTCTTGTAACCATAGTAACATCATCTGTTGTGTCAGTTTCGACTATTTCTTGTACTTATTAATAAAGTGAATTAAAATTTCATTCCCTATGATGATTTTGCCTCCAGCTTTTCTATGACATTGCAAATAAAATTTTCTTTTTATCTCTTATAATTTGAACACAATTTATGCCTATATTAATACACAATAATCTTCTATATATATAAAAATGGATTGCTGTTCCATAGTCTCGCTAAAACTCGAGAACAACTGAACGGATTTATCTTATCTTAGTCTTGAAATGTTCGTGGAGGTTCAGGGAAGGTATAAAAGCTGAAAAAAATTGATTCATTACTGGGAAAACCATAAAAACAGCCCTTTTCTATTTCCCATACAAACGTTTTTTTTGACATTAGATTTGACAACTAACTAATATGTCAATCATTCTGTCGCACTTCAAAACACGGAGATTTATGACTTACAGGTAAACTCCAAAGATATAAATGAAAAAAAGTAATAGATATTTCTTGATTATAGGGCGATACGAAGTTCGCCAGGTCTTCTAGTATGTAATACAATTTATTGACAACACGATATTGGCATTAACTATCAAGTGACGTATCGAGGGATATATACGATGAAAGTATAAAGTGGCCCATCGTAGCAAATGTGTCGTGTTAAACGCTATAGTTTCAATTTGGTCGTCTTATACAAGAACGATAATTTGGTAGTCAGTCATTTAATAATACGATGTTAATTTTGGATCGTAGAACGTAAATAATTTATCAGCATTTATAATTTTAAAGGTTTGTTAGTAAATGCTGTGTTTAGATTAAACAAACATTGATTGGTGAAACTGGGTCTAAAGTCGCATTTTGGTTGTTAAAAAAAAGGATTAGTTGGTTTATCAAATTGAAGAAAATCGATACCGATTATCTAACTTTAGTTCATAAAATTATCTAACTTTAGTTCGTTATTCAATTAAACAGTTACTATATTTATACTTTTAATCTCGATTTTTAGGGATGGCTGATTTAGATAATTCACAAAGCGATAGGCATTAATATAAAATATTTTCTTGTCAGTGCGGCCACTGTCAGTCGAAATCTTATCGACGGATCAACCATTGTCAGTGGGAAGACAAGCCGAGCTTTGGTGCAAGTCAATCGGTGCCATACCTCCAGCAGTGGTCACTTGGTGGCTAGGTGGCAAAAAACTTAAATCGATATCTAAACAACAGGTACACTTATAAACAACCATGATATTTAATTTAAAGAATGTAAACTCCATATTATGTACAATTTTCTTCTCTTTTATTTAAAATTATAAACAGGATTTAGAAGAAAGGAACGAGACTCGGTCTCTATTGAAATGGACTCCTTCAAAGGAACAAAACGGAGAAGTACTCACATGTAGAGCAGAACATTCCAAGTTCAATAGGTCAACGATTGAGAGCAAATTGCTACTTAATATTTATTGTAAGTATTGTATTCGTTTTGTTTATATTTATTTATATATTTGAGGACACTTGCAGAATCTTAAAAATAATATATATCTTCTATATATATAAAAATGGATTGCTGTTCCTTAGTCTCGCTAAAACTCGAGAACGGCTGAACTGATTTGGTTAATTTTAGTCTTGAAATACTCCTGGAAGTCCAGGGAAGGTTTAAAAGGTGAGAAAAATTGCCGGGAAAACCTTAAAGACAGCCCTTTTCTATTTCCCATACAAACGTTTTTTTTTACATTACATTTGACAACTAACTAATATGTCAATCATTCTGTTTGATTGAAACAGGAAAAACCTGATTATTTATGGCCTCTAAGACGGAATAGAGTTCGCCTGGTCAGCTATACCTACATATATTACTCTTGACCAAACTAACGCGGACGAAGTCGCGGGGAAAAACTAGTATATAATTAAAATAAAATATGTATGTATTGATGTATTATAAAATTATCTGGTTTTGATTAAGTTGAAATTTATTTTGAACCTACATATATATATGAACCAAAAGGGCTTAAACAGAACATGTAATTTTTAAAAGCAATTGATACGAACAGTTGGGAATCATATATGTATAAATACCCGAAGCCTTTTAAGTTTTAAAGGTATACTTTGAGTCCTTATCAGTACTCGCTTGAATAAAAAAGGGTTCCGTTTTTATTTTATATACATACATACATTCTACTTTTTTCATTTTAAAATTACCATTACAATACAAATACATAAACATTACAATAAAAATACATAAACAGACATATCAAAGTCACCAACTTTACTTCCGAATGTATTCCTACTTACGCTATTTAAACAGTTTAACATCATAGGTATTATGATATATCTAAACTATCTCCGCGGAAGCTGCTTTCGTTTTAGCCGGATCTTTGCCATGGGATCTGGAGGCAAGGTCCCTCGCTTTACTATATCGGTGGCGTGAAGATCGGAAAGCTCGTGGAGAAATGCCAACCCCAAACGAGGTAGAGGCGCAAAGGAAGGAGTTGCGTGGGGCTATGAGGGTGGAGTGGATGTCGAGGCTAGCTCAGCCGAAAGCAGGCATCCGTACGGTTGGAGCTATCCGTCCGATTCTGCTTCAGTGGCTAAATCGCGAACACGGAACACTTACTTTCCGACTGACCCAAGTCCTCTCCGGGCATGGATGTTTTGGAAGATACCTTTGGCGAGTGGCTCGAAGGGAGCCAACTCCAGTATGCCATGGGTGTGGTTGTACTGAAGACACAGCACAACACACCCTTGAAGAGTGTCCATCCTGGGCCTGCGAACGAGCGAACCTCGTCGCTAAAATAGGGGACGACCTGTCTTTATCGACTTGATCTTCTTATTTTTTTTCATATGCTTTTGAATAAATAGAGACTGAACGTTTCATACGAAACACTATTTTGGATTACTCTTTTTATATCGTTTTCTTTTATTTTTATATTGGTGTATTTTGGTATGATGTGTATGTTACAATATTTTCCTGCGTTTTATTCTTAATGTTATAACCATGAACCTCTTTTATTTCTGCATTGAGGTCGAGTCAAACCTATTTGATACAGAGAGGGTTTGCGACAAGGAGAATAGTTAATAATAATTTAATATATGTAGAATGAACAATTCGACAGATGTGCCGGTTGCTACAATTCACCTTGGCGCTAAAATGAACCCGAACGATATTGAAGAAGGAGATGATGTTTACTTCGGATGTGAAGTTGATGCCAATCCCCCTGCTTATAAAGTTGTGTGGGAACATAACGTGAGTTCAAATTTATTTCACCTTTTTATTTTATTACCAACTTTTTTCCTCTTTTATGATGTAAAATAAAAATCGGTGGAATGAAAAAGTTTAACCATGGCATATTAGATTTGAGTTCTGATTTTTTTTTTAATTTAAGATTTTAAATAGCAAAATATTTTTCAGAATTATATTTATGAGTTCACTAAAAAGCTGCCTCGATATGTACCAAAATAAATGTACGTCGACAGTTGATTAATAATTATTCGTTATAATATTTCAAATTTGTGAAAGTGCTTGAACATGTTTAAATGAAGTTTACGTTTAATTCCTATAAGTTTTTACGTTATTTTATTCACAAAATTAAAAATAGTCTCTTTTAAACATCCCATAAATTTAATATAACATTACTTAAATTGTTAAAAGACTTTTCATACAAAATATGATGTGTGTTTCACGTCCAGTTACTTAAAAAAAAAAAATATAAACAAAAATTAAATGTTGATCCTCATCTGAAGACAATCCATTATACTTCAATGCGTTATGTTTACAACCTTCTAAAATGTATATTGAAAATAAAGTCTACTCTTACGAAGGCTATGAACAGACACAACATGACTTCTCTCATATTGATAAGATAAATTTATTTTCCAAGCCAATAAAATTATTAAAAACCAAATCTCTTATAAGCTCTAGCATGAAGTTACGCAAAAATTTTTTTCATAACTAACATTGAAGTTGGATTAATATTTCAAAGTACAATAACATAATGTAAAAATGTCATCATTGGGACTTAATAAAATAAGAATTTAATCTTGTTTAAAAAACATCCTACTCATTTATTGTCCTTTAATTGGTTATATATTATATTGGTTCGCTTTTGGCACTTTATTTAGTAATCGTACGCCCACAATACCTTACATCGTTTTAGAAAAGAGATAATACTCCTACATCGTTGAACCGATACTAATCAAACATAGCTAAGAGTTGCTGCAAGGAATCAGTCCTTTCTTTTTATAGCTATGTTGAATCAGACATACACATAAACGCATTGACTCTGGTACCAATAGATACCCATAGATACAGATATGTAGCGATGAAGCAAAAATTTAAATAATATAATTAATAATATCTTTAGTAGAAACAAATTCTATCCTAAATTTTTTTAATAATCACTGTAATAAATAAAAGCATTTTTGTATGTATATCCGAAATATAATAGTTATGATTCTTAGAATAATAATAATAAATATTCAATCATTATCAAGTTTTCCTACAATTCATGCTTTTCGATGAGAGCCGCACAAAAAGTTTGAACGGTCAATACGAAGATTTAAATATTAGATGACTGATATTATGATGATGATAAGTAAATATTTTTGACAAATAACATATATTATACTTCCTAATTTATTGTTGCAGTTTTTAAGGAGAGAAATATTGTTAAAATATTTTCTCTTACATTTGTCCTTTTCCACGTCCAGTTTATAACTAAAACATTTTTATATTTACTACGACAGTTTGGTATGCATATCTAAATTGTCTATTAATTCTCTGTTCGAATTAAATTTCATCACTAAATTGCAAAAATTAAGAAATTTATACCATTAAAATAAATATAAAAGTTATCTGAATTCCCCAAGTTTGATGAATATCTTCTCTCCTTTTAAATTAGACACTTATACGTAATACTCTTTGTTAATGCATAGCTGTCTTATGTTTTTACAATATTTTCAAGTGTATTATAACTTTATAAGTTTAAAATGTTATACGACTAAAACTAAATCACCAGAGTATTCTGCTACAACATAATCCTGCCCAAGGAGTAATCCTAACTGGCAACACAAACCTTGCACTACGTAATGTGTCACGACATCAGGCCGGTAACTATACCTGCACTGCTTCGAACGTCGAAGGAGACGGAAAGTCGCTTCCCGTGCTAATGCAAGTTATTTGTAAGTTTTTTATTTAATCTTTACAAGACATATTCATGATAAATATGTTTTAATAGAGTGACAAATAGAAAAAATAGCTTATTAAAAACATGATTAATAAAAACAATACTTTTCCTTTTAAATAGTCACATTTTATATAAATTATAATAGATATGAGTATATTTTACTAAAGTTTAATATGTTTTATACAGATAGACCCATATGTCGATCTAAAGATATGAAAATAGTAGGTGCAGCTTTACAAGAACCATCGAAGATAGAATGCGAGGTGGATGCTTTCCCTCCCCCAGACACGTTTGAGTGGACACTTAATAATTCTGCAGGCTCAATAAAGGTTGACCGTGTTAGTAGACTTTTCGTCTTTGTTAAATATCATAATAGACGTTCTTTTGCTAACGTAATATTTAGTTTGATATCCATAATGTAACTTAACTTAGGCAGACCCTGGCTAAAGCTGGGAAATTGCCAGGAAGAAGAATGTAACAACTTATCTAAAAGATTTAAGAAATATTCTCATGTTATATTTACAAACTTTAAAAATTAAAGACATATAGCATAAGTTTAACTTTGACATACAAAATTATCTCTTATTAATCCTTTCGTTCAAAGAATCGCTTTGATGATCTTTTTCAGTATATATTATGTACAATATTTTCATGTTTAGTTAAATAAATCAACAGTATATTTATGTATGGTTACCAATCTCAACTTATTTTAAAACATGAGAGGTGGAAATAAAGTAAAAATATTCCACAGGAAAATGTTGCTTTTCCTTAAACATTAATACATTTTATAATTTGTTAAAAATACTGATGTTCATTACATTTGCTATACATATATTATTATTTACTTCATTATTACGAAATGTACGTAAATTAAATATTCATCAAATACATTACAATATTCATAATTACTTAAGCATTCTCTTTCAATTAATATTATAATAATTAATTAATTAATTTTTTAGAGAACTTATAAATAGATTTTCTTTTTCAAAGGAACGCTTTAACGTCAATGGCCAAGTCGGAAAATCGGTATTAACGTATGTCCCCGTATCCGACACGGATTACGGAAAGTTGTCGTGTCGTGCAACAAACCTAGCAGGACAACAAATATTGCCATGCGTGTACACCATACTGCCTGCAGCTAGACCTGATACACCGTCCAACTGCTCAGTATATAATCTAACCGATGATTCGCTGGATTTGACTTGCTTTGCGGGTAGGGTCTTATTTTATCACGTTTCACAATTCAATTTTAAATAAGTTTATAACATTCTGTATACATATATTTCTTTATTTTGTAGGGTATGAAGGAGGCCTTCAATGTATCTACGTAGCAGAAGTCTGGGCTAATGAAGGTTTAGTAACAAATTCTACAAATAGCGCTACTGTATGGAATCTTAGAAGACTTGGCGCTAAAAGACATTTAACTATAGTGGTATACGCCGCAAATACAAGAGGGAGATCTGAACAAGTCACATTGACAGTAGAAACTGCTCCACAATTATCTCCTAGAACGGGTATGTCCTTCAGACCATATTATAATCATTTTTATTACATTTTTTTGTAGCTTTTATAATCGAAAATTATTAAATGGATTTGTTTAATTTTTATATTTTATGGTGTTTGGTTGTGTAGGTGATTTTTTTAACAATATCAATAGTATGTAGAAGTCTTCTAAAGGATATTAATTCTAGAAAATCATTCTCAGATAATGAAAACAATTTTATCTTTGTATACCTTATAGGGTTATACCTTAAGAACTAAGATTTTTAAAACTATTCTCGACAAATATAATCTGAACATGAAAACTTTTGTCGTAATCCGTTGCTTTTTCTCGTTGCATTTGCTCCAAATAAGTTTGGTAAACCACTTTCATGGTTTGTGACATTTTGAAATTTTGTTTAAGCTTGTTTTATCAGTGTAAAAGTAAATTAAAAAAGTTGTATTAAATAAAAATAAACGGCATATATATTTAATTTAATGATATTCTTTTCTGTGTTTGTAGCTTTAAAACTGGTTGCTTTTTATTCTGAAGGCCTAACAGTTTGAATAATTAAACTTTCCATAGTTTTTATGTTTGACATGAAATTTAACCTGTAAAAAATCAATAAACAATTTTCTCAATAAAGATGTCCATAAAATACAATCTTCTTATATTACTTATACTATAATTATGTCAATTTTATATACTTTTTATTATTAAGTTGGATGTTTACTTTATAAACAATGAAATAAAATGTTTTAACAGTCAATCAATCAAGGTTATATAATCTTATCTGGCAAGAGCCTTCTTATATATATTAATTTTGACACTGACTAATGATTTCAACATTCAACTTTAATTATTACAGATCTCAAATCATGAAGTTGAATATCTTAGTTCATTTATATACAACTAGCTGCGCCCCACGGTGTTACCCGCGGATTTCCGGAATTTAAAGTAGCCTATGTGTTATTCCTGGACGTCAGCTTCCTGTATACAAAATTATCAAAATCGGTTCAGCCGTCTGAGCGTGAAGAAGTAACAAACATACACACACACTCAGAAACTTTCGTCATTATAATATTAGTAGGATTTTTAATTCTAATATATTGGATATTTAAATCCGTAATTCTTTTAGCTAACGTCTTTTAATTACGCTGTTAATACAGGGTTTTCAATTAGTGATTAGAGTTTTAATAGTGTTTATATATTTTAAAAAGTAGCAATCATTAGCTTTTAATCTTTTTTTTATTTACGATAAAATCTAAGTAAAAATTTGCTTCTAAAACTTTAACAGTTAACATTCTGAATACAATTTCTATATTTTTAATTCTATTTGTATTTCTTTTATCTTATTTTTGTATAAACTTAATACATTCAAATGCAAATAAGAATATTTGAAATGATTCTCACTTTTTATTTTTTAATCAGTATTAATTTAAACTACAAATGAATTACACATTAAGTATTTTTGGTCGAGTGAGATGTAATATACACACTGAGATAACATTAAAATATGTACAATACAATACTGGTCTATTTCGTTTTAAGAAATTAAAGAAAAAACTATAAGAAAAAAGAAACAAATTTAAGTGTCTCTGAAATAAGTTTTAATTATATATTCATTATGTACTTTAAATAATATATGAAATTAACGTGTTCAGTTTATAATTTTACAGCTTTAGTTAAATATTATTATGTTTAAAACATACACTTATTTTTATATATAAACTATTGTCAGTGATGACATGTTATGTAATTCTGTGTTATAAATGTACTATAGTTCTCTTGCTAATGCTTTTCACCTCCTGACGTAAATCTATATGTATAAAAGAAAGTCGTGTTAGTTACTCCACTTATAACTCAAGAATGGCTGAACCGATTTAGCTGAAAATTGGCAGGGAGGTAATTTAAAGCCAGGAAATTGCAATTGGATACTTTTTATCCCGTTCGACAGAATTCCCGTGGGATTTGACATGAAACGACAGTCACTATAAAACGTGGAATAACGAAACACAATTGATAGCTATGCAATTGACGTATAATGACAGATATGTAAAGACGTACCTAATGATGACAATTAGATATTTCTAAGAGATCTACTATATAAAAATATTTCCGGTTTTTCATCCTGACGCTATAACTTCAGAACGAACGAACCAATTTCCACGGTTTTTCATTCGTTGTAAAACATGTACTACCAATCAATATTTTAACTAGATGGCGCAGATGCATGATACATTGTTTGACAGCTACTCATTGTTCTCTGCTCAGTTAATTTTATGAGACAAACCGGTATTGTGTTTGTATTTTGAACTCTTAAAACCATTTAGTATTTTCGGGATTTTAGAAAATCATTGTTTTTCAAATGGGCGTTATATTTTGCGTGTTCACGAGTTTGGAAACCATCCGCTTTATTTGTGTTAACGTTAGACCAAAAAACAAAAATGTGGTTTACAAAGGATCACTTAATTTGCGGACACGTATAACGCTTCGATTCGGTATCTACTTTGGATTCACTTTCATTTACTTAGAGAAGTTCAACTAAATAACACTTCATTTTTGTAATCGAAATGAATTCATTACTATCGTGAAATGAAATAAAAATTTTCCTTTTCAAAAATAAAACAAAATAAAATTCTTCATCCTTTAATCACTTCTTTAAAGCCTTCTGGTGGCGAAACGGAGTTCGCCGGGTTTACTAGTATTCATATAAAAAAGACAGCAGAGATAAACGCATGTCAATCTGACACATTGAACCAATTTTAAGACCAGTTTGCTTAAAGCACATAACATAATATCCCGAGATTATTTACAAAGTTACCACTCCGCATTTTTTCACAAATATCAATAATGGTGGCTTTTCGAAATTAATTTATTTTGATATTTCATTTTACGAAACTTTTCGTGACTTATTTTTGTAAATTACAAATATCATTATCTTTTACAAAATCAAACTCTTTATAGTTAAATGTGTATGTTCTTAAAAAAATCTTTTTCCGAATAGCTTAATCTCATTTATTATTATTTTATTATATATATTTCTATTTTTATTTAAAATTGGATTTTTCTTAATAAATTATCAGTTACACTAGAAAATTTACATTTGAGGTAAAAATCGAATTGTTGGGAAGAAACTTCACAAGTACATTTATTTATTGTAAGTTATTTAGACAGAACAGTAGGTAAAAAGAAAAATCACCTTATGAAATTTTATTTGAATTGTAAGATAACAAAAAAAAATAAAGCTCCCTTATATTACAATTCCTTGTTTTCTATTTTAGTATTATAAAGACAGTTATAAATTTTCAAGAACTTTTATAACCGTTTCGTAGAAGTCGTAACATTGTTCCGTAAAAATAATTAGATCTAATAATAATTCAAGTTTATATTTTAACATACCTAAGCATAAGCATGTTATAATATAAACTTGAATTATTATTAGATCTAGTTATTACATTATTTGTAGTATCTCTTTACACATTAGTATACATAGATTTACTCCAGGCGGCAAAAGTAGTTGCACATGTAAAATGTGAAGACTGGCAACTATGTTCATGTTATTTTGCTCTAAGCAATAGAAAATCACCTGTTTGGGGTAGTTGTACTGATCCCTTTCTTCCACCATTCACTTGTTACAGGTCTTTGAGTAGTCACTAAAAGAATCGTGATATATGTATAAAGCTTCATTTCTGCGTATTTACCTAATATGGTATAATATATTTGAAGTCGAGAATTTATTTCTAAAAGTTCCGCCAATATTACTGCACATAAAATTTGTAAAGGTGCGAAAACTAAAACTGATGCAGACTTTATTGCAAACATTTTTCCTGACTTGCTCTTAATAATGATAAGGAGAAAATAAGGTGTTGTATATTAGCATCACTGAGGCATTAGATTGCTTTTATTTTTACATTCTACGGTCATCAAGAAGTAAAGTTTGACGTGATACAAATTAGTGGGTAATGTTACTTATGAGGAAACAAACAATAAATAAGAACAAAACGTTTTATATATTATTAAATCTCAGATACAGGCTTTAGTTCAAATACTCTCAAAAATAAAAAACGCAAAAAAAATAAAATTGGCACTTGCATACCAAGAGCTCATTTATTTTCGATTACCTGTACGATAAACCCTGTTATCATGATTGTTTGCAACTACCTAAAATATATAAAATCCGGTAGATGGACTTGAAAGAAAAGTGACACGAGTACCTATTACACATGACATACTTATGTATTTACTTTTGGACTACTTATGTATTAGTAATTCGCTTTTGAAGAAACTATTTTCTTAACCAACTGAAATAGAAAATGTAACTAAAGAGATCACTGGTTATTGATGATAACAGGTAAAATAAATCATATTTAATGTTTATGAGCAATATATATATGTACATATGAACGAAGTAATTGAATATAATATATATATAACCGTAATTTTAATTCTAGATAATTTAAGTATGCATGTGATTAAGTGGAAATTATTAATGGTTTATGATAAGTATTTCATTATGACAGTGTTAGTTTAAACTGTACATTGTATTAATCGATCTAAACAATAAATGATTTCAGTATATTTAAATAGACTTTGCATTAGTGAAAAATATTAAAAAAAACAAAGGCCACTTACACAAATTTTGTCTAAAGAGATGGGATGTAATAAAACTAAAATATAACTCTCGTAATCATCCAGGATCATTATTTGCATTCATTCTTAGTTTAAAACCTCTACACCAAATGCACTCTTCATATTACATATATACTCAACTGTGCTGAGTGAGTGCTGAGTGCATATAATAATAATCTACCAAGCTCAAAGCCCGTTGACTCACCTTCTTAGTTTTCTGCTTCTATATCAATAGAAATTATCAGTACAGATACATTAAACTGGATAGAAATTTTAACATATTTTAAACACGACGTTCTTTAAAATATTAATTTTTTACATGTTATAAACTGGATGTGATAGCGACTATTTATGAGTAATATTTTAAATAACGAGAAGTTAAGTTAGAAGAAAAGCTCTATTTGAGATTCTATACTTAGTATGGTGATCAGCCGTGGTGTATCTCATTTAACTTGTTGTTTATACGTTAAAGATACTTTTACATAAGTCTTGACCGCCACATCTTCATGTAGACTAACTTTTATAATTAATTTTTAGCATAACTTGTTAAAAATAATTAAGTAAAAATTTACATATATTTAATTTAATTTATTATGTGAGTGATTCTAAATATCCTTTCTGTACAATCTTCAATATAATGTTATCTGACATGAAATTATCGAGTTTCAGACATGACACAAAAGTATCGGCTTTCTCGTAAAACAGTATTATATTTGGTTACTTGGGATTTGAGTTTTGTTCCTTTATACAAAATTAATTAGTGGCTTGCATAGTGGCATTTGTATTTTTTTTCGTTTAACTTTTAAGCAAAAATAACTATGTGAGAACATAGGCGTCAACAATCAACATGGTGCAGAAATAATTTTTGTTCCTCCAAAAATCTGCGTTTTCTAGAAAAAAAAGCACATTGGGTATAACCTAAAGGTAACAGTTACTATATATCTTTCTAATTTGCTAGTATTCAATATTTAATAATTTTCTAATATTTTTAATAGTAGAAAACTTAAGTTGTTATTCAAACGGCTTCCATTCTGTTATAAGTGGTAACTTGGTAATCGTAAAGTATTATATTTACTTTATAATTAGAAATATCTATCCTATAAAGAACCCTATCGAGTATCATACATGTCAATGATTTTTATTTTTTTGTTATCTACTGATTAAACTCGCAAATTACGATATGCAATTTTTTTATGAAAACTTTGTTTTTAGTTCTATTATTTATTAAATTTATTACTTATAAAGTCCTCCGTTAATAGTTTTTTTTTATTTTATATCAATTCGTTCTATGTATACTAATGTTTTCTTTATATACAGTATACTAATAGGGTATAAAATTATAGATAAATTATTAGTATCAGAAACAATTTTAGTTCTAGCTTTTTATTAAAATTAGAATTACTTCCTTGATTTGTAGATGTTAATTTTAAGTAAAAAAAATATATTCAGAAGCTCAAGAGGCATGGGAAGTCAACTGGGCTGTCGGTGGTGTCCTTGGCGCTGCACTAACTGTCGCATTCATACTGTGTCTTGCACTCATTGCTTCAAGATTACGACACAGCGCTAGAAATTACGGAGGTTTGAATAAATATATATACTAGTCAAAACAAAATAAGGGCCACTTGTTTATTTTGACGTTTGAAGCGATCTAATAAATTTTAAGCTATCGGTACCGGTTAAGATTTTTTGTGGCGTTACATTAAGTGTTGACAAACATTATGAGAGTATATCACTTACTTAATTTTTGAAGTGTGTCGATTATGAATTTTTTTTTCGAAGTCACTAAAAATTACTCTATTTGAAGTCGACTTTTTGAGTCATTTAAACTGTCGAGTTCTTGGTGAACTGCAGGAATTCTCTTTGTTAGTGCGTGATTACCATTTTTAAAGGACAATGCCGAGGATTCGAAGACATATGGACATAGAGATCACAACTATGGCCATAACGCTGACTCAATAGGGCCATTCGCAGCGTTCTGTAGCTCTGCAGCTGGGTTTTTCACGGCGAGCAATCCAGAATGCTTGGATTAGGTTTCAAGAGACTGGGAGAGTTACCAGAAGACCAGGATCAAGCAGGAGTCGAGCAACCACAGCACAGGAAGACCGCTACATACGGTTAACTGCGCGCAGAGAGCGAGTCGTCACCGCCTGTTCCTTACAAAACCGCTTGCGACAAGCGACGGGCACCCGCGTAAGTGACCAAGCGATTAGGAATCGGTTGCATGAAGACCAACAGTTCTCTAGACGACGAGTAGTGCGAATTCCACTGACATCCGTACAGCGTGCAAGGCGATTAACGTTCACTAGGCAGCACCAGGCCTAGAACATTGATGACTGAAGCAAGGTATTGTTCACAGATGAATCCAAAGTGAAATTTTTTAGTGATGATCGTCGCATTAGAGTTTGGAGAAGAGAAGGAGAGCGATTTTCGGATGCTTGCATCCACGAAAGTGAAAGATTCGGGGGTCCCAACGTAATGGTGTGGGGCGGAATCTCACTATCAGGTCGAACCGAGCTCGTAATTCTCAACGAAGGCACGGTAACTGTTCAACGGCACATTGAGCAGGTCATAAGACTCCACGTGGTGTCATTTTCATAGAGAATTGGTGCAGGATTCCAATTAATGCATGACAATGCCCGCGCTCATACAGCTAGAGCTACTGCCGAAGCACTAGAAGAAGCTAGTTTACAGGTGTTTCCGTGGCCCGCCAATAGCCCGGACCTTAACCCTATTAAGCATATGTGGGATTTATTTAAAAAAAGCGTTCGTGACACAAATCAACCGATAACTAACGAACGACACCTCCTCAACGTGCTAAAGACAAGCTGGGAACAAATCCCTCAGGAGACAATACGACACCTGGTGGAGTGTATGCCTTCGAGGCTTGAAGAATGTGTTCGAAAAAGGGGAGGACACACACGTTACTGAAAAAAATCAAAATTTCAACAAATGTTCAGTTTTTTTTGAAATAAGACACTTTTTTCATATTGTGCATTTTAGGTTAAAAGTCGATTTTTCCAAAAAAAAAGAAAGGGATGTTAATTTTGGAGTAATAAACCAATATTTGCTGCTCTTTACATTAAAAATTGATTAAATAATTTAATCTAATCATTTTTATATCCCTAAATCCCATATTTCTTTTAATACACTAAAAAAACATGGTGGCCCTTATTTTATTTTGACTAGTATATATTTCTTAATATAAATAATATTGTTAGTCAAATTATATACTTGTTTATTTATAATCAGACCAGCAATCTTATAATTATTTCATTTTTTTAGTAACAGTGCAATCAACGAAGAATCAAAAGGTGACTCTCCAGAAGAGGTGCTCTCTAGACGATCGCAATCCGGATCTCATTCCGCTTAGTAAGTAATTATAGTGCTATCTCAAATATCTTTTTGGTAAGTGTATTTTTATCTTTTTCTATTCCAGAGATATGGTACAAGTAAAAAAAATACAAAGTGCCCTAAGTAACAAAAGAAAAACGACTCTTCCCGCTGAATATCAAAAGTTTGATTCATATTATTATTATTTTTAATAAAACAGCTGGCAAAGCTCGACATTTCATATCTGCAAGCACACATAACAATTCTTTATAAATATTTATTTCAATGCGTCCGAAATAAAATCAAAAAATTAACAAACACAAAGCGTAACAATAGTTTTGTTTCTTCCGTACTTTTACTGAATATATTTCCACGAGTGGTCGTACCAACCGATTAACCACGTACAAGTGTCCATGTAAAAAGTTCATGATCCTTTATCTATTCTCCATTAAGGAGATCGTTATACCAAGTGAAAGTAGCTCGGAATTATAATGTTACCTTAGATATATTTCAAATAATCAATCAAAACAGAAACTGAATTGTTTACTTTTAGTTCTAATATATATTTAAACCCAAATACACTTTCCTAATTGGACCAATAAAAAAAAAAGAATATAATATTAGAAGCTGTAAAGTAATTTCTCGTCAATTTTTGTATCGTTCTCAATATTTTTATATTATATATATGTATTTTTGGAAACTACTTTTTATAAATACTGGTTTTTTGACCATATCGGAACCCTTTTTATTATTAATATTTCTAGGAAACATTTTCCAGTTTTTATACTTGTGGGTGTCGTTCATTCTTTTTGTTATGGTCGTGATTTATATTTTGTATAGCAGTTTGATTATTTAAAAAAAAATACGTCATAGTAATGGAAACAAAATTTAAAATGCATGTGTTACTGAAACGCGTGCAATAAAGCTTTATGCATGTCGCAGATGATGTCAGACAAACTACGCTATAATTTAAGTACGAATGATTTTATTGATATACGCTGGGCAATACCAGCTCCAAACTTTACTTATTAAAACCTTGTTGTACTCTCGAATCTTTTCATCCCAACTTAAGAGTATTAGGGAAGGAAGTTAAAGGTTCTTTTTGTTTGTTTTCATCTCAGTGTTGTAAAGAAAATAATTTACTCCTTCTGAACGGTTGCTCCTTTCTTAAAGATTACATTTTTCTTGGCATTAATTAACTTACTTTTAAGCTACTCTGAATTAAAGAAATCATTAGTTTTTGGAATTTAGGAGATAGATATATTATCAATATTTATATAGTCTACTATAGATTTAAAGAATAGCATGGTTATATTAATAAGGAATCACAAGTCAAGTAAATTACAAAAATGTTCAAGATTTTAAGACATTAAAGGTAAAAACTGTTCCCCGAATTATACCGTACCGTACTATACCGTATACATAGACTAGGTTCTATATTACATTTACAAACATTTTTGGATTTTTTACCCTACAGCGAATCCCACTGCTCAGAAAGAATATTGAAAACAATAAAAATATCGTGATATAATGAGATCTCAGACTTTCGGAATACTCATTTAAATGAAACTAATATTTTATAATATAATATTTTATAATATTAGTTTCATTTAAATATCGTGATATTTTTACATATTTCCCATATATAATTTTTTCTGAATGAACACAAATATATAAAATACAAACATCATCATAAAATAAAAAGATACACTTAAACACTAAGAATGAAACTCATTTACATAACCTGCAACTTATTTTTGCGATTCTACATTTATTTATTTTATAATATTTGTTTCGGATATGACGTCAAACATCAGTTTGAAGTGAGGTATTGATACGTTAGATTACTACGTAGACTGTCTGTGATAACATAGCCGACACTAATAGGATATTGCTACTGGAGGTACAGAATATTCGAGAATAGTAATTATATAGAGATACCGAGGGTAAATATTGATTGGGAGTTATTTATAGGAAAAATTGATTTGCATTAACCTACATTTACTAATATCTAACAAATATTGATGAATTAGCAAAATGATCTTTTTATTCTCTTTTTGTGAATTAACACATTATAATATTTATTTATTAGTTTTATTAAACTATTATTAAGCGCAATACACTGATTCTTAGACGAGCTTACATCTGGTCTGCCCGTGATCACGGTTGCTGAAAAGAAGCCGAAACGTCGGGAGTATGTAGTTTTTACCAATAATAAAGTCGTGAAGTAAATTCAAAAAATATTAGTTTCATTTAAATTAATAAGACTCGAAAAAATCTTAAGATTCACAATCATATTTTTTGTTTTATGTTAACTTAGTTTAAAAGGTCGCCATGAACGACAAATTAATTGAAAACGTCCTACTTCAACAGAAACGTATATCAAACTTTTCAAATTAGTGTGTCATTGCAAATTGTTAAGAATTTTTAATGTGGTGGCATTCAGTATATATTAAAAGCGACTTTGCAAAGTGAAACAGTACATTTTTATCAGATGTTTCTTTATATATTTTTTATATAAATATGTATTTTTTTATATAAATATGTATATTATTTAAATAAATATGTTTATACATATATGTATATCGGATTTATTACAGATTCGTTGTTTTAAAAGAGAGGGACGCTAGCCTCGCTGACGTTACAAATGTCACTTCTTCTAGAACGTTCCATGATATTTTATAATGAAACTTCAATTGTTCTTAATGTTCCTGTATTTCTCTAAGGTTCTTCATAATCACATACTTCAATGACATGCACTAGCTGAACTCTGAATTCTGCCGTCGTGCGTGCAGACGTCATATTTATACCAAGATTTAAACATAGTTCTATTCTCCCTTTAAACAACCTTTGATTTCGTTTTACTTTTAACAATAATTATACATAAATACTAATGAGGTTTAATAAGAATTGATGACGGCCTCAAAAGTCGCATCCGATATTAAAGCTGGTAGCGCCGATATATATATTGCTTGCGTTTTATATGTGAACGGCTTTGACATTATGCTTATGTGCAACGCTGAAAACTTTGTGGTTATTAGCAATATTTAAGTAGCCACTTCTTACATAAGCTATTATGGAAAAATAATAAACGTCCTATGCAAATAATAACCAAAATAAATCCTAAATACATGTTTATATTTCCTTTTCAATATTTTTACTATGTTAACATATGCTATAAGTACTGTGATTAAAATCAGTTAGTTTAGAACATATACATATATACGTACTTTCATTAAATTACTTGGTGCCAGGTGTTATTATATTATTTAAACTATTCTCATTTTATGTTGTCATGTCATAAAATACGCTAGTTTAATCAAAATGTTATACTCTCAATTTCAGAACAACGAACCAAAAAGGTGATTTAAATATTTTACTAACATTGATAGCGATAAAGTGAGAATGTTTTTTTTTTTTTTTAAATTCTTGTACTCCATATGCTAGTTAGTTTCATGAATATATAATATTCAGATACTTTTTTTCTTTTTTTCTCATGAATATAATTAAGAACAACTTTTCCCCAAAATGGATACAAATAATTGAAATGTGTTTTAGTTGAAGCTTAATACACAGATCAATTGTAGATTTGAAAGGAAGGTTCCATAGGAATTTATGATCATTTAAGTTATTTACATTTACACATATACACATTATATTTACACCTAAATAAAGGAAAAAATATACTTTTCCAACCATAAAATAAAAAAAAGTCAAAAACATGAATACGTAGTTTTTACGATCCAAATGGAAATTCCCTGCATCTTGAATTAATTTAGTCACAAATATACGTGCAACGCTGTCTTATATTTTTCGTGGAGGCATATATAACATCGGAATGCTGTCTTATCTGATTTTTACTAAATAAAATGAGAATACTTTCGTATATAATCCTATATAATTACTTTAAAATCAATAATAAATTTTGATTCGACTCTAATCTAGTGTTTGGGTAAACTAGTGTCAAGGAGCGATAAATCATTCCTTTGTTTTTATTTACATTAAAATAAAATCAAAATATAACGGAAATAATATTTTGCTTTTAATTTGAGCCAATAATTTTGCGACAAAAGTTAAAAGTAAGAAACTTTCAAAGGCCTGAACTGACTAATAATAATAATTGATCTTGCTGTAATGAATGAAACTTTAACTGATACTCAGTGTCTTTATTTGAGCTTGAATCTTATACGCACTAAAAGATCTTTCTTAACACTTTGTATCAAGTAACTTACTATACAGCAAGCAAACAGCAGTTACCTTGCATCGAAATCTTGTATTATTACTCTTATAAATTAAACAATTATAAGTTACATTTTATAAAGGAGTAAGTTTTTATTGTATTTTAAATAATTACACTTCGGGCTTATCGTAAAAGAATAAATTAAAAGCTCATAAAATGCAGGAAAAAAAATGCTTTATTGTTTGTATTAAACCGAATGATTCCGACATGGTGATCCCCAACGTATTTGTCGATCGATTGCATCCCAGAGGGTTGTGAATAAGTACTTCTATAGTTAAGAAACGATTTCAAAAGTTTTTCTGGGTTGCTTTCATGAATTTACTGTGGGTTATGTACATTCAAATTTAATTAACTATTAAACCCGGCGAACTCCGTTTCTCCGCCACCAGAAGGCTTTCATATAACATTTCGTTTGGTGATTAAAAGGTGAAGAATTTTTTTTTCATTTTATATTTGAAAAGGAAATTTTTTATTTAATTTCACAACAGTAATGAATTCATTTCGATTACAAAAATGAAGTATTATTTAGTTGAACTTCTCTAAGTAAATAAAAGTGAATCCAAAGTAGATACCGAATCGAAGCAACGTGTCCTGACGACGTGTCCGCAAATTATCCGTTTCATTGAAGTGCTCCTTTGTAAAACACATTTTTTGTTCTTTGGTCTAACACAAATAAAGCTGAATGGTTTACCAACTCGTACACGCAAAATATAACTGGCCATGAGAAAAACAATGATTTTCTAAATTTATCCCGCAAATACTAAATGGTCTTAAGAGTTAAAACTTCAAACACAATACCCGTTTGTCACATAAAATTAACTGAGCAGAGAACAATGAGTAGCTGTCAAACAATGTATCATGCACCGGCACCATCTACTTAAAATATTGAGTTGTAGTACATGTTATGTATCAGAGATTGCGCTGTATGTGAAAAAAGATTTTCCCCCTTTCTGTTGAAATTTTTCCTGAATTTTTTTGTTATAAATCTCACGGAGCCCGAGATCTTCCCAACAAATGCAAAACCGTGAAAATCGGTTCGTTCGTTCCGGAATAACGAGAATAACGAGAACGGGGTTAAAATATGTCTAGGTAGGTATCCTATGTCCTTCTCCTGGCTCAAAACTACCTCCCTGCCAATTTCCAGCTAAATCGGTTTAGCCATGCTTGAGTTATATGTGGTGTAACTAACACGACTTTCTTTTCTATATATAGATTTATGTTAAATGACCTAATTTAATTGATAATAATAACTCTGGTTTAAAAATATAATGATATTTTGATAGAAGTCACTTAAGATTTAGGAATCATACTTGTAACTACAATAACATTATTCCATAGTAAGTTTCGATATTATATAAAACGTCAATATTTAATTTGTATAACTTTTTACTATAAGTACTATACTATACTATGTAAAATACTGAGAAATCTAACAAAACGACTTGAGGCGCTTTGGGGTTTTGAATTGATATGAAAAAAAAACAATAGTAATACATAATTTTATTGTCTAGTGTATTTTATTAAATATTATGAAATAGTCAAGTAGAGATTAATTATCAGATGTAGGTGTCACAGATGACCCTCCGGGACCACCGCAATATTCAGCAGTCGTACCTAAACTACAAGCGAAAAATTCTCTCAGCTCTCACAGCTTGGCACACAACCAATCCCCAAGCTCGCCAACTAATACTCAACACGATTTATCGGTAAGCTCAATTTTAAATAGTTATTTATAGTATAGCTCGTATCGTTTTTAATAATGAAAATTTTCTGTTATAAAAATTTCACATATTTTTAATTAACTGAATGAGATCAAGACGTCATCTTAAGACTTAAGTAACGACGCCATGTAAACGTAAATGATATTGTTTATGCCCAAAGAGGGTTGATGTCAGGCAGGCGGCCGGTCGTGAAAACAATTAGCCAAAACTATTTACAACATGTAAGGCAGACCCTGGCTAAAGTTTGTAAATTGCCAGGAAAAAGAAGTAAACATAAATGATATTAGGTTCAAGTTTGAATTGCGTCTGATTCTCCTTTAGTGTCACTAACGATTTAAAATTTAATAGTTCAGTGCAATGAATCCCAAGATGCTTATTAAACTTTCATAATATACAGATATAGTGAACATAGTATCTATCCTTGTCTTTATGCTAAATCTTAAGTTCATAAACCTGCTATACATATTTTCTTAAAACTGTGGTTGAATACTTTGCTAAATATTTCTATGTTTACATAAAAGTATACTGATTTTGTTACATATTCAAATATACAAATATTCTGAGATGTAAAGGTAAAGTTTATGTCGAAAAATCAGCAATTGCCATTGATTTCACACGCTAACGGAACAGGAAGGCTTTCGAAACAATTTTCGTATATACCCTACATTTTCAACCGCATTAACATATATAAGCTTTTGACTTTGTAAAAGCATCGCACTAGATTACTGTTACTGCTACTGTTACTCAAATACTCAAACACTGTTTATTTTACAGTATAAATAATTTGATATGGATTTTAATAACAAAAATTAAATGTGTCAAGGCCTCTAAAAATGGGTGTTAATATATTATTACATATATTTCAGAACGAACGACCAATTAACGGTAACGTGAGATCACTCCGAGAGGTTGTGACAACTCGTACCCCATTGCTGGCTGCCTCTCAAGAAAGCTGTGTGTAAAATTAAAATGTAGTTAATAACTATTACTATCTTTTTTCATATAAAATAAAAACGCAAACTATATTTTACAGGATAACAGTAATCGTATTTGTAAAATAAAGTTGAAACCTTTTGAAATTACTAAATCTAATTTTTACAACGTGTATAAAAATGAAAACGAAAAAAATTGAGTAATTGTTGTGTCAAAAGTTATGATATTGTTATACGATTTCAATATTTGTTGCTCAAATAATATGCATAGTAGAAATTCCTTAAAAACTGATCATCAAAATGTAAAATTTAAAAATACAATAAAAAGTAAAATTGAGATTGAAAGAAGTATATTTTAATAATTTTTAGATAAAGTGACTTTTGTAAATAGTAAATCATGAAATTTTATAGTTTTTGTAAATATAAATATACATGTATATGTACCCCAATTACATTATTGTCCTAAATAGGCAATTGTATTAAATGCATTACGAAAGAAAATGTTATTGATTTGTTTAGTTATTTATTAATTATTATTAATATTATTTTATTGCATGTAAAAGTATCAACTCGTTTTTGTTCGCGCAAACGAAAAGTAAATCGTAAAATATTATTACTACTATACTACTACTATATTATTACTCTTTTTTTTTTGCTTAAAAAAAATCGATAACTAGCTTTTTGTTTCTTTTTTAACTTTACTGTCGTCGTCGACTTGCATGATCATTGAAAATATATATTTTTTTTATAATTGTGACTCCAAATAATGTTTAAAGTGGAACGAATTAAAATTAACTGTTATTTTTAAATAACCATTTGTAAACAAGTCCTTAAATAAAGATTTTAAAAAAAATAACCATAATTTTAATAATAATCGAGGTTTTATAAACGTTTTAATTTAGATTATTTCATGCAATGTAACACTGAAATAAAGTTGTATGAATTATACATCAAATATACTATAGATAAAATAAGTAAAACAAGTCAATATTAAATAATATCTTACATACTGAATTTATTAATTTTAAATTATGTATTTAAAAAATAAAGCAAATTTGTCAGTCGTTTTTGTTTTATTGTCTATTTTGGGATGATGATAAAATATTTTTGAAAATTCCTCTTTTTAGAGAATTATGGAGAATATTTGTTCCAGATTACAAATAAATATTTACGTAGGAAAATCAGTTATTATATGTTGTAATTGTATTGTTTTAGAAAAATATATATAATATATACATAAAAAATATTTTTCCTTGAAATTTTGTTGACACCTAAATACTTAAAAAATCTGCATACACAGTTAAAATGATAATATGATATTAGAATTGCTCATGTAATATAAAACATATTATATAAAACATATTTCAATAATAAGTCAATTTATGTTTATATAAATTGGCTTATTATTGAAATTGAATTAATATATGTATTATTTTTTACTATAATTTTTTCATGCATGTGATTAAATATAGTAATTTGAATACAAAAAATATTTATTTCTGATCTTTAATATATTAACGAGCTTCTAACTTATAATTGTATCTACCGTTTTATTATATAATTTCGATTTACACCAATATATTGTTTTTAAAAATAAGGTCGCATTATTGATTCCACAAATGTCTATATTCCTGATTTCCGTCAGATTCTCAGGCTATTCAAAGTAATCTCGTAGAGGGTTTGAATAATCGTTCGTCCCTTAGATTCTTGCAACGGCTCGATCGATTATGCTTTTTTTATAAACTCTCATCTCTCTTTATATCAACCAACATAATATGAGTCAAAACAATGAGATGGAAAAAATGGCATTACCTTTAAATTTCCCATAGTCTTGGCACTTAAACCGGAGGCTTTGTAATTTAAGTATAAAATTTTAAGTGTAAAGACACTTGGCCTAATATTAAAATTTGGTCCGTGTCTTGTGTCGTCCCTTTCTTTAACTTTAACACTATAATTAGAAATGAGCATTTTCTTAAGCTTATATTATTTAGCCAAACTTGCAATGGAATCATGAGAATTTTTTACACTTCTTACAATTTCTAATAACATCCCTAAAATATTACGGAAAGTATGTAGAGCTACTTGTATTACATAAGCATGCCGCATATAAAAAAGCAACAGAAAAACATTTTGTTCTTTGGGTTTTCAAAACCTTAAAAACAACACGTATTTATTTTATTAATAGACAACAGTCGTTCCTGGCATAAATTCAACCCGATTAAAATATCATTTGAATAAATACCGTTCCAGCATATTAAACCCAGAACGTTACATTACCGCTAGTCATTGTATCATTCAATCTCTTGCTCGATAAAATTGAATCCATGGTAAAATAACTAGATGAGAAACAATATCGATCCGAAATTGATGAAAGGCTTATTACATATAAGTTTCCAAGCAGCTAAAGACAAAATGCTTAAACGTTATAAAAAAAGTAACTGGATTTGTTGTACGTCTTTGATTTTAGACCTAAGGCATAAGCTTCAGACTTTTGAGATGACATTTTGGGACTAGCAAATTAAAACAGAAAGCCTGCGCAAATTTAATGATCTTTATAAAGAATACAAGTCTACACTCAGTGAATAAGTCTCTAGAATTACCAATAAATGAAATAGAAGTATGTGAATATGATGAAGATGAAGATGTAGACTTTGATCAACTGTATGCAAGTACCTCGACGTCATCTGAATCTTGACAATAAGGTTCAATTATTGAAGAGTTGGAGGAGTACCTTAATAAATCCACATAAGACAGAGTATCCGGTTTTATCGAAGACGGTCCGTGATTTTCTTTCAATACCTGCAATTTTAGTATCTGCTGAGAGATTATTTTCCAAAGCATCTTTAGTAATTAGAAAATATTGAAATGGGTTAAGTGATGATTCAGCCAGATGGTTACTGGGTAATAATTCTTGGTCAAAAGAATTAATATAAAGAAACAGTAATGTCAGCTATTGTGCACTGTTCTTTAATTTCATTTCAGTTGTATTTTTATTTAAATAAATGGTAAATTCATATAAAGTGAGGGTTTGACATTCTCTTTCTAGACAGATAATGTCTTTTAAAAGACAATCAAGTTAATGTCATTACTTTGTTTTCTATATGTTTAAGTAAGTTGAAAAACCATCCTTTAGTACATTGAAAGTTTTTAAATATAAACGTTTATTAATAAACAGACTGTTTCCCGCGGGACACAGTTAATGCTTAGGCATTTATTATTTTGGTTGGTCTTTACCACGTCCATGTCATTTCCAGATCACAATATACCTACTCTCTTCCATTATTCTAATATCTTTTTTTTTGTATACCGAGGATTGTGCTCAACACTTATCAACCCCTGTTTGAGCAGGGTTGAATTATGTGGGAATGGTTAAGAAAAAGTACCTCAGAACGAGGTAGCCCGAACCACTAAAGCCCGGTGAGTTCCCGCGCTCCGCGAATCGGACCAGGCTGTGGAAACGAAAAACACACTGTAGCCTCGTCAGCGGCTGTTCGTGTCTTCAATAATTTTACTTGAACTTTGAAGCCAATCTACATCAATTCTAATCATCATATGGCTTTTTAAACGTAATGGCTGCTAGACGTACAATTTCAGAAGTCATACTGGAGTTGGTGAAAGTGTCAAAAAGTTTTCAGTGTCATCGTTGCCCCTGTTAGCCGGGTTAAAAACAGCCACCTAGTCCCCGATTATAGCAGCTGATTGTGGTGCAAGTTTGGCAAAGACGGATTTTGGTTGACAGTAAATCTACCTAACATTAGGTTTTTTTCTAAATATACACTTTGAATAGATCGTGTAGATATAATGATATAAAGCTTTTTCCATAGTAGAAAAAAATAGACCGTAGGCGATATAAATATTTCCATAAATAATGTAATGTTCTGGTAAATAAAACAATAAAATGGTAATTTATCATTATAGGAGTATGTTTGTGGATGGTATCGATTGTATGAAACAATAATTATTTTTTTTATTATTTTTACTTTTACTCAATTTGGCTCTTAATATATTTACGAATATCTAAATAAATATCTTACGCTATTTATTGAGATAAAGTAAAAATAAAACTACATTCATTTATTTTTTTTATAATTGATAGATATTTGACAAAATGATAACTTCCAATTTCAAAAGACATTTATAGTTACTAGTAAATCTCACTTGTACTGTATACTCTACAAATAGACATGCGTTCTAATAGGACTATTAACAGAATATTTTAAGAGGCCAATAAGTTAATGGGGTTCTAAGAGGCAATCTGTTTTGCTGAACACGTCAGCCATTTGTACCATGGAGTAAATGAAATAGCCTAGCGAAAGCTACAGACCCTCGATCTTCGGTAAGATGTGGTAATAGTTCCAATGCATTATTCGAATGTATTTTTGAAAAAAGGTATTACTTTTAAATACACATAAAGTTATAAGATTTTTAATCATAACAAAAAATATTTGCATATAAATAAGTCCAGTAAAACTTTTTAAAAATCAGTTTTAAAAATATGTACATTATTTCGAGTGCTTGAAATATTTATTAAAAATATTGGATTAACTAGTTTTTTATAAACCATAAATACTGTTAAATATAAGGTCAATGAACATTAATAATAATTGTTTTTAATTTTTATATTTTGTAAATAATATTCATCTTTTGTTATGTGTGAATTACTAAAAATATTAATTATTAAACATGAATGGTATATATATTTATATACGTAATTTGTACATATGTATATTTTTATGATTTTAGGGAAAAAAACAATTCTTATATACTGAAACATAAATAAAGTCTACGACAACACTTCACTCAATTAACTTACTAAGTAAATGTGTACAAATAGTCACGTACAGGCGATGCAAGTAGTAGGCTTAGGTTGGGTCAATCGAGTGGTAATTTATTTAATCGCTAGAGCTTTGCAGCTGCATGATTAGGTTCGTATTACGAGGGTTTCCTTTAAAGGATTAGTTATTGGAAAAAAATACATTATTTTTATAATTTTATTGGTGGAGCAAGATATACACATCTTCTTCTTCTTCTACCTGGCAATTTTTCCCAGCTATAGCCAGGGTCTGCCTAACATGTTGTGAATGGTTTTGGCTATTTGTTTTTACGACCGGCCGCCTGCCTGACATCAACCCTCTTTTTTGGGAATCAACATTAATCAGTGATGTCTAAATATTCTTAGAAAGTACATATGATTCGGAAAAATCACATTGGCGAAAGATATACACATATCTATATGTATATATATACAAGAAAGTCGTGTTAGTTACTCCACTTATAACTCAAGAACGGCTGAACCCATTTAGCTGAAAATTGACAGGGAGGTAGTTTAGAGCCAGGAAAATGCCAGAGCCAGGAAAATTGTTAATTAATCATATCTTGGACTAAAATTTATGAGGCAACCCATATGTAATATAGTTATTGATATATTAAATTGAATATAAAATATGTTTCTTCAAATAAGCATCTCAATGAAGGTCGCCTTATATCGGGATCTTAGACTGCTATCATAAGAGTAAGTAGCAAGATAGTTTGAATTAGTTCGGAGGTTTAATCGGCAGTCGTCAAATTTGCCAATATGCAACCGAAGTGGTCCTTCAAAATGTTGAAAGTATGAACGTCAAATATTTTTTATTCTTATAATTACTTCTTGATATAAAATTTATTTTAACAATAAGTGATCATCAATAAATAAAACAATCTGTTATTAGAGCGAATGCATATAAAATTTTGTATTAAAATAAGTTTCAAATAATAATTTTAATGAAGAACACAAGCTTACATAAGAAAATATATTCTTTAAAAGACAATAAAACAATTGACGCATGCCCTACGTACACATTTTTTAAACGGTTTTATTTAGCTCACCCCGTTTGTTTTATTATTTATTATTTATTCTTTCTTGGGTCAAATTTAGTAATTCAAATATATATTAATACTCTTCCTGTCAACCGATTAATCTGAAATTTTATATACACTTTGGATTTTGGTGACAATACAATTGTGTTTATTCATTATTATTATAAATTCAAGATGGCCGCCGCTACAAAATGGTGGATAATTTATGTTTTACCAATCCCATCAATATGGGTATCAATTGAAAGTGCTCAACCATTAAAATACAATGTACTATAAAAAATTGAAATCCAAGATGGCGGCCGCTACAAAATGGCGGATAACGTAGGTTATATCAATCTCATCAATATGGGTATCAAATGAAAGGGCTCAACAAGCAGAATAAAATACAGGGTGACTGGTGAATTACTATTAATATTTAAGGAGAATACTCGGTACATGATTCTCATACGAATTATGTAAAAAAAATAGGTACTTAATTTTTGACCAAATTTCCGTATAAATAAATAAAGCGTGGACGCGTGTGCCGGCGTGCTGATACAACACTACGCCGCCACACGTGTGTGTGTGCGTGTGTGTATACCTAATCTTTAGGGTGTTCACACGATGCGTAATTAATTACATAACTTTTGGTTAACTTTACTTAGAAGTTTATTAATATTTATGTTATATTAATTTTTATTTTGTCATATATGATCGTCAAATATCACGTCCTCAAGTATCGATAGTAATTCACCAGTCACCCTGTATACTATAAAAAATTGAAATCGAAGATGGAAGCCACTACAAAAGTGCGGATAACGTAGGTTTTATCAATCTCATCAATATGGGTATCAAATGAAAGGGATCAACCAGTAGAATACAATGTACTATATACAATTAAAATCCAAGATGGCGGCCTATACAAAATGGCGGATAACTTAGGTTTTATCAATCCCATCAACATGGGTATCAAATGAAAGGTCTCAACAAGTAGAATACAATTTACTATGCTAAATTGAAATCTAAGATGGCCGTCGCTACCAAATGGCTGACAACAATTTTTTAGATGAGTTGGACTGCAATAAACTAACGGGCAAGAAACCTTGCAATAATGAAGCACAAATGAATTAAACAGAATTCAAAATAAAAACTAAAAACTAGAAATTAAAAATAGGTAAAAAAACTTTTTAAGTTAAACGGTTTTACGTGAAAAATACATTGCAATGTTTAAGATAAATGTACTAAAAACCAAAAAAGCATAAAATAGATACAGTCGTGGGAATTATAAACATATGCACAGATTAGACTAAAATAAAAGCGTGGGGCACGTCAATTGTCTACAAATTCGAAAAAAAGAATCATTAAATCGTCGTTAGGCAGTTGGCCCGCAGACGGTGAGGAAATTACTTACTATTTTTCACTTCACGGGGAGACGAGATGTGAATGTCTGTCAGTTGGTCTTGTAATTTACCACCTACCACCATCGATTTCATTATTTTCTGGCGTACCGCTCTAAATTTTCTGGCGTACCGCTCTGGATGCCTCCTGAAGCTGCTGATGTAAAGGCTTTCTTATGTTTAATATATTTTACTTAAATTTTGATTGTATTCAGGAGAAACGAAAATAAAAACAATGTGTCATAGTACTATGGAACCCTTAAATTTATTTATCTTGCTTATACGGATAAGCAATATCACGGGATATCATGCAAAAGTAATCAGATGAAAGCCTTTGTTCTTTACAATCTATTTTAATATAAAAAGGAAAGTTTTCTCACATATTTCTCGACAAAAAAATTCATAGGTATTTGTATAAAATATTAATCATATTATAACCGTATTAATATCATTGCTTGAACTATACTAATTCTTATATAAATAAGTAATAATCTCAGAGGTAAAGGTACGAAATCTTAGGACTTAATCCCTACTGATGCTGATAGATTAGCCACCCAGACATAGTTTCTTATTTTTATGAGTTGCTATTTGAGCCGTTGAAGCTATATTCTGTTTTATACAGACAATATTTTTAAAGCACTATCATTTTATATTAAATTCTGAAACTCAATCATAACATTAAATATATAACCTCCCGTACAGATTCAGATTTTTTCATATATATTTATCTTTGCACCTTATCTAACATCTAAGACCTACAAGGTAAAATAATAAACTTTATTTTAAGACGTTATAACTATGTATATACCGAGCACCATTTTAATTGGATGAGTGCAGACTACTGACAGATGTATATAGTCAAACATAAACCCATAAGTTTTTTATTATGTATATCTTATCTTCTTATACATGAAATGTTGCCTATGACTTTGAGTGTGAGAGAGTTCTTGCTGATAAAATATTATCATATGTTTAAGTATGCGTTCAAATAAAATATTAATGATAAAAATTTCTGTTTCTAATATGTTCAATTGAAATATAGTTTAAAATTCCTTATATGAATAATAAAAAAATGAAATTATTTTCCTAAGAAGGTAATTCAAAGGCTTTCTTAGACATTTACGGTGAAAATGTTTAATTGTATGGAACGGATTTCTATTCACTTTCGGAAAAGAATTTCTTCAGAACAACTTTCAAACTAAATCGTTCAGGGCATTACGTTACAAACCTATAGGATATATAAATACATATATGTTTAAAAAGGGGATACAGTTTTATTTATACTAATAATCATAACTATTCTTACTGTAAGGGACTCTTTGTCCTTATTTCTCTTTATGTAAAAGTTGTTTATTTATCTTTAGTTTAATCTAACTACCTGAATAGTACTGATACTCATTTGAACTATTGATTTTGTTTAATTTGAAAATAATAATATTTATTATTGTTTTTGTTTTTTCAAAATGTTGTTTGTATTTGACTACAATGTCTCAGTGGCAGGATTCAATTTAAAACCAATGTGAAACGTTGAGAATTTTTTTTAAATAATTTACAGAGTAAAGATATATGAAGGAAATTTAATAAGCTCATCTAAAGAAGTCTATAGTCTGTTTCTAGAGTAATCTATGTACTTAATTCTAACAGCTGCCGACTTAAAACTTTAATTATTATATTTAGATAGTCGATTTGTTATATACCTTTATGTATATATTTTTAGTATTTATTACCAATGAAAATAAAACGTAATTGTTAAAATAGCAGGAAGTTCATCGAATCATGTAGTAGACATTTTAAAATTGTGAATTAAATACTCGTATGTACACAATGTTTATTGTTTGCATATTTGCAAACAATAAACGAGCACAAATCAAAAATATTTGAAGTAGTGTTTTCCCAGTTTTTGGATATATCCGCTTCCGATGCGTATTTTTAATAAATAAACCACTTTACTTTGTTGTTAGTAACTAGTCACGTCCTAGAAAAAATGTAGAACACAGCATTAGTTACACGAAATTGCAATGTGTGCGTGTATGGATACTCCATAAGTGAGAGAGGGGACATGAATCCCGTTCTGTACGCTACATTCACTTTTTATGGTTATCCCAGGTTATATTCGTGAGTGCTGATAATGGCTTTATATTTATGACAGCTGTACATAAAAATATAAATAAATTACTGATTTTATTGCATAATCAAAAATTACTAAATTAATACTTCTTTAATTCTTGCAATCGCAACGTACGTAGGCCCAGAGCACGTATTATTATAGCTGTTAAACCCTTTGAAAACGGTGGATACCATTTTTTCACATATTATGGTCATGTATTCAGTACCACTGGGATAAAATACTAACTTCATTTGATGTACTGATGGTAAATGAGTGGGAGAACCATATGATTCTCTTCACAACACTTCAGACGCTATAAAATTACGTTTTCTAATAGCCCTATATAACATTAACACTTTTTACATGTTTATTAACAGCACGACTTAGAAATAATTAAATAAATCATTTATTTAATACGTTGCACATTTCAGCTAACTACACATCGTAAAAGGTGAAAATTTATTATACTATTGGTAGGGATATATGTGATTTCTTATTGTAGTGATACTCTTTTATGGGCATAATATCTTATTTTCTATTAACATAATATAACACGTTAGTTTTTTTCTATATTAATATTCTGTCCTAGTTATTTTATTAAATAGGTACTATGTAGGAATGACATGGACGTGTGGATGTATGTATCAAGAATGTTTGCTACTTTTTCATGCAAAAACTACTGACCGAGTGTTGATTAAATCTTACAATAACTTAGTTAAGAAGTCGGAGCTGGGCATAGGGAATAATTTATCCCAAAATAAAACTAAGTTCTTGCGGGATCATCTTCAGATTCTTCAGATTCAGATCTTCAGATCATCAGATTTTATTTTGTATTAAATCATAAAAGACTACTCGTATAAATATTACAACGTGTTGATTATCATAGTTGTTATATTGAAATACTTTATATAATTCTCTTTACGCTCAATCCCGAAGGAAGCGTGGACAAAATTAAAGGAAAAAGTATAAAAACCTGATATTAGTTGAGCATATTTTGTTCATAATTACTTTATTTTTAGACAGTTATAGATTTTTACAATTTCTAGTATTAATAGACAACATGTTTTCGTTGCTGACAAAATTAAAATAGGGCTTTAAAGTTAAATAATAAGGCTTTTGACATATTAAACTTAACAGGTACAAGTAAAAAATAATTTTGGTGGTCCTTTTAGGTATTATAATAATTTTATAACATCTAAAGTTTGTGGTAAAGAAAAAAAAACAAAATCGACTGTCTATAAAACATTATAACTATGTATTAAATAATAAGCAACCTAGTGAAAGAATCCTTTTTAAGCTCTTTAAACAAACTCTATACTTTTAAAGATCACCAAGAGCTTGAGTTGTAATTAAATTTTTAAATAGTTAAGATTATAAAATTTGATGATCCGCCTCTTTAGATAATTTCATCCCAACAAGAAACAAGAGTCTCTTCTTAGTTTACAGTGAAATAAAACTTGACCTTACGGAAATGAAAATATCGTACTGTATGATTTAACTATGATTGGTGGGATAATGTTAATTTTTTTTTATATATTCAATGCAACTCTGATGAACAATTATGTTGCCCTAGATTTATATTACTGTTGAAGCGTCAAAATTAATAAATGTGTAAAAATTGACAAATGTGAAAGTATTTTTAGAAATCTTATTAATTTTATCCCTTATAATGGAAGTATCAATATGGGGTTTATTTTACCATTTTCATTATTCTTAACTTATACAAAATTAATATTTGCAGACACAATTTTTCATATTATGTACGAGCATATCAATCATGTCCTATTTATAAATGTTACTTTATGAAATATGCATATTCATAATAAAAGAACATTATATACTTATTATATTAATATACCTACTTCAAATAATATGAAATATGTAGCTCTTTTTTTACTTTTCAATTAGGGGGGGGGGGGCTAGTCTTTATCTATGAATATTTAAAAGTATAACTTCATTGAAGTAGCCTATAAAACAGCTGACAGTAGGGGTCACTTAGCAACTTTTTAACTGAAAGCGATGATTTTTAAAGAATATATTTTAAAAGATCAGAAAGGCTAAGTCGATTTTAAACATGGATTTATACTGTGGGTGATTAAACACGAAAATAGAAATTCCATTATGTATGTAAAATTTTAATAAACCAATTTATTTCTATACATAAAATTAATATAAAAAATATTGATCGGATTGTAGGTATACATATACATACATATCTAAATCAAATTACATTAGAAAAATCTTATTATTTTTGTATAAAATTGACTAAAATAACTGTTATTCAAAAGAGATACAGGGCTGTAGTAGTTTTGCTGTTTGAGGGCTTAAACTTTTTAAAATTACTCGTTTAATTTTATAGGTGTCATTGAAATTATTTATAGTTGGTAACTTTCATTCGAATAATAACAATAGTCTAACAATATATCAAACATATATATTTCTCTATACAACTTGGTAAAATATTTGAATAATCTTTAATTATTAAGATATAAATATATTTATTTTTACAATGGGAATATTAAAAGCTAAATAAGTCTTTAAGATATAGGAAACTGTTGTTACATTTCTCGCTCCCACTTCTACTGAGTAGAAATTTATGACGAACCTATACCTAGGGAGTTCATTAGATAACTTGTAATACATAAGAATCTTGATGGCATGGTCTTTGGGGATTTTGGTTTTCTAAGAAACCGTAAGATATATAAAACGACTCTCTTTTAAATTCGCGAATTAGAAATATGTCTTATCTGGACGCCAACGAACAATATCCCTTAGGAATTTATATTGCTTTTCATACGTATCTATCATGAAAGTCCAATCTGGAGCTGCTTTATGCCACCTAAGGGAGGTGTAAAGTTTGACGTTTGATTTTATAGCCCTAGTACTTTCTTTCACAAAACCTATTGACCGCTCGTTTGTGGTTATTTCGTACTGCGCTCCGTAGCCAAAGACAATCCGCTTCATGTATGGTTTAGAATCTTATCGTGAAGACGTGAGTATTGACCACTATCCAGGAGTGCCCTACATGCCTCAACGACGCGACGACCGCGGACTGGCTAGTAGCCGCGGTCACGCAAGAGGGGGGCAGCACCGAGGCCCAGGTCAAGGTGCGCAAAGTGCGACCGGGGCCTCGCTCCACGGGTTCTGCCCTGCTGGATGTGCCGGCTGCGGTGGCTAAAAAACTGCTGCAGCTGGGCAGCATAACGGTGGGGTTCAGCCAGGTGCGGCTCTCCTACATGGAGGCACGACCCAAGCACTGTTTTAAGTGCTTGAGAATGGGGAACGTAGCGACCGCGTGCCCAGTCCAAAAGACCGCAGCGACTTGTGCTACCGCTGCGGCAAGGAAGGCCATAAGTCCAATGTACCGCGTTGCCGCACTGCGCTGTGTGCGCCGACGCAAGTAAGCCAACGGACCATGTGATGGGGGGCCATTTGTGCTGCCCCCCATCCAACCGTTTGAAACTCTCGGCCCAGCCGAAAAGGGCGGGGATTTCGAGGCAGGCGTCCGGAGCTGAGATGTCCGAATTATAGCCGGTCATCTCAGGTTCCTGCAGGCCAACGGCAACTATTGCGCCGGGGTTCCAAGTATGCTCCTTAAATATTGATAGTAATTCACCAGTCACCCTGTATATATACTTTAATGTCACATTAAATATATTATACACATAAATAATTAATTAAATTAATATTAAAGAACTATTCTTCTATTTTTAATATAATAATAATACGTTACTCCAAAATGATACACAGCATATACACGTCTATCGCTATCCTTGTCAGTTGCACTGACAAATAGCATATACAGTACACACTCTCTTTCTTTAAATGGGCGGACCTTACGCAGCTGTTACGCTCTGTCCTCTTCTAACGCACGGAACAGTTGCTTGGGACCTCTCAGTCGTACATATTCACTCGCGGCAATATTTTACTTTTTAAAATTCGACAACCCTAATTTAGGACCGATTTTTCGCAGGCAACCCTATTTCACCGTGTTCATAATTAAATAATCTTTATTTTCATTTAAATTTGATTAAATTATCAGACCGGTGCAAAATGCTACTATCGATGTACCTGTTTATCCCTGGCAACCCGAGAGTTGTGACTGGAAAAGAATAGGCAACCTAACGTTTTCATATTCTATGGGCTCCGTACTTTCGATTGGTGTGGAATTTATCTAATAAACAAACCGGTGAAATATTTGAAAAAAAATCTATTTTTAATTGTTAATTAATCATATCCTGGACTAAAATTTATGAGGCAACCCATATGTAATATAGTTATTGACATATTAAATTGAATATAAAATATGTTTCATTAAATAAACATCTCGGTGGAGGTCGCCTTATATCGGGATCTTAGACTAAAGGCGAGGGGCCACGGGTACGTGGTGGTGGTTCGGGGAGAGATTGCCATAATCATATAACAGACAGACAGACAGACAGACAGACAGAGTTACTTTCGCATTTATAATATTAGTAGGGATGAATCATCGACATATACTAATGAACATGCCATACACGTATAATCTGCAGTTTGTTGTTTGTCTGCAATTTGTTGATTTGAAAAGAATGAGAGAGATGGCCTAGGCTTTCGGTTAATTAATTTAAGGTTAATTAATTTAAATTTTAACCGTATAATTCATACGTCATTAATTCTAAAAATGCTAAAAATCAGAGAAAGTGAGGTTTAACGTAAAGCTGTATACTAATGACATTAGGAAATAGTAAATTATCAAAAAGGGGCTCATAAAGTCTTTAGTGCGGTACTATTTTGAGAGAGATAAAGATAGACCGAAACTTCGTTTCCTCTCCTTCTTTCGGAGTGACACAATTCTCATCTCTAAGGCATGTCCATTAGTATATGTCGACGGGATGAATCATATTCTCTTAATGTCACAGGTCACTTTGTACCTGTCAAACATTTGTTGTCCTTGTCCATCCCGTCAAATACTATAATTAGTAGTGGTTGATATGAGTTCAGAAATAATGACAAATGATTAACGTTTATGCTTGCGTTCATTACTTTATTTTGTGTAAATTAAAGATTATATTTATAAAACAATTTCGAAAAAAAATTTTTTAACCAAAACATAAATGTTTATATTGTATGTATAATTTTTTTAAGATTTATTATAGTGCGCGATACATATTAAGCTGAGCTTGACGTTTGTGTGACTATATTAGTCTATGATAAATTTTATTGTCTCTGTCTTAAACAAAAGACATGGCTGTATGGGCTTTGTTCTCTTTGCCTGTTCTGAACGGAACGAACATAACCAAAAAAAAAAGTCTCTGTCTTAATAAAACGAGCGCGGGAATTGAAACGTTGACGCGGGCTTTTTGAAAATTTTAATTATTTTAAATAGTTTTATACTATAATTTGCAACATTTTTTTTTTTTATTTTTTGTAAAGAAGATGCGGATGCCAAGTCTGAATTAGTAGTATTTGTCGAAAGTACTAATGGTGTCCCACTCGGTAATAGGTAAAGGTAATCTTATATCTTTAAATGAGCAATTCTTATATAATATATATACAGAGTGACTGGTGAATTACTATCGATACTTGAGGACGTGATATTTGACGATCATATATGACAAAATAAAAATTTATATAACATAAATATTAATAAACTTCTAAGTAAAGTTAACCAAAAGTTTTGTAATTAATTACGCATCGTGTGAACACCCTATAGATTAAGTATACACACACACAGACGCGCGCGTGCGGCGGCGTGGTGTTGTATCAGCACGCCGCCGCACGCGTCCACACTTGGAACATTTGGAACGTGTTAACACTTTATTTATTTATACGGAAATTTTAGGAAAAATTAAATACCTATTTTTTTTACATAAATCGAATGAGAATCATGTACCGAGTATTCTCCTTAAATATTGATAGTAATTCACCAGTCACGCTGTATATGTATATATATTTGTATGTAATCGGAATCGGCTCCAACGATTTTCATGAAATTAAGTATACAGGAGGTTTCGGGGCAATTAATCGATCTAGCTGGAAATCGTTTTTGAAAATGTTATTTTATTTAAAAAAAGAACAAAAAGGACTCCTTTAAAATATGACTCTTCCTAACGTCTATTGGCGGATAATAATACTACTTTTTGCTAACTGCCTTAACGACACAACAGCAGATGTCGTTGTTAAGTACCAGGAAGTCAATGAGTGTTTGTTTTTAAGTAGGACTAAAAAAATTATTGATGATTTATATTGTTTTGTCTTCTTAACGTGTTCACTTGAAAACGCCTAAACGAAACTTAAAAAAAAAACACAAAATAAATACTAATAATTCCTAAATACCAAGCAAAGCTGGGTAACCAGGTATTAGGTCATAATGAGTAAAGTAAAAGAGAAAATAACACCTTCATACTGCAACCTACTCATAGCCTAGTAATTACTTTTGCGTCTGCTACGTAATTGCCGGACTATGTTCACATTAAGATGTGGCACCTGCCTGTTTCCACATATGTCCCACCTATAAAACAGTGTTTTAAATGTTTACGCTATGATCATCTGGCTAGCTTTTGTAAAAATTCACCGCGATGCTCCATATGCACAGAGGGGCATTCTTTCAAAGAATGCAAGGTTAACATTGAAAAAGTTAAGTGCATTAATTGTTATGGCAAACACATCGCCATCTCTAGCCAGTGACCTATAAGGCAAAAGAAAATAGCAAAAAGTAAACCCAAGTCATATGCTGACACGTTAAAAATTCATTGAATTTTCCCTCCCTTAAAAAATATTTCAAGCGATACTATCAAACTCTGAAGCAATGACTCTATTAACAGAATCTATAGTAAAAGTTATAACTGTAAATAAAACTCAAAATATCAGTATTAGTTCACAATTTATTAGCTCAGCTATTAAAGAAACCATCAAGGATAAAAACAAAAAATCTTAAATATTGTACAGTGGAACACTCAAAGTATGTTAAGTAATAGACTTGAGTTTCAACATTTATTATACCAAAATAATAAACATGTTGCTCTTATTTCAGAAATCAAGCCTAGCATTCAATGCAATTTATTTCAATTCAATTTAATTTTAATTTACCATTATTAGGCATGACTGCAGTAATGATCATAATGGCGTAGCAACATTAATTAAAAATGGTATACATTTCTCTAAACTATATACTTTTTTTGATGATTCATTACAAAACGTAGTAATTGTTATTAAACTGGTTCTTTGGTTAGTTTTTACAGTCCTGGTAATAGTTTTCCTGGTTTTGAAAAGGCGAAGTTCGATCGTTTATTGTACATTATTCTAAAACTGTTGATAATTGCAGGCGATTTTAACGCCCATCATACTTTTTGGGGTTGTAGTCGCATAGATTCTTGGGGCAGAGCTATAATGGCTTCCATCGATGACAATGACTTAATACTTTTAAATAATGCTCACCCAACAACTATAGGCTCTCGTATTTGGAAACGAAACAGTCTAAATTTGACTATGGTGTCTTCTTCTTTATTTCTTTCTTGTGACGTGCAAATTCATCAGGACTAAAGAGTTCTCATCTGCCAACTATCAGAAAATTTACTCTCGTAAGAGACCAACATGAATCCTCTATTTCCTTGAACAACATTCCTTTTCACAGCAATCTGAAATTAGTAAATTGGGATAGTTATGAACAAATTCTTAATAAAATGTTAATGGACTTTAAAGTTGACAAAAGTGATCTGATTGAGTCATACAAAAAGTTTTGTGCAATTATTCTAATGGCAATCGAATTTTCCGGGCCCAGCTTAAACCATAACACAACTTATAGTAATAATAAGCGTCGTAGAAAGAGGTGTCAGGTACCTTGGTGGAATGATAAATGTTCAAAAGTAGTAGAAGACTGCAAGAACGCATACATTAATTTCAAAACTAGTCTTAATAGTAAAAATTACATTAATTTCAAAGCACACAAGTGTTTAAAAAACGCACTTTAAAAGAAGAACGTCGTTAAAGTTTATCTGAATTCTGCTCCTTAATAAATTGTGTGACATCAATAAGTCTCATTTGGACTAAAATGAGAAAATTCAAAACAGCTTTCCGAGATCTAATTTATTTTCTGACCTCAATTGGGTTCAAACATTTTTATATAACTACACACCTGATACTGTTTCACAACAGATAAGTATAGATAATGTTCTGGGAGTAAATAGTGATAATTCATACATGATCAGTTGTTTTACTTTGCAGAAGTTAAAATTTGTGTTAGCCTTTAGAAAAGATTCCTCATGTGGTCTGGATTGGCTTTCCTATAGAATGTTTAAACTTTTAAATGTTCAAAATCTATCTATTTTCTTAAGTTTGTTAAATAGTCTATGGTTGTCTTCTATTATCCCAGAGGATTGGAAAACTGACTGTTTGGTACCAATATTAAAACCTGGCTAACACTTTAATTTGGCTGATTCTTATCGTCCTATTACACTTAGTTCATGTGTTGGAAAAATTTTCAAACAATTGATAAAATGGAGATTAATTTTTCATATAGAAAGTAACAATCTTTTACCTTACAATCAGTTTGGCTTTTGTTGTGGCCGTTCTGCTTGTGAGAGTCTACATCATTTGTCTGGATATCCACAATGCTCGTTTCGAGAATAAAGTACTAGTTGGAGTTTTTCTTGACATTATAGAGGCTTTCAATAATGTAGATCTGAACAAATTTTATTATTACAACGGGTACCTGGAAAAGTTGTAAATTGGATTTTTAATTTATTGAACTACAGAAAAGTGTTTGTTAAGGTTAACAATCAATTATTTGGTCCAAGATATTCTTGTAGGGGTGTATTACAAGGTGGTGTATTAAGCTCACTGCTTTTTATCCTATTCATACATTAGCCAAATTCAACTCTGGGGTGTGAAGATTCTAATCTGCAATTTGCAGATGATTTCGTTGTTTATTGCTCTGATACAATTTTTTTAAGTGTACAATCAGTCCTCAATGTTGCTCTCCAAAGACTGAAGAACTATTTTGATAGCCTTGGACTGGAGGTCAGCAATGAAAAAAGGAAAGTTGTTGTCTTTTCCAAAAATGGTATTAGAAATAGGAATGTAAATATTTTGTTCAATAATAATGTAATGTCTGTAGAGAGCTCTGTAAAGTTTGTAGGTGTTATTTTAACAAACAATTCTAGATGGAATAAGTATGCTGAAACTCTAGAATCTCGAGCTTTAAACGCTTGTAATGTTTTAAAATCTTCAACAGGCACATATTGGGGTGCTGATCCAAGGATTTTATTAACATTGTATATATCATGAGTAAGGAGTCCTTTTGATAAGCTTTTTTTGTATTGCAGGGATAAGAACTATAGTGGAAAAATGTAATATACCTACATTAGCACTTTGGTTTAAATACTTACAATCAAAATTTTTTACAAGGTTGCTGTCCATTAGTAATCATCCACTTCTTGTTAAACTGCTCGACAATATTAACAGGACTGCCAATATTAATTCATATTTGTTACAAGGTTTTTTCTGAAACAGAACAAATTTTTAATAAGACACAATATTTTTTCTAGCATGGTATGGCCTTGTTACTCTGGGTTATATGAATCTAAATTTATTCAGATTAAAATTGTAACCAAATATCTTCTAAAGTATAAGGAAGACATTTATAGGGAACCTGATAGGTGGCAGAGATATTATCAGATGTATACAGATGGGTCTAGGAACAATGAAGCAGTTTCTATAGCTGTCTATGATAGTCAGATCAAAAGTGGATTTGGTCATAGGCTGAATCCAAACACAAGCATGTACTCCACTGAATAGCTGTATACACAGCTATGGAGCATATTCAAACACAGTCTCATCAAAAGTAGATTATAATAATGGACAGTTTAAGTTTATTAATGGCACTACAAAATCCACAACGAAAATCAAAAACTAACTATATTATGTATAAAATAAGAGAGTTGTTTCACCTGCTGTCTCAAGACAAGCAAACAGTTCTAGTCTGGACACCAGCCCACATTGGTATACATGGTAATGAGCAAGCAGACTATTTAGCTAAATTTATTACAAATCCGGCCCACGATCAATTAAGTCATAGCTTTTTAAATTTCGCAATTCATTCTTCAGACGCTCTATCTCTTTTCAAACTCACGTTACAGAAAACTGGTTAGATATAATAAATAAAAAGGTCTCTTCCCCTTGGTTTAGCCGGGGTAGCGACTTTAGCCATAGAAAGTATTATACCACTATCTGTCGTTTGCGTCTAGGACATAGCAGTTTTCGTGCTCACCTTATTTGGATTGGTATTTTTGACTCTTCAATTTGTAGATATTCCAATAGAGTTGATGAATCCCTCGAACATATATTTTTTGATTGTCCACAGTTTAGTATTCAAAGGATGGTCCTTGTAGACCAATTTTTAAATATTTTTAAAACTGCTGAAAATATCCCGCGCTCTATGCGATGCGAGCTATGCGCGACAAATTGACATTGACAAATGAATTGTACTATAATTTATAAATGACATTACAAACTTACAAAGACTTGACATTGATAAAAAACGGAATGTAAAAAAACAAGAGTTGTACAAAGAAAAATAATTTAAATAAGGAATGGCTTCGGCCTCATAATTAGAAAAATATTTAAGAAGTAATTTAAAGGCTTGTGCGCTTTGAAATTATTGTAATTTTTACTATTACGACTAGTTTTGAAATTAATGTTTGCATTCTTGCAGTCTTCTACTACTTTTGAACATATATCATTCCACCAAGGTACTTGACACCTCTTTCTACGACGGTTATTATTACTATCAGTTGTTATTACTATACATCTCTCACGTCCTCAGCCGAAACTAAATTTACCCTTTATTAGAGTCTGTGGTTGAAAAATAATATTATGTGTTATGGATTGAAAACCCGTTCTTATCAGCAATTCCATTTTTTATCTGCAAAATCAAATAAAAGAAATTAAAATTTAAGATACATTCGTAAAAAATATATATTTTTTAAATAGACTTATTTGTTATGTCATATATTATTTTAAATTATTTTTTAATATTAATAATTTTAAAAAAAAAATTTCAAGTTGATTTTATATTTTCAATAACTAGGTATTTGACATCCATTACAGGACTGTTCTCTCAAAAGAGCCACCGTAAGTTGTCTCGTTAGATGGCACTGGGGTCTTGCACACGGTTAATAGCAGAATAACTTTTTAGTTGTGAATATTTATTTTAAAATGTAGAAGATAACTTTTGAAATCAACAGTATACTATAAAATAACCTTATGAGGATGGATGGTCAATTAACTGTATTCAATTAATATTTTCTGCTTTTCATTTTCATATATTCCACATATTTATAATCCCAAGGAAATTATTGCAAAATAATTTCTTTTAACTAGTTAAATTAAAAAAATTGCTTGTTAAATGCACCACTTCTAAAATATATATATAATTTCACATAACTTTTTGTATTACTGACTTGTGTACACGAAATCATTTTAAACATAATATGAAACGAGTGAAATAAAAATACTTATTGAGATGATTATTTATTCAACTTAAAAGTTTCAGTAATACAGGTTGATGAATCTATAATAGGTAATATATTTTTTGAAATTTTCTGTTATTTATAAAAAAAATGAAACACAAACAAAAAGGAATGTAATTTGATCCAAACGCCCTCTATTGGACTATGGCAAAGTCATTTCGTATTAAAGTTTCATACAAAGTTCATAAATTAATTAATAGATGGCAGGTTTATTAACAATATCCAAAAGTATTGATAACCTGGTATGTATGTATTTACTACAAAAAAATATATATGATTTCAAGATTTAGAGTTAGCCTTATAAAATCGTAAGTGACAGAAAAAACAAAGCACTCGACCTTAGTCAATTTGACGGAATCTCAAGCCAGCAATCCTTTATAAAAACAACTGGTTTTCATTCTTCTGATAGTGAATATTCATGCCTTTTCCTGCTAGGATAATCAATAATAAGTTATCACCCGCATACATACTAAAAAAAACTTGAATTGCTTGTTAGACAAAATTTATACAATAAGTGTTTTGATGCAAATGGATCTTTTTGTTGTTTATGTAGGTGCCATTATTCTGACGTCTGACGCAGGTCTTCACCGGGCACGGGTGCTTCGGTTATTATACTTATGTCGGACGGCCAGGAGAGAGCTGCCATGAGTGCGGCGCTGCGGTGGACTCAGCCCAGCACACCCTCGAGGTGTGCCCGAGATGGGCTGTAGGGGCCTACCTAGGTCGAGTCTCACACATCCATTCCGGCCCCGCCAAGGCCGGTTGGACGCCTCGTAAAAAGAGATGTTGAAGAACATCAAAAATTAAATCAAAAGTTATTTATTAAATCGCGACTAATTAAGGACTTGATTCAACATCTGATTTTTCACCGCCAATGAAGTGTTCACTGCATAAAACATCCATAGGTTTTGGAGACTATAACGTTCCATCAATAATTTAAAAAATATATGACGACACATGCACAATACGTTGTATGAAGTACCTTATTTGAAGAAAACTAGTTGATATTTTAGTTTCATTTCTTTCATGCTTATATTTAAATGTTTTCGTTCATTTGAGTGATTTTAATTATTTAAAATAGTTTTATACTATAATTTCCAAATATTTGTTTGGTTTATTGTAAAGAAGTAAAACTTAGTCTGTATATATGTTTTTAGGTGGAGAGATGGTGAAAAAAACGAAAAAAAAGGATGCCGGTGAGTCCTTGCCTTCCAGCACAAGCAGCGATTCCTATTGCGAGGATTCACCAGTATTGCAGGATGCAAATGCCTTCGCTCCCTTTAGGGTCGCTGATTATTGTCGCCGATACCCTGAAGATGCGGAAGCCAAGTCTGAATTAATAGTATTTGTCGAAAGTACTAATGATGTCCCACTCGGTAATAGGTAAAGGTAATCCTATATCTTTAAATGAGCAATTCTTATATAATATATAAATATATGTATATACAGGGTGACTGGTGAATTACTATCAATATTTAAGGAGCATACTCGGTACATGATTGTCATTCGAATTATGTAAAAAAAATAGGTACTTAATTTTTGACAAAATTTCCGTATAAATAAATAAAGTGTGTACACGTTCCAAGTGTTCCAAGTGTGGACGCGTGCGGCGGCGTGCTGATACAAAACCACGCCCCCGCCGCGCGTGTGTGAGTGTGTGTGTATACCTAATCTGTAGGGTGTTCATACGATGCGTAATTAATTACATAACTTTTGGTTAACTTTACTCAGAAGTTTATTAATATTTATGTTATATTAATTTTTATTTTTTCATATATGATCGTCAAATATCACGTCCTCAAATATCGATTGTAATTCACCAGTCACCCTGTATATTTGTATGTAATCGGAATCGGCTCCAATGATTTTCATGAAATTAAGTATACAGGAGGTTTCGGGGCAATTAATCGATCTAGCTGGAAATCGTTTTTGAAAATGTTATTTTATTTAAAAAAAGAACAAAAAGGAGTCCTTTAAAATATGACTCTTCCTAACGTCTATTGGCGGATAATAATACTACTTTTTGCTAACTGCTTTAACGACACAACAGCAGATGGCGTTGTTAAGTACCAGGAAGTCAATAAGTGTTTGTTTTTAAGTAGGACTAAAAAAATTATTTATGATTTATATTGTTTTGTCTTCTTAACGTGTTCACTTGAAAATGCCTAAACGAAACTTAAAAAAAAAACACACAAAATAAATACTAATAATTCCTAAATACCAAGCAAAGCTGGGTAACCAGGTATTAGGTCATAATGAGTAAAGTAAAAGAGAAAATAACACCTTCACACTGCAACCTACTCATAGCCTAGTAATTACTTTTGCGTCTGCTACGTAATTGCCGGACTATGTTCACATTAAGATGTGGCGCCTGCCTGTTTCCACATATGTCCCACCTATAAAACAGTGTTTTAAATGTTTACGCTAAGATCATCTGGCTAGCTTTTGTAAAAATTCACCGCGATGCTCCATATGCACAGAGGGGCATTCTTTCAAAGAATGCAAGGTTAACATTGAAAAAGCTAAGTGCATTAATTGTTATGGCAGACACATCGCCATATCTATCCAGTGACCTATAAGGCAAAAGAAAATCGCAAAAAGTAAACCCAAGTCATATGCTGACACGTTAAAAATTCATTGAATTTTCCCTCCCTTAAAAAATATTTCAAGCGATACTATCAAACTCTGAAGCAATGACTCTATTAACAGAATCTATAGTAAAAGTTATAACTGTAAATAAAACTCAAAATATCAGTATTAGTTCACAATTTATTAGGTCAGCTATTAAAGAAACCATCAAGGATAAAAACAACAAATCTTAAATATTGTACAGTGGAACACTCAAAGTATGTTAAGTAATAGACTTGAGTTTCAACATTTATTATACCAAAATAATAAACATGTTGCTCTTATTTCAGAAATCAAGCCTAGCATTCAATGCAATTTATTTCAATTCAATTTAATTTTAATTTACCATTATTAGGCATGACTGCAGTAATGATCATAATGGCGTAGCAACATTAATTAAAAATGGTATACATTTCTCTAAACTATATACTTTTTTTGATGATTTATTACAAAACTAGTAATTGTTATTAAACTGGTTCTTTGGTTAGTTTTTACAGTCCTGGTAATAGTTTTCCTGGTTTTGAAAAGGCGAAGTTCGATCGTTTATTGTACATTATTCTAAAACTGTTGATAATTGCAGGCGATTTTAACGCCCATCATACTTTTTGGGGTTGTAGTCGCATAGATTCTTGGGGCAGAGCTATAATGGATTCCATTGATGACAATGACTTAATACTTTTAAATAATGCTCACCCAACAACTATAGGCTCTCGTATTTGGAAACCAAACAGTCTAAATTTGACTATGGTGTCTTCTTCTTTATTTCTTTCTTGTGAAGTGCAAGTTCATCAGGACTAAAGAGTTCTCATCTGCCAACTATCAGAAAATTTACTCTCGTAAGAGACCAACATGAATCCTCTATTTCCTTGAACAACATTCCTTTTCACAGCAATCTGAAATTAGTAAATTGGGATAGTTATGAACAAATTCTTAATAAAATGTTAATGGACTTTAAAGTTGACAAAAGTGATCTGATTGAGTCATACAAAAAGTTTTGTGCAATTATTCTAATGGCAATCGAATTTTCCGGGCCCAGCTTAAACCATAACACAACTGATAGTAATAATAAGCGTCGTAGAAAGAGGTGTCAAGTACCTTGGTGGAATGATAAACGTTCAAAAGTAGTAGAAGACTGAAAGAATGCATACATTAATTTCAAAACTAGTCTTAATATTAAAAATTACATTAATTTCAAAGCACACAAGTGTTTAAAAAAGGCACTTTAAAAGAAGAACGTCGTTAAAGTTAATCTGAATTCTGCTCCTCAATAAATCGTGTGACATCAATAAGTCTCATTTGGACTAAAATGAGAAAATTCAAAACAGCTTTCCAAGATCTAATTTATTTTCTGACCTCAATTGGGTTCAAACATTTTTATATAACTACACACTTGATACTGTTTCACAACAGATAAGTATAGATAATGTTCTGGGAGTAAATAGTGATAATTCATACATGATCAGTTGTTTTACTTTGCAGAAGTTAAAATTTGTGTTAGCCTTTAGAAAAGATTCCTCATGTGGTCTGGATTGGCTTTCCTATAGAATGTTTAAACTTTTAAATGTTCAAAATCTATCTATTTTCTTAAGTTTGTTAAATAGTCTATGGTTGTCTTCTATTATCCCAGAGGATTGGAAAACTGACTGTTTGGTACCAATATTAAAACCTGGCTAACACTTTAATTTGGCTGATTCTTATCGTCCTATTACACTTAGTTCATGTGTTGAAAAAATTTTCAAACAATTGATAAAATGGAGATTAATTTTTCATATAGAAAGTAACAATCTTTTACCTTACAATCAGTTTGGCTTTTGTTGTGGCCGTTCTGCTTGTGAGAGTCTACATCATTTGTCTGGATATCCACAATGCTCGTTTCGAGAATAAAGTACTAGTTGGAGTTTTTCTTGACATTATAGAGGCTTTCAATAATGTAGATCTGAACAAATTTTATTATTACAACGGGTACCTGGAAAAGTTGTAAATTGGATTTTTAATTTATTGAACTACAGAAAAGTGTTTGTTAAGGTTAACAATCAATTATTTGGTCCAAGATATTCTTGTAGGGGTGTATCACAAGGTGGTGTATTAAGCTCACTGCTTTTTATCCTATTCATACATTAGCCAAATTCAACTCTGGGGTGTGAAGATTCTAATCTGCAATTTGCAGATGATTTCGTTGTTTATTGCTCTGATACAATTTTTTTAAGTGTACAATCAGTCCTCAATGTTGCTCTCCAAAGACTGAAGAACTATTTTGATAGCCTTGGACTGGAGGTCAGCAATGAAAAAAGGAAAGTTGTTGTCTTTTCCAAAAATGGTATTAGAAATAGGAATGTAAATATTTTGTTCAATAATAATGTAATGTCTGTAGAGAGCTCTGTAAAGTTTGTAGGTGTTATTTTAACAAACAATTCTAGATGGAATAAGTATGCTGAAACTCTAGAATCTCGAGCTTTAAACGCTTGTAATGTTTTAAAATCTTCAACAGGCACGTATTGGGGTGCTGATCCAAGGATTTTATTAACATTGTATATATCATGAGTAAGGAGTCCTTTTGATAAGCTTTTTTTGTATTGCAGGGATAAGAACTATAGTGGAAAAATGTAATATACCTACATTAGCACTTTGGTTTAAATACTTACAATCAAAATTTTTTACAAGGTTGCTGTCCATTAGTAATCATCCACTTCTTGTTAAACTGCTCGACAATATTAACAGGACTGCCAATATTAATTCATATTTGTTACAAGGTTTTTTCTGAAACAGAACAAATTTTTAATAAGACACAATATTTTTTCTAGCATGGTATGGCCTTGTTACTCTGGTTTATATGAATCTAAATTTATTCAGATTAAAATTGTAACCAAATATCTTCTAAAGTATAAGGAAGACATTTATAGGGAACCTGATAGGTGGCAGAGATATTATCAGATGTATACAGATGGGTCTAGGAACAATGAAGCAGTTTCTATAGCTGTCTATGATAGTCAGATCAAAAGTGGATTTGGTCATAGGCTGAATCCAAACACAAGCATGTACTCCACTGAATAGCTGTATACACAGCTATGGAGCATATTCAAACACAGTCTCATCAAAAGTAGATTATAATAATGGACAGTTTAAGTTTATTAATGGCACTACAAAATCCACAACGAAAATCAAAAACTAACTATATTATGTATAAAATAAGAGAGTTGTTTCACCTGCTGTCTCAAGACAAGCAAACAGTTCTAGTCTGGACACCAGCCCACATTGGTATGCATGGTAATGAGCAAGCAGACTATTTAGCTAAATTTATTACAAATCCGGCCCACGATCAATTAAGTCATAGCTTTTTAAATTTCGCAATTCATTCTTCAGACGCTCTATCTCTTTTCAAACTCACGTTACAGAAAACTGGTTAGATATAATAAATAAAAAGGTCTCTTCCCCGTGGTTTAGCCGGGGTAGCGACTTTAGCCATAGAAAGTATTATACCACTATCTGTCGTTTGCGTCTAAGACATAGCAGTTTTCGTGCTCACCTTATTTGGATTGGTATTTTTGACTCTTCAATTTGTAGATATTCCAATAGAGTTGATGAATCCCTCGAACATATATTTTTTGATTGTCCACAGTTTAGTATTCAAAGGATGGTCCTTGTAGACCAATTTTTAAATATTTTTAAAACTGCTGAAAATATCCCGCGCTCTATGCGATGCGAGCTATGCGCGACAAATTGACATTGACAAATGAATTGTACTATAATTTATAAATGACATTACAAACTTACAAAGACTTGACATTGATAAAAAACGGAATGTAAAAAAACAAGAGTTGTACAAAGAAAAATAATTTAAATAAGGAATGGCTTCGGCCTCATAATTAGAAAAATATTTAAGAAGTAATTTAAAGGCTTGTGCGCTTTGAAATTATTGTAATTTTTACTATTACGACTAGTTTTGAAATTAATGTTTGCATTCTTGCAGTCTTCTACTACTTTTGAACATATATCATTCCACCAAGGTACTTGACACCTCTTTCTACGACGGTTATTATTACTATCAGTTGTTATTACTATACATCTCTCACGTCCTCAGCCGAAACTAAATTTACCCTTTATTAGAGTCTGTGGTTGAAAAATAATATTATGTGTTATGGATTGAAAACCCGTTCTTATCAGCAATTCCATTTTTTATCTGCAAAATCAAATAAAAGAAATTAAAATTTAAGATACATTCGTAAAAAATATATATTTTTTAAATAGACTTATTTGTTATGTCATATATTATTTTAAATTATTTTTTAATATTAATAATTTTAAAAAAAAAAATTTCAAGTTGATTTTATATTTTCAATAACTAGGTATTTGACATCCATTACAGGACTGTTCTCTCAAAAGAGCCACCGTAAGTTGTCTCGTTAGATGGCACTGGGGTCTTGCACACGGTTAATAGCAGAATAACTTTTTAGTTGTGAATATTTATTTTAAAATGTAGAAGATAACTTTTGAAATCAACAGTATACTATAAAATAACCTTATGAGGATGGATGGTCAATTAACTGTATTCAATTAATATTTTCTGCTTTTCATTTTCATATATTCCACATATTTATAATCCCAAGGAAATTATTGCAAAATAATTTCTTTTAACTAGTTAAATTAAAAAAATTGCTTGTTAAATGCACCACTTCTAAAATATATATATAATTTCACATAACTTTTTGTATTACTGACTTGTGTACACGAAATCATTTTAAACATAATATGAAACGAGTGAAATAAAAATACTTATTGAGATGATTATTTATTCAACTTAAAAGTTTCAGTAATACAGGTTGATGAATCTATAATAGGTAATATATTTTTGAAATTTTCTGTTATTTATAAAAAAAATGAAACACAAACAAAAAGGAATGTAATTTGATCCAAACGCCCTCTATTGGACTATGGCAAAGTCATTTCGTATTAAAGTTTCATACAAAGTTCATAAATTAATTAATAGATGGCAGGTTTATTAACAATATCCAAAAGTATTGATAACCTGGTATGTATGTATTTACTACAAAAAAATATATATGATTTCAAGATTTAGAGTTAGCCTTATAAAATCGTAAGTGACAGAAAAAACAAAGCACTCGACCTTAGTCAATTTGACGGAATCTCAAGCCAGCAATCCTTTATAAAAACAACTGGTTTTCATTCTTCTGATAGTGAATATTCATGCCTTTTCCTGCTAGGATAATCAATAATAAGTTATCACCCGCATACATACTAAAAAAAACTTGAATTGCTTGTTAGACAAAATTTATACAATAAGTGTTTTGATGCAAATGGATCTTTTTGTTGTTTATGTAGGTGCCATTATTCTGACGTCTGACGCAGGTCTTCACCGGGCACGGGTGCTTCGGTTATTATACTTATGTCGGACGGCCAGGAGAGAGCTGCCATGAGTGCGGCGCTGCGGTGGACTCAGCCCAGCACACCCTCGAGGTGTGCCCGAGATGGGCTGTAGGGGCCTACCTAGGTCGAGTCTCACACATCCATTCCGGCCCCGCCAAGGCCGGTTGGACGCCTCGTAAAAAGAGATGTTGAAGAACATCAAAAATTAAATCAAAAGTTATTTATTAAATCGCGACTAATTAAGGACTTGATTCAACATCTGATTTTTCACCGCCAATGAAGTGTTCACTGCATAAAACATCCATAGGTTTTGGAGACTATAACGTTCCATCAATAATTTAAAAAATATATGACGACACATGCACAATACGTTGTATGAAGTACCTTATTTGAAGAAAACTAGTTGATATTTTAGTTTCATTTCTTTCATGCTTATATTTAAATGTTTTCGTTCATTTGAGTGATTTTAATTATTTAAAATAGTTTTATACTATAATTTCCAAATATTTGTTTGGTTTATTGTAAAGAAGTAAAACTTAGTCTGTATATATGTTTTTAGGTGGAGAGATGGTGAAAAAAAAACGAAAAAAAAGGATGCCGGTGAGTCCTTGCCTTCCAGCACAAGCAGCGATTCCTATTGCGAGGATTCACCAGTATTGCAGGATGCAAATGCCTTCGCTCCCTTTAGGGTCGCTGATTATTGTCGCCGATACCCTGAAGATGCGGAAGCCAAGTCTGAATTAATAGTATTTGTCGAAAGTACTAATGATGTCCCACTCGGTAATAGGTAAAGGTAATCCTATATCTTTAAATGAGCAATTCTTATATAATATATAAATATATGTATATACAGGGTGACTGGTGAATTACTATCAATATTTAAGGAGCATACTCGGTACATGATTGTCATTCGAATTATGTAAAAAAAATAGGTACTTAATTTTTGACAAAATTTCCGTATAAATAAATAAAGTGTGTACACGTTCCAAGTGTTCCAAGTGTGGACGCGTGCGGCGGCGTGCTGATACAAAACCACGCCCCCGCCGCGCGTGTGTGAGTGTGTGTGTATACCTAATCTGTAGGGTGTTCATACGATGCGTAATTAATTACATAACTTTTGGTTAACTTTACTCAGAAGTTTATTAATATTTATGTTATATTAATTTTTATTTTTTCATATATGATCGTCAAATATCACGTCCTCAAATATCGATTGTAATTCACCAGTCACCCTGTATATTTGTATGTAATCGGAATCGGCTCCAATGATTTTCATGAAATTAAGTATACAGGAGGTTTCGGGGCAATTAATCGATCTAGCTGGAAATCGTTTTTGAAAATGTTATTTTATTTAAAAAAAGAACAAAAAGGAGTCCTTTAAAATATGACTCTTCCTAACGTCTATTGGCGGATAATAATACTACTTTTTGCTAACTGCTTTAACGACACAACAGCAGATGGCGTTGTTAAGTACCAGGAAGTCAATAAGTGTTTGTTTTTAAGTAGGACTAAAAAAATTATTTATGATTTATATTGTTTTGTCTTCTTAACGTGTTCACTTGAAAATGCCTAAACGAAACTTAAAAAAAAACACAAAATAAATACTAATAATTCCTAAATACCAAGCAAAGCTGGGTAACCAGGTATTAGGTCATAATGAGTAAAGTAAAAGAGAAAATAACACCTTCACACTGCAACCTACTCATAGCCTAGTAATTACTTTTGCGTCTGCTACGTAATTGCCGGACTATGTTCACATTAAGATGTGGCGCCTGCCTGTTTCCACATATGTCCCACCTATAAAACAGTGTTTTAAATGTTTACGCTAAGATCATCTGGCTAGCTTTTGTAAAAATTCACCGCGATGCTCCATATGCACAGAGGGGCATTCTTTCAAAGAATGCAAGGTTAACATTGAAAAAGCTAAGTGCATTAATTGTTATGGCAGACACATCGCCATATCTATCCAGTGACCTATAAGGCAAAAGAAAATCGCAAAAAGTAAACCCAAGTCATATGCTGACACGTTAAAAATTCATTGAATTTTCCCTCCCTTAAAAAATATTTCAAGCGATACTATCAAACTCTGAAGCAATGACTCTATTAACAGAATCTATAGTAAAAGTTATAACTGTAAATAAAACTCAAAATATCAGTATTAGTTCACAATTTATTAGGTCAGCTATTAAAGAAACCATCAAGGATAAAAACAACAAATCTTAAATATTGTACAGTGGAACACTCAAAGTATGTTAAGTAATAGACTTGAGTTTCAACATTTATTATACCAAAATAATAAACATGTTGCTCTTATTTCAGAAATCAAGCCTAGCATTCAATGCAATTTATTTCAATTCAATTTAATTTTAATTTACCATTATTAGGCATGACTGCAGTAATGATCATAATGGCGTAGCAACATTAATTAAAAATGGTATACATTTCTCTAAACTACAGTGTAAACTCCATATAACGACACTCGATTTAACGACAAACTCTCTAAAGCGTCGAAATCATATGACTTTGGTTGGTTTAGCTTGTCTACCATACAATGATACTCTCTATATAGCGTCACAGCCACTCTCAATAACGACAAAATAAGTAATAAAAAGTACCCTTTAAGTTGCTAAAATTAGTAAAAAATGCGCAGCTGTGTACGTTTTTTTGTCGCTTTGTTATCCTAGCCCGCAATAAACTCCACTGTCGTAATCATGCATACCAAACTTTCTAAGAAATTCGTTCTTCACCAATATGCCTCAATATCGCAAGATATGAATAAAATACGTAAAAAATACAACAACATTACTGGTGCAGCAAAACACGTCAAACAAAAACAACAGACTTTATAACATTCTTTTTTATGTACATAAGTATATACTAACAGTAGTCTGAAATAAACTTTGTCTTTTTCTAATTCTGATTTTTCTTCCCTCTATTTAACGGCAACTCTCTATAAGGCACTAAAATGCACGGTCCCTTCAGTGTCGTTATATAGAGTTTACACTGTATATACTTTTTTTGATGATTTATTACAAAACTAGTAATTGTTATTAAACTGGTTCTTTGGTTAGTTTTTACAGTCCTGGTAATAGTTTTCCTGGTTTTGAAAAGGCGAAGTTCGATCGTTTATTGTACATTATTCTAAAACTGTTGATAATTGCAGGCGATTTTAACGCCCATCATACTTTTTGGGGTTGTAGTCGCATAGATTCTTGGGGCAGAGCTATAATGGATTCCATTGATGACAATGACTTAATACTTTTAAATAATGCTCACCCAACAACTATAGGCTCTCGTATTTGGAAACCAAACAGTCTAAATTTGACTATGGTGTCTTCTTCTTTATTTCTTTCTTGTGAAGTGCAAGTTCATCAGGACTAAAGAGTTCTCATCTGCCAACTATCAGAAAATTTACTCTCGTAAGAGACCAACATGAATCCTCTATTTCCTTGAACAACATTCCTTTTCACAGCAATCTGAAATTAGTAAATTGGGATAGTTATGAACAAATTCTTAATAAAATGTTAATGGACTTTAAAGTTGACAAAAGTGATCTGATTGAGTCATACAAAAAGTTTTGTGCAATTATTCTAATGGCAATCGAATTTTCCGGGCCCAGCTTAAACCATAACACAACTGATAGTAATAATAAGCGTCGTAGAAAGAGGTGTCAAGTACCTTGGTGGAATGATAAACGTTCAAAAGTAGTAGAAGACTGAAAGAATGCATACATTAATTTCAAAACTAGTCTTAATATTAAAAATTACATTAATTTCAAAGCACACAAGTGTTTAAAAAAGGCACTTTAAAAGAAGAACGTCGTTAAAGTTAATCTGAATTCTGCTCCTCAATAAATCGTGTGACATCAATAAGTCTCATTTGGACTAAAATGAGAAAATTCAAAACAGCTTTCCAAGATCTAATTTATTTTCTGACCTCAATTGGGTTCAAACATTTTTATATAACTACACACTTGATACTGTTTCACAACAGATAAGTATAGATAATGTTCTGGGAGTAAATAGTGATAATTCATACATGATCAGTTGTTTTACTTTGCAGAAGTTAAAAAATTGTGTTAGCCTTTAGAAAAGATTCCTCATGTGGTCTGGATTGGCTTTCCTATAGAATGTTTAAACTTTTAAATGTTCAAAATCTATCTATTTTCTTAAGTTTGTTAAATAGTCTATGGTTGTCTTCTATTATCCCAGAGGATTGGAAAACTGACTGTTTGGTACCAATATTAAAACCTGGCTAACACTTTAATTTGGCTGATTCTTATCGTCCTATTACACTTAGTTCATGTGTTGAAAAAATTTTCAAACAATTGATAAAATGGAGATTAATTTTTCATATAGAAAGTAACAATCTTTTACCTTACAATCAGTTTGGCTTTTGTTGTGGCCGTTCTGCTTGTGAGAGTCTACATCATTTGTCTGGATATCCACAATGCTCGTTTCGAGAATAAAGTACTAGTTGGAGTTTTTCTTGACATTATAGAGGCTTTCAATAATGTAGATCTGAACAAATTTTATTATTACAACGGGTACCTGGAAAAGTTGTAAATTGGATTTTTAATTTATTGAACTACAGAAAAGTGTTTGTTAAGGTTAACAATCAATTATTTGGTCCAAGATATTCTTGTAGGGGTGTATTACAAGGTGGTGTATTAAGCTCACAGCTTTTTATCCTATTCATACATTAGCCAAATTCAACTCTGGGGTGTGAAGATTCTAATCTGCAGTTTGCAGATGATTTCGTTGTTTATTGCTCTGATACAATTTTTTTAGGTGTACAATCAGTCCTCAATGTTGCTTTCCAAAGACTGAAGAACTATTTTGATAGCCTTGTTGTTGTCGTCTTTTCCAAAGTTGTTGTCTTTTCCAAAAATGGTATTAGAAATAGGAATGTAAATATTTTGTTCAATAATAATGTAATGTCTGTAGAGAGCTCTGTAAAGTTTGTAGGTGTTATTTTAACAAACAATTCTAGATGGAATAAGTATGCTGAAACTCTAGAATCTCGAGCTTTAAACGCTTGTAATGTTTTAAAATCTTCAACAGGCACGTATTGGGGTGCTGATCCAAGGATTTTATTAACATTGTATATATCATGAGTAAGGAGTCCTTTTGATAAGCTTTTTTTGTATTGCAGGGATAAGAACTATAGTGGAAAAATGTAATATACCTACATTAGCACTTTGGTTTAAATACTTACAATCAAAATTTTTTTACAAGGTTGCTGTCCATTAGTAATCATCCACTTCTTGTTAAACTGCTCGACAATATTAACAGGACTGCCAATATTAATTCATATTTGTTACAAGGTTTTTTCTGAAACAGAACAAATTTTTAATAAGACACAATATTTTTTCTAGCATGGTATGGCCTTGTTACTCTGGTTTATATGAATCTAAATTTATTCAGATTAAAATTGTAACCAAATATCTTCTAAAGTATAAGGAAGACATTTATAGGGAACCTGATAGGTGGCAGAGATATTATCAGATGTATACAGATGGGTCTAGGAACAATGAAGCAGTTTCTATAGCTGTCTATGATAGTCAGATCAAAAGTGGATTTGGTCATAGGCTGAATCCAAACACAAGCATGTACTCCACTGAATAGCTGTATACACAGCTATGGAGCATATTCAAACACAGTCTCATCAAAAGTAGATTATAATAATGGACAGTTTAAGTTTATTAATGGCACTACAAAATCCACAACGAAAATCAAAAACTAACTATATTATGTATAAAATAAGAGAGTTGTTTCACCTGCTGTCTCAAGACAAGCAAACAGTTCTAGTCTGGACACCAGCCCACATTGGTATGCATGGTAATGAGCAAGCAGACTATTTAGCTAAATTTATTACAAATCCGGCCCACGATCAATTAAGTCATAGCTTTTTAAATTTCGCAATTCATTCTTCAGACGCTCTATCTCTTTTCAAACTCACGTTACAGAAAACTGGTTAGATATAATAAATAAAAAGGTCTCTTCCCCGTGGTTTAGCCGGGGTAGCGACTTTAGCCATAGAAAGTATTATACCACTATCTGTCGTTTGCGTCTAAGACATAGCAGTTTTCGTGCTCACCTTATTTGGATTGGTATTTTTGACTCTTCAATTTGTAGATATTCCAATAGAGTTGATGAATCCCTCGAACATATATTTTTTGATTGTCCACAGTTTAGTATTCAAAGGATGGTCCTTGTAGACCAATTTTTAAATATTTTTAAAACTGCTGAAAATATCCCGCGCTCTATGCGATGCGAGCTATGCGCGACAAATTGACATTGACAAATGAATTGTACTATAATTTATAAATGACATTACAAACTTACAAAGACTTGACATTGATAAAAAACGGAATGTAAAAAAAACAAGAGTTGTACAAAGAAAAATAATTTAAATAAGGAATGGCTTCGGCCTCATAATTAGAAAAATATTTAAGAAGTAATTTAAAGGCTTGTGCGCTTTGAAATTATTGTAATTTTTACTATTACGACTAGTTTTGAAATTAATGTTTGCATTCTTGCAGTCTTCTACTACTTTTGAACATATATCATTCCACCAAGGTACTTGACACCTCTTTCTACGACGGTTATTATTACTATCAGTTGTTATTACTATACATCTCTCACGTCCTCAGCCGAAACTAAATTTACCCTTTATTAGAGTCTGTGGTTGAAAAATAATATTATGTGTTATGGATTGAAAACCCGTTCTTATCAGCAATTCCATTTTTTATCTGCAAAATCAAATAAAAGAAATTAAAATTTAAGATACATTCGTAAAAAATATATATTTTTTAAATAGACTTATTTGTTATGTCATATATTATTTTAAATTATTTTTTAATATTAATAATGAAAAAAAAAATTTCAAGTTGATTTTATATTTTCAATAACTAGGTATTTGACATCCATTACAGGACTGTTCTCTCAAAAGAGCCACCGTAAGTTGTCTCGTTAGATGGCACTGGGGTCTTGCACACGGTTAATAGCAGAATAACTTTTTAGTTGTGAATATTTATTTTAAAATGTAGAAGATAACTTTTGAAATCAACAGTATACTATAAAATAACCTTATGAGGATGGATGGTCAATTAACTGTATTCAATTAATATTTTCTGCTTTTCATTTTCATATATTCCACATATTTATAATCCCAAGGAAATTATTGCAAAATAACTTCTTTTAACTAGTTAAATTAAAAAAATTGCTTGTTAAATGCACCACTTCTAAAATATATATATAATTTCACATAACTTTTTGTATTACTGACTTGTGTACACGAAATCATTTTAAACATAATATGAAACGAGTGAAATAAAAATACTTATTGAGATGATTATTTATTCAACTTAAAAGTTTCAGTAATACAGGTTGATGAATCTATAATAGGTAATATATTTTTTGAAATTTTCTGTTATTTATAAAAAAAATGAAACACAAACAAAAAGGAATGTAATTTGATCCAAACGCCCTCTATTGGACTATGGCAAAGTCATTTCGTATTAAAGTTTCATACAAAGTTCATAAATTAATTAATAGATGGCAGGTTTATTAACAATATCCAAAAGTATTGATAACCTGGTATGTATGTATTTACTACAAAAAAATATATATGATTTCAAGATTTAGAGTTAGCCTTATAAAATCGTAAGTGACAGAAAAAACAAAGCACTCGACCTTAGTCAATTTGACGGAATCTCAAGCCAGCAATCCTTTATAAAAACAACTGGTTTTCATTCTTCTGATAGTGAATATTCATGCCTTTTCCTGCTAGGATAATCAATAATAAGTTATCACCCGCATACATACTAAAAAAAACTTGAATTGCTTGTTAGACAAAATTTATACAATAAGTGTTTTGATGCAAATGGATCTTTTTGTTGTTTATGTAGGTGCCATTATTCTGACGTCTGACGCAGGTCTTCACCGGGCACGGGTGCTTCGGTTATTATACTTATGTCGGACGGCCAGGAGAGAGCTGCCATGAGTGCGGCGCTGCGGTGGACTCAGCCCAGCACACCCTCGAGGTGTGCCCGAGATGGGCTGTAGGGGCCTACCTAGGTCGAGTCTCACACATCCATTCCGGCCCCGCCAAGGCCGGTTGGACGCCTCGTAAAAAGAGATGTTGAAGAACATCAAAAATTAAATCAAAAGTTATTTATTAAATCGCGACTAATTAAGGACTTGATTCAACATCTGATTTTTCACCGCCAATGAAGTGTTCACTGCATAAAACATCCATAGGTTTTGGAGACTATAACGTTCCATCAATAATTTAAAAAATATATGACGACACATGCACAATACGTTGTATGAAGTACCTTATTTGAAGAAAACTAGTTGATATTTTAGTTTCATTTCTTTCATGCTTATATTTAAATGTTTTCGTTCATTTGAGTGATTTTAATTATTTAAAATAGTTTTATACTATAATTTCCAAATATTTGTTTGGTTTATTGTAAAGAAGTAAAACTTAGTCTGTATATATGTTTTTAGGTGGAGAGATGGTGAAAAAACGAAAAAAAAGGATGCCGGTGAGTCCTTGCCTTCCAGCACAAGCAGCGATTCCTATTGCGAGGATTCACCAGTATTGCAGGATGCAAATGCCTTCGCTCCCTTTAGGGTCGCTGATTATTGTCGCCGATACCCTGAAGATGCGGAAGCCAAGTCTGAATTAATAGTATTTGTCGAAAGTACTAATGATGTCCCACTCGGTAATAGGTAAAGGTAATCCTATATCTTTAAATGAGCAATTCTTATATAATATATAAATATATGTATATACAGGGTGACTGGTGAATTACTATCAATATTTAAGGAGCATACTCGGTACATGATTGTCATTCGAATTATGTAAAAAAAATAGGTACTTAATTTTTGACAAAATTTCCGTATAAATAAATAAAGTGTGTACACGTTCCAAGTGTTCCAAGTGTGGACGCGTGCGGCGGCGTGCTGATACAAAACCACGCCCCCGCCGCGCGTGTGTGAGTGTGTGTGTATACCTAATCTGTAGGGTGTTCATACGATGCGTAATTAATTACATAACTTTTGGTTAACTTTACTCAGAAGTTTATTAATATTTATGTTATATTAATTTTTATTTTTTCATATATGATCGTCAAATATCACGTCCTCAAATATCGATTGTAATTCACCAGTCACCCTGTATATTTGTATGTAATCGGAATCGGCTCCAATGATTTTCATGAAATTAAGTATACAGGAGGTTTCGGGGCAATTAATCGATCTAGCTGGAAATCGTTTTTGAAAATGTTATTTTATTTAAAAAAAGAACAAAAAGGAGTCCTTTAAAATATGACTCTTCCTAACGTCTATTGGCGGATAATAATACTACTTTTTGCTAACTGCTTTAACGACACAACAGCAGATGGCGTTGTTAAGTACCAGGAAGTCAATAAGTGTTTGTTTTTAAGTAGGACTAAAAAAATTATTTATGATTTATATTGTTTTGTCTTCTTAACGTGTTCACTTGAAAATGCCTAAACGAAACTTAAAAAAAAACACAAAATAAATACTAATAATTCCTAAATACCAAGCAAAGCTGGGTAACCAGGTATTAGGTCATAATGAGTAAAGTAAAAGAGAAAATAACACCTTCACACTGCAACCTACTCATAGCCTAGTAATTACTTTTGCGTCTGCTACGTAATTGCCGGACTATGTTCACATTAAGATGTGGCGCCTGCCTGTTTCCACATATGTCCCACCTATAAAACAGTGTTTTAAATGTTTACGCTAAGATCATCTGGCTAGCTTTTGTAAAAATTCACCGCGATGCTCCATATGCACAGAGGGGCATTCTTTCAAAGAATGCAAGGTTAACATTGAAAAAGTTAAGTGCATTAATTGTTATGGCAAACACATCGCCATCTCTAGCCAGTGACCTATAAGGCAAAAGAAAATAGCAAAAAGTAAACCCAAGTCATATGCTGACACGTTAAAAATTCATTGAATTTTCCCTCCCTTAAAAAATATTTCAAGCGATACTATCAAACTCTGAAGCAATGACTCTATTAACAGAATCTATAGTAAAAGTTATAACTGTAAATAAAACTCAAAATATCAGTATTAGTTCACAATTTATTAGGTCAGCTATTAAAGAAACCATCAAGGATAAAAACAACAAATCTTAAATATTGTACAGTGGAACACTCAAAGTATGTTAAGTAATAGACTTGAGTTTCAACATTTATTATACCAAAATAATAAACATGTTGCTCTTATTTCAGAAATCAAGCCTAGCATTCAATGCAATTTATTTCAATTCAATTTAATTTTAATTTACCATTATTAGGCATGACTGCAGTAATGATCATAATGGCGTAGCAACATTAATTAAAAATGGTATACATTTCTCTAAACTATATACTTTTTTTGATGATTTATTACAAAACTAGTAATTGTTATTAAACTGGTTCTTTGGTTAGTTTTTACAGTCCTGGTAATAGTTTTCCTGGTTTTGAAAAGGCGAAGTTCGATCGTTTATTGTACATTATTCTAAAACTGTTGATAATTGCAGGCGATTTTAACGCCCATCATACTTTTTGGGGTTGTAGTCGCATAGATTCTTGGGGCAGAGCTATAATGGATTCCATTGATGACAATGACTTAATACTTTTAAATAATGCTCACCCAACAACTATAGGCTCTCGTATTTGGAAACCAAACAGTCTAAATTTGACTATGGTGTCTTCTTCTTTATTTCTTTCTTGTGAAGTGCAAGTTCATCAGGACTAAAGAGTTCTCATCTGCCAACTATCAGAAAATTTACTCTCGTAAGAGACCAACATGAATCCTCTATTTCCTTGAACAACATTCCTTTTCACAGCAATCTGAAATTAGTAAATTGGGATAGTTATGAACAAATTCTTAATAAAATGTTAATGGACTTTAAAGTTGACAAAAGTGATCTGATTGAGTCATACAAAAAGTTTTGTGCAATTATTCTAATGGCAATCGAATTTTCCGGGCCCAGCTTAAACCATAACACAACTGATAGTAATAATAAGCGTCGTAGAAAGAGGTGTCAAGTACCTTGGTGGAATGATAAACGTTCAAAAGTAGTAGAAGACTGAAAGAATGCATACATTAATTTCAAAACTAGTCTTAATATTAAAAATTACATTAATTTCAAAGCACACAAGTGTTTAAAAAAGGCACTTTAAAAGAAGAACGTCGTTAAAGTTAATCTGAATTCTGCTCCTCAATAAATCGTGTGACATCAATAAGTCTCATTTGGACTAAAATGAGAAAATTCAAAACAGCTTTCCAAGATCTAATTTATTTTCTGACCTCAATTGGGTTCAAACATTTTTATATAACTACACACTTGATACTGTTTCACAACAGATAAGTATAGATAATGTTCTGGGAGTAAATAGTGATAATTCATACATGATCAGTTGTTTTACTTTGCAGAAGTTAAAATTTGTGTTAGCCTTTAGAAAAGATTCCTCATGTGGTCTGGATTGGCTTTCCTATAGAATGTTTAAACTTTTAAATGTTCAAAATCTATCTATTTTCTTAAGTTTGTTAAATAGTCTATGGTTGTCTTCTATTATCCCAGAGGATTGGAAAACTGACTGTTTGGTACCAATATTAAAACCTGGCTAACACTTTAATTTGGCTGATTCTTATCGTCCTATTACACTTAGTTCATGTGTTGAAAAAATTTTCAAACAATTGATAAAATGGAGATTAATTTTTCATATAGAAAGTAACAATCTTTTACCTTACAATCAGTTTGGCTTTTGTTGTGGCCGTTCTGCTTGTGAGAGTCTACATCATTTGTCTGGATATCCACAATGCTCGTTTCGAGAATAAAGTACTAGTTGGAGTTTTTCTTGACATTATAGAGGCTTTCAATAATGTAGATCTGAACAAATTTTATTATTACAACGGGTACCTGGAAAAGTTGTAAATTGGATTTTTAATTTATTGAACTACAGAAAAGTGTTTGTTAAGGTTAACAATCAATTATTTGGTCCAAGATATTCTTGTAGGGGTGTATTACAAGGTGGTGTATTAAGCTCACTGCTTTTTATCCTATTCATACATTAGCCAAATTCAACTCTGGGGTGTGAAGATTCTAATCTGCAGTTTGCAGATGATTTCGTTGTTTATTGCTCTGATACAATTTTTTTAGGTGTACAATCAGTCCTCAATGTTGCTTTCCAAAGACTGAAGAACTATTTTGATAGCCTTGTTGTTGTCGTCTTTTCCAAAGTTGTTGTCTTTTCCAAAAATGGTATTAGAAATAGGAATGTAAATATTTTGTTCAGTAATAATGTAATGTCTGTAGAGAGCTCTGTAAAGTTTTAGGTGTTATTTTAACAAACAATTCTAGATGGAATAAGTATGCTGAAACTCTAGAATCTCGTGCTTTAAACGCTTATAATGTTTTAAAATCTTCAACAGGCACATATTGGGGTGCTGATCCAAGGATTTTATTAACATTGTATATATCATGAGTAAGGAGTCCTTTTGATAAGCTTTTTTTGTATTGCAGGGGTAAGAACTATAGTGGAAAAATGAAATATACCTCCATTAGCACTTTGGTTTAAATACTTACAATCAAAATTTTTTACAAGGTTGCTGTCCATTAGTAATCATCCACTTCTTGTTAAATTGCTCGACACTATTAACAGGACTGCCAATATTAATTCATATTTGTTACAAGGTTTTTTCTGAAACAGAACAAATTTTTAATAAGACACAACATTTTTTCTAGCATGGTATGGACTTGTTACTCTGGGTTATATGAATCTAAATTTATTCAGATTAATATTGTAACCAAAAATCTTCTAAAGTATAAGGAAGACATTTATAGGGAACTTGATAGGTGGCTGGGATATTATCAGATGTATACAGATGGGTCTAGGAACAATGAAGCAGTTTCTATAGCTGTGTATGATAGTCAGATCAAAAGTGGATTTGGTCATAGGCTGAATCCAAACACAAGCATGTACTCCACTGAATAGCTGTATACACAGCTATGGAGCATATTCAAACACAGACTCATCAAAAGTAGATTATAATAATGGACAGTTTAAGTTTATTAATGGCACTACAAAATCCACAACGAAAATCAAAAACTAACTATATTATGTATAAAATAAGAGAGTTGTTTCACCTGCTGTCTCAAGACAAGCAAACAGTTCTAGTCTGGACACCAGCCCACATTGGTATGCATGGTAATGAGCAAGCAGACTATTTAGCTAAATTTATTACAAATCCGGCCCACGATCAATTAAGTCATAGCTTTTTAAATTTCGCAATTCATTCTTCAGACGCTCTATCTCTTTTCAAACTCACGTTACAGAAAACTGGTTAGATATAATAAATAAAAAGGTCTCTTCCCCGTGGTTTAGCCGGGGTAGCGACTTTAGCCATAGAAAGTATTATACCACTATCTGTCGTTTGCGTCTAGGACATAGCAGTTTTCGTGCTCACCTTATTTGGATTGGTATTTTTGACTCTTCAATTTGTAGATATTCCAATAGAGCTGATGAAACCCTCGAACATATATTTTTTGATTGTCCACAGTTTGGTATTCAAAGGATGGTCCTTGTAGACCAATTTTTAAATATTTTTAAAACTGCTAAAGATATCCCGCGCTCTATGCGATGCGAGCTATGCACGACAAATTGACATTGACAAATGAATTGTTATTATTATTATTATTTTATAATATGGCCTTCATCCAAAAAGTGCACAGTATATTCTGCCAATGTCGAGTAGATTGGAAGAGACACGATCCGGGATTAACTTTTAAGTGAAATAAACTTTTATAGCCCCGGCCGAAGTCACAATTGGGAACTTTGTTAGTAGATCTAAAACATCACAAATATAATTGGATGAAAGCTTAGGGGCTATATATATTACACATAAACTGTATAAAAAATGTTAAACTAAGACTAATATTAAATAAAAATAAAACTGATTATCATAACTTAATTCTATTAATTTTAATATATTTACATATAAATTTACTAAAGGAACCAAACACCAATGACAACAGAAATTCGGTATTTATAGGATGGGGAATGTTGACAGGAACAACATCATATAGGGGATGAAGGAGTTTAAGGCAGCTGAAGAGGAGGTGGGGAACGGAACCTTTGTCAAGACCACATTCACAAATAGAGTGATCCCTAATTCTAATCTTGTGTAAATGTGTAGGAGTGCATGCATGACCCAGACGGAGGCGGCAAAGAGTGGAAATAATCCATCTAGTGGAAGATTTCTGGGAGAAGAACCAAGGACGCGTCGGTATACTTTTTTGGATATTTGCGTAAAATTTACCTTTAGAATTTGAAGAGGCCCATAAATCCTGCCAGAATAGGTTTTAATATCTTTTAGCCAAAGGACAGAGGTCTTTTGATGGGATTTTATAATAAGAAGTTAAACCAGACGAAATAGCTGATTTGGCTAATAGGTCTGCCGTTTCATTACCAGGGATACCAGACAGGTTGCCAGAAGAGGATAATTGTATATCAGTATTCATAGGATCACCGGGATCCGGGGGTAACGGGGGAGGATCACCATCCATTTTAATTTTTATACAATTGTATATATGTATAAAGGTGTACTAATACAAAACAAATAAGTACTTACACAAAAGACAAAATAGGTTAGTAAAACACCCAAAACCTATAACTACGTGATAATAATACACAAAAACTAGAACTAAGCACTATTATGACTTAAGGCAACACGAAAAAATATAGAAAAATGATGAATTAGCAACACCAGAGTTTCCCTCGCACGTGTATCAATCAAACTAGGGATATTCGATATACATCGATGCATTGAAAACATCGATGTTTACAATGCGATACATCGAATGGATCCGATGTTTTGAAAAGCTATTGATATACTCGATGTATCGATGTTTTTAAGTTTTCTTTGATAAAAACATCGAATCGATGACAACAAATTAAAATTTCATAAAACTCAAGTCTGACCACTAAAATTTTTCTTTTAAGGACCTCCCAACGTGTATTTTAAAAATGTTGGCAACACTGCGTACGAATGCATTGAGTACTGAACTGTCTTGTCTCTACTGACAATAGTGACAATAAAAAAAAACTGTTTTATCAATGTCGTGTCGCGTCACGCGTGTCGGTTGGCGAGTTTGTTTGTGTTTAAAATATTCCAATATTGAATGGTGATTAATGTAATTCCAATTTGCTGTTGTGAATTGAAAAAATTGAAGTGGATTAGATGTTGGCACTTTCATATATAATAAAGATTTTGCTATACATGAGACTTTTATTTTACCGTTTTTTTAATAATACAATGCTTAAATTAGTTGATTTAAAAAAAATCTTTAAAAAGTACTCGATTTATACAAAACATCGATGTTTTCTTCCAATACATCGAAAGAAATCGATGTACAGTTTCGATATATCGAATCGAAAAAAACATCGATGTTTTATCAAAGTGGACACCCCTAAACCAAACTCCCCACAAAAGAATTGTACTGTAAAGTGTAACTTATAAATGACATTACAACTTACAAAGACTTGACATTGATAAAAGACGGAATGTAAAAAAAACCAGAATTGTACAAAAAAACTAATTAAATAAAGACATGGCTTCGGCCTTATAATTTAAAAATGTTTCTAGACGAAAAAATAAAAGAAGACATGGTTTCAGCCTTAAATATAAAGAAATGATTTAAGAAGAAAAGTAAAAGAAGACATGGCTTAGGCCTGATATAAAAACTTGAGTCTAGAATAAAAAAGGAGAGTAAGACATTTAAATATAATTAAAGATACAAAATACAAAAGACATGGCTGTATGGGCTGTGTTCTCTTTGCCATTTCTGAACGGAACGAACAAAACCAAAAAAAAAGTCTCTGCTTAGTTCAGTTATTCTTTCAACTTGTTTGCAAAGAGTAAATTTGTTTTTTTTCTGTGGTTTTGTACGAGTACATATTCAGTAATATTATAATAACAAAATACCAACATCATTCATTTACCTTTTCTTAGTGTAATTTTCACATTGGTTTCTATACAATAATTTGTACTAAGTTTTTTGTTCAACAAGGTTAGTTAAATTATTATAGGTAGTGTTGGAAGTTTTAATAGCCCATTTTGATGGTATTACAAAAGAATAGGAATAAAATAAGATTTTTTTTTTTTCAGTTGAATTTTTGTTTCACAAAATGCCAGCAATTAGACGTACACACTTAAGTCGCAGACCCCGTAATGCCTCAAGTCAAAGATATTTCTATATCTGAGCATGTCTAACTGATAAGCAACGTGAAACGCGGAATGAAGTTGAACAGTATCGTTGGAACTGGAACCAACTATATAGAAGTGTTGCCTTTAACGCCTATAGAGCTGCATTTAAATATAACAAAGAAATGGACTACAATACAATACATTTTATGCCAACTTTTAAGGTAAGTGTTTTGAAAAACATTTACCACTATTGTTGACAGTTTTCAATTGTAAATTACAATTGTGATAGTGTATCATTTGAAATGGCTTAAAGTACATTGATAGCTCTTTGAATTACTTTAAGTAGACAAAAAGAATTGTGTTAAAAAAGTTTGATGGGGGAAATGGTAGTGCTCACAAAGTGTCTTGAGTGTCACTTTGGGGTTTGAACAATTCACTTAACAATATGTAATTGTAGTACAGAAATGTTTACCGTTGCAGATTCAAGGTCCTTATTACCAGTATTGGATAGTGATTATTAGTTTTTGCAAATTTATTTCACGGGCGGTTCAGGAAGACAAGTCAATTAGTATTGTGCACACAAATATTCTGTGAAAAGACCTGTTGTGGAACAACTCCAACTATTTTCCATCAACACAGCGCATTGGTTGCATTATTCAAGACCACATTCAATCACGTGCCATCTGATAATCTTAAAATTGTTATCAAAGACGCCAAGACAGCTGCAGGGTAATACATAAGACATTTTAATTCCCCAAAAATTGGTGAAGTCGCTATTGTCATTGTGGCTAAAAATGTAGATAACCAAAATATTGCTCTACACCAGTGTATTAATCAACTGCAGCATGTTTCAGAAACACATCGAACATAGTAAGATGCTTTACAATATCCTATCTTATTTTGGCAAGGTGAAGATAGGTATCATTTTTTAATGAAGATGATAAATCCAGTTACAAGTAAATAAACATTTTAAGTTTTTAATGTTTATCAAAGCTATAAGTAATTTATATAATTTTATAACAAAAAATGTTTTTAGGTTCTGAAACTAACAAAATAGTTAGTTCAATAAATTATTATTCATACAGGCTTAAGGTTGGAGAAGTCGAATAAATCACATCTTTAAATGTTGGTGTTTCTTTCATTAATATGCTGTCAATATGTATGTAAAAGTAGAAACTGAGTGATTAACATTTACCAGGTTGAACCAAACAAAACTCTGTTCAAAGGAATAAGGAAATTAACTTCATTCAGATAAAAACTAACAGATATTTCTTGATTATAGGGCGATACGTACTTTGGTCATTTAGTTTTAAAATAAATCAATATGACTTTTTTAGTCATTTATTTTATTTTATGGATAATTAAATTATTTAAATTTCTAGATACCAAGATATTATACAAGAACATGATGAAAGTTATTTTCAACCAGAATCTTCGTAAAATATAACCAAATGTCCTAATATGTATAAAAACAGTAAAAACGAAATGTGATAACATTGTAACTTAGTCTATGATATGAAGTGTGGGCGGAGATACCTCTCAAAGTAAGAGTTACATTTGGGCTAATTCTGTCATTGCTTCAGGGACACTGAAAATATAAGTATATCAATAATGGTGACCTTTTAGACGATTGTTTGATTTGTATTCAAACTGTAGTAAGTTTTAGTAAGTAAACACCATTTACCGTAAGTAAACAGTTTATAAAGCTTTGCTCTATACAGTACTATAAAATCTTTGCTCCAATTCAACTTCTTTGTGAAGCTAAAATTAATATTCAAAAATCTCCCCAAATATCTTAATCCTGTAAATTTTTAATTTCCTTATCGTCATCGGCCTATCGGAGCCCACTGCTGAGCAAAGGCCCCTTTCTCACATGGAGAAGGTTTGAGCATTAACCGCCACACTTGCCCAAGACGGGTTGATGATTTCAAACTTATAATTACGAAATTATAAGTTCAGGTTTCCTCACGATGTTTTCCTTCACCGTCTGTCAGTGGTGTCTAAATAAATCCAAATCTAAATATTGTTAGAAAGTACAAATGACTCGGATATTTCCTTATATTATATTAACTTAATTTTTCTAGTTAATTTTCAACCTATTGAATTCAAAAAATAGCCAAAACATATTATGTTTTTTGTGGTATGAATAAAAGATCATGTTGAAATTGCACATCTTGGAAATAAATATATAGATTTTGTAAGATTTTAAAATATTGTACTTATTTATAAATCTTTTTTAAAACAATACACTTCAAGCTTCTAGCTCATTTTGCAACTATCGAAGAGTTCAAAAAATTCACAATTATTTACTTTATTTATTCCTGTTTACGATACTTTATTTTATTACTAATCATTTACAGTTGAAATGATTTTATTTTCTAATTTCTCCTCTCAGTGCGACTTCCTTAATCTTTAATGATTATTATTATGAGGCCCATGAGAAATTATTTAGTTTCTAAGGCCACTTACACAACAACTTGATACACAAGCTTCTACAATCCAATATTATTCTTGTATTACTACTGTTTACTTTATTTCTTAATATATTTTTTATATTATTATTTATTTATACGATTTTTACATTTTTGTAATATATTATAATTAAATTTTTTCGCTATTCTAGAGCTAAAGTTATCTGTTACAAATTGACACAAGTTGAGAATGAAAGAATTTACATTGAAAGAGCATAAGGGGAAACGGAATTACACTATACAAATCTAAAGAGATGAAGAAAGAAATAATTTTTAATAGATGAGTTTTTTCTACATCCATCAAGGTAGAAAACAAATTTTGTTATTGACAACATTAGATGAAATTAAACAAAAAAAAAAATCTTATTATAAAATATCTAGTTCTGAACAATCCAAGTTACTAATAGTCTCACTTAACTGTTCTACTTCTCGTTTGTAGTAGCCACGATTGCTACTTGTAATGATATTTTTTATCTTTTACATAGGGTGGTTGTAATAATATTTAATACATATAAAAAGAAAAACAAAATAATCCCCAAATATTTTTGAAAGCATGCAGATAGACAGAAATATAAAAAGTTAAGTTTTATTATATAGGTACTTTTAAAACGATAAAATATTTCTAATACGTTTGTAGAATATATCTAAAAAAAAATTCCGACTTACTATTTTACATCTATATGTTCTTTGTACTCCCTGCAAAATACTATTTTTTGGCCATAAAATTCTTAAAATTATTCACATACTTATTCGTTATATCAATAAAATATTTTTCTAACAAAATATTATTTTCACCTGAACTTATATTTTAAACTCTTCTCTTATAGGCCTCTATTATTTGTTTTAAATTTAGGTAAAATCAACAAAATAACATTTTTCTCAATGTAATGTTTTTATTTTTTTAGCCTATCGGAGCCCACTGCTGAGCAAAGGCCTCTTTCTCACATGGAGAAGGTTTTGAGCATTAATCACCACGCTTGCTCAAGACTGGTTGGTGTTTTCCTTCACCGTCTGTCAGTGACTCTGAAAAATCACATTGGTACTTGCGAGGATCGAACCCGCGCCCTCGGTAACGAGAGGCGGGCCCTAACCACCAGGCCACCACTGACTTATATAAAATAATAATTAGATGATATTTATACTTGAAAGCAAGATAAGTCAACTGGCTGTTTTGAATGAGTTTAATGATTAGAAATTTATTTCCGAGTCATTAAGAGGCTTGTTAGTTGAGTATTCTCTCGCTTAATATATTTAAATTTACAGCCACAGTTATTGCTTTGATGTTTGAGCATAATGGTTTTAAGTAAAAACAAATAATTTAAATGATTAAATACTCAATGTTGATGGCAATGTTACAGATTTTGCTAGTGGACATTATATATTATGCAAATGGAACTCATCTTCTATTCTCAATCCCTCGTTAAAAAATGTTTAGAATTGTTAAAGTATCTGTATAATGTGTCATTTGCACATGTATTGTATATTCACAAAATACAAAGAACTTATAGCACTGTAAGAAAGGTTTTATTTCAAAAAAAAAATAATCATTTATGTAATAGTGTTAAAATTTACATATATTATGAAGCATTATTTGTTGCTGTAATGTACGTTCTCGTAGCACTCAACTATATTGCGGCTACATTGCAGGAAGCTGTTTAAAATATGATTAAATACAAAATTCCGCATGAAACTGATAATCAATGTTAAAATGACCTAAAGTATAAAATTTTATTACATATTAAAAAGATCTTTGTCAACATATATATTATCTTTAAATATATGTAGTTCTTTTCTATATTGTACAAAAGGAATAATTGTTTTATGATGTTTTTATGAGTGCGAGTTCAATCTGAAAGCAAATAATTATATTTTAGACAAGTCAACAAGTCTCAAAATATGATTACATATATGTTCCAGACCCTGTCGTAGCTACTCTCCCTGCAATGCGATGGACCCGGCACCCGCAAAGTGAATCCATGGAATGCTAAAAGGTTTTGTCTCTATTATTAAAACTATGCGAAAGACAAAAACTGTTCTTTTATTTATTCCTCGCTACACTAAGCTAAAAGTTTCTACTAAAAATAAAATATAATGGTCGTAGTTAACAATGGAAATAGTGGTGAGTAAATACCTACATCTATCTGTACAGCTGTTCAACTAAAACATGCTTAGTCCAGGAATTTCTTACTAGAAACGACTGAGCCAAATGGCTTTGGAGTTCATCTGATATCACAGAGATGGCGCTGATATAAATAAATAACTTGTGTAGAATATGATATAAAAACATTCATAAGATGTTCTAAAATATTTAAATAGAGAAATTTACTAGTCACAAGGATTCAGGGAACATTAAAAATGCAATACAAAGAAAAGTAAGATGAAGAAGTCTTTAAAACATATTTTAGAAGAAAGTAAAGTAGGTAAGTATATTTTATTTCAATAGAAATTGGCAATCTTGTAAACAAACGTGATCAGCTGCTATTGACGAACATTCGTTTATTTCCCTAGCGATGTGAGTACTCTTTAAGATACTTAAGTCTTAATTATTATATTAAGAAAAAAAAATATTTCAATTTGTTCATATTTTGTTAACTATTTATAGTGAGCTTTTTTTTAATGAGTTTTGAAATGGAGAACGAAATTGATGATCATTTTTTTATTACCTTAGAAATGCAGAATGCAAACGAGAACACAGAAGAATTTTTTGCATCTCAATAACACTAAAAACCCTTGGTTCCCTGGGAAACTGAGGACCCCAAAGACGATGCCAACAAGGTCAATAAGCATTATAAGATCACTAACGACTGAAGAAAATGTTTAATTTGTACTTTTTAGCGCTACCTATATTTAGTTCCGTCTGTCTTTAATGAGAAACAGAGATCCCCGGGCAGCTATACATTTCTAAGTTTGAAAATAAAGTAAAGGAAGTCGCAGACAAAAAGTAGTTCATTGTATAATTATTATGTACACCACAAATTTTTCAAAGACAAATAGACTTTGATGACTAAAAAATGACCGTGTATAAATGTGTATAATAAATGCAATAAATTTTCACAGTGGTGTTTTCATTGAGATGTAATTATTATCAAGGCCAATATTTCATTGTACATAAGAACGGAGTAATCGTGTTTAATTGCTTTGTTTACAAGATTGCCAATTTCCATTGAAATTGACTATAGATAATTAAACTTGAAGCTTCAGAATCACGAACACCAATAGAAAGTGGCGTGAGACAAGGAGATCCATTTTCCGTAAGACTTTATATTTCAATGCTAGAAAATATATTTAACAATTAGACTTGAAATTTTAAAGTGTGTTTTGAAGGACCACCAACTTCAACTTATTCAACTATAACTTATATTAATATTTAGAATTTGAATGTGCTACGTTTTAGATAACTCAAATAGCTAGTCTTGCTTACTGAAAGACATAAAAAAAAAGTTAGTGAACACAAACACGAAAAGCGAAGAAGATTAAATTTAGCGTTTATATGAAACAGATAGATTAGATGTATGAAAAATGAAAAAATCAACAATGTTTCTGAGAATTTTTAAAATACTAGCTGACCCGGCGAACTTCGTACCGCCGTATAATCAAGAAATATATGTTAGTTTTTATTTGAATGATGTTAATTTCTTTATTATATATAGCTGACTCTACAGACAATGTTCTGTCAATCATTGAATTCTAATTGGTGTATTAATAAATCAAAATTAATTAATAAAAAATAAGGATTGATCTCAGAGGGGTGAAAATTTAGGGTTGTATGTATTTTTGTAGGTTGTGTCATAAAAAAATAAAAACAAAAATTTAGGGGTGGACTACCCTTAACATTTAGGGGGATGAAAAAATTGGCCGATTCTCCCCCCTGGTTAGTATCCTCGATAAGGATCACGAAAATCGTTCGAGCCGTTTCGGAGGAGTTCAAGTTCGAACACCGTGACACGAGAATTTTATATATTAGATATATATATATATATATATATCATGTACTTTCAATTCTACAAGGATAATATAATTAAAATCTTTATTATGATTATTACTATTTTTTTTATAATAATAAATAAAACTTAATTAAGCAATTTAATTTAAACAATTATAACAACATTTTAGTGAATAAGGGAATGGCAATTAATTTTAAAATCGCCGAGTTTGTTAACAGCAACAGGATGTAGTTTTTGCCGCCGCCTCTTAACCTCCGGCGGCATTTCCGTTTCCTCCGGAGCCTTTCCTATCTTCTACTTCCAGCAATATTAAGGTAACGAATCGGGATTTACACTTTTGGTGTTATATGTAGCTGTTATAGAAGTTATAACTTGTGAAAATAAGATTGCCTTGCTTAAAAATTGCAGAAAGTACTAGTAAAAAATTTATAATATGAGCTAATTTCAATAATGAGTATAAGCTGTGGGCAAGTTTTAACTCTTGTTGTAATATTTAAAACCAAGTTAAGAAGCACTTCCCGGTAGGGTCGCTAGTCAAGATCTCGTAATACCGCGGCCCTGCCTAGGTGGCGTGGAAGAGGAACACCCAGGAGTTTTAGTGGGTCGGTAAACCCCACATAACCCGGTCAAGTCCCCGCTCGTCCGGGTATCTGTGAGCAGATTACCCCTGGGAAAATAAAAAAAAATTAAGAAGCACTTTAAGCTCTCCACTCTTTGTAAATTGTTTAATTGCTTGCAATCACACTCAAAATTTTCTGTAAATCGATTAAACTCAAATCTGACTAAGTATTCTGACCTGATAAATCAAACAAGCAGAAATTAAGACCAACACGGGTACCGACCGTTTCAATCAAAGTTCTCGCATACATTATTCAAGAGGCAACACTGTTGTAATTGAAATGCGCCAAACCGGCCGTACGGGCTCTTTGAGGCGAGGTGTCACCTCGCATTAATCACTATATACCCTACCGAATGATATTATTACTATACTTGATGTTGCCTATCGCCAGACCTAAAAGTTTTTGATTTATCCTCCTACTCATTACCCTTTATTAGTTCTCTTTAACAAATGAAACTTAAATTTTAGGAGGACGCTTTAGTTTGTTACAATCTAGGATACAAAATGCATCTACTCGTATGTGTGTAAACTCTGACACTGTCAAAAAAAGCGATAGTTTTACTTAAATATTTTTGGATCACGTCACAACAACATTTATCATAACCTTATATGGAAAAATTGGTTTTCTCTTCCTTCAACAGAATATAAACAAAAACATAATGTGATGTCAAGTTAATGATGTATTTAAAATACTTCTATCTTCTTGTAACTTGATTGACGTGAGGACACAGAAGATTTATATTCGGATTATTATTTTCCTGTCCCATTCAATTTAGTCCAGTCTATTACAAATTTGCATGTTAAAGTTGGAGGATTTTGATCAAATTAAATCATCGGAATTAGTTTATTCATCGTCAATCGCATGTGAGAATACCTACACGTGGAAAACTGTCAACGGGTATAAATTTACATAACTTTAGAAATTATACATGTATACAACATTTTATATTTCAAAATGTAAATGTTTTATAATTTCATTCATCCAGTCGTTTACAGAATCATAGGAATTAATTAAAATTATATTTTTTTCTTCACCATCGGAAAATAAAGATTTCAATTAATAGAAAACATACCAAATTTTTGAAAAAAGCTGATATTTTGACGGATGATTTTTCGATTGAAAATGAGGCTGATTTTTCGTTATTTATTCAAAATAATCTGAAATAAAAAATATTTGTAATCAAATAAATTACAATGCATTTGGAACATCAAAAAAAAGTTTTCACCAAATTTCGTCACAAAAAAATGTTTTTTGGAAGAGATAAAAATAAAAAACTAGTTTTTTTGAATTTTTCACATAAATTTTCAGGTTATGTGAAAAAAATGTAAATACTAAAGTTTTTGATCTTTTTATTACCAATAACTTTGCTATATAACTTTTTTCCGTAGGACTTTTAGTTTTACCGGAAATCGAGAAAACCCATTTTTTACCCTTAAATACACATACCCATACCCCTCCCGACCTCAGATCGCCCGTAAATTATTTTTCCTTTAATTTGTCTAATATTCCCCTCCTTTTCTAATGAGTTTCTTTCTACTATAATTTATTTTAACTTTCATTAATTTTAAAGGCTTCTGCACTTCCCTATTTATAGTTATGCCTTTATATGAAATATAAATTTGTTTAATTCTTAAAGTGATATTCCTGGCGTTTTGGAATTTTTCTTTATAATAACGATATATTGACTCATTTTATATCTCGGATTTCGAAAGAGGTCAGCTCAATCCTAGCTACGAGTTCCTGTGAGACTTCAAATGTCGTCGTTACTCCCACTACAACACGAATTCAATTTCGTCCGTTATCGTATTTGCCTGCACTATTATGTTATGGGCAGATAGACTGGTTAAGTGGATTTATTCTAGTCCCTAGAGTAAAATTCTGTTACTTTAATAGGTCGTTTTTAGATCTACACCCTCAGCATGTTTGTTATCATAAATATGTTAATAATTTTATTGTTTTATATTATAGCATAGCATTTTTATATTATAGCATTATAGCATTCTCTAAGCATATAGGTACATTAAATTCCGTTAAAATCTTTCAAACAATTACGGTAGAAATAATCCTTTTATTTTTAACTAAAAATCCTAAAATTAAATTAAAAAACTTGTAGCAAATTAAAATTATTTTTAAAACAAAAGTGTAACGTAAAGTATGCATGCTCTTAACTTTAATGTTCAAATTATTCTTGGTTTTGTTCACAATTAAATAAAATTAATGGGCACATGCGGCTATCTTACTACATATTGATACGAACATACATACATACATTCTACGTATTGATTCGAACCATTCGAACTTTTAAACCTCAAAAATTTTTCTACTCTTTGCTGCTTTAGAGAAACTAAATGGTTATTCCCACCAGGAGGTTTTGTTTCAGAATTTTTATGACATTATCAAAATCCATGATATTCCAGATGCAACTTTGAAATAAAACTGGCGACGGTTTATTAGTCCCATGCTTGCAATAAAAGCAGCATTTCACGTTAGTTAGGGTTACCAAAAAGAAATTCTATTATGTGTGTAGAAGGTATTTTTATTTTTTATATTAAATTAACCATTTTTTATGTTCCTCAGTTTTTATTAAAATTGCACCAAATATATAGTTATAAGAGGAAACATAAAAATATGTATAAAAAAATTCAAGCCATTCTCACGACCATTTCATAAGCCAACATTTTGAAAAATTAATAGTTAAAAATATTAAAGAAGATTTTTTTGCTAGTAAAATAGTAAAAACCCGAACGCTCCTGATAGCCCTGAAACCTGCTTGATAAGCTTAGTCGAATTAAAGCTATATTTATAGCAGTCTACCCATGGATTCTAATGATAAACAGTAATTTGACTCTTTTAGTCGATAACATTCATAACAGTAAGTTATTATTAGTAAAAATATCAATAAAATAAAATTGTCCAAATGTGTATAGAATAATAAGAATATTTATATTTCCTTATTTTCAGTAAAAATTGAGGTAAATTGAAATGAGAATCTAGTACAAAAGTATTTTTTTAAATATAAGATTATTTACAGATAATTTTACATACATCTCATAATTCTTAACAGAGTAAAGCAGGAAAGAAAATTTTATTGCAGTATTGTAGCTGAAGTGATCAATAATAATTATTGTATTAAAATATTTGGTGTTTTTTTTAGAAATATATCATACTATTGGACCATTTTTAATATAATTAAACGAGATTTTCTCAATTATTTTTATTTTTTGTCAAAAACGACTGAATTTTTCTGTTTTTAATATTTATTCATTGTGAACATTGGCTGCAAACTATTTTATTTCGAATTATATTTAAAATTAAATAATAAAGAAGTATTCTACCTCAATTAATACTTAATATTAAAAAATGCCATTTTGTGTGTCTATTGCCAATAACGACCTGGTCTACATTTAAAAATAAAATCTTTGGCAATACAATCATTACACTGTCAACCTTTAAGCTACATTTATGCGGTACAAAAATATCACATCCATTCCGAATTACGTACGAAAAAAACTAAATTTTCTTTCTTTAAGTGTTTCTTTTCTATACTTTGTTCATCGAAAACAACAATTTGTTCTAGGGAAAGATTTAATCTACATTATTTATAGGTTATCCATAATACAGGCGTTATAAGTACTAGACTAACTTAAAAGGCCTGAATTACAAAACACTTAAATTAGACTTTATTCAAAATACATTCAATTATATTGTTCAATGCTTTATTTTTAAGAAACGAACATCTACAATATAAGTCTGTTAAAAAAAAGAGAATTTTATACATTACACAAATACTTATGTACAAGTGTAATTCATAATTTGTTCATTTTGATAATTTATTCATTAGTGTGTGTGTATTTCATTCCATTCCACAGTTATCGTCTATATTTAAGGTAATGAGTGAAGTTTTGTTTATTAATCAGCTAGAATAAACTTTTGTTAATCATGTGCTGTAGACTAAAGGGTACAGCACACGATTAACAAAAGTTTATGAAGTTAGCCATATTCAACTATAAAGGACTTTACTATAATTACAACAACTTCAAACGATCTTAGTAATGTTTATATAAAACTAATTTAACATTAATCTTAACAAATATCAAAGTTCGTTTAAAATGAAAAAGTTGTAAAGTATATTATAAAAAATGTAAAACACTCAAATGCGGACCCCTTTCTTTTTTGAAATTGATTAATTAAATAAGTTAAAGTATTGCTATCTGATAAATTTATAAGTTATTAAAATTATATTTTTGGAATATGAGAATAAAAAGTAAAAAAATATATTTGCTTACTTTATTTTTACTTAGACCAGAGTAGAATGAAATGCAAAATGTTTAGCTCAACATTATCTAATTACAAAATACATACATATATCAAGCTTTATGACTAATTCAAAATCTGAAAAAATGTAGGTACCTGATAAAATAAACTAATTTGCCAACATTACACACCAACTAATTATTTATATTATTTTAAGATGTACTATAAATATATTGTTCCAACTAACATTTAATATATTTAAAAAGTTTTGGCCAAAATTGAAAACATTGATTACATTTTATGAATAATATAAACTTAATACAATATATCAAAGTAAGATTAACCCGAGTTTACTCTGAACACAGACTTAATACCATATACGTAACTTGATAGCAATACAGTATGTTAGATTCCTCTGTGGGCTCTTTTAATTACTGCCTGGCCCATCTTTATATATATAAAAATTTCGTGTCACGTGTTTGTCCGCTATGGACTCCGAAACTACTAAACCGAATTTAAATTTGTTTTGCATTCCGTGTGTAATTTGATCCAACTTAAAAGATAGGATAGCGTACATCTCAATTTATAGTCACAATATTATTTTATTGAAAATTATTTGTCTATTAAAGAAACTTATTTTACCGAAATCTCAAGTAGTTTCTCTTTTATTTAAAGAATTTAAATTTTCAAGTTATTTCACATTATTAATCGTTTTATTTATTATATGTAGTATATTAAGGTTAAATAAAGACACAACAATCCTTTTCCTTTTGCTTTGTTAAATTTGCTATATCTTCTCTAATCTGTATAATTAGTGAATTAACACTATATTATGTATAATATAGTATATACAAAAAACTACAGCCAAGAATAAGGGGAAAAGATATGTAGCATTTTGTCCCAAACTACTAACTCTGTTTTTCACCTTGAAGCTCGTAATCAGGCGGTAACCAGACAATGATAGAAGGTTCCTAATGTGGATGAGATTTCGGTAATGTATTTGTCTGGATCCGCTGTCAGTAGAATATTGATGTATAGTGTATTGACATCCACATTCGGATTTCTCGCAGATTCCTTCACAGATTAGGAAAATCTGAGTAGTAAGGCCATATTGCAAGCTTCCCTGCCAGCTCAGTCAGTGAACTAATAAAGACAGCTTGGTTAAGGGGGCTAAAGTAGAGCCACATCAGGAGGCTCACTAACTTTTTTTTAACTAGTTGCTCAAGAAATGAGAAAGAATCTATATAAAATGACATCAAAGTAATAAACCATGTTTTTGTTTTAGACTGTCTATTTCACTTCCTTCCATCAAAACTATCGAAAACACACTTCGTGTAATTTCAACTAGGTAATCCCATTAAAATAGTTTCAATAGGACATAATATTTAGCTTAAATTTCCATTCAATTTGAACCGTATATCATTGTAATAGGGCATATTACGATGTCTCTGATACGAAATCAATGTCTCGTGTGTGTGTGTGTGTGTGTGTGTGTGTGTGTGTGTGTGTATACCTAATCTGTAGGGTGTTCACACGATGCGTAATTAATTACACAACTTTTGGTTAACTTTACTTAGAAGTTTATTAATATTTATGTTATATTAATTTTTATTTTGTCATATATGATCGTCAAATATCACGTCCTCAAGTATCGATAGTGATTCACCAGTCACCCTGTATATACATATATATGTTTTACATTTTTTTTATTTTTACAATTTGGGCATACAATGACAACTTTGGACTTTTGTCTAATTCTATGAAAAATTGTTTTCTTTTTTATAATAATTATACGTCATCTTAAATTATGCTGCCAGTACGAGTATACTAGCTAGTATATTTGTTTCCAAAAAGGTTATTTATTTTTTATATTAAACTAGTTTTTGCCCGCGACTTCGTCCGCGTTAATTTCGTCATTAGTAATATAGGTATAGCTGACCGGGCAAACTCTATTCCGTCTTCAATAACCCGGTATTGGTATTTATTAAATTTCTACTGTTTCAATCGAACAGAATGATTGACATATTAGTTAGTTGTCAAATCTAATGTCAAAAAAAAAACGTTTGTATGGGAAATAGAAAAGGGCTGTTTTTATGGTTTTCCCAGTAATGAATCAATTTTTTCAGCTTTTATACCTTCCCTGAACCTCCACGAACATTTCAAGACTAAGATAAGATAAATCCGTTCAGCTGTTCTCGAATTTTAGCGAGACTAAGGAACAGCAATCCATTTTTATATATATAGAAGATTGGTTGCTACACCTCGACTATTCTGTGGAGATATAAACGTTTAGTAGTCAAATGCAGCAAAAACAGCCACAAATACAACCGAGATTATAATATCAGTTTCAATTGCAATTGCAATAATAATTAATTAATTAATGTGCTTTTTTGCACTATCACGTTACAGCTTTGAGAAGTTCGGGAAAAGCAGAAGCTTTGCTATATAAAATTGAAAATATTGTTATATCTGCTATAAATCTATTTATTATTGGAAAATTGGTAATTGACTGCAACCAGTTTAAAAAGGAAGACTTCCCAAAAAACGAATTGAAATCATCTACTGTCATGAATGTATTACGAAAAAAATTCTATTGTCTCATTCTTTATCTCCCTCAACTACTTAAGTTAAATCGACTCTAATACTTCGCTGTGGTACTTATTTAGAGAATATTCTTTCGGATATAGTTTTGTTCTAAGCAAAATTTTTGTTCTTGATTTTAATACGTGCTGTTGAAATTTGTACGTATAGATTGTGATATGTTTAATTTCTCTTTTAGATTAATTAAATTCCCTTACCGTATGGGGCATTACGCATTGTTTCACAAAGTTTGACAAATTAATAAACTAATATATGTAAGGTATAATTGATTATAAATAAAAGTAATCACGTTTTCCGAAAATGTATGAATAGATGAAAAGAAATGCGGTGACCTTGAATGAAAAGGTCTAGATTATTTCATTATTATACCCAAACTTTAAGTCTATTCAATAAATGTAACCAACATTATTCTAAACTATTCATATTATATTCTTATAATCAAATTATATCTGTTTGTGATAATTATGATAAGTCTCAATTGCTTTGATGAAGATCTGATATTAATATAATGTTATATCACAATATATCTTGATGATAGCCCATTAAACACAATATTTCCAATTTAGTAATTAGCACTTACGTAATGAAAGGTAACAAATACCTACATATCTATATATATAAAAGAAAGTCGTGTTAGTTACCCCACTTATACCTCAAGAACGGCTGAACCGATTTAGCTGAAAATTGGCAGGGAGGTAGTTTAGAGCCAGGAAATTGCAATAGGATTTTTATCCCGTTCGACAGCATTCCCGTGGGACTTGACATGAAACGTCAGTCACTATAAAACGTGGAATCACGAAACACAATTGACAGCTATGCAATTGACGTATAATGACAGATATGTAATGAAGTATGGATAACAATTTGATATTTGTAAGAAATCTACTATATAAAAATAAGTCCGGTACGAAACGAACTAATTTCCACGGTTTGAACTCTTAAAACCCTTTAGTATTTGCGGGATAAATTTAGAAAACATTGTTTTTCACATGGACGTTATATTTTACGTGTTCACGAGTTTGGAAACCATCCGCTTTATTTGTGTTAAAGTTAGACCAAAAAACAAAAAATGTGGTTTACAAAGGACCACTTCAATGAAACGGATAATTTGCGGACACGTATAACGCTTCGTTTCGGTATCTACTTTGGATTCACTTTCATTTACTTAGAGAAGTTCAACTAAACAACACTTCATTTTTGTAATCGAAATTAATTCATTACAGTTGTGAAATGAAATAAAAATTTTCCTTTTCAAATATAAAACAAAAAAAAATCTTCATCTTTTAATCACCAAACGAAATGTTATATAAAAGCCTTCTGGTGGCGAAACGGAGTTCGCCAGGTTTACTAGTTATATATAGATGAAGTAACTCATTAGTGAATACTTATTTGTATCATGCAATTTGTATCTTTTAATAACATAGCTACATGAGTTAGGGTGTTATAATTTAAGTACAGAATATAGATCCCTTCTAAAATGCAAACTGTATTCATCGTGTAAGCTAATAAAGTAGTAAAACGTATTCTATGTTTGAATTTAATGTACCATGCAGTTGGAGAACCTTAAAATGTGTCCGGATACTTTAGGTTTTAACCAATACTTACGAATGTATTGTTCAATTCAACATATTTTATTTGTATAATATTAATATTTAACATTTTTTTATATCATGAATAATATACGTTAAATTTTAAATATAAAATTATTATAATTACAAATCTATTATCATAAATTTCAACATACATACATATTTAGTTTCAAACTCATGGTTTATAAAAGGTTATTTGTAATTGATAGTATTTACTGCATTCGATACATATGTATTTATTAGTGGAATAATTATTATTCATCATTATAAAATTATGATTTAATTAAGACAATGCCATGGCTGATACTAGTAATTGTTTTTAATTCTTTAATATCAATTAATTGTAAGTTAAATTAAGTTCATAGTTTAGTTTAAAAATTATATATGCGAAAAATATTAACATTCCAATTATCACAATACCACAATATTATAGTCTTGTAGTGCCTCAATAGTAGCAGAGCCTTGGAAACCATAAAACGGGTATAAATAAATAGTACAAGTTTAAAGCCTTACTAATAAAATTAAAACAAATTTTATATATAAAATATTACACAAAGGTGAATAAATAATTATTGTGATCATGGAAGAACCATTAAAATATAAAACGATAATAAAGCAAATTAAAAATTTGATTTAAACTTACACAAAATAAATAAAGTCAAAATATGTAAAATGATTTGTTCAGTTTATTGTTATATGTACATACATCAAACAAATAAAATTTAGTCTGAAAATACTTAAGTATCTAGCGCAGAAATGCAAATTTTAAGCGAAACAAGAAACGCAATTTGTATTTAAAATTTATCAGAGAAGCCAGTTAGAGGAATAATATTTACTTTGATTACTTCACGAAACTAGATAACTGTATTGTAAACAATTAATTGTGCCTAAGTATACAACCACATCTTGACATTTACAATCGATCACATCCAATTCAAATTTTAATTTGTATTCAATATAAATTCAATATAAAACATTATTCCTATTAGATTAATAATAATAAAATAACAGTCATTAAAAAGTTTTGGTTCAATTGTATTGACAAATCCATTAAACTGTATCTTATTACGAAATGCTGTTGTAAGGAAATATAGTATTGAAATTTCAAAATCGCAATAAGTTTCGGGTAAAAATTTTAACAATTGAAAAAAAAAAACAACGCAGTGATCTTTGCAGTTCAAATTACAATTTCACAGAGCTGTAAAGCATCGAGCCAGTTCTGCGCTAATCGCAGACTGTAGCCGAACACTGACGACTAATCCTCAGCGACATATTGGTGCATTAGGTCCCAATGTAGATCAACGGAGCCCGTACGCGGATTTTTGAAATTTATTCGCATATTTATATATTTTTTTATGTCTTAGAAATTATTCTACAATCCCTTGGTGGCTATTCACCTCTGCAGCCGCTTGGATTACATTGACGTCATGGTTTTATAGAAAAACAAAAGTATTGATTCCTAATGTAAGGGAATATGGGACGCCTGAGAATCGAGAAGGATAAACGTGGTCGTAACTTATTCGTTCATCGGACCGTAGGTTTTGTAGGGGTTAGGAATTGTATTAGTCATCTATTTTTATTTGCAGAAATTTCGTTAGCACATACCGAGGGTTACGTGACATACATCGTATAAAACAATATGTAATAATTGGGATATAAAACACATTTACGGTTTCAAAATCACTTTATTTCTCAAGATATAATCACTTCGAGGAGAAATAAACAAACTTAACAAATCAGTTATAATTAAAATACAGTGTGCGCAAACAAATAGAGAGTATTACAAAAAAAAAAGTTTATTAATTGATTTCTTGGTGAAAATTTCAACAAGTTTAATTTATCTCATTAATATAATTCCTTAAAAAAGCAGCACCATATAGTCACCAATAGTGATATTAACCCACACTTACTCTATTTACTTTACCCATATACGGTTAATATTTCTAAGTAAATCGGTAAAGTTGTAAACCTAAGGCAACAATTTCAAAGAAGATGAAATATTGAGGAATTGTATATATTTTTGAAGTAATTTTGAAGTAATTTGCTAATTTTAGATTTGTATGGTTTGCTAGGTTGACATTATCTGAAGCGGACCAAATTTAAATAGGACCAAACAAAAAAAAAACATTAAAATCACTTGACCCGGTAGAACGTTATTAGGTAACAAATATAAAAAAGTAGAAACGAATTTAAAATAAGGTGTTCTTTTCTACAGTCCGTGGAAAATACAGTACTACATCTTAGTGAATACTTAAGTTTAATCACGGTGCAGCAGTAATGTTTTTTAACCTTAGTCTGTAAACCTAAGTTTTTCTACTGTGACAATATTAAATTACTATTACTTTTCTGCATGATTGCTTTAAAAATTCTTCTTCAACAATATACTTCTTTGCTTAAAAATATGTAAATTTATCAAACGTGGACTTGGTCTGTATTAAAATCCTAGTTATCAGTTTCTCCAGGGACTTAAAATGTATAAACTTGTCATTATATAACATAAACTAACGTTTATATCCTATTATAGTCCTCAAGGTGTAGTGATTGATGTTCATACACTTCAATTTTGCTGTAATATCCTACTCTTACACATTTAATAAATAAATAAATTCTTCCCTTGAACATGAGAATAATGGAGTCTTAAAGGATTAACAATAAATTGGATTATAATATAAATTGGTAAGACTACCCTACAATATCATGAAAAAAGTATTTTACCATTCTTCTCTTGGGTATGTTGCCACTTTCTTTGATATCTTACCAGTTAGTTTATTCCTACGCAGTTAGTTCCTCAATTGGTTATTGAGGGTTACTATTTTAAGTTAACTTATTATTGAAACATTTAATATTATATTCGGTGATGGATATATGTAAAGTAATGAACTCAATTTTCTCCACACTTAATAAAATAAAATCAAATTAAATTAAACCTCAAACAACTACATCTCCCACCAGCAACAGCAAGAACGGACAACAGAGTGTTTTCGCAATTAATTTTGGTTGCGTAACTTAACGTTACAGGCATTAAATCATTCTAGTTTATTCCTTTACATAATGAAAACTTTATTTACGTATGAGAGAATAAAATAAAAGTATTAATATTTTATGCAATTTTGTGAGGTAATGTGAACACAACCTTAATTATTTTCTTTATGTTGTCTATTCTTTTTGCTGTTATGTTGACCTTACTTTTTTCACTTCTTTCAATGGTGTCACTAACTAATTTTCTATTAATAAATAATAATTATGGGTCGACATATCACGGTCTGACAATTTAACTTATGGTATGTTATTCACAGTCATAGTTTATTGAGTTTTCCATTATTTTTTTATCAGAAGAATGTATTTCATTGAACAAGAAAATTAGTTTTTTTTAAGTCTTAAATGGAATATACCTTTATAGTGTACTTCCTATCGAACTTTGATAAATTGTAATTGTTTCGCTTCCATTACCTTTCAATTAAATTGTGAACTATCTAATACCATGATATAATGTAATGTGTTTTGCAAATTCTGAAAGTTATCAATCTTTCGGTGATATTAAAGACAGTTATTACCATATATATGTCCGATACTTTATCGATATAAATCGTTCGAAACATTTTAAAATTATTGTATTGACATTATTATATTTATTACTGATATTTAGAAAGAAACAATATTTGATATATTTATTATGTGTTTATATTTTATACAAGAAAATCAGTAGAAAATATCCACTTATAATTTGAAAGCTAAGGAATGAATATTTTAAAACCCATAACTAAACCAACATTCCATCTAACTTATCGTTTTAACATTTTAACATTGATTCTCATATAATATGTATTATAATACAGAAGGTAAGTTTTATGAAGCAATCATTAATAATGTAGGTCGTTTTATAAATTCCAATTTAAATTCAACCTTCTAAAACACAGTCTGTCCAAAAATTTTAAGAGCAACAAGAAGATTTATAACGATGTTTAGCCCCAAGGGAGTCCGACTAAAACGATGTTTGGACAACGAGCTCAAAGTTAACATCCAATCACAGCAATAGTAACTGGTTAAAGCTTATAACTTACAGCAAAATTATCATTTTGCATTTTCTGCTTTATTCAAACAGGTATTTTATCGGTCCGCCTAATCTATACTTATAATAAATCTGTGGAGCGATCAATTCTGTACATAAAATATATTTAAAAAATAACTATCAGGGGATGGGTTAGGGATAGCTACTGATGCCAAAAATGCAATCAGTAAAATTTTTGTCTGTCTGTCTGTATATTCATTATGGAAACCAAAACTACGGGACGGATTTTAACGAAATTTGGCACAATTATTTTTCATACCCTTGAGCAGGTTATAGTATACTTTTAATTGCGCTACGATAAATAGGAGCAGAGTAGTAAAGGGAAATATTGGGAAAACGGGAGAAGTTACTCCATTTGTTAAGCTTCCGTCGCGTGTGCAGACTTATAGGTAAAAGCTACATAGAAATCATGTTGATGGAAATATTCTCCTTAAAATTATATAAAAAGTATTCCTGGATGGCATATGTCTATCTTTTATTGTTGACTCACAATAACACGTGAAACTCTCGATAGCTTAGCAATTCGGAGATTTCTGATTGTATATGTCTATTCTAACGTTTACAACACTATAACCATCCCTAATTTAAAAAAGTTAACATTATGACCTATTCAATAAAAAAAAAACGTGAATCGGTGTAGAAAAACACAAAAATTATTTTCTTTTATACTTATAATAAATCTGTAGAGCGATCAATTCAATAATCAAGGAGTTACACGCTGACGGAGTCGCGGGCACAGCTATCTATATTTTTCTGCCAGAAGTCACTATTCCACGCAGCCGAAGTCGCGGGCAAAAGCTAGTTTAATAAATAAAAACGTCAATCGTTGCAAGAGTACTATAAAATTTAAAACTAAATATCCCATCTTTTTCTATTTACTCACTCCACTAAAAAAGAGTGAAAGTTCACTATTATCATTTCAAATAAAAATAGAGTTGAATTCAAAAGAGTGAATTAAAATCTTCCACATAACGACGATTACAGACTGTTTTCATTGTGCTACGTTTACAGTTGCATGCCTTTCGTCAACATTCCTTTGGTTGAGTGATAGCTTAGATCCTAAGTAATTTGCAGTAATAGTCTCTTAAATGGGTTGCCTACGATATTGATACATTTAGAAAGCTTTGAACTCCATTTACAACGACCAATTAAATGGGATTAAAATATTTTGACTTCATACTAACAAAACATCATTCTTAGTTCCGTTATGACAAATATGATAAAACTAGTTTTATTAATTAAATTTATATCTTGCTTTGGTGTTGGCTTTCAGCACGATGCCATTTAAGTTTATTGGATATTGAGAGAGTTTTAAAACAAAAGTATATTTAAGTTGTGATATCTGCTAGATTTTACGATTCTATTAAACGACACAAAACTTTTTTTTAAACTCTTTTTACGAGCCGTCCAACCGGCCGTGGTGGGGCCGGAAAGAGATGTATGAGACTCGACCTCGGCAGGTCCCTACTCACTAAAACAACTGCGAAAGCCATCGGCCGCTATATCGTTCTACCCCGGATCTGTCAGCGACAGGGCACACCAGCGACTGGCCGGTCCTGGCAAAGACCGGACTTACTCCCTTGGAGTATGGGGGCGATCCTGGCAATTAGGACCGCCATGACGACGCCGCGCTTTCACTGGGAGCCAGGATACTACGCCGACCCCGGCCCGGAGTACAGGGGTGCTATTGGAGGCTTTGGAATCGCCTCCGTCTCACCCCCGTACGTCGTCGGCGGAGGGGGGGTGTATCAGCCGCACCCTCCCTTTGCCGCTCAGATGCCTCCTTCGTAGACATGACCGTCTTACAGAAGGAGGACACCTCCAGCCAGGACCTATCACTCTCGAGCATCTTATCCACAATACTCGGAAGCGACAAGTCCACTCCGCCGAGAGTCGCCACAAGCTCTTGGCGCTGCGCAGCCCATCTCGGGCACACCTCGAGGGTGTGCTGGTCCGAGTCTACCGCAGCTCCGCACTCATAGCAGCCTTCTCCTGGCTCTCTCCTGGCCGTCCGACACAAGTAGCAACCAAAGCACCCGTGCCCGGTTAAGACCTGCGTCAGACGGCAAGTGAGGGGCTTGCGTTTCCGCCTCATCCAACGCTCTAGGACCGGACGACGCGCTGCCGTTGTACGTCTACCGTACGGCTGCTCCGCCAGGTCCTCCCCCCACTCCCGCATAAGGCCCTCCTCCCCCTGGGGAAGAACCGCTCGGATCTCCTCCGAAAACGACATAAAACTTGAACAACATAAGTCAATCACTTTACATTTGTTTACCTACATAACAATGTCATGACTCTTATTTCCTTTATTTAATAACATTATATATAAATATATGTAATTGCTACTTTTGGTTATACTTATTAGAATCAGAAGGATATCTAATAATAAATGAATTCTATTTCTGGTCACAACTGTCAATAAGATTACACAATGGCTGAAACAAAGAAATTAGGGACAATCCTTTTGTCTATAACAAACAATTGAAAAATCCTGAAATGATAGCTTCGAGAATTTATTAAAGACTAAACGTGCTAAAATCTTTGCTATATCTATACTATTAGTATATACCGGATGTTGTTCCTGAATGTTCCTGGCTGAAGCGAAATAGAAAGTTAGTTAAATTAGTGTATTTTTAATATTGGAATCAAAATTATTAGAAAGAATTCCCAAGAACGAATTAAAATTCTCATCAGTGAGATCTAAATGAGAGTACCAACACAAAAAACGAGAAAAGTACGTCAATAATTTTCTCCTTTCTCGAGTGTTGAGCAAACTGGCTTCGTTAATTTGACGGCATCTATCAATTTCCAGAAATGTATAGGTGTAAATTTTTATCTTAAGATTAGTTTAAAAAGATCTATTGTTAAAAATATATATGTGTCTGTGTGTGATATATTACATTAAAAATATTAGTTTTTCATGACGAAGTCAAGGTATCTATGATTACTTTTTATAATACTTGATTTGACTTTGCTGATATATTAAGTGAAACAGTTTGAAGGTAGATATTACTGGATGAAACTGTTTCAAGATTTCAGCTTCAATTTTGGAAATAGTCTTCAATTTATTATGGAATAATAATAAAATATATAAATGACCTATATGCATACAATACCTACATATGTTATATTGTTAAATGATAAATAATTATTAAACTAGCAACGTTCAAGCCACCTATATAAGGAGTGCCATTACTGACAATCTGACATTTTTCGTTGTCAATTATTGTCAAGAAGCTCTGCCCTAATTAGTTTTGAATATTAATAAATCAGCCATTTGCTGGCAAACGTTTGTTTAACAATCATAACGTGTTTTATTTTCTAACAATTTTTCTCAATATTGACATTGATGTGTTTGTCTCATAAAATAAAAATAGAATGTCTATTCAAAGCAATCAATTTATAAATATAATTTATTTAATTCTATATTTAGCTACAATAATTTTTTTATAAATATAAAATTATTAAATTTCAAAACTTAAGAAACTGCCAATTTATTTTTTATAATCTAGGAACCAAGTTGCTTTGTTTGTTAACGGATAACAATATTTTTCTGAGACTATAAATATGAGATTTCGAGGTTATCGTCAAAGATTTACAAAAAAAAGGCTGGAGGCATCTTTATTTTCTTTTAAATGAAACTAGAATTTTTTGGGTTACTTTATTTTTATAAGAAACTACATACTCCCGACGTTTCGGCTACTTTACAGCAACCGTGATCACGAACAGACGAGATATCAGAGTTAAAAGTCGAGTAGTATAATCTGAAAAATATGAGTATCATTTAAATTAATCCTTACGAGTACCAATTTGATGTTTCCGAGTCATATGTACTTTCTGAGACTATTTAGACACCACTGACGGATGGAGAAGGAAAATATCATGAGGAAACCCGGACTTATAATTTCACAATTATAAGTTCGAAACCCGTCTTCAGCAAGCGTGGTGATTAATGCTCAAACTGAAATAGCTCCACAACAGCATTCCCAAACAGGGCAGATATCCGGCAGGCGGCCGGTCATAATACAAGTATCCAAAACTATGAACAACATGTTCTGTGGAAGAACATGTTGTGCCGAACCTACATAGAGTGGGACCAGGGCGGGAAACAAGGAAAAGAGATAAGTTTCATTTAAATAAATAAAACTCGCGAAAATCTTAGATCTCATTATCTTTTTTTTCCTTTGTTCTCGAGATTATTCTATTCAGAGACCCTATAAACAAACACATAAACAAGAAACTCATCACTGTCTATGATGTCCATTATGACCCCACCTTTTAAGAATCTCAAAAAGGCGAAGATAAAATTCTTATCGCAAACGGTATTGCGAATTTAAATCTACCTAGATACGCCTACCTTGTTTTAGCAGTGTAATATTGTGTAGTAATTAGTTTTGAAGTTTTTCCATTCAAAAGTTTGAATTTTTTCCATTCAATACTATTAAAGTTATATTAATTGACATACTTTTCAATATATTTATATTTCAATATATTAATTATTAATTTAATTAATATAATAAAAAAATAAAAAAAAAGTAATATAATTTTTGCAGTTCAAATAATAATATTGGAGTTACAAATAATGGTTTAAATAAAGATGCTTTTGAGTTTTTATTTACAAAATTGTCAATATGCATTAGGTTGAAATTTATTGCTAAAGATGCCATTTATTTTTTACGAAATCATCTTCCATAGCTGTAGTTTCATGGGTACTTTCGAACGTAAAATAATGTCATGAAATCAGAAGATAAATGGTGTTAAAAATAACAGGATTTTTAATAAACAAAATTATTACTTAAGAATTGTTACACATATCTGCTTAATCTTACGATATGTTAAGAAGTCTTTAGAAAATCACCAAACATAATAACAAATGCAGGTAATTTTACAGAACCATACTGTACATACCATGAAGGTGATATATATATTAAAATTATACAAAAACAAATTGCTAACCGCAAAATAAATACTAGATTATAATCCCAGTAACATTTATTTATATTTTTTCAATTGTATTATTAACATATATTATACATGTATTTTTTTAAAAACTCAAATCACATGAGGTACAAGAATAGAACCAATTAATTTATTATTTATTACCTTAGCCGATATACATATAACTTATAGCATCACAGTGAATTCATATTTAATACAATAATATGTAGATATCATAAAATTACACGTATGTGCAAAAAAATCTATTAATTAATATGTGTCAGGTTTTTCTTTTAAAATAATTTATTTTACTTTTTAAACAACAGAAAGTATATTTATATATAAAGAAATATAACAGAAATTATTTGGTTTTCTATATGTACTTTATTGTCTGTTACTTTTCCTAATCACGACTTTGGTAATATAAAAGAAAAATTATGAAAATCTTATTTCATTTCTTTTTTTGTAATAGTCATTTTTCCCTATTATATCATAGTATTCATTAAAATATAAATGAGCACATTCTAATAACCTGACAAAAAAAAATCAATTGAGAATATTTATATATCATTTACTATTTTTACAAAATTAATTACATCTTTACAATCTCTATGTTGAAAAAAAAAACACTATTTCTTAACAACAGTCTTAAAGAGGATTTCTTTGTAACTATATTCTTTGTTACATACAAATTATATGAGATTTTATATTACCAAATATTGAAATCTTGCCTTTTGATGAAAAACTTTATAATTATTATTTTATATTCTAACAATTTATGATTTATTTACAGTTTTACATATAATAATTAATTACCTGGACTAAATAGTTAGCTGTATCAAATTAAAACGAATATCTGCACTAAAAACATGTTATACATGTTACTATGTATAATAATCAACTAATAACATATTGTTATTTATGTTATGCTGATCAAATAATTATCATAAACTTGATTGGCATAGGAATAAATGATATATCTACATTATTTGAGCAAGAACAAACAAAGAAAGCATGCATAGAGAAACAAGTGAGTTTAAAACCGTCGTGTCACTGCGACAATATGTTTTATTTTCGTCCTACGCTTCAAGCCCGTTGCTCGCAACAAAGATGCACATGGTCTTGACATAATGAAAATTTTTTTTTAAACTTGAGCCCCTTTTTTCCCACTGCATAAATTTAAGGATATATTGAAAATATTTTAATCGGTTGGTTGGCTTTTATTTATTGAATGATAATGTAATGCCTTTTTTGCAATATCGAATGTGTTATTAAAATTTAAATCAGAGACAATTTCCAACACAACTGCAAAAACTTTATATAATAAAGATGTTATTGATTGTAAATAAGTGAAAGCTGTACAATTATTTACCTTTCCGGAGGCATCGATCACGATGTCTAAGCCTGGATCAGCGCTGCTTGGGCGAAATGGCATGAGGTCACAGGTGTGGTCTGTTACCGCAAAACATCACCTAAGCTCAAGGCACTAGTACACAAGAGCAAAATCCGACCAGTTCTCTTATATGGCAGTGAATGTTGGCCAGTACTGTCCACACACACACTTAGGAGCTTTACGTCACGGAGATGAAGATGCTGAGGTGGATTGTGTGGCTATCTAAGTTAGTCTTGGAGTACATGATGTACACGCCAGTCTGAGAACTACGTCGGAAATTTTGCCTTGATAGGTCTGTCTCTGGTGCAAGACCCCCCGGACCCCCAAGGAAGCAGTGGCTGGATACCGTGAATCAGGATATGAGAGCTAATGGACTTACCACCGGATATGTTGAAGACTATCCAAAGTAGAGGACTGAGTAGGACGCCAGACGCCTTGCGTCCTACTGAAAGGCGTAAAGCTGGGATAATTGCCAGGAAGAAGAAGAAGTTTAACCCTAGTTTAGATTGTACACAGGTGGATTCATTTTCAGTTTTTGTTATTTGAATCCAAACTGACGCATGCCATCCAACCTTTATAGAAGCCTTTTCTTTATTAAAGAATTCAAAACGCTTTAGCAACTGTTTTACAATTTCCAACTATCTGTCTAAAATAGATTGAAAAAGCTAAAGTAAAATTTTCATTAAAACTTTCAAAATGCAACTTTATATAACTTTTATACGCTGACTTTTCTTTAAACTTTTTTTTTTATTTTAAGATTGTTACCATATTCATTTTTATATATTATTAAGTGTAGTTACATTTCAAACATCACTTGTTTTCGTAACTGAAATCAATAAAAGGTCGAACATTTACTTCTTAAATATATGCTTATATTCATTAACAAAATTTTTACAAACACTGGACTGTACATAAATAACATTTACATATAGAAATTATGCTTCTTTCAATATGAAAAACAGTTTATACTATCTTACACGCAACTTTCTCTGGCGTTAGTTAAAAGTGTGGTCCTAGTCGTGACGACCTCCCTACGTCGTGATAGTGTTCCACTTGTCAGACGCCTCCGATCTTCACTCAGTGTACTGATGCTCTATAACATGAAGAAAATGAAATAGTATTTTCTCTTTAATAGGCCAGTGTCGATAATTTTTAAAAGAAAAAAAATATATATACATATATAGTAGGATGAAACCCTTTATAAAAGGAGGGGAATTTTAATAAAATTAAAGGAAAAAATTTTAACGGTCGGTCTGTGGTCTACAAGGCTATAGGGGTGAGTAATCAAGGGTAAAAAACGTTTTTTTTTCGATTTCCGGCAAAAAAAAGTTTTACGGGAAAAGAATATTGTGGGTAAAGTTGTACGTAATAGAAAGATCTAAAATTTTGGAATTCACACTTTTTGCACATAGCTTCAAAATTTATATGAAAAATTCAAAAAACCAAGTTCTTGGTGTTTTATTTCTACCTTTTTCAAACAATATTAGTTTGTCCCGAAATTTGGTGAAAACGTACCTTTATATATTCCAAATATATTTTATTTATTTATTTAAAATGATTTATTGCACAACACATGGAAAAACAGGGGGAAATAAGTGTACATACATGGTGCGCAAAGGCGGTCTTATCGCTTATAGCGATCTCTCACAGACAACCTTTGGTGATAGGAGCTTAGAACGAAAACAGGTAAGTGAAGAAAAAGATACAGAAAAATGAGGAAATATACAATATAATAATATTTACACTAAGGTATAGTAATAAACTACACATAACTACATCCCAATAATACATACATAGAAATATAATACATATCAAAATATATATACATAAATATAAACTACATATTATTACATACTTGCATACATTATATAGATATGGATAGGTAACGAGGTTCTCAAACGATGCTTAAATATTGCCAAGGATTTAGAATGCCGTATATCAGTGGGTAGTGCATTCCAGAGTTTGACGGTTTTCACAGTGAAAGAGTTACTATAAGTTTGTGTCCGGCTGCAGGGTGTGCAAGTTTGTTGTCCTCACTAGAACGCAGCTTGTGCGTGCTATCAAACCCAAGAAATTTGAAGCGTTCTTTAATATAAGGTGGTGTATGCTCAACATATAGTATAGCAATGAGAAGAGATAAGTCTTGCAAATTTCTTCGAAGCCTGATTGGCAGCCACTTTAACTGAGACCGATACTGCGAATCGTGGTCAGCAGGCCAAATATGAATCTAATGGCCAAATTTTGCAGCCGTTCTAATTTATTCAGAAGGTCTTCAGTTAAATCAATGTAGCAGGCGTCGGCATAATCTAATATTGGAAAAAGAAATGCATTGGCTAAGCTGATCTTAGCCTTGATGGGTAGTAAATTTTTCCAACGCCTTAAAAAACCAATGATGGCATACATCTTACGACTCATTTTTGCAACCTGAGGTACCCAGGATAAGGAAGTATTCAGAAGTATTCCAAGATTTTTAACAGTCCCTTGCAGCGGTAGTGCGAGGCCATCAATCATGATTGGAGATAGGATTTTGTCTTTGACCCTCGACAGAAGCTTAGGACTGCCAAAAACAGCTACTTGTGACTTAATGAAATGAAAACTGTAATTTATTTGATTAGCAATATTTATTTTTCAGATTTTTTTAAATTTATCTCGAAAAATAAGCCTCATATTCAATCGAAAAATGACCCGTCAAAATATCAGCATTTTCCAAAAAGTTGGTGGTTTTTACATTCGTTGAAATCTCTTTTTTCCGATAGTGAAGAAAAAAATATGAGTTTCTTACATGCGTACTGCGTACATACGTACTTTTGGATAAAATAATCATGTCCTTTTTAATAAAATGACCCTCGATATCGTTTTGAAAATGCTCTTTCAATTTATTTTTAATAGTTTTAGTAGTTTAATGTAAATTTTCTGTAAATAATTTTATTTACACAAAGTTTAAAATATATTTTTATTTTAAAGAGGGATTTTCTGGAGATCTTCCAGACTACACAACTCAAAATCGACATCGAACTACAGAAATAGAGAAAAACCGTTATTTACCCTTAAATGAGTGGGTACTCCCACACATCCCACATCGCCCGTAAATTATTTTTCCCTTAATTTTTATTCCCCTAGAAAAAATAAAAATGTAGCTAAGTATCACTGTATTCAGACTATAACATTTAAGTCAAATACAATATTGAAAGAAATATATTAGTTTAATTATAAATTACAATATGTTCTGTACAACTAACCTGTTCCTCTGATCTCGGCATATTATGAGTATGCTCTGTGTTAACTCGATCGTGGAGACTGTAAGCACTTTTGGACGCACCCACCGGTTGAATATTCGAAACAGCTATCCCGTAAGGTGGCGGTTTCGGAGAGAGCTCAGAATCTCTGGTATAATTGAAGTCTGTGCAAAACATAAACAAGCGTCGATATAACAACTTTTATTCAGCTTAGAAAGGAAAGGACCCAAATTAAGGTTGTGAGTATTGTTCTAATTATGAATAGAATACAAGGACAATTTTTTTTGCATTATGGTATAGTTGAGTGAAAATTAAAGTACAGTTCACTCATACTTGTTACAACAAGTAAATGAATTAGGCAGAATAAAAATAAATATTATAGATTTTTTAACTTACAACGTGCTTAAAAAATATTATTTAGAAGAATAATGTTAATTAAAATACTTTGCAACATTATTTTAATGGTGTATTTTGGGTTAAATTCTTTTACCGTAGTTTATTGGAATGTAAACAATGTGCATAGTATGGTCGAATAAAATACACATACACTCATCTGTTCCCAGTGGTACAACGTCTGGGTTCTTGTCGTCTTGTATAGGTGAATGGTTGGAGCTATGCATTGCACCCTTATAAGCCTTCACAGTTTGTAATGGAACTAAAAAAATCTTCAAATAAGACTCTTGTAAATATTGTTATTAATAAAATACTATTGACACTAAAACTAAAATATTACCGACACTGAAAACAAAGCAAAAAATAAAAACTGCCCTAATGTTCTTAAAAGTAAGCTTTATATTCTTGACATTTCATTCAGACACAAGCTTAAAAGTCACTTCAAGTTTCTTTATTTTTAATTCGAAAAAAGTTTACTTTGAAGGCAATATCGTATATCTCCTGATATTCGTTAGCTTTTCATATAAAATATTGTTGTCACTATCTGTCGTCTGATCCTATCTATACTAATATTATAAAGCTGAAGAGTTTGTTTGTTTGTTTGAAAGCGCTAATCTCCGAAACTACTGGTTCGAATTCAATAATTCTTTTTGTGTTGGATAGTCCAGTTATCGAGGAAGGCTGTGGGCTATATAACATTACGCTACGACTAATAGGAGCAAGGATATAGTGGTAAATGTGTAAAAAACGGGAGAAATTATTTCATCTTTGAAGCCTTCCGTTGCGTGCGCCGTGAAAACGGTTCAAGATACACAAAAAATACGTATTAAAGAATAATAGCTCTTTTAATGATATAAAAAACAGTCCGCGACAGTATATGTCTATCTTTTAAGATTAACTCACAAAAACCGTTTTTATGGTACCTAATTCGGTCGAAATAATTTTTTTACGTTGTATCAACATAATAATATTAATCTTTATTCAAATAAACAAATAAATATGTTGTTGGTTAAGAGTACTTCATTGTGAATTAAAAAAAACGTAGGTTTTATCCTGTAAATTCTACGGGAACTCGACCATTCCGAAAACCCCGCAAGAACGGGAACTATGTGGGAAAAACCAAAAATCTGCCGGAAGTCACTATTCCACGCGGACGAAGCCGCGGCAAAAGCTAGTTGAAGATAATTGTAAAAGTTTTATACCTTAAGTTCAAAGTTGATTTTTAATTTATGGTATCCAAAATGTTATACAAAAACTTAATATTATTTATACGTCTGCAGATTCAGTAAGGATTTTTTATTTAATTTTCATAAAATTATTGATCTAAATAATTCTAAAACAAAACAATGCCATCGATATTCCATGTCGATATAATAAGATTGTTGTCTGACATGCTACTCGTAAAACATATTTAGGAACAAGATTTTGTCGACGGCTGGTACTATCCTGGTACAGATTTAATTATTATAATTTACAATAAAGTATACAAATAATATTATTTTAATATACAATGTTGTAAAGAAAGGCTGGAATAGTATTTTATAAAAAGATGGAGATGTATTTTAAATGTGGTAAATAAGTTGTGAGTTTATTAAATTTAAAAGAAATTATCAAATTTAATATTTTATTCTGAATATTCTGATTATTGGAAATCGTAACAAGATTTTCCTTTTTTAGTGAACAGAAAACTTAATAAAAATGTCGACAGCTGAATGACGAAACATATGCAATATATGTATGTTAAAATCTAGAAGGACATAAATCACATTTGAAATGCAGTAAAAGGAATTTCTAACTTAGAAAGGCGTTTGAAAATTTGATACGTGAGTAATCTACTTTATCACTTTACTAAGCAAACAATTTCAATTTACTTTGTGGTTTTCAGTTTTCCTAAGTGTTATTGGTTTTTTAAATAGAATTTTTCTTTATTTTCTTTTAAAATTAAAATGATGATTACGAAAACAAAAAATTAAAAGAAATACTTTTTCTGAGTAGTCATAGTTTAATAGGGATATGAAAATATACTTATATAAAAGAAATCATATGCTAACATACTCGTAGCACCCAAAGAAGCTCTTCAAATATACAAGGTCTTAAAATTGTTATTACTGTTATTCTAATCCTATAAATTTATGATTGAAAATATTCAACAGTTTTTAATCTATTAGGTATACAATGTTTTAATACTCTAGACGTAATATTTTCAGTTTTATAATATAATGTTAGTACATTACATATTTGAAATGTTTTGTCACTGTGGGTGATAACGGTGTCATAAAAATTCAAACTTTAACCAGTTACAAGTCATCCTGTAGATATTATGTGCGATAGTGTACGTTTCCACTATGAAACAACTAAAGCTTCACAACAACTAATGCTGTTTTGAAATGGATCTGGGAAACGTTTTTATAAAGCTTTAACATTGCATTTTGGTTAAATGAAAATTTAATTTGTATTTGAATATCAATGGCAAAGGGAGGTTTTGAAATAATAATAATAAAATTGTCAATGTGTATGTCCTGTTAACTTAATTCTCATGGTCCTATACATATTTAACAAATGAAATATACATTTTCAAGAGTCTGAAACGTATTTTAATCAGCTGTGAATGTGAATGCAAAAAAATATCTTCGATAAGAAATTAAATTTTTTTAAACATTTACCATCATATTCCAAAGGCCTCTGTCGCCTTCGAGCCAAGACGGTAATTACAGCTACAGCGGCAAGCGTACCCAATGCACCAGCTACAATGACCAGGGCCCAGTTCGTGTCAATTATCATATAATTGTTCTTCGCTTCTTTGTAATGAAATTGAATATTTATAATATAACTAGGACAATAGTTCAAAATGTTACAAATTTAGTTAGTATGAAATGGTACTGAAATTAGTTTTATGTCTTCAAAAAATTACCTGTATATATAGCTAATCTTGACAAAGTGTGTACTCTAAGTGTAGTTATTTCAGATCTCCCCCTTGCATTGTTAGCGTAAAAGACGAGTTGTAATGCCTTCCGAAATCGAAGCCCTTGTAACTTCCAAACGGGAAGTATTGTTGACACATTTGCTATTAATTCATCCGCTTCCCATGCTTCCATAAAATACGTAGTTTGAAGACCTCCATCATAGCCTAAGATAAGAAATAGTAATCAACTATAAATTATTGTAATTCTTATTTTATCATAAAAGTTTTTTTGATTAAAATAACATAGTTTCAACTTTCAACAACTGTTTTTGTAGTCCTAAATTATAAAAGTAAATCAAATGTAAAATAAACAAATTAATTACCATTATAAAAAAAAAATTAATTAATTGGCGGAGATACAGAATCGTCATGACCATGGTCAGAAATATTTAAATCCTGTAGGCGTATCTTTTGGGTGAACAAGTAAAAAAAGAAACTACATCATTTTGTTGAAAATAGTCTAATAAGTCCAGTCAGTTTCGTCTACCACTCAAACCAGTCGCGTTTCGCGTATGCACAAATAATACTGAAAAGTACAAACGTTGCAGAGCTCGTCGCCTCCACAAACGGAAGAACCGAAACGCCGTTGAAAACGTCCAAACAGCAATCAACGAAGTAATCTCCTTTACTAAAAAATGGCGCATTAGTCTGAATGAAAGCAAGTCAATTCATGTTGACTTTACAAATAAGAGACCGCATTATTTTCCTGTATTTATGAATGGTAAACAAGTACCGTACGATAATACAGCTAAATATCTAGGCATGACTTCAGATGTCAAGAAGAAAAGATTGGAATAAACATACGTTACCAGAAGATGTACTGGCTGCTTGGGAAAAACTCTCTTGTATCAATACACAACAAAGTCCTACTATATAAACAGGTATTGATGCCAGTATGGACGTATGGTATCCAGCTATGGGGTTGTACCAGTAATAGCAATCGCCAGATAATACAAAGCTTCCAAACTAAAACGCTCAGGGATGTTGTAAATACGCCCTGTTACATTCATAACTGTGATCTACACCAAGACCTGAACATGGACGTCGTAGATCAAATCAACAAAAATATACCGAAGCCCAATAAATTGAATAACTTGAATAAAGTATTGTAAATAAAATAAAATTATTAAGTATTGTATACTTTATTAATTATTGTATACTTTAATAGGGGAAAAGAAGTTTAATAATTAACTTCACACTATATTTAATGAATCACTGCCAATACGCAAACGAAACGAGTAACAGTTCCTAGTGTAGAAGATCCGATATTCACGACAGCTGGATGGCAAGTGCCTCCTGTGATCGGCGTCCCTGCCCAGCTAGACTCTGTCGTAGCACGAAGTTAGTCAAGTGTCAGTGGAAAACGTTATCGCCACGTCGCTTTCCTCTATCGGAACTCGTGCTTAACTTTGTTTACCGTCTTTACTCGTGATTGTCTCCGACATATTATATAAGTATTATAAACCAAAAAAACAATAAAAAAAGGATATCAAGAAGAACCTCAGGCTTACCAGCAACACATTTTACTTCGGCTGAGTCACCAGTCAAGTTCAAGGTCGAACAGTTAGCAGGCGGGTCAGGCTTGACGGCCGGTAGTAGGGTGTATCTGCAAGGCTCTATTTGTTGTCCAACCAAGTTTGTAGCTCGACAAACCAACGACCCGTAGTCCATGTCAGAAGTTGGTATGTACGTGAGTATAGAACGTCCCGATTTTTCTATCGTGAACTTTCCCTGATGAAGTTTTTATTATGTACTAGTTGTTATTGCTTCGTGAATGTAAATGGTTGGTATAATATTTATCGCAGCTAGTCTTAAAAAAATAACAAAATATCATTCTTAAAATAGTTCATTAAACAACTCTAATTAGGAATGTTCCTTTAAGGTAATACTTTTTTAATTAAAATGTATTATGAAAAAACTAATTAAGCGTTTCGCTAAACTATTTACACCTTATGAACGTTTAGTACAACTTTCAATATTAGTTTTATTTAAATGAGTATGGGTAAACGTCTCATTTGTCATTTATTTATTCAGAGTTAAATAGTAATTATATTCAGCACTTCAGAAATCTTAATATTAAAATTGTATTACAGTTTACAGAAACATCATCGAAAATGAATTCAAAGTATCATAGCAATCACAAAAATGGTTTTACATAATTTTGATTTATTTTCCTAATATTATAAGGTTCAATCAGACAAAATTGTAATAGACAAGATAAGTACAATCCGAAGAACGAATTTTTAATAAAAAAACATCATGCTTTCCAATTCCAAAATCATCAAATCAGATGAAAAAGAAATCTCGTACGAATTTAATAGAAGATAATGTTATACATATATATATGTATGATTATAAGAAGAAAATTGATTAAACACACGTTTTAATTTAACAATGAAATAAAAAAGTACTCACCGTATCTAACTCAGTAGTTCCCAAAGTGTTATTGAGTGTCCATTGAAAGTTCTTTGGCAGTGGGAAGGCATCGACTTCACAGGAGACTCTAGCTGCTTCATTGACAGCTATGCCTAAAATTGCTGTCATTGCGTTCTTGCATATAGGTTTATCTGTATAGAAGAATTTTATAATTTATCTCCAGGATTGCACTTCGTATAGTCCATCTCAAAATCTAAGAACAATAGATCAATAAAATCTTACTATTTCACATCACAGAATTTTTTATCTTAGAAATATTAACAAGGTTCGGATTTAAAAAAAAACTGTTTGGAAGAAGAATGGAACTATGTTTGGTATAAATATGACGTCTGGACGCACAACGGCAGAGTACATTGAGTGCGGACCATTGGAAAATGTGATTGTAAAGAACCTTTGAGAAATACAAGGAAATTTAGAACAATTATTAAAATTTTATTTTAAAATATCATGGGATGTACAAGAAGAAGTGACATTAGTGACGTCAGCGAGGCTGGGGTCTTTTTCCCTAAAAACAACGAATTTGTAATAAATCCGATATCAGAAGTGGGATCGCTCTCGTGATCAGTTACGGCCTGTCTTAGTGTATTGTAAATCTAGATCCAGCTCAAGAAAATAACCTTCCGGAGAACTTGCGTAATGAAGAACGTTTCTCACTTTTTCATGCAAATTATATCCAATGTGCAAAGCGTGAGCGAAAGTTTACGACAAAAAATAACAAGGGATAAGGATTATAATAACTGAGAAGATCATCTTAATTTTTATCATCTTTTGACCCCGTTGTTACAAAAACAGCGTTAAGTATTAAATTTTGAATAGAAAAGAATATTCACTGATAGATTAAACTTTCGATCTGAGCTCTTCAATGGACCAGACACGAAAAATGTAGTGTCTGTCGATATTTACAATTTTGCATTACAAACAAAGTGTTTAGCTATTATCCTAGCTGCAATCCTTGTCAAAAACCAAATGAGTTTTCCTGATCCAATATTACTGTATTTTTAGTTGGTGTGTCTAATTATATCATAATTAAAGTAATTTACGGGGTCCTAATGCAAAATACTTAGATTCTGCTGTGTTTGAGTGATAAGTACCTCAAAATAGTCACAGTTGCCTTGGCAAATATTGTTAATAAACATATGTATATCTGTCCAAATATTTGCACAGAACATGTAGGGAAGAACAAGAAACGACTACCCGCATCATTATACAATGCAGTTATGGTTCTGAAGTGATTCTTCGTAATGCTAAGTATCGTGTAGTTCCAAGGGCACAGAAGACGACTAACGTTGAGAGACTAACTCATCGTATTACGCCCTCTGCGTCTCCTTCCTTCAGCCTTGCCAGTTACCATGAGCTTTTAAAGGTTATCTTCGCTTCTTCTGGCAGTATGGCCGAAGTATTCAAGGATTCGAAGCAGGCAGATGTTTGAAAGGGACTTTGTAATTTTTAGTTCTTTTAGGATAGAAGCGTTGGTCCTGCGTCCTCCTGTCCTGCAGGACAGCAGGACAGGAGGTCCGCGCTCGAGTAAGCTGTCTACGAGGCGATACACTTTGCGAAAGATAGATACGGGAGGCACAGGATATACAAACTCCTCGATTGTGTCCAGGTTTAATTTTTAATTCAATTTAATTTTTGTATATTTCATTGAAACTATTATTTTTATTTGTTTACAGTTATATTGGTCACAGTCAGTGTATATTAATTAGAGTCAGCCGATTATTCTAAGTCAATACTTACAAATAACTTGAAGAGACACAGGAAGTGATCGGCCATCCCCTTCCACGTTGCTAGCAACGCAGACATACTGTCCGGCCTGATCCCGCGACACTCCCTGTAGAGCGAGGTGCGCCGACCCAGCTATTACTCCAGCACGTTGGTTGTGTATCATTACCTGACCCTGTCAGTTATTACAACATTAGTAACCTTTGTTGTTTATTGACAAGGAAGTTTAAATTATTCTTAAAATAATCAGGTATGTAGATACACTATATTTCATTGTCGCAGCATTATTGAATATGAAATCGTTTCCTTTTTACACATTAATGTTTATAAATTCCGTTAAAGTATAATAGGCAAATTGCCACTATTTTTATTATTTGATAAAATGGTTCATTAGGATTATATAATGCGCCATAAAAAATATCAAATTGTTTAGAAGCACCTATCCTAATATATTTCAAATTTTAAAATATATTTCAGCTATACAGCCATAAACGAATATGCGAAACACCTGATTAAAACCAGCTGAAGGAGATCCCGTAACTCTGTCCAGTGGAACTGCAGTGTATTTCTGTGAAGATCACTTTAATGGAAGTTCTAGAAACTAACAACAAATTATTTTTTCAGTTTAAACTATTATTTATTTAAAAAAAAAATTTAATAAATTTTCAGTTAGCAACTATGCGTTGTCAATTGGCCACGTATTAAAATTGGTTCTGTTTTTATTTTAGCTTAAGTGACATGGAAGATTATATCTTCTATCTATATATATAAAAATGGATTGCTGTTCCTTAGTCTCGCTAAAACTCGAGAACGGCTGAACGGATTTGGCTAATTTTAGTCTTGAAATACTCCTGGAGGTCCAGAAAAGGTTTAAAAGGTGAGAAAAATTGGAATAATTGCCGGGAAAACTCTAAAAACAGCCCTTTTCTATTTCCCATACAAACGATTTTTGACATTAGACTTGATAACTAACTAATATGTCAATCATTCAGTTCGATTGAAACAGTAGAAATTTAATAAATACCAATACCGGGTTATTGAAGATGGAATAGAGTTTGCCCGGTCAGCTATACCTATATTACTAAATTCGATACCTCCTAAGTATACTGAGTCAACTAACAAATTTAGGTATTTTTATATTTTTATATAAACGTACGTGATAAGTCGTGATCTTAACGTTTGTGTTAAAAAAAATAAAAAAAGAACGATAATTACCGAAATAATTTCACGTATACTAAATCAACTGCAACATCAGTAAAAATCATACATTGTAAACTGATCTAACTAACATTGTACCAGTGTACGCGGGGCGTGAGGGAGGACGCGTTGATACAACTACATCGCACCTCAATATAAGACCATGGGCGTCGAGTGCTATTAGTAACAAAATGAAGTCAAACAGCAATTTTTATTATAAACGGAAACTTTCTTTGTATAATTTCACAATATTCAATATGGGAACTCGTCAGGGTTATTGTTTTTCATGTCATCAACAGACAGCAAAGAGAGGCGCTAATGAAATTTCCAGCTGTGTTTTCAAGTTTATAGAGGATACGGTGGACAACTGTGGAGGCCAAAATAGAAACAGAATTGTATTTTTAATGTATATGTTAGCTAGTTTGAAGTTTGTTATAGATATTAGTTGTGGGTCACACTCAAAATGAAGGCGACAGTATGCACGCTTTAATTGAAAGACAGACTAAAGATAAGTTGCTTTATACGCCTGATCAATGGTATACAGCTTTTAGATTTGCTAAATCTGATGAAAAGCTACACAAAGTTACTAAAGTGTCACAGGATTTAATTAAAGACTTAAATCACAGCTAAAACTTATAAACAACTGGACAACTACCAACGATGGACCCAAAATGCCCTGGAATAAGGTAACGGAAGTAGAAGTTAAAGCGGAATATCCATTTAGGCTGGTTTATAAAACGAGTTACCAAGATGATTCTTACAAGTGGATAGATTGTGTAAAAAAACCTAAAGCTACACGAAATCGAAAGAATTAAATATTGATGTAAACAATAGTTCTTTAGCTTATTAGAGACCCATTCTTATTGACCAAAATAAGCACAGAGACTGATGAACCTTTGTAAGACGCTGGAAATTCCTAAGGAGTACCATTTATTTTTTAATAATTTGATTTCAACGGACTCTAATGAAGTTAACGACAGCGATTCTTTATATTTTTTGAGCATTAGAAAAGCCTTGACTGTTGTGTTATTAATTTCTATTATTTTTATTAAAATTGTATAATGTAAGTTACCATTTTTAATTCTTATAATTTTTGATGACGTACTAGAGAAGCACCTGTTTAATTTCTTTTTATTGATTGTTCATTGTTTTTCTATGAAACTTTGATGATGGGACATTGATATTTTGTTAAATGTTTATGTGTTTTTTCTTCTAGCTTTCTAATGGATCTTACAATAGCGATTCTGACTGATTTCTAATTTGTTAAGCCTTGTCACTAATTTTTGAGCATTAGAAATACCTAGACTGTTACGTTATTAGTTCCTATAATCTTAATTAATGTTTAACGTAAGTTACCATTTTTAGTTCTGATTATTTTTATTGACCAACTAAAGGAGAAGCTGTTTTAGTTTTTATTTTGACTGATAATTGTTTGTTGTTATTTATGGAACTTTAATGATGGAGCATTCACATTTTTAATAGTGATTGGTTTACGTTTAGCTTTTTATAAAACAATCATTTTAAAAAGATATTCCTACTTAATTATGGCGAAAAGTAAATTATGATTCTTCAGAATGAGTTTTTTTTTTGGTTTATAATTCTTGTACTTCTTCCTAGCTTTTATTAATCCCACATATCGTAAAATATTAAAAAAAATATTAATAAAAAACCTCGCGTAAATTACATTGGTCCAGTATACGTTGAGGTTTCAAATGCTAACATTGCTAGTACTTTCCTCGTATAATGAGTCAAGTGATATAATTTCAACATTTTATTATTAAGTGAGACAGAAAACCCCGAAAATGAATAAAAGTAAAAATATATTCATAAAATGACCACCAATTTTCATGTGGTTTAGGTGTAAACGATGGATTTTGGTGGACAACGTATATGAATATAACTGGTAGTTAAACCATTTCACTATTGAGCCCCGCCGGCGTATACCCAGTCATCTACATAAAATGTAATCTAAAAACAAAAATCAGCAAAATCATTATATGTCAAAGGAAGTGCTTACAATTTTTATTAAAAAAACATTTACTTTATTTCGAATTAATTTGATTTCATTAAAATATAAACGATTTGCCTTCAAATCACTCTCCTGTAAAATTACAATAATGTCAGTTGACTCATTATACTTAGGAGGTATCGTAATGACGAAATTAACGCGGACGAAGTCGCGGGCAAAAACTAGTACAATATAAAATCATGGGTTCAGTTAAAAGAATCAGAATGAAATCTGTGTTCCAACTCGATTTATGTAGATGTCAAAAGGAGAGAAAACGCAAGGATTTGGTAACAAATGATGAGGATGATGTCAAGAAAAGATTATACTCCATTGAACAATATTTATTTCTTTTTACGTGTAATAAATAATTATCAAGGCGTATAAATGAAAGACCACGAATAACCTGAAATAGCGTTTGACATTATGTTGTTTACAATATTGTGACGTAGAAACATGGCGGACGGTGTTTTCAATCAAGAGAAAAAAAGTAGAGAATTTAACGAGTTTCAGTTGAATTTTATATATTTCGAACCCTTGTACGAAGCAATATTGAATTAAAAGTTATTTTTATAAATGGTGACATGAGGCAACTTGCCTTTTCTAATAAAAAAAGATATTAAGATACAATAATAAATGCAATGTTTGCAATCAAACATAGCATCTGAGTATTTATTAAGCTTTGCGGAACTACATACATATACCTAATATAGATATAGCTTTTCTTCACTTATTAATAGCTTTTATAAAAGTATGTGCTGTCGTTTTTTTCGTTTTTTTTTGTATTTTTTTTAATAAAAAATCTACAACTTGCAACTTTATTTTCTAAATTACTCCTCTATAAAAAAGCCGAGTTGATGTGTGTATTTAGCCTTTTCACTTACATTGTGCTCCCAAACAACTTTGTACGATGGCGGATTTGCTCGCACGATGCATTCGAAGTAAACATCATCACCCTCTTCAATATCATTAGGGTTCAAGTTAGAACCTAATTGTAGTTCGACGATGGGAACATCTGCAAATTATTAAAAGATTACTTTATTGAACTAAGAAGAATTTTTCCCCCTATAATAACATTTATTAATTTCCGTCTATAATCCCAAAACAAGCTTTTTAATTGCATATTCGAAACCTTAATATATCTTTAATTTAGCCATTGTTATGGTAATTATACTAAATTAATATTCAGAAAATAAGTAGCCTATTACGAAAAGTTCAATTATATTATATTTTGTACATAAATACAAAAATTTAAGTAAAAGATATAAAATCACGATGACAAGATCATTGATATAGTATGAAAAGAAAGTAACAGTTCTTTAATTAAATTATCGTCGGAGTGTTCATGACTTTTATGGCTTAAGTTCTATAAATATACCTATGATGATTATATCATTTGTATCCCTCTTCTATTTTGATACATACATCAAAACCCATAGTCATAGTTTTTAGATTAAAAAATACTGCTATTGTTGTTAAATATTAAGAGTAATGCGGATTGAAGACGACTAAAGCAAGTTCAAAATAAGATCGTATGTACTTATAAATTACACAATAGAAAATACGCAAATGATATTTTTGAAATACTTTACTGAACGAAATGTGAAACCTAACATATTATAACCTTTTGAAATTATGTTGTATAAGAATCAAAATTACGCAAAGGTCGCATACCTCTAGAACCCTTTTAATGATTTCCTTCGAAATTGTATAGTCAAATGAAATGGTATTTTTTATTAGAAAACATTATTTAAAGCTTTCCGAAATTAATATAATAATAAATAAATCCATGCTTTTAAGTTTAAAAATAATACACGTTCTTAAAATATAAGAGGTGAGGTTTTTCTTTAAATATAAGAGGTGCGGTTCTTTTTGAGGTGGCAGAGCCTAGTTGTAGTCAATTTACTACATCTCGAACATGGGCTGGCTCGACCGGGAAAGTACCACCCTCTCACAGAAAATCGGCGTAAAGTAGTCTTTAAAGGCTGCGTTTCGTCCGGTGAGTGAGAGAGCCGGTTGCCCTTTTCCTTTTCCCAACCTTTCCTTTCCCTCCCTTTCCCACCTTTTCCTCCTCCTTTTCCCCAATCAAGGGCATCAACACATCCGCAAATCTGCGTTGCGGATGTCCATGGGCGACGGTATCTACCTACCATCAAGTAGGCCGTCGGCTCAGTTGCCCCCTTTTCCCATAAAAAAAAAAACAAATAAGAATGTAATATTTTTTCAACAAGTGAATATTTGAAAGTTGTTACATGTCTTTGTATCTACATTGCATAAGAATTTACGTTATATTCCTGTAAATTTTGTATGTATATATTTTCAAAAGCTCTTCGAGCTTTTACACTTTTGAAGTTCAAGACATTGTTAATGATAACGATTTTTAGGATTTCTATTATTTAATACAAAATAAAACTTAAAATAACAAAAAGAATTACAGTGCAAATCAAGTGTGATAGTAGTTTCCAACGTAGCATATTCTAGTATTGGATGAGATGCCCTGCAGGTGAGTACTCGGCCGTTGTGTTCCATTCGCGGAGTCCAACGTAGGAACGATATCGTCTCATTACGGTCTTCTGAGTTCTAAAACAACACAACCGTTTTTCAAACTATTATAAAATTATTCATTTATTTTCTGAATATTGTAGTTAATCATAAGTTAACCAAGAAGTTGTGGGGAAAAAATATCAAATACTAACATACGTCAATCGTTGCTGAACCTTGCTTCTTACGAGAAGACAAGAAATATTTTAATAATCAAATACATATATATTACTCAACTGAGAGGGACATATAATAAATCCTTTAAACCATGAAATAGCTTAATTAAATATGGAACAAAAAAGATAATACCGTTTGTGGAGTATTCACAACCATCTTTTTATCAACAAGCCACCAAGTAATGGTTGCAGGTGGTCTAGAACCAACTGCTTTACAAGCGATATCAGTTTCTTGGCCCACAGACAAAGGTTGCTCTCTTTCCAAAATTTCAACTGATAATGGCCTCACTGCAAAATACAAAAATTTGTACATGACTTCATACCGCTGATATAAGAAAACAAATAATAAAGAAATAAATCACTTTCAATATATTTAGGACTAAAGAATCACATATATTTGTAAAGATAGATAAACAATATTATTTTATATTTGGGTAAACTAGTTTATTCCTTTTACATATTTTTATGCATTCGTTCTTTTATATGTCTTCATATTTTATGGCATATTACGCAATACAAAAGCAATACTAGACTGCACGAAACATGAATATTTTGAATTTCCCAAACTTTTTAGCAGACGTGAATTTAGGTTTTATTAAAAATGCTTCATTCATATTTGTTTTTAAATTTAACAACTCAATTTGTAACTCTCGGTATAGTTTCTGTTATATATAGTACATATAAGCCCTTAAAGTCAGTGGTGGCCTGGTGGTTAAACGGCCCGCCTCTCATGCACGAGGGCGCGGGCACGACCCTGGCCCTGGCAAGTACCAATGTGATTTTTCCGAAGTCATATATACTTTCTATGATTCAGACATCACTGATGAATGCAATCCCAAAGAGGGTTGATGTCAGGCAAGCGGCCGGTCGTAAAAACATTTAACTAAAACTATTGACAACATGTAAGGCAGACCCTGGCTAAAGCTGGGAAATTCCCAGGTAGAAGAAGAAGATAGTATAAGCCCTGCTTTTTTGTTATTATATAAGATTTATTTTAATAAAGTGAAATCAGATTCTTGTAATAGGCTAAGATGTACATATTTCATTATTATCTTTTAAATGTAATAAAAGGTGAACGAAATAATTTCACTATATCTTGAAGTTTGGGCTATTCATGCATTCAAAAAAAAACATTGTTTTCAAATCGTTTTATTCTTTTTCTGGATATCCGTTTTATTAAATAAATTTGATCTTGTAATTTTACACATTTCTTGTGCACTGCATCGCGTTGCTTTAAAATGTTTCTGCAGTACTTATTTTTATACAAAATAAACATTAAGATATTAATGTATGTTTGTGCGCAATTCTACATAATGTATACATATATTACAAATAAGTGACTTTACGGTTAAAATTACGACTACGTATCATAATTTCCTGTTATCGCGAGGTAATGGTGTTAAAGCAGAACAAAGGTAACAAATTAAAACTTAGGGTTTGTCTGGAAAGGACACAAACTAATCCATAAGCTGATAGCATTACTGTGATATGTGAAATTGACATGCTTGTTATTATGTGTAGATTAATCGTGACCGTTGTTATGAAGTACATTAGGGAAATACTATTAAACACAATTGAACATATTATATATGTTAATAAAACATAAAGCATAATGCAAATAGTAAATAATTTAGACAGTTTTAAAATATACATAAGTTAAAAACATCAATAGAGACATCATAATATGATAATAGTAATTGTATAAATGTATTGATATCACCAAATATTTAGAAATTGTTAATTTCCACGATAATTTCTGTAGCAGTATTAGTACTGTTTAAATAAAACGAAAATATTAGATATAGCTAAGGACAATTGCAGTCACGTGTGAGAATGTAATTCTACTGGACGAAAAATTCAGTAAATTGCTTTGCTTTTTGTGGGCCACGTAAGGAGAAAATGTAATTTTACCTTAAATGGGTCCTGTATTCCACAATTCTGTTATTTTATAAGTTAAGCAAATTTGTAAATTTTCAGCTTGTCATCTTTGAAGAAATCATTTTGCTGACATTTATTTTTATGACACGGTAAATTTAATAAACATATATTTACAGCCACTAGAACATTAAACTGTAGAAAAGACAGAAGATAGCTGTAGTTAAATGCTCACAGCATTCCATAGATATATGTTGCGGTTGCCGGGTCCATCACGTTGCAGCGAGAGGAGCTTCAACAGTGTCTGGGATTTACGACCGAGGTGTAGGTTCAAGGGGCTTCTGTCTAACGCGCGTAAACGCTCACCTCCACTGCCCAAGCTAAACAAATTTGAAAAGAACCTACTAGGGCCGCCTTCGAAGTACATTCCAAGAATGAATTAATGTCAGTTCTGGACAGCCCCAAGTCGTTTAGTAGGATGAACCTATTTATAGTTAGTTGGTTAGCGAGCTTGAAACATTTATTGACCTTGATGGCATTGTCTTTGGGGATGTTGGTTTCCCGAGGAACCGTAAGCTCTATCATCTCAACGCGCTTTAAAATTCCACCATTATAGTCCAATCCGAGGCCGCTTTAAGGATGGAGTAAGACTTGACTTTTGATTTTGTTGCCCTAGTTGCTTCTCTCACAAAACCTACTGATCGCTCGTTTGTGCTTATTCCCCTTTGCGCTCTGACTGTAGCCTGCAGAAAGACTAACCGCTTCACGTATAATTTCTAAAACCCTATCATGACGACTCGAGAAATATTTTAGAAAAATATACGAAAAACACGTGGTGGAAAAGACAAATATCTTGCGGCGTTTGTAGACCAAAAACTATTGATTTTATGAAAAAAAATATTAATACATGAATTGTATACAATTTTGTCTTGTTTCTCATTGCATATAAATATTTTTTTTGGACAATGCGTCGGAAAGAAGATTTTCCCAAAACGACGGTTTTAGTCGCCAATTTTTCAATATGGTGGTGTGAGCGGCGGGGGTCCGAGGTGGCAAAGGTGAATTCGAAGAGCTGCATACCTTAATCAATAATACTATAAATTTTCAGAACTCCTGGAAAACTTTCCAGGTAAACAACTTTTTTCGCACCAAATGACTGGACTACTTATTATCTGTTGGAAATTCTGGTTTGTAGGTAATATTTTTTGCAATAATTTGATATCTTAATTCATGTTCTTGCAGCTCGCAAAACTAATCATAAATTGAGGCAGAAAGAATAATGTGGTGGATCACATAAGTGCGTATTCAGATTCCAACTGAGAATACTTTTGTATAAATGGATTTTAATCTTTTTGCAATTAAGTAATAGCATCTAGCTCCGGCCAGGCTTACAGGCAAGAGGAATGTCAATCCCGCTTAAATCGAAAGTATAAATTGTATCATACTTATATATATTGACAACAATAATACAATCTCATTTGAGGCAACAGGCAAAAATAAGCAAGTTATTTTCAACACTACTGTCAGAAATCTCTGAGGCATTGAGCATCCAATTATCAAAGCCATTCGTTCCTTCAAATTTGCTTGTACTCAGTTCGTTCTTATAACCTGAGATACACGAATATAAGGGTAACTGTTAGATCATTTTAATCCACAGTAATGTAAAGGATGTGTGATTTATAATATCGAAATTTAAGTCATCATCATTAGGTATCCGAAGATAAGTAAGTGGTTTATGAAAGTACACTGGAAAACTTGTTTTGAATCAGTGTTTTGCTCTTCCATTAATTTATGTCTAATATTTGTAGTTAAGGTAATTTAATATTAAAAAAAAAAACCATTTGTTACATGCCACGTAAGTTCAATTAATATTACTGACAAATAAATTACCTTATGTTAATATTATATATACATTATTATTAGTTATAATTTGTATAAGAATTATAATCTTCTAAATACACAAAGGAAAATATATTAATGCTTATTTCTATTTTAAAGAAAAACGTAATTTTACAAATTTTCTTAACCTTATTTCTTTGTTATTATAATTATTATTCTTTTAATGTGTAGTATAAACTGTATGCTTGAAGACACTTCAATGTCATTTTTGGAGCTCCATACTTTACAGTTTACACTATCCTACAATGGCCGACCCAGGGGAGTCAAGTTATGATTTATATGAAGAGTTTATTTATGTACTCAATATACTGTTTTAGGTCACACCGGTGTTTTCTATTTAGTCAAAAAAAATTCTTGGACCGTTTCATGTTTTATTTGGATGTTGATGGTGCTATAATACTAATTAGTGTTATATTTTTTACATTTAGGTCAGTAATGGCAAGTTTATATTTCATTGCTGTTGCATCTTTGTACTCTTACTAGTCATATGTACTTCAATTAAAAAATATGAATTAATTTTTACTTATGTACTACACATATATTTTAAATATGTACATATAAATACAATACGACTTACAGTACAATTGTATTTGCACGTTGACTCGTAAAGGCGACACTATTGGAGTATTATCCGCTGTACAACTGTAAACCGCTTCGAAGTGATCCCTCTTTAGAGAGGGAATCCTTAGTTCCAGGAGACTGAGCCGTGTATCATCCTTGACTGGATCCAGTTGAGCGAGAACTTTGTCCTTTTTCCACCATCGTATGCGTGGCATCGGTCTACCTATATACACATTTCATAAAATATTATAACTATTCAATAATAAGACATCTATACTTGCATTAGTTAAGTTAACAAAAGGGTAATCTAAATAAATCCTTATGTAAATATTAATATAGATTTTAAATTTCTTTTTATTAAAAATATTAAAGTGATTACCTTGTTTAGGAATACTCTAACTTCAAGTTAAAAATTAATAACGCCCGGGTTAGCTATTTGTGATATTTTTCTTACTTTTCTAATTTCACATTTTAAGTAATAATCAGTAAAAGTCTATAATGAACTATCGTTCATAAGAAATAAGTTATTTATTTAATTTTTATGTAAAGTAAAGCAAATAACTTCACAAAGAGGATAACTTGTTAAGTATGGGACCACAAAATTTATATGTAAACTACATAGTTTACCTCCGCTTACAATACAGTTAAGTTTGAGACTTGAATCTTCTACGTATGGTCCGGCCGATCCTATAACTTCTATATCCTTTTCATCATATATTTTTGGTTTTTCTGGAAGTTCTGCAAAAAATGTATATTTTTTACAATAAAATATGTACTCATTTGGTTGTAATAAATATATGGTTGTATCTTTTCAATTCAAAACATATTTCAAGGTTTTGCTTATTTGTTAACATTTCTGTGGTCGACTTATGACTTATAGCTGTAGTGATGAATTGCTGGGATTTTTCAGAACTGTAATAAAATATTGAAAAATAAACAAACGTCTGACCTTCTTCTCTCTATTTAGAGCTTTATATTCACAGTGTGAAGTGAGGTCATGACACATTTAAATCCACTACCAACTCTAAAAATTAAAAGGAGATAACTCTTTCGGGAATAGAAACAATATTTTTTTCTGTAACCTGATAATAAATCATGTCAAGAGAGTAAAAATATATGGTGTTTTCTCATATTTAATTACATTTTTTTACAAATTTTCAAATACAAATAACACATATTTAAAAATATTTTATTTAATATTTACAGGTTATGTTTCCATGTTTTAGGTATACTTAAAGAGATCTAATATTTTCGCGAGAATTCATTTTTGTGAAAATCTACATATTCCCGACGTTTCGGCTACTTTTCTACAACCGTGATCACGATGAGACGAGGTGCCGAGAAAACTCATAAGGTAAGAAATAGTTGTATATAAGTTTCTTATTTAGCTGAACTGGGAATTTAAAAATGATAAAAGTATTTTGTTCTCATATACCCAATTTAAAAAAAAATAATGATAACCAACAACTATATTTTTATATAGAAGCTAACCATCAACACAACTCGCACGTAACTTTTCTGACCAATATTAAATTTATATTATATTAAGTTCTCACAAAGACCTTTGAAGAAGAAAAGAGAAATTTTTCAATGACTACTATCAACTTCACTGCATTATTGAAGTCGATTTACCATATTTATATTAAAGAATATGAAACATTGTCAAAGTATTCATTATGCGAATAAAAGCCGATATTTTTAAGCGCTTAGTGATGATAGAGCTTACGGTCCCTTGGGAAACCAACATCCCCAAAGACCATACCATCAAGGTCAACAAATATTACGAGCTCACAAACGAACTCACTCGAAATAGGTTCGTCGTAGATTTGTACGCGGTAGAGGTGGGAGCGAGAGGTATAATAGCGAAATCTCTCTACGACCTACTAAAAGACTTGGGCTTGTTCAGAACTCACATTTATGCATTCTTGGAACGTACATCGATGGCAGCCCTAGTTATTTTCAAATTTGGTTAGGTAGGGAGAGGAGCTTGGACAGTGGAGGTGAGCGTATAACGCGCGTTAGTTAAGGGGCCCCTTAAACCTACACCTGGTTCGCAAGTCCCAGGCACTGTTGAAGCTCCTCTCCCTGCAACGCGATGGACCCAGCACCCGCACGGTGAATCCATTGAATGCTAAGAGGTTTCGTCTCGTCTCTGCTTTTGTTGAAGAAAAGATCTACGGTGATAAATATGGGACACACGAGGACTCCATAATTAAGTTACCCTACATTAAACTTTTTTTGCCAGAACGTTTATCGCTAAAATAAAAACATTATAGTTCCAAAGACAAATTACTTTCGAACCAAAGCAATCTCATCATCCTTATTGTGATTTTGAGATATTCACTTGGGAAATTATGAATTATGTTTTTAAATGTTTTCGCTTTCACACAGATTTCAAGTATACCTATGGAACTTACTTTGTATTATAAATATTGTTGTGTACTTGTTTCTGATTTGCCTTTTATTTAGATTAAAGTATTAAGTTAATAAATATTAAAATATTTTATTGCTACGTCTAAAATATATTAATCTGAAATTAAAAAAAACAGTATATAATTTATTTAGGTGTAATTTAAGTACTCTGTTGACATAATCAATGGACAAGAAAATTTAAATAATATGTTCATACATTATTACTTATACCTATGATATATCCCTATATAACATATACTTCCTAATTCCCCTATAATTTGTGACAGTGCTTCACGACATCACTGAATTTGGAAGTTGTGGTCTTCATTAAAGTGAAAATTGTTCAAAAAATTCACACACTCAATGTGTATGGTATTGTATGATAAGGTATTCAATGTTCCCTTGTACATTTTTTTTTGAATTTTGGAACCCCTTTAATGAATATCTAGTTTATTGTGATCTCCCGCTATGTTACTTTTGCAGTAATATGTATGTAGCTGTTTTGAATCCCTTCAATCACAGAGTGTTTGAATTTTAAATAGATTTTTTTTTCATCTTCAAACACCCAACTCTACTCGTACTATATATAGCTGTTGTACCTTATATACAGTTATATATAACGAAAATGTTATTTTTTAGTTTTAGTATTTGTGCAATAAAGAATAAATAAATAAATACTATTTAATATAGTATCTTGTTAGGGAGTAAGTAGGGAGTACTAAATACAATTGATATACATATGTTATCGTCTACGCTGAGTGGAATTAGTCGTGAAATTTTAGAAGATTGTTTTAAATTAAAATTAATTTAAAAAGTTATTCAAAATGAAATTTTAAAAATAAGAAATAGTAGATTATTTATTTTACATTTTATATGTATATATGTTCCTATTTTGTGAGTAGCCCAAACCAGTTTCTGTTGTAGATATTTTTTCACATGTAAGTAAAACTGTGGTTATGGGATTTACAACACGATTTTATTATTCTAAATTTTAACCAATGCTTGGACAACTTTACAGTAATAAGACTGAGGGCAAGGGAATTAGAGGTATTTGGTTTCTTAGTATTCGTATATAATTACGATTCTAGACATTAAAAATGACAAAAAAATATTCCACTGATTTGAAATCGGTAATTTTGTGAAATATTTGTACACACAATGTTGTTTTCATTTACATTCAGCTAAATTAAAGAAAACACATATACTTTGATCAGAACACACAAAATCACGTATTTCCTTCCTCGCCTGCAGGGTAGGGGCCGCACTTTCTTAAAGAGTACAGAGGACACAAGACAATTCAAAATTAATATACTTCACATCAATGATATTTAAAAATTCAAGCACACAAGGAAGGAAATAATGAAAGAGTAATAAAAGTTATTTTAATGAAATAGGTATAAAATTCTAAGGAACTAAAATTCTAAGGTGTAGGTTCTAAAAATTCTAAGGAATTTCACACACAATTTAGAAATATAAACGATTGAGGTCGAACTTATACGCCTATAATAATTAGACATAGTTATGGGGTTTTTTTCCACAAGAACACAACCTGCACGCTTAGTGAAAATATTGGAGGTGATTGCGTGACGTGTCCAGCTTTAACACTATTTAGCTGTAGTATCATAGATAGCTTGATTATATTATATATATAATAGTAATATATATAAAAGTAGAATAGCAGTAGATTATTGTAAAAATAATATAAAGATATAATAGATTTGAACTTAACGTAGTGGTAATGACCTAATCTAGAAAATTAAAGTAATTTGTAAAATTTTTATAGAAAGTAGAAGTCTCAAACGGTTAAATGGTCACAACACAAACTTATTCTTATGGTTTTGTGACAATGGTTTCATTTTAACATAGTTTAGTGATAAAATATTTATAGATATTTTTTTTATTACTATAATTAGGTTTTTTTTTTTGTATTGAAGTAATACTAAGCTAATTTATATTTAAATAGCATATACAAAATGAAAACTTTATTAGAAATTAACAAAGGTAATCTATGAAAACGAGAACCTTTTTCTCATTTAAATAATGCGAAATTACTCATGACGGCAGTAGTTTCCAAAAACAATTCATACATTATAAGAACAATTAAATTTTTATGTACTACTTTTTCCTGTGATTTTTTCAGTGTGAACTTTTTTATTGGTTTGATTGAAAACGATACATTTAAACCATTAACTATTAGGCACCAATATATATATATCTATGTGTCACGTAATGTTATATAAAATACAACTGTTTTCCCATGATCCTTCTGGAATTCTTTGCCTGGAATAGCAACAAACATGTACAAAGACGTCATCACGTCCATACATCCAAGCATCCGTACATCCGTAATTCCGTACTTCACTATCACATTTATAATAGTCCATTTTCACATTATAATACTAGTTTCCTCTGAGCAATCTAATGATTAAATACATAACACGATCTAAAAACAATAACTATATTTAAAAAGTCTAAATTTGCATTTTCTGTTCGCAACTTATATATCAGAGAAATACGATTTATTAAAAACTTTTCATTTGCTACTTAGTAGTGAGTTATAAATAATTTAGTCCATCCTCGCTGAAGTATACAAACAAATAGAAAGGCCTTCAATAAAACAAATATAAAATTAATAAGAAAATAGTGGCCACATTATATACAGTTTCTTTTAGAAAAATTTCTATTACATTATTTTTGACTTTTTATGACAAAATTTTTTAATTTGAAGGTATCTTTTGGTCATAAGAATATATATAGATAAATATATCAGATACTGGCATAGTCAACAAAAAATGAAGCAAAAATTTGTTGGAAGCCTTATGTTGTAGCTGCACCACAGTTAATTGAAATTAATAAAGATAAAGAGAGTACTAAGTAGAAAGATATATCTACTTCTTCAGTTGATTATATAAGTGAACACGAACAAAAACCACCAGTAAGCCAAAGATCTTAATATGAGGGAATTTTAGTATTATGCTAAACTTCGAGTAGTTTAATCGTTATCAAAAGCGTTGTATTATTAAATGTATTAAAACTGTAAAGCTAGAACAAATTACATTCTATTCATGTGATACATATATGCCTGTGGTTTTTAGTTAAAACCGAATAACGACACATTTCCAAGCACATTTGCAAAACAACAATTACATAAATATATTAAAGTGATATTTTATGAATGTATATATTATACTTATCTTCAGTAATAAATTCAATTTGTTTTGTTTATGTCATAACCGATACAAGACAAATAGTACATGACGTAATTTAGATCAATTAATTTACCTATTTTAATTAGATAGGAATATATTAAACGATTCTAATAACAAATTAATCAAAGCATTCGGATTGCTACGTGTGTTGACACACAAGTATTTATTTAGATCAGTGAATAGAGGGATTAACATGTACTAGGATTTAGATAAGACTTGTGCTAGCAATGCTCAATCAAAATATTTTATTGGAAAGTAACAACCCAAAGAATAAAAAGACTTCTAAATAACTCAAAAAACGTACGTCGTAGTTATTTCAAGACTTTTATCGATTTTTAAAAAAATTAATGTTTAGGTAGACTCAAACTTAACATACCTACGGTAAGTTCTCTTTCAAAATTTTAAGTAACAAGCAAGCCCAATAAAAAAGCCAGTATTAAGTAAACAAATAATGACTTACATTTTTCCAAAATATATCTATCGTTACATTTGTTATATGAGATAATAACACTTAGGTGAGTTACTGTGATGTAAGTGGCAAGATCTATAAACCGCTATCGTTGGCTTCGTTCCTACATTCCCATACATAAATTCGTTGTACATCAGGCCAGGGTGACGTTGGTAACGCAGCTGATACTGAACATGCCGGTAGTTTATATACTATGTTAGTTGAGTATGTAAGTCATATCAAACACTATATATATCGTCATCGTTTATGAAATAAAACAAAATATAATTATAGTGTAATGTCAAGAAAATATTTCTATTTTATGTAAATAAAATTGAAAAATATATAAGTAAATATTAACGAAATTACAATTAAAGAATTACAGGATTTACATTCGTTTCTTTTCTGTTCGACATTCATATTTCAGTATCATAAATTACAGTGCAGTAACCTGATTTATTGAAAAAGACGAAAAAGCTTTAAATGAATGGTAATCTTAATATTTTCGTGTCATTTTAAGTAATCGCATTATATTGAAAATTTGTTAAAATTACTCCAGATATATTTTGTAGGTTGTCAAATAATTGATAACCATAATGTTAAAATGTAAAACCATTTATATACAAATATAATACCCTAATATTTGAACAGTAAATTAAGCTTCCGAATCTATTTTATGGTATAATCGTATATTACGAACGATATGGTTAATATTTACATTGACTAACTTCGTAATTATATTTAATTAATAAAAAAAATTGGTATAATATGAATTCAATAGTTTTATTTAGTTACGCTGAGTCAACCAAAAACTTCATTTTTAAATCTTACTATGGAATTAATCCAAATGAATCAAATTGATGCAAAAATTTAATCAATTTAGAAGGATTAACGATGGTACAAAAACTGTAATATGCTTGATATAAAACGCAGATTAATTCTTTTAAATATGCCGTCAGGAGTCCGACCTACTTATACGTAATTAAGTAATCGCTTTTTAAGTGTATTAATAAACAATATATATTTAACTTTACAGCGAACTAAGTGGTAGTTTACTTTCTATAAAGTAGGAGGAGATGAATTTATCTACAAGTAGACGGATGAAGTTAGAAGCTACATATGTATGCTAAACAATAATATTCTTCATTTGTTTGTCTATGAAAATGTGTTTGTCACTATTCCCGACAAAATTAATATAATCCATTAATATTGTTTGTTAGTCGATTTCCACGATATTTATCCAGTTGTTACGTACGCGCTACATATGAAGAAAAAAATTAACATCGCGGGGGCGACATCTTTATATCGGTAAAAAAGCCATGTGAACAAGAAGATTCCTTACACCATAAGAGCAATAGAATGTTATTGTCATCCTAACATGGGGGCAATCATGTAGTCTTACGTAGAGGTTATAAGTTTTAACATGTAATTCGTATTTTAATATACATATAAGTATGTTGTTTCGTAGTTTTCCTGGAACCTCTGGTTGTCACCCTACGTAATTCAGTCACTAATAAGGTGTCTTTAACAGAAATTAATTTGACTAGAACATAACTGAAAAAATACATACTTCGTTCTAGAATGTGATACCATCAGGATTTTAGAGTAATTGCTATTACATACCTTACATAATTTTATAAAAACAAAACAATTTAAATTTCTTTTGGGTAATAAAGAACCCCTTAAGCTTCCTTTTATTTTCAACAACAATAGAAAATTTTTACTGTCTATCCCTTTTTATTGCTCATGGAATATAAGCACTTGACTACTGTCTACTTGATGGTTTCATAAAATAAATGGTAGTAACCCCAATCAAAATGCTGATAAAAAAGGTGTATATTTTCATTTCGCTTAGAATATTTTGTAAACCGGCGTCGTGGAAAGTAAAGTTATAGTGATTGTAATAATGTTAAGTTGTAATTGTAATAACAAATAATAACAGAGTAAACTCAAATACTAGCTTTATTTTGTAAAACTTGTTAACGTTTGCAAGATTCGAGATGATTTCCGGAAGACAACGTTCAAATGAGAATATGAAATATAAGTCGCTAAAACGCTATCACTTTCAAGTTCATCAAAGGTTACATATTAATTATTAGATTGAAATAAGTTTTAATAAAGAAGACATTCGATCTTAATAGGCTCTATTAATAAATAATGAACAATTAATCTTATTTTTACATATGTTTTGATATATAGTGACATGGGTCCCTTTGGCATGAATGAAAGAAACCACTTTTACAAAAAAACTAATGGAACAGTGATTGGTGAGTCCAGAATAAAAATCTTCTCGCTTGTCCTCAGATCTTCAACGAGTGATTGATTCGTTTTTAACAAAAAGGTTTAAATAACTTCGGTTACATCGCCAATATTCTGGATTCCGTAAAATCCAGAATATTAGCGATGAGATATTAACTTTTTTGTGTCATTTTATAGTGTCCAACATCATTAAGTTTATTGTAAGGTATATTTACTTAAGTACTTTTTTGAGTTAAGTGTCATAGTGATCTTATAAAAGTCATAAAAAGAAGTTCTTACCGATCACGTGTAGCATGTACTTATAGTTTCTTGTTGGAGATACTTTGAAGTCAACTCTGCAGCGATAAAGAGCCTGATCTGCGGGAACGATATTTTGGATGCGAAGTACAGAGTGCTGTGAAAGGTGCCACTTTGCACGACCCACGAGCGTTTCATCCGCCCAGTGTGCAGAAGGCCCTTTTACACGCCCGTCGTAGCTGCAATTACAAAAGATATATAAATATAAAATTTCAAATTGTAAATGAAATGGAAATAAATTTTAAATGGTTAGTGTGTGAAGTATGCTGATTCATGACACAATTATGAGTTTTGTCTATGAAAAACTAATCTCTGCCAAGAAAAATTACGAAAATGAATCATCATCATCTTTCAATGTGCATTATTTTGCTCAAGGACAAGTTATTCAAACTGGAAAAAGATCAAAAGGAAATGGCAATTGCAAGGTAACCTATATTTCCTTAGATAAATTCAAATTGAAACTAAAGCCTTGTTAGAAATCTGAATGGATAAAGAGAGTCAGGAATCTTTGAAAACTTTTTTTATCCGATATCTTTCATGAAATGAAATCTAAATGCAGATTAAGTAATGTTCATAAATAATAATATAATATAACCTACTTGGAGAGAGTGTACATTTTATACCAAACGAAAATATCTTGGGACATTTCCCTCATTTCATAAATATCGGTACGAAAATGTACTTCTCACATTAGACTTACAGAAAAAATTAATAGACCCTCCAGATAAATTATAATATTTTTATGTTTTCAATAAAATAGAGTAGAAAATTATATAGATTTTTTGGTCCCATAGGTTATAAATGGGAAAATACTAAATCAGTGTATGAATTTTATTTTTTGTTTAGATGACTTTAAGATGGTTAAACGTATTATTTTCATAAATTTGTCTATCTGTTTGATCTAAACTTACCATAATAAACCGTGCAAAATTAACTTTTTCTTGTATTTTCTTACGTTAACATTTACACAGAGGAAACCAATATGCAGCAAATGTGTTTATTGTACAACCTGTTGAATATTTGAAATTTCGATTTACCGTCAACATGAATGATGAACTAAATTTCATATTCTTATCATGTTTACTCTTTTTTTGTCATGTTCAAACAATATAATGTTATTCTTATTTGCTGAGATAAATGAAAATGTGACATACAAAATAATATTGTAATTTCTCTTTTTTATTACTTTTTGTAATTATAACTGCATGTATTTCTATCTGTTTATTAGAATGTTTTATTTCCTTGCATGAAAATTGCACAGTGAAAATATTTACAATGATTATATATATATATGTAATATAATATAATATAATAATATAATTTATACACAAAAAAACCCAATTGCTGACAGCTGCTTACAACTGACCTGTATATTGGTATGCTGTTTTTATACCACACGACGAGTAGCAGTGCATCAGGCGGTTGTGGAGAGAGAGTGTCGCAAGGCAGAGTTGTGTCTCCTCCTGACACCGCTGACAAATTGACTGCGTCCAGAGACTCCGCCCACACGCTCGGCCCTGGCCTTAGATCTGTTGATTGAAATTAAGACTCAAATAAATAGGAAGATCGCCGTGTTTACCCTAAAAAGTAACAGAAATGATAAAAATCCAGTCAAGAAAACAAAATTATGATCACTGTAACATTAAAGTGATAGTTCATATTACACTGTTATTATCTAAACTACATAATATTATAAAGAGGTAATATTTTTGTTTGTTTGTTTATTTGTTACGAATAGGCTCAAAAAAGACTGGACCGATTTTAAAAATTCTTTCACCATTATGATTGTACATCTTTCCAAAGTAACATAGGCTATATTTTATTTTGAAAAAAATTAGGCATCCTTGCGAAAACTTCGATAACATAAACCACGGGCGATAAAAATCATTATTGAAATACCTTAACTCGCGTGCGCTGCAATAACTATTGATGATGGAGCAAAATAATGTACTACGATTTTGTTGACCGCATTATTATATACAGGAAAGTCCGCGGTAGTGTATATCTAAGTATTATAGTTACGCTCATATAAAAACTTTTATAGTTTAACAAACTATTTAAATCGGCAACGAAAATAAGATGTCGATATTCATACCATGGTATTTATACTTATCTAAATAACTTACTTTTTATTTAACAGTAGTTTAATACCTTTATATTGCTGTTTAAAAAATTATTTTAATCGGATACTCCATTCAAAAGATATAGCGAATTTAAAAATTTGGGTAACTTAAAAATTAACTAAGCGCTTCGCTGCATCGCATCGCGATGTTGATTGTGCGTAGCTGAACTGCGCATGTACGTGCAATGTCTATTGTTAATAAAATTGTCTTTGATATAACTTAATTTCAGCAAAAAACTTTAAAGATTACAATGATACATAACTCCGAAACAAAACCAACTCGCTCTCTGCGCTGGCCGGCGCGGCGGGAGAGAGGCGATGTTTGCGGGCAAGCCGGGCGGGGGGTGTAGCTCCGCGAGATACCATGCCGCGAAGCTCATTCCCGAATCCGGCGGTCGGCTCCATACTGAACGGTTGAATGCAGCGCTAATTTGTTTATGCGATATAATTATCATCGCAATATTACTTTTTAAACACAGTTTCATTTTGTAGTTGTTTTCTATATAGTGAGTACTTCATTTGTGTTACGATAGTATTTAGTTTGCCAAAAATAACACTTTTTTTAGTATATACAGAAGTTCTTTAAAATAATTAAATTTACTGTAAAAATTGTACAGATATAGTTTGGAACTCGAAAAAAAACATAGGTTTTATCCTGAAAATTCTGCGGGAACTCGAACATTCCGAAAATTCCGCAAGAACGGGAACTATGTAGGAAGAACCAAAAATCTGCCGGAAGTCACTATTCCACGCGGACTAAGTCGCGGGCAAAAGCTAGTATAAAATAAAATAACAAAATAGTACATATTAACGAAAGTACCTATATTTTGTTTAAAGCTACACAGTAGCAAAAATAATAAGGATAATATCAGATACATAAATCTAATATTTCTCATTTATAATTACCAACCATAATATATTAATGAAGTAAAGACCTATTTAGTTACCCTTTCTAAATGAAACTAATATTTTTCGGATTTTACTTCGCGTTTTATTTTTGATTAGAAAACTACATACTCCCGACGTTTCGGCTACTTTTCAGCAACCGTGATCACGGGTAGACGAGATGTGAGTGTCTGTCAGTTGGTCTAGTCATTTTATCTCCTACCTCCATCGATTTCTTAATTTTCTTGCGTACCGCTCTAGATGCCGGCAAAATGCGCTCACGGTGTCTCGAGGTCCTGCGGTGTGGTCACGGACATGGGATTTTATATTTTTAAGAAGAGGATCCCAGGTGTTTGATAGGTTCCAGCCAACTTCTCTATTGAAATTGGGGTGTTCTTTAATTTCAATAGCCTCGCGGATTAACCTTGGTATATATCTGTCTTCACGAGCGAGGATCTGTGGTTTATCAAATCTAATGTAATGGCCTGGTTTGTCCAATCCATGTTCGCACACTGCTGACTTCGACGCGCGCCTATTCCTAACGTCTGAAATGTGTTCCTTAACCCTTGTGCCAATGCTTCTCTTTGTCTGTCCGATGTATGACAAGCCACAGTCACAATCAAGTTTATATACACCCGCTTGTTGTAAAGGAATATTACTCTTGATTGGTCTCAAGAATTGGCTCACTTTCTTATGTGGTTTATAAATAGTCTTGATTGAAACCTTCTTCAAGATGTTGCCTATTCTGTCAGTAACTCCCTTTACATATGGTAGAATTGCAGGTTGTCGCTCAACTATAGGTGGCTTCATCTGGTTCTTGCGATGCTGGCGAGAAACGGGCAGGCAGTTGATGGTCAGAGCACGTCTTACATGCTGCAGCTCGGCCTCTAGGTGGTCAGCATCACAAAGGTGTTGTGCTCTCTGTAACAAAGATTTACCAACGGTAGCTAACTGTACAGGGTGGTGGTGTGATTTTACCCTTTCTAGATTATTTTTATGATAGATACAAACTCACTAATTAAATAAAAAATTGAGAAAACCAAGTGTATAAATTAGGAAATTCGTAATTTACAAGCAGCTGTTAATTTATAAAAAATAATATGAAAGTCAGTATAACACAACTCATCCCACATTTTGATTCAGTTTCACCAATCAGTGTTAAATAATTATATTTTTAAGGTATTTGATGGACTGTTAGATGTATGGAGCGTCCCTGTCTCTGGAAATGTCTTAACAAGACATTTATATTAATTCCTGCTCTAGAGGTCCATCAAATGGCCAACGGACTGTTAATCTATTGTATTGTCAAAACTCAAATGCCCAATCTCATCCCTGATTTTGTTGTAGCCATACTAAGAGGATATATTTAGTGATTTTCGACTGTTAATTGTAGGTATTTATTAATGAGGTGAATTTAAATTCCTTTTTTAAATGTAAAAAATTTTACCTCCGCCTTTTTTATGACATTGCAAATTAGGTACTCTTTTCATCACCTACAACTTGAAGACATTTTATAGCAGCAGACATGTTTTGTTATGTAGGTAGCAAACGAGTACATAGCCCACTTGATGGGCAGTAGTCAATAGATATCCGCAACATATTTGTTTTTAAAGAAGAGAGAGGGATGGGAATAAGGGAAAGGTGGAAACAGGGAAAGGGCAACCGGCTCTCTCACTCATCGGACAAAAGGCAGCCGTTAAGAACTACTTCACGCCGATCTTCTGTGAAAGGATGGTACCTTCTTAACCTCCGAGCCAGCCCATGTTCGAGCTATGGTAACTAACCACAACTAGGCTCTAACAAGTGACATATCGCGGGATATATACTTTCTATTGATAAAGTGGTGTATCGTAGCAATCATGTCGTATTAAAAGATACAAAATTTAATTTGGTTGTCCTAACAAATAATTTAGTAGCCGGTCATTTAACGTCTCCTTTAATTATGCGGTTTTAATTTTTTATCGTGGGCCGTAAACATTTTTGGAGGTTCGTTCGTTCTTTTATATTTAACAAACAGAAGTTAGTGAAATTGTGTCTAAAAGGCAAAATATTCTTTACTTATGTTAATTTTAATAACACTTATCTATATGAAAATATTACAGTATTAATAAATTATTATATGCAACTCAAATTCAAAATAATAATTACTAAACAATTAATTGAAAAATACCAATGAATGTTTTAAACACCATTTCAACAAATTGTAGATAACCATATCAAAGAGAGTAAAAAAAAATACAAGTTGGCGATGTTAGTTTTCTTGTTTCTGATTCAGAAAGAGCGCCTGGTAGTCAGTCACGTTATTGAGTATCATTTATTAATAAAGTCCATATTATATGAAATATTTACGCAGAAAACCCGTTTCTTGAAACTAAAATTGAACGTAACAAACTGAATGAAATGTATTTCACATGGAGAAGACAAAAACAGATAGTTGATATACATTGCAAAACATTAGAATAATACGATAATAAACCAGTATTAGCACTGGTCGTAAATTAAAATTAAGTAATAGCTAACACGGTTCCACAAAACTTAACGTCGCCAAGCACGCTTGCGAAAATTTGTGATAGTTTTACATAGCAAATAAATTCAATAGGAAGAATTATACTGTATATAATGAATTTTAAACATCACTGCTATGATGATGAGAATTTGGTTTATTATATGTTATTATTACATATTACAACTTTTGTATCGATATGTCTTCTACATTAATTGACCTTTATAATAATAAAATAATATTTTATTTGATATTTAGGTAGCTGAAAACCAAAGCCAGTTGTTGTCAGTGTTAGCATTAATCGGTTATAAACCCAACCATTCAAGAAACCGCTCCGGCATTCAGTTTTAACTGAAACTACGTCCAGTATTCATTATTTTAAATGTTTTATTTTAGGAGTGAAATATTTACTACAACATTTTAACAGTTAGTATAACATACTGGAAGTTTTACGAGCAAACATTTTGGAGCAACTGCGCTTGCACGTGCAACAAGACGATTATTTTAAAATAACTGTCTATAAGCGTTTCGGCTCGTCAAAATAGATGGAATGTTACTTCTGAACTGGAACTATAATCTTAATGTTGTATGTACTGTATACTAATTTTTTTAATACGTAAAAAGTAGTGTGTATTTCATATTTTAAACTTTAAAGTTGAGAAATTTACCTATAACCAACTAACAATATGTAATTGTTTAGATTGGTACCTCGTGAGGTACCCAAATACCTCACGAGCTCACGACCAGAGCAAGGTGCAACTTTGACATCATAATTTCCGGATTGAAAACGACTAAACCAAATTTGCGCTACTCTCACAGACACTGCACTAGGTCCATAAATATCGCAAATTTTTTTCGCGGCTTGCGTTGCATTTTTACCTTTTTTGTAGTAATATATTTTTCACACTTAGACATTCTAATTTTGAACTGAAATTCTAGACCTGGTGAAATTATCAGTGAGCTATAATTAAAATGTGTTACGTGTAACCTACTTACGACATATAATTCATCGTGTTTATCATAATAATCACGATTTTTATCATACCAGTCGTGACGCAATTATAAGGACTAGATAATGACGAATACAAAAGTACTTTTTGTCACGTAGTGTACGATTTAAATGTCAAAGAACAATGATGCGACGTTAATATGAATATTCATGACAGAACAGTATATGCGGGTACGTTAACGTCTTCGTAAAAACGCTTTCCTTTTCACCAAGTGGAAAGCTAAGTCATGTTAAAATTCTTCATTTTCTTATATATGTTTATAGCCTGACTGAATCCAAAAATTCAAACACTAAACTCTATCTAAGAAGTAACATTTTGTTTTGCGGATTTATTCTCGTTTTACATTTTTAAAATCATTTAAAGTCTCCCTAAACTTTACATCAGGTTGCCTATACCGTATTTGACATTTTTTTAATGAAGAAATTATCAAGAAAATTATAAAAAATAGTGAAGTGGAACATTTTATTCCAATTGAATACTCAATACGTTGATGTGTTTTAGTATACTATATTTTCAAATTCTTTTCTTGGTTTGTCGAGAGGATGATCTGTAAAATATACAAAAAAATTAAGAAAAATTAATAAAGAGTAACTTAGATCCACTTGCTATTATGTAGAAAGTTTGAAAATCTTCACCTTCCCGTTATGTTTATCAGTCCTACGCCTTTCAGGTATACATTTTTGTTACAGTTAGGGTGTCTCCTTCATATAAAAGTATCGTATATCATACCTATGGTATTCATATGTTGAAATACGATTGCATCTTTGTAAAACGTTCTTATATAACAATAACTTCTAGTACTGAAGTCTTGAATTGAGAGCTTTCTACAGATAAAAAAGTTATTGACCTAAAAATTATGTATCGTCAATATAAGTTAATAATATGCAAACGCCGAAACGAGCAATACTTTTTATCAAAACAAATAGAATACACACCAAATACCTAATCGACGTACTCGTCGTGTAGCATTTTTTAATACACTGCTGATGAATACACAAAATACGGAATCAACTGACTTGTAAATCATTTAGCCACTAACTATAATGACTTATTTTCTCACTTAGATATATTCAATATGAAAAAGTTATATATTAAAAAGACTTTAAAAAGAAATAGTTACATCTTAATTTAATATTTAAACACACAAATGCATACACACACACACACCTACACACCCACTAACTTACACATTCGCATACACAAGCGTACACGACAACGTACAGTCTTGCTAATTAATTTTGTGATCCGTTATTAATTAATACTTAAGTTACGTTTATGTTTATACTTTTACTTGAACTGTGTAATCCTGTATTGATCTTAGTACTGTTTAGTTACATCTTATCGTGTCATTAATATTATATAAGCACAGTTAGATTAACAAAATAAATAAATAAACACGTTAGTTACCATGTGACAGAACTTAGTCTAAAATGTTTCTTAGCTTTCTAGATATAATAATTCTGTATTAAAGAGACAAAATCAGAAATAAACAGTGTTCATGATTAAATCATAAATTGAATGCGCACCTACTTTTCACATTTAGTTCTATTCAAAAATTGTATCTAAGCCTAATTGTATCTAATCTAAGTCCATATTGGAATATTCATAACAAAGAGTTACATTAATATATAAAATAATTGATACTTCCACATACAAGGTTATCAGATATCTTATAATATTATGACAATTAACAATATATGTAAAGAAAGTAATTTTAATATTTGTTTATGATATGTAACGCATAAATTTGTTTTCAAACAAATTATGTATGAAGTACAAAGAGTAATGAAAAATGTTCTTTGACCAGGTGAAAAAAATCTTTGCGGTTACAGGAAATTATTTTTTCCCTTCTTCCAAAACTGAGAAATAGCACCTATATGGATTTCATTTTAAATGATCTTAAATTATTAAGATGATTTTATTAGTCCCAAAATAAAAAAAAGAGTTGAAATCCGTGTTTATTATCTTAATATAAAGCTATTTATGATTTAAGTAAATGGAAAAGAAAACTGATTATCTTCTGATTTGTTTTCTCAATAACCTCGTATATTTTTTCTTTAGTAAATTACACAAAACACATTTCGTTTGGTATAAAGCATACATGGACAGAAGATGTTATATTGTTTTATATTATATAAAATAGAACACACAACATGTATGGCAGACCCTGGCTATAGCTGGGAAATCGCCAGGTAGAAGAAGATATTATATAAATAGAATTACTATTTAATGTAATGTAATGATACAAATAGAATACCTTTCTCTATTTTTACATCTACCTTTTTCAAATTAATTGGGGCAGAAATATAGTGATAGAAATCAAATTTCAGTTCCTTTATCTTTTCTTTCTAAAAATCTTAAACTTTATTCAAGAAGATGAAGTTACCTAAATCAAATCAAACCTACGATAAGATACGATGATTACAAGAATTTAGCTAATTAGAAAATTTTTAAGTAAAACAGTAAGACGGGTGGGTGAATACGATGTTCGCAACAAAGTTCTTTACGTGACTGGATTATGAAATTAGTTTAAACGATTATATAAGACCATTATTGTAACCTTTGTACATTTCGCTAACGATACTGACTGAATTTGATGGAAGCTAGAGAGAAAAATCATAGGTCATTTAGTGCATTGTTACTGAGTGGTAATGAAAAATTCAAAAGCTATAGTTAGAATTTATTTCATTTCTCTTTCAAGATAAGTTGCCCCATTATCGTATGAAAGATTTTTAAACAGTAAAATTCATAGATTTTTATTGTTTTTATATAATACTAATATGTACTTTTTGTTCGTTTTAGTGTTTTTCCATTGATAGAAAGATAAAATAATGTATATTAATATAATAATTGACATGTAAATTATATTTATATTAATACTACATAAAATTAACTTTACCACATTTTAGCAATTTTAACAACTTAAGCATAGGCTTATATGGCATAGGCCACATGTCAGATTTTAACAGCTTAAGACAGTAATTGTACTTGTTAAGATAATGGGTGAGTTTGGAAAGGGATGTGTAAGAAGATTAATATGTGTGTTAAGGAGATACGATGTCGTTGTAATTTCGAGATATACTTGCTAATATTATGATTTCAAATTAAAAGCGGCATAATCGGGTGATGACTTTATTTGAAAAACCTAAATTATGTTTAAATTGTATTATTTGCAACTTGTCGTGGATGTCGTAGAAAGGGATATACATATTTTCCAGGAAGATGGGCAGCACCATCTTCCAGGAACAAATCATCTATACTGCGCTCGTCAACCCTTCTGCCAAGCGTGGCGAGTATAGGCAACTCCCCTCATGACGATTAAGTCAACGAACGGCCCCGAGTCCCCGGCAGCCCCATTAACCCGGACTACGGTAGCGGTCTTGGTAACGGTGGGGCTAGGGGTGCTGAGAACCTCCGGCAGACGTCCGATTACATATACAAACAACCACTGGCCGTAGCAACGCCCAATATACGCACTTTGAAGAATGACGAGAAGATACTTGAGCAGGAGGAAGAATTGAGCAAATTACGGTGGGATATTTTGGGGTTGTCTGAAGTCCGTAGAGAGGGCCAGGATATGATAACTCTGAAATCTGGTAATTTGCTTTTCTACCGGGAGGGTGACCAACAATCCCAAGATGGTATCGGATTTCTCATCCACAAGTCTCTCGTGAACAACATCATAACCATCACAGTGGATCAGGCAGGGTTGTATACCTAATACTCAGAGTATCTAAGAGGTACTTATTGAAGGTTATTCAGGTATATGCACTGACTTCGTCACATCCAGTTAAGGAAGCAGATTCTACGTATGAGGACATTAGTATGGCCATACATACTAACTAACGGCGAATCCCTTAAAACGAGGCGTAAGACAGGGAAAAGTCATATCTCCGAAACTGTTTACGGCTGCTTTGGAAGACGCCTTCAAGCTTCTGGAATGGGAAGGACTGGGCATCAATATTAACGGCGAATACATTACTCACCTTTGATTTGCCGATGATATCGTAGTCATGGCAAAGTCGATGCTTCCTTGTTCTTCAACTAAGTACGATGCCCGAAGACCTCAATCGAGTCTCCCAACGGGTAGGTTTTAAAATGAATATGGACAAGACAAACTCATGACTAATGTCCATGTTGCACCTACCCCTGTTATGGTTGAGAACTTGAAGTTGTTGACGCATATATATACCTAGTACAGACAGTCCAGTTAGGAAGGTCCACCTTCGAGAAAGACGTAAATCGCCGAAGCCAATTTGGATGGGCTGAGTTTGGGAAAGAAAAAGTACAACGAGAGTCACCGACATAGCTACACTTTGAAGTGGCAATGGGCAGGCCATATATCAAGGAGAACAGATGGCCGTTGGGGCCGAAAAGTTCTTGAGTGGAGACCACGAATCGGAAAACGCAGCGTCGGACGTCCGCCAACGAGATGGACGGACGACTTGCACGATGACGACGACGGCAGTGGACCTTACATGGCTGATGATGATGATGATTTACAACTTTGATAATACATGTACGACCCTGTGTTCATGTTTAAATCTATTTCTTATTCAAATAATTATATTAAGATTTTCTTAAATCATGTATACTTTTGAAGATAACTTGAATGATAGAATCATTAAAATAGCAGTATTACCCAAGTTAGAATCAATACAAATTTGTGAATGCTCAATTTATTTGAGAGGCGGGAAATTAGCATTTCAAACGTTCGTGTATTTATGATTGGCATGCTGTTTATTATACATTTGAAATCTCTTAGCAACTTTAAGCTTTTGCCTTTATGTAATGAAATCGTACCTGTTTGAAAGATAGTTCTTTCGATTTACGATTGTCGTGGCTTTTTACGGTTCACATACATATTATGGAGTTCGCTAAATGCTAACATTTATAGGATAGGTACAAACTTGATTATCCAAGCTCGTACTTATCCAACCCGAAAATGGAACCTTAAAAAATGAAAAATCATATCCTAAAAAAAAAATTAAATATAATACTAAAAATTTTATTTAAAATTTTTATATATATTATATATATGTACTTTAGTATCATGATTAAGTCGTCAGACACATACAATAGTCACGTGTAATCAGGCTGTTTTAATGAAATCACCATATTTTAGATACTCGTAATAATCAGCAACATATTAGAAATAACACTTTTCAAAATAATAAATAGAATAACAGATTCTTTGCCCGTTATATGTATATTGAGTTTTTTTAATGCCATGACTTTATTCGCACTGGAATTGTGGCATATTTGCCCAACGTAAACGTTTTAATTTTTTGGACTAATTTTTATATCGGGTAGTATGTGGAGAAAAGTGGAAGGACTTTTGTCGAATGAAAAAAAATTTTTTTTTTAAAGAATACTCTTGTAATATTTTTACGAGAACAACTATGTAGTATAGTACTCTTAATCCTATTTAATTAGACATAGATAATACAATAAAAAATATAACTTAGAGAAAACTAGAAAGTATTTTATGGAATTTTCCGACTCAAACTTAACTTTTCACAACAGACCCAGGTCATTGCAAAAGTCAACCCCAAACTTTTCGAATTAACTTATTATTACTTCATTCTAAATTCTGATTTTAAAAAATCAGAATGAAATAAAAAAAAAACAATGTCAAAGGACCCTATTTCGCAAGATTAAAAACAAAATAGATATAACATTGTTTCATTTAAAAACTGTCACAAAAGGAACAAAGAATAGATCGACAAGAGGATTATGATAGCTAGGTATAAGTTGGTTCTCATGAAAGAGCAGTTATTAACCTTTTTAAAATAATAGCTAGTCCAATAATAATTAGGTTTTTTATATTTATAGATATATTATGTGAAAAAAATGTGTATGTTTCTAATTTCTTAATTTTATAAAGGTTTTCTAAAAGATATTTCGATATTGTTAGAGATGTTTATGGGTAATATATATTGAAATAAATTATGACCTTCATTATAAAAGTTTTTTTGAAACAAATTTGTAGAAGAAATATTAAAGTTATTCTGTATAAAATAATTAGGTTCATACACATATGAACATAATTATTTGTTATATTTTTTATAACTACGCCAGCCTAGATTCGAAACTGAGGTGCGTTTTCAGTTTGTACCTTATAATTTAAGATAAATTTCTCCAAAAGAACATTTAACTTATTGAAAGATATGAAACATTATTTTAAATAAAATGTAATTAATTTTATAGATTTAAAATGTCATACATTTAATAACTTATTCTTATTACATATAAAATAAATCCAAAATTTTTGTTTATGCTATTACTAGGAGTATTTATACCTTTTGTCACTAATTTCATCAGTCATACAACGAATAAAAAGAGTCAAAATAATGAAATATGTTCATTAAATATATTAAAAGTGGGATTAAAACTTGACTGCACATCAGTGATTTATAAAAATTTATTCTTTCTAGAAACTATTTCTCTAGAGTGTTTAAATAAGGGAAGCCTGTAAAACTTTCCATCCCAGCAAAATGTTAAAAGTACTGACAACTATATAAACTTTATATAAATCTTGAACTGTAAAACTCGTAAGTAAATCTAAGAAAATATGATTCATCGTAGTTGGAAATTCCTATAAAAAAATTAAAAATACTCATAATATCTGAGGCAGATCATCTAATTTTAATGGTTATTTATTTCTTATGATATGTAATTGATATAAATCAATACAATTTTTTACTATCGCGTTAGTAGAAAAAAATAAGATAGTATTTTTCTAAGGTATTAAAAATAAAATTATTCAATTATAATTATGAAAACTCTGTTCGCTTAATAAATGTACATGTTCGTGTACTCTTCGCAGTTTGTTATTAATATTTGACATAACTAATACAACAATAATTAATTATTAAATAGATTGTAGTTTTCAATATATATCAGAAAGGTAATTACTTAGATCCGAGACACCACTTATATAATTAAATCAGTATAAAGTTCCCTAACCATAGTAAATAATTGTTATATAATACTAAACTTTAACAGGAACAACTATTTTTTCGTGTTTTATATTTTATATGAGATTTTGATTTGTTTTGCATATTTTAGTGAATATTACTTTGATTAATCTAAAATCAATTATTTAACTATTAAACTGATAGGTGCAATGGGTCTCTTTTGTGATTTAATTTTATCCTAAAATAAGTAATTAAAATTTATTTCTTTAATTTAATCTTTGTTTAACATCTAGTCTCTTATCGACTAACGCCGATAAGAGTGACACTCAACTTTAATTGGTATTCTTCACATCTAAAGCTAACGGACAAATCCTTAACGATTTTGACACATCGTGTAAAACCTAATATTTCAATAAGATTTTATTTTTATTTTTGGAAAATCTTTATTACATAGTATATTATTCACATCTTGTTTTTCAATATTTGCAACTGACATTATTGTACATAGCATCTCATTCCAACCACTCTAATTACCTATACAAAACTAAAATTAATAACTAAAAAATATAATTTAAAATATCGAGAGTAAATCTCGTTTCGTATTTCCTTTCTTACAATATTTTGGAATAACAGCTATTCTGGGCAAAGCAAATTGATTGATTCAAATTAATTATAATTCAATGAAATTACCAGCAATATATATACATTGTATTTATTTCACTGTTGCAATGATTTTTTGTTTGAAATATTTCATTATTCGAATACTAATGAAAAAGTCCCACTTGATTACAAAAACCTTAAACTGACAAATGAGTTTAATTATTTTTTTAATATCGTTTCGATATTTAATTTAATTCAACTTTAAAATAAAAATAAAACTCGAACTAACGTAATTTTATAATCAATTAATTATTGTGAAAAACATAAGTGTCTTGATTTAAAATATGTTTTCCTCATTAATAAACCTTCCATTTCATTAATTATACAAAGAAAATAATTTTATTTTATATTACTTTTTATGTTGAACATTATTGCTTTAGATGGCAATTCATCGAGAACTTACTAAAATTTGTGATTTAATACTTTTTCAAAATTATATATGTACGGACGACTCTAACATTTATACACCTAATATTATCTGTTATAACATCTGATAATGTTTCCTTACAACGTAATAATAATATATAAGAAAATTTTAAAAAATGATTTATCTAATGATATTTATGTAACTACTTGTAATACACATAATACTTCTATTAAACATTGTAATACCTTACATATACATATTATGCAAAATAATTGGTATGACAACCTAGTAAATTGTAAAAAGAGACTATGCACTTAAGATGTCAAAGTATCGAAAAGTTTTTCATTAGGTTCCTGGTACCTACACAGAAATAGGGTGATATACAGTGTGTATGAAAAATTGTGTCAACCCCCTCAACTGCGTTATCAGTATCGAAAATAGAACACAATCAAACAACTTACATTTACAATTTCTTCAATGAAAATAATAAAATTAAATGAATAAATTATTATATGTAGAGTAACAAAATGTTTGTACCCACTGGTATAACACGATGAGATTCCATGGCGCCATCACATCTGCTGCGCTACTACTGACGAACTCGAACGTACATTTACATTATTTTGATTATTTAATCACTTTAACGATTCACTGGTACCACTTTTTTCAAATATCAATACGTTTCACTATGTTACAAATCAATTTAAAATAACACTTAGCTAACTAAAAAGTATACGGCTCGAGAATTCACTATCGTCATCGTTTTCGTTTAAAATCATTCTGCAGAATGCCATCCTAGGCTCGAAGTCGGTAGGAATTAATAACTATAGGAATAATTAAGAATAATTAAGGACTATACTCGACGATAATGGTACGGGTGCTGAACATTTTTCTTTAAAATGTTCCATACACGCGTATGGTTGACACCGATTTGATGTCCCACGGAGCGCGTGCTTTGCGTAGGGTCCTGTTGAAAAAAATCTAATATGTGTTCCTCTAGATCGTCATTATTAACCCTCAGCGTTCCCGCATTAGTACGTTGTTGTTCCTGGCCATCGACATTTTCGAAATTTAACATGCGTATATGAAGACGCTGAAATGCCTTAAGTGACGGAATGGTATGTTTCTTGGATAAGCAAACAATTCGTCATAAAGTCTACTTGATTCTGCATAATTACAATCACATTTCCCTAGACACATTAACATATTGAAATATTCCTGGGTGGAGTATATTTTATAAAACAACTCAATTTTATAAACCCGTAACCAAAAAGTAATACACTCGGAAGAAATTTCCACGAGGAACTAACTAATAATTTTTTTTTTATTAAAAGGGTGGCATAGGCTCGAATAAACAATATCGATAAATGAAAATATCGATCTTTAAAAAATCATAATAAATAAATATTTAATAATCATATTTTTTTAATACTTATTTTGATATATCAAACATTAATATTATTTTGATTGTAAAAGACCATTTTTAACAGAAGTAGATTAACGATTTATCCTAATAATACAACATAATTAATTTACTTGAAGAAGTTCCAAATTATAATATTGATTAATAATATTTATTACTAATAAAAGTTATTTTAAATGAAATTATTTTAATGTGAAAAGCATAACTATTTATAGCAATATTCAAAATATCGATAGAATATATATTGTAAAAGGTTGTCCACTGTTTATATATCCGTGAATATTTAACACCCATAACTATATAAAATAAATAAATATATATATATATATATTTATTAAAAGTCCAAGAGTTATTCAAACGATTTATGGATTCTTTTAAAAAGCCAGAGTGGCTTATTGAAATGTTAAGCATGATTCTATAAACATAGCAAAAATTAATACAATAAATGATATGTTAGATATATTTCATTTAACATCATGTATCCTACAAGGGAGTCACTAAATCTAAATCTATGAATATCACAAAGGGCAGATTAATTTGTCATACAGTACAATGACTATTACCGCAACTTCTGATTGATTCCGAAATGATTTACTCAGTTAATGCTACAAGTACTCAAATTACGTAGCAAGAATTATATAACGTTTTCTTATACATATTTGCTAATCGATTTTGTTGTCAAGAACTTTATTTTTGAACAATTTTATTTGGCAACATATCATAAAAATAATTCGTTACAAATATCCATTCATACATCTTACTCACAGAAAAATTAACAGTTAAATTAAACAGAAAAAAATATAACAAAGCCATACATTTCATATACTTACCGCTTAAATAAATCGATTAAGTGTCTCAATCTTTAGAAAGGAAAAAAACTTTTTTTTTTTCAGTTTTCTTGATTAAATTTCCACAAAACTCTCTTATTTAATATTCACGATGTGGAAGTGCGTTAAAAATAACTAGATCTTGGATACGACACAATGCTGGATTAGCTATGACGTCACAAACTAAACCATCCAAACTCAATTTTTATACAAAATTTCAACTCAATCGGTTGAAGATATTTGCTCTAAAATTGAGTTTCAAGCTATAATCTGAATGAAGTACATCCATACATACAAACGAGTTAAATAAAAGCTTGTGAAGTAAAAAATTAATAGGGGTTACAAAAAATCAAGTAAAATTTAATTTTTAATCAAGTAAATTATAATTTTTTTTGCCAAAAGGGGAAACTGAGCAGTAACCCGACCTGATGGAGGTATAAGTCTCAACCATGGACAACCGCAATGTAGATTTGTGTTGCCACTCCTGATTGGAAAAGAAGGGAAGTAAAGGTGGGATAGGAGAGGAAAAAGAAAGGGCGTCCGGCTCTCTCAATCATCGGACGAAACGCAGTCATTAAAGACTATTTCAAGCCGATCTTTTGTGAGAGAGTGGTACTTCCCCGGTCGAGCCAGCCTATGTTCGAGCTGAGTAACTTGACCACAGCTAGGTTCTACCACCTCCAGTTTCCAAGAAGTCACTTCCAAGTCGCTTTATGAGACAATAATTATATCTAAATTAAAACCCACATTTATAATTATATTTTATCTAAATAAAAATAAATGTTGTTTGAGTATTAAAATCTATATATGTATGTATATAAAAGAGATTTCCACCTATTTATTGACTTATCACGATATCTCTGGAACCATAAGGCGTAGCGACTTGAAATTTAGTAAGATTATTCCTATCGCCGCGTAGAGGTCAGGTAAGAACGGATTTTACGAAATTCCACCCACAAGGGGGGTTGCGGGGGGTAAACAATAGAAAATACGCTTTTACGCCTAAGTCACTGAAATGATTTTAATGAAATTTGGTACAAAGATGAAGTTGACTTTGAAAAAGAACATGGGATAGTTTTTATTCCAGACTTTTGAAAGGTTCTTTTGGAAACGCGATATAACCGGACTCCATGCGGGCAAAGCTGCGGGCGGAAAGCTAGTTGATAATAAGAAGTGATGCTCAATGATGATAGTTTTTAGAGAATTAATTTTGAATGTTTCCCCTATTTTTCCTGAGCCCTAATTTGGATTCAAATACAAAATTCCCATAGTCTAGTCAACATGTTCAAAAACGTTTTAAATAGAAATAAAGCTCCTAAAAATACATATGTGCGATAGCTCATACAATTCTGAATGTCGTCCAGAATGTAATTTTTTAAAGATATTTGTAAAAAGATCCTGAAAGAGCAATTAAGCAATTTCAAGGATTTTTATTTGTACAGTTGTAGAAAAATCTGCAATCTACTATATTTTCACGTTGTTCTTTTTTATTGTGTGATGCAGATGTATTCTAGGATATACAGACCAAATTTTGAATATATCAACATCAACTGATAGGTTTGTTTTGTTTAAGAAAGTATGATACTATAAAAAAACTGCATAGAGGTTATACTTACAACTATAAAATTTCAGCCAGTGCGGATATCTAAACTTCGTACTTAGTATCTTAAATTAAAAAACTGAAAACTTCCGAGGTAATAGAATTTTTAATTTGAATTTATCCCTGGCTCTAAACAGTTTTATCAAAATATTTAATGTTAATTAAAATAAGTCGGTGTTAAGTTAAGGATTCGTTTGCTCAAATTGAAAAAAATACTTTTTTACCCTAGTAATAATTATAATTATTATAAAGTATATAGTAAACCATTGCATAATCTTTCATGAAGACCTATCACTCGAAATAACTTTTTGGATAAGTTTTAACTATTTTTGTTTTAAAAAAAGTCAATAATGGTCATTTGAATGAAAGACTTGTCAAATTACATGATTATAATAATCGAACCTAAAACGTAAGACCTTAATGTGATTTTTAATATTAAACGTTATCTTCACTCTTCCCTGATTAAAATTGTGTCCATTTGTAAGATTGAAATGTCTTATAGTTTATCAAAAGAAATTACATTTGTACGCAATAGCTATCAAAAGTAAATTTTCATCAACTTCCAAGTTACCAGCACAAAAGAAATATTAAACATCAAAAGAGATTGATGACATTAAATAAAGAATTATATTAATGACTTTTATTTGTTCGGTAAAATAAAAGTAAAATGGCGAACACATGTAAAAAATTTAAAAACTGTTATTTCAATGCAATGCCGATAATATAGAAATTACAGTTTAAATATTTCTTACCCAAGCTATTGAATCATCATTTGAATCGATGAGATTTAAACAAAGTACTTGCTCATATGGGCTCAATTTATGGGACCAGCGAACTTTCTGTCATCTAACACTGAAAACACTATATGAAACGAAATTTTATTTTTAATTTACTTAACAAGAATTATGCCTAAAATATTAAAAAAATGTTTTAAGGGAAATTTGGGTCCAGGAATTAAAATATTGTATATAAGATAATTGAGTCAGTGGTGGCCTAGTGGTTTAGGGGCTCGCCTCTCGTTACAGAGGGCGCGGGTTCAAACCTGGCAAGTACCAATGTGATTTTTCGGAGTCATATGTACTTTCTGAGAGTATTTAGACATCACTGACATACGGTGAAGGAAAACATCGTGAGGAAACCTGGACTTATAGTTTCACAATTATAAGTTTGAAATCACCAACCCGTCTTGAGCAAGCGTGGTGATTAATGCTCAAATCTTCTCCATGTGAGAAAGAGGAGTTTGCTCAGCAGTGGGCGTCGGATAGGCTGATGATGATGATGATGATGATGATATAAGATAATAAGTGAGATTTATTTTTGCAGCCGATGCTTTAAAAAACAAAATTTATTTTATCTAGATACATGTATATTAAATGCGCTGGTAAAGTTTAACATAATGACTGAAAATATAACCGACTGATAATGGTTACGTCAGCATATTTAAATATTGTAATGAATATCATACTACAACTACGAGTATATAAATAGTCGCAAAATTTATTCAATTCAAATAATCTGAAATTATTGAATCCTTCATATTCGTTATAAATTAAATAAAAATTTGGACCATATTTATTAATTAGAATAATATTATTTAATGTGGAAAAAATCCTGGCCAATAACCGTTTTAAAAAGACCGAACACTGGAACAATTTAAGCAAATTGCCAAGAAAAGCAAGCAGTAAAATATAACCAATACGAACCAACCAATAATTACACGAATAACAAGATATAAAATGGTAAAGAAACCAATGAACTCACAAACAGCTCCAAAAATCCAAGACAAACGACACATGACAACAATCAGACTAAGAATTATGTACAATCTATACAATAAAACATACATACATATGTATCAGTAATAAAACCAAAAAATAGAATTGCCAACCACCATGACGAACCTAAGGAATCTCGGGAAGTATTGGACAACAAGTTCAACAAATTTTAAAACATAATAAGCATTATGTTGTAACATATTGTATACAATATAATGGATTAATCACAAATGTTATAAAGCTCTCCTGGACAAAAAGCCCACTAAACCAAACTCATGTAGGATAAAAATGATCCCCGGCGTCGGGACGTGACGATCCCATCGCCCACCGGTGTTTTCCGCTGCAATCAGTCACGGGAGGGGGGAGGGCCTTGACGTCCTTCTGGGGTCTTGGCCCGGGCTGGGGGTACAGCCTTGGGAGTTAGATGGTCACGGATCCGGCAGGAGGCCGTCCATGGCTGTCTTGGGGGGCAGGGGATACTCGGGTCTCTCCGGAGGCCTGAGTTCGCGTGTGGTCGGTCGGTTACTTCTCTGTCTGCTGTCGGGCGCTTGGCGTCGGTGGGTGGTTGGAGACTGGCCGCGTGGGCTTGGGTGGGAGGGGTAAGGGGTTAACCCTCTCGCGATTAAGCAAGCCCGCCAGGCGGAGGGACGCTCCTGGTCACTTGGAGTGAGCCCTTGGGGTTGCCGTTCGCGGCCTGTCACCGGATCGTCGCGGATGTATGCTTCGGCGATTCCTGTGGCGATCCACTAGGCGGCGCCGGAGAGTGACCGCTGGTATTTTAGTGGGTAGCATGAGCCTTTCTGGCCGTGAATCCCACATAACCGCCTCTGTCTCCCCTAGACGGAGGTCTAGGTATAAAACCTTTCACCGCGTTAACAAAAAAAAGGATAAAAATGATAAAAGAAGACAGAATCGAAAAAATGGTATTCTACAAAATATCACTGCGACAAAAAACTCAACAATGCCTCCGAAGAACTGAAAATATGATTGCTCAGAAAACAAACGAGCTTGTACAATAACAACTGCTTGAAGTAACTTCTAATCTTCTTCTTCTTCTTCTTAGCGTTAATCCTGTCTTGTTACGGGGTCCGCTTTCCTGCTGTTTTTCTTCCACTTCGCTCTATCATGGACATCTTCCTCATCCAGATCGCAGTTATACATGACAACGCTTAACCATCGCAATCGCGGTCTTCCCCTTTTTCGCATGCCAGGTAAAGTCCAGTTAAGCGTTCTATTGCCTATGTATTGATGTGGTCTTCTTTTAAACATTTTAATTACTCTAATAAACAAATAAAAAAAAATGAACTTGTAATAAACATTTTAATTACTCACTATGGAAAATATCGAAAAGACTTAAAAGACAACAAGAACATATTCTACCTATAAAAGTTTCTTCAAGGTATTTATAAAAACAATGAGCTAAATTCTATTTCAAATTCATGTTTAAACAAAAAGTAGTACGAATCATGACTCGATCGTATGAACACGACCTCTCGCACTCATTTAATTACGCTTTACCAAAATTCTTTATGATTGATTTGAGAAGGTTGAGAATTGTGAAGATATTAGATATAACCGCGATATAAATAAAAAAAAACTTATTTGTTATAATTCTCCTAGAAAGACACTGATAATATCGTAAAACAATAAAATAATATTTATTAGAATATATCCAAAAATAAAGATGAAGTTAAATAGTAAATATAACTCAAATATTATCTAAATATCGTTATCGAAAGACACATATACTTCACGATTTTTATAAAATAATTTATATACCTAACCAAAACTTCAAGTACACTACAAAATTCTTATGATTTTATTGTCTTTAAATTTAAAAAATAATTAAAATATATTTTTGAACTCTACATTGTAAAACAAAGATTGTTGCTTATACATTAAAAACAAAACTTGTTTTAAATATTTTTTACCGATAGCATAATTTTTTTCAAGTTTATCCTACTTTTTCGAAACCACTTCAAAGCAGAAATACATATTATGTCAATGTATATAATTGAAACTAATACTAGTAATATGTTATTTAATTTTATTTTGTGTAGATTAAATATTAATTAATTCGTAAACATTCACAGTCCTTTATTTATATATTCTATTATTTTTATTAATCATATAGTAATCATGTTACTGACCTGTAATATTAAAGCTTCCGATGAGCAAAGTCCATAGGGAAAACCTCGTTCTATAGCGAAAAGTACACTGCATTTTACACAACTTTATTACTCCGTTAATCTTGCTAACATTTTCACTTTCTTTCTTCAAACCTGAAACCAGAACACAATTGAGTTATAACACAGCATAGTCATGAAAAACTCGAGCTTTTTCCATAAGAAAATTCAATATTTCTAGAAGATCAGAACAAAGAATACGATTTATTACCATAATACGTAAACATATATTATTTATTTCCATAATATGTAAATTATTAGAAAATTGCTGTATATAAAACAGAGTTTATATTTATAAATACTTCATCCAATTCCGAAAACATTGTACAATTAATTTGGCTATTTAATCGGCAGTGACAAAGATAATGTTTTTAAGCTATTGCATAGCTTCTATCGCGGGCCTTGAGCGCGGGGACCGAATCATGAAATTCCGTAACGAAAAAACCTCACGCTCCCCACTCCGACGGGCACGGAGGTGTGGCTTGAAGGCCGTGGATCGTCTAACGTCGTTTCAGTTCGGCAGTCTTCGACACGGCGTTGTGTGCGTGGGATTAGACGCATTGTACGACTCTACGAAACTTAACATTAACTTCGCTGATAAAAAATCAGAGCGGTTGACAACTTTTCTATCAAAAACATTGAATTTGAAAATGAATAATGATCCACAAGAGTCCACAACAAAATATGGGACCACCATTGACGCGGTATTTCCTAGGTATTTAGAGGATATTAAGTCGCAAACTTATGTTTCTTATTTCAGTTATCACAAACCTATAGTTTCAATGATAAATATTCCTGAATAACCAACAGCTACTGTTAGATAATAAAACCCACATGTATTGTAAAATAATAAAAATATTTTAAATAAAATAATAAAAATATTTTAAACAATATTAACATTTTAATTATTTAATAAAAGAAAAATTTGTTTTCTTATCAGTCACCACGCTCAAAAAGTGTAACTTGATTTAATATTAAAGAAACAGAAATACTGCATGAATAAAATAAAAATAAATAATTATAATTGCATAAGTTGATACAAAATGCTATGCAATAGATTTACCGCGGCAGTCCCCGAGTGCCACACGTCTATTTATTTATTTATAAAACAACTCGTTTTCGTTTTTTCTCGTAATATTTTCTCATATATATTTTTGAAAAAGTCTCTTCTCTTAACTAAAATTTTAGACAAGAATGTTCTAAATCCTAATACTGTTCTGACTCGTGGTGTTTATAGATTTTCCAACGTTGCCCTAACGTTATCTTTCCATGCTCATGTCTCTTTTATAAAGATATATATTTTACTATTTTAGTTCACCCAGACTAGTTATTATATTTTTTAATACTATAAAACGTATCTTGCACATAAGCTTAAGACCCTTGAGATGAAACCTCTTAGAATTCAATGGATTCACCGTGCGGGTGCCAGGTCATTCGCGTTGCAGGAAAAGAACCTTCAACAGCGCCTGGGACTTGCGACCCAGGTGTAGGTTTAAGGGGCCTCTATCTAACGCGTGTTAAACGCTCACCTGCACCATCCAAGCTCCTCTCTCTACCTAAACAAAATTGAAAATAACCTTTTTCGAGCTAGTCCGTTAGTGAGCTCATCATATTTATTGATCTTGATAGCATGGTTTTTGGGAATATTGGTTTCCAAGTAACCGTAAGCTCTATCATCACAACGCATTTTAAAATTCGCGAACATAAAAATATGTTTGGTCTGGAGGCCGACGCACAAATGTCCCTCGGGGATGTTGTATTATTTCTCGGACGTATCCATCATTATAGCCCAATCTGAAGCCGCTTTAAGAATAGAGTAAGACTTGACGTTTGATTCTATAGCCCTGGTGCCTTCTCTAATAAATCTTATAATTTCTGGTGAAATAAGTAGCGATCACATTTTAGAGGGAAACACTTTTTGAGAGAGAAGCAATACATAGTAAACTTATTTAACTGTCCAAACCTGTTAAGTTGATAACAAAAAAGCTTTTTTAAAGAAATTTGAAAATACTTTGGCCGAAGTTAAACGAGAAACGGTAACTGTAAAGTATTAACGGACTTCTGAAATACATACTTCAAAAACATTATTTGAAAAAACACAATTTGGAATTAAATTACTATGATATTCATTTTTGGAGATACTGATTTTTTAATCTGATTTGTGACGTTTAATTTAACGTTTTACTGCTATAATATACAATATACATATCAATAATTAAATTTAAATTAAATTTGTGACTTGTCCATGATTTTCGATTTCATTTAAATGTTAAAGGAATACACTCATCTATACTTATAATAAATCTGTAGAGACGTCAATCCTGTACATAAAATATATTTAAAAAATAACTATCAGGGGGTGGTTAGGGATCGCTACTGATGCCAAAAATTCAATCAATAAATTTTTTGTCTGTCTGTCTTTCTGCATGTTCGTTATATGTAGAAACAAAAACTACTGGACGGATTTTAATGAAATTTAGCACAATTATTCTTCATACTCTTGTTCAGGTTACAGTATACTTTTCATTATTCTACGATAAATACGAGCAGAGCAGTGAAAGGAAATATTGGAAAAACGGGAGAAGTTACTCCATTTTTTAAGCTTCCGTCGCGTGTGCAAGATTATAGGTTAAAGCTACATAGAAATCATGTATGACGGAAATATTTTCCTTAAAATAATATTCTATTCATTCTTTGAAGCGATTGCAGAATTTCCTCCCACTAAAAACGAAAACTATCTTGGCTCAATCTCTTTTACTCCCTCTCCTCGACTATGCCGATGTTTGCTATTTAGATGCTACGGATGAGCTACTTGACAAACTCGAACGACTTCAGAATTTATGCATTCGATTTATATTTGGACTGCGCAAATTTGATCATGTCTCCCATTTCAGTCCATTAAAGTGGCTTCCGATTCGTTTTCGCCGTAATGTACATGTTTTGACCACACTTTTTAATATATTAAATCACTCAACTCCACACTATCTTTACGAACGATTCAAGTTTTCTGCACCGCGTGAAAGACCACTTCGATCTTGTGTCTTGAACAAAGTTTTTGATATACTCCCTTATAATAGTATTTTCTACAAAAAATCCTTTACGGTGGTTGCTGCTCAACTTTGGAATTCTCTTCCGGGCTATATTATAAAAAAATGTAATTCAGTACATACATTTAAATTCAGATTAAAAAAATATTATCCTACAGATTCATCACAACATTAGAAATTAGATATATATATATATATATATATATATATATATATATATATATATATATATATATATGTGTATATTTTATTTTGTATATGTATGTATATACATATTATTTGTTTTTATGTAAATTAATAATATCCTTTATTGCACTAAAACAAGACAGAAAATAACATAATACAAAAAAACATAAATATGTAGTTTACAATAGTTTTGTGTATATTTAAGTATGTTTATGTAAAGTAAAAAAGTAATAATTATTCTTTGTCACTAAAATTGAAATTGTACCTACCTTCCTGTTATTTAACATAATATTACTCACACTCCAGGGTGGCTGGAAGAGATCTCTCATAGAGATAAGCTTTCCTTTGTATCACTTTGTTTCTTTCTTATTCTTTTTTTCTGTGTTACTTGTTGTTGGTACATAAATAAATAAAAAGTATTCCTGGACAGCATATGTCTATCTTTTATGGTTGATTCACAATAACACGTGAAATTCCCAATAGCTTAGCAATTCGGAGATTTCTGATTGTATTTGTCTACTCTAACGTTTACAACACTATCACTCATCCCTTATTTAAAAAAAAGTTAACATTATTACCTAAAAAGAAAGAAATCAACAATACGTTAAGTCGTGTTCGATTATAATTTTACCAAAAAGAGCCATCTCACGGCCACTATCTAAAACAAATCCTCAGTCACTTAGTACAAATCGATCATTGGATTCAACAAACATCAACACTACCTAACCAAGTAATTTCACCAACAACCACAAGAGGGCACCACGAGTATTAAAACTATAATCTAACGAACATGGAAGAAATTTTAGACGCACTAAAAACAATAAAAAATGACTTGGAAAGTCAAAGACAGGAAATCCGGGAATCAGGAAAAGAACGTTACAGAGCAGGACACACAAAATATTAGTAGTTACTATGTTTGAAGAGAAGTATTCAACAATAGAAAAGAATCATCAAAACTTGAAAGAAAAAGTGGAAAGTCAAGGAAAAAAGGCTAAATAAATAATTTGGTATTTTTTGGTATAGAAAAGAATGAACAGTCCTATGCAAGTTTAGAATAAGCCTTTACCATCTGGATGGAACAGTATCTATCTGTAAAAATAAACTACAACGACATTCAGGAAATCAAAAGAATAGGAATTAAAAAAGATTAAAAATTACGCCCAATAATACGACTTTTTCAAACCCTAGGCAAAAAAATAAAAATTATGAAACAGAAAAGTGCACTAAAATATACATAATACTATATTAAAGAAGACTATCCAAAATATGTACTTGAAAAGAGAAGGGATCTGCAGGAACAACAACAATTGGAAAGAGAAAAAGGAAACTTATCAATAATAAAATAAAAAAACGCAAATTGCCCCCCTCATAAATTCACAAATAGAGACAAATTCATAGGGACAAATTCACAAATAAATAAAAAGAATAACCTACAGTAATTAAGCGAACCGCCCAAGATTTAGAGCAGTTTTTCAGAGGGAAAAATAAAACAAGGAATATTAAACTATGTAGTGAAAAATACTGCCAATAAAAACAACATTCAAAATAAACAAACAGCAACTAAACGCCTCCTCCTCCTACAAAACAACGAATAGAAATTTAATAAACATTCCTACTCTTCCAAACAAAAAAAATCCTCCACTTGAGTTTGTCACAAGGGAGGATCAAGACCATAACCCACCAAAGAAAACCGCAATTCCAAATAATAATACCATGCCAAATCACCAACTAGAACCGAGCAGCAGCAGATTAAAAAAAAAGAAAACACTGGAAAACAAAAACCGAAGATAGGGATAAGTGGAAATCTATGGAGGAGGTGTTCACCCTTACATAGGGGTTCATGCATGTTAACGCCATAAAACTAATAATAAAGAGTGTAATTACTTTGCTACCTAATTAATAATTTATAATAATAAAAATAATAAAATTTATAAATAACAATATAATATGAATTGTAACTGTAAAGGAATTGTAATGTTTACAAGTAATGCAATGAGGTTATTATTCAAATTATTTAGAGCTCAATAATAATTTAACAATCTAATACAACAGAATAAATTGTATAATCTAGAATAAAATAAAAATAATAACAAATAGAAAAATAAACAAATTATAAATATACCTAATACAAAAACACACAATTATATAGTAATGTATGAATTGCAATGAATTATTGATGTATTGATAATTATTAGACATGAAATAAAAGCTTGTTTTATTTATTTATATATAATTGTAAGAGTAAGGTAGCTTCAGTTACCATCGATTAAAAATACACAATGCCACCTAAAAAACGACCATCTTTATCTCGAAATTAGAGAGATGCTAAAAGGATGAGAAATGCGCGTTCTCAAGGATCGGCAGAGGAAAGAGCATATCAGTTAAACCCTATGAGAGTTAGTGCCTCAACCTCTCGAGCCAAGGAAAGCTCTCCAGAGAGAGTGATGCGATTAGCAACTGACAGACCTACATCACGGGCGTCTCAAAGCTCTTCTCAACGAGAGCTGAGGCTTATCATTGACCAAGAACAACATGTGCTATCCCGAGATGCTGAAACTGCGTCACAAGAAGAATCACGTCTCACTGCTGACCGCGAACGGCATATATTGCCTCAGGGATCAGAAACCTACACTGAGAGGGAATTGCGTCTCACAGCTGAACACGAACGTCATATTTTATCTCGAAAATCTGAAAACTTACTCAATATGAAGACCGTTTGACAAATAATAGGGTGCACCATAATATTATTCGATTCGAGAGTGATTTTGACATAGCCTTAATAACTTAGATGTACACATAGAAGATCGATCTATAAATTCGGTGGCGTAGTACTCCGACAAATATAAAAGTGGGTTTGCTTATAACCTCACAATTGATTACGGCTCATCTTCAGTAATAGCCGATATGAACGTGGTATGACGTTTTTGTGATGCTTCAAAGTGGAGTAGGAAGTCAGCTGGTTTCTGTTGTTCTACAGGTAAATTTATTGCCTTCATTCGAAGACCCACCGGAAATCACTACTTTTATGGGAATATATACAATCTAAACAGTTTTTAGATAATATACGCACTTATAATAGTGGATTTGAAATGATATCCTTTGGCGCTCAATAAATATCAGAAGGTCCTTTCATGCCTACTTTTAAGTTACAAGGTCAGGTTTACAGAGTAGATCTCAGTGTCAGTTGTTTCACGCATGGTCAGTTGTATGTTGCTCTTTCTCGTATTAGCAGTTCTAAAAATCTTTATGTTCACGTGCCGGACGGATCAACTTTCAATATAGTTTACCCGGAAGCTTTCCACTGAAGTATTTTCGTTCTATGGGTACCTTTACCTTACCTTTATATAGCAGTGGTTCTTGTACTGCCACCAGAATTTGAACCTTAACACATTATTATAAAGTTTAAAACCAATAAATATTTTTAAGTTCTGTGTCTTATAAAAGGTTGAGCCTTATGTAAACGTGATCTAAACAATATTACCAATATAAATAATAATAATAAATATTACCAATACATTAACTTAATACACAAGCAGTTACACGCTGACGGAGTCACGGGCACAACTTTCTATACTTCTCTGCCGGAAGTCACTATTCCACGCGGACGAAGTCGCGGACAAAAGCTAGTACCTTAATAATATACATATATATATTATTCAGAAAATATTTTAATTTTTAAAGTCGGCTTTCAAATGTATAAAAATCAGTGAAAATTTAAGAAATATAGTTAACATATGTATATTCAAATACGTCCACATCTACGTATATACATATGTACATATGTATGTATAAAGTACCTAACAAAAATAGACGAGTGGCATTCGGAGATTGCCGCGGTAAAGCTATTGCATAGTATTTTTAAGTATTGGAAAAGTAGTTTTTTTATTATTTAAAATGATATACAAATCTTAAATAGACCACCAAGAATACAAAATCATAAAAAGTAAACTGTTGAAGTAAAATGAAAAATTGTTACTTTGATACGAAAGCAACACACGTTCTGAATAACATTTGTTATCAAAGTTTCAGTTCTGTTCAAGACCGCAAATTATTATCCATACTCTAAATGTTAGTGGATACCGGTATGAACAAAATAGTCATGGCCGTTATCTGAATATTACGTAGCGGTAAACAGGAGACCACTCGAACTCGATGAACTCAATTATTCGAATGTATTTGTGACGTTTGTAACTTGGTCCTATTTCAGTACGCTCTAGCACAACTGGGATTCGTAAGGAGATTTTAATATAGACCACGAATGTTGACCATTCACTTTTACGTTGATTGTAAATGCTAGGAGGCAAGAATGAGAATTACCTTTGTCGCTGTGGTAAAAAAGTTTCCAAGCTTATAAAAAACGGTCTAAACGACCGTACAATTGACAGCATGGTGATACTGACAGTACCTCTGACTACGAATATACTCGATACTTATCATCAAAATGAGATGGGGTGCTTCATCGTTTCGCAGCTCATCCTTGGCGATGGGTATCGTTCTCTAAGGAAGATGCTTTGAGAAAAGTAGATGTTTTAAATTATGTGACTTGTCAGACGACGGAATACTTTCTTTTGTTCACCGAAATATATTTTGCTGACAAACGTCGCCCTTGGTTTACAGCCTAAAGTGTTTAAGGACAGAAGAACAAACTTTCACTTCTCTTTATACTAAATACTAGTCTGAAAAAAAGCACAATTCACTAAGCTACTACGTCCTACAAAAGATGTAACAGAAATGTTATATCATACATAGTTTACGCCGTTTTGGTCCAGTACTATTTTATTACCTTCTGGTTCTTATTACCTCCACTACCTAAATCTTTAAGATGTTAGGCGATACGGCAAAAGGGGAAGGAAAGTATGTTTCTATGTTATTTTTCTTAAATCTTAATCTCATATTAGCTAGTTTATTTTACTGCTATATTTCGATGTGACGGCGTAATGTGAACAGACAACCAGGGTCCGAATTGTATTTTCACTATAAGACTTAAAAAATATTCACAGGAGTTGTCTCTTGAATGGAAACGACAGTACTATTTCTGTTTAGGGAATAAATTTCTTAAATCTTGAAAGCTTACCACCCTGATTATCATAAACAAGAAAGAAGCCGTGTAGATATGGTTTGTTTTTTCTCCACACTCAGTAATATTCTAGGACATGTATTCAATGCACACCTCGTAGCATATCTATAAAATAATGATTTTACCACATAACTGGTTTCGCCGATGTTGTTTATTTGAGGATCTCCTGTAAAACTCTTTCGGTGTCAGTTTAAGTCACGAAAGTTGCTACAGGTTCTGGCTCAATAATGACATTGGTTAAGTTGCTAGTTAGGTCAGGACTATCCTAAAATATCAGTGGTTAATGCTTTTTGTATTTTCTAAAGGTAGGATTTCTTATTGGTCTACGTTCTAAATAACACAATTTATGCTACACATTTATACTATACATTTATACAACCTGCTGTTAACGAGTATTTGTGGTAACGTAGTTGGACGATCGACATGCTATAATTTAGTTCTCAGACTCTGTGCAGTTGAATATGGAAAATTACATTCACGTAAGGATATGTGCAATTATATTTACAATTGTATAGTTACACATATTTCTAGTGTATTATATACACAATTTTTTTTTCAACATTCAAAATATCATAGAATTAAAATATTTTTATTCTTTCGACCCGTAATACGTACTAGTATTCAAAATGGTACTAAAACGTTGGTACTAAAAATTTTATTGTTTTTATTATTGGTACATCTATCAATCAATTAAAACTTGGACAATGAGGATTAACGTGTATTGAATAAGTAACAGTGCTTTATACTTGAATTATAATAATAAGCAGATTTAAGTAAATTGCAATGTCACTGCTCAATATAAGAAGTCAATTGAGCTGTGGCTGTAAATTATTGTGCGACGTGAAGCTTAAAATAGCGAAAGAAACCTGCGGCTGACAGACCAATTAACTGAGGCAGTGTATAGAACTTCTCTGCACCCTCGTATTGAAACTCACTGACGTTCATATAGGCTTATCATGACAAATTAAACATTTAAGGAAGATTAAACGTCACACCTCTTGGTGTCTCAAATGTTAGAATTTAGGTAATGTATGTCAGACACAAAAAAATAGGATAGACAATGAATATAAATATTATTATATACTTCCATACTTATGACACAATTGTTTTAGCCGTACTATCATAAAAAGTATTTTTTTATACACACTTCTCTATGGATATCTTTGACAGAGTCAAATACAAAAGTTTTTTAATTAAGTACAAATTTGAATATATAATGTTAACAGCACCACCTATTTCACACTAAAGGGGGATCTTGTGAAATCAGTTTCAATCTATATAGCACGTAGTATTCCCAACCGCAGATTTTTGGATAAAACCGTATTACATCGATTCGTTTACATTTTCCATTGAGGGAACATTGCCAATTTTACACATTTATATTGTAATAAAAACTCAAAAGGTATTGAATTTAGATTTGATAGATATCGTTATTAGGAGTTCACGTATAAACTTCTTTTTTGTCAAATATGTGTGCATATCTACTTTTGTGTTTTAAGATGAAGTGGATATAATCTAGTATTAAATAAAACGTATGATATTTCCTAAATGGTTTCATGGTCCATCTCCTTATTTATTTATTTTTTTTTCTCTTTCAAAACTGTGTTACTTATTTAAAAGTTTATTTCTCTAAAATCGTTTGACGCTTAATTTTAAAATAACTTAGTGCATTAATAAATTATTCCACAAGTATTTTATCACTGAAGTGATTACGTAAGTCATTACAGGTGCCTCTAAATTTTAAATGTCATTATCTAACAAAAATAAATCTTACAAAAAATCACATTATTACGAATGTCACTAAAGGGGATTTTTTTTTTCCGTATCGTGAATACCGTTGTGGCAGCTTTCTTTAGCGACGGAGTTCTACAGGTGAATAGAACGCACAAATCAGGCCAAGTAAAATCGATTTCGATTTTAAAACTTTTACGTTATTCGAATCGTGACTTGAGATATAATGGTATGTTTCAGAGTTATTTCCAATATAGGAAAATGTTTGTTCTAACACCTACAAACATAAGAAATCAAAATATCTCTTATATTAATTAAAATTTTATTACTAATATCTTTATATTTTTTGTATAGAAAAAATTATAACATATTTTCATCTTAATTATAAAAATAACCACTTTGTTTAATATTTAAATAAGTCTTTGTAAGTTGAAAGTGCCGCAATAAATTATGTACGCTCGAATTGAAACAAAAATGATTTTAAACCTAGAGAGCTCATTTATAAATATTGAAAGCAGCAAGGCAGTTGTAATTTTTTAAACGTACAAAACATTCTCTTCGTATTTAGCGGTTTGTCTAAGGGTTAGGTTATGAATTTTCAATACGTGTTTCTGTCGTCAATATAGTGAGTCACAAAAGCTTCAGATTGAATATGATTCCTATACTTTTCTTGCAAAATATTTTTTATTTAACAGTGGAAGTCAAAACACGATATTATTATAAATTATAGCTACATAAAGTAAACATAGCATATATTCACTATTATCATTATACATATTATGTACATTATGTATAACTTTTGCTAAGAAAAAAATATATGTGTTTATTAACCAAGATCTTGATACAAGAAATTATTGGTATAAAAAGCTTGTTACAATACTAGAATTTCCTTATGAAACAACAAGATTTTGTTTAGTACAGTTGTTCACAAAAACGGAAGAAGATAAGAAAATACAAAAGTAATAAATTATGTTAATACTTTTAGTGTGATCTCGTGATGAATTTTAAAATTATGTGCTAATATTAAATTAAATAAAACTAAATAAAATATGCTCCTAAAACAAATGTGAAATACTGTATTTTAAATTCATTGCGTAAAATAATCCGAGTGGTGTATTGTTTCTTTGTCAAAAGTTTCATGCTTTCCATAATTGAAATTTAAAATACTTCATTGAACATAATACATATATCAACAGATGGTTTATATTTTAAAAATAAAGATCAAAAGTTTCAAAGCAATTTCAATCATTGATTAAAAAGATAAATATATAAAAATTCATCTACATATTAATATATACCTTCGCAAAAAGGCAGGAATATAAAAAATATTTTAAGGCCTTTATATATGCAAATAATAACTTAGATAGGTATTATTACTCAGTTCGGGTAAAAAGTAAATATATTTTTTACATCATATTTATATAAAGCGTCACGGACACATTGTGCCCATAATTGTGAGAAAAATAATAAACTAGTTCTAACAATGCTTCAGATGTTTTATACACTTCGTTTTTAAATTTTATTCAAACATACTGAGGCAATCTTTAAAGCTTTTATTTTCGTCTGATTTTCTGCTTTAAATTTATGTTTCGGTATATGTCAGCGTAATTTATAATAAAATAAAAGCAAAGATTAACACTTTCCATCTTAAATAATAAATTTAAATTTCTATTGTCATTTCATGTACTATGTATTTGTCAGATAATACGACATAATTTTTGCTATCACCTTACATCACAGTGTATTTTGATTGGTCTGAAAATAATTGTAGTTATTAAATATTTACAAGCGTTTTAAATTCGTTTTATTATTTTTTTCTTGTTGTTAACAAAGATATTGTCATGGAGTCGAGGAAGTTGAAACTACACATGTGTAGTCATTCAACTTTAAGAAAAATAAGCTAGGCTCGACATTAAGCAGTTCTTTGTATTTATTTACTTACAAAAATGATGTGAAAGATCTTTTCCTTGTACTTTATATAACAATAATGAGACTGAAAGACTCCGTTGTTTAGAAGAAAAATTAATGGTCATAAAAAAATAAGAATCTTATCAACACATCCACTTCCCATTTGGATGGCTTGAAAAAGGATTCCATAGTAAGTTTTAACCGTAAACTGAACTTTTTAGTACAGTAATCTTCTATCTTCTATATATATAAAAATGGATTGCTGTTCCTTAGTCTCGCTAAAACTCGAGAACGGCTGAACGGATTTATTTTATCTTAGTCTTGAAATGTCTGTGGAGGTTCAGGGAAAATATAAAAGGTGAGAAAAATTTATTCATTTCCGGGAAAACCCTAAAAACAGCCCTTTTCTATTTCCCATACAAATGTTTTCTTTGACATTAGATTTGACAACTAACTAATATGTCAATCATTCTGTTCGATTGAAACAGGAAAAACCTGATTATTTATGGCCTCTAGGACGGAATAGAGTTCGCCCGGTCAGCTATACATATATTACTAATGATGATATTAACGCGGACGAAGTCGCGGGCAAAACCTAGTCAAGAATAATAGAAATGTTGATATATATTATATATATTAAGTGGAGGCAATTTAACGGAAAACAATAATTGCATACACTACTAAATACAAAGAAGTCAACAAATTCCAATAAAACAAAAGACATCAAAGTTGATATTTCTGATTGAAATGGGCTTTTAAGAAAATTCTTCTTGTTAGTTAAAAATCAACATCAATGCCTCGAGTAATATGAAATAATTTGTGAGTGACATAAATAAGATGAAAAACAGTACTTAATGTTATACTAACTTTGAGCTAGGTTTAATAAAAGTTGACATATTTGGTAAAACTGACAGATACACATCACAATTATTATTCTCATCTTAAATTTTTTACTATTATTTATAATATCAATAAATATTTAGGTTAGAAGGTTCGTTATGTAATAATTTATATTATTTTGCTTTACCCTTACGGATAATAGATGTATGTATAGAATGTACTTTAATTTGTTCCTGTTGAAGGTTTCTGGGAAAGTATGATAAATGGTCCTTCAATAAACCTCCCTGTCAATATTTATATTGGCCTATTATATTTATATTTATAGTTCACATGATTTTAGGTAACTTTATATTAAATAAATCTCGTTATCATGCATGTAATACATTCTAGTCATTGAAATCATAAAATGAAATTGAGCTTATAGAACATTAAGATTGGTTCAATTATTACAATTTATGATCTTTTGTAAAAATAAACCAACTAGTTTGTATTCGATTGTAAGTGCCTTTTCTACATCACATGTTGTTACTGCTAATTGAAAAAAGTAAACTTTTAAAACCTATAGTCGATCATTTAAATGAGATAAGAAAATTATTTTAATTAATTTTTGCTTTAAGTATACGTACGCACATGTTACATAAATAAGTTTACAAAATATTATTCGTTATAAAAGTTAAAATAATTAATGAAAAACAATATAAAATCCCCGAGGATATTTGTGCGTCGGCTTCCAGACCGGATATATTTTTGTTTTCGCAAATTGTTAAGCGCGTAGTGATGATAGAGCTTACGGTTCCTTGGGAAACCAACATCCCCAAAGACCATGCCATCAAGGTCAATAAGTATTACGAGCTCACTAACGAACTCACTCGAAATAGGTTCAGTGGATGTGTACGCGGTAGAAGTGGGAGCGAGAGGTATAACAGCCAAATCTCTCTAAAACCTACTAAAAGACTTAGGCTTGTAGAAAACTCACATTAATACATTCTTGGAACGTACATCGAAAGCAGTCCTAGCAGGTTCTTTTCAAATTTGGTTAGGTAGGGAGAGGAGCTTGGACAATGGAGGTGAGCGTTTAACGCGCGTTAGATAAGGGGCCCCTTAAACCTACACCTAGGTCGCAAATCCCAGGCACTGTTGAAGCTCCTCTCCCTGCAACGCGATGGTCCCGGCACCAGCACGGTGAATCCATTGGATGCTGAGAAGTTTCGTCTCTAATATGAATTTATTAATATACTACAAAATCAAAGAGGAATTATTATAAATATTCAACATTATTATAATTGTAATAATAGACTTAAAATACAGATCCTTGTATAAAAAATTGGGGTTTTGACAATCTTTTTTTTTCGATACATGGAAAGATGCATAAGTTTTACAGCAAAACCATTTTTTTTTTTTGGTAGAATTAAAGTTATCTCAGACTAAAAATGAATCCAGTACCGAAAACAAGCCGATAGTTCCCTAACAAATCCGAGAGCGTGTTACTTTAATTTCTCCTCACTGGAACACACACCTCTGACACTGTTCTATCTTCAAATTCACTTAATATTGTGACGGCATAAATATGATGCCTTTTTTATAAATGAACTAGAAGACCTGGCGAACTTCGTATCGCCCTATAATCAAGAAATATCTATTACGTTTTTTTATTTATATTTTTGGAGTTTACCTGTAAGCATTAAATCTCCGTGTTTTGAAGTGCGACAGAATGATTGACATATTAGTTAGTTGTCAAATCTAATGTTAAAAAAAACGTTTGTATGGGAAATAGAAAAGGGCTGTTTTTATGGTTTTCCCAGTAATGAATCAATTTTTTTCAGCTTTTATACCTTCCCTGAACCTCCACGAACATTTAAAGACTAAGATAAGATAAATCCGTTCAGCTGTTCTCGAGTTTTAGCGAGACTAAGGAACAGCAATCCATTTTTATATATATAGAAGATGTATGTATTTATAAAGTGAAAAACTTTTATAGTAAGTGCCTAACAAATTAAAGGAACACGTTAAAAATTCTCGTTTCAATATGAAATAATTAGTTAGTAGAATATTAAATAAAGGAGAATTATATTCTTTTAGGCTTAACTTTGAAAACCAATCGAGATCAATGAATGTCAGGATAATTTAAATTATTTTGAAACACCTCTAGTTTTTTCTATAATCTTTAATTAATATTAATTTACCTTTTATAGTTGGGATTAATTAACGTCTATCACTCAAAATGTTGTCCACAGCAGTTGTTTAAAAGACCGCAGAGGTAAGCGAAACAATGACACCCCTTTTGAAATTTTATATACACATGAGCCAAATTGCCATTTTAAAAAGCCGTTTCATGAAAAACTGAATCAATTTACCGAGTGAAAAACCCATTGAGGCGTGTTATTTATATCTTTATTCATAAGATTAGCACCTTTTTACTATGAACAAATTGTGACTCTCAACCTTGCTACCGAACCTATATATGTGTATAATATGTCCATACAAAATTAGATCGGGTTTTTTACTTTTTAATGACAAATGCGTTACACTTATAATATTTGTTAAATATGTTAAGAAAATAGTCACTGTAAATTATGTAAAAAAATGCTGGCTTTTTATATTTCATTAATTAAAATTCGCTTGATACTCTAAGTTACGATAAACAATTAATCATTGAAGTCACGTGGAGTGTTTGCTATTCATGTAGAACCAATTTATAATAAGACATATGTAGAATGATGAATTTTTGTCGTTCTTAAATTATTAAGGCACTAGGTTCATATAATCTTAATTTATGAAACAGTCAAATAATATTTATTACAGAGGCAAATGCTTACTTTTACTAAATTTAATTGATGTCTATTGTTATGGTTACAGAAGATGATAAAATACCGGTGAATGTACCAGTGCAACTCTGACCAATAGAGAATTCCTATTACAATTGTGTTTGTGGGTCTTACCTTCCACTTTTTATTCATTACGGTTAGGGCATACGATTAAATTAAAGCGGGTCAGGCTAATGATGCTAATGAAAACAAGGCATGCGATCGAAACAGTTACGATTTGCTTCCTGAATATTCAACAACCTTATTTCTTAACGACTCTCCAGATTTTAACTACAATATAAAATCATATGCCGCTGGCCTTCAGTTAACAATTACCGTTAAAGTTGACGGTTACTGTACAAGCTGTAGATAATTAAAAGTAGATATCACAGCCCTCCTAATTTTAATAACCTTTTATTCACATATAATATAGTTATGAAGAAAATTGTTTCCTTTAAAACTATCTTAGACTTGAAATGACAGGTTTTCATTACTTGTTGTTCTAAAAGAAATATTACTTTACAGTTTTGGTCTTATACAAGTATAATATATGTATGTATATGTTTATACACGCTACCTATTATTTACTTACAAGCGCTGAAAAACAAGGATTTTTATCTAACAAATCAGATGCTAACATAGACTCGCAACATTAGCAACAGGCAATTGGATATACCAGAGTTGTAACTGTTCTATATTTAATTCAGTCAGCCATTCTACTACGATATAAAATAAATAAAATGCAAAAAAATCCTTATTGACTCTGCGTGGGTTAAAAAAAAAGATTATTATTGTCTGTTTTTAATGATAATACATAATAAAATATGTTTCTTTTTTCCTGTTTGTTTTTACAATTGTTTCGGCACATCTCCCTTTAAAATAATTTTTATATACCCTAAAAGATTTATACAATTCCATTCCACATCAAGTTAAATGAGTTGTTTTTTGTTAGAATAATAAAAAAAAAACAGCTTAGTTTATCTCTTCTTGTCATTAATATTTCTCAAATTTAATGTGTTTCTAGATTCTTATTTCATTTAATAAATAAAATGCGAAAACATATAGGTCAGGCAGCAGCATCACATTTGAACTAAAAAATTTTGAAACAAAATGTAAATTTTATTCAAGATGAAACAATGACAATAGCCTTCTTCTCAGTCGGTATCACTCTTGACAAAGTGGTCGTGGTCATCCGTTTAGAATTTTCGACAATAGCCTAGTGGAATAAAAACAAGACAAATTCTTTATCATGATCGTACATATATGTGAAGTATTGGCTTCAAATTTTCCCATCTAAGAATATTGAAAGTTTATAAAGAACAAATCATTTGAGATAATATTAACATATTTGTTTGATTTGTTCTTTTGTTTTGTTCTTTATAAACTTATTATTACGTAATAATTTACGAGAGTATCTTTTTTATTGAAATAACTATCAGGCCCGGCGAACTTCGAACCGCAATATAATCAAGAAATATCTGTTACCTTTTGTCTGACTGAAGTTAATTTGTTTTAATTTTTTCTTTGTATTAATGGTAACTACCTAAACGTTACTGCCAGTGACATTTTAGTTTATTCAAAGTTAAAATATATTCATTTAATTTTTTTTCTATTAGTTTTCATATTTTTTTCTTATATAAGAATCTTTTCCTAATAATAACAAATACAACAAAAAAAGAATTAGTGAAATCGGTCCATCCATTCACTCGTGATGCCATGACCAAGGGGAAAAGGGATAAATTTTTATATATACAGATAACACATTTGATTTAAAAACTTCGAAGAGTTATTGATGGACAGAAAATATTTACACGAACAGATAGATCGTTGTGTTATCGCTTTCTGATAGAGTAGAAAAGACCTAGAACACTACTCTAGGCATTCTCATATGTCGAAAGAGAGGCTATTACAGCAACTTTAGATTGATCTATATTCAAAGGGTATTACAAAATTATTCTTAAGTATAGAAATCAAGACCATCCTATTTCTACCTAAATCAATCGAATGACAATCGATTTTTTTAAAAATACTATAGCTTTCTGTCCATAGACTTTATTATGTCACAAGTGTCAAACAATAAGACAGGCTACTTGATTGGATGTATTTACAGATGCACATGGACATCCACAACAGCAGAAAAGAGGTGTGGCTGATTCGTTTCCAACCTTGAATGTAAGGCGGAGAGCAAAAGGGTGAGAACACGGAAAGGGCAGCCGGATGTCTCACTAATTTAAGGAAAAGCAACCATTAACGACTACTTCACTCCAATCTTGGAGGATGATACTTCCCTGTTCAACCCATGTTTGAGGCTCTACCACCTTAAAATATGTATAATCTGTTGAAAGCTTCGCTTTGAAAACATTACAAAAAGTATGCTTAATATGTTTTAGAATATTAACAGGAAAGTTAATAATATGAATAACTAGTAAAACCGGCGAACTCCGTTTCGCCACCAGAAGGCTTTTATACATATAACATTTCGTTTGATGATTAAAAGATGAAGATATTTTTTTTGTTTTATATTTGAAAAGGATTATTTTTATTTCATTTCACAACAGTCATGAATTCATTTCGATTACACTAATAAAGTGTTATTTAGTTGAACTTCTCTAAGTAAATGAAAGTGAATCCAAAGTAGATTCCGAATCTAAGCGTAATACGTGTCCGCAAATTATTATCCGTTTCATTGAAGTGGTCCTTTGTAAACCACATTTTTTGTTTTTTGGTCTAACTTTAACACAAATAAAGCGGATGGTTTCCAAACTCGTAAACACGCAAAATATAACGCCCATGTGGAAAACAATGATTTTCTAAATCTTCTATCTTCTATATATATAAAAATGGATTGCTGTTCCTTAGTCTCGCTAAAACTTGAGAACGGCTGAAAGGATTTATCTTATCTTAGTCTTGAAATGTTTGTGGAGGTTCAGGGAAGGTTTAAAAGGTGAGAAACATTGATTCATTTCCGGGAAAACCCTAAAAACAGCCCTTTTCTATTTTCCATACAAATGTTTTCTTTGACATTAGATTTGACATCTAACTAATATGTCAATCTGTTCAATTGAAACAGGAAAAACCTGATTATTAATGGCCTCTAGGACGGAATAGAGTTCGCCCGGTCAGCTATACATACATATATTACTAATGATGAAATTCACGCGGACGAAGTCGCGGGCAAAAACTAGTTTATTATAATAATTTTAACAAATGCAAACCGTGGAAATTGGTTCGTTCATTCTGAAGTTACAGCGTCAGGATGGAAAACCGGACTTATTTTTATATAGTAGATCTCTTACAAATATCTAATTGTCATCATTACGTCATTACATATCTGTCATTATACGTAAATTGCATAGCTGTCAATTGTTTTGTTATTCCACGTTTGTGAAGTGACTGACGTTTCTTGTCAAGACCCACGGGAATGCTGTTGAATGGGATAAAAAGTATCCTATTGCAATTTCCTGGCTCTAAACTACCTCCCTGCCAATTTTCAGCTAAATCGGTTCAGCCGTTCTTGACTTATAAGTGGAGTAACTAACACGACTTTCTTTTATATATATAGATTTTATTTAAGTGAAATAATAAACAATATAAGTACATATATAGTCAAAACATAGTATTTAAAAATATCTTTTTAATAAATTAAAAACTTATGTATCAAGACATCATTTATATATATCTCCTAAATAATTATATTGAAATTTCCTGTAATTATACACTTTAATTGCAAGAACATTACATCGCCATTATAGATGAAAAATCGCCATTTCAATTGAGATGTCATTTTGATGCTTTTGTATCTAAACATATTGCTACAAATTGGTAAAAATTATAAAGTCTTATAAACTCGTTTTAGAAAATAATTATAAAACATACATCTGTTGATACGGACGGCTGATAATTTAAAACTGAATATATTCCTTTCATAAAAATTCTATATGTAAAATACAAATTTGTTTGTACAATTCAAATTTACAAGTTATAAAAGGATTATGTAGCCATAGTAATATCTTATATCATCATGTATCAATAAACATAAATTCCTAGTTATGGAAATTATTGTTTGGATGTGTTGAAAATATTCTACTTCAAAGAAATATATTTTATAAAATAAGGCTTAACTACACAGTACTATGTGAAGTTTCGGTCGAGTACCGCTCTAGATATCGTTAGCGCGACGATTGTTAGGTCGCGACTGTAAGTTAATTACTTTGAAATAATGTAGTAATATATCTAAAATTAAAAACACAATTAAATAACCCACCAAACTAATCCTAACTTCCTCGATCACATCCGCCACGAAGTGATTTCTGATATCATCTCGTGTACTTCTGTTATAGTTAAAGTAAATGTTCAGTTATTAATAATTATTTCTTCTCTTCAGAAGTCCTTAATACAATTTCAATTCATATTAAAACAATACTAAAACTATGAAATATTTATTACATATGACCTAATAATATATTTAATAAATACAAAACCTTTATTATAATTGTTATTATTAATATGACCATTATCATAAAATATTTTTTCTTTTTTATGCTTCTTATGCATTTCAAATGATGCATAAATAAAACAAATTTTTATCAAATCTAGGTCGAAATAACCAAGAAAAAGCTAAGATAGTAAATAAAGACAGAAGACAGTACAAAAGATTCCAAGTGTAACTCCAGTGGCACGGCCCAAATGAAGATAAGATAAGCCTTCTGACGAGACTTGTGCCCTCATACACGTTCCTCTTAGAAACGTAAGGGTAGTTTTAACGTAAATCTGAACGGTAATTATATTTATAATATTAAAATTATTAATAAAATGAGAGTTTAAAATTAGAAAACGATTATTTGTCTTATAATTTGCAACTATTCTTTTAAAGCAAAAGTTGGAATAATTATAACATAGACCCAGCATGGCAAATTTGTCCATAACTATTTGACACTTCTAACAGACAAGTATTGTTATTTAAAAAAAATGTAAATATGTACTAAAATTCATTTCACCGTATTCTATGACCACTGAATGTTGTTTAGGTTCAAGGTTAAAACAGTCACGGGCAGTAGTACCCGTGACCGTTTTGCCCCAATGATTGTTTTAATGTGTGTTAATTAATAAATTCCACGAAACGTTCGATTTCGTATGTACAAGTCTTTAGGCACAAATAATCTAAATATTTCAAAGAGGTTCAAAAACGTTTCAGTAAATTGCATTATTTTTAGGTAGCACGTTTATATTAGGTTCATAAATTTTTTTTTTTTTTAATTAAGACTTTAAGACTGGAAAATTTAAATATTTAGCACTTCCATATTGAAGTAAAGTCTTCCTTTTATTATAAATCAAATCAATTTTTTTAAATACGAAAAGGTCACAGGAGATGTTAAGCTAAAAATCAAATAAAAATTTAAATAGGTTCATTGCGGATCCATTATTTATTTCGTTTGAATCACATTCATATGTCTTTTATTTCTTACTTAAATCTTTTGTATTCTACAGACAATGAAGTATAATATAATAGGCCAAAAATATTACCGTCCGCCATAAAGGTGCCAATTTTTTTTTGGTAAAAGCTTTTAGGTCTATTTGTAATATCATTACGAAGACAATGTTAGAAAAAAAAAACAGAAAAGTAATTCATAACATTAGTAATGTTTACAAAATCCACATTACTCTCTCAGGAAAAACAGATGTTTTATTATAATTAAAAAAAATATCTAAGACTTTTACTAATATATATTTTTAAGTGAAACTATATTTTTCCGATTTACTTAGCAATTTTATTATTGTTTCATGTCGTGTTCCCGTTATCTGTCAGTAGTGGAACAAGATTGGCTAAATGATGATGATCCCGTGATTACGGTAACAACATACAACATACATATGAAATGTCGGCTAAAGTGTATAAAATTATTTTTGGTTATAAAAAAAACTAACTTCTAATTACAACTAAGGAAGACAGAAACTAAAAGGAAAAAAATATTTTTAACTTAAATTTCTGCTCCTAATAGACTAAACACTTAATGTAGATAAACATAAAGTATGTCTATTAAAATTTTTATTTACTTTCCTATATCCTAATTTTTATTTACTTTCCAATATCCTAATGTAATACTTATCTAAATATAAACAATTTATTAATGTCTATCCCGCTTTGAAGTCATTGCATTACATTTAAAGCTATATGGGTAATATTCCTTAGCTGACATACGAAATGCAAGTTGCTTTCACTGTTGATGATTACATGGCGCTCCCTGTATTATGAAACGCGCTAACATAGGTAATCTTATGTTCTGTTTTTATCCTTAGGGCAGTACCTATCTATATTACATTTTTCTATTAAGACATTACGAATTTTGCTAAGGAGTATTCAATCAAATATCTAATGGCCTTAATTATGTTGGTAAGAAAAAAAGAATACAGTTTTAGTTTCGTACTAAAACTGTATTCGTCATTGTTTATTTAATTTATCTAGTTAGATGACAATACATGTAAGTTAATTTTAGGGTTAGGATACTTTTAGGTCCTTTTAATTGAGTATTCTTTTTATAATACATTAGTGTTAAATTATTAATTAGCCTCTAGAATTCAACGTCAAAAAAAAGATAATTAGATATTAAAAAATTGTTAATTTACGTATTGAATAAAATTATTGGAAAGTGATCAAAAACAGTGTTCATTAATCTAGATTGGGAGTTCCGTTGATTTTTGTGCAGATAATTAGAATTTATTATTAGATGTGTTAGGTTAGGAAATAACTTTAAAAAAAACAAACTTTTTCTTTTTTAGTTTCTGTCTTGCTATGTTGTTTTCTAAAACCTTCCTTACATTCGCTTTTATGAGTTAAGTTGAACTCAGAAGACTGACATTGACAACATTAGGCGTCTAAAGCATAAAAAAAGAAAGAAACACTATTATTACGCCAATTTTTTTAACTTTGCACCAATGTTTATGTTTCCTTTAATTTTTGACTCGGTGACCATTAAAATACTGTGAAAATGCAATATTTCAGATTAAATAAATATTTCTTAAATCGTCTAGGAGTTTTCAAAAAATCAGGGAACATACATTCATACATGCATAACAAAACATTCGGACGAATTCAAAGCCTCCCTCACTTTGGAGTCCATTAATGACAAGACACTTGATGTTTGAAAGAACTCATGTTTTAGCTCTCTGGGAAAACCTGGGTAGAAGATCATTCCACATCCTTCACGAGTGTGTGGAAAAAAAATTGGCTTTCTTTTCCTTTTATATTTTACAATCATTGTCTTCCGGCAAGGTCAGATAAAATACACCTAAAGTACATATTATCGTTACTTAATGTGTATTATGGATTATAACCATTATGGGATTACTCCTTAAGTCTTCTCTGATAAATAAATAAATCGAAATGAGTTCACGTTCAAATTATCTACTCATTTGTTGCACACATACTTATTGGTAAATTTAGACTTATACGATTTTCTCGTGGTTACCATGATCAGAACTGGACCTAATCGAAATAAGGCCAAACGGGAAGCTACAGATTGAAAATAAAAAAAAACATTAAAACCTATTCACCCAGACGAAATTTGTTAGGTAACAAACATAAAACGAAAAAATACAGACGAATTGGTCACCTCCTCCTTCATTTTTTAAGTCGTTTGAAAATAATAAGTAAATAATTATAAATACCATAGTCTTGTTTGAAACAAACGTAGTTATTTCTAATAGTTTAATTGTTATTGATATCTTTTACGTGGTATTAAAACATCTACATAATGCCATTCCTTAAATAGAGCAATATTTTTTGGGTCTGTTACATATATTTTATGACAAATTCCCATGCTCTGTTTAATACAATACACGGTTACTGTGATTCTGTATAAGTCATATTTTATATAGACAATTTAGACAAACTGTGTCATTTCATATTAACATATATTTAACCTTACAGAGAAAAATGTTAGGAGATATGGATTCCTAACAATATGCTGTTTTACTATACGAGTACACTATTTATCAAATAAATAATAAAATTCACATTGTTCTTTTATTTACCATGCAAGCAAAAAAATGCTTCTGATAACATTAACATTTAATGTTATGGTTGTAACAAATGAATCTATACATTTTGAGTTGAGACAATAGTTTTTGCTATAGAGCAAGCCGTTGAGATTGACCGATAACGGTTTCAATATGAGCCGGTATACCAGGGTCGCACTAAGGGAAAATCGCGTATGTTGCGTCTCAGTATCTCAGTTATTTCAAAACTAAATGACCTATAATTTTATATACATATATGTGAAAGTATAAAGTTAAGCCAGTGGTGGCTAAGTGGTTAAAAGGAACGCCTATCGTGCATGAGGGCGCGGGTTTGATCCTGTTAAGTATCAATGAGCTTTTTCCGAGTCATATGTACTTTCCAAGCGTATTTAGACATCACTGATTAACGCATTCTCAAAGAGAGTTGATGTCAGGCAGGCGGCCGGTCGTAAAAACAATTATCCAAAACTATTCACAACATGTAATGGCAGACCCTGGCTAAAGCCGGGAAATTGCCAGGCAGAAGAAGATACGTGAAAGTATAAAGTTTAATAGAAAAAAAAATTGAAAATTATGTTTATAATTTTATTTAAAAAATAAAAATAAATATATTTAAATATGCTTTGGCTCCGTATCAGGGAAGGTGCAAGTAGGTGCAACTTTTTTTTTCTCCTCATGTAAACTAATGTTTAAAGATCATAATAAAATAAATATCTCGACAGGGGTAAAGGGTTAGTTCGCGGTAAAAAAAAGTAACCCAAAAATTAAAAAAAAATATCAAAAGTATATATTCTTTTCGATTCAACTTTAACAACAACGCTAAGACAATATAAACCTTAAGTTTGGGTAACAAAACGCATTTCATCGAATTTTCCCTTGGCGATTTTTCATCTTAGTTGCGATGATGCAAATAATAGGATTTCGAGAAAAACGAACTTTTATCTGCTTGATACCGAACAATTTATTATAATACAGCGTTAATCATGATGGTCACTTTCAAGCCAAGGCCCTTTCTGATGGGAGTAAAACAGAAGTAGATGTTACTGATGTATGTATTATTGATATAGTCAATAATCGATAGATTCCTAAAACTTACTTTCGACCATCATCACTTGTCACTTTCAATTGTCGTGTAAATGGAATCGACTTTATTTTATAAACTAACGAATGTTAGTTGGATGAATGAATGTGACTCAACATAGAACTTTTAATCCATCAATAAATTAATTCTTTCATTATTTTATTTCCACTTGATGTAGGTAACAATTTTAACACGGCCAAAGCTATTGCCGACGACTAAACTGATAAATTATTAAGCCACGATGCATTTATTACTCAATACTACCATTATAATCTTTACTAAGATTTATGTTCTTCTAATATTTTAAGAATTATTGAGATGATAACTTTAGAAACTTACAAAAGTTAAAAAGTACAGTCTTAGATAACTATGTTACAATATAACATTTTTTTTTGCGTCATTATGCATGCAAATAATAACTAGCCGCATTATAATTTTGACGACGTTCTGTATATAATTTTATATTCCATAAATTATAGCTACTTATTTGAAGAGAACCAAAACTTCAACCTTTAAAAAATAATCGTTTCGCGTATTGTCAGTGTTTTTATGCAATATCTATCTTATCTTCACCACAATCATGTAAGTTTTCTCATTACTACTATTTAAAGATTTTTTTTCGTTAAAATATCTAAAGTTTTATTCATAAAAAACTTCAATTCCTAACTAACTATAATAACATTATACATAATTGAATCATAAATTTATACCACCCTTAGACGATATGAAACTATAAACGTATTAATATACACTTGATTTCAAAAAAATAAAAATAAAGCCAACAAACTTTTAATGCTAATTTCAAACAGAATTATTGATGTTAAATTAAAATCTCATATTATAATATAATTTTTACCTTAATTACAAATATAGAAAGAAAAACACTACAATTTATTAAATAAATTTACTTGAGTTTTTAAAAAAAATACGTACTTAGTAAAAAAAATATCTTACCAAAAATAGAAAAATCCAAGTTTTAATTTCACAAAACACTTAATTTTTAATTAAAGTTACAAATATAAATAATAAAAACATTTTTTTCAGTTACAACTATTCTTTATTGGACAACTTTTAAACTGTTTACATCTAGACTGATTGTTGCGCACATAAATTTACAAAATGAGGTATTTTCACAATTGCCAAATTACGTTTCGACAGCGAGAGTATCGGAAAAACCGGCCGTAAACGGCACGATTCAGTCCGTACCGGACTGCCACCAGCCATTTACTAAACTTCCAGCTTAAGTCTGCACTCATATACATATTCAAAGCGCATGCGCCGAAGGACTTGACACTGCAACTTATAATATACGTTACTACACTGAGAAAGTGTCGTTAGTTACTTTTAGTTTTGTTTTAAGCAATACTCAAGGGTACTATCAGAACAGGGAGTTTTCAAAACCTCCTATAGTTAAAGACAAACTAAAAATTTACACGAAATCGTTAGGTGCATTCAGATATTGAGAATGATAATATAAACCCAAATTTATTAATTAAAGTTAAGAAATAAATATATTTTAATTTTTATATAAAAATAGGTTAAAGTGGCAACTTATACAAAATATCTAATTAAAAAGGCTTTCATGTTATATATCGCAAGTGCAATATTGGTCAAAAATTAAAATAATGTAAGCTAAGAAACTTTCTACTAAGTTGCCGAGGGCAAAATATTGAAGTCTTCAAATTCGTATTGGTTTTGTCATATATGACACTGGATGATGATGATATTTATTGATTTTAAAAGTATAAAAAAATATTTTAACTCACAACTGCATGGTATTCACTCGTGTTTTTACAGGTTTTGCTAAAACAGAAATAGCCCTTTCATTATATTTTCTCGAAAGTACGGGTTTACATATTTCATCAAGCTAAATTTCCTTCGATTTTTGCCCATTTGGATTTTTTTAAAGTGATTAGACATAGAAGATTAGCACTAAAATTAAAGCATCTTAATTGGATATTAGTTTTCAGCACTGCTAAAATTTGATCTTAATGCCTTTCCACTGTCTTTTCCAAATCAGTCTTTCGGTAGTTAGAGGGCAAAAGGAAATAAATTAGCAATCAATAGGTTTTGTAAGAGAAGATATTAGTTCTATGAAACTAAATGTTAAGCAGCATTATATCCTTAAAGCGGCAATGTATTACACTATAATGATAAATGGATGTATAACAACCAATACTGAACCCTCGAGGATATTAGTTACTAAGAATAGGTTCGTTGTAAATTGTACTCTACAGAAGTGAGAGCTAGAGGTATAACAGTTATATCTCTCTACAACCTACTTAAAAACTTGGGCCCTTAAAAGTATACCTGTGTTGCAAGTCGCAGGCACCGTAAAAGATCCTCTGCCTCTAAAACGATGGATCTAGGCATTCGCAAAGTTCATGCGTGGAATGCTAACATTTCTCTTTCATTTATTGTAAAATTTATAAAGATTGCTTATTCGGTTTGTTATGATAAGACAGATGTATGTACACACATATATATATATATATATATATATATTAAAATTATAGTAAATATATTAAAATTTAAATAGATAATCTATTATTATTAAATTCTTAGTTTTAGATTTTTAATAATAAGACTAACTGATGGACATTTTTATCTCCTTAAAGTGCACTTATTTGTGGAAAACTCACCAGAAATTCATTTTCAATATACCTACGTAAGTGTCAATATACATATACTTTTTTTGATGCTAAATTAGACAGCCGAGCAGACGGTCAACTAGGTGGAGGTAGTACCGTCACCCATGCACATCCGCAATGTAGATTTGCGAATGTGTTACCGCCCTGATTGGGAAAAAAGGGGGGGGGGAAGGTGAGAAGGGGAGGAAACCGGTTTATAGCAATTAAAATGTTTGTTTAATAGTATAATAGTCTATTAGTTAATAATAAAGTTGAAATAGCAGTAGTAATTTAAAATAAGTTTAAAAATAAAGGCATTTTATTTTTTTATTATTCTATATTAATCATACTTAATAGCGATACAGAAATGTATTAATAAATACTAGAGCTTTTAATTATGATTAATACTTTATATTGAAACCTTTGACTTTATAGAGGTGGATAGCTTTACTGCCGATGAAGATTTTTTGAAATATCAATTGAAATGGTATATCAACAGTTATCTCATATTACGGGTATTTACAAATACAGTTAAAAAAAATGGAAATCTTTCCATAGAGCCAAAGAAAGTTAAAAAAGTATACGGTTATATATTCTTTAATTAGGTATACACGAAATGATTTTGAATACGTTTGAAATCTCTACAGCTCTGTCCCTAAAAATAAGACGGGACATTATAGCCTGGGGCTGATATGAAATCTTTTATATATAAGTGCGTAAAGAAATATTTAAATATTGCTTAATATGTATGTATGGATCTACCATTGAAACTGTAATAATAGGGGTACATTATTATTTACGTTAATTATTATGTATTTTTTTAGTGATATTTCCATTTTGGGTATTTACTTTTTTATCCAAAATAAACTTTCTTACTATATCTATCATAAAGAAATCAGTTTCCATTAAAAAAGAACCTCACAAATTGGTTTATTAACCAATCTATAATAATAGTTACATACCTACATAACATTTTTACAGCAGTTTAATTAGATAAAATTATAATTTAAATAAATCCAATAATTTCCTTATATACCGTATATAATTATCATTTTACAGATGACTTGAGAGTATCTGAGCAATTAATTCTATTTTCCAAGCAAAGATCTGAACATAAACGTACCCAATATACAATGGTATTATAGTTTGCAATAATTGTCTTAGCGTTTGCTACCTCCAAGCCACGAAATTCGTAGCCCTGTGAGTTCATAGACTTGGCGTAGACTGAAAAACAGAAAATCTTAGAATTATGAGATATGAATAATTTCCGTATAACTCCATAGTTCCATTTATTATTCAATACAATACAATACAAAACTTTATTACCAGCAATAACTCAATGTTAACAGGGAACACAATTAAAAACATAACAATACTAGCTGACCCGGCAGACTTCGTACTGCCTCAATCAAGAAATAAATTATGTCTTAATTATTTTTTTGGTGTTTACCTTTAAGCCATAAATATCCGTGTTCTGAAGTGCGACAAAATGATTGACATATTAGTTAGTTGTCAAATCTCATGTCAAAAAACCGTTTGTATGGGAAATAAAAAAGCGCTGTTTTTAGGGTTTTCTCAGATTAATAATTTTTTTTCAGCTTTTAAACCTTCCCTGAACCTCCACAAACATTTCAAGACTATGATAAGATAAATCCGTTCAGTAATTCTCGAGTTTTAGTGAGACCAAGGAACAGCAATTCATTTTTATATATATAGATTTTGCTGAAGTTATAACATGGCGCAATTTCCAGGGGCGTCCACACTAATCGAGCTTGTGTCATGGATGCCTTATTTATGATTAACTATAATATAAATTTATTTAGAATAAATCTTATCCACGTAATATCATCACCACTCATGTAAAGTATGAATTCAAATATTTTAGGTGACCCTACGACGTACAAGCGAAAATTGAGTTTCAGTCCTCTATAAACTTCAATCGAGTTACACTGCCAACTTTGTTTTTTTTCATTAGTGAAGAACAGATAAGGGTAGCAAAATGCGTTCTTTTTGCTGTATGCGCAGGTTTTCCAGTATTATTTTCCGTTCAGAAAATCTTCTCTTTTATACTTGCAATATAATGTTGAATGCTTAAGAAGTCGATAATATTCGTTAATAATACAATTTTCTAATTTATCTTTTCTAATTTAACGAAACAATTTCGAAAGACTAAAGTTGCTGGCAGTTAAACTGTACAAATAAAATGTTCAATTTGATAATTATCTTTTAAACTTTCACAGGTTCGTAATTGAAGAATTATAATCAAAAACAAAATGATTAAACAACTACAAAATTTTGGGTATATTAAACCGTTAAGTTTTTACACATTTCAATTTTGTATCAAAGTATCAGTTTTCAAAAATATTACAAAAAATTAGCAGATATTAAAAAGCCACCATAAAAAATATTGAAGTTAATAATTTTTACAACTTTACTACGTAATAGCATTTAATTATTATCATTCTGAATAAAATTGCTACACTAAAAGCATATGGAGGTAAATTGTAAATCATCTTTACTTAAAATAAAACTTTACTTACAACTAATAGATAACACTGTTGCTTGTTGAAAGAAAGAACATAAACACCTGGCGATTTATAAATAGTGGTGGCTAAAAACCCTTCATTATATTATAAATCATAATAATATTGAATCTATGTACCATCAGTTTGCTTAACTACACATCGTGTAAAAAAAGTAATAATTGCTTAGCTACATGCTCACATATGCTCGTATATCGACATTCAAATTGAAAGCTTGGTAATTTAATGCAACAGTTTTTTCCAAATACAATTTTTAAAAAAATCAAACAATCGAGCCTTTACCTATTTTGCCTTTTTCGTTTTGTATTAAGGAAAATAAGTCATATTCAACCCATGTCACGTTACTTCCCATTTCATGCACCATCAGTTTTCCTCTTAGTTTTTTGAAATCAGTTTATTTCATCATGCACGATTTTTTACGTGTCTTAGGTTGTAAAGTAATGTAATACTGTGATAAGATATGGACACGTTACCTTTTAACTACGTCATAAATTTATTTCTTTAAAACCTTAGCTATAAGATAAGTAATATTGTCTGAACGTTCAAAATATTTTTTCTCTTGAGAAAAGAAGAGTTCCCAAATTTAAACAATACTAACTATTGAAGAAACTACATTTAAAAAAATCCAAAATCATTCACTTGATAATATATAAAGTAGAGAGAGAAGTTATACCAGTTTTAAAAGATAAATCCTTAAATAACTTTTATCACACGATACGTTTAGAAAGTTCGTTTCTCAACTATTATGTTTCTATATTTGTCGTACATAGAAAATACATATATAGAAAAACTTGCTTTTACTCTCGTCTAAAATTCCATGATTACAAAAACTGTTAATTTATTTTAATATCTACATAAAGATGTCCTTTATTTCCTGCAAGAAAGATTTTTCTCATATATCGTTCAATGTATATACATCCTTTCTTTTTTACAAAAAAAAAACCTAAAATATCCGGTGAATTATCAATAAAAGATTCTCTTAAAAGCAAATTTTTTATAACTTGCCCCTCTTCACGAATGAGGGTGGTGTGAGCGGTAACTTTGTTAAGAACACCGTTTATTATTATTTAATTACTAATCTCGAACCTCAGCTCCGCTGTAATAAATTGTCCACCTATTCGACCCCACAAATATACGAGTACATACTTACTTTATACGTTCGAAAAAACACTTTAGGCCCTATAACCGTAATCGACTAAATTTACATTCACTTGATAAATTCTATCTCATTATTAGTTATGAAATCACTTAATACAAATATAATGAATGATTGCATAGCGAATGTTAATTTAAGAGTATTGAAATCATGCTGCGACAATTGTCGTTTGGTGAATTATAAGGCCCTGTATATTTACATATATAGAATGCGTGTACAATAAAAAATATGTTTACTATCAAAAAGTTTAGAACAAGTCATAGTTTTATATGAGGGCAGTTCTACTTTATGACAATTGTAAATTTTATATTGTATAATTCGGTTACTAATTTGTGTATATTTAATTAAAAATTACTAATTCTTTATGTCATATGATGTAATGCAGGTAACAAACTTGATCAGTTTCAAATGTAATCATTATCCGGAGAACAAGAACTAGCAATCCTTCTATGATATTTTAGTAGAACATGGTGACCACTGGTAGATATCTCTGTAACTGGTAGGTATTATATGTATTATTATAGTTGGATATGTATGCAATCCAAAAGCAGCAATAAGAGAACTATCCTTTGAGGAAATACATAGAAAATTAATAAAGATTTGGAGACTCTTAACGCCTAACTTGATTAAAATGTATTCACATATCTATCTATCTTCTAATTTATGAGTAAAATAATCTGCGCAAAATTAAAAATGAATTTATTTTTTTATAAGGACTTTTAAAGAACATGCTTATTTTGAATTTCACTTGTATATGTATAAGAAGATAGAACAAGAAAAGTATAAGACAATTCTACACGGAAATCGAGATTATTTGACTAACTGATTTAGTCTTAAAATTTAAATAATTTTATTTCGATCTAAGAACTAGTAACGAAGGAGTTAAGAAAAAAAGAAATGGTTTTATGGAATGGCCCACAATTAATACTAAATCGCCATAAAAGTAAAATAAGAAATCTAAGATAGTAAAGCTTACGAATACTAAGACATTTTTTTAAGGATATCATAGCAGTAAAAGATCTTTTAATATAGACAATTGCTAAAATTTTATATTTATATTATATTATTTTTTTATATTTAAAGAGTATCTTATTTTTTATTCACAATTTTCTTACAAACAATTAAAAAAACTTTCCTAAATGAACTAAGAGTGTAAGGAACAACACTTCTCAGCTCTTAATAAAAGTAAAAGGACAAAATGGTACCAGTTAATAAGATGTTCACTTACCCGTATGGGTTCTTCTCTGCTTTTATACGAATAAAACTGATTCGTATTATTTATACAAACTCTTTTAAATTAAATTGTGATATAAGGTGAACAGTAATAAAGGTGAATGCTGATGTAAAGGACCAAAATGGTAATAATATTTAGGTTATAGATTCAATATACTAAGATCAATGCTTGTCAGTGAAATTTTCAGTATGTGCGGTAAGAGGAGCTTACTAACTCAAATAGACCTCATAAATTTTCAGTACCGGTATAGAAGAACTAGAACAAAAATACGATTTACTCGTATCGAAATAGATTCAAAGAAATACGGGTATAGTATCTACTTAAATTGCATTTATCATCAACGTTTTTTCAAGAATATAAATATCTTATTCAGGTTATTTAAATTGACTAACAATGTTCATTCTTTCCAAGTTTAAAAAAATTGTAAAGAAACTTGATATTAGAAAGAAAAATAATTTGAAATTTGAAAGTAGAAAGTAAAATAATTACTTCAAGGACATATTATAAAGGTAACTTTATTGTTTGTAAAAACAGCAATACTGTAATTCTCCTATAATTTTATAACTTTCAAAATAAATAAGAATTTCATTACCACTACAATCAATTTCACTACCACACATACATAAGTGCTGAAATTCGCTTATCGCTTTTAAATTACATCGGAAAAAAGAGAGAACTAACAAAATGTAAATTCATAATTAACACACCTGAATATCATGTTGTGTTTAATTTAAGTAATAAATAATTCTCCGACTTAGAGAGGGCACATTCCATCCGCACGCTTGCCAAAGCAAGATAAGTGGGGCATTTAGTAAATATTTTTCTTTACGAGCCACAAGTTTCAAATTAAACAGGATCAAAACAGACCCATGGAATAGGTCTACTGGGGAAACCGTACCGTACCGTACCGTAGTACACTACTTCATAGGTGGCGAGGAAACGTGTGCATATTGTGACGATTACATCTCTTACAACTTTTTGAATCGTTATATCTCAAAAACAGTGGTTCGTAAAAAAAAGTATAAATAATTTTTTTTTAGATAATTTTATGATCTACAATTTTTTTCTGGGGTATTTTTCTGATAAAATGTATCGTTTTGCTGAAAATCGTGAAAAACTCATTTTTCACCTTTGACCTTGAATATTTTCTTTTTCCTTACAGGGGAAAGACGGAGAACTTTCGAATTTTGTTTTTAATAATATTTTAAACAATCTAAGCGATATCCGTACCGTACTATTAATTATTTATACTACTGTACTAATAATAACATATTCGATATGTACCTAATTAGGTAAAAAATTATTTCATTTTAACAGATAAACATAAGCCAAAATTTATTTCAATAAATTCTTTTATGTTTATCTATGAAATAATGTCAAACAAAATTAATTTTATCTTTGTGTAAACACTTTGTCCCCCTTGAATTCATCTGGCTAGCTTCCCACTTACTTAGCTTTGAAATACACGGCATATGATGTTTATGTAGGGGTCCTGGCATAGCTTGGACTGGAAATTTAGTTTAATTCTAGCATTTCCTAAAGTAACTTCGTGAAGATCAATTAAAAACCACAATTTTTGCTTTACTTAAGTGAAAAGTATCTAAATTAGCTCTACCAATTAAAATTGTATCACATTAATCCTTCAATTTAAAAGTACGATTCAAAGAAACTTTGAAGGTTCATTTATACGCCTCGTAATTCTTAAAGCGTAATAAGTACAATTGTCCTTTGATTAGAATAGTTTTCAAAAAATTCTTTTGAATGCAGCTTGTTACTTGCAAAACTTATTAGCATAATCCTCGCTAATTTGCTGAATTTAAAAAAGAATTCTTGAAAAAGACAATCTAGAAAGGAAGTCTTTAATAAGACTTTAAAAAACGAATTTTTAGCCATAAAAACTTGCTTATTACGTTTTGTAGTTGTATAAATTTATATCATTTTAATTGTACTTGTTATAAGTTACATATTAAAAAATAAAATGTAATTTTAAAAGCCACATAGACAATGGCAGAGGATATTTTTTCTTACTTTTATTATTTTAGAAAGTGTATCAACTAGATTAATATTTATTACACAGATATGGAATTATTACACAGATGGAGATCCAATTCTTGTCTTTGTTTTTCACCATTTTTGTTATTAAAAAAATATATCTAAGCGAGGTATTTAAAATGTTATTTTTAATAAAGAAAGGGTTCTTAGCCTTATGGGTTTGGTTATAAATACTATTAAATATATCAAGGAACGATATTTTCTTTTTATTATTAAAATGTTTTAATATAGTGAATTAAGCTCACAACATGCACTAAAAGATTCCATGTAAATGTCACTCTGTTTTCATATTTTGTTCTCTTTTATGAATGGTATGAATCGAATAGTAATATAAGAATAGACTCTTATTTCTGATAAATAATTTTTAATGTATATATTTATATTATTAAATTTTTTAACACAGTATTCTGATATAATAATGCTAGTACCACCTTTTTGTTTCATAAAAAACCTTACTAATTACTGAGCAACATATCGAATCACAGAGGCGATCCGAGTCACAGAGGTCGGCGTTACTTGTCAGCAATCAAACTCAGCTGAGTTATTACAGCTGAGTTATTAACATAATTCTCGCATCAAACTCATCAGCTTCGGTTGCTATTCTGTGCAAACTACTAAAGTTATTCTAAGTTTACGCACCCTTGCTTGGACTCTAATTAAAGCAAAGTATAAAGAGGTTCCTAGATAAATAAATGACTTACAATCTATTCATACAGAACGACACTTGCGTCTTTTTCTTGATACAATTACAATATAAAAAAACAATAAGGTTTTTAAAAAAATAATTTATTTTAAATGTACTAAATTAAATAAAATGATAAGCATAATACGATCTTTGCGTTTTGAAGACATATGTTACCATACACTCACTGAATTAATAACGAGGTAGCTTAAGGCTTCTATTAATCAAAGTTCCGTGAACTAAACGAAGACTTAAAATGAGTTTAGGAGTTGTAAGGCAATAAGTAAGAAAACTTGTGAGTTGGACAAAGTAGACATTAATAATTATATTTCATCATAATATTATGTAGATTGATTTCTAGAAAGCTTCAGTCCTCTTTAAGACATAAGTAAAGAAAAATAACTTGTAGCGTTTATATTTTCAATAACAAATAAAGAATTTTTTAAAAGAAAGAAGTCTTCTTTTAGGATTGCAAATTGCAAATTCAGTAATCTTGATATAAGTTCGTTTAATTGAAACTAATATTTTTCGGATATATTACGCACTTTAAAAAAAAAAATCTACATAATGACGGTGATCACGGCAGACGATAATATGAGAGATGATACTCTTATAAACTTCATATTAACCAAAACTAAACTTAAAAAAATTACTTGTTGGTACTAACATTTTAAATGCTATTATTATAATTATATGTAACAAAATTGCTGGTAGGTTGTTTTATACAAATGTTCATCTTTTTTTTATACTTTTTCATTACTTTTGACAAAAAAACGTATGAAATCTTTTTGCTATTGAAATATGAAATTAAAAACTGTAATAATATTCACCTTATATATTTTATGTTGCATTTACATTATAAAAAGTTTTCCTGGTTCCAAATGAAAGGACAAAATTGTAACGTTTCTTGTGACCGAAGAAAAAACCAATTTAAAGTTATGTTGCTTTTTACTAAAACTTTCTTTTTTCACATATATAACTTTGGAGAATATAATTAACTGCTACCAAGTTTAAGAAACCGATCTAAGAAACTTTATTAAGGTTTGAATTTCATTTGGATTCAGTAGAACTCTGATGTTGTTGGTGGTTTCAGCTATAAGTACCCAATTAAAACTTAAAGACCTTGGTTAAAGTAATCCTGAAACAAAAACTTAACTTAGTAATAATTACTATACAAGCACCATTCTCTTTATTCAATCAATAATATAAAGTTAGAAAAAATATATTTCTAAATGAATCTCATATTATATGATTCTACATATAATAATAGTTCAAACTGTATAACGAGAAATTTGTCTGTAATTTAATAGCTACATAAAAAAAGTTTAAATATCGCAATCAGTGAAAAAAATGTGTTTCCTACATAGAAATACATACATATGAAAAAGACATTGTGGAATAATATCATATATACGAGTATGTCCATATGTAAATAAGATTTAATTGATTTTTCAAAGCGAGATAATTAAATATACTTACACTTTTGTTTTCAACGCTATTATTAGAATTAAAATAATCATGAAATTGATTATAGAAAGTTTAAAGTATAGAAAGAAGTACCAAGTTATCAACTTGATACTTAATAACTGAACTTTTAGCGATATCAGTTAGAAAAGTATTGAAAAACTGACTCGAATCTTCTATCTTTGCTTAAGAACAAAGTAATTTTAACTCAGCTTGCGTTTTCCGTCGGGAGGCGATTAAAAATAAAAGATGCCAGGGCAGCCTTAAACTATAGTTAAGATAAGCCAACTTAGAGTAGCTGAGGTGGGGTTTTTAGAAACTTGATGTTACTTTCTTTTTAAAAATAACGTTACTTGCCGCAAACTTCAAACATAAATATCTTGTTGACTTTTATGGACCTTAAATTTGTTTTGTAATTTATTCTATCATTTGCCACTATCTAATAGATTATAAATATAAAGCTTCAAGTATTGTAGTGTTATTATTATTCATCATCATCATCATCATCCTAGAGTCTATCCCGGTTGTCCGTCCCGCCCAGGACGGGAGAACCCAGGGTCCGCTTTCCTACACAGCCTTTATTATTATTATTATAATTATTTATTTCATTTATAGTAACCATTACTCAATTAAAAAGAATAAATTCATAAATTGTTATTAAAAATAATTCATAAAACACATTTACATTGTATGTAATAAGATATCTTGAAACATAAACATGTATTTAGATTTCAAGAATAGTGTTCACCGCAATACAATTTTACAATGAAACTGCAAAATATAATTTTGTAAAATATATATAAATTTGTATACTCTTCTTGGCAATATCCCGGCTTTACCAATATTCTGCCAAAAAATAACTCTTCCGCAGAACATGTTACAGATAGTTTCGGCTAATTGTTCTTTACGACCGGACTGCCTGACATCACTTTGGGAATGTTCTTACTGAGCTATTTCAGTTTGAGCATTAGTCACCACGCTGGCTCAAGACGGGTTGGTAATTTCAAACTTATAATTGTGAAATTATAAGTCCAGATTTCCTCACGATGTTTTCCTTCACCGTCTGTCAGTGTTGTCGAAATACTCTTGGAAAGTACATATGACTCGAAATAATCACATTGTAACTTGCCAGGATGGAACCCGCGCCCTCGGCAACGTGAGGCAGACCCTCTTACCACTAGGCCACACACAGACTTGTATAAAGTTATTTACTAAGTATGTATAATTTACGTCAGCAATAAACCAAAGTAATAAGAAAAGAAAACACCTCAAAATTCTTTCAGAACACCTTGCCAAAAAACTGAAATGAATAATAATAATGTAAAACAACGTATTTAATCATTTCTTACGCAAAAAACAGACAAAGAAAATAAGAAAAGTAGCATGTCACTAATTAAGAAACCTAACCTCAAATAGATCCTCAACTTTAGTGATAAGACATCTTTAAAAATTCCGGTATGTAATGAAGTCATTATATTACAGTTTTGTGAATTATCTTTTTATAAACAAAATTTGTTGAACATAATGAAGTCATATAATTCATTAAATATTTAAGTATATTTTTGAATACATGGATCCATTGAGCGAGCCATGAAACCCAACACAAGGCAAGCAGGGCTTAAAATTATAAAAATATTCACAAGGACAAATGTGTGGACCACCAGACATATGTGTCACTAAAAACTATTTTCTTCCTCAATATACTATGTATACCCACGATGAATAAGAAATTTGATATGTGACACAAAACAGTCTTGTTACAAAATTTCTAGGGAATAAGTAAATCAAAACCATAATATGACTGTGTTTCGATCACATTAGTGTAGACAAAGCTTGTTAACAAGGAACACTAAAAAAAGATTGTTTACCTAAAATGAGTGATGTAATTTTTGTGGAACATGTTTGATATTTTTGTTCACCAGATATTTTATGCAAAATTCAAATTAAATATTTTAGTACTACTTTTGAAGGAAGAAAATATATGATATTGTTATTGATTATTTTTTCGGAAGTCATAAATTATATTTGAAACTACTATAATAAATCGTAATTATTATATTATTTTTAAAACGGTTAGAAATAGCAATTCAATAAAATAAAAACCTTGAGCAATCATAGTAACGAAATAGGAGTCATCTGCTCAAAAAATTGTCATGTCCATACCTTAGACCCTACAGTTAGTAATATCAAGGTTCGGTGGAGTGTGAAATTTTCGCTATCGAAGCGACGTGGTCGACGCTGACCCGCGAATGTGGAGATGAACTTAATGTTAGTACCATTTGCTTTAAATATAATAAAGTCACTATGTAATTGTTTATGATGTTCCCATCTATGTTGGGTACTAGATAGTAAGACAAGAATAATTAAGGTTTTACTCTGTAATAAGACTGTTTTCGTTAGCTTTAACTTAACTCAGTTTTATTGGACTATACTATTGTAATATATATAATAATTTGTAATAAACATATATTTAAAAAAATATATAAATATATATAATATCTGGTTACATATGTATATATGTAAATTTTGTTATAAGATTTAAGATTCACTATTAGGTATAATTTTTTTCCTCAAAATACATTTTCAAATGTATAATTGAAATACATATACTAAAATTGTGATCAATCCAATAAAGTACACTTGTATCCTAACAATTTCTTTTAAAAACAACTTAAATGTTACATAACATTTAGGAAGTTTCTACATTCTAAGTGCTATCATTTATAACTGGTTACCCTCCGACAAAATCAGTCCTCTCTAAGGCAACGCAGCCGTGAAAACACTGGCAGGTAGATTTCGAATTACCCAGTTTAAACTTAATAGGGACCACAGTACAGAACGCTTGAGGTAACACATTAGAGTTGCCAGACGATGTAAAGTTGAAATAAAGTTCTGCACACCTAAAATGGTAATTTTATTTTGTAATTTAATGTTTCTAAAATTAAAAGAAGTTATCGATAACCCTTAAACAAATAACATTTAAAATACTTGAAATGCAAGCAAGCAAGCAAGCAAGAATATAAGCAAGCTCTTGTCTAATTAATAGGATTCGTTATCAATGATTTACCGATATGTATAATATGTTTGTTCAGATGTAGTAAATACGATAATTTTAACATAAATATAAAGCTTGCAACACGTTCATTTACTGAACGGCTTTTAATAGCGAGCTTCAATAAAGAGTTATCTTATTAAATAGACTAAAGGGTTTGAAATAATTTTACTCAAATATGTATAACGCATGAACTCAATGCACGTACTTCTTCATTTTCTTAGAAAATTATTGAGTACGGATGAGAAAGTGTTTGTAATGTAATAATCAAAGAAAGAATGAGTTTATTATTTGAAATAATTACGTAACTGATAAACCTATATTGTATATTCTAGGTAAATAAATACTTTGAGAGTTGTAAGAATAGTCTGTAAGCAACTCTATATGTACGTATCATCATAATATATGTACGTATAAATTTTATAGAAATCAACAGTCCAAGTTATGAAAATTTAAAGTTTGTCATTGAAACTTGAAATGCGTATTTCTTTAGTTTAAATGAAAACGCAGTATTAAGTACCACTACTTCTCTTATTTAAATACTATTTAATGTTTTCTTTATCCTAAAAATATATAAAATCTATAAAATTTCGTTCATAATGAAATCTTCTATCTTCTATATATATTAAAATGGATTGCTGTTCCTTAGTCTCGCTAAAACTCGATAACAGCTGAACGGATTTATCTTATCTTAGCCTTGAAATGTTTGTGGAGATTCAGGGAAGGTTTAAAAGCTGAATAAAATTGATTCATTTCCGGGAAAACCTTAAAAATAGCCCTTTTCTATTTCCCATACAAACGTTTTCTTTGACATTATATTTGACAACTAACTAATATGTCAATCATTCTGTTCGATTGAAACAGGAAAAACCTAATTATTTTTGGCCTCTAAGACGGTATAGAGTTCGCCCGGTTCCTTATTTATGTTACTAATGACGAAACTAACGCGGACGAAGTCGCGGGCAAAAACTAGTAGTAAATAAATATTTCATTTCATTATTATAATTATTGATGTTAAAAATAATATTTTTTAAGCCTATATGCCTATAAATAGTTTAAGTCGTTATTTCTTCTGCTGTACCTAAATACTCAAATAAAGTTATAATTTTATATCTCTATGAAAGTCAGAACTTTAGTATTTAGCTGCAACGTAAGTAATTCGTTTTTACATAATACACAAAAGAACCCCAAACTAATGTCAATATTGTCAATGTGAAATTTTGATGCTGAAAAGCGTGATAAGAATAGTACTCTAATAAGTAAAGACTTAATATCAATCAGTTAACATTAATAACAATCAATAATCACGTATGGACATTGTTGATGGGGTTATAAAGTGATCATTAAAGGCATTAGGTTTTGTAGTTCAAAATGCGAATTATTATAGAAAAGATACACCAAAATTATTTTGTTTTAGTGTAGTTAGAAACGTATTTTAGAATGTTTTCTTATGATCTGCCGTATATTTTATTCATGTTGTATAAGAATAGAGCGAACATGGAGGAGATTTTCTGCTATCTTAGCTTCACCTTAGACCGACATGCATAGAAGTAAAGAAGCGGAAAAATCTTTATGCCTTGTTACATTTCTACAAAATCTGAATCCATATAACTATCAACCTAAAATCCAATAGAGTTGATGTTAATACGTAATTCTTTAAAGTGAATAATAATTAATTAACGATATTATACAACATGCTATGCTTTGAAGTATTTTTAACTTGTATAGGTCTTTTAGTTTTAGAGATACATTTTTTGCAATCTTATTGAAACATTCCTTCTGAAACTGTAGTTAATGATACTGTAGTTAAAACTTTCTTGAAATACTTTAAAAAGTAACTAAAATTAAATAAGATTTTCAAAATATGATTAAAAGTCAAACATCTTCAATCCGCATACTTTAAGATAAATCTGCAATCAATCAATCTTTGCGCATTACACAAACGCTTTGGCTAAAAGAAAATAAATCTTTTGTAGAAGTTTTCTCAACAGGATGGGTATTATTCATGAAGATGCCAACCGTCTGATTGATTGGCGATCAGATTTACACTAAGACAATAATCTTGTATCTTCTTTAAAGTTTATCAGTCTTTTTTTTAAATAACCTGAAGAAATGAATAAAAAGAAAAAACTAGGTAACATTAGATTTTATTCAATATAATTGTAAAATAACAGGTAGATTTTTTATATTTCCCCTGTCTCTTTTATTTCTCTTCTTTAACGAATAGTTCAGCATCGTTTTGAAAAATTGGCAAAATAAAGTACAATTGTTCGATTCAGTATAAACTTAATTTAAAGCAAATTTCTATTACCTTATGACCTTAAAGTTACTATTCTGAATAAAAATTCTTAATATACACAATCAATGTCTGTTTTAAGCGACAAATGCAACTTATATGTAGTATATTACATTTAGACATATTATGTGTAAGGTGGAAAATGAGTTCGAAATTTAAATGAGAAATTTATATTTTAAATAACCTTGTTTATTTTTTTATGCTATGGCTTCATTCACACTGGAATCATGGAATATTTTGCTAAGATTTCTATTTGTTGAAAGAATTCAATCTTTAGTACTGTGTGGAGGAACCACGAAGGAGTTTGTCGATTAGAATGAAAGCTTTCATTGAATTATTTTTTTAAAGGAGACTCTAGTTATATTTTTACCAACACCTAGAACAAGAAAAAATAAATTAGCAATGTATATTATAACAACTATGTCACATGACTTATCAGTGTATTACTATTTGCTCATATATATTATAAATTCAAAAGCTAAGTTCATTTATATTAAAATACTAGCTGACTCGGCAGACTTCGTACTTCCTCAATCAAGAAATAAATTATTTCTTAATTATTTTTTTGGAGTTTATCTTTAAGGCATAAATCTCCGTGTTCTAAAGTGCGACTGAATGATTGACATATTAGTTAGTTGTCAAATCTAATGTCAAAAAACCCGTTTGTATTGGAAATAGAAAAGCGCTGTTTTTAGGGTTTTCCCGGAAATAATTTTTTTTTCAGCTATAAGACCTTCCCTGAACCTCCACGAACATTTTAAGACTAAGATAAGATAAATCCGTTCAGCCATTCTCGAATTTAGCGGGACTAAGGAACAGCAATCCATTTTTATATATATAGATTGCCAAGAAAAATACCTTTACAAATATATCGGTATTTTATTTATTTTCGTAAGTACATATTAAAACGTGCAGTCAAAGGAAAATAAATGATTATTATCAATATACAATGGTATGAAATGTTCCTATGGTTAAAATAATTATAATTCAGTCAAAATAAAACTCTCTTATTTTGAATAAGCAAAAAGGATTTTGAACATCCTTACTACATGTATATTGTGCTAAAATGTTACTAAACTCCTATAACGATCAAAGATTTTTTGACATTAATTATAAAGAATGGAACTGTTCTTACATAATTTATAAAAATTGATTTCGATACATATACAGCCTTCATATCGAAAGTTCTGAACCTGAGTGGTTATGGTTTTCACCTAAAAGCATTCCTCGGAGAATGGGTTAAACTGCCGCCACGTCATTTGTAATCACTATCATCTGTTAATAAACGTTAACAAAGTCTTTAGTAGACACCAGTTTGATCAAATACTTAAATTAAAACTACTTACGTATAAACACTTTGTTTCATAAATAATATTACACAACAAACTTAAAAAAGATTATTCAGTTATAAATAATATTAAAAATAGTCTTTCGTTTTATTATTATTAGAGAATTATATTAAAAATCCTGGAAAGGGTTCTCATTTAAATTAAAATCCGTGTCAGTTTATATTTTATATGAAATGTTTGAACAACTCATTTCCCGTGTTATTACGTTTTACATTTAAATTAATTTTTTTTTCTACATATTTTTTTGTACAATAAAGATTAAATATCATTTTCATTATGATATTAACAAACTACTTGAATAAGTTAAATGAGTAGAAATAAAAATTAAACAAAACTTACCGCTAATTTGCAAAAACTGTGTAACAAGGATGCAACTATCTCAGGGGTAAAATCTAACGATGCAAATTGCAACTGTTAATCGGATCGAGCTCGACTTTTAGAAAAAAACTATTCTCCACCTCTAATTTCCTATTTCCATTTAATAAAAATAAGTTGGTGAAAGCAGTTGGTAATTCGCTTATTATAAATGTTCCTTTTTTGCAATGTAATGAAATGCAGTTTAAATTTAACAGACCAAAAACGTATTATCTTGAATAATTTTCTTTTGTTTAATAAATTTATGATAAAGAATTTCGTTATTGAAATTGTGATAATTTGATCAATGTTCTATCAATCAATTGTCTCTGGCCAAAATAAGATGTTTACTAACATTGTTGAGGGCTCTGGTGCCCTAGCTCTCTAACCAGGAATAACGTTGTAAGTACAAAATTTTAAACACATATTATGAGTTCTGTTTAAATCTTGAATTAATAAATCAGAAGTGACGTTGATTGATACACGTATTGCTGCGTATATACAGCTCTATGGCCTAATACATATGTAAATTAAACCAAATAATAGTTCAGTTAATACGGTAAGGAAAATATAAATCTTTTATAATTTAACATTCTGATTTCGTAATATTTTTATAATCAGGATAATTATTATGACCGCATACTTATATTTCAAAATTCCTATCACATTCATTATTTAGTATCGTTTAAAAGAAAATCGCAACTTCAAGTTCAAAATTCAAGTTAAATTTTCATTTTGGGTTCTATCAGGATCATATTAAATTATATCCCTATAAAACAACAAATCAAAGACACATGTGGATAGCGAATATATATCTTTTTTATTCAAACCGGTTCGAGACGTATTGATGTTTCGTCGCCTCCAGAATTTACAATAAAAAAATCAGACAACACTAAAATGACAATGGGAGATCTATTCTGTATTAAGTTAGTTTATTTCTAAACTACACTGTACAGTGACTGTACAAATTTCACAATTTTTCAATATGATTGTATTCTTTATCTTTGTTGAAATACAAATGAATGAAAAGTGTACGCTGTTTGACTCCTAGTTTATAATTAATAATAACCATTTTTAAAATCAATATTTTTATAATCAATAATTTAGTGCTGCTAAACTTATTCAGACTAAATAATATAGTGAGTATACAACTAAATTAATTTCTTTGTTTGCTAAATATTTTAACATTTATACAGACACGGTGATATATATAAATTTTTAACAGATTGCCTCGTTTTTTAAGCATACATATGTATATTCAGTGGTGGCCTAATGGTTAGAGGGCCCGCCTCTTGTCGAAGAAAACGCGGGTTCAATCCTGGCCCGGGCAAGTACCAATGTGATTTTTCCGAGTCATATGTACTTTCTAAGAATATTTAGAAATCACGGATTAATGCTAATGACTACAATGTCGAAATTTTACATAATTATGAAATATGTTTCATATTTATATATACATATTTCTTATATAAATATTTTACGAACGCATGCGCCAATATTGAAATTTCCTTGTAATCTTTTTAAGTTTAAAGACCTAGGTAATTATTATTTTATGCGGGTAGTCCCGCATAAAATAATAATTACCTAGGTATTGGATCTATTTTATTAGTATAAATATGAAATGAAAAATTGAAAATACAAGAGTACCTATATGTAATTAAAAATGGCAAACAATGGTATAACGTAAGTATCCAACATGAAAAAAATAAAGGTTTTTCTAAAAAATCATGATTTTTCAATTTTCCATTGTTGTACGAAAGAATAAAAAAAGAATTGAAGACACAGTCGGGGTTATTATTCTGATAACAACATTTACTATATAAATAAATAACAAAAAACCAGCGAACAGAACCAAACAAAACAAAATCATTTTTTTGTTTCAAATCTATTAACAAGGAGTATAGATGGTAATTCAAATTAAAATCGATATGTTATCAAAATAAAGGATACTTTATTCTTTAAAGTGGTACATACGAAGGTCGTTTTCACGTTTCACATCGTCTTTACACTGTGCAAAAATTTAATACGTCAGATAAAATATTCACGGCGAAACTTATCCCTTCGTCTCTCCAATCATTATTACTAGCCAGTCAATCAATGAATAAAATATTACGAAGTAAATTGGTGTCTTGGGATACGCTACTGAGCAATTTATATCTTTTACTCTGCTGGATTATTATTTCTTTAAATTTAAGTGCATTTACGCGTTGTATAAAATTTGTGTAAATAGTTTGAAAAGGGTTAATGACATTGTTAAACTATAAAAACAAAATATGAAAAGAAAAAATGTGTGATGAAATAAAGCAAATAGTAGTAGATAGTTTTTAGATCGTTTATTTTATTATAGCGTATTAAATAGCGCAAAATTATGTATGAATTTGTCCCTGACCATACAATCTCATACATTTAATTTATTTAAGTTCTTTATTTGGAGCATAATGTTTGATAGGCGATTCAGTTTTGTGTGCTACCAAATATGTTATATTCAAAATAATATCCTGCTTTTCTATCATTTTAACTAATGCATTTACATGTATGTTACATACTTATCCTGTTATGAGTAATAAAAATATCAAACCAAAATATTTCACAGTGAGCGATATATTTTCCTGGTCCAAAAGCTTTAAAAAATGAAATAAAACAAGGAATACGTGTAAGAGTAAATCGACAGGACGACGCAGGCGAAAATAAATGATTCAAGATGATCAGACAGAAAATTAAGTAAGCAAATTTAAATAAAACACTTAGCGAAATAAAAAGGAACTAAATACCATAAAGACTGTCGAATGAATTGACTTCGGGTCATTTACAGGACTTCTAAGCTTCTAACTTCTTTCTTACGTAGCAAATTGATAAAGCTTTATTACTATATATTTGTAACAATCTTAACAGATTATTCTTTATAAACCATTAGCTATGAAAACAAGTGAACAAATGTTCATTGTCTTTGAACATGTTACAAATAGCTTTTATATATTTCGAATGCTTCTTTCAATATTTATTTTAACAAGCCAAATACATATATGTAAGTGAAACTTACGGTAAAGGTAGATCAAAATTAACACAAATTAGTTAATTTACGCATTGGCTATTTATCAACTAAAAGTCTTCTCATTAAATTACTTTAACGTCACTGATAGCCTAGTACTGAAATAATTTTCAATATTTTCAATTTCCGGTTAGAATTTTTCTCTAATAAAGTCTTTTAAGACAGTTTATTAATACACAAGTAGATTGTCTTTCAACTTATTGCTAAGTGACGTTAAAGCATCGTGATAAAGCATTCTGAAATAGAACTGCCGGTTTCAACTTAGATAATTGGCATTTCTCTTGTTGCATGTGCGTGTAGTTTTTAAAAGGTACAACTTAAAGAAAATTTCAGGTATGAATATCGAAATTGCTTTACTTGTGCATAAATATTAATTAATTGCTTAGTTTAAAATATATTGTGTTTTTAGTATAAAGTAAATTGAATTCTGGATAATTTAACAAATCCTATCTTCTTCTTCTATGTATATAAAAATGGATTGCTGTTCCTTAGTCTCGCTAAAACTCGAGAACGGCTGAACCGATTTGGCTAATTTTAGTCTTGAAATACTCCTGGAAGTCTAGGGAAGATTTAAAAGGTGAGAAAAATTGTAATAATTGCCGGGAAAATCCTAAAAACAGCCCTTTTCTATTACCCATACAAACGTTTCTTTTGACATTAGATTTGACAACTAACTAATACGTCAATCATTCTGTTTGATTGAAACAGGAAAACCTGATAATTTATGGCCTCTAAGACGGAATAGAGTTCGCCTGGTCAGCTATACCTACATATATTACTCTTGACCAAACTAACGCGGACGAAGTCGCGGGCAAAAACTAGTAAGAGATAAAAATGCCTAACTGGATAAAGAGTACCGCTAAAAATAATTACATAATTTTTATGACATATAAAATATGTGATAAAAATAAGTTTATCTCTTTGAATATTATATCTTTTCATATTCCATGTTCTGTATAATCAAATTAGTCAAACAGTGTTCTTGACAACATTGACAAAAAAAGTCCTAAAACAAATTATAGCAAGATTAAAGTTTTCCCCTAGCATGTTTGCGGAACAATAATAATTTATTTTCCACAGGAAGAAGAAGAGAATCATAAAATCCTTAGATGTCTCACAACTCAACGAATTGTTAATGAAGTCATTTGCAAACTTTATACATATATGTATTACTTTTCATCAACTTCAAAGATCATACCGTTTCAAAGAAACAAGCTTACGATTTGACAGACTCGTTTCTTATGATATAAGTAAATGATATTTTAAATAAAGACTAAGAACTTGAGCTCATTAAACTTATCGCGACTCAATTCGATATTAATCACCGATCAAATTGTAAACTTGTAAAAAGAGGTTTATCAATGAAATCAGGCATATCCCTGGAGACAAGAGCATTAGGATTTGACTGATGAGATGTTAATTGTATCTCGCTCCTCGAATGTCGCCCTTTTCTTTTGTTTTTTTTTTCATTTTCCAGCCATAAGTTCAAATGCAAAATGCTTCTTTGGCGGCTTTTTTGTTCGTCTGAAGACTTATGCAGTTTTCATTAAACGTTTTCACCGCTCTGTTTAAGTTGTGGATGTTCAGAGACATAAACTTTCGATTACTAAGTGATTTCTCACTACATTTTTAAAACGCAAACTAAGTCTTCACAAACTAAGTATTTTTGAAATTATACACTCATTAACCACTTTAATTGGTTACTTAGTCGATATCCATAAAATAGTATTTTATTTTGATTAATTGCTTATTACGACTTTTTTATATTGATTCTTTTGTACATTTGAAAATAAAGCGGTAAGTTAACAGAAGATTTCATTCGAGTCTGACTTTGGAACGTCAGTTTCAATGAGTAGTTAATGGTTAGGAGTATGAGCCAATTTCGATCACTGTAGGACGTCCTATGGGAAGTATTCTCTCTGTGACTCTATTTTATGGCATATTGACCACCGGCTCATACGGGATGTCTTTGGTTATTCAGACATTATAACAGTTCTGGAGTGACAATTACAATAGTAACAATTACAATTTTTTATAGTAATCGTCCAAATCTAAATGGTATTTATTAACAAGAAATCGACGTAACGCGGAAATCACTAACAATAAAGACAGCGATCCTAAACAGATTCGAAATAAATCATAACAAGCTTGATAAAAGGCTAGTTAAATTAATGAATTAGGCGAGTAATTTTGAGGGACGAGGCTTTTCATTGGTACAACATAATGATAACAAGTTTCCATTTAAATACCATGTTCCCAATATAACAGATATCAATACTGAACTACGATTAAATATGTAGTTATAAATATTGTTATTTATCAGGATTACCTATGTTTTTATTATTATAAATACACCTAAGCTATATATTTAACATGAATAAATTAAAGTAATATGTATAAAATTGTGGTCAGGTCTAAATTTCAACCCACAAACTATCATTATCAATTCGTTTTTGTTTAATGAAATAATTATATTTATCAACCACATTCAGAGCGTTATTTGTAAGTAATAACGAATCAAACCTTTTGTAAAATTTTTGTTAAAAATTTGATGTATAAAGTTTTGTTTTCATGCAGAAGTTAGGGGCCTTTAACTTTTTCTACCTGGCATTTTCCCAGATATAGCCAGGGTCTGCCTTACATGTTGTAAATAGTTTTGGCTATTTGTTTTTACGACCGGTCGCCTTCCTGTCCTCAACCCTATCTGGGAATCTGCATTAATCAGTAGTGTCTAAATACTCTTAGAAAGTACATATGACTAGGAAAAATCACATTGGTACTTGGCAGGGCGAGGATCGAACCCGTGCCCTCGTGCATGAGAGGCAGGCCTTTTCACCACTAGGCCACCACTGACTTAGGGTCCTTTAACTTTAATGATTTACTTCGTTTATCAGTAATCACATTTAGCTTTAAGTACATATAATTGTCAAATCCTAAAGTGAGTCGATGTTGAGGATTATACAAAGGCACAACTCGACTTTTGGTAAACAATAACGAGACCCTTAAAATATTGCTGCGATTTCATAATAAATACCCATTTCGAGTGGAAATGTTTAAAAAGAAAAAAGATTTTTAGATCAAAAGTCATGATTTAAATATTAAATCTTACAAAAAGCTTTTGATGGAATGTTGAAGCTAGCTCCTTTCCTTTTCCACTCTTTCCTATGCAGCTATTACTGAATGAATAACTACATACATCTCAAGTAAAATACTTCAAAATTAATTTATTACGTCAGTTGAAATGCAGTTATTCTTATATCAGTATCATAAGATAAAAGAGAACACTTCACACATTACACTATGTTTAAATGAAACTATGATATTCGTGTATATTAGGTGATTTATAATACTATATTTCGTTACCGACGTTTAGACTGCCTTACTACAATCGTTATCATGAACAGATCAGATGAAAATGATTTTTGAAACGTCGGGTAAATTGTTAAATAATATAACAATCGAGTTGTATAACCATCAATCGTATTTTCATTTAAAAGTATATTCTATAAAATGTTAATGTATAAACAACAACAACATTTACCTGCAAACTGTTTCTAAAATTGTGCCTTAAAGTCGCTCACTGTATGAACACTCCTAAATCCACATTTGTTTTTTTTTAATCTAAATTCAGTTGAATTTAAATATAAAGAAAAAAATGGATGTTCTAATAATTGAGTAATGTCATTTGGATGATGTAAATCAAATTAAAAGACTATAGCGTCTACCATAATACTATTTCTCAAGTAATATTGGTATTACACGTTTGTACTCGTACTCTCTGTCTGACCCGAAATAACACAATTGAATAGAAAACACAATGGTTGGTTGTATTAACTCTATTCTCCCTCCTAATCCAGGAAGGTCGGGAGCTATTCAATAACCACTTAAGAGCCTCGATTGTACTAGCCATGATAGAATTGCAGACATGATATCCCTCCGTTTAGATTACAGTGTATGTAACATTCAATTTGCTTACGTATTTAACTTTTTAAACCTTATTATTTTGTAAGGTTTGTAATTACATTTAAAAAATATATATACTATAATAATCAAGTGGATAGACAAAGGAGATTTTTAAAATGACGCACCTTAATTCACGATTGGTCGCCAGCATAGCTAAAAATTTATCTCAATGCATGTCAGATGACTGTCCCAGATCAGAGTAATTTAGTAAGATGGGGTAACGGTACCGAAAAAACTTGCTATATCTGTGGAGAGGTAGTTGGAACTGGTAAGCATTTGCTGGTGGGAAGGTACACCTAGACAGCGTTCAATACTCGCGCTCTTACGATAGGTTTCTAGACATCATACGTGAAGCGGTTAGTCTTTCGGTAGCACGAGCGCAAACGAAAATAACTACAAGCCAGTGATCAATTGGTTTTGTGAGAGGGGGCACTAGGTCCACAAAATCAAAAGTCAAGCCTTACTCCATCCTTAAAGTGGCTTTGAATATGAGTATAATGATGTACGCGTAGGAAAAACAATACAAAATCCCCGAGGATATTTGTGTGCCGGCCTCCAGACCAGATATATTTTTGTAGTCGCGAATTTAAAGCGCGTCGTGATGATAGAGCTTACGGTTCCTTGCTAAACCAACATTCCCAAAGACAATACCATCAAGGTCAATAAATAGCTCACTAACGAACTAGCTCGAAACAGGCTCATCGCACCTGGGTCGCAAGTCAGAGGCACTATTGAAGCTCTTCTCCCTGCAACGCGATGGACCCGGCACCCGCACGGTGAATCCATTGAATGCTAAGAGGTTTCGTCTCTCTGTTTGTAAACTTAAAAATAATACAAAATGCAACAATCCGTATCTAAAACTTTTTCGAGTTTTTCTCATTTGTAGGGCCTCTGGACACTGTAAGTGCAGTCTGCCAGCATCCTAAGCGATACGCCAAAATATTAAGAAATCGATGGCGTTAGATGATAAATAACGAGACCAACTGACAAACATTGACACCTCTTTTGCCCGTCATCACGGTTGCTGAAAAGTAACTGAAACGTCGAGAGTATGTACTGAAAACTTTAAGTTTCACTTAAATAACAACAACATTGCTAACCAAGAGCAGCCCCAAAATTTAGAAAAATAAATCATATTACACTACTTCTTACACCAAACTTTTATCATTAAGCGTGATGTAATTTAATATCACGATCATAAATGAAGAGGCAGAGAAAAGGCGAGATAAAATTAATAACAAGGCTTAACTAACGAGATTGAACTTGGAAACGAGTTACAGCTGCCTTTACCTTTTATTAGCTGCCCCACACACAACGATATTGGCTCTGAAACTTTCGATATTATGGACCAGTCGGACAACTATTAAAACGCCCAACTGTTTCATTCACTGTTTATTATTACCTCAATGGGGTATAAAGTTGTTATTACTTGTATAAGAATATGTTTTCTATATTAGTTAAATAAAATAACCATAAATATAGAGACCATAAATTCTGCGAACATTAAGACATAACTACTAGTCAGGTTTCAATCAAAATCCTAGTTTTATTATTAAAAACTCTAAATTTATTAATAAAAAATATTTCATATTATTTGATGTAAAGTTATGAAATATCAGTTATGTCTTTCATTACACATAAAATGACTTTTAATATTATTATTAACATAAAAGAGCAACACAGTCTGAGATATCAATTATCAATTATATATAAGAGTGTTATACAAAATTATTTAAACCTACCACAGGCTTATATATACTCGTGTTATGGAGATGAAAATCGACGCTGCAATCGCGATACTGTGAGCTTTCTCTGAATGCGTTCGAATAGATCGTGCACTTCATCAATAATTCTTCGACATACGGTATGTATCACTGAGGGAATGAGGCTAACATTTAATATAAACTGTTCCAAGCTCTATTTACTGTCCGTTCTCAATTGTGCATGTTATAAAGTGAGCTTCAAAGATTTATTTTTATTCTCGCAATTATTATACTATTTTTAAGACATTTGAAGTAGAAAAGTGTGACAATTTCACTAAACATTACGGTAGGTTATCACATTAAAACTTTCAAGATCGTCAACCTTAAGGCGATTGATTTAAACTTAGACCGTTATAACAAAAACAAATGGCAGTTGACATCAAAACACATTTTCATACAAAATATCGGCGAGCACAGTTGAGCCATAAATTGTCGCCGTAAGTTCCCTTCTTTTTTCACACAGTAATAAAAATTTTACATATTATTAATAGTAAAGAAACAAATTTCTTTAAATAATTTCATATTAAAGAAGGATTTTTAAATTTCGTTTTATAACTGCGATTTACTCATATGTCCTGTCCTGACTTCTCCTAAACAACAAGACCAATAGCTCTTGTTGCCAATTCTTACAACAGCTGGTGTACACAATGTGAAGCAATTAGGACATGACATGTGCACGTCTGTTGCTAGTTCTAACTTGTTGGATGTATATCCGAGATGTTTTAATCTGAAGTTAAATATATTTAGTATATAAAGACAATGTATGTATTTCATCATTATTTAGAAAAATGTATATAAATTTTTCAAATTTTATGTGCTATCAATAAATAACGACAAGGTTATAGAAGGGTAAATTATACTATTAATCAAACAATACAGGTAAAAATATCAAATCATCGAAACTAAAACATTATTTTAAGCTGTCAATGCTAGAGATGTTATAAAAATATTATTGATTAGAGTGCAAAAAACTTAAGCAAAACGTTTAAAATTATTATAAAAAGGAAAATTAATTACCCATCTTTATATATTAATCAACGCCGTCGGTCATCGAATAGAAAGGGTAAACAGTTAATTAGAAAACATCGACAAAAAAGAAATTAATTTTCTTGAGAACACGTTTTGTTGAAATAAACTAAAAGTGACTGAAAACCTTAATTAAATAACGTATAACCTTTTAGAGCTGTCAAGCTTTTGCGTTTCCTATCTATCAAATGAACAAAAGTTAGCGATTTATATGTATAATGTGAAAATTATTTAGTTTTATTTGTATAGAAAATGGAAGATAGACATTTCCTTCATATGATAGAGATGAAAAAATTAATAACGTACCAGTAAGAATTAAATAAAAAAAGTCGTAAAGAAAATATAATAAACTTTGAAATGAAAGAGCTGTCATTTTTATAAATGTGAGTATTTATAAATTAACTTTATAGTAAATCCTGCATTCTTCTGTCGCTTCTCGATACGAAAAAATTATAAGTTCAAACAAATATTATGTGCTTCTAAAAACGTATGTTGTAGTACATTTTGTTGTATTTTTATTTTAATACACGTTCTATCTTAGTTAAACATTTAAATAGTTTTATATCACTCTCCATAAAAATTCCTATTTAATTTTTTATGAGTTTTTCACTTATATATGGTACACAAAAAAGGAGGGGTTGAAACATTCACCAAATTGTCGTTTTGATATATATGTCTGTATATTCAGCAAACAATACGAAGACTGCCAACAGAATATTGTTTGATATAATAGAATTTCATTTAATTTCATTGCATATTATTGAAGTCAGGATAGTTACATCGTAATGAGCGAGGGATTTCGCTATGAAAGGTCCGACCCGACAGCTAAACGTGTTAGTTCACTTTATTGAATATCGTGAATATGACGGTGTCCCACTAGATTTGGATGCCGAAGGCCGAAGTTTTCGGTGTAGCTTGTATTCTCAGCAGATTTTTTAAAGAAAGTCTCTTGTTCGAGTAATGGTGTTTTTACTATAACATATACAATTTAAAGTAAATTTATAAAAGTGTTTTCAACATAGACTTGCTTTTAAACCTCCGAAAACTCAATTAAGGTATCAGCTTTTAATTTCATGTGTTATAGTTTTTTGTGTAACCGAGAAATGTGAAATGAATTCTCAGAGACATAGAAGCTATGTAACCCCAGAAACTACGAAAGACAAAATAGTGATAAAATGACGGAACCTCATTTATCTGGTCATACTTTTAAACATAAAATACTTGTAAATATTGAATACAAACAATATGCAACTTATATATGAAATTATTATATATGGTCTGTTTATTAGCACTAAACAAAAGTTTGTTATTATAATAAAAGTTACGAACAAGTTATCATATTTCACAATCAAACTTATTAAATAAAATGAAAAAAGCTAAACACCACTCAGAGCACGACGGGAAAGTTCGAGAAACAATAACAGCCTCCATATTTTATTGCTTTCGCAGTTCTCTTACTTTGATCTATGCTATACTTGGAAAGCATGTGGCATTTAACGATTGATATTTGTAAAAGTTAAACCTGAAACATGTATCTTATCGTTAATTGTCAGCAGACGCGGCCATTTGATACACATATTTTCATTATATATATATATATATATATATATATATATAATTATTATAAATAAAATATATATAAATATATAATTATACGCTTCAATCTAAATAGTATGAACTGAAACTTTGTAAAAACATCAAACAGAATAATAAAATGGCACTCTGGATTTGCAAGTATAGTATTTTTTCATTACGTTAATTATTTCCTTGGCAGCTTGGACGTCGACACATTTTTTTTTATTAAGTGTGTTAGCTGTATTATATGAAAAAATGAGGCCCAATTAAGGTGTTCATAAATTATTTGTGATAAATTTTTGTAATTAACTTCGTAGATTTCCGTTAATAATACTGTAGTGTTTTTGAAAAATTCTACCAATAGCTGTCATATACATACTTTTATCATAATATGTCGGATATATGTATGTATATCAAAATATTTGATAAAAACTAAATTATGGAGTTCTCTGTCAAATTGAAATATAATTTAAATTTTCTTATTTTAAGCTATTTATTTTAATTTCTTTACCGGCGCCTACAAAGAAACAACAATAAGAAAGTAAATAGCTACACTTTAGATAATTTATATGAAAAAAAAACTGTGATTTTAATTTTAATTCTTATATATTTTTTCTTTTGCAATATATTATTTACCTTTCCTCACGAACATTCTTTCCGCTTGACTTTTCATTTTTACACTATTTATAAATATCGTAGGGAATATTTTTTCGTTCTTAGTTTTGCTTCCATTTCCTTAACAAAACAATACTTTTTTTTATTTTTTTATTTTTTAAGTGTTAAGTATAGTTATCTTAGAGTTAAATAAAAAAATGTTCATCTGAATAGTTATAAATAAAACACTTGTATATTTACTTGATATACTTGAGTTACATTTTAAATAAATAATATCCAAGGATCACATAAAGTAATCAGTAATATTGATATTTAAAAAGCAATTAAGATAAATACCCTGTGGAGCTGGCAACATTATTAATGGAATTATAGTACTAGAATACTGCTTACAAGCAGTATTCTAGTGCTTGTTATAAGAATATGCTACGAAGGAGAATATTAAAACATATTTTGTAAGTTCAATTAGAAACTATTGATATTTGGAACTGTTAAAATATTGTTACTAGGATACAGCAACGATATAAAACGACCCAAACACGAGCTCAGGTTTATAAAGGTTCGGAAAAGTTCCAGCGTCATTACAATACTCGGTAAAAGATTAAGCCCAACTTGAGGTATTCAAAGTGGCCGAACCTTCGTATAGCCTATAGAAATGTAGCTTCTCTTTATTGGATATTTGAATATAGAGTCGCGAGCCATTTGTTCTGAAATATTGTTAGATCCGTGTAAATAACATTTTTAGACCTTATATCGAAATAAATTTAAGTATTGAATCAATCGCAAATTTCTTATCCTGTTTCTCATTTATCTTAGTTCTATCAATTACTGTTTGCCGTTGATGTGAACAATATAGTTTTTGTCTCCTCTTAAGTTTATTACTTCCATCAAAGTTTGCGTCGATAAAGAGTACCGATAAAAATTGGATGTCTCTTCAACATTCCCTGAAAGATAACTGGTATCGATATGATTAATTGACGTAGTTAAGAGATTCAATTGACTCCGTCTCACCTTTTATCTTCATTATATAGTCTCGAAATTTAATACTTTAAACGGGAATTAATCGAGAAGTATATAAATATGTGTAGATATTCTTATACAAAATACTCAAAATGTTGTGTACGCAACGATTTTATTAAGTAACTAGTTTTTGCCCGCGACTTCGTCTGCGTGGAATAGTGACTTCCGACAGATTTTTGGTTCTTCCCACATAGTTCCCGTTCTTGCGGGATTTTCGGAATGGTCGAGTTCCCACAGAATTTTCAGGATAAAACCTATGTTTTTTTTTCGAACTCCAAACTATGTCTGTACAATTTTTAAAGTAAATTTAATTATTTACGGAAATTTTGTGAGGCTAAACGCTGCGAACGTTCAACGCTTGATTCCCTTGACGGTTTTGTTCAGTAATTGCTCGTTGTGTAGCCAACCTGTGCATATTTTCATCCTCAGTTTCATTGCTGCGCAAAACTCGCAGCCGCTTTGCAGTAGCAGTCTGCCGAGAAAGCTGAGTTTTCTTTCTCGGTATTATAGTGATGAAGAAAAAACGTAGAAAATGAAAACTTAACTAAAGCGTATCTCGTATTTAAGAAAAAGAAACGTAAGATTAAGAAGACTAATAATTAGGAACCTAATTACTTTTATTTATAACGATTATATCAAAAGAACAACCGTAAAATGAAAATAAGGTAAACTAACTTTATGCTTCAACTTAACCCTAATCTAATGAGAATAAATAGATAGATCACACCTATTTACAGGTTTTATCTGAAGCAAAAAAAAATTAGAAACTAAATACGTTAAACTAAACCCTAATCTAGTAAGAATAATTAAGTAGGCGACACCTATTTGGGTTCCTACAGGTATTATGTACCACAAAAAAAAATAAAAACTAAAACTATTTTTAAAACAAAATGGTTTTTGTGAGTTAATCTTAAAAGATAGACATATACTGTCGCGGACTGTTTTTTAGATCATTAAAAGAGCTATTATTCTTTAATACATATTTTTTGTGTATCTTGAACCGTTTTCACGGTGCACGCAACGGAAGGCTTCAAAGATGAAATAATTTCTTCCGTTTTTTACACATTTACCACTATATCTTTGCTCCTATTTGTCGTAGCGTGATGTTATATAGCCTACAGCCTTCCCCGATAACTGGACTATCCAACACAAAAACAATTATTCAATTCGAATCAGTAGTTTTGGAGATTAGCGCGTTCAAACAAACAAACAAACAAACAAACTCTTCAGCTTTATAATATTATAATATAGATATAACTCGATTTCGTTATAAAATTTCATACAATCTGATATAACTTGTTTAACCGGTGACTGTAAAATTAGAGATTTAGCACGAAGATAATATATAATGTTATCTAAAATTTTCGACTATTTTATTTTAAATGAAACTAAGGTTTTCGGATATTAATATGCGTTTTTTTGTTTCATTTAAACGAAAATATCCTGGTCAGGTTTGAAAGTTTATTTTAATTGATGAAAAACTCTTTAACTTTTTTACAGTAAAGGTATTTGTATTTTGTTATAGTTTCATTAAATACATGAAAATTAGGTATATTTTAAAGCAGTATTAAATAAAGATTTTAACTTAAAAATAAATTAATACAGCCCCTCATGTCTTTTAAAAGTATCTTTTATAATTTCAGCAAAAGGAATCCTACCCTTGTCGAGTGATGGCGAAATGCATACAATTTTCTCACTGGCTCCAAAGACAATACCATATCACAAAGTCGCGGGGAGCAACGTAAGAGCTTGTCTGACAAGTACTGGCAACGCAAACATGAACCAGCGAGCAAAGCGAGCTTAAAATAGATGGAAATTCAAAGTTACAGTTACCTATTATTCTATTTTGGGGTTTCAATCAAAAATTATGTAAGTCAGTGGTGGCCTAGTGGTTAAAAGGCCCGCCCCTCGTCGCCGAGGGCGCGGGTTCGATCCTGACATATATATTTTCTAAGAGTATTTAGACATCACTGATTAATGCATTCCCAAAGCAGATTAGTGCATTCCAAATGCAGGAAAAAAAAGAACAAAAAATAAAAATCAAGTATATCATACCATACCTAACAAGAATATTTTAGTTTGACTTACTTATTTTTCATTCTTGTCTTGAAACAAAATTGTACAAATAAAATTTCTTTCAAAATTTTTAATCTTGTTTATATATTTTACAACTTCATTTAATGTAAACATTTTACGATTACATTGTCAAGTAATTTAAGTTAGAAATTGTTTTTTTAATTCAATCATAACAACTTTAAAACCTAATCAGCATGTAGAGAAGTTTATTATAGCAAATGACAAATAAATAAAAACTCTAAAATACATCACAAAGATCCAAAAGCACGCAAGCTTGAAATCTCAAATTGTTAACTTTTCTCCTGAATTTGCAAAATATTTGATTGATTACTATGTCTAAAGCAATAACGCCATCAATAAACTAGCCAACCACTTCTTTTATTGAAAGAGCTCTTGTTTAAACTTCACGATACTGATGCTGTTATTTTTGTTTTCAATTGAAATTCTGACTGTTTACCTTACGGCACCTTTAATTTTGATCTATACAGAAATTAAACACAAACTATACGAAGTGAAAATAATTGTTTTGTTTTAGAATAAACATTTTCCAAAATTGTACATAGCATTTTCAATACCCTTAAAAGTCTGTTAAAGAGTCTTATATACTTTCCATACCTACGTTTATTATCGTAGTTGAAAATTCACGAAACACTAACCCTCCGCATCATATCGCTATTTGGATACAAAATAAAACGGTATCTCTATTCAATTTCGTTAAAATTCCTTTGAAAAGACGTGGAGTTAAAAAGAAAATTTATTAATCGTACACCAACAGAGTTAGCAAAATAAAAAGGATTGATTAATTAAGTGCTGAGTTAGCTGTTTCTTCTTTTATTTTATATTAACTTTATTCAAATCTAAATAAACAGAATATTCTCAAAATATCTTAATCACTCAAATTACGGGCCAAAAAGAAATAATTAACATATATTCCCATATCTAAAAAAGCTTTGTTTGCGCTCAATATTTTACTGTGTGACCCTGTTTAATTAAGTCACATATTAGCTAGGGTTTGCTTTTAATATTTTCCTCTTTTCGGGAAAGAACTAGCTCACCATACGAGCGTTTATATCACTAACACTGCCATTTTCTAGCTCCTCCGTCATTACGTGTCTCCAGCGATCTATTTTTGGCTTAACTTAATCCTACTAATACGTTAGTTTTATAATACTCCCATTGCGACATTTCCATTAGCTGATCCTTTATGAACTATGTACAAGGAGCGTTCCAGTAGTCTCTATGTAAGGATTCACTTTATATTTCTTATGTATGTAATGGATGAAATTCATAGAAAGAAGAATATACCTAAGTTAAAAATTATTATAAGTGTTAAGTAAAGTTTTAAAGTAAATTGATACACATAATTCAACATAATATATGTAAATGATAAGCAATTTTTGAGAATTTTTAAGTTATTTCATGATTCTTTTTCTCACAGTTTGTTGTAAATGGCAACACTTTAAGGACTAAATTTATCATTTGTTATCTTTGTTTATTTTCATATCAAATTTATAGCATCTATTTTGAACTATAAACATGTTATACCATAATTATTATATACATTAACTGCTATACCCAATAAAATCATGAACTTGTTATTGGGTAGTAATATGGTTATTATAGTAACGTAGCGAGACGCTTGAAACTCCATAATCTACAAATCAGGTTCAATTTACGAGTGAAGCATAAAGTTGGATTTAAATGAAATTAATATTTTTCGGATATACTACATATGTACGCTACTTTATTTTTTGTAAAAAACTTTGTACTCCCGACGTTTCAGCTACTTGTCAGCAACCGTGATCACGGGCAGATGAGATGTGAATGTCTGTCAGTTGGTTTTGTTATTTATGACCTACCGCCATAGATTTCTTAATTTTGGCAGAATGCGCTTATTGTGTCCCGAGGTCTTGCGATGTGGTCACGGACATAGGATTTTATATTATAATAAACTTGAATATTTGAAGATAAATTCCGAAGTGCCTGCCTAACCGTGCATTACTTGCATTGATATAAGCACTTTGACTAAGCAGGCCTTTATGTGCGCAAACACGTCTTATTTATTAAATACCCACCCTAGCTTCTCAGGGGTACTTTATAATAATTATAAAATACTCTATGTTTCCTATAATACGTTGAAAACTTTCTTTTGAGTTAAATTAAGACAAATAAAAATTTCATCATCTTTCTTCGGTAAACATAAAATAAGCCAGAACTTAAAAATACGGTATATTTTTATGTCAATAAAAGTTTTAATGTAATAAAATTACAAAAATATTATATACAGCTTTTTAGACGTGATCATGTGAAAAAGTATGCTATTGTGTGGATTTAATTATGAGAATTTTTAAACTTATGATGACATTCAAATAGTAGGTACGTCCGAATTAAATAATTCAAAAAGTAGTTAATAGATACTGCTGGAAGCTGGAACACGAAGTACTTTATTTTAATAAGATTTTATACCTTAATTATATAAATAGCTTTCTTATAAAAGCTTCATTACACTGGGTACACTAGGTATACCAGGTATATCATTAAAAACAAGATAACTTTTGATCCTATCATAAACTCTATGAGAAGTACACAAAAAATATAACAGAAAAAAATAATTAAAAAACGATTGGACTTTCATAACATATAAAAGAAGATAAAAAATGAAAAAGAAATTTCGTCGAGGTACTTTCTTACCTTAATATTGGTTCATTTCTCAATCAAACTTTCACAAACAAAGAAGCTTGTACAAAATCAAAGTAAAAAGATATGCTCTTAATAGTGCGATCCAAATTTATAATGAATCGAAATCATTTTAAAACCATTCATTATACCTTCAATAACGTAAAGCACTCACGTGAACACAGAAAGTATAACTGGGATTCAATTAAGATATAGGTATGGTGTAAAGAGAAGCTAGAATGCCACTTGGCCTGATTACATTAGAACATTTCATCCTACATACATATAAAACAAAACATTCGAACATTCCTATAAAACACAAGCTGGACATATTTACATCAAGCATTATTAGTAGTGTTTTAACTAGTAGATGAACTATAATAAGTCAATAAAAGAGTAATTACTGCCTGTTCCGTTTACTAATTATATTACCATTACCAAAGGCTTATAAATAAATTGAATTGAATTCCTAATGAAACGTTCTTATAATACATTATTTATATATTCATCATTCACACTAAATATGAACCGAATAAATATAAATTCATTTCAACACTCATAACTATTACAAATAAAGAAATATTGGACATACATATGTGCAAATATTATATTTCATATAATATCATCCACAATTGCATTGTTTTCTAAGGAACAATAAGTAAGAAGAGAGAAATTGTATTTTACACAAAAACTGCTAATCTTATGATAATTTGCTCGTACAAAAATAAACTATTAGTGTACGTCTAAAACTAGATTCATATCCATATATATATTTCATACGGTTAACAGCTGTGACGTACTTTGAATATTAAATCGTGAAAATTACAATTAAACTATACACAGCTTATATAAGTATGGGTTCTTCAGTAGGCTAAAGTATTATTTAGAAAATATATATCGTTAATATAAAATTAATTTAAATCAGCTTTACTGCCGAATAGTCTTAATTAAAATCGGCCGACCGTATTTGCGAGCTCGACGTTTTGACACACAATGAACGTTGAAATTATATAAATAGAGCCTCGACTTTGTTGAACATACGTACTTTACAGGCAGCTTAAAATGAACTGTTTATAAAACCATTCCGTAAACTGAAATAAGTGTATAACTAGATTATTAAAATCATAATCGTTCTCAACTTTTCAACAGAAAATCAGGTTCTTTTGCAATAACAAGTCAGAGATTGAAAGAAATGTCTAGTTAATTCCGAAGTTCTCGATATAAAATGGGTAACAAACGTTTAATTAGTAAGCATTTGAACAAATACATACGTATAACGAGATACATCAGGACCTTAGTATTCGTTAGGAATATGAATGGTCAATATTTATATACAGGGTGACTGGTGAATTACTATCGATATTTGAGGACGTGATATTTGACGATCATATATGACAAAATAAAAATTAATATAACATAAATATTAATAAACTTCTAAGTAAAGTTAACCAAAAGTTATGTAATTAATTACGCATCGTGTGAATACCCTACAGATTAGGTATACACACACACTCACACAGACGCGGCGGCGGCGTAGTGTTGTATCAGCACGCCGCCGTACGCGTTCACACTTGGAACACTTGGAACGTGTACACACTTTATTTATTTATACGGAAATTTGGTCAAAAATTAAGTACCTATTTTTTTTACATAATTCGAATGAGAATCATGTACCGAGTATGCTCCTTGAATATTGATAGTAATTCACCAGTCACCCTGTATATTAATTACTATTGTTGTTGGTAGCCTTTAAACATTTTGCTAAATGTCATATAATGATCGCCTACAAAGGTTTACAACTAAGAAATGTCTGTTGCAGATCATACGCCCTAGGGGAGGTAAAGAATATCTCTACTTGAATTTGGCATAGAATGGGGTGAACAGTTGGATAATAATGATATCAATTCCCTCATGATATGAATTCACCCATCTAATAATTGTTGTGAAGTATGATGTACACATGTACGAGTGTGATGTACACATCTAATAAGTGTTGAAGTTTGAAGCTATGATTTGAAAACCACGATGTTAAAATATTTATTTCAATTTAAGGTTCACACGCCTGTTTTAAATAAGCTAAAAAGTGTATAGGCAACGACTAGAGTCAAGACCCATTGCATCGGACCATCTCTAGGACCAATTTGAGATCTCCGCACCGGAGCAGTTCTAGCTTGGCCACCGCAAGGGAGAGGAGTTATTTTTGTTGATCAGTAAGTATTCTCGGGAAATGGGTATTAAGGTGGGCACTGTCCAGTCTGGGATTTTCCAGATCTGCTAAAGAGAAAAACGGCTTTATATGCGCTAAACCCTCTAGTTCGTCTGCCATACGTCTGGATGCGAAGTGGTGGAGTCAGTGCCACGTCTCGCCAGTGTATACTGAATGCCGTAATGAGCAACCTCTCAGTTACAAGCTTGATAAGAATGATAGTCGGCAGCCAGAGGTGTTGTGTAGAAGTGGCATCCTTTTGCGAGCTGGTGATTTCCTCAAAGGAAGCCGCCAGTCGGGATAAGAAGTCAGTTTTGTCAGCTGACCCGGTCCTTAGGAAGAAGTTGGAAGAAAAACGCGGAAGTAAACTCGAACCTCTTTTACTAGCTACAGGGCTGAGTGGTCATCAGCCCCTCCTCCACTAAGACCATTGTTGTGAGGGCATTATTTTTTTATTGAGTGCCTTTTTAGGGGGTAGGGACAATTTCACCTGACTTTTCCGCTAAATGCGAAGACGATCACTGATGTCCCAAAATCGTGATGTGATAGTTATTTTATTAATTGGTTTCTATCTATGGTAGAGGGTAAATCAGTAGACTAGCAAGGTCAATGACAATCTAGGTAATCGTACCTGGCTAGGTGGTATGCACTAATATATTTTTTCCAAAATTATATTCAGTATACTTTCACTATAAAATACTAAAAAAAGGGATATTTCTGTAATATTTTAAGGCGACTTTTACTGTGGTCAGATAAATAAATTAGAGATAATATGTATTGAGTGCATGTAAAACAATGGAAATGTTGAACTATGTATCGTAACCACATGAGGATAAATATTCAACCTTTTCCATTAGTGTATACATTGAAGTATTATTATAAAATAAAATAAAAATTAACCAAGGCATAAAACAGAACGGCCTGTTGCCGGGACAGAATTGACAAACTGTTTGTTTGTATGAAACCTTCACATGTTCGAACTGTTTATTTCCCTCGGAAGTAAACATGTTGCCCCATGGAATAATGAAATTGAAATATATAACTGGGTACAAGAAAAATATTTGTGTCGGATGTTTTTTGATTTTCTCATTATAATACTTTTTATTTGGAATGCTAAATTATATACTTGTCCATATTGAAGAATAGCAAAATATTGCATTTTGTCATCAACTCTTACAGTGTAGAAATTAAAATTATGGGGAATATTAAAATTGTGAGAGAGATTGTGAAATAAATAGTAGTTGTTTATTTTCCAAATGCACTATAATTTCCATCTCAAATATTCAATAAGCTATGTATATTTAAGTCTAAGAGTTAAAAATGTCTAAGACAAACGTATTTTAATTGATCGAATATTACAACAAATAACAGATTTTAGTAAAAAAATATTATCAAATAAATAAGTCATACTTTTATAACAATAGTATGTATTAATAAATATATCTTTATAAAAATATATCCTTATTGATAGAAGCTGGTACAACAGGAACTTAAACGTTTTAATGTTTTAACAGCTTTGGGAACGTTTCAGCTTTGTAAATTGAATATTGTTGTTTTTAAGGTTTTCCTAGATCGTAAAAGTTTTTATTGCTTAACTTCCTGAAACTTAATACTATGTGAACCATTAAATGTTTACTTATTAACATGTATGTTTGATATTAACTGGTACAACTTCCTACCAGTTGTAGCATACTTCTCGTATAAAAGTACTTATATGCACTATAGTGTTTTATTGTTAATAACTTGTAAGTATGAAATATACAAAAATAATTTTGGTTCTATTAGAAGTGTTGCAATTATTTGACTAAAAATAAAGCGAAATAAATAAAGAATGAAAGAAAAATCCACTATACAAACAAAATGAATCAGTTAAATATTTTCTTATACATATATACGTATGTGAATGGTGAATGTACAACTCATACAAGTATGTTTAACAAAGCACATAATATGTTTTAAAAATACCTGTTTTAATTAAGGACTTTAACGAATTCTCTTTTAATTAATGCTATGTTATTCGGATTATGATGAAATAACAAAATGTTGTAATGTATTTATTATCAATTTTTTTAATACTACTTTTTTCGTTATGGGGGGATATAAAGCCTGTAAATGATTTCTTACCTGAGATTATTAACACTAAGCCAATCCTAAGTAAAGAATATGTAGATGCTGCAGTTACGATATTATAAATCCTAAAATAACTTCTTGAACTATATATATATATATATATATATATATATATATATATATGTATATATATATATATATATATACATATATCTAATAAAGCCGTATTATTACTTACTTGTTCATCTTCCACTGCCCGAGAAGTGATTTTGTTTTACATTTTAATGAAAATTAATGAAAATTATGACCGATAACAAGAAAAAACTGCAATATATTTGTGATCAACACTTATTTGTTTATCCATCGCGAAATAAACATTCAATCGAATTGCGAAAAATTTATGTCTTTCATTTTACCTGATATTCGTGTTCTAATTATTTTAAAATAAACAAACACAAAAAATTATCAAACACTCAGAACAATATTTATATATACGGAACAATTCATCGTCGTGCGCTCGAACGTATAACACGTGCCGGTGTAATAAAAAGTGATTTGTGAATACCCCCAGAATGGCTAAATGTGACAAGTGCAATAAATATATCACCAAAAATAAACCTGGTTTAGAATGTAACCGATGTGAGAAGGTAGTGCATTTGAACACCATATGTTCAGAGCTTTCGAATAAACAGCTGTCCGCAGTACGTGCAGTGGAAAATCTAGAATGGACATGTCGAGAGTGTCAAGAAAATTCTCCTAAACGTCACTCAATTGTTATTCCTGACGATGATGAAGAGGAGGAAGACAAGCGTAATGAGGCTCCGGATCTAAAAATTGACATGCAGCAACTGTTGGCAGACATAACAAGGCAAATGGAGAAAACCATTAAACGCGAAATGAAAGAACTCAGTCAATCCTTGCAATTTCATAGTGAGAAAATGGATGAAGTCATTACAATGTTAGAAGTTTGCGAAGAAACCATAAAAGATTTAAAGAAAAAGAACATCGAACTCATAAACAAAAATAATAATCTAGAGACGAGGGTAGGTGCACTGGAACAGCGTCTACAAGAAAAAGAGCAGCGGGAGTTATCTAACTGCGTTGAAATTTGTAATGTTCCTCAAAGAGTTGATGAAAATACTTATCTGCTAGCTAAACAGGTGGCAAAAAAACTTAATCAACAAGCTGAAGATATTAAAGAAGCAATTCGTCTACCAGCTAAGAAAGAAAATCCGAGCCCTATCCTGATCAAACTAAAAAATGAACAACTTCAAAACTCATGGCTAACATCTGCAAAATCAAGTTATCATAAAATTAAAGCGGTCGATATTGTTCCCGAAACTACTGACAAAATTGAAGGTGAAAAATCAATATATCTCAGAGAAACCCTAACACCGTATAATAGACATTTACTATGGTTTGCCAAAAAAGAACTAAGTACCACCTACAAATTCATCTGGATCAAAAAAGGAATTTTACGTGCACGCAAAGAAGGTGATAAAGAAAAAGCAATAATTATTCGATCAAAAGAAGATGTTAATAAGCTAAAATAATTCTTAATTATACATACGTAGGTACATAGGTTATACTTATTGTTCTATAGATAAAAATTCTTCTAAAGATAGATAACATCAGAGATAATATTTTAGAATTATCAGATTGTACTAACTTACAAATATTTATAGACAGTATACCTACTAACATAAATCTATTATGCATTCATATAAACATTAGGTCAATAATCAAAAATTTCTCAATACTGGAATACTGTATTCAGCAAAGTTCAAAAATTCCCGATGATGTAATTATAACCACTGACGCTAATATACATATCAGAATCGCTAAGTTATTTGTACAACCTGCAGGGATATAATATGCACACACAGTTGCGTACGGGACGCAAAGGTGAAGGCATTATAATGTACGTACGAAAAATTAATAAATTTACCACTAAATATTACCAACCACAACATTTCGAGCTTCTTTTTGGTTAAATTAACACTTCATGGGGATATAAGGCAACTTTGTGTGCTATGTATAGACCACCTAGTAATAGAAAGCACTTATTTGTAAATGAACTAAACATATTTCTTAGTAAAGTAGAACAGAGTCAGGATATATGTATATGTATAAGGAGATATAAACTTTGACTTAAAATATAACTGTCCTATAAAACATAAATATAGCACTGTTATGTATAATCACGGGCTTGTGTGTGGGATCTAGGAATATACCCGTGTAGAAAAGTGCAGTAAACAAATTAGTAAGACATGTATTGATCACATTTACGCGAGATCCTAGAATATTTTGTTACAACATTTTTGAACAATCTTACTAATGATTTTAAATATGAAATAAGTATAAGTAATAATACTTTTTTTTTAATATTAATAATAATACTTAATATTACTAATTAAATAATATCTCATAAAGGGAAACGGATCACCTGTATTTGCACTATCTACAAGTTATTTGTTTCAAATGCATTATCGCAAAACCGGCTTTAATGACCGACCGGCCGAGTAGTGCATCGTAAGTACCTATTGTATTATTAACATAATTTAAAAATCTTTTAACGTATACCCTCACATATGAGTTATAATTAAACTAACATCAGTTATTCAAAATCTTATGTAGTTAATAATGTAATAGGTAGTATATTTATGTATTAAAAGTTTCGAGTGTACTCGATGAATGCCGGTGTACGGATAAACCCGACAGGGATTTTGTAACACCGTAAAAGAAATTTGTAATATGTTATATAAATAAAGAATAATAAATAAATAAATAATTGAATTAAAAAATTGTTTTTTATATATGAGAACAATGGCGGAAGTCATAAAATAATGATTTTCATGTGCTATTTATAAACATAAATTTATAAACAATAATTCTATATTTATCGAACCAGTTTTCAAAATATTATCAGAGTCGTACTTGATACTCATATACTTGAAATCGTCGACTTCACGATACTGCCAGATACGTATTTCATAAAATTGAGGAATCTTTGGATTTAAGTCATAAATTTACTTCACAATGCTCTCTCTGCCCATGTAAATCTCTTCATCTCAAATCTTAGACAAATTTTCTATAGGTGTGATCAATTTAAATCTTTTAAAGAGAGCAATAGAAGCAGCGGAAAGTGCCATTTTTATTTTGTAAACATCATTTTATACAAAACGGTGGTTCTCAATATGTATAGTGCATATGATTTAATTAAATAACCTTGGTAATATCCAAAACAGAGAAAACCAGTCGTTATTAACTTCCAAATATTTGTTATTGTCTTTAACATCTCCATGTAAAAGGTTTTATTATGTTTACCCTCCTTCGAGTTTGATGGTGTGTAAATATGATAAAGATAATTAAAAACCGAATATATGATGTTAAAAAATCTTTATCATTTCATTTTTAATAATGAAATGCAGTATGTTCACTTCAATATTTTGTATAATTTATTAACTCGGACATATACTCGAAAGCAAAGAAAACTATAAAAATATTCATAATAATATAATATAATATATTAAAAATGTTTGAATATCATTGCATTATATTCGTCTCGCAAAATATTATATTTTTATAAAAACAGTCATAATGGAGTAATACCATTTTCGGTTTGAAGTGGATGAGATCATTACGAGCTTAGCTACCGTGATTCAAAGCGTGGATAACGATGATATAATGCTTTACAAAAACATAATATTAGAAAAATTATAATACTTACCTATAATATTAAATATCTCTATTATTAAAGTTATTAAATTCATATCGCTACTTATTTCTTAACATTTTAGATATGAATGATAAAATAGTTCCATATCTCAATTTTAGAATATTCAACGTCATCTACATTAGTCCACATAAGTCCACATATCGCAACATAAATTATGTTCCAAATGCGCTGCTCTATTTATTAGTGGGAAGGTATAAGTAAAATTTATGAAACCACATAAGAATAACAAAAAAAGTATTTGCAAACAAATCTAAGTAAAAATACAGTCAAAGAATATTCGTTGATGGAAATTTTAAAAAGAATATTCTTTTATTAGTTCTTTATTATTTTTGAATTACATCTAGTTTCCAGGCCCGTAGTCCATAGCGTTAGAGTACTTCCTTCTAACATACCTTCTTAGAGACACAACGCCTTTGTGAAATACCAATAGAAAGTCTAAGGTTAGTAAAAATATTTATTTATTTCCAAATATTTATTTATATCAAAAGATTCCTTAAAAATAAATCCCTTTCAAAAGATGAAGTTATGATTTGTAAAATTTTAATATGCACCGTAAAAACATTTATTATTGCCTTTTTAAGTTATCCTTTTACAAACACAAAGCATAATGAGATAAAAACGTTTATTGTACACCCGTCGTAATTAATACATAACTAAAATTAACTCGCAATATTTTTTAAGTTTTTAAGCAGATTACTGTGTTTTGATTAATTAGAATTAATTGGAAACTTTGGACAAAGGCTAGTTTACAATTATTATTTTGTATTTTTTGTTTTACATTTCAAATATTATTTGTTTCCTTTATACTTATATTTCACTTTTAATACATCGTTAATAATAAGTTACATTGACTTTTTAAGTTGTATTCAATAAAAACCTAATTTTAGTTTATAAAAAGTATGGTTATGTTATAATGTCATAATCTGTAACGACACCGGTTTTTTTTTTCGGAAAAACATTTTAGCTGCTGACCCCTAATCTTAGTTGCTTATAAAGTTCTTTAATTTAGGTAAAGTTTTCCCTGTGTATGTAATTTATTATATATATATATATATATGTAGATTCAATGACAGGTTAACACTTTTTTAATTTTTAGATTTAGAACCTTTTTATTATTATTTTTTTTATATAGGTATTTTGCACAATATTGAATTTAAGATGACATATGAAACCTAATTTTATCATTCCTCTTATAGACTCAATTTTTTGTTGTTATTATTATCTTAATTGTAAACTGTGATCAGAAAATTTCAGTAACCCTTGTATTTTCTTAGCTTACTATTTCATGATATCTGAATAGAAAAACGTTTTTTTTATCATACAGTGTGTATGAAAAATTATGTCAACCTCCTTAACTGCGTTATCAGTATCGAAAATGTGACACAATCAAACAACTTACATTTACAAACTCTTCGATAATAATAATAAAATTAAATATTAAATGATTATTATAAGTAGAGTTACAAAATGTTTGTACTCACTGGTATAATACGATGAGACTCCATGGCGCCATCACACTATAATATATATACTATATATAGTGACGAACGAAGTATTATAGTGACGAACTCGAACGGACATTCACATTATTTTGATTGTTTAATCACTTTAACGATTGACTGATCCCACTTTTTTCAAATATCGATACGTTTCACTATGTTACAAATCAATTTAAAATAACACTTAGTTAATAATAACATCTACTTGACGGCCATGAATGTTTTGATCAATATGCCCGCCTTTTACTTCTATGCATTTATGGCATCGGGAAATAAAGGTAGCACGTACATTTTGTAAGACAGATGTATTTGATTTTATTTCTTCGAATTAAACAACACAATTTTATAAAACCGTAACCTAAAGTGATTGGAAGAAATTTCCACGAGGAACTAACTAATATTTTTTCTATTAAAAGGGTGGCATAGTCTCGAATAAACAATATCGATAAATGAAAATATCGGTATTTAAAAAATTTTTTTTCAAATAATATCGATTTAAAACTTATTTAGCCTATGCACTGTAACTGACCTCTGCTTGATATTTTTTAAGTTATACTATCTTCTATATATATAAAAATGGTTTGCTGTTCCTTAGTCTCGCTAAAACTCGAAAACGGCTGAACGGATTTATCTTATCTTAGTCTTGAAATGTTCGTGGAGGTTCAGGGAAGGTATAAAAGGTGAGAAATATTGGAATAATTGCCGGGAAAACCCTAAAAACAGCCCTTTTCTATTTCCCATACAAACGCTTTTTTTGACATTAGATTTGACAACTAACTAATATGTCAATCATTCTGTTTGATTGAAACAGGAAAAACCTGATTATTTATGGCCTCTAGGACGGAATAGAGTTCGCCCGTTCAGCTATACATATATTACTAATGACGAAACTAACGCGGACGAAGTCGCGGGCAAAAACTAGTTTTTAATAATAATCTTATACTTATATGTATACATGCCTATAAGGGAGGACACGGTTTTTAAAATACGCTGTATAAAGTTAATATTTAGAAGTTAATATTTTTGAATATTAATTAATAAATGAACACAAGCTTAAACATAACCCTCTAATTAAGGTTAATAATCAGGGAGTTAATAAACTGCGTGTAAAGATAAGAATATCGAATACACTAAAGAAATTGTAATTTTAATTGTTTCTTCTTCTACCTGAAAATTTCCCAGCTTGAGACAAGGTCTGCCTTACATGTTGTGAATAATTTTGGCTAATTGTTTTTACGACCGGCCGCCTGACATCAACCCTCTTTTGGGAAAAATGTAATTTTAATTGTTTCTAAATGATAATTAGTTTATCATACGGTGAACATCAGTTACATTGTTAACATTAATGGTTTGAGTAAAAGCTCCAATAAAGTCCCCCTACAATGAGAAAAGGGTTTTTAATCTCAAAGTACTACGCTACATTTAACGTATTTTAGAAATAGAATAGGTATAGAAAAAGAAGCATATCACAGATACATTTGCCTATTCGAATATCCTGGAAGGCTGTTTATTTACTTGATTACCTAGACTAAGGACAATAATAATAATAATAATAATAGAATACGAAAGGACCATTATTTTAGTCTTTAATATATCCTACGTTATTTACCTTGGAATTTGTTATATCTCTTCCCTTATAAAATCAAAACGGAAAATTCAAAATGTCTGTAAACAAAAAACAGCATTATACTATTTTCTGCAAAGGGAATTTTAGGAAATTCAACATACAACGTGCACATCCATTTGGATTTGAAACCTGACACCTGATTTTTTTTTTGTAAAAGCTATAAAGAAATTTTAGAATAAGCTAATAAACCTGAATACATTTATTTATTACAGAATAAATATTTTGCAATATTTGTTTTCAATTAAATCGAAACCAAATCTTATGTTTGAAACTGCCTTGGTATATTTTCAAACATTTTAACTACAAATACAAATAACACCGTGGGTAAAAAGTACTCGTTTCACGTATATTATAACCAAGCTAGCAAGATTCCTCAAAATTACAGAAACTTTTCAGCAAAGTAAAGTTTCGATAGTCACCAGCGGTGCTGGAATTCGTTAATTATTTGGTACAACCCACAGTGAAATGGGTGTCAAGGGAAATAAACCGTGTAACACTAAACGTACGAGCATCGTACTAAATAATCCACTTCATAATCACGTCTGGTAATATATATATATATATATATATATATATATATATATATATATATATAAATCCGTTCAGCTGTTCTCGAGTTTTAGCGAGACTAAGGAACAGCAATCCATTTTTATATATATAGAAGATAAGTGGAACGTCAATCAAACACGGAAGCAAAATGGTGACTGATTTATTGCGAATATAAAAATACCGACTTACTATAATAATATAAGACCGTCCATTTTCCCCCTTTTTAAATTACTTTAAACACTTAAAACATAGCTATAACAGTAAAGTTTATATTCTAATTAATTAATAAAAGCTACAAACAGTATTTAACAGTATAAAAAAACTACATCTAGGTTCTAGGTACAAATGTATGAATGTATATCAAATTATATATGTATTATATACATATATACTTAAACTAAACAAACAAAGACTTCTTAAAATTACTTTTAATAATTATTTTAATTCTGCGGTAGAATTCGGACTAACTAAACAAACAAAGACTTCTTAAAATTACTTTTAATAATTATTTTAATTCTGCGGTAGAATTCGGAGGGGGTGGTGTCGGTGGACGCGGTCCAGCCGACAATGAACTTGTCTCCGGGCCACTGTCCTCGGCTTCTCCTGCCGCGTCCTTAAACCTCTCCTCCACACCCTCACCATCTGCCGACCCCGACTCGTTAACATTTTCGATCTCATTTTTCCCTTTGTTATAGATAACCGCGCCGCCCAGAGCTGCAAGCGACTTGCAGCCGTTTGAGGGATACCGCATTTTGGACTAAAAATGTAACTTAACGGTAGATGATCCGTTCGCAGTACACATGGTGTACCGAAAAGATATTGATGATGTTTAATAATCCCAAAAAAGATAGCTAAAGCTTCTTTATCAAGTTGGCTATAATTCATTTCTGCACTATTAAGCGTGCGCGACACACAGCTCACGGGGCGCTCATTGCGGCGCCCAGCCCGTAAGCGCTGCTGTCCACCGACAACACCAACAGCCGGCCCTCTTCGTAGTGTGCCAGCACCTTATCCCCTATCAATACACTCTTAGCCTTAGAAAAAGCCGCTTTGCAACCCGCGTTCCAGTTCCATTCAACATTTTTTTTTAGTAAACTATGTAAGGGATGTAAAATTATACTAAGATTTTGAATGAATTTACCATAATAGTTTAATATTCCTAAAAAACTTTTTAACTGAGTAACATTTTCAGGTCGTGGCGCATCTCATATAGCTGATATTTTTTTATTATCAGGGTGCAAGCCTAATCTATCTATATTTATTATATATATGACGTTAGATTTCAAGAAACTGCATTTGTTTAATTTTACCGTGAAACCCATAGACCGTAACCGTACCAGCACAGCTCGTTTTAATTTCGGGTTTATCGTAATTTTGTAGTCCCCGTAAATACGTATTTCGCCGCATTCCTTCACCACGGGGACGATCGGAGTTCCGTACTCCGAGTGATCTACGCGGTAGGTATAACCCTCGCGCTCGAGGCGCTCGAGTTCGCTTCCGACGCGGCCGCGCAGCGCGAGCGGAACGGGGCGCGCCCTTATATAAACTGTTTCCTTATTCGTGAGATGCAACTGACATGTTTTCTTACACGTACATAACTTATCTGTAAACACTTCAGGAAATTCGCTAATAAAACAGTCTACAAAACTATCTGCTATAATTTCATTTAACGTTATTTTTTTTTATATTTAAAGCGCGCATCCAATCACGGCTCACTAAAGGGCGCGACCCATTTTCTATGTCGTATAAAGCTAGATTTTTCGCCTTAATTCCGTTAAGAGTAACATTTACATTAATATAACCAAGTGACTTAATTTGAGTCCCGGAATAACAACGTAGAATCAGATTATCTGCATTAATTTTTTTATTCGGGAATAATTTATTAAAAAGTTGATCACTAATGGCAGAGATCCGACTTCCCGTGTCTATTTCACATTGTAACACATGACCGTCGATTATCACGTCTTTGATAAAATAGGGTCCATTACCTTTAGCCGCCTACTTGATATTGAAGAAGTCCTCATCCTCGGAGGCGCTCGCGTCCAAAACATAATTATTATATCTATTGCGCAAAAATGCATGATTCCGCACTTCCTCAAACATTACTTTGAAATGCCCTTTTTATGACATTTATCGCAACTATATTGCGCATAACGACACTAATTAGCACTATGAGACTTCCCACATTTCCAACAGCGTCCCTCGTCCGCATCCCTCACGCCGCGGGCGCGCGCGCCGCCGCCGGCCACAGCCGAGGGCCGCGCCGGTCGCTCGACTGATGCAGGGCTTCTGCGCCCTCGCCGCGTGCACACGAGGCCGTAGTCGGGACCGACGTCGCCCCGCTCACCTCCGCGTGCTTCCCTGCAGCATCCGGCGCCTATTAATAAATAAATAAATGTCTATTCTATCATTGGAAAAAGCGCGCTTTCGGTGTTGAATTTAAAGTTTAAATTCGTTCGTATATGGGGCATTCTATCTCTCCAAAATGTAATGAAAAGTGAACTAACATTTTTATAGGGGTTTTAAAGACTCTCGTAGCGGTAGCGAACGTTTTAAAGAATCTTCATCCTATTATATGCGGCTCAACACATTTCATTTAACCAGCAACAACTATCTTTTTCAGAGAGTGCAACCATTATTCATTTAAATTAAAAGCGTGAAAATAAAAATGAGACTGGATTCACACTGTTTTACGAACTTTATTTTATAGGACAGCGAAGATGTAGATGAGGCAAAGTTAGTGCATTTGCATTAACAAGTTTAAATAATTTCCCTAAATACTTCTGACTCTATATTGTCTTTTGTTATATAGTGAATAATCCAACGTTCGTATTTAGTTTTTTTACTCTAAGAAACCTCAAAGAAACTGCTTATAACAACTTAAAAATTTCTTATACTATGTTTGATGCAATATTAATATGAAATAAATTATGGGTTTTATAAATGTAGTAGAATTATATAGAGTATATTTGTAAGTTGAAAAAAATTTTGCGACTTTACATGCGATATAATATTTTTCATAAACCTCCAAGGCCCTTCACACGTAAACAAATACTTCACACGTAAGACGAATTATCCAAACGTCAATCGATAAAGTGTTATAATTTCGTCTTAAAATGTATTTCCAATTTTTCTGGCATAGACCGCAAATATAATAGCAACTGTTTTGTGGATCTTTTTTTATTTTTTACAAGCACACGTTCGGTATTATGTCGACATGTGGTCAAGAGGTCAGTTATTATTTTTCACAAGGCGTTGAAGACTTATCTTTTCTGATTTACGATTTTTCGATCATTGGATATAGAATCTGTCATACTTTAATATATAAGTTATATCATTTCCAAAGATGATAAAATATCCTCGGAGCTTTTTTACCTTATGAATATTTCTTATATTTTGTAAAAATTTCAAATCGTGAAAGATAATAATTTAATGAAAATTAATGATAATGGCACATTTTATGTACATAATTAAAAATATATCGAATAAAAAAAGCAGGAGTAATGTAAAAATAACTACAGTTGCAATTTGTATACAAAGCGACTTATTTGAGTGGTGCTATATGAATAGAATTAGCTATATTAAAGAAGCTTTTAGCTAGTGCGCTCTTCGTAAATTCAAACTAGAAATATTAATAAGGCACTTGGTTTGAAGCGAACATACATTTCATTCGTTATATGTGAATTAAAAACACTGAGAAGAAGTTCGAATATAGTTGACCCTAGCTGAATAGAAGCTTTCATACTGGACTTTAGATCAGATTTGAATATGAATAGATCAGATGCAAACTGATTATTGGTGCTGCATAGAAATTTTATGACATGTATAAATGTTATTATTAATAATTAATCTAAGTAAAGTTGTAAAAAATATATGTGCGTATACAAAGCAAATTGTATAAGCAACAACTGTTTTTAAATAGATAGTAATTGTAGAGAATTTTCTTTTCTCTTTTTTTTTTAATAAGGAAAATGAAAGAAAAAGTCTATTAAACACATCTATTCAGCGAATAACTTCGACATACCTCGTTATTATTTACAGTTCTGTAGTATTATATTATTATTATTATATACAGTTCTGTAGTCTGTATTCATTTGTATATAAGGAAAGATGTAAGTGTAGGGTGAACGTTTTTTGGCATTTGTCACGATTTTCATTTTCTTTCTTTACAGAACCTTTGATCTATTCAATGGATTTACCTTGAAGATTAACAAATTAAATTGACAAAAACTTATAAAACAATATCTGTAACACCTCATTACAGTAATTTTTAATAATTTTTTAATTATTCTCATTTTTTATATAAACAGAGGGATAGGAAATTAAATATGTATTCAAAATATTATTTATAACTTTTAGCCATCAGTTTCGTTTAAACATAGTCATAATAGGAAATCGCGTTAAACCCAAATTAAAATGATAAAATAGAAAGTTAAGCTCATTTAAACTTTATCATCGATATGAACCACTTTAGAGTTATACCTTCATTTATATATCGAATGTCTCTTTATTACTTATTAACTGTATCTGTCACTGTATAAATTGTAATTGTCACTATACTCGTATATATTAATTTAGGGGTAAGGGGCATATAGGGGTATAAAGTTCTAAGAAAACTTTTAAATCGAATTGGAATAAAATTTTATTACTACATATATGTACATTTTCTGCAAAAAAATTGTAATTCCACTTTCCACCTAGCTTAAAGAACATTAACAACTACTTAACAACGACTTACATGTACGTTATACAAGAACCAAGAATAGAAATATTGTATCTGCTCGTGTACTGTACAAAAAAAAATGTTGTCTCATGTACATATATTTTCGCTTACATAGATATGTATTTGCAGATACGTGCAGAGGCACGTTTCATTTGTTCAGCGAATTCCGAGAATATTTATAGTCAAGTTGTAATTTATTTTTCAAGTTAAATTTTATTTGAACTTCATGTAAGAGTAACGTTATAATATAAATGAAGCTATCCCAAGAACCACTAATAGGGGAGAGTCGGTTATATCGTACCACTTTTCACTTTAACTCAAATATTTCGACTATAACACGTCTTATAATAATTGATACATATGTAAAATAAAGTTTCATATTTTGGCTTCCTGAGAAGAAGAGAACAGATCCTTACGATTATTCTAACATTATTAAAAATGCTTTTTATAGAGGCTTGCCATCGGTACGATTTAGCCGACTAGTCGTTTTAATCGTACCACTAAGTCTTTAAATCGTACCATGGGTGTTTAAGTCGTACCACTGAATGAAAGACATTAAAATTTTCAATCAAATTATTTATTTTTAACTCTTAGGTAAGTAATAAAACAACATTATTTATGTCTAATAGGTAATAGAAACATAATTTTTAACTCTTAGGTTATACATATAAAGGAACTATAAGTTTTCTCAGTAAAATAACATGATTATACTATGATAATGAGATCAATCAACATAACTAACAAAAATGAGTCAAAAAAAGTAAACTAAAATAATAAAGTAACAGTTAACAAGAATGTTATTCGTAATATAATTATTGTGCATATTTTTTAATGGAAACAATCATGACAAATGCGGTAGAAATGAAGCTTACCTCGTTATTAAATGTATCTATAGATTGATACGTAACGGGGTTGAAGTTCGTCTACAATGGATTCCCTCACACGTGGGCGTCAGGGGCAACGAGGTAGCAGACTTACTTGCATCCAAAGCTCTACGGAACGGCATACCTCTCGATATCACACCGCACTATACTGACTACTTTCCAAAAATTAAAAACGAAAATTATCTTAAATTTAAATCTTATTTTAGTGAGTGCTCTCAAAACAGGGGCCTCTGGTACAGAAGCATTGTAGACGAACCACCACGCATACCCTGGTCCAAACTGTAAACGATGTGAGAGAGAGGAGGACCTCCTACACTTAGATCTTGAGTGTAAAATCAACGAACAACCTAGGTTGGATTTGTTAAATGAAACTCGATGTTCTAGGGGTGAGCTTCTCTTCTCTCTCCATCAAATCTTAAGTTCAAGTTTCACAGCCGAACATAGTGGTAGATTTGTAAGTTTCATCATAGACTCATTGAATCTTAGATCTGACTATTATAAAAATGCTCATTAAGTAATAATCTCAAATGTTAACACTTATAGTATAAGAATTTTTGTTTGTATTTGTTATTATTTTTAAGTCGCCTTAATCTCTGGATGTATGACTTATAAAATAAACAAGATTAAAAAAAAAAAAAATCATGACAAATGTCTGGATTCGAAGTACATGTCTCATGTAGCCACCGTTTACAGCGAACGCATTGAATCCAATCAACTTTTGGACCCTTCTTATCGTAGTAAGAACAGTTGCACTTTCGACATATATTTTCAAGATAATCATCGCTGTCATCATCATCATCTAGTTCTATAACAAGTGTCTCTCCTGAATCATCGCTACTGGTGGTGGAATGAGATCGTTTCCTCTTATAACTTTTGTACTTGGACTTGGGTAGTACTTACTATACGTACTTGCGGTAGTACTATAGGTACTTGCGGTGGGTAGTCAGGTAAATCGTACCAGTACAAATTAACCAACTGCAAGTGGTACGATTAAACCAACTAAGGCATTTCTAAAACAAAAGCAAATATCCGGCATAAACTCAAAACTTAGACACGCAACAAAAACCCCCAATAATCTAGTATACAATTGCGGAATAATAAAAAAAACTGAATTACTATAGCCTACCTTGATTACGAGTTATCTCCTTACGAATGTACGAAAATATTTATATTAATTCCTACAAAAAATGTTTTTTTTTTATTACGTGCACAGTTGTTAACTTACGTCGATTTGAACTAGTGGGTGAAGAGGGACGGTACAGGGCCACGATTTGGCGTTGTCAATGTAGAAAAAAATATTCATTAAATGGGAAATTTAGAAGTGGTACGATTTAAATGCTAGTACGATATAACCAACTCTCCCCTAAGATTCTAAAATTATTTCAAACATATCACTATTCAAATTATATTGCACACTGTGCTTCAATGTAGAGATTTTTAAATATTTTTCATACTATGAAGAGTCCTGCTAATGGTGACGATGGACGAATATATTACATTTATATGGATTTTTTTACGACCCATAACTTTTAATGTCATACGTAGAAATCTTTTCATAGCGAACATACGGGTTTCCTTGAGTTCTTCCATTTATTTTCAAATCATATGCTAATATGGAATTCTACATATATATAAAAGCCAACATTTTGTTATATATTAATGTCAGATGCATTTTTAAGGATTCCACTGTAAGGACTAGTTTTCTGAAGCATTCACCGTTAACATATTTCAATTCTTTCCACACAAACTTTTATAGCCAGCTATGATCATGTTTAAAAAAATTATCTGCCTATCTACATGATTGTGGGTGGGTGTTTATTAGTAACAAGTGCTTTACGTTTTTCATGTAATTTCACAAAGACCAAATTAAAATTGTAATGAGTTTTGGTTGTTTAGCATTAAGCAAAAACATTTTTCTAACCATTTTTATTTTTTGTTGTCCCTGGTTTCAGCTTATTTCGATTATTATCTGTATATATATGTCAGAGTAGTTTCCAAAACATGGTTTTTAAAAGGAGTGAGTCAGTCTAACTGACATCACTTATGCCTTTCTTCTAGACTGTCGTCAGGCCCTACGGCTATGGATTATTTAAAATAACGCAAAACTGTTTAAAACATTTAGTCGTGAATAAAAAAAAAAAACTTTTTATAAACCTCACAAAAAAGTTCAAGAAGCAAAAAAGAGAATCTATTCTTTTGTATTCCAAAAAACGCAACCAATTGCAGTTCTACGAAATACCTGTATCGGTTCATGGTCGTAATAATTTATAGCAAAAATTTATTGATATTCAAAGTATCCTCATCGACCACACTTCAAGTTGTGAACAGATGTATTCTAGATTCGTAGTTCACTGTGTGGCCTAGAAACTGAATACATAATAGAATATGTTCCAATCAATTTTATAACGCATGCAATTGGCTTTATTTCGCTACTAAATTAATACGCATCTTCTAAAAATAAACCTCCAATATTGTTATAGAGAGGCATATATATAGTTCCGATAAGATGACTTATTGAATATAGTCCCAGGCCCATGCTCATGGGTGTTGGAGATTGACCAGCCCTCCGGCGTTCAGAGCTCCGAATGCAGTTTAGAACAGATGCAGATCAATTAAACCTTTTAAATCTTTGTTATATTAGCGAAATATATTTAAGAAGATTATAAACATTTCAATATAATGATTTTGATTTTCTTACTTTTTTTTTTATATTTATATATGTATATTTTAAATATGTATATATTTTTTTTTAATCTTAAAACAAACTTTTGGTTTCGAATAGAGGTATAAAATTGCGACAATTTCCTTGAATTCCAATCATACTCTGTTATTTAAACACAGTGATAGCTGTTTTAACACTAGAAAGACCGAAATTTTGAACTACCTATAAAGACCAAGTGGGGTCAAATGACTCATTCATGGGTTGTAATGTTTTATTCGTCTAAAATGGTTTTAAGTTTTATTGATTAACATATAATAGTAAATAAAAGAACTTAATAGTAATTAAACATCTATTATGTGAAAAAGAAATGAATATATTAGGCACATTTTTGACATTTTAGCTCATTGTTTACATTACAAGAGCCACACAAAGGCTTTTTACAACTAATACAAGATTTATTGGGTTTGTTCCTGCATTTTTGCACATAACACCGTTTTCTCTTTCCACAACGTCTTTTTCAGGCTCTAGGGGTATGCTATTTTCGGGCTGTGAAGTAGATGGTGTCATCAGGGAGTGGGTATCTTGGCCGACTAACTCTATTTCCAAGTCAAGAATGAACTTTTTTCTACTGATTTTTTTCTCGGATAGTTTTTTGTACAAAATCCAAGAATTAATTGCAGTCAAATCCAAAATATTATAAAACACTTGCACGGGGCAACGACGAGAAGGTGCTTTGACACTATTTTTCTTGGCCATTTGATCAATAACATCTACTCCAAATTTCGTAGCATTGTAAAACTTCACCGTGTTCGGCTTCCTCTTTTGCTTCTTCTGGATCAACAAATACATTAGAGTGAAGTGAACTTAGAATCATAACTGATTTTGACGGTTTTCCTTGATAAACTATAAGTGTGCAGGTTTCAGAGTTGTGAATATGTGTTTCATATAAACTAAGGGATGCATTTTTATAGTAGCTGGAATATCTCGTCGTGTTTTGTTTATCGTACCAACTATTGATGTACGCTTTTCAATTAGCTTTTTAGCTAAATATACACTAGTGAAAAAATTATCAGTTGTTATATTTCGACCTATATTCAAGTATGGGTCTATTAGTCGCAATACAACGCACTCGCCTAAACTTTGATTTTGTGGACGGCTTTCATCTCTTCCTAAATATGGGAAACCATTACACAAGTACTTTGAATCAACATCAACGCCAAGCCAAAACTTTATTCCAAACTTGTCTGGTTTGTTACCCATAAACTGCAAAAATCTACACCGAACTTTTGTGGAAGAAGCTGTTCGTCAGTAGTAAGGTTTTCACCAGGCTTGTAACATGAAATACTGTTATAGATAAACTTATACCATACTTCCGAAATCATTGCAAATTTATCTGTTTGCAAACGTTCATCCCTTTCTGTTCGCACATCAAAACGCAGGAAGCGCATTATTTCTTTGAAACGATTTCGAGCCATATTTTGTGAACAAAACTGAATACCCCAATTTTTGTCCCAAAGGTCATTCACAGCAATATTTTCTACTACCCACAACACGAGTATATTCAACGAAATGTACATTTTTACAAAGCATGCACGCAGTGGTGTCAAATGACCACTGTGGTCTTTCTAGGTAGGTGATAATTTTTAATTAGTATTTATCTTGCTATCGGTATACACATATCAGAATAATATAAACAATGACGAAATATTAAAAGTCATAAAACAACAATGACTTCAATGCTATGGTTTTGATAATATGATTGATCAATAACTTCATTGGGGTCATTTGACCACTCTGGTCTTTCTAGTGTTAAGTGGCGCCTGCCAATCAAAAATATTTATTTATTTACTTGCTGATATTTGAGAATTCATCAGCGTTATTTGATATATTAACAAAATCTTTGAGTATTCAAGAAACCACACTTCGTTAAAATACCCTCTTGATTAGTAGATTGTTATTTTTTAAATATTTTATAACATTATTTAAATATCTACATATATCTATTTTAGCAAAATAGCCTAATATTATCATGGTATTTTATGAACATATATAACTTGAAAATGTGACACGCAATATCGTTTTATTTTTTGTGGAATAAAAATATTCATTTACGTATCTTAATGTAATAAAACTTAAAAGATGTTACCCTTCTGTATGATGTGGGGACTGATACGGGTATTCGCTTTTACCTTTGATCTTTCTATTGCCCTTAATTTTCCTCGTTCCAAATGTATTAAAGATTTAAAGAATATGATACTCAATTATATTTTTTCGTATTCAGTATTATTATTTTCTTACAAAATATATTTGCTTTGCAAGATAAATTTGTATTGTTAGATAAAGTGCCATTAAGGTGATCCCGCCTTCAACAAACAGAGCAAGATTCTTTTACTAGAAATAATTAATAACACCATAACTATTAAGGCGTATTTTACTATAGTAAAAATATTATACTAAATTATAATTACAAAATCTTGGCCATATACATACTAACGTTATGGATATGATATTATAAGTCCATGTAAATGGACATTATTTATATCTATAGCATAAATATTTAATCAGTGGGTCAGAAAGTTTTTAATTATTAAAAAGAAGAAGTCGTTAAATAATAGTAATATTTATATACCATTAATAAGCGCCGTTGTTAAATAATATGAAGACTTTACCTTTAGTTTTAAAAACATTACAGGATAAACCGATTTCTTATAAATTTGTAGGTACTCGCTATTAAACTCTGTCGCTATTTGAGTCGTTAAACAGTGGTAGTATACATTCTGTAAACATATGCTGAAATATCTAATCAACTTATAGCCAATCTATAACTCTGCATAATATTTTATATCGTTTTAAAAATAGAGCTAAGCTGTTAATTATATGTAAAAGAACATCCACAACATTACTGATAACAGGTATATTAAAATGTAACATCCTCACAGAAACAATGAACATTAACTGTCAGATAAATTGCAATGAATTCGTCACTCGGGCAGCTTACGCTTATATTCAAAACAAGATTTATTTCACTGGGATGCAATTGAATTACCCGGCTTAAATTTTTAAGCTTCATTTATCAGAGTAAAATAATACAATTAATTAATTAACATCGCTGTATGAATTCTTTAAGATTTCAGATCCATTATAAATATATAATTTAAATGTCATATTTATATAATAAATTTATAAGCTCTTGACTGATAATAACTCGAAGATTTTTTAATTTGAATTTCATTTTTTATAACAACTCGTAGTATCAAATGAATCTACTTAACGACAAGGTACCTAAGACCACTTGCTTTAAATTAATTATTGCAAGAAAATATAAAAAAATAAAAACAAACCACAAGTAATTGACAAGATGTAATAATACCAAGAGCATTTAAGATAACGCTTGGACGAAATTTCGTTTCCTCGTGCAAAATGAGTTTTAGTAAAATACTTTTAGCATAAAAAACAAAACCGCAATATTTTCAATTTGTTTTCTTCAAAAATATAAAAAATAACATCGTTTCTCTATTCAGTTAGCGTACTGTAGACTTAAACGAGGACGTCAAACTGCAATCAAAACCTGTCACTCACTTTCTGGATTGTTACTAAGATCGTTTACGTTGTTCGATGTTTTGACAAAGGATTTTTCTGTATTACTTCTAGACCGGGTATCTTACCCTAAAACATACTCTAAAAAACGCTTTCGTGACCTTTCTATGAAGAATATGTAGTCCAGACCTAGCTCTTGAATGCTATTGAAATTACATTTCAAATAAAGTCCTTATTATTATTATTATTATTTTCGGGAATATTTTTTTTCTCAGCCTGCAAGCTGGTGTAAACTACATTCACGGATATAAATCAAGTGAATGTGATATAAATCAAGTGAAAGTGAATGTGAATATGTGGTGTGTATTATTTATGTAAATAAAATTTATGTGTAATATTTATGTTGTTGTGTCATTCTCTTCTAATTGCATGAACTTTCTTACTATTCTGCATGTGTTTAAAATAGCAGCCTTCTGTATAGGAATGTAGAGGGACTCATTTAGATCTAATAATCTTAGACTATGGAGGATATGGTTTGGGACGAAACCTGTTGTGGAGATAACTATAGGGATGATGGACACCTTTTCTTGCTTCCAGATTCTTGTAACTTCTTCCTTAAGCTCGTTATATTTATTTATTTTTTCAGCGATAATTTTTTGTAGATTGTGTGTATTGGGTACTGCTATGTCTTTATAGACACAGTCTTTAAAGTCACTTACCTTATGGTAAGTGACTTTATTTATTTTATCCTGTTGAGTTATATCTGGTCTGTTATAGTGAATGGTCTTGTCGGTTAGAATGACTCAATCGTAATACATTTTATGTGTAGCATTTTCTAAGATTGTTTGTGGTGTGTATTTGTAATATGGCGTTTTTGTGTTTTGTATAAGTTTTTGTTTGAGTGCTAGTTTTTGATAAATGATATTGCTTACTTGGTAATTTCTATGAGTGTAGTCTGTCTGTGTGAGGGTTGCGCATGCTCCTGTTATGTGTTGTATGGTCTCTGCTTGGATATGACATTTACGGCATTTATCATTTGTGATAGTGGGATCTTTGATAATATATTTTTTGTAGTTTTTCGTGTCTCTGGGTATTCGTGTGTAAAAAGTTCATGCAACTTCTGTCTATATGTGGTCATATCAGTTTCTAAATTGGTAATATAGTAATATGTTCGCATGATAAATGAGTTTACCTCTTTGCTCCATCTCATGCGAACTCTCGGTTTTCCAGCCTTGGTGCGGTCCTATACGTTTCTTCTTACTACGCGTCTCCATACTAGATGGGTTACCATTGCCACGTTTGCCACGCCAGTAATTTAATTATCGTGTGTCCGTGTGTGTGAGCCTACCTAAATTTCCTTAAGTGCGCCCTGACGAGTTCCCAAATTATATCTTCGGTTTTACGGTGTGCAGACATGCGAAAAGGAACACGATTTGCATTTATTTGTTTGAGACTTGTGTAGGATTTCAACTGTTATTTGTTCAAAATTCTATTCCTGATTGAGGTGTTATTTATTTATATTGAAACCATTTATGATTGCACGATCATATTCAAATTTGTTTCTGGAGTTGATTCAAGTTGATTCTTAATTAAAGTTGTTGGGTTTAATTATACTAAAAGGTTAAGACTAATTGTGTTTGCTTTGAATAATGAAACAAAAGGAATATATGATTTGGAACTAATGGAAAAGTTTCATTAAACTTGGTCAAATTATTGTTATTAAGTATAACAATAATTTGACCAAGTTTAATGAAACTTTTCCTAAAAATATTAAGTATATTTTTACAAGAAAAGTTATGCTTTACAAAATTCCACTATTTAGCTGTGTTCTTTGTTTTCAATAAATAATAATTTTCTTTTATAAATAATAATTGTATTTTAGTAATGTTTTTAATATAACAATAAAAAGCGGATATATTATTATGATATATAATATTTATGGGTGTATTGTCGTCTCTTGCTTTTAGGATAAATATTTGTAAAATGTAATGTGTATATTGATGTTATTTTTGTCATTTAAACAGAATGAGATTATTATTTTCAAACAGGTTTTCCAAAAAGCAAGACCGGTAAAGAACTCTACCTAGAATCGGCCAATTATATTTATGAGCCCAAGTTACCAAATTGTTGGTATCGGTTTTTATTATGCCGATGACCATTGAACTCTGTTAAGGAAATGTTGTGTAGCATACGTAGACCTGAAGGTCACTTTATGAAGTTTTGCAGGAGTGCCACATATCATATAGACTTATATACTCTTATGAGTATGCTTCCTTTTCCTTCTCCTTTTTTTGAACGCATTTTGGATGTGCAAGGAATCTCATCAACGTAGTAAAGAAATTAAGTATTTTTTACCACTGATTGTATTATTGACTCATATTTGAAAGTTAGGAAAATAGAGAAATACCTACCTATCCATCCCTTAAAATTAGCTTCTCATACTTATCTTCTTCGACATCTTTCTTTATTTTTATACCTTATCGAAATTTTTCGACACATAATAAATTAAAATTCAAAGATGACGCTGAATCTATTATTAGTTTTTATATCCGCCATGCATATCTCATCATCCGCTTTCATTCCAGGTAACATTTTATGTTGGTTTTTTGAAGTGGTCCGGCCATTAATGACAACCACGTGGTTACTTTCGTTGTAAAATATTCATGAATTTAGGATCACGATTGACCTCTGACTGATAAAGACGCGTTATCAATTGAGTTGCGATGTCGTTTAGAGCCCTTAGATTAGTGTAATACAAAATTCCTGTATCATTTATTTTATGCATTTATCACACAAATTGACACACTCATTCCAATTTTTGCGTTCGCGTTCCAGATGACTGAGAGAAACTGAGAACTGAGAGAGGTAATGCAACACTGCTATTAAACCGGTTTTGGAGCAGTTTCAAACAAAATCCTACTATATATATGTAAACAAAAAATAAAATCCTATTGGGATCTGCTTACCATTTCTGGAAACTACAAGTCACAAAGAATTCCCTCACGACGATAATATAACGGTATATCAAAGGGCAGTCAGAAAAAGTAAAACTGAGTGAGTCAGTCGCAATATATTCCCGTATTTGCTTTTTAGTATATTATAATTCTACGTTTATTCATTTACAGGAAATAATATTAAATCGATAATGTTTTTTTAATTTCGTTTTGCATTTTTCGCTGTTATTCTGAATTGGATCAGTGTAATAAAATTTACTAGATAAACTTTTTAAGTCAGCCTTTGAATGAAACTGATGAATAACATTGTGAAACAATTTTCTATTTGGCTGAAGCACAAAAAAGATACATAATATGTACACGGATCGTTCAGTTTAATGATTCAAGTAGCCATGTTCACATAAAGTGTTTGTAAAAACAATCTGTTATCCCACTTCGCATATTTTTATCAAAATAAATGGCACCAATGAAATCCACCGGCATTATTGATATGAAAATCGTTTTTCGGAGTAAAACTTCTAGTAATAAAATCAGCAGGAACAATTTTCGTATTGCAACCATTGAATAATATATAAAGTCCGCTCCGTGAATCCGCTCAGCTATTAATGGCCTCTTAACACGTAACTGTTACAGCTTTTATATTTGTTTATGCTTTAACAGTATAATTAGTGCAAAAATATTTCTGTTATTGAATTGAGGAGTGAAAATATCTTCTTCTTCTACCTGGCAATTACCGGCTATAGCCTGGGTCTGCCTAAGGGTGAAAATATATTTCACGAAAATTAGCGATGTAGCTTTATATTCATTATGATAAAGTGTTATATGGAGCTGTTATTAATTATGCTTAATATTTTGAGGCGAGATTCCGGAAACCTACCACGGTGTGATTGAACAACGTTTCATCAAATATAATTGTTGTTTTATAACTGTTAGAGCATGAAAAAAATTTAGAAGTAAACATTAAATACAATATTCCCATGAGACTCATTTAAAATAATTAAAATAACCATAATAGAATAACAATAAAATACAAATCATACATTTAAAGGATAACCCTTGTTTGCATTAACACTCACATCGGAACAAATTTGAATAAAGAATTGCCTTGAAGCGCAGAGATGGATACTCAGCAAACTGATAAATAGCCTGAACCGATCATACATTGATAATCATAAATTGATAACAATTTATACACATGCGTAGGTACACTGAAGTCCGCTACATATATTTTTCTGTTATTGTATGTTTACATAGTTACCAAGCCAAAACTCAACTATTGACTTTAATATTTAATACAACAATGGAATACATTTACCGTAAAGTTAAATTAAACTTATTTTTCAAAGGGCTCAAATTTTTTAATTTCAAATTGAGTTTTTTTCTAATCACTCGTGATGATAATATCACATAAAAAGAATAAATATACTTAATAAATTGGACGTAAAAATATATGTGGATCGTTAAAGGTGTATAATTTTTCAGGGAATGTTATGAATCGCTGACCATTCATTACAAAAATGTAAAACGATTTCAATTAAATATAAAATATAACGGAATTAAAACAAATATACTTAATATGGTATAATTTAAAAAAAAAAAATATTAAAAAAGTTTTTGTGATAATTAACCATTGATTGACCATTCATAACAAAAATGTAAAACGGCTCCAACAAAATATATTTCAAATGATAATATTTTTAGGGAATTAAAACAAATATACTTACTATGAGATATCATTTAATAATTTTTTTTTTTATTAAAAAATTGTGTTAATCAAAATTTTATGATTATTCTGTCCAACATTGCAATACACATACTCATCTGGGTAATATCACTATTTTTGTTCCATTAGAATTCTTGACATTTTAGCCTGCATGCACGCTTTGCTCATTTCGAAAAATTTCGGTATCCAAACGACGGATAGAAAAACGCTTAAAAAAATTAATTCCGTTGGATGTCAGAACATATACAATAGAAACAATGCTTTAGACGCCAGTTAAAATACAAATCTTAGTAAGGAATTATATTTAACTTATATGAAACATAAAAGTTGAAATAAAATGCCTATTATCTGTACTGTTTAAAAACTGGTTAAAAAATATAATATTATCACTTGTGTAGACTCAATACGATTAAAAAAAAATTGCTTCATTCTTTAGCATCCTTTAAGATTCATACACGTGTAAGATACCCTTATGATATTCGATCTGTTACTCAATGCTTTCGATACCTACTTATATTCTCCTAATGGTTACAAAACATTAGAATTTTCCTGTATTGAAAAAGGAGCGCTTATTCCGTAAAAAAATACAGATTTTATCGTTTTACAATTTCTGAAAGTCCGATAAAAAAAAATACATACAAGACATGCGGAATTTATAAACTTTATAAAATTACACTATTCATCCTCGAGAACAAACCTACTCGGAGAGAATGCTCAAGTTTTCACTTCCCAATTTATGTATACATATATATACTTTCTAATTAACTTTCCCATCTTAATTATACTCCTAAGTCTGATTTAGTCTAAACAACAAAATCCCTAACATAAATAAAGTAACAAAACTATAAAAAACTTCCTGTGAAGTGGAATGTTTATACCTTAGTAAACCTATATTTATTAAACAATCTACATTGAAATTGAAATTTATATTCATCTAACTGCAATTTAAATTATATTTAAGGCTATTAAGACGCTTACACAGATTCCGTGATTTTTTATATATACATTAAAATACAGTGCTACGACTTTATTTATACCGGACACTCTATATTTAATATTGATACTATAATATAATATAATTAAATATCTTTGCAAGTAGAATCTTTACTGTCATGTATCCTAAACTATCTGAAACATTTGATAGTGCAGAAATCACATTCTGTACTCACTTGCAGGGGCAAACCAAGTGATACATAAATCCCAAATCATGATGGATGACAATAATAACGGGTAGCTTCCACCCTCCTTATTTCATTATTTAACTTCACACATTGACGCCGTTCGTAAGAATTTTTCATGGAAATATTAGGTCCCATTCTTCAACCAATTTTCGTAAACGCTCTAACACCGTTTTATGAACTCTTATTTTTTTCTCAATATTACGGTCTATTGTGCTTTGAATCGCTAGTGTTATAATTTTACTATGAATTCTCTTTATTTAGGTTACATTTTGTTACGATTTACTTTATGTCATTTTTAGGTGGTGGAGCCTAGCCGCAGTCAGGTACTACAGCTCGAACATGGGCCGGCTCGACCACCCTCTCACAGAAAATTAGCGTGAAGTAGCCTTTAATGGCTGCGTTTCGTCCGATGTGTGAGAGAGCCGGTTGCCCTTTTCCTATTCCCACCCTTTGATACCATTTTCTTATTACCACCCCTCCCTAGCCCTAAAAAAAAGGGTTAGCAACGCATCCGCAACATCTCCTACTCGTATATTGCCGATGGCTATGGGCGACGGTAACTACCTTCCATCAAGTAGGCCGTCTGCTAGTTTGCCACCATGCACTTAAATAAAAAATAAAAAATAATTTTGATGAGCAAAATTACAAAATAATTTAATTGGAGTTTTTTTAAATTCATAATTTAATATTTATTGTCAATAAAAATACAAAAACAATATGAACCGACTGTATTTAAAATTTATGCTAGATATTAAAATTTATATATTCGAGCGAAACCGAGGGTAAAATTTAGTGTTTCGTTCTAACACAGCTCTATAAAGTTTCATAATATTCCATGGAATCTTATAAGAGGGGCATAAAAAACTCACACCTTATAAAAAGCAATTACATTTCTTTTATTGCTTACAAAAGAAAATGATAACGAAAACGTTAACTTATCGTACACAAAGATTCGGTTATCTCAATAAAAGATCTCCTTAGCCCGGTAAGGACTCTTTTATATTAGATCTCAGCGGTTTTTATAGAATATATTATTAATAAGCTTTTAAGCAGAGCTTATTTTAATTTAAAATATATTCTGAAATATTTATTTCAAAATTGTTAAAACCAATTGTATACTTAATACCCTTAAATGGGAATATATGAGATAAAATTACAGTAGTCCAAAAAAAAACCGCTTGATATAAAAGTGAACGAATATATATTTTGAAGAAACCGGATATAAAATTAGCTCCAAATATATTACATATATTTAAGATAAAAATAGAAACATAATAAGAATTCATAAAACAAAAGTCCCCTCAAATTTTGCAAAGTCTTACACGTCTTTAAAATGGTAATTTTATTGCAGTTTTTTTTAAAGAGTACAAGGTACTCTGGAGATTTGAACGTCACGACAGAATTATTAATGTTCATAAAACTTTGAAAACAATGTGTTTTCGTAATATATGTACATAAGATATAAGTGACTGAATTCATTCTGAATACTTGAAAAAATATTTTTTCTAATACTAACTTTTAATTGTAATTATCCATAAAGTTTACAAGGAATTTTTATTATTATATGTTATTCATACTAGAAAAAATTATACATTTGTATAATCATAATTATTAAATTTTATTGTGATTCTCACTTTAGTCATCAACAAGACTCGTCAAGAAATAAAAATTTATTATAACTATATAAGGGTTATTCCGTTTACCAAATTTCAAATGTCTACTGAAGCAACGTATTTTTTATGAGCAACGGTAAATGTCACTTCATCGACTTAGGAAAAGCATTACAAAAAGGCATTTTTATGAGAAACATTTAATTCAACGACACGGTGATGACTTCTGTGAGGTTTTAAAGATATATCAAATATTGAAAGATAAGAATAATGTATGTAGAGTAAAATCCCACTAATTTTACATAAATTAATATCAGTATATAATAATTAATATAAAATATATCTTCAGTATTTTAATTACTTCTTCTTCTAGTAAAATTATTAAAAATACCAATATATTAAAAATATAAAATAGCATCAATATATAAAAAAATATATTAATTTGATTTATATTACATAGCTTTAATTTTGTTATAAACAAGCCATTGATATTTACATAGTTGTATAGATAAGAAGTGAATATCGCTTAGATTTCACCTCTTATTTATTGCATATCTCTCCCGGAAAGTATACGTACCAACACAAAAACCCAGCGTTGCTGTATTCGAAGCCTACTTCCTGCGCAGTTTTAAATTCATATTTGACATCCAATATCACAGCTGTCCTAAAATATACAATACTTTATCAGTTTATCTGTATTATATATTTATAATATTTTAATTACAATATAATACATACTATAGTTACAATATAATAATATAGTTAATAATGGAGTATTATTTATAATAAATGTATAAATAATATTCCATTATTAACTTAAGTTTAATAAATCATATCATTGCACTGTACGATATTCTAATGGAATATAAGTAAAATTAATAGGTTCATACATTTTCATATAATATTAAATTTATTCAACTAAACCTCGATATTTAAATAAATTATTCCTTTATTGATGTCCCGGCCTCATTAGTGTTATTAATTAAATATTTAGCCCTGGACTCAAATTAAGACTGTAAAGAATTATTCTGGAAAATACGAATAAATATTTACAAAGCTAAAATTATTTTGTTTATTAAAAATAAAAGAAACAATTGTTGTATACAGATGTATTGTTATTTTATAAATCAATTGCATTGGCTTTATTATTTATAGGATTATATTAACATTTTATATCCTATAGATATGAAGAAGGTGAGATTATGGTATTTTTTAATAAGAATACTAAATTTCTGTTACGTAACTTAGCTCATAGACACCACTGACAGATGGTGAAGGAAACCTGGACTTATAATTTCCAAATACAAGTTTGAAATCACCAACCCGTCTTGAGCAAGCGTGGTTATTAATGCTCCAAATCTTCTCCATATAAGGTGAGGCCTTTGCTAAGCAGTGGGCTCTGATACGCTGATGATGATGATGATGAACTTAGTTCGTTAAATAACATTATTATAAACCAAACAGAAAAATCCCGTGGTAAGCTAGCGACTGTTTGTTGTCTCCGAAACTCGGCACTAATTTGTCATCCCTTACTACGTTATCTTACTCGCATTTCGTGATATTTCAGTTCTTGATGTTTCCATTTTAGTGTATTTGAGCTGTAAAAAGGCTTTCCATGTCGTGTTATAATTTATGTTATAGCTCTGCCCGCTGGAAATATAAACGCTGTTTCATATTCTCTATTCTAGATTTTTTGATGTCTTAAAGTTTATTACTTACTAAATATATTACTTTATTGTATGTGAAAACGCTATTTCAATATTCTATATTAAAATTTACGCCACAGTGAGAAATGAATTGTCAGCGCAGTTACTGTTACAATTGTCCTAAAATTATAATATATTTATTTGAAAAAATATACGAATTTAAAACACTATGTCTTCTAATTTGTTTAATTTAATCAAAACTGATAATAACTGTTACTCGTTAAAATAAGAATATGGACGAGTCCATACATTTTCAGTACACGTATGATAACTTTTATTCACAACCAACTGTTCCATACTCACATGAATCAGTTGGCGTTGCATAACAATACACGAAACATCTAAAAACATATCTTTTTATTTGATCGGTTTGTGGATGATAACATTCATATCTTGTTTTTAAAGAGATATTTGCTTCTTTAGAAATGAAAAAAATTCCTTATTCTTTCCTGTTCCTGAACAATTATTTGAATTATAATGAAAGAAGGTCCTTTAAAAGTAATATTAAGATTTTTCTTTCGCTTTTATATTTTTATTAATATTTTATTCATATATTTAATGATTGAAGATATAATATAAAATGGACAGGATATATTTTTTATACGTTTTACGTTTAAATATTATAATATATACATCTCCTTATATGACTTTTCACCCTTTTGATTTGATACTTCAGAAACTCTTTCATGATATAACATTTTATACATAATAAGGAGACTTTGTTAACTGTACATTAAACAGTTAAAAAATGTTAAAGATCCTAAAAGAGCTATTTCAATCCACACACTCCTAAGTCTTTCTGCATAAAATTCCTTTAAATTAAATATGCAATTCTAATAAGTACTTTGTGTTGAAACAACTAAGTCTCATTGCTCTATTAAAAGTCTCGATACAAAAATATTTGGATATATTCTATCGGCGAAAGAACCTTAAGTTGTATCAGTATTTATATAAACAATTTTAATTTAGTTAGTATTATATTAAAAATAGCATGTTTAAGAAATATATTTCAACTACACTGTTAGATAACTTTTAGTATAACAGTAGTTAAAGTGAACGGAAATCTAGATCCAGACTGAGAAAAGTGCAACAGTAAAAATTTATCAGCATCAAATATGAGGAATATTAAATAATAGAATATATTGCATCAACACGTGATTAATCAACTCGACACTTACCTAATCTATACCCAATACATAATATGTATAAGATTACACACTTAAAAACGTCCACTTTACCAGTTCAGAAAGTGCGAACTAGTTCAATAGCAAACTTTTCTAATTACTTTAATGCAGCAAATTACTATATATGTATATATATATAGTAATATATATATATATATATATATATATATATATACATATATAGTAATTTTGTCATAATATTCTGTTGTGCAATTTTTCGGAAACAAAACATGAATTTGAATTGAAAAGTTGTTAAATAAGGCATAGAAAAATAACAACTACTCAGAGAGACGACTGAACATCATCTAGCTATTTACTCAAGATTCACACAAGTCGAAAATATCAACATTTTAAAGTCGAATTCAGATAATTCTTTACAATATTAACAAGTAACATGCCTCAAATCGAAACAAATGTATTTTTTCACGTTTTAAATAAATACACAACCGTATTTTTATTACAGATCACAAATTATGTTCTCAATTTCAATAGCGTGGCCTCGAAACTGGGTCGTAACGGTAGGTGTTAAATTGGACATTTCATACTGACTTGAACGATATATAAATATTTAAGATAAAAAAAAATCCTTATAAATATTACTTTATGTTATAAAATAAGAAACCTAACTGTTGGGGCATATAAAAGATCTAATAAAATACGAAGGCACAAATAAAAGAATCTTTATTGGTCATGTTGAATTTTGTTATTTCTCGTAGCTTTTAGGTTTATAATAATTTAGAAAATTCCATTCGCAAATCGTTGTATCCTTTCAATCTCCGTGACAACGAGTACATAGTAACGTCTACCAAAAATTCCATTTTACCATGATTTTTAATAAACATGTTAACCCAATATGATCTCATTAATTAATACGTCTTCATTTTAAACTATAAAGTTCTCTTTAAGAAATTTTGCACAACAAAAATATTTACTTAAAAGTTTTTACAGAAATACTACACTTGAACCAATTTTAGTTGCAAAATGAGAAAATTTTTACTCTGCTAAATGTTTTATTTCTAGGAATACTTTAATATTACGAATTCCTAACCGAAAATAAAACAAAATTAAATACAGCTACTCACTGAACAACTACAAAACTGAAATGTGGTTTGAATATTCCAACTATAAGAATAATAAATATTTAGATAGTAAAATCTCTTCCTCATAATAAACAGGTTGATATAAACTAATTAAAATAATATAATACCTATTTATTTGTTGATATGTAGTTGTTTATACATACCTACAATCGTTTCTGTATAAATAATTATGAGTAACTCTATGTTAGAAGTCCCTTTGCTACGTTAATACATTAATTTAGTTCGCAGCGCTGACGGCCAACTATCCCCGTGTCTATTGCCACATATGGTAAACATAACTTGATAAACCATGGAACCTAGCACCTTCAATATCTCTACTACATTCTACGTGTGTAACATTCATACCTCATTCATGATGAGCCCTGTTGGACTGATGAATGATCCAATTCATCGGTAGAATATACATGTTGATAACCATGGACTGACTGCCTTTATTTGCGCCGTTGAAATTTCTTTGACGATTGGTTCCAGTTATAACATTTAGGCATTTTAATATACAACAGTGTTCTGGCTAATTCATTATTCTGGCACAATTCAAAGAAACTGGTCGTTGTTAGTGGCCTGTCAACTCCTTGCAATACATTCTCCGTTGTAAACTACACACTTTGACCATTTTGACGAGGTATTGCGAAGTGAACATCGTTGGGGTGTTTCTCATGTACAGGAAACGAAAAAATACACCATATCACCTCATTACTACTAATATAACGGCCCATTTAAAAATGAGTGATCTTATCGTTAGAATTTTCAGCAGCAACTACGAACACAGTCATGTCACTACCTTTGTTTAAATACTTGCAGATTTGTGTGCTTTAAATGTCTTGGAGAGAAAAAGCGATATGGAACAACCCATAGATTATTATCAACTTCAATATCCTTTGACTGATGTTGACCTCTCATTGTTAGGAGTGCTTCGCGGGCGGTAAAATTTTTAACCATCATTTCCACTAATAGTTTCTGAAATTGTCTTGAAAAGCGCTTTGAACATTTTCCTTCAACCATACGTAAAAAAATGGGATTTAATATTACACAGGGACCATGAATCATAGTTTTCATTCTCATGTAACGATGGATCGTCGTCAGTATCAGGAGTTTCCGCAGTTATCACATCATCAATTTCATTTGGTCTTATTATAAACGAAAGAAACCGTAAACAACTGAGACACTAATTTTAAACTAGAAATGTATATACGTGTTTCTTATCATTTTTTTATTATTTATTGAGTAGGTATGTTTGTTTCATACTTAACCATACTAACGTAATGTTAATAATTTAAACTGATAATAATATATGTAATTAAACAAAAGTTTCTTAATTTTATTCCTATATATTATTAAAGTAACCCTACTTATAATTAAGAATGTAACAAAAGTAGGTACTATATTTTGAATTTTAGCACATTTATTCAACTATAAAGGTTTCATTGTACTTTTAATTGGGTTTTATTATGTATATTATGAAACTATTGACCCGGTGAATTTCGTATCACCCTATAATCAAGAAATATCTGTTACGGTTTTATCAGACTGAAGTTCCATATTCCACTGAACGGAGTTTTGCCTGGTTCAACCTAATAAACGTTAATAGCTCAGTTTCTACTTTTACATACACATTGACAGCATATATGTTGAAGAGACGCCGACATTTTAAGATGTGATTGACCTCATTTTGAAGGAATAAAAATTCATTGAACTAACTTTTTTGTTAGTTTCAGAACTCAAAAACATTGTTTTGTGTTTAAATTATATAAATTACTTAAGGCTGTGATAAACATTAAAAAGTTTTATTTACCTGTGACTGGATTTATCATGTTCATTAAAAAATAATAGCCATCTTCACCATGCCAAAATAAGATAGGATATTGTGAAGCATCATATGATCGATGTATTTGGGACACACGCTGCAGTTGATTGTAATGCCACAACGGTGTAAAACAATATCGCAGTTTTCTATATTTTCACAAACAAAAACAATAGCGACTTCATCGATTTTTTTGCCATTAAAACGTCTTATGCGTTGTCCTGCAGACGTCTTATCGGCTTTGATAACAATTTTGTGATTATCAGATGGCATATGATGTAATGCGGTCTTGAATAATGCAACCAATGCGTTGGGTTGATGGAAAAATAATTAATTGGACCTGTTCCACAACTAGTCTCTTTACAGAATTGTTGGGTGCACAACGCAGATCGACTTGTCTTGCTGAATCGCCCATGAAATTAATTTGCAAAAATTTATAGTCACTATCCGGCACTGGCAATAAGGAACGTGTTCGATGATATATTTGACCTTCAATCTCCAAAGGTAAACATTCCTGTATTAGATATAGATAGATAGATAGATAGAATATACTTTATTGCACACCACAAACAGTAAATTTTACACGGAAAAAAATAATAAAAATAAATGGAAATGTACAAAAAGGCGGTCTTATCGCCATGCAGCGATTTCTGCCAGACAACCTTCGATTTAGGGAAATTGTGCAGCGAAAAGGTAGGTGGTGCCTAATCCTTATATATACACTAATACTATATAAATAGACACTAATACATATATAAATAGATACATACAATACATACAAATATACATATATACATAAATATATATACTAATAAATATAAATGAACAATTAGACATATAAATATAAATGAATATAATAATATATAAGTCGTCTCAAATATTTACGTAAATAATATAGACACAAAAGTTGATTAAATTACAGTAAATAAAAAGAAATAAATAAAAACAAATAAAACAAATACTATACAAGAACATAATATAGCGACTAAGTTTCCATAGCCAGATAGTGCTCTTTTACCAACCTCTTAAAAGACAGTAGTGTTTGCGCTTGCTTAATGTTAATCGGTAAAGCATTCCACAGTTGGATAGCCTGTACAGTAAAAGACATTTTGAAAAACTTTGTGTTATGCACAGGCATCCTCAATGTCAGATTTTCGGCCGACCTCAACCCTTCATTATATAGTCCTAGGAACTCAAATTTTTCCTTTAAATAAGTCGGGGCATTAACATTAAACAAGACGCAATAAAGAAGCGAGAGAACATGCAGATTCCGGCGAAAGCGAATAGATAGCCACTTGAGTTTAGATCGAAAGTTGGAAACATGGTCATATTTGCGCAAGCCAAATATGAAACGTATAGCAATATTTTGGAGTCGCTCAAGTTTGTTTAGTTGATCCTCGGTCAAATTAAGATAGCTTGCGTCAGCGTAGTCGAGAATAGATAGGAGTAAAGATTGTGCTAACATAATTTTGGTTGGAATGGGAAGGAAATAACGCAGACGCTGTAGAGATTTAATGGAGCCAATAGTTTTCCGACTTAGTTCCTTAATATGACAGTTCCACGACAGAGTATTATCTAAATGTATACCAAGATTTTTAACATTTTCACTATAAGGTATTACAGCATTATTAAATTTTATGATAGGCAAATCAGACCAAACCACTCTCGAAACCAAGCTCTGAGCTCAAGCGTATATTGTAAAGTGAATTATACTATAGAGTGAATTGTTCAAACTACCAAGTCACTCAAAATACCGCTCCGGTGGCGGTACCCACTTCATTTTTAAAGTTAAATGCCTTACAATATTGACAAACAACGTTCATTAGTCCAATAGCAACGATATGCAGTGTACTTTAGTCAATTTCTTTGTTATAATTATATGCCAATAAATTTAATTTTTAATACAAATAAATTTATTGTGATGATGTAAAATTAATATGGTAAATCAAAGTCATTGAAATTTTAATACTAGTCACATGTTCTGAACATTCAATAATTTCAAAGATATCTTTTATGTCACTCTGATTTTCTGAAATATCATCTTTAATGAAGAAATACTATTTTAAATTAAAAATATGAAATATGTAGCATATGATATTGCAGAAAAATGCTAATGGAATGGATAATATGATCATAAATAATAATTGAATTTGTATATACTAGACCTCATTTTAACACTCGATTGGTTTGATTTCTTTTATAAAACCAACTGGAAATATTGGATTCGAAATACAAAATTGTTTATATTTAAAGTTATTAAACTGGTAGCGCGGATCAATTCTAATGCAATGAGATATAATGAAAGAACTTTACAATTGATATTTAATAATATATCATAAAAATGCCTTTTGTGTTCTTTTGTGAATTAGAAAAACTTGAGGCGATAATTCTATAACCGATTCTCGGATTCGCTTTAAATTTACTTCAAGAGAAAGTATAGAAATATATGTTACAAATTCAAATCCGTGTCTCCGCAACCGTCACATACGTACAAGATTCATACCTACCTAAAAGAGAATGTCGTTGATAGCGAACGTTTTTATTGAAATTGGGTGCATTACCATAATAATATTAGAGGGATTGGCAGCCATCGGCGAAGTGTAAAATCTTAGTATACCCCTGTTATCTCCTTCAAGTGCCGTAATTTATATACATTTCTCCTTTCATACCATTGTGAAGAATTCAATTTTTCAATCTTTTATATTTTGAGCTTTATTACATATTATTTCGGTATTGGCTTCCTCAATCTGAACGATGAGATGCTAAATTGTAACATATACTGACATTTTATGTAATCCTATCCGGGGTTCTTTTATCTGCGATTTACTACACTTAGATATTCTGTAAAGAAATCGGAATCTTTTTTCCTGAGAGGTAATTTATTGCTTTATATAATTTTTACCCGCTATTTCATTCTCTTTTGTATATGAGAAGCATTGTTGGTCTTATAAGAAAATGAATATTCCCTTCCTGCAGATTCTTTATAATACTTTGACTTTAAAAGAAAGCATGAAGACTAAATATGAAAAAAGTTTCTTAAATTAATTGTTGAAATAAACTCGTGGTCTAGTTTTTATTATCATAAACAGTATAATCGAAATGAAGGTAATAATTATTAGGATTTCTCATACATATAAATTCAAATTTATAATTAAAAAAAAGAATGTTCGTTATATATCCCAGAAAAGTTGCCAGCTCGAATAAGAAACAGTTTAATGTTCAAAAACTATGGAAAAGCAAAATATGTTAATGCCACACAGAAATCACAATGGGCGAAAAAACAAGCGGGAACGGAATGCAATCGTATTTCATAGAGGTCTGGTCCACGTCAAGCCCTCTCCATTCCTCCATTACTCATAACCATCCAAAAGGAGACGGAAAAAAGAATAAACACAACTTACAATGGAACAAATGGCAACACTTTACGTGTCTCACAATTTAAACGTCCTCGAAAAAATGGGATCCTAGGTAATGTAACTATTTGTCTTCGTTAACCGCATTATTTACTATATGAAAAAAACCGTAATATTTAAAGTATGTGAATGTCTCGGTTACACATATCATCAAGTTTCATTTTCATGCTATATATATGTACATATATATATAGTCTAGCTATAAATATTGTTACGAATAAAAAATTATATTTTTTTCTATTGTAAATAAAATTATTACTTTTACAGTTTATAAGTTTAATACATAAATATAAAACAATTTAAAACATAAAAAGCCTATTCGAAGTGGTCTCATTGGCTGCACTACAATCCTTTAAACGTTGAGGCTAGTTATCAATAGAAGCACACACTCTTTCCATAGGAAAATTGTTAGGGATCGTTTCGGAGTCATTTGTCAGGGAGTCTAAATTATCATGGCGTTTAGAGCAAGCTCTACTCTCTAAAACTGACCATAAATAATAATCCAGCGGATTAAGATCGGGACTAGACGACGGCCAGTCTTCGGCTCTGATGAAGTCGAAAACGTTTGTTTCTGATCAAGACTGCGTGGACCGAGCTTTATGACTCGGCGCCGAGTCTTACTGGAAGGACCATTGTTTGTTATTGAACATGATGTTGTTAAGGGGGTTAACTACCTTCTCAAGAATGGTATTTGATATACTTGTGCTGCTGTTTTGATACCTTTTTCACAAAAGTATGGCTCAATCACTCCTTTCTAGCTGACACCCCACCAAACCATCACTGAAGTCGGAGAATACCCACTTTGCACTCTGACGACTAATTGGGAAGCTTCCTTAGAGCTTTGAGCATAAATACGGTCATTTTGTTTGTTTAAATGTTGCTCGATTGTAAAAAAATCCCATCCGTAAACAAAATTTTTCTGTGCCCTCCATTTGCGTACCGCTTCAGTAGGTGTTAAGGTTTCATCACCCTATTCTTTTTTATATTATCATTTAAAAATGTTCAGTGCGTCTCTTATAGGCTGCAAGTCCTCAATCATCTTTTAAAATATGCGACATGGTTCTAGGTGCTAACTTCATCTCCCGAGATAAAATCTTATGCTTTCGGACTGGATTTCTTCGAATTCTTTCCCTCACTGCTTTGACTACGTTTTTCATAGGAACACTATTAATAGCCCGGTACAAAACCAATTGACTAATGCCAAGCGTGTTGAGTGTTTTAAAAATGCATTTGACTCCATACCCAATGCAATCACAGCAATTCGGTTCTTTTTATCACCCTACTCTATTTATTATATTTAAAAATTCCAAATTCAAATGTAATATTTTGTTAATTTTTAATTGTAACATCATTTATGGCCAGACTATGTATATGTAATAAAATAACGACCACAATAAGTTTAAATCTGGATAAATGCGATGTCGTTATACCGTCAGGGTATTTGCAATGAATTTCTATAAAAACTTAGCACTTTAATCTAAACACAATCGCTGAACTCATTTAATTATATAATATACAAGAGGACCTGGCTTACTTCGTATCGCCCTATAATCAAGAAATATCTATTACGTTTTTTTATTAGTTAGTTATATTAGTTAGTTGTCAAATCTAATGTCATCAAAAACGTTTGTATGGGAAATAGAAAAGGGCTGTTTTTATGGTTTTCCCAGTAATGAATCAATTTTTTTCAGCTTTTATACTTTCCCTGAATCTCCACGAACATTTCAAGACTAAGATAAGATAAATCCGTTCAGCTGTTCTCGAGTTTTAGCGAGACTAAGGAACAGCAATCCATTTTTATATATATAGAAGATATATAGATTTCTTAATACGTTTTTTGACAATGGTATACAATTTACTAAAATTAAATTCAATGACACGTAATTTAAACTAAACACAGACCAGCCAAAATGAATCGAATAAATCTTCCATGAAACATCCACATAATAAAAAAATGTATCACAATAAGTTACGGATAGTGATATTTCTTTTTCAATGCATAAAATAATCATATTGCATACGAAGAAATCTCATTATAAAGGTTTAAGCAAAATATTGAACCGATACTGGTTAAGTCACGGGAGTATAATAAATATATAACTTAAAAATTATAAGTGTTCGTATGTAGTTCTGTTGAAAATTCTAACGATATGATCACTCATGTTTCAATGGGACGCTATATTAGTAGCAATGAGGTGATGTGGCGTATTTTTTCGTTTCATATTGATGAGAGACACCCCACCGTTGTTCACTTGGCCGTACATCTGGAAAATGGTCAAAATGTGTACTTTACAATGGAGAATGTATTGCAAGGAGTTGAGAGGCCACCATCAACAACATTGATCAGCTTCTTTGAATTGTGCCAGAATAATGAATTAGCCAGAACACTGTTGTATTTTAAAATGCCTTAATGTTATACCTGGAACCAGTCGTCAAATAAATTTCGACGGTACAAACAAGGGCAGCCCGTTCCAGGTTATCCACATGTGTATTGGACCGATGCATTGGATCATATTTACACAGTCCATCCCAACCAAGACGAGAGTTTCTATTTGAGTTTACTATTAGTTAATGTTCGCCATCATTCCAAAATCAGCGAACTGTTAATGGTTGTAAGGCACATACAGAGAAGCCTGTCAACGTTCTTGATTGCTCGAAAATGACGCTCATTGGGACCACACTCTTGAAGATGCTGTGATTTCGTTAAATGGTAAATAAATACTACCATTGTTTTCAATAATTTTATCTACTTGCTTTCAAACAAAACCGATTGGTTCATGGAACAAATACAAATATCATATGGCTTAAGTCATATTACATGAGACTTAGAACATTAAATGTATATAAGCAAAATTAATAACAAAATTCGTAATGAAGCATTAATTTTAATTGAAGACGTGTGCTTGATGTTTACAAATAAAGAATTAATATAATTAGGAATTACAATGCCCAATCACCTAACGCATGAGTTATTTAATGTAGAATTGCTCAATATTGGTAACGGAAAAATACCCGTTGACTCATCGTCTGGATACATTACGTTTCCTGCCAAGTTCTGACACTTTATGAAATCACAGAACTGATTGAAAAGGTTTTCTTAATATTGCACAAAAATTATAACGATCATGTTTACATGAGCGATCGAGTTTTAAAGGTGGTAGAGCTTAGCTGTAGTCAATTGATTGCAGCTCGAACATGGGCTGGCTCGACCGCGGAAGTACCACCGTCTCACAGAAGATCGGCGTGAAGTAGCCTTAGTTGCTGCGTTTCGTTCGATGAGTGAGAGAGCCGGTTGCCCTTTCCCTTTTTCCCATCCTTTCCTACCCCTTCCCATTTTCCTCCCCTTACCATTTTTCCTTCCCCTCTTCCTTCTCTTCCCAAATCAAGGGTGGTGACACATCCGCAACATGTCTGATGTCGCGGATGTCCAAGGGCGGCGGTACTACCTCCATCAGGTAGGCCGTCTGCTCGGTTGCCCGCTTTAACATAAAAAAATAAATATATATTAGCTGCAAAAAACATTGATGTTAATGAAATGAATTTTCCAAGTCAAAATAAGATAACCGGTGAATTGATTACATACAAATCGACTGATCGAGTCACTATCCATTGCAGATGATATTGTTAACTATCCCACGGAATTCTTAAATTTGCTGGAATTAGCCGGATTTCCACCTCAAAATCCGCAATTAAAAATCGGATCAATAATAATCATGTTGCGGAATACAAACATCCGGCATCCAATTTGCGGTAGAGATTAATGAATAACGTGATAGAAGCCACAATTTTGAAAGGGAAGTACAATGGCGAAGACATTTTAATTCCACGGATTCCTCTAATTAAAAACGACATCCCGTTCGACTTTAAACATTACAATTACATCACAAGGGCAGTCGCTACGTGTCTGTGGCGTTAACGCCTTCTTTCTTGAAAATTCATGTTTTTCACATCGCCAGTTAATGTCGCTTGTTCCCGTGTTGGAATACCAACACCACTATTTATATATTTACAAGCCAGAAAATTAAACTAAGGATATTGTGTCTCATAAAACATTAGAATAATTAACACTTGTTTTTTGGAATAATTTTTATTTATTAATATACCAATTAGAATTCAACAATCACAGCTAAGAAGACAGCACATTGTCTGTCGGATCAGATATACTTAATAAATAAATTAACTTCATCCATATAAAAAGGTAACAGATATATCTTGATAAGAGGGTGTTACGAAGTTCGTCCTATCCTGTCCTTTATTCTTTAAAATCGTATTTCATATGATGCGATTCTCACACATTCACCGTTAATTTCTTTTATATTATCTTGCTACCTAAATGTACATCAGTCAAAACTCACTTGTCACTAATCTTCATATTTTCCATATTTGGAATGTTTAAATATTCCATTAAAATATTCAAAATTATTTTAAATAAAAAATAAAAACGGAAAATGTAAAGAATGAATTTCACTTAAAACGAATTTACTGTAAAAGCATGTTAATCCCGTATTATTCATAGAGATTACAAAGTGATATTTCAACTCTGGAACAAAAAGATTTGAAGTGAACATTGTACACTATTGTAATATCTTGGATGTATTGTGTCGTTGATTGCTTTCTTGGATTTATATTTTACATTGTATTCAGCAACATTTAACATTGTTTTACTATAAACATTGTCAAGTCTTCAATATATAATTTATTAAATAGCCTGATACCATTTTATGAACAGATGGGGTTTAATATCAGAAATTAATTTTGAAAAAATCAATATTAAACCTTAAACATTCATTTGATAGAGTTGACAAATGACTTATTCATTTTAAATGTAAATATTAAAGCTGAAATCTAAAGACTGAAATCATTTCGAAATACGAGGAATAATTTAAATAAAATATTGTAGAAGTACATTCTGTAGACTGTTTTACATTTACATACATTATTCTAATTATTCTAGGCTTAGAAATGTCTATATAAATCCCAATTCAGCATCACTATGAAACTATATATTCTATGTATTATGGATTTGTATGACAAACATGTTTAAAAATTAAGAGCGTAACATTTTTATAATACAAAAAATAAAAAACTTTTAACAGCCAAACAAACATAGAAAAACGTAGAAATGAAAGGAGTATCGTCTTTTCATTTCATAATGGTTATTCAAAAGCCGTTTTTGAAATTGCGAGCACTGAAAGAGCGCTTTGATGAAGAGAAAGGCATTGGAGCCTTACAAATTGCAATTCGTATTGTGTTCATTTTGCCACCTTTTAACAGAGGTAAAATTTAAAATCCAAAGTAACATCAATGCTATTTAACTACCTTTTTTTTTGATGTCGCAGGGAAACTCTTTTTACGAGCCGTCCAACCGGCCTTGGTGGAGCCGGAAGGGATGTGTGAGACTCGACCTGGGCAGGCCCCTACTCACTAAAACCACTGCAAACACCGTCGGCCGCTATGTCGATGTACCCCGGATCTGTCAGCAACAGGGCACACCAGCGACTGGCCGGTCTTGGCAAAGACCGGACTTACTCCCTCGGAGTATGGGGGCAATCCCGGCAATTAGGACCGCCCCGACTACGCCGGGAACTATTTAACTACCTTTTTCAAAATTATTCTTTACGATTTATAATTAACAGTGTACTATAAAATTGGTTAAGAAGTAGCATCAACCGTAGCAAACATTAGTATTCTGATGATTACTCACTCATCTAACCTAGTCACTAAAATAGATTAGCCACCAGTCACTGCGATATTAGTCACTACAATAATATTTTCTTTTTTTTTAAAGTTAAATAATTGTTTATTATCTCAATACACGAAACAATTGTTAAAGAACGTCGTTGGGATACGTCTGATACATGGATGAAGTATGATGTAACGAATGAAGTTGCTGGCTATGGCCATCATCTAACCGTTAGCACTCAACGATTCCCTTTACCACTTACTAGATTACAAACACAGGAGGAACATTCCCATATTATCACAGCGAGAGAAATCTTAGATTAATTACAGACCACAAATTATATGTTATTAAAATGATATAATGTTACCTACAATTAAGTAAGTTTTCGTAGTTTTCCTAAAAACTTCGGTTATCACTTCACCGCGCTTTTTAACTGCTTTGATAATAATAAATAAAAAAGGTAAATAATAGAAGAATTGTGAGACAAAACCAGGTAGGTATAGACTAAGCTATGAACGTAATATCAAGTTTTAGTCGCTTTGATAATTACACTATCGTACCCATACCCGACGCGATGAATTAATTATATATTAACATTACCGTCACATGGAAGTAACGGTTTCATAAATTTTAACATCACTTAATTTTTATTGTAAAATCACAAATAGATCAATTTAACTTTTAAAGGATTTACGGCTGCTTAAACAGCTGCAAGATAAAGTATTGAAAGTAAAAAATTTGTTAATAAAATATTTATAAATTTGTTATAGAATTTTTATATACATGTATATTTAATTTTTTCTTCCATATCTGGCTTCATGACTCTGAAGTACATATAGTAAAGAATATAACTGAATAAATTTTCCCTCCTCGCAGCAAAAATGAAATATTTTCGTAACAAATGCTATGTGAAGCTCTCTCAAGCTTTGTGAAACACAAAATCAATAATCGATCGACGATCAATTATTATTGATTTTGTGTTTTTAACTTCAGTATTCCTCATATGTTTACAAACAACAAATTCAAGGTAAAAAAAACTGTCCATAAAATGTCATCATAAACGTTTAAAACGGGCTTGAGTTTTGTAAAGGTACTTAGAAAATGACAAAATAAAATGGAGTTAAATGGATGTGGTTGTTGTCTACCTTTCAAGAATAACCAGTGATTTGAAGTTAACAGTAAATCAGGTTATGTACATATTCCTCCACTTTGTTTGTAATCCAGATTTAACAAATACACACATAACGGAAGTATACACACAAACATTGTTTACCATTTTACCCCCAATAACAATTTTAAGATTAATGTTGGACCGACAATTTAACTAGAATTAAAATAGACAAAAGGAAAAATTACCAAAGGTAATTAAAGTGATAAACATCGAAAAGCTAATAAATAATAATACAACTAAAAACACGGAACTTTAATACACAATTAGGACAACCACTATATTTGTAATCCATTTGATTCAAGTAGTTCTTGCGATAGTGGTGAGGCACTGCCAGGTTTTTGGTGGTAGGAGCAAGTTTTGCATGTTGTAGCTTGACCTATAGATGGTCAGTATTAGAAATATTTGGGCTGTCTGAAACAAAATTTTGCCAAACGGTAACTAATTGGATAGGGTGGTATTGTGAGTAACCATTGATGGTAACTGGAACATTCATTCCACTATAGAATTAGAGACAAATATTTTGTAGCTTTAATTGACATACTAACCTTGTCATATTTTTACATGGGACATGTAGAATGGCTCTAAACTTTTTAAATTATTATCTGTTACGTGTGGGTGAATTTTATTTTCATGTTCATGTGTACTTTGACTTTTCGACATTCGCGTTAACTGAAGCAAATTTTTAATCAGCCTATTGATAGGCTTGTTCTTAAATAAATACTATTGCATACAGTTTTATCTTGTAATATAGTTTAAAAAGGTTCATATAGACAAGGAAATTATTTCTTTTCAATTCATTTACAAATTTCCAGGCGATAATAATAGATTACATTTGCGCATGATAAAAAATAAACCAAAGGGAGGTAAAATGTTGTAGTGATTAACAATAAATACAAAAATAAATCAAAAATATTTTATTTAAATAAAAAAGGTTTTATTAACGTAAAAATATGACAACACAGTAACAAAATACAACCATTAATCATTAAGGCAATGAATCAAATATATTAATAAATATTTCACTACTAATTTATGCTCGTAGATTCTTCTCGTAGTAACTAGAATAGGCACGTGAGTAACAAGAGGTTTGGGGTAGCTAAAACATGATATAAATGGTCTCGTTGAAACTATAGATAGGTATCTTATGCCGTTTTGTTGAAACTAAAGAGTCATTATTAAGCAATAGACTTTAATCTTCATTAAAAAACTTAATCGGGGGCTCAGAAGTCTCTGAACTAAAGTTTATATAAATTTTTAATTAAGAATGTAAATAAATCATACATACCGACGATTAACCTCAAATCTATAAGTGTACTCAAAACAGTTTTATCACTGCTATTTATTGTATATATACACATAAATTATTAGTAAATACTATTACCGTCGTATGTGAAAGTTATTTAATAAAACCACCAAAATAATATTTATTTATTCACACTGATACAACACACACACACACACACACACATACTAGAATATACAACTTGAACATAGTTATCGATTAACATGCCACCTAGAACTAACTTCACAATGTCGCTGTCGGTGTGCGCGCATCGTGAAAATTCACTCTCATCATTTTTCTTCTTCGCGCCCAACGAAGTTAATGAAGAACAACAACTTCAAAAAAATCCTTACGAATAACATGAAAAAAGAATAGCGATTTTATTTCACTAAAAGCTTTAAGCTTTTTTGAAATTATTAAACCCATTATAAGTAGTAATTTCTAATAGTAATAAACTTTTAAGATCAGTGGATATTAAGAACATTTCAAGTAAGTTCATTTCTGTTACGAAATCAAAAATGTACCTATGTATATCCATCATAAATTTATCTTGTTATAGTGCCAACGTGTTTGCTTGACCTGAGATTTAATTACACTGAAGAGTGTTGTAATAGAAAACTGTTATAATTACTACTATCGTCAGTGGTGTCTAAATACTTATAGAAAGTACACATGTCTCGGAAAAATCACATTGGTACTTGCCAGGAACGAACCCACGCCTTCGTTCAGGAGGGACGGGCCTTTTAAGTACTAGGTCACCACTGACATATTATAATTACTATTCCACTCATAAATATTTATTTTTGTACGTCGATTTAAACAAAGTACTTTAAATAATATATATCAACTTGTATTAAACTTATTAACGATTTTACCGTCCACCTGGCCATACGCGTTTCGTGGGATTCTTCATTAACAAATCTTAAGTTACAAAATCGTATTGTCAATATTTAATTTGACTATTCAAGATGGTTCTAGGAGCTAGGTAGACCACCACGTTGTTTATATTCTTCAGTTCAACATAAAATACATATCTAATTAACCTCGAATTCTTCCAAACAATAAAAACAAAGTAAATGTTTTTAAAAACACAGCTTGAAATCATAAAAATCATTTAAGGTACGCCACATCCTTTGAAAGTATTCAACGAATTCGGAGGAGGGAATGTTAAGTCAGTTTGCATTACTCGACCTCTTTACCGAATTTTCAACAAGACCCGCGTAAAATGTTTGTTCACATGTCCATTTATTATGTATTGTTTTTATTATGTCCATTTCTAACTCAAATATATTTTTAAAACATTTCAGATATCATTTAAGATGGCTTCACCGAAATATTTTGTACATAAATTTAATACTTTAATAATAATATGAACATGATACGACTTTGCCTAAAATCGGATCGAGACCGAACTTTGAACGGCTTTATAGTGAGCATCGGCCCTTATACATTCAATCTGATTCACGTCCACGATTCAGTCTTGAATTGTCAATAATCAAAGTCGGATGTATAGTATGTGACTCACAGATAATTATTAAAACCTTAGAAAATAATTATAATCTTTGCAGTGAAATAATTTCATTAAACTTTTAGATTGAATAATTAGCAATTAGGTATAGTTCTTCTTCTCGATGAAAAAAATAATATTATCAAGAAAACTAAAATGCTTTTACTATAATATAATTCAAATAGGTACAATTAAAATTTAATGAATAGTAAAATATCCTTAAAGTGTTGAAGTTAATTGCATTTGATTTACATATCACTTCAGCGGGTAACAGCTGACTAAACCCCAAACAATATTCACACTATCAGTACATACTGTTACGGATAGTACGAATGCACCCATATATGTATTTTTTACTTCGTAATATTTTATCAAAACGAAATTGGACCAGGAACAAACTGTTAACGGCTTTATAGTGAGGATTTGCCCAAAAGCACTCCCGTAGTATTTCAGTAGCCTGTAACGCCTTCTGGTGTTGCTGAACACATATTCGAAGACGATTCGATACTCGTGTCGTATGAGTACCTGATTCATAACAATTGGCAATTTTGGTAATTTCTATCAAATGCAAGTATTGGTAAATGTTAAAATCATATTTAAGATTACATAGCTAGACAACCGGCTCTCTCTTTCATCGGACCTAACGCAGCCATTGAAGACTACTTCCCACCGATCTTCTGTGAGGAAGTGATCTGTGGTACTCTGGTCGAGTAATTATTTTATATAAGTACTAGTTTTAAACAACAAATGAATATTCATAGTCATATATCGAAAACTTTGTTTCAAATCTAACACAATTTTGTTTCACTGACTTTGAATCGATGAACTCTGAATAAGTTGAAGATGGCTTCATTGATCGAATTAAAAATTCACGTTTACAAACAATTTAACTGTTTACCGACACAGATATATTCTTCTTAGACATATTCTTCTTGAATTCGTGTTCATGTGAGAGTTCACGACTCCTTATCTTTTAGGGACAATAGTCATGAAGGTATACAATACATTTGCAAGTTGTTTTTCCTTTTCTAAGGCATAAAATTCAGGATCATTTTTTATATATTGTATATTTAAAATATAAAGTATGCAATATATGTATATTGCATATTGTACCTTTTACATAACTTTTGCTGAACTAAATGCTCCGCTTTGGTTTTGGCCATATCTCTATCTATAATAAAACAAAAGAAACCGTAAATAACTGAGACACTAATTTTAAACTAGAAATGTATATACGTCTTTCTTATCATTTTTTTATTATTTATTGAGTATGTTTGTTTCATACTTAACCATATTTACGTAATGTTAATAATTTAAACTGATAATAACACATGTAATTAAACAAGAGTTTCTTAATTTTATTCCTATACATTATTAAAGTAACCCTACTTATAATTAAGAATGTAACAAAAGTTGGTACTTAATTTTGAATTTTAGCACATTTATTCAACTATACAGGTTTCATTGTACTTTTAATTGGGTTTTATTATGTATATTATAAAACTATTGACCCGGCGAACTTCGTATCACCCTTTAATCAAGAAATATCTGTTACGGTTTTATCTGACTGAAGTTAATTTCCTTATTCCACTGAACGGAGTTTTGCCTGGTTCAACCTAATAAACGTTAATAGCTCAGTTTCTACTTTTACATACACATTGACAGCATATATGTTGAAGAGACCCCGATATTTTAAGATGTGATTGACCTCATTTTGCAAGAATAAAAATTCATTGAACTAACTTTTTTGTTAGTTTTAGAACTCAAAAACATTGTTTTGTGTTTAAATTATATAAATTACTTAAGTCTGTGTTAAACATTCATGATTAATGGTTTGATTTTAGTAATGATAACTGGCTGTATTTACTAAATACAATATCTTTAAAGACTACTGTTGAATTTAATCATTTAGGACAAATTATAGAAGGAAAACTTAATTTAAAAAGACTAAACATAGTCATAGATACTTTATATTCAGAAGTAACAATTTTAAAATTGCTCCAAGCCGAGTTGTTTCATATAATAACACAGACTTAATACAAAATGCACCTCTGAAAAATGGCAATATATTTTTAAAAAACGGCCTCAAGAATTTGATTGTTTAAAAAAATTATTAGCTATATACTCTCTGTTCCCGCCATTTCAGCATTTACAGAAAGAGTCTTTTCGGTCAAGAATGTGAAGTGGCGAGAAGAGAGAAACAGAGATTCATTGAATTTAATAAAAATGAGCTCTTGATATATATAAATTTAGAGTTAGAATGTTTAATCTCATTCAATTTCTTTAAAAATAATGAAAATTTCTTTAAAAAAAATTACAGTTTGTTACTTAGGGTCCAAGAATACATGGAAAATTTTATATAAAATTTTATGTCGTGAAAATTTCGATTTCCTCTACGTCCTATGTATAGGACAAATTCATTGTAATAGGGTTGTATTACTCAAATATCATAAAAGGATATTACTTTTTATGTCAATTTTTTTTAATTTATTTATTTTTAAATGGAAAAAAAGATATTTTAATTACTATATTAACAAAACTCACCAATTTCTTAAAAAAATATTCGTAAAAGCACAAAATTGTCTTAAAAACAATTTTTTATTGATCAACAGATATAAAAATATTTCAAGCGCCAGTTAACATTGTCAGTAAAAAATTAACTCTAATGATTACAATGAAGTTAATACAACTATCTAAACTATAAAAAAATAAAATTTGGTATCAAAATCAACAGACAACCCCTTGTTTTAACTTTTTATTGATTGACAATTAATTATTATTAATTAATTGTTTATTCCTGTTAATTGTCCCAATTCCATGAATCAAAATTCCACAGTCAATATCAGTGTTAAATAGGGGGCATCCAATATATTTTCATCTCTTAATTATGAAAAAAGAAAAAAACATTGATATCTGCTAATGTCTTACATATAGGACATTAAACTCCTTATATCGTCTCAATACTCTGTATATGTCCTAAGCAGAGGACATAGAGAAAACATGTGATATAACATTCAAGACATTCTTCTATCTCAAAAAATAAAAGGTCAATTTGTATTTAATTGGGTTCAGCTAACAATAAGTACAAAAAAAATTACAAATAAGATAATAATTAGGTACGTCAATTAAATACGATTAATCTTACTTCTGCTCGAGCGCATGTCTACACATTTGTTCTTTGATCCAATTTTGCAAAAAGAATCAACTCGCATCGTGTCAGTTGATGCATTTTTACATTTTTAACAATCCAAAAGATGTCGTTACATGTTATTGTTATGTCCTTTTGTTATTAAAACCTCATAAAAAACGGGTAGATTTTTTAAAATTATATGTTCTATCTGTAGTACGCAGGCAGTCAGGTCGAGGTTAAGACGTTATGAGCCCCTTCTGAATAATTGATTATTTCCTGGTGTCATAAGTATACAGTTTTACGTTTAACCTCACTTTCTCTGATTTTTAGCATTTTTAGTATTAATGACGTATGAATTATACGGTTTAATTAATTATTTAAATCAATAACTTTAAATCTGTGTAATACACATCTATGATTTTTTTTATTTGGTAGATTAAACTCATTACTCGAATATACAAGAACGTTCTTAAATATATTTATAACCATATATAAAAATGTTATATGCATGTATATTAATAGTTATTAAAGGGTCTATTTAAATACTAATAATTACCCTTACAAAAATAATTTATATATTCATTTAGAAAAAATATATTTATCATGTATGAGGAAAGAGATAGTGCTAAACCGAAAGTTTAGGCAATCTCCCTCACTCTTTTCAAACCAAAAAATTACTGCAGATTATACGCGTACGGCATGTCCATTAGTATGTCGACGGTTCGTCCCGTTCAGAACAGGCAAAGAGAACAAAGCCCATACAGCGGTGTCTTTTGTATTTTGTATCATTATTTATTTTTAAAGGTCAAGCCAGAGCCATGTCTTATTCTTCTTTTTATTCTAGTCTCAAGTTTTTACTTTTCTTCAAAAATAATTTTTTTAATTATAAGGCCGAAACCATGTAATTATTTACAAAATATTTTTTTACAACTCTTATTTTTTTACATTCCGTCTTTTATCAATGTCAAGTCTTTCTAAGTTTGTAATGTCATTTATAGTATTTATGTCATTTGTCAATGTCAATTTGTTGCGCATAGTTCGCATAGAGCGCGGGATATTTTCAGCAGTTTTAAAAATATTTAAAAGTTGGTCTACAAAGACCATCCTTTGAATACTTAACTGTGAACAATCAAAAAATATATCAGCACTATTGCAATATCTACAAGTTGAAGTCAAAAACATCAATCCTAAACAGGTGAGCACCAAAACTGCAATGTCTTAGACGCAAACGACAGATTGTGGTATAATACTTTCTATGGCTACAGTCGATACCCCGGGTAAAATACGAGGAAGAGAGCTTTTTATCTATTGTATCTAACCAGTTTCCTGTTACTTTTACCACCTGATGCTATAAGTTGTAATATTCTTCCTGTAACGTGAGTTTGAAAAGAGATAAAGCGTCTGAAGAAGGAATTGCGAAAATTAAAAAGCTCTGACTTAATTGATTGTGGGCCAGATTTGTAATAAATTTAGCTAAATAGTCAATTGCTCATTACCATGCATACCAATGTGGGCTGGTGTCCAGACTAGAACTGTTTGCTTGTTTTGAGACAGCTGGTGAAACAACTCTCTTATTTTATATAATATAGTTATAGTTGTTGATTTTAATTGTGGATTTTGTAATGCCGTTAATAAACTTAAACTGTCCATTATTATAATCCACTTTTGATGAGTCTGTGTTTGAGTATATGCTTGTGAGTGATGTGATTCAGCCTATGACCAAATCCACTTTTGATTTATCATACACAGCTATAGAGACTGCTTCATTGTTCCTAGATCCATCTGTATACATCTGATAATATCCCTGTCACCTATCAAGTTCCCTATAAATGTCTTCCTTATACTTTAGAAGATTTTTGGCTACAATTTTGATCTGAATAAATTTTGATTCATATAACCCAGAGTAACAAGGCCATACCATGCTAGAAAAAATATTGTGTCTTATTAAAAATTTGTTCTGTTTCAGAAAAACCTTGAAACAAATATGAATTAATATTGGCAGTCCTGTTAATAGTGTCCCACAGTTTAACAAGAAGTGGATGATTACTAATGGAGAGCAACCTTGTAAAAAATTTTGATTGTAAGTATTTAAGGCAAAGTGCTAATGGAGGTATATTACATTCTACCTGCATTGACACTATGAGAGTAGTTCGCACGGCACCCATTATAATAAGCAAACATTTCTTTTGTATCTTTTCTAATTTTTCCACTATAGTTCTTATACAAATACTGTGAATTGAGACTTGGCTTCCGCATCTTCAGTGTATCGGCGACAATAATCAGCGACCCTAAAGGGAGCGAAGGCATTAGCATCCTGCTATACTGGCGAATCCTCGCAATAGGAATCGCTGCTTGTGCTGGAAGGCAAGGACTCACCGGCATCCTTTTTTTACGTTTTTTCACCATCTCTCCAACTAAGAACATATATACAGACTAAGTACTACTTCTTTATAATAAACTAAACAAATATTTGTAAATTATAGTATAAAACTATTCAAGATAATTAAAATCACTCCAATGAACGAAAACATTTAAATAAAACATGAAAGAAATTAAACTAAAATATCAACTAGTTTTCTTAAAATAAAGCACTTCATACAACGTATTGTGCACGTTCCGTCATATATTTTTTTAATTATTGATAGATCATTATGGTCTCCAAAACCTATGGATGTTTTGTCCAATGAACACTTCATTGGCTGTGAAAAATCAGATGTTGAATCAAGTCCTTTATTAGTCGCGATTTAATTAAATAACTTTGATTTAATTTTTCATGTTCTTCAACATCTCTTTCTACGAGGCGTCCAACCGGCCTTGGCGGGGCCGGAAAGGATGTGTGAGACTCGACCTAGGCAGGCCCCTACAGCCCATCTCGGGCACACCTCGAGGGTGTGCTGGGCCGAGTCCACCGCAGCGCCGCACTCATGGCAGCTCTCTCCTGGCCGTCCGACATAAGTATAATAACCGAAGCACCCGTGCCCGGTGAAGACCTGCTTCAGACGTCAGAATAATGGCACCTACACAAACAACAAAAAGATCCATTTGCATCAAAACACTTATTGTATAAATTTAGTCTAACAAGCAATTCAAGTTTTTTTTAGTATGTATTTGGGTGATCAAATATTATTGATTATCCTAGCAGGAAAAGGCATGAATATTCACTATCAGAAGAATGAAAACCAGTTGTTTTTATAAAGGCTTGCTGGCTTGAGATTCCGTCAAATGGACTAAGGTCGAGTGCTTTGTTTTTTCTGCCACTTACGATTTTATTAAGCTAACTGTAAATCTTGTAATCATATATATTTGTTTGCCGTAAATACTAAATACCAGGTTATCCATAGTTTTGGATATTGTTAATAAACCTGCCATCTATTAATTAATTTATGAACTTTGTATGAAACTTTAATACGAAATGACTTTGAAATTGTCCAATAGAGGGCGTTTGGATCAAATTACATTCCTTTTGTTTGTGTTTAATTTTTCTTATAAATAACCGAAAATTTCAAAAAATATAGTACCTATTATAGATTTATAAACCTGTATTACTGAAACTTTTAAGTTGAATAAATAATCATCTCAATAAGTATTTTTATTACACTCGTTTCATAATGTTTAAAATGATTTCGTGTACACAAGTCAGTAACACAAAAATTTGTGACATTATATATTTTTTTAGAAGTGGTGCAATTACTGATCCTGATGGAGCATTTAACAAGCATTTTTTTTATTTTAACTAGTTAAAAGAAATTATTTTGAAATAATTTCCTTGGGGTTATGAATATGTGGAATATATGAAAATGAAAAGCAGAAAATATTAGTTGAATACAGTTAATTGACCATGCACCCTCATAAGGTTATTTTATAGTATACTGTTGATTTCAAAAGTTATCTTCTACATATTAAAATAAATATTCATAACTAAAAAGTTATTCTGCTATTCGCCGTTTGCAAGACCCCAGTGCCATCTAACGAGACAACTTCACAAAACAAAACAGTCCTGTAATGGATGGCAAATACCTAGTTATTGAAAATATAAAATCAACTTGAAAATATTTTTTTCTATGTGAAATGTGATATATTACACAGAGTGAATATTAATTTTTTTTTTAAAAATCGTGGGTCAGATAAAAACAGTAAATAAAATAAATACAACAACTAAAACAAGTCTCAATAAGTGAATTAGGTTAAGATATCTGTCAAGATGTTTATTGTAAAATTAATATAAAAATCATTATTAATATTAAAAAACAATTTAAATTAATATGACATAACAAATAGCTCTATTTATTACGTAATTATATTTTGTACGATTGTATCTTAAATTTTAATTTCTTTTATTTAATTCTGCAGATAAAAAAAGGAATTGCTGTTAAGAACGGGTTTTCAATCCATCACACATAATATTATTTTTCAACCAAAGAATCTGATAAAGGGTAAATTTAGTTTCGGTTGAGGACGTGAGAGATGTATAGTAATAACAACTGATAGTAATAATAACCATCGTAGAAAGAGGTGTTAAGTACCTTGGTGGAGTGATAAATGTTCAAAAGTAGTAGAAGAATGCAAGAACGCATACATTAATTTCAAAACTAGTATTCATAGTAAAAATTACATTATTTTCAAAGCGCACGCATTTAATTACTATTTAATATTTTTTTTAATTATAAGGCCGAAGCCATGAATTTATTTAAAATATTTTTTGTGTACAGTAAATGTCAAGTCATTGTAAGTTTGTAATGTCATTTATAGTATTTATGTCATTTGTCAATGTCAATTTGTCGCGCATAGCTGGCAAAGAGCGCGGGATATTTTCAGCAGTTTTAAAAATATTTAAAAGTTGGTCTACAAGGACCATCTTTTGAATACCTAACTGTGAACAAACAAAAAATATATCAACACTATTGCAATATCTACAAGTTGAAGAGTCAAAAACATCAATCCTAAAAAGGTGAGCACCAAAACTGTAATGTCCTAGATGCAAACGACAGATTGTGGTATTATACTTTCTATGGCTACAGTCGATACCCCGGGTAAATTACGAGGAAGAGACCTTTTTATCTATTGTATCCAACCAGTTTCCTGTTACTTTTACCACCTGATGCTATAAGTTGTAATATTCTTCCTGTAACGTGAGTTTGAAAAGAGATAAAGCGTCTGAAGAAGGAATTGCGAAAATTAAAAAGCTCTGACTTAATTGATTGTGGGCCAGATTTGTAATAAATTTAGCTAAATAGTCAATTGCTCATTACCATGCACACCAATGTGGGCTGGTGTCCAGACTAGAACTGTTTGCTTGTTTTGAGACAGCAGGTGAAACAACTCTTATTTTATATAATATAGTTAGTTGTTGATTTTATTTGTGGATTTTGTAGCGCCGTTAATAAACTTAAACTGTCCATTATTATAATCCACTTTTGATGAGTCTGTGTTTGAGTATATGCTTGTGAGTGATGTGATTCAGCCTATGACCAAATCCACTTTTGATTTATCATACACAGCTATAGAGACTGCTTCATTGTTCCTAGATCCATCTGTATACATCTGATAATATCCCTGTCACCTATCAAGTTCCCTATAAATGTCTTCCTTATACTTTAGAAGATTTTTGGCTACAATTTTAATCTGAATAAATTTTGATTCATATAACCCAGAGTAACAAGGCCATACCATGCTAGAAAAAATATTGTGTCTTATTAAAAATTTTGTTCTGTTTCAGAAAAACCTTGAAACAAATATGAATTAATATTGGCAGTCCTGTTAATAGTGTCCCACAGTTTAACAAGAAGTGGATGATTACTAATGGAGAGCAACCTTGTAAAAAATTTTGATTGTAAGTATTTAAGGCAAAGTGCTAATGGAGGTATATTACATTCTACCTGCATTGACACTATGAGAGTAGTTCGCACGGCACCCATTATAATAAGCAAACATTTCTTTTGTATCTTTTCTAATTTTTCCACTATAGTTCTTATACAAATACTGTGAATTGAGACTTGGCTTCCGCATCTTCAGTGTATCGGCGACAATAATCAGCGACCCTAAAGGGAGCGAAGGCATTAGCATCCTGCTATACTGGCGAATCCTCGCAATAGGAATCGCTGCTTGTGCTGGAAGGCAAGGACTCACCGGCATCCTTTTTTTACGTTTTTTCACCATCTCTCCAACTAAGAACATATATACAGACTAAGTACTACTTCTTTATAATAAACTAAACAAATATTTGTAAATTATAGTATAAAACTATTCAAGATAATTAAAATCACTCCAATGAACGAAAACATTTAAATAAAACATGAAAGAAATTAAACTAAAATATCAACTAGTTTTCTTAAAATAAAGCACTTCATACAACGTATTGTGCACGTTCCGTCATATATTTTTTTAATTATTGATAGATCATTATGGTCTCCAAAACCTATGGATGTTTTGTCCAATGAACACTTCATTGGCTGTGAAAAATCAGATGTTGAATCAAGTCCTTTATTAGTCGCGATTTAATTAAATAACTTTGATTTAATTTTTCATGTTCTTCAACATCTCTTTCTACGAGGCGTCCAACCGACCTTGGCGGGGCCGGAAAGGATGTGTGAGACTCGACCTAGGCAGGCCCCTACAGCCCATCTCGGGCACACCTCGAGGGTGTGCTGGGCTGAGTCCACCGCAGCGCCGCACTCATGGCAGCTCTCTCCTGGCCGTCCGACATAAGTATAATAACCGAAGCACCCGTGCCCGGTGAAGACCTGCTTCAGACGTCAGAATAATGGCACCTACACAAACAACAAAAAGATCCATTTGCATCAAAACACTTATTGTATAAATTTAGTCTAACAAGCAATTCAAGTTTTTTTTAGTATGTATTTGGGTGATCAAATATTATTGATTATCCTAGCAGGAAAAGGCATGAATATTCACTATCAGAAGAATGAAAACCAGTTGTTTTTATAAAGGCTTGCTGGCTTGAGATTCCGTCAAATGGACTAAGGTCGAGTGCTTTGTTTTTTCTGCCACTTACGATTTTATTAAGCTAACTGTAAATCTTGTAATCATATATATTTGTTTGCCGTAAATACTAAATACCAGGTTATCCATAGTTTTGGATATTGTTAATAAACCTGCCATCTATTAATTAATTTATGAACTTTGTATGAAACTTTAATACGAAATGACTTTGAAATTGTCCAATAGAGGGCGTTTGGATCAAATTACATTCCTTTTGTTTGTGTTTAATTTTTCTTATAAATAACCGAAAATTTCAAAAAATATAGTACCTATTATAGATTTATAAACCTGTATTACTGAAACTTTTAAGTTGAATAAATAATCATCTCAATAAGTATTTTTATTACACTCGTTTCATAATGTTTAAAATGATTTCGTGTACACAAGTCAGTAACACAAAAATTTGTGACATTATATATTTTTTTAGAAGTGGTGCAATTACTGATCCTGATGGAGCATTTAACAAGCATTTTTTTTATTTTAACTAGTTAAAAGAAATTATTTTGAAATAATTTCCTTGGGGTTATGAATATGTGGAATATATGAAAATGAAAAGCAGAAAATATTAGTTGAATACAGTTAATTGACCATGCACCCTCATAAGGTTATTTTATAGTATACTGTTGATTTCAAAAGTTATCTTCTACATATTAAAATAAATATTCATAACTAAAAAGTTATTCTGCTATTCGCCGTTTGCAAGACCCCAGTGCCATCTAACGAGACAACTTCACAAAACAAAACAGTCCTGTAATGGATGGCAAATACCTAGTTATTGAAAATATAAAATCAACTTGAAAATATTTTTTTCTATGTGAAATGTGATATATTACACAGAGTGAATATTAATTTTTTTTTTAAAAATCGTGGGTCAGATAAAAACAGTAAATAAAATAAATACAACAACTAAAACAAGTCTCAATAAGTGAATTAGGTTAAGATATCTGTCAAGATGTTTATTGTAAAATTAATATAAAAATCATTATTAATATTAAAAAACAATTTAAATTAATATGACATAACAAATAGCTCTATTTATTACGTAATTATATTTTGTACGATTGTATCTTAAATTTTAATTTCTTTTATTTAATTCTGCAGATAAAAAAAGGAATTGCTGTTAAGAACGGGTTTTCAATCCATCACACATAATATTATTTTTCAACCAAAGAATCTGATAAAGGGTAAATTTAGTTTCGGTTGAGGACGTGAGAGATGTATAGTAATAACAACTGATAGTAATAATAACCATCGTAGAAAGAGGTGTTAAGTACCTTGGTGGAGTGATAAATGTTCAAAAGTAGTAGAAGAATGCAAGAACGCATACATTAATTTCAAAACTAGTATTCATAGTAAAAATTACATTATTTTCAAAGCGCACGCATTTAATTACTATTTAATATTTTTTTTAATTATAAGGCCGAAGCCATGAATTTATTTAAAATATTTTTTGTGTACAGTAAATGTCAAGTCATTGTAAGTTTGTAATGTCATTTATAGTATTTATGTCATTTGTCAATGTCAATTTGTCGCGCATAGCTGGCAAAGAGCGCGGGATATTTTCAGCAGTTTTAAAAATATTTAAAAGTTGGTCTACAAGGACCATCTTTTGAATACCTAACTGTGAACAAACAAAAAATATATCAACACTATTGCAATATCTACAAGTTGAAGAGTCAAAAACATCAATCCTAAAAAGGTGAGCACCAAAACTGTAATGTCCTAGATGCAAACGACAGATTGTGGTATTATACTTTCTATGGCTACAGTCGATACCCCGGGTAAATTACGAGGAAGAGACCTTTTTATCTATTGTATCCAACCAGTTTCCTGTTACTTTTACCACCTGATGCTATAAGTTGTAATATTCTTCCTGTAACGTGAGTTTGAAAAGAGATAAAGCGTCTGAAGAAGGAATTGCGAAAATTAAAAAGCTCTGACTTAATTGATTGTGGGCCAGATTTGTAATAAATTTAGCTAAATAGTCAATTGCTCATTACCATGCACACCAATGTGGGCTGGTGTCCAGACTAGAACTGTTTGCTTGTTTTGAGACAGCAGGTGAAACAACTCTTATTTTATATAATATAGTTAGTTGTTGATTTTATTTGTGGATTTTGTAGCGCCGTTAATAAACTTAAACTGTCCATTATTATAATCCACTTTTGATGAGTCTGTGTTTGAGTATATGCTTGTGAGTGATGTGATTCAGCCTATGACCAAATCCACTTTTGATTTATCATACACAGCTATAGAGACTGCTTCATTGTTCCTAGATCCATCTGTATACATCTGATAATATCCCTGTCACCTATCAAGTTCCCTATAAATGTCTTCCTTATACTTTAGAAGATTTTTGGCTACAATTTTAATCTGAATAAATTTTGATTCATATAACCCAGAGTAACAAGGCCATACCATGCTAGAAAAAATATTGTGTCTTATTAAAAATTTGTTCTGTTTCAGAAAAACCTTGAAACAAATATGAATTAATATTGGCAGTCCTGTTAATAGTGTCCCACAGTTTAACAAGAAGTGGATGATTACTAATGGAGAGCAACCTTGTAAAAAATTTTGATTGTAAGTATTTAAGGCAAAGTGCTAATGGAGGTATATTACATTCTACCTGCATTGACACTATGAGAGTAGTTCGCACGGCACCCATTATAATAAGCAAACATTTCTTTTGTATCTTTTCTAATTTTTCCACTATAGTTCTTACCCCTGCAAAACAAAAAAAGCATATCAAAATGACTCCTTACTAATGATTTATACAATGTTAATAAAATCCTTGGATCAGCACCCCAATATGTGCCTGTTGAAGATTTTAAAACATTACAAGCGTTTAAAGCTCGAGATTCTAGAGTTTCAGCATACCTATTCCATCTAGAATTGTTTGTAAAATAACACCTAAAAACTTTACAGAGCTCTCTATAGACATAACATTATTATTGAACAAAATATTTACATTTCTAATACCATTTTTGGAAAAGACAACAACTTTCCTTTTTTCATTGCTGACCTCCAGCCCAAGGCTATCAAAATAGTTCTTCAGTCTTTGGAGAGCAACATTGAGGACTGATTGTACACCTAAAAAAATTGTATCAGAGCAATAAACAATGAAATTATCTGCAAAGTGCAGATTAGAAACTTCACACCCCAGAGTAAAATTTAGCTGATGTATGAATAGGCAAAAAAGCAGTGAGCTCAATACACCACCTTGTGATACATCCCTACAAGAATATCTTGGACCAAATAATTGATTGTTAACCTTAACAAACAGTTTTCTGTAGTTCAAAAAATTAAAAATACAATTTACAACTTTTCCAGGTACCAGTAATAATAAAATTGAGGTTAATTTGTTCAGATCTATATTATTGAAAGCCTCTATAATGTCAAGAAAAACTCCAACTAGTACTCTATTCTTGGAACGAGCATTGTGGATATCCAGACAAATGATGTAGACTCTCACATGCAGAATGGCCACAACAAAAGCCAAACTGATTGTAAGGTAAAAGATTGTTACTTTCTATGTGAAAAATTAATCTCTGTTTTATTAATTGTTTGAAATTTTTTCCAACACATGAACTAAGTGTAATGGGACGATAAGAATCAGCCAAATTAAAGTCTTAGCCAGGTTTTAATATTGGTACCAAACAGTTAGTTTTCCAATCCTCTGGGATAATAGAAGACAACCATAGATTATTTAACAAACTTAAGAAAATAGATAGAGTTTGAACATTTAAAAGTTTAAACATTCTATAGGAAAGCCAATCCAGACCACATGAGGAATCTTATCTATCGTAGTTATATAAAAATGTTTGAACCTAATTGAGGTCAGAACATAAATTAGATCTCGGAAAGCTGTTTTTGAATTTTCTTATTTTAGTCCAAATGCCACTTATTGATGTCAAATGATTTATTGAGGAGCAGAATTCAGACCAACTTTTACAACGTTCTTCTTTTAAAGTGCGATTTTTAAAGGCTTGTGCGCTGTGAAATTAATGTTATTTTTACTATTAAGACTAGTTTTGAAATTAATGTATTGTATGCATTCTTGCAGTCTTCTACTACTTTTGAACATTTATCATTCCACCAAGGTACTTGACACCTCTTTCTACGACGGTTATTATTACTATCAGTTGTGTTATGGTTTAAGTTGGGCCTGGAAAATTTGATTGCCAATAGAATAATTGCGCAAAACTTTCTGTATGAGTCAAGCAAATCACTTTTGTCAACTTTAAACTTCATTAACATTTTATTAACAATTTGTTCATAACTATCCCAATGTACTTATTTCAGATTGCTGTGAAAATGAATGTTGTTCAAGGAAATAGAGGATTCATGTTGGTCTCTTACGAGAGTCAATTTTCTGATAGTTGGCAGATGAGAACTCTTTAGTCCTGATGAACTTGCACGTCACAAGAAAGAAATATAGAAGAAGACGCCATAGTCAAATTTAGACTGTTTGGTTTCCAAATATGAGAGCCTATAGTTGTTGGGTGAGCATTATTTAAAAGGGATAAAGTCGTTGTCATCCATGGAATCCATTATAGTTCTGCCCCAAGAATCTATGCGACTACAACCCCAAAAAGTATGATGGGCGTTAAAATCGCCTGCAATTATCAACGGTTTTGGAATAATGTACAATAAACGATCAAACTTCGCCTTTTCAAAACCAGGAAAACTATTACCAGGACTGTAAAAACTAACCAAAGAATCAGTTTAATAACAATTACTACATTTTGTAATGAATCATCATAAAAAGTATGTAGTAGTTTAGAGAAATGTATACCATTTTGAATTAATATTGCTACGCCAATATGATCATTACTGCAGTCATGCCTAATAATGGTGAATTAAAATTAAATTGAATTGAAATAAATTGAATTGAATGCTAGGCTTGATTTCTGAAATACGAGCAACATGTATATTATTTTGATATAATAAATGTTGAAACTCAAGTCTATTACTTAACATACTTTGACCTTTCCACTGTACAATATTTAAGATTTGCTGTTTTTATCCTTTATGGTTTCTTTAATAGCTGAGCTAATAAATTGTGAACTAATACTGATATTTTGAGTTTTATTTACGGTTATAACTTTTACTATAGATTCTGTTAATAGAGTCATTGCTTCAGAGTTTGATAGTATCGCTTCAAATTTTTTTTAAGGTAGGGAAAATTCAATGAATTTTTAACGTGTCAGCATAATAGGACTTGGGTTTACTGTTTGCGATTTTCTTTTGCCTTATAGGTCACTGGCTAGAGATGGCGATGTGATTGCCATTACAATTAATGCACTTAGCTTTTTCATTGTTAACCTTGCATTCTTTGAAAGGATGCCCCTCTGTGCATATGGAGCATTTAGTGAATTTTTACAAAAGTTAGCCAGATGATCATAGCGTAAACATTAAAAACACTGTTTTATAGGTGGGACATATGTGGAGACAGGCAGGCGCCACATCTTAATGTGAACATAGTCCGGCAGTGACGTAGCAGACGCAAAAGTTATTCCTACGCTCTGAGTAGGTTGCAGCGTGAAGGTGTTATTTTCTCTTTTACTTTACTCATTATGACCTAATTTTACCGAGCTTTGCTTGGTATTTAATTAATTAAAAGTATTCTGAAACGTGACATACTTGTGGACAATGACCGACGTGTAATTAAGGTAAATAACTAAGAACTCAGTTAGTTGTGGCCTAGTGGTTAAAGGCCCGCCTCCCATGCAAGAGGGCGCGGGTTCAATCCTGGCCCGGGCAAGTTGGTACCAATGTAATTTTTCCAAGTCACATGTACTTTCTAAGAGTATTTAGACATCACTGATTAATGCTGATTCCTAGAGAGGGTTGATATCAGGCAGGCGGCCAGTCGTAAAAACATAGATAAAACTATTCACAACATGTTAAAGGCAGACCCTGGCTATAGCTGGGAAATTGCCAGGTAGAAAAAGAACTAAGAACTCAAATGATTACACAGATTTTCTGAACGCAATTTATGAAACAACACATTTAATTTAGCCCTCTGTCATGGTTATGGACATAAGATTTACAAATTAAAAAATTATAATTATGAATTATTATAAAAAAAAATTATTTAATTTACGTTAGTTTGAAAACTTTTAATGCAATAACAGATTTCACTGCATATTTACAAATCATATAAATAAAAATTATATTATATAAGTAACACTTTTAATTCTACAACCGTGCCATCTAGTTCTAATATTCCAAACTAGAAAGTAGAAGGCATTCAGTGTGAAAAGTGTGTATTTACTTTATTTCCACCTGTGCTGCCATCTCTTGGTCGCGCAGAATATTTTATATATTTTATTGTTTGTATATGATATGACACAACCGTGTACAGGAAATACTGTAGTAATTCGCTAGATGTCTCTTTGGAGAATACTATTATGTATTAATAATAATAATTGTTGATTAAAGTTTAAAAACTTAGACCCAGTTTCACCAATTAAGGCGTTTGATGGTCTGTTAAATGTGTTGAGCCTTCCACCACGCTCCAATGTCTGTTTAAATGTGTTAACAAGACTTTAATAATCACTACTGCTCTAGAGGTCCGTCAAATAGGTAAGGGACTGTTAATCTATTGTATTGTCAAAACTCAAATGGCCAATCGCACCCCTGATTTCTTGTATCCATAGTAACGGCATTTCTTTTATCAGTTTCGATTATTTCCTTGTATTTATTAATAAGGTAAATTAAATTTTCTTTTTGTGATGAAAATGTCGCGATGGGATTTTCTATGACATTGCAAATTAAGTTCTTTTTTCATCTCTTATACTTGAACACAATTTATGCCTATATTTATTAAACTAAACTGAAAAGAAAGCTTTTTGTATGAGAAATCTAAGCAGTCTAAGCAACGATATATTATAACATTTGGTTGTTATACACAACGATATATTATAACACTAACAAGTGACGTATAAGCAATATACATACATATATACGATCAAGATATAAAGTGGTGCGTCGCACTGTGGGGAATCGCGTGTGTTCGACTCAAAACTCCGTATCTCAGTTATTTCAAAACAAAATGATCTATAACTTTGCACACATATATGTACGTGAAAGTATAAAATATATAATATTTTCAACAATTATGTTTATTAATTTGTTTAAAAAATAAATATAAATATATTTAAATAAATGTAAATTAATGTATAAAGATCATAATACAATAAATATCTCCACAGCTGTAAAAGCTTAGGTCTCGTTTTAAAAAAAAGTTAGTAAGTTAGTTATTTATTAAATAAAATATTATTTATGAAACGATACAAGAAGATTATAAGCATTTAAAAAATATATAATACTTAGACATTTAGGTATATAAAAAACTTTCGAGTAATGTCGCGTTGAATTGTAGTAATGTACTGGGCAAAATCACACCATTGAACATGACTTAACTTTGATGATGCCTTGTAGTTGTATATGCAGTATTTGTATGGAAAATTAACTAATTGAGTAATTGATTGCTGAAAATTAATACTTCTTCCTTAAGTGTATCTATATTCTATCTTCTTCATCTATATTCTATATCGTCTACATACTTACATATAACCGGGTAACCGCATAACCGGGTTTTCTGGACAAATCTAAGAATTTAAATCAGTTCTTGTAGTAATTTACTATGAAATTCTAGGTTTTTAAATTAGTTCGAATAAGACTTTAATTTTGATAGGTTCAACTCTTTCAGGTATGTTTCTGTTTATCATAGCTGACAATCTGAAGTCACTGTTATTTGGAATAAAATGGTTATCATGATAAACGTATATAATTCTGAACCCTAATACGATTGCGATTTGAGTCTCTAGAAACAAGCTTTATGATGGAGGCGAAAACTAGAAGTGGGAGATTAAACTGAAAGACCTCTAACGTAATTTGCACTTCATATGATTATACATTTTTCATTTTAAGATAATAAGTACATATATGAGTTTATAATTAATTGATATTAGAAGTAAAATATTTTATTTTGGTGTTGTTTAGCTCTCTTTTGCACAAGGTGCTAAAATTTAAAACTAATTTTGAAAAGAAAAGTAGTGTTTTAAAGTATAAGAATAACGTTAGTTTTAAAAAGAATGATGTTTTGCAGACGTTTAAGAGAATGTCGAGTAAGTTGAATTGTTTTACTTACCTCATTCATCAGTGTATGTTCTATTCTGTTTCGTTATTTTTTTTGTTTGAGATACTTTTCATAATAGTCAAAACACTTTTATTTATTAAAAAAGGATTCCTTATTATTTTGATTTACAACTAGTTTCACAAAATATTAAGTATGATATACAGGTAAAGTAATAGCTATTGTCGGCGGGAGCTCACAACGTGTTGATTTATATCAACCAGCTTATATTACTGAAACTCAGTGGCGGCTGGTGGGTTATCGAACTGGTGGTGCACTTTAATAAAATATTAAAATTAGAAAATGCAACAAAAAACCAATTGACATCAAATATGTTTATTTTTTAAATATTAAATCAATGCGACGACATTTTTCTGAAGCGAAATGTTCAATCAGCTTTTTATTAAAATCGAGTATTGTTTGTATAATCATTTTTTTCAATACTAAGCATAGAAAGTGCATTTAGCAAGTGCATGGTATTTCGGAGAAAAGTTTTGATTCTTTTCAATTCCAATTCGTCATACATCGGGTGCTCTCGGTAATCTTCGGTCGCTCGTGCGGCGCTCGAGAACCGACTCGTTACTCGGTACATTTCTATGAACTATCTTTTGTCTCACGCGTCAGGCGTATTAATGCGTATCTCATACAAGATGTATTAGCAGTCCTCGTGCACTCGCCGAAGCGCACGAGATATTAGTTTAGTAAAGCGCACAAATTTTTTGACTATACGTAATTAGAAATTTAATTTTTTATACGTTTTTGTATGTTTAGAAAATAAATATTAAAATGGTATATTTTAAAAATAAAGATGAAATATTATTTTGTAATTTTTAAGTCTTTTGAATTGGTGGTTCAGCGCACGAGTGCACTTAAGGTACAGCCGCCACTGCTGAAACTTAAAATTGTTTTTATAAATTTTAACTAATATGACTGAAAATTTTTGTAAATACACTATAGAATAAAATATGTCTGAGAGTTGTTGCTAAAAAATATTCATGATGTTATGATACAATCAAGACAAAAATAAAAAGATTACAAAAACTATATAAATTTAACTAATACTTTTCGGATTATACTGCGCGTATTTTATTATTGTAAAAACTACATACTACGTGATCACGGACAGACAAGATGTGAAAAACTGTATAGCAAGTGAGGCAAAGGTTATTCTCCATTTTGAGCCACTTTCCGTGCCGTTTGCCACTTGAGAAGTGACAACGATAAAGCCCTGGCTGGGATAACTGGTTAATTGGTAGCTATCAATGGAAATATAATTACATATTTTTTTAAGCTCTGCTTAGGCATTATGGTCAAACAGAAAACTCATTATGCGTTACTCAATCTATTGTGTTTGGTTGTGGAATCCACTACACACATATGTATAAACAATTCAAATTCAACAAATTTCAGTGGAATTCTACCCTAACCACTGAGATTAAATATTCAAAGCAGTTTTAGAGGCTTTTAGTGGTTCACCCATTCGCAGGCTTTGCCAATCACATCGGGGTCAGCAGGAAATTAATCCGCATGTTTCGTTGCCAAACTTGTCCGAGTGAGTTTGGATAGGATTCAAGTATAGCCATGGGAAGGAGAGAAGTTAAAACTGTTTTCGGTTAGATATTTTTTTGTTTACAGGTGAATGATAAAACGTACGATAAAACACGTTTATATACTTTATGGCGTGATGCCAAAGAATAGTCGGGTCATGGGTCCTAGTAGTCCGAACAGCTTTCAACGACTGCAGCAATGATCCCACAGGCAATCCAGAGCTGAAGTCAATTAGACAGAGGTAGAAGCTGAAACAACATTTAAAACTAAAAGTAAAATATTACTTTTGTAACTTCCATTTTGTATTAGTAAAGTACAGTAGTTAATTTTAACATCTGCTTCTATTTTGATATGAATATTAAATTTAAATAAGAAACCGTTTAAACTTTATTTTAGTTGATAAAATATTTTTGAAAAAGATCATATTATCTTATATAGAAATTTAGTAGATACTTTATTAATTGTGAGAAATTATTTGAAAATAAAAATGATTTCATATAGATTATAACGACCATTGTATCTCTCTATAATATAAATCTTTATATAAGTGAATGTGGTTGGTGATTCAACTTAAAACCTATCGATCAAATTCAATATAAGCCCATCTGATTCAATCACATCTGTTTGTCTAACACCTGTTTATCCAAATTCTAGTTTAGGTGAATAAACATCATTTTATTTGGATATAGGCAAAGCTATCAATGTCGAATTTTGATGAATTTTACATTATGAGAAGTACAAAATTATCATTTACCACCCCTTCACTAGTATATTGGCTTTATGTGTTGAGAATATACGCACGAGTAAATGTATTGACAGTAGATATTAAGTTTGGTTTAAAGCAAAAAAAAAGAAAAGTAGAAAAATCTATCGGTAATTAATTAAAAATGAAATTTGACTGAAAATAGAAAAAAAAGAAAATATAATTGTAACCATATACAAAAAAAATCTACGGCTAATGGTCTATAATTATGAACACAATATCAATTACGTAATGTATACAAATTAGAACAAGCGTGGTATTTCACACATTGCTTCATTAAGTACCTATTAAGTTATTCATTATCCAATTATCGAATCCATAACCAATAATGTATGATAATGATTTAAAAAACCCATTTTAATACAAAGAGATAGAAACTTGAAAAATATTTAAATGCTAACCTTTCTACATAAACATTTTTTCAGACTTAAATCATAAAAATAAGTGAAACAGCATTGAAGTGTTTTGAAAGTCTTTCCTTTGTCGAGTTATAAACATAAAAAGTTTAAACTGACATTTATTTCTTCTATTAACGAGAATACCAAACTTATTATATAATATTTAAAAATAAGCTGAAGTAATACTATCCCGAAGTAATACTACCCGAGTATTACTTTCGCGGTTCCGAAACCGTATTTGAAACTTAAGGTTTTTACAAACACACATATATTATAGTATTAAAAATTCAGAGTTAAATAAAAAGACATCTATAAAATATTCACTGACGGCAACTTTGTTTCAAATTCCGTTCAGGACACCTTCCGTTTCAATTTGCGTGAAGGATGTAATAGTCCTCTGGGAACAGTTCAAGCAACCTAACCCGGTCCAAATGGTGACATAATGTCTTCCAAGTTTGTGAGTGTGGGTAAGGTAGGCATTTATAAGTTTAAAATCAGCGTTTTTTCAAGTATCAAGTAAGAAGTACTCAAGTGTTTTCAAGATCAAGTAAGAAGTACTAAAACAAAAAGAGAAGTTGACGAGATGTAAGAGAAAGCTGACGAAAAATCCCGTCTGCAAGTTTTTATAAAGTATCAATAAGGTTGGGTTAAATGTAAAATAAATCCAAAAATCATAATTTTATTTAGAATATCTTGCTTTATATATCACCAAAAAACTATAGTCTATTTATAAAGTATCTGATGATTTAATTTTATTGATAATATAACATCGATCAATCAGTTTTTAAGTAACCGCAGTAAAGCAACACATGATTTTTAATATATCGTCTTATATTGACTTTGGTCTATGTACACTAATTATTATTAATTCTTGAAACCCAAATCAGCAAGGACGGAAATATGTTAGTTTATTCTTATATATAACAAAAAATATAGAGGATGCTAGTGCCGCAATATTTCTTCATTATCCCGTGCGGGAGCCAGCACTCAAATACACTGAGGATTTTGTTGCTGTTACTGTGCAAGGTGCTTGAAAGACTGCTATTTTAAGAAAGCGAAATAAACAAAGAGAATGTATGACGATAAGTATTCTCAAAAAAGTTATACCCTAGATAGATTACAGTCGTGGTTTCATAAACTCGTACAATCACTAGCTCTTTTCTAAATGGGCTCTTTAAAGTGATTAGTTATGTAATGGGAAAACACGATCTGCTTTCTGTTATTCAAATAACACATTTATGAATTAAAATTGAGTGGTATCTTAAACAGCGTTTAGGATAAAAATTATAATAAATTTATCCATGAAATTTATTTCTCAAAATAATAATTTCTTATACTATTTATTCTATACAATAAATGAATTATTGAAAAAATAATAATACTTCTGTGGTAAATGTAATAGAATAATATATGGAGATATTTAATATGCGTATGCATGGAAACTCAAAATAACGCTTAATTACGCATGCCAAGATGTAATTAATGCTGGATGGGAATAAGCAAGTAAGGTTCCGATTTTAGATGGTTCTGTATAGTCCACGAATTGATTTTATTATCTTTAAGTTTGATTATCGTTTTACCTGTCAAATTGGTTTCTTCAATGAAATTTAATATTTTTGTGTCATTTTATTACTGTTTTCAATTTATTTTACAATTTCAAATCTTATAGTAAGAATCACCACATTAATAACGATGCTCTGTAGACGTTTGGTTCCATAATCATACAACAATGAACCAGAGTTTTAGTAATATTATTAACATTTTATGACTATTTGAGAAACATTACAGAATTGCTTTTGAAAATCAAACAATGATCAACCTTCGCAACTGAAAGATAATAATCTTCCATCGCTTAATTTATTGTTTTATCCAAATCCAGATTGACTTAGTGATCTTTATACTTTAATTGAAGTTTCTATCAATTGATTAAAATATAAATAACTACTAAGATGTTTGTTACTACATCATAAAGTTATTCGTTATTTAAATTAAATATGTTATTGATGTAATTTAAAATAATTATAAATCCTTTATAAAAATAATATGTACACCCAGATGATTGTTCAACAATAAATAAATTATTAAAATTAAAAGAAACTCCAAGTCCAGACACTACAACGAAGCAGTCAGTTAATTTATACTTTATATTTAAAGAGTTTAAATATGTAAGGTCTATTAAAGTAAACGCAAACAGCTCCGTATTGCATTAGCTACCTGCCAATAAAACACCTATCAAAATTAGTCTAGCCATTCTAGACACATATGTGCTGGAATAAACAAACCGACAGCCTAAAATATTTCATGGTGAATTATCCTATACTCGTATATATTATATTCACATGAATGTAGTAAAAGAACATTTAATTCAATATTACAAACAGAGACTTTTATTTTATGTGTATATTATTTAGTCCAATACATTTCTTATCAAATGAGATGTATTCTAAAAGTGATTATTGCACATGAACGTTACAATTTGCGATATAGTTAGCAGTATCTGACCTTGTTGTCAAGATTGTGCGTTAAGGGCTGCCCTCACTTTGTGTGAAAAATTCTATTTCGGAAAACCGACCTACTCAACTGAAATTGACTAAAGCTAAGTGTACAATAATTATGATTTTCATTTCTCTCAAAGTCTGAATTAAATGAGAAATACAGTCGTTTTACGCAATTTATAAATAAAAAACTAAAAGTGATGGTTGTTTCTTATTCATATAACTTCCTATTTACATTGTTTTTATTCATCAAATTGTAACCGCTAAAATAATAATATATAATTAATTTAAATAGATAGCTTTACTAAAGCGTAATTAACAATCAAGAGTTATTTAATTAATGCTAAATGATTGTGGATGTCGCTTCATATTATAGCTTCGGAACTACAAATGTTGTTGAAAAATTCATCTACAGAATTCCAGACTCGCTCTGAGCCACTCTAACTGCCTTCTAATCAAGCAGCTGGAGTGCGTACACTTGTGAAGTGGCTTTTTAAACATCAAAGCTTGTTCATCAAAGAGATTGGGGGACGCAAAAATTATTTATTAGTTGTTAAATAGAGGAAATTTTGAGGTTTCTTATACGGCTTTGTGCCTCATAATCTTTGTAGACATAAATAAAGAGTCTTCAAGATATTTTAAATTAAGCCTTTGAACTTTTTCAATAGGTATCTTCGATAGGTTTAGTTTAAGTAAGTAGGTAAAATGTCTGTTAATAATTTAGTTACATTTATTGTTGGAATTTTTGAGATCAAAAGCAATAATTAAAATGGTGAGTCTACTATAAAAAAATATCTTAATCAAATAAAACATCAAAACTTAAGTCTTAAAAATAAAATCAATGTTTGTTATTTATATGTATTTAGGTTCAAATTCAAAGTGCTATCATTCAACAGGTATACATATGTGTTTTTAAAATTAATATATGTAGGTAGTTGTATGAAAATAATTATTCTTTTGACACATTTTTGCTCAAACGATCACTTTATTAAGTTCAATTTAAATTTTCTGACATTAAGTCACATTAAAAAATACAAACTTTTTGTACCTGTTGATGATCAAATAACAATTAATGAGATATAAATTAAATCTTCTTGGTTGTTTTTAATGAAATGAAATATGTGTGGATAGTTAAAAACCATACATATTATCATTATATTCCTTTCTATTCCATTAGGCCATTTTTACTCACCGGTTCTTAACTATAATATCCTGTTTGATTCAATATTATTTGTGTTGATCGCACTGAAAATTAAAATAACTTATAAACGCTGCTGCAATTATTCTTTCAGAGTTTTGTGGGCGAAAAGCAATAATTTGGTTGTAAAAGTGTTTTACTAAGTAAATTGTACACTAAAATACATTCAACAATATTTGCTTAAGTAAAGCTAAATTAAATTTATATAGATTATCGGTAACTAATTTGAGAATTCTAACTTTAACATAAATTGGTACAATTCTTATGCCAGAAGTCCTCAAAAGCCGAATTCACTACTTTTTACTTTAGTCTTTTATTTTATTTTAGACTTTTTAGGAGTTTAGACTTTAGAGCAATCATAATTTAGAATGGAATAGATAGATACATATATCCTGGAAGCTGGTTATGCTTCTCCATATCCAGATATTATATTTCTTGTACGTTTAATGTGGCCTATATATATGTAAGTCGGTTTTCATGTGCAAGGTCGCATAATTTTTGGTAAAGAAAAAAAAATGTCTTTCAAATTAAACATGGTTTTAATGGATATATAATTTGATTGAAACATTTTTATAAGAAAAAAATTATTAAAATTTATTTTATAGGTGCTAGTCTATAGATTTTGGTTTGATTGTATTAATAAATTAAAACATATCGACATATAATTGGTGTTATCAATTCATAGTACCAGAGAAGAGATATCGTTTTTGTTGTTCCATATCATATACACAATGAATACATTTTCATCAATTTATCAGTGAATTTGTTATATATTTGTTGGTTAGTGTTATAACTCTTATCTTCTTCCCAGCTTTGTTATAACTATTTATTCGAATTTATTTAACAAGACTGTGTCGTATGAAAGTTATATTATAAGGTATTTAATTTACTTTAGTTTTATTTTTTTTCAAACATTTGTTCTATTCTGTTTTTAAAGTTTATATTATAAAGCAATTTTCACACTTTAATTTATTTTTTAAATGAGGCTCTTTGTACGTAACTATTTCCAGATAACATTTTTTTGAATTGCTGGTTCTCTTTCATTCTTTTCAATGGTCGCTCTACTACTTTTAGCTTAGTGTTATTTTTAATTATAAATGACATAATGATGCTATTGTACGTCAAATTAGGATTCCTATCTTGAGTGTGAATCATATAGTATACCATATTATTTTTCAATTTATTCGTTGCAATATGGTAAAATGTACTGAATTCATTGAAATAGAACTTATCAAAATTATTATTTATTTATTTGTTTCTAAAAAGATGAAATATTATATAAAAATATATTTGTCAATAATACCACAATGTAATAATAGCTTAATTGTAACTAACAAAGAAAATATTAATAATTAACTTTTAATTTCCTTTCACATAACGCCATAAAGTACTAAGGATAACGCCATAAAGTATGTACTAAGTTAATTTTGCGTTAAAAAATTCATAAGGGAACTTGTAAAAGCAATATTAGATTTTTGGTGAATTTTTACAATATATTTCGTTCCTCGTCACGCGCTTTTTGGACCTTTGGGACAGTTTCTAAATTAACCTGGGAGTTTGAAGATGAAATCCCATTTACCAGGAAATTTTAGACGTTTTAGTAAAAAATAACAATTTCCTGATTTAACAAAAAACAATCTACCTTATATATGTACATATGTATCAATCTTTACACAATTCAACAGTTACATAATATTCAAGTTTTTTTTAATAATTATAACATAAAATCATTAAATATCTTAAAGGAAAAATGTGTCATTATATGTACAAGTAAAAGTAAATGGGAAAACGTGAGGGTACTTTATATTAATAAAATTGAGTGCTGTTTTTTTATAATAATAAGTGCAAATTTTAACAACTCTCTGATGTATAGCCAAAAACTATAAAAAAGAAAGTACAAATACCAAATCATTTAAAAATGAATTATTATCTATACAATTTGAGATACATATGGATTTGTTTTTTACAATATGAGAAATAGATTTATTTGTTTACTATTTATGAAACAGATTTCAAAAATACTGTGCTTACATTAAATCTTAAATATTGTTTTGCGGTAACTTTACAAATTTTTGTTACATTGAAATGCAATAATGAGATCTAAGATAGCTGCTGAAAAGAAGCCAAAACATCGGGAGTATGTAGTTTATAATCAAAAATAAAAAAGCGAAATAAAATTCGAAAATATTAGTTTCATTGAAATGCAATAATCAATTCGTGTTAAGTGAAACTAATATTTTCGGATTTACTATGCGCTTTTTTATTTTTGACTATAAACTACTAAACTCGGTAGCTAGCTACATACAATTAACCGTGATCACGGACAGACGAGATGTGAGTGTCTGTCAGTCGGTCTTGTTATTTCTGGCATACCGTTCTGGATGCCGGCAGAATGCGCTCACCGTGTCCCGAGGTCCTGCGGTATGGTCACGGATATGGGATTTTATATTTTTAAGAAGAGGGTCCCAGGTGTTTGATAGGTTCCAGCCATCTTCTCAATTGAAATTGGGGTGTTTTTTAATTTCAATAGCCTCGCGGATTAACCTTGGTGTATGTCTAACTTTACCAGCGAGGATATGTGGTTTATCAAATCTAATGTAATGGCCTGGTATGTCCAATGCATGTTGACATACTGCTGACTTCGACGCGCGCCTATTCCTGACGTCTGAAATGTGTTCGACAACCCTTGTACCGATGCTTCTCTTTGACTGTCCGATGTATGTCAAGCTACAGTCACAATCAAATTTGTATACACCCGCTTGTTGTAAAGGAATGTTACTCTTGATTGGTCTCAAGAATTGGCTCAATTTCTTATGTGGATTGAAAATACTTGCTCTTGCTTGGTACCTTCTTTAAGATGTTGCCTATTCCGTCAGTAACTTCCTCCACATATGATAGTAACGCAGGTTATCGCTCAGCTGTGGGTGGCTTCATATGTTTCTTGCGATGCTGGCGAAGCACGAGTAGGCTGTTGATGCTCACAGCATGTTTTACATGTAGCAGCTCGGCCTCTAGATGGTCAGCATCACAAAGGTGTGTTGCTGTCAGTGATAAACATTTGCCAACGGTAACTAACTGTATGCTGTGGTGGTGTGAGTTACACCACCATCCTATAGCGGTAAGCGCATTCTGCCGGCATCCAGAGCGCTACACCAGAAAATTAAGAAATCGATGGCGATAGGTGATAAAATAACAAGACCGACTGAGAGACACTTACTGTACTGTAAAGTAACCGAAACGTCGGGAGTGTGTAGTTTATAGTCAAAAATAAAAAAGCGAGTAGTAAATCCGAAAATATTAGTTTCATTTAAATAAATACTCGCAAAAATCTTAGATCTCATAACTCATTAATTCATGTTAGGGTAAAATATTCACAAATGTAATGTAATGTCACCTACTGGCCCTCTTTATTGCTAATTATTTTTTGTTTAATTGAATTTCGAATGAAATTGGAGGATTATAGAAGTATTCTTAAATAATAAACAACGAGAAAATACCGCGCCAATATGAATTGGAGGCTACTTTGTGACCTCTTAAATAAGGGTAAAGGTAGTTCATGCAGCATGTCATTAAATCTTGGCATCACAAAACTTTCGTTAAAGAACCAAGAGAACCAGCATAAGTGGCTAAGAGCAACTAATTTAACAACTTTCGGGAGACAATTTTTGTGACTTTTCCATAAATCTGCTCTATGATTTTCGATAAAAATTAATATTAAAATAAATTATTGTACTATACTAATAATTAATTTTCTATTGGACACATTATAGCAACGTCATAATATTTATGACCAGGTAAAATCAAATACGTTACTCAAGGTAATTTCTACTTGGTTCACCTCGAGTATATATAATGAGGTAAGAAATATCAATTTGTTAAAATGTGCAAGTTTCCTCCCGTAAAATTCATATTAGAGGGCTGTACTTGCACCGGAAGAGAGCGAAAAATGGACAAAAAACGTAAAAGACAGGTGTTTGACTCAATATGGATTCCGGATGTCGTAAGGAAAAATAAAAGGTAAGTTTTATTGTTAGTTAAAATCAAAAGTTTCAATTTTTTTATTATATTAACATTGTGAAGGAAGCAATTTTTTCACATGATCTCGGCATATTCGAAGAAGGTTACTGTAACTAAGTTTGTAAGCTGAACCATTAAAATATTAGTTAGGATATATGTATAAATAAAAATAATATCAATATAGGCATCGAGTTATAAATAATTGATTTAGCTGTGAATGTGTCGATTATTAATTTCGTTTTATTAAAATTGTTATTTGATAACAAATCTGTTATCTGTTTCATGCTAAGAGCCTCACTCAATGTTAACAAAATACTGGTATTACACGTTATCAATTAACCAATTTCGTTATCCTAAGATTTAGGTATTAATAGCCATACTGTAATAAATAATTTGAGGAATCATAACTTGATTTATGCGAGCTATAAAACGGGCTGGGCAGTATATATAGCGACTCCGATATTACAATGTTACACATACTAAAACACGAGTTTTTATCAATATTTTATTTCTATGAAGTCTTTTTTAATTATCTTCCAGTCTATTTATATTATACTTTAAAAAAAGAAAATATTTTAAAATCTAGTCAATGAAATAAAATGTGTTATGTACTAAATTCATTATGAATTAAAGTGAAATATTAAAATTTATTGACTACAAAATATAATAGAGGTCGAAAACAACAAACAAACAAAAAAGGAATCTATTTGAAACTATTAAACCAACATGTAAATGAAAAAAATATGGGTAAAGATATATATATACATATCACGTAGTATAGTAATGTTTAATTCTCCTCAACAAATCTCGGGAGAGCGAAAAGAACATTGAACTTGAATGACGTCACATAGCAAGCCATGCATTGGCGGCCATACTTAATTAATTAAAGTTTCATTCTGTTAGCTGAAGGGCTCCAGAAGCTGATTTACAATTCAATTTGTGACTCAAACAACCATAATAGGTATAAAAGAGTTATTATAATTTAATAATATAATAGGTTGCCAAAAGGAGTTTTAAAATGACGTAAGTTTACTAATTTTATTACTTTTAAAAGATTTTATATAGGTACATGAATAAAAAACGCAATTAATTACACAATTAATTACCTCTATAGTCTATACGAATGTTTTTAGTGACTGGTAGGAATAAGTTAATTGCTTTGCTTGTTTAGACAAAATTATTGTACCATCACGGCTGTATAAAGTCAAGGTCTTTTGATGTGTTGCGTGGCACTCCGAAAGTACGGCTGGCGAGAAGCAAAAGCTCGCCCTCACTTTAGACATCAAACGTTCCGATTCACTTCTACACCTTAGAGAAAGCAGTAAAGTGGATCTAGACTGGATTTGTAAGAACGAAGTCTAATTTGTTTGATGGTTTTTAATTAAAAATAAAGTGTATAAGTCATTAGCGTATTTTTTAATTCGTTTCAGTAATAAAATTATATTGTTTTTATTTTTTAAGAAACGTTGTTAAAATTTAAAGGTTAAATTTTTCTTATTTCAGACCACTGTTAAATTAACTTAAACAATTTATTTATATGAAATAGAAATAAATAATTAGATATGAAGTGTCAGGTGAGTATTGGCGACATTGACGTATGGTATAAAAATTGTGATCGTTTGGAGACCAAGGTTGGTGTATACAGCATACTTCATGATGTCACTCTCCCTCAAAAATTACAAAGTTATAGTAAAAACTTATCTTAATTTATAATAATTTAATTTATCCTATGTTTTATCAATCACATGCTTTAAAATAAAACTTTTTTTATTTTCTTACCAAAGTTGATATATCAATTTTTTGTTCTATTTTTTATTCTCTTTATATAAAGTAAAGTATGAGTAAAGTTTACGCTCACTCTAAACTGGTATTGTGTTACATGATATCATTCAAGTGGACGCTTTAACATCAAAGCAAAGGCTTGACAACAAACAAACAAAGGTTTGACACGTTAATGATGACGAGATGCATATTTATAAAACAGATTTATCTTCACATTTCTTAAAGTTTAAATTCATGGCTGAATGAAAAAAAATGTTTGGGTTATTTTAAGGACATTGAAATATTATTTTTTATTGATCTATCAAACAACTGGTATAATATAAAAGTAATAAGCAAAGCATTCGAGTAAGTATCAAAGTGTTCAGGTACTATATACATTTATCCTCAATATATTTAATACTATCTGAAGTTGATGTATGTAAAGGCTACCTTATTTATATAAAATACTAGAAGACCCGGCGAACTTCGTTTCGCCCTATAATCAAGAAATATCTGTTACGTTTTTTTATTTATATTTTTGGAGTTTACCTATTAAAGCCATAAATCTCCGTGTTTTGAAGTGATTAGGAATGGTTAATAGTTAATATGAGAGTTACACTGAGCTAGCAAAATAATAATTGTCAACGTTACTACTACACTTGATGCACAAACAATAACGATGGCCGACAACTGTGTAGGGAGTGAGAGAAGTCTAATTGTGTGAGAGAAACAGAAGACCGGCTTCGTTCTCATCCCTACTCCGTGCTGTTTACTGGGTCAGAAGTGACACCTGTAGATATCTGGCGGGGATAACTTATTAAATGACGATTGATCAGTTATCGACCGGAGATGAAAAATGATTAAATTACTAAAATAGCTATTAAAAAATAAGGGTTGATCGTAGAAGGGTGAAAATTTAGGATTGTATGTATTTTTGTACGTTGTATCATAAAAAAATAGTAATTAAAAATTTTGTCTAAAAAATAAAAAAAAAAAATTTAGGGGTGGACTACTCCTAACATTTAGGGGGATGAAAAATAGATGTTGGCCGATTCTCATAGCTACCGAATAAGCACAAAAAATTTCATCAAAATCGGTCAGGTTGTTTCGGAGGAGTATGGGCACGAAAACTGTGACACGAGAATTTTATATATTAGATATACTAAGTGACCTTGCGGACTTCGTACCGCCCTATAATCAAGAAATATCTGTTACCTTTTTATCTCAATGAAGTTAATTTCTTAATTATGTACAGCTGACTCGACAGACAGTAATCTGTCTTCTTAACTGTGATTATTGAATTCTAATTGGTATATTAATAAATCAAAAATATTCCAAAAACAAATTGTTTATTATTCTAATGCGTTATGATACAAAATATTCTTAGTTTTATTTTCTGGTATATAAATAGTGTTGTTGTGTAATCTAACAAACTAGAGTGGCGGAGTCAATAATGGCAATTTCACTTTAACACTAATTCAGCACAAACCAGGCGTTTCACCAGCAAATTTCAATGTGCCACAATGCTGGCAAACAACGTCCATTTGACCAATGCTAACTAACCGATGCAAACTGTAGTCGATGGTTCAATCATATAAAAATGCTGCTCGATTCAAATTAATACTTGTATTTGAGAATCACGAATTAAGGCTCTTCTTCATTCCATACTAATGCGGCGCTCTTCTAGTGCAATTTCTAGTTCCTGCTGAGATATTTGACTCTGGATGTTCCTTTTCCTAATTGAATTACGGCTTCGCTGGGAAAGATTAGATCTTCTAGGACGCGGCATTGTTATGAGTAGTAAAACTGAATATGTACTCGTACAAAACCACACAAATTTACTCTTTGTAAACAAATTCAAAGAATAACTGCAATTTTAAGACGGATATAATAGTTTATCATACACTAATATAGTCACACAAATGCAAAGCTCAGCTTATGTCTTATAATAAATCTCAAAAAAATTAGAAACTTAAGACTTATAAAAAACTAAATAAAAAGTCATACAATATCCTTGAACAAAACAGGGACGATAGTAATGAATTGATGAAAAGTTATTTTTTAGAACCTGCCGGTAGATAATAGCGATTATTATAATATAAGTAATATTTCGTATTAATGAATTTAACGTAGACTTTAATATAGAAAAAAAAGCTCATAAAAAGGCATCAATCCAATTTCAAATCAAAATAGATAAAGGGTCTTTTAACGTTAGTCTTACAAAGAAATAAATCTGGATATTTTTATATTTTTGAACACAAACTTTCCATTAAACCCGGAAATGAGAAAATTAATATTGGACAAGAAATATTTTTACATGGTTTTTTTTTTGGTTTCTTAGTTCTGTATTTTATCAGTATATTTACGTAATACTTAGGTATTCATTCAATATTTACTGAATAACTGTTTTTTAGATGACATCGATACTCGTTCTAACATTGCCAACTATACTTGCATAGTTTATTTTAAAATAATAACAAAAGTCTTTATTGGTATCCATGTAAAGAGATAAATTCATAATAATAAATTGTTAATTCACTTATGAAAGATATTATAAATAATGTACTATCGGTATATTAAGTAAGTTTAGAAAATTCTCACGAGCTTAGCAATATATCATAGTGAACAGAAACCGTATTAAATATTTTGGGAAAAATTCTTTATGAATATTGGAGTTGCATTCGTGATATATGGTCGAAAGGCTAGGAGATTAGGCTCGTAATAGAGGTCATACGTCACACGACATGAAGCCGAGGGATTGCGATGCACTCAACGAGATTCAGGTAGAATGAAAATTCCTGTACCATTCAAGCGATTGCTTTTAAAACTATGTAATTTGTTATTTTAGTAGTAACAAAAGTTTCGACAAAGATTTAGTACTATTAATTTCCTTATTATTTTTATTGTCTTCACTTTGCTATATGATTATTAATAATATATGTTCAAGTTGTATATTTTAGTATTTTTATATTTAGAACACGTGTTTCGTAACAGGTTAATTAGTTGGTATGTATGATTAATTTACAACGTTAATTAAAAAATAATATAAACTTTAATTCAAAGACTTCTGGGTGACTGCTTAAACTTTTGAAAGAAGATTGAAATCTATTGATTAATAGTCTTGTCAAATTAGACCAAAAATTAGGGTGAAATTACATAAATTCGCAACAAGCTGAATTTTGGTACAATTGTTCAAAACACGTTTATAAACAATAGCTGAAAGTTCCCCATCATTCCCGTGTGTGGAAAATATTTATTCAAGGTCAAATGTCAAAAAAATGATTTTTTCGCGATTTTCAGCAAAACGGTAAGTTTTATCACAAAAATACCTCAAACTAAAATTGTAGATCATTAAATTATCTATATCAAATGTATCAATACTTCTTTTCTTACGAGCCACCGTTTCTGAGATATAACGATTCAAAAAGTTACAAAAGTTGTTATCGTAATAATAGACATGAGTACGATATATATATATATATATATATATATATATATATATATATATATATATATATATATATATATATATATATACGATAAAGTGGTTATCTTAGTACGTTTTGGTTTTACTAGTTAATAATATTTTCTTTATATATACGTTTACAAAAACTTTGACCCGACTATCACTTCAATAGAAAGCTGGTCTTTAAATGAAACTAATATATTTTCTTCGGATTATACCTATTTTATTATTATAAAAACTACATACATGGTCTTTGTTTCTATCGTTATTATAATTAAAAGTATGCCTTAGGCACAAAATATGTAAAGAACTTAAGAATCAAAAAATTTATAAGAAATATAATAAGAAAATATCATGTCATTTATAAAACAAGGGCACCTCATTATGTTAACAATTCGATGTTCGATGAAAATCAGGGATAAAAATGTATTTCAATATTTCATTAAAATTTGTTGTATCTTGACTCGATTTATAGTGATAACGAATTGGATGAATTATTTGAAGATTTTTTATTAATAAATTTTTATATTTAGCTGCCTCTTGACTCTTAGTTCTAAATGTTATTTTTGTCCAAAAATATTAATATCAACGATATATTTAATAAGTATATATATTACGATTTTAAAATAAATTCATCTTTTCAGTCTTCCATGAAAATACTTTCCTCTTTTTATGTTAAAGGTGGCAAACGAGCAGATGGCCTACATGATGGAAGGTAATTACGGTCACCCATGGACATCTGCTACATATGTAGAGATGTTGTGGATGCTTTGCCAGCAATGGTTGTTGAGTATGGAGTGAGTAAGGGAGGGAATAAGGAGATGGCAGGAAAAATTGTGATTAGGGAAAGGGTAAACGCAACTCCTCGAAGATATAAATCCTCCATGTCAAATATATATTTTTTTATTTTTGCAATATTTTGCTATAAGTAAAAAACAAAACATCGAATAATAACTTAAGGCATTTTTATTTTACATTGTATGTTTCGAATAATTTTAAGTAACAATGAAAACTGAAAGTCGGGATGAAACCGGCTTTTGATTTTTGCGTTAAATAAGAATGAAAGCAATATTTGAATACCATAGTTTGAAAAAATGTTCACATTGCATAATATTATACAATACTATAGGTTTTTTTCCGAAAAAATAAATTTCGTATTGCGAAAATGTCCTTTTTTGGAGGAAATTATCTCTCAACCAAAAGAAATCTACAAAAAAGAGTTTAAGTAGTTTAAGAAGAGTTTAATACAAGAAAATTTATCCAATTGAAGTTAAATTCAACTGAAATCTAAGTAACACATCGAAACAATAGAAAAAAATTAAGAAATTACATCTGTTCATCTCATTTTTCAATGGCTATTACATAAACCATGACATAGACCTTTTTCGTAAACGCATTTTTGAAAGGAACCTTAATTTAGTAGGTTATGATCGTTTATATTTTTCATACATGTATATGTTAATATTATCTGATATGATCTTGCTAAATAAAAGTGATAACAAAAAGTTATCTTATAAGACATCATATGTGATTAGAAAAAGTTGTTATTAGTTATCAGGTAACAAAGGAAACTAAGACGTCAATTTTGTATTTCATACCGTAAATTAATTTCTGCAAACTTTTGATCACCGATAAATAAAAGTTGTGAGCAATTCCTCGAAATTTCTTTTCAAAGTATTGTAACAACACAATACTTCTTCAGATATATATATTCAGAGAACATCACTTTATTAGTATACTAGTAAACCCGGCGAACTCCGTTTCGCCACCAGAAGGCTTTTATGTAACATTTCGTTTGGTGATTAAAAGATGAAGATTTTTTTTTTGTTTTATATTTGAAAACGAAAAATTTTATTTCGTTTCACAACAGTAATGAATTCATTTCGATTACAAAAATGAAGTGTTATTTAGTTGAACTTCTCTAAGTAAATGAAAGTGAATCCAAAGTAGATACCGAATCGAAGCGTTATACGTGTCCGCATATTATTATCCGTTTCATTGAAGTGGTCCTTTGTAAACCGCATTTTTTGTTTTTTGGTCTAACTTTAACACAAATAAAGCGGATGATTTCCAAACTCGTAAACACGCAAAATATAATGCCCATATGAAAAACAATAATTTTCTAAATTCATCCCGCAAATACTAAATGGTTATAAGAATTCAAACTACAAACACAATACCGGTTTGTCACATGAAATTAACTGAGCAGAGAACAATGAGCAGCTGTCAAACAATGTATCATTCGACGGCACCGTCTACTTAAAAATACTTAATATTGATTTGTAGTACATGTTATGTATGATGGCGCTGTATGTGACAAAAGATTTTCCTCCTTTTCTGTTGAAATTTTTGTTGTCACGGAGCCCGAGACCTTTCCAACGAATGCAAAACCGTGGAAACTGGTTCTTTCGTTCTGAAGTTATAGTGTCAGGATCGAAAACCGGACTTATTTTTATATAGTAGATTTCTTAGAATTATCAAATTGTCATCCATACGTCATTACATATCTGTCATTATACGTCAATTGCATAGAGCTGTCAATTGTGTTTCGTTATTCCACGGTTTATAGTGACTGACGTTTCATGTCAAGTCCCACGGGAATGCTGTTGAACGGAATAAAAAGTATCCTATTGCAATTTCCTGGTTCTAAACTACCTCCCTGCCAATTTTCAGTTAAATCGGTTCAGGCGTTCTTGAGTTATAAGTGGAGTAACTAACACGACTTTCTTTTATATGTATATATATAGATTGTAAATCATATCTTTTGGCTTTGGAAATAAAATTCTCACATAAGTATCATATCTATTTAGTAATATGTGTATTGTTTTTATTTTGAGTTACTTTATTATTATTATTATGGTGAATGTAAAAATAATTGTTTCTTATTTTCAGCAAAATTTTCTTAAGAATCTGGTCAAAATTTAACAGTGTGCTTCAATATTTTTTCTTCATTCAGTTTTAAGAATTTTGTTGTTGGTAAACTTTCGTTCAGCGTTTTGATTTTTGTTATGTGACGGTGTCATAAGTGGTCATTTAATTAAAATATAATTATCTTTATATGGTGTAATCAGAGGACGCCTTAGCTTCTGGGTAAACTCGTCTATTCTACACGGCTCTGACTCAGCATTTCCGTGTGAAGACAGTTTTTGGTTTTATATTTCTTTTATGTTTTTAGATTATAATATTTCTTTTAAGAATTTCATTACATCTATTGTCACTATTTGTTCAACCTTTGTGCAACATAGTCGCACCCTAGTTGTAACTTACTTTTAATTAAATTAAGTCAAATAATTTTGGTTTCATTGCATCCACCGACCGTCGAAATCATAATTTTTTTGTGTCCGTGTTTTCGTTCAGTGCTCGTTATATGTAACCCTTTGTGGGAAAGTTAAAGAGATTTTTGATAATTATATATTTTTTTAATTTTATTATATTTAAATCTAGTAAGTATGTTCGATAATATTCTTAACAAAATCCTTAATTTTATACCCGTTCCATCAAAACACACACTCACAGATACTATGTCTTTGGACCTTAAATCATTTCAACAATATGGTTTTTTATTATTCCGAATAAGCTTTTTAAATTTTAATTTGATACTCAGAATATGGGGAGTAGATCGTATGAATACCTAAATCCTCCCTTTGGAAGTCTGCCATTCTAGTTAGTATGAAATCAATATTTATTTTTATTTTCGAATAAAACCTTTAGGATGACGGGAAGTATTATTATAATACTACATACAACTTGTCGTCAAGTCTAATATGTACATGTAGCAATTTGTCATCTTCAAACTATTAATATGCAATTTTTATCACGCTGCACACGCACTGAGAAATTAAATACATATATATTATAATAAAATAAAAATTAAAAGAGAAAAAAAGTAATCGTCTCATAGTATGTAAAAGTAATATTAAAATATGGATTGAATATATTTTGAATAAAATGTTCTACGATATCCTTCAATTTAATCAGTATTATATTGCATAAATCCATCGAGGTAAAACTCACTTGGCATGAATGATTATTTTCATTTTATAATTAGCTACAATATTTTAATAATGTCGTATTTCCCTATAGGATTTTGGAGGAACTGAAAACAATTTTGGTAGGACACTGAACACTTTTATGCTAGTTAAAAATTCTGTATTATTTATCACTATGATTATCTTTTATTACTCCTTATTTTTAAAAAGATTACAGCTACAATCTATGTATTTTACAACATCATGATAAACTACAACAACAATATACCTAATAATATATAATTACGCCTTATTATTTAACTAACTGATAATAATAATAATTATTGCTTAAAACAAGTTATAACCATCGACTTAATTAATGAATTTACTTAAACATGAATAAAGCGTAACAAAAGGAATAAAATCATCCGGTCTGGAAACCGATTATTTATTTTTCTTTGTAATATACTATCGGCTTTTTGTTATAATATAATATGTATATGAAATTTTTAACAGAAGTTTATGTTTACAAAATATTAATACCAATAAGAAAGAGGTACGTTTTTAGGACAAAGTCGTCTAAACTCCTAATGAAAATAAATGAACACTAGTTTTATTCACTTTTTAATACTAAACTAAATTACCTTTTGATTTCTTAGTAAATTAGAAGTGGGGGTTATATTCCTAACAAATAGAATAATTACTGGTTAATTGATATTTCTAGTAACGCCACTTGGTCACCGATAATGATACTACTGGTGACTGACAATATTGGAGACTAAATGGCAATAAAATACAATTTTTCATATTACATTTTTCCTTTACGATATCATTATTTCAGTTAGGAATATCCAATAATAATAAAATCGCTGATTTTTCAAATAAGTAATTCAGATATGAAAAATAGTATAATTTAACAGCAATCATTTTAAACTAGGTCTGCAGATAGCACCGTATCTGAATGTAGATATTCAACACAAAAAAAAATAGGAAGCGTTTTTAAAAAAACAAGTTAAAAAACCAGAAAAACAAGTGGAAGTAAAGTGATTACAACCCCAATGAAATTCTGCGAAAGAAGTAAATTCTACCACTTAAATCACGCTATAAACTTATATATATAAATAAATTATATATTGACGATATAAAAAGAGAGTTAAAGATTAGAAAGTATGATTTTATTTTTCATTTAAAATAAATTGTCTCTGTCATAAAGGTTTTTTCGTTTAATTTCTCTTGTTATTTTTGCTATCGCTGGACATGTTATTCGAGTGTTACAAACCATTTCTTCATTGTGATATCCTTATAATGAATGTGTAATACAATGACTTGTCCTTTATGTTTGCTAAGACATTTCATCATAACTATGCAATATCATCGTAATTAAACTTGGATACAACATTTGAGCTTAAGCGATTGAATACATCCAATGCAAAATTTAGTAGCAAGTTTTCAAGCGAACAAACAAACATTGCAAGCCAAGTAAAAACTTGTATTATGTAATAATGCTCATATAAATAAATAAATATTACTACTGTAGTTGCGATCTTTGAATTTTTTTTAATAAATTCAATGTATTTTTATTATATTTTCAAGATTATAGCAAAAAAAATGCTAAAACATTTCTTTTTGTTCAATGTAATCATAAATTTACGATATAAAATTTAAAGGAAAACAAAGCATCAACTGAGCAACTATAATCACTAGAATTTATTGAAATTATTCTGCTCTTCGTAAATGTATTTAAAAATATAAAGGCGTTAATCATTATTAAAAGCATAAAACCATCAGTTATGGTATAATTTTATATGTAACTTAAAAGTCATTAATACTTAAAACTATTATTTCTAAAATGTCCATTAAAAGAAATTAATTTAACCGATCGAGGCTATTAAAGTACTATTTTATTTAATGGGTTTTATACACAAGGATTAAATGATCACGCAAATGGAACATCAATTATGATAAATTATTATCAATAAAACTTTGTCGAAGTCGTGATATTATAAAATAATTCGATGGTAAAATCACAAACAAATCTTTTCTGACTAAATTTAATACATTGAAACTCTTATCACGCAGAAATCAAAACATTCAAATATGTGAATATAAATGTTTTTGATTATTATAGTAAAGACATTATTTTCTTCTGTTCCGCATCTGATTAAAAACATAAAATTAATTATTCATAACACTGTTTAAAATAATATTTTATGAACATTTTAAATTTTTGAAATAATCATTATGGTTTAAAAAGTCTCAGAATATAAATATTGAGTAAACATACAGTGATTGCATTAAAATACAATTACGTACTAATGCACAGACACGACCCCAATGACACAAAACCACACCAAAACACACCGCCTTCGCCGGCGAAGACGGGGCCCTGCTTCGTACACGTCACTTCGGTGTTCTGCCGTCGGGGGACTCCACTCTTACGACGTCCTAAGCCGAGGTCCGGCCTCGTAGAGGCAGCTTTGGGACGGGCGTATGCCCCGTCGGATCCGAATTAAATTGGGTTGGTCCCATCGGGCTACCCACTCGTCCCGGCCACAATGTTAAAACCATCAGGGCTAACAGCAACTGTTAAGCCGAAACTAAGAAAAAAAGATTACAGAGAGTCTCGCTTGAGTCCTTGCAGTCCTTGAAGTAAAGGGTTCCTCAAACTGGTTATGAGATACCTACAGTAGCATCAGGACCTGATTACAGTCAAGAATTGAATTATTGATGACGTAAGTTATTCTGAATTCACTCTATTGAGAACGATAGTTTTTCTACTCCGAATATCAATAGTAGTTAATTTGATTTCAAATCAACTTCTTTTTCTTGTTGCCTTTCAGATATACCAATCTCGGTTATTAATATATTTAAGTAACATTTAAAGAATGACAGAGAGTAACGTGAAGTTATTATCAAAGTTGTCGTATTTAGTAGAAGATTAGTAAGTATTGGAATGATTTTCGTATGATAAGTTGAACCATAATATTAACACATTTAGGTTAATTTCTGACTACAGTAATTTGCTATACAACCTTAAAATATATTGTAATATAAAAACATTCATCTTTTAAAGTCAAATAAGTTAAAAATATGTATACATCCATTCAACTTTGAATCGTTAGTGCATTTAAACAGATTTAAAGCTCTATTTACATGTCTCCACTTTATTTTACTTTATATAAATAAAAGTATTTTGAGACAGCATCCCTGTAAATAAAAAAGCAACTTGACACAGTTGACTCTTTACAAATTAAATGTCTAAATTTTATATTTCCTGACAGGATGAAAGAACTTTCATACAAAGTATTCATTAATAATTCCATCTCTTTACTGCAGTAGACACTGCATGACTGTGTTTAATTCTACAGTGTCTGTTCAAAAAGTATTAGGGATAATTAATAATTATCTTTTTTTTCACAAATAGTTTTTGGTCATGAATATCTATTTTGTTTCCTTGGTATTTAATAGTAGAGATGAACAATAAAATTATAAAACAGGGCAATAAGTGTATACTTTTCGCATTGTTTTCTTCAATCCTCAAAGAACATCAAATAAACATTTTATGATAGTGTTCATTTTCTTCTTTGATGCCATTTTTATTTTCTCAATCATCCTATCAAGCTCTTTTGAAATAAAATGACTTCTTTTTTATAATAATATATTTATGTATATTTTTGTTGTAGAGTAATTACAGAGACAAGTGTAAATGGATATACAAATGATTTGTATGAGAAAGTTATGAATTCAGATATGGTAGCTAACAGATAGATTAGGAAGAGAAGTACGTACCTACTATGTTGACCCGAATTTATTTTATTTATTTATTTACTCGAAAAAGACTAGGAGATAATAAAGATTTGGCCCAAATTTTTACTAGAAACAACGACGAATTATTTTAAATCACGGAATTCATCAATCACAACAATCCCAATATAATAACAAATAAATAGTACAATATGAAACCTTCAAAATCGATCTAACTTTGCCAGATTTTTACCTGGGCTTATGATTGATTAAAATGGTAATATTGGTCTTTAATTTCCCCGTCATAAGCCTAAGTCAGTGGCCTAGTCGTTAAGGGCCCGCACCTTCGTGCACGAGTTTGATAATAGCAAGTACCAATGTGATTTTTCCAAGTCATATGTACTTTCTAAGAGTATTTAGACACCACTGACAGACGGTGAAGAAAACATCGTGAGGAAACCTGGACTTATAATTTCACAATTATAAGTTTGAAATCACCAACCCGTCTTGAGCAAGCGTGGTGATTAATGCTCAAACCTTCTCCATGTGAGAAAGAAGCCTCTGGTCAGCAGTGGGCTCTGATAGGCTGATGATGACGAAGCCTTATTCCATGTTTCATCATTACATTATTAGGAAACAATTTTGTTTTTGTGGAAGGAGTCTCAAATTTTATTAGCTTTGTTATTGGTATTTTGTTTTATCAAGCACGTTATGTACAAGTTTTAAAGAGTCTCGTCTAATATATACTCTATTAAATAGATAGCAGTAGCCATTCGTTATTTTATGATCCCTTAAAGTTGTTTTAACATCTTAACTAAATGGCTGAATTTATGATTTAAGTTAAAATCATAACCCCCAAAAATGTTATTTATGCAAAAAAAATTCAAAATTACTTAAATATGCTTAAAAATAAATAAACTTAAATATGTTTAGTTATATATTACTAAAATATATCTATTAATTTATCCATAATGAAAAAAGATTTTCATATAAATATGCAAATATTTCTATGCAAAAAGAAAATTAAAACTTCTGCCTGTGTTTCTGTTACTTCTTTTAAAAAATATATATTCAAAATAAAGTAACACAAGTTACAAGAAAGAGAAAACTAATGATTCAAAGATTAGTATGATATAGTATTTCTATTCACCTTTTCCATCAATTAAAAAGGTTAAATAATAAATTAATAACATAATATTTATTTCTCTTATTTCTTATATATTAGTAATTATTTTCAAAAGGTAGAATTTAATAAAGTCATACAAATTCAAAATTTAATATAAAAATTGCTGGTGTTATAATTATGAGGGAAATTCTGCTAAAATTAGGAGTCAATTACTGTGTTTGGTGTGGAAAATAAACAAGCAAAATATAAACAAGCAAAATATATACCGCCAGAATGGGTTTGGTTTATATCATTATTTTCTTGAGCAGGGGACTTACATTAGATCATCTTTAATGGGTGTCTCCTTTGATGATGAATGATTCCTACTTACGATAGATGACAGTATACTTGCTTTTACAGATCACATTTACATACAGTCAATTAAATAATAATTTTAATATTTGTACTCTACTATATATCTTGGTGGAATCTCTTCACTCAACCAGGTGAGTGAGTACTTAAATGGTTACAAAACTAGCTATACTACGTTATGCTTGAAAATACTTAATGTTGTAAAATATAAAAAAATCAATATGTTTGCAAAAATACAATGTAGGTAACAAAACAACACAAATCAGTCAGAAACTTGAAAATTCATGAAGATGCAAATTCAGGATATTTAAAAATAATATTAAGTTTGTTCTGACCTGAATCGGATTCTGAAGGCTCAGTGAAAAACATTAAATACTTTCACCTAATATACACCACATATGTATCCGACAATTATCTCTCTCATACTCGTATGTAATCAGTAGAGAAAAAATATATATATTTGGAAAAAAAAGAGTTGATGCAAAATAGGTAAAAATGTGTACGTAAGAGAACATGTAGCAAATTTTTTAAAAAAGAAAAAGTTGATTAAGCATTATTTGCGCTTTTATAAGCCTAGTGATTTTCAAATACAATGAATAGAAATGTAGAAAAAAGTCTGATAGACAAGAAAATTAAGGGAATACGGGATATAAAATAAATATTTCAATTTCATAGTACAATTCACGAACAAAATTACAGTCGTACCCAAAGATAAACCTAATAAAACCAAAGAAAAAATAATTTCTAAGAACAATGCGATCCGTCAATCTACATATATTATAATTCACTTGCACGTCAATAAATCGCGATATATTGACTTGAAGAATGTCTGGGGATATATTCTATTTTGGAGTGATAATTTTTATGTGGAATGTATTTTATTAAATATAGTTCTAAGTTATAGTAATTTATATAATTGATTTAAACATATTTTGTTGACAACAATAGCTAAAGCTATAACCATATGATATTGACGATTATAAATTTACAAATTAAGTAGATGCTTTACTAAATAAAATAAAATATTCTTAGAAAGGGCGTCCTAGTCATTTCACATTTCAGACTCAACTCCTACAAGTTACAGTTGCATATAATAGCCGTAACGAAGTTTTTAAAATTCACTTGACTTATTTTATCTTTCATTGAATTATGACAATTCATAGTAAATTTATCCTTACATAAAATATTTACTTACATAATATCCTTACATAAAATAATGTATTTTTGTAAAAATTGTTTCGTATACTCATACACCATTTTGTATAGTTTTATGAGTAAATAGTATATGAATTGAAAGCAATCTTTATATATACTCGTAGTGTAACTCTCATTCAACTGTAATTATTTTAAAGCAGAATTAGCCCTTTACATCAAATATTTTTTATATCAACAGGAAGTGATGTGGAATTTGTAGGTGGTAGAGCCTAGCTGCAGTGGCGGCGTAAGACGTGGGCGACGTGGGCCATCGCCTACGGCCTCGCGGTACGAGGGGCCTCAAAAATTTTTAAAGCGAGATTTGAAAAAAATCTTCTTCTTCTTTTCCTGGCAATATCCAAGCTATAACCAGGGTCTGCCTTACAAGTTGTGAATAGTTTTGGCTATTTATTTTTACAACCGGTCGCCTGCCTGACATCAACCCTTTTTGAGAATCAGAATTAATTAAAATTTTTAATAATATTTAGCTAATAAATAGATAGTGTTTAAGTATATTGATTGCCCCGAAAACAGTGACGTTTTTTAATTGTTTTTGTTTTCTTTGTGATTTGTAATATGTACATCGGTAGGTAGGTAGGTACCTGTACTCGTCTATTTTACATAAAGTAAGAAATATTTAATTGGTAATAACTAAGAAGTATGTAACGCAGTAATTACTTTTATGTAAAATACGCTTTATTATATCTTTTGAAGGAAAACAAAGCTTTAAGCGTAATAAACGCGTCGACGTTTAAGTTTTTAAAACTAGCAGGTATAGTAAGAGCTTCAGGTTGCCATAGAATAGGGCCTCGCGAAATCTGTCTTGCCCACATCAAATTTAAGTCTTGCCCCGCCACTGCCTAGCTGTAGTCAGTTACTACAGCTCGAACATGGACTGGCTCGACCATGGAAGTACCACCCTCTTACAGAAGATCGGCGTGACAATATAGAATTATGTAATCATTTTGTTATCCGACAGCAAAGTCAATTTATTATTTATGAAAATTACTAACTAGTTTTAGTTTAGAAAAAGTAGATACACCAGTAATGTTATCAAACCAGTCAGTTATTTTAAATTTATTAGGCTTAAAATAACAAAAAAATATGTTGCAAATAATAAAACATCTGAAGCTATACCACAACAGCGAGACCTGACAAATAAAAAAATATATGGTGTCAATTTAGGAAATATAAAATAAATACGAGTGAAATTACATAGCTAGTGTTCACTAAGTGTAAAAGATTACTATAGTAAATAAACGTCATTGTAGACCGTTATAAAATCTTTATAAAATATAAAATTTTATAGCTTATATTACACTAAAAAACTTTAAGCTTTTGTCAAGAATGTGGTCGTTATTGCTTACTATTCTTTATATTAAACACAAGGGAAAATTCTCTAAGCCAGTGTTATAGATTAATTTAATCTTGTACATTTTATCACAGCAAACTGACCAAGTTTCAGCAGGTTTCTTTTATTTTTTCCTTGTATATTAGATCTTCTCAGTTTTTTGATATTTTCATGCTTTCTTTAATATTTTTATAATAGTTAAAATTGAATTATTTTTTGTTTCCATTTCTATTCTTTGTATTTGACATTTCCCTGTTGCTTTCTAGTGTTTATACATATGCCAACTGTTTTCCAGAAGAACAGTTGATTTTTAAATATTTTTGGTTAGATAACCGAATTATTTCTTTGACTAGAGAATATCCACTGTTACTATTTCAAGAACAGAAATACTAAGTATTTCTGTTCTAATTTGGCAGAATTTGAGATATAATGTTAAGTTCTATAGAAGAAAAAAAAATTAATATTCAGTGAAATTACTTTTCTTTTATGTATAAATTTAAAGTAAGTAACAGTTCTTTAAAAAAAATGTTATGAATTGTTTAGTTTGTATTTATAGTCATTTTCTCACGAAAGGAAGTTGATGATCTGACTCAATTAGTACTGTTTTTTTGCATAAAAAAAAATTGGTTGCCTGTAAAGTCGGTATACGGGCGAAAGTTTTACGTGACAACGACTTTGAGTGGTAAAATAATTTTAATGTGAATATTCATTCGTATAGTAGGAAGAAGGATGAAATAATAGTAACAATTTAAAACATTTATTTATACAAAGAATTATATTTAAAACATTAATTTATACAAAGAATCTCGCACTGAATTTCATATTAACAAAATTTTATTTTTACCTTTACACAATAGAAGCGCAAGACATGAACCGGTGTGTATTTATTTTTATTTCAACGGCACATCGACAGTACATACATTAAGCACTTAAAACTAAACATTTAAAACTAAACACTAACTGATGTATGTACCAATTATGGATGTACACAGCACTGCTAAAAATTACTGTCTAGCTTACAAAAATATTATAAAAAACAAGTTAACAAAGGAAATTTAATACAAAACTATTACGAAAAAATACAAATGAAGAACAAAGAGTATTAATGGAGGATAGGTTTTAGATTTAAATTTAATTTTTTTTGGTACATATTGTTCTATTATTTTGTTAAGTATATTATAAAATACAGATACCATCTCATTGACACAAACGCAAGAGAAAAACTCGGTTTCCCAATTTACTAGTTCAAGTTCCGTTGTAATTTTGCTATAATCTGCCTTTAAAAAATTAGGAATTACGCACTCATTTGGTGGTAATGGATGCAAATTTAGATCCTCAATAGTACACAGAAGATTTGGATGGTGAGCATCCAATTCACGCTACAAATCCAAAGCTTTAGTCACTTTTACATTAGGTAAATTACTAATTATCAAGTCCAAAATATGGCCTCTTTCATTAGTTACACCATTATACTGATATAAATTATTCATATTTAAGAAGTCTATAAATAATGTTTCTATGGCCCTATTGTTATTAGATGAACACATATATGAACCATAATTATTATTATTCCAGACTACAGAACTTAAGTTAAAATCTCCTAGAATAATAATATTGTCACAGTGTTGTTGAACATTTGTAGCCATATTCACAAATGCATTAATTGAATCCAGCTTAAGTGGAGGAGGAAAGTAGACAGCACATATTACCAGCTTAATTGGTTTTTTATTTATTATTATATTGATAGTGACCCAGAGATCTTCACCGACGGTTTCCCAACTCGATATCCTACAGGACTGTATATCACGAGATACAGCTATCAACACTCCTCCTCCATCCTGTTTGGTAACTACGCAAGGCTTATTACAATCAGAACCATTACCACTGTCTACAATTAATCTATCCCTGCGATACACAATATAGCGAGAATCAATAAATTCATTATCTTTGATACCTGAGTTTAGCCACGTCTCTGTAAATGCAATAATATCATAGGAACACAACAAAATGTTTTTATAAATTTCGTTTGTTCGAGTACGAATACCTCGTGTGTTTTGATAGTACACTTTAATCGAAGAGAATTTGTACTTTGGTGATTCCAAGGAGCTGTGCTATTCAAAATGAAATTTAATTAAGTTAAACAATAAGTCTTATGCTTTCAGTGTTCCGAATTAAAATGGCTTGACTTGATTCATTTTTACGGACGTAAATTCTGCCATTACGAACCCACGTGAATCTGTAGTTCAACTCTTTGGCCTTAATGCGAGCCGCCGCATGCAGTGACTTGTTGGCTGGAGTTAAATGCTCGCCTACGTATACTTGTGAACGAGCTCCGCCAAGTCCTAGTTAATGAGAATTAAGTTTGTTTTCGGGGTTTTTCTTGTTGAAGTTTTGGACGGCAGCTAGTAGCGTGTCGCGGTGGCGTGGAGTGCGAAGTCGGGCAATAACGGTTCGTGGTTTCTTATTTTCCTTATTGAATTTAGCAACGCGAGTAACTTGAACTATATCGTCATTCGAGAAATTGACGTTCACTGTCTTAGCTAACTGACCAAAAGTGTTCACAAGGTTTTCATTGCTATGTTCAGGAGGGCCGTTTATTTCGATATTACTCTCTCGCATAAATTGTTCCGCAAGGTTCAACCTTTTAGTTAAATCGTTAACTGTAGAATTCAAATGATCATTGTTCGATTTTAGCTTATGAATGGTGACTTCGCTATCATCAAGACGCTTTTTTAGGTCTTCGTACTGTTCATTAAAAAAGGTAATAGCCTCTCTAAATCCACTTATTTCTTTGTTGATATCCTTCAACCTTTCAGTTATCATATCGGATATATTTTTGGTTATAACCGTTGACAAATCTGATTTGAAACTCTCCAAGATGCCACGAAGCGATTCTGCATTTATAACAGAGTTGCTGGCTAAAATATCGTTTTGCAATTTGGTGCTATTACTTCGAATTGTAACATTATCGATATCTAAGGAAGTCCCGCAATCTTTTAATACACAATCAACCTGACTGTTTAGTGGTGGTCTAATAATAGGCGTATTGGTATTATTTATTTTTGGCATCTTGTTACGACATCTATGGCACTTCCAGTTAATTTTGCTTTCATTAGATAGCGACTTGAATTTATTAGGCGAGATATTTGCACATAGGAGATCATAACTACGCTTGCATTGATGACAAATCATAAAATCTTTAACTGGTAATTTATTGCGACAGCCTGTACAGAAGTTTGGCATCTTAACTTATTGTAAATTATATTTGTTGTATATTTCAAATTAAAAATTAAAAAATCTTAGTCTAAAGTATTAATCCCGCTGGGGTTTGAACCGTGATTCCTTGACGTCACACCGTTAAATCCACTAACAGTACCACTGCGCTATCAACCGAATACTTGACAGCGTGAAATTGTAGATAATGTTGTGAATTCCTGATCACTGAGTCAAAGTTTATGGACATTCATTAATCATTGTATATTGCGTTAAATCGATGTACCCACTTATTTATTTATCATCCGTAACACTGTTAAAAGATTAATTATATGGTTTGTTTTTAAATAGATTCACACAAATTTAACACTATTTACTAGCACTAATGCGGTAACCAAAAAGTATATCACTTTTTCACTATTTCGACAGTTTAAATATAGATTTTAGAATTAATAAAGCAGAGATAGCAAAACACGTCTTGCGCTTATGACACTTTTTGACTTTTTTTGAATTTTTGAATTTTGTGTATGCCTATCTCTCTCACTCTCTCTCTCTCTCGCTCTGTCTCTCTCGCTCTTAGGCGGGCTAACCATGCCCGAGTGGAAGGGATGCGTGCCTCTCATTCGCTCTCATTGTGAGCACATAACGTGAACGGAGCGTACCGCAGTTTCTTGAAGTGTCACCCGGCAAACCAATTTATAAGACGTTGTCACGTCAAAATTCAGGGTGTGGTAAAATTGTTTTTTTCTTATACTAATGCTTCTACATAATACTTGTACTGCCTAGGAACTACTAATTTTACTAATATTACATATAAAGTAAATAACAGTATGTTTTGAATTACTTTTGTTCTGCATTATATGCTTCTACATAATACTTGTACTGCCTAGGAACGCGTGGAAAAATTGTACCTCGTCAAAATGTTTTGCAAGTACTTTAGCTAAAACATTAAAAGCTGTCATAACAGTGTACAATAATAAAAACGTCAGATAAAAGGAGCGAAGCATGTTGAACGTTTGAGTAACGTGTAGGTATATAAAAAACTAGTTCGATGTTGATTTGGTAAGTGATCAGCATACAAATCTTTCAATTCTATATAAAAAATTGTCATGAAAAACATATTTGTTTTAAAAAAAAAATTTTAAAGTCTTAGCTAAAACAACGGCAATAAAGTGAAAAAAACTGAGAGAAAAACATGGGAGGATAACAAGAATTTGTGGGTATAAACGATCAAAATCAATCAAAACTTATATTCCTGCCTATTCTATCCTTCTTTCTATACGATAATTTTACTAATATTACATATAAAGTAAATAACAGTATGTTTTGAATTACTTTTGTTCTGCATTATATATATCGTCGCTCACAGTTTTAATGACGGATGCCATGTGAAAATAACTTAACCTGTCATTTTGTCAGATTCTTTTAAAAGAAATAACAAAGAATAATAATTTAATTTAGCTTTATATCAAACGATATATAAAATAACTCATGTTTTTCGACTGATGCGAAAATATTTTAGTTAACTAAATCCAAACAAAATACTACTTTTCTTTGGATTTCAATAGCCTCACGAATTAACTTTGGTATATACCTGCTTCACGAGCGAGGATATGTTGTTTATCAAACCGAATGTAGTGACCTGGCTTGTCCAATGTATGTTCACACACTGCTAACCTCGACGGTTGCCTATTTTTGACGTCCGAGATGTGTTCTTTAATCCTTCGCACATTCGCACATTAAAATAGCACATTCGAAAAATATTAGTTTAATTTAAATGAATACTAGCAAAAATCTTAGATTTGATTACATGTTATATTATATTAAAAATTAGAATAAAGGTAAAATATATTCTTACTTACTTTCTTTATAAGTATATGGATACATATTTTCTTCTTCTTCTTCCTTTCAACCTCCCAGCTTTAGCCAGAGCCTGCCTGTCTTCCCATATACTAAAGCGGTGTGAAAATAATATATTAAAAGTTCTACTAAAATATAAATTGTTGATACAAAGATGTACATAAAGGCCTCAAAAATTATTTTGAAATCTTAAATATTAATAACATAATTGTTTTTATTTAATTACTAAACAGTCAAATTCAAATGAAAATATGAAATAGCATTTCTAGCACCAATTCAATTATTACTAACTGTTTATAAGCTTGGAACTTTAACTTTTTCTTTCCTTTTGAAAACTTTGACAAGCATCAAATGCCGCTGGCAGAAAATTTATGGATATTTTTTCTACACTGGGCCATCATTCATAAAGTAAGAAAATTTGATAAACTTGTTTTACGTTCACTTCCAATAAGTTTGTAAAATTTTCTTTAGTCTTTAAAGCACTTAAATTTCATTTAAACAAAGAAATACAATAACTTTATTTATAAGGCGGTTTGTTAATTTTAAACTATGATTTTTCTTTAATTAATAATAATAATAATAGTAAGAAAGTTCATGCAATTAGAAGAGAATGACACAACAACATATGTAAATATTACACATAAATAGGATTAACATAAATAATACACACCACATACTCCATTCACTTGATTTATATCCGTGAATGTAGTTTACACCAGCTTAAAGGCTGAGAAAAACAAAATTCCCGTTAATAATAAGTCCACCAAAGTTCAACCATACGTCCGAATCGACCATATAATTCACGTGGAGGCGGACAGGTGACATATTACTGGCTCGGGTAACATGGAAATTGCAATCCATTTACAATGGAGACAAGAGCAAAGAAGAAATGTATAGGGGCGCTTCCCGGGGGCAATCGCCGGGGCGCACCTGCAGCTGACGCTGGGTGCCACAGTATACGAACAGTCGACGGAGAGGAGTTGAATAGGCGGGCTCCCTCCGGGTCACCCGAAAATGTTACAGCCAATCTTTTACAACTTAAAAACTATATACAGTGTCATTACCCTAGTAGTACAATATCATAAGTATACAAAAGACTCCAAATTAAATACAAAATTATAACTATACAGACATGAATATTATAATCGTAATTTTAGTTCCATAAACAATATATTTCATGCAAATACTAATCAAAAATATAAGTAAAAACTGTTTCTTTTATGATAATTAAATACAAATGAAAGCAATCAAATTAGGGAAAGAATTCAAACAGCAATTTAATGAGAGTGCAATGGAGCCTAAAATCGCATCAGACGTTAACGCATCTGCCGCAGATCTAATTTAAAATCTCATTGAGTATTGCGAGGTGTGACATTTTGCTGACTTCTTTGACAGTCTTGACTTCTTCGAAGTTGAAGGACCGGGCTCACCTTGCGTATTTTCAGGCTCTGCGGGTAAATCGGTGTGGATTTCATACGTTCCAGCGATATCAGTCTGCACACTATTGTCGTAATCACCTAGCGCGTCATCATCTAGACCTTCCTCGTCTGTAAGATTGTCAACCGTCGGAGGGATATAGGTACACGGCGTCGATTTGATTGGCATCTTCTAAAGCCTCTTCCTCTTCTAATATACTCAGAATTTCTTGAGAAGATAGTGCTCGTTGCCAAGCCATAATGTTTCAATTTTTTACTTTTTATTTACTGATTTCTGTACACTCATCAATTTTAAGGAATTATTATGTGACCGAAGCGGTAAGCTCGACGTTCTATAACCGAATAACTAATAAAACAAAAGAATTTCTACTCTTTGAAAAGCGAGAACCCATTGTTTACGATTAATTTTTAACATCAATGGCAAGCTCTGTACTAATAACAACTAACCACTATACTCCCAACGTTGTGACTTGCGTATACGCAACGTTTCCTGGAAGTCTGATATAAACAACATGAGTTAGTAGTTTTGTCCAACGAAACTGTTTATATCATAAATAAGATATTGCTAAAGCTTTACACTGTGTAAAAAGTAAAGCTTTATTTCAATTAATATTTTTTATGATTGCATGAATATATCGATCTTGAGATGACACAATTAGCAGTTTTTGAAAGATAAAAATAATATGTATTTGTATTCAAAAACCCATCAAAAAAAATTTAATCGATCTCTTAGTTCTTCTTCTCGAGATTGGTTTACATTTCATAAATTTATTTCTTTATTTTTAAAACGAAAAAAAATCATATTTTAAATGATGCGCTGGCGCAATGATTGGTAAAGATGGGTTAAGTACTCAAAACTAATTCTTAAAATAAATAAACGCATTATTATATTGAACTCGAAGGTCGTTGTAAGATTTCTGTGAAAAGCTGACGCACAGGTTGGATAAATAGAAACTAGTGCAGTAGGCTCTAAACAAAGTGATTTTCACTCTCGTCGAAGCACGTGAAAACCTGCGAGCCAGCACATTCACCCTCCCAGACAACGCCCTTCTTTCTTTCTCAATATCGGCATCGTCTTTAAGGCCGGGTGTCAACACATGCCCAAGGTATTAAAAATGATACACTCGTTGAAGCCTATTTCATTGAGCATAGTTAGCGATGTTATATTCGGTGCTTTACCCCATGCCTCAAAGACCATGACTACACTCTTTTTTTCGTTATAAATCAGACCGTGCTTTCCCGCATAAGCCTCACATATTGCTAATAGTTTCCTAAGGCCACAAATTGAAGCACTTAATAGAACCATATCGTCAGCATAACTTAGGTTATAAAAGCAAATCCCATCTACATGACAATCTACCCTAGTGCCACTAAGCTCGTCAATCAATTCGTTCACGTACATGTTGAAGAGGGTTGGCGAGAATAAACCTCCCTGTCTCACACCGCACTCCAAACCGTACGGATCATAGTTGACCTGACTATAATTTATTGTCACTTTATTTATTTATTTAAGGACCACTAGCAGCTACTACATGTTTAAATGCCGAATGTAAAACAATTAAATGAAAATAGGTACCATGTGAAGCTTTTTAAAGTGGCCACAAAATTACAATGTTTGTTTTAAAAATATATTAATAGGCACATAATTATAGCGAGAAAGATTTAAAATAATAATAAGTTAAAATTGATACAAATTAAAAACCACAAAAGATAAACATGTACTTAATAAAATTAAAATTAAAAACACAAATAGTTTGAATTTATATAAGTACAAATTAAAATTAAATAATTCATTAAATTCATGCATAAAAAACACTAAAAATATACAAATCAATACAAAATAAAACTAAGATAAATAGCTATTAAACATTTATAATTTATTTATTTATTTGCATCCCTCAATAATTCTAGCGCCCGTTTACGAAATGTCATGGCAGAGTCCTTAAAAATATCTAGATCTTGACTTAAACCCAGGGCCGTGCCTGACGGGCGTTCATTGCGTGCACCGCACGCAGGCGGCCGAAATTAAGAGGCGGCCAAATCGTTACAAGTTGTTTACTGGGCAAAAATACAATCGGTTTGTTTTCATTAAGATACGAAGTAAAAACAGTTTCTCTAATCTAATCTACCTAAAAAGAGTTTCTCAGAAATAAGAAATGTATAAAAACTGATTAGGTCGTTGTAGTATTTATATACATAGTCATGCAGCGAATCCGAATTTTTTCGAACATTGCACGAGCGACGAGCCGAAATAGTTTTTTCAATTGACCGGCGTCGCGTAATTGATGCCCTGTGTATAAATAAACATTAAAAATTAAAGTAGTTTTTTTTAATGTTATCCTGGGGGCGGCCATACAGACTGGCACGCAGGCGGCCATATACCCAGGCACGGCCCTGCTTAAACCATTGTATAGCCGAGATGATCTAGACATAGGTGCATTACTTCCTAATTTAGTTTTTGATATTCTAATAACACTTTATTGCTAATTTAGTATGGTATGTATTCTTTATAATCTAGGCACATTATCTTGGTTTGAGTAAGTTAAAGTAGGGCTGAGTTTAATTTTATCTTAAAAGAATTTGAGGATAAAAACGTCCTCTCCTTTCTTTAGTATTTTTTTTATTTACAATGCAACTACCTCCAGCTTACTTTATACTTGAACCTACTATAGTTTATTTGGATAACTAAACGCTGATCTTAAGTTTTATTTTCTCTTTAAAACACTTTAAAAAATTGCCAGTTTCTCAGGATTTTTTAGGACACGCTTCAGAGAATGTGGACCGGATTTACATAATATAATTTTTCCATCTCATTTCTATCATCCAATGACCAGGCTTACAGCGAGAAACATATTTTCGTTGTCTAGTTTCCTCGTATCGCTTCTTTCTTCCTTCCTTTTACATATATCCTTATATATATTTACTTTATATAACTCACCTATATTCTCAAGGTATTGCTGTTGAAAATATTTTGTTATTTCAATTCCAAAGAAGAAAAAGGTGGCAGATCCTAGATGTGCTCAATTACTGTAGCTCGAACAAGGGTTGGCTTGAACGGGGGTGTACCACCCTCTCACAGAAGACCGACGTGAAGTTGCCTATAATGGCTGATCGTATTTAAGATTAACGGTGTTAAAATGTGAGACGTTATGTATATTATTAAAAAAAAACAACAATATGGAATATATGTGCAGAAAAAACTAATTAATGGTGGATAATATGTAAAATGTGCTCCTGAAAGAATGCTGTAAAGAGGTATACTGTCAGTATAATGTCAGTACTGAAATACAATATCAGCAACGACTATAATAGCACTCTCATGTTAATGAGACTCGTTTAAATGAATCGCTCGTGAGCGAACGCTTTATCGCCAAGTCACCTCCTCATTGAAAGCTTATTTGTTTCGAATTAAATAAATAAATAAATTCATGAAACGGACAATTTATGTTACGTGTCATTAAAATTCATTTTTTATATAATTATTGTCTAATAGTAGTGTGGAAACTTATATGATAATATGTGGCCCATTACTTTAAATTCAAGTGTGTTAAAATGGAGCATTAGTAAAAAAAAATACTGTATGAATAACGATTTGTAGAAGGTGACTATTATATGTATTTGTTTGTATGTTGTCTGTTCCATTAAATGTTTATACACCCCACCTGTCATTACAGAATTTAACTTCATATATTATATTAAATATATTAGTTTTGTACAGGCAATGACATTTTATAACCGGGCAAGTTCAAGCGTAACACCTTAAACGTCGATTCGTGACACATTTCATTTGGATACCATGTTCATCAGTGAAATCGTTTTGTATTTTATAGTTTCATAAATACATAAAACAGTATTCATTTTTTGTAAGTTGTTCTTAATTAATGTTTAGATCAAATTTATAAATTATTCTGTTACTGTTATGATTTTATTTCATCCTTGGTGGTTTTTCTTCTCTTCGAATAACATTTCTATTAAAAACAAGTAAAAGTTCAAATTATTATACAATCATTTTGAATGATTCAAAATCTAATATATATGTATATAAGTCGATACATGTATGTACGAAACAGTAATAACTCAATCAGTCAATGGTTATGAGAAGATTAATTTATAGTGTTACATTTCAACGATATCATTTAAAAGTGAAAGTAAAAATCCAGTAAGGAGGTCGTGGAACTTTGAGTGAAAGTGTCTCAGTGAAAAGTATTGTTTTTCTTGAGAATTCTGAGTAAATTTACAACCCCGATACAAGGTTTACTTGACGCCAAATATAAACTTAGAACATTTGACACTTGTTGATGTGAGAAACATTCAGTCTCAAACTCAGCAATAATAAAAGCAGTGAGTAAGTCAATAGTCATTCTTACTTAAAAGCTCAAAATCCTTCAGTCTCTAGGTTATGTTGAGGCAGAGGCGGAAACGCAAGCCCCTCACTTTCCGTCTGACGCAGGTCTTAACCGGGCACGGGTGCTTTGGTTACTACTTGTGTCGGACTGCCAGGAGAGAGCCGGGAGAAATCTGCCATGAGTGCGGCGCTGCAGTGGACTCGGCTCAGCACGCCCTCGAGGTGTGCCCGAGATGGGCTACGCAGCGCCAAGACCTTGTGGCGGCTCTGGGCGAAGTGGACTTGTCGCTCTCGAGTATCGTAGAGAAAATGCTCGAGAGTGATAGGTCCTGGCTGGCGGTGTCCTCCTTCTGTGAGACGGTCATGTCCACGAAGGAGGCATCTGAGCGGGAAAGGGAGAGAGCGGCTGATGCTCCCTCCCTCCGCAGGCGACGTACGGGGGTGCGACGGAGGCAATTCCAACGCCTCCAATAGCACCCCTGTGTTCTGGGCTGAGGTCTGCGTGGTAACGGGGCCCTATTGAAAGCCCAGCGTCGTCGGGGTGGTCCTAATTGCCGGGATCGCCCCCATTCTCCGAGGGAGTAAGTCCGGTCTTTGCCAGGACCGGCCAGTCGCTGGTGCGCCCTGTCGCTGACAGATCCGGGGTACACCGACATAGCGGCCGATGGCTTTCGCAGTGGTTTTAATGAGTAGGGACCTGCCCAGGCCGAGCCTCACACATCCCTTCCGGCCCCACCAAGGCAAGTTGGACGGTTCGTAAAAAGAGTTTCCCTGCGACATCAAAAAAAAAAGGTTGCGTTGAGGTTAAGATTAGAGACCAATAATATAACAAAAAATAATAAAATAATTCTGGCTAGCACTGTTGTCTAAAATCTTTTTTTCTAGTAAATTTTTGGATATTGCTTGAAATTTAAACGGATCAATATATTTAATAATAAAATAATACTTATTCACTCACAAATGATCAAACTAGACCATGTTTCGTAACCACTGAAAACACAATAACATTTCCGTTCTGTTTCGGACTTCTTGAATAATAAATATTCTGGCTTGGTTCTTGGTCGAATTACTGAACTAAATTATTGAACACACTGTCCAGTATATCGTTAGATTTTTTAAAATAAAAGTAGTTATAATATAGAATATAAACATAACATATAAAAGATTTTTTAAATAAAATTATAATAAATTATGTTCTGTAATTTTTTCTTTTATTTAATTAAACAAAGAGAATAAACAGCTTTGAATGCTTTGTTACTGATCTTTTAAATTATTATTAGTTGATTTGTACGAGGTAAAAGAATATTTAAAATATATCAAAACTATTTTCATAATAATATCTTTAATTGTATAAAAAGCAAAATGTTTCATCTTTATTTTAGATAGTAAGCAAATTAAATATGTATTGTATGTACCTATAATTTGATCAAGTCTATAAGTGAACAATTAAATTATGACTTTTTTTGTATGTATTATAATTTGTAAATTGTCGCAACCATTTACGCGTATGACAGTTTTTTTTAGTTGGATTGATAGCCTTTTTTAATTTTAAACAATTTTTTTCCAAATTTTTGGTTTTGAATTTTAAGTTAACTTGCATATTTAATTCAACTAGAATCTATAAGTGGATTTTAAAGGTTTTAAAACTTTTAAGTTGCAATGATTACAATCAAAAGTGTAAATCTGTTTTACTATTGTGGCTTACTTCCATTGTACATACATTACGAATATAGTGTGCACGTTTTCGTAGGGATTAATTAATTAATTAAGGACATAACACAACATATTTTATATACCTAGTAGCACATGCGCGCTAAATAGTTCTACGGTTATGTGAAAATCGTTCTTACTCACCTTTATATACCTATATATATATATATATATGCACTCAGTATTATTTGATACATACCATATCGAAAATAAAAATAATTATTGTAAAATATCCGTCGGATGTATGTATGTATGTGTAACAACATCATATTTGGTGAATAAATTATATATCAAACCTGCCACCTAAATATCACCAACATTGATTTTTAGAGATTTAAAATATTGGATATAATTTACATTGTTTGCTAATATTGAAGAATCTTTAATTATTTTCAACCTTCCAAAAAATAAACATTTTCAATGTTATTGCAATATAACTAACATCAATTCATTCTTGGAACTTACTTCGAAGGCAGCCCAAGTAGGATCTGTTCAAATTTGGTTAGGTATAGAAAGAAGCTTGGACGATGGAGGCGAGCGCTTAACCCCAAGAGGAGCCCCTTGAATCTACACCTTGGTCGCAAATCCTAGGCACTTTCAGACATTGTTTATCTCTGTTGTCAGATAACACTCGTTTGAATATAACTTTAATGTTTAAATAAAAATGCAAATTATATGTACAATGACTGTTTCATTTATTTTCGAATTTCGCAAAAATTTATTGGGTTTTTATCCATTAATGGCATATGCACAACGAATTAACAAAACTTACACTATAAACGATACAAATATTTACAAGGGCCTCTATTCATGAACAAATAAAAAAATATTAAATTTTTATTATACCAATTTCACCACTCTACAACCAAAAAAAATTTATCAACAACCATAGTGATACTAAGTCTCGGAAACCATGTCTCATGGAATTTAAGACTAAGGGCAAATATCTAAATTTAGATTTACAATATTATCCATAAATTCATGATTATATAGTTACATAAGTTATTAAATGAAAATAAAACCACGATACCCTGTTTCTGAAGAATAACACCATCCTTCCTATATATACATTTACTTATATTGACTGATTTTCTTTCACCTCATAGTTTAATAAGTGGTACTACATCAATAAATAATTAGATCTATTTGCTTTGGTATCGTCATAGCCTCTTAATATTTTACAGGTGGTACATTCGGTTTTTCCTTGAAATTATATTTTCCGATAAAAATTATAGCAAATTGAAATTTTAGTCTGCTAAAATGTTTTGGTTTATATATGAATAATATGTATTTCTCTATTTTATTTTATTCTATTGCTAATTAAGTCAGATCAAAGTCTAATAATAACAATTGTTTATTTCCTTCACGGGTACCTCATATAACTTCTACCACAAACCGAATGTTGCATACAGTAGTGATAATAATGAATGAAAATGAAATTTCAAAGACTTATAGTGAAAATAAATCCTGTTCACTCTATATTATTTAATATTTCAAGTATGATACGTGTGATCTTAATATGCTAATGAAATAAGCGTCATTAAAATTATATTAAATACAACAAAACTAACTTACAATACAGTAGACATTTCATAGCTAGATTGTGTTTCACACTCGATGCTTTGTCTTAAATTATTTACTAGTTATAATATTTTAACTATAACAATTGTGTTTAAGTTATTACAAGACACCGGAATAAACTTTAAGACATTTCTACATACAATTCACGATACTCTTGTAAGTAAAATGTAATAAAGTTTTCGATGACTACAAGTACATATTGTCATATTGACAGACAAATGCCTTCCATTTCCTATTCTAAAAAGTAAAGTTCAACTTTGAAAGTTTAACTTTTCACTCTGATACATTTCAAATATATCACTCGTGAGTGAGAATTTGCCAGTCGAAAATTACTTCCTGGTTCATATTATTATGATCGGAGTATATTACAAATTACGTCTAAAATACATACTCCTTTCTGTTTTTTTTACTAGTTTTAAAATTAATATCTTTAAAAGAACCAATGTTAAATATGTGCTTTTGTTCAAAATCTGAATAATGTATTCAAATAAATATTTTATAATACATGTACTATAATAATAACTTATCTAACACCTAGTTACAAAACGTCAAATTTTAGGCCCATAACTTGAATAACAAACATTGATATATTCCAAGAAATGCTATTTATAATTATTTTAAGGATTTTGTTATGAAAAATACTTAATAATATGAAATTAATTTTTAATATAATCGGTACAAATTGTTACCTACATTAAAATATCAAGTAAGCAGTAAATTTTAGCTCGCAGTTAGTATTAGTAGTACACAAAAAGCTTGTATGCTGAGAATACTGAACAATTCACGTATTCTTCGTAACTTTGGACTTCATGACTAGACATCTGAATATGCAGATATGTTGCGACCTTCATCTTGCGAGAAATCTGAAATATTAAAAACAAAACATGAAACAAATATACAAAGATTTTTAATTACTACTTAAAGGGTTTCTAAAAAAAAATACCTTCTTATTTTGTTTCTTTTTAGTCTAAAATCATAATTGAGCCACCGATAGCAGGACTATTGATACAGCAGCGTGATAACTTGCACCTAAAACAAAATTAAATATTTATAAAGAGTTTGAAACTCCATGTTTATCCATAATTAAGGATAAATTTTATGAATAAATTATATAAAACTCTTATAAACCCTATTCATTTGTTGCCGAAATTTCAACTCTAATTTGTAATGCAGTCGCGTTATGATATAGAAGTAGAAATTAATGGCCCAGTTTATAAATATGTAATATTGATTCAAATCTCGTAAGATGTATGCGTAAAAATACCTTTCGACCCCACCGCAGCTGCAAGCTGCATATCAGCAGAGGTTGGCATCTCCGGGGTAGTGCTGATAGGTCCTAGTAAAAAAAGATAAAATGTTAATTATTTCTAAGAATTGCTTAAATATGTATCTCTCTTAATAAATGAAATATATCTCTCTAAATAAATTAAATATAAAAAAAAAACATTTTAGATCGTTTAAGAAGTAAGTTCATATCTTATACAATTACAATTTACTTGTAATTGATAATATATTTATAAGCAAAAATTATACTTAAAACTTTTTATTTCAATTAACAAAGGTTTATTTCAATAATGTCTTTTATAATCACATCCATTATCCGAGAAAGTAATAAGTAATTTGCCTTCTATTTATTAAATGAAAATTTTTATTTTTATTTTTCATACTATAGGGAATCCTGTAAGTGATTCAATGTGATTGTATATACAGGAATGTTAAATTTATTCTTCTATTAGAGATTTTTTATAATAACAATGGATAAAATTAACGACGCATAAAATTATTCAAGAGTTTCATCGCAGGAAATGTTACATTTCATCCCCAGTTTAAATAGCTGTACCCACAAACTTTCCGCTGATAAAAATCTTAAATGGCCCGGCCGCAAATTGTAAACAAAATTGTTATTTCTGTGCTTACCTTTGAAACGTATTACCATTTCCTTATTTTTTTTTTCAGACCTACAGCCGCTTTAAAAACATTCATGGACTTTTAAAACGGTTAAATTGCTCGTCTTAAATAAAATAAACAGTATTCTGTTTAAGTCCACGTCACAGTGGAAGTTAAACAAAAAACAATCAAATTATATTTGACTCTTAACAGTTACGATAGCAGCTAGAATGATGCTTGCCATTTTCACATTTTTATATAATACTTGCTGACCCGGCAGACTTCTTACTGTCTCAATCGATAAATAAATAATTTTTAATTTATTTTTTTGGAATTTACCTGCAAGCCATAAATCTCCGTGTTCTGAAGTGCGACAGAATGATTGACATATTAGTTGTCAAATCTAATGTAAAAAAAAACGTTTGTATGGGAAATAGAAAAGGGCTGTTTTGGGTTTTTCAGCTTTTAAACCTTCCCTGAACCTCTACGAACATTCCAATACTAAGATAAGATAAATCCGTTCAGCGGTTCTCGAGTTTTAGAGAGACTAACGAACACCAATTTATTTTTATATATGTATATAGATTTATTTATGATTACCAGCGAAGTAATTGGTAGAGCTATTAACAAACAGGCGACTAGATTTTTAGTTTGTATTAGTTGGTGCGGTTTCAGTTCAACGGTCCCTTTATAATGAATTGGCCTAACAATAAACGAAAGAATGAAACGAAAAAACTTTTTTTCAATATAATCACCGTGAATACACACTTCTGACATCTGAGAATCTAAGACTTTAAATATAATAATTATTATCTTCCTTAAAATGATCAAAGACGAACGCCTGCAACAAGAAGAATTTTTTCCTTTTAAAATCCGCTTTAAATTTGAAAATAAATAATAGTCGGACGAGGCCATGTCTGGACGGTAAGGTAGATGTTTCACTTCTGTGGACTCGCATTTACAAACTACATCCTTCGAAACATCAGCGATATGAATAGAAGCATTGTCATGGAGTTACAGCACAATTTTAGACAGCTTGCTGTTTCGTTTTTTCTTTATCTTGTATTATAACTTATGTATTAAATAAATATGATATTCACCGTTGACGACTGTATTTAAAATCCATCATCAAAATGCCGTGAAAATCAAAAAAAATATTGTGTACATCAGTATTTTTGACTATTGTTGAACCTTTGCTCTTCTTGGGGGCTTTTTCCGCTTATGATGCCATTCCATTTACTTGAGCTTTCTTTGTAAAAAATAAATAAAAATTATACTTTCATTACTAGAAATTAACCACTCGAGAACAATTTTTAAATTTCTACCACAAAGATCAAAAAACTCCGAAGTGCAGTGCACTCTTTCCTGTCTCTACATATATCGCCGAAAGAAGTTTCGGTACCCGTTTTGCACTCACTTTTTCATGTGAACATGTTCATGAATCGCACTATCCTATATGCAATTTTTGTAATTTACAAGAGGCAATCACTTAGAACCTCTTCTTATATAAGAGCAACCGTTTTAAATGTCTTCGACGGTTTCTCCCCCGAGACGAAATTTTTTCACTCAATTTTTCAGTGCTATAAAATTGGACAAACTCCTTGTACAGGCTACCTAATCCTACTTTTATTTGCAGATGGAATAAACCTTCTATAAACAATAATTTTATAACACTTCGATACACAATTTTCAACATAAAAAAACGTGACTTTCGTTATTCAAAGGCTTGCTCAACGAGGACGCTTTTCATGTCGATTCGTGTTTGTTTATATTAAGTAGTACACAGACACAGACAGATATGTCGCGTAATATCAGGCCAGTTCATTATGGGACCGACTAGGTATCCCGTATGTGTCATTACTTAGGGTTGTTATGTAAAGGAAATATATATATTGATGATTATGTATTGATTTACTTACCTGGATAATATATAGCTTCTTTTCGCACAACATAATTTGCAAGGGGTATCCGTAAAGTGCATATAAACTCGGCTGGGGTAGGTAGATCAGCGTCCTGGAGCTTAACAATCGCGATGGCAGAATATCGTCCGTTCACGAGTTTCAGACTGTGAGAAACACCATCCAATCTCCTATGAAAAGATATTAAATATAAAAAAATATAAGTACATATTACAAATGAACATGTTTTGAATCATGTTTTATTATTATCATTTGGAGTTTGGTTCAGTTTGGATCCTCATGAAACAGAATGAGTTCTGTGTGTTGACAGTTTTTGTAACTTTTAAAATGAAATCGTTATCGTTTAATTCATTTTCAAAAATACATTATTATTATGTTCTACGTTCTTTTGTTTTTATGAAATCTTTATTAAAACTACATGAACTTAATAGTATCATCTAAGGTAGTTACCATTTCTAAGTTTTTATCTAAATGCATTGGTGAAAGAAATATGAAACCGAATTATTAAAATATAAGAAAGTTGGCAGCTAGCACCAGGTAGTGAAAGCGACCGGATTTACTCTACCTTCAGAATGATGCCAAGTTTTTCAGAAATTTATGGTTGATTCAAAATTTTATTGTAAATCGCACCTTGTAGAATATAGGCTCGAACAAAAATGTATATATTAATGATTGTATATTAGATGCCATGATTCTGTTATGAAATAAAAAATAAAACATCGATGCCATTTCAAACAGAAGTTATTTGAAATAGTTACAAAATAAACAGAACTTTAGTCCGTAGGTTCTTCTTGAGGATGTCAGTGCAAGGCCAGATTTTAACAGTTAACAAACAAAGTTTATTCGAGAATGTACAAAGAGATATTCACTCAGTTTAGTAAAGCACATCGATAATATTTTACGATAACAAAAGATCGAAGGTAAAACAAACACAGGAATTGCACAGGAGAGGTCACTTGGCGTCCTGGAGGCTCCGGGAGACGCGGAAAAGAAGAGATGCGCGCGCGGCCTTCCCAGGAAAGAGTTCGACGACAACTGTCCGGCCCCCGGGGTGTGCCCCTGCGCTTAGCGCGTCCGTCGCAGATGTACCCCCCTTTCCCCTCGTACCTCGCGGGCCGCGTAACCGCCGACCCACGCGGGTTACTATAGAACTTAATTTTAAATTTTGCTTTTGATTAAAAAGGATGTCAAAAAATCAGAAAATGTTTTCAAAATTCCTCGTTCATATCTTTATTATTGTAGTGAAAATTTATGCAAAATTTAATTTTCCTAATAGTGAGCTCCAAAAGTTTCTTTGAACCAAATAAAAATAAAAATTTTTTTTTGAAGATTTAGAAGTACAATTCTATTACAACTAAACTATAGTATTGCTTATTTTTAAACAATAAATTGGAAAATCTGCTTAACTCGTATGTAATGAATTTAGAAATTTCATTAAAATGTCTAAAAGTTATCTAGATTGTTTATTTAGGAATTGTAGGTAAATAAAGTCGTTGCAATACTGTTATTTCCAACGATTTTATGTTTTTAAAGCGTTATCGTCAGATACATACGAACATTTTGTAAAAATACTAGCGGGTTCCCTTATCTGAACTCAAACTACAATTGCAAATATTTCGGCATCGAGATTTACAATTTTGCCATTAATTGGCTTCAGATATAAACCTAACGGCTATTACACGAATGCACTGCAATGCGGCTACTGTCTACAGTAGACTTAATAAATAAGGTAATAACTACTTCGCTATGCAATTGGCTCGCTATGGCTACTTTAGCATGTTTCTAAGACTAATCAAGTTTATGAATGAACAACTTTGTAGATAAGTAAAAAAAAATTTGAAATAGAGAATTCTTTATAATTTTATAGACACCAGGGAACTATTTCGAAGTTAACTAATTAGCCTGTCCTAATAAATGTATCAGTACATACGTGTCATCTACAAATGATGAAGCATTAGCAATGAGTGCATTTATGGGCCATGTAGCAACTAAATAGCAACAGTTTGTACCCAGCTCACAGAAATATATTGTGATAATATATTTTTCCTGTGCAACTAAAACTACAAAGAAAAATGTAAGATATAATGTATATACCCGTAAAACCAAGTTTTAAAACCATCTTTGTTTACAATGATTACAATAGTGTTGTTATTCTTATTATAAACCAAGACGAACTAGAAGTAATTGGTTAAAATTGTAAAAATCTTTGTGGCCTATTCAATACCTTTTAGGAAAAACAGAGTGAATACCTACGACCATTACACACAACATACATTTCTGGTAAAATATCCACATTATTCAATGTCTTCTTCTTTTTCCTGGCAATTTCCCAGCTTTAGCCAGGGTCTGCCTTATATGTTGTAAATAGTTTTGGCTTATTGTTTTTACGACCGGCTGCCTGCCTGACATCAACCCTCTTTGGGAATTCATTAATCACCACGCTTGCTCAAGACGGGTTGTTGATTTCAAACTTATAATTGTGAAATTATAGGTAAGTCCAAGTTTCCTCACAATGTTTTCCTTCACCTTCTGTCAGTGGTGTCTGAATACTCTCAGAAAGTACATAATAGGTTGGGGAAAAAGAAATCCATTATTTTTTCGGTAGATGGCTGTAGTGATCGACATCTCGTAAATTATCGATCAAACAATTTCAAATTTATGCTCGTTGTTAAGGTAACAGTTCGCACTAAAAGAATTCGTTTGCAGTTTTTTGTTTTGTCCATTCAGTTCTAAGTTAAACGGCGTTAAAGATGGAAGTCAACAAAGAGAAAATTCGGTACATTTTACAGTTTTTCTTTGATAAGGGCGAAAATGCAAGTCAGGCGGCTGAAAATGTGAATAGTGTTTATGGTCCCGATACTGTAACAGCTAATTACGCGCAATTTTGGTTTCGTCGATTCCGTTCGGGTATTTTTGACGTTAAGGATGCCCCTCGCACAGGCAGGCCCGTCGTCGAATTGTCGATTGGTACTTGCCTAGATCTAACCCGCGCCCTATCCTATCCACATTATTCGATGTATAAAAGAATAGTTATAATTAATTTATATGAAAAAAGCATACCTTTCTGGTGTGGCAAGAGTAAGGTTTGGCGCAGGGTAGGCTCCATCCGCCGCACAGATGACGTTTACTGTTTCGTCATCGGTCTTGTTCTGGATCAGACGGAAATTCGTCTCCGGTACTGCAACATAACACTTATGAGGATACAATTTACGATCTACGATCGATCTATCTAAACAATAACGCCATATCCGCTTTCTTAGAACACATAATATAACATTTTTAATTAAAAGAATATACAAAACATTGTTTGTGAAATTTTGACCTTTATTATTGAAAGAAGTATATCCAAATTTTTGTAAGAAAAGCATGGTACCTGACTTTTAAAAACAATTCTTGTTTTGTTAAATTTCTCTTGTGTTGTCAATTTATAGTACCATATAAAGAATGTCGATGTATCCCTACTAATATTATAAACGCAAAAGTAACTGAATGTCTGTCTATTACGCTTTCAAGGCTAAACCACTGAACTGATTTTAATGAAAGGAGATGGAAGCTAGTGGGCCCAAAATGTAATGAGTTGAAAATTGATTTAAAAAATTTGTTTATTTTTTTGTATGTTATACCAAAAATCTGCATAAATTCTCAATCTACAAGCGGAGAAATATGCAAATAACTGTTTTTATGAAGTAATCGATTAACGATTAATTAAATAAAAAATGATTATTCGATTATTTAACTACAAAATAAAACTTCAGTCCTTTTTTTTTTTTTTTTTTTTTTTTTTCGGGGAGAAATCCGCTTCCGGACTACCCACTGCCCTGGCTTGACAGTGGGACTTGTGTGGGGGTCGCCCAGAGCCTGATGTTGTTGGCCCTGGGAATACCCACTAAAACTCCCCGGCTTCCCTTCCTGCCCGTATTTGGGGGCGATTTGGGACCTGCTATGGCAATTCACCAATTCGCCCCCGGGCTGCCCAGCTCTGTGCCGGGCTACCGCGCCGGTGGGGGATTATCCGGGAGAGCCGAGATAATCCCCAGACGTGTTGACCAAGTGCAATGCCTGCATCAGAGCCACTTGATGCAGGCTGGTCGAACCTCCAGGTCGAAGGTTACAGGTTTACCCGTCTCCTCCGACCCGTACGTCTACGCCGGAGGGGAGCGGCTAGAGCATCCTCCTCCCGCTCCCTCTCCGCAGCTTCCTTCGCCGACATCACTTCTTCGGCGAAGCAAGCAGCAGCCTCCCATGCCTCCTGGCTTCCAACCATGGCTTTCACCATGTTTGGAAGCGACAGGATCCTCCCGCTGAGCGCCGCAGTGAGTACACGGCGCTCATTTCTCCATGCCGGGCACACTAATAGGGTGTGCTCGGCCGTATCGTCAGGATCGCCACAGTGGTGACACTGTGGCGTCTCCTCCCTTCTTGCCACCCGGTGCAGATAGTGACCGAAACAACCGTGTCCAGTCAAGATCTGCACCAGGCGGAAGGACAGGCCGCCCCGCTGGCACCCCACCCACTCCACTAGTACTGGACGAAATGCTTCTATTGTCCAGTGACCAGCGGTGGGATTGGCAAGTGCCTCCTGCCACCGGTGTAGCGCCTCTCTCTGCGCCTCGACTCGGGCCTGCTCCATGTTTAAAAGAGCAGGTGCTCCACCCCGCCGCTGTGCCTCGACTCTGTGCCGATACACCTCCGCAAGCACAAGTGCATCAATTTCCAGAGGAGGCATGGCCGCCAGTACGCAGGCCGCCCCGTGGCTTACCGTGCGATATGCCCTTACAGCTCGGTTCGCGATAATTCTTTGCGGCCTGCACAAAAGGGCTCGCGTGCGGGGTTTAAGGCACTCAGCCCACACCGGTGCTCCGTATAGCGCCATCGACCGTATCACCCCGTGATACAGACGACGGCACTTTGTATTCGGCCCTCCCACGTTGGGAAGGAGCCGACCTAGGCTGGCTGCGGAGGCGCACAGTCGGGGAGCTAGGAGCTCGAAGTGTTTTACGAAGCTCCACCGAGAGTCCAGCGTAAGGCCGAGGTACCTCACATGCCCCTCGACAGAAACTAGGACCCCCTCTACCAGGACTTTAAGCTCCTCTCTTGTTCCTCGTCGTGGGCCATGAAAGGAGATGGCCCTCGTCTTGTTGAGGGCCACTTGCAGACCCAGTAGACGAATGCGCCGAACAATCAGTGAGGTGTTGAGTGACGCACGGCGGACCACTTCCTCCCAACTCTTCGCTGCCGCCGTGACAAGCGTGTCATCTGCAAAGCAGATAACATCCATGCGCGGCGGCTTTAAACCTCGCAAAACCCAATTGTACCCCAGATTCCATAATAGAGGACCTAATACGGAACCCTGAGGTACTCCTGCCGCCACCCTCCATGACTCGACGCGGCCCTCTGCGTTTTCGTAGAGGACCATCCTGTCCTGCAGGTAGTCCTCGACGATGGCGCGAAGGTACGAAGGCACTCGGTGATATTTGAGCGCCTCCGTGATACACTCATGGGGGATGGTGTTAAAAGCGTTCGCGATGTCCAGTGACACCGCGATCACAACCTCCCTCCTGTCGAAAGCCTCCTCAGTCCACCTCTTGAGGTGACTCACCGCGTCGATTGTGGACCGTCCTCTGCGGAAGCCGTATTGACATTCCGCCAGGTCCGGCCCCCTGCCTTCCAGATGCTGAATGATGCGGGAGGCGAGAATCTTCTCAAAAGCCTTCCCCGCCTCATCCAGCAACACAACTGGCCGATAGCCCTCTGGGGCGTCCGCTGGACGGCTCTCCTTTCGAAGCAGACAGAGCCGTCCTACTCTCCATCGCCTGGGAAAGCGGGCCGTCGCAATGCAGGTGTTAAGCAGTGCGCGGTACCGGTTCTCCAGGGGCCCCAAAGCGATAGCCATCACCTTGGAGTGAGCCCCATCCGGCCCCGGCGCCTTGTTTTTGCTCCGAAGCTTCAAACGGATCATGCCAAACTCAGCATCCGACACGGGAGGGCCGTCGACCCGCTCCCCCTGATCGGAATCAGCGGTTGACATTTGCGGAGGTGCAAAAGGTCCAGGATCGGGGAACAACGTCCCCAGCACCCTCCGCAGCAGCGCAGGCTCCATACTGGAGGTAGGGGAAGCTGGAGTGTTGAACTTCCCCCTAATCATCCGGTAAGGCCTACCCCAGGGGTCGTTGTTGAGGATACCGAGGAACTGGTCCCAGGCATCCTCTTTTGCCTTTCTAATGGCCAACCTCAACGCCTTGTTTGCGTCCTGGTAGGCCCGGTATAGAGTTTCCTCTACACCGGACGTTCCTCGGGAGCGTCTACGGCAACGCTGGTATGCTCGCCTGGCTCCCATACTAACGGTACGAAGGCTGGACAGTTCCTGCGTCCACCAGTATACCTGCCCTCTGTTTCGGGAGCAGGCTTGCGTCCTCGGCATGGCGGCGTCGCAGACAACCTTAATATCATCCGCGAAAAGGTCTGCCATGCCGTCCGCATCCTCAAGGATAGTGTCGGGCACTTCGGCCCAAGCTCTCACCATCGCTGCCTCCTCAGCCACATCGGGCTGGAGCCGGACCAGTGACCACCTTGGGAAGGGTGATCTAGGATCCAGACGTATAGTGGTCCCTGGGTGTGCTGAGTAGACCTCATATCGGACGTATCTATGGTCCGATAAGGTCACCGCTTCCTCCATCACCCGCCAGTCCCTGATGCGGGCGGCAAGTGACGGGGTGGCAAAGGTCACGTCCACTATGGATGTGCCTTGCCACCGGACGCAGGTTGGGGTGGTGCCTCTATTGAGAATCTGGAGTCCCAAAGACAGAACCCAGGACTCCAGGATACCACCACGGGCGTTACGCCTGGTAGAGCCCCAAGCACGAGACCACGCGTTTAGGTCCCCAGCCACCAGCACCGGATTCGGAGCCGCCCGTAAGATGACACCTTCGACTGCTGTCAGGAACGACACGAAGTCACCCCGGCTGCGGTTTGGGGAGAAATATGTGGAGACCACCACTACTCCTCCCCATTGAGCTGCCACAAAGCCCGCTCCTCTCTCCACAACAGAGTGAGTGTGGGCCGTGCCAGGAAATAAAATAGCCGCGGAGCCATCCACCGACCCGGCCCACTTGTGTATCTGGGGTACAGAATGTGGCTCCGAGATGATAGCAACATCTATGTTCCACTCGGCCACAGTCTGGCACAAGAGGTCCTGTGCTGCGACACAGTGGTTTAAGTTCCCCTGCAGAATTTTACCTATGGGCCTAACTGGCATTGTTGGTTTCCATAGGTATTTCTACAGGGGCGGCCGACGTGGCCGAAGAACTAAGGGCTGTGCGCCATGGTAGTGGGCGGCCCTTTACTGGAGGAGGGTTGCAATGGACTCCGCCCATGCGGTGACCCGATGTCAATCCTCGGTCCTTGCACACTGCGCAGCATAGTGGGGCTGTGCAATCCTTAGATATATGCCCCTCTTCTCCGCAGCGGAAACATAATCCACTGCGATCCTTGTTAGAGGGGCATAACTGCTGTGGGTGTCCTATGTCGTAACACCGATGACATCGCATTGGGCGCTGCTCTAGAACCCTGATGGTAGCAGCGCTCCAGCCCACACATAGCCGACCTACTTCCGCCAGCTTGGCAATGGTTTCAATGGGGCAGGCAGTTATGGTAGAGCCTACCCCAGTGTACCCGTGGGTAATTAGCCCGACCTTAAAGTCGTCCGGGGAGACACCAGTATTTTCCGCCAGCGCCAGGCAGATTTCCTCCGGAGTCACCGAGTCGTCCAGGCCAGAAATTCTGATGTTTGCCATCTTCTTGGGGCGTGTCACCTTGGCGGCATCCCCTAGCGCTTGTCCAATCTTGGACGCAAGGCTGTCCGCCTGGGCGGCAGTGACCTCCTTAGGGAGCTCAATAATTCGAGCCCCCGTCATCCCCGTCCGAAATTTAGTTGAGCTAATTCCCAGCTCTTGCAGGCTGACCGACTGTTTGGCCTTAGCGATGGCATCCTTGTACGTAATGCCCTCAGCCACGGCCTCTGGTTTTAGGGCCACGACTACCGCTAAGGATTTTGGCTGTTTCGGCAGGGAAGGCTTCTTCTTTGAAGCCTTGGCGGTAGCGGGAGCTGGTGCGGACTTCTTGGGCTTTGCCCGCTTCACAACTGTAGTCCATCCTTCCAGCACCACTTGTGGCTCCTGATAGGAGGGACCAGCTATCTGCTCTGCAGCTCGCCTTGAGGTCGTTTCCACAGCCTTTGTTTTTGCCCCCTTTTTGGCTCTCGCCTCCTTTGGCATGTTCGCCGGTGGGACAAGAGTGGTGGGCGCATCGACTGGCTTGTGGTTCCTTCTTCCGGTGTCAGATGCCAACGCTGGACGATGCGAGACGCCTGGAAGGAGTCGACCATCTACCTCGAGCCCTTCCAAGCGGGCGCCCAGAATGCGTCCGAACTGCTCACTCAGCTCTCGCTGAAAACGCTCCATAATTTTTCTCAGCTCCGTCCTAGTGACGCCTTCACCAGGGTTGCTGGCCTGCATCTCCTCTACTGTGCCTTCCACCTCACTCGAAGGATTTTCCCTTTGGTTGCCGCGCTCGGCAAATGCTTGCCTAAGCGCGACCACCTCGCGCTCTAATGCGGACAGCTGGCCCTTTAGCCGCTTATTGTCTGCTTGCACCCTCTTGAGTTCCTCGCTCGTGGACCTTTCAGCAATGGATTTAACCAGCTGGTATATTGCCATTGACTCTTCCTTTATTTCCTTCTTGATGGTTCCTTTAAGATTTTTGGAACTAGACACCAGCATTAAAATCTTATCGGAACTCATCTTCGTCTTACTAACTAGGTCCGCCATTGAGGTGTCTGGTGACCTCCTACCCTGCACCCTTCTGGGGGAACGCGTCTGGTCTTTCTCCATTTCGGTAGCGGTTGCTTCGGAGTCGGTGTCCAATATCGCCGCTTCCCTCCTCTCACGTCTGGCTTGGGACGAAGCAGTATTATGGTAGGTCCCTCTGCCGGTCATACTTCTAAGGACTTTCGGCGAGACCGTGTTCAGGAAATCCGACGTTAATTCCGCCTCAGAGTCCGAGTCCTTCCTCTTCCTCGGGTTAACCTCGGAATCTAATCCACTGGAGCCAGCAGCTGCCTTGCCTTTGTTATGTCGATAGGTTGGAGAGACTCTTCGCGGAGCCTCTCCTCTCCTGTCCGACAACTCGGAGGTTTCTGACATAGTCCAGTCCAGGGCCCTGCCCAAGACTGATTCTGTTGGGGAAAGAATGTTTTTTTCCCCAACCTCTTACACCACACAAAAATCAAACGGATAAAACACTAATACTATAATATACAACTAAAAAAACTATAATATACTACACTACTTACACTAAAACTATAATATATTATATACAAATTCAAAAGATCCACACCACTATAGAAGCAAAGTCCAGTAGGCCAGCCAAGTCAGTAATGGATCGAACACAGAAAATATTATAATTTGGAGAGCAGCGAAGTAGTCACCTCCCACTGGCCACTGCGTTACCGCGCACCAAGTGGAAAGGATCAAATAGCAGCGAAAGTACTCCGAAAGCCACAAGTTTCGATATTCAGATTCGGTCACCCAACCTGCCACTCCGTTACGGTGGTCAGGAAGGGGTCCAGGGCACACGACGGGGACGTACTGAATATCACTTGGGGCATGCCCCATCAGTCCTAGTTTTAAACTTATAGTAACTTCATTTAAACTACACCATATATGTCTACAATTCAATAAAAATAACTTTTAATAACTTGTATAAATATAATAATAATATGAAATATTATTTTAAAACATCCTTTTCGATTATCGATTCCATATCGATCGAAACCATTCAGTATATAGTCTATGGCAACATGACATTGACACTTATGACAACAATTAGTCAATTACCATTTACCATACCAGATGCATTCATTGTTTTCTGAGTCTGACTTGTTTCGTGTTTTTCGATGCGTTTCGAGTGCTTTCCCGATCATTTTACGTTTTCAACGACCACTGCTTTGTTTTTTACGGACTCCGAAACCGCCTACGTTTTACGACCCTTGCTTTCATATTGGACACCGACGATCGCCTGCACGTTTGACTTGGAATTGTTAGTGGTACCTTAGCTGTGCAAGGTACCACAATATTGTACCCCTGCACAGTTCCTAGAAGATATTTTCATTACTATTGAAGAGGAATAAAATATTCTATTAAAATTATTTGTTTTATTTTATGACTTTCATCAAATAGTTCACTCCTCCTGTTCTTCGTAGAATTCCATACGTGTTACCTATATCTTTATTGCCTTGTTATGACTTATCAGATATTCTCTTCTAAATAAAATTATTATTTTTCACATACTTTTACATGTATTCATCTAAATCTTAAAGGTAATGCAATATAACCTCACTTTTACTAAACCTCCAATAACTCAGCTATCTGATTGTTAATTTCTATAGAATTTTCAATGAAGAAACTCTTAATTTTGAACCTTTTAATTAACACTATTTTCATGTCTTTACATTGAGGGCCCAGAATTGTATGCAATACTTTCGATCTCCTTTGGTACAGAGATAGAGTTGACCTTGAGAAAGAACATAAGATAGCTTTTATACCAGACTTTTGAAAGGTTCTCTTGGAAACGCGATATAACCGAACTCCACGCGGGCAAAGTTGCGGGCGGAAAGCTAGTAATGTATTTGTTAAAACGGAAAGAAAAGGAAGTAACTCATGTATTTGCAATAAAATATTTCATTTAATGACTGCAACATTTATGAAAATATTGTGTGCTATTTTATTTTTGATGAATGGGAAAAGAGATAAAGCGATTGCTTTATTCTGTTTTGTTTTTCCAAATCCTTAGTCAATTATTATTTTTTACCTATGAAATACATTTGTAAGACTTTTCAGTTCGTAAAAATGTATAAATCAAAATTTGCTATTGCAATTAGATATTTTACTGAGAGGGGATAAAAGCGACGAAACGAAACAGGACTTCGGGACGTCACGTCGTAAGAGTGACAGCTGATTCTGTGGTTCCAATAGTATAAAATTTAAATAAAATACATAGATCAATTAAACAGTTTTTATTATAGGGGCTAATTGTGAGTGTGACAATTTTTCGTGTAAAAACTATAGTGAAAAGAAACCAATTACATTAATTAACAATTATAATACTAAAATAATTCGAGCTAAGTGTTACAATATACCCACGTAACTTTAAAGTGACAAAAACATAAAATTTTTATTCTAAATTTCTACTAGTGAATAAAAAAGTGTGTTTCTTATTATTTATTTTTATATAGTAGATCTGTTACAAATATCTAATTGTCATCATTACGTCATTACATATCTGTCATTATACGTCAGTTGCATAGCTGTCAATTGTGTTTCGTTTTTCCACGTTTTATAGTGACTGACGTTTCATGTCAAGTCCCACGGGAATGCTGTCGAACGGGATAAAAAGTATCCTTTTGCAATTTCCTGGTTCTAAACCACCTCCCTGCCAATTTTCAGCTAAATCGGTTCTGCCGTTGTTGAGTTATAAGTGGAGTAACTAACACGACTTTCTTTTATATACCGGGTGACTGGTGAATTACTATCAATATTTAAGGAGAATACTCGGTACATGATTCTCATTCGAATTATGTAAAAAATAGGTACTTAATACTTGACCAAACTTCCGTATAAATAAATAAAGCGTGGACACGTTCCAAGTGTGGACGCGTGCGGCGGCGTGCTGATACAACATTACGCCGCCGCACACGTGTGTGTGTATACCTAATCTGTAGGGTGTTCACACGATGCGTAATTAATTACATAACTTTTGGTTAACTTTACTTAGAAGTTTATTAATATTTATGTTATATTAATTTTTATTTTGTCATATATGATCGTCAAATATCACGTCCTCAAGTATCGATAGTAATTCACCAGTCACCCTGTATATAGATGTTATAAATATAGGCATAAATTGTTTTCAAATTATAAGAGATAAAAAGAAAATTTAATTTATAAAAAAGCTTGAGGCAAAATCATCATAGGAAATGAAATTTTAATTCACTTTATTAATAATAACAAGGAAATAGTCGAAACTGACAAAACAGATGACGTAACTACATTAATGAAATAGTTATACAAGTCATCTTAACATTTTTATATATAAGGCGGCCAACTTTCCGAAAACTGAATGCGGGACGTAACCTTTCGTGAATGGCGGGGGGGGGGGGGGGGAGTCTTCGCAACTGTCCATATTAAATTTAAGTGCTCTCTTACGCGTCATGAGTTCAGAAGAAAGAAAGAAAACGAGATTATCGCGGGCGCGATACGTTTGTCCTTATTATAGGTGATCTGTGTTCCTGCACTGTTGACCGTGGACGCGTGTGGGTGTTGTGTAGAAGTCTGGTAGAAAAATAGGGATGCGGGACGCATACAACGTTTTGCGGGACTATTTTACTAATAATTACAAAGCGGGATTTCGTCTAGAATCGCGGGACGGTCCCGCAGAATGCGGGACGGTCCCGCAGAATGCGGGACGGTTGGCCGCCTTATTTATATACTTACATGTGGTTTGATAGATTTATAATGTGCGGTCTTTATTACCTTTTTTATCTAAATAAAGGAAAGTGCCTACAAACAGTATCGCAAAATAACTACTTGTGTCACTTCTTTACATAGGAAAAACAAAAACAAAGTGTTCTAAATATGCAGAGATTATAATTTCAGTGAATTACTACAAACCAAAAAAGTTGTTTATAGTTTTTTTATGTAATATAAGAATGTTTAATTCAGTAAAAATTACAGGGCTATTTACATTCAATCAAAAACTCTAAAAGAAACAAGGAAGGAAGATACAATCAAGACAATATGTTATCATTCAATTTTAAGATTATTTATTTAACTCTTTTTTTAATATATTTATTTATATTAAAAAATATTCTTTATTTAGCAGCATCAACATTTGAGACTGTACACTCATCACATTCTGTTGAAACTGAAAAATGTGTTGATACACAAAAAGAAGACAATGACACATCTTGTGGTCATCACTGTCCACTTGGATTTAAATATGAATCAAGTTCAGCTACAAAGGAGTTCTCCTAATTCTTCTCAATTATTTCTTAAAGGTAAGTTATGGGCATATAACTAAGCTTAAAATTAACTATGATTGCTATATCTACTTTTATATTATAAAACAGCATAAAGCATTTTAAATACAATATAATTTTAAACCACAGATTCACTAGATTTGCAAGTATTGAGATTTATTTCATGTGTATTTTATTCTGCAAATATTGATGGTAGGTTTTGTTAGTAGTCATTTATGAATTAAAATTGCAATATATTACAAATTGAATTCAATAATTATGTCCATAAGCATTTTGTACACAACAACAAATATGTATATATTTTGTCTTTTAATAAACATTAATCCCAGTTTTAGATAACCTGATTCCTGTTTAAAAAAATACAGGTAGATAGATATATACTCAGATGAGTGATCATAATCTACATTTAAACCTAAGATGTTCAAAAATGTCTTCTCATTATTTAATTGATTATCTGAAATCCCTTATGACTACTATTAGTCCTGCCATTAAGGATACTACTGTATACATAATTAAACATAACTAACTATATCAATATTTATAAAACATGCTATTTATTGTTTAATTTTTTTTGTCAAATATAGATTTTTAATAACCAGATAATGCAATGTCATATCAATAGTGTTTTTATGAGGTAAAATAACAAAAAAATTATTATATATTTTATTACCATGTTACAATAACACAAATACTTTATTTATTTCAGTTAAAACTCGAACACAAAACTGTTCGGAAGAGTTAAGGCTGTTAAAAGCTCGACTTCTGAAATTGAAGGAAAAATGTAAGACCCAAAAGAAACTTATTTTTAAGTCAAAAAGACTGTCACAGAATAAGGCATTTTTAAAAGCCATGGAAAATCTTCCAGAACCAATAAGAATTTTTACAAATGTACAATCGAAAAAATCATCTATTTTGCCAAGAGGTAGAAGATTTACTTCACAGGAGAAGATACTGTGCTTAACAAGTCAAAAGGCTTATAATATGTTACAAAAAAGTCGCCAACAAATATAAGTGTAATAAATAATTTAGTATATGAAACAAAGCGAAGGTACTTTCACGAAGGAACTGAACGGAAAAGTTTGGGATTTGAAATAAGTGGAAAAAAATCATACCAATTTTTGACCCACCACATCTCCTTAAAGGCTTAAGGAACAATTTATTAAAAAAATATAAGATTTCAACAAAATCAAGAAATTAAAATAGCAGAATGGAGTCATTTTGCACATGCTGCCCATGCATGCAGAGGTTGACGTTGGAGAAAGTGATATACGCTTATTAAATAAATTAACAGAAACACATATATATAAAGATAAATTACCGAAAATGAAAGTGAAATATGCGGCCCAAGTGGTCAGCCAGCGAGTATCAGCTATGCAATTCTTAGCAAGTTAGTATATATTCTTTTCACCGTAGTAGTAAGTTTTACTTACTATTATGTTGACATAAACTTTCTATGCACTTAACATATTACTAATATAACAGCTTTTTACTCCTGAGGCTGTCTGTAAGAGATCACTTTAAGTGATAAGACCTCCTTTGCATACTTATAATTTCTCTTGTCTTTTGCTTTTATTAATTTTCAACTTCACTTGTATGCAATAAAGAAGTTTATCTATCTATCTATCTAATGGCCTATGTCTAAAAATAATTTTAATATATTTTTTATTTCCAGATCATAATATTTTGCCAAAAGAGTGTGTCGCCACAGCTGACCTGTTGCTTCTTGTAGATAAACTCTTTGACTCGTTCAATGGTCATAGTTATCAGGAAGATGCTAAATTATATAGGATTGCATTGAAAACGAATTCTCCACATTTCAAACTGTAGGATGAAACATTACCTGTATTAAACTCAATGAGATTTGAAGTAAATAAGAATGGTGTAATTTTTTTTATTGTTGTACCATCCATTAAAAATTGGATACATGACATTCATGCCACAAGGGAGTTATTTTTTGAGTTAAATAAATATCATGGCGTAAGCAGTCTGTTAACAAGAAACTTAAATCAGGATCCTTTAGATAATTTTTTTGTAATATTCAAAGTAATAGGATCCTTAATGTGTCTCCAACTTGCTCTCAATTTGTTGGAACATACAAAACTTTACTTGTAAATAATTTAAATTTGCCACAGTCCATTGGTGCAAACTGTGAACATGACAATAACAAAATTTTGAAAACTTTAAGCTGCCTTATTAATTCGCAATTAAGAGTAAGAGATACATTAAATGAAAAAATAAATGTGGATTCTTTACTTAATTTGTTGCAAGAAAATGTTAATTTAAAACCCAGCAACATAATCAGCATAGAAGCTAAACTCTAGGTTGCTGAGTATTTAGTACATAAATGTATTAAAAATGTATGTAAAAATTGTAACACATAAAATGCAATTGTTAAGCACAACACCTGCTAATGATAACTATATTTTATATAGAGATTACACTAAATAATCCTATAAGTATCCGTCGGACGTGTTGTGCTCATTTTTCGATAATGTTTGTGCAGTCATACAAACACAATTATGTGAAGAACCACAAACAAAAAAATATAAAAGAAAAAATTATTCAAAAGGCTGATTTATATTGTGATTTCCCCTTTCTTGCGAAACTTATAAAAACCTTAAAGGAGTTTTATTAATTTATATCATACAGTTAGGAACTCCTTGGACAAGAAACAAAATAGAAGCTGTGCGCAAAAGAAACATTGACACACTTTCTGGTGGTCCGTCGCCGAGGCGACATCGCTCAAGGGTTTTGACTGTTAATATTGTGTTAGCAATTAGTTTGAGGCTATTTTAAGGATATTACTCTGTAAGTACTTTAATTGTTGTTTAACTGGAGTTAGCAGTCCATCATTTTATTCCTTTATTTACCTTTTATATTTGTTCATTTTAATTAATATCGCATAGTCAAATTGTCAAATGTCATACTGTTATTTTATTTTTAAAAATTCGAACGAAGTTCCTTAATATACATTTAATAATTCATAGTTGGTGCACCAATGTTAAGAGGCTGCTTACGGGATAGTTTACAAATTGTCCAAATAATGAGGATAATGTTAAAGTCCTGAAGCGATTACATATTATAATACTCACAAAAGAAAAAAATAAATATTTGAATATATGTTCTGCTTTTAATTTTACTTATTTTTTTAAGTGTGCTAAGTGAATAATGTAGAGGCAAAAATACCAGAAGTTGAATTTTTGAACCTATGCACATTATTTATTTTAATTTTATTATTAACTTTAATCAACCAAAGATTAAATAAGTTTGAAATTTGCATTTTCCCTATTAAACTCGAATAACATTAAGCGCCATCTAGTGGTACCACGTCCCCTAACTAGTAAATGCAGCGACATCTAGCGTACACAGCACATAGTAGTTTTCTAAACCGAAACCCAGTGGCGTATCTATTAATTCTAATATAGTGTATAATCTATGGTTGAATCTTTGAAAGTAACTAATTAGGTAAAGTAAGTCTAGCTATTTTATAACTCTTTAATATCTATATACTTCTTATTGTATTTTATTGTAAATGTTATTAATAAATAAATAATTTTAAAAATCAATATTTTTTTTATTTGAAGGGATAATAACGCTCGTTATCGAAAATAAAACTAGCCCAGAAATTATATTTCAATTTATTCAAATCAGAAAAAGTACTTATGACTCATCAAAAACGCCGCTCTCAGATATTTTATTTTGAAGTCAACACAACAACTTTGCAATGCACAAATTGCATTTTATCTTCTTATGTAAATTACTTTTTGATCATAAATTGCTTTTGAATAAAGGTAAATATATTATATTCTAATTATATTCATGAATGTCTCTAACATTATTAAAAGTTACGACCGCCAGTTATAAGTCACATTTCTCAAATTCCCTCATTGGACCTAATGTCTCAAAATAACTTATTCCGGTATTTTCCTTATCCCATATTTTATGCGACCCCTAAAATATATTTTATGTGTAGTTTTACAGCTTAGCAGTTTATTATTCCATCTGTTTAGAAAAACTTAAAAATTTTAAATAATGTGAAAATTTAACAAGTTTTCTACTTTATTTCAACACGAATTAACAAATTAAATTTTCTTTTGAGACCTCTATAATATATACATATATAGGGGGAGAAGGTGGGAATATGGCCCCCTAATTTGTTTTTCAAGTATAAAATAATTATTAATTGGTATTAATACAATCTGTTTATGTCAAAACATACGTCGTCTAAGGGGTTATTAGGATTTATGTTACAAATAAAAAAAAAAGATAGCATTGATCATAATTTTTTATATTTTCGGAAAAATGTAAAAAAACGGAGACAAACAAAACGTGCGGTAATTATGGCCCCCCGGGGGCCATATTAAATGTATGAACTAAACTATGTATATATATATATATATATATATATATAAAGAAAGTCGTGTTAGTTACTCCACTTATAACTCAAGAATGGCTGAACCGATTTAGCTGAAAATTGGCAGGGAGGTAGTTTAGCTATGCAATTGACGTATAATGACAGATATGTAATGACGTATGGATGACAATTTGATATTTGTAAGAAATCTACTATATAAAAATATGTCCGGTTTTCGATCCTGACGCTATAACTTCAGAACGAAAGAACCAATTTTCACGGTTTTGCATTTCGCCTGAAAGGTTCGGGCTCCGTGACAACAAAAAATTTCAACAGAAAAGGGGGAAAATCTTTTGTCACATACAGCGCCATCATACATAACATGTACTACAAATCCAAATTTTAAGTAGACGGTGCCGACGCATGATACATTGTTTGACAGCTACTCATTGTTCTCTTCTCAGTTAATTTCATGTGACAAACCGGTATTGTGTTTGTAGTTTGAACTCTTAAAACCATTTAGTATTTGCGGGATAAATTTAGAAAATCATTGTTTTTCACATGGGCAGTTATATTTTGCGTGTTCACGAGTTTGGAAACCATCCGCTTTATTTGTGTTAAAGTTAGACCAAAAAACAAAAAAATGTTGTTTACAAAGGACCACTTCAATGAAACGGATAATTTGCGGACACGTATAACGCTTCGATTCGGTATCTTTGGATTCACTTTCATTTACTTAGAGCAGTTCAACTTAATAACATTTCATTTTTGTAATCGAAATGAATTCATTACTGTTGTGAAATGAAATAAAAATTTTCCTATTTCAATATAAAACAAAAAAAATCTTCATCTTTTAACCACCAAACGAAATGTTATATAAAAGCCTTCTGGTGGCGTAACGGAATTCGCCGGTTTTATTAGTATTCACTATTTCTTTAAAATTCAAAATACTATGTTATTCTATGCACTTTTTGATGTTGTCAATTCTTTCATTTAATTATAAGAAATTAAAAAATATTTTCTTATTTTCTGGTTAGTCTGAAAGTCAAATGCTTAGTGACAAGGTTTTATTTACAGAGTGAGCTATAAAGCTTTTAATTTGAAACGGAACCCGTTTTTTACATATTTAATTTAAGGAATACTTTTAGAGACAGAGGTCAAACTTTTCGAAATACTGCAAAATATTTTACAGTAACAGAAAAAAAATTTAGTCTATTATAATTTTATTGTTTAAGGTCAAATAATAAAATGTTTATAGGCTTCAAATAACCCTTCGAGAAATGTAAATCCAAGCATTAGGCGAAGTTCAAGACACTTACTCCTCCTGTTACTCTTTCTCGAAGCCTTACAACTAATTTGGGCATAAAAAGAGATGCGAAGCGGAAACAAGTTCGGGCACAAATGAAACCTAACTGAGCCAAATTGCTGCTTTGTATTTAGGAACATCACATAATATTTTATACTTTATTGGGATTGTAAAATATTGTTATAAAAAAATAGCAAGAAGCAACAAAAGATTAAATTTTACTCTTACAGCTTGAGGAATTTAAAAATACCCTTTATTGATTGATACTTAATGATATTAATATATTATGAATATTTTTTTACAATAATTTAAATTATTAAAAAAATGGGGAAGCAGATGTGTTATATCAGTTAAATCTCTTAATATTTATGTAAGGGCAATTTATAATACCTATCATGTTAGGGTAATTGCTAAATGCCTTCATTAGGGCTAAATTCAAAATAATATTTTCTTATATCACGTTCACGTTTTACAATGAGCCCGCGTAAATATCAAAATGCTTTCATTGTTGTGAGTACTTTTGGTTGGTTGGTTACAGCTACATAAATTTTTTCGAGAGACACCTTTTGTAAGTAAATATTCACCGATAGAACGATAAAAAAAAATCTATTTGTTAAACTTAACAGTAACAGTGGTGAGGTTAGCAGTCACGTAATTCAAGAATACAATTTTAAATAACGAGTTAGAAAATATAGGTTACTGATATAAAAAAAAGAGTTATAATGCTATCCGCAATCCAATACGGTAAACATAAAATATTGAAAGTCCATATAATCACTTACCAAAAACAATCATTTGCTTTGTTCTTGAATCTTCTGCCATAAATGTAGATACGACACACGTATAGTCACCCGAAATGTCCGTATTCGGTTTCACTATACGTAACGCTCTATGCATTGTTAATGGATCATTCGACGCTCGATAAGTCAAGTCAACTCGTCCCCGTAATATACCCATATCCTGTGGTTTCTTCGTTGCAATCCACTGATATACGGGTCGCGCTTTGTTCTCGAAGAACCATTTTACCACCAATCCCAATGTATTATTGCCATAAGTGTAATCACAGTCTAAAATCACAGAGTCTTGTACCCCGTACTGCATTATCTCCGGTACGGATACTTTCACTATTTTCACGGCATTTAATCCTGTAACAAATAACACGGCATTGTTTACTGCGGACTTTATTAAAACTTTGAATATCAAGAATTTTGCTATCTTCAAACGATAACAAGTATTTTAATTGTAATTTCAAGCTCCATTAATTCTCAAATATATTGGTGTTTCTATTTATATAATTTAATCTAAATACGTATTTATTATTTCATTTGTAAAAAAAGTTGAGGCTTCAAATTTATTTTTATTTTGCCACTGCGCCGCTTTAGCTACTGTCACGTCATTCATTAATCTCTTCACCGCAAATCGGGTGCCTCGGAAAGAACTGGCTGGTTTATTGGTCCCTAAATTGACAATATTAATTTTTTCTTTGTTTTAATGGTAACTAAGGGATTATTACTGCCAGTAACACATTATTTTATTAAAAAAGTGAAATATTGTAGTAATTTTCTTTTCTAGTAATTTTCCTATTTATATCTTACATAAGAACCTTCTTCTAATAATAACAAATATAACAAAAAAGGATAAGTGAAATTGGTCCAGCCATTTACGCTTAATGCTGTGACCAAGGGAAAAAGAGATTCATTTTTTTATATAGATTTTAAGTAGCAAAAGTTAAGAATGCAGAAATAATATCTAAAGTTTAATTAAAGCTGTAAATGAGAAAATCTTTTAATAAAAGTTCCTAGGCGATGAGTATTGTTATTTTAAATGAAGATAGGACTGCGTTATGTTCACATTTGACACCAAAAACATGTTCACATTCCTTGGAACTACTATATGTTTTCAATATGAGAATAAAATACAAAAGATTCACAAAACAGGGACATCCAAAAATCCTCACTGAATTTTCACAAGTGCTTGACACATGACTCTCGACTTTAAGCATTACACAATCATATTGTAACAATGTTTTGTACAAACCACAAACAATCTGCCTATTCAAGTCTGCTGAACCGAAGACTTATCCAAATGTGACAGAGATTTGCCTTGTTAGTGTGGATTTCAATGATTTTGAGACATGTTTGTTTTTTTTAATTTTACAAAATGTTTTGTATGAAGGCCGAGGGCAGTAGGTCTAAAAAAACCTCCCCACCACCTTCCTCACCCTTTCCTCAATTCCTTACTCCTGCTTGTCCCTTTTAATAAACAACTAATTGTGGCGACGCATGGGCGCCGGAAATTACTGCCCACCAAGTCGGCCGTCTGTTCGTTTGCTACCTTTCACATTCAACAATATTTATCAGTTTACCAAATCAAAAACGAAAAAAATAAAAATCCATGTAAATTATATCATTCAAAGCTTATTAAATAAGATACGGTACCTTAGGGATTCCGAAGGCATATTATTTTTTAATTTCATTTCGTAACCCTACCAGTCCCTACCAGTCTATTTATATTTCATCTTGCCAGAGTACCAAAGGGTAAACGGAGGAAAAATTACACTTAAAACATTATAACCACCAAGTTCTTTTACATTTAAAGAATACTCTCAATATAACGATTATCCCTACTAATATTATAAATGCGAAAGTAACTCTGTCCGTCTGTCTGTCTGTCTATTACGCTTTCACGCCTAAACCACTGAACTGATTTTAATGAAATTTGGTACGTGGATTATGGTGAAGGAGGATGGATTCGGATACTTCAATAAGTTGTGGGATAATAAGGTGGGATAGTTAAAGTTAATAACCAGATTATCTTATAATATCTATGAAGTTCCTAAATGTGGGGAAGCGAATAAGTCAAGATTATATATAAGGTTCTCGCAAATAATCCTTATTGAATACACGTGTATACAGTGAAATATAAATAAATTTTTTGACCATTACATAGGATCACACAAAACTAAATATAAATATTTCAATCAGTTATTACTGTGGGAAAATATAAAGCTGGGTTGAATTGGAGGTTTGTAATGATAAGAGGATTTAGAAAGCGTGTATCTCCAATTCTATTATCAAAATATTATAGAAAAGCATACTTTTTAGGTAGATGTTTAACCAAGTTGTCGACAAAGGCTCTACTTCGCTCCACATTTCCAAGTGCTGTAGTTGCGAAAGTTCACGATGTATTATTTCCCTTCGGCAGCCTCTTTTTATTATTATTATTTTTTTGATGACGCAGGGTAACTCTTTTTACGAGCCGTCCAACCGGCCCTGGTGGGGCCGGAAGGGATGTGTGAGACTCGGTCTGGGCAGGTCCCTACTCACTAAAACCACTGCGAAAGACATCGGCAGCTATATCGGTGTCGGCAGCCCCTGTGCTGCCTCAGCTATTAATATTGGGTTTTCTTTGTCAGCGCTACATGCATCTGACAGTAACGACCGCACTTTTACTCAGTTAGTTATCGTGTCGACCGCATTTATTATTTAAATTTCGTCCCAATTTTACCTTAAAAATTTAATTTTTAACTTCCTTTTTTTACGCGTCACTGAACTCAATTATTCAAATTAGCAGATTTTCCTTTGCTGTGTCATCTGACTATAAATGAAATCGCATGTAAAGTTAAATAATAAAAATATTGTAACATGAAGAAAAAATTATTATTTATCGTATATTTGATTGACGAGGTTAGGATAAAAATTCTATACTTACAATCTATAAGCCCTTACAAAAAAAATATATGTGCTCAGGAATCTTCATGATGATTTCGTAAAAGTTTTCCTCATAATAAAGACTTTTTCACCGATAATAGAGCCGAGACACTAAGGAAAATAGTGCGATTGGTCAATTATATTCATCTCAATTATATTCATCTCCAACAATAAAATAAAATTATTATATTTTTGTAATTTAAAGTAGAGAGAAAATTAATGAAATAATAACGAATAGAAATTAAATATGTCTTATTTCAGATCCTATAAGAAAAATAGAAAAAAATTGTACCTACGTAAATAAATGCAACTTGATTTTTCATTTGTCTGAAAAGTTATGAATTGAAATCGGTAGATTTTTTAGACAATTAAATTATTTGCATGTCCACAAAATATTTTCAATTCAATAAATTAATTTAACTAACAAAACTATTCCAAAAATATACTTAACTTTTCTAAGAAAATTATATTTTGCTTAGGAATGTCTTATAAACTTCCGCCATGACGTAGATTTATTTCTTTTGATTTCTTCCAGTTATAATCGAGTATACTCGATAGCTTGCTCGACTACTGTTTGGCATCAACCAAATTAAATGTCGCGTTTACATCAAGTATAACATATATATCTGTTGAAATTCACAACTAACTTAAAATTAGTAAAATTATATAAATACCTAATTTAATAGAAATAAAGAGCGAGCTTGTTACTTTTTTATTAGTCTTAAATTTGATGAACAAGCAATTTAATTGAAACGACTTTTGATGTTCTCACGTATATCTGTTACACATCTTTTGACTTTTCCTATTAGAATTTCTCTTAAATAAAACTGAGCTCCAGTATACATTTCTTATAATTAACAACAAACAAGATTAGCGTATTTCCTAAAACAATTACTCTAGGTCATTGTTCAATTTTACAATAATTTTTCGTTTTTTCTGAATGGTATTACGAATATCAATTTTAATAAAAGAAAACATAACTTTTTTGTATTAAATATTCGTTTATTTAGTCAAATTAGAAAATTTTATACATATAACATAGTCATACTTTAGAATATTCGGTAGCTTGAAATATCGATATACAAAATACTTATAAAACTAAAGAAATTATATATGAAAATACTTAAGTAAGGAGAACTGCAAAAATGTGAAGGATAATCTTGTCTTTCTTCGAACAACACTGTAAGCTCCATCTTCTTGACTTAGGCCAAAATGTTAAAACTACAAAGCGTGTAATTTTCCAGTGATCTCAAAATGCCCTCGTTCCACTTACTGACTTTTTAAAAATAACACTTCCTGATGAAATCACAATTTTGTGAATAAAATGCATTCATATAATTTTTTTTAATAATCCACCAATTTGTTAGTAACATAAAAAATACAAAAAATTCAGGCGGTAATGTTTGATAGGTAGCTTTACATTTGCTTTACATAATATGTTGATGTATGTCCTTTGTAAGAGAGAGATAGGGTATTTATACACCGGCATTATTTTAGCTTCTCGTAGGATATAAAGCTTTTAAAAAAGATGAGTGTGAAACTAGTTTATTTTTATAAAAATGAATTTATCAGACTATTCTTATCCTTTCCCAAATCCCAAAAAAATACTTATTGACATAGTTAAATAAAATAAGTATAAATAATAATGAGTTATTCGTAAAAGAGCACACAAATTCGTTCATTCATCTGATACATATTTGTAAGGGAAACAAAAATTGCTTATTTGCATGAATATTGCTATCACCTCCATTTATTTATGATGAGGCAAATGGCTCCAAATACTCCAGGGCACTCTAGATAGAATATTGTTTTTGAAATGTCACATAAGCAATTTTCAATCCTAGTAGTACATTGCGGCTAGAGTGTTCATCGTATATTTTTTATGAATATAGTGCAGGCAGCGGTCTTACTACAATATTAGTATAGGCACTTTGCCTACTTGCAAAAAAAAAACTGTTTATTTGAAACTAAACTTTACTGTTGAACAATGTCAATATAGACACTGAATAGCTAAAATACTTGGTAAAAAAACAAACTAAAACACTATGTATGTCAATAAATATATTATACTTGAAATATAGTCGTCAAATATTTTAAATTTGAAAGTTCGTAACAAATTTTAACCTTTGCATTATTATACCTTTCAGAGATAATTAATATGCTTGTTTAAATATTTATGCTTGTTTTAATTTAAACTTTCGCGTTATGAATATTTGGTTCGATGTTTAGCCGTGACTTTTAACGATTTATATCTTATTAAGGTAAATAAAAAATGAAAAAATGCTAAATAAATAAGAAACCGTCGCAACTCTACTAACGGTTAAGTGTCATCAATAATTGTTTGACACCACACACCAATACTGATTACATAAACACATATACATTTTGAAGATATCGAGTGATACTTAAAAAAATAAAAATGTCAATTGGAAAATGGATAGTGGAAATTTGAGAATGACAGAAAAGTTGAAATCTCAATTATTTGTAATGTACGAGTATATATCGGATTTATTACACATTCGTTGTTTTTAAAGAGAGGGACGCCAGCCTCGCTGACGTCACTTATGTCACGTCTTCTAGAGCGTTCCGTGATATTTTAAAATGAAACTTTAATTGTTATTAATGCTCCTGTATTTCTCGAAAGTTCTTCATAATAACATACTTTAATGATACTCACACACTGAACTCTGAATTCTGCCGTCGTGCGTCCAGACGTTACATTTATACCAAGATTTAAACATAGTTCTATTCTCCTTTTAAACAACCTTTGATTTCGTTTTACTTTTAACAATAATCATAAATACTAATGAGGTTTAATAAGAGTTGATGACAGCCTCAAATTATTTTCAAGTCGCATCCGTTATTAAAGCTGGTAGCGCCGATATATACATTAATAATTAATATAATAGTATAACTTTGAAAAAATTCATTATTTTTTTAGCTATATTATTTTGTGACGATATTATTCTATAATTATGTATGTATATTTATTATAAAAATTCCGTGAACCCTATATAAACATCTAATAATTATTTTATATTAATTAAGATTGTTAACATATATAAAAATTAAATCATTAATAGTAATCATTTAAGCGGCAAGTCTTACAAAAATAATAATATTCATTACAAAACCGTCTTATAAATAATCAATAGTAAGTCAGTAATACTAGGTAAAATACAATAATGCCTCGCAATTTCTCACAAAAGATTCAATGGCTCGCTTCGGGCTTGTCGCTTCTCAAAGAAGAGCGGAAAATAACTTGTTAAATTCATCGAGCAAATATCCTCTTCAATAAAGTTATCGACGATTTTCCAACAGTCCGTCAATGACTGTGATTGTGACGCTCATATAGATAAGAATATTATAACAAGTAGTCATATTCTTTTACATACAGGCTGATTTGATATTTTGATATTACGTAGTTTATATTACTTCATAATTTTTTTTATTAAATTACAAAGGATGTTAATGAAATAGTCATTGCTTTAAAGCATTGGGTGCCTATATTATTACATAAAATGAAAATCACACTGAAAACCTAAAGATATAACAATAAATTTTTATTTGGATTTTAAACTTTACTTGAGATTTTTATATATTTCAGCCCTGAACACAAGTCGATCAATTTAATACCACTCATTTGCATCAGTCAAAGTGCTTAACAAATAATTATGCTGTATAAAAAATGATGCTAAATGTTTGTAATTATATTTATACTTTTAACATACTGTGTATATAATTCTATCTAATATATTTAGAGGTTTCAAATGCGAACTTGTCTGGTATAATAAATGTAATATACAAGTTCATACTTACCGTGAATCAAATACCGTTAAAATAAAATAAAAAAATTTGAATATAAAAAAAGATAAAATTTTTAAAGGTGTTATAGCCTAGCTGTAGCCAAGTTACTACAGCTGGAACATGGGCTAGGTCGACCGGGGAAGTACTACCCTCTCACAGAAGATTGGCTTGAAGTAGCCGTTAGAGGCTGCGTTTCGTCCGATGAGTGAGAGAGCAAGTTGCCTTTTCTCTATTCCCTCCCTTTGCTGCTATTTCCCTATTCCCACCCTTTCCTTTTCCTCAACAATTAAGGTTAACGTAACGTAACATCTATGTTGCGGAAGTCCTTGGGTGACGGTCACTACTGCCCATCTAGTAGGCCGTCTGCTCGTTTGCCATCATTGATATAAAATAAAAAAAAGTTAATAAAGAATAATTTTTCAGAATACTGAAGCGCGGTGGCAAGATTTAAGTCATGACATTATAAAAGCAAGTCCAGTTGTTTTCACGTCTTCTACTTGTCTTATTTTCTTGATTGCAAATGAGACGGAATGGAGTTGAAAGTTTGGAAGACTATTTTTTTATATAATAAAGCTTTACTTATAACAACTAACTATTATTCTACCGCTGCTAAAAGGTTACTTTGAAAGCATTTCCAATCTTTCACGTGCTATCATTTAAATAATGAAATGTCTACTATTACACAGTAAAAGTTTTAAGTAATTTTTTTTTTGGCATTTTCAAATAAAAGTTTTTTTATGTAAAGTATTTCTTTACTTCAGATGTATAAAATAACTATCCTCGTTTTTAAATAGGAATATAATTAATAATTTTTAATCTTATCTTTTACTGGAATAAAACAGTATTTAGCTAAAGTATCACAACATTTTTTTTAATACAACTACATAACACAACCAAAATTTACTAAATATATTAAAATCACATCAAATTAGCTATTTTTTGATAGGGTATAACCAATTATTTGTGAATTTCTACAAGTAGAAGGTAGTGAAAATTATTGGTTCAACTTTTCATGTTCTCAATAATCTGATATTAAAACACTTAAATGAATATACCTACTGTTCTCAATTATCTTTAAAGCAAGTCAGGTGCATTAAAAGTATTTTCATTTTTCATCTCTAACGAAAACTTTTAATGGGATTCATGAGGTGGCTAAATCATCTCTTTGATTTTTTTAATCTTTATCTAATATGTAAATTTTCTCATTATTATCAATAAACTCAAAATTTTTGCAACAAAATATTTTTACAATAATAAAGTCTGATATAGTTTTTTTTATATATATATTTCGTAATTTAAATAAAATTGAACGTAATCATATTTAAAATTTGAAATAAAAGGTTCCCATATTTTTTCTTTATGTCTATTATTAGTTATAAAAACACGTGAACGCAGCTGGTTTTCCTTAGTATTTGATAGTGTTCTTGCATAACAAAAGAAAAACTAAGAAAAAAATTAATGAAATTCTCTAGTAATTTCAGCTTTTACAAGTAATTACAAATAAATTACGTCGCTAACGCCCAAAAACAAAGACATATTGATGTACACATATATACATGTAAAGCTTTATCCGTGTAACAATTTGTTTTAATAACTGTAAATTTGATCATGTTTAATGATAATAATAATGAAAAATTCAAAATTAATAAATAAGTTTACGATCATTAATGTTTCGATTCTTGTGATTTTTCACATTTCTGATAGTGAAATTTTTTTTGATTTATGACTGACGAGATTTCAAAAGTTATTGCGAAGGAAATATAAAAGAATTAAAATTTATACTTTAACAAAAATTAAGTACTATTTGATACACCTTAACTACCTGTCAACTCCTGAAGTACCCACAACTAGACTCTATATTTGCTGGTCGTTCTTTTTTTTATATCAAAGGTGGCAAACGAGCAGTCGGCCTACTTGGTGGAAGGTAGTCACCGTCGTCCATGGACAACTGCAACATAAACAATGTTACAGATGCGTTGCCTACCGTGATTTTGGGAGACGGAAAGGAAATGGAAGGAAAAAGGAAAAGGCAGCAATGGGTGGGAAAAGGAAAAGGGCAACCGGCTCTCTCACTCATCGGACGAAACGCAGTTATTAAAGACTACTTCACGCCAATCTTCTGTGAGAGTATGGTACTTCCCCGGCCGAGCCAGCCCATTTTCGAGCTGTAATTACTTAACCATAGCTAGGCTCTACCACCTTTAAACCTGCATTGTTCTTACCTAGGAGACATATACAGATAAACTTTCATCTTTTATAAAATAACGAAGGTCTGGCCGTCGTGGGCTCTTGCACTTCTACTCGGGATAGCACCAGCTATCATCAATGACAAGTACATACTTTACTAAGTAATATTTCACTCATTATTATTATATCGACACGAGTTCCAATCGATTAACATTACTTTGACATTTCACTCCATATGATTATGTTAAAAATAATATTTCGGAATGGTTTAATGTGTAACAAAATATAAACATGATTTTAATATTAACATTGGCATTTTACTTTTCATTTGTACTGTAGTTGGGGATTTTCATCATCATCAGCCTACATATAAGAGCCCACTGCTGAGCAAGGCCTCTTTCTCACATGGAGAAGGTTGGGGATTTTACAATATGTTATATCACGAATTGTGTTAGAGGTGCGGTCAACGGTGTCAATATGTCACCCAAAATACCTTTTACGCTTTAGATTCGGTTGATAGGGCTAAAAATGGCTAAATTGATATGCTGGGTTGTACAATTTCAAGCCACAATAGTGGCTTTTTTATAAGTTAAGTCGTGATGTCTTTGTGTAATTAACCGATCATTTGTGTATAACTCTTTACCTGGATAATATGTAACTAAGATGAAGAGCTACGTATACGCATATATTCAAGAGAACAAAAAAATCTACAGAAGTGTTTTTATTGAATCATATTAAATTGTGTTCAAAATATTATTGAAACTCAGATAAATTACATACCACTCGGAATTAATAAACACAAGCAGAACTCAAACTTTTATGTTCCAAGTCATATATTTCAAAAAATTATAAATAACTTTATAACAAAATAAATTATTATCTTTCATGCATAACAAATTCAACAGTAACCATTTTATAACAATAATAGAAGCTTTAATAAAGTGCCGTAAATGTAGGCTAACAAAATTACGACAACCTCTTCAATTATTTTACAGCAAACATCAATATTTTGTCGTTATTAGCTTGAATATTATCGGTTATTATTTCTAAAGCCTGAATAAGTTACGATTAAGGTACGGAACAAGGCACTAAATGTAACACATTATATTTCAAAGTACATAATATCCTCAAGGGTCTAATCTTACTTCTCTTTCACCTTAAAGTTTTGAACGTTTCCTTCTACCCTTAACTGACTAGGTGGCAGTGTTAGCGAAAATGACAAGGCATGACTGTACGATACGTCGCTAAGTAATAACGTTCACGTCATACTAACGCTGAATATACTTCTCGTTGGCACCGCAACAATTTGGACGTGTTGTGGGAGACAAATATTTTTTTTCTGTCTCAAGTCGATGACGTCGGGCGATTTTGGGAATAAGAGACAAAAATGCTTTCCCTTCGACATTAATATGTTTTATGTTATTTACAAATATAATAATTGCTATTGTTAAAATCCTATATATTCATACACGGGTACAAATAAAGATGTGTTACTATGTTAAGATACCATTACTAATCAAAAATGCATGTCTTATAAATGTCACCCTTGGGATTCTTAAAAATAATAAAGCATATGAAATAACTAGAGTTCACAAGTTATAATGAAGCCTTTATAATTATCCACAATTTTCGAAATATATGGCAAAAGTATTGTGTTTCTCACGCCATTCAAATCTTTTAAAAAGCAAGAGCTGACTTGTAAATAAAATAATGTAATTAAAAGCGTTATTGCTTCATAAAGCGTTGAAACATGCAGAGTTTTAATACGAATGTAATTTGGTGTGTAAAAACATCTGCGAAAATGTTAGCTGAGGGATGTATTCTTATATACAGTGATTTTAATTACTGTAATTAAAGTCAAGATCTGGGAAATAGGATTAGGAAGAGTTTTCATTTGACTTCACATTGCATGCTTAGATTGATTATAATAACTCTATTTTCACATTTTTGATTTGTATTTTTTTATTGTTACTTTGTCAGGGTTTAGTGTTTACAGTTTCTAGCATGAAATGTTACTGGAATTATTGTCAACTGTTTCTTACAAAAAAAAAAATAATAATAATAAAAGCAAACAACTTTTTTTCTAATATTTGTAACTATTTAAACATTCAAACGTATTGTAGTACTGTGTTTTTTTAATTCTTTTGTTCTATTTCTTTAGCGTGATAACATTCGAAAAAAACAGGGTAAAAAATTTTGAACAGAATCGAATAAAAACCGACAAAACTGTTTAATCGACAGTCGATACAAGAGAGTAATTCATCAACATCTGACGCTTGACTTTATGTTATGTCTAATAGCCGCATTGTGTTCTGTTTCCATTGTTACGATATGCAAATATACCTTATTTTGTACACGCCATTATAAATCTCACCTGTTTTTAGGTACGACTAAGGAATTCTACTCTTTTTGCAGTTTCGCAGCAACTTTAAATTGCATGAATATTCTCATCTGATCATGAAAATGTTTCACAAAAGTACGATTTCATTTTCCGAATAAAGGATAGCTTAATACAATTAAATAAATAATTATAACAAATTGTGAAGTGTTAAAAAAAATATTAGGACGAAAATAACAAAAAGCGCCCCCCATGATGGGGATTGAATTGAGCCTTCATAAAGATTTTTTTGTAGTGACGCATATTTCTCAGTACCAAAAACCATTCAGTTTCTGTTTGAAAACGTCGCTTTTATACACTGATACATAATTGACGATGATTTTCTTAAATATTTTATTCCTATATTTGTAATTTATACTTTTTGAAATTGTAATTGTCTGTTCGTTTGGACGAAACACTACTGGGCTTAGGTTAAGAAAACTTTGTAGGTCTTAAAGAAATAGTAATCAAGTGTCTTGGAAGTAGACATTAGCCTTTTTAATACTGTCTCTTTATGCCAGTGCCTGTAATTTTGTCCATAATTGAGCCCAGGCTTATATGTATATACATAGTATTGCTGCATTAGTATATCTATCAGGGAATAGAAAGGCCTTAGGCAAAAATACGATTGACTTAAAAAAATATATATTATAGTGTGACTACCATATAATTTAACACAGTATTAAAAAAATCATGCCGTTTCTTTATTTTGTAATTGGTAAAGTGACTATATAATATGAAAGCAATGTTTCAATATTCAACCGTTCAAATTATAAAGGAAGGTACATAAGTCAAAAACGAAAAAAATAGTTCAGTGGAAAAATGTGACTCATTTTGCTTTTTAGCCAAAGGTTCCAGTTGTGAACCGTGAATATATGTGGATCCGTCGAGGCATTAATACCGGGAAACAAGCCGGACGTGTCCATTCGCAGTGCGACATTAAAACTCGTGTTTTGTTTTCAAAACGTTTTGTTTTTGTTATTTGTTTTTGTTATTAAAGCTTTTTGGGTTTTCTACTAAAACCCTTCTATATTAAAGTGGCTATCAAAATTCAAATTAAATGTGATTGCTCGTAAAAGATGTCGGTCTGATTAACCGAAACAGCTAGAATAAGTATATTATATGCTTCGTTTTAGTTTCCATCTAAAAATCGTTCCAGAACCAGTCTACGTGAGTACGGAATTATATTTAGTGTAAATAGGAAACGTGAACAGAGTAAATGCTTGATAGATTTTGTGAAATTTGTATATTATAAAAGATTTCGAGAGTTTTAATATCAATTAAGGTTCGTTTCAGGTTATTTTTTTTTTACTTTATAGCTATACATTTTCATTTAAAGTTAACATTGATAGCTTTGCCACGTAATATTAATTTATAACCCACGTTTATTGACGTTCCGATAGAACTTTCTTAATATAATACTTTAAGTTATTCGATACTACTTAAGTGGGCAAATATAGCACACTGCAATGCAATTCACTAACACAATTATTTGATTGCAGTAATAAAAACATTTTGTTACAACACACTAAGATGAATTTCATAACATCCTAAGTTTATTATAAAGATGGTTTATTAAAATATATATTATATTAATTTTTATTGTCACATTTATGCAAAAACACAATATTCTTCAACTTTTTCAATTTCAAATAAGCAATTAAACTTTGATATCTGATTTGTCGATCTATCTTGTCAATCCTCAAATCCATAAAATGTATTTAAGTTGTCTCAGAAACATTTTTTTGTCACCGTTGGCTTCGTGTTTCTTTATGATTACTTAAGTAACTAAAACTTAAAGTTATTAGTGAGATTCATCAATTGTAAAAGTTATTTGATACAATTATCTTTATTGTTATAAATAAGAACTTCCTCAATGATTTTATTCCTTTCAAATCACCATTAACAGATACATCACAAATATATAATACTTACTAATAATTTGTTGTTTATCAAGTCAATTTATTTCATAAATATACTATTTAATAATAAAATCTTAATAAATTATGATATAATAATTTATTTTTCAGTATAAAAAAGTTAAATAAGTCAAAATGTTACTAACTTTTACGACTTCGTTTGAGTACTTGATTAGCTGTTTACTCTGTAAGCGTTTTCTTCTTATCTCAATATATGCCTGAACGCCGACAGCAACAAATTCTGAGACCTCGATATTATGTATTTCAACTTATGTTGACGGAATACTGAACGAAGTTAGGAAAACTTGTTCGATATACAACCTAAAACCACTGATAAAAAGTTGTCTATACAATACAGTACAGAAAACAGTATATTTGTATGTTGGAACTGTTAAAATTCTTTAATGTTTGTTCTTGTTCTTCTTTTCTCAAAGTGTGATATGTTTCAGGAGTAATTTATGACGTTCTTTTAATGTTAAAGCAATATTTAATATAATTTCCTATTTTTATAAAACAAGAATGTATAATTTTTTTACGTTTACAAATATGTAAAAGTATAAATTATATTCGTCAAGTAATAAGACTATAAGTAAGACATATTTGTGTGATCCGGGGTACACCAACTTAGCGGCCGATGGCTTTCTCAGTGGTTTTAGGGAGTAGGTTAGGTTAGTTAGACTGCCCAGGTCGAGTCTCACACATCCCTTCCGGCCCCACCAAGGCCGGTTGGACGGGTCGTAAAAAGAGTTTCCCTGCGTCATAAAAAAAGGGAACTTTCTCTTCTTATTCATTATATATTTTTATACTAATCTTTTATGTAAGTGTATTTGACCATCTAGATTGAAAAAGAAAATATATTTTATATCATTTCATATTAAGAATGCGGAAAGTCTATTATTTGTTATAACGCATGCCGGACGCTTTACAAAACATCGATGATATTTTCAGTATAGGACCCTATGTTTATAAGGTCATTATCACGAAACTTATTTTAATGTACGCAATTTTAATACTGTATGAGACTCTCTTTATCCTGAATACTACATAAAAAAATCCTTAAAATTGGTGCTTCTGATCAAGACACTAGAAATTTTTTGTGGTGATAAGAGACTAGGATTCGTTTTAATTTATGCGATGAATCCAGTGTATTGCATTCCTCTTGAAATTGAAAATAATTATGTCATTATAATAATTACAGAGTGGAACATTGTTCAGTTTCCTAATAACTAAGGGGGCCATTATTTTGTGAATTTAATGCATTGATTTGAAATTTTGGCATTATGAATTCAATATATGATAGTAATTATCAGAAGATCATTTGTCATACATTTATTATACTGTCCCCTTTGTATGTCATTACCCTAAATATACATATATACCCACATTATAAATAACAGTCTTTTTTTTACTCGTTTTAAAAGTTGATAATATATCAGTATCCTAAGGAATGTGATAGTGAAACTTTTTTATTTTGTACTATAAACTAATTTTATATCAAAGAGATTTTCCCCATCACTCTTGGTACAAGAAAATATTTCGTCTTTTATTAGCACCTACTATGTACGTACAGGATTTCGGCTACTTCGGTATATTATTTTTGCTTAATTCGGAATGTGTTGATATATAACATAAAAAGCAGGTGTAACGCAATTATACCAGCAATAACTGTAGGGTTTATAATTAAACTGCACTAGCATTAGTCAGTTCTTAAATAACCTTGTACTTAAATATCTTCTATATAAGTCGACAAGAAAGTCCTTAAATGTCTTTATATTTTGTGGTTATCTTCAAGACTCTAGATATAAAATTTTTAGCCGACATGGAGTTCTTATATAAACTTTTCACTGAATTTCTACAAATTCAAGAATTTATTAAGAATAATCAACATGCAAATAATAAAAAGGGTAGAATTGAATTCGAGCAACTCTTTATATTTGACCGTTTAAAATATATGATTTTTATACGTTTTCAGGTTTAGGGACGTTTCAAAACTTTTGCTTGCGGTCCTATAAATTTAAATAAATTGATTGCAGACATTCATACCATTATAGCGATTCAAAGCAAACTCTTACAAGATATCATATATACTTCAATTTCTCATTATAAATAACAAATTGGTAGCGAATTATCTTTCACCATAAGTTAAAAACTAGTTTTAATACTAAGTAAAATATCTTATTTCACAGCAATATTTGAACCTGCGTAATACAAGTTTATTTTTAATATTGGAAGAACTCTACATACTGATTTTTATTTAAAAAATGCTGAAAATCTGTTGTAGTTCACTTAAAACTGCCTTTGAAAAACATTGCAATGTATATAACAGTAATTGTTTAAAACGGTTGCCAATTTACATATTTTAAATAGCTTAGCAATTTTTTTCAAGTTTCCTGCCATTTCATTAAGCAGTGGTCATTAGCAAAACATAAAAACCCATAAGTGGTAACTTTTGTTTGACCAACCAGCACATTATAAATACGACGACACGTTTAGTAATTTGCAAACAGATCGCCAGTTCAGTACAAAATTGTTTTTTGTACTTTTATTGTATGGTGTGGTGATTTTCAAAACCATATTTCATTTCTATTATTACTTCAAAGTGAATTTTTGATTAGATCAATTATTTGTAGACAAATACGTATTCGTATAAACGGCTCAATTCTATTTTAATAAAAAAATCCAGATAAGCTATATACATATAGCTTACTATATATATGTCTATAGCTTAAAATCACTAATGACGCAATAATAAAAAATCCACCATCATTCGACCCAAAGACTCAAAAACATTTTTTTTTCTTGAATACATAAGTTTTGTTATAAATTATACATACTAGAATATTTGAAAGACAATAAATATATGTACTTTGAATTTAAATAAAAGAAAAAGAGGATAAAAATTCAATTTAAGTTGAACCTTATTCAAATATATTATTACAATGAAGAAATACGATAATTTATCGTTAAAGTCTAAATAATACTAGTATTCTTATACCATTTTCATATTAATTATTAATTGTTCTTTCTAAGGAACAAAGTGGAAACAGGAATTTAGTTCATGCTCGTATTATTTTCTTTCTTATTAGAGTTTAAAATAGGTCATCATTTTAAACAAATCTGTAGTTTTATTTCACTACAGGTTACCAGGCTTTTATATTCCTACTGAACAATTTAAACATTGGTTCCACAAATTTAATTTATTTTTAGATCAGAAGAAAATACATATATCGTCAGGGGAAGGAAAAAATATATAAAAATTAAGGATCATATAGTTAAGTAAATAAGTAAGGCAAATTCATAATTATTCAACAATTATTTGAAGATATATGTTTTTTTCTCGTACAACTATTAATTAATCTTCAAAGGTATATTAATTAACCTTACCGAGACGTTTAATATTTTTCATTAAATAATAATATTATATGTTTCAAAGTAAATTTGTATATAATGAAATAATTTTAATAAGCATTCTTTGAGTAAACCACAAAACACTTCACTTTTGAAGTATAGAAGATTCGTATATAAATTTGGTAGTAAACTAATGAAACTTCAACTGTGGTTCTCTCTATTTAATAAAAATCGATAAAACTACAAAATTTATGTGAATACGTTTCACAATTCATGTCAAACAAAACATTTTTGAGCAACTTATTCGCTGGATCACAAGAGTCTGCTACTGAGCACACTTCCGTTTCAATTGGATATTCGGCACGTCCTGAATCATAATTAATTTTAAAATTAATCTGCTTCGAAGCAAGATTCAGTTACTTTTTATATAAAATGTTTCAATATAATATTTTTTATATCTTTCTAATCCTATGTCCCCCAGATGGGGCAGAGGGCGTCCACAGTAAGCCGCAATCCCGTTGGGTCTTGAACTTCGCCTTTCATGTCACTCCAAGTCTTCCCGCCGCCGCCAGGTCTGCTTAGGTCGGCCACGTTTTCGCTTTCCGTGGAGAGTCCAGTCTAGGGCTTGCATTAGTATGTATTTCGGGTCCCTTCGGAGCGTGTGGCCGATCTACTTCCACTTGCGACGTTTGATTTGCAGGTCAATTGGTATCTCACCGCAGCGTTCCCACAGATTCACATTGGAGACTTTCTCGGGGCAGTAAATACCGAGAATACGGCGAAGACACTGATTGATGAAAGCCTGAAGCCGATATGAGATGTCCTTAGTGACCTTCCACGTCTCGCATACATATAGCAGCACGGTTTTGACACTGGACCGCAATATTTTGAGTTTAACTCTCCTGGTCAGTTTCCGAGACTAGCATACAGGATGGAGTTGCGCGAAGGTTGATCTTGATTTGGCGATTCTTGACGCGACGACTTCTTCGGTCCCTCTACTCTACGATACTAAGCATCCCAGGTAGGTGAAATCGTGGACCTTTTCCACAGCCTCTGTGCCAATAAGCAACAGCAAGGAGGTCGTTGCTCCACACCTCCTCTCCTTAGTCTTACGTGTGTTTATGCGTAGCCCCATTTCTATTGCCTCTCGTTGTAGGTCGGAGGTCGTCAAGTTTGGATAATTTTTTTTATGAATAATTTAAATTCATATTTTACTTATATTCTAAGTATTTTAGGCTGTACGTGTTTAGTAATTTTTCAAGTTATTTTTATTTTTTAGGAACCCCTTACACTATGGCACAAACAGAAAATTATAAAATGCATTCAAATAAATGTCTTCATTTTAATCTATATATATAAAAATGGATTGTTGTTCCTTAGTCTCGCTAAAACTCGAGAACAGCTGAACGGATTTATCTTATCTTAGCCTTGAAATGTTCGTGGAGGTTCAGGGAAGGTATAAATGCTGAAAAAAATTGATTCATTACTGGGAAAACCATAAAAACAGCCCTTTTCTATTTTCCTTACAAACTTTTTTTTTTGACATTAGATTTGACAACTAACTAATATGTCAATCATTCTTTCGCACTTCAAAACACGGAGATTTATGGCTTACAGGTAAACTCCAAAAATATAAATAAAAAAACGTAATAGATATTTCTTGATTACAGGGCGATACGAAGTTTTAGTGGGCTTCTAGGGCTTCTAGTTGTAAATATAAAAGAAGCGAAAGAAAATTTTAATTTAAGTACTATCCTGTCCTTCTTCTATGATAATTATATGTGAAAGATTTGTGAGCATCTAGCATATATGGGTGCTTGTTGTTGTTAATTCAAGCATAAACCACTCAACGGACTTTGATGAAAATTAACAGTAATGTATTTTAGACATTATTATAAGACAAAGACTATAATTTATGACAGAATTTCATATAATTCCCGAGAGATTGTGACGTAATCGTAGTATTTTGTACGAAGAAATCTGTTACACAGCATAGACCGCAAAATTTTTGCAGTCCATGAAATTATTTGCATTCAAAAATTTGTCCTACTATATGTACGATAAAAGATATTTTAGAATATAGATTTTATATTCCAGGGAAGGATTTCATAAAGTCACAATGACTCAAATACTGCTGCCATTGTCTAAAATTATATTCGTTTCCTAGATTTAAGCTCCGAGCTGTACATATCTATTCCGCTTTAAAATAAATGGATAAGCGGTTCTGCGAATAAATAACACCTTTCATGTGTTGATCAAATATCTAATACTTGAAATTTATAACAGATTATAAGCACACGTATTCTAACGCGATAGCTCGTGAACTATCGCAAGGGATTTATTCACCTGCTTGGAAATTTAAGCTATTATGTCACACCTTGTAGTTATCATGATTATTTACTACTGAATTATAAATGTGATATACATAGTACATGTATTGTTTAAGATACCACTACTTCTAAATTTATTAATTGGATGTAAAATGAAGATAAAACCTGTGATATAAAATATAAAAGAAAGCAAAACGACCAACACTGCTGGCTAATTCTATTTAATCCCGTTTCTACCGTATTAGTTGGTTGATTATTATATATATTTATTTCTAATTGAGGTGAGTTTTTTTTTTATTTTCGTCGATGTGAAAGGAAAAATTAATTTTTCAATAGTATTTGTTTGGAAAAAAAAACTTCTCAATATTACAAAGTAACGAGGTCATATTTATTCGATGGTGAATTCAGCTATTTTAACATTGTAATTCACACATACCATTTGAAATAATTGTCTCTAGTTTTGTCTACCCCGTCAGGAAAGAAAAAGAAGTAACAAAAAATAAAACTATTTCAATCATTTCTTTTATAATAAAAATAATATAATTATAGATATTACGAACAAAGTGGGTATTTCGGGAAAAATTCCATCTCTTATTGGCTTGAGGTTTGTAAAAATAATTATTACAATCTGTCTAAAAATAACGTTAAAAAGGAAAAATTTAAGATCTTAATATTTTATCCGTTTTGATTTTATTGAACATTATTGCCGTGACAGGGCAAATAATATTAAAAAAATAGTTCACTGACAAATGACTCCTCATAAAATAAACAATTTATAAAATAAAAACATAACTCGATAAACTTGATTCATAAAGCGCTATCACCTCGTGTACCAGACGTTAGGCCTTCTTCCGGACCGAACCCAAACAAACATATCGAGTTCAGTTAATCGGTCGGGTGTTATGGGAAAACCGTTTACCGTCTGTCATCACGCACGGGATTATCAACCTTCTTCGCACTATTAAATTAATCATCATAGGAAAATAGATACATGCAATTACTTTATTGTATTTCAAGGATAATTAACATTTTATTAGAAAAAATGTGGCTCAGGATAATATTATACTTCATAATTAGGCATAATACTAAACAGACTTATTTTTTACATCGGTTTATTTTTTTTATATTGAACTTTATAGAAACTGTTATTTATTTAGAGTTTAACATTTATAAATATTTATAATATATAAATTCTTATAAGACAGATACAAGAAGTAACTAATAAACCGTGTTCCTCTGATTTTCTCTGTCATTATAATAACTAAATCTTAGTATTTTGATGGTTGTCTTGATTGATACAAACGTCTGGTTATTTGAATTATCATTATATTGGCTGTGACCATGGGTAATGGGGCAAGCGTTATGGCCGAGTGTTCAGCAGCTTTTAGCTTGATTAATATATGGTCCGATATGTCCGATAAGTCATTTGGCTAGAATGATATTAGTAATGTGGCTGATACGGACCGTTTATTCAAAAATTCTTACCTCATAGTATTTTAATTTCTTCATACATACTTAATAGTTATTTTAATTTCTACATATGTACGTAAAAGATTACTAAATATTTATTTCGGATTTTATAAATACATCAAATATCCACACAAAGTAAATTAGTAGATCTCGTTGTGTGTATTAGCTAAAAAATATTATGATTATTAAACTCAGGTTTTATAAAGAAAATTTATTCTTCCTGATACTTTGTGACCGGTGTCAGATTATATGTAAGTTTTTTCAGAACTCACCCATGGAAATATTGCACGATTCGCATTGCTGTCTACAGAACGTTTTCATAAAATTGTTTGGCGTGTCAACTTAGTCACTTGGTGAGCTTAGAATTTAAAATGATGCAATATTAAATATAACAAAATCATGTTTATTTTCTGATATACTAATTTTTATTTAATATTTAGACAGATAACTGAGAATACATTCTAGTTATATAATATCATAAAAGTACCGTTGGAAGTTACAATGGTGTACCAACAAAGTAATTACGTCTTCAGTTCTACACAGATTAATTACAAATCAGACCCTGTGGATTTGTTTTCAAATTAACTAGTCTGCATAAATGTAAACACTGTATCAGATGTCCCAAAGGCAAAGAGTTATATACACTGTCTTTACATAATAAATAATACATTTAAACTTTCGTGGAAGTAATGTCTTCAAATCATAGTTAAGATTGTTATTATTAATTTAAATTGTAATCCGGTAAAGAATTGCGATTTTTTTGTGTTTGACAATAGATATAAATATATATTTTTGTTATCAAGTGTGAAATTAAATTTAAAAAATTTGACATATATTTTTAATTATGACAAATTATTAAAAACAGTACTATGTTGTTTTTGATAAAGACACAGTCTTCTTTTTATTGAATAAAGTGCGACACTCCGTTAGTCATCCTAACTTGACGAATAAACGTAAACTTAAGAAAGGGTTTTTTTCGAATAATATAAACTTATTAAACAAACGAATGATGCTGAAAGTAAGAAAATGTTGCTGAAAGTGCATGTGTCTTAAATATAACTGTAAGTGTTGTATATGAGATAACAATGTTGTGTTGTTGTGATCATAATTTTTTTGCCTGCAATACATTGGAGTACGAACTGCTACCATACATGACTTTAATAATTCGTTTGCGAAAGTCAAAACTATGGCAACAATAAAGTGGCAATTGCCTCGTTTTTGTCAAAAAAAATAATACAATAAGTGTTAACTTTGTGGAAACTGAATGCTTAATTGTTATGTACATTTGGAGCTGTAAGTATGTGTGAAAATGCCTATATTTTAGAAAAACAAGTTAGTAAAATAGAATCATTGACTATTCGTGTTAAATGTGAACTGATATAAGTGGATTCGCGTTATTTCAGTTTCACCATATAAAACACAGCCAGGCGTTTCGTCCGATGAGTGAGAGATCCGGTTGCCCTTTCCCTTTTCCCATCCTTTCCAACCCCTTCCCTGTTTCCTACCCTTCCCACTTTTCTCTCCCCTTTTTCCCTAATCAAGGGTGGCGACACATCCGCGACGTAAAAAGTGTTGCAGCTGTCCATGGGTGACGGTACTACCTCCATCATGGATACTAGTACCGTCTGCTTTGTTTCCACCTTTTGCCATAAAAAAATAAAATATAGAAGAAACTTGACGCATCACAAAATTTATAAAAAGGGCGTCGTTGTTTTATCTAATGTTCGTGTTTTAAAACTGTTTTTTGTCAAAAACGTGAGATTTGGGGAAAAGGGACATATAGCTTTTGCTTAATTGGCAGAAATATCATAAAATGTTTTAATTTTTAAATTAATAAGTATTCATAATAACAAGTCATTGTCAATAAAAATAATCGTAGTATGAATAACAAAATGGGTCACATTGTTACAATGGTTATGGGTTACAAATACATATAAATGATTTTTAAATGTATAATTTTGTGTTCTTCAATATAAAACTCATGCTTCATCCTCATGAAATGAGGCTGTTAGTTTGGTAAAATTTTACGTAAAAAGACACATCATCCTCATTTTGTAAATGTAATCTATAATATATAACTCTCTCGTGATTGAGAATTACATGTTAAATTTTGAATACTATATGTAATATGATATTCAATAAATAAATCTATCTCTCCATTTATTTTATAATAAAATATATTAAATCTGCAGTAAAGCACAATTCTATTCCATTCAATAGTTAAGTTGTTCGTTGTGTACAACATAACATTTTGATGATAATTATCTCATAAACTAACTGAATTTTATGTGTCTCATAAATTAAAACAACAAAAGTCACACTACCTGCGAAAAAGCCTTATATGTATAATACGAGTTTTCGAAGTTGAAACGTATTCTGATAACAACGATATCCCAATATTAATTAATGAATATCATTTTTAAATAGAAAATGTGAACATTGAACATAATATGTATGTATGTGTTATTATGTATGTATTAATATTCAAATGAATATTTCATTATTTATATTCATTTTTTGTCAAACCTTATTATTAAAAGGATTGTGATTATTCTTCATACGTTTTTTAAATACTTTTAATCCTTTAATGAATAAAGAAAATATATTTAAATAAATAAAAACATTTTTATTTGTATCAATTTTAAATCTTAGTAATATTCATTATTTCAGTGTACATTTATGAATAAAGTATCAAAATAAATTAAATTTAAGTATTTCATTCTACTTTATGCAAAGTATACAAAATTTTTTGACATTTCTCATTTCAAAATTATATTTATCCTACGAGTAAATATTAAAATTATAATTCTTCACCCAATTGTTTTTTATAATAATGCTCCTAAAGCTCTTTATTTTTATCTAAACTATTGGAATCACGATAACAGGAGCCGGGAATTAAAACAAGATAATCAAAAGTTGATTTCACACTATTCCTATTCCTTTACTGACGAATTTCAATATAAAGAGAAACCCATTATAGGACTTGCAAAAGATTTTTAGTTAGAATTTGATAAAGCTCTGACCGTCTCGAAACTGATAATAGCCTAAGTAATATAAAAGAAATGCCCAATTCCACTTTCTTCGTCAACAATCATTTACGAAGTGAATGGCAAAGTGATTAACGAAAACATCTTAGAGAATTTCGCTTTATTATTTCATAGCAACTTGAATTAAATTTATGTGAGTGGTAAATATTGAAAAAGTCTGTTTAGACTTGTGTATTGTATATGTGAGTGGTAAATATTGAAAAAGTCTGTTTAGACTTGTGTATGTTTATACAACAGCGTTTTGAAAAAGTTCATTAACCGAATCGTCTGATTTTGGATTTGAATTTTAAAGAAAACAATATAAAAGTGCATTTTTTTTAATATGTAAAGTTACTATTTTATGACAAAGCTTTAAATATTATAATAATATAGTAGAATAGTTATTTTGAGCCCTTTGTATGTTTTTTATAACACCGAAGTCTAACATTTTTTTTGTAATCATACTTGTGTTTTTTTTTAATAAAAGTGTCACTCAGAAAAGAGTTAAAAAAAGCAATGGCGTAATTTTTTTTTAAATTCAGAATATAATAATTACAACACATCACATTTTTTATGAAATTTCAAGATAGTAAAAATATTATTCAAATAAACTTAAACGTCCTCTAAAGAGGCGACCTTTAAAAGGGGACAGTTATCACTTAACAAACAAAACGAAACTGTAAAAGGTATTGTACCAAAACTTTGCAAGAACACGAACTTATAACAAACACAACTTACCGTGGATACAGGTAAGGAGACAAAAAGAAGTGGCGTACAGTTTTATAAGGTGTTTATCTTTACCTTGCACCATTTTGAGAAAATTAATTGAACCACTATACCACTTCAAACTCATTTTAAATTCAACGTGACGAAATCTAAAGTTTCTGAGTGATTATCATAATTCTGCTTGTGTTGAAACATCCGCTCGTGGCCAAAGCCAGCGTTCGACTGAACTCTGAAGGTAACGAAGCCTTTTGCAGGGGGCAGGGTACAAACTACTCCGTATCTCCATATCGCTATTTACCCCGAGTGTAGAAACTGTGTCAGTCCTAGTCAATTTTTGTCTTCATGAACTTTTTTTCTTCTTTTCCTACTCGCACGAAACAATCCAAATAGATCTTTCGCATTTTAATAAATACAACCCCTCGAGTACCCATAATAGAACGGTACAATTTATAAAGACTATATATTAATTGAGTGGATAAAAGTCTTATTGAATAAATTACTTAAATACAATTGCTGATAAGTAAGAGAAAACAAAAAGAAAACATTGATATAGAATCAACGATTTTATAACGATAACGTCATATATTTTAACGATATGGCCAAAATTCGTATTAAGGTTTACTACTCGATTTGTAAACTTTTATGAAAAACTGCGACCAAGATTTCTTCAGAGAACGCTGAAATTTAACTCCTTTAAATAATTGTTATCTTCTTTCAAATTTATTATTTTTTAACTGGCAATTAAAAATATATATGTTCATATATTATTACAATAATATAATTAAAATAATTTAATTTTAAGACAATATTTAAATGTATATACTTAACTCTATATCCGAGCACATATTTATTCATTTACACTAAATAACATTTGATAAAATGTTTATTTATACCTAATAATATTAGTAATTTACAAATTAAGCTTAAATTATTGGCACCAAATTGCAGATTCCTTTAATTTATTATGAATTTATGAATATTCTAAAATAATTTTTTATCAATAAAAAATAAATAAAATTTTTCAATAAGAACTAAAACTTTCAATATTGCTTATTTTTTTTTCCACAACCAAGTTTTGTCTTGACGCAAAACATCCACATTTGAAACCTTTTTTGTCCAGTTAATGGCCAACATGCGCCTGTATGTCCACATTTCGAACGCTTCAATACGTTTTCTGAGTTCTTTTATTGTCCAGGTCTCACATTAGTAAAGAAGGATGGGTCAGATGTAACATTTAAGAAGACTGTTACGTAAATTCAATTTAAGGCATCAGATTAGACAGCAAAGATATCCGAATAATACAGAATCTGTACTGGAATCAGAGAGCAAATGTTCGGGTTGAAAATGAGGAAACGGAAGATGTTGATATACAGAGGGGTGTTCGGCAAGGCTATATCTTGTCACCCATGTTGTTTAGCTTCTCCTCGGAAGCAATAATGACGGAATCACTGCATGATCTAGATTGCGGAGTTAAAAATCAATGAACGAAATGTTAACAACCTGAGATACGCAGATGACACAATACTTATAGCAGCAGCAGGTTCTTGACCGAGTTAATGACTGCAGCGAGAAAGCGGGCCTCAAAATATTTATGTACGTGGCTAAACGAAAATTGGGACAATGATTTAGAAATTAAGACATGTATCGAAATGGCCCGTAACACCTTTAAAAGGATGCAAAAAATTCTTTGCTGACGAAACCTTAAATTGCATTTGCGTAGTCAAAGAGCTAGAAAGATAAAATTAATCTATTTACATATTACAAAAAGTGTTGTTAGAAATAATTATATGTACATATATATATATGTATCTAAATTCATATAAGTTAATATACACGCTCACTACATTTCATCCTAAAGACGCTGCAATATGGTTACCAAATCTTTTTTTACAGACACATTGTTACTTTACTAAAACAACTCCGAAGTCCATTAAGATGAAGTAGAAAAATACAAATTCAATATAATATTAAAATATGATTTTAATAAGTTTACAAGAGGCTGCACTTATTAATTCATTAGTTTGTAAGATTTATATCTTGTAAATATAGTCAGTGGTAGCCTAGTGGTTAAGGGGCCCGCCTCTCGTTGCCGAGGGCGCGGGTTCAAACCTGGCAAGTACCAATGTGATTTTTCGGAGTTATATGTACTTTCTGAGAATATTTAAACATCACTGACATGCGGTGAAGGAAAAACATCGTGAGGAAACCTGGACTTATAGTTTCACAATTATAAGTTTGAAATCACCAACCCGTCTTGAGCAACGTGGTGATTAATGCTCAAACCTTCTCCATGTGAGAAAGAGGCCTTTGCTCAGCAGTGGGCGTCTGATAGGCTGATGATGATGATGATGATGAAATATTTTTTATGTCTTTAATATAAATATATTCATTCAACGTTATTAAGCGTTAAACAAAATTTGTATTCGTTGTTTACTCGGGTTTATTCAAGAATTTATTTTTAATTTCCTTTTTATTAATGATATAATTAAATTACATATACCTAACATAATTTCTAAAATAATGTTTTTAAAAAGGAATTGAAAATAAACGGAAAGGATTTAATTTTACATGTAAAAAAGGTAAATTTTCAAATAAATACATGTAAATATTTTTTTATTAAATCAGCATTTAAAGCAACTACATTGATGTACTGTATTAATTTTTTTTCAATAGTTATTTTAAAAGACGATTCATTTCATAAACCACTGCCTACTTATGATACTCCATTTCCAATGTACCTTTGTATTTGCGTGCTTCATTTCTACAATCCGAATTACCTTGCAGTTGTTCAGATGCTTGTTTATAAAGTTCAATCCAGAATTACCCAACGCTTTTCCTTTAATATAGATGTAGTATAGAAAATAACATTTGCCAGTAATAAAGTTATAATTAATAGAAACATATATATACATATGTTCTGCACAGTAGCACACTGTAGATAAAAAATAATTTACTCTTGATAGAAAAACATTTATATATTCAGGAACTGACAATTTTTATGATTTTATTGATGAAGTTTAAGATGGCAGACTGTGGCTTAAGCTGGGAAATTGACAAGACGAAGAAAAAAATATTGATGAAGTTTAAAATTAATTGTAATGACTTCACCTATAACTTAATATTGACTTTAAAATAATTAAAGGTGTGAATAGATCCTTATCTATTTACACCTTTAATAATTGTTAATGTAAAAAAATAAAAATGATATACTTGCAGGCTATAATCGAACAACTCGGCGCTAACCGACACCACGAGATCCCAAGGTGAATCACTGGCAAGGGAAGTCGCTGCGGCCCAGAAGACCGTTCGGTACACCCTAGTCACCCTCATATTACGATACATATACTGCACTTTAATTTTCTTGGACCCATTTCTCTTTTTCCGATTCAATACATATACTAGGAAAACGGTCATTAATTTTCCTCTAAAGCATTTATATTTGAAATCTGCCTTAAGGTTCATCCGACTTTTCTCCCTTCGGACTTTCCGATCTTATAATTAATTTGTGTGCTTCTTATTTCTTTAATGGACTCAACAATATAAAATTAAAGCATGTCCAACATAATATTACGAAGATTTGGAGTAGGAAAATTTATATAATTTAAGTGGTATGATTTTAAAATATATATTTAAATAAGGCCTTAAGCCCGAAGAAAACAGGATAAACCCATATATATTTATACATATACTAGCTTTTGCCCTCGATTCCGTCTGCGTGAATAGCTTAGTTGTTTTCAGAGAGAAATGTATGAAGTTTGTGAAAATAGTAACAAATTAAATAGTCTAAATAGCGACTGTAAGACCAGAAAGGGTATCTACCGGACTGTTTTTTGATTCTAAACCATCTTTGGTGACAGAGCACAATCATTTTATAAGGAGCTACCACCCATGGCCAACCACATCATGTGTTACAAGTGGGGCGATCCGTGCCGTACTAGTTACATTATACCTACTATAATACTTATAGTTAATTATAATACAAACCAATGTTACTTTGTAACAGAAACATTTAAGGACCAACCTGTATTTGAAAACTATAAATACTGGCTCCAGCTATTTTGTAGGACATTACTAGGAGTAACGCTGAACATTAGAAATCAAGTCTGAAACTGTACCTTGAACACATGCGTGCCATACTTAGTACATAATATTTGCTAATAAAATATCTTGACATCTTTTGAATGAAATGTCCGAATGAAATAATTAAAAAAAAATAGTCTTAGCAGAGCACGCCATATTTTTTTTTGGATTATATTTTTCACCCTGGGTAACGTTATTAAATATTTAATAAGGATTCCTAACCTTTGAAAATATGATATAGCCTTTATTTTTCCTCAATAAATGTACTATCTAACACTAATTTTTTTTTCAAATCAGACCTGTGGTTCCTGGGAGTAGCATGTCGAACAAACATTAAAATAAATTCTTCAGCCTTCTAATGTATGAAATATAAAATAAAAACAATTTTTAATTTATAACTTTCAATTATTTCGATTTAAACTTATCGTTAAATTAAGTTTAAATATAACACAATTGAAATTTTGAAACACGGTCCAAAAAAGTACAATCGATTAATCTATAACACCAAAGCGCGTTACGAAAAAAAAGAGCCCTGTTCTCTTTTTATTACTGCTTATATGCTGTTCAATCCTCTCGTATGCTGTTCAATCCTCTCGTACCTTTTCTTATTCTTGCATACAATATATATATGTTTTAAGCATCAAATTAACTATATTAAAAATAAGAAAATTAGAGGCCATCCCCGAATAGGTGGTAGAGCCTAGCTGTGGTCAGTTACTACAGCTCGAACAAGGGCTGGCTCGACCGGGGAAATACCACCCTCTCGCAGAAAATCGGCGTAAAGTAGTCTTTACAAGACTGCATTTCGTCCGGTGAGTGAGAGAGCCGGTTGCCCTTTCCCTTTTCCCACCCTTTCCTTTTCCTGCCTTTCCCACCTTTTTTCTCCCCCTTTTCCCCAGTGAAGGGCGGCAACATATCCGCAAATCTACGTTGCGGATGACTATGGGCGACGGTACCTACCTACCATCAAGTAGGCCGTCTGCTCGGTTGCCCCATTTTCCCATAAAAAAAAATAAAAAAAATAAATTTGGATTCATCGATAAAAAATTGATCATAAAAAGTCCAGGACCGTTCATTATTAAAAAAAAACTTTCTTGTAAGGTATGATGAATTCTTGTTATATCTTTAAAAATAAATTTTATTTTACTGTAACATCCTTTGAAGAATAATTCAACAATAGTTTGTCATTACATATTATTTTCAACCATACTAAATCTGGTGGATATTTGCCTTGCAGTTTAAATATATCAATGCTTACATGATTACTGAATTAGTATTTAATAACAAAACCATCATTTTATATGAACGAGCTTATCATAATAATCCTGACCATCGGCTAAACAATTTTTTTGTTTTTTATTTATTTACAATCATAAAGATTCGTGTATGTCTTACTAGATATACCTATGTATCACATACCCTTTTGCTACAAGAGTAACAAATGATTATTCAAAATATATAAAATTAATAAAATAGACATCAACTAGGGGTGGTAGATTTTTCATTCTCGTTTTTCAAATGTAATAGCGAACAAATCCCTAAATTCCCAGCAATTTGTTTTAAATATGGATAATTATCAAATAAATTTAAAGGATTATCTGTTACTAATTTCTGTTTAGGAATATAGCTACAGAGCCCCTTAAAGATTTCAATAATTGAAATCATTAATTATCCATTGATTATAATTGTACAACCGTCATATATATATTTTTTACGCAACTTATAAATCCAATCATGATTTTTTTATTATGTAGGAAAAGTCGGGCCAGCTTCATTTTTAACTTTATTAAACGAAGAGCGAATTTTTAGCTATAATTAATTTTTAGCATCCTGGTGGCGTAGTATTTACATGCAATTTAATTTAATTTCGCTGTCATTAAAATTGCTATAAAATTGATACGGAAAATAATATAAATACGTCGTAACTCTCAGTTTAAAAACACTTCAAATATTAACAGATCCGCGTAAAAAAATATTTTTTTAATTAATTATTATTATTCGGTTTCTCTAAAAACCAGCATATTATTAAACAACATATATAGCAACTATTTCCCCGTACAAAAACTAATGCTATATTAGAGTTCGGAAATGAAAACAAGCTGCGAGCATATGAAAACATTTAATTCTAAAACTAATTTAAACTAATGCCGTTATGTTAGTTCCAGCTAGTTTTTGCATATTCTAATAAAAATAGAGCAGTGAAAATATATGACTGTAATTTGTATTATTAAATTAATATTCACATAACGGTTTAGAAAAAAATCAAACTACATTAAAAATATTATTAATATATTAAAACTTTGTTATGCAATATAAATCTTGCTAATACTATAGATGCGAATATTTTTGAGGCAATTTTCAATTATGTTAGTATAATTATTGCTTTCTAATGCAAAAACTGCTTAATATGTAGATATCGATGAAACCTCACAATGATATAGCTTGAAAATTAGTATTATATAATTTGGCCAAAATTATGTGTAGCTCCTGCGGGATCAAGGTAAACCAGTTATATGGTGTATGAGCTCAAGTAATACAGACTATAGTTTAAGCTGACAGTTCGTTACCAAATCGGTTATTTTAACACATTGTATTCATTTGTCTCCGTAACTCTGATATTCACGGTATCAAAGTAGCAGGTTAAGTTAAAAAGTAAGAAAATTACAAAAAACAAAACTAAAACCTTCTTCAAGGCCTTAATGTAGAAGTTTAAATTATATGGTAGTTTTTATAAAGCTGGAATCAAATAATTATAAAATAATTGACACTTGATGAATTTGATAGTTATGAATATTAATTTTTGTTATATGTAATAAAAACAAAATACATATTTTTTCTAATTAATTTTTGCAAATCCTTTCAATACCTAAAAATGTGACATGTAATATACCGAAGCCCAGGGGTGCTATTGGAGGCGTTGGAATTGCCTCCGTCGCACCCCTGTACGTCGTCTGCAGAGGGAAAGGGTATCAGCTGCATTCTCCCTTTCCCGCTCAGATGCCTCCTTCGTGGACATGACCGTCTCACAGAAGGAGAACACCGCCAGCCAAGACCTGTTACTCTCGAGCATCTTCTCTGCGATACTCGAAAGCGAAAAGTCCACTCCGCCGAGAGCCGCTACGAGGTCTGTGCGTTGTGCAGCCCACCTTGGGCACTCGAGGGTGCGCTGGGCCGAGTCCAACGCAGCACCGCACCCATGGAAGCCTTCTCCCTGCTCTCTTCTGGCTGTCCGACACAAATAGTAACCGAAGCACCCATGCCCGGTGAAGACCTGCATCAGACAGAAAGTGAGGAGTTTGCGTTTCCACCTCGTCCAACTAATATTTTCGGGCTACTACACGTACTTAATTAATTAATTATTTTTAAAAAACTACATACTCCCGACGTTTCGGTTACGTTGCAGCAACTGTGATGACGAGATATCTAAAACGTCGCGAGTAAGTTATTTTTTAAAAATAATAAAATAGGGCTGGAAAATCGAAAATATTACTTCCATTTCAATGACTAGGAAACTTCTACAGCGAAAGTCTTACATCTCAAAATTTGTCTTTATTCATGAAATCATTACCGCAATAACTTGATTTAAAATTTATTCACGTTGCACACAATTAAAGTTAACTGGACATAATAACAAATATCAATTCACTGAATAAACTACAACCAAAAGTAAAGCAAAACATTGCAACCAAATAACAGACAAGTCGTCTGGAATTGAAAACCATAAACAAAGGGATGCCCAACAAAGCTAACTATGTATATCAAGCGTCAGTGGCGTCCAGTAAATTCCTAACAGAAACAAACTGGACCCCTGTTGTGTAAAATGTGTAACTTTGAATTAAGAATCGAACTAATATACACAATGTCTAATATCAACCGATTATTGCTTAAACCATATGTATAATTAATCCATAAATAATTTCTGTGGTAACAAACAATCTATCAAACGGTTGAAAGTTACAGTATCCATGTTATGGGGTATTCCGTTTAATTTATTTCTGACGTTGCATAGATCAAATAATATATTAATAGTTCTCGAACTTATAAAAAATATCAATTCATCACATTAAAGTATATAATATGTAAGGATATAAATAGAAATTGTTTCTGTTTTCAAAAATACTATCCCTACTAATATTATAAACGCGAAAGTAACTCTGTCTGTCTGTCTGTTATGCTTTCACGCCTAAACCATTTAACTGATTTTCATGAAATTAGGTACAGAGATAGAGTTGACTTTGAGAAAGAACATAGGATAGTTTTTATCCCAGACTTTTGAAAGGTTCTCTAGGAAACGCGACATAACCGAACTACACGCGGGCGAAGCTGCGGGCGGAAAGCTAGAGTAGAGTATAAACACAAATACTCTGAACAATTAAATATATGAGCTGGACAGATTTGATACCCTTTTGTCTCATTCAGGAGTGAAATGAAAACCTTATTCATTTAATCCAAATAATGAACAGTGAGAAAGAGTTAAAAAATGGAGAATAATATTTTAGCGACAATTGAAAACATTTAGAGCAACAATTAACTTTAATATAATACACCTTATATGTTATAATGCAATATAAAACTATGTTCCATTTTCATATTAATAATGAATAACGAGAAATTAAATTGAAAGTAAATTTTTCAAGGTCCATTAACCTCTTCATCCAAATCATAAAGTTCTTAAAGAAAAATACACATTAATAGCTCGTTTCATTAAAAGTTTAATTAAATTTAAACTCACTTCGGAGATGGATGTGTAAACCGAGCGCGAGAATATTGCTTGAAGATATAACTTTGTGTTAAATATAGATCTTGATTAACTTACATAGAATCTGATAAGGAATAAATTAGATATAAATATTTATGTATATAAAAAAAATGTGAAGATGGTATTTAACTATATTTATATGTATGTATATCATTAAAATTTTAATAAATTGGAAACAATTTTTATATTATCACTGCGTAAATAATGAATATGTTATGTTGTGCTTGAAATTACAATGTAAAAGAGTAACACTTGATCTGCAATTGGTATTTAGACTCTGGATTTTTATTAAGTTCTGATCGTTAGTGATATTTCGTTTGATTTTTTTTAGTTTGATTCCTATGGTTTTAGCAATGAGTATTATTCCAACAAGACGTTGACAGAGGTTACACTTTTTAATTACACATATATTTCACTTTGGAGCCGGTAATAGTTATCGTAAAAATGTCATGGGCGTTTAATGTGAACTGCAGCACTATTTACGAACCTATTTATAACAAGTTGTTTTTCTAAATATTTTTCTTAAAAGTGTATTATGATAAAGAAATATTTTCATATTTTTTGTTGATATTGTTTTACTCATGAATTCTGCTAGAACTAGCTTTATTAATTTTTTTAAACTACCCACTTTACAATATCTTTAGACAATATCTGGATATATCACTCGTCATTATTTGTTCTTTTGAACACATCTTTAAATCTAATGATTTGAATAGGAAGCTGTACCATAGATTATGAAATGTAAATTTCATGTAAGGACAATATATACGATTTCTATATTTTTTTATCCTTTAATGAAAAAAGTAAATGTTATGTATTTCATGTTAAACCCAATGATTCAATATTTCATGTTTCATAAGGCAAATAAGTAACCACAAATAGAACACATAAATCGTTTCTAATGCAACATAATACAAAAAACGTGAACATTTATTCATAATCACGTTTAAATTTAAAAATACTTCATGTTTTTCAGCAATGAAACTAGTCACTCAGTTTATTTCTACATACATATTAACAGCATATTGCTGAAAGAGACGCCGACGTTTTAAGATGTGATTGACCTCATTTTCTCGAACCATTGAATTGAACTTAATTTTTTTGTCAGTTTCAGAACCTAAAAACTATTTTTTGTGTTAAAATTATATAAATTACTTAAGGCTGTGATACGCATTAAAAACGTAAAATGTTTATTTTAACTGGATTTGCCATCTTCTTAAAAAAAATGATACTCATCGTCACCTTCACAAAATAAGATATTGTAAAGCATCATATGATCGATGTGTTTCGGATAATTGATTTTTACGCCGGTGTAAAACAATATCGCGGTTTTCTATCTTTTTACCGACAATGACAATAGCGACTTCGTCGATTGTTGGGGTATTAAAACGTCTTCTGTGTTGTTCTGTAGGCGTCTAATCGGTTTTGATAACAATTTTGTGGTTATGTGGTTAGCTTGTGATCTACTGCGGTATTGAATAATGCAACCAATGCGTTGGATTGATAGAAAAATACTTGGAACTGTTCCATAACTGGTGTTTGCACATAATTGTTGTGTGCACGATGTTAATCGACTTGTCTTGCTGAATCGCCCGTGAAATAAAATTCCAAAAATTTATAATCACTGACGGGCACGTGCAATAAGGAACCTGTTCGATGATATATTTGGAGTAGAATCTGCAAAGATAAACATTCCTGTATTACATATACATATTATAAAGTGAATTGTTCAAACCACCAAGTGACTCTCAAAATACTTTGTGAGCTCTACCATTTCCCTCATCAACTTTTTAAACACAACTGCTTTTGGTTACTTCAAGCAACTCACGGAGCTACAAATGAACTTGAAGCCATTCGAAATGATACAGCAGTCAACAACAGTGATAAATTTTTTCAATACACTTTACACTTTTACAATAGACACGGATGTCATATGAAAGCAATTATTTTGTTGCTGGATATGAGTTAAAAAATGTGTGGAATCTGGCCATTTCCGGAAACCAATTTATGTAATAGCTCTGGTGGCGGTACTTATCAACCGCGTTAGTTCGAATTGATGATTCGAGCAATACAATCCAGGGGCTTTATTTTTAAACTTAAATGCCTTGCAATATTGACAAACAACGTTCATTGGTTCAATAGCAACGATATGCAGTCTACTGTAGTCAATTTCTTTGTTATAGTAAAAAGCAGCTCTAAAGGGGTTGAACGCAACACTTCTATTTTGTTGGTTCCGGTTCCATTGATTCCATTCAACTTCATTAAGTGTTTCACATTGCTCTTCAGTCTGACTTGCTTTTGTATTTCTTTGACTTAGAGAGTTACGGGTTCTGCTACTTAAGTTAATTAGTTAGTAAAGAAAATATAAAAATACTATAGTACGTATTCTTTTCTAAAAGCATCAAATTGTCTATCAAACCTTTCCAACACTATATTAATTTTACTTACATTGTGGAACAAACACTTCAGAAAAATTACACAGTACAAATTATCCTGTAGAAACGAATGTGAAAAGTACACTAAGAAATGGTAAATGAATTGTGTATATAGGTATTTTGTTATTATAACTCCGACCGATATATTTGCAAAGAGCATGTAAATTTGTTTTATTTTTTTTAGTTTAAATGGCAACTTCGTGAATATAGTAATATTGGCAGTAGCCAGTGACACATTATTTTATTTAAAAAGTAAAATATTCTAGTAATTTTTGTATTTTTTTTTCGCACATAACAACTTTCTCCTAATAATAATAAATACAATAAAAAAAGAATTATTGAAATCGGTCCAGCCATTCATGAGTGATGCCGTGACCAAGGAAAAAGGGATTCATTTGTACACATACATATACACATTTATATACAAAATTATTTCCTCAACATGACTTTTAATAGCACTTTTAGCTCTTAAGATTCTGTTTACACTTTGTTCACAAAAGGTATTTTGTTTTAATAGCTATCGTAAAGCCCACAACTGGGTTACTCTTAAAAACAATATAAACGGCACTTTCGTTGAAATCTTAGCAGAATATTAAAACTGTTCTTTTTATTTCGTTTGCTGGGTATAAAAAAATTTCATGAAAGAATGTTATTTAGATAAAGAACATAACCTGAGCAGAATTAATAAAGACACTATTAACTGTTATGAAGATTGAACCAACTTTTATGTGAATCCGCAAGAATTTTCTAACGGCCGGAAGGTCAGACAATTGAATATGATAATGATTTTATATATAAACATACAACATATGCTCACTGAAATGGGCTCTATTGATGATTTTATTCCATGTAATTACATACTAAAATTAATCCCTACTGCCACTACAATTATGTGGTCGTATAGGTGAACTGTTAAGATAGCAAAAGAATAAAACGTCACATTACTCAGTTAAACAGGTGATGTGGGGATGGCCGCATATTTCATTGACACTGAAATTATTTAATGAGTATAGATTGAGGATATGGTAGTCCTCCTTTGTACCTGTTTATTTGTGACGTAAATCAAGCCTTAATTAATAAAAATAATTATTATTTTTATCATAATCAATGGTATGTTATCTCAAATATAAGAAAATATATTATGAATTAAATATTTTAAAATATTTATGTCCGTATAAGTAAATTATCGTAAGGGGACTTTTGTAATTGCTTGAAATTCACTTGTATAATTTGATTGAGGTTGTCAGTTTTCATTTTTTGTTTTTTCAATACCATCAATAATAGAGTTTGATACAACAAAGCTACATACCGACATTTTAAAAACGTGTTAAAACTTTTGGAAACTTATCTAAGGAATTTAAAAATAAAATCAAGGACCCATTATTAAAAATAGATTTTTCTTTTCAAAGTAACACGTAGCCCTTGTAACTGTCCTGTTAAGCTGATTTATAATACCCTTTTTTATATTTATAATTAATTATATATATATCTAAGTTTAGTTTAAAACATTATATGGTCTGACGCGTATCAGAAACAATAGAGCACATTATTATCACTACCCACAAAATATAAGCCGAAACAATTACAAAACCCACGTTGTAGGCCGGAAGCTGTTCAGTATAATGGAAGCAAGGGCAGGTATGAATACTTTGCGAGTTGTTATCAATATCATTTATCTTTATTTACAAAAATTGGAACAGTCACTAAAACTTTCTGACGGGGCCTCGCCTAATTGTTAAGGATTAGTGTCTAATTAAACAATATGCACGTGGATATAGTTGTAATTTGGCTGAAATAAATCAATTTTGCTTTATCCTCATATAACAGAGGCATTACACGATTTTAAACTGTGACGTGGAATATATTAACATACATAGTTAAATTACCTGAAATGAGCCATACTTCATAATTATAAACTTTTTTATTACATATTCTTGTGACTTGTAAAAGAAACAAACATCTGTTCAATAAATATAATATAAGAAAACTGACTTTTAAGTATAGTGACAAGAATTTTAAGTATAGTGTATGTGCATATAAAAAGTTTATAAAAAGAATTACATCTCGTGGAAATGGTGTATGAACATAAAAATAATATAACTTCAATGAGAGTAATTTAGATTGCCTTTTATATCCAACACGGGAGTTGTATGCCAGTTAATTAATGTTTAAAGGACCTCATGGGACAGATAAATATTTATGACTCCATAAACACAAGTCATACCGAGAGGCCGGACGAATTTAATCACATGAAAGCAGTATCCGCCTCCTTAAAATTTTAAAATTATTCTAACTTGTATTTTGAAAGTACATTTATTCCAGGATATTCAAATTCATGCAAATAAGTGTTTAGTTTTACAAAATCTCATTAAAATACATTTGCGCCACTAATACTGTCTTAATAAACCACAAAATCGATTCGTCTTGATCATTCTAGCGATCTATTTCCGCGTCTCCGCTAACAGTCCGGAGTAACTGCTCCTGTCAGTAATACAGAAGCAAATCGACTCTACCCAAAGAAGTATTTATTATGAACCGTTTGTAGAATTCAAACTTAGGAACGTGTCCTGATAGCGCGGCGCTTATGAAACTAAACTTCTGTACATATTCAATAGATAATAAGCAATTGCTACAGTTTTAATACACTTGTCAAAAATTGTTTCACGATTTAAATATCCTAACATGTTTTACTCAGCTCAAATGAATTATAAGTTTGAAAACCGAAAATCCTCTAAAAGCAAATTCAATTTCCCATTATTGTTTTTAAATAAATAAAACATACGTACATAAAGTAAATTAGGGGCAGATGCATTCATATAATTATGCTTGTAATATTCGCTAATTTTGTATGTCCCGCAAACTAATATACATAATTAATTTACTCACACACACTGCCACGGTGAAATATTAAAATTACGGGCCGGTCCCTTCATTTAAATTTCTAAATCGTTTGAAAGGATTACATTGTATTGCCGCCCGACTAATTTTACTTTTGTTGTTCCAGAATTCTTGCGGTTTATTATTTAATTTAACTTAAAAACCATCTTAAAATATATGATTGAAGTAGCTCTGCTATTTTCTTTGTTCATCCTTAGTTTATACAGTCAAAATATGACTATTGGTTCAATAGCTTCAAAGACAATTACGAATTCATTCACGATTTTAAAACTCGTTTATTGTTGATAAAATTCAAGTACGCCTGTCCTGTCCTCTTTTATGCATTACTCTTTTATTTAAATGCCCTAGAAAAAATATTTATACTGAATTAGTAAGTTTATCTCAAACACAGAAACATTAATCTTATAAATAAATTTTCAAAATTGATTAATCTACTTCCACCAGCGTAAAGGTATAAAAATTATTATATTTGGTTGTAATTGAGCGAAATTTCTAATTAGTTTTTAATTACATTCTACCGTTTTGGCGTGGTTTTAATTAAGGCACTATAAAATAAACTTTGTGACAACGTGATAGTAGCGTCATAGTTCCAAGTTAAGTTACATTGTGGAATTTCTTCTGTCTTGTATAATCTACAAACGACTAGATTAATAGAAGGACATTAGTGTTGAAATTCTTATTATATTATTCATAAATTAGATTGTAACAATAAATGTTTGTGTAACTAGATATACGTATAAACTTATAGAACAGAAGTAATAATAGTCTATTACCTTGCGAGGGTTTGAAATAGCCTTTGACTACGGAACTTATTTGCAAATTACAATGCTAAGTATAGTTTGTTCAACCGTAGTTACTCTTTTATAACATGATAAGATCAACAGTACATAGGGCTATTCATTTATAAATAGAATGTATTGCAAGCCAATACAATTGATATTTATACTTTAATTACTACAAAGACCATAAATGTTCGTCTTATACCCACAATTTGTACAAGCCTTCTAAACTATGTATTATATTTTAAAATGTTGTAAAATGATATTGAAGAGTTTGAGTTCTCTATTGATATAATTTAGCACCATAGATCTAATTGTTCGAAATAAAATATTTACTAGCTTTGCGATTCTTATAAACTATAAAGCAAACTTTAGGCTATTTGTAGACTGAGTCGCCTATATCCGTAATGTTTTTTAATGACCCAAATTGCCAAGCTAGCAGACGGCCTACCTGATGGTAAATAGTTACTGTCGCCTATGGACAGATGAAATTTCGTAATGAAATTTACTTGGATCTTGAGCTTATCTCAAAGGACACTCGACACTTATTGCTATTTGTAAATAGTCTTTTATTTTCACTGAATGTATTCTTAGCTTTGCTAGGAAAACTGTTTTAACAAATTTCCACTCCAACGCCGTCTTTTATTTTACGCTATGCTTCTCTTGTCAAAGTGGTCATTACGTGTAGCATAAGCATTAAAGCAATTAAGAAAGATTTTTTACTGCTGAAAACAAATATGTATATTTTGAAATATGTAACAAACATTGCTTATTTATAAAAATACAAAATATAGCATCCGAACTATACAATAAATAATTTACGTCAAGTCACGAAATACAAAAGATATTAATGGACAGTTCGTTTACAAAAACTAAGAACATCCGGCAAATAATCGACTTTGTTCATTATCATAACAAACAATAGAACTAAAGACTAAATACATTTTAGTCCATTTGCACTGACAGCTATTAGCTCTAACAAATCTCATTATCTCATTAGCCTTGTATCAGGATCAATTTGTTTCGTTACACTAAATTATATCTTCATCGTCTTATTAAAAGGATTAAGCCGCATTTGGAGATATCTTCACTTCATTCCACTAAAAGCCAAATTCATGTTGGCTCATAACGAACTTTAAAAAGATTTTTCTTTACTTCAATAACTTCAATATCGGCATTATAAATAAAATAGCCAAGAAAATATAACCGAACATTTTATACGAGGGAAATGTTTTGCAGAACAAATATAAACTTCAAAGAGTAAGTTATAAATATATGTATGTTCACGAAGTCAAGTGACAATTGTAACCAAGGATGACCTCTGGTTGTCTTTTGAAATATTTAAGTATTAGGAGAATAGCTTAGCCGTGTCTGTATGTCTTAAATAGTGAACTATCACCATAAGAGCTGGAATGTATGCAGGGTATAATTTCTATTGTTTGGTTTACTTGAATTTGTTATAACTATAATTATATCTTTAGTCTTTTAAGGGAAATAATAAGTAGGGCAAGTTTGGAATGAAACTATGTATTTTCTAATTACCTTCTTCCCCATTTACACTCGTAAATGAAGCTGTTTTTCCGCAAGGGAGATTGTAAGAATTATATAAGAGCTACCATAATTTTCTTCCACCGATCGAAATGAAGCTGTAATTAATACTAAAAGCTGATTTACTCCGGCTAAATCTGAGAAATATCCAAACACAAACAACGGCCTATTCAGAAAGTGACTTTAATCAACCGACTGTCGAAAATTTTTTTAAACACTATTTACAAGGAATATATCACGCATTATGCATGGAGATAAATAAAAAAAACGTTTCATAGATATTGCATAATAGTAGCTAGGTAGGTTCGACATGATTAACTTTTAAATAGCATAATTTAATTTTCAGGCTTTTTGTATTCATTGAAAATTCATTTATATATATGCAGTGCAATTAATATATTTGCAGTTCAACAAACTAATTTAGTTGTTATACACACTAAATACCCTCGCTTACTTTCACTCGATTAATCTCACACGGAGTAACTATTTGATTTGATTTTGATTTTGTATCTTTGTTCAGAGTGATGTTGTCAGGTCTCTACAAAAAGCATTGTGGTGCGGTTTCTACTGCTTGATTAATTTAGTTATTACAAAAACGATGCAAATTATGGAATTTAATTGCAAAAATACAGATTATATATAGATAGCATTAATTAGACACTTTCAAAAGTTTTTAATCAATTAGCACTTCGAAATTATTTGAAGTTACACATCTATAAGACACTAAAGTAGTATAATATTTTCTATAAATATATGTTTAATTGGACAGAAAACATTTTTATATTAAGCTTTCTTGTATTATGAATATAAGAATTGATAAAGATATTTGTCAAAATAATTAAGAAAAAAAATTTAAAAAAAAAAGCCTTTTGAGATTCAGATGTTTGTATTAAAATTATTCTTATCAGTAAATTCCCTCATTTCATGTCATGATATAGAACAATAGAATCGCTTCCAGCGGCTTGCCTCTGTAATAATGGTGATATATTGATTTTAAATTTAAAATCGCATAAGTAATGATGTAAAATAAATAACTAAATATGCCTTATTTAATTATAGACAGACGAAGACAGTTTTTTTCCCAAAATTTAACTAAATGATTTTTGGTAATAAAACGTATTATGTCCATAGTTTTGTAGATTTGTATGTAGTAATGTCTACACTTTTGCTAATATACTTTATTGGTTTTTTAGATTTGTTCCATGTTTAAATGTTATTTTCATTTGATAGTATACCTAATGAAAGATTCATCGACACGAACAGGATTTTTTTATTGTAGGTCTATTTATGTCTATGTCTTATTATTTAAATTTAAATATTAGTTTAATATTCCTTTAATGAAAGAAATATTACACATTTTAAAAATGTTGGTGTTATACGTAAAATTTATAAAAGAATTGATTCATTTGTTCACACTATTGAAATTAAATGAAATATGATGAATATGTAAAAGTGTACTTAATTTGTATTTTTTGTTTTTATAAATTAGTAACTGTAAATAATATAACCAATTAGTTTTGAATTACACTACTCCAAAATGAAGTAGGTAAGCATTTCTTCCAGTTCAGTAACTCTATGTTAACATCGTTTATAAATAACATACTCGTAGAGTTTGTTATTACTCGTTGTGTTTGTTTTACAAATTCATAGTTTATTATGATTTTTCCATACCATTGAACAAATAATGATACGATAGAACGTTAAAAATAACACAAACATACATGTGGGTAAAACACAAATTTTGTTGAACAGATTTCGCGGATTTATATTATAAATGAATATCAATATTAGACCTCGATATTCCTTTGATTTACAAGAAACAAAACTTTTACTCTGGAAACAAATACTTTACATCCATCATCCATCGTCTAAAATAATATTCATAAATTGAAATATTATATATCATATATTTCCTGATTTGTTCAGCCTACTTCAAATCAGACACTTACTTGTAATTTGTTCCAGTAAAACGTATTCATATTGTACCAAAAGCGGCATCGCAGTAATTAAACAAATTTAAAATATTCCATTGGAAATAAATTTGTAACATATAAAATATAAAGGAATGCTGTGAATTGAATTCCATCACAGTTTGTTAAACCTCCAATTTTATTTGCTACTAGCTGTGCCCGCGACTTCGTTCACGTGGAATAGTGACTACGAGCAGCGTTTTTTTGACATAACTTTTTTATTTATGAACCGATTGACATGAAACAAACACTAAAGCATAACTGAAGCATACCACAATATATTCGTGAAAACCGCATCCAACTCGGATCAGCCGTTCCTGAGATTAGCGTGAACAGACAAACAGACAAACAGACAAAAAAAGTTAATTACATTTTTGGGTTCGACATCGACATAACAATAACCCCTGCAATTTTTTTTATTTTAATTTTCAGTGTACAGACAGCACTTTGCTACAATTTTATTATATGTATAGATTAGAGAAAAAAAAATCTTGCCTGTGTTATATTCTACTAGGGGATATTCATTGACATATACTAATGGACATGCCTTAGAGATGAGAATTGTGGCACTCCGAAAGAAAGAGAGGAAAGGAAGTTTCGGTCTATCTTTATCTCTCTCAAATTGAACTCATTACTCGAGTATACAAGAATCATCTATGAGAAAAGAGATAGTGCTAGACTGAAAGCAAAGGCTCTCTCACTCTTTTCAAACCAAAAAATTACTGCAGATTATACGCGTACTCCATGTCCATTAGTATATGTCGATGGGTATATCTTCGTGGAATGAAATTAATGAAAGTTTATTTTTCACGATGTCTGTTGTAAACGTTGAAACGAATAAGGAAAACTATTATTAAAAAACAACAACTTCATGATTGCTCTCAATGCTCGAGGACAATTTCTGTATGCAGGAAAATTAAAAAAAATATATTACGAGAAAGTTTGTGTATTTAACTGAATAGATCAAGTACTTGATGTAATATGCCATTTCCTTAATGTGTATTTAATATATTATATAATACCAGATAATGAACCATAAGCGAGAGCCTATATTTTCAGCGAGGAGGCCTGGGAGGCGGTGGCCGCTTTCGCCAAAGTGGTCATTAGCGCGAAGGAGGCGGCGGAGCGGGCCAGGGAGAACGGCCCGGAGGTCCCTGCTCTCCGTCGTCGGCGAATTGGTCGCCGGCGCCGAGCCTATCTGGCCTATTTACAGCCATAGATTAAGCGCCGGGCGACGTGATCCTGGGTGGCAGACGGGGACTTCTGTCGCCCGTTGATAGGATCAGTGCGGTGCTAGCCTCTCTTGTTGTAGGGGCAGCTCACGGTGGTGGTATGCGGGGGGATTTTTCCCCCCTAGTCCGAGGTCCGGAGTCGACTAGCGCCGGCAGGGTCGCGAGGCAAGCACTCGATATACCGTGGCCCTTCCTAGGTGGCGTAGAAGAGGAACACCCAGGGGTTTTAGTGGGTCTAAACCCCACATAACCCGGTCAAGTCCCCGCTCGGCCGGGTATCTGTGAGCAGATTTCCCCAGGGAAAACAAAAAAAAAGAACCTATATATTTTAAAAAAAGCTGTTGATATAATTTTATAAAACTGTCTCGTAGTATGCATAAATATTTTTAACTATTTATTTTAATTCTTTTTGTCCCTGTTTTGTATTACATTGTAAAGAGATCCTAATTTTCTATACTTCGCCCTTGTCGTGATCTGAAAGACACGTCGCGGATATGACACTCCTTTGACAGATTTCCTATATCACATTTATAAAACGACACCGATTATACCGAAGGCTTACTTTACAAAATAATAGTAAAATATAGTTTGTAAAATTATTTGTTTCTATAAAATAACTCATGTACCTATCTAATAAAAACTATTTTTATAATAGTATCAGCTGTTACTCGCGCCCGATCTCTATTTTACACTCGAGATTATTTTCACGATTTAGTAAGTGTCAGTTGTTTTTTCTTATACTATGTATATGCTATTTGTAAAAGATTTTATGTCATCAAAAATACTATCAACATTTACTTAGCTCAATTACTCATACGAAATACATATCATAAATGAAATAAATACAGTCAGGGCATTAAATATAGTTTTAAACTTTGTTGATTAGAACAATAGTATTAGTGTTCTATATATTCTGATAGCGGGTCCTCTCTGGCTCAACACCTCAGTAATTTATATGGACATTTGAATTTTGGGGATACAAGAACAGAGAAGTGGATTTCAAACGAATATCGTTTAACGTGACTGATGTGTTATTTACTTGGATTGTTATGTTTTGATTTTCAATTTATAATAAGTGTTGTAATCGATAAATTACAAATAAATTCCATTTTATTACAAAATGTATATACATATGTACATAAAGAGCCGATTTTAAAATATTTAACTCTATTTTATTTTTTATAATCATTTAACAACAAACCAGTTAAATGTGGTTAATGGTACAATACTAAATATATAATTTTAAGATTATAACGATAGACGTAGCTCAACCGTAAACACATGTGGATAATCGTGATTAAGCTATCAAGCTAATATTTAGCTTAATCAAAATGACACGTTACATTCATACGCTTCAAAATTAATTATAAATTAATAAATACATATCACACGGTTATTTACGAATGTCCTTATAAATTAAACTTCCAGCAATCACTTACTTCTATGGACCATTGAAAATTCAGGACATTTATGCAATTTTGTTGTGAAAGACGAAGTTTGTGTCAGTTTTGTATACTAATTTAATTAAAAGCGTTCATGAGTTAAATAATTCATATGAAACAAATAGCATCGCATTCCAAGCTGTAATGGACGGTGTTGTTTTATTTCACTATTATATTCAACATAATCTTAACAAAGTTAATATACGTAGGATGTATTTGTCTATAACATACCGTGAATTTCCGAGGGAAGCTATTTAAGAGATATTAATCTATTACAGAATTTGCTAAAAAAAGAAAGATACAGACATAGAAAGTACTTGGTTCCCATAAAAAAGTAAAAATACTATAAAATATATTTTAGGTAAATCATCTCAAAGTTAATGGAAATAAATATGTACTGGAACGAAAAAGAATGAGGATTTAAAATTATATAGTTCTTATGATTCTCTATATACATTTATATGAAATATGTATAAATATTTTAAGGTGTATGACAAAATCAAGAGATTCAGGTTTAATATCATTACTCAGTAAGTATAAATGGAAGCATAATTGTATCGAATTTTATACACAATGTTTTTTTCTTGCTTCAGCATATAACTTATAATATCTTTTAAAATGAAATATATCTTTACATATGTATAAGCACTATGTTTCATTTCTCATATAAACAGCTATTTTTAATATTAACCTACAATAATAAAGTAAAATCGTCTTCATTTCTTTCTACAATAATACGTTAATTATAAATGAGTTCGTTATTATTTTGGGTCAGATTAAAGCATATGTATATCTTGTCCCATTTAAACGTTTTTGGTCCACTACTATAAATTAAGACCGCTACAACCACCTATAAAAAGACAACTTATATACTAGGCATTGTGTTAAAACATATAAAATAATGCGGTTTGTGAAATTTAGTACTATTTATAAACATGTCTAGAAATATATTTTACGTTGTATGTTAAAAATTCTGGGTTGTAGTATAACGGTAACAATGTTCAATGAATGTAAGCCCGTCATCAAGTACTGTCCTTTGAAAGGTCCTTTCCAAAAGCACTTTTTCACTCGTTGGTTCACATAAAAATCAGAATTCTTTCCATATTTCATTCATATGACGGGAAGTGAACACTGCCCGGGCAGTTGTAAACAACTTCGCTAATGGTCACTTTAAGTTAGCAGTTAAATTTTTAGTCTAATGATTTTTACTATACTCAACGCGTTTGATAACTAAATTGCGGGCCATAATTCAAGTTCATTTGTTTATCTTCACTCTGTGAAATAACATAATGATACTCTCATAAAATAAGCATGAAATATCGATGTTCAAGTTATATTCATTTCTAATCTAAAAGATAATATCTTATGTTGGATTAATTACGTTATCCGTTCTAAATTAAAAAGTTCATAACAAGGAGGGAATTATTTTATTATTCAGATAACTAATCTTGAAGGGACTTTATTTATATTAATAAAAGTTTATTCACATGCTCAACTGAAATTATACAATGATTATAAAATGCCACCATAGGTCGATCTTAGAAACGAGTTCTGATCCCTCGTGGCTTTTTGTTGATGGTTTTTGCATAATCCACTTAAAACGTGATTTACCATAAATGTAGTCATATCATAGTTATAAAATTATCCGACTATAATAAATGAGAAAATTATAATATATGTTTGTTCCGAAAAGCTGCACCGTGAATTTGCATATCTCTAAAATATAAACCTCGTTCATCAAATTAGTATATAATAAATACTTTCGTAATCTGTATGAACTGTCACGGCCGGAAAAAACAACAGTTGCTCCTAAAATTGACGTAAAACCGATTTTACCGGGTACACTAACTGTTCTATCATTCTTATTTCATTTCCCTTCGTGTCTCTGCTTCTATTTTAACAGTCCCAAGGTAATCTATACACAACTGATATGTGTATGAAATGAGTTACACAAGTAACTTTTTTTGACATCACTAAACGCAACGAGTCGCCTACTTTAGGAATATATGTAATTGAGTGCTTAAAATAGAAAATCTCTTTATTCGTGCGCTTATTAAAAACTAAAACAACAGTTGGGGCACGCGAAATGCATAAGTCGTCTTGTGTGTTGTAAGTTACTGGAAACTGAAAAACTAAAATAAACATAATATCTGTCACAAATATGTTAGGTTCTTGAGACCTTCGATAGCATTCAGCTCAAACTTACTTACGTAAAATGATAAATGCATTGACAAATAGATAAAAAGATTTTTATTTCTAAAATAATAAAATTTGACGTAAAATTTTTGGAATTCTCTCGGAGCCCTGTGTCGTAAAAAATGTGAAAAAATTAATATAAAAAATTCTACTATTTCGAAACGAAGGAAATAGTTTATACTTTAATCAAATTTTTCGTGGTGTTCAATAAATTATACACTTGTATTGTATATAAAATAAAATTTGTTAGTTATAAATTTTTATTTTTATAACGTTTAAAAGAGACTTTATCATCAAACTTTAACTCTTATAACTTGGCACTAATGATTTATACGCTAAATAAAATCGCATTAAAATTGTCCCCAACAAAGTCAAGCCACGCCCCTGGGAAATGTCTTATATTCTTTACATTCATTAATAAGTAAGAAATTAATAAATTTTTAATGTGATTTTTAAAATAAAAGAGTTGATATTAAGTAGTTAGAATATTTTTCGGTATTAATATTTTTTGTTATCAAACTTGTATAAGTCTCACATTTGTCACATAAAGAGTCAATTTTAAATTAAATTACAAGAAATATAACATTGAGTTGAACTATTATTTCCTCTAAAACATTAAAAAATATATATTTTTCAAAAATATTTTTGATATTAATTGTTCCTTATCACAAGAATATCAAGGACATTGTTTGTTCAACAAACTTATAGTGTACAATTCAATTCAAAGTTTATGATATGTTTGAATGTCTGTCAATGAGAATATTTCATATATTAAATAAATATTTTTATTGCTGGTTAATTTAGTACATAAGTAATATTAGTAAATTTGAATATAATAAACGTGTTATTATAATCTAAAATAGCAACATAAAAAAATCATCATAATTTATGATTATCGTAAAGAATTTTTACGAAACACCTAAAAAAACAGAAATGAGAACCTTTTTGACATAAATTAGAAAACTTAAAAATATTTTTTTACTAATAAAAGCAATAGTTTTTCGGTCTATACATAGTTAGGAATTAATCAGACTTCATGTTATTTACTCTCCATTTATATAATTATGAAAGTTTGTCGTATAAACTTGGCTGATACTGATTAAGTAATATTTAATATAAAATGCGTTTTATTCGCCAAAATTTAAATAACGCAATATCTTGTAGCTGTAAAGTTTTCTTTATCACCTTGAAACAGGAAATTATATTTTTCAATCCCTACTACAACGAACTTGTTTACTGTATTTTCATTGTATAAATCCTTAGTTGTTACACTGATTTAAGTAGGTTAGTTGTACATAAAGATCGATACAAAGTATTGCATAAAAAATACTCGTGAAGTTTCACAATTAGACATAATTAATTAATTGATATTAGTAGAAAAATCCGCAAAAAACAAGTAATTTATAATAGAATATTTTATCGTTACTAGATATTAAACGTAGGACATGTTTGAACACAACAAAATTACGGAAAAATATTACTTTTGAAGCAAAACGCAGTCAGTAAGATCACCTTCAGACTGCTCTAGATTTTAATTAGACTTCCTAATTAGCAATAACAGGCTTTATGACACTGAGACATTAATTAATATCATTGACAGGCTCTCTTTCATTTGCAAAGGATTTAGGCGGATTCCTGTCTTCGACCAGCTGTCGTCGTAAATCAATGTATATAATCAATATACATATGCATGTATATGTAAAACTGTATGCACCATATCTGTTTATAAAAGCTATCTTAATTATTATACAACACACAACTTATTTTCTTCGTATGATAAAATTAAATATTTCTAACAATATAGTAGATGATGATGATTATAATTATTTAAAAAAGGAAAAACAATACTTTCACACAGTGTTTTCTTAAAATCTTACATGTAGACTTTTGTATATATGTATTACAAACCAAGAAGCACAATTTTATTGAGATAACAAAACATAAATATTGTTTTCATTGTGTCCTCCTATTGCTAAAATGTTTAATTAAAAATATATTTTAAAATATTTCTTTCTGTAGATAATAATATACACATAGAAATAAAATATTTAAAGTAACAAAGCATTGGAAACTTAAGGATAGAAACACAGCATGGAGTAAAAGCATAAGTACCTTTGAACAAAATATGTATAACACGTGAGAAAAATTGAAAATGTAAATGAATATCTTTATGGTGATGGGGATACAGGGCATTTTTTTCATTTATTTTTTTTTATGAACAGATATACAAGAATAAGTACAACTTTATTATAAAAGGTACATGTCCTTTTGCAAAAAAAATCGGAAAGTATTAAAATAAAGATGTATGCTCAAATTAAAAGGATTTAGTATTTGACTACGAAATGCTAAAATACAGAATCAGGCCATAACAGTTAATCACAGTATCTACCATAAATAAACGTTGTAGTCGACAGCTACACCAGCGAGTAAATGTCTGGCCATTACATATATATATATATATATATATATATACATATATATATATATGTATATATATTGTACCCTGTGTGTCTTTTTGCACCCCTATTTATTCTTCATGGTTTAATATTCAACTTAGGTATTAAAATACAAAACTTCATTACACACACATGTATATACATGTATATCGCATTACTTATTTTTATTTTACATTTACAAATGAAGGAAGTTAGTTTAGAATCAGTTTATAGACGATAGTTATACCATGTCATTTATTCGATCCACGGTATAGTGCCAAACAAAACTATGGTCAGTGCGGTAACGGCGTATGTATAGATTAAGAAAGTATGTATAACAAAACAAATTTATTATGTTACATAATTGAGTTCTTTATAGTGTGTCAATGAAATAGAGTGCTGTAAACAAAAAACAGTGTAGTCTGTTATATTGAATATTATACACAATATCTTTACAGGTGAACCAGTTGTTTAATCGAAAAACCTTTATGGCAATATTAGATTAAAACATTTGCAACACTTTTAAGAGCAGATACGATTGTGAAACATTTTGGAAAAAAATATATATGTATATGGCACCTAAAAAACAGAGTTTTTTCAAACAAAGTTAATATAAAAATACACAAGCACTGAACACAAACTGTACATAATTCGATTAAAATACAATCTATATGACGACTGCTTTTTTTATTCAATTGCCGTTTTCGAAATTCAAATAATTTGTAACTTCCCTCAAAATCTCCATTCCGATAGCGAAGAACACAAAAAATTGGACAAAAAATATTTTATGATTTATGTACCATTAAGTTATAATAAAAAAATTCACAGTTGGATTTCTAAGGAGATAATTTAGAACTAAGAATACTGAAAATATATAAAAACTGGGTGTAATAGTAAAAGGTAATCCGACCATAAGGATTTTCGGGATGTCCGGCGTAAAACTTCCGTCTCGTCACGGCTGACCAATAGCCTTCCGATTAGCTAAGCGCTTTATAAATGACCAATATTAAAATATAAAAGATTTTGTTGCTATGCGTAATTATTGACCTTCAAATATTTATATAACAGTTTTTCTACATATTAATAATTACTTTTATTATTCTAACTTATATTTCTATAATGAATTAAATACATTATATTTAGTTCCAATCACAAATTATTGTTCAATATATGCAGGAGAAGTAGATAATTCACAAAAAAATAATTTATTTGCATTCTATTTAATATCAGTAAACAAAAAGTTCAACACTATATGGATGACCGTAATCTAACTAGGTTTGCGCAAAAACCCTTTGCGGAATACTGTCAGTTTGTTTAATTTATTATCATAGCTTCAGTTTATCTTATTCCCTAATACAAAAAACGGCTACGATAGCAACATATCCAATAATTGAGAAATTTGCTAAAATATACCAAAAAATCTTTATATTACATACGCATTTTATTAAAATAAAATTAACTTATTTCTACATATAAAAAGTATAAACCTTTCGATTTAATTTAAAGCTTTTGTTTATAGTGAATTAACTTTAAAATGGAAAAAAGTGTTAAATTAAAACACAATCAATCATGCTGAGTAAACAGTAGCAAATTGACGGCCGAATTGACTATGAGTGGCTTACGGATCATACACCGGGATTAAATCAGCTTTGGCAGATTTACGCAATGAAAATTTTAGCTAAATTAAGGATATTTTACAGTGACCTCCTTAAACTTTGGATGTACAATATTTTAAATAAAACCAAATAGATAGAAAGAACTGGTAAGTATTAAAAATAACACAAAATTTATAGCTCAATAATACAATTAATAAAAATTAATTCAACAAGAATAATCCCAAGCTATTGAATGACAGTTCAATTACGTTATGTTTATACTTGTACTATATATGTAATGTGAATCTTTTGTTGCCTTTATCAGTGTAACAAATCGACTAAATAAAAGGACATTTCACCGGATGCCTCGAGGATAATTATTAATTAGGCGAGATAATTTTATTTATTGTGGACGGTGACTTACATACCTACCTGACTATCACTTTGAATAAACATATGTAGGTTTTCAATTATCATTAGTTTCGTTTCTTATATAAAACTGTATTAAAATCAATAATATCCTTTGCCTATATTTAAATTATGTTTTCTTGTCTAAGGATTGCTTTATTCAACTTTTAATTCCTTATATCATTGCTATTTTTTGAATTTACAAATACAAACATTATATTTTGTATTTATTCTGTCGTATTTCTATAATAATCGATTTGTAAGTTCTTGAACAGCATGATTAAATTTAAAGTAAAAATGCGTTAAAAATATAGTATGCATGTTTTTTTAAGTCAAATGTAAACCCTAAAGCACATCTAACAGGTGATGTAAATATTAAAAAGAATTTTCCGCTACGGTTTGGTACCCGTTCACGGTTTGTTGGTACCCCAGGTTCAAACCCCCACGCATTTTGGGATTGTTTAATGCGTACTAGACTGTGAGTTTGTCTAATTATGTTTGTAATGTGTACGTTAACTGTGATGGTTTATACAATTTATGATCCTATTGCAATGTAAGTAGTTTCTGAATTCGTTTGTTGTTTTATCCGTGTATGCCTTCAAATACAACATTACTTATATGTAGGTATTAGAAGATATTATTGATACATACATTTTAATACAAAATTTTATTATATTATATTTTTAAATTGCATCCACACATTTAAATTATAACAATATTAGTATTAAAATTTTAATCAAATCTTGCTACATATTTAAATAAAAAATAAATAATAAATCTGTTGTCTTATCTCTCTCTAAATGTGATAAAGTCAACGCCACTTTGACACTTAAATATTCGATCGTATTAAAACGGTTTGACAATTACTTGATGAGACCTGGACTGTTTTTGACAGAGTGTAACGCAGGTGAAATGGATAATAAAAGAGACGAACAATAATTGCTTATTTATTAAAAATACGATTTTTAAATGCACGTACATTTTCAAAGCATGTGCCAATAATATTATTACTGTTTTTTGATTTTTATTTAAAGACAAATTTTGATAGGTAATTATAAAAACAGAATTTATATAAAGATACGAAAAAGAATTTTTCAGTCAATGTGATTGAGCTATGTATATTTCAAAATTCATTAATGTTAAAGTGACATTCAAATACATGGATGAGGGTATAAATGAAACTAATATTTTCGGATTTTACTTCGCGTTTTATTTTAGAAACTACATACTGCCGACGTTTCGGCTACTTTTCAGCAACCGTGATCACGGGCAGACGAGATGTGAGTGTCTGTCAGTTGGTCTGGTCATTTTATCTCCTACCGCCATCGATTTCTTAATTGTCTTGCGTACCGCTCTGGATGCCGGCAAAATGCGCTCACGGTGTCTCGAGGTCCTGCGGTGTGGTCACGGACATGGGATTTTATATTTTTAAGAAGAGGATCCCAGGTGTTTGATAGGTTCCAGCCATCTTCTCTATTGAAATTTGGGTGTTTTTTAATTTCAATAGCCTCGCGGATTAACCTTGGTATATATCTGTCTTCACGAGCGAGGATCTGTGGTTTATCAAATCTAATGTAATGGCCTGGTTTGTCCAATGCATGTTCGCACACTGCTGACTTCCACGCGCGCCTATTCCTGACGTCTGAAATGTGTTCCTTAACCCTTGTACCGATGCTTCTCTTTGTCTGTTCGATGTATGACAAGCCACAGTCACAATCAAGTTTATATACACCCGCTTGTTGTAAAGGAATGTTACTCTTGATTGATCTCAAGAATTGGCTCACTTTCTTATGTGGTTTATAAATAGTCTTGATTGAAACCTTCTTCAAGATGTTGCCTATTCTGTCAGTAACTCCCTTTACATATGGTAGAATTGCAGGTTGTCGCTCAACTGTAGGTGGCTTCATCTGGTTCTTGCGATGCTGGCGAGGCACGGGCCGGCTGTTGATGGTCAGAGCATGTCTTACATGCTGCAGCTCGGCCTCTAGGTGGTCAGCATCACAAAGGTGTCGTGCTCTCTGTAACAAAGATTTACCAACGGTAGCTAACTGTACAGGGTGGTGGTGTGATTTACCATTGAGATACCTATCCGTATGTGTGGGTTTCCTATAAACAGTATGTCCCAAAGTATTGTCAGGATTCCTGATGACTAGTATATCAAGGAAAGCTAAAGAATTATTTGCCTCTAATTCCATAGTAAACTGGATCTTATTATTAATAGAATTAAGATGGTTCAAGAAAGCAGATGTTTTGTTTTTATTTAATATTGTGAAAGTATCATCTACATAGCGTTTATAAATTAAGTCTTATTGTAGGAGAGCTAAGGGCTCGCACCTCGAAGTCTTCCATGAATATATCTGCGACAACGGGGGAAACCAGCGAACCCATTGCTACTTGTATGTAGAATTCATCCTTCCACATGAGATAGCCAGATGTTAGGCAGTGCTTTAACAATTCTGCATATTCAATAGGCATCTTATTATCCTTTAACTTACCTCTTACAATCTCAATGCAGTCAAGAACAGGTAGATTAGTGAATAATGACTGTACATCGAAACTGACCATAATGTCATTGTCTGTCAATTTTAGGTGTTTAATGTCCTTGACAAACTGGTAGGAATCCTTAACACATGACTTTGTGTGGCCCCGGAGTGGTGATAATATCTTTGAAAGGAATTTAGCCAGTTTATAAGTTGGTGAATCAATCTGACTTATAATTGGCCGTAATGGAACATCTTGTTTATGGATTTTAGGTAACCCATACAATTTTGGTGGTTTTGAACACGATGGTACGAGTGATTTGATATCCAGATTGAGTTTAGAACTGTATTTATTAATTAATAATTTTGTTTCCGTTAAAACTTTACTGGTCGGGTCTTTGTTAACTTTTTTATAGACAGAATTATCCGAAAGAATTTCAGTTATTTTACTATCATAATCACTCGTATCCATTACTACGGTCACGTTTCCTTTATCTGCTCGGAGGACAGTCAGGTCTTCATTGTTGCGTTGGTGTTTTAGTGCAACTGATTCCTGACGAGAGATGTTTTGTCGAGGCAATTTGCTCCGGCGCAGAACATATGATACGTCCTGCCGGATTGCCTCAGACTCTTCTTTCGTGACATGATTCTTATGAAGACATTCCTCAACGTTACAGATAATGTCTTCGAACGGTAATTTTGAAGGTGCAGGTGCAAAATTTAAACCTTTTTTAAGGATCTCAACGGTTTGTTTATCTAAAGTTTGCTTTGACAGATTGACAACAGTCACCGGTGACTGTGTTGCCCGACTTAAATTAATATTATAATTATTGCCATTGTTATTTCGATCTATAATTTTATCCGTTAATTTTTTAAATTTATTAATTTTATTATTTTTAGATTGATTATACGTTAATTGTTCACGTTTATTAATAATATCAAAACATTTTTGCCAATCTGTCATTGACAAACATTTTTGTATTTCATGACTCAGCAAATCAATTTGAAAATCTAACTGCCGTGCATCCGATCGATGTTGTCTAATATGACAAAGTAACCGTTTATTTGCCTGATGGAGTATCCTGCCGCTATGTTTGATGTCTTTTTTAGGTGATATTTTGACACATGTTGGTATGTTGTCATGATCCCGGCATCTCTTGAGGAAATTCATGGATGTTAATAATCTAGCTTTCTTCGTCTTGAGGTACTCCAACCGGCGTATTTGTTGGCAATTTCCAGTCCGTACTGGTTCACATAATGAGATCTAAGATTTTCGCGAGTACACATTTAAATGAAACTAATATTTTCGGATTTTACTTCGCGTTTTATTTTAGAAACTACATACTCCCGACGTTTCGGCTACTTTTCAGCAACCGTGATCACGGGCAGACAGAAGCAGACAAAATGACCAGACCAACTGACAGACACTCACATCTCGTCTGCCCGTGCCCGATCTCATTATGGATGAGGGTAATTGCAACGAAAAATAAAATTGTTTGAAAGTGTATAATCTTTGTAAATATAAAATGGATTTTTGCTGTGTAAAATCGCTTAGAGATCTCTCTTAGTTCATGCAACAATCATTGCCTTTTATGAGATTACCACGAGCTTTTCAAATGAATGTAAAATAAAATCACTGAAAACAAAATTGAAAACATATCCAATGCTCTTTTATGTTTTTTAAATGTTTTTAGCCGTTAGATTAAAATGGTTTTAGCCAGTATACATGACTAAACCTACGTAGAAAAGAGGGTTCCCTTTATGGTAAAGTAAAAGATTAGAATTTATTAAAAATAACTAATACTGTTTGAGCACCTTAATTAAAACAATAACGAATGAATTATCTACTGATGAAATTATGCTCTTAGCCTGAGAGAGAAATCTTTTTCGAGTTTAAGAATTTTATACGTTTTAACATTGAAGTAGAATGTTAATATCCATTTATATATAAATACGTATTCCTATGTATTACATATTCACAAATAATAAGGTGATATGAAACACGTACTTCAGTAAATGAAAATTCTGGGACGTTATGGAACATCGAACGAAAACGAATCTCAATCTTCTAATATATCCTTAAATCCATATTACATCAATCCCATTACAGGTTAACACTACAAACGATGCTGTACAACTCGTTACGTGTCTAAAATAATTGAATGATTATAGGAACAACAACGAACTACGAGATATGTATTTTGTATTGCGGCTATCGGTTGTAAAGCCTTATAAAACGTAGTACACTAGTTACATCGACAGAAACAGTTACCATTTTAACATATGCGGAGATACAAGAGATTAAAAAAATATCAAGAGCGCTAACTTTTTTATATACAAAAAATCGCTTATTACAAAACTATAATACTTGGATATGATGTTGCAACGTTCTTTATAGATAATGATAAGTTATACAAAATTGTGGTACATCACTTTGTTATATTTTGAATCGTTTTTGGAGCGTTCGCAATTAAAAAAAGTTTTTTGGTATATTTTTTACATTATCGGAGTTTTAGTAAAGAACCCAATTTTTTAACTAAATTTAGCCTATGTCACTCCGGGATAGAATAGCTTTCCAACGGTGAAAGAATTTTATAAATCGGTACAGTAGTTTCGGAGCCTATTCGGGACTAACAAATAAAAAATTAAGCCTTTCTTCTTTATAATATTAGTATAGGGAATGCTTCTAGATTGACTTTCGTTTATTTTTTTAATCATCTTTTTTGATGACACAAAAAAAGCTATTAAGAATTGATTAGAGATTAGTTTAAAAGAAATTTTATTATAACGTTTTTATTCAGGTGTTCATTCAGTTCGTATTATAAGCATACGTGTGAAAGAGGTTCTACAGTACGGAAGTGAAGACGCCATTACATTAAATTGCGACTACATCACTAACAACGGGACTGGGCTAGTGGTGAAGTGGTTTCAAGAGATAGATCACAGCCCATATAACCATGGATACCACGGCAAAAACCTTAAGCTTTAGAAATACTATAAGTAAGGTATTGTAAGTTACACAATCTTATAAACATTAATTAATACTCGTATATCTTCACAAAACAATACACAATGAAATGAGTTAAAAAGTATGTATGTGACAATATAAATAACAAGTCCAACATTTATGTTTGACTTTATTTTCAGCTTAATTTATCATACAAAATATCAAACAATCCGTTCACATGACATCGGGCGCTGTGGATTTTGTCTCCTGACAGAGACTTGACGGGAAACTACACTTGCGTTGTATCGACTTTCCTTTCAGAAGATGAACGTACAAGACCTATGACTATATTCTGTAAGTTTATATTCATGTATTGTTCATACGATACATTTTTAAGGGCTTTTATTAAATATAAACTAGAAGCATTTTTGGTAAAGTTATTTTTATTACAAACACATTCTTAACGAACGGCAAATGGCTGAAAAGCAAAAGTCGTAACAAGTTTGTTTTAGCGTTTCTATCTGACTTCAACAATAGAATATTAAGCACATTAAAATATACAAATTTACATTTAAACGTTATCTGGATGAAGTTTATAATTATAGATACAGGTTACGGTTTACACTGTACAGAGCTCACAAAGAGAACGCTACGGTAATAATTAGCCGGTGAGCCTTACAATATATTCAATTATTCTAAAAGCGATTTTGCTGCATGACAATAAGTATTTTTAAATATGCAAAAATCTTTTACCTCAAATAAATTTGCTCTCAACTCTTCCCCAGCGGTTCCATAATGTACGATAATCTTTTACGGCATAGAGCATCTTTAAGCGTCCTATGAATATTTTTAGGAAGACTCAAGGTAACTCTTAATGGCTAATTTGGTTTCCATTTTAAATAAAAAATAGAGACATTGTTCCAGGTTTAAACTTATAATTAAATTTTTATAATTTTAATAACATTGCTAAAAAACTAAAGTTACGTCGTAAATTTTACAACGAATTCAAATCATTCAATCAGTCATTCTTTCCAATAGACTTTGAGCCTGGAGAGCGCTATTTCGTTTTAGTGTTTTTTGTATGTGTACAAAATTTAATAAAAACAAAGCAGAGAAACCACAGCTAATGGAATACAAATTTAATAGGAAGGCAAAGCAAATCACTTGATTCTGACAGTAGATGTGACTGGAAAAACATACTAAAATAACGATTTTCATTTGCTAAATACTTCTAACATAACTTGAGATACTCATAAATAAAATACTGTCTTAAACCTTTTTTAGTTTATCATTAATTTGAATTCAAACTCATTAATAAAACACAATTATATAATATGTTATAAAATAATTTATATATATATATCTTAAAATTAACAATTTCAATAAAAATATAATTCGTAAAATATACTTTGCACCAAAACTGCAATTTAATGACAGATATTTTAAACTCTAAACGAGACCTAATAAAAGTAATAATTTATCAAACGTATTTAATGATACTTCTCTATGTGAAAGTATTAAAAATATATAAAATAATATCATAATTAAATAGATGGATTCAAAAAAAACACAATTTTTGGATTTTATGGTCCGTTTTCTTACAATTCATTAAAAACGAAAGTTGGTTTTCATAAAAAAAATAATCATTTATTGCTTTACCTGTACACCATTTGTAACCAACTAACCAAAATTATATTAAAAGGCTCTGTTTCCTCTGAACCTATTCCATATCACAAAATCATAAGTGGAGTTTTTTTTTAACTTACTTGTGTGAATTTCCTTTAAATTTTCCCATAAAAATTTCTTACTTCCAAATAAATGAGAACAAAAATCTCATACATATATGAACCAAAAATAGGTGATCAATATGATTTAAAATCGAAAATTACTCGAACATATACATATATAACAGGAGCTATAGCTTTAATACAAACTTACATAAAAATCAACTATTTGCTTTTATTATAACTAGAATTATTACAAATGATGTTTGATTCTGCATAAAGCTTGGGTTTATTTGAGTGGCAAATAAAATTTTCCGGTTTTCGGTTAGCTTCCTCATTACGTGGCGATGCATGAATAATTAATCGTTTCATTGATTACCGTATAAGTATTTTCAGTTTTGTATTGAAAATTTACACATTAAATTATAATTATGTTAGTAAATTATTGTGAATGTATTGTTTTTTATAAATTATTTATGATTCAAGATCGGCTGAGTGACGAATATTTGAACATTATATGTTCCGTTGAAGGAGTGTTCCCACGATCAGAGTTATATTAGTGGGTAGTAGGTAAGATTTTATGTCATAATTTTATAACCTTCGTAATATTTCCCATACTTTATACCACAATTTCATTTTCACTTCGAAATATTATAACAACACTTTTAACTAAATTTAGACTAAGAGTTAAAATTTTAAATTTATATTTAAAATTTATGTTTTATGAGTAACCATATTTTTAACAATATTTGTTATCTTAAACCATTTATTTCTACACACATACATTATATAGAAACAAGTTAATATTTAAACCTTAACTTAATTAAAACTCTGTCAACAAAACAACGATGTTTTCAGTATCTCAAGTAACATGTAATATATTATACCTTTTATGAGGTAAAATTCTGTCATATATTTATAAGTTAACCAAATATTAACATATTTTAAGGATGTTTAAGAAGAAAACCAATTAAAAAAGTTATTAACAAGCCAGACTCTGCGATTGTCGGTAAACGTTGAAAAATTAATTTAACAGAAGCAAATTTAATAAAATATTATGAATTGTAATTAAAATGTTCCTACATTTACTAACTAATTACCAACAATTCATAATGAATTCATAATGAGCAGACATTCGGTTCACAGATTAAGAATGGAAGTGTTCACTATTGATAAATTAAATATTTATTTTTTTGTGAAATAGGCCCCGTTCATACAAATTAATATTTTTTTTCTAAATTCTAATAGTTTTTAGAACATAAAAATAATCCTTTGATGCTTTCCTTTAAAATCCATCTAGAGAGAGAGAGAGTTTACGAATGGTAAAATTAAAAATAGAAAATCACATTATGTTTTAAATTGGAAAAAAAGATAACTTTATATTATGATGTTTACATACATAATAGTTTCTTGACTATTTTTAACTACTTTATATACGACCGAGATAGATAAAATTCTCCTAGAATAATGTTAGTAATGTTATCTACGATGGACATAAAAATCATAGCCAACCTTCACCTTTCTTAGATAAACCATTAAGTTGTACTTTTATTCGCATATTAAATTACATTACTTGAAACAAATAAATCACTCCTGAAATATTGTAATTTTAACAGTAGATTCTTCTCCTTATCTGTGAAGCAATGAGAAACGAAATACAACCTCTGCAGGAATCTTAAAACATCAAAAATCAAATCAGTGTCACAATTTATTGGATATTTATAAATTTCAAAATACGATTTTTTTTATGTTATAGGGGACAACTGAGCAGACGGCCTACCTGATGGAGGTAGTACCGTCGCCCATGGTCATCCGCGACATAAGACATGTTGCGGATGTGTCACCACCCTCGATTTGGGAAGAGGGGAAGGAAAAATGGTAAGAAGAGGAAAAAGGGAAGGGGTAGGAAAGGATGGGAAAAACGGGAAAGGGCAACCGGCTCTCTCACTCATCGAACGAAACGCAGCAACTAAGGCTACTTCACGCCGATCTTCTGTGAGAGGGTGGTACTTCCCCGGTCGAGCCAGCCCATGTTTGAGCTGCAATCAATTGACCACAGCTAGGCTCTACCACCTAGGCTCTACCACCTTTAATTAAAGAATTGTATTTATACGAGTATAGTTCTCTGACATTAAATAAATTGTAATTTTTGTTCACTTTTATAATAAAATGCTATCATGTCTTTAATATTTTACAAAATACCTCAAGAGATATCTTGTGTTACTTGAAAAAGAAATTCTTATGTAAAACAGACAGGTGTTAACTCGGCGGGAGGCGCTACCGGGTAAAATTTACCATATAGTGCATACTTTCGAAAATATTTAATTTTGTAAGTAATTTTGTGCAGCGCCGTTTTAGATACCTTTCAATAGATGTTCGACGGTTCGACTAATAAAGAAAATCGTGAGATTACTTGAAGGTATATGCTGTGTCTCTTGTATTGCCACAAATTTTGTGTAAATCTACAATCTTAAACCTGCCTACATACATTTATGAAAAGTAAAATAATACTTTTAGGTGGTGGTAATGGCGAGCAAAATAATAATATTCCGAATAAACAACAGGAAAGAGCCCTCCAGCCACACTAGCAAATATTTCGTTTTGGGCACAAAATGGCTGAGCTTGGGCTTGGGCTATGTTTAAAAATTTCAAATATTACATATATTTTTTTTTTTTTTTTTTTTTTTTTTTTTTTTTTTTTAACGAGGAGAATCTTTCAAAGACTTCCCGCCGCGGGGGAAACACGGGGGGGGCGTGTGGGATTTCCACCCACTAAACTCCTCGGCGTTCTCTGCGCAGTGCGTAGGCTAGTGAGCGGGAACGGCGAGCCATGCTTCCGCTCACTACGCACAAGTCCCGAAAGGGACTCCGCCATCGGCAGGGGTATCAGTGGCTAGACCACACCACCCCTCCGACTCAAGAGCAGCGTGCCGGGAACGCCAAACACGCCGCTCTTACTCAGGCCTATGTTACCCGGACGCCGGTTCCCCACCGACGCCCGGAGGCTCCTCACTGGGGAGGCAGGTCGCGGGCATATGCCCGCTGCCTTCGACCCAGTCTACGTCGACGCAAGGGCGCCGAGGAGGGGTCGTCTTCCCGTGCACGTTCTGCGGCCTCTTTCCGCGACATCACGTGCTCGCAGAACTTGACCATCGCCTCCCAGGCCCTCTCGCTACCGACCATGGCCTGAACCACAGCCGGCAACGATAGGTCTGCGCCAACCACTGTGGTGAGCTGGCGACGCTCTACAGCCCACGCAGGGCACTCCGCCAAAGTGTGATCGGCCGTGTCATCCATGCAACTGCAATGGTGACACGCCGCAGTCGACTCTCTCCCGACTATGTGGCACAGATACCTCCCGAAGCTACCATGCCCCGAGAGGATCTGCACCAGCCGGAAGGTCAAGGAACCGTGTCGGCGGTCCACCCACTCTTTAAGGAGCGGGCGAATAGCCTCCACGGTTCGCAACCCGGCCACTGGCTCAGAGAGTTTCCGCCTCCACCGGCGAAGCAGTAAGGCGATCAAGGAGCGCCGCCAACCTTCCACCCGATCCCGGTCCGGACTCGGACCCCGGGATCGAACTCGCGCGCGCTGGTGGTACACCTCCGACAGAACCTGGGCATCCAGTTCCCACGGAGGCGTCCCAGCCAGCACGCAAGCCGCCTCATGGGAGACGGTGCGGTATCCCCGTACCACCCTCACCGCCATGACGCGCTGCACCCTGTGCAGCGCAGCCACGTTCGGCCTTGTGAGGGCACCGGCCCACACCGGAGCTCCGTACAGCGCCATTGAGCGCAGCACGCCAGTGTACAGGCGCCGACACGCCACGCTCGGACCACCGAGATTCGGCAGGAGCCTTCCGAGAGCGTTCGCCGTCCCGAGGAGTCTCGGGACTAACCCGCGAAAATGCTCCCGGAAGTTCCACTTTCCGTCCAGAGTCAGACCCAGATACTTCATCCGGGGACTGAGCTCGACGGATTACATATTATACCAAGCGTTATTAGTTTCCAACTGTCTTGTTAAATTGAAAATGTAACACAATATAATATAAAAATTGGTTATATTTAATTATCCATAAAATAATTCTAGTTCTTACATTAATATTATTGTGGTATTTTTTACCCAGTAGCGACAGTCAGTGTTGGTATATGGGGGGCGCCTCCCGCCAAGTTAAAGACTTCATTAGGCAGATCTCCCCTCCATTACTTCAAAAGAAAAATATAGAGGGCTTTCGTTTAATATTATTATTACTTTCTTTTAGTAAATTTAGTCACAACTGTTATAGCCGAAGCGACATCCAAAAAGGAATAAAATAGACTTCATCTTAAAAGATACTATTTATCTATTCCACATAACTGTGATGAATAAAATTATTACTTACAATTATTTTAAGATCTCTTTCCATTTAAATTATTTATTTGCTATAACAATAAACGTTGAAACAAAAACAAAAACATTTATATTGAAATAAATGCTGGGTGACATATCATATTAATTTAAAACAACCTAATTACACAACAATAATAAATTATTAATAATTTAAACAAAATAACCACTAATGTGTATTTTGGACAATTATTACTCTCTCGTTACTAATAACATGACATAAGCCCTGGAGGTATGAATAAATCATTTGCATACTTATTATATAATTAATTTCTCAAACAATAATGTTTAACATAAACGCTATGATAATATTTTTGACTTATCTACAATTAATATAATTTAAAATAAGAAGTAAAAATACATTTATGTTATTGTATTTCTGTTAACTTTAGCATACACTTTTAAACACATTCTATATGATTAAAATGTACATATATCTTATGATTTACTTGTTCAATATTATCATCAAATGTCGCCTATTATCTGGGTTTGGTCCAGAACTATCCTTGTACATAAATCTTTTATTTTAACTTTTACTATAGCTCCCTCGAAATTTCACCTTGTTAAAGTTATTCCCAGATCTACATATAAGACCTTCAGGAGCTTCCCTAAACTTGAATAAATAAAATTTAGAAATAAGAAACGAGAGGTAAGATACTTTAGAAGAGACTTTAAAAGTGTTGTATTAAATCGGTCACAGAAAAGTACAAAAGCTGAGCTGTCAAGCTATTTTGATTAATCCCATAAACCAAATTGTTATTAAAATAAATTATTGTATTCCAATAATTTTATTTTTATTTGACAGATTACATATAGCACTGTCATAATATTTATGACCAGATGATAACAAACACGTAACTCAAGATTTATTCTGGATATCAACATGGAACAATAATACGGAGTTTTAACCTACAATAAAACTTACCTACCTTTTATTTTTCCTTAAGACATCCGGAATCTAGGTAATTTCTACCTGGTTCATCTTGAGTATGTATAATGAAGTATGCATTATCTTTTTGTTAAAATGTGCAAGTTTCCTCCCGCTAAATTCACATTAGAGGGCAGCACTCGCACCGAAAGGGAGCGGAAACTGGTCAAAAGGGCTAAAAAGGCAGGTGCTGACTCAAGATGGATTCCGGAAGTCTTAAGGAATAATAATAGGTAAGTTTTATTGTTAGTTAAAACTCTCTATTATGGCACTTAATACTTTACAGTCCTAAACTACTTAGGAAAATCTTTAAGTCCAATTACCAAAAAAAAAATTCACTATTAAAGTCTTTATTTATTTACATTTAATTAATTAGTATCAAAAAATTTTATTAAATATTTAGAAATAAACCAATCATATCAATAACATACATTTGACATTTCAAAATTGATGAAAGAATCGTAATTTTTTATAAAACACTAGTTTTTGCCCGCGACTTCGTCCGCGTTAGTTTAGTCAAGAGTAATATATATGTAGGTATAGCTGACCAGGCGAACTCTATTCCGTCTTAGAGGCCATAAATAATCAAGTTTTTCCTGTTTCAATCAAACAGAATGATTGACATATTAGTTAGTTGTCAAATCTAATGTCAAAAAAAAACGTTTGTATGGGAAATGGAAAAGGGCTGTTTTAGGGTTTTTCCGTCAATTATTCAAATTTTTCTCACCTTTTAAACCTTCCCTGGACTTCCAGGAGTATTTCAAGACTAAAATTGGCCAAATTGGTTCAGCCGTTCTCGAGTTTTAGCGAGACTAAGGAACAGCAATCCATTTTTATATATATAGAAGATTTTTACTTTTTTCAGACTACTAAATTCAAAGTCATCTATATAAATTATAAAAGGACGCAGTTGTCAGAAAGTGGGATATATTTTTAGAGGTAAAATTTACTTTCATGCGATTATTGATTTCCTATTGTTCTTTTATTTCTCAATCAAAATTTCAGAAATATTGCGCTTTAATTTATTTAAGAGGGAGGAACAAAATGATATATTCAAGTAATGCACTACGGAGATATTCTTATTACTAGTGAATAGATAATATGACTACAAAGATTGTTGCTTACAATTTATGTTCTAATACTGGCCCTTTCTTTAAATATTTGTAAACGTCAAAATAAAAGTATGACCTATTGCAAATTTATTTCTTCTTTTTTTTCGTTATGTAACAAAGTTTAGTTTTTCCTTATAATTCTCCAGAAGTAAAACTTACTATGTTATGGTTCTGGTAAAATCATTGTTTCTTTTCCTTAAAGTTAAATCAATTTATTCAATAAACTTACTCTAATGAAACTGTACAAACACTAACCTCATATAGGATTATATCAACTTCATTTAAATGACTACGCTTACTTTAGACAATTCGCAGTTTTTATTCATTTTGCTACTTGTTTTGATTCCTCTCAACTTTTATCTAGAACAATTTATTCTTAGACTATATCTTACAACTGAATCGGCGGCCCATCAACCATTAAAGAAACAAAAAATGTTTTTTTTTTAAATCTAAATCATCTGAATACCTTTTATATTTCCTGTATTAGTAGGATTTTTTTGTAAACTATATGTTACACCTACGGATATTTTATTTTATATTTGTCGCGCCGAGAGGCTAATTGTATCAAAAATATTCCTTTTCGTGTTTTCGTTCATAATAATTGTTTTCAAATTACCCACTTCAGTTAGATTCAGATTAGTTTTGTTCAGGTACTAACAATTTTAATACAGAATTTACCATACAAAAGTCTAAGAGTCCAAACCATAATCGTACTGAATTCATTCTACATTGGTCAATGGTCACTCTTAGGAGCCACTGTGGTAGAATCTCTGCTATACAATTCTTGACAGTCTTTGTTCGAATTTGTAAGCAATAAACAACTGTCATTTTGAGTAAAAACTATCATAATCATAATGGAAACCCATTCATCGTCATCGGTGCTGAACGCCCAGAGTCAAAAACCTTTTAAGGAACTAGGGTCTTGATCTCACGAGGATCCTGTTCTCAGGTATAAGTTTGTATCAATAGGAGTTTTTGAAAACCAAGAAATCATTTATATTATGATATTTTAGTTTTCTTTTTAATTAAGAATATCAAAAAAGCTTACGTTTTAATTATTTTTAGCATTCAGATAGCAAAATTTAATGCATTATCTTGAAATAAATTGCAATAACATTTACTTTTTACCGATGATTGAACTGCTGTTATTAAAAAATATATTTTCACTATTTAGATAAAAAACCCATTAATCAAAACATTTGTAAACAAAAAATATTTAAGCACAACAAAAATACAGGTTTTAAAATAAACACAGAAGGCATAACTAAAACCATTCATAAAAAAGGACTTGGAAAGGACTGAGTTGTATGTACATATATTTAAAATTTTATTTGTAATAAAAGAAGCATACTCGTAGCTATTAGTGTCCAAATTTGTTTTTATCATTATGACAGGTAAATTAGAATATTTCAGGAAAAACAATTATAATGTTTTAAAAGCTTTGTTAAATAATAATTAAGGTGTCCGGGAACTAGACGTCACTACAAAGTTTCACTAAAATCAGCGTCAGTGACAATCGATTGCCGGCTTTTCATCATGACTGCTATTTTTTTCTAACAACATCCAATCCAATCCTCCTGATCTCATTACACTCTTGTGAATGGGAAACTAGACTTCACCTACTACTAAACTAAACAGTCTTGATCATTTCTTATTTCATCAAAACCAAACATAGCTAAGAACCTCTCTTTAAAATTATAAACTCTGAATCGGCATCGGTAAATCCATGGACAGACATACACACAGATACACGCACTCTTCTTCTTACTTACTTACTTCTCCCTCAAACTTATAACAAACCTCTTTTTTCGCCAGAGATATAAAAAAACATGTTTTCTTCTAAACAGACGGATTAGAATTCAAATAAAAAACCCTATAAAATTTTGTCAAAAATAGTAAGCTAAGACTTAAACTGAATCATCCAACGAAATAATTGTAAGCAAGTAATCTCGTCTCTGAGTCTTGGGGCTTGAAAAATGTATGTATATTCATAGTAATTCTATGGAAGAAATGGGACATTGAAGGCACATTATAGAGGCTTAGGACAGGCTACCGCGAATAAATTTCCCAGGAGACGCGTATTTTACATCGGCTGGGACAGTCAGGATGCCATATCTTCAATATTGTTGGAACTAGAGTTTTCACATTTTTATGATTAAATATTACAATTTAAATATACTATGTATAACCTATCATGTGTACTATCTATATACATTGCTTACCAAATACCATTTAAGAGAGTTTTTAACGTGATAACGTCTTTAAAATCGTTTTAGTCGGGTGACATGTTCAGAAACTTGTGTCACACCAAAACTTCACGAGCACGATCGCAGGTATAACGAGAGAGAGACGGACCGATCTCCCGTCTCATCTCGAGCGCTGCCAGTCATTCCGTGTAACTTGTCACGCGGAATCCTCACGAGCGGAGGCAGGCATAGCGTTCGAGTGAGTGGACCGATCTTCTGTCTATCTCACTCTAGAAACATACAAACGGCATACAAACATACAAATGAATACAAACATACGCATACAAACGAATGGAGATTTTCTCGTGCGGTTAAGTTTTCGTTGAATGTTTAACAGAATGTTTAACTTGTCATTTTACACCCGAAATTTATCATCAACAGTGTGAATAAAACGATAGATGTAATTTGAAATTTGAAAAAATTGTTATCTTCATTAATTCCTTACTTCCCAAAAACTTATATCACCAATAAGACGTTATCACGTAAACATCTCGATCGTAAACCTACTTTACAAACAACCAATTTTTTTTTATATCGAAGCTTTATTATTAATGCTACTATATGTTGTTATATGTTGAATTCTTTAAGAAGAAGAATTGATGTCTCATAAAATAACAATGTAAAGAAAGAAGAGCAAATTGATATAAATCTCTCTCTCTCTCTCTCTCTCTCTTTCTTTCTAATACTTTCAACTTGAAAACTATAAGTTTCAATCTTACTCTATTTATCCCACAGTTATGTTATGAAAAATACGACTACTTAATAAATACATAAATAGGCTTTACAACCACGAGCAAAATTTGTAAACAATATACAGCTCAAACTTTTAAGTCAGTAGAAAATCAGGAAAATAATTATTCTTGTGATTAGGTGTTTGAGATTTTTAATCTTCAATTTATGAAAAAAGTTAAACTGAAAAACTAATTATAAAAAATCACCTAAGATCACTTGCATAGTTGAAGAATTTATTTTACAGATACTATACTTCAATGTTTTTAGTTTTTTTTTTTATTTTCTACAATTTTTTTCAGTTCCAACCTATTAGACAATATAAAGTTTAATTTTACAATATTTGAATTTAAATTTATTATCACTGCGTTACACGATTTTGGTACCCACGTAAGTGTTAGCTGGAATGAATAGCTAATGAGTCACAGATTAAATGTTCCAAACATATGTGGTATCTATCACGTCTAGTTTTCGAGGTACATGCCAAATTATGTTTTCTATTACTCTAAGCTTCTCACTTTAGGCGTAAACGAAATAGTTACCATTTTTGATGTGTTGTAATTTTTTATTATTTTGTTTTGTTTAGTAGTCATTTTTATTCGATAACGTCGTTATATTCGTATATATTTCTTTGGAAATCCATTATTGACTTAGTGGTCGTCGCAACTGCTTAAATGCACCAAATAAGTTTTGTTATGTTTGCGGACAGTATATTGTGAATTTACTAAATACTGTTGTTTTGTTTCTATGTGGGAAAGCAGAGCAAGAAAAAATCTGGTTGATTTAACTAATTTTCTTTAAAATATGTTTTAGCATTAAAATTTTTAGTCGAATTTGGCACATTCTTCTGGAAGAAAAATGAGACGTGATGGAAAATTTTATATGTATTTTTAAACAACTATAAGTACTCATAAGAAAACATAACATTTCAAAGCGGGTACTCAATTTTTTTTTCATTTGTAACGCAGTGTTATGTAGCAAGTTCAATTAATAGTCGAGTCCAACGTTAACGTTAATAGAGTAATAATGCGAAACAAAGTTTTAATGTATTTTGTTCGCTCGTATTTCATTTTAAACTAACCAATCGTGAACAAATATAATTAATTAATCCAGTACTGTCTCGTAAATCAGATACACATAATAATTGTTAGAATTATAAATTATACACTGCATTGCATTTTCCGTGATTGTCGTTTTGTATAGCAATGTACAATAAAATATGCAACCAGAAGATTGTTTCTTTTATTATTTAATTAAATAAATTTAATTAATATAAAGTAAGATAAAGGAAATTTCTTATATCTAGGGAATAAATAACTTTCAATACCGAACGTTCGTTCTGAATTAAAAAAAACGAATAATTTGGTAACAATAATGTAACTTTATTTTATGAAGAAAATTCTTTTTTATTTTAGTTACAATAGACATATTTTATTTTAAAATATTTGTTAAATATTTGATAAACAGTAAATTTTTTTGCCGATTTTTAGTAATGTAACAATAAAATTTTAGAACACTATTCGAGTTAGCAGATAAAAACTGCTATGTTATTATATATTGGGAAATGGGAACGATAAAACTTAAATGGGAAATCAATTACTACATAACGTATTTTGTTTTTTTTTTCTGAGTGTATTCTTAGGGTAGCATCAACTCTCCATCACGATTCTCCTCTCCGGCTCTATCACTATAATTTTTTCATTGTTAAAAATATGTTTATAAATATTCATACATACCGATCTTTTTACTTTTATTTACCGCCAAGAATGCAAACGTCTATAAAAAAATACATGACCTTTCTCTGATTTACAAATTGAAACGTAAAAAAACTTTATTTATATGTAAGTGTATTAAGATAGGTTTCTAATCAAAAATAGAATCATGAATTAATAATAAACAAAGCATTTTTAAGATCAATGATTTTGAGAACAAAATTAAATTTCAACGTACCTTTCAGGGACAAAATTCTTAGTCAATCATTTTCGACTAATCATGAGGGTCGAGTTACTTATTTATTTATATCTTTATCTTGTATTTGTAGATAGTTCAAACCATATTTCTAATCAAGAGTAATCATAGCTGTTGTCAAGATTCTGTCACGTTTTGTAACTCGACCTGGTTACATAATTATTTATCTTTTCTCAATACGTTATATATGTTAGGGATTACAGAAGCAATGCAATTTTAATATTCGGTAAAGAATGTGTGGTTTAAAATCATAGCGAACTGCAAATCTAGTATTGAAAATTAAATACTCATAATAGAATTTTGAAACATATTTATACGAAAAAATTTGTTTCTTCAAATTTGTTTTATGTAATTAAATATTTGAGAACTCATAAAAAAAATCTACCTTGAGGTAAGACAGTAATCGTAGCACAGTAAAAAATCTTATGATAAGTACTGAGTTGTAAAAAGAACAACCGCATAATCAACAACGACACATGAACATGTTAGGAATACTTACTTAAATTTAGAAAAGTTTTAATGTACAGCAGTTTTACAGTAAAAGTGATGTGAAATCTTTTTTTACCTTTCTTTAAAACTGCCTTTATCATTGTAATATTTAATTCGAAGCCATCAATATTTGAAATTCAATGTATAGTTAATTATTGTATTAGTAAAGTATCACTTTTCGAAGTCAGGTTCCTTACCATTCACTGAGTAATTTGTTGTAATATATATAATGAAACAAAACTGAACTGACTATACCTTTTATACTTGGGTTGTATCATATTATTTTTGCTAATCCTTTTTAAAGACTTGCCTGTGCAAGTGCATTGTATCCAACAACAATGTTAAGCTGTCGTTCGTTTTAATCTGTATTGAGTATCACTGTTTTGTTCAGATTAACATGTAGGGAGCTTCGCCGCTATTTGCTTGTTGAGTTGCAAAACATAGTATAATGTTCTTTTCATGCTAAATAACTTCTTAGGCCTTCCACGTGGACCTCTTTGTATTTTCGGCCTTCCAGGCAATCTTTTTAATATTATCTTATTTGTTGTATCCTTATTTGCTCTACCAGTTCCATTTTGGCTTGCATCGCCATTATCATTGTTATCATTTATGTTATTTTCATGGACAATTTCAATGTCATTTATTAAATACTTTATCAATGATTGAATCATTATTTGATTTCTTGTCTCGTTGTTGTCGTCGTTGTTGTTGTTTTATTTAAATAGGTACTCGCGAAAATCTTAGATCTCATTATATATGTACAAACTTTCAAATTTCAGTTAAAATAACGCTGCTTTATTATTCTGTATTATTTTCTTATTCAATTTGATTTTAAAATGAACCATAGACTTCAGCGGATTAATCAACTTTTTCATCTCCTGGATGCTTATAAAGTTAAAAACATCGAAAATTTTAAATTGCAAGTTTCCTATGTAGCTTATGGTACGAAAATAAGATTCATCATTTCACTGAACTAATACACTTCCGGCACATTTTTTTAATTTATTGTTTTTATATGGCATAATTTACTTGGGAGAGAATAGGGATAACATCGTACTTTGTCTTAATTTAGTTTGAGTGGATTAGTAAAAGTGATTTAATTACAAGGATATAATTTGTTTTCTCAAAAGATAAAGATTATAGGCTATCAAGGATGGCTTAAGGCTAAATCATCTATGTAGAACTATTAAAGAATGCATGAATATATTGTAGTGGATCCGTATTCTGTAAGGTTGGCTGCTCGTTTGGGCTCCGTTATATTGAATTCAAAAGTCCTTCGCAAATCAAAATAAGCACGCTCTTAATAAACACTATTGTAAAAGGTTCATCTAATTCTATATCCCTCCAATATCTTCGGAGTCTATAAAATCTATCCTCTTACATAATATTAAAAACAGGAAAACGGACGTTAAAGTATAGTTTGCCTCCTTATTTTATTACGATGTAAGAATGTTCTGGTAAAAGACAAAAAGTTTGGGTGTTAGTTTATTGTGAAAAGATACAAAACATGACAGTTAATTACAATATACACTATTTTAGATGATTAAACTTGTGCATTACACATTATACTCATGGCTCGTATGCTATCGGAAAACGTGTCATTATGATCAGAAGGAGAAGAAAGACGAATAAAAAGGTATGGAATCTGCATTAAGGTATGGAACTATTTTAGTTGCCTTTTAATAAACTAACATAAGGAATGTTAAAATCCTGCTAATTTCTTATGTCGTTAAAATAAAACAGTTAATAAATGTTTAATTTATTAGATGTGTTATTTTAATGTTTAAAATTATTAATGAGTAATGTACCTTTAATATTTTATTCATTAAAACTTGAGAAAAACATGTATCGTCGTAAATAACTTAACAATTACCGCTTTAACTCAGTCAAATAAGGAAAAGGTTGGTGATATATAATTCATATTTTATATTTAGAATTTTAAGCACTTCATTAATTGGGGATGATCAAATTTATAAGTCTATATTATTTATATTTCAACAAATTTTTCTTTATAAAGCTTCCAAAGCCATAAAATGGTTTAATAATTTTCTAAGTAACATTATGAGAGTAATAAAAGAATAATTGTAAGAGTGTTTTATAATAAACATATATAACTGATGTCATAAATCATATAACAAACTGCGAAATAAGCCTTCCGACGTTTAAAACTTGTTAAAGCTGGGCTTTGGACATTTCTCAGAAATATTATTAGTTTTTATTAGTTTTCATAATAAGAGTGATGTTGTAGTTTAATATATTATAACGTAAAACATATTCTTTTTTTAAACAGTAATTGAGTAACTTCAAAATTTTGAAATTACTATTAAAACATAAATCTTTAATCGTTTTCTTAATTAATAACAAGGATATTTTCCCACATCTTTCTCATTCCAGAATCGTCTTTAAAAGATGGTAGGGGAATTTTAACAGAATGTCTATGGGCTTAACCACTTACCACTAGATGGACCAGCTAGTAGTTTACCTTCCCATAAGACATTCCTATAAAAAGATACAATAATATTATAATTGCTACTGTGCATTCGATTTTTTTTAATTTCTTAACCCTTAAAGCAACAAAAAAAATTACAATTTTAAATAAAAATATTTTTAGACTAAAGTATTAGGACTAATAAAATAAAATATTTTAAAATAGATCCAGAAAGTTTACCCTGTCGGAATAAATATTTTGATCTACAAAATATTTGCTTTTTATAACAGTTTGTTCACCATCGAAATATGTATAAATCATATGTGTATGTCAAGAAACAATAGGCTTTCCACATGAAATGTATCCTGTTATTAGCTCATATGTCTATGACAAAGGAATAGAATTTAAAATATTGCAGATACGCTTTGTAATGTGTCTACAGTATTTAATTGTATAGAGTGTAGACCTTCAAAATATCTATGTTATTATAATCTCTACGGTATTTGTGACACCAAAATTCGTACTACTAGTAGAAAACTTCATGCAGATGATATAAAATCATGAAGGTGTTTTTTAATGGTTGGTGTTTTCAAAGTATCCATTTATTCTATATAATAAATAATAATAATTAATAAATATTATACATAAATAATGCGACTTTACTATATCGTATTCTGTAGGATAATTTTAAATTTCTTTCCGAGTTCCAGTAAAGAAATGGTATTTTTGCGGTTGTATATATTTTTTTTGTTGGTGTTCGGTGGATATTTTGTCGTAACATTATAATTCATTTGAATAATTTTAAAGATATTGCCACTGATACCAGCAAAATGATATTATAGAGGAAGGTAAAAATATCCGTTATTATTGAAAATTTTCTAAATATTTGAACAAGGAAGATATCAATTCACTACTAAGGCATTTCAAAACTAAACTTAAAATTGGTTACTAAATGACACTTTACAAATCAAGACTTTTTATTATATATTAACTTATTAATTTAACTGACTTAACTGCGTAAAACTTAAACGTTATGCTTGTTATATTATATTACCAACAACTGTCGAGTTTCGTGTCTTTATAAATGTGCATTGTGCAATCGGTGATCAGGACCAAAATATAATATTGATTTCAAAACATCGTTATATTATATTATATTATACTATATGTTATATTTTAATTATCACTTGTTATATTTATATTTGAAACTCTGCAAAATTATAACGGGGCACATAAGTGACTTACCATTTTAAATTATAGAGTAAGTATTATTACTTGAGTTAAAACCCCAGCATCGTCAAATAGTAAGTAACTAAGTAAGTATCGATTATGATAAAACGATTACCCTAAGGAAGCATAACAATGAATCCACCATAAATTATGATTTATAAAAATAATATCAAGTCAGTGGTGGCCTAGTGGTTAAAAAGGCCCGTCTCCCATACATGAGGGCGCGGGTTCAATCCTGGCCCTGGCAAGTACCAATGTGATTTTTTCGGGTCATATGTACTTTCTAAGAGTATTTAGACATCACTAATTAATGCTGATTCCCAAAAGAGGGTTGATGTCAAGCAGGCGGCCAGTCATAAAAACAATTTGCCAAAACTATTTACAACTTGTAAGGTAGACCCTGGCTAAAGCTGGAAATTGCCAGGTAGAAGAAAAATAATACCATGTCACATTAATAAGGTTTACCTCAAAAAACAGAACTGAAATACAACAGATACACGTTATCGCAAGCCTTCCAAGCACCTGCGCCAACCTATTATTTTATATATATGTATATATATGATCTTCTCTTCCAAATAGTATGTGGTAAATATTAAATTTGCATCTGAGTCTTCACTCAGTTCTTTAAACATATCGAGATACTCTTTATGTAAATATGAAAAAAAAACAACGTCCCCGCTTTATGACATTTTCTTCAAGTAAATATCAAGATATGTGCCATGAAGTACGGACAGGACTTTTCACCAATGATCGTTTTTGATTCCTGAAATTTTGTCGACAAATATCATAGTAATGTACTTTACGAAAGGAAAAATTTTGTATTTTTGTCAAGGTTTCATTATAAATTTTATTATCTGGTTTGAATTGTGACAGTTTAGTATGCAGACTACATGGAATATATGAAATTCATTAAATACAGTGATTAAGTACACTTTATTAATGTAAAATTGCTATCGTAATATATAGCCATCTGACCGGGTAGTTTATCTCAGATTTTTTTATGTGCTGATGTTTATCGGCAATGAATAAGTCTGCCATTCACAATATAAGTATTTAAGACTATAACAAATAATACATATATATTGATGGCAGATCTGGTCAATTACTTTAAAAAATATTATTTGTATAAATGTATTATAATTGATTGCGTATTTTATTAATCTATATAAATTATAATTAAATCATGGTTTAAATTTTGTTGGAGTCCCATATTTTAATTTCTGTAATAGTTTCATTGCTACGGAGATAATAAAGATGTATGTTTTCGCTACATATATACATATAAATTTTAATATTTCACTTTAATTCATAATGTATTTGGTTATTACACATTATCTTTCCTTTACTTATAAATATTTTCTGTTTACAAAGTATAATATAAAAAGACTGGAAGATAGTTAAAAAAGACTTCATAGAAATAAAATATAAATAAAAACTCGCGTTTTGGTATAAGTAAGAGTGTAATAGGAAAGTCGCTGTAAATACTGCCCAGCCCGTTTTATAGCCCGCGTAAATCAAGTTGAGATTCCTCAAATTATTGAGTGAGGCTCTTTGCATGTACGAGATACAGATTACAAATTGTGTGTATGCACGTGCGTGCGTGCGTGCGAGCGTGTGTGTGTGTGTCCATCCTACTTTTATCTAACTTCTTATTTCTGTCAGGTTTTTGTTGCTACTAATGTCAAGACTCGCCATGAGATAATTTACTTTAGGTGGGTTATTACTACAACCAAATAACTGAAGTGTACTTTGGCCCGTACTACGATACAATTCAAGGCTAGTTGAACTTTACTGATAACAGATTTACAAGAACCATTTTTGTCGTTCATTAGCCATAGTAGTAATTAGTTAACACGTATTTTATCCGCACCATTTGTCCCACAAGGCTGCGTTTTGTTTCCCACTATGTTCCTTCTGCTTATCAATACTTGTTTTAAGTCGGCGACATTGATTGTTATGCAGATACCGGTGATACGTTTTATTCCGGAAAATGCACACTTCCTCGAGAACACGTCGCAGAATGTTGGAATGGACTTGTGTATAACGTCTAGTCCTTGCTCGATCAAGTGTCATGGTGTCATGGTGTTGACGCTGGAAAAATGCTTTTCGCATACCACTCTACCCGGGGTGGGCAGTTGTGGTTATGTGGGACTCCTAGGTTTCAAGCGCCCAGTCTACCCACTAAAAAACCAAATTCCTCCTCGCCACAAAAGGTAGAAGAGGCTGCGGTAACGCTTTCGCCCAACCCGCGGCCTCCAGTTATGGCTATCCAATCACGAACCCAAACAAAGATGGGTTTGTAGAGGTATTCAGAAATTGCCAGCGTGGTATGGTACGTCATCCGACTTTAGGACTTTGTCGTAGCAAGATGGCAGACTCCCTGTGGTCGACGACGTAAAGGCCACGGTTGTGAGCGAGCCGCTTACTCCCGACTCTCCTGCGGCGTTGTTGGCTCGACATTGGGTCGTTTTACCTCCGCCGTTCCGCAGCTTCCTTTTGCGCCATGACGGTTTCACAAAAGGAGAGGACCGCCTGCCTCGACCTAGAACTATCGACCATACATTTAACTACGGTCGATAAAGAAAGGTCGTCCCCTATTTTGGTGACGAGGCTTGCTCGTTCGCAGACCCAGCATGGACACTCTTCGAGGGTGTGTTATGCCGTGTCTTCAGTACAAACAACCACACATGGCATACTGGAGTTGGCTCCCTTCAAGCCACACCCCAAAGGTACCTTTCATAGCATTAGGGTACTGCCTGCAGCTGACAGCTGCAGTCAACCACAGTGTATTTCAAAAGAAACTTTCTGCCACATACCACTACCCTGTGGAATCAGCTGCTTCATCAGGATGCTTCAAGCAGAGAGCGTACCTTTTTTTGAAAGGCTGGCAACGCACTCTGGGGCCCTCAGGCTCCTCGAGTGTTCATGGGCGGTGATGATCATTTACCATCAAACGGCTAGCCTAATTGTTTGCCCCCTATGATATAAAAAAGCAACCATTCAAAACTTTACTTAAGTAACTCAAGATTGAGGCTTTGATTAAAAGTACTGTGTAATCATTTCTTTAAAATCTTGCTCCTTCAAATTTGGATAAAAATAATTAATTAATTGACATATCAAATTACTTGCATAATTCACGTATTCAAAATGAACACAATTTAAAAATTAAATAACTTGGGTACACCAAAAGTGGGTTTTACTTTGTTTTTGTTCGACGACGTTTAACACAGAAGCGGAGAAGTTTTTTTTTACAATTGTTAGCGTATCTTACAAAAGAAGAAAGTTTGAAATTCATTAGACCGAGAGGAAATGTTTACATAACGCGTCGGGCGTAAAATTTAATTTCATTAAAGCTGATATGGTCAGCCAATCTTGACAATAAGTGTTTGGGTGACAGATACACTTTATTTACAATTTTTAACCCTCAGGAATAGCACGTTATTTTTCATATTATTCTTTTGAATTTAAATATAATCTCTGTTAATAGTTTAGGGACACAAAAGGAAAAATTCTTCGTAAAAAGGCATTTGTAATACAGAAAATACGAATGAAATAGAGAGTAAATTTTCATATTATATTAACGTATTCAGATGTTATATATTACTTTTAATTATTCAGTGCATCGAGCTATAAACGATGGAGTTCAGTGAGTTGTCTATTCTGAAATGGTTGGAACTTGGGATTATTTCAGATAGAGTGAATACAGACAAAATAGTATTTCTGAGGTTCAATACATTTAGTACAGTTGTTTGAATTTGTTAATTTAGTCATTAATTAATGAAATAATTTAAATCTTTTAATGGTCCATCTTATTAAAGCGCTGTTTTATTCATATTTTTAGGAGTATTTTAAAACTTAATACCATTAACAATGACGAAATCGATGTTAGACATAGCCATGAATTTTTTTTTGGGAAGCATTACGTTTATAATATTACCTAAGTAAATAAAATATCGCTGGGCTATTGAAGTGAAATAATTGTATCCTTTAGAATAATGTGTAATTCCAGGATCACACATGTAGAGGGAATTCTTGCACACAAAGGAAGGGCTCCGATGGAATTTAGATTAAAAATGATGCTAACTGATGTGCAATGTTATGTGAAATTTTACCGCTAGATATTATTTCAACTCTGTATATCGAGAAAGAATAATCTTTCCTTGTATATAGGGTTTAATGTTTAATACAAATGAAACTTTCTTTAGGCCTCCTTATTATTCTTTAACAGAGGTAAAAGTTTCATGCATCTCATGGTTTGGAAGGCAATAGAAAATTAAATTGTAATCTTTCGAGAAGGTCGTGAGTATAAAAAATATTTACTATAACTATTCTGTAAAATAAAACTCTGAAGAAATGTTTTGTTCTTTAAAGATAGAGTTTTCTTTGTAAGAGAAACTTTTGATTTATATAGTGTATAGAATGTATGGATACAATCTAATGTGATAAATTTTCCTGTTTGAACATACATATTTGGAACAAAAATCAAATCAATAAAATTTTCTAACTTCTTATTAGTATACGTATTCCTAAAGGTATTATATGTAAGGAATAATCACGGAGTATAATTTAAATAAACCAAGTAACGTTTTAAGGATTTTTTCTTGTTTTCATATAACGATTACACTTTTTATGCTCGTATGATTACTGTTTAAGAAATTGCTTATGGAAATAAAGCCATTTATGTTATATTATATACATACTTATGATCCCTAATCGACTGAAAACATGTTACAGATTTAAGTCTCTTTGAATGAAAATTTAAAATTTAGACGTATTCTACTCTAAATTATAACATATTGAAAGTTATGTTTATCTAATGAATTATCAGAATACCTTTCAAGCAACTTAGTTGAGTGTTAATTCAAACGTTGCCAGTTCAAGATTTACATTTGGGTGCATATTACAGACAGGATTAACAGATATCAATTTTGTTAACTTCAATATTACAAAAACAGAGCAGCGTTAAAATAATACAAGTATGATTTACAAATTTAATTACTATAGCAATTCTTTTAAATAATATTTTCTTATGTCTGATTTTGATTGCTCGTTGTTTTATTAAGATTCATGATTTTAGCGGAGACAAAGGATATACATATATTGACAATTTTTATAAAAAATATAACATCATATTCATTTCGAAATGTAAACGATGCCTAACATAAGCTAACGATTCATTTGTTTTTATGTGACCGGACCCTAGGCGAAGCATTACGGATATCCAATTCAAAATGGTGGATGGTTCACGCACGAGCTCCTTTCTAATATTCCGACATTGTTTGAAAGGAATTAGTGGTTGAAATAGTAGATTCCTATAGAAACGATTTTGGTTTTTTAGATATTAATGTAATTCAACAATTGAAGTTTAAAAAAATGTTGACAGAAGCAGGATTTCAATCTGAGTGTTCTGGAATATTGTCTTCAAGTTGATTTTTATCTGATACATACTTACTTTTCAACGTGGTCCGTTTTTCACAGTGAGACAGCACTTTAGGTGTACACAAATTTACTTGGAATTTCAAAATGCTTTAATTTATAGCTTTATTTGTTTGTCAACAGCCAATGGGGTCAGACTTTGTTTCTCGGAATATCGTTTGGGACTGAATGTTTTAAGTTCAGGACTTGTTTGAACTTTCCGTGCTTACGATCAATACGTATCATACAATGCAAAAATAATTCAAAAATGCAATAAAGAAATAACTCGTGATATAAATTATATAATATTTGAAGGCGATCCAAGATAATGGATAGGGGCTTTTAGGACTTCCTTTTTGTGAATATCTTATGCTGTAATGGATATTGTAATTTATTATTATCAATATTAGCGAGCCGTTACATAAACTGAGATTTATCACAGCAAATATTAAACTGGGGTCCGAATATCATTTGTTTTAAGAATCATTTAAATCTGAACTGTAGTTTTACGCACAAAATATCAAACTTGGGAGTTCATCGTTACAATTCTATTCTTTAAACAACTCAGCAGTAGTGCTCACATTCCGCCATGACGTCAGATCTGATTAAACTTTGTAGAATGACGTTATCGTTGATAGCTCTCTGTACCACCAGTCCTGTTTTAAAACAGTTTTCTACTCTATCACACGGAACGAGAATTAGATTCACATATCGAAATAAATTCAATTAGAAAATCAGTACGTTTTTCATCATTGATTAAAATAAAAAAATGTTATTATTTTATAAAGTATCGTATACTTTTTATAGTTGTATTTTATATACGGTTTGATTTAAGAGGTGTTTCATTGCGATTGGTTAAATAATATTTATTTACAGGTTTATATCATTGAAAACTATTCATTTCCTAAGAATAATTTCTATCTTTTTATATCAATCTATCTTTTAAATAAATATTTGATACGTATCAACTGTATATTTACTTCTGTTGCGAGGATAAGTATGGATATAAATTAAATTGTAGCATTAGGTCCTAGGATCAAATTTCTATCAAAAATGTACGTACAATTTAAATATTGTATGTGTAAAAATTATATTTTTAAAGGAAGGGGATACTTATTGGTTCATTAATTATAATTATTTTCATTATTTTGAACGAATTCATATTAACCATCAATTGTGTGGTATAAAAAAGGTGTAAAAGTGTAATAAAAGAAGATATAATATTTTTATTGTTGGTACATATTATTGGCGAAACGTAAAATACATTTTCATGATCCATTCAACGAAAAACTTGCACCGGCTACACTTTCTTTCGGCTTTCAATATCTCCACTTTAAAATTAGGAGGTCTTTGTAACTGACAGCAGTGGAAGATTAATATATCCAGCAGATGTATTTTCTTCAGTATTTACGTTTATATCTGTATGAGCTGAAGTTAACGTTCATTCTAAATTTTATTTTGACGACAAAATATATTCAGTGACCTTTTAATTGGATGAAAACATTCATATAAATTTAAGATTTATTTGGTTTAAATGAAATTCCGTATTTAATGTATAAAAAGTAACAATAACTGTAAAGAAAGAAAAGTTAATGAATGTTCATGACTGAAAGTTTTTCAGAAAGAAACAGAAAAGCGTGGGGTACATTTTACTACATTTCCGTAACTCTCAACTAATAAATAGTTGTCAGAAGGATGATTGTGTAACCTTTAAAATGTCAAGCACCCCACGTTTTTCACCCTGAATTTAATAATTCTGTTTGTATCTTAAATTTTATTATAATTTTATTTTATGTTTTTTCAAAAGATAAAAATATTTAACCAACAGCATATGTTTTATGTAATCTGCTGAATCGACGTCTATTCAAAAGACTTTTCCCAGAACTTTTTAGAATATCTAGTCGAGGAGTTCAACAACATTATTTTTATAATGTAGTTATTTCAAAAATAAAAAATGTCGTAGTAATATAAGGTAATAGACACCATGACATAATGTAAGAAAAGTTGCATAATAGTTTTGTATGTGAATAGAGTACAACAATGTAAAAAATTCTGAAATATTGAGATTTATTTATTTGGGAATCTTGAAATGAGAAAAAATGGTTTTAATTTAACAATATTTAGTGTAATATATGTATATACTAGTAAATATATTGATATGGTATAAAAGTAACAAAAATTGTGATGTAACATTTAACATAGTGAGTAAAGCACATAAATCCACATCACTCACGATAAACATTTGCTTATAATCATACCGAAAGGCAGTTTCTCTTGACAATATATTTACATTTCATATAATTTTGCATTGTGAAAGTCTACCTCATTGCTTGCATGATATGCATGACAACGTGGTTTTAATTATCATTAGTTGTGTTGCTTCTTAGCTTATTAAACTTACTCACTATATTATTTAGCTTTCACTCACGTTGTAACAACTTTCAAAATTTACACATATAATCATCTTATTTAATATTGTTGACGGTATGCAAATTGTAATTGGTATTACTTGTGTTGGATTATAAGAATATTATATGTATCTTAGTGATGTTTGCATTGTTACTAAATTACTCATACAATATTAAGTATATTCTTAGAAATAGCATAAATTGAATTTGATTATATTTGATTAAAAATTTATATATAAGTGTATACTTTTTTAACTTAGAATATAATCTGACGATGACCATGACGAAATTCCTTTCTTCAACACTGTATATATTAAGTAAGACTAGTTTTTGCCCGCGACTTCGTCCGCGATAGTTTGGTCAAGAGTAATATATGTAGGTATAGCTGACCAGGCAGTGGTGGCCTAGTGGTTAAAGGGCCCGCCTCTCGTTGCCGAGGGCGCGGGCTCGATCCTGGACCGGGCAAGTACCAATGTGATTTTTCCGAGTCATATGTACTTTCTAAGAGTATTTAGACATCACTGATTTATGTTGATTCCCAAAGAGAGGGTTGATGTCAGGCAGGTGGCCGGTCGTAAAAACAAATAGCCAAAACTATTCACAAACATGTAAGGCAGACCCTGGCTATAGCTGGGAAACTGCCAGGTAGAATAAGAAGCTGACCAGGTAAAGTCTATTCCGTCTTAAAGGCCATAAATAATCAGGTTTTTCCTGTTTCAATCAAACAGAATGATTGACATATTAGTAAGTTGTCAAATCTAATGTCAAAAAAAACGTTTGTATGGGAAATAGAAAAGGGCTGTTTTTAGGGTTTTCCCGGCAATTATTCCAATTTTTCTCACCTTTTAAACCTTTCCTGGACTTCCAGGAGTATTTCAAGACTAAAATTAGCCAAATCGGTTCAGCCGTTCTCGAGTTTTAGCGAGACTAAGGAACAGCAATCCATTTTTATATATATAGAAGATTATTGCTCAGTAGTTAAGTAATGAAGTAACTAGTCCTATTTAATCGTCAGCCTGAGGCCGACTCTTCGTAGCAATAATTTCCCAACACGATAATTGGAACTTTAAATTGACAGAAATGTTGATATTTACCCTCTCGCGATATAAATAGGTATAGTGTGTGATCAACAGTGAGAAAAGCTGAGTTAATCTGGGTTCACGAATCAAGAATTCGGTTCTCATATTATGACTGAAAATTTAATATATGTATTTTACTTCATGATTGTTAATAAATGAGTTTAATAATGTTTTAAGTAAAGATAAAATATATAAATAGTAAGGTAATAAATAATCGCCTTGAAATGTCCGAGTAACACTTAATATCAACCAGGATTAAGCTAGGATTTCCTTGGTCACGAAAATTATGGAACATCACTGCTGACTTTGTCTGTATGTTTGTATAAAATAATAAATTATAATATATAGTATTAAAAGTTTTGTTTCACAGAATGATATGTATGTACATTCAATAGTTTTAACTCAAAAAGAGAAATGACATAGAGCTCTCGGTCATGCAAATTTTCAATATTTAAATAAAGTAATAAATAGTAAATTACTTGAGGGTTTACCTGATAAAATTGAAAGTACTGAAATGAAGTATTCAAATTCTATTAAAAGCAAAATGTATAATGTTCCATTTGAGAATTAAAAAAAACCTAGTTCTATTGATACCTTAAAAAATCTTTTCAATAGTGGAAACATAGATGATAATAAGGTGATGTTGTGGAATCTAAAAAAAGAAAGAGAACTCCAGTTTCTAGGTGTGGTAATCCAGTAACACATTTTATACATACATATATGTCAATCATATTGATGCAAATGTATCAAATACATTTGAGGAGGCGATGAACTCCAATAATCATAAAAAGTGGCAAATAGCAATGAACTCAGAAATAAATAATTTAAATAAAACAATATTGGCAATTTGTTGAAAGGCCAATAGATAAAAAAGTTATAAATGTTAAGTGTGTTTTTAAAAGGAAGAGCAATAATGAGTATAAAGCTAGATTAGTTGTGAGAGGTTTTCAGCAAAAAGAAATACATTGATAATGCTTATTCACCCGTAGGAAAAAAGCAAACATTGAAAATTATATTGTCATACAGTTGTAATAATCTATACTAATATTATAAAGCTAAAGAGTTTGTTTGTTAGTTTGTTTGAAAGCGCTAATCTCCGAAACTACTGATTTGAATTGAATAATTCTTTTTGTGTTGGATAGTTCAGTTATCGAAGAAGGCTGTGGGCTATATAACATTACGCTACGACCAATAGGAGCAAAGATATAGTGGTAAAAGTGTAAAAAACGGGAGAAATTATTTCATCTTTGAAGCCTTCCGTTGCGTGCGCCGTGAAAACGGTTCAAGATACACAAAAATATGTATTAAAGAATAATAGCTCTTTTAATGATCTAAAAAACAATCCGCGACAGTATATGTCTATCTATTAAGATTAACTCACAAAAACCGTTTATATGGTACCTAATTTGATCGAAATAATTTGTTTAAGTTGTATCAACATAATAATATTAATCTTAATTCAAATAAATATGTTGTTGGTTAAGAGTACTTCATTGTGAATAAAAAATAAAACATAGGTTTTATCCTGAAAATTCTACGAGAACTCGACCATTCCGAAAACCCCGCAAGAACGGGAACTATGTGGGAAGAACCAAAAATCTGCCGGAAGTCACTATTCCACGCGGACGAAGTCGCGGCAAAAGATATTGTATATAGTGATGATAAAAGCATAATGACCTTAAACTAAACAAAGTAAATTGAATCTTTGGCTGCTAAATCTTCTTCTTCTTCTTCCTGGCAATTTTCCAGCTTTAGCCAGGGTCTGCCTTTGGCTGCTAAATATGGTCTTCAAAATTCTAAATTGTATGATACTCCAATGGAAAACACGTAAGCAGAGTACAGTAACTAAATGTTCAACCTTTGCAAAGTATACTGCTATGTCAGAGGCAGTGACAGAAGTACTTTTTATGAGGAACTTGCTAAGTGAATCATTTGATAAAAAGTTTATTAACCCAATAAAAATTTATGTTCATAACTCAGGTGCAATTGCAATAGCTAAATATGGTTATTTAACAAAAAACTTAAGGCACATTAAAGTGAAAATAATAAACAATTAAATAAAAGGCACATTAAAGTGATCAAATAAACAGTAAAATACAATCGCCAGAGCTTATATCTAATATTAATTTGTATGTATTATTGTGAATATGCCGATGGTGTTTCAAATAAATAAATAAAATGTATACTACAACTAACAATTTTTTTTTAAAAACAGGTTACCCTTAAAATTAATTTAGTAATTAAAAAGTAAAAGGTAAAATATGAGTTTGGTATAAAATTATATTGATATCTATATAAAAGTTTGTAAGTTTAGTTATGATGAAAGTTGTATCATTATTTAAGCTATATGTTGTAAGAATATAAATTTAAGGAGACATGTTGAATATAAGTAAATGTTATACATAATCTATTTCAACGCGCAATATTTTTTAATTTGTCTGTGAATAGTTTTGTCCGTTGTTGTTTGATTAAATATATGGAGGTCATTAAAAAAGGATTTTATTCTATTTATTTTAACAATAAATATTACACTAATCTATTAACCTATTGTCTTATTATTTTTTATTGTTTCATATGTAAGTTTGATTAAAACAAACTTTAAATAAACATAATATCAATTGACGGAAGAAAGGTAATCAATGAATGATTTTCCATAATTTACTGCGATCAATCAAACCTTGGGATCTAACTAAATCGCTTCGATTTTCTGAACAACTATCGAAAACAAACATTTCCCGTTGGCCAGAGTCCATTGGGCATAAGGTCATCATCCGGGCCGGAAAATCGAGTGAAGCTCACGCATCGTGCGATCAGATAGCTACAAGTATATAATGTTGTGCAAAACACAGCAAGCGATTATCTGCTGCGGTATTAATTTACGTGATATAATGTATTCCTTGTACGAGTAGATGCGTTATACTAATTTAATGTTTGGCAAATGTAATATTCGCTTGGTTTTGGTGTAGCACGATCGGAAACATTGTATGACACGTTAATCATGTTTATTAATACAACAATAGATAATATATGTTCTTTTTTGAGTACTCATGTTACAGAGGGAGTGAAAGTTTCTTTGAAAATTCGATATCAATTCCTCAAGAACAAAATAGTTGATGAAGTCATCGAAACAAACAGTATGTTATTTTGAAAGAAAAGTAAGAATCATGTGTGCAGGTAAACTATTTCTTTTTTTTTTTTTTTTTTTTTTTTTTTTTTTTTATGTGAAAGGTGACAAACGAGCAGACGGCCCACTTGATGGAAGGTGGTTACCGTCGCCCATTGACATCCGCAACATTTTGTTGCGGATGCGTTGCCAACCTTGTTTTTTGAGGATAGGGAGGGGTGGGAATATGGAAAGGAAAGGGTGGGAATAGGGAAAGGGCAATTTCATACATTTCATACATTTTCAAGCGGTCGTTAGATCATTTAAAGTAAAAATTGGCAAAATGTTTAATAAACCAATCAATAAACATGAGCACACAATGGGGTGACTATTAAGCAGACGATAACATGAAATAGAAATAAATTTCTATTAAGTCAATAAGAAGTTGTTTAAATAAAGCTTCGTTTATCGAAATCACACGCGTTCCTATAAGTTTTAATTTTAATTTCCTCTATGATATGTTCACAAGTAAACATTCTTCTTCGTCTTCTTAGCGTTAATCCTGTCTTGTGACGGGGTCCGCTTTCCTACTGCTCTTCTTCCACTTCGCTATATCATGGACATCTTCCTCATCCAGATCGCAGTTATACATGTTATTCGTGACAACGCTCAACCATCGCAATCGCGGTCTCCTCCTTCGTCACTTACCAGGTAAAGTGCAGTTAAGCGTTCTATTGCCTATGTGTTCAGGTGCTCTTCTTTTAACATGCCCATACCATCGTAGTTGGTTTTCTTGTAATTTGTCAGCGATGTCGTGTATCCCCAGGCTACCACGCACGTACACGTTGCGGATCTTGTCGAGCCTCGTTACTCCGCACATCCACCTTAACATTTTCATCTCCGTCACACGAACGGAATCAACATATTTTTTTGTTACAGCCCACGTCTCGCTTCCATATATGAGAACTGGTCTTCACGAGTAAACATTGTTTATTAAAAAATATTGTAATGCTTATATGTATATTAAATTATAATCGAACCGAATTATAAATCAGTTTTTTTTAAATCATTATTATGAAATTTAAAACATATACATTAATCATATATTTTAGAAACCTAAAATCATTCCTATCTAATATGGCTGATAGCGGACCCGGTTTCTTTTTCAGTTTTAAGTACAAGCAAAAATAATTACCTTCATGGTTGATATTATTAAAATAAAAATTGTCAGTCATATTTTTTATTGCAATTATATGTACAAACTGATAGGTTGCTATTAACTAATAAATTAATAAAATGCATGCATTTTGTTACTATGCAAAGAAGTTTAATTTTATTTTTTGGAGACGCTTCAATTGATTTGTCTGTTTATATTAGATTTTCGAAATGCACAAGTTACGTGAATTATATCTCTGCTCAAAAAAGTTTTCTACGTATCAATTAATAGAGTATGTTTGAGTTTAATTTATGGAAATAAAATCATATATATGTATGTAAGCGAGGTTACAAGTAAATTAAAGCGGACAATATGGTTTGGTATCCTAGAGTTCAGTCCCATAAATTGTCATTACCGAACGAAAACCTTGAATGAATTTATGGCTATAAACATAAACAATAACGCTTAAGCGAGCAACGGACGGTTTAATTTGGAAATATCAAATAATAATATAGCCTCGTAATGATATGTCCTGAAATAATATCGTAAACATACATATATTTGTACAAACATTCACTCATTGTGTTATTTTTCCATATCCAGGAAACAACATATTTTGTTTTATTTTACAATACATTATAGAAAAAGATATAATATAGTTTTTATGCGGATGAAAAAATGTCTTGCAGCTGAAATATTGTATCTGTCTGCAATAATATTGAAATATATCGTAACTTCTAATAAATATGAAGTCATCAACAATGATTCACTCCAAGTAGATCCGTAAACTGCCTACCTTCTTACAATATAGCACAAAGGTCTTTTATAAGTTATCGGGACAACACAAACTAGCCTCTAGTATGTACATTGAACGTTGAATTTTCTATACCATATTTAAAATGATATGGTGTACGTACCTACAGTACGGAGGCAACCACAAGAGGGTATGATATACTGTTATTGGCCTTCCGCTTATCAAGAATGAATGGTGTGCACTCTACATCACTACAGAAAATAGGAATCTCACTTAGTAACTAAAATGAAGATATCTTTGTTACTGTGTAATAAAATTCATCAAGTTTTGTCTGTTTGTAAACATTATGGCAAAAAATTAAATTTTCAAGGAGGCGGTAAAAAATATTATCTTTAATTATAGAGAAAAACTTTCGCCTTTTGCATCGTGAAAATGCTGAAGATATAAAATATTTAATAATGTTAGAGACAAATTTAAATGCTATGCTTCCTGTCATAAATATCTACAAGGGAGTGATTATGGAAGTTTGTATCTGCGTCGATAGTAACAAATCACAATACACGAACTCGTCGTCTCAAAACTTTATTTGTGCTTCCTTTTTCATATATTGCACCCACGACCCTCATGCACTTTTTGAATTGTTTTCTCACTAAATTACCTAACAGAGTAATGGTTATACACTTTGATAATTATATTCATATAACTCAGAATTAACAGCAAAGACATAATAAAGGTAGTTAAAAATCAGACGCATCATACAAATTTCGTGTATCGTGCAATAAAACGTTGAGTGAACGGCCTTATAAACTTTATAGTTTTAGTACTTAAGCTCTGTACTTTATCTACTCTGTACAAAGCCATGTTAGCTTTATAAATTAATTAATAGTGCGCGAGGAACAATTACACAGAACTACATATGCATTAAACTATACTATTAAAATTTAAGTTTAACCTTATAACCACAAATATTTGGGTCAGATAAACAATTTAGATAATACATCCTTTTAAACTAAACTATTCCGAATCTGATTTCAATAAACATGCTTGTTTGCCATAAACAACTTTAATCGAATGAAAATTGCATTGTTTTAGTTGATTAAAGTTTCAACATATTAGTAGTGTAATATCTAATATGGTTGAAAAATAAATTTATATAACAGAAAGTAAATACATTTGCTATATAAATTGTTATTATAAATTCTAATAGTATTTGTAAGCATACTTTCTATGATAGATATATCTATGGCGTAGTGAAACCATAAACCACATAAATCTTGTCTATTGCATCTCTTTTATTTATTGCAATCCTTACTGTCTCCATAATATGTCACTGTAATCAGTATTTAGTAGCAAAGCTAATCCAGTGGTAGAATTATCTCTTATCTCTCCCCTAATCCTAAGAAGCTATAGGGGCTTATTTGATATGTAATTGCTTCTCGTTACCTACTTTGGATTGATGGCTTTTTATTAGCATAACTTATATTAAGAAGTAATAATATACATATAACGTTATATTAAACGAATATCATTGACTTATATTTTCATTTTTCAGATGTAGTCTACAACTTTTTATAATTAATTTTTAGTATTTGTAAAATTTAAAGCTAGCTTTTCTGTTATGTTCCATTTCGATCGTTGTTTCTATGAAAAACAAAATTTAAATAACGTTTTCATACTGAAATGTTAGAAAACTTAAATATCTGCTGACTATTAATTAAACAGAGTTGGCGTTGTTTGTGTCTGTTTAGTTAAGTTAGTGAACATGTTCTGTCAGCAATACAAGAGGTGGCTATAAAAGTAAATATTCTGTATTATGTCACGCTCATCGTAAAACACAATAGCATGCAGAACGTCTTTCTTTAAAGCGGCTACATAAAGCCGTAGATCGATATACTTCGGCCTTGCGATATAAGCAATGTTATGAATGGAATATTAGGGATAACTCTTAGATATGAACTTTGTTGAGTTTCAACCGTATTATGGGTTTTGGTCGATTAGTGTTTTGCTATAGCGTATATCAGAGATAAATATTTATGGCAAAGATATGAATGACCCAAAAATGGTATATAAAGATCATTCATTTGTTTGTATCCCGAGCTTAATGACGTGTCCTTTATGACTGTTTAGTATTTGACGAATCGATTTTGATATTACATTATAATAATATCGATCATAATGTTCGTTAATTTATTTAATATTGTAATTTTTTCTGTAGTTAATGTTCCAACTTTATTTATTGTTGACCTAAAATCAAACATTCTCATCCAAAGTTCCGTTAATAAATTATTTAGTTGCGTCAATTTTGTAGTGTAATCTAGTAATCCGTGCTTAGACGGCACGTGCTTACCGAACTATTTGCAGATTAACAATCAATCGATCAGCAAATTCATGTGTATGCATCATGGGGGATGCAAGCATACGTGCACAAGCTACAAGCCGGTTTACAGTCTGAAATATTCCATACATTACCCCCCTACCACGGAATTACTCGTAGTATTCCGAACAACAGCTTCTCTTACTAAGGAATTCAATTCTAATTTGTTTGTTGATGTTTTGATTTTCATTTAATAATGTAAGTTTGCACATCGTGTAAGTGACAATGTTGTTTAAATAAATTTAAATCGCTTATTACGTTTTTTATTCAAAATGTGTGGAATGAGACGAAACCTCTCAGCATTCCATGGATTCACCGTGCGAGTGCCGGGTCCATCGCGTTGAAGGGAGAAGAGCTTCAACAGCGCCTGGGACTTACGATCCAGGTGTAGGTTTAAAGGGGCCCCTATCTAAAGCGCGTTAAACGCTTACCTCCACTGTCCAAGCTTCTCTCCTTACCTAAATAAATCTGAAAAGAACCTACTAGGGCTTCTATACATCCTTCGAAGTATGTTTGAAGAATGAATTAATGTGAGTTCTAGACAGGTCAAAGTCTTATTATTATTTTTCTTCACTTTTCATTAATTTTAAAGGCATCTACCCTGGCCTATTTAGTTAATTCAGAGACATAAACGACTCATTTGAATAAAATTTAAATCGAGTTATACAAAACAAGTCATCAAAAGATATTTTTATCATAAACAAAAAATATAAATTGAGTAATTAATTATTGAAAAGTGAAATGTGGCTTTTTCATCAAAGAAATTTAATAATACGACTTGAATGTGAATTTGTTGGGAGCTATTTTTTAAGTCATTGGTAATTTTGAAAAGCGCTTAAGATTCTTTGGAAGTAACATAGCATTCTACATTCTGAGCTTGTATATCGTGTTTTGTGTATTGAGCCATACGAAGTTATCGGACTTAAGTAAATGTATGTAGTTTTATAAGTAAGCATTTCTGTTTAAGACCAAATTGTTCCGGCTTGTGACGTCCCGTCTAATTATTTGTTTGTTAAACAAACGTAACATAACGTTCTGATTTGTTTGCTTCTATTGATCTTACGAAGCCTGCAACCTTTGTAGCGATTACTATATTATTACATTTATATATTTTCCATTCGATAATTTACTTCAATATTCGTTTTAATCGAAGGCGCTATTTGTAACGCATTATATTCATATAAACATTTTTTTCTGTTAACAAAATCCCTTTCACTTTTTACAGACAAGACTGCTACATAAAATTGAAAACCAGGTTTTTGTTTTATGTCTGTACACTCACATTGACATTTTATTGCGTTGTAAATATTTATCTCGTTTGGAAATCAGTTTTTAGTATCTCTTGGTATTTGAACGAAAAATTTACAATAGGTGACACATAGAGACTATGATATGCTGTGACTCGAAGCAAAACTTTGATACTTAAGTCTTGAATCATTGTTATGTATGTCTTGATGTACAATTATATAAAAACATACGTTTACGTATGTAAAGCCAAATTAGGAAGGCTATCTAATACCAGAAGAGGCGGTGCCATTGGTTGGAGGTATGAGCTTACTCGACGGCTATTAACATGGCTTAAGTTTCCCCAAGCTATTGACAAATCAATCTTCAGTCTCCTTTTAATATCAGTTAGCCATATAAACCCTCCAGACATAGTATATCGATATTAGCATATAGATGTAGGGAAACTGTGGAAGAAAAGATGAGACCTGTCTGATGTTTCTTCTCTGTGTCAATCTACGAAAGGGCCGGGAAAGTTGTTTTGCTGTGTAATGTCCATAAAATTACATACGAGAGGGTCTGGTTGGTAGTTATTGAATCACTATAAAATGCATAGGATATTTTTCGCTTCATTAAAATCGTGTTTAAATCAATTTGGAGCTAATAGTGGGAAAAAGTAAGTAAAGTATTTCATGACATTATAAATTAAAGATTGTTTTTTTTTGCAAAGTAGCAGTTACCTTTATTTATATTTTTAGGATAAGAAATGTTTTTTATTATTGCTCCACAGATTTGTTCTGTTAGATAATCCATTTCTGTAAAACTTATTTACACTATTTTTAAAATACTAAATTAATTACATTTATAATAAAACATGTCAGATAGATAGTTATTTTATAAAGTATTACTAAAAATAACCGCAACAAATGGATATCGTCGAAATGACTTCAAAACTTCTAATATCACGATTTAATCTCACCTGATGGCTCCATTATCATTCCGATTGTGTAATATACTACGGAATTTGTTAGTTTGTTGTATATTTCGTGAAGAATTTGTCGTGAAAAACGATATGTCCCATAACTCCGAAAATTTTGATATATTTATAGAATAAAATCATTATACAGTTAATACTTTTATCTAAAATGTATAATAAATCCTAAAAGTAATAAACATATCGAAGATATTAAAGCCACAATTTTTGTATTGCATTTTCAAGAGTTCAAAATGGACATTCACGTTTTGTCGAATGTAATGCATTTTGCAGTATATTGTGATATCTGAAAATATATTTCACTGATATTAAATTCTATATTTTGATATTAAATTTTATATTTTTATTTATATTTAAACTTTTATGAAAAATATTATTTTCTGTTTACTTTTTATTTACTAAGAAGAAGCAGAATATGATAAGATAATTGTCTAGACAATCATGGTGTTCAAAGTACACGAAAGAAATAATAGACGAAAAGATAAGTATATATATGAGTAATTTTATATGGAGATTTTGTTGGACATCATATAACTTTGCAACGATTGGACACAGCTCCTAGCTGGTTCTAATTATTAGAACTCTATACTGAGCCAATTTTACGAGCTAATTTCATTGTCTTAAGTCTATTTTATTAGTTACCATTTCTAGACTAGTGTCTTAGTAGCCTCAGAAAATAAATGACGTTTCTTAAATGGAATTTTAGCTTCTAACTATAATTAATACTTATATTTTTTGGGGAAAGATTACAGATTAAGGAAATCATACATGCATACTTTATATAAACGGTTACGTTATTTAAAGGGTTACTTTTTTATAAATAAAGTCAAATATTTATATTCCAAGTTACATCTTAAGTAAATTTTATGATGACGATATTAAAGTTATTTTTATATCAAAAGAACCCTAACAAAAGGGAAAACAAACGGCCAATAGAGTCACATCTCGCTATACCGCAATTGGGGTGGTACCATTTGTTAGAATTCACATCCTAAATGTAAAACTGTATTACTGAATCGTTTTATACAGACCCTTTCATTATCCTATATATCCCTTTCCTTAGTATGAAAGGAGTATTACGTCGGACTGGAGGATAATATGAACTGGAAAATATATTATATAAATATATTACGTTCGAATTTCGGGAATTCCGTGTGTAGAATTTCAGCCCCACGGTGGTAAAAATAGCAATCGATTTTAAATTTCAAAAACGCTAGAACTAATTGTTTTTTTTATTTCTTGTCAAGTTCCTAAGTATAAAGTTTCATGTTTTTATCCCCAAAATTGACAAAATCCCATACAAACTTTCAATCCTTATTTCACCCCCTCATTGGTTGAAATTGCAAAAACGCTAAAAAAAATGTTTAAATATATCCTATCAAGTGCTTAAATATAAAGTTTCATGGTTTTATCTTCTAAAATTAAGAAATCCCATACAAACTTTTAACCCTATTTCACCCCCTCAGTGGTCGAAATTTCAAAAACGCTAGAACAAATGTTTAAATATATCCTATCAAGTCTTTAAATATAAAGTTTCATGGTTTTATCTTTTAAATTTAAGAAATCCCATACAAACTTTCAATACCTATTTCAACCTCTTCATCCCCTTTGTTGCAATAAAAGGTAGGTTCTCTCTCAGGGTCTAAAGATTGTCTGTGTCAAATTTCATCAAAATCGGTTGAGAGGTTTAAGCGGGAAAGCGTAACAGACAGACAGACAGATCGAGTTACTATCACATTTATAATATTAGTTATGATTGACTCCCCCCCCGTACTCCAGTAACGCTTACATGGAGCCTATATCGCATGCTGGCTAGCTGAGCGCGGTGAGCGGCAACCATGCAACTTTTTTCTAATACATGCATTTTTAAACTCGTCATATCTTGCGAATGAAATGTTCGAATTGAATAATTCAATAAGTCATAAAAAGGTATTGAAGCCGTCTTAAATATAAAGTAATTTATTTTGATAAAGATTAATACCAAGGTACAAATAAAAATCCTTTTCAAGCGATGGCATATAAATTAAATTTTTAGAATAAAAAACGCTTACTGTGACATAACCATAATATTTAGACATATGCTGTTGCGACACTTTTTGTAGATAATGATGAGTTCTGCAAAGTCGTAGTAGATGATTTTGTTCTATCATCAATAGTTTTCGCAGCGCACGCAACGTAGGGAATTTTTCAGGTCATTTTTTTACACCTTGGGTTACATTATTTGAGTTTTAGTAAAGATCCCTAACTTTTATTTTAATATAATATAACCTATATTACTTGGGAATAATGTAGCTTTCCAAAGATGAAAGAATTTTTGAAATAGGTCTATTAGTTTTAGAGCCTATTCATTACAAATAAACAAACAAATCTTTCCACTTTATTAATATATACATACATAGATATAGACATCGGTATATTTAGAGTAATTATTATTCGTTTTACATTTTTGTTTCTAAAAAATTTGTGACTTATTTAAATATACATTCATATCTAATATTTAAGATAAATACATTTTAATTTTTTTTATAATTTGTCCAAATATGTAGGTAAGTATTAAAAATAAAACAGTTTTTTATCGATGCTGAGCATCGGATGCTGAATAAACCATAGAAAAGACAATGCCTTTGAAAATTAAATTCGCATTTTAGTCGGAGCACGTGTGCCTTCGCTAGCCAGTTTTATTATGTACCATAACACTATGAAATTGCAAAGAAAAATGTAGATGCTGGAAGTAAATTGGATAATTCATACGATAATATAATATATCAAAACGATAATCATAATAACAATTATTAATGATATGTTCTATTTGCGTATTATAAAATATATTATTATGACTGACATATTTTATATGTCATTCACACATACATACTTTTATTTTGTAATTTATTCTTTAATGTATGTAATTTTTAAAGATTAAATGTGTTAACCATGTCAAGTTGACAGTGCATGGGGTTAGCAACATGGTCATTGCGCGACAAATCAAAGCATTTAAAGAGCTTGATACTTCCGTCTGAAATATCAATATGTGAAGCTGTTTCAGGAAAATATTATATTTAAGTTCTTTGAGTATCCTTTCGAAGATGCAAGGACTGTAAGAGTTTTACGACCAGATAATATAATTTTAATATTTAAAGCCGTTCAAGAAAGGATTCTTTCAACAAAGGATAACAAGAACATTATCCACTGCAAGGATGCAGTGGATAATGTTCTTGTTATCTTGTTCGTATTCATAAAACTTTATAAATTCTTTTATGATGAATATGAAAACCACATATGTATAACTTTCTTGAGCTTCTTAACACTAATTAGGTAGACATTTTTTGTGAACATTTAATTGGTAGTATCGTATCTTTTCTTTAAATTCTCTTCTTAAACTTTTGGATTTATATTTTCCGTCAGATTTCTCTATATATTTTACATTCAGTGTTTTGTTACTTGGAAAATATCCAAGTAATGAATGTTCGTTTACGTATTTTTAAGATATCTTGTGATAAGTTTTTGATGAATCGTATAAATTCGAGATAGGCTTAAAAATATATAAATGCAAAAAAGCTTTGTCTTTTCGTATATTTTGTACAACATAATAAAAAAAAATGTGTATTGAAAACACTCGAAATATTTGCCTCGATTTTCACCTATATAATACATATTTATTCATGTATCAGAAAACAGCGATTGGATGGTTTCAGCGCGATATATTTTATAATTAACTAAAGCTAATCAAGAGTTATTATATCGATGGCTAACATAGTATGTAAGCCAGTTATTATATTTTTATTTGGATTTAATAAAATGAGGAATAATTTAACTAAAATAATTGTTTATTTGGACCATGTCAATAAATAAATTATGTTACAAATATAATTTATAATCAGTTTATGTGGTTTAATTGTGTAAGTAAAGCATATCAATAACATCATGACTCAGAAATTGGTTGCAGGTGTTATAGAGTTAAGTGACTCATTTGAATATTGAATTTATTTTCTTTGAGTTTTTTTTTATGTGAATGGTAGCAAACGAGCAGACGGCCTGCTTGATGGACAGCAGTCATCGTCACTATTGCGGCTGGGTTACCAACCTTAGTTTTCGAGAAAAAGGGAGGGGTAGGAATAAGGAAATGGCAGGAAAGGGTGGGAACAAGGAAATGGCAACCTGCTCTCTCACTCATCGGATGAATCGCAATCATAAACGACTACTTCACACCGATTTTCTGCGATAGGGTGCTACTTTCCCGGTAGAGCCAGACCGTGTTTGACCTGTTGTTACCTGATTATAACTAGGCTATACCACCAATAAAAGTTGATAATTACTCGCTTAATTTAAGATTGATAAGAAAAAAATCTTAAAAAAATTGAATATTTTTTAAACTCGAAGGTAATTAAAAGACGCACTTACTAAATAGTCACTTTTTCAGATTATTGTTTACGATTTTGATTGTTTTCAGTGTGTAATATCTGTAAGATTTGGATCAGAATAAGATGAAATACTTTTAATACGAAAGATAGAATACCGAACGGAGATATTAATAAAAATACTTCACAATTATTAGTCATTTGTGATATATGTATTGTCCGTTTTGATGTGGATGACGACCTTTTTAGATATGATAAAGAAAACGTAATTAAAAGGAAAAAATAGATTGATATAATCATGTTGCAAATGAGGTAAAAGATACATATATTCTCAGACATCACATCACTCTCTTTTGTCATTAATACTTAAAAGATTAAGCAATGTGAAGCCAAAGGTTGTCAGAGTCCAAATACTCTTCCAAATGAGTACTGTTTATAAAGTATACAAGCGACTACACGTGGGCCTTCAGCAGAGAAGCACAATGTATTTCCCAGCCTATATAGAAGAGAAGAACATCTCAAGAGAAAGTAACTAAGAGTGGTAATCGTTGACAGTTTGTAGGGCACGATAAACAATGATTTTGATTTTGATTCACACCCTGGCTGCGAAGAGTGGCGGCTATGAGCGCACTGGCAACTTAGAATGGCAATATAAATAAATGGCAATTTTAGAATCTTCATATGAATTACTATCATGCATAGGTTTTTTTTATTTAAAAAATAAATAAACGGATTTTTTCCCAAAAATTAATTGAAAATAATATAAATAATAATAATTGCGGGCAAATTTTGATAGGCAACCTAGTAAATATTTATTTATTTATTTATATATGTATGTTCTTCTAACTATAAATAAACATAAAAATTTGGTTTTAAACAAATAACCGATGAACACACCAATCCTGCAGTGGGATCTCGGACTAAAATATTCATGAACATATCCATGTGAGAATAGAAAATATTAAAACCTTTTCAATATACTAACCCTTTGACACGTGTTTTAATGTTTTCTGATTAAATCAAATTCTTGTTTTTTCTGTAAATTCTTGACGCTATAAAATAATGTTGTTTATTGACACACGCATACTATTCGGATTTGTGGTACAACTGTAAATAGCTGCTATAATCCATCATAGAGATAACAGCGGAGTAATTTATCAAGAGTCGTTAGCAACTTTTAAATTTACTGCCTGATCGCTGCTTGCGGCTTTCCATTTTTAATTCTAGTTGTTTTGAAGTTGTTTATACGAAGAACCCGCAAAAAGCTCTAGCTTTAGCTCTATATAAATTTTATAATCATCATATTAACTAAGAGTGACAATGCCTTTTTACCTCATCTAAACAGGATTTATTTTCCAATCAGTCTAGTAAAATGTTCCGCTAAGGTAATCAAATTGAATTCCATGGGTGTCTGTGGTTCTATTTCGTCAATTTTAGAATTTATAGTTTTAACTATTGTTTTAAACTATTATCCTTATAAATTTCGTGTTATGGTTTAATTTTACCTTTTATACATTGAAAGTCTTTGCAAATATGAATTCCATAATTCAAGAATTGAATTTGACTAGATTTTATGTAATTAAAATAGTAGTTTTCTATCTCTTAAATTAATCAAGTTTATTGAAGAAGATCCAATTGTATCATTTATGTCAATGGGAAAAGAAATAAAAATGGTTCATAATCGACAGTGAGCCTAGGACTAGGGAAAATGGGGAGTAAAAGGCTAGCCTTAGCCCCAAACAAGGACGGCAACACATCTGCATATCTACGTTGTATGTAGATGTCAATGGGCGACGGTAACTACCTATCAAGTAGGCCATCTGCTCAGTTGCCCTCTTTCCCGTAAAAAAAAGGACTTGCTCAATTTCCTGTATGAGATTTTTTAAACAAGGTTGCCACAGCAACATCAAGGCAGTCGTTTGTAAAAAACTTTGCTCGTATTATTTCTAGCTTATTTCCCTCGCGGTTAAATTAAATTCGAATGTGTAGCTGACAGACTATCTAGGAAACCATAAGTGTTATATTTTAAATAAATATGGATGATATATTCTTCTCTTCCGTTGCATTTTGTAAAGTTTTGTTTATAATTTCAAATTATCATTTTGATATTTTTTTTTCATGATATTTAGAGACATTAGTATAATTAAACTTAAACTTAAATATGGGCACTATAATAATTTCTGTGCTCTGGTAAAGATTTCATTATACAATTAAACGATTCTTTCTTCTGTCTATTTAGACTGGTAATGTGCAAATGACTGCCATTATATTGCATATTACGTCCATGTAACCGTATGCCTGTGTACCATCATCTTGGTAAAAAAAAAAGAAACCAAAAATAAATTTATCGCAAGACTGTCGTAAGATTAAAATGAACCGAGGTTTTTGGTGTCAATCATTCGTTCTCACGAAATGAGCCATAATTTAATGTAGAAGTTTTTTTTTTTTAATTAAGCTGGTAAATTTTCGTCTAACATTTGTAAATTGAATGATTGAAATTCGTTTTGTTGACTAAATATTAAGGCTTGGAGAGAAGAAACTATATTAGGCAGTGTGATTAAGTTCTTTGCATAAAGGATATTCATTTATGATTCTTTAAATATAATGGTAGTGTTGAATATCTATGGATAAAATATCGGCGTTTTGCGCCGTTAAAAGAACTCGTTACAACTCACTATTTAATATAATTCTGATGACTCATTTATACTACTTTCCTTTTCAGAGTTTTTTTTTAATAATAAAAAGCCATCATAAAATTTAAAAAGCAACAAATTTTAAACAATATATTGAAATGATCAATAACAATGAAAAGTTTTGTTATGAAAACTTAAAAGTCGGAGAATATAGTTGATTTAATAACTTATAATAGGTTTTCTTTGTTTGAATTAAATACGTAGTTTAATTGCGAGAGTATATTGAAGTGGCACAGAATGATAATTTTGGAATCTTTGACTGGTATTGGTGTGTACTGAGGACATCAAATAAATTAATTACTAAATCTCGGCTCACTCATCAATCACATCTGGAAGTGGTCAAAAGCGGAGGCGGTTAAACGCCATTTCCATTTTATAAGCTACTTCCCATAAACATTAGTTTACTGTGTTGTTATTGTTAGAAAGGTGTAAATTATAAAATTATAATTTACTAACAGCCATTAAATGACCAAAAGACAAAGTTTTAATTCATTTAATAAAATTATTTTTATTTGTCATTAATACATATATTGTTTATATGAAATGTATAAAATATTTGTGTATTTTTGCTTTACCCCAACAACAAATCCTTACAACATCAAAGCAATTGCGTCAGATAACTAAAATTCGCGATATTTGGGCCCATTTCAGTATAGGTTCAAATTTATTATACGCACCACACTTCGGGACAAATAACTCGCTGGTTTGGAACAGCTCAAAATAGATTCTTTAATTTTTGTCTGACAATAATTTATTGTTTAGTATTATAAATAATCTAAAAATGAAATTGTACTACCTTCATTGTGATTCTTGCTACGTCATCTACGTCTTTGAGCAAAGTATCTACTATTACATATACATATTTAGCGTATTCTGTCAACTTGATTAAAATAAGCGAAACAAAAATAAAAATAGAACAATTATGTGTAAACTATACTGTTTTTTTTTCATTATTTTCATATATTGACTTTTCATTAGTTTCTGTGTTTTAAATTATTTATTCTCTTTATTTTACAAATATAATATATTCTTTATTTAATTTGTCTAAAAGCTCAATTCTGTAGGTGGATCATGCTTTCTAAATTATATGTGTATATTTTCTTAATCTTGCTTCAGTCCACAATTTACACTCCGAATATAAGGACTCAATTTCATATTTTCAACAAAAAGAATTGAGTTATTATGATTTGAATAAAAACAAAGTCACTAGAATAAAAATCAAAAAGGAGGAGCGGAAATAACTCCCTATGCATATGCAGCAGTTTGCATGCCATCAGCCAAGATACTTAGCGCGTCCTCTTTCATATTCCTATAAATTTCTTTTTTCAAATATAATAATAATAATAATAAATATTTATTTCAGACATAACATCCATATCAAAATTACATACATAAATTGAAATAAAATTAAATGATTTGAAATAAAATTAAATGTATCAATTAAAACAAACAAATAAATACTAAATCTTACTAAATAAATACTAATTCACTGGAATGCGTTCACCCATATTTATGTATGGAGACCGATCCAATGAAACAACATAGGACAATCCCATCTATCGCACAATGCCCTCAGGATGCCATTGGTGCTGGCTCGCGTTCTGCTAAGTAAAGAGGCGACGTGCTTTTTTATTAAAGCATGGAAGCCGTCAACTCTTCCTTCCGAGAACATCGCAGAAGCACTACAGAATGGTGGCAGCCCCAATATCACCCTGAAAGCATTGTTGTATTGGACACGCAGCGCACTGTATGCCCTCTGTGTATAGCTTACCCAAAGATTGCAAGTATAAAATGATTGACAGTAGGCTCTAAATAACGTTATCTTAACTTGTTCAGTACATCTTGCAAATCTTCTAGCAATCATATTGCATCGAACAGACAGTGCCCTGCGTTCCCTTTCGATATCTAGGTTGTCACATAGATCTTCCGTCACCCAGTGTCCCAAGTATTTAAATTGCGTTACTCGTTTAAGCGGTCCATCGTTCAATATGACTGGTGGTACTGAGTAACTCTTAATGCCGGCTTTAAATATTAATACTTCACTCTTAACAGAATTATACTTCAGTCCATGGGTCTTCGAATATTTCACACATATATTTAACAATTGCCTAAGAGCACTAATCGTCGGGCTCAGCAACACCATATCGTCTGCGTAGCTAATATTATTTATACAAACACCATTGACATGGCAGCCGACATGTTTGTTGCTGAGCTCTACGAGCAACTGATTAATGTATAAATTAAAGAGACGAGGAGAACTAATCCTCCCCTGTCTTACTCCACACTCCAATTTATACATACTAGACAGAGATCCACCCCATTTAACATAATTCGTTTGATTACTATACCAATATTTAAATAGCGATATGACTGAGTTATCAACAGTACTCTCATTTTTCAATTTACTCCATAATATGTATATCATAAGATACACAATCAAAGGATTTTGATAGGTCTAAGAAACAAGTATTTACTGGAGTTTTTATCTTGGTATAATACTGCCCAATCTGCTTGAGACACATAATATAGTAATGTTATTGAATTTTTATGGAACTTATACTATGGTATATTTTTAGTTGTACGTCCAGACTATTGATTGTAACTTATACAAGGTTATCATGTGGTGTTAAGTGATGATGGCATGTGCTGATTTAATAATGGAATCAATAAATTTTGATTGTTATGCATCGATCCGCAATATGTATTGAATTTAATTAATATTCAATTACCGCACCGGTTTCTGTAAACTAAACCTTATCGGTGAATCATTTTGAATATTAATTTACTAGTTTGGACCCTCGACCTTGCCCGAGTACAATAATTATTTTGGGCTAATGCTTACTTCAAATAGCGATTCGTTTAAGTGGAAGGTGGAAATAATTTCAAATAATATGTACATACGTTTAGGAGCCATTACAATGTGTTATAGGTACTAACATCCATCACGCTTTTATTAGTGACACTTTGATATGTTAAGTATTTAAAAGTGCTGGGTTAGAATTTTATATTCTATAAATTGTACGTTCTCTAAAAAACTCGAAACAAATGTATTCAAGTTCAAAATTAAATTTAATTAGATATTGATAGCGAAAAATACACATGAATACTATGAACTTTGAACAAGACCAACTTTGAAACTAAAGTTTTAGTTTAGAACAAGAGTGGTTACCACAAAAAAAAATATTGTGCGCTCACCCCAAAGAAATGCAATATGCCGTCGTGGCCTTTTTTTTGTAGAAGTTTTAAACATGAACAAATCTATTATACATGATTTTGAAGCTCTCAAAAGAGAAAAGAAACGCCCAATTATCAAATACTCTTCATTAGTTTTACCTTCCTTATGTTCTTAGCGTGATATTATATAGTCGTCAATCGCGTAATGAGTTATCTCAAACTCGAAGAATTTTTTAAATAAAATTAATGGTTCTTGAGATTAGGATATTCAGGCAGAAAATAAAACCTATTGGTATATATATTAATACAAATCAAGTATCGCAGACATTTGTTTTAATTAGCGCAGGAGTAATAATTCATCATGAACCAAAAATAAAATGCAGCACATTATTCTGAGTCCTTATTTAAAAAAGAATCGCCAAAAAATAATAATTAAAAAGTTAATATTAATTAATGTTCAGAAAGCGATTGTGAAATATTAACAAAAAAAAAAATAATAAATTTTAAATGATTCTAACCACCAATCCAAAGGGGTTAGCATTTGAAGGAAGTATCCATAAAGAGCCCTTTGACCTTTCTTCCTAAATAAACATATTATTACGGATACTGTTGCGGTGTAAGTGAAAAGATTCGATACACTTATAACTTAAAAGGTTTAAATTCTTTTCTATATACATATTTCATATAACGCTGAGTTATAGATGTGAATTGAAATAACGATGTTTTTAGTTAGTTTATTTAATGTGTATTATAATTAAGATGTTTGGGTTGTTTATAACTTATAACTGTTTTTATAACTGTTGTATTGTTTCTTTGTTAAAAATCTACTAAACTATGGACTTTCTACTCATATGAACTGATATTGTATTATTTGGTCCGTATGAGTCTGATTTATGCAAACATAAATTTTCAAGACGTCTTCAAATATCAACGTGTGGTTACGGTTTTCTAAGTATCCTCATTATGGTACTAATTATGAGGTTCATGAGTAAAGAGCGCTTCGATTGAAGGTGATCACGTTACTTTGAGGTTTATGATGTGCGTGTATTTTTACCTTTTCAAATATCCGGCTTGAATAATAAAACACGCTTTGAATTGTGTTGTTTTGTCATCAATCAGAACTGTAAAGCTGAGCTGAATGTAAATATATTTTTTTTACTTTGATGATGTCAATAAAAGCTTTGTTTTTTTATTATCTTTTCTTCTTCTTCTTCCTGGCAATTTCCCAGCTTTAGCCAGGGTCTGGATAAGGGTCTTTTTTTGTTATCTTTTCTATTCGTATAATTTGTATAACATTTCTGATGAGGTTCTGTTTTAGTGATAATTTTTAATAAAAGTATACTGAAAAATACAAAAAAATTTCCTTATTCATTCTACAAATATTCGATTAAATGCTGTGTTTGCTTTTTGGGAGTTAATTATATCCATATTAGTTGTAAATAGTGAGTAAAATTTTAATTTTATGCGGTTTTAAACATATGTATTTTATAGCTATTTAATTTAATTTACTGTATCCACAAACCGGTGATAATTTCATTAAAATAAATTACGAAACATCATAAAAGTCTAAAACTATTAACCAAAAACTGAATTGTAGAGCTTAATTGAGTAACATTCCTTTTGGTATTGTATTAAAACATTTTAGTTTAGTAACAAGTATTAATTCTAGCGACCTCAAGTTCGTGGTATCACTCAACCACAGCTAAATGATTTTCTTGGCTTTTCAACAGTTCCAAAATGAAACGTCACATTCTAACGCATTTAATTCAAAAGGGCGCGCAACAAACAAAATGTAAGCGGTCACTATGAAGGCTGTGAAAACTTTTTTTAATTAAATCTCCGGCGACGATTTAAAAACATCTGGACCGTGGCACGAACAAAACTTAGAGGTCTATTCTAAGGTTCATTAGTAATAATTATTTGTAATGATTTAAATTGTGATATACTTTATAATTCTTGGCTTAACGTTATTTATATTCTGATATTTACTCGGAATTTTTATGATAGTTAACTAGCGCCATCTGTATATTTGTTATAATTGTGTAAATTAATGTTAATAATATTTTTGTACAGTAATTTTAATACCCAAATACTTAACAATTGGTTTTTATATTTATAATTAGAGCCTTAGCATGTTTTACATAATGTTAAGTGTTTTATTATGTAATGGAAACTGTATGGGTTCCCCCATACATTAACATAATTTCATTGTAAGTACACATTCATAAGCAAATATAAATGTAAGCATTGTCATAATTTAGTCAGTATCAATAAAGCGTTCAAATAAACAGGTCGTTCTCGTTACCTAAACGCGATACTCACAAACTAGCTGGTCTCCATAAAACTATCAAATCTAAATGGTGTGTGGTATCAAACCCATACATCGTTCTGTTGCTTTCTTGTTATAAATCTAAACACCCCTCTAAGAATGTTAAAAATGATGATAATAATGATGAGGGGAACTAGCGTCCTCTGTATGATATTATAACTTACCCTTGCCTAAATATGTTACTTTTATATATTATAAATAGGATGCAAGTGTTAGACTGGGGATTCTGTTACAAGTTGTGGAGCAATAAGCGTGTTAGTGAAAGTATTGCCTAATTTATTTCTAACAATATATGTTTTTTTAACTTCTATGGACTTAATATGAATCACAAAATCAACGAAGCTTAGGTAAGATTAGCCAAGTATGTCTCACAAATATCTTAAAGAAATTCAACTTTTTATAAAATGTGAGTAATATTTTCAAACTAGGATAGAATATTTAAATTAAGTATATTTTAAAGGATAATATTTAATAAGAGGGACTTTACATTATTCTCACATTAATTTACATATAGATCACCGCAGTGAACAAGAGGTCTTCAAAAACGTACTAGCTTTGTAAACCTCCAAACGTTTCCAAATCCAATTAGATTACATTTGTAAAATCCTTCGTTGATTAGGTCTTCAAGTAACTCTTGTTTCTCGTCTATTATAAGCCTCACTGTATGTTGAATTAATAGATGAATTAAATAAAAAAAAAATTCTGAAGTCATCCGTTATATACGCGAGTTAAAATAATATTGTAAATTTTTACAAAAATCCAAAAATTTTAATAAAAAAAAAACAATACTATCATATTGCATTTTTTAAATATTACTTTAGAGTGTTTTTTTAGTGAGGATAGATTTTTTGAATAAAGTCAGTTTAATAAGATATTAAAAGAAAATATTATTTGGTTTTAAGAAATATATCTAAGCAGCATTTTATTTTAAATTACTGTTGTTGGGTTATTTAACACGTGAAAGGTTTAAAAGTGAAATAAATTCGTTTAGTAACGAGGAAAGTAATAAAAAAATCCAATTGTGTGTTCCTAAGACTTTAGCTGCATGTGTAATGTATATGGTCTTCGTTGTGAGACATTCTGGCTAATCTTAGAAACCGCATTCGATGTGGAAAACGTATAAGTTGATTTTGAGGTCATATTGGACGAAATGGCAAACGATGCAGTTCTTGAATTACATTTAAAATTGCTTTTGGACACGTTATTCGCATGTTATGTTGTTTTACAGATTATTGTGATGATAACTTGCTTTCATTCTGTATCATGGTTTGTAATGACAATATTTTATAAACGGAACAAATAAGTAAAACGTATATAAATGTACGTCTGATTTAAAATGAGCAGAAACTTAAACAGACCTTAATGAATACGAAAATGTATAACCGTTTTTAAACTGATATTTAATTATTAAAAGAAATTCAGTATGAAGTACCAGAGATATTTATTTTATGATTATATTAAGATTGTCTCTTTCTTAAACACTATATTTCATATATTTTGACATCCACATCAAATTTGGAGCTTTAAAAATTAAAAGACATCCAAGTAAACTAAAATTCATTTAGAATTTAATCAAATGTAGTAGATATTGTTATACAAATTGTCTTGAGTAATATTTATCTTCTGTGAAACAGTATTAAATACTTGAGAATAATATTTGCCAAAGTAAAAGTAGAAATTACGTTTTATTTGTTATACCAAGAGTTTAGAACATTAAAGGAAAGCGTGAATAGGATATGGTAAAACTATTTCTTATATAAAACTTTTATTATATTTTATGCATTTTAAGGCTTGTAAAATTTATAAGACATCGTGTATTTTTATTATAATGGCAACTATAGCGAACTGAAACTCGTTTGAGAAGTACGTATTAAGTCCACACTGCTGTAGAATCTTAGAGATACGGTTATGAATTTATCTTTATATATATAATTCTTCTGTGAGTGTGTATGTCACTGAACTCCTCTTATACGACTGGAATAATTATCATGCAATTTTTTGTGTGTGTTCAAGGGGATCTGGGAATGGTTAAGATTCACAATTTTGTCCGCTGGACAAACTTTTTATTTACATTAGATTTGACAACTAACTAATATGTCAATCATTTTGACACACTTCAAAACACGGAGATTTATGGCTTTAATAGGTAAATTCCAAAAAAATAAATAAAAAACGTAACAAATATTTCTTGATTATAGGGCGATACGAAGTTCGCCGGGTCTTCTAGTATATATATATATATATATATATATATATATATATATATATATATATATATATATATATATATATATATATATATATATATATATATATATATATATATATATATATATATATATATATATATACATATAAACGTGATTTCCTGTTCGTTAGTCTCACTTTTTGAGGTGGTAGAGCCTTAGCTGCACTGGTCAGTTACTACAGCTCGAACATGGGCTGGCTCGACCGGGGAAGTACCACCCTTTCGCAGAAAATCGGCGTAAAGTAGTCTTTACAAGACTGCGTTTCGTCCGGTGAGTGAGAGAGCCGGTTGCCTTTTCCCTTTTCCCACCCTTTCCTTTTTCTCCCTTTCCCACCTTTTCCTTCCCCTTTTCACCAATGAAGGACGGCAACACATCCGCAAATCTACGTTGCGGATGTCTATGGGCGACGGTAACTACCTACCATCAAGTAGGCCGTCTGCTCGGTTGCCCCCTTTTCCCATAAAAAAAAAACTAAAATTCGACAACAGCAGAACGGATTTATATTAGTCTTGAAATGTTTGTGGAGGTTCAGGGAAGGTTTAAAATATTATTTATTACCGGGAAAACACTAAAAATAGCCCTTTTGTATTTCCCATACAAACGTTTTTCTGACATTAGATTTGACAACTAACTAATATGTTAATCATTCTGTTCGATTGAAACAGGAAAAAATTTAATAAATACCAATACCTGGTTATTTGAGACGGAATAGAGTTCGCCCAGGCAGCTATATTATTTATGACGAAATTAATTCGGACGAAGTTACAGGCAAAAACTGGTATACTATATTTCTTATTTCAACATACAATTTTGAAAATCTTAAATAATTCTGGATATTGCTTTTTTACGTAACCACCATTAAAAACTTTTTGTCTTTTTATTAAATAGCAAGTGCCCGAAACTGAGACTTCAAGTGAAGTGCCTAAGTGGGCATTCAAATTACGACAGGTGTTTAAAATGCCGAAAGATGTCAGAGATAAAATTATGGTATTATTATTTTTCTTATTCACAAATATAATTATTAACATCGTCATTCTCATTTTAAGACCAATAAAATATATGAAGGCATCATGTATTTTTATTATAATTGCAACTTCAGGAAACCAAAACTCGTTTTAGATATTGATAACACGAATCCAGTCCAAAGTGCTGAAAGATGTTAAAGCTTTAACTAATATATTTTCGTCTTTAACTTCTTACAAGGCAAGGATGCAACAAAGTTGTGTATACTTTAAAATTATGCTAATAATTTATCAGAAGGTTCTTACGCTTTCATTAGTTTTATGAGTGAGTTGTAATAATTAAGTGGATTGTGTATATTTAATATTTTAAAAGTTCCTTTCTTATAACAGGGAGTAACTTTTGTTTTCATTGTTACTTTTCGAAACTTTTAAAAATGTCTTTAATGTCACTGATATTTTTAAAATAAAGTATGTATTTATGCTTCGAAACTTTTCAAAGTAATAACAATATGAAATACTATTGTAACGTATATTTATGTGTCCTGTATTATTTAGATACATTCCTATATTATGGCACAACTATGTATATCATAATATTAAATTACATATTACACAACTTATCGGTAGCCATATTTGTGTGACCAACAAATATTACCAGACAGGTCCTGTTTGTCAAAGATTTATACACTAATAACAGATTTTGCTTTTTCTTTGTTACTTTATATGTATGTGTCGTTTATTATACACATAGTTGGAATACATTTAAAAAAGAAACCTCTTTTTTTTAACACGGATTAAGCATTAAAATATTTCAGCAAACCTCTTTGTTAACTATAAAAAGATGCAAATTTTATCCTGTCATTTACTACACAGTATAAATAGAGTAATATTTTCCAGCAGGTCCTGATTCTATTTATAATGTTATTCAGTTTGTAAGTAAATGAAAACGATACTTGTTTACATTGAAACGGTTAATTCTATAGTCTTTGTCTTTGAAACGCTTTACTGCGGAGGGAATTCGACGCCTAGTGATATTCCTCCTTCAACTTAAAAATGCACAAATCGGATTTTACACCATATTCTTCTTTATTCCCGTATAACAAGACACATTATAGTTTAATAGCTGATTTTCATATAATTGTGGTTCTTGTTCCAGGATACTCTGACGTTTGCGAATTGGTCTCGGCCATCTCGGCCCTGCCTAAAATAGGTAAAGTAGTTCTATTTCTGCTATAAAGTTAAACATGACATAAGTATGTAACTACAAGAATATTAAAGTTTATGATTATTGTACGCACAAATATATATATGTATATATATTTATACATATATAACTGCAGATCCATTTGGGATTAATTTAATAATAAAGTTTCTAGTTAATTCAGTTGATTTGTTTCATAGAAATTATGAGCGGCCAGTGCTGAATAGGGTAGTGATTGTTACTGTATGTGAGGACGGCCATTATGATATGGGCAACTATCAGACAAAGTGCACAAGCCTAACCTAATGGCTCATAATCTATTTTCGTCTCATTATTAGAAAGTGTTTTTAAATACAGTTGTAAAGAAATCGAGTACTCGATATTGGAAACTCCAACTGGCTTTTATTTGTGAGTTCTGTTCGTTACAATGCCCATGATAGATATAAAGAGCCAAGAGCGCCATGAGGCATTCTCCTGACGCTTTGACGTATGTATATATTTTGTTCAGAAATCGTTGTTAGTTAAAAAGAAAAGTCAGATCTTATTAAAAATATATATATGTATATGTATTTAATTCATTAATGACTCGTTAAAATAATATATATTTAATAATATTATAAGAAAAGTAAACAGTAAAAAATGTTTTAGAAGATAAATAATAATCATAACTGGCGTCAGAATGCGAGGAGGATTGCAATAAGCTGAAATCAAAGACAAATATCTGTGGTGCAAATTATTCAGAGGTCGGTAAGGAATACCTTAGTATATAATACTTAGTAATTATACATATATTGAACTAGGCCTTAACAAGGGCTTTAACTTATGAAGGATAACATAGACAAGTAACACATAAAAAAGTAACATTTCCTGGGAGCTCTTACTTTTAAAATAGTAATAAGACTTAATTTTCTTGAGATGTGTAAACCTATTTGTATCAAGATATAGTTACATAATTGAATTTTCTGTCTTAAGTAATTGGCGTAAATTAATAGTATTTATGATCTACAAGAGAAATCCCTACTAATATTTTAAATGCGAAAGTAACTCTGTGTGTCTGTCTGTTACGCTTTCACGCCTAAACCACTGAAAAGTTTTTTTATGAAATTTGTTACAAAGATGGAGTTGACCTTGAGAAAGAACATAGGATAGTTTTTATCCCAGACTTTTGAAAGCTTCTCTTGGAAACGTGATATAACCGAACTCCACGCGGGCGAAGCTGCGATCGGAATGCTAGTAATTTATAAATTGAATTATTCATAAATTATATAAAAGGTAATGAAAGTAAATTCTATATAAGTTTATAAAATTTGTTTAATGAAATAAATAATATGAGTGTATAGTGTTGTAACCTGTAGAATTTCAGTAATTTTAATATCCATTATAATTTGTGTACCATAAAAGAGATAAAGTTCTTATAACAAATATTTCATATTGAGAATATGATTTTATAATATAACCCAGCAAGTTGAAAATATTAAAAAATGGAAGGAGCTTACTTTAAGCAGGATATAAAATGAAAGTTGCTAAACTAATTTAAATATTAACAAAATAAATCTTCAAAATATATTGCTACAGAATCTTCGTTAGATTTTAAACTTTATTTTTTAATTAATACAGTCAGCAATCAAGATATTAACTGTTTAAGGAATACAAAGAAACGAAATATTGGAATAGTAAAATTTATTTACAACATTTTTTTTAGACAGTCACAATGTACATATATAGCTTCTTTTTAAGAGATTAGTTTAAGTTCTAAATAAATTCACATTTTGGCATTGATTTATAGTTAGTTGGTTAAATATTTAAACTTTCATTTCTACTTGATTTTTAATAACTCATTAACTCACTTTTAATATGGTCGAGCGAGGTTATAGCTCATACTTGTCATGATTCAGAGTAATTGCTACCAAAACCTCTGATCGACTCCAGACAGTATTCGATTTCTTATACATTATTCTAGTAAACCCGACGAACTCCGTTTCGCCACCAGTAGGCTTCGTTTTATGTACCATTTCGTTTGGTTATTAAAAAATGAAGATTTTTTTTTGTTTTATATTTGAAAAGAAAATATTTTATTTCATTTCACATCAGTATTAAATTCATTTCCATTATAAAATTGAAGTGTTATATAGTTGAGTTTAGTTGAGTTTCTCTAAGTAAATGAAAGTGAATCCAAAGTAAATACTGAGTCAAAGCGTTATACGTGCCCGCAAATTATCCGTTTCATTGAACTTCTCTTTGGTAAACCACATTTTTTATTTTTTGGTCTAACATTAACACGAACAAAGCGGATGGTTTCCCAACTCGTGAACACGCAAAAAACGTGAAAAAACAATAATTTTCTTAATTTATAAAAGGATTTAAGAGTTTAAACTACGTACAAACACAATACCGGTTTGTCACATAATAATGAGTAGCTGTCAAACAATCATATCAAACTGTGATGCACTGGCGTCATCTACTTAAAATATTTATTTGTAGTACATGTTATATATCAGAGATGTCGCCATATGTGAACAAAGATTTTCCGGCTTTTCTGTTAAAATTTTTCCTGAATTTTTTTGCTATAAACCTCACGGAGCTCGAGACCTTTCCAACGAATTCAAAACCGTCGAAATCGGTTCGTACCTTCTGAAGTTATAGCGTCAGGAAGGAAAACTGGACTTATTTTTATAAAGTAATAATATATGTCTATACGTATAGATTATTATAATATATATGTGTAAATAAAGATTATCAGTAACAAATAAATTTAACAATAAAAATTTATTAGACTTATTTGTTTTTTTTTTTAAACAAATAAGTCTAAAAAAGCTTTTCTAAAGTGATTATTTAATGATTCTTGTTTGCATCTTCACCGTTGAATACCTAACTCTAACTAGCCTTAGCTTCCTCTTTAACATTCATCCTTTAACATTATATTTTTATGCCACTCTTGACGTTCATAAGTGAAGCTAAAAAAGGTTACTTAAATATTTACATAATTCAAGCCCTGGTAATTATAAGTAAAAAATTATTTTTTAACTTTTTAAATTAAATCCCTATTTAATTTACATCATCGTATAGTAAAAAATAGATTCATATATTTTTATTAATTGTTTTTACCTCATCTTCATATAATATAATTTATATGCAATTTTAATAAAGTCTGCCATCACTGACCACTACGAGTAGGTATATGCGAAGTTACTATAATGACTTCCATGTTGGGTAAATATGCCAACTAACACTAAAATTCAAAGCTCGAATTCTTTCATCCAAAAATTAATTGTTAATTCAAAACGTTGGCATAAATATTCGGCAAAATAGTAACGTAAGCAAAATTTAAAATTTTGATAATTTGCTTAAACGGTTAAACGTTGTGTTAGTTTTTTAGTTCGATTTGTTTTTATCGATTGAAAAATTCAAATTCTAGATAAATATATATTCTATAAATATTATTGTGTTTTAGTTAAAGTAGCAATACAAGAATTGCTAGAATTGCACCAACTTTGGAGGATCTCTTGAACTTATTACACTTAATCCTAACTCTTTGATACTTGTTGGAGCTGTAGATCAAGATAGAATGGAGCTAAAATCAAGATTTGGCATTTGAAAAATTCATTTTCCTTACTGTAAATTTCATATAGAATGTAAGAACGGTTCTCTATTGATACACTCCCATGGGTTCCAAATAATCTGAAACGTCGGAAGAAAACATTTCTACTAACGATTTTTAATATAAGTAAAAATAATCGCAATTAATTTCTTCTTTAGTAGGTGATTTCTTTGCACCATAATAATATTGGTTGAGATTGAAACAATTTTAAATTACGTTTTTTTCCTGGTAATATCTAATCGTATCGCAGTCGTGTTTTGTAAATTTATTCTCAAAGGCATGAAAACTATTAACTAATAAAACACATTAATTGGCATCCCTTAAGGTTTAATATGAGACTGAAAATAAATTTAACCATTTCAATTTCGAGGAAAACCAGAGGATATACGATTAAATATTTCTTAAAAAAAATATGATGATATTATATTGCAATATAAAAACGTCTTATGAACCAGTATAGGTACGAATTAGCTTATTTCATAATACAGGCAGTGTCATTTAGTTGTCAATAATGATATTAAGCTGTTTATTAACTTTATTTGCTAAAAAAATTATCCATATAGCTGAAAACCTAAGGAAACCGACTTTGAAAGGTGATTAAGAAAATGTATATATTTAGTTAGTTATTAAATAACATTATTGGAAAGTAAATAAAAATAGGACCTGTATACCTCAATTAGGTGTTTACTCGATTTAAACTTTACATTTACATATTTTACATTAATATTTTTGCATATATGATTAGATTGATTAGGTTAGGAAATAGTGGTTAAATGTACAATCAGTTTTTGTTTTATGGTAGCCGTGTCCCTTATGTCGATTTTTGCAAGTGGTTTTATTAACTTAAAAATTATGTTATTGTTTATTTAATTAATAGATGTTGAAAGTTACTGAATTGCTGTTGCCTCCTTGATTACGAAATCTTATAGGGACAAAAAGATAATTGAGGTATCTGAATGTTCCGAAAGATCATATTACCATTATAACTCTATATTTATAGTTTATGTGTGTGGGTGTACATACACCTACCCATGTACCTCCTGTAAACCTCCATCTATACCTATACATGTATAGATGGAGGTTTACAGGACGACAAATCTTCTGGATATATGTATGGTATATGAACATTTTAATTCCATTAAAAATATATATCTACAGACAAAAGTAAGGATGGGGTCATACGACTTCGGGGATTTAGCTATTTATTCATTTTATGATCTAAATTGCTTTGATTAAAGTACATATTAATTAACCGTAAATAAGTAACAAAAATACCATCAAGTGGGTAACGATTAATGTTATTTACGAAATCTAAATTATAAAAAGATATATTTAAATTCACGTAATAGGTACAAGAGATCCATTCATGAAAAAATTCCTCGAATTCTCGTGACAGTTGATATTCATAAACGTCGTGAGTCTCATGTAACCTAAACGGTTAGACCCGTTTAATAAAACACGTCGTATAAGTCATATGTCTATCCAATATCGCCTCATAGGGAATACATAATGAATATAAACATTAGTCACGACGGGGATTATTTGAATGTTTACATACAATATTGAGGAACCACGTTCACCCTTAATCTTCTGTTCGATAGAAAGTTTTTGTGTCGTTGTGAAATACAAATAGTTTGTTTTTTAAGTTATAATACTAACAGAATTTCTAACAAAGCAGTCAAGAAAAATAAAAAGCTAAAGCAGTGTATCAAGAATTAGGGAAAACACCAATACTGTCTTTATTTTTGACATAATATATAATTATTATAGAAGGTATGTAATAACAGTGGCGTGATCAAAAAACTTTCAACGTGAAATCACTTTCCCGTTACATTAGCACTTGCTATGTACTATTGCAACAATATTTTGAGTTCATTTGTATGATACTACATAGTTCAAGACGTAATAAATAAATTGATGACTTACATACATGTTAGAACCGAAGAAAAAAGACCGACATCATTTTCATAGTAAATATTTCATTTCTCTCATAATTAATTAATTTGTTGGTTGAAATGTTTCTGCTATTACTGAGATGTAAGGATATAAAAAAGACCGAAAAATATAATTTTTTATAAGCACATAAAGAGATAATAAAATTATTTCCTTTTACATTAATTTGTACAAATACTATAAATTTCCAAAACAAGTTCCTAACTAACTTTAATAAAAGTTATGATTTCGACAATCTGAGATTCAACAAAAGAGGAACTTTGTAATTTTACAACAAATTTAAAACGGACGAGAGGAAACCTCCTAAAACAATTTTTAAAATGTTTTACCAATAAAGCTAAATATGTAGTTGAGCTATTATATAAAGCGCAGATCCCTCACGCACCAATAACTTGCGAAACATGTTCAACTCTTCGAACTATATACGTGATATGCTTTAAATGTTCAAGACATACATAGTTCAACATTAAACTCGATTTTTATAAAGCACGTGATATGGGGAGATGTTTGAAACGACGACGTCATTTGAAGAGTTAATGTCTGTCCATTTAGTAATAATTCCTTATTCAAGAGTCGTTCGATATCGTTACCAACTATTAAACTGAGGAAATTAGCCGTCTAACTTCCTCTTTACCCTTATGCTCCATTATATAATTTACAGAACAAATACATAGAATAGAAGAAAGTGGCCTTAAAATAAATTACTCAATATATTCATCCACATTTTTAATAATTGCTTTAAAGATTATCTTCTATTCTTTTTTAAATGTTCTTCATTTCCAACAATAGAATGTTGGAAGGTAAGAAAAAAACTAATTTTTTTAAAAATTTATCACAAAATTAAATATTTAAGGATCAATTATATGAAAATATCAAATAGGAAAGAGTTTTGAACTATTACTAAGGAGGGAATAATATTATGATCTATCTAGTACAATAAGTGTCAATAGTCTTGAATAGGTCAGTATTGGTTTGCAGTTAGTTGGAAGTTTGAACTTGTTATCTAGAACTTAGTTGGAATCGAATTCTGATATCCGAAGTTTGGTGTTGAATCTAAACTAACATATTTATAATGGATCACATAATGAAAAGAAGAATCCTGGCATTTCTTTGAAAACTTATAGTTAAGAAGTCATTTTATGGAGCAATTTACTTATTACATTAATAATAATGATAATATATGTATGTATATTTATTGAAATTTGATACTTCATCGAAATTTAAACATTATTGTTACAGTCAAATGGTATTGAATTAAATCTTTTGTCTAACAGTAAATTCATAAGCAAAGCAGTAAGTAACCTGTTAGGCTAAAGTGAACTTACACAACGAAGTCTAGATAGCTCGATAGAGCCGGCTACCTAAAGTTAAGTTCAGGTCTGTCAAACTGTAATCCTCTTCTTCTGCCTGGCAACTTCCCAGCTTTTTATTTATGTAGCCACGCCTGCCTTACACGTTGTGAATAAATTTGGCGATTTTTTTTTATGACCGGCCGCCCGCGCCTGCCTGACATCAACCCTCTTATTGTTATTTAATATATTTTTAGTTGTTCCTTTATACGAAATACAATTACAAATTAACCGAGTTTAAGCAATCTACTAACACTTTGAAATGTAATATACTTTATACTGAAATAAAAAGGTTTATTATTATTATTACTATACTCAACCTATAGCAAAAGTTCATAACTATTATTATAATGGTTTAAAATGTTTAAAAATAATACACTAATTTCAATATACATTTGTATGACAAGAAATGATTTTAAACAAGAAATACATGTAGAACATTTCGAGCTCATTAGCTCCAGGACTTAGTGAAATCATATCGGACATACGTCAAGAGTATCCGTAATACTAACGAACCGAGAAAACTGAACGTTTCTGATAATTTACTGGTTTCCAGAACATTATAGCTGTTCTACTAACGAGGGCCTTTTCGTATAGCATTGTCCTGATCAAAGCGAATGTTTGATTTTATTCGCATATTAGTTTTTGCCCGCGACTTCGTCCACGTTAATTTCGTCATTACTAATGTATGTATAGCTGACTGAGCGAACTCTATTCCGTCTTGGAGGCCATAAATAATCAGGTTTTTCCTGTTTCAATCGAACAGAATGATTGACATATAAGTTAGTAGTCAAATCTAATGTCAAAGAAAACTTTTGTATGGGAAATAGAATAGGCTGTTTTTAGGGTTTTCCCGGAAATGATTAAATTTTTTTCAGCTTTTTAACCTTCCCTAAACTTCCATGAATATTTAAAGACTAAGATAATATAAATCCGTTCAGCCGTTCTCGAGTTTTAGTGAGACTAACGAACAGCAATTAATTTTTATATATGTATATAGTAATCTATAATTTAATAGTTGTAGCTTAGTGCTCCCTAAAGCTACAACTTAATAGCTGTAGCTTTAGGAAGCACTACGAGAATGTAACTGTTGTTAATTTGCAGTCTGTTTTGATTGACTATCCTTGATTTTGCTTTGTGCTGTATTGTTTAATAGAGAATACCAGCTGACCCGGCGAACTTTGTACCGCCCTATAATCAAGAAATATCTGTTACCTTTTTGTCTTTTTTTTTCAGCCTATCAGAGCCCACTGCTAAGCAAAGGCCTCTTTCTCACATGGAAAAGGTTTGAGCCTTAGTCACCACGCTTGCTCAAGACAGTTTGGTGATTTCAAACTTATAATTGTGAAATTATATGTCCAGGCTTCCTCACTATGTTTTCCTTCACCGTCTGTCAGTGATGTCTAAATACTCTTTAGAAAGTACATATGACTGCTAAAAATCACATTGGTACTTACCAGGATCGAACCCGCGCCCTTGGGCACGAGAGATGAGCTCTCTAACTACTAGGCCACCACTGACTTTGTCTGTCTACCTTTTTGTCTGAATGATTAATTTGATTAATCTTAATTTGTTTTAATTTTTTCTTTGTTTTAATGGTAACTACGTGAATATTACTGCCAGTGACCCATTATTTTATTAAAATAGTGGAATATCCTAGTTATTTTTTCTAGTAATATTCAGTTCAGTTCAGTTCAGTAATATTCAATTCAGTTCAGCCGTTCACTCGTGATGTCGTGAGATGTGCAAGCTTCATAACGTCACTTTATTACACAAATAAATTAGAAGTAATATTATTTTAAATAAAAGTAGACAACATTAACAACACAAACACTAAAATGGACAGGTCTTTGGAAGCCGCGATGGAAATATGACTAAGTGTGATTTGTAAGGAAGTGTTGAAGTATTGAAGTAGCGCAGAAATTAATGGATTCTACTTCTACTAAATAAATGTTCAAAATTTTTACGTTACACGATTGTAACTTCACTTAAGTTTTTTTTTACAGACACTGTCTCACCGCATCGCTAAGTAAAAACACACACGTTATATTAATACCACACATTATAATTTGGTTGTATTACTATGAATTACAAAATTAAAGATTTAATTAATTATTTATCTCATAAATTTTTAAACAAAATTGAAAACATGATTTATTTTAAATAATTATTAGTATTTAAACTTAAATTTTCAGTCGGATCAAAAAAGCTATCGACCATAAAATTACATTAACGAGATGGTTCACACCTTAAAACAAATTTCATTAACATTTGATTTAAGTGGGGGCTTAGGTCACAATCAGTCACTGAGTAACAGGGCTGTGTACATATCTATAGGCTGTATTGAGGACGATGACTGGAGCACTCCTTTGTTGATTAGTATCGGATACTGCTTATTTACACGAGGGTTTATTATTTATTTGTAGCCAAAAAATACTTCAATTTGTGTGGATCAAGTACTAATTACCTTTCTGTAGACATTAATACAATTTTAATAACTGCCGTTAGGAACATTACGTTATTAAATTATGATATCATTATCATATATAGTTCTTGGTTTACTGCGCAAGAAAAAGATATCAAATATTTCTATGTATACTCTTTGGCTAATTATACCACGTATTTGAGGATGGACGCTCAACTTCCTTGATTTTGGTTTTCGTTTTGGCAACTTCGACAGTTTCTACAAATTGGACACGTTTTTCCGATTGACCTTTCGAATTGTGGTATGAGTTTGTAGGTAAAAACATGTTTTTAGATGTAATTTAATGTTATTTGCCTGAGTGTGATTACTGTTATGTAAGCAATCATATTATGGAGTATTTATTTATTTATTTATTTATTTTAAGGGCCACTAGCAGCTACTACATGTTTAAATGCCGAATATAAAACAATTAAATTGAAATAGGTTACATGTGTAGCTTTTTAAAGTGGCCACAACGATTACAATGTTTTAAAAATATATTAATATATAATTACAGCGAGAAAGATCTAAGTAATAATAATAATAATAACAATAAGCAAAAATTGATACAAATTAAAAACCACAAAAAACAAACAAGTACTTAATAAAATTAAAATTAAATAATTCATTAAATTCATGCATAAAAATCACTGAAAATATTCAAATCAATACCAACTAAAATCAATATAAATAGCTATTAAACATTAATAATTTATTTATTTATTTGCATCTCTCAATAATTCTAGCGCCCGTTTGCGAAATGTCATGGCAGAGTTACTAAAAATATCTAACTAGATCTTGACTTAAAATACTGTATAGCCGAGATGATCTAGACATAGGGGCATTACTTCCTAATTTAGTTTTTGATATTCTAATATCAAAGGTACCTAGAGAACTGCGAGCATTGCTCCTTGGAATACGATAGTGTATCTCAATAAGTAAGCAGGAACAGTCGACCTCGTTACGACTTAACTTGAAAAGGAATAAAATATATTAGGGGTATATTTAATTAAATAAAGATATTGGATTTGGAAAATACTTTTGTCAAGGATGATTTGTTTTATACTACACACTTTTATTGACTGTCGTAATAAGGGAATAATAATTTTGGCAATTTTCCTTCGGGTTTTCCTTCTATGTTTTCAAAGGCGAATTACTGTCGGTTAAATTTTCTCTCATTATCTTAAGGTCTGCTTTTTTTGTTTCATTTCTTTGATGAAGCTCCTCAAAGTAGAAATTGTTTGAAAATCTGTTAACATTAAATTTGTATTCAGAGGTGAACTCACAAATTCTCGCCTCTTAAAGTTCCCTCTGAATGTTTTATTCTTGTGTAGGTGCGTTGATTTCTCGCTTTTACCTAAAAGTTGTGCTATCATCAACTAATTTGTTAGTATTCATAGTAACAAATCTTTTTATAAATTAAACTAGATTAAAATGAAGAGAAGTATATTATGTATTTACTATCCTATCATCGGGGCAATCATGTAGTCTAAGGTTATAAGTTTTAATATGTAATTCTTATTGTAATATACATGTAAGTAAGTTTCGTAGTTTTCCGTCAACCTCGGTTTGCCTCCCTATATAATTTATGAGGAAATATTTGTGAGGTTTGATTAAAAATATGAAAATACATATTTCAGAAAATTCTCAATGTTCAAGCAAAATAAAAAATATAGACTAGTTATAAAGCCATGTTTTTCAACACGAATAAGAGACAATATTTAGAGGCAACTAATTGTCCCTTTTGAATATTAGTACTAATTCAGTTCAATGTGTCAGTGTCAATAATTGAGCCGGTGGTGCCAACACGAAAAATAGACAATGGCGAATTTGCTGTTACAGTTTTCGCGCTACAAACATAGGAGTGTAATTGAATTTCTGATTGTTGAAGAAAATGGTCACGATCCGATCCGAATCGTTTTCAGTATGAACGAAGGCAAAAAGAGGTTTTTGTTTTTAATTGCATTTTTAGGCCTAAAATGTGTTAGAGTTATTTCTTTATGTTATTCTTTTATTACATTTCACCTACTTAGGAAAATTTTTACAATAGTAGTAAAGTAACGTATTTATTTCTTTTATAAACACATCTTGTAAGCGAGAACATTTTAAAGTATTTGCAAGAGGACATTTAGGTAAACTTTTAATTTTATTTTAATGCACTAAAGTGTTCATGTTAAGGTATTTTTTTCTCTTATAACGTATATCAGCGTGGGCTTGATTACAGATAAAACAATTTAAAATTTTTTTTTTAAAAATTACGTAATTATGCTTTATACAAATTAATGAAGTACGAGTACATAATATATTGGCATATATTGGCAATGGGCAAGATAAAGGATAATGTGGCGATCTTTCTAAAACAAACATTAAATTTTCATAGTTTCGTGTCATATTTTGGAATGCAAAATTGTCGTAAACATCTTCTCTTATTTTATCTGTTACCATATATTCATAAACAACACATATTATCTATCACGACCTTTCATCAGTTACTTTGATATAACTCTATATAATCTGACAAACTTATTTCAAGGAAATTATCGTCAATCTGGGAATGCACCCAAATTTGTCAATGACCTTAAATGTCAAAAGTTTATGTTAATTGTGGCTATATTTAAAATGTTCCCAGCCGTTAAAAGCAAAATATTTGGAATTATTCCAGAAAAGTCGTAAATCCTTAGTACTGCCAATAGGTTAGAGATTAACAATGCTAATGTTGGAGTTTCAATGGGTTCACCTATCTGTTATCCGATATCCAAACTTAGTTTCAAGTAGCTAGTTCTTAAACCTACAGTATAGCATAATCCAAACTAATATAAATTATTTCTTGCACTGCCTAATATACTATTAAGTGGTAGGTTTATTTAAACATAATAATTTGATTTATGTCACATATAATTACGTAGATAATGATGATTTTGAGTTTTGAGAACAAAACATTTTTGAATTTCTGCCAGCTAAACATAGTATACTCGACAATACTCACTAAAATTCAGGACTCGTTGTCTACTTGTAGATGATTGACCGAGAAATAATATGTTATTTGCCTTTTTTGACGAGTTCTTGAAAGCAACTAAAACGTCAGTTGAAAAAAATTATAATCAAATTATTCAATATCAATATACGTGACCTCCGAAAATGTATGTTAATTAACGTGAACAGAGATACTTTAACAGTACTCAATATTCACTGTAAATTAAATAACTGTCTTCTCGATATTAAGCCAGTAAAATTTCGGTATTATTCAAACCTACATCATATTCGTTTATAAGACAATACATACTCCGCGACTTCCGTTTGAAGACAAATTCAATATCAGTCAGATAAACGTCAACAACCATATTTCATATTTTGTTACTTATATATTGTAATATGTAGAACATAAATAATTGAACAAAATTACAAAAGGTTCTGATTTCTTAGCATCTATAAAATATTGTACCTAGTATTACCTAATACTATTCTATTCTTCATAGAATTCGAAAATTACAGTTACAATTAAAAAGATTAACAGCATATAATCTTTAATGCTTAGTCGTCATCAGCCTATCAGAGCCCACTGCTGAGGAAAGGCTTTTTCTGACATGGAGGTTTGAGCATTTGTCACCACGCTTGATCAAGACGGGTTGGTGATTACAAACTTATAATTGTAAAATTATAAGTCCGGGTTCCCTCACGATGTTTTTCCTTCACCGCTTGTCAGAGGTATCTAAATACTCTTCGAAAGTACATATGACTCGAAAAAATCACATTAGCACTTGCCAGGATCGAACCCGCACCCTCGTGCACGAGGGTATAATTATTTTTGACAACATAATCTTCATGTTTAGGTTACTTTGTTGCAACCCTGAGCACGGTATGTTGATAAAAATATATAAACACGTAGTATATTCCAAAAATATAAGCTTTATTCTTAGATTTCACAATATAAGAATATATTTTTAATTTATCATAGGCTCTATTAATATTGGTTAATCTACCAAAACACATCTTTAACTTCTTTTGCCAAAACTACGAATTGATTCAAATTTTACAAGTACTACAGCGTTTAAATTCTTTTTAAGAGACCATTTAGTCGTAACAAGTCACGCATACTACATAGTTTCAACATATTTGATAACTTGTGTAAATGATCTTAAATATTTATATCCTGTTTTCGAGGTCACTTAACGAGGTAACGAGGCTACTGATTTCCAATATTTACAATAAAACCTAATGATTTCAAAACGTCTTTATCAATTTGGATGTTAATAGCTAATTGAGAAAATAGCTAAATGACCTACGAAAATATATGAAATTATCTAAAAATATGTTTTTTGTAAGACAAGATGTTTTGATTCCTAACATATTCCATAATATCTCACCTGGCACAACTCCTTCTGTTTACTGATAACAAGTCGTATAAATGACTATGAATTAATGGCATTAGCCCTAAGATTTGATAAGACACAGTTCAAAAGATAAGAGAAAATGAGGTAAAAGAAAGAAGCAATATTTTTTATATTTCGGAAAATAAATTTTAATAATAATAATAATAATAGACGTTTATTTGTTAAAAGATTACACCACTACAAAACAAATACAAACAACAAAATAAAAACAGAGTAAAACTTAGCCTTAATAATTGTTTTAGCACGAACTGTGTTATTAGACTCAATGCGCATTTGCTATTGCAGTTGAGTTAGCAACTGTACCTTGAATAAAAAGTTTTTGTAGAAACCAGCCTCGTGAAGTTGTTATCTAGTTATAAATGTACTATCTTGTTATAAATGTAGTTCAGTAATCATTACATTGTAATGTAACTTTTATTGTTAACCATAACATTGATACAAACTGAACTGTGACTGAAACAGATTGTAATTGTTTAGACTGACTATGTGGATGTATGCTAAAATTAAACTATTTTTTTTTATAAATCCGAAAAATATTTGTGTTATTTTAATGAATACTGGCCATAATCTTAGATTTAATTTCGTCTTGTTCTATGTTTACAGAAGATAAGGTTTTTGCTATTTATTTCGGCTAAATACGCATCGCATAAAATAGGAATGATATCTAGTAAAATATATTCAATTTGTATATTAGCAATACCAATACTGTGCATGAAATTGCAGTTATGAGACGAACCCTCTCCGCATTCCATGTATTCACCGTGCGAGTGCCGGGTCCATAGCGTTGCAGGGAGAGGAGCTTTAGCAGTGCCTGAGACTTGCGACCCAGGTGTAGGTTTAAGAGGCTCATATCTAACGCGCGTTAAACGCCCACCTCCATTGTCCAAGTTCCTCTCCCTACCTAACCAAATTTGAAAAGAACCTACTGTGGCTGCCTTCGAAGTGCGTTCCAAGAATGTATTAATGTGAGTTCTGGACAAGCCCAAGTCTTTTAGTATAGATAGAGATTAAATTTAAGATTTTAATTCAATTTATTTAAGATAGATAAGAGATAGAATTTTAGCAATGCTGGCAACCTGTCGTGAATTAAGGTGCGCCATTTTAATGCTAATGGAATGCAAAAATCTCTCATGTCTAACCATTCGTTCTGCATTTCTAAACTCATTGCATGGATCTTATATTTATTGTTTTCCTCTTGCCGAATAAAAGACTACAATTTATCCGTATCTTGGACTTTCTTATTTGATCCTATCCCTACTCTGTTACTTTGTGCTGTTTATATTTAGATAAAAAAATACGTAATATTTACAATTAATCAACATTATTTATAATATTGAAATTTGTAAAGGTTATGTGAAATGAAATGTTACTTGAATATTATGAGTAGGAATGAAAATTGCTGCTTATTTAAGTTATATTTTAGGTTTAATTTGTTCGAATCTAGATACTTATATTCTCAGTATTATACGGTTTATGTGAAAAACTAGCGTTCTTGTCTCAAAAAGATAATTAATAATAATTACTTTCAATCAAAGGATTTCAAAAATATCGAACTGTAAAGGAGTTAGAAAATGTTATATTGTAGTAATGTTGTAATTACGGTAACTAGAAAATTCAATGGAATTTTCTAGTTATTTCTATTTTCCAAACATTACTTTTTACTTATTTGAATGAAAATAAACTTTTCTGTAACTGTTCTGCATCCTGTTCTGATTAAAATATGAAAATTTTTTTTTTCTGAATATTAGATTTCATTGGTTTTGAATATATTTATATTATTTCGTAAATTGAATCAAATTATAATACATCTTTTATAATAATAATCAATCACTTCAGAAGGTAAAATAAATTGTTTTACAATAATAACATCGTTACATGAATTACATTACTGCAAGATACATTCCTTTATGAAGTTCTCTACTGATGAATACTGATAACTAAACCTGGCGCCCCATGTTTTCTCTATTAGATTTTATTGTGGCTGAAGTTATAGACTTAAAAATTAGTCATACAAGTCTTTTTGTCTATGCCATATATGTATTTTTTATTTCATTTAAAATCCAACTTTTTGTTCGAATTATTTTTTTATAACTATTTTAATATAAGACAAATTTTCAATGATGTTGGCTAACTGTATTAAATATAACAATAGTTTCAAATATATTTATGTTCAACGCCCATTAGTAAATTGTAGTTTGATTTTTTGATATTCTTTTAAGTCTTTAATATATAGCCCATATTATATGGCAATGCTTGAAAGAAAATAGAGAAAAGTTAATACCGAAACACAATATTTTTTTTTAAGTTTAGAAATTTAGATATTTAAAATTAAGAATCTATTATATTTTTAACTAAATATTAAATAAACTAATCGTAAAATTAGTTTAGCATATCCATATTAAATTTTTAAATAAGATAAACAAGGTACAAAACAATTACAGATACAAAAGAATTGAAATCGAAAAGTATTCCCAGTGTATTAAAATTTTTTTTTGGGTAATTTTAATTCTATGTTTTATTGTGTTTAATTTATAAATAGTCATTATGCGACTATGTAAGACCGCAGAGAACAAAAAGTGTAAGATATTCAAACTCTACCGTAACAATCCATACAGAAGGTTTAATTTTTATTGTGTGGATGATACTATTAAATGTTGCCTGTTTTATTTTAACCCTTTGTTAACTCTTTATACTGTGATATTATGCAAATAATAAGTGTGGTTAATAGCCGGTGAATATTTGAACACATTTACATTTTAATGCTTTAAGAATATTTTTTCAGTATTGCCATTATTTACGTGTATATTAGATTCATTTTGTTTCAATTGTTCCAGCTTAATATTTCAATGTAATGAATAAACGTATTTGCAATTAACACCCATTTACGATGAAGGTAGCCAAAGATTTGATGAAATATTATACTCGTGCAATTTTTATATAAAGCAGTTTGATATTTGTGTGTTTGTGGTTAACGATCGATTGATTTCGCTTCAGTTTCTTTATTTGAAAACCAGTTTATTTGAGAAAATTTTTTTGTTTTTTGAAGTCGGTCCAGCAGAGTAAGAGTAACAGCTCTAATTCAGAATGACGTAAAACAATTTTGGACTGTCCTTACCCGATTAAGTAAGGTCCGAGTGTTGATTAATAGGTTGATGACAATTAGTGCGTAGGCTAGGGTGTTTTTAAAATTTCGTAAAATTTTGATATAAATTTTAACAACAAGATTAATAGGTCGTAACTTTCAGCTGAAATTAAGAAAAAAAATCGACGTTATTCTTTCACATAGATTAATCAGCAAAAAATTTATTGTTGTGTCAAATTTGAGAATTCCTTAAAAATGTTGCGCTTTTGCCGTTTCAACTGATTAAATTTAGATTTCTTGAGAATATAATAGCTTTCGCTATAAGTACCAGTTTTTTAGTGGCAGAATAAAATTATAACCTACTTCACTTTTTAGGAATTGGAAACCTTACTTAGGAATGTAGAATACAAAAATTATTCATGTGACGTAACTACAATTGTTAGTATATTTCCTGGCGGATTTTTTTTACTCATACAGCAAATAAATCCCACAAGGTATTACTTTGATATATGGGCAATAGCCATAGAACTCGATGAACAACATGATTTTTTTCTTACTTCGTTCACGATTTTATTTTTTAAAGGTCACTTTGCAAAATTTGTCTACTTTATATTTTATTAAGTGAAATTTAGATTTAGATTTTCATTTTAGTAGATTTTTTATATTGACTGACGGCTATTTGATTGGTGGATACTTACTTCTAATACTTGAATTAAGGCAACTAATAGTCCTCTACTATAAGAAGAATGAAATTAAACGGAAAAAGTCAGGAAAAGAAGGGCTCTTAAACTGAGATCATCATTTTCTTCTTCATTAGTAAAAGTCGTGTCCCTGAAAGGTTCTGAACGGTTTCTTCATTACATTCCATTACCTTCGGCAACTTGCTTTTCTTAACACTACTGTTATGGGGAGACCCGTTAGAATCGTGATGTGGTCACACCAGATGATTGGTGTTTTGCCACATGGTCTTTTTATATGTATTATTTTTACATATCTGTATGTCGATATTCTTTAAACTTTTTCATATAATATTAAAGTATGTATCTTCAAATAATGTTAATTACTATTATTTGTCTTTATATTAATAATTCATTTTTGCTTTTTTGACTTATGAAGATAAAGTAGTCATCTTATATATATAAGATACTAATTGTAATTATTTTGAATAAACCCACATTATAAATAAAAATTAGCAGTGTATGACAGTTGTATTTCTACTTTATATAATATTTTATGAAGCTTAGATTTATTAAATTTTTTGAATACAAGGCCACCAAGGCCGGTTGGACGGCTCGTAAAAAGAGTTCCCACTACGTCATCAAAAAAAAAATGAAGCTTAGTCATTAAATTGTTTGAATACATTTTACATGAAAAATTTCACTTATCTAAGTTGTCAAAAATATCTCTAATTCACAACGACTTATCTTTCAACTGTCTCTCCGGAATATTTTTCTTTTGGTTTCAACTGATTTACCGGTCCAAAGACTTTGTCTAAAGTAAGGTAGATATGTTAACAAATAGGAATATAATGGTATTTTTAATTTATTTCACATAGATCATTTTCATGATAAAATTTTAGGAGAAATAATTTCTCTTTACTTCTGTTCGAAAATTATTTTGCAGTATGTATTTTTTTTATTTATTTAATTAATATTTATTTATTATTTATCCACGACCCTCAAAAGTTTTAAATAAAACTGGAATCGCAATTTAAAAAATAAAATTATTTTAACCTATTTCTTAGTACTGAAGTAATGTTGAAATATTTCAGAGCAGTAATGGAAGTTTCATGTTTTCGTTAGATATGATATAAATCGTCGGTATCGGATTTTTATGGACTTCCCCGAATTAGCCTCATTAAAATTTTGAAGAAGTATCGAATTAAAAATGAGTGTGAAGATAATTATACTTTGGTATGGTCCAAAGTTTCAAAAACTAATTATTTAATCACTCGTTAAAGTTTGAATAAGTGCAAATAATATTGCCATTAGTTTCATTAGTATTTTATAATTCAATTACATGTGGCTTCTCTGAATCTAAGATTATTTCCAACAAAAAATTTTAATATAATCAATAACAAAACTCAGAGAGCATATTTTAATGAATTAGTCTTTGACTTTCAATTTAATTCCAAAAAAAAAAATTCAGAACGGAGCCAAAAGATTCTTTGTATGTTTTTCTCAAATATAATTTTTGGAAAATGTAACTGAATTGAATCTTTAAAGTTATTTGCCGTGTTTGCAATAAAGAAACTCTGAGTAAAGCTATTATCATCAAAACACCCAAAACGTTTTTAAGAAACATAGTGACAGATTCTACAAACAACTTAATCGTTGTGAATTTAAAACCAGAGCAAAATAGGTTCGTTGTTCCAAGAAGTTGTTTTCTTCGAAGCAGTAAATATGGTTTCTGTTTACTTATTTTTGTCCGTAACTCTTTTACTTCGTATTGTCTTAATGTTTGTTTGTTCAAATTTATCCATAGTAAGGTTGTTTTAGAATAGAAGTTATCGCATATTTTATAACATTTTATTTTATTATGTAATTATTTTATTTATATATTTTGATTTATTTTATTTTTATTTCTTTAAATTTACAAAAAAGACAACTTTAAATGCTCGAAAGATGTTAATTTAAAAATCGGTACAACGATAAATAAGAATGGATGGATATATTAATTGAACATTCAAATTTATTCAAATTAAATTTTTAAATAAAATAACGCTCAAAGTGACATTAATAGAAATTGTTTTAATTTATAATAATAATAATTGCTAACATTACATAAGTAATCAGTAAATTAATATTACTTCAGGTATATTTCACATAAAAATTGACACAGAATGAATATAACAGTTGGAGTTCAACATTGTTACTCCTATTTCTTATTTGATACCGATTACGTACTCTGTGTTTGGTTAAAATAAAGTTAGGAATACTTTTTTAAATTCCTTTTTTTCTTTATTTCCAATTAGATAATAAGAACGATGTACCTACTTTAATTCTCTTCTTAATACATATTTAACATTCCACAAAAATTTCTGCATAAAAGTATTATTTTATATCAACCGACAGTTAAAAAAAAATTCTGCACGGAAGAGGTGGAATAGTAGTATATAATTTTTTTTAAAATTACAAGTATGGACCTTAATTTTTTTAAGTACTCAAGAAGTTTTTTGTTAAATAGTAGATTTCAGTAGGACTTGGTTAGCTATAACAAATTTAACACTTCTGAGTGAACTAAGATTTAATTGCTGCACGTCCCCTGACAATCGCATCATCAAAGTGTTCTTACAGTTCGTATTTCCTGTGAACACTCAGTGGATCCATATTGTGTATTCATTAACGTTTTACCATTACATGATTTCAGAATGAGTAAAATCTTTATTCCCAATTATTTTCTAAGAACACAATAGTGTAAATTAATATACCTATTTCATATATTACAGACTGTACATAAATGATTTTTATTATTAATATACTGTTGATTTTAACTCTATAAAATGAATATTCTTATATTGGATTTACGAATAAAGAAATTAATGAGGAAATGAAATTTTCATTTTTCACAAAATAGAACAATTAATTGAACAATTAATTAATGTATCATAAAATATTCTCACGTTAAATTATCTCGAGGAAGAATCAATATTTGTCCTTAAGTCGTCTTTTTACATTCACAACAGAAAATATGGAGGTGATTTCGTTCCAAGAATATTTTGACAATGAAATCGTTACTAATGTTGTGTTTGAAATATATACAATTTATAGACACAAATTCACAAAACAAATTGTGTCTATAAATTGTTATATAAAGTTCTTCTTCAAACTATTTAAAAGGAGAAAATAGAATTTATAAATTTAAAATAAAATGAAGTAGAAGATTACTGAAATATAAATATTTTACCATATGGTTATTTAATTATATTATAAATATAATTTATCTATTATAAATACATATAAACCACATTTATTTCGTGAACCGCAGAACAGAAAATGTTAACAATTATATGTATATAAGGTAGAAAATAATAAAAGGGAAACTCTATAGTAGGAAAAGTATGAAGCAATCAGAACTCAAACCAAACAAGTGAAGCCCCCGGTTTGTAACTTGTAATCAAGATTCTATAAACAGGTTATTACCATTTAAATATTTCAACTAAACGCCTCTATATATAGCAAAATTAATCTCCATTTAGCATCCGCCTCCCGGGACTCTTCGAATTATCTTCTATATTACAACCGCTTTGAATGCATATGGCGTTTAGATCGGACTTTTTAAGGTTAAAATCTCGCTATTGTTTTTATCTATTTCAGATTGAAACTATGTCACTGATATTGGAATAATATAACATATTCAGCGGAAATGTTTATGCAATCTACAGATACTTTTTGTGTTCTTGAGATTGTGATTTGTTTTGAAATTATCTTTTTATATAAGATTCCAGTTTAAAATAAAAATGGCTCCCCCATATTTGCTTTTCAAAACATTAAAAAGTGATATATAAAAATTGTTAGCAGGTCTGTTTGATTATCAAGCCAGACTTAAACTAACGTAGTTATTAAATGTTTACGCTTTCGCCAGTTTATGTCATGATTTATTGTAAAATTATCGTTCTGCTCTGCACCATAAGAAAGAGATGACTGACCGCAAGAATGTAGCACCTTTGAATTTTTAACGCCAAGATGCACTATGGATGAAATTTTTAAAATCGCGATTTCTTAAATACGTGATTCCATTAAAGACAGTGTTCACAATACCGGAAAATAATTATAATACCAAAATCTTCAGTATTTAACTTTTAAAATTCAAAGAACATTGTTATCTAAAAATCACATACTAATTATACTTGTTACTTTAATAACTCCTGTTAAAATTCAATAGCAACATCTCTGTACACCGTGATTGCTCATATTATTAATCTTTCTGTATTATTTTATGTCTACCGATACAGTTTCTTTTTTGTTATTCACTCTCTTAAGATTACGCCCTTCAAGTGAATATACTGACCTCAAGCTTAACTCCGTTTTTTTATTTAAAATACACCTGAATTCATGGACATGGTCCATCGAGCCGGATATTATATCTTAAAAATAACCAGCACAATAAAGGGATACTGATTTCTTCGTGGAAAAATAAGTGAAATCACAACAAACGTCGGATCTCAGAACAAAGGATTTGGATGTATGACGTGGTTTATGGAATATTGCAGTATTTAGCTATTTCAGTGCTTAATTTCCACCCAGTACTCTTATAATCAGGTAGTATTTAAGGATTTAAGACTTATATAAAGGTCAGTACATATTAATTAACTTTATTTTATTATTTAATTGTATTTAAATAGTTGCTCCTTCCATTATACCTTGTGATTGTTTTAACTAAAAAATTATTTACTTTTCTTTGTTAGTACCCGATTAACCTAATTATAATACTCATTACTAAAGGTAAATTGAATTATATTAATTTTATTCACTTGCAAAGTTTGATAAGTAATAGGTACTTTGTATGTATAGTTTCTTATCAATTATTTTAAATGTAATGAGAAGAATATGTTTAATAAACTTATTTATATTAGATACAGAGATTGTGTTGATTACAGAAAATATATTTAAGTCGAATCATTAATTTTTGTCTTTGATTGTACATTTAGAAATTAATAACACTTACATTTATTTGTCTTTTGAGCATATAACTACTACAATTTTTTTTATTGTAATGTTTATATTAAATTACAATTAACTTAACCTTGTAAAGTATTGTTTAAACTTATATTTAATATTTTGAATTGTATACATTCCAGGATTTGACACTTGCTTCACATAATGTCGGAAAGAGAAGAAAGAGATCTTATTAAAAGGCGTGCAACCTATAAAGGCCGGCTTACTTTGTTTGGAAATTACTTAAACAATTTAGATCGGTCAGTCAGCCAGTCTCAGGTAAAAGAACTTCAATTACGTATTAATAAATTTGCAGCATGTTTGAACAATATGATAAAGTACAGTGTAGGTTGGAATGTGCAACTGAAGACATGGAAAGTCAATTATTGGAAAGAAATGATTTCGAATCTCTGTATTATAAATTAGTAGCTCAAGCCCAGGATTTAGTTGCTCATTCTACAGGATTAGGTGACAGGAGTTCTGACAGTAATAAAAATACAATGAGGCTTAATAATAACAATAATCTTGTTAAATTACCAACTATACAATTGCCTAAGTTTAGCGGTTCCTATGATAACTGGCTAGAGTTCCATGATACTTTTTCTAGCCTTATTCACTCCAACGACCAAATTGACAACATTAATAAATTTCATTATTTGAGAGCGTTACTAGAGGGCTCTGCCGCCTTAGTTATACAGTCCATTGGATTTTCAGCGAAGACTTACCCTGTTGCTTGGAAAATATTATGCGAAAGGTTTGATAATAAACGATTACTCATTCAAAATCACGTGACGGCATTATTCAACATTGATTTAATTACTAAAGAGTCATCCGTGTCTATTAAGCGTTTCATTGATCAAATAAATAAAAATTGAAGAGCTTTAGATTCTCTAGGCGAACCGACTCAACACTGGGTTACATTGTTGATACATATTATAATACAAAAATTAGATACTAAAACGTATCGCGAATGGGAGGAACTTAAGAGCCGTCTTGGTAAGGGTGAACCTCTTACACTAGACGTATTTATAAATTTTTTGCGTAATCGTGCTGATTTGCTAGAGGCCTTAGAGTTATCGCGAAGTAGTAATTATTCTCACCAGTCTATTAAACAGAACAGGAAAATTAAGAGCATGGTTTCTATTGCAAGTCTAAGTCAGGCTCACAATAAATCTTCGATAGCCTCATCTACACCTAAACCCTGCGTTAAATGTAAAGGTTAACATCCGCTTAAAAATTGTCCGCAGTTTTTAATTCTTAACAATGAACAGCGATTGAAACTCTTACATAACTATAAAATATGTTACAATTGTTTACATGTTGGTCACTATGCAAACCAATGCAAAAAGCCTGGTTGTAGGATATGTAAACGTCGGCATAACACGCTTATCCTTGTATCAGGTTCGAAGTCGCAATCACCAGATAATGCTGGATTATCAAACCTGGATAAGAGTGATTCGAACAATATGAATTCTACTTCCAGATCAAATATTTCTTTATCGGCATGTTTGAAAAATTCAAACAAAGGTAATCATAATGTACTATTATCAACAGCCCTTGTTAAGTTGTATGACTCCAGAAATCGGGAATATATTGCTCGAGCGTTACTCCATTCCGGAAGTACATCATGTCTTATTACAGAAAATATGTGTAATAAATTAAACTTACCTTATCATAATGTCGATCGTTCTGTAACAGGAATAAATAATTGCACTCTAACAATTGGTAAAATGTGTCGTGTGCAAATGAAATCTTTAAATAATAATTATCTTACAAATGTTACTTGTTTTGTTTTACCATCGATCATAAGCAAGGTGCCTTATAGTCATTTAGACATTATCGAATCTAATATTAATTTAGCTGATCCTAAATTTTATGCACCCGGTGTGTCTGTGTGTCTTTGTGTCTTATAATGGGTTAAACCTCATATGAACGTGATCTAAACAATATAAATAATCATAATAATAATAAATATTACCAATACATTAACTTAATACACAAAGAGTTACATGCTAACAGAGTCATGGGCACATCTATCTATACTTTTCTGCCGCAAGTCACTATTCCACGCGGACGATGTTGCGACAAAAGCTAGTTGTTAGTAAAAAGCACAAAACCCTTCACTCTCTCAGTTACCTTGAGGTTAAGATAAGAGACCAGAAGAATTCTGGCTATCCAACTGTAGAAATCTTTCAGAAGACACTATCTAACGCTGTGAGAATACAAATGTAAAGATATCAAGACACTGTTGTCTAAGAAACTTTTTTATAGTATTTTTTTGGATATTGCTTGAAACATAAACAGATTCATATATATAATACTAAAACTCTAGTCATTTACTCACTAACAATCAAACTGGATATATATATATACATATATCGTCATCATCCTATCAGAGCCCAATGCGGAGCAAAGGCCTCTTTCTCCCACGGAGAAGGTTTGAGCATTAATCACCACGCTTGCGGGTTGGTGAAAAAATAATAATATATATATATATATATAATTCCACACAATTTATAATGTTATCCTACTTTGATACGTACCATAAGGATAATCAAAATAATTATTATAAAAATATCCGTTAAACATATGCATCTATGACAACATCATATTTGGTGAATAAATTATCAAACTAGCCACCTAAATATCAACTTTGAATTTTAGAGAGTTAAAATATTGGATATAATTTACTAAGATTGTTTGTTAATTATGACAATTTTTTTTATTATTTTCAAGCTTCCAAAAAATAAACATACTTTTTGATTTTACAACGCAACTAAATTCAATTCATTCTTAGAACGTACTTCGAAGGCAGCCCTAGTATGTTCTGTTCAAATTTGGTTAGGTAGAGAAAGGAGCTTTCTTTTTTTTTGATGACGTAGTTGCAACTACAACTTTTTTGTTTATGCTTCTTGAACGAGAAACATATCACAAAACATTGAAATAAATTTGAAGACATTTCTGTATTTCACGATACTCTCGTGAGTAAAATATAATAAAGTTTTCGATGGCAACGAATGCCTCAGATTGTCATATTTACAGACAAATGCCTTCCATTTCCTATTCTGAAAAGTGAAGCCCAACTTTGAAAGTTAATCTTTTCACTTTGATACACTTTGAATGTGTCACTTTCGAGTGGGAATTTTACCGTCGAATATTATATACGAATTCAAATAAATTTGGCAGGAGTATAAACTAAAATTAAAATTTAATAATTTCAATACTACCAAGTTTAAATAAGTCTCTTTATTCAAATCTGAATATCTATTTATTAAAATAAATATTTTATAATATATAATACCTACTACATATAACCGTTTCTTAGCTAACACCTAGTTACAAAACTTCCAGTTTTAGGCCCACACCGTGAATAACAAACATTGATATATTCCAAGAAATGCTATTTACAATTAGATTAATGGTTTTGTTATGAAAAAAAATAATAATATGGGAATTCATTTTTCATATAATCTGTACAAATTGTTACCTATGTTAAAATATAAAGTTATCAGTAAATCTTAGCTCGCAGTAAGTATTAAGTAGTAAACAAAAGCTTTTATGCTGATAAACCTGAACAATCCACGTAATCTTCTTAACTTTAGACATCTCAATATGCAGATGTGTTGCTACCTTCATCTTGCGAGAAATCTGAAATATTAAAATCAAAACATAAAACAAATATTCAAAAAAATTTAATTACTACTTAATGTTTAAAAAAAAATTACCTTTGTTTTGTTTTAGTCTAAAATCATAATTGAGCTAACGATAGTAGGACTAGTGATACAGCGACGTGATAACTTGCACCTAAACAAAAAAAAAATCATATACTAATCTCAACTACATAAGAATATTATTGAGTACAAGATGTATATATCTCTTAGTAATATTATAATCCCAGATTTCTTCTCTGTCAATTTCCCGGCTATAGCCAGGGTCTACCTTACGTGTTGTGAATAGTTAGAAAGTACATATGACTCGGAAAAATCACATGGGAACTTGCCCGGGTCAGGATCGAACCCGCGCTCTCGGCAACGAGAGGCGATCCCTCTAACCATTAGGCCACCACTGACTTATAATCCCAGACAACATTATAAATGCACACATTTTGTGTTAATTTTTTTTCATATGTTAACTATATTGAAGGCTAGCTCTAAATGTATACAAAAATTATAAACATCACTTTATAAAATATTCACTCCAATAGACATTAATCTGTTTAATTTAATCTCGTTAAGAGAACCTCTACCAAATTTACGGTTGCCTACACAATGAAAATTGATCTTTAAGCTTGTCTTTACTTAAATAACGGCTTTAATTGTTGAAATAAAATCGAAACCTTTTGCTATGAGTTTTTTTTGCAAATAAGGGGTAGGTGTTAAATTTAAACATTAAATATTTGTAAGGAGTTCAGAGCAAATACCTTTTGAGCCCACCGCAGCTGCAAGTTGCATATCAGTAGCGGTCGGCATTTCCTGGGTAGTGCTTATAGGTCCTATTAAAAAAAAAAATAGATAAAACTTTAATTATTTCTATGAATTGCATAAAATTCAATCTCTTGTATGTATCTCTCTTTCACTGTGCTATGAATAAGAGAGACTCCTTATAGTCTAGTCAACATGTTCAAAAACGTGTTAAACAGAAATAAAGCTCCTAAAAATATGTGCGATAGCTTATTCGATTAGTAATGACGTCTAAAAAATGTTTTTAAGGGTATATTAGCACATAAAAATTCGCGAATGTTATTAACAAAATAAGGTTAAAAAAGGTATTCAGTGTTTCGTTAATAACTTTTAAAATAATAATATTTAATACATTAAAAAAAAATCCTGAAAGAAGAGAAAATTTCCAATAAAAAAAGTCCGCACTCCTGGAATTCCATCTATATTATTTATAATTTTTATTCTAATGAGACGGTCTATCAGCTTAAATGTATATTTTTTTTAATATTAACTGATAATTTAATAATTTAAATAAACTATGGTGTAATGAAGTGCACTTGAACAAAAAACCTCGGTGTAACAATTTTTTTTGTCGATTATTCAAAAAGTTACATCATTGTTAATTAACCAATTTGTTTCTAATCTCTGTTTTTATAAATTACGGCATAAAAATTTAAGTAAGAGGTCTATAAATTTTTCGCTTTTTCTTTTAATTTAGGTACTTAATAACGTTATACAAAAAATTAATTTAAGTTTATTATTTTGTATGCTTTATTTAAAATTGACTAAAAATGAAAATTCTACAAAATGTTATGAAAAAAACATTCTTTGGTAATATATTACTATTGCTTTTTTTGCATCTAATAAAGGTATTAATTAAAATTAGTAAAAATAAACAAATATTTTGGGATTTTTAAAAATGCTTTTTTTTACTCTCCTTTAGCATAGGTAAAATGATGTATTATAAAAAAAAATCTGAATATTTTTTATTGTCTATAATAGTTTTTTTCTATATTTAAAGTATTTAAATATTTAGTAAAGATTTTTTTTTATTCTCAAAAATAATCACTGACCCTTTTCAATGGAATGACAGAGAAAAATTTTTTTACTACTTATTCAATTGTTTATTAACTTAATAATTTGTTATAAATAAATAGTATTAACCGTTATATTTTTTCCGAAAACTTAAAAAAATACAAAAAATTTGTAAAAAAATATATTTTTTTCTTAACTTTGTTATTTATAGTTGACTTTGTAATTTTTTAAAAAACATTTTTCTAGATATCATTCCGAATCGAATGAGTTATAGCACATATTTTTAGGAGCTTTATTTCTAATCAACTTGTTTTTTAACATGTTGACTAGACTACTAAACATGCCATCCAATCCTTCTTTCATTTGGGTATGGGATAAACCTGTTTAAAATAATAACTTTATGACACTGATATACAGTTTTCAATGTTAAAAAAAACGACTCTTGCTATTCGCTGGCTAAACTAGAAAGCTTTTCATGTCGATGCGTGTTTCTTATATTAAGTACACGATAAACGCACTATTTAATGAAACACACAATGTAGCGACATGTCGAATAGAGTCATACCAGGCCAGTTCATTACAAGACCGACTAGCTATATAGCATTACTAAGGTTTGTTATATTAGGAAAATATACATATTTTGATGACTATTTAATGATTAACTAACCTGGATAATATAAAGCTTCTTTTCGCACAGCATAATTTGCAAGAGGTATACGTAAAGTGCATATAAACTCGGCTGGGGTAGGTAGATCCGCGTCCTGGAGCGTAACTATAGCAATGGCAGAATATCGTCCGTTCACGAGTTTCAGACTGTGAGAAACACCATCCAATCTCCTATGAAAAGGTAACAATATAATAAATAAAGGTATTACGGATTCAAATGTTTTGAATCGTGTTTTATTATTATCACTTGGAGTTTGGTTCAGTTTGGATCCTCATGAAACAGAATGAGTTCTGTGGGTTGACAGTTTTTGTAACTTTTAAAATAAATTCGTTTTCTTTTAATTCATTTTTTAAAAAAAAACTTTATTATTATTTTCTACGTTCTTTTGATTTTATGAAATCTTCATTAGAGTACATGAAACTAATAGTATCATCTAAGGTAGTTATCACTTATAACTTTTTGTCTAAATTCACTGAGGGAAGAATTAGGAATCCGTATTATTAGAATATAAAACAGTTGACAAGTAGCACCAGGTAGTGAAAGCGACCGGATTTAATCTCTACTTTCAGAACGTTGCCAACTTATTCAGAAATTTATGATCCATTAGAAATTTTATTGTAAATCACACCTTGCAGAATACAGGCACGAACAAGTGGACATTAAAGATACATTAGATGCCATGATTCTATGATAAATTAAAAAATAAAACATCGAAGCCATTACAAACAGTAGTTAATTGAAATAATAACAAAATAAAAATAGTTTAATTTTAAATGTTGCTTCTGATCTAGAAAGGAAATGTTTTCAAAATTCCTCGTTCATATGTTTGTTATCATAGTGAAAATTGGTGAAAAATTTTATTTTCCTAACAGTGAGATCTAAGAGTTTATTTGAAGTAAATATGTATATAAAGATATATACAACATGTAACGTAATTAACGCACACCCTCAAACACCCCGTCAGTTATTCACCAACACTCCGCTGCACACGCGCACACAGACATAATGTACTCGCCGCGCCCGCGCCCCTCTCTCCGAGTGCCGTCCGACAATAATAAGAAGTAGGTAATAATAAGTATACGAAATAACTATATTATGATTTATGATTCTTCTTTCCATCACACTTTTCAGGCTTTAGATTGTCGATATTGATTTTTTTTATGTGAAGCCAATATTTTATAATTACTGATTGGTTAAATTAAATTTGTAAATAACAACTATTAAACAGCTGATAACGCGTGATTTGATTAGACACCACAATACCTACGACAAAGTCGGCGTGTTTAAATGGTGTGAATTAAAATATTAACAATAATTTCAAGATCATAAACAAACTTACAGTTTAATTTGCACTCGCACGGCGTTGTCGTTTTAAAACATTTTCAAAATGTCCACCGCCTTGTTCAATGCACTTTAATGACCGTTTTCGCAATTGTGGTTTTATTTTAGATAATACTGCAGTGTCACTTTTCACTTTTACAAAGGCGGTTATTATCTTATTTTTTAGTTCCTCGGCACTTGTTATCTGTGTGTTATAAACTAGCAATTTAATTCGCTCCCACAAAAAAAGTCGAGTGGCGTCAAATCAGCTGATCTAGGAGTTCAATGGACACTTGCGTAGGTATTTGATGTGTGACGGCTGTCGCTGTACGTGCGTAGATATTTGTAAAATACTATTTTAGCCTTGAAACAAGTATCAGTTTTCTTTAATTGAATGATGATTACTAATTTAATATTTCATTTTAAAAATCTTAATACTCTGACTTACGATCCATTTTCATTTCAATGAAGTGTTTAGATAAATGTGTGTTTCGTTTCAATGAAGTGTTTAGATAAATCAATCCAGATTCCGATTCTGAAAAAACTACTTTCAGGGTGTGCGTTAATTATGTTACACGTTATATATGTCGGAGCGTCAGGAGGATGCTTCATGGCGGTCTTGGTTTTTCATATCCATCATGGGCGTTGTGACGATTGGAACTCATAAATAAACTTGCATTTTACAATATATTATAACTAGATTTCTTTACAATTGTATTTAGAAATTACATTTAAATTATAAGATGAAAATGGATTATGAGCCAATAGATTAGTCTTGTGCACTTTGTTTGACGGTTGCCCATAGCATTCTTGCCGTCCTCACATTCAGTGACAATCTCTACCCTATTCAGCACTGGCCGCTCATAATTTTATGGAACAATTCAAATGAATTCCCTAAGAAGTTTATTATTCAACTAATCCATAATCGAAGCGCCGTCATATATATATATATATATATATATATATATATATATATATATATATATATATATATATATATATATATATATATATATAGATAATATTTAAATTAAAAAAAAAATGTTGTATTGAGTTTATTACGACAGTTAAGATATTTCAAGATTTCGTATATATATTTATGCTAAATTCGAGTGAGTATAAAGTTAGAAGTTAGCTTCGAAGTGAGAGTAACAAAAATGGAAAATATTATATCAGTGTAAGTTTATCCACAGAGTTTTTGTTATTATAATTATTAATACATCGACTTGATATCTTATATCAAACCTGGATTCTTGTGAGCGAAAACAAATACTTGATACTTAATAAATTAACTTTAGATCCATTATTAAACATTCAAAATTAATTTAAAACTCAAAAAAAAAAAAAATCAAATTATATAATTGAAAACAAATTATATAATATAATTATTTGAAACGGCTAACCATTGCTATTATTTAGAATACTTTGTAGATAAAAGTTTGAAATAGAGAATCCTTCATAATTTTATATACACCAGAGAACTATTTTAAGGTTAAATAATTAGCATGTCCTGATAAATGTGTCGGTACACACCTTTGCGGGAAAATTATTGAAGTGTCATCTACAAATGATGTAGCATTAGCAGAAAGTGCATTTACAGGCCATGTGACATCTAATCGCACCTAGCTTCCAAAAATATATTGATATAAAATATTTTATAAATAAAGAAAAATATGAGATATAATAAATTACCCGTATAACCAAGTTATATAATCATCTAGGTTTGTAATGATGACAGTAGTGTTGTTATTTCTTTTATTAACTAAGACGAACTAGAAGTAGACTAAATTTTAAAAAATCTTTTGGTCTACTCAGTACCTTTTAGGAAAAAGAGAGTAACTACCTACGGAGTTAACATAACTTAAATTTGTGGTAAAATATCCACATCATTCGATGTATAAAAGAATAATTATTACCAATTTATAACAAAAAAGGAAGCAAACCTTTCCGGTGTGGCAAGAGTAAGGTTTGGCGCAGGGTAGGCTCCATCCGCCGCACAGATAACGTTTACTGTGTTGTCATCGGTCTTGTTCTGGATCAGACGGAAATTCGTCTCCGGTACTGCAACATAACACTTATGAGAATATAATTTAAGATAATGAAATACCTTAAAATTGTGTCAATACATTGTCGAAGTTTAAAGAAGTATTTAATACTTTTATTTATTTTTATTACATCTGTACTATAGGTTAAACTATGTAATAATAACGTGCCTTAAGGGAATAATGGAAAATAATAATACACTTTGGAGCGAACGGCACTTATATAAAATGATCGAACAAAAATAATTCTTGAATTTTTTTTTTTTTTTTTTTTTTTTTTTTTTTTATGGGAAAAGGGGGCAACTGAGCAGACGGCCTACTTGATGGTAGATAGTTACCGTCGCCCATGGACATCCGCAACTAGATTTGCGGATGTGTTGCCGCCCTTGATTGGGGAAAAGGAGGAGGAAAAGGTGGGAAAGGAAGGGAAAGGAAAGGTTGGGAAAAGGGAAAGGGCAACCGGCTAAATTAAATTAATTTAAATTAAATATGCAAAAAGGCGGTTTAATTACTCAATAATGATCACTTTTATACAGCCTAATATTCAAAAGATAAAAAAATCAAATATGTAGTGCATATAACATCTTATTTTGAATTTTTACGAAATTGTGAATTCCGTCGAGGTCTCAAAAAAATTAATTTTTAAATCATAGTGAAATACTGTAGAATTCTTATGAAATTTTCTTATTTAATATTTAATTTTAAAGTTTTACAAATAGATGGAATAATAAACTTTATTCTTTTTAAAACTACACATAAAGAAGTATGGACTACGGATAATACTAGAATAAGTTATTCTGTCTAATGAGGGAATTTGGGAAATGAGACTTCCAACTGGCGGTCGTAACTTGCAATAATGATAACATAATATATATTTTACTGGAATGTTAGATATATTCATTATTATAATAATAACATATTTACTAACAAAAAAAAATATTTTGTACTAACAAAAAAAAATAGCTAAGAAGATCAAATATATCAAATACTTAAGTGTGCATTTCAAATTCATTTTATTGATTTTCCCAAAAGAATATCTGAGAGCTGCGATCTTGATGAATCAAAAGTACTTTTTCTGATTTGAATAATGTGAAATATAAATTCGGGCTAGTTTCATTTTCGATAACGAGCGTTGTCATTCCTTCAATTAAAAAAATATATATTTTTTACTGACTTTTTTTATTATTTTTTATTAACATTTAAAATAAAGAACAAAATGAAGTTTATAGCTGTTAAACAGTAATAAAATAGCTAGACTTACTTTAACTAATTACTTACTTTAAAAGATTCCACCATCGCTTGTTAAGGTAGCTAAAAAAGTTTTGCAGTCTAAAAACAATTTCAAGGCATTAAGTGTATTTCGATTCGTCGCTTTTATTCCCTTTCATTAGAATATCTAATTGCGATAGAGAATTTTTATTTATACAATGACGAACTGAAAACGTCTTACAAATTTATTACTTCGGTAAAAAGAAATGGTAATAAAGGGATTTTAAAAAACAAATAAGAATAAAATCACTTTAATAAAAGAGATATATCTCTTTTCCTATTCATGAAAAATAAAATAGCTCACCATATGTTCATAAATATTGCTATATTTATATAAAATATTTCATCGCAAATACGTGAGTTACTATCCATTCTTTCCGTTTTACCTTTTCTATTAAAAATATTTTAGTATTTGAGTTAATGTTACATAGTTCTTAATTTTACCTTAATTAATACGAATTTTGGATAGTTTGTCTCTCATTTTTGCTTCTAATTCTAATATTTGATAATACATTAACAAGATTTCTTATATAATATGCTTTTTGACACTAAGTTGAAAAATGAACTTTTTCTTTGCTTAAGATAAATATATAAAGGTAAGAGACGAAGGCCTTATGTATTCTTGATAGATGCGATAATAACACTAAAGGGTTGAGAAATTTGAATAGCTGTTTCATATATTATGGCCGAGACTCGGATCTTCGACAATTTACAGAGTTTTCGCTATTAGCAAAGCAATCAAGAAACGTCTTCATCGTCTCAAGAAGCGTTAAATGTCAGTAAGATGATTTATCACACAAAAACCATTTAGACTCTGCTGAGAGTACTAGCTCGTAGACAGAGTTTTTGTCTTTATAATATTACTAAAGTTAACACCCTTACAGTTGACTAAAAGTGTGGGGTCCAATCGGTATATCGAAATATAATTTTCAAAATTTATATATACTTAATTAAAATGAATATAAAAATACTTAATTAAAATGAATATAAAAATACAAGGTTCCATCTTACCCTTAACATCATGAACTGTTATTCAAACAAAGATGACTTTATAGGACGGTCATTGCAGAAGCGTTGTTAAATATCAGGTTTGAGGAAAAATATAAATATAAGCAAAATATTTCCCAAAATACGAGTACATTGATCTAACTTCAAGTTCTAACAAAGAAACATAGCCAAATATGTATAACGGCACAAAAAAATAGAATGTATAAATACTCATACCACTCAAAAGGTTATCTGCGGTGACCATGAAGTTCCTACGTAATTATAAAAATAAAAAAAATATTATATTCCTTCTTCTATGTACTTACATTGATATTATTAACTTTGCTTTGTTGACAATTCTTTCATTTAAATATAAGAAATTCAAAAAATATAAACATATTTTTACTTGTTAGTCTGAATGTTAAATGCTTAGTGACAAGGTTTTATCTACAGAGTGAACTATAAAGATTTTGATTTGATTTCGAACAAGCTTCTACATTTTTTTTAAGAATACGATAAAAGTTGTTTTAAATACAGCACTGTAAGATGGATAGAATTTCTTCATAAAAACAAACATTTCGAAATAAAACAAATATTTTTCAGTAATAGAAAAAAATTTAGTCTACTAAAATTTTATTTTTTAAGGTACTCCGCCAAATAATAAATTGTGTGTAGGCTTGAAATACTCCTTGTTGATGTTGATGTTTATGACAATAAGCCTCCTGTAACTCTTTCTGGAAGCCTTACGATTATTTTGCGCATATAAAGAGATGGGAAGCGAATAACAGATTCTGGCATAAATAAAACCTAACTGAGCCAAAATATTGCTATGTTGTTAGGAAGAGGACATATTTTTTGTACACTTAATTGTGCTTGTAAGCTTATACTATTAATATACAATAAAAATCGGAGGCAATAGAAGATTAAATTTTACTCTTAGAGCTTGAGAAACTGAAAAAATCCTTTTTATTGATTGATACTACATAATATATATTGTGAATAGTTTTGTACAATAATTAAAGTATGTTAAAGGGAAGCAGCTGTGTTATATCACTTAAACATCTTAGTATTTATCTATGGGAAAATATCTAAACCCTCTATACGTCATCAAAATAAATTAAGTTAAAAATAAAAAATAAGAAATAACAATATTATCATATCATGTGGATAAATATATTCTTTTCTTATATGACGTTCACGTTTTACAATGAGCCCGCGTAAATATCAAAATACTTTCATTGTTGTGAGGACTTTTGGGTGATTGGTTGCAACTACATAAATTATTTCGAGAGGCACCTTTTATAAATAAATATTTTCTTATAGAAAGATTTAAAAAAAACTTTTCTATATTAACAGTAACCGTAGTGAGATCACCAGTCGCGTTGTTCAAGAACACAATTTGATTTAAAGAGTTAAGAAATATCGGTTACTGATATAAAAAAATATAATTATATGAGTTGTTACTCTATATACTATCGACAACATAAAATATTGAAAGTCCATAAAAATCACTCACCAAAAATAATCATTTGCTTTGTTCTCGAATCTTCTTCCATAAATGTAGATACGACACACGTATAGTCACCCGAAATGTCCGTATTCAGTTTTACTATACGCAGCGCTCTATGCATTTTTAATGGATCATTCGACGCTCGATAAGTCAAGTCGACTCGACCCCGTAATATGCCTATATCCTGTGGTTTCTGCGTTGCAATCCACTGATATACGGGTCGCGCTTTGTTCTTGAAGAACCATTTTACGACCAATCCTGATGTATTGTTGCCGTACGTGTAATCACAGTCTAAAATTACAGCGTCTTGTACCCCGTACTGTATTATATCAGGTACGGACACTTTCACTATCTTTACAGCATTTAATCCTGTAACAAATAACACAATATTTTTAACTTCGGACTTTGTTAAAACATTGAATATCAAGAAGTTTGGTATATTTAAACAATAACAAGTATTTTAATAATTATTTCGAGCTCCATTAATTCTAAAATACAAGCCTTCTTCTTCTACCTGGCAAATTCCCAGCTTTAGCCAGGGTCTGCCTTACATGTTATGAATAGTTTTGGCTAATTGTTTTACGACCGGCCGCCTGCCTGACATCAACCCTCTTTTGGTAATCAGCATTAATCAGTGATGTCTAAATAATCTTAGAAAGTACATATGATTCATAAAAATCACATTGGTACTTGCCCGGGCCAGGATCGAATCCGCGCCCTCGTGTTTGAGAGGCGGGCCTCTTAACCACTAGGCTATCACTGACTATTAATTCAAAAATATGAGTATATTGGTGCTTCTGTTTAGACAATTTTATGTAAATACGTATTTATTATTTCATATTTCATTTGTAAAACAAAGTCAAAGCTTCGAAGGTAATTTAAATTTCGGATAATCAGCAGTTTATTATATAAACTTAAAAATTATAATTATATAATTATATAAAACTAGTAAACCTGGCGAACTCCGTTTCGCCACCAGAAGGCTTTTATATAACATTTCGTTTGGTGATTAAAAGATGAAGAATTGTTTTGTTTTATATTTGAAAAGGAAAATTTTTATTTCATTTCACAACTGTAATGAATTCATTTCGATCACAAAAATGAAGTGTTATTTAGTTAAACTTCTCTAAGCAAATGCAAGTGAATCCAAAGTAGATACCGAGTCGAAGCGTTATACGTGTCCGCAAATTATCCGCTTCATTGAAGTGGTCCTTTGTAAACCACATTTTTTGTTTTTTGGTCTAACTTTAACACAAATAAAGCGGATGGTTTCCAAACTCATGAACACGCAAAATATAACGCCCATGTGAAAAACAATGTTTTCTAAATTTATCCCGCAAATACTAAATGGTTTTAAGAGTTCAAACTCCAAACACAATACCGGTTTGTCACATGAAATTAACTGAGCAGAGAACAATGAGTAGCTGTCAACCAAGTTATCATGCACCGGCACCATTTACTTAAAATATTGATTTGTAGTACATGTTATGTATGATGGCGCTGTATCTGAAAAAAGATTTTCCCGCTTTTCTGTTGAAATTTTTTGTTATATACCTCACGGAACCCGAGACCTTTCCAACGAATGCAAAACCGTGGAAATTAGTTCGTTCCGGACCGGACTTATTTTTATATAGTAGATCTCTTACAAATATCTAATTGTCATCATTACGTCATTACATATCTGTCATTATACGTCAATTGCATAGCTGTCAATTGTGTTTCGTTATTCCACGTTTTATAGTGACTGACGTTTCATGTCAAGTCCCACGGGAAAGCTGTCGAACGGGATAAAAAGTATCCTATTGCAATTTCCTGGCTCTAAACTACCTCCCTGCCAATTTTCAGCTAAATCATTTCAGCCATTCTTGAGTTATAAGTGGAGTCACTAACACGACTTTCTTTTATATATATAGATTAATGAGAATTGGATATAAAATAACTACGACCTCTTTTATTTTAATTATACAAGCGTTGGTTTTAAATTGAAGTTGAATATAAATATAAAAAGAACTGTAAACGTTAATAAGTACAAAATAACATCTATTATTATAACGATTAACTTGAGCTACGTACACAAAAACAATCCCTTGTGACGGACATGGTATTTGTGCTAGTAATAAAGAAATAATCTGTAAAAATTTACGCCAGTGATAAAATTTCTAGTTGAAGAGTTTGCCACCAATTTTTGTAATTTAATTTATTTTTATTTAGCTCAGTTTTGAAATTTAGTGAATATATATTTTTTTATCATGAATGAATGGAGTCAAAGAATATAATAGCTGAACATGTTTCAGCAACATTTTATGTGATAAATTATAGGGTTAATATATAGTAGTAATTTTTAAGAGAATTTATAGTTATGCTCTTCTGGAGTCAATATTTTATAAGTTTTTTTAAGACCTAGGTATTGCCTCTGCCCTCATTCACGACATTTTGTAGAATTAAAAAACAAACATGACTCACATTCATTGAAATCCTAGATGCCTCAAGGCACTTGTATTTTGTTCAGAATCCACACTAACAAGACAAATCTCTGTCACATTTGGATAAGACTTCTGATCTCTTCTAGATAACTCTTTCTAAGTTCTCTTCTAAATAACTATAATTTTATAAAAAATAAAGTTATATAAGAGTTTCATGAACTTTTAAAGTATGAAAATGAGATCAAGCATAATTTTATAACGATTCTAAAAATAATATTTGATATTTACATTTTTTACGTATTTACTTTTATATGGGTCTTTATGAGAGGTATATTAGAAATTAATTAGAAATGAGTCAACAAGAATGTCTTGTCTGAAATTAGTCAGTGTAATAGTTATACTTAAATATACATAGTATCCTTTCATTCCTTTTTTTATATCAGTTTATCAAATGAAAAAATGAATAACAAAGTATACAACACCTTAAAAATTATATCATTCAATGGTTATTGAATAAGAAACGGTACAGACCGGTACTTCGAAAGGCGTATTATTTTTTAATTTCGTAACCCTACCAGTCCGTACCAAATTATATTTAATCTTACCGGAGCACCAAAGGGTAAACGAAGGAAAAAGTACACTTAATATATTTTGCCTTGCCGGCGATCAACCTTTGGTTCTCGTGGCGTCTCGTGGAGGCGATCCAGCCAGCGAGGCTGGGGAAGGAGCGCCTTATGCGGGGGTGGGGGGAGGACCAGGAGAAAGGCACTGCGGTGAACTCGGCTAAGCACACCCTAGAGGTGTGCCCAAGATAGGCTGCGCAGTGCCAAGACCTCGTGGCGGCTCTAGGCGGAGTGGACTTGTCGCTTTCGAGTGTCGCGGAGAAGATGCTTGAGAGTGAGAGGTCCTGGCTAGCGGAGTCCTCCTTCTGTGAGACGGTCATGTCCACGAAGGTTGCATCTGAGCGGGAAAGGGAGGATGCGGCTGATGCACCTTCTTTCTTTAGACGACGGAGGGGGGTGCGACGAAGGCAATTCCAACGACTACAATAGCAGCCCTGTGCTCCGGCCGGTGGTCGAGCTGGTAACCAGGCACCAGTGAAAAACGGGGTGGAAATAATTACCGGGATCGCCTCCATACTCCGAGGGAATAAGTCCGGACTTTGCCAGGACCGGCTAGTCGCTGGTGCGCCTTGTCGCTAACAGATCCGGGGTAAACCGATATAGCGGCCGATAGCTTTCGCAGTGGCTTTAGTGAGTAGGGGCATTCCTAGGCCGAGTCTCACATAACTTTCGGCCCAACCAAGTCTGGTAGGACGGCTTGTAAAAAGAATTTCCCTGCGTCATCAAAAAAAAAAATTCGTTCCAGGTAATATTTTTTGTACTTTAGAGCAATAAGTTTTTAAATAAAGTTACAATTGATAGCGTTGTCACGTACTATTAATTTATAACCCACGTTTATTGACGTTCCGATAGAACTTTCTTAATACTTATACTTTAAGCTATTTAATACTACTTAAGTGGGCCAAATGTAGCACACTATTACGCAAATGCAATGTAAGAACATAATTGAAGTAATAAAATCAAGTTAGGCATTTTGTTATATGTAATACATTAAGATGAATTGCAGTCAGTGGTGGCTCAGTGGTTAAAGGGTCCGCCTTTCGTCGCCGAGGGCGCGGGTTCGATCCTAGCCCGGGCAAGTACCAATGTGATTTTTCCGAATCATATGTACTTTCTAAGAGTATTTAGACATCACTGATTAATGTTGATTCCCAAAAAGAGGGTTGATGTCAGGCAGGCGGCCGGTCGTAAAAACAAAAAGCCAAAAACTTTTCACAACATTTAAGGCAGACCCTGGCTATAGCTGGGAAATTGCCAGGTAGAAGAAGAAGACATTAAGATGAATTGCATAACATCCTAAGTTCATTATAAAGATGGTTTATTAAAATATATAGTATATCAATTTTTTTATCACATTTATGCAAAAATAAAAACAATTTTTTCTATGATAAATGAGTTATTGAACTTTGCTATCGGATTTGTCGATATGTCCTGTCAATCCTCAAATCCATTATAAAATACATATATGTATTTAAGTTGTCACAGAAACATTTCATTTATCACTGTTGTCTTCGTGTTTCTTTGTAATAACTTAAATAACCTTTTAGTTTATTATTGAGATTCACCAAATGTAAAACTTATTATCTTTATTGTAAACAAAAACGCCTGAATGGTTTCGTTCCCTTCAAGTTACCATTAATTAATACAATACAAATGTATAATACTTACTAGTATATATATATTTTTTTTATCAAGTCAATTGATTTAATTAAAATATTTTTTTATTAACAAAATGTTTAATAAATTATGAAATAATGATACATTGTTCAAATATAAAAATGTTACTTGTTACATTTTTCAAATATAAAAATGTTGTTGTTGTACAAAATGTTACTAACTTTTACCACTTTGTTTAAGTAATCGATTAACTGTTTATCTCAATATACAGGGTGACTGGTGAATTACTATCGATATTTGAGGACGTGATTTGTGACGATCATATATGACAAAATAAAAATTAATATAACATAAATATTAATAAACTTCTAAGTAAAGTTAACCAAAAGTTATGTAATTAATTACGCATCGTATGAACACCCTACAGATTAGGTATACACATACACTCACACAGACGCGGCGGCGGCGTAGTGTTGTATCAGCACGCCGCCGCACACGTCCACGCTTGGAACACTTGGAACGTGTCAACACTTTATTTATTTATACGGAAATTTTGTCAAAAATTAAGTACCTATTTTTTTTACATAATTCGAATGAGAATCATGTACCGAGTATCCTCCTTAAATATTGATAGTAATTCACCAGTCACCCTGTATATCTCAACGCCGGTAGCAACAATTTCTAAGACCTCAACCTTATGTATTTCAGCTTACGTTAACGGAATACTAAAGTAAGTTAGGGAAACTTGTTCGCTATAAAAGCTACATCCAGTGATAAGAAGTCGTCTATACGATACAGTACAGAAAACAGTATATTTTCTGTTGTAACTGTTGGAATTCTTTAATGTTTGTTCTTGTTCTTTATTTCTCAGAATATGATATGTCTAAGAAGTAATTTATGAGATACTTTTAATATTAAAGCTATAGTTTTTTTTTTATGAAAAAGTGGCAAACTAGCAGACGGCCCACTTGATGGTCAGTAATGACCGTCGCCCATGGACATCCACAACATAGACGTTGCGAATGCGTTGCCAACCTTACTTGTGGGGGAAAAAGGAGGGGTGGGAATAAGGAAATATAAGGAAAGGGTGGGAACAGGGAAAGGGCAACCGGCTCTCTCACTCACCGGATGAAACGCAGTCATTATTGACAACTTCACGTCGATCTTCTGTGAGAGGGTGGTACTTCCCCGGTCGAGCCAGCCCATATTCGAGCTGTAGTAACTAAACTACAGCTAGGCTCTACCACTTACAAAATGTAATTTTCTATTTTTATAAAACATAAATATATATTTTTTTAATGTTTACAAATATGTAAAAGTATAAATTAATACCATATTAAGCAAGTAAAACGACTATAAGTATGACATATTTGTGTGATTATATTCAAATAAACCGTACAAGAGTAACTTCAGTATTCATTAGTGCTTCATCCATTATTAAAAGAGCTATAACACTTACCACGACCAGGTAGGTTGTCTTGAACCCAGCAAATATAATATAATGGTTTGCTGTGAAACTAGCTTCAGAATTTCAGAGTAACTCTCCTTACTTCTTTTTCTTAAATTATATTAAAACGTTACATTTTTTCACAAACGCACAACTTTTCTTCTATTTTGTTATTATAAGATCATTATTACCAATATCATAAGCCTTAGACATGTGTATTTATATTGCGTACTTACTGATTAAATGGTACTTCTTTGCTGTTTCAATTTAATGTCGTGAAAGAATTACATAAATGTAAAGTAAAATTATAAGAAGTATAAAGTAAATCTTTCTCGAAAAATTTGTTCAAAACTTGTCTTACTTGACTTGTCGCTATCGAGTATCGCGGAGAAGATGCTCGAAAGTGACAGGTCCTGGTTGGCGGTATCCTCCTTCTGTGAGACGATCATGTCCACAAAGAAGGCATCTGAGCGGAAAGGGAGGATGCGGCTGATGCACCCACCCTCCACAGACGACGTACGGGGGTGATCCGGAGGCGATTCCAACGACTCCAATAGCATCCCTGTGCTACTGGAATCTGCCTACTAACAGATTTGTTTTAATATCGGGATAAATCTACTGATTTTTACAAAAAAAGAAAAAATCGTTGTTGTTCACTTAAAACTGTCTTTGAAAAACATCGCAATGTATACAACAGTCATTGTTTAAAAAGAGTGCTAATTTTTCAGGTTATCTGGCAGTTAGGGAAGTCAGCGGGGACGTATGTAAGTAGTGGTCATTAACAAAACATAAGAACCCATAAGTGGTAGCTTTTGTTTGACAGACCAGCTCATTATAAATACGGCGACACATTTATTCCTTTGCAAACAGATCGCCAGTTCTGTAAGAAATTGCCTTTTGTACTTTTTTATATATTGTGATAGTTTTAATAAAAAATCCAGATAAGTTATATATAGCTATAGCTTAAATTCACTAATGAACAAAACAAAAAACACAATCTGCCGACACAATGACTCAAAGCCAAATTTTTTCTTGAATACATAAGATTTGTTATAAATTATTCTAGAATTTTTTAAAAACAATAAATTTACGTATTTTGAATTGAAACAAAAGAAAAAGAGGATAACAAATTCAATTTAAGTTGAACCCTAGGTAATGATATTATTAAAATGAAGAAACACGAGAATTTATCGTTAAAGTCTAAAGAATATGAGTATTCTTATATCATTTTCATATTAATTATTATTAATTGCTCATATTATTTTCTTTCTCATTAAAGTTAAAAATAGGCCATAATTTAAAACGCCTCTGTAGTTTTGCTACACTACAGATGACTAGACTTTTATATTCCCACTGAACATATTTTTAGATCAAAATATATATTAATCACTATAAATCCTCCAGGGAAGGAAAAAATATATAAAAATTAAAGAAGATCATATATGTAGTTTAGTAAGTAAGTATGGCAATTTCATAAATATTCAACCATTACTTGAAGATAATTGATTAATCTTAAAAGGTAAACTTATCGAAACGCATGATATTTTTCATAAAATAATAATATATGTTTCAAAGTATATTTATATATAATGAAATTATAATAAACATTCTTTGAGTAAACCACAGAACACTTCACTTTTGAAGTATAGAAAATATGTATATTAATTGTGTATCGAACTAATGAAACTTCGACGGTGGTGCTTTCAATTTAATGAAAATCGATTAAACTACAAAATTTATGTGAATAAGTGTCACTAATTCATGCCAAATAAAAGATTTTTGAGCGACTTATTCGCTGGATCACAAGAGTCTGGTATTGAGCAAACTCCCTTTCCAATCGGACATTCGGCACGTTCTGAATCACAATTAATCATAAAATTAATCTGCTTCGAAGCAAAATTCAGTTACTTTGTATATAAAAAAATTTCTATAGAATATTTTCTATTAACAATTTAAATTCATGTTTTGCTTATATTCTAAGTATTTTAGGCTGTGCGTTTTCAGTAATTTTTCACGTGATTTTAAGAAAAATAAAAATTAAACATTTTATTAAAATTTTTAGGGATCCTTTTACACCATAGAACAGAAAATTATTAATTGCATTCAATTAAATGTCGTCCCTGTAATGTATATACAAAATAAACGAATACAAAATATATATGTATATACAAAATATATATGTATATATGTATATACAAAATATATATGTATATACAAAAAAAACGAAAGAAAATTTTAATGTAAGTCCTGTCCTTCTTATATGATAATAATATATGCGAAATACATATTTGTGAACATGCATGTAAATATGGCTGTTTGTTGTTGTTGTTATTTCGCGCATAAACCACTCAACGGTCTTTGATGAAATTTAACATTGATGTATCTTAGACATTATTATAAGACAAATTGTATAATTTATAACATAATTTCATATAATTCTCGAGAACTTCCGATGTAATCGTAGTATTTTGAGGAAGACATATTGTGTTTCAGATCATAGACCTATAATTTTAGTATGCTTTCTAACTTTTTCATTGAGCAATTTTTTCGAATTGCAAAATTTGTCCTTACTATATGTACAATAAATAATATTTTGACTGTAGATTTTAATATTCCAAGAAAGGATTTCATAAAGTCAGTATTACTAAAATATTACTGCCATTTCTAAAATTATATTCGTTTCATAGATTTAAGTTCCAAGCTATACACATATATTCCGATTCGAAATAAAGGGATAAGCGTTCCGTGCAAATAAATAACACCTTAAATGTGTTGACCAAATCTCTAATACTTGTAATTTATAACAGGCTATAAACACACGCAATGTAATACGATATCTCGTGAACTATCGTAAGGGATTTATTCACCCGCTTGGAAATTCTAGCTACTATTTCACACTTATATGGAATTATCATGATTATTTGCTACTGTATTATTAAAGCGAGAAAACTACATGCATTGATTAAGACAATTTTTCTTCTGTATTTGTTGATGTAATATTATGAAGACAAAATTAGTAACATAAGGGGGATTGAATAAGGAAAAGTTATGTAAAAGAAATCAAAATGACCAACACTGCTGGCTAATTCTGTTTGATCCTGTTTCTACCGTTTTAGTTGGTTGATTATTTAGTCAGGTTTTTAACTTTTGTATATAAATACCTACATAATTCAATATAAATACATAAGTTGCTAATTGTATATAAATACATAAGTCGCTCCTTGTAGAAAAATAATATATTTAGTAAAATAAAAACTCACAGCTTATTTCTAATTGAGGCGTGAAATGTTTTATTTACGTGTAAGTGAAGAGAAAAAATAACTTTGGAATTTAGTGTTTTTAAAAAAAAAACTTCGCAATATTACAAAGTAAGAAGTGATACTTATTCTACGATGAATTCAGATATTTGAAGATTGTAATTCACATGTAGAATTTGAAACAATTTTCTCTAGCTTTCTTTACACCATCAGAAAAGAAAAGGAAGTAACAAAATAAATGTTTTAGAATTATTTTTTTAAATAATATAATTAAAGATATTACTAACAAAGTGGCTATTTCGAGAAAAATCAATTTCTTATACGCTTGGGGTTTGTAAAAATAATTATTACAATCAATGTAAAATGTTAAAAAAGTAAAAATTTAAGATCTTAACATTTTATCCGTTTTTTGATAAAACATTATTGCCATGATAGGGCATAAAAAAAGTAAAAAAGAATTTTACCCTTTCAAATGACTCCTCATAAAAAAAATATATAAAATGAAAACATTACTCGATAAACTTGATTTATAAAGCACTATCACCGCGTGTGCCGGATGTCAGGCCTTCTTCCGGACTGAACCCAAACAATGTTCAACGGTTCAGTTAATTGGTCGGGTGTTATGGGAAGACCGTTTACCGTCTGTCATCAGTTACGGGATTATCAACCTTCTTTGCACTATTAAATTAATCATCCTAGAAAAATAGATATATGCAATTTTACTTAATATTTTTTTTTTTGTTTTTAGAGTAATAATTATATAAATATATAATTGTAAATATAATTGTAAATTATTTAGAGTTTATTTATTAATATTTCTAATAAATTATTTCTTTTAAGACAGGTACGATAAGTAACTAATAAATCGTGTTTCTTTTGATTATAATAAATAATAATTCTCTGTGTGTAATAATTATACATCTTGTTTTTTATAGATTTCTTGATTGATATTAGCGTCTGGTTACTACATATATTTGATATAATAATTTGTTTTTTCTGTTTTTTTTTTTTTTGACAAACTAAATTTTAATTAATATTTACACAAATGTATAAATACTCTCTAGTTATATAGTATGATAATAGTCCTGGTGAAAGTAACAATGGTGCATCAACAAAGTCATTACCTCCTCATTTCCACACAGACTAATTACAAAGCAGTCCCTGTAGGTTTGTTTTCAAATTAACTAGTTTGCATATCTGAAAATACTGTATCAGATGCCCCTAGAGCAGAGATATATACTGTCTTTATCAATATTAATAATATATTATTGACATCAACTTCATAGTTTCATTGTTATACTAATTATTATTAATAATTTTAATTTTTAATGTTGAAAAGGTTTGCGTTTTTTATTGAATTGGAGCAATAGAGATATGATCAACGTATATACACATACACGTATGTATGTATGTATGTTTGTTATCATTTTGAAATATTTAAATTTCAAAAATTGTACATTAATTTTTAATTATGGCAATTGATTGAAAACAGTATCATATTGTGTTTAATATATATATATATATATATATACATTCTTATTTCATTGAAATCGTGACCAGTAGCTGTCATTTTTACATGACTAAAAGCCTTAAAATTTTGAAAAGTATCAAATAATATAAACTTAATCAGGTAAAAAATTTGCTGAAATAATATTTGTCTAAAATATAACAGTAGGTATTGTATATTAGATAACAATGTTTTTGTGATTATAATTTTTCTGCTTCCACTACTTTTTAAGCACATTGGAGTACTTACTGCTACCCTAAATGTCTTTTATAACTCGTTTGCGAAAGCCAAAACTATGACGACAATAAAGTGGCAATTGCCTCATTTTTTGTCAAAAAATTAAATAAATACAATAAGAGTAAGCTTTGTGGAAACTGAATGCTTAATTGTTATGTACATTTGGAGCTTTAAGTATGTGTAAAAATGTTTATATTTTAGAAAAAAGGAATTATAAAAATGGAATGCTTAATTAATCATTCCTTCATTCATTTTTATAACACATTTGCATGTTTTAATAAGAGCCATTATGTTGAAATGTGAAGTGAAAAAGTAAAAACTGGTAATTTCATTTTCACTACATGAAATTAATATACATATATGAAAAATGTGTAAGTATATTTTGTTATGATTGTTTATTAAATCAATGCCTTATATTAACAATAATATATTTTTGATCAAAGGAAGAGAGGAATAAAAAGTAATGTAGACAAAAACTGTAAATTTTCTAATAAAACACAAAATAAATGTGCCGCGGCAGAAGTCATTAAAATATAGAGAGAATCGAGCGTTAGGTAATTTAATAAAATTAGTTTTCACTTAAGATATTTCCTGATAAGAATGACATATTAGTTTATTATTAGTCAGCATATATCGTTGCTTAACATTTTTACCTATTCAAAACCAGACCTGATGTAAATAGAAATATCGAAGAAACTTTAGACAAATTATAATAAGGGTCGCTTTGTTTTATCTATTGTTCATGTTTTAAAACTGTTTGTTGTCACAAACTTGAAGTTTGGGGAAAACGGATATATAGCTTCTGCTTTATTGTCAGAAATATCATGAAATGTTTTAATATTAAAATTTATAGTTATTCATAATTACAAGTCGTTGTAAATAAAAATAATCGTAGTATGAATAAAAAAACGGGTCACATCGTAACAATGTTATGGATTACAAATATGTATAAATGAGTTTTAAATATATAGTTTTGTGTTTTTCAATATAAGATTTATACTTAATCCAAACAAAATTAAGCTGTCATTTTGGTAAAATTTTACGTAAAAATATATATTATTATCATTTTGTAAATGCAATGAAGACAATTTTCTCGTCAATGAGAATTAAATGTTCAACTCATAATACTATATTGTACAATATGATATTCCACAATTTGTAATACATACATATTTTTAACACGAATCTATCTCTCCATTTATTTTATAACGAGTTAAATGAAATATATTCACTCAAACAGTCAATTTGTTCTATGATTAAAATATATAATATTTATTCATTGTATGCATTTAAATATTAAATTTTAATGATATTTATTTTGGACACTTACTTAATTTTATGTGTCTCATAAATCACAACAACACAAGGCACACTGCCAGCGATAAATCAATAATTAATATGAATCTTGGAAGTCGGAAAGTATTTTGATAACAAGAATATCCTAGTATTTATGAATAAAGAACGTTTTTAAATAGAAAATTTGAGCATTGAACATATGAGACGAAACCTCTTAGCATTCAATGGATTCACCGTGCGGGTGCCTGATTCATCGCGTTGCAGGGAGAGGAGCTTCAACAGTGCCTGGGACTTGCGACCCAGGTGTAGGTGTAAGGGACCCCTTATCTAACGCTCATTATACGCTCACCTCCACTGTCCAAGCTCCTCTCCCTACCTAACCAAATTTGAAAAGAACCTACTAGGGCTGCCTTTGACGTACGTTCCAAGAATCAATTAATGTTAGTTCTGGACAGGCCCAAGTCTTTTTGTAGGTTATAGAGAGATTTAGCTGTTATACCTATATTCAGATGAATCTTTCGTAAATTGTTTTCAATTTATTTCAAACTTTAGTATTCAAAGGAATGTGATTATTCTTTAAACATTTTATAGCAGTTTTTAAATGCTTTTAATCCTTTGATGAAAAAAGATGTTTTATATACTAATAATGTGTCATAATAGATTAAATTTAAGTATACCAAATTTTCGTGACATATCTCATTTCAAAATTATATTTATTCTACGAGTGAATATTAAAATTATAATTCTTCTCTCAGTTTTTTTTATAAGATTAAAGCTCTCTTTTTTATCAAAACTATTCGTATCACAATAAAAAGAGCTGGGAACTAAAACGAAATAATCCAAAGTTAAATTCACACTATTCTTATTCCTTTACTGACGAATTTCAACAGTAAAAAAATGTATTATAAGATTTAAAAAAGTTTTTAGTTAGAATTTAGTAAAGTTCTGAATACGTCGAAACTGATTATAGCCTGAATAATATAATTGAAATACCCAAATTCCACTTTATTGGTCATCAATCATTTAAGAAGCGCTATCGCAAAGTGATTAACGAAATCACCTTTGAGAAATTCACTTTATTATTCCATAGCAACTTGATTGAAATTTATTGAATATTAACAAAGCCTGTTCATACAAAAAGTTCATTAACCGAATCGTCTGATTTTACAAATAAATTTTAAAAGAAAATTTAAAAAGTGCATATTGTTCCTAAAGAATTAGAAAGTAATTATTATATAACAAAAGATTTTGCTTTAAATGTAATAATAATGTTGTCAAATTTTAAGACTCTGATTTTTCGTTGAAAAAGCGAAAAGATTTTTTAATAAAAGCGTCTCTTAAGGAAGAGCCACAAAAGTAATAGCGTCATAAATTCAGAACACAATAATTAGAAACATATCACATTTGTTATCAAATTTTAAAACGTTGAAAAAGATATCATCCAGACAAATTTAATCGTTCTCTAAAGACGCGACCTTAAAAGAGGACACTGAACAAACAAAACGTACTGTAAAAGGTATTGTACCATAACATTTCATGAATCTTATGCGTCCTATTTGACCCTTATAACAATCACAACTTACCGTGAACACAGGTAAGCAGCCAAAAAAAAGTTGCCCGCAGTTTTATAAGACGTTTATCTTTACGTTGCACCATTTTAACAAAATCATCAAAATACCATGCCACTTCAAACTCATTTCAAATTCAACGTGACGCAACCTAAAGTTTCTCAGTGATTATTGGAATTCTTCTGGAGTTGAACCATCCGCTCGCGGCCACAGCCAGCGTTCGACTGAATCTAACGAAGCCTTTTGCAGAGTTCAGGGTAGAAACTGTTCCGTATCTCCATATCACTAATTACCCCAAGTGTAGAAACCGCGTGCCAGTCCTAATAAAGTTTTGTCAGCGTGAACTTTTATTTCTTACTTTATGCGTCCACACTAAAAGATTCAAATTGATCGTCCGCATTTTAATGGGCACAATTATTGTCTTATTTATAAAAGATCTCCACAGCTTATAATGACTATATCAATTAAATTTATAAAACTGTTATGGAGTGAATTACTGAACATATTATTATTGGTATTGGAAAGGATTTATTTTACATGTAAAAAAAGGTAAATACATGTAAGTTTTTTTTATGAAATCAGCATTTAAAGCAAATACATTGATGTACTGTATAGAAATATTCATTCAATATCTATTTTATAAAACGGTTTATTTCATAACTAATTGCCTACTTATAACACTTCCACTTTGTATTTGCGTGTCTCATTTCCAATCTCTGAATTCCTTTAGAATTGTTCAGACGCTTGTTTATGAAGTTCAATCCTGAATTACGCAAACATTATGAGCTAAAAGATACTAACTAGTTAAGTCATTTCACAACTTTTACTACAAAATACAATATTTTGGACGAAATACCGTCATGGAATTGCTTATATTAACGTTTATTAAAGCGTGAAATTCGATGATAATCGTTATTTTAAACATTACACATATAATAATGATAAGACAGATGTGTTTGCTATTTCAAACATCTCATATTTACAGACATCAACTCTATTTATTCTAAGTCACAGAACAGACAAAGTTGAAAGCCGTATGTGGCAGAACGCTAGTAACCAATTGTTAGAAAATAGGAGAGTCTATATTATGTTAAAAAAATACAGATATTTAAAGAGCAAAAAAAAGCAAATAACTATGAAAATATAAAATTTTATGTCAGAACGTATTAAATAATACCGAGCGAAATAGTATGATTCTGTTGCAATTTCTTACACTTAGAAAAAGCAATTTATAATGACCAAGTTACCCTTTAACTATACGTAATAAAGGTACTGTAAAACATATATTTATAGGATCTCTTATATTTATACTGTAATAATTAAATGAAAGTTGAAATTATTGTCGTGGATTTCTTTGAAATAATCTTATGATACGTATACTGCACTTTGAAGTTCTTATATTAACCTCTTAAATAGACTAAATAGCGACTGTAGGGTCAGAAAGGTCATCCACCGGTCTGTTTTGTGATTCTAAACTTTTTCAATTGGATGAGTTCAATGAAATACACTACAGTAGAGTTATACATAGATGTGTTATATATATGTATTTATATAATCTTGTTACGGATATTATATAATTAAATGCGAAAAAAACTTAATTGAAAGTGAAATTGACAAAAGAAGTAAACAAAACTGTTTCGTCTAAAACAATAAAAAAAATTTTCGCTGAGCACAAGCGTTTCTTAAGGAGCTAACACCCCCTTACCTGTCACGATCTCCACATTATACATACATACATATACATAATACATATGTGTTACAAGTCGCGCCATCCGTGCCGTAGTAATTGTAATATACTAGAATACTTAGAATTACTTTTATGACTACTTATATGTAATTGTAATACTAAATAATTGTAATTTTGTAACATTTAAGGATCAACTTGTATTTGAAAATTTTGTACTTCGAACACCTGGGCTCAATACTTAATGCATATTTGTTAATTAAATATCTTGATATATATGTATTTGAATGAAACGTCCGAATTAAATAATTGAAAAAATTCTAGAAGGGTATTAAAAGTCTTGAATATGAAATAATTAAATGAGATTTAAGGCTTTTGCGAGTGTTCACTTAAATGAACTCATTTATTTTGATAACGGGTGATCCCAAGGTAAAAAATAAAGAGTTTTTGAAGCGCCGGCATTTTATTTTGATATAATAGAAAACTCTTATAATGAAAAACTATAATAGTAAAACAAATTGATACTTTTTAAAGATACTCTCTGTTCTAAAAAGTGGGGTACATTATTTAATTCTATAATAATCAATAGTTTTAGCAGAGCTTAATTTTTTTTCCCTGTGGTTTACATTAATAGATATTTAATAACGATTCCTAATTTTTAAAAATATGATATAGCCTTCCTCAACAAATGTACTATCTAACACTGAACAAATTTTTCAAATCAGACCTGTGGTTCCTAACATTAGCGTGTAAAAAAAAACATTTAAACAAACTTTTCAGCTTTCTAATATATGAAATATAATATGTATAATTAAAACAATTTTAAATTTTTAACTTTGTATTCATAATCCCTACTAATATTATAAATGCGAAAGTAACTCTGTCTGTCTGTCTGTCTGTCTGTCTGTCTGTCTGTCTGCTACGCTTTCACGCCTAAACCACTGAACTGATTTTAATGAAATTCGGTACAGAGATAGAGTTGACCTTGAGAAAGAACATAGGATAGTTTTTATCCCAGACTTTTGAAAGGTTCTCTTGGAAACGCGATATAACCGAACTCCACGCGGCGAAGCTGCGGGCGGAAAGCTAGTAACTAATAAAAACACAATAACCTAAACAACAATAATCTAAACAATAAGATATATGAGCCTAAGAGATGTAATACCCTTTTGTCCCCTTCTGGGGTGAAATGATAAGCATATTTTGTCGTAATAGGGCCACGTATAAGCAGAAACGTTCGACTATTGTCGTGACGATCCGGAATTCATATAATGAACAGTGAGAAATGATTACCAAATTGAGGATAACTTTTAGTGACAATTGTAACCATTTCGAGAAACAATGAACTTTAATGTTATACGGCTTAAATGTTACATTGAAATACAAAAAAGTTTTTTTAAAATGTTATTAATGAACGACGAGACCTTAAATGTAATGTAAATTTTTCAAGGTAAATTTTTGATATCATAAAGTTCTTGAAGTAAAAATACACATTAACACATAGCTCGTCTCATTAAAAGTTTAATTAAAGTTAGACTCACTTGGGAGACGAATGTATAAACCTAGAGCAAGAATATTACTTGAAGAAAGAACTTCGTTCCAAATATAAATCTTTATTAACTTACATTACATTTGATAAGCAAATAATTAGAAATTAATCACTATATAAAGCACATTAACTGATACAGATGTTCTTTAACTGAATTTATATGTGTGTAGTTCTAATAAAATCAAAAATTATTTCATATAATTGTTTTCTAATGAAAGAATTCCTTATGTTGTTCTTGAAATAACATTGTAAATATTTTTTTTATTAGTATTGAAATTGGGTTTCTATTATGTTTCGATCGTAAGCGATAGTTCGTGTGATTGTTTTTCATTTGATTCCAATGATTTTAGCAATTTACATTAGGCAAACAAGACGTTGGCAATGGTTACACATTTTTAATTACATGTATATTTCACTTCGGACCCGGTAATATTTATCATAAAAATGTCATTGGCGTATTATGTGAGTTACAGCACTATTCACTAACAATTTATAATAACAACTTGTTTCTCTAAATCTTTTTCTTATTTGTGAACGTTTATTTTTATTGTCTTAATCTTTCAAGAAATTAATTACAAGCTGGTACTAGTTATATAAAATATATATGTAGTAAAATAATCAATCAATTTCTATGTATTGCTTTAGGTTGTGAGTTTTACCTTTAGATAAAATTATTCAGTAGAGTACTATAAAAATTGTATATATCGGCGCTATTAGCATTAATTACTGAGCCTGTCATCAATTATTATAAAAAGTCATTAGTATTCATGGTTATTGTTAAAAGTAAAATGAAATAAAAGACTGTTTTTTAAAAGGAGAATACGACCATGTTTGAATTTTGGAATAAGTATAACGTCTGGATGTGTAATGAAGAATGTGATTATAAAGAACCTTCGGGAAATACAAGAACGTGCTGAAAGAAGTGATATTAGTGACGTCAGCGGGGCTAGCCTCTCTTAAAGATAAAAATAACGAATTTGTATTAAATCAGATATACAGGGTGACTGGTGAATTACTATCGATATTTGAGGACGTGATATTTGACGATCATATATGATAAAATAAAAATTAATATAACATAAATATTAATAAACTTCTAAGTAAACTAAACTTCTAAGTACAGATTAGGTATACACACACACACACACGCGAGCGGGGCGTGGTATTGTATCAGCACGCCGCCGCACGCGTCCACACTTGGAACACTTGGAACGTATCCACACTTTATTTATTTATACGGAAATTTGGTCAAAAATTAAGTACCTATTTTTTTTACATAATTCGAATGAGAATCATGTACCGAGTATTCTCCTTAAATATAAGGGGCTTTATACAAAGAATGTGGACATATATTGTATATATATATATATATATATATATATATATATATATATATATATATATATATATATATATCATTGCCTATTTTTTTGCTTTGCAGTCTTGGAACAAGAACTTTTTGACCACATCCAAACCAATACACATGAGGCTGAAATTATTATTAATATAGTCTTTATATGTATAATTTTACAACTAAAGCTCTTGGTAATTATGAGTACAAGATGCTTTTTCCTATTCTTTCGCATCTATACTTTGTTATTTGACGAGCTTAATTAACTCAAAATTCTAGTAAATGTAATAATTCTAATAAATCTAATAAAATTCTAATAAATGGTGTATATTGTTTTGAATTAAAATATATTAAAACACTGTATTTAATAAAGCTATGGTATTTTTTATTTATTTTATCATGTTAAGTCTAAATTGACATAGAAGAGCTAAACTCGACCTGCGTAAGCATTCATTATAGGGTTTAACCCGAGCGTGTTACTGCATAATGCCAGGATCGTTCATTACAGCCGATAATATACTCGTACCCCAATGTGATATACTTGACCTGATTACATTTAAATTCATTTCATTAAATTTAGTTTCATCATTTATTGTCAAATAAAGTAAAAAAATAAATGGGAACTTTGAATAATAGGAAGTTAACTTAGATTACACGTTACGTTATGAGAGTCATACTCTACCATACATAGTTTTTAATAACAGAACACACTACAAGATTATTAATAAATTAATTTGCCGGCAGAAAAACTTGTGTATATAAAATTATTATTTTAAATTGCTAAGGTAAAATATATAAAACATACTAATATTCAAACTACTGTAATAAATCTTGGTATATCTAATGGAAATATGTATAATACATAATATAAGAAATTTTATAACGAAATACGTGTCCTATAAATGTATTTTCCATGCAATATGATATTATGTTTCATAAAATATATGTATATCCTGCTTTAAAAATTCAATAATTTTTACTAAATATTATGAAAGGGCCGTGATAGTTAACCTAGATTATACTCTAAGGGACAAAATTTTACGAGCATAATCTAAATTCACAATTTCGCTAAAGTCTGATACAGTTGTTTTGGGCAATTACCCTTTATTTTAGTACTCTACAATGATTTGAACATTAACCTGAAATCAAGTCTACAAGGCTGTCTTACTTACATTTTGACGAAATTAATACTTATCAAGTTAATAAAATGTTTAAAAATGGTACTACGAACAAAATAACTCTAAGATTACCGGAAAATATTAGATAGAACTACGATCTCGTTAAATTAAAAAACTCCAGCATGGGTCACAAATAATTAATTGATGATCACAAATAATATGTGAAAATTATCATTGGGTCAGTAGTTTTTAAATTTATGACCACTTGGTGTACTGATCTTTCGAAGCATCAGTGTTTTGAGACTGTATTTTATTTTATGTCTTAAAACATGTCCAGACAAATTTCAATAGAATGTCACCTAAGCTGAATATTTTTGAAAAAAAAAATTTTACAGCCTGAAAAATAACCTATTTTTATCATATTTATTAATATTCTTTGATGTCAATTTTTTTTTTAAATTACAACCTCTTATGGCCTCAGTACCATAGCTTGATAAATATTGAGATGGAGATATATAAAAACATTTTAGAAAACGACTTTCGAACACTTTAGCAAAACTTCAAATGAAACACTTTCAAACTATTGTTTTTCACCTATATGTGATTTTAATAACTAAGCAAAAGTACAACGTAATTAACAGAAACAAGAAATTTCTTACAGGATTGCAATTTTTCATGATATAGTCATCGTTGCAAAATCTTTGCAAGATCTTAATAAATTCTTCAAGACAAATGGGTCTTTACATAAGCCATGATATAACAAAATTTCTGCTAATAGTCATGAGTCAAAAAGTTAGTAGTTTACATCCATGAAGATTGGTTATTTTAAAGCTCAAAAAGGAAATCATCTGAAGAATATATGTCGATTTGGTGCGTTCAGAGACTTACGTCCCATTTTTGGATCGTAGATCGAAAATCATTTTAAACCAGAACTTTAAAGCCATATATGAAACCATTATTAACCTAGGGAGTCTGTCCGATAGAATTTTTTACAAATTTGAGTACTCTCAGAGAGCTATGGAGGGTCTTATTCTTGGAGTTTCTCTGGCAAACCAAGTACTAAATGGAGTTATAGTTAACGAAACATCTAAAAACAAGTCAATGTACGTAAAATAGTAGCGTGAAGTGGCAATGGACCGGTCATTCGTCCAGTCGAGCAGAGAATCGATAGAACTGAAAGCTGTTAGAATGGAGACTGACTTTTGATAAAGCACTGGAGGAAGCCCTGTAGATAAATTTATCTACAATTTCACAAAGTAAACGTTTAGTAGCTGCTTACCAACAGCAAAGATCCATAACAATTGGAACACATTTGGGAAGCCCTACATCAATAGGAATTGATAAGCTGATTTGCAAATTATTTAAAGGTTATGAAAATCTGAGTTTCTTTGATTACAAACTTAGTAAACTTTCTATTATATATAATATCCTATTCTTAGCTCTTAATTTTGTTCTTATAGACTTTTAAATTAGGTTCAGAGAGTAATAAATTATGTGTGCTAAATTATGAGAATATTTAAATTTTGATAACTTATAAGCTGAATTAAAAGCTGAGAGGTTATATCTATATCATCTACGAGTATATCCTTCACTGGTAGTTAAGATTCCATAAAAATATAATGTAACACAATTAACTTATTGTATTATACCCTCTTATATTTTGTCTTTCATAGACATACCTGCATTCTTCAAATACTCCACCGTATACCGTAGTGACCGATGAAAGTTAATTTCGACAGATGCTACTAAAAAATATCAAATAAAATAAAGTCGTAATTGTCGAAACACCGGTCCAGAGCCAGAGAAAATTAAAATGGAGTCCTAGAAATAATAAAAATGAGTTTTTACAGAAATGTTTCCGCCGATTTGGACCGTTTTTTCGTAGGATTCACGTACTTTTATTATATTATACATTAATCTCATGATTTTCATTTTTCTTTATAAACAAAATAATTTTGTGAAAATTAAGATTTTTAATGGCTTAGAGTTTAAAATAAGTAGCTAGATTTTATTACTAACTAAACAACATTTAAACGGATTATCCGAGCTTAACTACAAGCATTGTTAACGTTTTATTCAATCAAGAATATCGAATGCTTTATAGAAACATGTTTAAAAATAAACAAAATAACTAGTCACTATTAATTCAACCACAACAAAGTAAATTGTATTTCTGTAATTAAATTATTTAGCCTGCCGACAGTTCCATATAAAACGTTTTGGCTAACCTCAACTACAATGTGCAGTTGCGCCAAACACAGAACTTTTTCAATAGCACATGTGTTTTGCCTTTATAGCTTCTGACAGCCATTTTGGATATTTGTTACATTTTGCAAGTAACTTTAATGTAGTTCTGTTTTAATTAATAAAATACTACTTTTTAATTAATAAAATACTTTACACTAAAATGTTATGTATTCAGTTTTTATCGTCTTGACAGGTATATTCAGCTAAACATTTAAGTTTATATACAAGCAATTTTCCTGTCTCTACACATGTTTCTAGGTTTGAATAACAGACAGTCAAACAAACACAAAAATTTTGACATTTTTTTATGCAAATATATGTCTCCGAGAAGTAACTCCTTGAATTTTAATTTATGTATATATGTATGTATAAAAATATTTCCTCAACAAGCCAAAAGGTATTTTGTTTTAATAGCCATCGTAAAGCCTACAATTGAATTACTCTTAAAAACAATATAAAAAGGCACTTTCTTTGAAATCTTAGCAGAATATTACAAATGTTAGTTTTATTTCTTTTGCTATTTATAAAGAAACATTACATAAAAATATTCCATTTAGATAAAGGACATAACCTACCAGAATTAATACAGATACTATTAACTATTAAGAAGACTGAAGCAATTTTATTAGCTTTAATGGATTTCTTATATTATTATTAAAATTTTATTCTTATTTATTAGCATTCAATAGTTTCAGTTGGACTTACTATAGTGGAAAAATATTATCAAAATATGGCTAGCTCCCAAAACTTTTTGTATGTGAGATTAATGTTGTAATAAAAAGAGCAATAAGACATGAATTCATTAAATTCAATAGTTAAGATCAAAGAGGGTCAAAGTAACCCTAAGCCTAAGCCCGAAACGTTACTCTATTATGCAATTTACGATGTAAATAATGTGGCGTGTTTCATTTAATTGCTAATAAATTGAGCCGAACCTTATTTTTTTCCTAATGTCTGCAAAATTTTTCTAAATACTTTATGCAAAAGTTACACAGTTTTGTAATTGAATTTATGTTAGTAACATTCTCGGAATACAGTAATAAATCAATAATAATAATAATTAATCAAATAATCAATAATAAAATGAGTTTATCCTATAATTTATGAAACATTTTTTTAAAAAACAATTCCAGGTCATTATAAAATTTAAACGCTAGAAAAAACTAAACGAACGTATACTCTACATCAGGTCGTACATTCATTATCGGATCAAATAATTAGGAATATATTTAATTCCAGAACACACACAACCACCTATTTAGGTTCATTGTTTACAATTACATTTGCTAACTTACTGCTATCGCGTGACCACAAGTGGTATCCAATTTAGCGCCCATTTACCCATTTATCGAGCTCACGTGCTTTGATGGTTTCATTTCTTGCCTTTAATTCTTATATTTATGAAACAACAACGAACTTTATGCAAACAAAATAAATGAAATTAAGATCTTTACTGTCGTAAAAATTACCACATGCAGCTTCGTAAACTACTTATCTCTATTGGTGAAAGTTGAATACTTAAAAAGGTATACTTTATGGCAGGGGAGCCCAAGTGGAAATTTTAGATTTGTATGAAACTGAGCCGTTCAATATTGGGGCAGGAAGGATGTTTATAGACAGTCAAGATTTTCTTATAAGCATAGTTACTCTATATACAGGGTGACTGGTGAATTACTATCAATATTTAAGGAGAATACTCGGTACATGATTCTCATTCGAATTATGTAAAAAAAATAGGCACTTAATTTTTGACAAAATTTCCGTATAAATAAGTAAAGTGTTGACACGTTCCAAGTGTTCAAGTGTGGACGCGTGCGGCGGCGTGCTGATACAACACTACGTCACGACACGCGTATGTGTGAGTGTCATTGTATACCTAATCTGTAGAGTGGTCACACGATGCGTAATTAATTACACAACTTTTGGTTAACTTTACTTAGAAGTTTATTAATATTTATGTTATATTAATTTTTATTTTGTCATATATGATCGTCAAATATCACGTCCTCAAATATCGATAGTAATTCACCAGTCACCCTGTATATTATAACTAGTTCTTGTATATGGATCATAGTGTAGGGCTTTATATTAGATTAGTGAAAATAATTCTGTTCTTGGAAAATACTCGTGCCCGTCACAATTAAACTATACATATTCAAGTCAATACATACTTAATCTAATGAAACAAGTGAATATCGCGAACAGACTGATTTATTATTTTAGGTGGAGGTAGATAATTAACAATTGTTACTAATTACTTACAGAGATGGCGCTACTAGTAATACATATTTTGATAGATCTAGCAACACCCCCACTTTATCAAAATAAACATGTAATCTCATTTTGGTATGATTCCCAATTTACGCAAAAACTTATAATGTTTAATAGGACATAAACCTTTAGTCAAAATATCAGCTACCGTTTCATCACTACATAAAAAAAGAATTTTTACAAAATTATTTTTGACAACTTCTCGTACATAATGATATTTAACATCAATGTGCTTTGATCTATTGTGACTTTGATTGCTAACTGACAATTTTATTGCACTTTGATTGTCACAAAAGACCTCAATTACATAAAAATAACCTATAATTTCATTAAGTAGGTTCCTAAAATATACTGCTTCCCGAGCTGCCTCAGACAGAGCAGTATATTCTGCCTCTGTACTGGAAAGAGATACTGTCTTTTATTTCCTACTTTGCCATGACACAGCAGATCCAGACAATGTGAAGCAAAAGCCTGTATATATGACTTTCTGTCCAAAGCATCACTAGCCCAGTCCCTATCTACAAAGCCCTGTAATTTGCTATCATCTTTACAAAATTTTAAACAATAAGTTTTTGAATACAACAAATATTTTAAGATGCATTTAGCATATTGCCAATGACTATAATTGTAACAGCTATTAAATTGGCTCAGATAACTAACTGAGTATGAAATGTCTGGCCTGGTTAAAACTGCTAAATACATCAATGATCCTATTAACTTTTGATATGGAAGATCGGACAAACATTCATCAGCTTTCTTAACATTCAGTTTACATTCAATTGGGGTTCTATATGTTTTACAAATTGACATATTAAATCTATAAGCTAACTGCTCAATATACCATTGCTGATCTACAGTTATTACATTTTTATTTCCGTCAACATTTATTCTCATACCTAAATATTGTCTGACAGGTCCCAAATCTTTCAATTTAAAATTTTTACCTAAAACACATTTCAAATTATCAGTTTCAACAGAATTATTTGAAAAAATTAAAAAATCATCAACATACAGTGCAACAATTAATTTAATCTCACCTTTAGTTTTTGTGAACAAACAAGGTTCATACTGACTATTTTTAAAACCCAAGTTACAAAGTAATTCTTTAACCCTGTCATACCATGCAAGAGAAGATTGTTTTGACCCATATATGGTTCTTTTAAGTTTCAATACCTTTCCCCCACTTTTGTTCACAAAACTTTCAGGTAAAGACATGTAAATACTTTCTTTCAAAAAACCATTTAAGAATGCTGTAGTTACATCTAAGTGATCAATACTCATATTTAATTTAACACTGAGAGCAAATAATAATCTAAGTGTGGAATGCTCCACAACTGGAGAGAAAGTTTCTGTATAATCAATGCCAGGTTTTTGCAAAAACCTTTAGCCACAAGTCTTGCCTGGAAACGCACATTATTGTCCACATCAAACTTTTTATTAAGCACCCATCTACACTTCACAATTGTCACATCACCTGGGTTGTCAACGAGCTCCCAAGCATCGTTGTCTTCGAAAGACTGTAGCTCGTCGGACATGGCACGCTTCCACTACTCACTCTCATTTTATTCATATCCTGACTATTTATGTGTGCCAGCCTTCTGTGCCATAGTTTGCCACTTTCTTAGGTTCTGCTAACATACAACTTTGTGTGCACAACCTCAGCTTATAAACACCATCCGATAAATCAGCTGTGGCTACCAAAACATTTCTTTTGTTTCGTATATAGCAGTGTTTTTCATCAAAACTAACATTATTTCCATTTTTAATAAGTTCACTTACAGATAATAAGTTCGTTGTTAAACTAGGCACGCATAACACATTTTTCACAGTAATGTCGAATTTAAAGTCAGACACAATATCGACGTCTCCAGAACAAACAACTGGCACTTTGGATTCATTTGCTACCACAATTTCAGGTAAACAAGACGTGTTATTCATGTTTTTAATCCAAGATTCGTTTGTCGTCATATGTGCACTTGCGCCGGAGTCTACGTACCACTCTGTTTTGTTAAACTTTCCATTCAGGAAAACTTCTTTCGTGACATGATTCTTATGAAGACATTCCTCAACGTTACAGATAATGTCTTCGAACGGTAATTTTGAAGGTGCAGGTGCAAAATTTAAACCTTTTTTAAGGATCTCAACGGTTTGTTTATCTAAAGTTTGCTTTGACAGATTGACAACAGTCACCGGTGACTGTGTTGCCCGACTTAAATTAATATTATAATTATTGCCATTGTTATTTCGATCTAAATATAATTTTATCCGTTAATTTTTTAAATTTATTAATTTTATTGTTTTTAGATTGATTATACGTTAATTGTTCACGTTTATTAATAATATCAAAACATTTTTGCCAATCTGTCATTGACAAACATTTTTGTATTTCATGACTCAGCAAATCAATTTGAAAATCTAACTGCTGTGCATCCGATCGATGTTGTCTAATAAGATACTTGAGGTACTCCAACCGGCGTATTTTGTTGGCAATTTCCAGTCCGTACTGGTTCACATAATGAGATCTAAGATCAGAGCACGTCTTACATGCTGCAGCTCGGCCTCTAGGTGGTCAGCATCACAAAGGTGTTGTGCTCTCTGTAACAAAGATTTACCAACGGTAGCTAACTGTACAGGGTGGTGGTGTGATTTACCGTAGTGTGATTGACTGTAGCTTGTCATACATCGGACAGACAAAGAGAAGCATCGGTACAAGGGTTAAGGAACACATTTCAGACGTCGAAGTCAGCAGTGTGCGAACATGCATTGGACAAACCAGGCCATTACATTAGATTTGATAAACCACAGATCTTCGCTCGTGAAGACAGATATATACCAAGGTTAATCCGCGAGGCTATTGAAATTAAAAAACACCCAAATTTCAATAGAGAAGATGGCTGGAACCTATCAAACACCTGGGATCCTCTTCTTAAAAATATAAAATCCCATGTTCGTGACCACACCGCAGGACCTCGAGACACCGTGAGCGCATTTTGCCGGCATCCAGAGCGGTACGCAAGACAATTAAGAAATCGATGGCGGTAGGAGATAAAATGACCAGACCAACTGACAGACACTCACATCTCGTCTGCACGTGATCACGGTTGCTGAAAAGTAGCCGAAACGTCGGGAGTATGTAGTTTCTAAAATAAAACGCGAAGTAAAATCCGAAAATATTAGTTTCATTTAAATGTGTACTCGCGAAAATCTTAGATCTCACTATATTATATATCTAACAAAAATACTATTCTGTAAGAGTGATTTATAAACCGAATCCATGCTAGCGTTCATCACCATGTAAATACAATATCTCTGATAACGTTTTTTGTCAATTATTCCGGGTTAACGTGTATTACTCGGAAATAAATATAATGGGATTATTAAATAAAGTATATTTTTTACTAAATGCTCATCTAGATATAGAAGGCCCGATCAAAGAGGTAGTTTTCGAAATAGTTGGCACCGGTTTAAACCAGTTTCGAGCGGAGAAATTCGATTCGTTGCGGTGCAAGTGAAAATGAATGGGAATGAAGCTACACACCACACACGGAAAGGAAAAGTACAGCCTTTTTGATGTGTTCACTGTTCACTTTAACCAAATTCATTAAAACCACAATTGCATAAATCGAATGCTCGTTTTAATCACACTTTCAAGTATACAGCCATTGCATGAAAAAGATATTTAAATGTTTTAATTTTGATAGGTTTACTGCACGAAATAATTTATTGGACAAAATGAAACTTTAATAAAAAATATATTTGTTAAATACGTCTCCTTCATAAAATTATAGTTTAAAAATTAAAGTTAACAAATTTAAATATTATAATGAATTTTGTAATTGATTTTTCTTTCGTTTATCAAAATTAAATAAAATCATTTGGCTGAAGCTATATTCATTATAAAAAATGATAGCGAAATAAGTTTAATTTTGTGAGATACTTACAAAAACAAATAAATAAATAAATAACCTTTAACCCAATCGTGACAAGATCCACCGATAGTGAAAATAAATTATTGTACTTAATAAGTAATCTCTATAATGTAACATAAAAATAACTTATTTTTATACTCTTTATTAACATAATAATATAAATCTTTCGGCATATAATCAAAAATATTTGTAATATGATAAATGTCAAAAACATAAAGTAAATAAATCCGCTGTACGCTCTCTACTTGTTTCATATTATGGGTATCCCAACTTTATCCCAGAATTCGGTGCATCGGTTAACAGTTGTTTGATTTATAATACAGTTGCGTTCGATATTACTGTTAGAAGCTGATTGTTATTCATAGCTCGAGTGGTTTTCGACTGTTATATCAGTTTAGTTTTCATGCTCAATTATAAAAGTTTCTTTGAATCGTGATATACGCTCAGTAAAGTTTATTGCAAATGAATTCTGAATAAAATAATATCCAACTGAATTAATACTACGAGGATGATAAAACATTTCTGGAATAGAGAAACATTTAAGGTTTATTTTCTTTATATACTATGTCACCCAAGGTCGCGAGCAAATGATTGCTTTCACTTTAGCTGTCAAGTAAAATAATTGCTAGCAATCTTTTTGTTATACAAAGACCTGCCTAAGTAATAAATATTGGTTTTGACTTTTATCTGCTTTTATATTTAACTAGCGGCTTGCCCCGGCTTCGCATGGGTACATACACATACACCCTTCTTTTTTGCATCGGGTTTCAAAAAAAAAACTAAAATTATTAAGGAAGTTTGAATTTTTTTTATTAATGTTTTTTTTGTATTTTTTATTTTAAAATTTTATACAAACATCATGTGATCTACATAACAAAAGCCATTAGTTTTAGTGAGTCAGAGCTTCCCTGTAAACGATATTTGAAGTAGTTTTATTTTACGGCAGCTTAATAAATTGATTTTCAGGAGCTCCGACACGTGATAGGCCAACATACAGTTGGCCATGAGTGAAACATTATTTTCGTAGGTCGATCCTCAATAATAATTCGAAGGTTTGGCTTTGGGACTTGTTAATAGTTAACGCGAAAGATGATTTGTTCGGAAACTCAAGTCGTTTAAAAGGGATTTTCAGGTCAGTTGGGATCATCGGTATCCTCGGTATATGAGCTAGTTGACCAGCTGCTGGGCGAGTGATAATGGTCGCTACAATTAAATTGTCCTTCAATTCCTTAATAAGCAGTCTCGTTCCATTGCACATGCTCGGAGGGCTTAAATTTCTTAAAAGCATTATTGGAATTCCATTTTTTAGTGTCAATTCATGTGGTGGCATACTGTGTATGGTGGTACAGCTGATCTGCGTCTGAAATGAAATATACCTGCAGGTATTGTGGATTTTGACCTGATGGTGGAAAAAGGCTATTTATAAGGTGATATACTTGTCCTTGTATTTTAAAAGTCGGCATAATTTTTTTTAACATTTATCCAATCCAAAAGCCAATTTATTACTATAAGCTAAAACTCGATTACGGACTCTAGTCGTTGACATCTCTCTGTCTGTCTCTCTCGAGGCGTTGGAAACGCTCGATACTCGACTCTCGCGCGCGTACTTGGGATGTTCTCAAATTTTTTTCAGCCAGCCGCTGTGAACGCTCGATACTCGACTCTCGCGCGCGTACTTGAGAGATTCTCAAATTTTGTTCAGCAAGCCGCTGCGAACGCTCGATACTCGACTCTCGCGCGCGTATTGAGAGTTTCTCAAATTTTGTTCAGCAAGCCGCTGCGAACGCTCGATACTTGACTCTCTAGCACGCGATTGCGACGCGTAGTCTCTCCGACTTGCAAGGCGATTTTCAGTTTCTGATGAAGATTTCTCATTACGCCGTATTTTTATTGCCCTCGCCTGGGAACTATGTTAAAAAGTTGAGATCTTGATCTTTTTGGCATTTTTGGGCATTATAAAATGAAAAATAATAATAAATAATTAAACAGGCTTTTACTAAATCTTTGCTTGTTGAACTATATAAAGTACTAAGCTTTTTGGATAATTATAATATAATATTTATTATCAGGTAAGTAGTAGGTACTCAATAAAAGAATATGCAAAATATGGTTTTAGAAAACTACCTTTTACTAAATTTTTGCTTAAATTTTGAACAGGAATACCTCTAAACTACTTCTATTAGCTGTTTGAATAGTTACATTAAAATATAATATTTATTATCAGGTACTTAGTTACCTACGAAACGAATTTAAAGCGAATTCAAAATTTCTTCAAGCTAAAATTATAAGATCACGCAAACGAAAGCTGCGTAGGGAGCCGACCGCGCGGCCTTTTATTTTATTACATTGACTCTCCTCCCCGTACCCCACTGACGCTTACATGGAGCCTACATCGCATGCTGGCTAGCTGAGCGCGGTGAGCGGCAACCACGCGACTTTTTTCTAATACCTACTTGCGTTTTTAAACTTCTGATATCTTCCGAATGAAATGTCCGAATGGAATAATTCAAAAAGTTATAAAAAGGTATTGAAGCCGTCTTGAACATAAAGTAATTTATTTTGATAAGGATTAATACCAAAGTACAAATAAAGAGCCTTTTCAAGCGGCGGCATATAAATAAAATTTATAGAATAAAAAACCGCTTACTGTGACATAACTATAATATTTAGACATAATATACTGTCGCGACACTTTTTGTAGATAATGATGAGTTCTGCAAAGTCGTAGTAAATGATTTTGTTCTTTCATCAATAGTTTTCGCATTGCACGCGACGTAAGGAATTTTTCAGACCATTTTTTTACACCTTGGGTTACATTATTGGAGTTATAGTAAGGGTCCCTAATTTTTTTTAAATATAATATAGCCCATATTACTCGGGAATAATGTAGCTTTCCAAAGGTGAAAGAATTTTTGAAATCGGTCCAGTAGTTTCGGAGCCTATTCATTACAAATAAACAAACAAATCATTCCTCTTTATTAATATAGATATTACTCGGGAATAATGTAGCTTTTCAAAGGTGAAAGAATTTTTGAAATCGGTCCAGTAGTTTCGGAGCCTATTCATTAATCATTACAAATAAACAAACAAATCTTTTCTCTTTATTAATATAGATATACATATTTAATGATTTTTAATGGCAATTTTACTTATTATATTACCCTAAAATTAAAAATGTCCCTGAACTATTTTAATAACATATGTAAGTTTTACCTAATTGAAGATTGTTTTTAAGCTGTTTTATGTATTATTTATTTAAAATTAATTATTATTAAGTAAATATGTTTTTTATATACCTTAAATATGTTGTTTATATACCTTATATACCCAGCAAAACAACTTTAAATTGATATTAAGCAACGTTATGCAGCAATTCAGAGAGCATCAAATCATAAGAATATTTATACACCAGCTGAATTGAGTTAAATAATTATGTTAGATACCCTAAAGTACGCTGAATCCCTTATTATGTTAGAGATGTATGTAACACAAAACATGATAATTATATGACTTCAAAAAGATTCAAGGAATTGGTTATTTTACGGTTAAAAAACAAAATGCGTTCGTTTTTTTACAAATAAACAGAGAGTAACCCTGTTCTGTTAAAGGTAGTGATCCTTCTTATAATAATAATAACTTATCAAAACATTTTTTCCGTTCAATTTCAAAATCATATATGTATTATTTTAATATCATTTTTTTTGTCTGCGATTATTTTCTTCACAAGTGGTACCTTTTCACAAAACTAATTGAAAGGCAAAAATCACTCATGGCACACAATGCATTTTTGCAGCAGGGTGGTTTTCAGATCGCTGTTCCTCAAGAATAAATCCTACTCATATTTATTTCTTATTTGCATAAAGAAGATTAATTTTTTAGACATGTTTTAAGGTTTGCTGATGAGCCCTTATTACATTATAAAATTTATCGCAACCAACAAAATCATAACGAAGTTTTATTTTCTGGGTTTGAAATTATTATACATTTGAATTTAATCCACTCGGTGAAAATCAAATTTGAACATATTCCACTCACTTAATTTGCGAAAAATCGGATATTTGGATATATTACTTTTGAAATTTCAGTAAAACATATCTTTCATCTTGCATCTATCGACAGTTTCATTTATATATCGTTGGCAGACTAATAGTAGTCAGCTCTTCAGATATATGAGCAACAGGAAATCAAATATCAATCTAACTCAACTTTGCCCTCAATCCTAAACTAGGTTAGTAAGGTATTTTAAATGAAAACATAATATTCCGTTATTTTAATATTTCTAAGTGCAACATATATGTAGAACATATTTTTTACTTGACTAGCCGTTGACTGATTTGAATGTTATTTGCACTAGTTTGTTTTGTTACAATGGCTTCATTTATTGCTCATATTATAAAACAGTAAATTGCCCTCGCTTGCACTAGCAGTTTGTTTATGTAAATTTAATTAACACAATTCTATCATAAAATTTCGTATCTTTATTTGAAATCATAACACACCTAGTGTTATGATTTCAAATAAAGATACGATTTTACAGTTTATTCCCTCTTCCTCTACCTACAAGATATGAAAAATATTTAAAATGGCAAAATAAAAAGAAATATATTTTCGTCTTCTGCATAATATTATTATAAAAACATAATAATTAGTTAACGTACAAAATACGTCATGTTTCTCATTTTTGTTTGTTTAACGCTACTATAGCATCATCATAACCAGAGAATATGCATAAAAATCTGCGATTGCGCATTGGCTAAACTTTTTCCTCACAAATTTGTCCCGTCCAAGATAAACAAGCCCTCCTGGTCGATACAACGCATTCGCTTCATGAATATAAACAGTGAAATTAGGGAAGGCGCACGAGCCATGTAATATGATATACAGCATATGCGGTTAATTTAATTCTTCTCGCTTTGTACGTCTCTGCTTATCTAGTTTTTTTGCGAATCATATATCGGCCTAGCAAAAATAATAACCGTTGTTAAGAAAATTACGGGAATGTATGTAGGTGAAAACAAAACAATTCCAAATAAAAACAACGTATAAATGAAAACGGCTTCATAAAGTTGCGCTAAAAAAGGCATATTTTAAAAGAAAGTACATTATTTTGAAGTAGCATCACTGTAGCATGACTGCTTTAAGATGCAAAGTCTAAACCAGAAAGTAGTTATAACTTTAAAGTAGCTAGTAACAAAGCTTGTCTTTATTTGATGTCAGAAAAGTTGACTTTTACATATTTAGGTGCAGAGAATAACGTCTCTGAAGCAATTTTAGCGTCCTTACGTAACTGGTAACATTCGTTTCCTCTAGCTATTAAGTGCTGACAAGGGACAGCGGACGTGTGACTACGCCTCCCCTTAGGATGTCTTTGTTTCATAGAAGAATGATTATAATTAACAGTAAAAATATGTAAAGAAAGACATGAAAATATGAAAAGTTATTTATTTATACATCAATAACATCATGTAAAATAAATATTAGCTTTTAATACCAATTTTTTACTCAAGCGTCTGTTTCTGTATACACCACCAGAAATAAAATTTTTTAGGCTACCGCACCTAACAAAAGGTCTATGACAAAGGCAAGGTTTTTCATCGCAACAAACCCTTTCATTATTCTAATCATCACATCAGCCTCGTCTCTAATTCGATTACAGTTTAAACAAAAGGAAGCCGATGTCGCAATTTGTTTCACAAATGAAATCCAGCCGTGAGACAAAGAAGATGGATTAACGCGAAAACGTCCAAGTAATTGTGAAAAATGCGAATCTTTCCACTGGAAAAATAAAGAATTCAACCCGATCTTAGCATAAGAAGATAAGTATGGCAATTTAAGTTTTATTTCCAGGTGTTTAAAATTATTTTTAAATGATACTTCTCTGTATGATAATCTTAACTTAGAAGTTTATTCTGAATCGTGAACGCATCCCAAACATTTTCGTTTGGCACTAAATCCATTCGAATTATATCCCATAGGAATAAATTATGAGGGTGACCATTAACTCAAAAACTTAGTTAAACAATAATTATACTGCATTTTCATAAATTAGCAAAAATTGTCACAAAATTTTTGTGTGTTAGAATATTAAGATCTATAAATGTGTATATGAAATGAAAATAGTATGTACTAATAAAATATTATTTTCATGGAATGATCACAAGACGTACTAGAGTCCGTCTGGCGCTAGCCTAGGCGAAGGAAAGATTTGAGCTACAGGCTTCCAATCTTTGCAATAATATAATTTTAACAAAATTCAACTTTATAACAAAAGCTTTAGGTTGATAAAGGTGGAATATTTAAGTATGGATAAACTGTACATTTGGCAGACGCCCAGATGGGATTCAGTACGTTTGGAGACAAATCGGGAGAAAACAGATTCACGGTGCTATAGCACGCGACGCCACCATTTGTACACGATATATTGTCGTTGTTTGCTACCAAATTATAATTTACAAAATCTAGTTCAAGTATAAAGTATCTGAATTTTATCATCTTATATACAAATGTCGTATAGTAAAATTATATATTTTAGTGAAGTCATATAATTGCAAATAATATAAAAGATTTAATTCAATAAAAGAAACTTAAAAGATTAAGAATCTTAAATGTCATAATCCAAGTCAAATTATTAAATTAAAATTATATTAATTTCAAAATCCTATTTGGGATTCTTTTAATGGATTAATTAAATAAGATTTCTATAAAGATATGAACATACATGTCATTCTTAATTTAGTAGTGTTCGCAAGGATTATTGTACTATTATATTTAAAACATAGTCTAACATTTAATCATATCACTTCAAAATAAGTGAACTCAAATTAAATAATATAAGTCAAAGAAAAGTCAGACGTCTAGTCTAACCAGGAAAAGGTTAATAAGAATTAATCTACTATATTGATAAAATTTATAACTAGATCATATGTTGATTTCACAACAATTTCAATTTAGGCTTTTATTTTAAAGCGAAATATTTTGGAAAATCTTTAAAACAATTTAATTAGGTATCAACAACAATAGCAAATTAATTTACTTTATTTTAATATACAATAAACAATTTAAAATTAAGGCAATCGGCAATGAAAAATAAATTATGATATCAACTAACCATAACGAGCGTGCAAAAATGCCAGCCCAGCGTGACGCACAATAAAAAGCTAACAGAATTAATTGTGTACCAACAAAAAAGAATTCGATGGAAAACACAGATTGCCCTCGATAAGGGCCTATTATCGTAAGCTTGGAGTGTTTCACCTGAAACTTAATACACACAGCTCTATATTTAACAAGTTTTAACGAGTTTCTTTTTATTTTATTTTTGCGTGTACTTATTAAGCAATTAATAAGTCAAAAAAATCTAAGGCATTCATTTACGATTATATAAAGGTGTAAAGCAAGTTAAAAAAAATAAAACAAAAACGATTATGTATGCCCTTACAAAAATAAATTTGTAAGTAAACTAGACGAAAATATAAAATTTAAATGAAAAAAAAACGTTCACTTCGTGAAAGACGACAATTTCTAACGGACCCTTTATCAGACAAAATCATGCTGCTATGCATTTCAGTGTCTTGTATAATGTAGTAGGTGTGGTCAAGTTACTGCAGCTCGAACATGGGCTGGCTCGATCGAGGAAGTACCTCCCTCTCACAGAAGATTGGTGCCTAGTCATGAAGGTGCTGGTGCCCCATTGGCTTCTTGTAGGGAGCTATTAATAAGCTACCCACGAAACGCTATCCCAGTTACACTGTTTTTAATCAAAAGGTGTCTCTTCGTTCTAGTTGGCAACCGAAGAAGACTACATAATAAGAAACTTTGAAAAGATTTTTCGTCTCTATAGTCTTTAGAACAGGCCCCTTGTAGCATTGCAAATCTAGCAGTGTGAGTTTGCAAAATCAATCTTTAAAAGTGCACCTCATTAACATCCAAAACCTGAATTGTAATCTCTTGTAAAACTCCCATTACCAAGGACAAGTAAGTAGGACTTATATTTTTGAAGGAGACGCTGCCAGATTATATAACCAGGTATGCCAGATTATAAATTATTTCACTTGTCAAGTTCTCACGGACACAGCAAGACGTAAACTTATCCGTCTTATTTTACAATTTATTATCAGTGTGTTATGTTCCATAAATCGTTCCAATGAAGCAAAACTAAAAAATATGTATATCTCCGTAAAGAGAATCCACGGACTTTATTAGTGTTTAAAGTGCAGTATTAGTGTCAAAAGTGCAGATTTACTCGGAACGGACAAGTACTACCCTCTTATACAAAAACCGCCGACGAACAGTGCTAGCTGAAACCACAAGCATAATTCGAGAAGCAGTTCCTGGTGTCACTGGCACACTGCGTTTTATAAGCAGAGTAGTGCCACAGTTCCGGGATTCTTATCACAATGTCAAGTGAAGAAGAATTTGTATAGTGTTTTCAACATTTTTATTAATTAATAAATTTCTTTACCATAATATTTCCATCTGGCCTTTTACAAGTTTTACTTATTTTTTTTTAAATCAAAAATATTTCTTGCACTTATGTTATGTATCTATTTAAAATATAATAAAATTTAATTCTATAAGTTTTTGTGTAACTCTACTTTTACTTTCACTCATACAAGTGCAAAGCTCAGCTTAAGTCTAACGGACTTTTACGACATTACTGTTCAAATTCGTCAACTTGGGTGGCCGCTACAAATAATTTAATACTTTTCATAACATTTGTTTCAACTTGTTAAAATGTCTTCGGACTTAAAACTTTCTCTCCCATATATCTATTTCATAAAAATTTGCATACTTATAAAGCATCCAAATTAATAATTTACTTAGTTCGTTGTTTACCCGTAACATTATAAAATCCTCTTGAATATTTACACCTTAAATAAACTGCGAATTCACCCCATAAAACAAGTAACATATTTTGAAAATCATAGCTTAAGCGTTATTTATTATATTATTTTATATTGTAAAAAATAAGCAATTGGTAAAATCACATTTTAAAATTTAAAAAACTTGTCTTATTTTTAATTTTTTTTTATTGTTCGTTCTTACATTCGCATGATGTATAAGAATCATATTTGTGACTAATGTAACATCTTGGCGGTATAATCATTAAAGAGCTGTTACTTCCAGGTAATTAACAAGGAAGAGTACAATGTATGAGAATTATGTTTCTAGTTATAAGGTTAATCTTTTTGGTAATCTATACAGCAAATGAAATACAATAATTATTTCAAAGCTATGCTTACATAAAAATATTTGTTTAAATAAAAGGTTCCTACAATTCAAAATGCAAGTAAAAATGATCGATCTAACTTCAAATCTTAAGGAATGCTTTCAGGCGATTGCATTTCGTAGTCCAAAGGGCGTGCTTGGGGCTGTCAAATACCAGCTTCAGAACGGCTGTCGCGTTTTAGAGATATTAGTTCAGACTTAAATTGCTTTCTAGTGTATAGCAAGGATAAACTTAGTATTTATTATAGTTCAATACATTTTTTAATTAAATTTAGTTATGATAAACATAAAACACGGCTTTTAAAATGTAATTTGACTACTTTCTTATAGATATTAAAATATATTAATATTTTATTGTTACATATCTATTCATCCGATCTTTTAAACTAATATTCCAATGGAAACAATATAAGGTTATGGTTCCCACTGTAATTTTTTAGAATTAAATTTAAATGAAATAAAACACCTTCGTGTGATAACATTTACTGTGAGAAAATATCATTTACGTCCGACACATACATCCCTAGTCAGAAGGTGCCATATGTTGTTGCAACTGAACTATTGCCTTTATTTATTTTAAGAACACTTTCAAATCTTTTGTACTTTATATATAAAAATTTATTAAATGATTGTATTAGTCACACACTCAATGACTTAGTTAAAAAATGTTTAAATGAAAGCTTTATTTGTAACCATCATTATATAACGTACTTTCAGCAATATTCTTCTTATAATAACCAGTTATTAAAATACTGCCGTTAACCCTGACATCATAAATTTCGACATGTTTACAAAAAAGGCATAAAAGCACCATAAGCGGCAACTTGTTAAATTTTCTACCTGACCCCTTTCATTTTTCGCGTGAGAATCGGACGTTAAACCCTCTTTTTTTAATTTTTACATATCACACACATGTCGTACAAGCGTATACGTAAAAAAAACATAGTTCTTATTGCTATAGTAATAGAGACCATCACTTAATTAAATTTATAAAGCACAAGTTGCACCTTTAACGAATGCTTTATTCTTTTGGGAATAGCACAATTGTGATTGACTTTTATTATTTTCTACATTGTAAATTAAATTGTAAAGTAAGTATTGAATAACTACATTGATCATTGATATTCAGATTTCAATACACTAATTCTGAAATATTATAATAGGTTCGGAAATATTATTTGAACTCAGAATTCGTTATCTTACAACTATACCACAGGGAAATATGAAGTTAGAGTCTATGATCATCGGGACAAACTATGACAATGTTATTACAAATAATTGAAAGCAAAGGCAAGGAAAATTTCAATACTATATGTTATTATTAGAATTATTTAATTTTTTTCAAAAGTAATAATTCAGATTATTTCATTCAGCTCATTTAAACATCCGTATTATTTAAAGATAATCATCGATTACTATAAGTTGTAGATTATTTGTGACTCGTTGTTTTGTTGTTTGTAGTAGCGTATTTGATCTTATATTATCAAAATCCTTTAAACAATAAGTCTGAGATGTTTTTCCCATATAATATAGTAGTTAGTATCTCAAATATAATAAGTAATTCTCATACAATTAATATTTAACAGAGCTATTATAGTCTCTTCTTTTCACTAAAATATCTCAAAGCAAATGCTTATTCCATTAAAAACGCCATTACCTTTCATATAAAATGGTGTAATACAATTTATATTATACGACTTGTTTTTGACGTCGAAAATGTACTGAGTTTCTTTGAGTTTTCTTTATTCGAATTATGGCCACGAGATCTCAGTTTTAACATATACATATACAGGGTGACTGGTGAATTACTATCGATACTTGAAGACGTGATATTTGACGATCATATATGACAAAATAAAAATTAATATGACATAAATATTAATAAACTTCTAAGTAAAGTTAACCAAAAGTTATGTAATTAATTACGCATCGTGTGAACACCCTACAGATTAGGTATACACACACACACACACACACGCGCGCGTGCGGCGGCGTGGTGTTGTATCAGCACGCCGCCGCACGCGTCTACACTTGGAACACGTCTTGGAACGTGTCCACACTTTATTTATTTATACGGAAATTTGGTCAAAAATTAAGTACCTATTTTTTTCACATAATTCGAATGAGAATCATGTACCGAGTATTCTCCTTAAATATTGATAATAATTCACCAGTCACCCTGTATATTTTTTTAATTTCGTTATATTTCTCTAAAGTTAATAACAGATGAAAATACATTGATTTAATGAATTTGACAAGACACTTAATTGTTAAGAAACTTTAACTGGTATCTAATTAACCACCTCATAATCTATATAAATAGCTGAATAAGATAATATTCGAAGATTTCAGGCCTTAAACTGAAAAAAATAATATGCTTGTGACGACCACAGTGAAAATGAGTATTTTATGTTCTGTTAAACATATTATCACTTTTATTTTAAATATTCTAATACAATTTTAAATTCAGATAAATTTTGTTATTCACAGCACATACATTTTAAACAAAACATTTAACCAAAGGACAACAAACCATTACCTCATGCTAGTTTCATAGTATACCGGATTCATTCACGGAGATTATGTAATAGAGAAGTAAGAATTTAAGGCAATTAAAATATACTAATGTAAATTTCCTAACTCATTATCATATTATTAAAGTCTTCCGCAGAATTTATTTTATGATTAATAACAAGAAATCTAAAATGGGCTTTAATTAAATCTTTTACTGAAATTATCTTGATATATAAAAATACTTCTTCTTTATATACCAATCCAAATTTGTTGGGCAAATACGCCTAAATCACGAAAATGATAAGAAGAGGTGTAAGGATTTTAATTTTTGTTTTTGTGGAATGATTTCGCGAGCCCAGAATTTCAAATCTGAATTATTTGCTCTATTTGTGGAATTTAGAATTAAGTATATGTTGTATCTTTAAAACATATTAAAGCAACTACACTATAAGATAATACCAAAGCAAACAATCCTAGAAATTGAAATACATTTTAATCAAACTAAAACAACTGACAAATTACTAAGACTTTAAACGTTTAAAAGAAAAATAAAATTGAAATGAAAGCAAGGGATTTGCAAATTTGAAAAGAGAAATCCGTAACGAATCTTATAAAGGCTGAAAATAAAACTGGCGTCTTCAAATCCACTCGAGGGATTAAAAATATAAATTCGTTAAAGCCATACCCAGAATCGTTTCGTAGAATATAATTTCCAAAGAATATAAGCCGTATCGTTATCTAAATTTATACGAGATAAGATTCAAACAACCAATAAAACCACTGCCCGTGGAATTTTGGTAAACAACTCGCCTAAATAACTTCAAGTATTCTTCATATAACAAGTTAAGACACAACAATAAGGGTCGACTGTCTAAGACCTAAGTCAAACAACGGGGGACAATACTAGGATATTTATGGAAGGATTTTGAATTTCCTTTTCTTTGTTGATAAAGAATCCTTGGAAAGGTGTTTTGTAATATCTCTTTTTCAATTTTTTTTTTCCAAAAATCATTAACTGTATCTTTTTCTTTATTTAATTATAAATATTACGATTGCCATCAATTGCCAGTAAAACTACAAGTCATTACTCAAGTAACATACATAGTATAATATGCTAGAGGCATCCCATGTATTTTGCAACGAAATAAGAATATGAAATTCTAGCAGTAAATTTATATAATCGACAAGTTTCGATTATCGATTTAGTGTTTTTTAACATTACATTTTTATATATTTTCAAATGTTTAGAAATAATTCCTTTTCATATGTTGCAAGAATAACAATGACAAATAAGTATTCACTTGTTATTATGCTCATAATAAATTTTCACTTCAATATTGTATGAAATATTCATCATTTGCATTCCACATTATACATATCACAACTCTTATTATATTACAACTATTTATATGTCTGTTATTATGCGAATACAAAGTTACTTCCATTTAAGTGTACGGTACAAACAGATGCAAGTTTATGATCTTTTAATGACGAGTAAGATAAACTTCTCTCCCCAATGACTGCGATTATTCGCTCCAGTTGATTAAGTATACTGAAATCTGTTTCATGCAAAAGGTGAAAGGCAGAAACACAGGGAAATACGCATTTCGCCCCTAAATCATAGCGAGACAAGGTTAATGGGGTTAAAACCCCCGGCCTGCCGGCAGTCACGTAGCGTAGACGAAATTTAATAAATTTTATCTATATTAGAATTCTTTTGGCACACGAGGTGGTCTGTTTACTTTTAATATTTGAAAAGCTCGGTTAATGAAACGACCATCCATAATGTTAAACCTAAAATTTATCGTGCAATAAATTTAAATAAGGACTCATTTTTGTGCCATGGCTTCCAATCAGTAGGGGGTTAACGATATTTGGGAATGAAAGAAGAACACGCTAGATTTACCTAATAAAGATAAAGTAAGATAAGTGGGTCAGTTTTGAAAAGCGGAGTTAAAAATCTATGATCCTAAGTTAATGCTATCTCCTACAAAGATTTATGAATATAAACTTGGACACGTTCATAACGTATGTAATATGTGTAGTTGACTCAATAATCGCCTTTTGATTTCAATTAACATATTGCGTTTAATTAGAAAATCTCTCAAATGGAATCCCGCGGGCCGGATAGCCTCATTGAATTATCTGAATCATAATGATAATAAAAGTGTCTGATAGTTAGCGTTAAATAAAAAAAATATTGTTATACCATTGATATTAGTCAATGAGACATCATTTTGTTTTATTTCTAAACGAACAAATTTTTAATTTATTAAGTATTTTAATATCATTCTATAGTTATCAAATATCATGAAATATCTCTGAACTTAATGGCTTAGTTGCTAATGATTATTGGATATAAATTTGCATGTTATGATTTTTATTTTACCTATGTGCCTCTTATGAATATTATTACTCGGTATGATAACAATATAAAGAACTACATAGTATAAAAATTATTTGAGTTATAAATTTATAATAATACTTTTGAGAAAATGTCTACTTTATAAATAACACAATTCCGACGTCCTCGAGCGAGCTTAATATAAATGTACATTTATACTACGCTTTTTAAAAATGTATTTGTCTTGGGCATTTACTTGATAAAAATATTTAAAACAAAGATATTTCATATTTAGAAAATTTTTCAATATCCACACTAATATTAGGTTGGTGCGTATGAAATGTCGGATTCTCTTTACATGCGGACGTTTGTCTCTCTGTTGTCGTTATACTTTTGTCTTTGGCATAACCTCATGCACAGTCGTATTGTCCATTGCCAGAGACTCATTTCAGCAAAATAGGTTTTTTCGAAGGTCTTTCCTTTTGTTATTTCTTTTGAGTTTATTGCCGATATGAATTCTGCCAACATTCGCGTCATTTTCTTATATGAGTACAAACTTGGTAATAGTGCTGCCAAAGTTGCACGCAACATAAACCAAGCGTTTGGGGAGAATACGGTTAACGATCGAAAAGTGCAGCGTTGGTTCAAAAAATTTCGGACTGGCGATTTTTCACTGCAAAATGAGCCCCGCGGAAGACCCAAAACGTATGTGAAGAATGATGACTTGAAGGCTCTAGTGGAAGCAGATCCAGCCGTATGCACGAGGGAACTTGCTATCAGGATGAAAGTTGACCATACAACGATATTGAGATACCTTTCTGAGATTGGCAAGGTTAAGAAGATGGACAAGTGGGTACAACGCTCGGCCGCATACATCGTACAAAACAATTGCGAAACTGAACGAACTGGAATATGAAGTTTTGCAGCATCCACCATATTCATCGGATCTCTCGCCGACCGACTTTCATTTTTTCAAGCATTTAGAGCTGTTTTTAAGGGGCAAACACTATGAAAATGAAGACAGTCTAAAAAACTCGATATCAGAGTTTATTAATTCTAAAGACCAAAATTTTTTTAAGACAGGCATCTACGCTTTAAAATCTCGTTGGGAGAAGTGTATTGAAGCGAATGGAGCATACTTTGATTGAATAAACAGCTTTTGAAGAAAGATATGCAGTTTTATACAATCACTTAAGAATCCGACATTTCATACGCACCAACCTAATAAATACCTCCATACAAGTTGTCAAGAAATTTTAAACATCACTTTTTAATTGTTTAGGATAACATTACGGCTCTATTTATTAATTTACTTTGTTTATTAATATTTTATTTATATACTTGTAAAATTTAATCTTATTTTACACTAAAATGAGAAAATTCAAATAAGTATGAATATAAAATTCTCAGTTGTAACAAAATCCTTATAATTTACTGTAAAATTTATATATTACTTTCTATATCCATACTATTTGCTTAGTTTTCCTTAAGGTCGACTCAAATAATTATACATTAGCTATTCAACCAAGGTTGATGTCCAATATTCGACTCAACCAAGACTTGAGATCTGAAATAAATGAACAACTTGCCACCCTTTCATTTCGCCTTACTAAACTAAGTTCTCTATTTAGCTGTGATACAAGAACAAAAACAACAGTGTTTATTTTATTTGATTGAAACGTTAACTTTATTCAAAGAAGTTAAGTATTTTATTGAAGAAAATACATTCATTTGCTTGGTAACCAATTATGTATTAGGTTTTACTTTTCAGTTTCTGGCATATGTTATTTCGTAGACGAGTATATAGAATTCAATAAAAATTAATTAAAAAATTATTACGTACGGAAAACATACTAAAAATTTGATAAATATCATTGGGGCTTAATTACTCTTGGCCCGATGCGCCGTCGGATCGTCGCCGATGTATGCTTCGGCGATTCCCGTGGCGTTTCACTTGGCGGCAACGGAGAGTGACCGCTGGTGTTTTAGTGGGTAGCATGGGCCCTTGTGGCCCGTGAATCCCACATAAGATCCGCTATCTCCCCTAGACGGAGGATCAGGTATAAAACATTTCACCGCGTGAACAAAAAAAAAGGAAAACTGAAAGAAATTATATATTTTTTTTTGTATTTACTTTATATTGACGTTTAAAAAAATACATAGGTGTACAACTTTGCTTCCGCCGTTTTGCAATAGATGGTTGTAGCGGTAAGTGGTAGTCGAAATAAATAGATCGTTGATGTCATACAATAAGCTTAGGAACTTGTAAACACAACGCCATCGAAATATTAGTCGATTTGTGTCTGCATCATAAAGTTATTCTCGATTAAACATGTCAGCTTACGAGCCCAATTCTCGTCATTTGCGGGAGGTTTTAATTTTCTGCTTTAATATGAAGAAATCTGTGGCTGAGGCTCATCGAATGCTCTCAAATACCTATGGTGAGGCTGCTATTAGTGAAAGAACGTGCCGAGAGTGGTTTCAACGCTTCAAGAACGGTGATTTTGACGTCGAAGGCCGGCATGACGGTGGAAGAGAGAAGGTTTTCGAAGATGCAGAATTGGTGGCATTACTTGATCAAGACTCGTGTCAAACGCAACAATAATTGGCAGGATCATTGGGAGTGATGTAACAAACCATTTCAAAATGCCTGAAAGTCATGGGAATGATTCAGAAACAAGGAAATTGGGTGTCGTACGAGTTGCAGCCGAGAGATGTTGAACGGCGTTTGTTTGCTTGTGAATAGCTGCTTGCAAGGTAAAGACGGGAGGGATTTCTGCATCGCATTGTGACTGGGGACAAAAAATGGGTTCATTACGATAATCCCAAGCGCAGAAATTTATGGGGATATCACGGCCATGCTTCCACGTCGACGGCCAAACCGAATATTCACGATTCCAAGGTATGCTCTGTATTTGGTGGGACCAGCTCAGCGTAGTGCATTATGAGTTGTTAAAACCGACTGAAACAATCACAGGCGATAGTTATCGAACATAATTAATGCGTTTGAGCCGAGCATTGAAAGACAAACGGCCGCAATACAACGAGATACATGATAAAGTGATTTTACAGCACGACAATACTCGACCCCGTGTTGCGAAAGTGGTCAAGACTTACTTGGAAACGTTGAAATGGGAAGTTCTACCCCACCCGCCGTATTCTCCAGACGTTGCTCCCTCGGACTATCACTTGTTTCGATCAATGGCACACGGCCTGGCTGACCAGCACTTCCGGTATTATGAAGAAGTTAAAAATTGGATCTATTTGTGGATCGCTTCAAAAGATGACCAGTTTTTTCAACGCGGGATTTGTATGCTGCCCGAAAGATGGGAGAAAGTAGTGGCCAGCGATGGACAATACTTTGAATCATAAATGTATAACCAGTTTTTTACAATAAAGCCTCGAATTTCGGAAAAAAAACGGCGGAAGCAAAGTTGTACACCTAATATATTCGTAAATCCTTAAAGGATTTGACTCATATAGCTACAGTTTTATTGGTTATGTTATAAAAAAGCCATTAAAAATTAGACGAATGTAATTAGGAAATCTTGAAATAATAAAAAACTCATATGCACAGTATAATATGAGACGTATTATAAAATCACATTTATACATGTCTTATTGAATAGTTCAACTTTTGTCTTTATACACAGATTATCATTTTGAAAGGACTTTAATTTAACTAGGTATAGCGTTTATAAAATAATATCAAGGAGTTTAATATAAAAAATGCTGTTAAAGCTGGTGAACTAAACCGTCAGCTATTAATAGGTATAATATGTATGTCTTTTTTATATACATATATTGTTTTATATGAGAGGAGGTGGCAATGGGAAATTGCTTCGTAAAATGTTTCTAACGATTAAATTCATGACCCACTGCTAATTATAATAGAGAAAAGACTTAGAAAATAATATGTTGAATACATAAACCCAACTCTTTTACTTTTTGATACTTTTGTCAATTTTGTATATGTACCTATTTGTTTCTAATAATCTAAACTTGGCAAATAAATTTATTTCTGTAAAAAAATATATTCATACAAACTATATAAAACAATAAAAGTATCTAAATTTATTGGTTGCAATATTTGTATTATATTAAATTGTAAAGGCTAAGATCGTAGACATATTGTTATAATAAATGAAAGCAAGCCTAAGACACAGTTTTACCAATCAATGTTTGTTAAATCTAAACAAGGTATTTACTAACAAACCTTCAAAATTATAATTGTCTGTTAAAATCTTTACGTTCCACGATAACCAATTAACAAAGTATTATTAAATGTCATGTTAAATGACCGACTACCAAATTATTCGTTTTTGTTATAAGATGACCAAATGGAAACCATAGCGTTTAATACGACACGTTTGCCACAATTCACCTCTTTATAATTTGATCGTATATATCCCTCGATACGTCACTTGTTAACTAATGCGACCAAATTTTATATGTCACTGGTCACAAACAAGGAAAACGGGCAAGCAAAATTAATTTAACGGTTGAACCAGCATCCCGTAACGTGGGTCCATTAAGGGGTAAGTGAAGAAAAACGTCGATAATAACAGATGTTAATTAATCGTATAAATCATTGGGAGATCATTGGTTCAATTACGTAGTTATAGCTAAGAATTGGTCATTGGGTAATTAAATCCTTTACCTATTTGTATACAGCTTGGTGTTAATTCATAACCATAAATATACAATTCAAATAGAAAATATGTTACATACAGTAAAGAAAAATTGTTAAGAAATATAAAATGTGGTTATTATTTAAAAGGGACTAAGCATATCGTTTATATGTAAATTAACCGAAAAAATCATACGTGATCTTTATTGATATAGAAATATAATCATGTTTTATCATGAAATTTAATTATTTAAAAGTAGTACTTTCACATTCCGTCACAAGTATCTAAAATTACACGTTTATTTTAGGTATCACATTTTATGCCGTAAGCATTCTATTGTTCTCATAGCCTAGCTTCATAGTTGCAGCGAGGTTCTACCGTCTAACAGTGCAGAGTTTTATTGAAAAATATAAATATGGCACAGTATCAGCATGTCACAGAGTGCGCGTGTGTTTTATTGGCATTTGGCCCACAGGTTCTGTACCTCACCTGAATAAGTTTTGGCTAATGGTTTTGGAGATCCTTCTTATAGCATATAATATATTTTGCAGATTTAATGATATACGACATATTTTTAAAACGTTTCGATATCAAGAAAACCGATTTATGAAGTTGTTTTATTTAAATTAATATTTTTTTTTCATTAATTATGTGAATATATCTTTGCGTCACTAAGCATTATTTTTATTAAGTAACTCTTTCTCGACGATCATGTAAATATTCCATTGAAGCGGTATCTAGAAACTAATCTAATGGTATCAATAATTTGCTTGAGAGTGCCACTTTGAAATCTAAATGTGACACCGCGGTATTAGTTTGCGCATGTAAATAAATTTTACTAATATTCTAAGAGAAAATCCAATAAATTTCATACATATCAATCTTCCTTAGACGTAATATTCTGGAGAAGCTGATAAATAAAAGTGAGTAATTATTACATATAAGTCAGTGGAGGCCTAGTGGTTAAGAGGCTCGCCTCTCGTAGCCGAGGGCGCGGGTTCAAACCTGGCAAGTACCAATGTGTTTTTCGGAGTCATATGTACTTTCTGAGAGTATTTAGACATCACTGAAATACGGTGAAGGAAAACATCGTGAGGAAACCTGGACTTATAGTTTCACAATTATAAATTTGAAATCACCAACCCGTCTTAAGCAAGCATGGTGATTAATGCTCAAACCTTCTCCATGTGAGAAAGAGGCCTTTGCTCAGCAGTGGGCGTCTGATAGGCTGATGATGATGATGAATTATTACATATTAAAGGAATGTAATTCTTTAACGTTAGTTTTGCTCAATAAATTTTTGAATAAGCTATAATATTTTTAAGAGAAATATGGATTATATTCCGTATACAGAATATATGAAAGGTATGAGAAAAGAAGGTGCACTGACCGTTATTCATCCTCTGTTCAATATAATCTTTACAGGTACTACGTTAAAAAGTAAAAATTTAAAACTTCAATATCATATAACGTAACGGATGTCGTGATTTCTTTCTTGACTAGTTGTTACCATTACATAACTAATATTAGGTTTCTTCTTACGAATTCTTTATGAGCTACAACAAATACTTTGAAATATTTTGCATTTAAATGTTGCATGTAAATTTAACAAGAGTTAGAAGTGAAATAGTAATTAAAAATTCCTTAAGTACGATGGCGCGATATTATCATTCGTGATGTAGATAACAGTACTTCTATACTATGTTTCCAATAACCAGGTAGACTTTTGTGAAATTTATTGTTAATATTTTAGTCACTTCTGTTAATTTCTTTTTTTTTTGTATTTTATTGACCTATAAATGAAACTTGTGAAAAAGAAATCTATGAAAAATATGAAACTGGTAGAATCCATCTGGCGTGAAGTAGTTTCGTCAGATCTGTGAAAGGTCCGGTTGCCCTTTCTCTATTCAGACCTTTTCCATTTCCCTATTCTCATCTCTTCCTCCTTTACCCAAGGTTGACTACGCATCCACAATTTCTTTAATGTTGCAAATGTCTGTGGATGACGGTGACTATGTCCCATCAAGTAGGCAGTCTGGTCGATTACCACCTTTGACATGAAAGAAATCCATATTTTTTTTTAATTTATAATTATTACATATTAAACTGTATGAAATTTATTTAGAACAATACAAAAATTAAGGTCAATAATCACAATAATTCAGAAATACATGAAATTTTTTTGCTTACAACCTAATGAAGTGATTTAGCGTGACTATTATGCTAGCGACGTGACTGTATAATTTAGGTATTTTAAATACCAAAGCAAAAATGAATTTGTTGCTAATATATATATTTTACATGAGAACAATAATTCCGTGCTCCATATCAAATTAGCATTTTCAAATAAACAAAAGTAAAAAAAATAACTGCTTCATTTCAATGCATTAACTCACATAAAATAAATCCATGAATGCTAAGTAATAATGCATACAAATTTTATTCAAAATGTTTTTTATTCACAAACACATTCCATAAACGCATAAAGAGTACTTTTTTAACATACTTACACTCTTGTTTGCATGCAAACATTCACATGAATTACAAGTCCAGTGGTTTTGGTTAGACTATGTTTGTGGGTTAAGGCAATTTGCAACGCTGACATTTCTCAGGCAATATTGATGGATGCAACAAACACAAATGCACAGGATGACAGTTCAGACTAACCTTACCATACACTGACCAAGATTTGTAAATATTTATTTTCATATTTGCTTGCAACTTGCACTAAAGTCAGATATTCACAATTATTATAATGAGTACAAAGAGGAAAATTTGTTTCTTCCCCTTTGATATCACTCCCTCATCAGACTGAAAAAAATGTTTCAACATTGACAATCTAAGAAATTAAATGTAAAATACAATTTGAGAAAATTTTTATGTTCAATAAGAAACCACAAACAAGACCAGTTTTCCCTACATTGTAATGGTACTGAATGACTGAATTATTAATTAAATTTTATTATACGCTTAACAAACAAATACAAAAACGTTGCTTGATCAAACATAACTTGTCTCATGTTGTGAGATTTAGAAAATGTTTATTTTTTAACAAAATAAGTACTTTTGACATAAAATTTGCCGACCTTTCACAGATATTTTTACATTTAGTAAGGCATACCGTTCCTCAATTAATTAAGTCACAGCTAAAAATGGGTTACAGTATTGCGACCATAAAATATAATCAACCCTACTATCGCTGAACATGAAGCTGCAGATAGCAACTGCACTTCCATCTTAACTTCTTTATGCAGAGCCAAGGTAGCTTATTTAATAGTTTCTTAATTACTGCTGCACCCTATCCACCTTGTAATTTCCTCTATTTAACTCTCTGACGGACTGAAATGCGATTCACGCTAAATTAGGAAAAGTGAATAAAGTAAGCGAATTTGAAATTATTTTTAGAGGAAGCCGGTCTGTTGTAAGAGCAAATTTTGCATGCGCCGTAAAGTATTTTGTCTAATTGTTCTGCAATGTTATATTTATTTTAAGGTTGCTGTACTTTCGCTGATCAAAGAAAGATATTTTGGTAAATTCATTTCATTTTCTAATTTACAATTTTTCAGATTCTTGAATAAGTTTATTTGCATATCATAAGTTAGAGCACAGCATAAGCTTAACACCTTGTGTCTGACATTTAATTTCGTAATTTATTATTTTGAAATAAATCATAATCCTGATATTGGTTTGGATATAAAGGGATTATTTTATTTTAATATCTATCACACTTGTAACATTTTATAAATTTGGAATAAATAATTTTCTTTTTGAAGATGATCACGCTTGCATGTCTATCGTCCTGTCCGATTATATTCCTTCTAAAATCAAATCCAATACTTTTTTTAGATAAAATTAAAACCAGACATAAACATTGATTTGTATTTTCTCCTATAAGAATTTCAAATCTGGATTATTGAAAAATATTGAGTACCTACAAACAAAGCGCTATTTAAATAAATAGAAAGCTGTTTTGATCTCTTTTTTCTGAAGTGTATCTTTAGCAATTTATTGACTTTTTTACTTCACATAATGCTTAGCCTTTGAAAATTTTCTAACCGTAAAGTATGCAAGAGATCAATTACCTTGTGGACTAGAAGAGAGCACTCCCTTCGCTTCTTTTGTTTGTGCCCAAGGCTTAGCGTAGCTGTGAAACACTTATTACATTTAGTTGCGTCATTAACAGCACGTGTAATATACAATTTTTTTTGGGTTCATTTAAAATAACAACACATCTTACATAAATAATCATAATAAGACTGTGTTAAATAACATACCGTTCAAATCGAACGAGATCGGGGTCACATCACTCCATTAAACGAACGATAAAATCAATATGTAGGCAGTAAGCAAGCTTCAAGCTTTAATTGCCTTAATACGGCATTACTGTTTAAAGTGATACTCATAGTTTTTTTTGTATCGACTGCCGGTTACATTGTGTATATTATCGTTAAAAAATATATATACTTCGGGCAATGGCAAACAAATTTTTAACATTAAAAATGCATGCAACTAAATGTTTGTTTTTTTGTAACTAAAGGATCTTATTCTTTTTTGATTTGAGAAAATTCGAAGAAATCATTATTATTATCCGAACATAATATTATAACTCTGGTGGCTTCGCGTAAGAGGTTAGTGATTTTGGAATTTATATGTAAATATCAATTAACATCATTTTTGTATCAAATTAGATCCCATCAGTCTTAAAAATTGGACTTCCCTCTTTTAAGCAGAATATCAAAAATATCTAACACAGGCACAATTTTAAAATCGAACTAGCTGTTTTTACGATTACCACGTTCAACCAAAATATTATTTTGATTATATTAGATCAGTATAGACAAATAGATATGTACAGTTTTGGTTTAATTATTTCCCATTGAAATACTGAGCGCCTCAAGAAAAATTTTCAAATCTTTGATTTAAACTGGCTAAAGCAAACTAAATGACCACAAAATAATTCTATTAAAATGTTATAATACATACACCTTAACATTAAATGTTCATAATAACGTAATTTTACTACAATGAACTCAACCATATTTAAAACTGAACTCTGGTAATTGTTTATCAACTGCATTACGGACGACCTCACATAAGTTTGATTATAGTAAGCCAGTGTTTGCAAGTGGAAAACCATGTCAACACGTGGTTCGCGTGTTGGCCGCCCGATAGCAGTTCTCTGATGCAAGGTTACCGCCCAATTGCATACAGCATTACAACCACAAATTTACAGATCAAAATGATTGTCTATAATTTTTAATTACTTATTTTTCCTTTACAAATTAAGAGCACTGAATTGCTTGTATTATATGTATTTGGAAACTTTTTATTCAGTATCAGTTACAGTTTTAAAGTGTTTTTGATTATACGAGTATTAAAAGCCATAACAGGAGAAATTAATTAAAATTTTAGTGGCGTCATTTTATATTATTGGAGTTTATTTAAAATATGTATAACCCTTCAAAAGTCATAATTTCAAGAAGATATGTATATTTAATTTAATTTAATTTATTTATTTATCTCAGACATAGTCCATATTTAAATATTAGTAATACATGGCAACCTTATAACTAATGTTAGTAAAAGCAAATGATAATAATAATAATAAAAACAAACAAAACAAAACAGAGAAAAACACAAAAAACAAAAATCGACATTTTTAGGCAGCGTGTAGCCGTACCCAGTGGCGCAGTATTTCAGAGTCCCAGCGGCCAGCCAGATATAATGTAATAAATAAAATTATAATCTGTAAGTCAAACCTACATCAATTAAATAAAAGTGGTATGTCTATTCATAGGTACTTCGTTCTCTGTCAGTAACAATAATGGCACTTAAAAATTACAAACAACTAAAATATCCTTCAAACTCTTTAATTAAATAATACAAAAAATATCTAGTATTTAATGCGACCTGACACGGCATTTTTATTACTATCCATAATTGCTTTTAAAAACATGGACAGATAAAATAAAAGTTTGAAAGAAAAACATCGTCTTTCTTATGTTATAATATAAATTATAAACATTGTTATATATATATATATATATATATATATAATTAAAACGATCACATAGTAGAAGAATATATTCACTAAGTTCTAGAAATAAGACGGAAATACATACATATATACCTAGTTAAATGCGTGCCAAAATTGATGTGAATAAATCCAAAACAAATTTGTTAATTCGACGAAACATTCATTGTTATTTACATGCAGCATTTACGTTAAAACGTGCGTTTCAACATTCGAAACTGTACCATTTAATCCGTATAATTGCAAAATAGGAATTGCGTTGAGAGGCAATTCTATTTAATTTAATCGTTTCTGTAAATAAACTTTGCCGTTCACCTTCTATAGCTATAAATTAGGGTTTTAAATTAGTGACATCAAAGCCACATGGAGTCATAGAATCATAATTCATATATATGTACTTACATTTTGAAAGTTCACATATCCGTTGTAACGTCTTCATTAGGATACATTTTGCACTCAACACCTTCGGCCGTGCGTCCGTAGTATGCATTTAGCTAAATTGAATCGCAGAACCTCACAGTTACTTCAATTTAGTGAGCGATTTCCCTCGAAAAATTCAATTTCTTGCGACTTAAATGTTTTGCTTATACTATTCTTTAAGTTCTGGTTTCAATAAGTTTGGAGCAAAAGCATATACTTATATATGTACACATATATTTCAAATATATTTTTGTATTTGTGTAAATAAGTTAATTTTATATTAAAATTAAGTTGTGGTATGAAAATATACATCACGTTTGATGTATGAAGTGTTGAAAGTTTACAGTTAGAAGAAATATTCGACGATGCACTGGGCTATCGAACAGAATAAACGTCGACTCGTTCTTATGTTCGGTTGCCGAGATCGTGTTCGTGGATAAATAACTTAAGTCGTCAGTATAGCGTTCCGCTCGTTTCACTCAAAATTCAAAGAATTAAGCAAAGACAAAAATATACTGAAAACTTTATTTAAAAAGTATAATTTTAGAAAACTCTTAATAAAAAGCAATAAATTCCATACTTGAGTTTTACTTCAAGAATATTCATGGCATGAATAAATGACAATTCTACATAGTATATTACTATTTATTTTAGATACATAGATGCGTAATATCTATGAGACAATGCAAGGAAAAGCTAGTCTTAAAGTTTCTCTATAACGACGAATTATACCCTCGATTTACCAATGCGACGTCAATCTACAAAAGTTCGACGAGATAAACATATGCATACATGCCTAGATAGCTCTTTATGTCACTATTCAGTTAGGGATAAGAGTCTTAAGTACAAAAGAATCAGTTTCATGAACACTATCATTGCTTATCTTTATATAATTATTTTCAGATGCTAATAATGGTAATAGATTTAAATAAATATAAACTAATTTCTGTATAAAGCCGCAACAGATAACAATATTCCATCATAATGAGATCTAAGATTTTTGCGAGTACTCATTTAAATGAAACTAATATTTTCGGATTTTACTTCGCGTTTTTATTTTTTATTATAAACTACATACTCCCGACGTTATCACTACTTTTTACCGTGATTACGGTTGCTCAAAAGTAGCCGAGTTTATTAGTTTCATTTAAATATTCCATCATGATTTGAATCTAATTTGAAACGGTCAAATAATAGTGATCAGTCTTCGTTATAATAAACTTTTAGTCAACACCACAAAGGGGATCAAATATTCAAATTATCGTCATAACTACGCAGTATTGTATATAGTACCCACACAAAGTCTATTAATTTAACAACTCTTAAATATAGTATCGAGTTTCAAAAGACCACTAGTAAGTTCTCAATACACAACTGTTTAAGTTCTTACGGTATTAATACATAGTTACAATTATTTTATAATTTACTTTTCATTTGAAATACTTACTAAACTAATCATACAATTTATGAAGTTTTTGTAAGATTATACATACTAAATTATAAATAGACACATATTATAAAATATTTGAACACTATAACCGGCCTATATTAAACATTTGGAAATTCCTCTTTGTTTTTTGTGTCATTATTTTTATATTTAAAAAAAACTATGGTTATTGGATATGACTACGCTTTTTTATTTTTCTTTTATACATTTTCCAAGTTTCAATTCCCTTATAATAACCGTGTTTACCGCCAGACGAAAGTTCAGAGACATGAAACTTCGAAATGTAATTAATTGGTTAAGGTTACTGATCTCTTCTTCCTCGATTTTAAAAAAGGTGCAACCCGTCTGCAAAGCTTGGCGAGTATTGGTAAATCCCCCTCATGACGATCGACCGTAGTGCTTGGAAGTCGATCAGTGAGGCCTATGTCCAGCAGTGGACCTCACATTGCTGAAGATATATATAATATAATTCATAATGAAATAAAATTGTATTGATGTCGAATTCATATTTAATTAGATAAAAAACTCGTCTTAAAATGGGTTAAATTATTAAAATAATAATTAGCCATTATTCATATTTAAGTATTTTCTATCCTAAAACCTGTAAGGTAAAACATTGAAAAACTTCAGTAAAATTAAGTTAATTTTCATCATATACATATACTTTAACATAATATATAAAATGACAACGAATTATTTTTAATTTATTAAGAGACCTCAGTAAATTGAAAAACAAACCAGTCATTTGCATTGATAATACATTCAATCCACTTCAGTGGGAGATACGGAAGACAATTTCTATTCACTATTCCGATCATATCAGGCGCAAGTGTATCTTTGAACGTCGATTGGTTCCATTCATAATCGTTTCCCAGTAATGACACGTACACATGAAGCTTTTGATGTTAAATTTTCCAATCAATTCTAGACTCTAGTCAATGTATATTTTATCTTTTTATCCACCATATTTTTTAATAAATATAACTATTAATATTTAGATCTATTTTATTTAGTTTTAAACCCAAAGATTATTACATAATATATGGAATCTTAACAAGTTCCGAAATCATAATTAAAATAAAAGTATGTGTAAATATATATTAAATATATATTAACAGTGTATTTACATCAAGTCAGTTTTGTTTGTCCTTATATCTAAATCTAAAAATGAAATTGGTCCGTCATTTGCTATCTCCGGACTTGTGGTGGGTGCAGTCAACGCTTGACCGGTCACGTTTGTTACAAACCACTGAATTTTAATCTTTTGATACTAAAGACGCTCTATTAGTTGTAATATTTCATTTATTTTTTTACTATAAAGAACACTGTTTTTAAAATTTCCTTTGTCATATAACCGTTATTTTGTTAGACACTAATTAATTTTAATCAATTATTAATGGCAATAGTCTTGTCTTTTTTACGTGTACATTTGCCATTACACTACTCTCGTTTTGTTTCAGGTCTTGCATAAATATTTCCCAAAGTATTCCACTCTCCCAAAAGTATTTCTATTGCCAAACTTAATTTAAATTCTCTCTTAGTATTCAGACACCTGACAAAAGTGAATCACTTGGAAAAAAATTAAAATTCAAACAAATAAATTTGGAATTCCTCCTCGATACTAAAAAGTCAGTCGGGAAAACCAAAGGTACTCTGTATTACGCGTGTTATGTAAATTGTGGTAAGAAGGGTTCCACACAAACTTGTTGAAAGCAACGCGAGCTAAGTTCTTTAAAAATTCAGTACGCTATGGAGTAATAGCTAAAATCATTGAGAAATAAAAACTTTTTGGATGCGGATAAAAGTCAAAATAAAATGTACAAAGTTTATAATATATGTACTTTATCGACTTCGTAATTTTAGGTAACCAATATCTCTTGTCGGAAACTGTTTTTAACTGTATTAATTGCAATGAATATTTCCCTAAAAAACATTCGTTCTGTGGAAACTTACTTTACATTTTTACTTATAAAAGACGTTTCAATTTCAAATTAAAGGCTTTTCACTAAACGTATTTGAAATAAATATGATACGTAAATCAAACATGCTATTTTTAAATTGTTGTTGTGTGTGTGTTTGTTTGATTATTATTTATGAGATGAGGTTTTAACGCTTCTTACATAGGGAACTCTTAAACTTACACCTGGAGTGGAAGTCCCAGGCATTCTTAAAGCTCTTCTCTGTGCCATGCGATGGACCCAGAATCCGCACGGGGAATGCTTAGAATTTTCGTTCCTTTTTTTTTCTAATAATTGTGGTTTTAGCAAAAGAGTATAATATGTATACAAAAACTAATTATTTCTCTTAACACATCTCAAACTGCGTAGCCATAATTTACTAAAGTTTATAAAACATAATTTCTTCCTGTTACTAATTGTTAGATTCAAAGACAAAATAAGTATTCCAAGTACTACAATAAAGAAATATTAGAAAATAAATTTAATTTTTATAAATGCATCTAGTCATAAAATATATAAAAATACTTAGTAATTCGTAAATATTAATTTTATTTAATTATATTATTTTTACTAAATCCCTTTTGCTTAGCATAAGATTCCAAAGAATCTCGCCGTATAAGAATTTCTCGGAGAAAATGCTTAAAGCCACATGCTTTCGTTTCTTCTCAGCGGAAGTAGGAAAACTTGGGTTAACCTATACAAAGCAGAATTCCTGTAACTTCATATAAACTGTTATTGATCCTTTATATTCTTCTAATTTATTTAACGGATGTAATATCTTGTCTTTATTCTCATATATTTGTCGTATTAAATGTTCAAATATATGGAAGTATTTGATATTACAAAACTTAAGTCAGTCTTTGTATTTTTATGTTATATTTCACATGATAAAAGTAGCACCTGAACGTTAGTTAACATTCTTTAAATCGACGATGAAGCCTCCAAACTAATAGCCTAATTCTTTGCTATGTACTATCGTGGAAGCGATCTGAAATTATTTGCCATGTAATAGACCACTATGTTGAAGACTAATACAAAAGGCTGTTATTTTGAATAAATAAGCTTTCTTACTAGAAGGTCTGAATCAAGTGGGCTGCAAGATGAGGACTTAAAAAACTTTTTCATGGTTTCATTGACTCATCGTTAGGTCAAAAATTAAAAAAACTAATATTTAAATATTGGTTTTCATAATGTTTCTGAAAATAATATTATTCGAAAATGAAAAGTGTATGTAATCTTTGTGAGAAATACCTAAATGGAAGTGAACTTAAGATAATAAAAGAATGAAACGTCACATTACTTAGGTAAACAGGTAATGTGGGAATGGCTGCATATTTCAATGCCACTGACATGATTTAAGGGTCATTGTGGTTAGGGTAGTCTTCCTGGGTACAAGTTTATTTTTAAAGTGAATCATGCCCAAATTACTGTCATAAAAATTATTGTTAATTTTATTATCATCAATTTAATGTAATGTCTTATACATATAAGGAAATATATTATGAATAAATAAATTTTAAAACGATATGCTTTATTTAAATATGTACATATTTATTTTTTAATGTACTTATCTTTAGGGGACTGATGTTGCTAATTTTTTAAATTTATTTGGTTATTTTTTTGGTTTTAAGTTTACAATATTTTGTTTTTTATATAAGTTCTATAGTGAGATTCTAATACCTCAAAGCTACCGAAGTCTTGAAAACGAGTAAAATCTTTTTAAATCTTATCGAAAATTTCTAACATAAAATCTACTAATTATTTAAAAAAAATCTTTCAAATCTAATAGGTAATAATCATTGTAAATGTCCAACAAAGTTTATTTACTTTACCAGCTACAGTTGTAATCTTTTTGTCTCTATGTTTAGTTTAAAAAGGATAGGATATAATACAACACTTATCAGAAACAAAAGAGCACATTAGTACGACCCACAAAATATAAGCCGCAATAATTACAAAACCCAAGTTATAGGTTGGAGGCTCTTCAGTATAACGGAAGCAAGGGCAGGTACGAGCACTTTGCGAGTTGTTTTCAATCGCTTTTACCTTTTTTAACAAAAAAAATGGAAACTTTCTGACGGGGCCTCGTCTAATTGTTACGGAAATCTCGTTAGCGTTTTAAATAATAAGTAAGATTTGGGTATTTGTTCTCCATTTATCGAATTAAACATCACCTCGGTCTAATTAAATTTGGTTAAATTATAACAATTAAATATATTTGATTTATTCTTATACAAAACAGCCATAATAACATATTTCAAACCTACGCTGTGGGAAATATTTACATAGAATACCAATTTTAAAGGTTAAATTACCTACATTGTTTCGTCCATATATTTTTCTTACCTATTCTTGAGACTTATGAAAGGAATAAATTTTTGTTCAATAAATGTAATATAAGTCTACTGACTAAAGTCTCAAAGAATTCCTATAAGTGTATGTTCATGAGAAAGTTTATAAAAAGAATTATTTCTCCTGGAAATGGTGTATGGAAGTAAAAAATATATATACCCTCGATGGGAGAATTAATAATAATTTAGACAACTTTTTATATCCAACACGGGAGTTGTATGCCAATTTAATGTTTAAAGAACCTCATAGGACAGATAAATATTTATGCCGTAAACACAAGTAATACCGAGAGGACGGACGAATTTAGTCTCATAAAAATAGCACCTACCATTATAAGTTTTTAAATTATTCTTACTTGTTTTTTAGAAAGTATACCTATTTTAATATCAAACACTTTATTCAAAAAAAAGTTTTTCTTTAAAAAAAAAAAACTTAAAATATATGTATATTCGTCAGTCATAACGTCTTAATTTACCACAAAATTGATTCGTCTTAATCATACAAGCGACCTATTTCCGAGTCTCTGCTAAAAGTCCGGAGTAACTGCTCTTGTCAGTTATACAGGTGCAAATCGGCTCTTCCCGAAGAAATATTTATTGTGAACCGTTTGTAGAATTCAAACTTAGAAACGTTCTCTGATAATACGGAGCTTATGAAACTTGGCTCAAGGGTAAACCGGTAAAACTGAACTCTTGTACTCAATGCATAATAATTTACTATACCTACTTTTAATGAACTCGTCAAAAATAGTATAACGATTTAAATATTGAAACAGCTTTTGCTCAGCTTAAATGAATTATAAATTAAGTGTTTGTAACTGATATGCTTTTAAAAGCAAATTAAATGTCCCTTTGTTGCTTTTAAATAAATGAAATATACGTAGAGTAAATTAGAGGCATTGATATAATTTTCCTTGTAATATTCGCTAATTTTCTATGTCCCGCAAACTAATTTACATAATTGATTCACTCACACACACTGCCACGGTGAAATATTGAAATTACGGGGCGGTCCCTTTATTTAAATTTCTAAATCGTTGGAAAGGTGTATTGCCGCCCGACCAATTTTCCTGTTGTTGTTCCAGAATCCTTGCGGTCTATTGTTTAATTTAACTTAAAAACCGTCTTAAATAATTAAAATATTATTGGAGTGGCTCTATGTTTGATTTATTGGCTATTCATTTGCATAAGTTTTGTGTATACTGAGAGGGTTAAATACAAATGAAAGCACACCGTATACTGGTCTAGCGAAAAGGTATATTTGTGACCAACTAACTACAATATAAAAATGAAGGACCAAATCAGTTTGTAAGTTTATAACCATGGTTTATTTCGATGGCAACGCCACCTATGTAGGTTGCGCTTAGGTGAAGTAGTTACTTTTATTTATATTTACACATTGCGTTGAACACTCTGCTATTTTCTTTATTGATCCTTAGTTTATGCAGTCAAGAAAATATGACTATTTGTTCAATAGCTTCAAAGATAATTACGATTTTAAAACTCATTTATTGTTAATAAAATTCAAGTATACCTGTCCTATTTTATGCAATACTCTTTCATTTAAATGCCCTAGAAAAGTTTATTTATACCAAATTAAGTAAGGTTTTCTCAAACACAGAAACATTAACGTTATAAATAAATTTGCAATAGATTAATCTACTTCCATCATCGTAAAGGTATTAAAATTATTACGTCTACTTGTAATTGAGTTGAATTTGCATATCTAATTAGTTTTAAATTACATTATAGCGTTCTGGCTTGGTTTCAATTAAGGCGCTGTCAAATAAACTTTCGTGACAACGTGATAGTAACATGACATCATAGTTCCCAGTTAGGTTACATTGTATGATACTTAGGGTCTTGTGTAATCTACACACGACTGAAGAAAATTAGGGTTGACATTTTTGTAATACTATTCATAAATTAATTGTAGCAATAGATGTTTGTGTAACTGAATATAATATGTATGTATTTTAGTGAGTAGAAGTAATAATAGTCTATAACCTTGCGAGAGTTTGAAATAGCCTTTGACTACGGAACTTATTCGCAAATTACAATACTGAGTATAGCTTGTTCAACGGCAGTTACTCCTTTATAACATGACAAGATCGATAATAGGGCTATTCATTTGTAAATCGAATCCATTGAAAGCCAGTAAAAATCTATACTTAACTACTACTAACACCATAAATGTCTGTATTTCAGCCATAATTTGTACAATACTTCCTATAATAATAATATTGTAAAATGAATAGTAGTGTTTGAATTAATATTTTAATTAATCGTAGCATTTGAAAATAATACTAGTTTAATGATATCGCAGAGTTTGAGTTTTTTTTTTAAATATAACTAAGAGCTACAAATCTGATTGTCCTAAATAAAATACTTATCAGCTCTCCGGTACCTATAAAGCAGTCTTTAGTTTATTTGTAGATTGTGTTGCCTGCATTCGTAAAGGCATTTGGATCTTTGGCTCATCTCGAAGGACACTCGTTACTAATTGCTATTTGTAAGTAGTCTTTTATTTCCACTGATGATATTCACAGCTTTGATGCGAACACTATTTTAACAAATTTCCAATCCGGTGCCGTCTTTTATTTTAAGCAATGCTTCTCTTGTCAAAAGGGTCATTACGTGTAGCAACGGCGTTAAAATGATTAAAAAAGATGAAAACAAATGTGTATTTTGAAATATGTTACAAACATTTGTTATTTAAAAAATAAGATATTATATTAACAATTTCAGTAAATTATTTACGTCCAGTCACCGAATACAAAAGAGATACAGTTTGTTTTCACAAACCAAGATCATCTGGCAAATAATCGACGTGGTTCATTATTATAATAAACAACATGCCTTAATATTGCAGATTTGTAAATCTATTAACTCCATGCTATTTTGGAGGAATCATAATACGCTAAGTATAATTCTAAGTCATCAACGCCCTCTTACCCCGACGCCCAATTGACGGCAAGAAGTAATGGGAATAGGCATTAAGTACGTCTCAGTCCATTTGCGCTGACAGCTATTAGCGCTTATAAGTCTCATTATCTCATTTACCTTGTGTCAGGATCAATTTGTTTCGTTACACTAAATTACATCTTCGTCGTCTTATTAAAAGGTATAGTGGGCATTTGGTGATATCTTCATTTCATTCCACTAAAAGCCAAGTTATTATTCCAATAACCAAACATCATCCGACACATAATGAATTTTAAAAAGATTATGTAAGTACGCTTCAAGAAAATTTTCCCTTATGTCATTAGTATTGGAATTAGTTGTCTTTTGACATATTTAAGTAATTAGCAGAAAAGCTTAGTCCCGTCTCTATGGCTTGAAAAGTGAATAAATATTATATATACTAGACTGTATGCCAAGTATAATTTCTATAATTCACTTTTCCTGAGCTTGATATTGCTATAATTAGTTCTTTCTTGTTTTAAGGGAAATAATACGTAAGGCACCTTTGGAATGAAACTATGTTATAATTGCTACCTTTTCGCATTTACACTAGAAAATCAAGCTGTGATTGATGCAAATTATGTATTTAATTGCTATACAGATATGTAGACTGAATTAATTAGGATCTTTCGGAGGTTTTTAATTATTTACCACATCGAAATTTAAAGTTATAGATCAATAAGATAATAATCCAAAATTATTATAACAGTTAAATATATGTTTAATTGGGTAGGAAAGAATTATATTTTTATCATTTTACTCATCATGCTATTAATTTGTTCTTTGTGTATGAATATAAGAATTGATAAAAATATTGTTCACAATAAGTAAGAAAAAAAAATAGAAAAAGAGCCTTTTGAGATTTGGATCTATGTATTAAAAAATGACTCTAATCAGGAAATTCTCTCATTTGTAAACAATATGATGAAACATTATAAAATTGTCGCTTCCAGTGGTATGCCTATTTAAGGAATGTGATATACTGATTTTAACTTTAAAATCGCATAACTAATCATGTTAATAAATAACTAATTACGCCTTAATTAACTACTGAAAGACGAAGACACTTTTTTCAAAAATTCAAATAAATGATTGTTGGTAATAAAACGTATTTTGTACATACATAGTTTTCGTAGATTTTTAGTTAGTTATATTTAGATATAAATACCTAAAAATCTACAAAAACTTTACACTTTTTACTTAGTTTTTCCATGTTTAAAAGTTATTTAAATTGAAAAAATATAATGAAAGATTAATGGACACGAGCAGGATTTTTTAATTGCACGTCTTATAATTTAAAAATATGTATATAAAAGAAAGTCGTATTAGTTACTCAATTTATAACTCAAGAACGGCTGAACCGATTTAGCTGAAAATTAACAGGGAGGTAGTTTAGAGCCAGGAAAGATCAGACTTGGAATAACAAAACGCAATTGACAGCTATGTAATTAACGTATAATGACAGATATGTGATGACCTATGGATGACAATTTGATATTTGTAAAAAATCTATATATGTATGTAAATATGAATTGCTGTTCTTTAGTTACGAATATATATCTCTCTTTTAAAACTCGAGAACGGCTAAACGGATTTATCTTATCCTTAGTCTTGAAATATTCGTGGAGGTTCAGGGAAGGTTTAAAAGCTAAAAAAAATTCATTCATTCGGGAAAACCCTAAAAACAGCCCTTTTCTATTTCCTATACACACTTTTTTTGAAATTAGATTTCACAACTAACTAATATGTCAATCATTCTGTCGCACTTCAAAACACGGAGATTTATAGCTTACAGGTAAACTCCACAAATACATATAAATAAAAAAACGTAACAGATATTTCTTGATTATAGAGCGATACGAAGTTTGCTGGGTCTTCTCGTTTAAAATAAAATAAAATATTAATTTAATATTCCTTTAATGACAGAAATATCACAATTTTTTAAAATGTTGGTGTTGTACATAAAATTTTTATAAAAATTGCTTCATTTTATTACACGATTGAAATAAAATAAAACACAAAATACTGTATATACAAAAGTGTACTTAATTTTTAATTTTTAGCTAATATAAAATAATTACTGTATATAATAAAGCCCATTACATTTGAATTATACTAAAGCAAAATTAAATAGGTAAGCTTTTCTTACACAATACATACACATCCCCACCCTACCAAGGCCGATTGGACGGCTCGTAAATAAGAGGGTCCCTGCGTCATCAAAACAAAAACTAACATAGATTTGTTTGTTTTATAAATTGATAGTTTATTACGAGTTTTCTATTCCATTGAATAAATTTTAATAGTACGATAGAGAGTTCGTAGCACAATATACATATTTGTGTGCGAAACACAAATTTTGTTGAACAGATTTCGGGTAGCTGGGAACAATAAAATCGACGTCAGTGTCGTGTGTGCACGATATATTATTTTGAAGCTGGAAGTTAACGTCACGCGTATAAGCTGCTTAGTTTTAGAATAGCGTCCCCCTACAGCAATGGATGATAAACTTAAAAAATAAGTAAAATATAAGGAACTTTGCAATTCATTCAACAACAAAAACACGGTATTGTTCATATTTATATAAAATCTATGGCGTCACAATTGGTTCTCTCTTACAAAAATTACTTTCATTAATAATCATATAAAATAATATTTAATGCAATAGTAGCATTATAAGACCTAAATCTTCCTTTGCTTTTATTAAAATAAAATATGGCATTTGTAAACTCAAACAATACGTATGGACAAACATTGGCTCTGTAAACCAATATTACATATCCATCATTTAAAATAAAATACATAAACTGAAAAATTAAATATCATATATTTACTGGATTTTTACATAAACTATGAAATGATATCTGTCTATGAAGCTATAATAAGGGATTTAACAAGGGCGCTGAGTGTATCAAGTATCGTTTAACCCATGATTTTTTACGGTTTCAAATTTAATCAGGAGTTAGAGAAGGGTGTGTACCATTATAAAGGAGTCTACTCACGTGTTTTATTAAATATAAATATATAAGCTCATAATGTTCTCCAAATAAAATTAAGAAAGGTACATATTTTTTGTATAACCTAACAACCACTTAACCTGTGAATAGGTATCAAAGGAGTTAAGTGAGCAAGTTTGTAACAAACCTCTTCAAAACAGACACTTCTAATTTGTTCCAGTAAAATGTATTCATGTTATACAAGAAGCGGCATTATAGTAATTGAATAATTTTAAAACGTTCCATTGGAAATAAATTCGCAACAAATAAAATATAAGGGAATTGAAGCCCACCACAGTTTATTAAACCTCCAACTTTTATTGCTGTTAGAGAAAAAAGAAATATTGTCAATGTTATATTGGACTCGGCGACATCTTTGTGGAATAAAGTTAAAGAAAGTGTATATTTCGAGATGTCTTTTGTAATTGTTGCAACGTATAAACATTGTAAATATTTCCCTAAGGAAAACTATTATTAAAGATCAACAACCTAATGATTGGTCTCAATTTTCGAGTCCAATTTCTATGTCCAGGATAGGTCAATAAATAGATTAATTGAAATTTGAAATAATCTGACATATCATTAATGTGTATTTAATATTTATAATACCAGATTAGCGACCATGAGCCTTCATATTTAAAATAAGCTTTCAATTAAATTTTATAATGACTATTTCGTAGAATAAATATTTTAATTATTTTAACCTATGTTATCGTTACTATATTGTAAAGGGATCCTCATTTTTATGCTCCGCCGTTATCGTGATTTGAAATACATGTAGCGGATATGACACTCATCTGACAGATTACCTATATCACATTTTTAAAATATATACCTATATCACATGTATACTTATATGTAAAAAGCTAATTTTATGATATTTAAATTTAATTTAAGTATTGCTTTTATTAATTAAACAACCATACAGTTGAATGTGGTTAATAATACAATACTAAATATATAATTCTAAGATTACTGCGATAGACGTATGGCAGCCAACGGTAAACCCATTTGGGTAATCGGGACTAATCTATCAAGCTAATGTTAAGTTCAATCGAAATGACACGTTACATTAATACACATCACAACAAGATATACGTTCAAATAGTATAATTATAAATAAATAAATACATATCGCACAGGTAATTATTTATGTCCTTATAAATTGAACTTTCAGACAACATCTATTTCGATAGACCATTGAGATTTTCATACAATTTTGTTGTGAAAGACGAAGTTTATGTCACTTTTTATATCTCTACAAGTTCTATATACCAATCAAATTAAAAGTGTTCATGAGGTAAATATTTTCTATGAAAAAAAACAACGCATTCCAAACTTTCATGGACGGTGTTGTTTTATTTCACTTACATTAAACTTCATAATAGCAAAATTAATAAACGTAAGAATTTTTTAGTCTATTACATACCGTTCAAAGGAAACTAAGTTAAGGGATATTGAAATATTCAATAATCGGATACAGAACACGTAGCAATATTGTCATCATGAAGGATAAAAAAATAGTAAAAAATATATGTATATATTTTTAGGCAAATCATCTCAAGGCTTAAAATGTTAATTTACTGAAGCAAAAAGGGATGAGGATTTAAAATAATTTAGTTTTTGTGATTCTGTATGTATGTATGTATGATTATAAATTAAGGCATTAAGACAAAATTAAGAGAGTTAGCCTCAGTATTTTTTCGCAGTTAGTATAAATCGAGGAATTACTTAAGACAAATTTGTATACATTTTTTTATTTCTAATGTCTTCATGTAAGTTGAAATATCGTTGAAAATTAAATATTTATTCAAATAATACATACAGGTTTTTTTATTAATATGTATAAGCTTTTAATTTTAATATTAAACTACGATAATACATATGTACAGCAAAAGCATCTTCATTTTTCTGTACAATAATACGTTAATTATAAATGAGTTCATTATTATTTTAGGTCAGATTAAAGCATATATCATGTCGCATTTAACCGTTTTCGGCCCACTACTATAAATTAAGGCCGCTACAACCACCTACAAAAACACAGCTTATATAATACGCATTGCGTTAAAACCTATACAAATTTACGGTTTGTGAAATTTAATATGCATAAATTATATTTAAAGACGTTTCTAGAAATATATTTAAGTTTTATGTAAATGATTATTGGTTATCCTATTATGATATTTTCGTATTCAACTCCCGAATTTGTAGGAATGTCCAATGAATGTGAACACGTTATCAAGTACTGTAATCAGAATACTCTCCATATTCCATTCACATTAGTGGGTGAAAATACAAACTAGCTAAGACGGGAAGGGAACACGCCCCGGGCAGCTGCAAACAACTTCGCTATTGGCCACTTTAAGTAAGCGAAGTAGCCACATTTGGAATCAAAATTTTTTTCAGCTACACTCAGCGCGTTTGATAACTACATTGCGAGCCATAATTCAGGTTTATTTGTTTAAGTTCACTCTGCGAAATAACATGAGACTTTCATAAAAAAGGAATCATACATTGATGTTTAAGTTAAATTCATTTCTAATCTAGATGATGATGTTATGTCTTGGACAGAGTTGTTTTTTCAGTTTTACTATAAAAGGTTTATAACAGGTCGGGGAATTATTTTATTATTTAGATAACTAAGCTTCAAGGGACTTTACTTCATATTTATTAAAACTAGTTTATTCAAATGCTCAAATGACATATTAAAATTATTATATAATGTCATCATAGGTCGCTCTTGGAAAAGGGTTTTAAACTCTCGCGGCTTTTTGTTGATGGGTTATGTATAATCCATTTGAAACGTGATTTACCATAAATGAAGTCATAACATAGTTATAAAAATAAAAAATACGAAAGTAACTCTGTCTGTCTGTCTGTCTGTTACGCTTTCACGCCTAAACTACTGAACTGATTTTAATGAAATTTGGTACAGAGATAGAGTTGACCTTGAGAAAGAACATAGTATAATTTTTATCCCAGACTTGAAAGGTTCTCTTGGAAACACGATATAACCGAAATCCACGCAGGCGAAGCTGAGGGCGGAAAGCTAGTGTAATAAATAATTTTGTAATCGGTATGAACTGTCACAACCGGAAAATACAACGATTGCTTCTAAAATAGACGTAAAACCTATTTCTCCAGATACGATAATCGTTCTTTCATATTCCATTTCCCTTCGTGTCTCCGCGTCTCGTTAGAATGCAATCTTTAATACCTGAAACCAGTCCTAATGTAATCCATGCATAACTATCGTTGCTTTAAAATTGAGACAAATTATTACAATTCATTCAACGTTCGTTTTAACATTTGACAAAAAAATATATAAATTACTTTATAACTTTATTAATATTAACTTTTTATCCGATAGTAAGTATATAAACAACTTAAAACTAAATACATTTCGCGACAAATTGTCCATTATATCCTACTAATTATTTAACAATCTTAAATACAGTTTTAAGATATAAAGTGAGAAAATATTTGATTTGTTCTAGCATATCCAAAGAAACGTTCATTTCTCAAAATAAAAAATCCATATTTTATTATTACAATTCCAATGGAATCTTTTGAAATGAGTTTCACAAGCCACTATTTTTGACGCCATTAAATGCATCGAGTCGCCTACTTTATGAATATAATTGAGTGCTTAAAATTGAAAATCCCTTTATTCGAGAGCTTATTTAAGACTAAAATAACGGTTGGGGCACGCGAGACGCATATGTATTCACGTGTGGTACAAGTTACTGGAAACTAAAAAACTAAAAAAACATATCGGTTGCAAATATGTAAGATTTTTAAGATATTCAATAGTGTTCAACTTAAACACTACATAAGCATAATGATATATTCATTGATAGAAGGATAAAAAAAGTTTTATTCTAAATTTGTGAAATAGAAGAGAGAATTCACTCTGTGTCCTGTGATTAAGCAACATGTAGATACTTATTAATATTAAAAATTTTGCTATTTTGTAACATACGAAATATTTCAAACACTCAATTTATATTTAGTTAGATTTTTGTTATAACGTTTAATAACCTATAATATTAAACTCCAACGCCTACAACTTAGCACTAATGATATGCTAAGTAAAATTGCATTAAAATTGTCCCCAACAGAGTCAAGCCACGCCCCTGGAAAATGTCTTATATCCTTTATATTCCGACCTCGCTATTAACTGCTTTTTTAACTAATTTATTGATTTGCGTCAGTTCTATATGTGATATTGTTTGTTATATATATATATATATAATCAAATAAGAAAAACAAGAATATTCCTATTATTATTCTGGCTCTTGCATTTATTAAAATTACTAGCGACCGGTACCCGGCTTTGTACGGATGCAATGTTGATACTAAATACACTACCGAAAAACTGAAATGTATGTAATAAATAAAAACTTAAAAGTATTAATTCATATGCTATAGAGGGATAGACCTATATTAAATCAATAATGTATTTAAGGTATTTTGTTCGATAAGGATTAAGGCTGCATTGGTTAAAACCGCTTAGAAAATTAGAAATTATTTGTCGTTAAATGTAGATGACAAAAATAATTTTATTGTTTGATATCCAAAAGAGACAGACATTATATTATGTCATCAACAATGGTTTACCATCGCAGAGTTTCCTATAGACATTTTCAATATGTACAATACTTATTTATTTATTTTATTTAAAATGTATTTAGTACATTATTTTGATGAATCTCATAAATTTCAGCCTGCATTTGCAATGTAAGCGGAAAAATCGATCAACTTACGATATCACAGTAAAAACCTCAAAATTAACAGTATTTTTCCACTATTTTATGAATATTTATTAACCATATAAACTTTTCCCCCAAATTACTCTATCCATTTACAAAAAACCATATCAAATTAATTTTTATAGGTTTAAAGAAGTAAGCATACATAGGAATGAATCTTATATTTTCGGATATGTACTAAGTGATTTTTATTTTTGATCTTAGATCTCATAATACATGGGGATTTAAAGATGTAAGAATACATAGGGGCATAAAAGCGACTTTGTTTTACATATAATACATAGTGATGATTAATATAATTTAATGCTCTATATTCCAATAATTTATTAATGAAATTTCAATAGAAGATTCAGACAATTTTTTTAAATAAGCGGAGATATTATGACTTAAAATAATTAACATAAAGTGGTTATAATATCCATCACATTTTTTTTTTGTATAAAATTAATATTACATAATCTTACATTTGATACATTAAAAATCTAACGTTTTAAATTTTAAATTACGTCCAAACAATTTTAATTTTTAAATCAACATTTAGTTTTACATCTAACTTGTAACCAGAATTCTAGTAATAAAAGCAATAGATCTCTTTCGGTCTATAAATAGTTAGGAATGAATAAGACTTCTAGTTATTTATACTCCATTTATATAATTATGAAAGTTTGTCGTATAAATTTGGTTAATACAAAGTTAAAATTTTTTAAAATAAAACGCGTCTTATTTGCTAAAAAGTATTTTATTGCTAAATCTGAATCGCACTGCTGGATATTTAAATAATGCAACATCTTACAAATTTCAATTTTTCTTTACTGCTTTGAAACAGGAAATAATATTTATCAATACCTTATAGAATAAACTCGTTTGCAGTATTTTCATAATGTCAACCGTTAGTTGTAACTCAGATTAAAATAGCTTAGTTCTACTTAAAGATGAAAATAAAACATAGCATAAAAACTCTTGTGAAATCTTATACAGAACTAATAAAGGATAATGAAGTCATATAATTCAAAATTCTAAGAAAACAAATTATTAATAATAGAATATTTGATCATAACCAGAAAGCAAACATGTGGTGTTTTACAAAATAACGGAGAAATCTCACTGTTGACGCAAAAACAGTCATTATGATCAACTTCAGACTACTGCAGATTTTAATTAGTCTTCCTAATTAGCAATCAAAGGCTTTATGTCATTGAGAAATTCATTAAGATCATTGGCTCTCTTTCAAGTGCAAAGGGAGCGTCCCTATCTTCTACAAGCTATCGTCATAAATCAACATTTAATATTCATATACTTACATATATGTAAATTTGTATAGACAATATCTGTTTAATTAAATATAATAATACATACACAACGTTTTCCTCGTGTGATTAAATTGATAATTTCAAACGATATTTTTGATAATTATTTAAAAAAAAATACTTTCACATGGTATTTTCTTACAATTTGACATGTTGAGTTTTGTTTATATTACAAATAAAGTCTGAAATTTTTAATTGAAATAAAAAACCACAAAAAGTGTTTTCATTGTGACCTCTTATTGCCAGGGCTAAAATATAATTTTAAAAATCTAGTACTTACATAAATATGTATAAGTATGTCCTATTGATTAATAACATGACGTGTTAAAATTTTTGTACACCTTAACAGATCACACGTGAAATGAAAATGATTTATTTACTAGTTTAGAACTAGATTTACTAGAACAATTTATTTTGCAAGTCTTGGTAGTGCATCATTTCTAACCCAAGTTCTTTTTTTTTAATATATGGAGGAGTTGTCCAAGAGTTATTCAGTTAGGACCAGCCATGTGAGATTTTACGATATGCACTTAATTTAGGGCAATTCAAACTATAAAGACTTCAACTTGCCTCAACTTGAGTATCCTGCTATATATCAGTAAATTGCTGTTGCAGGCCTTAACATTTATAAAACAATTTAATAATTTAATTTATTTTTTGCTACGGCATACATTTTAATAAATTCAATTTCAATGAGACCCGAATCTCATTCGCAATAATATCATCGGTACATTCGCCCGACCACGCCTTTCACATTGGAATAAAGTTTAAAATGTTTTCTGATAACGATATAATTTAAAGTAAAACCCCTTATGTACGAAACATTTTTATAACCATTTTATTTAAATTTTTTAAAAGCTTTTAAAGGAGTATATATTAAAGGAGTATATATTAATATTATAATAATAATTAAAAGCTTTTAAAGGAGTTTTTTAATCATAAAATGTTAAATTATAAATATTTATAAGAAGACCCGGGCAACTTCGTATCGCCCTATAATCAAGAAATATCTGTTACGTTTTTATATTTATATTTTTGGAGTTTACTTATTAAAGCCATAAATCTCCGTGTTTTGAAGTGCGGCAGAATGATTGACATATTAGTTAGTTGTCAAATCTAATGTCCAAAAATAACGTTTGTATCAACAACTACTAATAAGTTACAAATTAATTAAAAAACATTGTCCAGCGGACAAAATTGTGAATCTAAACCATTTCTAGATCCCCTTGAACACACACAAAAAATTTCATCAAAGTCGGTCCTGTCGTTTGAGAGATGTTCAGTGACATACACACTCACAGAAGAATTATATATATAAAGATATAATAAAAATTTTGTCCTGTGGGTAATAATAATTATACATATAAAAAAATTGAAGTAACATAGCTAATAGTACGAGTATGCGATATGTAATGTATGTAATGATAGAAACACAGCATGAAGTTAAACCACAAGTACATTTAAGCTAGAATACAATGCGTGAGAAATTGCAAAATATAAATGAATATCATTATGATGATGAGAATAAAAGGAAATTTTTAAATTGGTCTTTTTCTAAAGAACATAAATACTCTATATAAAAGTCTAAGTCAGTGGGGGCCTAGTGGTTAAGAGGCCCGCCTCTCAAGCTCGAGGGCGCGGGTTCAATCCTGGCAAGGACAAGTACGAATGTGATTTTTCTGAGTCATATGTACTTTCTAAAAGTATTTAGACATCACTGATTAATTTTGATTCCCAAAGAGGGTTGATGTAAGGCAGGAGGCCGGTCGTTAAAACAAATAGAAAAAACTATTGACAACATGTAATGCAGACCCTGACTAAAGCTGGGAAAATTGCCAGGTAGAAGAAGAAGATAAAGAGACACAAATAGTTTAATTTAGAACTAGTTTAAAGACGAAATTTATACCCTTCCATTTATTTGGCCCACGGTATAGTGCCATGCAAATCTGTGGTCGGATCGGCAATCCCGTATGTATTGATTAAGAAAGCGTAACAAAACAAGTTTGTGGTGTTAAACAATCGAGTACTTTATCGTGTGTACATGAAATACAATCCTCTAAACAAAAAGCAGGGGAGTCTTTTATTTATAAACCCCTACTGCGCTCTGAACAAAGGGCTCCTGCGGTGAGGGTGTTTAGGGGGTACCGTAAGGTGTCCTGGGCCGCAGCGACTACCCTTGCCAGCGATCCACCTTGGGATCTCGTGGCGTCGGTTCGCTTTGACATACTTGACATTTAGACAATGCGATACAACAGATTTATTATTTATTTTTTATCTAAGAATATCGTGAGGTGTGAGTCTTTAATAGTCATATTCTTTTACTCTGAATTTGTAGATGAAATTTATTAAAAATAATAATAAAATAAAACTTGTATTCATATGTATATAATAATTTTTCATATACCAAATAAATAATGTTATAACTAGAAGTATAAACGCATAAAATAACAAACGAATTCTGAAACCACTTACATTGTAATAGGATCGTTAATTGTATAAACCACCAAGTAGTTAATTTAACACATTACAAACACAAACTGACAAACTCTCAGTCTCGTACGCATTGAGATAGAATTTTAGCATAATGCATTTTATTTTAGCATTTTAATGGGATGCAAAAATCTCCTATGTCTAACCACTCGTTCTGCATTTTTTAACTCATTGCATGTATCTTATATTTATTATTCTCGTCTTGCCGAATAAAAGACTTCAATATATCCGTATCTCGGACTTTCCTACTTGATCCTAACCCTACTCTGTTGCTTTGTTGTCCTAAAATAAATTGCTTATGGAATTGAAGTCGTGACTCTAGCTTGGGGGCATCTTTGTCTTTTGGGAGCGATGTAACTACGTCATCATGGGATTTCCCCAGGATATATCTCTTGGAAACTCTTAGGTGTTTATAGAGCTCCGACGGCCTTTTTACACTCATCCCAAAACTATTGCTTCCCCTAAATAAAGCCGATGAACCAGCTGTTAGCGCGAGCCCGAGCCACAACTTCAACATCTTTACGACGCCTGCGTCTAACTTTGACAAAAGGATTTTATTAAAGTCATAGACAAGAAAAGGCCAATTTAAACGTGAAGTTAATTAATTATCGTAGAACCAAGCTTTTTTGACGTTACTGATCTGTTGGCTATCTACCTTGTTAAGATCGTTTAAAAAGCTATCTACTATTCCTTCTAAAGATGGAGCGACTACGACCTATATTGTCAATCTTTCGACCGAGAAATTTAAATGGTGCATTTTCCGTAACCGTAGAAACGCATTGACCGCCTATCAATAGTCCCGGATCGTATGAGGTGTTTCTGGTATTCCGCCTACCAAGACACAAACAGTAACATTTACTGGGTTTTGTCCTCAGTCCATCGGTCCACTCACAGAATTATCTACTTTATTTATTCATATTTTCTTTTAAATAAATATGGTTAGAAAGAATACAATACCTAGTACAGAACCTATATTATGACGAAACATCTACAAATTATTTTTCATGCAATCGCAATACTTTTTAATGGAAACGTCATGTACGACAGTCTGTAAATTAAACTATTCTGACCCGGACGCCTGGAATTATGAGGCCTTCGTAATATTCTTGTTTAAAACTTCCATCATGGTTCTAAGACTATGAATAAACTGAATTTAAATAGATGCGTGACGAAGCACTGACTAAAGTAGACTTTCGATCATACATTCCATAATTAATTTTATAACAAAATATTAATATCGTTTTGCATACTTTATTGAAGAGTTGTAATTTTATTAGTTTTATTGCATTACTAGTAAACCTGGCGAACTCCGTTTCGCCACCAGAAGGCTTTTATATAACATTTCGTTTGGTGATTAAAAGATGAAGAATTTTTTGTTTTATATTTGAAAAGGAAAATTTTTATTTCATTTCACAACAGTAATGAATTCATTTAGATTACAAAAATGAAGTATTATTTAGTTGAACTTCTCTACGTAAATGAAAGAGAATCCAAAGTAGAAACTGAATCGAAGCGTTATACGTGTCCGCAAATTATCCGTTTCATTGAAGTGCTCCTTTGTAAACCACATTTTTTGTTTTTTGGTCTAACTTTAACACAAATAAAGCGTATGGTTTCCAAACTCGTGAACATACAAAATATAACTGTCCATGTGAAAAACAATGATTTTCTAAATTTATCCCGCAAATACTAAATGGTTTTAAGAGTTCAAACTACAAACACATTACCTAAATATTTTTATTTTTATATAGTAGATTTCTTACAAATATCTAATTTTCATCCATACGTCATTACATATCTGTCATTATACGTCAATTGCATAGCTGTCAATTCTGTTATTCCACGTTTTATAGTGACTGACGTTTCATGTCAAGTCCCACGGGAATGCTGTCGAACGGGATAAAAAGTATCCTATTGCAATTTCCTGGTTCTAAACTACCTCCCTGCCAATTTTCAGCTGAATCAGTTCAGCCGTTCTTGGGTTATAAGTGAAGTCACTAACACGACTTTCTTTTATATATATAGATTGTTAACCTAACGGATATGATTCGGGGCCGCATGAACGAAATAAGATCCTATCCTTTGCTCCTCCTGACTCCCATTGTACTGATTACGTGCTGCAAATACTATGAAGATACTCGATTTCAAGTGTACACTATAATTCTCGCATAATTGCACTCAGATGATATACTACAGATAAAATTTTTCTCTACTAGTTTTATCTTGTTGAAAATATTATATGTAATTGTGATGAATATATATTTATTATTTAAATATCATAGAATATATTCAAAAGTTATAAATTAATTTTTATTGATAATGTAATAGCAAATTTTCAAATTGTATTGAGTTTCACAACGGCTATTTATTATTATTATTTATTGCTATCTAAGTTGTTAACATTTTGAAACGAACAAAATAGTATAAAATATATCAAAGGTATACTTAAAATTAACTTAAATAAAAAATATATAAATATAAGTATAATTCCAATAAACTTGTTGGTAAACATCAAATATAATATTTACTGTGATATAATTATGTATGAAAGTTATGTGTAAGTAATAATTATAATACTAATGTTCCAGGACATGTTTAGTTACTAAAGAAAAGTTTCGACTGTACGCAGTCATAAAAAAATTCAGAGTTTTAATGTTGTTGGTAAGCAATAGGTGACACCATTTTTGATTACGAGACATTTTGTAAAAAAAATATAAAGAGTTGAGAATTATGAATGAAATAGCGTAATTGTTTTACGAACTTCAGCGAAATAACACGGAAAAATATAAATTTCTAATAAATTTTACATATATGTAAATGTATTATATCTTCGTAATATTTTGGTTAAGATATCACAAAGAATGATCATAAAACAAAATAAACGCTACCTTTTCTTCGTGCTTGAGGTGCGATTTTGAGTACATATAAGACATATTCGCAGTCTTGTAACTAATACAAAGTTCTTGTTATGGAGAGGATGCATGCTCTAACAAGCAAGCCTTTTTAATTTATTTGTTATATGAATCTATTATAAAGAGAAATGGAATTCAAATATACACGCTTCTCTTTAAAAATAATGAAGGAAGAGTTCATTTTATTCAAATTGAAGGCTATAAGAAAAAGAGAAATTTGTGAATGTTTTATTAGTTAAATGAAAATAGAAAATGGATTATCTGACTGTTGAAAATAGATTTTGTGACGACAGCTTTGATGTCTTAAATATCAAAAATGATATGATGCTTCGACATATACATTATCTACAAACAAGTTAGTAAAACGTAACTTCAATACAACTGACTACAAGGGAAAAGGAAAAGTCAATTCCACACTGATAAGGCCTCGAAGCAAGATCGAGTATCGATAACAATATTCCTGAAAGAGACCATCGTTGTCATTTTCTCGCCACTCTCGGTTCCCTGTCAGATTATTATAAGAAGAAATAGCTAAAAAGTTAACATGTAATTTCAATGAGTAGTTGAGAATTATGAAAAATATTTTTTGTGAATAATAATTATTTGTTTTTTTTATCAACAACACATGTCACCTCCTTAAGATTTTGTGAAAGCTACTTTTTTATGCCAATGTTAGTCGATTTTGATACATTAGTATAAATCTATACTAATATTATAAAGCTGAAGAGTTTGTTTGTTTGTTTGTTTGTTTGAAAGCGCTAATCTCCATAACTTCTTGTTCGAATTGAATAATTTTTTTTTGTGTTGGATAGTCCAGTTATCGAGGAAGGCTATGGGCTATATAATATCACGCTACGACCAATAGGAGCAAAGATATAGTGGTAAATGTGTAAAAACTCGAGAACTTATTTCATCTTTGAAGCCTTCCGTTGCGTGCGCCGTGAAAACAGTTCAAGATACACAAAAAATATGTATTAAATAATAATAGCTCTTTTAATAATCTAAAAAACAGTCGGTAAACACAAAAACCGTTTTTATGGTACCTAATTTGGTCGAAATAATTTTTTTAAGTTGTATCAACATAATAATATTAATCTTTATTCAAATAAACAAATAAATATGTTGTTGGTTAAGAGTACTTCATTGTAAATAAAGAAAACATAGGTTTTATCCTGAAAATTCTACGGGACCTCGACCATTCCGAAAACCCCGCAAGAACGGGAACTATGTGGGAAGAACCAAAAATCTGCCGGAAGTCACTATTCCACGCGGATGCAGTCGCGGCAAAAGCTAGTTTAATAATATTTGGTATAGATCTCATTTTAGTAAAGCTATGTGAACCAAATATCTCCTATTGTTTGAATCCGAACTTTAACTAGAACAAATATTATTTATACTTCCAAGATCCATGTTCCAGTAGTTTTTGTAATAAATAATGAAACATTATATACTCTATTACGTTTTTATCTCGTTTTTTAAATTGTTATTTTAAATCCATAAAAAATATTTTAACAGAAAGAGAATTTAATTAAAATCTATAATTATTACGAGTTTGTTTTAAAGCAAACCTATAAAAGATAAAATATAAATATATTGTAAAGCTCTACTTGCTTTCCTTTGAATTACCACTGTTACCAAGATATAATGGAAACATACCTCGATATTTATTAAAACCTTTAAATCAGAGCTTTGCAAATACCCTGAGGCCTGATAATCTATTTTAGTTTTTTGATTATTAGTTTTATAGAAATTTCATTATAACGTTTTTATTCAGGTGTTCATTCAGTTCGTATTATAAGCATACGTGTGCAAGAGGTTCTACAGTACGGAAGCAAAGACGCCATTACACTAGATTGTGACTAAATCGTTAACAGCGTGACTGGACTGGTGGTAAAGAAATTTTACATAGATAAATCACAACCCATATACCAATGGATACCACCGCAAAAACCTCAAGCTTTAAGAATAATAAAAAATAAGATATTGTAGGGCTCAGATTGATATAAACATTAATTAATACATCTTCAATGAACATTATACAATGAAAGGAAATGAAAAATGTATATGCGGTAATATAAAAAACAAGTTCAACTTTTATGTTTCATTTTATTTTCAGCTTGATCTATCATACAAAATATCAAACAATCCGTACACACGATACCGGACGCTGCGGATTTTGTCTCCTGGCTCAGAGCTGACGGAAAACTACACTTGCTTTGTATCGAGATTCCTTTCAGATTATGAGCGTACAAGACGTTGGACTATATTTAGTAAGTTAATATTAATTTATTCTTCATGCAATACAGAATTTGTATGGTATTCATTAAATATATGTTCGTATTCTAGAATCATTTTTAATAAAGTTATCAACATTCTTAATGAAATTATAACTGGCAGAAGGCTTATGAACAAAAGTAGTAACACGTCTTGTTTCAGCGCTCTATCTAATTACAACATAAAATAATATATTTACATTTACACGTTACCTGGGTAAAGTTTATTATTAAAGAGATTTCGATGTACGCTGTACAGAGCTCACAAATAGAACGCTACGGTAATAACTGTGTTCAATACGGTTTAAGATTAGACATAAAGCAAATTACTTCGTGCAACTTTGCCTGTGCACCACATTTGGATATAACGCGTGAACAAGCGATACATTTAACTTGTGGGAAACAACAATCGCTGTGTATATTATTGCAATAATCATTTAATTATTCAACTAAGACAATTAATTGCTTAAAAATCATTACAAACGTTCTCAGTTACTTGAAATTAAGTATCGCTTGTTAAGTATATTTTATAGTAATAAGCAATATACTACCTGACACGAGAGTAGCTAACTTGAAGGATATGAAATAAAAATTTAAATATAAAATAACTTATAAATATGTACATATAAAATCTTTTAATATCCTTGATGACAGCTTACTTACAAGTTATATTAAATTTCTGGTTAATCATTGTTTCAACTCAAATCTCTTACAAATATTGTTTCAAATCATAAAAATATAATAAAGGAACCAAAAGAATTTTAATATCAATAGTAAGCCTTACTTTAGATTCTTACTTACTTATTCAATTATCCTAAAAGCTTTTTTGCTGCAGGACGATAAGTATTTTTAAATATGCAAAAATCTTTTAGCTCATTGCATTTGCTCCCAACTTTTCGGAAGCTGTTCCATAATGTACCATAATCTTTTACAGAATAGTGCGTCTTTAAGCTTACTACATATGAATATATTCTAGAAGACTGAAGACTGTGCTTAATAGCTAATTTGGTTATCGTTTCAATTTATAAAAAAAAAAATATTTATTTAAATTCTAACTGTATAATTATGATAAAATTTATATGATTTTACCAAACACTGATAAAAATTTAAAGTTAGAACATAAATTTTAGAACGAATGCAATTCATTCAATCAGTCATTCTTTCCAATAAAAGCACTATAAGCCCGGAGAAGCTATTGCGTTTTAGTGTTTTTTGTATGTGTACGAAATTGAATGAAAACAAAGTAGAGGAACCAAAGCTAATGGAATACAAATGAGAGGTTAACTTACACGATCGATCGTGTCCATCCATCAATATCATCAATATTTTATAGGAAAGCAAAATCCATCAATATTTGATAGGAAGGCAAAGCAAATCACTTGAATCTGACACTAGGTGCTACTGGAAAAAGTACTGAATTAATGATTTCCATTTTTTAAATATTTAAAATGTAATCACACATTCTCATAAATAAAGTTCCTGTCCATACTTTCTTAAAACCTATTTCATAAAAGAAATAAAAAACGAGGATTTTACACTCTAAGAAGCCTCACATTTTTGGTTCTTATTAATTTGAATTCAAACTTATTAACATAAATGGACCCGTCATCCGCACAGTGAATTCATGGAATGCTGAGAGGTTTCAAATATTATTAAGTCAATTTATTTTAAAATTTACAAATTTAAATAAAATCTAAATCATAATACATCCAGTAAGCAAAGATGAGCGTTAGCTTGTAGGCATCCATTACAGTCAGTTTGTGCCCAAACTGCACTTCGTAGTTCCTAAAATATACCTTATACAAATACTGCAATTTAATGACAGGTATTTAAAACTCCAATTGACTCATAGATAAGACCTTCACAAATTAATTATTTCTTAAACATTTCTATTTGTAAAACTATTAAAAATAAATTAAATAATATCATAATTAGATTCATCAAGAGAAACATAATTTGTGGATTTCTTGATCCATTTTCTTTCTTTTCATTAAAAACGAAAAAATCATTTATTGCTTTATCCGTACACCATTGGTGACCAACTAACCACAATACTCATTAAAATGCTCTGTTTGCTCTTTGCATAGTCTACATCACGATCATAAGTTGATTTTTTTTTTACCTACTATTTTTAATTTCCTTAAAATCTTCTCTTAAATTGTTGTTACTTTCACATAAATGAAAACAAAGAACTTATACTCATGTATAAGTTCTTTGTTTTGGCTCATGCCAAAAATAGATGATTAATATGATTTAATATCGAGAAACAGTCGTACATATACTTATGTATATAAATGGAACAATTCCAACAAACTTACGTAATCAACTATTTGCTTTTATTATCACTAGAATTATTACGAATGATGTTTGATTCTGCATAATGTCTGGGTTTATTTTCGAGGCAAATCAAATTTTCTCGTTTTCGGTTAGTTTCCTCATTACGTAGCGGTGCATGAATAATTAACCGATTCATTGATTATATATTATCTTATAATATACATAAGTATTTTCAGTTTTGTATTGAAAATTTATACATTAATTAAATTAGAATTATGTTCGTAAATTGTTATGAATGTACGTATGTATGTATTGTTTTTTTTAGTTCCAGAAACAAAATCCGAATTATTCAAGATCGGCTGAGTGATGGATATTTGAACATTATACGTTCTGTTGAAGGAGTATTCCCACGACCAGAGCTCGTTATATTAGCGGGTAATGGGGAAGATTTTATGTCATAATTTTATAACCTTCGTAATATTTTCTATAAATACGGCAATTCCATTTACCGTTCGAAATATTATGACTACACAAATTTTAACTACATATATTTAGTCTTAGAGTTAAAATTTAAAATTTATATTCAAATTCTATGTTTTATGAGTAATCGTCCCTTTAACAAAATATTGCGAAATAACAATTTGACAATAAAACCTTAATTTAATTAAGCTCTGTCATCGAAACCAAAGTAAAATGTTACATATATACATTTTATGAGATAAAATTCTGTCCTGTAGTTACAGGTAAACAAAATATTAACATGTTTTAAAGATATTAAAGAGGAAAACAAACTAAAACCCTTTTTACCAAACCAGACGCTGCGGCTCTTTGTAAACGTTGAAAAATTAATATACCGTAAGCAAAATAAGTATCGAACAATAAGTATCGAAGTGTTCACTGTGTTGATCAATAAAATATTTATTTTTTGTCAAATATATCCTGTTCATACAAATTTAATATTTTTTTTAATATTCTAATAGTAATTTTTTTGATGTTTTCCTTTCAAAACCATCTAGAAATATAGTTTTCGAACGGAAAAATCAAAAATAGTTTCTTTACAATTTTTAACAACATTTTATACGACAGATATACATAAAATTTTCCTAAAATAATATTAGCAATGTTATCTACGATGGACATAAAAATCATAGCCTAAGTCTTTCTTCTATGACTAAACCTTTCTCATATAAATAGTCATTTTAGACAGTTATTATTCCCTCGATACTAATAACACGACATAAACCCCGGAGGTATGAATAAATACTTATTATATGTATAATTAATTTCTCAAACAATATTATTTAACATAAAAGCAATGATAATTGTATTTTTCTCCTATTGCCAAATATAATTTCATTAAATGTAAAACACGAAATATAAATACATTTTCTGATATTGTATTTTTGTTAATTTGGAGCAAATATTTTTAAACGAAATTTCATATGATCAAAATATATATTTTTTGATTTACTTGTTCTAAAGTTGTTCTATTCGTTCATATTGTATACGTCGCTAACAATTATCTATTAGTACAAAACTTTCTATTCGGAAATCCGGTTTATGAGTAAATCTATATCGTACTCATAAACGCTTCTCGTCCTAAAAACATACGAGTTAAAATAATACCTATCAACTGACAAACGATTAAGTTGGTTCCTAAATTTGATTGGAGTTTTTAATTACCTTGAATACTTTAATTTAAAGCACTGTTTAATATGTATATAGTTAAAAATCTGGTACGTGATTTGTATAAATCAATACATATTTTATTCAGTATAACTATTGACGTGAACGTTGGTAATATCTCCACCAGTATTTTCAGCACTTTGAAATGCCGAACTAAATAATTCAAATGTTCACAGGAGTTCACTAACAACCAAACTATCTCTTCGCCGGTATTATACGCTTCTGGATTAAGTTACCTATTCGTATATATTTGGGGAAAAAATAAGAATCAATACTGTAATTTTGTTTATAGTTAAAGAAGTATAAATTATGGCACTTATTACCTTACAGTCCTATAATACATAGGGAAAACTTTAAAAGTCCAATTACAAAAAAATGTTCCCTACAAAAATCTCTATTATTAATAATTATATTTAATTAACGAGTATCAACAATATGAATTAAATATTTATAAATAAATCAATAACATATATTTGATAAAAGCATCGTAACTTCTATAGAACACTTTTACTATTTCAGACTATTAAATTCAAAGTCCTCTATCAAAATCATAGACTATAGAGGGACACTACTCAACGTCAACAATGCAGTTTTCTGGATTGCAAAACTACTAACTAATGTAGCAGATAGAGGAATATATTTTTAAGACTTTGTAAAATTTTACTTTCATGTGTTTATTGATTTTCTATTGGTCTGTGATTTCTTAATCAAAATTTGAGAAATTTTGCAATATTTTTTATGTAAAGGGGAGAAACAAAATTGATATTCAAGTAAAGCACTACTGAGATATTATTATTACTAGTGAACAGATAATACGACTACAAAGCTTGTTGCTTACAATTTATGTTCTCATAATTGATCTTCCCTTTAAATACTTATAAGCGTCAAAATAAAATTATGACCCATTGAAAATTTATTCCTTCTTTTTTTCTCATTATGAAACAAAGTGAAGTTTTTTCCTTATAATTCTCCAGAAGAAATAACAAACGCTTAGTTATGATACTATTCCGATATTAATTTCAACGTTGAAAATTTAGATCGTTGAATAACCTGACGATATAGTCTGTTGTTTGTGTAACAATTCGTATGATACTATGGCTAAATTTTCACAGAACTTTTACCACAGAAACATTAATGCTGCGAAATATTTGGCTGAAATAAAAATCGTAAAAGCATACCTTTTTATGTAGAACGTTTTTTTTAAATTGCCCATTGTAAAAAATTTGCTTGTGAATCCACAATCATAAAATAAGTTTTTAGTGCAAATTTCCTGGACATACTTCAATGCATCTTTTTTTTTTTTTTTTTTTTTTTTTTTTTTTTTTTTTTTTTTTTTTTTGGTGTCGGGTTGGAAAATCCTCATGGAGCCCCACCGCCCTCGGGGAAGGACGGAGGGGACTGTCAGACTCCTACTGACTAAAAACCAACCCGTGTGCCTCATCTACCCGTGTGCCGGAGAGGTGGGTATCGCCGAAGCATTCATCGCTACCTCCCCGACAGGCATTGACCCGCCAGATGGTATACTTCAATGCATCTTAATTATCACATTTTACTATAAATAATTCATTATTTAGTTGATGAAATATTGCAAAAATAAGTTTCGTCTGCTTAAATTAAATTAAACGTATATTTTCATTTAACAAAAAGACTGAAATAATGGAGTTATTATCTGAAGTGATTCCGGTTATAACTATGTTATTCGATCACCACGGCTATTATAACAGAACAATAAAACATCATGTATCTGATTTAGGAAAGTTGAAAAGAGCATAATAAATAAATATTTTCATTGAAAAGCTCATTTACTTTGACTAAAAATACATTCTACAAAAAAAAATTAACAAATCCAATATGGATTAATAGCATTCTGAGGGCATTGTGCGATAGATGGGATAGTCCTATGTTGTTGTATTGGATCGGTCTCCATACATAAATATGGGTGAACGCATTTCCAGTGAATATAAGATTTAGTATTTACATATTTGTTTGTATTAATAGATATTATTGATTGATTTGTATTATATTATTATTATATAATTGATATGTTTCTTTTTATTTGAAATTTATTTAAATGTTGTATGTAAATTCAAATATTGATATGGATGTAATGTCTGCAATAAATAAATTTATGCATTGAAATTATTTTATCATTTTGCTATTTCAAATATGACTTGCTTTTAACAAAATATATTCTTTTTTCAATTAATACGAAATATGTAAAAATACGAGTAGGTACATATGTAAATTGTATATATTTTATGTTAGAAATATTAGATTTTGGCTATTCTACCGTCATCTATAAATTTTGAGACTATTAGTTATCTTTTAAACATACCCTTAATGGTTTTTAAATATAAAAATTGTAAAGTCATACCAAATATATCATTATGAACTAAGAATTTTAAAATTTACGTCAAAGGAAGACCACTAAAAAGAATCTTATATAAAGCCCTTTCGTGTGGGTGAAAACAATGCAATTATATGTTGACTTTAGATAAAATATTTTTTTTAGTTATTTTCGCATATTAAATTCTTTAAGAAGAAGAATTGATGTCTTATAAAATTACCAATGTAACGAAAGAAGAGTAAATTGATATAAATCTCTCACTCTAATACTTTCAACTTGGAAACTATAAGTTTCAATCTTACACTATTTATCTCACAGTAAGGACCCAGATTGCGAATCCATTGAATGCTAAGAGGTTTCGTCTCAAAAATACGACTACTTAATAAATACATAACCACGAGCACGGCTTTACAACCACGAGCAAAATTTGTAAACTAAATATAGTTCTAACTTTTAAGTCAGTAGAAAATCAGATAAATAATAATTATTCTTGTTAACGATCTAAATCTAAGGTGTTTGAGATTTTCAAGCTATAATTTAGGCAAAAAAATAAGTATAAAATTTCAAATCAGTATCTCCTAAGATATCATATGAATAGGTGATGAATTTATTTTATCAGTACTACATGTTTAATTAGATATTTTACACAACTATGTATTTTCAGTCCCAACCCATTACACAAGTTTAGTTTCACGATGTTTGAATAAAAATTTATTATGTAGAAAGGTCGACTAATAGCCGAGCCCAAATTAACGTTAACAGAGTAATAATGAGAAATAAAGTTTTAATGTATTTTGTTCGCTCATATTTCATTTTAAACTAACCAATCGTGAACAAATATAAATAATCCAGTACTGTCTCGTAAATCAGATACACACAAATAATTATTAGAATTATAAATTATACTCTACACTGAATTTTCCCTGATATTCGTTTTGTATAGCAACGTACAACAAAATATGCAAGCAGAAGATTGTTTATTTTATTTTTTTGAGTAAAAAGATAAAGGAAATATATTTTTATCTCTAGTGAACAAATAACTTTCAATACCGAATATTCGTTCTGAAATAAAAAAAATACGAATAATTTGATAAAAACACTGTAACTTTATTTGATTAAGAATATTTTTATTTATTTTAATATGTTACAATATAGTTTATTTTAAAATATTTCTAAAATATTTTCTGAATATTTAATGCGCATTAATTTTTTTCCGATTCGCAGGAATGTAACAAAATAAAATTTAGAACACTATTCGAGTTAGCAGATATAAACTGCTCTATTAAATTGGGAAATGGGAATGAATAAAACTTCAACGGGAAAGAAATTACTAATATATTTTGTGATGTTTTTGAGTTTATTCTTAGGGTAACATCAACTCTTCAACACCCTTCTCCTCTCCGTCTACATCACTATTATTGTTTCATTGTTAAAAATATATTTCTAAATATTCATTCTAATCCTTTTACTTTTTTACCACCTGAAATTCAAAAGTCTATAACAAAAATACATGAATTTTCTCCGATTTACAAATTGAAACGTGAAAAACTGTATTAATATATTAGTTTTTTGAGACAAATTTGTTGTCAAAAATAGAAGCATGAATTAGTTAACAAAGCGATTTTTAGGTAATTAATTTTGAAAACAAAATTAAAATTTAAAGTAAATACTTTTGAGGGACAAAATTCTTAGTCAGTTATTTTGGACTGGTTATGAGGGTGGAGTTAATTATTTTTTTATATAAACATCTTCTGTTTGTAGATAGTCCAAACTATAGTTTTAATCAAGGGTAATTATAGTTGTCAAGATTCTGTCACGTTTTGTAACTCGACCTGGTTACAGTTAAATATTACTCTCAATTATTAGTCTTTTCGCAATAAGTTTTTTATGTTAGGGATTACAGAAGCAGCACAAAATTGTAATGTTCAATTCAAAGCGATCAATGTTTTAAATTCTACGTATAATTAATTGTTGTATTAGTAAAGTTTCAATTTTCGAAGTCAGGTTCCATAACACTCACTGAGTAATTTGTAGTAATAAGAGGATATACAATGAAAAAAACGGTCACTACCTTTCATTTTTCGGTTAAATCATATTTTTGGCTAATCCTTTTAAAGCCATGCCGGTGTATTGTATTCAACTGCATTGTATCCAATTAAATTGTTAAGCTGCCGTTCGTTTCAATCTGTATTTAGTATCGCTGCTTCGGGCAGAATTACATGCATGTAGGGAGCTTCGCCGCTATTTGCTTGTTCCTATATACTAGTTACCCGATACATAGTCTTTTGAGTTGCAAACATCGCTTAATACGCTTTTCTTGCTAACCTTTGTCTTTTGTTTTTTAGTTTTACCTATCTGCTTATTTTAGATGAACAAGACAGTGAGTGAGTGATAACAGAATTAATAAAAATATTAAAAAAATATCTACAAACTTTCCAATTTCAAACAAAATAATGCTACTTTATTATTCTGTATTATTTCAGAATTGAATTTGATTTTAAAATGAACCATAGATTTCAACGGATTAATCAACTTTATCTAGAACTATTAAAGAATGCACGAATATATTCTAGTGGATTCATATTCTATAAGATTGAGTGCTCGTTTGAGCTCGGTTATATTGAATTACAAAGTTCTTCGCAAATCAAAATAAGCATGCTCTAAATAAACACCAATGTAAAAGGAGCACCTAATTCTATATCCCTTCAATATCTTTAAGTAGTTGTTACAATTTAGGTTTCTTGCTTGTTTTATTATAAAACAAAAACCTTTTTTATCAAGGTAACCCGTGGACAGTTAATAACAATGTTTTACATTATTTAAATTGGGTATTCCTTAATATACTCATGGCTCATATGCTATTGGAAAACGTGTCATTAGGAGTAAGAAGACGACGAACGAATAAGAGGATATGGAATCTGCATTTTGTAACAAATTACATTACATTACTCTTTATCTGAACCCAACCACGGCCCTAAGACACTTAAAACCAACGATGTACGACATCGTGTTCAGATATTCATGAACTTTCTCCATACCATTACATAGTCTTGTCACGGGCATGAAGTCATCAAGACTGGCAAACGTTTGGCACGTGACTTGAAGAACTAATTCTACCTCAACAATATCTTAGACATATTTTAGAAAAAGTACATCCAGCAAATGATACACAATTCACTTAACTTTATGAAGATTGTGTTCAAATGGTAATAAAATATTTATTTTCATCGTAACATTTGGTTTTACATTTTTGAACTTTCTTTCTTGGAGTTTTTAAATAAATATTCCAAGACTCCGTCGATAACGGACCAAAAGTAATGTTGAGTTAAATATTACTAACAAAAAAACAACATAAGTATATTTTATAATGAATGAAAATCTTAAAATAGGAATAAGAGCCAGTTTATTTTATTGCTTCATATTAAATGCCTCTAAATCGAATAAGATATAAGAATGTGTAGCATTTTTATCATTGAATTTACTTCTCATCAAAGTTCACATCACGTGTTCAATTTACAATTTCACTTCAACAAGATTTATTAACGATTAGTCAATGGGTATAGAGCAGATCTCGGCTAACCTCTGCCTGACCTTAAATGTATATACTTCGTTTAGATTACATTTATACTTGATATATATTAGTATGGAAGCTAGAAAACACTACAATATAAAGCAATATTTTGGCTAAACGAATATGACGAGAAAGAATTAATAACATATAGAGATATATGTAATATAGTGACGAAATGTGTCAGTGACTTCCTGCAAACATACAACTAAACAAAAAATATAAAATGGAATAAAATTATTTTCTCGACAGCAATTCGTGGTTGTGATATATGATTAAAACGTATTTAAGTTAAATAAAGTAACTACATTTCTTTTACTTTTAGAAATCATGGCAACCGGCATTGAGAGATTGAAAAAAAAAGAACAGTTGAGCCATAGACAAAAAGCAAACTACATATTTTCGTTGCGTTCCAATTTATTAACAAAAAAGAATTCTTCTTTCTTCTAATTTCTAATGTTTTTAAAACAAAAAAGATAATATATGCTTAAAATTGTTAATTAGTAAAATATGTACCGTTAATATTTTTTCCTGGAACTTGAAAAAAACATATAACCACTTTAAAAACTTAAAAAGTTTCACTTTCACTCAGTCATTATATTAGAGAAAACGAAATTGTTAAACAAATAAGATAAATATTTGCTTTTAACTTATATTTTATTTTTAGAATTTGAGCAAATCATTACTTGAGGATAATCAAATTTTACAATACTGTATTATTTATAATTCATTAATTTTTCATTATAAACCTTCCATAACTATAACTTGATTTGATAATTTTGTAATAGATTTATTCTATCAATATTAAGAGCGAAAAATGGATTTTATTGAAAATTAACAATTGTTTTTCTTTTTAAAGTCCCCGCTAATTTTAATCTTTTCACATAACAAAACCTCAACGGATACTTTTGTCTATATTTAACGAAAGTAATTCTAAGTACTTTCAGCTTTAAAAGCATGAAAATATACGCGCTAACAAAGAAAATAAAAATTTAAAAAGTAGCAACACAAGCAAAGTATGTTACCGCAATACAGAACTTTAACATTATGAGAGTAATAAAAGAATTAGAAAGAGAGAAATAGAAAGTAAGAGAGTGTTTTATAATAAACATATATAACTGATGTCATAATTTTTTATTGCGAGCTTCGAAATAAGCCTTTGGTTGTTTAAAACTTGTTCAAACTTTGCTTTGGATATTCCTGAGAAATATTACATATGAATTTTTAAATAGATGTTGAATTTAATATCCTTTTAACAACAAAATTAAATTTGTAGTTTAATATATTTTAATTTATAAAAGTTTTTTATGTATAAAAGCTTTAAAAGTAATTGAGCAACAAAATATTTTTAACCTTTAATCTACAATCTTTTTATTTATTATTTATGAGGGTATGCCCTTTAGTTTTCCCACATCTTTCGCTATACCCAAATCGTCTATAAAAGATAGTAAGAGGATTTCGACAGAATGTCTATGTAACCACTTACCTCTAGATAGACCAACTAGTAGCTTAGCTTCCCATAAATTACTTTAATAAAAAGATACAATAACAAGGACTTTTAATAAACAATATCCCTAATAATAATATAAGTTTTTTTTTGTTTCTAAAACCTTAAGTAACTAAAAACTTAAGATTTTGTATAAAGATTTTTTTAAACTATAAGATTAGCACTAATGTTTTATCTAAAAATAGAACCAGAAAGTTTGTCTTGGCGGAATAAATATTTTGATCCACAAAATATTTGTTTTCTATAACATAATTTGTTTACCATCGAAATTTAAAGCATGTGTATGTAGAGAAACAACAGGCAGGATAATTCTCAAGATCGGGCTCTGGCGAAAATCAATATGTTCTTCTGCCACAAGATAATAAAACTAAAAATTTAGTATATGCAGAAGTTATAAGTATATGCAGAAGTTTAGTATAAGAACTCAAAAAAAACATAGGTTTTATCCTGAAAATTCTGCGGGAACTTGACCATTCCGAAAATCCCACAAGAACGGGAACTATGTGGGAAGAACCAAAAATCTTCCGGAAGTCACTATTCCACGCGGACGAAGTCGCACGCAAAAGCTAGTATAATATATCTGAGTAGTCGAATTTAAAATATTGTTGGTTAGCTCTGCAATGTTTAAAAAATATTTTATTGTAGAGACCTTCAAAATACAAAGGTACATACTCGTAAATATAATGTCTACCGTATTTGTGATACCAAAATACGAGTACTTAGTACTCCTTTTCATAAAACAGATTTTTTTTAGATATATAATTATGTAAAATCTTACTTTTTCAATTATATTTCAATGGTTGGTGTTCCCAAAGAAACCTTTTAATGTATATAATAAATAATAAAAAAATAACAGGTATTAAGTAAGCTATTTTGTGCTACATTAAATAATTTTAAATTCCTGTTCGTGTTCCAGTAATGCAATAGGACCTTTGCGGTTGTATTTCAATTTAATTATTCTAATACATTTTCAGTATTACCAACAATGTTATGATATTATAGAGGAAGGTAAAAAGATCCGTAATGATTGATAAATTTGTAAATGTTCGAACAAAGAAGAAATCAATTGACTATGATGTGAAATTCCAATTGCTGGGATCGCGCCCATGCTCTGAGGGAGTAAATCCGGTCTTTGCCAAGACCGACCAGTCGCTGGTGTGCCCTGTCGCTGACAGATCCGGGGTACACCGACATAGCGGCCGATGACTTTCGCAGTGGTTTTAGTGAGTAGGGGCCTGGCCAGGTCGAGTCTCACACATCCCTTCCGGCCCCACCAAGTCCGGTTGGACGGCTCGTAAAAAGAGTTTGCCCACGACATCCAAAAAAAAATGCATTTCAAAATTAAACTTAAAATTTATTAGACAATAATCCAGACAAAATATTATCATCTTAAAAAGTATGGTACTTATTTAAATTACATAACTTCATAATGTTAAATATTAAACTGCCGAGTTTCATCTCTGAATTTCTTTGTATGAATGGAATCCATGACCACTTCCAAAATACAATATTTATTTTAAACCCAACTTTATAAATGACATGTTACTTTTTACATGTCACTTTTTTATTTTTTAGCTCTGTAAAATTATTACGAGGTACTGAAGTGACCTACCATTGTAAATTATAGGATAAGTATCGTTTCTTAAGTTGAAACCTCAGCAACATCAAGTATGTAGTATAAATATCCATTATATTAAAACGGTTAGCTTCAGAAATACAAAGGAAGCATAACAGTTACTTAATCCACTATAAATTATGCTTTATAAAAATAATACCGAGTCACACTAATAAGGTTTACCTGAAAAACAAGGACTGAAACATAGCAGCCACACATTATCGCGAGCCTTCCCGCCACCTGCGCCGACCTAGCTTGGTATTTAATTAACAACGGATTTGCTACACTGGAAATGATTTGTTGAAACAATTTTATTCAACAAAGTATGCTCAAGCTTATCTAGAAAACAATATGGTTATGAAAATTATATAAGCATGGACAACAATTTAAAATTTTCATTACTTTTTATGAGTTGGTTTTAAAAATACTTATTTTGTAACAAACAAAATTACTGGGCAGTTTCAAAATATATGATTAATTATACAGAACTTATTAAAAATATTACTTGGTCCTAAAATATATAAATAACTAAAATGGCTACGTCAGAATTACAATTTGTATCAATAATGTAAAATTACAATAAGAAAAGAAGAGTATGTTAATAATGAAAGAGTTTTAATCTCTTCCATATTATATTTATCTAAAAAGTGGCACACGGAGCACTGACAATCTTAGCTTCACTCCCTTAATTCTATTTTGTTAATTAGCACACGAAATTTCATTTACAAGCCTGGTAATTACTCGTTCAGCTAATACATTATTAGTATGATTCAGTTGGAATTTTGAGGACCTTTTATCCAATATTTTGTTGTATTTACGTCATATCATGATTTGGAAGGTCATTGTGTTCCATCCACTCTGTATAAAGAACATAGGTCAAATAAGAATTCGTTTCGGAGCCTCGAAAGTAGCTTACTACAGTATTGTTCGTTAAGAAATGTGGTTGACGGTTGCTCTTGACAGGTCCTTATCGGTACTCAAGTTTTCATTGTTCATTCTCAAGCTCAAAATTCCTTTGAAACTGATGTGCAAAGAATAGTTTTGCTAGTTATCTGTAGATTAAATCTATGGCGTCGTTGAGGTCAAGGACGATTGTGAGAAAAGTGATTTTGAACCTTTCGCACTCAATTTTACCTCGTAAATTACGGCTTCAGTTAAGAATGTTAACAAAAAGCATAACATTTAATAGTAAATACTTAATACTTTATAAAGCTGTTTGAATTTCAAAAAGTTATTTATGTTATATGAGTATATGCTTTTGATTTGAACAAATGGCAAAATTATTTTAGATTTTTATGTAAAGATTCAAGATGACTATCGGTCTGTTACGTGTATTAACGTTATTTAGATATAAATAAGGGGAATATAAATGGAAGTGTATTCTCTTGTCGTATTAAATTTACTCACACAAAAGCTATAAAATTATGAGACGTAGAATATGACACAACAATAAAGACTTATTATCATTCACTTGCATTCCAAATGTACCTTTGCCAATATTTTGACGCAAACAACGTTGAGTCATAAATTTCTTTAACGACTAAGTGGGTTAGGAAAATCCATTATAGGTGAAGGTGTTTTTGATATCTTAGAGCTGTGATAGCGTAGTATATTTTACAAGAGACTTGAATTTATTAAGGATTTTCTTTACAACAGATTTTAAGACCGAATCTCAGAACTCATAATCTGGTGATTGCAATAAACCAGGGTTTTCCTTCAGTAAGAAGGTAAAAGGTCTTATCTGCTTCAAATTTTGTAATTTGGAGAAAGTAAATTGACTTGTAAAGGGAAAATTATATTTTATATGTCCTTCTGTATATAACGTTTGACGTCATGTAAACAGTTTCCTATCAAAAGACTAGAATGTTTATGCAACAAAAATATTTTCTGGAGCTAGATAGTTACGAGTATATAAATAAAACGTAGAGTCACATTTTATTGACATTTCCTTCGAGAAAATCATTTACTACTTGGAATTTTATGTTGTGTACATTTTATTATTTAATGGATCTGAAAGTTTATTCTTCTCACGGATTTGTCTTATTAACTTTCAACGTTGAAAGGAAATAATTTCAATTATTATTTTATTCTTGAATAAAGAGAAACTAGTTGAAATTTAGGCAGATATTGTAGCTTCAAAAATTATTAAAATGAATTCATAGCTACGATTCCAGGAGATCTCGTTTTGTGATTGAATGATAATAAATTTATAATTTTAATTTTGAAATTGAAATATAAATTCAATATTGCATATAAAATATTCCATTCCACTTAGAAATTAGGCTAGATACTTTGATTGAACACAATAAACCCCTTAAATGGTTTAATTATTTATATATACATATTATTGTAGTTATTTTATATTTATTATTTATAAAAATTATTGTAGTTATTTTATATTTATTATTTATAAATATTATAGTAGTTTTATATTATTGTAGTTATTATATTTATGTGTAGGCTGTATCAATAAACAGTTCCTCAATATGTGCTATATTTGGGGTCTAACTCGTCATATCAACATTTATAGTTTATTGTAAAGCTTTAGTCTCTATTACCGTTTTCTATTAACTCAATTTTAATAGTACTTTCAAATTAATTACCTTATCTAAATCAATTAAATGACTATAAAATTATGATAATGAATTGCTTATTGTATACATCCCCTACGTCTTTAAATATATTAGTAAGGACTACTGATAGTAGCAGAATATCCACTGAATGCTTTAAAAGAGAGAAAAATTACACAAGAAGCTGCCGTACAAACTTAATCAGTTTATTGATTCTGAACCCTTATCTTCAGTTCGATATCTTTTTATAGTCTCCATTGAGTTTCCTCGCAAACAAGGCTATAAAACCGGTACCTAGAGTCTTTACTCCTTTTTATTACATACTTTTACTTTAATATATGAATGAACTGAGAGTTCTTTCTATAGCATCTTTTACACGAAAAACACAATAAACTCCTACAAATTATACTATTCTCTGCCTGTTCCATAAAAATATATTACCTACAGAGATTACAGGTTTTGTGGGCGAGTACGTTTGATTGTTTTTGTTTGTTATTTCTGTCAATAACTATTAATGAATTAATAGAAGTTATGAAGTTTTCTTGTTCTTTCTTTCTTCTCCTCAAGTTTTGAGGTTTATTTTGGCATGCTAATTATTCAAACCATTCACTTCCTGTTCTTTGATTTTAAAATATTGAAAGTCTTAGCTTAAGATCATCTTAACAATCTTAAAAAAAGTCTTATCGCTAAATGTTCGTTGACACAAAACATAAAGATAAAGATATCTTTCGATATTGTACATGGCATAATTTAAATACAAAAAATATTTTAATAGTGAAACTTGAATAGTGTAAAGGCAAAGAATGACAACATTTTAACGTAATATTAACAATTAATTAAATGACAGAAATAAGTCACACAAAATATTCTTACCAATAAATAATTAATACATAAAAATTTTACCCTAGCTTATTTTTAACCGTGGTTGTTTTATGAATCCTAGAGTACGGAGACAACATTTTATTATGATTTTATAAAATTTTCATTTTTTAATGAATGTAAATAAAATTATGAAAAGTTTGCTATCGAAAATCAACTTTATGACATGAGCAATTATGGTAATAAACGGTTAATACATAAAATATATTTGGGCAACAAAATAATTTGTATGTCAATAATGGAGTGATTTAGCAAAATAACAAAGTTGAGTAGTTTCCTCTTTTCCAGGATACTCGTGTTTTGGCCTGTTTATCCCACCAAGTTAATGTAAGCCGCTACCCTATTATTTTTCAGGGCTGTTGACTTTGGGACGATGATTTCTTTGTGAATTCAGCTTAATTTGTAGTTATTTGTACCTTGTATTGTTGTATGATCTCTTATATTTAAGATAAGTATTATTTTTTATACTCTATATATAATAAAAAAATAACTGGACCTATGTACTGAAAATTACATATAATTTTTAGTAGGTCCAGTTATTTTTTTATTTTATTATTTTAAGAAGAAAACTTGTGTAATATTTAAATGTGTCATTAAATTTAAAATTTCGTGGATATGGTTTTTTTAGGCAAACAATTATATTAATGATTCTGTTCTATAAAATAACAAAGTTTTTTTTATTTTCTTTAAAACACATAAAAATAATGCTTCATGGATCTATTGATCTGAATATTGAAATAATTGTTTGGAAATATATTGTTTCAATATTGATAGGAATAGAATTGTATGAGTTACTTAACGAGCTGGTCAGGGTCACCCAAAGTTTGCAGGAAGTATAAGAACTTAAATAAAAGTATATAGTTAATAATTTTGTACAATGTTTATTTAAGCATTATATAGAGATTAAACAATTTAACTTCAATTAAAATGCAGTATCTAACTTAAATTCTGATCCAGCTTTCTTGGTCCGCCTGGATCCGCAGTCATATTCATTCTATGTATGAATTAATTTGTCAGAAACAGTAACAATACTGATTTCTGGCATAGGAAAGAAAACTTTTTGTTTGGCATTATCACTTATTTTTAATTTTTTTGTGACAAATCACTATTTGAAAGCTTCCACCTCACTAAAAAAACATCTTTAATGAAACTAACATTTTTTCGTGATCACGGGCAGACGGACAGACATTCACATCGCGTTCATCACGGTTGATCACGGTTGCTGAAAAGTACCCCAAATGTCGGGAGTATGTACTTTTATACAAAATTAAAGTCGCGAAGTACATATATCCGAAAAATATTACTCTCATTAAAATATCTTTAAGTTATAACTTCTACTTAATGCTTTGAGTACATATTTGCAATGATGTTAGGATAGTAATAACAAACCATTGCTTGACTGGTATTAAAATTCTTTACTAATGGCACACATGGTCAGGCTTTCATTTCGCAAAGTCGGGAGTGCTACTTATTGAAATATGTATGTAGTGTTAGAAATAATGTATTCAGCTCTTCCACTTAGATGCTTAATGCTCCACAACTCGTAACAGAATCCCCAGTCTACCACTTGTATCCTATTTATAATATTCAAAGGTAACATGTAGGTGAGGGTAAATTATAATATTGGGCGCTAGTTCCCCTCATAGGAATTTCCATTAAATAATTAAATGCTTAACATTATGTAAAACATGCTAATTCTCTAATAATAAATTGTAAAACCAATTGTTAAGTATTTGGACATTTAAATTACTGTACAGAAATATTATTAATATTAGTTTACACTATTATAACAAAATATAGATGGCGCTAGTTGACTTCTTCTTCTTCTTCCTGGCAACTTCCCAGCTTAAGCCAGGGTCAAGGTTGAATATCATAAGAATTCCCAATTAATATTAGAATGTAAATAACGTTAAGCTTAGAATTATGAAGTAGACAACAAATTAAAATATAAGTTACTAGTAAACCCGGCGAACTCTGTTTCGCCACCAAAAGGCTTTTATATAACATTTCGTTTGGTGACTAAAAGATGAAGAATTTTTTTTTTGTTTTATATTTGAAAGGGAAAAATGTTATTTCATTTCACAACAGTAATGAATTCATTTCGATTACAAAAATGAAGTGTTATTTAGTTGAACTTCTCTTAGTAAATGAAAGTGAATCCAAAGTAGATACCGAATTGAAGCGTTATACGTGTCCACAAACTATCCGTTTCATTGAAGTGGTCCTTTGTAAACCACATTTTTTGTTTTTTAGTCTAACTTTAACACAAATAAGGCGGATGGTTTCTAAACTCGTGAACACACAAAATATAACGCCCATGTGAAAAACAATGTTTTCTAAATTTAGCCCGGAAATACTAAATGCTTTTAAGAGTTCAAACTACAAACAATACCGGTTTGTCACATGAAATTAACTGAGAAGAGAACAATGAGCAGCTGTCAACCAATGTATCATGCACCGGCACCATTTACTTAAAATATTGATTTGTAGTACATGTTATGTATGATGGCACTGTATGTGAAAAAAGATTTTCCCGCTTTTCTGTTGATTTTTTTTGTTATAAACCTCACGGAGCCCGAGACCTTTCCAACGAATGCGTTTCAAAAACCACCAATTTCCAAAACCATGGAAATTCGTTCGTTCGTTCTGAAGTTAACGTCATTTACATAGCTGTCAATTGTGTATCGTTATTCCACGTTTTATAGTGACTGACGTTTCATGTCAAGTCTCACGGGAATGCTGTTTAAAGGGATGAAAAGTATCCTATTGCAATTTCCTGGGTCTAAACTACCTCTCTGCCAATTTTCAGCTAAATCGGTTCAGCCGTTCTTGAGTTATAAGTGGAGTAACTAACACGACTGTCTTTTATATATATAGATTACTAACAGTAGTAAAATTTACGGTGTTTGACGACGTCCTGATAATTTTCTTGTGACACATTCAAAATCTTGTTCATGAATACAGTTTATATAATATTTACTTCACATTTCAAGTATATTTTAATATTGAAATTGTGAAATATTTTAAAATTCCCTTAATATCAAACGCCTTACTTGAGTAAACTACTCCGATTTGGCTAAAATCCGTCATCAAACGTCGGGATGTGAATAGCAACTGATTATAAGTTACAATTTGTAAGGAATTTGGCAGCTTAAAAGTCGCTACGGAAGGTAGCTTAGAGTAACTAGAATAAAGTTCTGTCCACAATGGATATTTTAAAATTGTATTTATAAAATTTCACCAAATTTAAGGTTTTTTTAACAAAAAAATAAGTTGTCTGTTCATTCTTTTATGATTGTAGAACAATCCTAAAATACTGTACCTAATACTTCATAATATTTATATCTCACTTCAAATAACGTCCACTAAATGAAAGTGTTTTTTGTATTTTCCAAAGTTATTTCAATTACAAGTATTAAATTTCCATACACTTAAAGGCAATAAATACCATTCCATTCTTAACACTGCCTATTCTGTGATTTTCGGATGACAATTCTTTAATGGAATTTATGAATAACAAACACGAAGTCTAAAAATAATATAACATTTAATTGATGAATCTTTAAAAACAACTTCCTCATAAATATTGTACGGTGTTGTGAACACAGTCTCTGATTGTGTAACGTATTCAAACGGGACGCGGTTTTAAAAATTTCAACCATAGAATATACTGCATGTTCTTTTAAAAATTCAAAGTTATGTGCCACATATTCTCGGTCACTTATCTCGTTCTTAAGTCCCAAAACAGAAAGGTGAATTTACAACGAATTATGATATCGTCCAATGACGATATCATTGTAATAACAGGCGAAAGCGTAAACATTTGTAGCTTGAGTATCAAAGAGACCTTATAACAATGTTTAATGTTTATACATCACTTTTTAATGTTTTTAAAAATAAATGTAGCTGCGATTTGACCATAAACTGTAATCTGCATATTATAAAAGATAATCTCAAAACGAATCACAATCTTAAGAGAACAAAAATTATCTGAAAATTGAATAAAAATTTCTTTTCAATATGTTATAATATTCCAATATCGGCGATACAGTTTGGATCTGAGTTTAATAGAAACAATAGCGAGATTTTGATCTCGTAAAGGCCGGGCTAAACGCCATATGTATTCAAAGCGGGTGTGATATGGAAGATAATTCTACGAGTCTCGGGATGCGGACGCTAAAAGGTGGTGAATTTAGCTGTCTAAAGTAAGTTTAGTTGAAATATTTAAATGGCAATAACCTGTTTACACAATCTTGATTACAAGTTACAAAACCGGGAACTTTTTTAATGTGGGTTTTGATTGCTTATTACTTTTTCTACTATGGAGTTTGCCTTCAATTATTTTTTTACATCTGTTTACCGCTCTTTGATTTAATTGAAATTAACCTTTGATCTGCTGTTGAAGAAATAAATGTGTTTTATATTTATAATCAATAAATTATATTTATAATATGATTAAACTTTATGATAAAATATTTATGTTTCAATAATCTTTCATTTTCTATTTTATATTATTTATAAATATGACTTTCTCCTTTTGAGTAGTTTTAAGAACAAATTATATAATAATTCTATAGACATAATTTTTGTGATTTAGTGACAGACGTTAATTAAGACATAATCAGTGAAAGGTAAAATATAATTGCTTAAATTTCCTGGAATTGGAATTAATGATTTTGATTTAAAGTACTATAAATGGTTCCATAAGCAGTGTACAAAAGTTCATTCATCATTTATCTAATTCGCAGAAAGAGGATTCTGAAAATGGCTCGTAATGTTTCCTGTAAATATAGCTGTGAAGTGGTTTGGGCTAAAGAACTTGACCTCGATGTCTCGTTTGTTCAGATTTATGTTGAAATCGTATATGTAAAAAATAGGGTCAATCATTTAATATTAAATACTCATGCTATGAAACAAATTATTTAATTTATCGAGTACCATCTCATAATAATTATAGAGAGATATCCTACTACCATAGTTTAGATAAGTAAGTAATACTTTTATAAATATCAGGGTCAGCGAACAGATTGGATGAAGTTTGTATAAAGGAAATGTTTAATTGACACTACATAATTCAATATTAAAGAATTTATCATAAACAATTTTATCAAAAAACTCAACTGACAGCTGATAAGATCACACATTTGAAATATATTTTATAAAATATTATTTACGTATATATTAAATTTCAACACTCTAACGACAGCTAATTTTGTTATTCGAGTCTGCAAAATAGACCAGTGCCGATAGCTTTTAAACATAATTAAATTATAGTAGAATGAAACTTATTAGAAAAGGAGGGGAATATTATAAAATTTAAAGGAAAAATTAGTTTTAGCAGCTTAATGTCAATTTTCTGTAAATTACCTTAAAAAGAGGGACTATTTGGCGAACTTCCAGAGTACACAACTATTAAAAATATATTAGAAAGAGCATTTTCAAACCGATGTCGAATGTCATTTCATTAAAAGGGACATGATTATTTTATCCAAAAATGGTACTGCAAGTAAGAAATTTATATTTTTTTCTTCACCATCGGAAAATAGAGATTTCAACAAATTGAAAACATACCAAATTTTTGAAAATAGCTGATATTTTAAAGGGTGATTTTTCGTTTCAAAATGTGGCTGATTTTTCGGTATTTATTCAAAATAAGCTGAAAAAATAAATATTTCTATCAAATCAAATAAATTACAGCGCAATTGTGACATCAAAAGGAAAGTTTTCAACAAATTTCGTGACAAAAAATTGTTTTTTGTAAGAGATAAAAATAAAAAACCAAAAACTTAGTTTTTCGGATTTATCACATAAATTTTCAGGTTATGTGAAAAAAGTGTAAATACAAAAGTTTTAGATCTTTTTATTACCTACGATTTTGCCATATAACATTTATCATTAGGACTCTTAGTTTTTCCGGAAATCGAGAAAACCCATTTTTTACCCTTAAATACCCACGCCCGTACCCTTCCCGACCTCAGATCGCCCGTAAATTATTTTTCTCTTAATTTTTATAATATTCCCCTGCTTTTCTAATGGGTTTCATTCTACTATAATTTATTTTCACTTTTCATCTTTTTTAGAGGCATCTGCACTGGCCTAAAATATAAACATTCCTTAATATATTCAAAGGAGAAATTTCCAATACACTCTGGAAAGTTCGGTCATTTATATTCCTATCCAATTTAATTATACATTCAAGATTAGCTTACAGTAGCTTTCGAATAAATGAAATGAATAAAATAATAGGAATATTTTATGGATCGGTTCTCATACAAATTAAGAAAAACAACTTTTCACATTTCCTTTTATATCTCAAATGGAGGTAATGAATAATTAAATGACTGATTTATTTTATATACATTTTATATTTTATTTTTTTGAAGAAAAAAGTATTTTAAGAAAGCAATTCTTGATGGCCGTCTTGAATTTAGGATACTGTATCTTCCAAGCGAAAAGTGCTTAAGTCGTTTGCATAACTAAGTTCCTTAAAATGTCAAGACAATGCATACATCCTACATATTTTACTTCAAAGTAACACAATTTGGAACCTGTATCCAAAAATCTATATAAAACTAGAAGACCCGGCGAACTTCGTACCGCTCTATAATCAAGAAATATCTGTTACGATCTTTTAATTTATATTTTTGGAGTTTGCCTTTAAGCCATAAAACTCCGTGTTTTGAATTGCGACAGACTGATTGACATATCAGTTAGTTGTCAAATCTAATACCAAAAAAAAACGTTTGTATGGGAAATAAAAAAAGGCTGTTTTTAGGGATTTCCCGCAAATGAATCAATTTTTTTCAGCTTTTAAACTTTCCCTGAACCTCCACAAACTTTTCAAGACTAAGATAAGATAAATCCGTTCAGCCTTTCTCAAGTTTTAGTGAGACTAAAGCACAGCAATTCATTTTTTTATATTATATATAGATTAATAGAAAAAAATCTTAACTAACATACGAAAATAAACATACAAAATTATATTTTGTGATCATAGACATTTTTGTGAATACTCCAAAAACAATTTTATTGAAACTAAAAAGGTCTGAAAAGTTTTTTCGAGTATTTTATTTTAGTTGCTAGTGATACTCCTCATATTTTTTGTATAATTGTAAATCATTGTTTAGAAATAAAAGTGTTCAATCAGATCTAAGATTAATTTTTACTTTATTTGAATACCTAACTTCACAAGACGATTGTCTTTTAAAATTCCTAAATTATTTGAGAGATCTTAATTGGTATACTTTAAAATTCCTAATTAGAAGTTAGAATTTACTACCCTAATGCAAAAAGCAAAAATCATCTCTTAATTTATGAAAACCCACTTCATTACCAGGTTTAACTCCCGTGTAAACGAGCGATAACTCAAAAGTAGTTGAAGATAAGCATGATCTTAACATTTTCATAAACGAATAGAACTTTTCCTACTTCAACTTATTCTTTTTATCATCAATCTTAGTTGGATTTTGGCAGCATGACGATTCAACGAAAAATTTTTGTACACTAAAATTAGCAGATTAGCGATTAAGAGTTTTAAAGTTATTATTAATTGAAATTGAATGTTTTAAAATATTGCAAAACTTCGTAACATACAAATTTTTAAATTTACTTAATTCGAGAATAGAGTATAAATGATTAAATTCTTATCAATTCTAAAAGGAATATACTAAAATAAACTTAGTCTGCCATATTATGATAAGGGAATTTTTACTTTATTGTTAGAATCATAAGAAGAGTTTTTGGGTAGTGTATGTCACAAATAACTCATAATTGACTCATCCATCATGTGCCATACATGGAGCTCATGCAGATATAGACGGATTGATAAACGACAGACGGGCAAGCAGATTTGTACGTCTGCCAATCACCGATTCAATTATGTAATTGATGCGAGCATGACGACTCATCGCTAACTTTTTTCAAATTGCATATACATATATAAAGATCTGTTAAAAATATATTTATTAAACAAATTATTTTAATTTACTGATTCTGAATATCTTAGTGATGTAAAGTATATATGAAATTGTCATTATGTACATATAAGAAAAATTTTATAATATATTGAATGTATTTATAAAAAATAATTTTTCATATTTTATAAACAGCTGTCTAGATTTGTTTGATATTGATTTGTTTTGTAAATAACCGCATGGATTTTAACGGAACTTTTAAGTGCAGATGTTGATATCTCGAAAATTTATTAGATTTATAGCTTGAGACTACGAATTGAGGAAGGAAAATATGGAATGGGATTACATAAGATGAAGAGAATGGGAAGATTTACGGTAGAACTAAAAGGGACTCTATTAATAAACAAACACTCAAATAAATGTTAGCCAAAGAAACATACTTCAACATCTGTTTCAACGAGACAAGACGATCTCGTATTTCTTCATTGAAATACAAATCTAGTTAAGGCATCACAAAATAACTAAATGTTTTTTTTCAGGATATCTATCGTCAGTTCATTTGTTCTACATCCAAACATATGACATACAAGGTACATATACTATGTTGCCATTCTTTTTAATAATTTCTTTCTTACAAAATATTATTACATATTTTTTAAAGTTTATAAATATTTACAATTAATGAATTAAAAGTTAAAATATCCATACCACTTTCCACTGATACTTTGTAAACCGCCCGCATGTATACACGAAACAATGTAGGTATAGTTAAAGGCAAATTACTATACTAAGATAAATTAAAATGATTTTACCTCATCTAAGTAAAAAAGGAGTAATAGCAAACACTTCTTACTGAGTACTAATAAAGTCCGTGCAGTGATTTAGTTATTTTATAATTTTACTACGGGATGTTTTAACATTTTAATTAAAATATTGATAAGGTGAAATTACATATTACAAAAACAAAAACTACTTAAATTTGACTACAATTTCTTTTTAATAGTAAGAACTACATCTTGAATTATCATAGAAATGTAACAAAAATTTCTAAGGAAAGAAATATATAAAGAGTGTTAAAATAACAAATGTTCTAATTTAAGATCCGATCCATCACGTCGCAGAGGTCAATCTTACAGCATCAGCCCCACATTAACTAATGAAGAATACAAGCTTACATGGGAAAAATTGTTCGAAAAAGACGTTCGTATTCTTTTTTTATGTATATAAAGTAAAACCAGCCAGTGCAAATTTCGGCAGATTACAATACTCCAACATTAACCCCGACCGCCCCTTGGAAAACTCCAGATCTCCGCTGACAGTCTTATTAATCTGTTTCTTAAGAAACTTCAAGATGATAAATTAATATTTTTAAAGCCCCGATGAAACAATCTTTACTCTCATAGAATTCTAATTTTGTACCCTATATATGTACGTATTCAAGGTTATAATAAATTATAAGTCTATATAATGTATGTATGTACATTTTAAGACGTGATATACCTACCTATTCAAAAATATATTAGCCTCGTGAACGGTTTCAAAGGAAGGTCGAGATTTTCGGTCGATATTTTCGCTAATGCCCCCATTGATTTTAACGAAAGTGAACCTTCGTCTTTTGTTTCACCCATTGCATTACCATCCGCGTCAAATTCGACTATATAAAAATAAGTCCGGTTTTCCTTCCCGACGCTATAACTCCAGAACGCACGAACCTATTTCCACGATTTTGCATTCGTTGGAAAGGTCTTGGGCTCCGTGAGGTTTATATAAAAAAAAAAATCTTTTTCATATTCATCACCAACTCTGATACACAACATGGACTACAAATCAATATTTAAACTAGATGGCTCCGGTGCATGACACATTGTTTGACAGCTACTCATTGTTCTCTGCTCACTTAATTACATGTGACAAACCGGTATTGTGTTTGTAGTTTAAACTCTTAAAAACCTTAGTATTTGCAGGATAAATTTAGAAAATCATTGTTTTTCAAATGGGCAGTTATACTTTGACTGTTCACGAGTTGGGAAACCATCCGTTTTATTTCTGTTAATATTAGACTAAAAAGCAAAAAATGTGATTTACCAAACAGCACTTCAATGAAGCGAATAATTTGCGGACACGTATAACTTCCAATTCAGTATTTACTTTGGATTCACTTTCATTTACTTAGAACTAAATTATACTTCATTTTTGTAATCAAAATGAATTTATTTGAACTGTGAAATGGAAGAATTTTTATCATTTTCAAATATAAAACAAAAATATTTTTTTCATCTTTTAATCATCAAACGAAATATTACATAAAACGAAGCCTTCTTTTGGCGAAACGGAGTTCGCAAGGTTTACTAGTATATTTATAAAAGTAAACCTAACTGCTATTAAATCCACCACGACTATCGTTACTTACTATCAATATGAAAATTTCAGTTTGAAACGTCATAAATAAGGAAAGATAACAAATCAATATACAAAATGAACAAACGGATACTATAATATAAAACAAATTGAATGTTAAACAGTTTTTTAAAGGACAGTTTACTTTAATGAGGTTTCGTAAACGCTAATATTCATTAGTGCTCGACAGCAAATATAATTTTGAAAGATACGGTTAACAGAAGGAGAAAAACAATTATACAAAAAAATACCTATTCATAATATGTTTTTCACGTTAATAATGACAATCTAAACTCCAACAAAGTAAACACATGCTTTGAGCTCTTAAAATATCAAAACTAAAAACGACGAATACACATAATCACAAACAGAATATTAACAATAGCATAACAATTTATTGTAAAAACAAACAAGTTTTGAGCATGCATAATATGCAGAACTATTTTGTATAAAATATGGTATGATTATGGAAACAAATTTTTAACAAAATATATTTCAAAGACAACATCAGCAACAATATCATTGTTAGATATTCTTGGAACGAAATCATTGTCAAATTTTCTCTTTTGTATGCAAAAAGACGACTTAAGGACAAAATATATCGATTATTTGTTGACATTATTTAAATTGATAATATTTTATCATAAATTAATAAATTGTTCAAGTGTGTGTGTGTATTTTGTGACCTTTGAAAAATATTCTTTGTTCATGAAATTCCAATATTCTTAAAGTTTAAATTCGTATAAGGGAGGGAGAAAATCTTGAGTGCGCTTTTGATTCGACGTTGTCTGAGCTGATTATCGGTTTCCTTCCATAAGAGAAAACAATTTATTACTTTGTTACTCCTGTAATTAGCTTCAATCAAACCAAATGCAAAAACAGTTCGCCCCTCTTGTGATGCTTACTGGAAGAGTGCACTAAACGTCGATTTGAGATCGTATCAAAAACGTTTTAGAAAAAAATCTGGAGCCTACCGTTTTATGATGTTCAAATTATATTGTTTTAAATATACTTATTCAGTGAAAATAAAGATTATTTTAATTGGAATATTATTTAAACGTACGGCTTATAGACACTACTGTTACTGTTTCATGATATCAATTTCCTCAGAACAACAGCTATTACATGTACGTATTTACCACAACAGCTCATGGTGTGTGATTTAAAATAAATATATTTATACGTAATGATTCCGTTTCATCCACCTATTCTATTGTTCTTGCCTTAATTAAGATCATAAAAACTTAAAAACCTATACTCTTTTCGACTAAATACAGGGTGACTGGTGAATTACTATATTTAAGGAGAATACTCGGTACATGATTCTCATTCGAATTATGTAAAAAAAATAGGTACTTAATTTTTGACCAAACTTCCGTATAAATAAATAAAGTGTGGACACGTTCCAAGTGTTCCAAGTGTGTGTGTGCGTGTGTGTGTATACCTAATCTGTAGGGTGTTCATACGATGCGTAATTAATTACAAAACTTTTGGTTAACTTTACTTAGAAGTTTATAAATATTTATGTTATATTTTTATTTTGTCATATATGATCGTCAAATATCACGTCCTCAAGTATCGATAGTAATTCACCAGTCACCCTGTATATCATAATGTTTATTAATGTTAAGCAACAGTTTGTGCAATTATTTATTTATTTATTTATACTTTATTGTACAACATACTAAAACTAAAAAAAAATACATTATCGTTATACATATATTACTAATGCATGATGTGCAACAGGCGGCCTTATCGCTAAACAGCGATTTCTTCCAGGCAACCTTTGGGTAGAGGATAATAATGTGGAAAGGTAAATACAAATTAAATACAAATAACAATAAATATATATATAGCACAAATATACATATATTAAATACAAACTATATTAAATACATACATACATAAATATATACATAAAATACATATAATAAAATAGGAAATATTAAGTAGACAAGATATTAACAATAACAACTGACTGCTTAGAACTGTTGAGAAAAGTAAAAGTCTTTAACCATTTTTTTTAAAAATGGCTAAAGACTGTGCCCGCCTTACAGCTAAGGGTAAAGTATTTCAAAGTCGAGAAGCTTCTACAGGGAAGGAATGGAGAGAATTAAATTTTCACGCGAGCGAAGAGCACGCTCATGAGTCTCCCTAAGGAGAGTGAAACGCTCTTTAAGATATAGGGGTGTCGCTGGATTAAAAAGAATAGAATAAAGAAGAGATAAAATGTGAGTATTCCTGCGAAGGCGAATAGGGAGCCACTTGAGGTTTTAGCGAAATTCAGAAACATGATCATATTTGCGTAAACCAAATATGAAATGAATACATAGGTTTTGTAATCGCTCAAGCTAATTTAATATAGTGAGCAGGAATACTCTGAGCGTTAATATGAGCAATGTTAAAGTTTTTAGGTACGTCTGTAAAAAGATTTAATAAGGATTCATTGAGAGAAGGAATACTTTGAAAGCTGTCGTCGCTACTGGCTAAATCAGAAGAGAGAGAAAGATATATATCATTGTCGTCTTGAACATGGCTAATATCAATCATTATACATATATCTTCTATCTTCTATATATATAAAAATGGATTGCTGTTCCTTAGTCTCGCTAAAACTCGAGAACGGCTGAATCGATTTGGCTAATTTTAGTCTTGAAATATTCCTGGAAGTCCAGGGAAGGTTTAAAAGGTGAGAAAAATTGGAATAATTGCCGGGAAAACCCTAAAAACAGCCCTTTTCTATTTCCCATACAAACGTTTTTTTTTTGACATTAGATTTGACAACTAATATGTGAATCATTCTGTTTGATTGAAACATGAAAAACCTGATTATTTATGACCTCTAAGACGGAATAGAGTTCGCTGGGTCAGCTATACCTACATATATTACTCTTGACCAAACTAACGCGGACGAAGTCGCGGGCTAAAACTAGTATTAAATATAATATTAAATAAATAAGAATATAGTGAATTAAAATAAAATAAGTATATAAATATAATTAATAAATACAATATAAAAATATACAAATTGCAAATATATAATAGTTCCGTCTTACCCGCCAGCTGTTGAAAGATTATGAAATTGATAAAACTAATAAGTAATAACTAATAAAGCTAAAGACTAAAGAATAATAATTTTAAATCATAATTATATACATAACATACATAATCTGCTTACCACAACATATTAACAAAACAGAAATTTTTACAGACATTTCACAATAAAAAAGAAAAATTATAAAATTAAATTTATGTATTACGGAACATAATAAAAAAAAAGAGAAAAACAAAAATAAATAAGTTAAAAATAAAGATACAGTCATGCAAACGTATTTAAAATTGACAAAACACTAGAGTCCAGATAGTGACAGCTGTCATTAATAGAAGTTGTCAACACAATCTGTATTTGATATCTGACATGATAGTAACATAATTTTAAACTACACTCACTTATAAATACACCAATCAATAAAAAAGCCAACCAATTACCTCAGATTCTGTTGTTATATATTTATTTCGGCTCGGATATTTTGAACTAAAGCGCAATTTTGTATAAACTGGCTCCTGAAGTCTGATGTTGGCAGACTAATTGTGAATTCCACTACTAATTCCTCGGTAAGGATTGACAACAAGATATCTGAGGTTTTAAAATAATTGACAGATTTTTTTGGCAAAATGTAATGTTTATTTATTTATAGAATTAAAACTAACAATATATAAATAAAAATCATTTATGTACAGTATGTAATATATGGAATACAATATTCCAATTTACGCTCTTGTTTTTTAGAAAATAATTGGTTATAAAGATTTTACTCATTGTGAAATCATGTAATTGTAAAAGTGTCAATGAATTCACAATATGGATCCACTAATGACTAGGTCGTGATTAATTTACCACAGGTGACCGCTTTACTATTTAGCAAAAACACTTCTTGAGTACTTAAAAATATTAAGCTATGTACTTGATATTTTACAAAAAAATATGGTTTACTGCTAGACTCATTCTGGTCCATGCAGAGTTATTTTTTAAGTGACTGTTAATATTAAATATTTTAAGTGGAAGTTTCTGTGGTATTTTAAATATATGTATAATTAAAGTAAGTACAGTATTCTTATTGTTTAATCGGAAAGGAAGAATAAAAAATTTTAATCTTCAAAAGTGCCTTATAAACGATTTTTATAAATTTGAATTAATAAATTAAATTGCATAAATAAAATGATCCCCAAAATTTAGCGAATAAATGAAATGTAATAAAATATGCAATAACTTCTATTCCAAAACAACTTTATGATAAATTTCACCAAACAAACATTAACAGGATTGATATCAGCGTAATACGAAATTATAGAGTTAGATACAAAAATAAGTAAACCGAAAGCATATTTATTACGTCAAAGAAAATAACTTCATGGAACAACGAAACCATTTTGCTCTGTTTTTGAATTCACATCATCACATCGATTAAGTTGTTAGTGGAAATCGTCATCATGTTTTTAAAAAAAAACATTTTGGATGTTTTAGTGATAATAGCGTTACTCAGAGTTTTTTTATTGAAAACACCGCCAATAACTTTAAAGATATAACTCAGTTACTGTTTTCAAAAACTATCTTTGAGAAAAACCAACAAGAGTCTTTAAACGATTTTTGATGCTTTTTTTATTAAATTGAAAAGTAGAGAACTTCAAAGACAAATTGAGTTTTATTATTGCATACATTAAAAAATTTTGTAGAAAAAATTCTTAGATTTCCAGAAGTATACGTAATTGTATTATCAAATACTAATTAAACTACTTAATAGCAATATTATTTTCACTTATTATAAAGTCTACCGGTGATTAAATAATTACATCTTGAAACTTTGGACCGTTATAAAGCCTAATTATCTTCGCATTCATTTTTAATTCTAGACTTCTTAAAAATTTTAATGCAGCTAATCCGGGGAGGTCCATAAAAATCCGATACCGACAATTTATATCGCATCTAACCAAAACATGAAACTTCCATTTCTGCTCTGAAATATTTCAACATTACTTCAGTACTAAGTATGTAATAGGTTTAAATGATTTTATTTTTTAAATTGCGATTCCAGTTTTATTTAAAACTTTTGAGGGTCATGAATACTTTAATAATGTTTTGTTACAGATTTTATTTGAAAATAACAACACTAGAAATTCATATTTAATTCCAATACATTTTCATATTTGTTGCAAGGATTTGCGAATGCTTATATGTGAGTTGTATTACAGGTTATTAAATAATCATTGGAATTGATAAATTTACTACCATTAACTGATTTCAAACTACTTCGGAAGTGTCAGATTCTAATTTTTTTGTATTTTTTGGTAACGAAAATTAGATAGGAGTGAATATTTAAAAAAAATTGGAATTCAATATATAAAAAAAATTATAAAGTATAAAATAGTTTCGGACACAATTGAATAAAAATTATTTCTCCTAAAATTTTATCATGAAAATGAACTATGTAAAATAAATACAAAATAGCATTTTATTCCTATTTGTGAACATATCTATGTATCTTACTTTAGACAAAGTCTTCGGACTGATAAATCAGTGGAAAATAAAAGAAAAAATATCACCGAGGGAATATTGAAAAGTAAGTCGTTGAGATTTAGAGATATTTTTGTGGACTGAGTTATCCGTGATATTTTCCGTCTAAAAATGAATTTAAACAATTGAATAACTCTAAACTTCATAAAATATTATATAAAGTAGAAATAAAGCTGACAAATAATGTTGATTTATTCAATAAATTACAATTAGTATCCTATATGTATAAGATCACTACTTCATCTTTATATATCTAAAAACCAAGTATGAAATATTAATCTATACTAATATTATAAAGCTGAAGAGTTTGTTTGTTTGTTTGTTTGTTTGTTTGTTTGTTTGTTTGTTTGAAAGCGCTAATCTCCGAAAGTACTGGTTCGAATTGAATAATTCTTTTTGTGTTGGATAGTCCAGTTATCGAGAAAGGCTGTGAGCTATATAACATCACGCTACGACCAATAGGAGCAAAGATATAGTGGTAAATGTGTAAAAAACGGGAGAAATTATTTCATCTTTGAAGCCTTCCGTTGCGTGCGCCGTGAAAACGGTTCAAGATACACAAAAAATATGTATGAAAGAATAATAGCTCTTTTAATGATCTAAAAAACAGTCCGCGACAGTATATGTCTATCTTTTAAGATTAACTCACAAAAACCGTTTTTATGGTACCTAATTTGGTCAAAATAATTTGTTAAAGTTGTATCAACATAATAATATTAACCTTTATTCAAATAAACAAATAAATATGTTGTTGGTTAAGAGTACTTCATTGTGAATTAAAAAAAACACAGGTTCTATCCTGAAAATTCTACGTGAACTCGACCATTCGATTCGAACTATGTGGGAAGAACCAAAAATCTGCAGGAAGTTACTATTCCACGCGGACGGAGTCGCGCCAGAAGCTAGTGTTATATAAAGCTTTAGGTTTAGTAATACTTCTCGTAATAAATGCTGATAACCGAAGTAATCACGCTAATACAATATCATGCCACGGTTGTACAATTCATAAAACTTCAGACAAATAATAATGTTAAACTCATTATTCGAAGATACATACTTTTATATAATATGAAGAAGTAAAGAGAATGTCAATATACAAATATGTAAAAATAATATAACCGCAATGTTATCTTACCGGAGAATTTTGGCATACTTTGGTCACATCGCTGGCCGCGAGTCAGATATTCTGGAGAAGTTAATCGTCGTAGGCAAGGTCGAAAAGCGAAAGACCATGTGGCAGAACACCAGACTGCTGATATGACCATATCACGGCTCCAACGGGTGTTCCCGTAAAAGTGGCAATAAGAGAAGCGACTAACCGAAGGAAGAGGAAAGATATAGTGAAAAAAACGTCTAGAACCTTACAGGGAACGACTTTCAGAAAAAAGAAAAAGATGACCTCATACTCCTGACGTTTTCCTTGTGATGGCTAAACCTCTTTCTTCTTATTATAAAGGACTAATAGTTACCCTAATTAAACTTTTAGGAATAAGTATCAATCAATATAAACAATAAACTAAATTAAAAAGCTAAACCTAGATTACACTTAATAAAATAGATGGATTTTACATACTTACATAGTGATCTTGGAGAAATAAAATCGTCAACGAAGTAAGAAGAGAAATGTTTTGCATAGAGTTTTATCACTATTGCCCATAGATCAAAGTAATACCTTGTGGGTTTTATTTGCTGTATGAATAAAAAAAACCGCCAGGCAATCCTTACATTTAACACAACTGTAAATTGTTTTGTCGATTAATCCGTATGTGAGAAAACATTGAATTTATTTAAAAAAAAAGTTATGATTAATCTTGTTAAAATTGTATTACTTAATGGCCTTATTTAATCGGGTAATAATAGCAAAAAATTGGTTTAAGACATTTTTGAATAGAGCTGGCACTCTTACACTACTGATCCGACAATAACAAACTCAAAACCACCGCAAATAAAATAAATAAAGAAACTACATTGAAATGGGTAGATTCGTTAGCGAACTACGTTACTACAAATACACAAACATCAAACTGGTAACAATAAAAAATTGGATTATTAATAATATTGTACCAAATCTTAGACTACATTCATAGCAAATAAGTCTTAAATGCAAATATGTTTATTCATTATATTGAAATAAATTGCTCAAACAATTGAAACTAAATGTGCGCGTAGATTGTAACAATACAGCAAAAATTTTCTTAAAGCTTTAAAATGTAAATGAGTTCAAATATTCACAAGCTCTCAACCACATTGTTAACATAATATTACAGTATAAAGAGTTAACAAATATTTAAAATAAAATATACAATATATAATAGTATCAACCACATAATAAAAATTAAACCGTCTGAATGGATTGTTACGGTCGAGTGTGAACATTTTGCACTCTTTGGTCTCTGCGGTCTCACACAGGGTACGCTTCGTCGCATAGTGACTATTTATAAATTAAACATTATTATTAAACAAAGCATTAAAATTTACCAAAATAATAAAATTAATACACTGGGAATACTTTTCCATTTGAATTCTTGTGAATCTGTAATTGTCTTATACCTTGATTATCTTATTTAAAATTTTAATATGGTTATGTTAAACCGATCATAAATAAGTAAAATTTTGTTTTACAATTAGTTTGTTTAACATTAAGTTTATAATACAACAGGTTCAATATTTACAAATACCTATCTTAAATGCGAAGTACAACATATTTGTGAACTTTAAAGAAAATTGATTTTCTTTCGCTATTACCTTTACTCTATGGTTTGTAGTGCATTGTCATTATAATATGGGCTTTATGGTAAGGTATTTAAGAGGAAAATCGAAACAATCGTACTACAATTGGAAACTTTCGTTATATTTACTGTAAATAATAATTAGTCAATAGCATTGAAAATCTGTCTTATGTGAAAATAATTATAAAAGAAATGATTTGTACAAAAAGATAAATTGTAAATTAAACTTAAAAAAATATATGGTATGGATAAAATATATTTTATTAATAATTTTTAAGTCTATAACTTGAGCCAGAATAAAATCGAATAGAGATCCCATGGGGTACCAGGCTTAATTATTAGTATTCATCGGCAGAGAACTTCATAAAGGAAAGTCCCTGGCAGCAATGTAATTCATGTAACAATGTAATTAATGTAAAACTATTTAAGGGAAACTCTTTTTACGAGCCGTCCAACCGGCCTTGGTGGGATGGGTGAGACTCGACCTGGGCAGGCCCCTACTCAATAAAACCATTGCGAAAGCCATAGCCCGCTATGTCGGTGTCCCCGAATCTGCCAGCGACAGGGCACACCAGCGACTGGCCGATCCTGGCAAAGCCCGGACTTACTCCCTCGGAGCATAGGGGCGATCCCGGCAATTAGAACCGCCTCAACGACGCCGGGCTTTCACAGGAGCCGGGCTACCATGCCGACCCCAGCCCGGAGCGCGAGCGCAGCCCATCTCGGTCACACCTCGATTGTGTGCTGGGCGGATTTACTGTACCTCCTGAAGTGTTTGATTATAATATATTATAATTCTATACTTTTTAAAAAAAGAAAAGATTCAGACCCAAAACATGACTAAGTATTGAGAGAAAAATACTTCTTGTTGTAATCATAACATGATATAAAAATAATATTATAGCCAAATAACTTTAGTTAATAAGGTAACTAACTAGGTGTATTATTTATTAGGTTACTAAGGTTGAAAAATAAAAATAAGTATACCGTTTAATGTTTTTAAAGGATTCAAAGCTTAACCGTAAATTTCATATTTTAGACCTATGTCATTTATTACTCTAAATATAGTTTGCTTTAACACTTTCTAATACCTTTACACTTACGATACTTTTGAATTCCTTTGAATAAAAAGTAATTTTTATTTATTATCTTTTTGTGACGAAGAAGCTAGTTGTTCTCATGAATAGAATAAAACGGAGAATATATGTATTATGGATTTAGATATGACCGAATTAAATCAAAATACAACTCAAATTTGCAGTAATTTTCATTCTTACACGTATTATTCAATCAACCGGTACAGTTAATTTCATAAAACCTTTACGAATTTCGTAATGATTCAGACACTTCCCCCGGCTACATGTCAATATTAAAAATATTGTTGATTAACTGTAAATATTATATATTTACTTTGTCTAATAAATAATAATTTGAAAATCGTACACAGAGTATCGGAATTGCTTATTAATACAAATTAAATATATATTTTACACAATAGCCACTTTTTATTAATATTCTTTTATAAAAGGTTTGGTTTTCAGTCAAAATAACATCCTCATGATTAGAGATCATTTTTATTTTCTGAGACGAATATTACACAAGGCCTTATCTTCTGCATACAAAGAACAAGACGAAATGAAATCTAAGATTACCGCGATTATTCATTGAAATTGAACTAATATTTTTCGGATTAATCAAAAAAAATATATTTTATTTTAACATACTAACATCCACTTGGTCAGTCTAAGCAATTACAATCTTTTTTATAAACATTTCAGTTTGTACCGATTTTAAGGTTAACAATATAAGTTACATTACAATTGAATGATTACTTTAGTTATACATTTATAACTAGATAACAAGTTCACGAGGCTGGTTTCTACTTAAAACTTTTGAATCAAGCTACAGTTGCTAACTCAACTGCAACAACAAATGCGGAGTAAGTCTAATAACACAGTTCGTGCTGAAATAACTATTACTATATATTTATACTTTAATCTTAAATCTGAATTAAATAAATATACAGTATTTTTCAGAATGTGATTTTTTTTAAGATTCTACTCTGACTTTATTGCTACAAAAGATTAATATTAGATTGTTTGAAAAAGTTTTTGAATACCGATGATAATTTAATGCTACTACTTTATACATGAACAAGACATATCGGGATCATTCGCTTTCACCATCTACATATTGCTAAATTACCAACTGTTTGTTATGCAAAGTACCCGCAACCAAACATCTTGTTAAAATTATACAGCAACGTTTACCAATAACGTATCTATCTGAATGGTTACAAAGCTTACAATTCCATAAACGTTTAAATTATCACCAAATAAATGTTACTAGATATATGATTGCAGTTTCAATTTTGTCCCTATTGTAATAAAGTTTATTATTCTATAAGCATTTATTAGTTGCCCGCTGTACCATCAAAAGCTGCCGGTAGGCCATGCAAATGAGTGGATCAAATTTGCATGTAGCACGCATTTGCCCGTTAGCTGGCAAGAGATCGGAGAAGTTGTTTGAGTCGAAGATACCGTATAATCAAAATTTAAATTATAAATATACATATGTTTATTAATAATTTGGATGAATAGTTATCGGAAACGCCAATATTTGTTATTAGAACAAAAAATTAAATGCTTAAATTTCAAGTAAAGAAACTGTTACTGTCTGTATAAAAACCAACAACTGTTAATTAATTTTCCATTTAACATACCTTCAAAGAGTTAAATAACAATTAATGGCCAAGAATACACAAACATAATGAAGTTAACAAACTATTACTTAATTCCATCTCATCTCGTATAAGTGAGTGAAATGCGGATTTCGCGTGTTTAAACTATAACATATATAATGTACGGAGCAAATTTCATTCATAAAATTACTAAATTAGTATTGAGTCTAAAGCAAAGGCAATACGTCAATACCAAAGAATAACGTCATATATGGTTAATTAGCAACGAAATAATTTACTCTAATCTACTAAAATCATTTGGTACAAATTGTAACTTTAATGTTTGAAGGATAAATTAAAATACTTAATGGAATATTCGAACCTAAACAAGTATATTTTAAATATGATGGCCCATAGTTGATGACTTGTACCGTAGACTACAAAGTCACACGCTCACACCTCACCGTAAGCAAGCTATTCAGTTGTTCGGCTTTACTTGTTGATATTGAAATGAAGCTGAAATTAATATGTATGTCGTGACATGAAACAACCGGGTGCCAATGTTTGCCTTGAATTTCAATAGCGGTTCGTGGCTTTGGAAGCCCATTCCAAAGTTCGCAACTCAAGGATTACTTGTAAAGACTGTACTGGATGTTTAATAGAAATAATTATTGAATCAATTTCTGATATTTGTTAGTGGCATATTACATATATAAAAGAAAAGTTTTAATAAAGAATTATATTAAAAACTTAACAGCATCCTCATTTTTTATGGTTCTAAATTTTAATAATCATCCAATCATCCAATCATAATCATCCAATACTGTTTTAAAAGAAATAATAGATTTATCTTTAAATTAAACTCCCGTATTTTAACATAATATCCGAATACTCAAGTCAATCGATTTATGTATGAGATTTTTTTGCTTAAAGTAGTCACGCCTTCATTTCCGTAGTGAATCAAATCCTACTTATTTCAATATTTCGCTTAATGGATAAGAGACTCCAATCCTTATTTTAAATTGCTTTTGACACATGAAAAAATATATTAGACATAACTCAAAAGTCTTAGAAAATTTCGTGATATACATCAAGTAAATTTAAGTCTAGAAAATGAAATCGAATTCACATTCTGATTTTATTGCCTGGTAAAATATGATTTGTTTCTCCCAAATGCAATAACAGGAGGGCTAATCTAGTAAAACACCGAAAATCGATGTTCTAACATGTTTTCGAACCCTCGCGTGACACCCTAAAATTCCATCGCTCATCCATTGAGGCTTGTGAGAATCCGTGAACATAACAATACGGCATTTTATTTTCAACAACACATTTTATTTTTACAACCTTAGTATAATTATAATTTAACTTTTGTATATTTTATGTTATGTTTATTAAAATTAATATCTATGTACATTAATTTATAATATTATTCAATAATAATAATAACTGTTCAGTTCATCATAATCGTAATATTTTAATAAATTAGTATAAAATCTGTTTTATCTTTAAAAAATTCTTGATATGATATTATTACTACAGAAATCGTGGTTTAATGGAAATATATCCTATGACGTTCTTCCATCGGGGTCTATAATCGATTCGGCAGTGATTTTCTTCTTGACATACCAATCACAGGTCGATCTGACAAGGAAATGTGTATAGCTCTTATTTCGATCGCTTTAAATGATGAATACATCAGCACGCACATTCCTACAGACACTTAATTGTTTGAATTGATGTTCGTTAGTATAGATGATAATGGGAATAGAATTACAGAAGACAGAAACTTGATCAAAATAAAGGAATCATCTTCTAGTGACTTATAATGTTTTTAGACTATTAGACTTCAAAACAAAATAATAGTCGACAGTATTTCAACAGAAAAATAAAATTATGATGTTATATAAGTTATTTCTTTTACATAACTGATTATTATAAGAATCTTGCCAGAATAGATTTATGTTTTTATATATTTTTTAATTAACAAGGCATTATTTTATATCATATCCCTCTCCATATCATAACAAAATATATATTATTTCAGAAACATAGTAGAAATTAGTCGATACCTAGTTTTTATTGTATCTCCTGTCACTAGGCGGTAGATTCTTCCGTTTTTCAGGAAAAACCTTCAATATTATCCAAAGATAAAAACAAATCTTAAATGTTAAACTGTCACAGTAAAATAAGTTAACTTATAAAAATAAAAATCGATTCCTAACGTTTGTAGTGTTACATATAAGTAGTATGTAAGTCAGATGTATAAATATTAAGATCGTTGCGTTATTAATTCAGTAATAAATCATCTTCTAACAAACACACTCGTTTCAATAACATAAGTCCCCTCATGGCGACCCTCGCCATATTTGGGGCGCGCGACGCGAATTTGATCGCGGTGTACTGTTGCAGTTCCAAAATCGGACTATGAGTTGAAGAACTGGATTAAAGTTGAAAATAAAGCAATATGTAGCAATTTAAGTTTGTTCTTCGTTGCAGTTTTATTCAAAAAAAATCTACCCATGTGCCGATCCAGTCTGCGATGTGCAGATCCCGCGCAAGAGACATATCCAACTAATGGAGAGGTGACGGCCTTAGAATTACGAAGAAAGTGCGTGAAAAACAGGTGTTTATACATATTTAATATTAATAAAAAGTGCGTGAGTGTTTTGTAAAGTGATCCAATGGAGTTTCAGAAATAAACTTTGAACTGTTAAAATGACTATTTATAAACTTTAAAGTTTTATTTTTAAATAATGAGTTAGTGTAGAATCTAGTAAAAAAAATGTAGGATACATTTATTATTAATATTATTTAATCGATTAAGTATGTATAATGTACACAAAGAGTTTCATATTGCAATGTATCAGGTCGTAGCCCCTACCATGGTAACTAATCGTAAGCGAGTTAATATATTTGGTATGTATTTCTTTTATTAATATGTTGTTAAAAGGGAATGGAAGATGAATTAGTTAAATGTTTAGATGAACTTAAATTGATAAGAAAATATTTAATTCAGAAGGGAAAGCTAAGATATCAAGGTAATGTCATAAAAAATAAGTTAGCGGAAACTGAGAAATTATTTGAGAAAAGTTCGAATATAATCCAATGTATTGCTTCTAAGGAAATAAAACCTAAGTCTCTTACATTCATAGCTTCAATAAGCGATGAAATAAAGTCATACTACTCACAAATTATAAATTTATGTTCTAAGCCTAAATGTCATATGAGTAGTAGTGATAGTGATTCTACCGAAACGTGTTCGAATCCCGAACTAAAAATGGAGTTCGATTTGAAAACAGCATGTAATTTAATTCCTGTTATGAATAATAATGAAAACAGCATTAAAGGTATCATTGACTCTATAGAAATGTATTCGGATATGCTGTCATTGTCAGGTCAAAAATAACTTATTGCATTTGTTTTAAAAAGTAGGCTGCCATGAATTTCACCACTCGTGGAAGAGGTAAGTCACGTCCTCATTTCAATTCCCATACTAGACAACAGGTTCGCGGCCAAAGATCATATTTCCCAGAAAATAACTCAGGTAAGCCAAATAATTCCAGTTATCTTAATAATCGAAGAAATTTTAATAATAATCCACGCGACCAAACATTTTATCATAGTAGACCTCATTTTCCTAAAGTGAACCGCGGACGAGGTTCGAACGAGAATCGATCGAGTTCGATATCTCGTGGCAGTGGCAATAGAAACAGATTGTTTTATTCAGAAGTACATTCACAAAATCAACCCGTAAACGCAGAAAATAATAGTGAAATGCAGTTTTTTTTCGAGTTAAAACATAACATTTTGGCATTAAGTGGCAAAGCTAAATATTTATTTATAGAAAATATTTTAATATATTTATTTATAAAAAATATTTATTTAAAGAAAATATTTTTGGTTGGTAGATATAGGAGCATCATTATCCGTAATAAAGAAACAGGCGTTACACAGTAACAGTGAAGTAATTAGAGACGAAACTATCATAAATGGTATTGGAGGTAAAATACAGTCCATAGGTTACACTGATGTCTTCTTATTTCATCGTGAACAACAGTTTCATGTTCACTTTAATATAAGGCTACATGTTTTCAACAACTTACCTTTAAAGGCTGATGGTATTTTAGGTTTAGATTTTCTGTATCGCTACGTGTCAAGTATCAACTTTGAAAATAATTCCATTACCTTAAACAAATATGGAATGGAATGTTCCTTACCGCTTTATGATTCGTTGAATTATTCTAATGAAAGTTTACTTATACCTACGCGTTGTGAATCATTTTATTACTTACTTTTGGATAAGGATTCGGAAAATGACTTTGTTATCCACAGTCAGCTGATAATGTTTACAGAATGCTATCATGAGTAGACTACCTAGACAGTATAACCTACTTATAAAAAATCAAGAAATTGATATCGAATTTTTTTCAGACAGTCTGCCAAAATTTAAAAGCAAAGTTATAGCTAGTTTTAAATCGCCCAGTATAAATTATTAATTCTAAGTTGAAAATAATAAAATAAGGATCACATTCCAGTCATCCAGTCTTTCAACATCGATCACGTTTATATTGTGTCGTTTAGGTTGTGTATTACAGTTGTTTGTTTGTTATGTTTGCTATAAAATTTTTGTTATCTAAAAAAAAAGTTTCTTTTTATTTATTTTTAATTTTTTAATTGTTTAGTAATAAGTTGGTAATTTGGTAGTGTCTTTTGTAATTAACATTTTATATTGTATTATTATTGGTAGTATTTTTTGTTTCCCCTTTTGTATAATTGAAGTAGAAAAAAAAAGTTGTGTTAGGTTAAGAGTAAATACTGTCCTTTTCCATGCCGTGGTAACTTTTAATTGAAACAACACTTAGCTAAAAATGTAATCACCTTTATTTTTAAAACCCATAAATGGTGTATATTTTGTAAGTTGTCCTTATATAAATAAATAAATAAGTTTTTTTGATAATTATGTTTGAAAACACAACACTGTTAAATAAAAATGACTACACTTAATAAAATTAATTCATAATTTAACTGAGATGTAACCTAACCTAACTTGCAATATAATATCTCTTTCACGTGTCGGAGATTGATTTATAGAAAGTGAAATAAATATTTTCCTAAGGAAATTCTCAATAAACCTGCGGGGATAACGGGCAATTTACGAGTCTCGGTTGAAACATTTCTTTTATTTGCATAACGTCTTCTGTTACATCATATTTACATTTTACCCAAGGCACAGTCGGGAGACGCGTAAAAATTTTATTTTTACTCAGAATTCCAATTACCCTGGCTCGCAATCCAGACGTCATGGTTTTGAGGCCAACATTAGACAACTGTATCTAAATATTTGACAATACTTTATATTTATAACAGAAATTAATTAAAATAGCTTGTCATAACAATCTAGAAAAGAATTCTTATTTCATTTTTTATGGTATCGCTTCACAACAAGATATATTCCCATATAACCTGATTAGGCCAATTGTCAGTACATCACAAACAACAGTTGTAACTGAATACATATTGACAGAGCACATATTCATCGAAACGTAAATCTACTTGTGAACCGAAATTCATACTAATACCTCATAAAATTATCTACTGGTATAACTTTTATTGATAAATTCCAGTCAATAAGAATAACTAAAAGCAAACGAATAAATTAATAACGTAGCTTAACTAAGGCTGAGTTATGCTTGAGCTTCATATTTAATTTACGTGTCTGGTTTTAAGACTCTACTAGTGATTTTGCAACATTTGCAGAGCTGTTGTATCTTCCATCATAATTATTTTTATATGCACCTAATTTTAACTATGGCTTTTTTTTCTTGCATTAAACACAAATTTTAATAACCATCCATTTTGTTAAATTTATTACAATATTATTTATATTTATTTTTTGTGTATGTGTTTATTTATTATAACTAAAAATATATTTTAAAAATATTTTCAGGGATTTTTATTTTTAGTTATATCTGTTTTTAAATAAATCACGTTCAATTCTCGAAACAATGATGGCCTAGTGGTTAAAAGGCCCGCTTCTCATACATGAAGGTGCGGGTTCGATCCTGGCAAGTACCAATGTGATTTTTCCCAGTCATATGTACTTTCTAAGAGTAATTAGACGTCACTGATTAATGCACTCCCAAACAGGGTTGATGTCAGGCGGGCGGCCGGTCGTAAAAACAATTAGCCAAAACTATTCACAACATGCAAGGCAGACCCTGGCAAAAGCTGGGAAATTGCCAGGTAGAAGAAGAAGTTCAATTCTCGAAACGCAAAACGTTTTCTCTCTTCAAAAATATAAAAGACTAGAAGACCTGGCGAACGTCGTATCGCCCTATAATCAAGAAATATCTATTAAGTTTTTTTATTTATATTTTTGGAGTTTACCTGTAAGCCATAAATCTCCGTGTTTTGAAGTGCGACAGAGTGATTGACATATTAGTTACTTGTCAAATCTAATGTAAAAAAAACGTTTGTATGGGAAATAGAAAAGGGCTGTTTTTATGGTTTTCACAGTAATAAATCAATTTTTTCAGCTTTTATACCTTCCCTGAACCTCCACGAACATTTCAAGACTAGGATAAGACTACGATAAGATAAATCCGTTCAGCCGTTCTCGAGTTTTAGTGAGACTAAAGAACAGCAGTTCATTTTTATATATATAGATTAAAATATCAGAAGTTTGAAGTTAACCGTCAGTCTAGCTGTGCATATTCTCGCCTTGATGTATTTAACATTCTATATTTAGCAATGTCCTATAGGTACAGTGATGCTACCAAATACGTTTCGCCGAAATGTAGAAGCCAATTACACTAACTTAAATCTAGTTTGTAAATAACTTTAAATTAAACATTTAGTTTAAAGATATTATTAGTCTATACTAATTATATTTATTTTCATTCAGTAACATTATATTGTACATGTATCTTTTTCAGATTTTTTCTTATTTAGAGATAGAATTATTTAAAAAAGACAGCTTTATTGTACTCCATCTATGTATCTGCTCTTTCAAATATTTCACAACGTAATATTAAATAACATTAAAAACACAATTTTTACGTATATTATTTACATTGAATCTTTTTTATGAATTTTTCGTACTGAAATAATATTTTTCTAAATAATTATATTAACAAATAAACCTATTTAGTAAACTATTGTAAAGGTATTAAAACTACGAATGACATTTTAATACTGTCTTTAATTTTACATCCTTTCTTAGCTAACCTATTCTATTTTCGATCCCTTTCACACAATAACTAATCTTGCATCTCTCTCTTTCTCACTCTCACGGTTACACTTCATCGTATATTAACTGCATAACAATTGACAGATAATATAAAAAATGTTTAGACAGATAATAATTATTCTCCTTACACTATATTTATAATAATATAGCAACGACATTATATTTTCTCACACGCATATACATAAACATATATGTATATGTACATAAATCATATAAAGAAAAATTTAATAATAATTTTTGTCTATTATGTTTTATTAAAAGCGACCTTTTCAACCAACTTCAAGAAAGGAGAAGGTTATCAATTCGTCTGTATTTTTTATGTTTGTTACCTCATAATGTTCGACTGAAAACTTGTTCCTTTGTTACCCCCCAATTCCATTTCCATTAATTTAAGTTCTGATAGTGGTAAACATCAGCAAACCATATAAGTCTAAAATTTGCAATAAGAGAGTGTGCGTAAAATGAACGAGTAAATTCAACGCCAACCGATTCTAATTTATTTTCAAGTAAACTAATGCTAATCAAACTAAATTGCCTTAACTAAGAAATAAATCCCCTTATAACTTTCAACCTAAGGCCCAACTTCTAAAGGTGATAAGATTATAGTAATTGCATATACTTAGTTAGGTAGCGAAGTAGATTATTGGAAAGTAAATAAAAAAAGTTCCTTTAATCTACACTAGGTTTGTAGTCTTTAACAGTTGTGTACTCTGGAAGTTCTCCACCAGTCCCTCCTTGAGCTAATTTACAGAAAATTTACATTAAGCTGCTAAAACTATTAAAAATAAATTGAAAGAGCATTATCCAAACGATATCGAGTGTCATTTCATTAAAAGGGACATGATTATTTTATCCAAAAATGGTACTGCAAGATGGAAAATTATATTTTTTCTTCACTATCGGAAAATAGAGATTTCAACAAATTGAAATCATGCCAAATTTTTGAAAATAGATGACGTTTTGACGGGTGATTTTTCGATTGAAAATGCGGGTGATTTTTCGATTGAAAATGAGGCTGATTTTTCGATATTTATTCAAAATAAGCTGAAAAAATAAATATTTCTAATCAAATAAATTACCGTGTATTTGTAACATTAAAAGGAAAGTCTTCACCAAATTTTGTTAGAGATAAAAATAAAAAAACCAAAAACTTGGCTTTAGTTTTGCCGGGAATCGAGAAAACCCATTTTTTACCCTTAAATACCCTTCCCGACCTCAGATCTCTCGTAAATTATTTTTCCTTTAATTTTTTATAATATTCCCCTCCTTTTCTAAAGAGTTTCATTCTACTATAATTTGTTTTAAAAGCTATCGGCACTGGTCTATAAGTAGAGTAAGTTAACATAATAAATAACAGAGCCAGTCTTATCGTCTTCTGAACGAATAGTTTAGCAAGCAACAGGATTTCTTATAGACTAAGAGCGAATTAATTATCATGTACAATATGTACAAAACAGGATTTAAAACATACAATACAAAACAGGATTTTGATCGAAAGGAAATAGCTTTAAAATAAAAACATATATTTTAAGGTTAATAAATCATGTATAATATGTTATTTTTCATAACAAACAAAAGTGAATTATTATTTTTAGTTAACTTTCTTGATATCATATTAACAGAACCAATTAAATAAAACATTTTGTACGTTAGTCATTTCAACTTGAAGAACCTTTACATTAATAATACAAATAATAAGTACATAAATCATAAAATATTACTTCATCAAAGCCTCAGTTTACCGGTATTCATCTAGTATTTATCTTTATAGCACGTATAATTTACAATGGCAACAAAGTTGAGAGAACGTGAGAGTATCGATGAATCGATTCAACCATCTTAGTCCAGCACTTATTGGCTCTTAGAGTACACGTAGGGTGCGAGCTAATGTGGGCATAACAGTAAGTAGCCTGATAGTGCTGTTGTAATGACCCATTATATTTTATACACCATTCCAACACTATGTTACTAGAAAACCGGTACAACTTAATTTTATACGTTATATAGCTAGTATAAAGTCATAAAAATAATTGATGTTAGTCGCTTGGTTAATGATTTCGCGGTTCTTTAATTTTACTTTATTTGTCATATATGTAGTTAAGGGTTTATTTCGATGCGTTTGTGATAAATTGTTTTGTGTTTTTTTTTAAGTTGACTGTATAACACATGTTCATTTTTTATTAGGAGTTTTTTTATTGAATTGGTGAAACTAATACTATAATGCGTTTTGTTTGTAAGTTTTTAGTTTTAATTCATTTGTAGCTTCATTTGTATAAAAATACACACTATATTCGGCCAATATAGCGGGGAATGGTTAAAACTCGAAGGAGGTTGGTCACTATGCAGAAGTTCTATTAATTCAAGTTAATACGTATAAATACAAGTTTATTTCCGACTTTGTCTTTGTCAGTTTAAATTTTCAGATCTTCAATTGACTTCAATGGCTATCAACGATTCTATTTATCATTGTAATCTTTAAAGTTTTTTGTTGAAATTAAGTTATGTTAAAGACAATTTTATTCGCAATGAAGTACTCTTAACCAACAATATATTTATTTGTTTATTTGAATAAAGATTAATATTATTATGTTGATACAACTTAATCGAATTATTTCGACCAAATTAGGTACCATAAAAACGGTTTTTGTGAGTTAATCTTAAAAGATAGACATACTGTTGCTGACTGTTTTTTAGATCATTAAAAGAGCTATTATTCTTATACATATTTTTTATGTATCTTGAACCGTTTTCACCACGCACGCGACGGAAGGCTTCAAAGATGAAATAATTTCTCCATTTTTACACATTTACCACTATATCTTTGCTTCTATTGGTCGTAACGTGATGTGGTCGTAACAAAAAACTCTTCAGCTTTATAATATTAGTATAGTAATATTGTTTATTCGGCAAGACGAGAATGATAAATACATATTAGATCCATGCAATGAGTTTAGAAATGCAGAACGAGTGGTTAGACATAGGAGATTTTTGCATCCCATCAGCATTAAAATGGCGCAATTTAATTTATGATTGGTCGCCAGCATTGCTAAAATTCTATCTCAATGCGTTCCAGATGACTCTCCCAGATCGGAGTAATTTAGTAAGATGGGGCAAAGGCACCGAAAAAACTTGCTATATCTGTGGAAAGGCAGCTGGAACTGCTTAGCATTTGCTGGTGGGATGAAAGGTGCTCCTGGACAGCGGTCAATACTCGCGTCGTCACGATAGGGTTTTAAAAATCATACGTGAAGCGGTTAGTCTTTCGGTAGCCAGAGCGCAAAGGGAAATAACCACAAACAAACGAGCAGTAGTTTTTGTGAGAGAAGGCTCTAGGGCTACAAAATCAAATGTCAAGCCTTACTCCATCCTTAAAGCGTCGTCGGATTGGACTATAATGATGGACACGTATGAAAAACAATACAAAATCCCCGAGGATATTTGTGCGTCGGCCTCCAGACCAGATATATTTTTGTATTCACGAATTTTAAAGCGCGTAGTGATTATAGAGCTTACGGTTCCTTGGGAAACCAACATTTCCAAAAACCATACCACCAAGGTCAACAAATATTACGAGCTCACAAACGAACTCACTCGAAATAGGTTCGTCGTGGATTTGTACGCGGTAGAAGTGGAAGCGAGAGGTATAACAGCTAAATCTTTCTACAACCTACTAAAAGACTTGGGCTTGTACAGAACTCACATTAATACATTCTTGGAGCGTACATCGAAGGCAGCCCTAGTAGGTTCTTTTCAAATTTGGTTAGGTAAGGAGAGAAGCTTGGAAAGTGGAGGTGAGCGTTTAACGCGCGTTAGATAAGAGGCCCCTTAAACTTACACCTGGGTCGCAAGTCCCAGGCACTGTTGAAGCTTCTCTCCCTGCAACGCGATGGACCCGGCACCCGCACGGTGAATCCATTGAATGCTAAGAGGTTTCGTCTCATTCTTCTAAAACAACTTTTACTGTTTACATTACTGATAATATTATTAACAATATATTATTTAATTAATTAAATACGGTTATAATTTTTAAAAATAAATTCTGACTCTTCTTTTAGTCTAACGAGGAATTTTTAACAAAAAAAGTATACATATATACACATGTGTGTAATTTCGGCACGTTAATTGAAAACCTTCGTACTAGTCGCTTCAAATATTTTTGCTAGTTTAACCTGAAAACCTTATGCAAAATAATCATAAACTTTAATAATTTTGTAGTTACATACTTATATAACATTTAACGTTATAGCACACAACAGACCTGCTGTACATATTTCATGCACAGCCGAGATGTTATCAATTTGCAAACGTGAAAGCATTCTGGAACAAGAGCCACAATTTTATGAAACTTAGCTATTAAATCCTAATGAGTTTAAACTCGCCATAAAACACTAATGACACGTGAACGTCATTAATGACACGACAACAAAGACAGATATGGTGTAAACCCCATTTGTGCAAGTTTCAGTTGAAGGATGAATAGCATCGCATCGCATGCATCGCATCGCATTCCCTGTATTGTAAAACGTTTTAAAGACAAAGATTATGGAAAGAATAGTTTCAATGTAAACAAGTAAGGTTTTCATTTAATATACTTACAAACTGAATTACATTGCAAATAGAAATAGGATCTGCTGGAAAATATTACTCTGTTTATACTGTGTAGTAAATGACAGGATAAAATTTGCATCTCTTTATAGTCATCAAAGAGGTTTGCTTAAACATTTTAATGTTTTATCTTAATCCGAATTAAAAAAGAAGAGGTTTTGTTTATAAATGTATTCCAATAACGTGTATACTAACGACACGTACAAAGAGACAAAAAACAAATCTGTTATTAGTGTATAAATCTTTGACAAACAGGGTGTCTGGTAATATTTTTTGGTCACACAAACATGGCTATCGATAGGTTGTGTAGTATGTAATTAAATATTATGACATATGTAGTTGTGCCGTAATATAGGAATGTATGTTAATAATACAAGACACTTAAATATACGTTACAATAGTATTTCATACTGTAATTACTTCGAAAAGTTTCGAAGCATAAGTACAAACTTTATTTTGAAAATATCAGTGAAGACATTATAGAAATTTTTAAAGTTTCCAAAAGTAACAATGAAAACAGAAGTTACTCCCTGTTATAAGAAAGGAACTTTTAAAATATTAAATATACACGATCCACTTAAGTATTACAACTCACTCATAAAACTAATGAAAGCGTAAGAACTTTCTGATAAATTAATTATTAGCATAATTTTAAAATAAACACAACTTTGTTGCATGCTTGCCTTCTACGAAGTCAAAGATAGCAATATATTAAGATAATATTAAGAATTATATTTTAGAATAAGAAAAATAATATTATCATAATTGTTCTCTGACATCTATCAGCACTTTGAAAACCTGTGAATGAATGCCCACTTAGGCACTTCACTTGAAGTCTCAGTTTCGGGCACTTACTATTTTATAAAAATACAAAGCCTTTAATGATGGTTACGTAAAAAAGCAATATCCATAATTATTTAAGACTTTCAAAATGATACGATGAAATAAGAAATATAGTATACTCATAATCGTATCTCTAAGATTCTACAGCAGTGTGGACTTAATACGTACTTCTCAAATGAGTTTCAGTTCGCTGTAGTTGCCATTATAATAAAAATACACGATGCCTTATTAATTCTACAAGCCTGAAATTGCATAAAATATAATAAAAGTTTTATATAAGAAATAGATTTACCATATCCTATTCACGCTTTCCCTTAATGTTCTAAACTCTTGGTAAAACAAATAATAATTAAATTCTGCTTTTAGTTTGGCAAATATTATTCTTAAGTATTTAATACTGTTTTACTGACGATAAATATTACTCAAGTTGTATAACAATATCTACTACATTTGATAATATTCTGAATGAATATTAGTTTACATGGATGTCTTTTAATTTTAAAAGCTCTAAATCTGATCTGGATGTCAAATATTTGTAATATAATGTATAAGAAAGAGACAATCTTAATATATAATAAAATAAATATAATTAAATATCTCTGGTACTTCATACTGAATTTAAAAACGGTTATTATTTTCCTATTCATTAAGGTCTGTGTAAGTTTCCGCTCATTTTAAATCAGACGTACAGTGATATATGTACGTTTTACTTATTTGATCCCTTTATAAAATATTGTCATTACATAAAACGATCTTATGAAACCATAATACAGAATGAAAGCAAGCTATCATCACAATAATCTGCAAAACTATATATCATGCGGATATCGTGTCCGAAAACAATTTTTATTGTAATTCAAGAACTGCATTGTTCGCCATTTCATCTAGTTTGACCTGAAAATCCACTTAACGGATTGCACACTTAATGCGGCTTAAAAAATTAGCCAGGATGTTTCACAACGAAGACCAGATACATTGGGCATGCATCTAGCGCCTTAGAAACACACCTACTCTAATACGATTAATAATAATTAATAAAAGCTTGTTGTTTAGGTAACAATTGTAAATTTTTATTACTTTTCTCGTCACTAAACGAATGCCCTTCACCCTTATTCCTTTTACTAGTTAAATAAAACAATACTAGCAATTTAAAATACAATTCGGCTTAGATATATTTCTTAAGACAAAATAACATCTTCTTTTATCTTATTAACTATAATTAAAAAAGCTATCCTCACATCAAAACACTGTAAAATAATGTATTAATAATCCAATATCAAAATATCAAAATGATTTTTTTAATTAAAACATCTGGATTTTTGTAATAATTTAGAATATTATTTCAACTCATAACACTAATTTTACCGATTACTTCAGAATATTTATGTTAATTATTATTCGTCTATTATTTATACATACAGTAAGGCTTATATAGACGAGAAACAAGAGTTACTTGAAGACCTAATCAAAGTAGGATTTTACAAATGTATAATCTAATTTTGTTTCGAAACCTTTGGAGGTTAACAAAGCTAGTCCATTTCCAAAGGCCTTTTTTCACTGTGGTGACCTATATGTAAAATAATATAGAAACAATATTAAGTCCATCTTATCAATCTTTATCCTTTAAAATATACTAAATGAAAATATTCTGTTGGAATTTTAAAATACTAGTTAATATCTGTACGAAATTTGTGAGACACACTTGACTAATCTTGACTAAGTTACAAGGATAATGTGATTCTTCCATAAGAATTATAAAAATATACATTTCTCGTAGAAATAACAGTAATGAAACAACAGTGAGAGTGAACCTTAGAATAGACTTCTAAGTTTTGTCAGTGCCACGGTCCAGATGTTTTCAAATCGTCATCGGAGATTCAATTAAAGAAACTTTCAGAGCCGACAAAGTTACTGCTTACATTTGTTTGTTGCGCGCCCTTTTGAATTAAATGCGTTAGAATGTAAAGTTTTAATTTGGAACTATTGAAAAGCCAAGAAAGTCATTTAGCTGTGGTTGAGTGAAACCACGATCTTGAGTTCGCTAGAATTATTCCTTGTTACTTAACTAAAATTTTTTAATACAATACCAAAATTAATGATAGTTTTATAGGTTTATTATAATGTTTCGTAATTTTAATTAATTAAATAATCACCAGTTTGTGAATAAATTTAATTAAATTAAATTGATATGATATACATATACTGAACGAAGCATGAAATTATAAAACCGATTATAATTTTATTCACTCTTTAAAACTAATACGGATGAAATTAAAATATCCTTATTATACCAAAAAGCAAAAATAACATTTAAACGAATACTTGTGGAATGAACAAGGAAAGTTTATGTATTTTACAGTATATTTTTATTAAAAATTATCACTTATACAGAACTTCATCAGAAGCGTAATACAAATTATAAGAATACAAAAGATAATGAAAACATAGCATCTATTGACCTCATCAAAGTAAAAAGAAATGTGATTGCATTCAGCTCAGCGTTCTACAGTTCTGATTGATAACAAAACGACACAATGGTCTATCAACAAAGCGTGTTTTATTATTCAAGATGCATATTTGAAAAGGGAAAAAGACATGCACTTCATAAACCACGAGGTAACGTGATCACCTTCAATCCAAGCGCTTTTTATTCACGAGCCTCATAATTGGCACCATAATTAGAATACTTTGCAACTCGTACATCACAAGTTGATACATAGTTGAAGGCGTCTTGATAATATATGTTTGCATAACCCAGACTCATCCGGATCAAAAATAAAATATCAATTCATTTGAAACTAAGTCTATATTAAATGTGTATTCAGTAGATTTTCAACAAATATACAATACAAAAAAGTTATAGACATTCCAAGTAACCTTATTATAATACACGTTAAATTAACTTATTAAAAACAGAGTTATTACCAGACACATTTATGTATTACTCATTGTTATATGAATTATATATAAAAATAATGAAAACCCTCTAAGTTCTAAGTGTATCAGAATCTTTTCACTTACACCACAATACTTTCCGTGATAATATTTTGACAAAAACGCCTCAGGACACAGAAGCCGTACTTCATTGAGGGACAAAAGGCAAAGGGTTATTTATGGATACATGCTCCAAAGGATAAGACCTTTTGATTGGTGCCCCGAATCATTTAAAATACGACTTTATTAAATTAATTAATTGTACTGTCCAATATTTTACAAGCGCTTTGTGAGTTGTTAAAGTTTATGTTTTTCCTAACACTGTTCTGAATATTATTAATTAAAATTTACTTTTTATTTATAACTTCTCTGAGACTCTATTTTTAAACAACCTTTAAGAATAATTACGTGTTACATTTTTTTAGGCCAAGCCTCTAAAATTAATAAAAAGTGATTAAAATAGTACAATGAAACCCATTAGAAAAGAAGGGGAATATTATTACAATTAAAAGGGAAGGTAAGGAAGTTAAGGGTATGGGGGTGGGTATTTAAGGGGTACATGTTTTTTTTCCATTTCTGGCAAAACTAAAAGTCCTGTGGAAAAAATTATGGCAAAATTGTAGGTAATAAAAAGATTTAAAATTTATGTATTTGCAATTTTTTACATAACTTCACAATTTATGTAAAAAATTCAAACAACCAAATTTTTGGTTTTTATTTTTATCTTTTACAATTTTTTTTTATAAAAATAAAAATATACCTGTTTATGTCCCAGATTAATCTGTAACTAATATTTAATTCGAAATATTTCAGCTTATTTTGAATTAAGATCGAAAAAGCACTCTCATTTTCAATCAAAACATCACCTGTCAAAATATCAGCTTTTTTCAGAAAGTTAGTATACAGGGTGACTGGTGAATTACTATCGATATTTGAGGACGTGATATTTGACGATCATATATGACAAAATAAAAATTAATATAACATAAATATTAATAAACTTCTAAGTAAAGTTAACCAAAAGTTAGGTAATTAATTACGCATCGTATGAACACCCTACAGATTAGGTATACACACACACTCACACATACGGCGGCGTGTTGTTGTATCAGCACGCCGCCGCACGCGTCCACACTTGGAACACTTGGAACGTGTACACACTTTATTTATTTATACGGAAATTTGGTCAAAAATTAAGTACCTATTTTTTTTTACATAATTCGAATGAGAATCATGTACCGAGTATGCTCCTTAAATATTGATAGTAATTCACCAGTCACCCTGTATATTCTGTTCGTTGAAATTATTTTTTCTGATGGTGTAGAAAGAAACATAAGTTTCTTACTACACCATCAGTAACATTTTTGGATAAAATAATCATGTCCCTTTTAATGAAATGACACTCGATATCGTTTTGAAAATGCTCTTTCAATTTATTTTTAATAGGTTTAGTAGTTTAATGTAAATATTAAAATTTTTAGGAAATCTTCCAGGCCACACAACCTTTCTCGACCTCAGATCGCCCGTAAATTACTTTTCCTTTAATTTTTATAATATTCCCCTCCTTTCGTAATGGGTCTCATCCTACTTTATTTTTTTTTGTTTTAAAAATTATCGACACTTGTCTATTTGGCTCACTATGAATTAGAACGCCTACAGTTATAAAAACAAATATATTAACCAGGAGGGTTTATTTTCTGCTTGAACTTACTTATCTCACTAACCACTTATTTGATTTAAAAAATTCTTCGAGTGTGAGATAGTCCATCTAACGAGGGACGACTATATAAAGTTCCCCTTTCACTAATAAAAGCGTAATGTTAGTACCTATAACACGTTATATTAAGTCCTGAACATATATATTATTTAAAATATTTCCATCTTCGACTAAAATCACCGTTTGAAGTAAGCGTTAGTCTAAAATAATTATTCAACGCGGACAAAGTCGAGGGCCCAAGCTAGTAAATTGATATTCAAAATTATTCACCGTTAAGGTTTAGTTTACAGAAACCGGTGCATTCATCGATAGATAATTAAATTCAATACATATTGCTGATCCATTATTAAATCAGCACGTGCCATCATCAATAAACACCACATGATAACCTATAAGTATCTAACAATGAATGTTCTCTATATACAGCTTAATCTATACTGCAATATAAGTGCTATCAAAAATTCAATAATATTACTATATTTGGAACAATAAATTTAAAGGGATATGAAAGTAATATCCGTATATTTCCACTATCCAAATAGCACGTCGCTACTCAAATCAAGGCGACTGGTTCTTTTCGCTCTGTTATATTGCGGGATTAAGGAGGGATTCGTAGCACGCTCGCCGGTTTCGAGGGATTCCCGGTATTCGGGGATTAACATTCCCATCGCACTCGCCTATCATAATTCCTTTGGCATATTTAATTCGTATTAAATCTATTAAGATACTATTTACACTTAGTTTGCTGTAATAAAATTTTACAAGTAGAAAGCAGGTTCCTGTAAAATGTGAATATATATAAATTCAAATCATAATAACTCAATTCTATTTTTGAAAATATGAAATTGAGTCCTTATATTGGGAGTGTAAATTATGGACTGAAGCAAGATTAAAAATATATACACATATAATTTAGAAAGCATGATCCACCTACTGAATTTAGGTTTAAGACAAATTAAATAAAGAATAGTATATTTGTGAAATAAAGAGAATAAATAATTTAAAAAACAGAAACCGATGAAAAGTCAATATATGAAAATAAGGAAAGGAAAGAGTATAGTTTACACATAATTGTTCTATTTTTATTATTATTTTTTTTTTAATCAAGATGGCAGAATACGCTAAATATGATTTGATATGAAGTAGTATATACTCTGCTCCAAGACTTAACTGACCAGCAAGAATCACAATGAATTATGATTTCGACGGTCGGTGGATGCAATGAAATCAAAATTATAAAGTATGTTACAACTAGGTTTGCGGCTATGTTGCACGAAGGTTGAACAAATAGTGACATTAAATCTAATGAAATTCTTACAAGAAATATTATAATCTAAAAAACATAAAAGAAATATAAAACCAAAAACTGTCTTCACACGGAACTGCTGAGTCAGACCCGCGTAGAATAGACGAGTTTACCCAGAAGCTAAGGCGTCCTCTAATTGCACCGTATAAAGATAATTATATTTTAATTAAATGACCACTTATTACACCGTCACATAACAAATAAAGCAACAATATCATATTTAGATAATTCATAATACAAAACAATAAATTACTGTCAGACAAAATTAACTAAAAAGGAATCTTTTTGAGTTGTTCCAAACCAGCACATTGTTTTGTCCCGAAGTGTGGTGCTTATAATTAATTTGAACCTTTACTTGAAATGGGCCAAATGTCCCGAAGGTTGGTTATCTAATGCAATTACTTTGATGTAGTGAGTAAGAATTTCTTGTTTGGCTTAACGCACAGACACACTAATACTTCATACACTTAATATATAAATGCATACACATTAAAAATCAAATTAAATAAAAAATCTTCGTCTTTTGATCAATCAATGTCTGTTAATAAATTGATTAAATTTTGTAATGTATTTCTTTCTACTAATAAAAATACAACATATTTGTTTTTATGGGAATTAGATTATGAAATGTAAATGTTGTTTAACTTTAACCGCTTCCACTTTTGATCAGTTCCAGACGTGATTGATGAGTGAGCCGAGATTTAGTAATCAATTTATTTAATATCCCCAGGAAACACCAATACCAGTCAAACATTCCAAATTCCAATACTCTCGTTCTGTGAAACGTCAATACACTCCCGCAATTAAAAGACGTATTTAATTCAAACAAAGAAACCTATTATAATAGCAATTAAACCAATTATATACTCCGGCTTTATTTTTTCATAACAAATCTTTTCATAGTTATTGATCATCTTAAAATAGCATTTAAAATCGGTTGCTTTTTAATGGCTTTTTACCATAAAAACCTCCGAACAGGAAAGTAGTATGAATGAGTTTAATCGGAATTGTATTAAATAAAGAATTGTAACGAGGTACTTTAACGGCACACAACCCGACATTATACATAAATATCAGCACTACCATTACATTCAAAGACTCAAAAATTATATACACTCTTTGATGCTAAGAAGCTTATCGCAATGTTTAATATACTTTCTTTTCTCTAAGCCTTGAGAACTATTCAAATAAAACAAAATAAAAATCCGGAGTATTTTAATCTTAAGGCAGACATGCGACAATTTTATCTTTGGCTACTTTTTTAACCAAGATGACGGCATACAGGCACACGGTTACCAGCCCGCCTGATGTTAAGCGGTCTCTGTAGTCTATGGACATATGCAATACAATGGCAGTCATTTGTGCATCGCCAGTCTAAATCGACAGAAGAAATAATCGAATAATTGTACCCTACTGAAATCTTTACCAAAGAACTGAAATTATTAAAGTACCTATGTATATTTAAGTTTAATTAAACTAATGGCTTTAAATATAATTAATAAAATAAATCAACTTGACAATTTGAAATTAATAACAAAGCTTAACAAAAACAAACGGAAGAGAAAAATATATCATTCATATTTATTTAAAGTATAACACTAATGGCTTCCTAGATACTCGTAACCTGTCAACTACACATTCAAGGGGAAGTAAACTAGAAATAATACGAGAAAAGTTATATACAAATGACTGCCTTGAAGTTACTTTGGAAATTCCTTTAAAGAAACCTGCTGCAGGAAATCGATTCCTTTTTCAAATAGATATACATTGTACAATCAAAATTACTATATAGAAGACAATTTCATTTGGATTTTGATTCATTTGGGAGACATAAAACTACTAGTTTCATTACATAAAATCTAGTCAAATTCAATTCTTTACTTATGAAATTGATATTTGCAAAGACATTTCATCTATCAAAAGTTAAAATTTCACCATTAGACGAAATTTATTATATTAATAGTTTAAAACAATAGTTAAAACTATAAATTCTAAAAGTGACGAAAGAGAACCACAGCGCATAAAAGCCTGGAGTGCAGTAAGAAGCAAGTTGCGGTAGGAGGTGGCACTCACGGAATTCAATTTGTTACTCTATTTACATACCATGGCGGAATATTTCACTAGACTGAATGGAAAGTGAATCCTGTTTAGATGAGGTAAATTGGCTTTGTTACTCTTAGTCCACACGGATTAGAAATTTTGCTTTTAGCAGGTTCTTCGAATAAACAACTTCAAATCAACTAAAGTCAAAAACAAAAAACTTGTAGGAAAGACTGTTTATAATTAGCGAGGAGCCGCAAGCAGCGATCAGGCAGTAAATTTTAAAAGTTACTAACGATTCTTGATAAATTACTCCGCTGTTATCTCTATGATGGATTATAGAAGCTATTTATAGTTGTACGAAAAATACTAATAGTATGCTTTTGTCAATGGATGCAACATAATTTTAAAGCGTCAACAATTTACTGATAAAACAAGCATTTGATTTAATCAGAAAACATTGCAACACGTGTCAAAGGGTTATATTGAAAAGGTTTTAACATTTTCTATTTGCATATGGATATGCACATATTATGTAATATATACAATCTGTTGTTTGTAATATTAATAATTTTTCTTACTTTTTATTTATTCAAACCAAGCAAATCATTTTGATGGCGATTAACTTACATAAAACGGAATTCATAAATATATGATCCACTGTAAGCATTATTTATTAACGGTATTATTAATGTCACAATTTTATAGAATGAGGTTTGAAATTTTGTGTTTTATAACGATATTTTAATTTTATGATAATATGACAAATTAATAGCATTCATTAATATTTAGCGTATAGAATTTGTATAAAAAGATCTATCTATGCATATCAATCGACTCCTCCTCTCATCGGGACTCCTACGAAATTTAATGTTTTGGAATAAAATCCATGAAATGAAAAAAAAAAATAATAATAAAAAGTATGAATTTATCGCAAAGTCGTAATTACAGCTTCAATGTACTGTTACTCTTGGATCTCACTATAGCATCGACTTTTGAGATAGTCAATTCGTACTTTCTTACCTATATATTATATGTATTTGCAGTTTTATTAGTAATGACAGTAAAATGAATTTCTCATTGGAATAATACAGAAAAAAAAAAGAGATCAATAAAATATATTTATTTATTTCTAAAATAGGTACTTATTAAATATCGGTAATATTGTGAGGTAACTCCAAATCCTTTCTAAAAAGCTACTACTAAAGTTTTTGTTTTAAATAAAAAACCTACACTTCACAGCAAAATAATTTATAAATAAAATATACCTCAAAAAAAAAATTACAAAATGATAATTATAACAACAGCATATTTTAGATTTTCTGTTTTATGTCTGATTGTGATTTAAAGTTGTACCAATTTGCAGTTTGTATTATCGAATCCCTTTAAAAGAATTTAAATTTGGTCCAATTGGTCAAAAGTAATCGTGGTATTCTCTTTTTTCCCAAATTTCACATTTCTTCATCAGCAATTGTTAATTAGAGTTTTACCTGAAGCTGACACGTAAACACAAGAATAATGTCCAAATATAGTACAACCACAGACAGCCTCTTTGGTTGGCACCTATATTACAAGCAGGGTTCAACCGTATACTTCCGAAAATTATATTTTTGTGTGTAAGGAAGCTGTTTATCTTTTAATAAAAATAGTCATTCTTTTTCCCTGTGGAGCCACGGTTTTCAACTCTTTTTGTCAATTCTGGTTGCCACGACTTGAAACAGTAAGAGAAATACAGTTTCCTAATATAAATTAAATATGTTTATATACCTCAACTACGAAATATATTCCTTTACCAACGAAAATGTCCTTCTTGCATTTTAAGTCAGTTTTCTGATTTCCACTCACTTTCGGTCTGGTCCTCAACAAGACCTTTGAAGTCATTGAAATTTTTAAAAACTGGCCTCTTGTGGATAGAAAAGTAAATAAAAATATTAGTCAAGTCATTTTAAATAAATATTCCACGACGTCATCTACAATTTCGCCATACCGTTTCTCCTAACATACATGGTCTTAATACTCAGATGAGCAAGTCGTCTGTGCAACTTCTCTTGCAAGACGCAGTAAGATTCAAGAAACCGCTTACGAACCTTTTGCAGCTGCCAAACAGGAGGGTATTATGGCCCTTTAATACTACACTACAAATACATCCTTTGGCTTTGAGTCAGTAAAAATGAATATGGCAATAGTTAAAACTTGATGTCATTCATGACCACATATTTATAAGTCAAATACCTCCTGGAACCTTTCTTAAGTTAATTTAATTAGCGATATTATATAACAAGTTAGTGTTCCCACTTAGAAAATTGACGCGTGTCAGTGTTAATCCGCCAGGCTATTGAAATTAAAAAAACTCCGGCATCCAGAGCATTACCCCAGAAGATTAAGAAATCAATAGCGGTATATAAAAAATAACGAGACCACCTGACAGACATTCACATCTTGTCTGCCCGTGAATGCGATTGCTAAAAAGTAACTGAAACGTTGGGAGTACGTAGTTTTTTTCAAAAAATAAAGCTTGCATAGTATATCCGAAAAATTTTAGTTACATTTAAATTCTACATATCTTTCATAATAAAAGAATTTAAATCTTAAGTTAATTCAAGTGTACGATGGATATTACACACTGAACACAATCAAATCAATAAGAAAAATCATAAGTACTAATCAGAAAAGGTTACTGTGTCTTTTATCTCCTCCGAAATTCAAATATACTATAATATTTTTCTTTGTGAAACTTAAATTAAGCGAGTACTTATCAACTCAAAGAAAATAATTCAATCTTGAAATGATTCCCTAACCTCTATAACACCTGCGACCAATTACAGAGTCATGATATTATTGATTGATAAGTTACTTAAACAATTAAACCACACAAACTGATTATAAATTATATTTGAAAGTAATTTATTTATTGAAATCGTAGAACTAGTCAAATATTTTAGTTGAATTATTTCTCATTTAATTAAACTAAAGTAGAAATTTAACAATCGCTTTAGCTAGTATGTGAGACATCGACATAATAAAACTGGTATAGCTTCAGTTAATTATAAAATATATCTTACAGAAACCATCCAATGTCTTTTTTCTGATACATGAATAAATATTTTATAACTAGGTGAAAATCAAGACACATATTTCGAGTGTTTTCAATACAATTTTTTTATTCCATTGTACAAAATATAAGAAAGGCAAAAAAAATTGAGTCTATATTTTTTTATGCATTTCCCGAATTTCTACCATTCATTAAAAACCTATCACAAGATATCTTTAAAAAAAACATGAAAATTCATTATTTGGATATTTTCCTAGTAACAAAAAACTGAATGTCAAATATACAGAAAAATCTGTCAGAAAATAAAAATCCAAAAGGTTAAAAACATTATTTTAAAAAAATAATAATCTTAATAGGACAATTTTCACTACAAACTAAATGTTCACAAAAAATGTCTTGCTATTTTAGTGCTAAGAAGCTCAGCAAAGTTATACGTGGTGAGGTTTTTAAAGTTTCGTCATAAAAGAATTTGTAACGTTTTATGAATACGAAACTCAAGATTACACGAACGTTATCCCCTGCAAGGATTCATGAACGGCTTTAAATATTAAAATTATATTATCTGGTCGCAAAATTCTTACAGTCCTCACATCTTCAAAAGGATACTCAAACAACTTGAATATAATATTTTCCTTAAACAGCTTAACATTTTGATATTTCAGGCGGAAGTATCGAGCTTTATAAACGTTGAGCTTCTTATAATGTTGAAATATAAAATGTACAAAATGGTTTTCTCCTTTATACATATTTATATAAAGGGCTCTCAAAAGGCATTCCACGTGTGATTTGTCGCGAGGTGAGCATTTACCAGGTGGACGTGACTTACCTGTTACGACCAAATAGCAAACTTGGAACTTCTAACCCCATACACTATGAACTAGTCACAGTTAATATACAATTTTACATCTTAAATTCATTCAATCTTTAAAAAATTACAGATATTAAAGAAAAAATAACAAAATAAAAGTATGGGTGAATGAGAAATAAAGTATATCAGTTACTATAATACGTATTTATAATAAGCAAATGACACATATCAGCCTGAAGGTTTACAAAAATTAGTAATAGTACTGATTAATAAAAATAATTATTATTTTGATAATCGTTTTGATATATAACATTATCCTATGATTTATCCAATTAACTTCCAATACAGCATTCTGTATTTTTCTTTGCAATTTCATAGTGTTATGGTACACAATAAACTGGCTACTGAAGTTCCACGTGCTCAGACTGAAATGGGAATCTAATTTTCTAAGGCTTAGTCTATTCTATGGGTTATTCAGCATCCGACTCTCAGCATCGATACAAAACTGTTTTAATTTTAATTCTTATTTGGACATATAAAAGGAATTTAAAAATGTTTTTATCTTGAATATCAAATATGTATGTAGTTTTAAATAGATCTAAAAAGAGTTAACTATCAACCACAATTTTTTATACATACAAATACAAATAAACAATAACTACTTTAAAAATATCTCTACCTAAATATAATAAAGTAAAAAATAAAACACAAGTCAGCCAGAAAGTCGTAAAGAAATAAATGATGAGATGTTAAGTGACATTCCATCGTAACCATAAGAAATATATTCAACATGAACACTTAATTTAAACAAGAAAAATGTTTGAAATTTAAAAGCTTGCTTACTGAATTAAGGAAAAAAAGTAAAAGCAACTTTGTAAAAGTTATAATAAAATTTATAGATTTAAAATTCAGTCCGAAATACTTTATCTATATCAATAATTATGCTCAACAACAGTCATTGTTATTAGACTTATTACTTTAATTATTAAATGTACTATAGTATCTATAAAAAAATATTGAAACCTTAATACTTAAATATATTCCCAATTACACCTAAAAAAAATTATTAACGAATTCTCTTTCAAAAGAACATTCATCAATTTCGTCGAAAATAAAAGATAATGAAAAGTTGTTTCCAATTTTTGCGCTAGTTTGATTTAGATAAAGCCTTCTCTTAGACCCGGGAATTTTGATATAGAACGAAACATTTGTGAGTAAAATTTGAGATGGAAATGGAAAAAATAAAGATATAAATAATAAATATAAATAGGTATAAATACATCTATTTATACTTTACCCTTAATCAATAAATTTAGATATTAAAAAAAAATATATAATAAGAAGCTAAAACTCCATTTAAGGAACGGTTATTTATTTTCTGAGGCTAGTAAGACGTCAGTCTTTTATATTAATACTAACTGATAAGATAGACTTAAGTCAATAAAGTATTGTATGTCTTTTCAATTCTGTAACCGAAGCCTCTTATTGGAAAGAGCGATGAGATAATATAATTAAATTTATAAACCTTTAGATATGAGCGCTCATAGAGCGTTACGACAAAGCGGTTTTATACCTAATACACCGGAGACCAGATATCCGAATATTATCAATAAACCAGCATTTTACAATTAATTATTTTTTTTCTGATGTTTTTAAATAGTATTCTCTTTTGGATCACTACTTCGTTGGACCTTGAACGTTTTTGGGCAACTTTTTTTAAGTACAACTTCTATATTAAAACATATATTCATCAGTTTGTAAATGTTACACGTTACTTGAAATATATATTTGTAATTTTTCTTTTTATGAGACATTAAACCGATAAATTACAGTAAAGTAATAAATTTCAATGTACTAACAAAACATATTATTGTCAAATCCTCATCGAATGTGCATACACTGTTCATATGGTTCATCAACAAAGCATTTTTAACTCCTCGTCACCAATCGTCAGTGTGGTAGACCTGTGACGAAATTAGCTCGTGACAATTGGCTCAGTGTACTGTTCTAATGATTAAGATAATAGGTATAATGAAATATAATAATAAAGATGGTTCTCATATATTCGTATTTCGGAAAATATACATATGTCCTTTCTCATAATACTGACATGTTTCCTCGTTCATCTTATTATTAAATTGATACATTAATAACGTATAATACACAAAGTAAGAAAGATTTAAGTAATAACATTTTACAAATCATGATGTGTGAGTCGAATATTATCACGTATTCAATATTAGCAGAGAATGTAGCAAGGGATCAAAGGCAGGCAAGATACCTACGAGAACGTGGCCGATATGCTGAGTTATCATTTCAATTCTTACTTTGAGATCGCCTTTGAATACATTTTATAACATTACCCTCCATCCGGATTTCAATTTAGGTTCTGCTATTTATATTCAGATGTAGGTTTTACATTTAACCTAAAGTACCCGAAACTGATACGACAAAATACGTTGATAACTCACTCTCTTATCATAAATTAGATTTATTGCTAAAATTCGAACTAAAAATATATGACTATTAAATTGCAATATAAAAACGGTAACATAAATGCTTTGATATTTAATTAAAAATGTATGAAGATAAAACTCCAGGTCATCAGGAGTTTATATATAAGAAGTAGAAAACATAAACAATAACGAGCCACCGTTGAAACACAATAGCGATAGTTTCATAGAATTTCATTGAATTATAGAATCGGTCACTAAAATCGGATTGTTTTATGAATTCGAATCCAATCAATATTTATTTACACAACTTCAAAATTTTCCACAGATATACTATTGAAAAATCATTTATTACACATCACGAATTTCTAAAACATATTAATTATTTGTGCTACAGGATTCTTTCTTTGCCAGATATGTTTCCACACAAACTAGACTATTGAATTGATATTTCAGTAGTAACTACATACATATTTAGTACGTTATAGAATTTAAGCGAGAAATATCATTAAAGGTTAAATAAAAATATAAAATTTAATACCAGTAAAATATATTTTCAGATACCACAATTTACTGCAAAATGCATTACGTTGACTAAATTGCGAATGTAGATTTTGAACTCTTGAAAATTCAATACAAAAATTGTGGCTTTTGTAGTTGCGATGTGTTTATTTCTTTTACTCTCCGTACTACATTTTAGATGATAGAAATACATTAACTGTATACATTTTTTATTCTATTAATATTTGGAATCACGAAAAATTCTAGTTTTTTATAATTTATATAAAAATGTCAATCAAATCATGCCAGTGATATTTTGAGCTATCGTAAAAATATCCAACAAAGTAACAATTTCTTTAGCACAGCACACAATCGGAATGACGATGGAGCCATCGGGCGAGATTGGATCTTGCTACTAGAAGCATTGAAGTCATAACGGTTTTTCATGCTTTATCCATCCATTTGATGCGGTTATTTTTAGTAATACTTTATAAAATAACTATCAAATATCATTATGAAATATTTATTGTTATAAATATAATAAATTACATATTTTAAAAATAATGTAAATAAGTTTTACAGAAATTGTTTATTATCTAAAAGAACAAATTTGTAGAGCAATTATGAAAAAATATACATATAATACTAAAAATATAAATAAAGGTAACTGGTACTTTGCAAAAAAAAAAAACAAATCATTAAGTTATAATGTCATGAAATAATTTACTTACTTGTACCCGCTATTGGCTTCAAATTGATTTAAACATGATTTTTATGAAGCAAAAAATATCCTATGCATTTTATAGTGATTCAATAAGTAACAACCGAATCCTCTCATAAGTAATTTTATGGACATTACACAGTTTGGGATCTGTAGGATCAACTTTCCTGTCCCCTCGCAGATTGACACAAAGTAGACGGATATTTTGGTTCTTTTAACAGTTTCCCTACATCTATATGTTAATTTCGATAGACTATGTCTGGTGGGTTTATATGACTAACTGATATTAAAGGGAGAATGAAAAGTGATTTGTCAGTAGCTTGGGGCAACGGAAGCGATGTTAATAGCCGTCGAGTAAGTATCATACCTCCAACCAAGGGCACTGCCCCTTCGGGTCTTAGATAGCCTTCCTAATTTAGGTTTACCTGCTTAGACTTGCGTCAATGAGCGCTACGTTTTTATATATATGTACATCAAGACATACATAACAATGACACAAGACTTAGAAGTTTCATAGTTTTACTCGAAGTCACAGCATACTATAGTCTCTATGTGGCACCTATTGTACATTTTGAGTTCAAATACGAATATAAAACGAAAGATATAAAAAAAAAACAAAGATATAAAAAAAACACTTTCCCAAAGGACAAAGTTTTACAACGCTAGTAAAATGACAACTAGAAGTCGAAGCATACAACAAAAACTTAGAGTTTCCAATTTTATGTAGCAGTCTCGTCTCTAAAAAAGTTAAATGGATTTTGTTAACAGAAAAAATATTTATATGGATAAATAATGAACTACAAACAACGCCTTCGGTTAAAACGAATATTGAAGTAGATTATCGAATGGAAAATATATTAACATAATACGGCCATCACTATAACAGTTGCAGGCTTCTTAAGAACAATAGAAACAAACAAATCAGAACATTACGTTATGTTTGTTTAACAAACAAATATTCAGATGGGATGCCACAAGTCGGAACAATTTGGTCTGAAACACAAATGTTTACTTACAAAACTACAAACATTTGCTTGCATCCGAAAACTTCGTAAGGCTCAAAGAATACTTCGGCAAAAGAGATTAAGTTTGTAACGTTTCGTTTCAACAAACATATTTTATCGTTGCTCAAGTCCTAACTTGTATGAAACAGGGTACAATTTAAGCAGAACATAGAGAAATTAAGTCAGTGGTGGCCTAGTGGTTAGAGGGTCCGCCTCTCGTTGCCCAGGGCGCGGGTTCAATCCAGGCCCGGGCAAGTACCAATGTGATTTTTCGGAGTCATATGTACTTTCTAAGAATATTTAGACATCACTATTTAATGTTGATTCCCAAAAAGAGGATTGATGTCAGGCAGGCGGCCGGTCGTAAAAAACAATTAGCCAAAAACTATTCGCAACATGTAAGGCAGACCCTGGCTATAGCCGGGAAATTGCCAGGTAGAAGAAGGATAGAGAAACAAAAAACACGATATGCAAGCTCAGAATGTAGGATTGCATGTTACTTTCAAGAATCTGAAGCGCTTTTCAAAATTACCAATGACTTAAAAATAACTGGCAACAAATTCAAAAGCAAGTCAGATTTTAAATTTCTTTAACTTGTAAATAATTACTTACTCGATTTATATATTTTGTTTATAATAAAAATATCTTTTCATTACTTGTTTTTATAACTCGTCTTAAGTTTTATTCATATAAGTCATATATATCTGTGAATTCACTAAAATAACAAAACAAGAAATAAGTAAAGTTTACCAAATAATAATAACAAGAGATGTGAGTAAGAATATTATTTTGCATTGATTATGTACTTTTATCACGGACATTTCCTCATATTTAATGTTTATTAATAATCCAAATGAAACAGGATTACTACACATTATACGTGCCGTGCATATTGACATCAATATAAATTAATCTTGTAATATATTTCAATTATATCAAATAGCCATTGTATTTGTATTTTATTTCTAGATGTTTTTCAATTTGCCCATTCCGCCTGAAATTTCAAAGAAATTTCAAAGAGAAGTTTCATTTCAATTTCTTACATAAATATAAGTGATCTGTGCTCATTGAAGAAATTCGAAACAAAGCGTCAAGTTTCAAAGCAACAGATGTTGGAACTTGGGAACCAGCTTAACTAAATTAGGAGCGGCGGAACCCATGTTTAAAAAGCTCAGTAAGGGTTTTGAAAGAAAATAATTTGGTTAGGAATTTAAAGGATTTTTTATATAACGTATTTTGTTAATTTGTTTTATTGAAATGTCACGAAATTTGGAACTTTGAAAGAATTTATAATAAGATAAAAAAAATCAAATTAAAATGAAAACAAACCATGAAATGGGTTGCAATTTATGGTTTTGACACTCACTTATAAATATTAACAGCTTATAAAACCAAATTATATGAAAAGAGTTTACAGCGAAAAAGAAATTTTAAATACAGGATCAGATAAGCAAAAAAAAAACTATATTTTCAAGCAATTTTAACTCGACAAAACCAGTAAAGCTATTAAGATATATAATGATTTGAATTTTGTTCATTTCGACATGTTTTTGTACGGTGTACCGTTCAATGAAATCACGTGATTCCTCGGGCAATAGATTTTTTCTGTCATACAAATTGTATCACTTACAACTTTATATCAGTTATTGTCTACAATTTTTGTGCTTGGTAAACCTAATCTGTAATCAATTCAGTAAAGCACTGAAAATGATCGGCTCCCTTGGAAAGACGCTTTCTTTTCTATAATATAAGAAAAGATCTTTAGTTGACATTGAAATTGAGCTCTAAAGACGTGAACAAAATGAATATTCTAAGTGTCCTCCATCTTCATAAGAATCCTTTGAATTAGTCACAAATTATTTTGCTTTTTAAATAAATAAAAAGTACAATGGGGAAACGCTATTAAATAGTCATACTTAAATTAACTGAATAAACTAAAATAATTATTATAATGTAAGTACTTTATTTACTTTCACATTCAGTAAATCTTGAGGCTTTTGACGTCAAAAATAACAGTCAATAACAGTTTAAATTTATTTTAGTTATATTAATTAAAAGTCAACCAACGTCGATGCAATACCCAATTCAATAGCCAAAATCGGGTTTTAGTAAATTAACTTCTGATTTAAACCATAACTTAAGTCTTACAATTTTCTTATACAACATTCAATCCACATTGTACTACAAATATATATATTAATACTTTTTAATATACTTCTGTACAAAAAAAACTGTAATTCAACACATTTTGAATAAAAATGTTTAAAGCAATTGGAGTATATTTAAACAATATTGTCATTTACACGACATGCAAACTTACATTATTAAATGAAATCAAAACATTAACAAACAAGTTTGTATTGAATTACTTAATAGGAAACGCTATCGTTGGGAATGCTACGAATAAATCCGTGGTAGGGAGGTAATGTATGGAATATTTCAGAATGTAAAACGGCTTGTAGCTTGTGCACGTATTCTTGCGTCCCCCGTGATGCATACACATGAATTGGCAGATCGATTGATTGTTAATCTGCAAATAGTTCGGTAAGCACGTGCCGCCCGAGCACAGATTACTAGATTACACAACAAAGGAGACACAACTAAATAATTCATTAACGAAACTTTGGATGGGAGTTAAAATTTTTCGGAAGAAATAAATAAAAGCATAAAATAAAAAATTAATTATAGAAATTATAGTCAGTAATAATGTGATGTTATAGCAAAATCGATACATCAAATGCTAAACAGTCATAAAGCACACATCATTAAGCTCGGGACGCAAACAAATAAATGTTCTTTATATAATATTTTTGGGTCATTAATATCTTTGCCATAAATATTTATCTCTGATATACGCTATAGCAAAACACTAATCGACCAAAACACATAATACGGTTGAAACTCAACAAAGTTCATATCTAAGAGTTATCCCTAATATTCAGTTCATAACATTGCTTATATCACAAAGCCGAAGTATATCGATCTACCGCTTTATGTAGCCGCTTTAAAGAATATTTACTTTTATAGCCACCCCTTGTCCTGCTGACAGAAGATATTCACTACTTCAACACACAGACAACGCCCGCTCTGTATAGTCAATAGTCAGCATATATTTAAGTTTTCTAACATGTCAGTGTGAAAATATTATAAAAAAATTATTATTCATAGAATCAACGATCGAAATAGAAGACAATAGAATAAATGGCTTTTCTAGTTTTATATATTTTGCAAAAAAAAATGCAAAAAAAGTTGTCGGCTACATTTGAAAATATAAGTGGATAATATTCGTTTAATATAACCTACTACTTCTTAATATTACTTAATCTAATAAAAAGCCATCAACCTCTCGGGGCACGGTTGCTTCGGGTGGTATTTGTGCCACATAGCCGGGAGAGAGCCGACAGCGACGTGTCACCACTGCAGTCGCGTGGAAGACACCGCTGACCACACCTTGATGGAATGTCCAGCGTAGATATCCGAGCGTAGCCAACTTATTCACGTGGTTGGCGCAGACCTTTCGTTGCCGGCAGTGGTCCAGGCCATGGTCGGCAGCGAGAGGGCATGGCAGGCGGTGGCCGACTTCAGCGAGAGAGTCATCTTGCAGAAGGGGGCTGCTGAACGAGTGAGGGAAGACGACCCCTCCTCGGTGCCGTTGCGCCGACGAAGGCAGGGTCGAAGGCAGCGGGCTTATGCTCGCGACCTGCCTCCCCAGTGAGGAAGCCTCCGGGCGTCGGTGGGGAACCGGCGTCTGGGTAACATAGGCAAAGGGTAAGAGCGGCGTTTTTCGCGTTCCCGGCACGCTGCTCTTGAGTCGGAGGGGTGGTGTGGTGCCACCGATACCCCTGCCGAAGGCGGAGTCCCCTTTCGGGACTCGTGCGTAGTGAGCGGAAGTATGGCTTGCCGTTCCCGCTCACTAGTCTACGCACAGCGCAGAGAACGCCGAGGAGTTTAGTGGGTGGAAATCCCAGACGCCCCTGTCACGTTTCACCCGCGGCAGGAAGTCTTTAAAAGATTCTCCTCGTTATAAAAAAAAGAAAAGAAAAAAAAAATAGGGGAAGCGTTAAGAGATAATTCTACCGCCGGATTAGCTTTGCTACTAAATACTGATTATAGTGACATATTACGGAGACGGTATGGATGGCAATAGATAAAAGATTCATATGGTTTATGGTTTCACTACGACCATGAAACTATTTCTGTCATATAAAGTATGCTTAAAATATTAAGAGAATTTATTATAACAATTTATATACCAAACATATTGAATCCCTATTATTTGAATGTATTTTAAAGCATATTGGATATTACACTACTATTATGTTAAAACTTTTATCAACTAAAACAATTACATTTTCATTCGATTAAAGTTTTTCTTGGAAAACGAGCATGTTTATTGAAACCAGATTCGGAATAGTTTACCCCCTGCTGCTACATTTCTACCATATTCTTAAAGTCGCCAAAAAATAAAAATTGTGTCACTTCTTGAGTTCTGTCTTTATATTCCGATAGGTAAAACAAAATTTTAGAAATTTTGGAAACAAATGAATGAGTTTGCCTTTGGCATCAAGTATTTATAGTGGTGATCAAGTTCATGTCTGAACAAGCATTAAGCATTGTCGGGCGGATAGCGCTTTGCAAGTTTGTACACGAAATTGTACGTAATATCGAATACGCAAGTTTGGACAAGTAACAGTCGCTTGCCTTATTAAAATATTATCTGCTTAGTTAGGTACTTAAAACAATGTAGGTAGGCCCTTATAAAAACTATGCTTACATTTTTGCTCTTTACTATCAAAAGCAGATAAATTTTCGTGGACCCCCATTTTTTGGTCACACCTACGTAGACCCCCAGCAAGTCTCCCGTGGACCCCTGGGGGTCCACCTGGACCACTTTGGGAATCACTGGTTTAAAAGGATGTTTTATCCAAATCGTTTATCTGACCCAAATATGTTTCTATGCAGTTAAGGAAAACAACTCGATCCAATAAGGTTAAACTTAAATTTTAATAGTATGGTTTGATGCATTTGTAGTTCTGTGTAATTGTTCCTCGCGGACCATTAATTGATTTGTGAAGCTAACCTATAAACATGGCTTTGTACAGAGTAGCTTAAGTACTAAAACTATAAAGTTTATAAGGCGTTCACTCAACGTTTGATTGCACGATACACGTAATTTTTTGATGCGTTTGATTTTTAACTACCTTTACTATGTCTTTGCTGTAAATTCTGAGTTATATGAATATCATTATCACAATGTATAACCATTACTCTGTTAGCAAATTTAGTGAGAAAACAATTCATAAAGTGAATGAGAGTCGTGGGAGCAGTATATGAAAAGTTAGCACTACTAAAGATTTAAAACGACGAATTCGCGTATTGTGATTTGTAACTATCGGCGCAGATCTAAACCTTCATAAACACTCAATAGCATTTAAATTTCGTCTTAGCATTCCACATCTTCTCTATATTCCGAGAAAGTTATCTAATCATACTTATTAATTTTTTTATACCTTCAGCGTTTTCAGGATGTACTTAAATGGTGAAAGTTTTCATCTAAAAATAAAGACAATATTTTTACCGCTGCCGCCTCCTTAAGTATGTATTTTTTTGCCATAATGTTTACAAACAGATATAACTTGATGTATTTTACTACACAATAACAAAGATATCTTCATTTTAGTTATTGAGTAAGATTCCTACTATCAGTTGTGATGTAGAGTGCACACCCTTCATTCTTGAAAAGCGGAAGGCCAATAACAGTATATCATACCCTCTTGTGGTTGCCTCTGTACTGTAGCTACGTACACCACATCATTTTAAATTTAGTATAGAAAATTCAATGTTGAATGTATATATTAGAGGCTAGTTTGTGTTGTTCCAATAACTTATATAGGTCTTTTGTGCTATATTATTGCGACTGTTTCTGTAATTCTAATTATTTCTTATTTGCTGACGATCTTAAATTTCTTCGTATTATCTCCTCCCCTAACGACGTTGAATTGCTCCAATGCAATTTTAATCGATTAAGTAAGTTGTGTGACAAGAATGGAATGGGTGTCAATGTTAGAAAATATCATCTGGTCAATTTCAGCAGATTGAAATCCATTACACAAAGAACATATATGTAGACTTAAAAATGTCTGTTTACGAGAATTGACTGAGATACAATCAAAAAATTACGTTTTCACACTCATATTGATTCCATTTGTTCAAAGGGATTTAAAAGTCTTGGTTCCATTTTACACAATTGTAGTGATCTGAAAATTCTTCGACTTATATTGTTTGCGTTATTGTTTGCGTTATTGTTTGCGTTATTGTTTGTGTGATCTGAAAATTCTTCGACTTATATTGTTTGCGTTATTGTTTGTGTGTAAAGCCATAAATTTCGATTAAGGTTTTCGATCCGAAATAAAAATTTACGAGACCGAAGTCTAGGACAAAAAAAAGATATTGTCTAGTTTAATTTACTTGTAATTTCGCTTACATATTGTATATACATATACATATATGATTTTATAGCCATAATTTAAACTCAAACATACTCTATTACTTGATAAATAGGAAATTTTTTAAACAGAGTTATAATACATGTAATTTGTGCATTTCAGAAATCCGATATTAAGAGAAAAGTCAATGGAAGCATCTTCAAAAAATAATATTATATCTATGTAGATATTTATAAAATGCATAAATTTAATTTGAAAGGTACCTACTTATTAGAATAATTGCAAAAAAATACGACTGACAATTTATATTTTAATATGTAATATGTAATATCATTCATGAAAGTTAATTATTATTGCTTCTACTCGTACTTAAAACTGAAAAAAAATAACGGGTCCGCAATCTTATAATATTAGCCATATAAGATAAGCATGAATTAACGTTTCTAACATTCGAGTTTATGCATACTGTATATGTTTTAAAATTTCGTCTTAATAATTTTAAAATAACTGGTTTATAATTCGGTATCATTATAATTTAATATACCTTTTTTTAAATACACAATGTTTACTAGTGAACAAATCAAAATTAAAATTAAAACTTGTAGGAACGCGTGTGATATCAATAAACGTAGCTATATATAAAGAAGTTCTCATTTATTCAATAGATAAGAAGTGTATCTCTATTTCATGTTATCGTCTGCTTAATAATTACCCCGCCCGCATACTCCTATTTATTGATCGGTTTATTAATAAACATTTCGTCAATTACCACTTCAAATGAGCTAACGACCACTTGAAAGTTTTAAAATTGATGAAATAGTTCACCTGCACACATCTTATTATTCTCTCAAAATAATATACTCTGTTTCGATGATTTTATCAACTAATTTCTGCGTAGCTTGCGGAATTGACATCGATTTTTCACAAAAACTTCATTCTCTCTGTAACATGTGCACGAAATAAAGAACAAATATTATCTAGTTTTGTATTAATAAACATGTTTAACTTGTCAGACAATGTTTGCAATCATGCTACACCAAAACCAGGCGAAAACTACATTTGCGAAACATTGAATTAGCATAACACACTACTCGTACTACGGATACATTATATCACGTAAATTAATACCGCACTAGATAATGACATTTGTAACAATATGACTAAGCTATATAATCGCCTGCTGTGTTTTGCGTAACACTAAATACCTGTGGATGTCTGATCACACGATGCGTGAGCTTCACTCGATTATTCGGCCCGGATGATGACCTTATGCACAATGGATTCCGGTCGTCATGAAATGTTTGCTTTCGAAAGTTGTTCAGAAAATAGAAGCGATTAAGTCAGATCCAAAGGATTGATTGATCACTCTATATAATCGAAAATCATTCACTGATCACGCATTTTCGTGACTTGAGATATATTTGTTTAAATTGTTATAATTTAACTTATATGTGAAAGAAAGAGAAAATAGTAAGTCAATAGGTTAATAGATTAGCCTAATATTTATGCCTTAAAACATTATATTATAAACTATATATCTTTCATATAAAATGTATTGTAGAGATTATAGTAGATGTTTCTAAAGTATTCAGATGTATAAGAGAGGTAGGAACCTTAATGTAACATTTCTAATAAGCGTCGGTCCGTCGGAGCTGACGTTAGGTGATGTGAGTTAGCTGAGAATTAAATTCAATTGTCTTCAATCTATAGTGCCATGGGTACGCCATGTCACGCACATAAATTCTATTACTAGTCTCCCTAAAGCGCGATAATCACCCGCGGCTGCAAGGCGGGACTCTTAAACGCCAAATATCGTTTGTGGGAATTCTGCATTGTTTTATTATTGAATTTCGACCTTTAAACACAAATACGTTTCTAGCTCAAAATCCTACGCTTCACTATCCGTGTGCACAAGTGCAAAGCTCAGCTTAAATCAAACGCTCTATACACAAACTAATTAAATAATAAATTAGGCGTAGCACCTTTGCGGCAGACGTGTCAGGTACACTGTAGTAAACAATATAATAGATATAAATGGCACAAACAAAGACTGCTTGTTGACGAAGCCCTAAATTATGTTTGGCTTTTCAGCTGTATTAGTTACAATTGTTTCTTTTTTATGAAACTGAAGAATGCATGGAAGTGCGTGGACGTGTACAGCAGAGCTCTAAACATCTAATATTCTCGCAAAATAAAATAAACAGTGTTAAGTGATTTTAGTGCTAATTAGCTGACTTATAAAGTGCAAAACAATACTATCAAAGTTTGAACGTGTGTTTAAATGCACTCGTCCCGAGCGCAGTGCCTCACCCCCGCGAGAAGAGAATCGTTGCTATTTTTTATCTTTGTCTCTCGGCTTTCGACGAATAAGCTAGCATAAGGATGAGTGCGCAAGCGTCACCGTCTAGCGGAAAGCATACAAGACGCAGCGGAAGCGGCGAAGGTCCCACATCGAATTTATCTAATTATGATAAAGACGAATTAAATGTAAACATACACCCACGAAAGCGGAAAGAACGGGGTCACAAATATGACTATAAAAAAGATTTTGCTGATTTTCGTGCTGACATAATGAAATTATTAGAACGATTTGCAAAAACTCAAAATGAAAACATGGCTCAAATTCGCCAGGAAATGGTGGAAATAAACAATGAAATTAAAAATATCAAATCTGCTTCCGAAGATCTAACTATGCAATATATAAATAAATAAATAATAAAAAAGGAAAATAAATTAAACCAAGAAAAAATTAAACATATTGAAAACGAAATTACTTATTTAAAAATTAATAAAATTAATAATCATGTTGCTGAATCGCCAACTCCTCTCCACGAAAACCTCATACTGGAGTTTAAAGACCGCTGCGACTGAGAAAAAAATATTATTATAGTTGGTATACCTGAAATGAATAATAGAAATTATACCATCAGACAAAAATATGATAACGAAGAAATATTAAAAATTATTACATTTTATGAAAATTGTCCTGCTCCTTTAAAATGTATGAGACTTGGTAAATACATACCAGATAAAAACCGGCCGATAAAAGTATGCTTTCCAAATGTTGATACACCTAAATACCTATTACGAAATAAATCTAAATTGTCACAAAATATACAAATTTATTCCGATCAAACAGTGGCTCAGAAAATCTATATGAAGTATCTTCGTTCTGAACTAAAGCGAAGAGAGGATTCAGGTGAATCTGACCTGGCTATAAAATACATAAATGGTGTACCTATAATAATTATAATTAATAATGCTCCAAAAAAGAAGTACAATCAAATTTACAGACAAACTACATAAATAAAACAACTGACCTTCAACACTCCGTAACAAATAATTATAATCATCAGAAGATGATGCGACCCAGTACAAATTAAATACTATACACATATCTACAATTATAGACAGATTGGAAAGGTGGCGGAGTTTTGATCTTTATTCATAACAGTATTCAATACGACGTAACTGAAAATTTACATAAAAACTAGAATCACTGTCTATATAGATACCAAAAATGTCTTTAAATGTAGGAGGTGATTACAAACCAGGTAAAACTGATTTTACGAATTTTTTGGAGGTGTATACAATGCAAATTGAAAGAAGGAAGACGCCAATTGTCTTTGGTGATTTTAATTTAGATTTATTGAGCACAGACAAAAATATCGAACAATACTTACCTCCATGAAGCGGGGTATGAGATACTGAATAAAAGTGATGAAAAATGTTGTTCTCGTGAAACTTCAAGAACAAAAACTATTCTCGATCATGTGTCTACAAATATCAGTAATAAGGAATTCAAACTTTCTCTCATTGAATCATCATTAAAATATATATATTAGACAATATTAAGTAGTATGTACTAGCCATTCCATGTATCAAATATTACGTATGTGTGTAACATTATTTTATCTCATGTAAGTGAACCTATGTATGTTCTTATGAGAATAAAGATCTTTAACCATTATTACTTCTGCCTCACGACTTTCCGTTTTGCTCTTTTCGAATAGCTACTAACCGTGATATTTCTTTACTAATAACCCTTCAAAGGCTTCATATAATGAGGGTTTTTTACATAAACACCCTAAATAGAAAAAGATACAAAAAGGTTAGTAACTTTTTAGTATCATGTAATAGTTAACACGTTTCCTTTAAAATTAAAAAGAGATCAAAATTTTATTGAAATAAAAAAATTTGGTAGATAAGAAACATTTGAAAAAATATTTTGTATATTTTTTTTCACACCATACTCACCATACTCATATAAATAAAACTATGTTCTCAACCATATATGCTGAGAGTTTGCCACAATTTATGGACTTTTATTGGCTCATGTCTAATACATCGCCATAGTGATGATAGTGATCACCGCGTCGTTAATTTACCTAACACGTTGCCAACTCGGTAGTGCATCGTTGTTGACTGTTGAACGTAGTAATCAGTAAATCAATTTGTTTGTAATAGTAAATTAAACTATAATAAAAAGTTAAATTAAACTATAATAAAAAGTCAAGCAGTTAGTCAGTGGTGGCCTAGTGGTTTAAAAGGCCCGCCTCTCATGCACGAGGGCGCGGGTTCAATCCTGACTCGGATATACCAATGTGATTTTTCTGAGTCATATGTACTTTCTAAGAGTATTTAGACATCACTGATTAATGCTAATGCCCGGAAGAGAGTTGATATCAACAGGCGTCCGGTCGTAAAAACAAATAGTCAAAACTATTTACAACATGAAAGGCAGACCCTGGCTATAGCTGGGCAATTGCCAGGTAGAAGAAGAAAAAGTTAAATATCAACAATTCATCAATATTTTACACAGTTTAGAATTAATATAATAAAAATCAAGAATGTTATTGAACAAAAAGTTATTGAAATAATGTTATCAGTGAAAATAACCACAACAAAATATCTAAAAAAAATTAATTTGACTAACCTACCAAGTACAGGTCTGGCTTTGTGCGAAATGTAACAAACTAAACTTATTGAATAAACAAAAAACGTGTTGCATATATACAGCCTGTCTTTTGTACTTTGTATCTTTAATTATTTTTAAATGTCAGGCCGGAGCCATGTCTTATTCTCCTTCTTATTCTTGACTCAAGTTTTTATAATATCAGGCCTAAGCCTTGTCTTTTTTTAATTTTCTTCTTAAATATTTTTTTTAATTATAGGGGCGAAGCTATGTCTTCGTTTTATTTTTTTCTTCAATCATTTTTTTATTTATAAAGCCAACGCCATGTCTTTATTTAAAATATATTTTTTTGTCAAATTCTTGTTTTTTTAAATACCGCCTTTTTTCAATGTCAAGTCCTTGTAATGTCATTTTTAGTACAATTCAATTGTCAAAGTCAATATATAGGTCAAATTCTGAAAATAGCTGAACAACAAATATCTTAAACAAAACGAACAAATTAGTATTATATACATTTGTACAAATAACAATGAGATTTCATTTACAGTAGAAACAAGAAAGCCATAAACTGACAAGAAGCATTCTTGAATGCTTAGTATTTGCTGCAGGGAACGTGGGATATCATCAGCAGTTTTAAAAATACTTAAAAAGTTGGTCTACAAGGACCATCCTTTGAGTACTAAACTATGGACAGTCAAAAAATGTATGTTCAAGGGGTTCTTCAGCACTATTGCAATACCTACAAGTTGAAGAGTCAAAAACATCAATCCTAAAAAGGTGAGCACCAAAACTGCAACGTCCTAGACGCAAACGACAGATTGTGGAATAATACTTTCTATGGCTACAGTCGCTACCCCGGCTAAACCACGGGGAAGAGACCTTTTTATTTATTGTATCTAATTCTAATTACAGTTTCCTGTTACTTTTACCATCTGATGCCATAAGTTGTAAAATTCTTCCTGTTAAACGTGAGTTTGAAAAGAGATAGAGCGTCTGAAGAAGGAATTGCGAAATTTAAAAAGCTATGACTTAATTGATTGTGGGCCGGATTTGTAATAAATTTAGCTAAATAGTCTGCTTGCTCATTTCCATGCACACCAATGTGGGCTGGTGTCCAGACTAGAACTGTTTGCTTGTTTTGAGACAGCAGGTGAAACAACTCTCTTATTTTAAATATAATATAGTTAGTTTTTGATTTTGTAGTGACATTAATAAATTTAAACTTTCCATTATTATAAACCACTTTTGATCTGACTATCATAGACAGCTATAGAGACTGCTTCATTGTTCCTAGACCCATCTGTATACTTCTGATAATATCCCTGCCACCTATCAAGTTCCCTATAAATGTCTTCCTTATACTTTAGAAGATTCTCTGCAACAAATTTAATCTGAATAAATTTTGCTTCATATAACCCAGAGTAACAAGGCCATACCATGCTAGAATTTTTTTGTGTCTTTTTAAAAATTTGTTCTGTTTCAGAAAAACCTTGAAACAAATATGAATTAATATTGGCAGTCCTGTTAATAGTGTCCCACAGTTTAACAAGAAGTGGATGATTAGTAATGGAGAGCAACCTTGTAAAAAGTTTTGATTGTAAGTATTTAAACCAAAGTGCTAATGGAGGTATATTACATTCCACCTGCATTGACACTATGAGAGGAGTTCCCATTATAATACGCAAACATTTCTTTTGTATCTTCTCAAATTTTTCCACTATAGTTCTTACCACTGCAAAACAAAAAAAAGCGTATCAAAATGACTCCTTACTAATGATTTTAAAACATTATAAGCATTTAAAGCTCGAGGTTTGTAAAAATAACACCTAAAAACTTTACAGAGCTCTCTACAGGCATTACATTATTATTGAACAAAATATTTACATTCCTATTTCTAATACCATTTTTCGAAAAAACAACAACTTTCCTTTTTTCATTGCTGACAGAGAGAGAGGAGAGGCCTAGGCTATCAAAATAGTTCTTTAGTCTTTAGAGAACAACATTGAGGACTGATTGTACACCTAATAAAATTGTATCAGAGCAATAAACAACGAAATCATCTGCAAACTGCAGATTAAAAACTTCACACCCCAGAATAGAATTTAGCTGATGTACGAATAGGATAAAAAGCTGTGAGCTCAATACACCACCTTGTTATACACTCCTACAAGAATATCTTGGACCAAATAGTTGATTGTTAACCTTAACAAACACTTTTCTGTAGTTCAAAAAATTAAAAATCCAATTTACAACTTTTCAGGTACCCGTAGTAATAATAAAATTGAGGTTAATTTGTTCAGATCTACATTATTGAAAGCCCCTATAATGTCAAGAAAAACTCCCAACTATTACTCTATTCTCAGAACGAGCATTGTGGATATCCAGACAAATGATGTAGACTCTCACAACCAGAACGGCCAGAACAAAAGCCAAACTGATTGTAAGGTAAAAGATTGTTACTTTCAATGTGAAAAATTAATCTCTGTTTTATTAATTGTTTGAAAATTTTTCCAACACATGAACTAAGTGTAATGGGATGATAAGAATCAGCCAAATTAAAGTCTTAGCCTGGTTTTAATATTGGTACCAAACAGTTGGTTTTCCAATCCTCTGGGATAATAGAAGACAACCATAGATTATTTAACAAACTTAGCAAAATAGATAGAGTTTGAACATTTAAAAGTTTAAACATTCTATAGGAAAGCCAATAAGGAATCTTATCTATTGTTGTTATATAAAAATGTTTGAACTCATTTGAGGTCAGAAAATAAGTTAGAACTTGGAAAGCTTTTTTGAATTTTCTCATTTTAGTCCAAATGCGATTTATAGATGACAAACGATTTATTGATGAGCAGAATTCAAACCAACTTTTACGACGTTCTTCTTTTAAAGTGCGTTTTTTAAAGGCTTGTGCGCTGTGAAATTAATGTTATTTTTACTATTAAGACTAGTTTTGAAATTAATGTATTGTATGCATTCTTGCAGTCTTCTACTACTTTTGAACATTTATCATTCCACCAAGGTACTTGACACCTCTTTCTACGACGGTTATTATTACTATCAGTTGTGTTATGGTTTAAGTTGGGCCTGGAAAATTCGATTGCCAATAGAATAATTGCGCAATACTTTCTGTATGAGTCAAGCAAATCACTTTTGTCAACTTTAAAGTTCATTAACATTTTATTAACAATTTGTTCATAACTATCCCAATTTACTAATTTCAGATTGCTGTGAAAAGGAATATTGTTCAAGGAAATAGAGGATTCATGTTGGTCTCTTAGGAGAGTAAATTTTGTGATAGTTGGCAGATGAGAACTCTTTAGTCCTGATGAACTTGCACGTCACAAGAAAGAAATATAGAAGAAGACGCCATAGTCAAATTTAGACTGTTTGGTTTCCAAATATGAGAGCCTATAGTGGTTGGGTGAGCATTATTTAAAAGTATTAAGTCATTGTCATCCATGGAATCCATTATAGTTCTGCCCCAAGAATCTATGCGACTACAACCCCAAAAAGTATGATGGGCGTTAAAATCGCCTGCAATTATCAACGGTTTTGGAATAATGTACAATAAACGATCGAACTTCGCCTTTTCAAAACCAGGAAAACTATTACCAGGACTGTAAAAATTAACCAAAGAACCAGTTTAATAACAATTACTACATTTTGTAATAAATCATCATAAAAAGTATATAGTTTAGAGAAATGTATACCATTTTTAATTAATATTGCTACGCCATTATGATCATTACTGCAGTCATGCCTAATAATGGTAAATTAAAATTAAATTGAATTGAAATAAATTGAATTGAATGCTAGGCTTGATTTCTGAAATAAGAGCAACACATTGTATATTATTTTGATATAATAAATGTTGAAACTCAAGTCTATTACTTAACATACTTTGACCTTTCCACTGTACAATATTTAAGATTTGCTGTTTTTATCCTTGATGGTTTCTTTAATAGCTGAGCTAATAAACTGTGAACTAATACTGATATTTTGAGTTTTATTTACGGTTATAACTTTTACTATAGATTCTGTTAATAGAGTCATTGCTTCAGAGTTTGATAGTATCGCTTCAAATTTTTTTTAAGGGAGGGAAAATTCAATGAATTTTTAATGTGTCAGCATAATATAACTTGGGTTTACTGTTTGCGATTTCCTTTTGCCTTATAGGTCACTGGCTAGAGATGGCGATGTGATTGCCATTACAATTAATGCACTTAGCTTTTTCAATGTTAACCTTGCATTCTTTGAAAGGATGCCCCTCTGTGCATATGGAGCATCTCGATGAATTTTTACAAAAGCTAGCCAGATGATCATAGCGTAAACATTTAAAACACTGTTTTATAGGTGGGACATATGTGGAGACAGGCAGGCGCCACATCTTAATGTGAACATAGTCCGGCAGTGACGTAGCAGACGCAAAAGTAATTACTACGCTCTGAGTAGGTTGCAGTGTGAAGGTGTTATTTCCTCTTTTACTTTACTCATTCTGACCTAATACCTGGTTACCGAGCTTTGCTTGGTATTTAACCCTTAACCACCTACCTCCCGTCTCACAGACGGAAGCTATTTTAAAGTGGTAAATATTTTGCTGTGTATGCGTCTTATGAACCTGTGCTTTCCTGTACCTTTTCCCCGCACCGATCAGTGTTGCGCAAGCACTTATCGAGGTCGGAGATGCGCGCCATTTTTTCCTAGTAAGTAAAAATCTATCTTCGAGTGTCTCAGAGACGGATGGTAGGTGTTTGTGTGACAATTTTTTTTTTATTGGCTTAAGGTGAAAATGGCTTTAAACGATTCCATTATTGAACGCTGGTTAGAAGATAACATATCGGATGAAGAAAATATACCGAACGATGAGTGTAGCGATGACGACACTGAAATTGGAGTACAATAGTACTGGAATAATGCAGAGGATCGTGTTCTGAAATTGAGGCCAAGGAAGAAACTACTTTACAAGCAGGTATGGTACCTCTTTCATCCCACAATGTGCTTGACGAATCACAGAGTTCATCTGAAGATGAAGTGCCATTATCTGAAATACGGTAAAGACTGAGAAAAACAAATTATTTTGGTAAAAACCGGTACCGTTGGTCATCAGCTCCCCAGGATTCTCGTTCTAGAACATTACAACATAATATTGTAGAAGAAACATAATATTGTAGACTAGCTAAACAGCTTAGAACACCTCATAGCGCCGCGAGTGAAATGTGAATCTCCAGCGTGACATCAAAATTTCACTTCGACGTATCCTTCACTATGACGAAGTAACCAGTCAACCAGCAGTGATTTCTAGTACCAAACGTGGTGAAGAAGTAGTCACAATACGAAAAAAATGCTCAACTTGTGATCCTAAAAAGATTCGCAGGACCCAGTACATGTGTTTCGAATGTAAGAGACCAATCTGCCTCGAGTGCTCGAACAAGCTGTGCATTGACTGCCGTGAAAAGCTGTAGGTTTAGAGTCTGCAATTTTGTTTATTTTTTTATTTTTTCTCTTTAAATGTCTCATGTCTATATTTAATAAATGTTAAAAGATTAGAAAAGTTTATTTTGAAGTTCCTATTTACATTTATTTTTATATTTCTAAAAACGTAAGTTTAGTCAACGTAAGTAAGGCTTAAAAATGCCAAAGTATAAGTGTTGTTCATTTTAGTTGAGTTTATAGTAGGTATAGTTGATCACTTTATGTTTATTTTCTTTTAATAAAACATTCAAATACGTAAAAAAGATATTTCATTCTAACTGGACTCCTAATTTACAAAAATCTTTGATTTAGAGTACAGGTGTCTCCCAGACGGGAGGTAGGTGATTGTGTAATAAAATTTGTAGGTAGGTGGCTAAGGGTTAAGAATTATTAAAATTTATTTTGTGTTTTTTTTTAAGATTCGTTTAGGCATTTTTAAGTGAACAGGTTAAGAAGACAAAACAAGTTTTTTTTAGTATGTATTCGGGTGATAAAGTATTATTCATTATCCTAGCAGGAAAAGGCATGAATATTCACTATCAGAAGAATGAAAACCAGTTGTTTTTATAAATTCTTGCTGGCTTGAGATTCCGTCGAATGGAGTAAGGTCGAGTGCTTTGTTTTTTCTGTTATTTATGATTTTATTAAGCTAACTCTAAATCTTGTAATCACATATTATATTTGTTTGTAGTAAATACTACATACCAGGTTATCAATAGTTTTGGATATTGTTAATAAACCTGCCATCTATTAATTAATTTATGAACTTTGTATGAAACTTCAATGCGAAACGACTTTGTCATTGTCCAATAGAGGGCGTTCGGATCAAATTACATTCCTTTTGTTTATGTTTAATTTTTCTTATAAATAACAGAAAATTTCAAAAAATGTAGTATTATAGATTCATAAACCTGTATTACTGAAACTTTTAAGTTGAATAAATAATCATCTCAATAAGTATTTTTATTTCACTCGTTTCATAATGTTTAAAATGATTTCGTGTGCACAAGTCAGTAATACAAAAATTTATGTGAAATTATATACATATTTTTTTAGAAGTGGTGCCATTACTGATCCTGTTGAGCATTTAACAAGCAATTTTTTTAATTTAACTGGTTAAAAGAAATTATTTTGCAATAATTTCCTTGGGGTTATAAATATGTGCCGAATATATGAGAATGAAAAGCAGAAAATATTAATTGAATACAGTTAATTGACCATGCACCTTCATAAGGTTATTTTATAGTATACTGTTGATGTCAAAAGTTATTTTCTCCATTTTAAAATAAATATTCATAACTAAAAAGTTATTCTGCTATTCGCCGTTTGCAAGACCCCAGTGCCATCTAACGAGACAACTTACGGTGGCTCTTTTGAGAAAACAGTCCTGTAATGGATGTTAAATAGTCATTGAAAATATTTTTTTCAATGTGAAATGTGATATAATACACAGAGTGAATATTAAATTTAAAAAATATCGTGGGTCAGATAAAAACAGTAAATAAAATACATACAACAACTATAACAAGTCTCAATAAGTGAAGTAGGTTAAGATATCAGTCAAGATGTTTATTATAAAATTAATATAAAAAATCATTATTAATATTAAAAAACAAGTAAAAATAATATGATATACAAAATAGCTCTATTTAACGTAATTATATTTTTTACGAATGTATCTTAAATTTTAATTTCTTTTATTTAATTGTGCAGATAAAAAATGGAATTGCTGTTAAGAACGGGTTTTCAATCCATCACACATAATATTATTTTTCAACCAGACAATCTGATAAAGGGTAAATTAAGTTTCGGCTGAGGACGTGAGAGATGTATAGTTATAACAACTGATAGTAATAATAACCGTCGTAGAAAGAAGTGTCAAGTACCTTGGTACTGTAATGATAAATGTTCAAAAGTAATAGAAAACTCAAGAACGCATACATTAATTTCAAAACTAGTTTATATAGTAAAAATTACATTAATTTCAAAGCGCCCAAGCCATTAAATTACTTCTTAAAATTTTTTTTAATTATAAGGCCGAAGCCATGAAGTTATTTAAAATATTTTTTTTTTGTACAATTCTTGTCTTTTTACATTCCGTCTTTTGTCAATGTCAAGTCTTTGTAAGTTTGTAATGTCATTTATAGTATTTATGTCATTTGTCAATGTCAATTTGTCGCGCATAGCTCGCATAGAGCGCGGGATATTTTCAGCAGTTTTAAAAATATTTAAAAGTTGGTCTACAAGGACCATCCTTTGAATACTTAACTGTGAACAATCAAAAAATATATCAGCACTATTGCAATATCTACGAGTTGAAGAGTCAAAAACATCAATCCTAAAAAGGTGAGCACCAAAACTGCAACGTCCTAGACGCAAACGACAGATTGTGGAATAATACTTTCTATGGCTACAGTCGCTACCCCGGCTAAACCACGGGGAAGAGACCTTTTTATTTATTGTATCTAATTCTAATTAGTTTCCTGTTACTTTTACCATCTGATGCCATAAGTTGTAAAATTCTTCCTGTTAAACGTGAGTTTGAAAAGAGATAGAGCGTCTGAAGAAGGAATTGCGAAATTTAAAAAGCTATGACTTAATTGATTGTGGGCCGGATTTGTAATAAATTGCTCATTACCATTCACACCAATGTGGGCTGGTGTCCAGACTAGAACTATTTGCTTGTTTTGAGACAGCAGGTGAAACAAGTCTCTTATTTTATATATAATATAGTTAGTTTTTGATTTTAATTGTGGATTTTGTAGTGACATTAATAAACTTAAACTGTCCATTATTATAAACCACTTTTGATCTGACTATCATAGACAGCTATAGAGACTGCTTCATTGTTCCTAGACCCATCTGTATACTTCTGATAATATCCCTGCCACCTATCAAGTTCCCTATAAATGTCTTCCTTATACTTTAGAAGATTCTCTGCAACAAATTTAATCTGAATAAATTTTGCTTCATATAACCCAGAGTAACAAGGCCATACCATGCTAGAATTTTTTTGTGTCTTTTTAAAAAATTTGTTCTGTTTCAGAAAAACCTTGAAACAAATATGAATTAATATTGGCAGTCCTGTTAATAGTGTCCCACAGTTTAACAAGAAGTGGATGATTAGTAATGGAGAGCAACCTTGTAAAAAGTTTTGATTGTAAGTATTTAAACCAAAGTGCTAATGGAGGTATATTACATTCCACCTGCATTGACACTATGAGAGGAGTTCCCATTATAATACGCAAACATTTCTTTTGTATCTTCTCAAATTTTTCCACTATAGTTCTTACCACTGCAAAACAAAAAAAGCGTATCAAAATGACTCCTTACTAATGATTTTAAAACATTATAAGCATTTAAAGCTCGAGGTTTGTAAAAATAACACCTAAAAACTTTACAGAGCTCTCTACAGGCATTACATTATTATTGAACAAAATATTTACATTCCTATTTCTAATACCATTTTTCGAAAAAACAACAACTTTCCTTTTTTCATTGCTGACAGAGAGAGAGGAGAGGCCTAGGCTATCAAAATAGTTCTTTAGTCTTTAGAGAACAACATTGAGGACTGATTGTACACCTAATAAAATTGTATCAGAGCAATAAACAACGAAATCATCTGCAAACTGCAGATTAAAAACTTCACACCCCAGAATAGAATTTAGCTGATGTACGAATAGGATAAAAAGCTGTGAGCTCAATACACCACCTTGTTATACACTCCTACAAGAATATCTTGGACCAAATAGTTGATTGTTAACCTTAACAAACACTTTTCTGTAGTTCAAAAAATTAAAAATCCAATTTACAACTTTTCAGGTACCCGTAGTAATAATAAAATTGAGGTTAATTTGTTCAGATCTACATTATTGAAAGCCCCTATAATGTCAAGAAAAACTCCCAACTATTACTCTATTCTCAGAACGAGCATTGTGGATATCCAGACAAATGATGTAGACTCTCACAACCAGAACGGCCAGAACAAAAGCCAAACTGATTGTAAGGTAAAAGATTGTTACTTTCAATGTGAAAAATTAATCTCTGTTTTATTAATTGTTTGAAAATTTTTCCAACACATGAACTAAGTGTAATGGGATGATAAGAATCAGCCAAATTAAAGTCTTAGCCTGGTTTTAATATTGGTACCAAACAGTTGGTTTTCCAATCCTCTGGGATAATAGAAGACAACCATAGATTATTTAACAAACTTAGCAAAATAGATAGAGTTTGAACATTTAAAAGTTTAAACATTCTATAGGAAAGCCAATAAGGAATCTTATCTATTGTTGTTATATAAAAATGTTTGAACTCATTTGAGGTCAGAAAATAAGTTAGAACTTGGAAAGCTTTTTTGAATTTTCTCATTTTAGTCCAAATGCGATTTATAGATGACAAACGATTTATTGATGAGCAGAATTCAAACCAACTTTTACGACGTTCTTCTTTTAAAGTGCGTTTTTTAAAGGCTTGTGCGCTGTGAAATTAATGTTATTTTTACTATTAAGACTAGTTTTGAAATTAATGTATTGTATGCATTCTTGCAGTCTTCTACTACATACTTTTGAACATTTATCATTCCACCAAGGTACTTGACACCTCTTTCTACGACGGTTATTATTACTATCAGTTGTGTTATGGTTTAAGTTGGGCCTGGAAAATTCGATTGCCAATAGAATAATTGCGCAATACTTTCTGTATGAGTCAAGCAAATCACTTTTGTCAACTTTAAAGTTCATTAACATTTTATTAACAATTTGTTCATAACTATCCCAATTTACTAATTTCAGATTGCTGTGAAAAGGAATGTTGTTCAAGGAAATAGAGGATTCATGTTGGTCTCTTAGGAGAGTAAATTTTGTGATAGTTGGCAGATGAGAACTCTTTAGTCCTGATGAACTTGCACGTCACAAGAAAGAAATATAGAAGAAGACGCCATAGTCAAATTTAGACTGTTTGGTTTCCAAATATGAGAGCCTATAGTGGTTGGGTGAGCATTATTTAAAAGTATTAAGTCATTGTCATCCATGGAATCCATTATAGTTCTGCCCCAAGAATCTATGCGACTACAACCCCAAAAAGTATGATGGGCGTTAAAATCGCCTGCAATTATCAACGGTTTTGGAATAATGTACAATAAACGATCGAACTTCGCCTTTTCAAAACCAGGAAAACTATTACCAGGACTGTAAAAATTAACCAAAGAACCAGTTTAATAACAATTACTACATTTTGTAATAAATCATCATAAAAAGTATATAGTTTAGAGAAATGTATACCATTTTTAATTAATATTGCTACGCCATTATGATCATTACTGCAGTCATGCCTAATAATGGTAAATTAAAATTAAATTGAATTGAAATAAATTGAATTGAATGCTAGGCTTGATTTCTGAAATAAGAGCAACACATTGTATATTATTTTGATATAATAAATGTTGAAACTCAAGTCTATTACTTAACATACTTTGACCTTTCCACTGTACAATATTTAAGATTTGCTGTTTTTATCCTTGATGGTTTCTTTAATAGCTGAGCTAATAAACTGTGAACTAATACTGATATTTTGAGTTTTATTTACGGTTATAACTTTTACTATAGATTCTGTTAATAGAGTCATTGCTTCAGAGTTTGATAGTATCGCTTCAAATTTTTTTTAAGGGAGGGAAAATTCAATGAATTTTTAATGTGTCAGCATAATATAACTTGGGTTTACTGTTTGCGATTTCCTTTTGCCTTATAGGTCACTGGCTAGAGATGGCGATGTGATTGCCATTACAATTAATGCACTTAGCTTTTTCAATGTTAACCTTGCATTCTTTGAAAGGATGCCCCTCTGTGCATATGGAGCATCTCGATGAATTTTTACAAAAGCTAGCCAGATGATCATAGCGTAAACATTTAAAACACTGTTTTATAGGTGGGACATATGTGGAGACAGGCAGGCGCCACATCTTAATGTGAACATAGTCCGGCAGTGACGTAGCAGACGCAAAAGTAATTACTACGCTCTGAGTAGGTTGCAGTGTGAAGGTGTTATTTCCTCTTTTACTTTACTCATTCTGACCTAATACCTGGTTACCGAGCTTTGCTTGGTATTTAAGAATTATTAAAATTTATTTTGCGTTTTTTTTTAAGATTCGTTTAGGCATTTTTAAGTGAACAGGTTAAGAAGACAAAACAAGTTTTTTTTAGTATGTATTCGGGTGATAAAGTATTATTCATTATCCTAGCAGGAAAAGGCATGAATATTCACTATCAGAAGAATGAAAACCAGTTGTTTTTATAAATTCTTGCTGGCTTGAGATTCCGTCGAATGGAGTAAGGTCGAGTGCTTTGTTTTTTCTGTTATTTATGATTTTATTAAGCTAACTCTAAATCTTGTAATCACATATTATATTTGTTTGTAGTAAATACTACATACCAGGTTATCAATAGTTTTGGATATTGTTAATAAACCTGCCATCTATTAATTAATTTATGAACTTTGTATGAAACTTCAATGCGAAACGACTTTGTCATTGTCCAATAGAGGGCGTTCGGATCAAATTACATTCCTTTTGTTTATGTTTAATTTTTCTTATAAATAACAGAAAATTTCAAAAAATGTAGTATTATAGATTCATAAACCTGCATTACTGAAACTTTTAAGTTGAATAAATAATCATCTCAATAAGTATTTTTATTTCACTCGTTTCATAATGTTTAAAATGATTTCGTGTGCACAAGTCAGTAATACAAAAATTTATGTGAAATTATATACATATTTTTTTAGAAGTGGTGCCATTACTGATCCTGTTGAGCATTTAACAAGCAATTTTTTTTTTAATTTAACTGGTTAAAAGAAATTATTTTGCAATAATTTTCTTGGGGTTATAAATATGTGCCGAATATATGAGAATGAAAAGCAGAAAATATTAATTGAATACAGTTAATTGACCATGCACCTTCATAAGGTTATTTTATAGTATACTGTTGATGTCAAAAGTTATTTTCTCCATTTTAAAATAAATATTCATAACTAAAAAGTTATTCTGCTATTCGCCGTTTGCAAGACCCCAGTGCCATCTAACGAGACAACTTACGGTGGCTCTTTTGAGAAAACAGTCCTGTAATGGATGTTAAATAGTCATTGAAAATATTTTTTTCAATGTGAAATGTGATATAATACACAGAGTGAATATTAAATTTAAAAAATATCGTGGGTCAGATAAAAACAGTAAATAAAATACATACAACAACTATAACAAGTCTCAATAAGTGAAGTAGGTTAAGATATCAGTCAAGATGTTTATTATAAAATTAATATAAAAAATCATTATTAATATTAAAAAACAAGTAAAAATAATATGATATACAAAATAGCTCTATTTAACGTAATTATATTTTTTACGAATGTATCTTAAATTTTAATTTCTTTTATTTAATTGTGCAGATAAAAAATGGAATTGCTGTTAAGAACGGGTTTTCAATCCATCACACATAATATTATTTTTCAACCAGACAATCTGATAAAGGGTAAATTAAGTTTCGGCTGAGGACGTGAGAGATGTATAGTTATAACAAATGATAGTAATAATAACCGTCGTAGAAAGAAGTGTCAAGTACCTTGGTACTGTAATGATAAATGTTCAAAAGTAATAGAAAACTCAAGAACGCATACATTAATTTCAAAACTAGTTTATATAGTAAAAATTACATTAATTTCAAAGCGCCCAAGCCATTAAATTACTTCTTAAAATTTTTTTTAATTATAAGGCCGAAGCCATGAAGTTATTTAAAATATTTTTTTTGTACAATTCTTGTCTTTTTACATTCCGTCTTTTGTCAATGTCAAGTCTTTGTAAGTTTGTAATGTCATTTATAGTATTTATGTCATTTGTCAATGTCAATTTGTCGCGCATAGCTCGCATAGAGCGCGGGATATTTTCAGCAGTTTTAAAAATATTTAAAAGTTGGTCTACAAGGACCATCCTTTGAATACTTAACTGTGAACAATCAAAAAATATATCAGCACTATTGCAATATCTACGAGTTGAAGAGTCAAAAACATCAATCCTAAAAAGGTGAGCACCAAAACTGCAACGTCCTAGACGCAAACGACAGATTGTGGAATAATACTTTCTATGGCTACAGTCGCTACCCCGGCTAAACCACGGGGAAGAGACCTTTTTATTTATTGTATCTAATTCTAATTAGTTTCCTGTTACTTTTACCATCTGATGCCATAAGTTGTAAAATTCTTCCTGTTAAACGTGAGTTTGAAAAGAGATAGAGCGTCTGAAGAAGGAATTGCGAAATTTAAAAAGCTATGACTTAATTGATTGTGGGCCGGATTTGTAATAAATTGCTCATTACCATTCACACCAATGTGGGCTGGTGTCCAGACTAGAACTATTTGCTTGTTTTGAGACAGCAGGTGAAACAAGTCTCTTATTTTATATATAATATAGTTAGTTTTTGATTTTAATTGTGGATTTTGTAGTGACATTAATAAACTTAAACTGTCCATTATTATAAACCACTTTTGATCTGACTATCATAGACAGCTATAGAGACTGCTTCATTGTTCCTAGACCCATCTGTATACTTCTGATAATATCCCTGCCACCTATCAAGTTCCCTATAAATGTCTTCCTTATACTTTAGAAGATTCTCTGCAACAAATTTAATCTGAATAAATTTTGCTTCATATAACCCAGAGTAACAAGGCCATACCATGCTAGAATTTTTTTGTGTCTTTTTAAAAATTTGTTCTGTTTCAGAAAAACCTTGAAACAAATATGAATTAATATTGGCAGTCCTGTTAATAGTGTCCCACAGTTTAACAAGAAGTGGATGATTAGTAATGGAGAGCAACCTTGTAAAAAGTTTTGATTGTAAGTATTTAAACCAAAGTGCTAATGGAGGTATATTACATTCCACCTGCATTGACACTATGAGAGGAGTTCCCATTATAATACGCAAACATTTCTTTTGTATCTTCTCAAATTTTTCCACTATAGTTCTTACCACTGCAAAACAAAAAAAGCGTATCAAAATGACTCCTTACTAATGATTTTAAAACATTATAAGCATTTAAAGCTCGAGGTTTGTAAAAATAACACCTAAAAACTTTACAGAGCTCTCTACAGGCATTACATTATTATTGAACAAAATATTTACATTCCTATTTCTAATACCATTTTTCGAAAAAACAACAACTTTCCTTTTTTCATTGCTGACAGAGAGAGAGGAGAGGCCTAGGCTATCAAAATAGTTCTTTAGTCTTTAGAGAACAACATTGAGGACTGATTGTACACCTAATAAAATTGTATCAGAGCAATAAACAACGAAATCATCTGCAAACTGCAGATTAAAAACTTCACACCCCAGAATAGAATTTAGCTGATGTACGAATAGGATAAAAAGCTGTGAGCTCAATACACCACCTTGTTATACACTCCTACAAGAATATCTTGGACCAAATAGTTGATTGTTAACCTTAACAAACACTTTTCTGTAGTTCAAAAAATTAAAAATCCAATTTACAACTTTTCAGGTACCCGTAGTAATAATAAAATTGAGGTTAATTTGTTCAGATCTACATTATTGAAAGCCCCTATAATGTCAAGAAAAACTCCCAACTATTACTCTATTCTCAGAACGAGCATTGTGGATATCCAGACAAATGATGTAGACTCTCACAACCAGAACGGCCAGAACAAAAGCCAAACTGATTGTAAGGTAAAAGATTGTTACTTTCAATGTGAAAAATTAATCTCTGTTTTATTAATTGTTTGAAAATTTTTCCAACACATGAACTAAGTGTAATGGGATGATAAGAATCAGCCAAATTAAAGTCTTAGCCTGGTTTTAATATTGGTACCAAACAGTTGGTTTTCCAATCCTCTGGGATAATAGAAGACAACCATAGATTATTTAACAAACTTAGCAAAATAGATAGAGTTTGAACATTTAAAAGTTTAAACATTCTATAGGAAAGCCAATAAGGAATCTTATCTATTGTTGTTATATAAAAATGTTTGAACTCATTTGAGGTCAGAAAATAAGTTAGAACTTGGAAAGCTTTTTTGAATTTTCTCATTTTAGTCCAAATGCGATTTATAGATGACAAACGATTTATTGATGAGCAGAATTCAAACCAACTTTTACGACGTTCTTCTTTTAAAGTGCGTTTTTTAAAGGCTTGTGCGCGTTTGAAATTAATGTAATTTATAATATTAAGACCAGTTTAAAAATTAATGTAAGCATTCTTGCAATCTTCTACTACTTTTGAACATTTATCATTCCACTAAGGTACTTGACACCTTTTTGTAGGACGGTTATTATTACTATCAGTTGTGTTGTGGTTCAAGCTGGGCCCGGAAAATCCGATTGCCCATAGAATAATTGCACAAAACTTTCTGTATGAGTGAAGCAGATCACTTTTGTCAACTTTAAAGTTCATTAACATTTTATTAACAATTTGTTCATAACTATCCCAATTTACTAATTTCAGATTGCTATGAAAAGGAATGTTGTTCAAGGAAATAGACGGTTCACGTTGATATCTTACGAGAGTAAATTTTGTGATAGTTGGCAGATGATAACTGCCTTAAGAGTCCTGATGAACTTGCCAGTCACAAGAAAGAATTAAAGAAGAAGACACCATAGTTAAATCTAGACTGTTTGGTTTCCAAATATGAGAGCTTATAGTTGTTGGTTGACCATTATTTAAAAGTATTAAGTCATTGTCATCCATGGAATCCATTATAGTTCTGCCCCAAGAATCTATGCGACTACAACCACAAAAAGTATGATGGGCGTTAAAATCGCCTGCAATTATCAACGGTTTTGGAATAATGTACAATAAACGATCGAACTTCGCCTTTTCAAAACCAGGAAAACTATTACCAGGACTGTAAAAATTAACCAAAGAACCAGTTTAATAACAATTACTACATTTTGTAATAAATCATCATAAAAAGTATATAGTTTAGAGAAATGTATACCATTTTTAATTAATATTGCTACGCCATTATGATCATTACTGCAGTCATGCCTAATAATGGTAAATTAAAATTAAATTGAATTGAAATAAATTGAATTGAATGCTAGGCTTGATTTCTGAAATAAGAGCAACACATTGTATATTATTTTGATATAATAAATGTTGAAACTCAAGTCTATTACTTAACATACTTTGACCTTTCCACTGTACAATATTTAAGATTTGCTGTTTTTATCCTTGATGGTTTCTTTAATAGCTGAGCTAATAAACTGTGAACTAATACTGATATTTTGAGTTTTATTTACGGTTATAACTTTTACTATAGATTCTGTTAATAGAGTCATTGCTTCAGAGTTTGATAGTATCGCTTCAAATTTTTTTTAAGGGAGGGAAAATTCAATGAATTTTTAATGTGTCAGCATAATATAACTTGGGTTTACTGTTTGCGATTTCCTTTTGCCTTATAGGTCACTGGCTAGAGATGGCGATGTGATTGCCATTACAATTAATGCACTTAGCTTTTTCAATGTTAACCTTGCATTCTTTGAAAGGATGCCCCTCTGTGCATATGGAGCATCTCGATGAATTTTTACAAAAGCTAGCCAGATGATCATAGCGTAAACATTTAAAACACTGTTTTATAGGTGGGACATATGTGGAGACAGGCAGGCGCCACATCTTAATGTGAACATAGTCCGGCAGTGACGTAGCAGACGCAAAAGTAATTACTACGCTCTGAGTAGGTTGCAGTGTGAAGGTGTTATTTCCTCTTTTACTTTACTCATTCTGACCTAATACCTGGTTACCGAGCTTTGCTTGGTATTTAAGAATTATTAAAATTTATTTTGCGTTTTTTTTTAAGATTCGTTTAGGCATTTTTAAGTGAACAGGTTAAGAAGACAAAACAAGTTTTTTTTAGTATGTATTCGGGTGATAAAGTATTATTCATTATCCTAGCAGGAAAAGGCATGAATATTCACTATCAGAAGAATGAAAACCAGTTGTTTTTATAAATTCTTGCTGGCTTGAGATTCCGTCGAATGGAGTAAGGTCGAGTGCTTTGTTTTTTCTGTTATTTATGATTTTATTAAGCTAACTCTAAATCTTGTAATCACATATTATATTTGTTTGTAGTAAATACTACATACCAGGTTATCAATAGTTTTGGATATTGTTAATAAACCTGCCATCTATTAATTAATTTATGAACTTTGTATGAAACTTCAATGCGAAACGACTTTGTCATTGTCCAATAGAGGGCGTTCGGATCAAATTACATTCCTTTTGTTTATGTTTAATTTTTCTTATAAATAACAGAAAATTTCAAAAAATGTAGTATTATAGATTCATAAACCTGCATTACTGAAACTTTTAAGTTGAATAAATAATCATCTCAATAAGTATTTTTATTTCACTCGTTTCATAATGTTTAAAATGATTTCGTGTGCACAAGTCAGTAATACAAAAATTTATGTGAAATTATATACATATTTTTTTAGAAGTGGTGCCATTACTGATCCTGTTGAGCATTTAACAAGCAATTTTTTTAATTTAACTGGTTAAAAGAAATTATTTTGCAATAATTTTCTTGGGGTTATAAATATGTGCCGAATATATGAGAATGAAAAGCAGAAAATATTAATTGAATACAGTTAATTGACCATGCACCTTCATAAGGTTATTTTATAGTATACTGTTGATGTCAAAAGTTATTTTCTCCATTTTAAAATAAATATTCATAACTAAAAAGTTATTCTGCTATTCGCCGTTTGCAAGACCCCAGTGCCATCTAACGAGACAACTTACGGTGGCTCTTTTGAGAAAACAGTCCTGTAATGGATGTTAAATAGTCATTGAAAATATTTTTTTCAATGTGAAATGTGATATAATACACAGAGTGAATATTAAATTTAAAAAATATCGTGGGTCAGATAAAAACAGTAAATAAAATACATACAACAACTATAACAAGTCTCAATAAGTGAAGTAGGTTAAGATATCAGTCAAGATGTTTATTATAAAATTAATATAAAAAATCATTATTAATATTAAAAAACAAGTAAAAATAATATGATATACAAAATAGCTCTATTTAACGTAATTATATTTTTTACGAATGTATCTTAAATTTTAATTTCTTTTATTTAATTGTGCAGATAAAAAATGGAATTGCTGTTAAGAACGGGTTTTCAATCCATCACACATAATATTATTTTTCAACCAGACAATCTGATAAAGGGTAAATTAAGTTTCGGCTGAGGACGTGAGAGATGTATAGTTATAACAAATGATAGTAATAATAACCGTCGTAGAAAGAAGTGTCAAGTACCTTGGTACTGTAATGATAAATGTTCAAAAGTAATAGAAAACTCAAGAACGCATACATTAATTTCAAAACTAGTTTATATAGTAAAAATTACATTAATTTCAAAGCGCCCAAGCCATTAAATTACTTCTTAAAATTTTTTTTAATTATAAGGCCGAAGCCATGAAGTTATTTAAAATATTTTTTTTGTACAATTCTTGTCTTTTTACATTCCGTCTTTTGTCAATGTCAAGTCTTTGTAAGTTTGTAATGTCATTTATAGTATTTATGTCATTTGTCAATGTCAATTTGTCGCGCATAGCTCGCATAGAGCGCGGGATATTTTCAGCAGTTTTAAAAATATTTAAAAGTTGGTCTACAAGGACCATCCTTTGAATACTTAACTGTGAACAATCAAAAAATATATCAGCACTATTGCAATATCTACGAGTTGAAGAGTCAAAAACATCAATCCTAAAAAGGTGAGCACCAAAACTGCAACGTCCTAGACGCAAACGACAGATTGTGGAATAATACTTTCTATGGCTACAGTCGCTACCCCGGCTAAACCACGGGGAAGAGACCTTTTTTATTTATTGTATCTAATTCTAATTAGTTTCCTGTTACTTTTACCATCTGATGCCATAAGTTGTAAAATTCTTCCTGTTAAACGTGAGTTTGAAAAGAGATAGAGCGTCTGAAGAAGGAATTGCGAAATTTAAAAAGCTATGACTTAATTGATTGTGGGCCGGATTTGTAATAAATTGCTCATTACCATTCACACCAATGTGGGCTGGTGTCCAGACTAGAACTATTTGCTTGTTTTGAGACAGCAGGTGAAACAAGTCTCTTATTTTATATATAATATAGTTAGTTTTTGATTTTAATTGTGGATTTTGTAGTGACATTAATAAACTTAAACTGTCCATTATTATAAACCACTTTTGATCTGACTATCATAGACAGCTATAGAGACTGCTTCATTGTTCCTAGACCCATCTGTATACTTCTGATAATATCCCTGCCACCTATCAAGTTCCCTATAAATGTCTTCCTTATACTTTAGAAGATTCTCTGCAACAAATTTAATCTGAATAAATTTTGCTTCGTATAACCCAGAGTAACAAGGCCATACCATGCTAGAATTTTTTTGTGTCTTTTTAAAAATTTGTTCTGTTTCAGAAAAACCTTGAAACAAATATGAATTAATATTGGCAGTCCTGTTAATAGTGTCCCACAGTTTAACAAGAAGTGGATGATTAGTAATGGAGAGCAACCTTGTAAAAAGTTTTGATTGTAAGTATTTAAACCAAAGTGCTAATGGAGGTATATTACATGGAGGTATATCATATGGAGGAGAGGCCTAGGCTATCAAAATAGTTCTTTAGTCTTTAGAGAACAACATTGAGGACTGATTGTACACCTAATAAAATTGTATCAGAGCAATAAACAACGAAATCATCTGCAAACTGCAGATTAAAAACTTCACACCCCAGAATAGAATTTAGCTGATGTACGAATAGGATAAAAAGCTGTGAGCTCAATACACCACCTTGTTATACACTCCTACAAGAATATCTTGGACCAAATAATTGATTGTTAACCTTAACAAACACTTTTCTGTAGTTCAAAAAATTAAAAATCCAATTTACAACTTTTCAGGTACCCGTAGTAATAATAAAATTGAGGTTAATTTGTTCAGATCTACATTATTGAAAGCCCCTATAATGTCAAGAAAAACTCCCAACTATTACTCTATTCTCAGAACGAGCATTGTGGATATCCAGACAAATGATGTAGACTCTCACAAGCAGAACGGCCAGAACAAAAGCCAAACTGATTGTAAGGTAAAAGATTGTTACTTTCAATGTGAAAAATTAATCTCTGTTTTATTAATTGTTTGAAAATTTTTCCAACACATGAACTAAGTGTAATGGGATGATAAGAATCAGCCAAATTAAAGTCTTAGCCTGGTTTTAATATTGGTACCAAACAGTTGGTTTTCCAATCCTCTGGGATAATAGAAGACAACCATAGATTATTTAACAAACTTAGCAAAATAGATAGAGTTTGAACATTTAAAAGTTTAAACATTCTATAGGAAAGCCAATAAGGAATCTTATCTATTGTTGTTATATAAAAATGTTTGAACTCATTTGAGGTCAGAAAATAAGTTAGAACTTGGAAAGCTTTTTTGAATTTTCTCATTTTAGTCCAAATGCGATTTATAGATGACAAACGATTTATTGATGAGCAGAATTCAAACCAACTTTTACGACGTTCTTCTTTTAAAGTGCGTTTTTTAAAGGCTTGTGCGCGTTTGAAATTAATGTAATTTATAATATTAAGACCAGTTTTAAAATTAATGTAAGCATTCTTGCAATCTTCTACTACTTTTGAACATTTATCATTCCACCAAGGTACTTGACACCTTTTTGTAGGACGGTTATTATTACTATCAGTTGTGTTGTGGTTCAACTCAAGTATGAGTGAAGCAGATCACTTTTGTCAACTTTAAAGTTCATTAACATTTTATTAACAATTTGTTCATAACTATCCCAATTTACTAATTTCAGATTGCTATGAAAAGGAATGTTGTTCAAGGAAATAGACGGTTCACGTTGATATCTTACGAGAGTAAATTTTGTGATAGTTGGCAGATGATAACTGCCTTAAGAGTCCTGATGAACTTGCCAGTCACAAGAAAGAATTAAAGAAGAAGACACCATAGTTAAATCTAGACTGTTTGGTTTCCAAATATGAGAGCTTATAGTTGTTGGTTGACCATTATTTAAAAGTATTAAGTCATTGTCATCCATAGAATCCATAACAGCTCTGCCCCGAGAATCTATGCGACTACAACCCCAAAAAGTATGATGGGCGTTAAAATCACTTGCAATTATCAACGGTTTTGGAATACTGTACATTAAATGATCGAACTTCGCCTTTTCAAAACCAGGAAAACTATAGCCAGTACTGTAAAAACTAACCAAAGAAATGCATTTATATTTCAGTTTAATAACAATTACTACATTTTGTAACGAATCATCATAAAAAGTATCTAATTTAGAGAAATGTATACCATTTTTAATTAATATTGCTACCCCATTATGATCATTACCGCAGTCATTCCTAATAATGGTATAACCACGTAAATTAAATTGAATGTTAGGCTTGAGCCAAGTTTTTGAAATAAGAGCAACATGTATATTATTTTGGTATAAAAAATTTTGAAACTCAAGTCTATTACTTAACAGACTTTGAGCATTCCATTGTACAATATTTAAGATTTGGTGGTTGAATGTGACGATTTGCTATTTTTATCCTGGATGGTTTTTTGAATAGCTGAGCTAATAAATTGTGAACTAATACTGATATTATGAGTTTTATTTAAAGTTATAACTTTTACTATAGATTTTGTTTATAGAGTCATTGCTTCAGAATTTGATAGTATTGCTTGGATTACTTTTTGAGTATTTAATTTTTTATTAAGGGAGGGAAAATTTAATGAATCTTTTAACGGGTCAACGGGACTTGGGTTTACTGTTTGTGATTTTCTTTTGCCTTATAGGGCACTTTCTAGAGATTGCGATGTCATTGCCATTACAATTAATGCACTTAGCTTTTTCAATGTTAACCTTGCATTCTTTGAAAGAATGTCCCTCTGTGCATATGAAGCATCGCGGTGTATTTTTAAAAAACTTAGCCAGATGATCATAGCGTAAACATTTAAAACACTGTTTTATAGGTGGGACATATGTGGAGACAGGCAGGCGCCACATCTTAATGTGAACATAGTCCGGCAGTGACGTAGCAGACGCAAAAGTAATTACTACGCTCCGAGTAGGTTGCAGTGTGAAGGTGTTATTTTCTCTTTTACTTTACTCATTATGACTAATACCTGGTTACCGAGCTTTGCTTGGTATTTAAGAATTATTAGTATTTATTTTGTGTTTTTTATAAAGATTCGTTTAGGCATTTTTAAGTGAACAGGTTAAGAAAACAAAACAATATAAAACATCAATTAATTTTTTAGTCCTACCTAAAAGCGAACACTCATTGACTTCCTGGTACTTAACAACGCCATCTGCTGTTGTGCTGTCGTGTCGTTAAAGCAATAAGCAAAAAGTAGTATTACTATTCACCAAAAGATATCATATTTTAAACGACTCCTTTTTGTTCTTTTTTTAAAATAAAATAACATTTTCAAAAACGATTTCCAGCTAGATCGATTAATCGCCCCGAAACCTCCTGTATACTTAATTTCATGAAAATCGTTGGAGCCGATTCCGATTACATGCAAATATGTATATTATATAAGAATTGCTCATTTAAAGACATAAGATTACCTTTACCTATTACCGAGTGGGAAATCATTAGTACTTTCGACAAATACTATGAATTCAAACTTGGTTTCCGCATCTTCAGGGTATCGGCGACAATAATCAGCGACCCTAAAGGGAGCGAAAGCATTTGTATCCTGCTATACTGGCGAATCCTCGCAATCGGAATCGCTGCTTGTGCTGGAAGGCAAGGACTCACCGGCATCCTTTTTTTTACGTTTTTTCACCATCTCTCCATCTAAAAACATATATACAGACTAAGTATTACTTCTTTACAATAAACTAAACAAATATTTGCAAATTATAGTATAAAACTATTCAAAATAATTAAAACCACTCAAATAAACGAAAACATTTAAATATAAACATTAAAGAAATGAAACTAAAATATCAAATAGTTTTCTTAAAATAAGGTACTTACTTCATACAACGTATTGTGCATGTTCCGTCATATATTTTTTTAATTATTGATGGATCGTTATGGTCTCCAAAACCTTTGGATGTCTTATGCAGTGAACACTTCATTGGCTGTGAAAAATCAGATGTTGAATCAAGTCCTTAATTAGTCGCGATTTAATTAAATAACTTTGATTTAATTTTTGATTTTCTTCAACATCTCTTTTTACGAGGCGTCCAACCGGCCTTGGCGGGGCCGGAATGGATGTGTGAGACTCGACCTAGGCAGGCCCCTACAGCCCATCTCGGGCACCCTCGAGGGTGTGCTGGGCCGAGTCCACCGCAGCGTCGCACTCATGGCAGCTCTCTCCTGGTCGTCCGACATAAGTATAATAACCGAAGCACCCGTGCCCGGTGAAGACCTGCGTCATGAGGGGACTTATGTTATTGAAACGAGTGTGTTTGTTAGAAGTTGATTTATTACTGAATTATTAACGCAACCATCTTAATATTTATACATCTGACTTACATACTACTTATTACACTACACCTCGGGGGGTGAATTGAGAAAAAAAAATAAAAAATGTATTGACAATTTTTTTTTTTACTAATAATTGAATTTAGCTTTTAAATGGTTTAGTTCTATTTTTATGGATCATGTAAGGCTTATTATATTTCAAAATATTTACATTGACTCCTAAATCTTCTAAAACTAGAAATGGTCCAGCCCACTGTATATCCAGCTTATTTGCTGTTTTATTTTTAATTAAAATTAATTGACCATTTGTATAAGTTACATTATTTGTATATATATCATAATTACACTTACGATTTTGTTTGCTTAAAATTAAATTTTCACGAGCATCCTGCTGCGCTACTTGTAACTTAAACTTAAGATCTAAAGCATAATTATCTGGGTTATATAATGGTTCAATATATTGACTTACTCTACAAGGTATTACACTAGGTCTACCAAAAACTAGCTCGAATGGTGTGTATTTCGTTTCTGTATGAACAGTATTATTAAAACTAAAACACCAAAAAGATAACCATTGACTCCAGGTGTCTTTCTGACCATCACACTGAATGGGTAAGAAAGCACCTAAATTTTTATGCGAATTTTCAAGTGCACCGATAGATTGGTGGTGATAAGCTGTATAAGTAAATTTTTGTATTAGGACTTTAACATTATCCTCTTTATTTTGACAATTTGTAAACTTTCCCGTAAGCAGCCTGTTAACATTGGTGCACCAACTATGAATTATTAAATGTATGATATAATTTAATAAAACTCCTTTAAGGTTTTTATTTGTTTCGAAAGAAAGAAAGGAAAAATCACAATATAAATCAGCTTTTTGAATATTTTTTTCTTTTATATTTTTTGTTTGTGGTTCTTCACCTAATTGTGTTTGTATGACTGCACAAACATCAAGTAAAAAGGAACACAACACCTCCGACGCATACTTACAGGATTTTTTAGTGTAATCTCTAAATAAAATATAGTTATCATTAGCAGGAGGTGTTGTGCTTAACAACTGCATTTTACATATGTTACAATTTTTACATACATTTTCAATACATTTATGTACTAAATAGCCAGAAACGCAGCGTTTAGCTTCTACGGTGATTATGTTGCTGGGTTTTAAATTGACATTTTCTTGCAACAAATTAAGTAAAGAATCCACATTATTTTATTCATTTAATGTATCTCTTACTCTTAATTGCGAATTAATAAGGCAACTTAAAATTTGTTATTGTCATTTTCACAGTTTGCTCCAATGGAATGTGGCGAAGTTAAATTATTTACACGTAAAGTTTTGTATGCAACACATTGAGAGCAAGTTGAAGATACATTACGGATCCCATTACTTCGAATATTACAAAAAAAAATCTCTAAGGGATCTTGATTTTAGTTTCTTGTTAACAGACTGCTTACGCCATGATATTTATTTAACTCCCTTGTGGCATGAATATCATGTATCCAATTTTTAATGCAAGGTACCAATTTTTAATTTTGTGTCTTACATGTTTCCTTCAATTTCAGAAGTCGAGGTTTTAACAGTTTTGTGTTCGAGTTTTAACTGAAATAAAATATAAAGTAGGTATTTGTTTTTTTGTAACATGATAATAAAATATATAAAAATGTTTTTGTTATTTTATCTAATAAAAACACTATTGATATTACATTGCATTATCTGATAAGTAAAAATCTATATTTATCAAAAACAATAAAGTGCATGTTTCATAAATATTGATATAGTTAGTTATGTTTAATTATGTATACAGTAGTTTCTCTAATGACTAATAGTCGTCATAAGGAATTTCACATAAATAATAATCAATTAAATGATGAGAAGACATTTTTGAACATCTTAGGTTTAAATGTAGATGATGATCACTCAACTGAGTATATATGTATCTGCATTTACTTTAACAGGAATCAGGTTATCTAAAACCGGGATTAATGTTTAATAATCCCGGTTTTAGATAAGACAAATAATAAATATATTTACATATTTGTCGTTGTGTACAAATTACCTACGGACATAATTATTGAATACAATTTGTAATATATTGCAATTTTAATTCATAAATGACTACTAACAAAACCTACCATCAATATTTGCAGAAGAAAATATGAAATAAATCTCGATACTTGCTGTTCGGTAGTTAGACAGGTTAAAGGAAACTTCTTTGGTTTTGCTAAATACTTCTATCTGAAGATACAGATGTTACTAAGACAAGAAATCGTAGCGGAATGATATTCAAATTTGAAATATAAAGGAAGTAACGTATGTACATATGTAGATAAAAAAGGATTACAAATTTATGTACAATATCGTAGTTTATATAGACAAGATTCGTCCTCTGGGTGAAATAAAGGGCAGACGCGTTTTAGGGATCGACGCACTACACCTCTCGTGGTTTGAACGTCCGCAACTTGCATCTTGCGATACGGTCAGGCCCAGGGTGAGGAGCGGCATTGTCTTCTTGAAGGAGAACCATGTCGCCGATGCGTAGCTTTTCATGATTGGAGCGCCATTTGATTCGGTGCTGTAGCTCGCTGATGTATTCATGCTGCCAGCGACGCCAAAAGTGCTGTCGTATTTATTCCAAGCGCATACAGCGGTTGAGGCTGTTGTGGCTGCAGTCTTCTGTTCGGAGAAACAAAGCAGTCAATGGCCGACCAATCAGAAAGTGCCCTGGGGAGAGAGGAAGTAAATCTTAAGGAGAGGTGGACATGGGATATAGAGGACGGTTATTTAATAAAGCTTCCACTTGTGCTAAAAGCGAAGTTAACTCTTCAAAAGTGAAATTATTATTGCCAATAATTCTTTTGATATTAAATTTTGCGGATTTAATTCCCGCTTCCCGTAAGCCGCCAAAGTGAGGATCGTAGGAGTTAATAAAGTGAAATTTTATTTGTTCGTCAACGGCAAAATCAGATATAACGGGATTAGTTTAAAAAATGAGATAGTTTCGACATAAGATTGCAATTAATTGAATTTGAATCACAGTTCAATAAATTAGGACCGGAAACCATCCATCCGAACTGTGAACTGCGTAAAAATGGTTTATTTACGCGTAATGATTTTTGTTCCCTCCCTATAATCTCCCAAAATAAATCGGCACCTATTAATGCATCAATAGGCGCAGGAGTATAGAAATTAGGATCAGCTAATTTAATATGTGGAGGCAAATTAAATTGTCTTTAGTCTATGTAAGACTTAGGAAGATTGCCCGTTAGTTCAGGCATGATAAACCCCGTGAGAAAACCACTATAGTCACTTTGTAGTGAATTAAATTTTACTTGACACCGCTCGTTGATACGATTACTAGCTACGATCTCTATGCCTACAATATTAAGATTCGTGGGTGTGGATTCCAACCCTAATCTATTTTATAAGATTGAGTTAAGAAGCTAGATTGACTGTCTAACTATACGTGCTCTACGTATAGTTGCAGTTTTCGAATTGACTGGATTCATGATTTCAATCATGACTGTTGACAACATGACATGCGTAAAAGGTTGTCTAGAAAAATTGACGCTTAGTTCGTCTTCTGCAGTCTGAGAAGACAAATTTTTATTTAAATGTAACAACGTGTAACAACGTGTTGTGACGTCCCTTGCATTCGCGACATGACCCTGAGGTGCACTGACGTGTATTATGACCGGAACGGAGACAATTTGTACACAGCTTAAGTTTGAAAACTTCGGCAATTCTCAACTTAGGTGTTTTCGCTAAAAATGAGGGGCAATTATAAATCAAATGGTTACTCTTGCAATACAAGCAACGAGTACGATTTTTATTTGTTTGATTGATACCTAAATTAGAAGTGCACGAAAACGGTTTTTGATGTTTCGTAATCTTAAAATTATTACTATTGCTAGACGATGACGTACTAGTAGAAATGTGCTTGTTATGTTTAAATGATTCTAAGTAGTACATCAGCACGGTCTTTGAGAAACCTATGGAATTGATCTAAAGTTGGCATATCGCTTAGAATATTGGGATGCTCCTCCCACTTCATACTTGTGTGGTTTGAACTTTGAACCAACTAAATGAATGATTAACTTATCCCACTGATCTGTGGGTTGGCCTAAACTTGCTAACGCACGTAAATTTTTACTGACGTGATCAATCAAAGATCGTAATGACTGTTCGGATTCCCTACTTAACGGCTCAATATTGAACAAAGCATTGAGGTGGTTATTTATTAACTGTCTCTTATTATCGTACCGCTCGCATAGCAGATTCCACGCCGTGTTGTAATTTATTTCAGAAACTTCCAAGTTAGAAATAACACGAGCGGCTTCACCCTCTAAATATGAGTTTAAATAATAAAACTTATAAATAGGTAGGATTTTTTCGTTGTAATGAATAAGAGATCTAAAAGTATCACGAAACTGAAACCAACGAAAATAGGTTCCGTCAAATTTCGCAATCTGTATTAATGGTAGTTGAAAACCTATACCGTGTGGTTCGCGTTGACATTGGGAATGCCTGCTTTCTTCGTCCTCTAACAGCTGCGTAGATTTGGAATTCCGTGCAATGATATTTTGAGCAATGCAAATACTACCATCGATGTCATTCTCAATCTCCTCGCGAATATCTAGCTCGGCTTCTAAATTATCGCCGTTCGAGATTTCGATCTGACCTTGCACCTCGTTAAGCTCGCTCGATAAACATTCGAATTTATTTAATTTGATCTTTATTTCGTTTAATTGAATCGCGTCTAAACTTGATAAATTATTTAATTTTTGTATATAGTTTTTAAACTTAGTGACGCGTCCGTAATACTACTGCGTTTTAAAATTAATTCTTTTAAAGTAGACATTATAATGCGAACTGTCAACACCGTAGTGATAATCTCCAAGTTAAATTAAACGAAATAAATTAGTAAACGTTATTTCTGGTGGATATAATTCATCGATACAATATCAGGACCTCTTGGAAGTGATCAAAACATACAGTGAAGTGCAATTACTGGGATCCGTTGACGATTTTCAATCACAACATCAACTTCTGGAGGTTAGAAAAAACGATTTTGACAAATCATTCACTCAGTGACACTTGTCATAAACATCAATAAATCCGACATATTACAGTGTTGTCAATCAAAAAAAATTAATAATCTACCACATTCTGATATCGCGTTTCGTTCCACGCAGAAAAATATACAGGGTGACTGGTGAATTACTATCGATATTTGAGGACGTGGTAGTTGACGATCATATATGACAAAATAAAAATTAATATAACATAAATATCAATAAACTTCTAAGTAAAGTTAACCAAAAGTTATGTAATTAATTACGCATCGTGTGAACACCCTACAGATTAGGTATACACACACACTCACACATACGCGGCGGGGGCGTGGTTTTGTATCAGCACGCCGCCGCACGCGTACACACTTGGAACACTTGGAACGTGTCAACACTTTATTTATTTATACGGAAATTTGGTAAAAAATTAAGTACCTATTTTTTTTACATAATTCGAATGAGAATCATGTACCGAGTATTCTCCTTAAATATTGATAGTAATTCACCAGTCACCCTGTATAAGATGGAAGGTCAATTCCAAATATTATTTGAAAAAATGAAATTAGAAATGCAAAGTCAAAATGCTCAATTGAAGGAGTCTATAACAAATAGTGTTATGGAAAAGATGGATGAAAAACTAATCCCTATCATAGAAGAAAATAAGAAACTGAAAGTTCAAGTAGAAAAGCTAGGGAAAGAAATTGACCATCTTAAGAGGGCTGAGAGAAAGAATAATATTATAATATTCGGCTTAGAAGAAAAGGAAAAATCCTCGTACGAACTAATACAAAAGCTTAAGGAGATCTTCAAACAGGATTTGAATATTAAGATGGAAGAATACGATATCAACAACATATATCGCTTAGGGAGTAGAAAGAGAGAGAGAGCAACAAACCGAGACCGATATTCTGCTCGTTTACGAATAACTGGAAAAAAACTGAAATTATCAAAAGTAAAACGAATCTAAAAACTATCTACATTATGGAAGATTACTCAAAAGATGTGTTAGAAAAAAGAAAAGAGTTGCAAGCCAAGTTAATTGAAGAAAGACAAAAGGGCAATATAGCATATTTGAAACACGATAAATTAATTGTCAAAGAGAACAAATACAATCAAGAAAAAAGAAAAAGGGGAACATCCACTTCACCTTCTCCAGTTAATAACCAGCCAAAGAAGCAACAAACTGCGAACTTAACGAAGACAAACAGAACAAACGCTTTTGATTTAATGAGATATAGATCTATCTCCCTATCGAATACACCTAATACTACTAAAGACCAATAGCAACTACAGAACGGCAAACGGAAACCAAAACCAACCAAAGAAACTAACAACAAAGAAACAAGAAAACAACGAACTCCCCCAAGCCGACTGGTCCTCGAGGGGGAAAGAGACCATAACCCTCCATCATCTAAAGACAACAATAACCAAAAATCAGTAATATACATAGCATCCCTCAATGTTCTCACCTTGAGGAAAGAAGAAAACCTTACAGAACTGACATATGCGCTAAAACAAATCAAATGGGATATAGTAGGTTTGAGCGAAGTGAGAAGAATGGGCGAAAGTATTACTTGTCATCCAGAATACTTACTATATCAGATAGGGGAGACGCAAGGCCAATACGGGGTAGGATTTATTATCAGACAACACTTAAAACAATATGTTGAAGAATTCATAGGAATCTCAGAACGCATAGCAATTATGAACATGAAACTACCGGGATACAAAAATCCATGGTCTATTGTACAAATATATTCACCAACAGAGCAATCAAATTTGGATACAATAAATAACTTCTACTATAGTCTAAACGACGCAATCCAAGAGCACACCCATAATAACCTTATAGTCATGGGAGATTTCAATGGCCAAATAGAAGCAAGACGTCCAGGAGAAACCACAATACTAGGACAATTCCCATATAGTAATAAGACCAGAAGCAGAAATGGGGAAAAAATTACAAACTTCGCGCTAGAAAAAAAATAAACAATCCTAAATACTATGTTCAAGAAAAACCGGAAGAGCATGTGGACCTGGATCTCGCCGGGTGGTAAAATAAAAAACGAAATTGATTTTATTATGACAAACAGAAGCAGTTACTTCACAAACTTTAGCGTCATTAAAAGATTTAACTTTTACACCAACCACAGGCTACTTAGAACTGAGCTTAAAATAAATCAACCAAAGAAGACTAGACCGAGACAAGATTCAAGAAACACAAAACGCAATAAACAGCAATTAGAACAAATAGCAACGACCCTAAGAGCTGAACTAAGAGACTTCGAAGAGAACACTAAGGAACTAGAAACCCAAGATAAATATAATTATATAGAGAGTATTATCAAAACCCAAATTAAACGCATAGCAGATACTAAAATCGTTGCAAAAGGAACATTATCAACAGCCACTACAAAACTCCTAGAAGAAAGATGTAACCTAATCAACGACAGAAGCACTCAAAATAGGAGACATAAATTAGCCAAAATTAGCAAAGACATCAACGAAAGTATGAGAAAGGATAGAAAACAACGAAGGATGGAAACAATAGAAAAATACCTACTGAAAACCGGTGGAACTAAAAAAGCACTCAAAGAATTAACTAACACGAAGAACTGGATCGTAAAAATGAAAGACGACCGAGGAAAACTTGACCATCACAGAACTAACATATTAAAAATAGCTACATCATACTACGAAAATCTGTATCGAAACAATTTTACGCCAGCTGAAATCAATCTAGCAGAAACCTCGAACACCCCCAGTATTCTCCAAAATGAAGTTAGTAAGGCTATTGACACTCAAAAGAGTGAGAAAGCACCCGGGCCTGACGGCATAAGCAATGAAATTTTAAGATATACCAAAGAGATCCTGCTGCCTGTCCTTACAGATATGTTCAATGACATCATGAACACTGAAACCATCCCCCAGCAATGGACCGAGTCTCACATCATCCTTCTGTATAAGAAAGGAGATAAATACGACATCGGAAATTATCGCCCTATTAGCCTTATGTCCAATATATATAAAATTTTTGCTAAGATCATTTTAAAACGGGTCGAAAGAACTCTAGACGAACAACAACCTATAGAGCAAGCAGGATTCCGCAAAGAGTATTCAGTGATCGACCACATTCACGTAGTTCGTCAAATTTTGGAGAAATACAACGAATACCAACTGACATACTACATTGCTTTTATTGATTATAGTAAAGCCTTCGATTCTCTACAACACGATAAAATATGGGAGGCGTTACTAGAACAAGGAATCGAGCCCAAGTACATTCGATTAATGAGAAACATATACAGTTGTAGCAGAGCAAGAATTCAATTAGAAAAGAAAAGTGCTTCTTTCAGAGTAGAAAAAGGCGTCAGACAGGGAGACCCTCTATCTCCGAAATTATTCTGCGCAGTACTAGAATCAATCTTCCGAAGACTTAATTGGGAACATCTCGGAATTAACATAGACGGTGTACTGCTGTCGCATTTAAGATTCGCCGATGATATAGTGTTACTGGCAAAAACAGCAGAAGATCTAACCAGAATGATAAAAGAACTTGCGAAGGAAAGTGAGTGAGTAGGGCTGGTAATGAATCTGGAAAAAACTAAAGTGATGACAAACGGGTACAAACATACTATAGATCTAGGAAACACTGAAATCAACTATACAGACCGATACATATATCTAGGTCAGCTCATAACCCAAAAAGATCCAATAAAGAAGGAAGTGGAGAGGAGAATTACAAATGGCTGGAAGAAGTACTGGAGTTTAAAAGAGGCGATGAAAAATAAAGAGCTCCATATAAACCTAAAAAGCAAACTGTTTAACACCTGCATACTTCCTATCCTTACGTACGGGTGTCAATCATGGTCCTTAAGTCTGGGGACCTCAAACAAACTAGCAACTTGCCAATATTCAATGGAAAGGAGCATGCTAAGTTTCAAAAAGTCTGACAGATTAAAAAATATCGTCATTAGAAACAAAACAAAAACTACGGATGTAATAAACAAAATCAAAAGACTTAAATGGCGATGGGCTGGTCACTTGGTAAGAGGACATGACAAATGGAGCAAAAGGGTGACATGGTGGTACCCAAGGGAAGGTAAAAGGAAGAGAGGCAGGCCACAGAAAAGGTGGGATGATGACATTAGACAAGTAGCAGGAGTCACATGGAACAGAGTGGCTCAAGATGGAAAAGAATGGAAAAGGTTGGAGGAGGCCTTTGCCGACTGGCTAACAGATCTAGGAAAGATAAGCAAGCAACAAATACTAGTTTAAACCGTTTATTAAGTTTAAGATTTTAATATTAATTATTATTTATGTAAATTTAAAAATCTATTGTACTAAGCTAAGTTATCTATTGTACTAAGATCTGATTAAAGGCTATATAAATAAAAATATAATGCGAACAAAAGAAACAAATGTAAATACTAATAAGAATCAATGACCGGCACAGCTGATCTATTCAAACGCGACAAACACTTCACTCGAGTGGGTAATAAAGTTTCTTACATACGCTCCTCCCTTGTTTAGCGATGAGCTAATTGCCTCGGACTCCTGCAGACTGACCGCTCGCCAGTTCTCAGCGTGGCATCAACCCGCACGGCCAACACTCCCGTACGCTGAAAACGTCGGCAATATGTGGTTTAAATATTTGCCTTAAATTAATGATAAAATGGGATGCGTATGAAACTATGAAGTGGTTTAAGTTTAGGTTGAGAATTGTGGCTGTGAAATTTGCAGAAGTATCAGGATACAAATTGAAATTCGTTTAAAATAATGGATAAAAAAGTGCGTTTACGACGTTGGAATATAACGTTAGCGTTAGTTTTGTAGCCTTAGTAATGCAATTGAAGTTATAGTTAAGTTGATTTATGTTACGATGACTTGGCAAATTTGAATTTTAATGGTTGCAGTAAAATTTTGATTTTACGGGATATGAGCTTGTACACTTGGTGGATAGCTATAAAAATAGTGTGGTATGATAATGGTGATGATAGATAGATGGATGATGGTGATGGATGGATGATTGATAGATGGATGAACGGAGATTTTGTTGAAAAGGTAGACACTTATCTGATTTGGCCCTGCTTCGGCAGCGTTGATGGGTACTGCCGGCTGGTGCTTGCTAATCTTCTTAGTGGTGCTTGAGCGTTAAGCCTGTGCTGCGATGCTGTTGCGAATCGGCGATGGCTTCAAACGCGATTCCGTTGGATTGAAATATTTCTTGCTTAGCTGTCCTGTCACGGTCGCCACTTTTTATGTTCGGTATTTAGACGGGTTAAAGAAAACTTCTTTGGTTTTGCTAAATACTTTTTCCTGAAGATATAGATGTTACTAAGACAAGAAATCGTAGCGGAATGATATTCAAATTTGAAATATAAAGGAAGTAACGTATGTACATATGTAGATACAAAAGGATTACAAATTTATGTACAATATCGTAGTTTATATAGAAAAAATGTCATATAAAATAAATGTAGTGCAGGTCCGCACGTAGGCGCCAACAATTTCGATACTTGCAATATCTAGTGAATCTGTGGTTTAAATTTATATTGTATTTAAAATGCTTTATGCTGTTTTATAATTTAAAAGTAAATATGGCAATTATAGTTAATTTTTAGCTTGGTTATATGCCCATAACTTACCTTTAGGAAATAATTGAGAGGAATTAGGAGAACTCCTTTGTAGCTGAACTTGAATCACATTTAAATCCAAGTGGTGACTACAAGATGTGTCATTGTCTTCTTTTTGTGTATCAACACATTTTTCAGTTTCAACAGAATTTGATGAGTGTACAGTCTCAAATGTTGCTGTTGCTGATGATGATGCTGTTAAATAAAAACCATTTAAAAATATATATTTTTTAATACAAATAAATATATGTATTAAAAAAAGTTAAATGGAAAATCTTAAAATTGAATTGAATAAAACATATTGTCTTGATTGTATCTGCCTTCCTTGTTTCGTTTAGAGTTTCTGATTGGATGTAAATAGACTTGTAATTTTTACTGTATTAAACACTTTCATTCTTATATTACATAAAAAACTATAAACAACTTTTTTTAGTTTGTAGTTATCCAGTGAAATTATAATCTCTGCATATTTAGAACACTTTGTTTTTGTTTTACCTATATAAAGAAGTGACACAAGTAGTTATTTTGCGATACTGTTTGTAGGCACTTTCCTTTATTTAGATAAAAAAGGTAATAAAGACCGCACATTATAAATCTATCAAACCACATATATATATTTCATTATATTCAATTAAATCTAATTATCTACCTATGGTTGTAAAATATAATTGATTATTTATAGTTTTTTTATATCAGTAGTATGTATTGTGTGCCTATAACTACTTGGGAAGTTGCTTACTTTAGATACTTACTTAAGTATACAGTTGGTACAGCAATTTGAGTGAGTCGTTTATTTGAATATCGGTAAAACTGTTCAAAATGACGATCATATATTCTTATATTGTTATAAATTTAAGAATCTTCCTTTTGTATCATGTCTTCATTTAAAATATTTTTCCATTGAATGAATTTCTAAAAATTAGGGTATTCAGGTTTAGGAAATTGATGAAAAGGACCTGAAATGTTTTTATTAGAAGTCAATAAACTGTTACGGTTGAAATTGATGTAACAAGAGTAGTAATTGATTGTGTATATATATTACAAATAATATTTTTATAGATTTTACTAAATAAGTATCGTACCTTTAGTCGCACACCGAAAATAACACTTAATAGCCGATTTTCGTGGCATTTTTTCAACTTATCAATAATCCAAATTGGTAGTTTGCCATCACAAAAGTAGTCGCAGAAATCAAAGTCCAATTGAGAAAGGCCGGGGTCGATCGTCAAAAGCGTGGAAATAGGAGTCAATGACATATTAAGCCGGGTCAAATGTTTGAAAAAGAACGTACAGCACAAGAATAACAATAAACAACGGCAAATGAGCAACTGAAATAATTTAAAATTTGATTTAAATGTCAAATAGGCATGTTGATCAAATATCGATATATCGATATTTATTAGATAGTTAACAATTTTTAGACGATGTATCGATAGTTACAGATTAAAATGTGGATATTGGTGGTCGATATTATTATCTTATCTTTGATTTGAATTTATTCAATGATCTTACGTTTAATTTCCCTGTTTCATTTTATTTCCTCGTGTACCCTTGTTTAATTATTTACTTTTTATCTTAAACCTGATTTTATGCTACACAAATATTTTTTGCTTTATTCTTTAATCTTTACCGTAGGAAAAAGGCGCGCATACACACACATGCACACATAGTACAGCTAATTTTTACTTTACAAATTATAACGAAAAAAATATATAAAAATACACTAATCGTTTTTATAAATTTCATAATATGAAATATGAATTATAATTTTAATAAAAAAAGTTGTAATTGTAGTAATTGAAGCATCAATTATATTTTAATTGGATAATTTTCGGTACATTTAAAATTTTTTAAAACCATTACTTTTACTTAGCATAAGGTTTTTTAAAAATTAAATAGACTTGTTAAATAAAACCGATATATCGAAATATCAACATATTTTTTCGATTTATCGTGTTCCGATATCGATATATTTCAAAATATCGATATATCGAAAAGCGATATTTTGAAAAATATCAGTCCTAATGTCAAATCAATTTGAAAGCTACTTACGCCATCTATGAAGTAATAAAGGAAAATAGTGTCAAAGTTGTTATACCTGTAGTGCGAGCACGGTTCTTTATGTCGACTCTTATCGAGGCATTTATTGACGTTTTTGACATTAGATGTAGATATAACGACATTGGTAGCATGGATCTCAATTTTGTCGAGTTATTTCTACACCTCGATAAGATCTACATAGTTTATCGAATTTTGTCAATTTTAAATTACAATGTCGGCATGGTTCTTATTTTTGACAGTCGTCATTGGTGTATTTTCGTTAAACTTGTCTACACTTTAAAGTTGGTCGATAAAGAAATTCGATATAAAAAGGAAGTGAATTTCAAGGAAAACCTGTAAAATGGACTTTGGGGTATTATTGTTTTAGAGACAGAGGCCGCCAGAAGAGTCCGCGATGAACGAAGAATTCATCGGCGGAATCTCCGAGATCGAAGTAACCCCTTCGATTTAGGAGATGAAGAATTCCGAATTTACTTTAGAATAAATAAGGAAATCGCTTTAATTTTTAACTCAGTTCAAAGAAATAATGAAAACCACACTTAGTGCATAAATGAATAGCCAAATACGAATTCTGTTGGAAGTATTATCAGAATTTTTTTTTCGTTTTAGGGGGGAATTTCCAAAAAACCCGAATTACGCTGGCCTTATTTCTTGACTGAATAGCTAAATAAGAATATTCTTAATAAATGAAAAAAAAATGCATTAACTTTTATCCCCCCTTTTTTACATGTAAGGGGAAATTTAAAAAAAAAACGTTCTACTACTACTAAACTACGTTCTAGTCATCCTTAGTTTTTCTTATGTTATTATTAATAGGTATTATGTTATTTGCTGCTACGAAACCCTTCATGGGCGAGTCCGACTCGCACTTGGCCGGTTTTATTAAGAGACTAGCTTGTCACTATCAAGTGCCAACAACATATGGTTAATTAAATTGCTATACACAAAAATTTAATAAAGGAGAGAGCTGGCAACATCTATGAACCATGGATGAATGATAAATGAATGAAATATAGTATTTAACTGACGTTGCCAATTTTTATATCGATAAAATAAAGCGCTCGACAAGCCTCGATAAACATATCGAAGCGAGTTCCATGCTACCATCCCTCTTTAAATTTCCATAAGTATATCGATTTATCGTCTCGATATTGTAGCAGCACGCGCATCAACACCTAAAATATGTTTATCGATCAAAGATCCGTGCTCGCACCACTGGTTCGTTAGATAGCAGCATTTTCTATACATTATTTTCGTACACGTTAATTATATGATAGTTTCATCCCCATGGAAGAAGTGAAGATTACGCATGTACAGTAATGCCGATACAACCAATGCCACCTAGAGGCGAATTGGTGAATTGAAGGGAGAAGCCTGATATTTCAAAAAGTCATTAAAAGTTCTGTTATTCTTCGATAGATGGCAAAACTAAAAAGTATCACTGTGCCATTATAAACTTATTTGCACCTTTTGTTCTATATGCAACCTATGTTGATGTAATGGTAATACAATATGTTCACTTCATATTTATATCGCCACAGTACTGGGGAGAGGTAACAGTTTTTGATACATAAGTGATAGCCGATAGGCCTTCGCACATTATTATCTATATATATAAAAGAAAGTCGTGTTAGTTACCCCACTTATAACTCAAGAACGGCTGAACCGATTTAGCTGAAAATTGGCAGGGAGGTAGTTTAGAGCCACGAAATTGCGATAGGATACTTTTTATCCCGTTCGACAGCATTCCCGTGGGACTTGACATGAAACGTCAGTCACTATGAAACGTGGAATAACGAAACACAATTGACAGCTATGCAATTGACGTATAATGACAGATATGTAATCACGTAATGATGCAAACTAGATATTTGTAAGAGATCTACTATATAAAATAAGTCCGGTCCAGAACGAACTAATTTCCACGGTTTTCAATTCGTTGGAAAGGTCTCGGGCGCCGTGAGGTATATAACAAAAAATTTCAACAGAAAAGCGGGAACATCTTTTTTGACATACAGCGCCATCATACATAACATGTACTACAAATCAATATTTTAAGTAAATGGTGCCGGTGAATAATACATTGGTTGACAGCTACTCTTTGTTCTCTGCTCAGTTAATTTCATGTGACAAACCGGTATTGTGTTTGTAATTTGAACTCTTAAAACCATTTAGTATTTGCGGTAAAAATTTAGAAAACATTGTTTTTCACAGGGGCGTTATATTTTGCGTGTTCACGAGTTTGGAAACTATCCGCTTTATTTGTGTTAAAGTTAGACCAAAAAACAAAAAATGTGGTTTACAAAGGACCACTTTAATGAAACAGATAATTTGCGGACACGTATAACGCTTCGATTCGGTATCTACTTTGTATTCACTTTCATTTACTTAGAGAAGTTCAACTAAATAACACTTCATTTTTGTAATCGAAATGAATTCATTACTGTTGTGAAATAAAATAAAAATTTTCCTTTTCAAATATAAAACAAAAAAATCTTCATCTTTTAATCACCCAACGAAATGTTATATAAAAGCCTTCTGGTGGCGAAACGGAGTTCGCCAGGTTTACTAGTATTAAATATATCGGCTGTATATTTATTCTCGACACTCATTAATGATATTTTATTGAGTCATTTTTTTTATCCATTGTTGAGATTTCATAATAGTAAATTTTTGATACGAACTAATTAGGTACACTTTAATAATGTTCACACATTTATTTATAATCTGTAATATCTTATTTTATTTCTGTAAAAAGATGTTTATTATTGTTTTTTTTTTTTTAAATAATAATCACGTTTGGAGAGTACTCATTCGTGTTAGTAAAAATATTGCAGAGCGGCATGCTTGAAATATTTATGACTTTTTTTTTTGATGTCGCAGGGAAACTCTTTTAACAAGCCGTCCCACCGGCCTAGGTGGGGCCGGAAGGGATGTGTGAGACTCGACCTGGCCCCTACTCACTAAAACCACTGCGAAAGCCATCGGCCGCTATGTCTACCTCGGATCTGTCAGCGACAGAGCACACCAGCGTCTGGCCGCTCTGGCAAAGACCGGACTTACTCCCTCGGAGAATGGGGGCGATCCCGGCAATTAGGACCGCCCCGACGACGCCGGCCTTTCACGGGAGCCGGGTTACCATGCCGACCCCGGCCCGGAGCACAGGGGTGCTATTGGAGGCGTTGGAATCGCTTCCGTCGCACCCCCGTACGTCGTCTGCGGAGGTAGGGTGCATCAGCCTCACTCTCCTTTTCTCGCTCTGATGCCTCCTTCGTGGACATGACCGTTTCACAGAAGGAGGACACCGCCAGCAGGGACCTATCACTCTTGAGCATCTTCTCCACGATAGTCGAAAGCGACAAGTCCACTCCGCCGAGAGCCACCATAAGCTCTTGGCGCTGCGCAGCCAATCTCGGGCACACCTCGAGGGTATGCTGGGCCGAGTCCGCCGCAGCGCCGCACTCGTGGCAGCCTTCTCCTAGCTCTCTCCTGGCCGTCCGACACAGGTAGTAACCGAAGCACCCGTGCCCGGTTAAGACCTGCGTCAGACGGAAAGTGAGGCTTGCGTTTCCACCTCATGCAAATAAAATATTTATGACCTGACAATTGTACGAGACACGTACTTATACTTACCACAAATATTAGAAAGTTGGAAATATGACAAAAGAATATATAAAATGCAAGACGTTGTACCTAACCTAGTACAAAAGACACGTGGAACAATAAGAGAAGTTGCAGAGAATTGCATTCGTACCGAACTGAAATTTTAACCAGAAATGGAATGCAAATATTGAAAACGTGAGCTATGAAGTAAAATCTGTTTTATGCGGCAACACGCTTGTACTAAAACACCTCCTACGTAGGTACGGGGGTGTTAAGGTGTAGGTAGGTAGAGTTATTATGTAATTCCCTTCATAAAACTTTCATTTTCATAATGCGAACAAACGATTTGCTAAGGAACATACCGATTTTATAATTTTTAAATTATATAAAACTGCTTTCATGTGCAAACATTGTTAAATATCTAATGATTCACCAGCTATATAAATGTAATTTACTTTTGGATTACCTGATCTTATTGCTCATTGTGAACAATAGCAACTATATACAAATATTAACAATAGCAAAATAACTTTAAAAAAATAATCAAATTAATCAGTGTCAATCGGAAAAAGATAATATTAAACAATTTTCATTACGATGTACTTATATACTATTATCAGGACTGATACATACATATGTATATGACTGATTATTTCTTCATTATCAGGACTGATAATTGATATGCAATTTGTACCAAAGAATAGAGTAATTATGGTCAATTGCTTTGTTTACAAGATTATCATATTGTATTGAAATAAATAATACTAAACTTTATAAACACCGGGTGGCCTCATTATATTTATATCTTCATAATCAACGTTGCTTAATTAATTTAATCTTGTGATGATGTAAAATTAATAAGGCAAATCAAAAACATAGAAATTTTAACACTAGTAATATGTTCTGAACATTCAATAATTTCAAAGATATCATTTATGTAACTCTGATTTTCTGAAATATCTTCTTCAATTAAGAAATACTTTTTTAAAATTAAAATAAGAATTATACTTATCGCACATATGATATTACAGAAAAATGGTTATGGAGTGGATAATATTATGATCATAAATAATTGAAGTTGTATATACAAGACCGCATTTTAACACTCGATTGGTTTGATTTATTTTATAAAAACCACTCGAAATGTTGGATTCGAAATATAAAATTGTTTATACTATTTAACTAGTGCAATGAAATATAAACATTGGTATTACAAGGAAAAAACGTTACAATAGATATATAGTAACATACTATATAAATGCTTTTCTTGTTCTGTTGAATGAGAAAAACTCGAGGCAATAATTCTATCACAGATTCTTGGATTCGCTTTAAATTCTCTCGAAGAGAAACCATATAAAGATATGAGGCACATATTCAGAGCGGTGTCTTCGCAACCGTCACACGTCTGCCAGATTCATACCTAACTAAAAGAAAATGTCATTGATAACGAACGGTTTCATTGAAACTTGGTTGCCTTACCATAATAATATTAGAGGGATTAGCAGCTATCGGCGAAGTGTAAAATCTTAGTATCCTCCCCCCCACTGTTATCTCTTTCAAGTGCATTTCTCCTTTCGTACCATTGTGCATAATTCAATTATCCAACCTTTTGTATTTCGATCTTTGTTACATATTATTTCGGTATTGGATTCTTCAATCTGAACAATGAGAAGCTAAATTGATACATATACTAACATTTTATGTATTTCTATCCGGGATTCTTTTATCTGTGATTTACTATATTTCGATATTCTATGAAGAAATCTGAATCTTTTTTCTTGAGAGGTAATTTATTGCTTTCCAAGATTTATAAAATATAACTTTTTTCCGCGATTTCATTCTCTTCTGTATATAGGAAGAATTGTTGTTCTTATAAGAAAATGAAAATTCTCTTCGTGCAGTTTCTTTGTAATACTTCTACTTCAAAAGAAATCATGAAGACTAAATATGAAAAAAGTTTCTTAATTTAATTGTGAATAATACACTCGTGTTCTAGTTTTTATTGGGCGAGGAAACAAACAACCATACATTTATTTAACAGATAAATATTGTCATATGTTTAACACAAACATTAAAACACTCCTTTCTGTAATGTTCTGCAATAATTAGAAATAAAAAAATCTTCTTTGTAAAATTTTTTTTGAGTTTTAACATACAAACTTAACAAATTTATTAAATCCATAACATTTTAATAAATGTTGGGTTTAATTTTTTTATATTCATCTGCAGGTGTTAAAAAAGTTTTTTTAATAACAAAATCAGTATAATCAAACTGATAGTAATAATTATTAGGATTTGTTATAAAAAAAAACAAAAATTTTCTTTTTATATCACAGAAGAGTTGTCAGCTTGAGTAAAGAACAGTTTAACTTTCAAAAACTATGGAAAAGCAAAGTATGTTACTGCCACACCGCAATCACAATGGGCCTAAAAACAAGCGGGAACGGAATGCGATCGTATTTCATAGACGCGTGGTCGACGTCACAACCACTATATTGCTCCATTACTCATAACCAACCGAAAAAAGACGGACAAAAGAATAAACATAACTTACAATGAAACAAATGGCAACACTTTACGTGTCTCACAATTTAGAAATATGATCCTAGGTAATGTAACTATTAATGAAAAAAAGCTGTTATATTTAAAGGACGTGGATGCCTCGGTTACACACATCATCAAATTTTGATTTCATGTCATGAATTTATATATATATATATATATATATATATATATATTTATATTATATACATATATCTATACTAATATTATAAAGAGGAAAGATTTGATTTTTTTGTTTCTTAGTTTTGAATAGGCTTTGAAACTACTGTACCTATTTGAAAAATTCTTTCACCGTTGGAAAGCTATACTATCCCGGGATCTAAATATAGCTTACAGCTAAACTAAATATAGCTTTTGTCACTCCGGAGTGACAAAAGCTATATTTAGTTTAAAAAATAGGATGCCTTATCAAAACCCCGATAAGGTAAAAAAAATACCAAAAAACTTTCTTTAATCGCGAACGCTCCGAAAATGATTAAAGATACAAAGTGATGTACTACAATTTTATAGAACTTATTATTATCTACAAAGAACGTCGCGACATCATATCTCTACCTATTATAGTTTTGTCACAATACGCTATTTTTTATATAAAAAAATTAATAAAAATACCACTGCTTGAAAAGGCTCTTTATTTGTACATTAGTATTAATCCTTATCAAAATAAATAATTTATTATTTAAGATCATTTCAAAAACCCTTAATATAACTTTTTAAATTATTAGAATCTGACATTCCATTCAAAAGATATCATGAGTTAAAAACTTTGAAAAATATCCGTTTGGCGGTTAACTATGCCTTGTAGAGTTGTAGGCGTCACTCGAGCACGGAGGTATGGGAGGGGGTTAAGATCACGAAGTAATATCTAGGAATTAAATTTCCTATTTTTTTTAATTGACACAAAAAATTATGAATATTTGTGTAAATGTCATGTTCAGTGCCTGTGCTAAGCCGCTATATGTATAATATGTAACATCCATTACAACGTTCACAGTTTTTCTGTAATGTACATATGTATTTAGCATCAGCATTGCACCTTTGCGAAGCCGGGCCGAGTCGCTAGTATATTATAAAATAACGACCACAATAAATTTAAATCTGGATAAGTGCGATGTTGATATACCGTCAGGGTATTTGCAATTATTTTCTACAAAAACTTAGCACTTTAATATAAATTTACAATCGCTGAACCCGTTAAATTATATATTATTTTTCTTTATACGTTTTTATACAATGGTATAAAATTTACACAAATTAAGTTAAATGAGACATAATTTTAAACTAAACATAGACCAGCCTATACGAGTCATATAAATCTTCCATGAAACATCCACGTAATAAAAAAAAGTATCACAATAAGTTCCGGACACTGATATTTCTTTTTCAATGCATAACATAATCATATCGAATACAAAGAAAGCTACATTATATACATATATAATATATACATATAATATATACATATATTATATACATACAGCTACATTATATACATATATTATACCTATATAGGTATAAGCAAAATATTAAACCGATAGAGCTTTAGTCACTGGAGTATAATAAACACGTAACCTAGATATTATAAGTAGAGTAGCTATTAAAATTATCAAAAAAAGTTTTTAACTCCAGAACAATTTGGTTTTAAAAGTATAATAATAAATTCCTGAAAAATATAGAGTGGTCAAACGAAAAAAGGCAAAATACCAAATGGGAACATCAGATATCTTTTGTATTTTATAACAATGTAAAGTTGCAGAGGATGTAATAACTCCTTATTGTTCTTTCAGTGCAATGTAAGCTGCAGTAGCTGCAAAGTTATGTTTGTTTCGACTTGTCCGACTCGGTGACAAAGAAACAATAGCTGACCCGGATATTTGAAGTAAAGTAGGCAAGTTTTGTTTTTGGCTATAGCTTCCCAACTGGCTGCCAAACCCGGGATTATGACCAAAAACTTTTTGTTAAAGCTCAGTATTCTCGGCTTCTTACTATTGATACATTTCATTCTAAATCGTATTTTTAAGAAAAAAACTTGAATCTTAAATTTACATTTAAAAAGTAATATTGTATAAATACATACGTAACTTGAAACATCTCGAAAATACTGTAAATAGGTTCAAACATTTATAGTAACTTATTTACATCTGAACTCAATTGTAAAAACATTCAGATGATATGCAAGAACAAAACAACAATAGTGTCAGTCTACAAAACATTGTTAAGTCGTGTTTTAGAATTTCAATGAGAAGAAGCTTTGCACAACTCTGAGAACCGAAAAGTAAAAGCCGTCACTTGCACGGATTGAGAAGGTTAGCAAAATAAATTAACTATCGTTTTCCGTTGTGCTATTCCATTTTCTTGATAGAATTGATTAAAAAGCATAGATGTATGTATGTTAAAATTAAAATAACTAAACTGATCTACAATAACAAAGAATTTTGAATTAATCTTTAGACATTTTAATTTTTGACTTTTTTATTTTGATTAGGTTTTAATTGTTGCAACGTTTTCTACGTGATTTCAATTTAGTGTTTGATTTTATAAGGTAACTCATTGCGTAAGACATTTGGTTTTTGTTGAAACAAGAGCTCTCCATAAAACTTAAGAAACACTATTCTTATTGATCCTGTCTCAATTAAATAATTTAATTTTAATCCTAAATCAGTTAATTGATATCTATCAAAACCAACTACGTATAAAAATAATGCGAATAGTAGGATTATGATCGAATTTTACTGTTGAATTTAAAACCAATTTTCATGAATTAGAAATACGTACGCAATACCTCCCGTTTATATTAAGTTGTGCATCGTAGCAAACATGTTGTATTAAACGTGATTTTTTCAATTTGGTCATCTTGTAACAAAAACGTATAATTTGGTAGTTGATCATTTATCGTGAAATTTAATAATGCGTTATTAATTTTTCATCATACGACGTAAATATTTTAACAGGCAATTATATTTTTAAAGGTTCGTTAGTAAATTGGTCGCCGAATGGAGAAAGGAGGCGGCGGCCGACGTCCTGCGGCGTTGGATTGAACGACTGGCTTCTCCGACGGCCAGTCATGAGCTGGCGACCGCAGTCAGGAATGTTCTTTTTAGTGGGTGGGTCGCACGTTTGGCCCACTCACCTAACGCCTGTCGCAGTTGCTGTCGGGACACGGATATTTCTGCAGGTATCTGTGGCGGGTGGTGGGCAAGGATGAGAGCCCTGCCTGTCATCACTGCGGGGGTGGCGTGGAGGACTTGGCACAGCACACGCGCGAGTCATAACCAGCGTGGGGCAGCTTGCGCGCCGCTTTTAAAGCGTTCATAGTGAGGGACCTCTTGTTGCCGGCTTTAATCTCCTCTAAGGTCGGCAGCGAGGAGGCCTGGGAGGCGGTGGCCGCTTTCGCTGAAGCGGTCACCAGCGCGAAGGAGGCGGCGGAGCGGGCCAGGGAGGACGACCCGAACGCCCCTCTCTGGCTGGCTGGCTGGCTGCTCTCCGTCGTCGGTGAACTGGTCACCGGCCTATCTGGCTTCTGTGCAACCATAGGTTAAGCGCCGGGCGACGTGATCCTGGGTGGCAGAAGAGGACTTCCGTCGCCCGTTGATAGGATCAGTGCGATGCTGGCCCTTCTTGTTCCAGGGTAGGCTCGCGGTGGTGGTTTGCGGGGAGATTTGTCCCCCCTAGTTCGAGGTACGGAGCGGACAAACGCCGGCAAGGTCGCAAGGAAAGCTCTCGTAATACCGCGGCCCTGCCTAGGTGGCGTAGAAGAGGAACACCCAGGGATTTTAGTAGTGACTTCAAACTTATAATTGTGAAATTATAAGTCCAGGTTTTCTCACGATGTTTTCCTTCACCGTCTGTCAGTGGTGTCTAAATACTCTTAGAAAGTACATATGACTCGGAAAAATCACATTGGTACTAGCCAGGATCGAACCCGCGCCCTCATGCACGAAGGGCGGAGCTTTTAACCACTAGGCCGCCACTGACTAAATATTTGCAAATCGTAATTCATACGATGTGATTCTAAAACATTCACCGTTAATTTCATTTATATTATTTTCCTACCTACATGTACATACATAGGTACATCACTCAAGACTTCGTCGTCATTAATCTTCATATATTCCATATTTGGAATATGCTTAAATATTCCATTCAAAATATTTGACATTATTTTGAATAAATAATAACAACGGAAATTATAAAGAATGAATTTCACTTCAAACGAGTTTACGGTAAAAGCATGTTAATCCCGTATTCATGGAGATCACAAAGTGATATTTCAATTCGGGAACAAAAAGATTTGAAGTAAATATTGTACACTATTGTAATGTCTTGGATGTTTTGTGTCGTTGATTGCTTTCTTGGATTTATATTTTATATTGAATTCACATTTAACTTTGTTTTACTATAAACATTGTCAAGTCTTCAATATATAATTTATTAAAGAACCTGATACCGTTTCATGAAACAGTTGGAGTTTAATAACAGAAATGTATTTTCAAAAAATCAATATTAAGCCTTAAACATTCATAAGCCCCATTGATATAAAATTGACATCCTAAAACCCAAATTACTCATTCATTTTAAATTCAAATATTAAAGCTGAAGTCTCAGGATTGAAATCATTTCGAAATACGAGGAATAATTTCGACTAAATATTGTAGAGGTACAGTTTGTAGACTTTTCAACATTTAAATTATTCTAGGTTGAGAGATGTCTATATATGTACCTCTCTATTCGGCGTCACTATGACAGAATATATTCTAGGTATTATGGATATATATGACAAAGATGTTTAATAATAGTTAAAAACGTCACAGTTTTATGATATAAAAAATCTTTTAACAGCTAAATAAACATAGTAAAACGTAGAAATGAAAGGAGTATCATCTGTCCATTTCATAAAGGTTATTGAAAGTACAAGCATTGAAAGAGTACTGTGATGAAGAAAAAGGGATTGGAGCCTTACAAATTGCAATTTGTATTGTGCTCATTTTGCCACCTTTCAACTGAAGGTCCAATTTAGAATTCAAAATAATGTCAATCCTATTTAACTAACTTTTTTATTTCTTAATAATTATAATAGTATATTATAAAATTTGTTTAGAAGTAACATCAACCGTAGTAAACATTAAAAACCTGAGGATTACTCATTCACCTGCCCTTCTCACTAAAAATATATTAGTCACTAGTCACTGCTATTAGTCACTTTTTAAAATTTAAAAATAATAAGTTATAATTTTTAGTTCTTTCAATACGCGAAATATTTGTAAAAAAATTAAAAACAATCGGCAGAATATGACTGATATATGGATGAAATATGATATAGCAAGTGAAGTTGCTGGCTGTGGCCATTATCTGGCCGTTGGCACTAAACGATTCCCTATACCACCTATTAGATTACAGACGTAGAATAAACATTTCTATACTATGACAGCAAGAGCCATGTAAGATTACATAAAAGTCACACATTATGTGTTTATTAAAAGTATATTTTCGTAGTTTACCTGAAAACTTTGGTTATCAGTTCACCGCGTCTTATAACTGCTTTGATAATAATCTTTATATATATAATTCTTCTGTGAGTGTGTATGTCACCGAACTTCTCTCAAACGACTGGACCGATTTTGATGAAATTTTTTGTGTGTGTTCAAGGGGATCTGGGAATGGTTTAGATTCACAATTTTGTCCGCTGGACAATGTTTTTTTTAATTAATTTATTAGTAGTTGTTAATACAAACGTTTTTTTTTACATTAGATTTGACAACTAACTAATATGTCAATCATTCTGTCGCTCTTCTTAACACGGAGATTAATGGCTTTAATAGGTAAACTCCAAAGATATAAATAATAAAACGTAACAGATATTTCTTGATTATAGGGCGATACGAAGTTCGCTGGGTCTTCTCGTAATAAATAAAAAGGTAAAGAATAGAAGACTTCTGAGACAAAAACAGATGTAGACTATGCGAAGCACGTGACATCAAGTTTTATTCGCTTTTATAATTATGCTATCGTACTCTTACTCGACGGAATGAATTCCTTATTTAAATTTTAAATATTATCGTCACATGGAAGTAAAGGCTTAATAAAATCTAACATCACTTTTAAGTGTATATAGTTAAATCAATTTCACAAATTATTTTAATAGAAACTTTTAAAGGATTGTCGGCTTTTAAACTTTTAAAGGATTAACTGTGAGATAAAATGTTGAATGTAAAATATTGTTAATAAAATATTTATAATTTTATTATAGCATTTGTAAATATATACATGTAAATTTCATTTTTTGTTCTTAATCTTGCTTCATAATTATGATTTACAATTAAAATAAAAAAAATTCGTAACAAAAGCTATATGAAGCTTTCAAATATATGCGATAGAAAGATTGAGCATCGACGATCGATTATTGATTTTGTGTTTTTAACCTTAGTATGTTTAACTTATGTTTACAAATAACAAAATTAAGTTCAAAAAGAAAAAACTGTGTATTTAATGCCATCATAAAAGTTTAAAACGGGCTTAAATTTTGTAAATGGAGTTAAAGAATGAAATTGTTGTCAGATTTCAAGAGTAGCCAGTGATTTGAAGTTAACAGTAAATCAGGTTCAGTACACGGTCGTTGCCACTTTGTTTGTAATACAAAACTAACAAATACACTCTTATCGAAAGTATAAACACAAACGTAGTATACCGTTTTAAACTACAATGACCAGTTTATGATTAATGTTAATCCAACAATTTAGCTGAAATTTAAATAGAGAAATACTTATTACAATAAAAAAAATTACCGGGGGAATAATAAAAGTAATATACATCGTAAAGTTAATAATAAGACGACCAAAAAAGGAACTCTAATACTCAATTAAGGCAATACGATGAAACATAATTGATTCAGGAGAAACAAAAGGTTTAATTCATTTATCCGTCATTTTTCGATGTTGTTATTGTTATCAAATACCCTAATACAGAAAAATGAAATGAACGTTAGCTCAATCAATTCATGATCCGTACGATCAGTCATATTTGTACATGGGACACGTGGCCCGAACAGAGTTTATGTTAAATTATAATCCGGTGCGCGTGGGTAAATTTTAATCCCGTGTTCATGCTTTATCCAACATGATTTTTTTCAAGTTTTAAATATCACATTCTCTGAAGCTTATTCTTATGGTCTTCATTGATATATATATAAAAATGAAGACAAGAATAAGAATATATATATTCGTATTATATACATAACTGCTTTGTGTCGATAACGCAGCTAGGGTATCCACACGATGCGTAATTAATTACATAACCTTTGGTTAGCTTTACTTAGAAGTTTATTAATATTTGATGTTATATTTATTTTTATTTTGTCATATATGATCGTCAAATATCACGCCCTCAAGTATCGATAGTAATTCACCAGTCACCCTGTATATTGCTGTTCGTTAGTCTCACTAAAACTCGAGAACGGCTGAACGGATTTATCTTATCTTAGTCTTGAAATTGATTCATTTCCGGGAAAACCCTAAAAACAGTACTTCTATATTTCCCATACAAACGTTTTTTTTGACATTAGATTTGACAACTAACTAATGTGTCAATCATTCTATTTGATTGAAACAGGAAAAAATTAATAAGTGCCAATACCTGGTTATTTAAGACGGAATAGAGTTCGCCCGGTCAGCTATATAAATATACATATTACTAATGACGAAATTAACGCGGACAAATTTCCAAAGTTTGCATTTGACTTGTTTTGTTTGTAACTTTTCAATTTTATTCCTATAACTATTTAAATTCAGTTCCTTTGTGGCATTAATATTGTAACATTGCATTTAATATTAGTATTTAACTTCATTATCGGTACTAGACACAGAAGCTGTTGCATAAAATATGTAAATATAATTTAAATTAACTTATTCTTAAAAGAGTGTTGGTTTTCATTTCCCTTTCTCGCAGAATGTGAAACCAGTAGCGTCATGAATAGAAAAATACGACAAAAATCCAAGCATCCTGTCTTGCCACCTGAAAGTTCCGTATCAAAACAAAAGTCACAAGCGGTCACAATTTCATAACAAAATAGTGTTGATTTAGTATGTCATCATTTATTAAAATTAGTACAGAGACGTTTCTTTTTAACTTAAGAAGCCTATTAATATCTCAATACACCGACGCAATTCTTGATTAATTCACTAATCGCGTATAAGATATTTTTAATGTGAAATTATCATTTGTCACAAAGTGATGGTCATTTAACAATAGGTCTAATATTTTTAGATGTATGTTTAATGACATTTCATACCAGATTGTACCAAAGAATAGAAGTTGAAATTTTATGTGAAATAAAGGGATAATAAAATTTTTATCTTTAAATTCCATTGACTTATTTCATCACTAGTTTAAGTGGTAGCAGATATGGGGATATTATATATACTACACGATTTTTATTTTTGTTTATAAACTACATACTCCCGATGTTTCAGCTACTTTACAGATGATCACGGGCAGACGAGATGTCAAGGTGTGTCAGTTGGCCTTGTTATTTTATCACCTACCGCCATCGATTTCTTAAATTTCCTGCGTACCGCTCTGGATGCCGGCAGTGTCCCAAGGTCCTGCGGTGTGGTCACGGACATAGGATTTTATTTTTTTAAGAAGGGGATCCCAGGTGTTTGATAGATTCCAGGCATCATCTCTATTAAAACTAGTGTGTTTTTAATTTCAATTGCCTCGCGGATTAGCCTGGGTATATACCTGTCTTCGAAAGGGAGGATATGTGGTTTATCAAACCGAATGTGTCCTGGTTTGTCTAATATATGTTCACACACTGCTGACTTCGAAGCGCGCCTATTTTTAATGTCCGAGATGTATTCTTTAACCCTTGCACCGATGCTTCTCTTTGTCTGTCCAATATATGACAGGCCGCAGTCACAATCGAGTTTGTATATCCGCTTGTTTTAAAGGAATGCTAGTCTTAATCAGTCTCAAGAATTGGTGCACTCTTTTTGTAAACAGTCTTGATTGAAACCTTCTTCAAGATATTGAATATTTTTCAGTAACTCCCTTCACATGTGGAGTATCCCGGAGTATAATTCAAAAGTACAAAATTATAAGTGCATTCATAATTTTAAACTTAATATGAACCATGATGACGAGAGAATGTATTAAATAAATTCAAAAAGACTAAGATGGATCTATTATAGGCACACATATTTTACACATACACATATTGTATGTGTGCGAATGCGTGTGTGTGTGTGTTTGTGTCTGTGTAAACCGAGATAAAATATGTTAAAAGGTAAAATTTTATAATATTTTCTACCGAAGTGGCTGAAATATAGCTCTCGTATTTTAAATTTGTTCATCTCGACTAAAATGTAGGTGTAATATACAAAATTTTATGTACAAATATATAAATCAATCCATAAATCTTCATCGTAAACGTTTAGTAAGATCAAGAGTTTTATAATGCTAATATCGTAATTATGAAAATGAGTCAATGTTTATATAATTTATTTTACAGATTGGACTTGATTGAAAGTTAACAGTATATACAGGATATCAAGTTAACAATAAACCAGGTTAAGGTACAAGTTTCTTCACACTTTATTTGTAATCTATTGGAATCAAGTGGTTCTTGAAATGCTGGTGAAGCATGGCTAGGTTGGTGGTGGTGGGAGCATGTTTTACATTCTGAAGATGACCTCTGGATGGATGGACAGTATCACAAAAGTGTAGGGTTGTCTGAAACAAAGTTTTGTCAACGGCAGCTACCTCGATAGGGTGTTGAGGTGAGTAAATATTGATGGTAACAGGAAGATTCATTTTACTATAGAATTAGAGTCAAATAAATTTTTAGCTTTCCTTGACATACTAATCTTAAGTCACATTTGTACACGTGTCACGTATCGTGACCCTAATTGAGTCTTTTTTAAATTATTATTATCTGTTAAATGAACTTTAATGTTGTGTTCACGCTGATACGCAGACCAACTCGTTGTCTACACTCTGAACTTCAACATAAAAGACATATCTGGTTAACCTCGAAATCTTTAAAACAACAAAAAACAAGGTAAAAATTTTTAAAAATGCAGCTAGAAATCTAAACATTCATTTAAGGTAGCGACGCCACATCCTTGAAAAGGATTCCATTAATTCGGACGAGAAGTGACGTCATTTTGCATAGCTCGACATCTTTACCAAATTTTCAATAAGACCCTCGTAAAGTATTTGTAAATATGTCCAGAATGTGTCTATTATGTGCATTTCTATCCCAAATATCTTTTCAACACATTTTAGGTATCATTTAAGATGATTTTACATATTTATTTTATATGTACATAAATTTCCTACATAAAATGGGTATTCAGAAAATAAATAAAATAAAACTATTCTAACGGTCTATGGAAAAAATATGAAATCATTGACATATTGTAAAACATAACACTGAGAAATTTAAGTATGACATAAAATCCGAGGTGTGGGAAATAAAAAATAACATTTTCATATATGTTTTATGGAAACTTTAATATAGAAGTTGGAAAATACTGATCGTATATAGTGCGGACCCTAAACTAAGCCTTATGATATGCACGAATTAGTATCGTCATGCTATATACGAAACATATACTAGTTCAGACTCAGACTAACATTAATAAATATTGATTGCTAGACACAATCTATCCAACAGGGCGCAGAAATTCGGTTTGGATGTTACACATAAATGTAGTGGAGATATTAAAGGTGCTAGGTTCCATCGTTTATCAAGTTAACCATATGTGGCAATAGACACGGGGATATTTGGCAGCCAGCGCCGAGAACTAAATTAATGTGGCAAAGGAACTTTTCACATAGAGTAACTCATAATTATCAATAGAGACACTATGGTACGCATGTATATTTGTGTTACATATCAACTAACAAGTAGGTATTATTTTAATTAATTTTAAGTGACCTGTTTATTATAAGGAAGAATCTTAATATTTGTTATTCTTATAGTCAGAGTATTTAAACTACATTTCAGTTTTGTAGTTACGCAGAGAGTAGCTGTATTTAATTTTGTTTTATTTTTGGTTAAGAAAGCGTTTTAAATTATTTCTAGAAACAATACATTTCTCAGAATAAAGGATTTCTCATTATGCAACCAAAATTTGTTCAAGTGTAGAATTTCAGGAAAAACTTTTAAGTAAATATTTTAGTTGTGAAAACTTCTGGAAGAGTATAGTTTAAAATGAAAATTTATTATTTAAGAGATCGTATTGGGTTACCATATTTATTAATAATCATGCTAGAATGGAAGGTTTATAGACCTTTTTATGTATCCGTTGTGACGGAGATTGAAAGTATCAAACGATTTGCGATGTATGTACCGCGGGATTTATCATAAATCTACACAAAATAACAAAATCTAACATGCCGAATAGAGGTAATTTTATTTTGTGCCATCGTATTTTATTACATCTGTAATATACCTCAACAGTTAGGTTTCTTATTATTATTAAACATAAAGTAATATTTGTGACTATTGAAGTGAAAAAATGTTTTTACCTTAAATTTTTATAATTTGTTCCGGTCAGTATGAATTGTCCAACATCCCACCTGCGGTTACGACCCAGTTCTGAGGCGCCGTTATTGAAAATGAGAACATAATTTATGATCTTTAATATGAATACGGTTGTGTATTTATTTAAAACGTGCTTATGGAATACGTGAAAGTATACATTTGTTTCGACTTTACATTTGTTACTTGTTGAAATTGTAAAGAATTCGACTTTAAAATGTTGGTTCGTAGATGTTTTTTGGACTTGTGTGAAGCTTAGAGTAAATAGAAAGATGATGTTAATTCGTCCCTGGGAGTATTGTTTATGATTCTACGTCTTCTTTTATAACTTTTTCATGTTTTTGTTTCCGAAAAAAGGAGCAACGGATGAATATGAATTAACTATATATGTATATCTTCTTTTAAAACATTTTACTGGTAAAGTAAATCGCAAATAGTTTAGTTTGTAATAACAGACGGAAACGAAATACAATTCTTCATCTGTTTTTCAACATTACTATCATAGCAATGCTTTATCTTGTGGGAGCATAAATACACATTAAACAACTTTGTGCAAGTACACTGAAAGATATATTAAAACATTATGTATGACCGCGTGCTGCTTTAAAGTAATTTGAGAACTTTGTTAATGAACTGGTAATGATCACGTTTTAAAGTGTGTAACCTTATATTTATTGGGTATAGATTAGATATATGTCGAGTTCATTAATAGCTTATAGGTACTCTGTAGTCTATTATTTAATATTCCTCATAATTGATGTTGATTTTTGTTCTTGAATCTTTCTCAGACTGAGTCGAGACTTCTGTTCACTCTAACTACTGTTATACTGATACTTATCTTACGGAGCAGTTGTAATATATTTATTAAACATACTATTTTTGATATAATACTAACCGAATTAAAATTATGTATTTATATTATTACTGATATAATTTAAGGTTCTTTCGCCGATAGAATATATCCAAATATTTTTGTATCAAGAATTTTAATAGTGCAATGAGACTTATGTAAATAATTTTTGCGGCCACTAGTTGCTTCTTGTTGAGTATTTAATATAACGGTGGCGTTGAAATGACATGAAATGATAAATAAATTGATGATAAATACAGCGCAATAAATGGGACATACGTGTTGTTCATTGATTGTTACTAATATTAAGAAATCCTAAACATGGAAATTGTTTTTGAAGAAACTATAAAGAACGGATGTAAAATATTATATTGTTACACTAGTATAGCAAAAATATTAATAGAGCCCACTTCAACTGTCCCTAAGAAATGAATTTGTAATATTGGATCGTCTTTGTCATAACGGTCTCGGTAAGTAGACTGTCTAAACTATGAATTAATTTTGGCAAAAAGATATATGGCATCAATCGAAATACTTCCAGTATTTCCTAAAAAAAATATTGTTCAGCCGAACAAAATATGTAGATTTGTTTCAAGACAAAGTGCTTATTGGAATTGCGTATTTAATTTAAAGAAATTTTATGCAGAAAAGATTAGGAGTGTGTCAATAGGAACGGCTCTTTTAGGATCCTTGAAATTGATGAGCTGTTTATCGTACAATTAACAAAGTCCCCTTATAAAAAAGGCTATAACACGAGAAGCGTTTCTGAGTATCAAATCAAATGGTCGAAAGTCCTAAAATGGAATATATATATATTATAATATTTTGTATTGAAAGCGTAAAAAATATAAAAATATATCCTGTCCATTTTACTCATTAAATATATGAACAAAATGTCAATAAAAATATAAACGATTTAGGGGACATAGTCTTTTAAATTTGTCAAATAGTCAGGCGTTTAGTAAAAAGTTAACTGAATGTAATTAAAATGGAAAACGGTGTATATTCCCTATATATAGTTTTCAAACACAATCAGTATATACATATATATCTCAGTCAGGTTTTTAACGCTTTTTCCTAAAATGTAATTTTGAACTGAATACTTTCTATAAAATAAATCGAAAAACTTAAATTTGGTACATAAGTGACGTCAATTTTTAAATAAATACATTATAATACCAGTTTATTTTAGGAAATTTGTAACAATGTAATTTATATGTCACTCTGGCGTAAATTTTAATATAGAATATTGTAATAGCGTCTTTACATACAATATAGATTTTATGTAATCATAATTTAAAGTAATATATTTACTAAGTAATAAACTTTAAAACATCTAAAAATCCAGGATAGAGAATATGAAGCTGCGTTTATATTCCCAGCGGGCAGAGCTATAACATAAATCATAACGCGACATGGAAAACCTTTTTATAGCTCAATTACACTAAAGAGGAAGCAACAGGAACTAAAATATCACGAAATGCGAGTAAAATAACGTAATGAGGGATGACAAATTAGTGCCAAGTTTCGGAGACAAAAAACTGTCGCTAGGTAACTACAGGATTTTTCTGTTTGGTTTATAAAAACGTTATTTTATGAACTAAGTTCATCACATCATCACCTATCAGAGCCCGCTGCGGACCAAGTTCTCATCTGTCATGGAGAAGATTTTGAGCATTAATCACCACGCTTGCTCAAGACGGGTTGGTGATTTCAAACTTGCAACTGGAAATTATAAGCCCAGGTTTCCTCATGATGGTTTTCTTCACATTCTGTCACTGGTGTTTATGAACAAAGTTACGTAACTGAAATTTTGTATTCTTATAAAAAAATACAATTATCTAACCTACTTCACATTTATTTAATATAAAATGTTAATATAATAATATAAATAACTAAGGAAATGCGATCTGATCTATAAAATAACAATACATAATATGTATACAAAAATTGTTTCTTTTAGTTCTTTTAATTTTGTATATATTTTTGTGTATTTTCTAGAATAATTCTTAATTTGAGTCCAGGTCTAAATTAAAAATACTAACTGGAGGCCGGGACATCAATAAAGGAATAATTTATTTAAATATTGAGGATTAGTTGAATAAAGTTAATATTATATGAAAGATTATGAACCTATTAATTTTACTTATATTCTATTAGAATATCGTACAGTGCAGTGATATGATTTATAAAACTTAAGGTAATGACGGAGTATTATTTATACATTATTGTAATTAAAATATTACAAATATTATAATACATTGATAAAGTATTGTATATTTTTAGGACAGCTGTGAGATTGGTTTTCAAATATGAATTTTAAACTGCGCAGAAGGTAGGCTTCGAATACAGCAATGCTGAGGTATTGAGTCGGTAAAAATAGTTTCCTTTTCCAGGAGAGATGTGGAGTAATTATGAGGTGAACTTTAAGTCATAATCACTTCAAATGTATATAACCATGTGAAAATCAGTAGTTTTGTTTGATAAAAGTTAAAGTTATGTAATATAAATTAAATTATTTATATATTTTTCTATTATTTATATATTAATACAATTTTTAAAATGTCATTTATGTTATTGAACATTATAGAATTAATTTAAATAATGAAGAGATCTTTTATATTTATTAATAAAACAGAAATAAAATTCATGCTACGACGGTAATGTTTTATTACTGATCTTAAATCATTAAACATGACTTTATATAAAATTAATTGGGATTTTACTCTAAATAATATGTTTTTCTAGCCTTTTATTACTTTATACATCCTTAAAAAACCTTACATAAGTCCTCACCGTGTTGTTGAAGTAAATTTTTCTCATAAAAATGCTCTGAATAAAGCTTTTCCTAAGTCGATGAGGTGAAAATTACTGTTGCTCATAAAAAATACGTAACCTCACTATACCTTTGAAATTAGGAAAACATACTCCCTTATATAGTAATAATAATTTTTTTGACTTTGATTAGTATTGTCGATAACCAAAATAAGAATCACAATAAAATTTTAGTAGCTATTTTATATCATATTACTATCATTTTTTTAGTACAAATCTTTATATATATATATATATATGTATATATTCCTCTGTGAGTGTGTATGTCACCCAACTTCTCTCAAACGATTGGACCGATTTTGATGTAATTTTTTGTGTGTGTTCAAGGGGATCTGGGAATGGTTCAGATTCACAATTTTGTCCGCTAGACAATGTTTTTTTAATTATTTTTTTATTTATTTGTAGTTGTTGACAACTAACTAATATGTCAATCATTCTGTCGCACTTCAAAACACGGAGATTTATGGCTTTAATAGGTAAACTCCAAAAATATAATTTAAAAAACGTAACAGATATTTCTTCATTATAGGGCGATACGAAGTTCGATGGGTCTTCTAGTAAAATATAAAAAATAATATTTCCTGTAGTTTTGTTGAAATGTATTTGTTATAATTACAGTTCTAAGTTTCTATAAAATAAATTATTGTTAATAAGTTTTCTGAATGGTTTCAGTTACTTATATCTTATGCATATTACGAAAACTCAAGGTTTGCAAAGTTGTGTGAACATTAATAATTCTTTCGCGACGTTCGAATCTCCAGAAAGCATCTTTTACTCTTTTAAAGAAAACTTTAATAAAATTACCATTTGAAAGTCTTGTATTAAAGACAGTAAAAATTTTCAGGGGACTTTTGTTTTATAAATTCTAATTATGTTTCTATTTTTATCTTAAATGTAATGTATTTGGAGCTAATTTTAAATACGGTTACTTAAAAATATATATTAGTTTACTTCTAATTCAAGTATTTTGTTTTGGACCAATGTAATTTTATCTCATATATTCCCATTTAAGGGTATTAAGTACATAATTGCTTTTAACAATTTTAAATAAATATTTCAGAACATATTTCAAATCAAAGTCAGCTCTGCTTTTCTAAATGAAACAAATGTTATTAGTCAAATGATTTAATTCCGTTCATGTGCCATTAGAGTAAATGCTACAATCTATAAAGCCTGTTACCAGCTCGTGAAGCGTTTTAAATCTCATTTCTCTTTCTTTCAAGTATGAATTATTGTTCCTGAACGAAACGTATTGTCGTACGAAACGTATATACTTATAAATAATAAAAAGCAAACATATATTCTACACGGCCTTTATTTTCGTAGCTTTTTTTAAGGCCAATTAAAATATATTCTACAAAAAGTCCTAAGACCTAATACAAGAGTCTTTACCGGGAAAGGATATCTTTTATTGAGATAACCGTACCTTTCTGTACGATAAGTTAAAGTTCTTTTTAACATTTTCTTTTGTAAGCAATGAATAAAACATAATTACTTTTTATAGATTGTAAGTTTTGGTTATGCCCCGCTTATTAGATTCATGGAATATTATGAAAATTTTTACACACACCTGGTGTTAGAACGAAACATTATATTTTACCTGCGATTCAATTGGGTATATCAATATAACCTAAATAAGGAGTAAAACTGTAATGCTAACAATACAAAGCACAATAGACTGTAATATAGACAAAAATAGCAGTTCATAAAACGGTGCTAGAGCGTTTATGAAACATGGCTGAAGCCTAGGGTCTAATAGTTACATGAAAAATTCTTGCCAACGGCGTCGATATGTAAAGATAAATAATGAAATAAGGAGGGTAGAAGTTACCCTTTATTTTTATCATCAATCATAATTTGGGATTTATGTAGCACAGTCTGACCCTGCAATTGAGTCCAGATGTTGATTTCTGGACTATCGAATGTTTCAGATAGTTTGGGATACATAATGGTAAGATTCTGCTTGCACATATATTGAATTATATTATATTATAATACAGTATTAATATTATATATGCTGACTTTCCAGTATAACTAAAGTCATAGATAGCCCCGTATTTTATTATATTTTTACTTTTTAAATAAAAATTAATATTTCAGAATAACCACAGAATGTGTAATAGTCTTAATAGACTTAAATATAATTTAATTTGCAGTAAAATAAATATTACTTTTAATTTCAATTTAGATCGGTTAATAAATGTAAGTTTACTGAAGTATACAAATTCCTCTTTTTCCACGTTTGGAAAACCATTAAAATGGAAAAGCAAATAAAAACGATACAAACATCAGGCTTTTTCCATGCTCAATTTTTATATGTATACATAAATCGGGATGTGAACACTTGAGCCTCCTCCGAGTAGGTTTGTTCGCGAAGATGAATAGTGTCATTTTGTGAAGTAAAGTTTGTATATTTGAGAAGCTCCGCATATCTTGTAAGTATATATTTTATTTCATTGATTTATGTAACTCTGAGAAATTGTAAAATGATAAATCTGTAATTTTTTTGTTACTCAAAAAGCACTCCTTTTTTAAATGCAGGAAAATTATATTGTTTTGTAACTATTAAGAGAATATAGGAATTAAGTAGAAAAGGCAAAAAGTGTAGGAATTTTAAAGGATGCTAAAGTTTGAAGTGTTTTTTTTTATCATAGTCGCATTGAGTCTACGCAAGTAATATTATTGTATTTTTTTAACATAGTTACAGATATTAGGCATAGGCAATTTCAACTTTTATGTTTCATATAAGTTCTATTTAAGCTCCTCACTAAGATTTGTATTCCAACCCCTCTTCCCTACTTTTGTAACTTGCGTCGAAAGCGTGATTTCGATTTTATATGCCTTAACATCAAACTGCATTTATTTTTCTAAGAATTTTTGTTCTCCGTCGTTTGGTAACCAAATATCAATAAAATTAGTATTCGCAAAACATTCGCTCCCGTTTTAGAATGTTTTGGTTTTAAAATTTTGCTTGTTACGAGATCGGAATAGTAATAACCAATACATATTTGATTTCATTAATTATTATTAAAAATAACTGCATTCAATGTTATATGATCTCTAATGGGTGATGGGCGGGCAGTTAGTTTCGTAATCAAATATTAATATGTCATCAATTTTAGTGGAACGCAAATAACGTCGGCATATTATCGTTAATCAGATAATTGCATGTGTATTGCAATGTTGGACAAAATAATCATAAAATTTTGATTAGCATATCAATTCGTTAATGGGCGATAAGAGCAGTTATTTCAGAAGTGGTCGCAATATATAGGATTTATTAAAACTGTTATTTTTCGTGAAAATGTGTTTGAATATAGGTCTGTTGCACATGATATGAAAATCTAGTGCGTGTAGTGTGAATGATGTATTTATTTTTATAAAAATTTTGCGATTTAACAAAATTCAATGCAGTTGATGGAAAAGGCAAAATATTCACAATAGAATCCAAATTATTAAGTTGCTAATGTACTCGCTTATATGTGTTTTATGTCATTTTAATGTTACTTTTTTAGGAAAATGTAAAATTGTTTATAGGGTTTGTTTTATTCAAATGAAGCTGAATCTTATTAAAATAGACAACAAAAGTATAAAGAAAAAAATCTTTAGCAATTGAAAAAACAGAAATGCTGAAAACGAAAATAGTAACAGCTGGTAAGGAGATAATATTCATAAGTGTCACAAAAATTTTTGATAAAAAAATATTTAACAAACCCATAGTAAGTAAATTTGTTACTTTTCCTAAAAAAAAAAATATCATTTGAAATATGCTTTGTTGGAACCCTTGGACATTTTTTGTAACGAATGGTCAGCGATTCATAACATTCACTGAAAATTTTCCATGAGATTTTATCATCACGAGTGGAAGAAAAGAAAATTTAACATGAAAAAATGAGCCCTTTGTAAACTCAGTTCAATTTAACTTTACTTGTTTGGATTATCAATGTAAGGTCAGTTCTGGCTATTTATCAGTTAGCTGGGTATCCATCTCTGCCGTTCAGAGCGAATGTTTATTGAGAACTACTCACATTTGAGCTTTGTTGCAAACAAGGGTTATCCTTTAAACGTATGACTTGTATTTTATTGTAATTATATTATAGTCAATTTAATTTTATTGTATTATTTTTATAAGAATAATGTATTTAACGTTTACTTCGAAGTTTTTCATAATCTTACGGTTATAAAACAACAATTATATTTGAAGAAACATTGTTCACCCGCACCGTGCCGGGATAACGGTATCTCGTCTCAAAATACTAAGCGTAATTAGTTACATTTCCATGAATATCACTTTATGATAATGATTATTAAGCTGCAATGCTAATTTTTGTGTAATATATTTTCACCTCTCAACTCATGAACTTAAATATCTTTACACTATTTATACTCATAAAGCATAAACGAATACGGAACCCGTAATAGTTACATAATAAGAGGCCATTAACCGCTGAGCGGATTCAATGAGCGGTCTTTATATTATTCAATGTTTGCAGAATCAAAATTGTTCCTATAGATACGAGTATTATTTATGGAAATGTTAGTCCCAATAACGATTTCTCATATCAATAATTCCATTAATTTATATTTAAGAAAATTATGTTATGATTTGAAAAACTTAAATTTTAGAAACACTCGTATATTAAAAAAGCTCAAAAGATATTTTACTAAAAATACCAAAAAAGATTTTGGAAATGATATAACTTATATATTAAAGTATGACAGTTTCGATGTCCGATGATCAAAAAATCGTAAATCAGAAAAATAAGTCAAACAGCAGACCGCAGTAAAATTAACACGGTGTGAAAAGATAATAACGGACCTCTTGGCCACATGCCGACATAATACCAAACGTACGCTCGTAAAAAATAGAAAAGAACCGTAAAATAGTCGCTATTACATTTACGGTATGTGCCACAAAAATTGGAAATATATTTAATGAAAAGAAATAAAGCTTTATTGATTGAACTTTGGATAATTCGTCTTATGTGTGAAGTGTTTGTTTAGGGCCTTGGAGATTTACGAAGAATATTATATTGGTTGCAAAGCCAACACTTTTTATCATGTTTGTAAATATAGAACTTTCTACTATATTTATAAATAACCAAAATATACTTTAAATTAAGATTGTATCAAAACGGTGAGATATTTTAAAATATTTTCAGCAGTTTCTTCAACTTTTTTTTTTTAGATTAAAAAAACTAAATGCCAATGTTGGATTCTTAACAAAAGACATAGTAAAGTCAAAACCAGTTAGGCAAATAACTTAAAAACTGTTAATGCAAATTAACTAACTTTGTGTTATCTACATAAAGCTATAAAACAAAGTCCCTAAAACAGAGTGAATTCAGTCTCGTTTTTTACGTCTCTTTATTTTCACGATTCAATTTAAATGCATAAAGCTTGCACTCTCTGAAAAAGATAGTTGTTGCAGATAAAATGAGGTGTGTTACGCCGTATCTAATAGGACGAGGATTCCTTAAAATATTTGCTACCGCTACGAGAGTCGTTGAAACCTCTATAAAAGAAATTTTAGTTCACCTTTCATTAAGTTTTGGAGAGAGAGAATGCTACATGTTCAAACTAATTTAAACTTTAAATTCAGCACCGCCAGCTCACTTTAATAAAAAAATACAAATTTTTCTGTATAAAATACGTTAAACGTAGCGCTGTGCTTTGAGATCAAAAATCATTTCTAATTGTAAGGTAACAGCGCGTAACTCAATACATTAATAATGCATGTACGTATAATAGAGTAATCGTGATTATAAATTTTTGAGAACAATAATTGTTTTAGTGTAATTGACTGTCTTATCTTTGAATACAGTGTACTTACTGTGTGAATGTAAACCGTGATCGGTTGTGCTTTAGATTGGTTTTATTTATTAAATAAGTATTAAAAAATAATAACTTCTAATTTATAATAAAACCAAGTGTTCGATTTAGATATGATTTAATTCAAAGCTCATTAAAAAGAAAATGTAATAAACTACTATCAGGAAACAAACACACTCACAAGAAGCAGTTTTAAAAAGCAAAATAAAACTTTTGCAATAAATAATTGTTTTATTTTATTTTAATAATAATACAAGCTAGCAAAAGGGTAACTGAAATATTTTGGTAGCAATTTACAATTAAGGTAATAATATCAATAATAAATTAAAGCAAGAAGAGAAATTATAAAATTAGGTTTGAAATCTCAGCCTAAATTCAACGCTGTGCAAAATATTTGCTTTGATAAAAGCACGTTACTGTAATATAGGTGACACAATGAATAAGAACCAACGAATAAATAAGGCTGATTTAAATGATGACAAGGTTTTCTGACAAAAAATAATTAATTTGTGTTAATCTGTAATTGAAATAATATATATATATTTTTTATTTTTGCTGTTTTAACAAATTACATATATACGAAACCTAAAATCCATTTAATATTGTACAAAATGAGCGTCCATTTTCCGGAGCCTTTTGTATAGCGGCTACATTTTTAATTAAAGTTCTTTATAAGCTACTAAGGTCAGGCGTCAGCAGCTAAAACTTTTCGGTAAATACCAAAAACCCAGTGGCGATAAAGCTTATGAAATTAAAACATACACATACTTTTTATAAATTTAAATTAGATTTTTATTAAATAAAACTTAAGAAGTCGATGAATTACATTATCGATTATTTTAAAGCCTAATATATGTAAGTATAAAGCAAACAGTTTCAAATGTAAAACTGAATAAACAAAAAATAATAATTGTAAACTAACCTTTGTCTAAATTTTCCAATTTAGTTCTGGTCAATCAAAACGTAGTAATCTATTGAAAAATATTAAAATATTCCGTGTAAATTTTATATATGAATTAATTCCTTTTAATATTTAAATTTTTTCTCTTTATGCTTTTGTGTTTTTCAGAGGAAAATTAAAAATAAGAATTATTAAACTTTATAGGTTTCATATTAAAAGATTCCAAATTATAATTGTAGTATATTATACAATGTTTTGGAATGCGTTCATTTTAAAAATCTTTTGTATTATAATAAATATTTCTATTGAAACCTTAAACTTTGTGTTGGTATTTCACAAAGACATTGTGTCCCTAAAAATGCATATTAGAACTACGTGCCTGGAAACTCTATTTAATTGAAGAATAATATTGAACTAATATAAGAATATTCTTTTTAAATTTTTTATCGAAGAATAATCTTTGATGATCATTTTAAAAATACTTTTTTGTTTGATATAATTATGTGGTTTCTTAAATTTTGCTTTTACCTTTCCCACCAATGAATTAATTAAGCAACGCATATAAAACATTCTTTATGCTGCGCTGTTTGGATGTTGATGACGGCAGATATTTATGGGAGTAATTATTATCAAATTTACACAAAGACAATTTTTATCATTCATATCGTGAAGGTAAAGAAGCAGAATCTATTAATTATTATCTATAAATTAGTCTCCAAGTAATTAGCGACATCAATTTAATTAATTTTATTATAATGATATTTAATATAATGGATAAGTATCAAATTTTTCAAATATTTTGTTTTTATACAGCGTTGTATTATCATTAGCCACGTGTTGAGTCACGGTAGGTTATCTCACCTGTTTCAAGTCTTAAATGTTATTACTCCATTATAATTGATCACACATACATATAATTTTAATAAGATCTGCGATGAAGAGGATTTACGTGGGTAGAGAGAGCGTTTTGAAGTAAATTTATGACTTAAATCCAAAGATTCCCAAATTTCATGAGATACTTATCTGGCTTTATCTTTAAGTAAAAAGATGTCGAGTACAATATACCTAGAATGTCTACACGAAAAGAGTATTCATATTAGATTTTCGAACAATGCCAGCTGGAAGTATGTATTAGAATGTCACCGATACATTCGATACCATATTCGAGTCTATTCGTGTTTACCGCTCGCCGCGACAAGGAACACTGTCAAATAAATACAGTTTGAAATATATCCACAGTCAAGTTATGTGATCCTGGTATCTACGTGCCATCTGAAAAATGTTATTTTTTTTCTGGAGGTTTGTTGTGTCGACGCGCCTCAGATAATGTGTTGAAATCCGATGAGATAAATGAAGAATTATTGTTTATAAATTTATGTATACAAGTGCACAAGAAAAAAATATTTTTTATTACTTCCACCATTGTTATATGTGATGAACAATTTATTAATTCAGTTGGTCCTTACTTAAATATTTTTCTGAGTGATTGTATTTTTTTTTGTGTTCTTATACTATATATATTTTGTTTACATGACTTCTTGAGCAGTAGGAGATGAACGAGTAAGTAATAGTAGGTACTGCTGTATTTGAAATATTTCTAGTATGTTGCTTTGAAGGTGCGCATGTTTCGCAGGTTGTAATAGCACTTTCAAATAATTTAATAAATAAATATTTTATTAAAAATGCTTCAGATAGTAGAATAGCAATTCTTCGGTGATATTAGGTTTATCGAGTAGAGTTACATATTTAAAGAAAAGCTTTTTTTATTGTTAATCTTTTCTCGTATTCGCGATTAAAATCGGATTTTCTTATATTGGTATAGGTGTCTAAATTTGAATGCAAAAGTTAAAAGTATATGATTTTTTAATTGTGCTTTAGTAATTGAACAAAACAAATAATTCTGTATTGACTGTTATAAGTTTCGATAAAGGTTTAAAAAAATCTTATGCCAACATTATTCCAAAGAAACTTGAAGCATATATGTATATGGTTACATAACGCCCTGCTAAAATAGATAAACCTTTTTTAGTTTTCACGTTAAGTTTTATAACAATTTTCTTTTTTGAAACTGAAATAAAACCATATTTTGTATTCGATTTCGGTAATGCTAAGATTTCGGTGTAGTTACACCTTTTTTTTAAGCTCACACAGATTACGTTTTTTTCTGTTGACAATAAGTCGCTTGGTATTCTTTTCAAGTGTTCAAGAAATTAATTTAAATATATTATAATATGTCTATTCATATAATTTTCGCTCTAAAATTTTAAGCAGATTTGTAATTCAAATCGTTTCGAAGCGTTACATATTATAATAAATGTATATCTCAATATACCAGTTTCAAATAAAAATCAAATTAAATGATTTGTTTTCGTGCATACGAATCCAACAAAATCAAAGTTTTGACTAAATTCATAAACTTATAATAGAATAGATATAATATACGTAAAAATATTGAAATATGGAAACATATTTATTTTAGAAATGTGAATAAATAAGGTACACTAATCACGCAATCTACTAATTTCAACAATTACTATAATTGATATATTTATCTCACTTTACATACAATTCACTAATTGAGCTCTATATCGTACCCTCATACATATTGTATCAATCAGTCTCGTGACACAGAAATAACTCTAAAATACAAACAGCAGCCAGCGGTTATTTCAGTTCTACGTAACGTATTCTATCCGATTCACCGATGACTCGTTCACAAAATAGTTAAAAATATCTCGTCACGAGAAACAAACGGCTGTGTTAAACCACATTTAGCTTTGTTTGGTAGCAACATGTTTTGGGTAAAGGTTTCGAAATGTTTTCAGTATAAATCTATATCTATAATTACATTAAGACTAAGTAAGTAAGATTTAAATATGTTCTTTATTGCCGTAAATACGAAATTAGGGTTATATTTTCATTTTGATATATTATAATTTTGATAGATTAAAAGATTGACATGTGTCTTTTCAATTTATTATGACCTATAATGTTTTTCGCATCCATCATTTATAATATTAAAGAAAATTATTTTTTAAAACACTATTGATTCTAATTATCTTTTAATTTGTTTTAAAACATTCCATATTTGAGCGACGTTTATGAAGTAATTAAAATTAAATATCGTCAGCGAGCTCAGTAACGAACCCGCTCGGAATAAATTCGACGCAAAATTGGTACGTGGTTGAAGTGGGAGCAAGAAGTACAATTCCTGTACAACCTCGTAAAAGTAAAAAATTATTTTAGTATTAATGTTCATTAAGGATTTAACAATAAAGACGTATTTGTCAACATTAAATCCTGAGTAGTCAAGGTGTTTGTATCAATGGAAGTGAATCACGGTTAAGCAGACACTGAAATTTATCTTCAAACATTGAAGTTTATGATTCACTCGTAAATTGAACCTGATTTGTAGATTATGGAGTTAAAAGCATCTTGCTACTTTACTACAATAACTATATTACTACCCAATTACAGTTTATGTGGTACGAATGATTTTATTAGGTATAGCTGTTAATGTATATAATAATTATGGTATAACATGTTTATAATTCAAAACAGATGTTATCAATTCGAAATGAAAATATACAAACATAACAAATGACGAACTTATTCCTTAAAATGTTGCCTTTTACCACAAACTGTGACAAAGAAAATCATAAAATAACTTTAAAATTATTAAGAATTGCTCATTTTTAACATATAATTTTGCTGATTTAGAATTGTATGCATAAATTTGCCTAAAAATATTTAACCATTATAATATTTTTTAATTTATAAACTTTTTTATATGAAATTCATTAATTACGAACGTAAGAAATATAAAGTGAATTCTTAAAAAGAGACAAGTGGAACGATGCTCGCAGTTCATAAAGGATCAGCTAATGGACGAGTCGCAATAGAAGTATTTCAAAAATATTATTTATTTCAAAAAAAAAAAAATCAAAATTAGTAGGATTCATTTAAGCCAAAGACAGATCGCTGGAGACATGTGGTGACTAAGGAACAGTAAAATTGTTGTATTAGTGATATTAACGCTTCAATGTTGATTGAGGTCTGGTCCAAAAGAGGAAAATATTAAAAGCAAATCTTGTGCTATTATGTGACATAATGAAACCAGGTTACACAATAAGATACCGAGTTCAAACAAAGCTTAGATGTTTATATAATATGGGAATATATTTTAATTATTCATTTCTGTCCGTCCGGATTTTGAATGCTAAAAGGATTAAGATATTCTTAGAATATTTTTTCAATTTAGATTTGAACAAAGTTAAAAGGCCCGCCTCTCATGCATGAGGGCGCGGGTATGATCCTGGCAAGTACCATTGTGATTTTACAGAATCGTATGTACTTTCGAAGAGAATTTAGACATCATTGATTAATGCATTCTCAAAGAGGGTTGATGTCAGGCAGGCGGTCGGTCGTTAAAACAATTAGCCAAAACTATTCACAATATGTATGCAGACCCTGGTTAAAGCTGGGAAATTTGAAAGCGCTAATCTCCGAAACTACGGGTTCGAATTGAATAATTCTTTTTGTGTTGGATAGTCCAGTTATCGAGGAAGGCTGTAGGCTATATAACATCACGCTACGACCAATAGGAGCAAAGATATAGTGGTAAATGTGTAAAAAACGGGAGAAATTATTTCATCTTTGAAGCCTTCCGTTGCTTGCGCCGTCATAACGGTTCAAGACACACAAAAAATATGTATTAAAGAATAATAGCTCTTTTAATGATCTAAAAAACAGTCCAGGACAGTATATGTCTATCTTTTAAGATTAACTAAAACCGTTTTTATGGTACCTAATTTGGTCGAAATAATTTGTTTAAGTTGTATCAACATAATAATATTAATCTTTATTCAAATAAACAAATAAATATGTTGTTGGTTAAGAGTACTTCATTGTGAATAAAAGAAAACATAGGTTTTATCCTGAAAATTCTACGGGAACTCGACCATTCCGAAAACCCCGCAAGAACAGGAACTCTGTGGGAAGAACCAAAAATCTGCCGGAAGTCACTATTTCACGCGGACGTAGTCGCGGCAAAAGCTAGTGTTAAATAAGTAACATCGTGTTAAGGCGTTTGATGCTCTGTTAGATGTATCGAGCGTCCCACCACGCACAAATGTCCGTTTAAATGTCTTAACCAGCCACTTATATTATTAATTCCTACTCTGGAGCTCCGTGTAATGGCTAAATGTCAAAACTCAATTGTCCAATCACAGCCCTGATTTCTTGTAACCATAGTAACGTCATCTGTCAGCGACTATTTCCTTGTTATTATTAATAAAGTGAATTAAAATTTCATTTAGTATGATGATTTTGCCTCCAGCTTTTTTATAACATTGAAAATTAAGTTTTCTTTTTATTTCTTATAGTTTGAACAAAATTTATGTCTATATTTATAACACAGTAATATATAACAACAATAATAAATAAGTAGTCGGTCATTTGATATGACGTTTAAGAATGCGTTGTTAATTTGTCATCGTGGGACGTAAATATTCTAACAGACATTTATAATTTTGGAGGTTGGTTACAAAATGCTGTGATTAGACTAAACAAACACTGATTTGTGAAACTGGGTCTTAATGTGACTAATATTAAACAACGTTTCTTTCGTTTTATTATGTTGTTATGAAAAGGGCTTTGTAGGTAAAACATAGAGTTGAATTTTGCTTGTTATGTATAAGGTTATAGATACCTTTTCACATTCACACGTAATGCCAAGCTCGAGTTACTCGCTTGTTCATACATATTTGCTCTGCCGGTACTTGTCACACAAACTCTTACTTTGCTCCCCGTGAATTTGTGATATGGTATTGTCTTTTGAGCCTGTGTCAAAATTGTGTATTTCACTAACACTCAAAAGGGGCAGGATTCCTTTAGCTAAAATTATAAAAGATACTTTAAAACGACATGAGGGGGGGGGGGGGGTGTATTAATTTTTAAATTAAAATCTTTATTTTATATTGATTTAATACAGATAAAATTTTCATTTATTTAATTAAACTATAATATTGTAAAAATACTTATAATGTAAAAAAGTGGTAGAATTTTTCATCAATTAAAAAAACTTAAAATAAAGACAAAAACTATTATATTGTTCTCATCAACGGCAAGGAGTAATTGACGGAACTAAGATAAATGAGAAACGGGATAAAAAATTTACGATTGCTTCAAAACTTAAATTTATTTCGATAAAAGATGTAAAAATTTAAATTTCACAGCCCTAATAATATTTTAGGACAGATAGTTCGCAGCTCTATATTCAGATATAGATTAAAGAGAAGCTATATTTTATGGGCTATTCGAAGAGTCACCCACTTTGAATTTCTCAATTTGGGCTTAATGTTTTGCTGAGTATTGTAATGACGTTGAAACTTTTCCGAATCTTTATAAACCCGGGCCCGTACTTGGTTTGTTATATATCGTTACCGTATCCAAGTTACAACGTTTCTAAAGTTTCAAATATTTAAACGCCTTCGTTTGATGTTAGTGAATTTGATTACAATAAAAATCAAAATAGTTTCCAATTAAACATACATAATATGTTTGAATATTCTCCTTCGTAGCATATTCTTGATAACAACCACTAGAATACTGCTTCAACTAATACCCATTAATAACGAAGCAGCGCAGGGACCACGGATAATGTTACCAGCTCCACAGGGGATTCATCTTAATTGCTTTCTAAATGTCAATATTGCTGATAATTTAATGTGATCCTTAGCTGTAGTAAATTTAAATTTTATCAACGAAAGTATATATGGGAAACATACAAGTTTATTATCAATAGCTAATCAGATGAACATTTTTTTTATTTATTAAAGTCTGAGATAAGCTCACTTAAAATAAAACAACGTATTTTTTGCTAATGAAATGGAAGCAAAACTAAAAAATCATTACCATCGATATTTATGAATAAAGTAACAAAGAAAAGTCAAGAGAAATTAATATTCGTGAGGAAGGTCAAATAGTATATGGGAAAAGAACAAAAAAATAAATAACAATTAACTTACATAGTTTAAGATGGTGTAATTTTCAGGCTACCTTTTATTTTTTAACGAGACCTAACCCTTTACCGCAGTTTACCGCTATCGAGATATTTGTTGTATTACAATCTTTATACATTAGTTTACACAAAGAGAAAAAAAAAAGTTGCGCCTACGTGCGCCTTTTCTGATACGGTGCCAAAACATATTTGAAGATAGTTGTATTTATTTTTTAAATAAATTAATAATATATTTTTAAAATTATTATTACTTATATTAAACCTTATACTTTCAAGTATATATGTGAAAAATTTCAGATCATTTAGTTTTGAAATAACTGGGATAGGGAGTTTTGAGACCAAACATACGCGATTGTCCCATCATGCGTCAGCTGACAATTAAGGATATTACAATATAAATTTTAATTTCTCGTCACTAAGATGTCTGTTTTAGGTTTAACTTTTAGAAATTTCAATCGTTAAATGCACCATACTTTCCAAATATGGTAACGATCGAAATAAGAGAACTTCGATAGCAATTAAATATTGAGGCTGTAATCGTTTCGCGAACTTTCCTGTCGCGCTCTGAGTTATCGGTCGCGTATTTAATTTTATTTAATAAGTTTATTTGTGAAATGTGAACATTTGTTCGTAACTTTGATTGTAATAAAAAACTTTTGTTTATTGATAATAAACAGACCATAATTAGATTTCATATATAAGTTGTATATTACTGTTTTTATTCAATTTTCACTATTACTTTATTGTCTACTAGATGACCCGGCGAACTTCGTATCGCCCTTTAATCAAGAAATATCTGTTGCGTCTTATCTGAATGAAGTTAATATCCTTATTCCTCTGAATAAAGTTTTACCTAGTTCAACCTGATAAACGTTTATCTCTCAGTTTCTTCTTTTGCATACATATCAACAGCATATTGGTGAAAGAGACGCCAACATTTTAAGATGTAATGATAGTTCATTGAACGAACTTTTTTGTTAGTTACAAAACCTAAAAAGATTTTTTTGATAAAATTATATAAATTACTTAAAGGTACGATAAACATTAAAAACTTAAAATGTTTATCTACCTGTAACTGGATTTATAACCTTTATTGAAAAATGATACCCGTAAATACGTAAATATTTGAGACGACTTATATATTACATATTATATTCAAATATATTTATTAGCATATATATTTATTTATATATGTATATTTGTATGTATTGTATGTATATATTTATATATGTATTAGTGTATATATAAGGATTAGGCACCACCTACCTTTTCGCTGCACAATTTCCCTAAATCGAAGGTTGTCTGGCAGAAATCGCTGCATAGCGATAAGACCGCCTTTTTGTACATTTCCATTTATTTTGTTACTTTTTCCGTGTAAAATTTACTGTTTGTGGTGTGCAATAAAGTATATTCTATTCTATTCTATACCCATCTTCACCTTGCCAAAATAAGATAGGATATTGTAAAGCATTATATGTTTGATGTGTTTTGGATACACTCTGCAGTTGATTGTTACACCGGTGTAAAACAATATTGTGGTTATCTACATTTGTATCTACAATAGCAATAGCGACTTCATCGATTGTTGGGGCATTAAAATGTCTTATGTGTTGTCGGCTTTGATAATAATTTTATAGATATCAGATGGCATATGATTTAATGTAGTCTTGAATAATGCAACCAATGCATTGAGTTGATGGAAAAATAATTGGAGCTGTTCCACAACTGGTCTTTTCACAGAATTGTTGTGTGCACAACGCTGATCAACTTGTCATCCTGAATCGCCCATGAAATAAATTTGCAAATATTTACAGTCATTATCTGGCACTGGCAATAAGGAACCTGTTCAATGATATATTTTTCCTCGAATCTGCAAAGGTAAACATTCCTATATTACATACACATATTGTAAAGTGAATTGTTCAAACCATCATGTAACACTCAAAATGCTTTGTGAGCACTACCATTTCCCCATCCATTTTTTTAACACAATTCCTTCTGGCTACTTAAAGTAATTCACAGAGCTACAAATGTACTTTAAGAAATTTTAAATGTAATGGTGTATATAATTGAAAATTGTCAACAATAGTATTAAATGTTTTTCAATACACTCGCATTTATAGTTGGCATAAAATTAATTGTACTGTACTTAGTAGTTTCTTTGTTATAATTAAATGCAGCTCTATAGGGTTTAAAAGCAACACTTCTATATCGTTGGTTCCGGTTCCATCGATTCCGTTCTTCTTCATTCCGCGTTTCACGTTGCTCATTAGCTAGACTTTCTCTTCTACTTCTTTGACTTGACTCATAAAGTTTGTACTTTTGTTAGTCTAATTGCCGGCATTTTTTGAAACAAAAATTCAACTGCAAATAAAAAATACTATTCTTATTTTATTCCTATTCTGTTGTGATATATGGAACTGTATTCTGTAAAATTGTAATCTCCAGAAACCAGTGTGAAAATTACACTAAGAAATGGAATTATATAAAATAACAACAAAACAAATCTAAAAATAAACTATTCAAAGACTAAAAGTCGTGCTGAATGGAACGGTTTGCAAATAACGATTATTATTTACGAACCAATACTCCAGCCGTCACACGTGTGCACGCGTCAACAGATACACAAAAGTAATCCTTATAGCTTGACTCTGTATTCACGCGCGATGACTTATTATCCCATGTATAACTTTGGTGTTTCTACACCGATTTACATTTTTTTTATTGAATAGTTATCTATAATGTTTACTTTTTTTAATTAGGGATGAGTGATAGTGTTGTCAACCTTAGAGTAGACAAATACAATCAGAAATCTCCGAATTGCTAAGCTATCGGGAGATTCACGTGTTATTGTGAGTCAACCATAAAAGATAGACATATGCTGTCCAGGAACATACTTTATATAATTTTAAGGAGAATATTTCCGTCATACATGATTTCTATTTAGCTTTAACCTATAAGCCTGCACACGCGACGGAAGCTTAAAAAATGGAGTAACTTCTCCCGTTTTCCCAATATTTCCCTACGCTGCTCAGCTCCTATTAATCGTAGCGTAATGAAAAGTATATTATAACCTGTATATTATGACCTGCCAAACAGTATGAAAAATAACCGTGCCAAATTTCAGTAAAATCTGTCTAGTAGGTTTTGTTTCTATAACAAATATACAGACAGACAGACAGACAAAAATTTTACTGATTGCATTTTTGGCATCAGTAGCGATACCTAACTACCTCTTGATAGTTATTTTTTAAATATATTTTATGCACAGAATTTACCTCTCTACAGATTTATTATAAGTATAGAAATGAAAAATATGAGTAGGAAAATGTCAGTCCGTCATTTTATCATGTTTTTTTGGGTTTCTAGAATTTAACATGGCTTATACATATTATAACTCTTAAAAATCCTTTCATAATTATCAGTTATAGTCGAAGCTTCAACAGATCGAAATAAAGTTGATATTTTATTTGAATTCTCAGTGGTTTAAAATAAAATCGATGTTGAAAACACTTTCATAAATTTACTACGAATTGTATGTATTTGTGTTATAGTGAAAACACAATTACCTGATTCAGAGAATTTCTTTTAAAATCCGCTGAGTATCCCAGTTACGCCAGAAACTTCGGCCTTAGGTATCCAAATCTCGTGGGACGCCGTCATATTCACGATTTTCGATAAAGAGAACTAACTTGTTTAGCTAAGTAAACGTTAAGGGACGTCGGGTCCCTTAACATTTACTTTTCATAGCGAAATCCTTCGCGCATTACGATGTAAACTTCAATATTACGAAATCAAGAAATCACTGGGATATCAAAATGAAATTCTATTATATTAAATGATATGCAGCTGTCGGTCTTCGTATTGTTTGCTGAATATACATACATATGTATCGAAAATATAATTTCGTAAATGCTTCAACTCCTCCTTTTTTGTGTATCATATATTTTTAAGGACAGTATGTAATATAAAACAATTTAAATGTTTATATAAGATCCGACGAGTATTTAAATTAAAAAATACAACAAAACGTAATACAACCTACGTTATAAGAAGCACATGATATTTGCTTAAAAAAGGAAAAATTTCAATTACATGCAGTAAAAATATAAAAGGTACAATTTTAAGATTTTTAAATTCTTTCCCTAATGTTGGATATTTGTAATGATGTGTCATTAATACATAACTTCTTTTAAAGTTGTATACTTTTTTAATTTTTTATTTAAGAAAACGAGGAACTCCAAAACTTGTGTTTTTAAATTGAGAATGAAATTAAAAAGATATGATTCTTACATAAGTCTAAACTTAAAGTTATATAAAAACTAGAAGACCCGGCGAACTTCGTATCGCCCTATAATCAAGAAATATCTGTTACGTTTTTTTAATAAATAAAATTAGGTTTAGCCTTAGCCTCAGAAAAACGTGGTGGTTATGCTATTATTAAATAGTATTAAATAGTTAATAGTAGTTTGTATTTTTAACATAGCGCGATCTATTGAATGCTTAATTCAGTCAACAGATAATTGTAATAATGACAAATAATTTTCTTTAATAGACAAATAATTTCCAGTAAAATAATATTGTGACTATAAATTGAGTTGTAAGCTATCCTATCTTTCAAGTTGGATCAAAATGCACAAGAAATGCAAATCAAATTTAAAATCGATTTAGTAGTTTAGGAGTCCATCGCGGACAAACACGTGACACGAAATTTTTATATATATAAAGACTAGGAATCCAGGATTTACTATAACGTTAATTGATAAATATCTATATTTGTAAAAATGGTAGCTCATTAATTTCAAAGTTAATTATATTTTCTTTACGATTTTAATCTATTTCTTACTAGTACGCTGTAGATCTGTTTGGGTCCATATTTGCACAGTAATAATTTAAGTGACTAAATAAATTTTAAAAAGACTAATTATTTAAAGAGTTTGTTATATAATGGTTTTACTAATTGGAAATCTTATTTTTTTGTCTAACAATTAATGAACGGTATGTAAATGAGTGTAGTTTAAAATACTTTTGAAATCAATGGAAATACATTTGAACAAAATAAAAAACGTAGTCTATCTTTCATTTTCTATACAAATGAAACTAATAAATTTTCACAGATATATAAATCGCCTAAGTTTGCTTATTTGTAGATAGAAAACCTAAAAGCTTCATGGCTCTAAAAGGCTATACGTTATTTAATTAAGGCTTTCGTTTATTGCATCAAAACATTTACTCATAAAAATTGATTTAATTGGCGTTTTCTAATTAGCTGTTTACTCTTTCTGTACAATGGCCGAGAGCGTTGATTAATCTATAAAGATGGATAATTCATTTTCCTTTTTATTATAATTTTAAACGTTTTGCTTGGTTTTTCGTACACGTATTTAATAGAAAATTACTATAACTTTATAATATCTCTAGTTTTGATGACTTAAAATAATGTTTTAGTGTCAATGATTCGATATTTTGGTGATATGGAATGCGAAATAAATCCATCAACGAAAATAAAATGTACAGTTGGGTGCTGTTATAGCACTGGTTACACGTTATAAATTTTGATAGCTTAAAAAAAAAACATTAAAATTAGATGGTTTTTTAATTATTATTATTTTTTTATTCAGAACCAGTCACTGATGTTATTTGATTAAAATATAAACTTGTATAATATTGTGGTTGTGTATTTATGATACATTAAATTTGAAGAACATATATATTTTTTAATATTAATAAAATGTCTTTATATGCTTAATATATTTAACTTCAGATGAAAACATCTCGGTTATACATCCAACAAGTTGGAACTAGCAGCAGATGTGCACGTAGCGGCTAAATTATATTGTCCCATTTCATGCCCTAATTACACCACATTGTATACATACCTCGCCGGCTATTGTAGGAATTGGCAACAAGAGCTATTGGTCTCTTGGTATTTACGACAAGCCAGGACAGGACATCTGTATACAACAAAATTTACAATAACTCCTCTAATATCAAACTTTTTTTGAAGTTGTTTCTATAGTAATATGCAAAAATTTTCGTACGAATAGAAGACTGAATCAACATAAAATTTATTAAAAAAAAGAGCAGTTCGAATCTTGGGGAGGGGGATGTCATTTTTCTTATTGCTATATCAGCTTCATACAGATATAAAACAATAATACATATTATTAATACATGATGCAGTGTGTAGCAATGTATAAGTTTATAACTTTTCAATGAAATATAAAAAATAATATGACGAGTATTCGGCGTGGAAGAGTATAAAATTTAGTAGATGTGTATTTAATAAGTTTTTGTTTATTGAAAATCCGTTGCCGTTAGTATTTATAAAATTTTTGACGAAATCCATAAACATTGTGGGTTTTGCCTTGTTCTCTAATTAAATGACGTCATAAAGAAATATCGTGGCTGTCATATCGGACCATCTGTCGACGAAAGGAAGGGAACTTTCGACTACGGTTTATGGCTCCACCATCCTCGTCAATATTTAGTATGAAAATGTTTTTTGATGTCAACTGCCATTCATTTTTATTATAACGGTCTGAGTTTTTCTAATTGGTTCCTTTTCCATAACTTATTGTTATATTAATAGCGTTAAGTTTGGCAATCTTGAAAGTTTTAATGGGGTAACCTATAGAAAGGTTTATTTAAATTGACATACTTTTTTACCTCAAATGTCCTAGAAATAATATCATAATTCCGACGATAAAAATAAATTACTGAAGCTCGCTTAATAATACGCTGAATGGAGAATGGACAGTACAGAGCTTGGAATAGTTTATATTAAATGTTAGCCTCATTCTCTCCATGATTCAACCCGTACGTCTAAGAATTTTTGATGAAGTGCACGATTTCGGAGAGAGCTCGCAATATCGAGATTAGAACGTCTATTTTAATCTCCATAACCTAATCATTTATAGATATATTATACAGTTTACATACTTATGTATAACACCCTAATATATCATTATTAACTGATACCCAAGACAATGACCACGTACTCAGATATAAATATAAACAAAATCAATTTATGTGTAATGAAACATATAACTTCGTAACATTATTATACATTAAAATGTATCTTGCATAATAATATATACTTAAAATTTTATTAAAATACAAAATGTTATTTTTAGGAAATAAATTCAGCAAATCACTGTAATATGTACGGCAATCTAAACGTAGGGACATCATGTCTGCAATTCTATCAAGGTTAGTACAATCGAGACTCTTAAGTGGTTATTGAATAGCTTCCGACCTCTCTGGATTGGGAGGCAGAATAGAATTGATAGAACCAACCATTGTGTTTACTAGTCGATTATGTTATTTCAGGTCAGACAGAGGGTACAAATGTGGTATACCAATATTACTGGAAAAATAGTGACATAACATACGCTACGGTCTTTTAATTTGGTCTACATTATCTAAATGTTGTATACTAACTCAATTAGTAGAACATTTAAATGTTTTCTTTATATTCAAATTCAACTGAATTGAGATATAAAAAATTCAATCAATAGTCGATTAATATATGCGACCAACTTTAAGGCACTAATGCACAAGTTTAGAAACAGTTTGCAGGTAAATGTTGAAGTGCGTAACTAACTTTTACAGATAAGATTTTATAGAGTATACCTTTAAATCAAACAATAATTGTTCTTGATACTACTCGATTCTTGTATTATTTTACATTTTATCCGACGTATATAAAAGTCACTTTCATCTGATCTGTTCAAAAGATAGTCTATAGTATGAAGTGTTCTCTCTTATCTTATCATACTGACGTAAGAGTAACTGCATTTCAATTGATGTAATAAATTAATTTCGAAATATTTTAATTAACATGTAGTTATTCAGTCAGTTATAGCTGCATAGGAAAGAGTGGAAAAGTCAGTGGTGGCCTAGAGGTTAAAAGGCCCGCCTTTCATGCATGAGGGCGCGGGTTCGATTCTGGCAAGTACAAATGTGATTTTTCCAAGTCATATGTACTTTCTAAGAGTATTTAGACATCACTGAATAATGCATCCCCAAAGAGGGTTGATGTCAGGCAGGCGGTCGGTCGTAAAGACAATTAGCCAAAACTATTCACAACATGTAAGGAAGACCCTTTGTTAACGCGGTGAAAGGTTTTATACCTACCCCTCCGTCTAGGGGAGACAGAGGCGGTTATGAGGGATTCACGGTCCAGAAGGGCCCATGTTACTCACTAAAAGACCAGCGGTCACTCTCCGGTGCCAAGACTCCACAAGGAGGTCAAGGCCCCCCCCCCCCCCCCCGTGGCTGATTGCACCGGAATACACCGGTGGGCGATGAGGTCGTCACGTCCCGACGCCGGAATGTAAGGCTAAAGCTGGCTTTTTGAATGGTTTAATATTTAAATCAAGATATTTGATCTAGAACGCTTTTTTCTTATTAAACATTTCTTCTTAAAATGTGTATTTATTATGAAATCTCAGCAATATTTTGAGGGTCTATTAATTGTGCAAGACCCCTAAAACCTTCATTCACATAAAAAAAAACTTAATTCACAAAATTTTAAGAAAAATATTACAAGATATTTGATTCGTTAATACACATAAATTACGCTCTTCATGTAGTAGATAAAAAAATATTTTTTGTTGAACCGAATCGAATTGATAATGATATTTTGTTGGTTGAAATCTAGGTCTGACCATAATCTCAAATGACTGTAATTCATTCTTGGGAAATATAATACCTTAGGTGTAAAAAAAAAAATAGCTCATCCTGTTAAATAAAAATATTTATAACCATTTAAACGTAGCTCTAATGTTGCTTAGAACTGATATCTGCATATTATACTGGTGACAAGGTACTCGTACTTAAATGGAACATTGTAATCATTATGTAGTATCAATAAAGAGGCTCGTCCCTCAGAATTACTTGCCTCAATCATTAATTAAACTAGACTTTTATCACGCTTGTTAAACACCCTTTTCGGTTTCGATGAGGTCGGACCGAGGGATTTATTTTGAATCTGTTTAGGATCATTATCTTTATTTTAGTGATTTCAGCGTTATTGGAATTCTTGTTAATAAATACCTTTTAAATTAGGACGATTACAATAAAAGATTGTAGTTGTTATTGTTCAGTAAATTTGATTTTTTTAAATTATATTTCTTTGTGTTCTATAACATAATAAAAAATATAAGGAAATTTACTTTAGTTTTACATTTCATTATACTAGAAAATCAATTTTTTTTTGAAGTAATAAAGAACAATTTCGCTAACCAGGGGCTTGTTTAAACTGAAAAGAAAGTATTTAAATGAAACTAATATTTTTTGTATACACTACGTGATTTATTTTTACTATATAGGATGATGGTGTGAGTTACCATTGACGTTCCTATCCCTATGTGTGGGTGTCATGTAAATTATTGGAAACCCACGGTTAGCTACCGTTAGCAAATCTTTGTTACAGAGAGCACCACACCTTTTTGAAGCTGACCACCTAGATGCCGAGATGCGGCATGTAAAACATGCTCTCACCATCAAAAATTTACCCATGCCTCACCACCATCGCAAGAACCACTTGAAGCCACCCAAATTTTAACGACAACGTGCGATACTATGTACTACCAAATATACCAAACATGAATAGAGCTACTGACAGAATAGTCAACATCTTGAAGAAGATTTCAATCAAGGCTATTTCCAAACCACACAAGTATCAGAGCCAATTCCTGAGACCAATCAAGAGTAATATTCCTTTACAACAAACGGGTGTATACAAACTCGATTGTGATTGTGGAATGTCATACATTGGACAGACAAAGAGAAACATCGGTAAAAGAGTTAAAGAACACATTTCAGACATCAAAAATAGGCGCGTGTCTTAGATCTTATTATAAAAAGAAAGTTAATAGATAAGTATAAAAAGTATGTCACATTTTTGAAGGTAATAACTCATTGATTTAATGACATACAACTTATAATGTTTTAGATATAAGAACGCTTTTATATTGTTTGCCTGTTTGCGTTTGCGTAAAGTAATAAAACTATAGTTAATACGAAACCAAATTGCTTTGTTTTTTTTTCTCATAGATTGATTGACTTTAATGTGGAACAGCTTTATTTCTTTAGTGTTTATATGGATTTAAGATAAAGCTCTTGCTATTACTTTTAAGGTATCGATTAAATTAGTATAAAAATTAAGACACATAAAAGAAAAATGACCTAAAGAATAGTTAGAGAAGTTAAGTGTAAGATACACAACTCTGTTAGACGTTTCTCTTATTCCTTGTTCTATTCTAATGAGTTTTTTAATTCCAAGAAAAGTATGAGAAATGCACATCTGTTTCACCAAAACAATATACAAAGGAGCGACAGTCATCTTTCGTGCAAAAAAGGTTTAAATTTAGAGATTATATAAATATTTTTATTTTTATTTTTTATTATATTGTATAAGATATCACCATTTCATATGGACAAAATTAAAAGAATTTCTTTCTTATGGTTATAAGGTAGATGAGTGAAGTTGTTGATTGATAACTGCTCATGTTTTTAATTTATATTATATGAAACTGACGGTTAACTAAAATGTGTTTAGATAAGTAGGCACTCAGACATTATCATGATCAAAATAGTAAAAAACCGGTTCTCTTGTCTCAAGCAGAACCAATAAAAGTACTGACAATAATTCCCGAGATACTTTTAATGAAGTGCAAATTAAGAATATTTAATTGTTTCATGTTGTTGAGGGCAATTGATAATCATTTAGGACAATGTTTCAATTAAAATATGTATGAACGTTCTTCAATTACCATTAGTATAGAATTAAAGCCCTATTTATAAATTTTGAACATCACAAAAATCCTGCCGATTCATTGGGCCATTATTATTTATTACACCTTAAAAAAAATATTATGGCGATAATCATTATTTATTATGATTAACATTAGTTCAAATGGCTTTGATGATCTAAGCACATCCATTTTAATTCTATTTTGAGACTTAAATTAATTAAATAATACGTTAGTATTTAAAGAAATCTATTCTAATTTTCTTATAAAATAAAATTATCGATATCATTTATTATGACTATTTCAACAAACTACTACTACAAAATAACTGAAGGATGGAGTTATCAATTACAAAAGAAACTTAAGAAAAAACAAATTCAAGAAAACAAGAAATCGGTTTCTACAAAGGAAATTGCGACACCAGTTTACTTTACTTATAAAGTTGAATAGCAATTTGGTTTCCGAACAGAAGGATTTTTTTTTAAGCGAATTGCAACAATCCAAAGCTGGCGGTAAAAACTTTTCATTTCATTGTACCTTTGAAACAATAGATGACAATACAAAACCAAATTTCGAAAATGTATTCAGTATGGACTTTTTATTCACACGTAAAAAAGATTCTTAATGTATTTTATAAGTTATTTATTAAAAAATATTGCGTATTCAAATGTGTGTATCTAAATATATGTATTTTCTCTATATTTTTTCAAATAAAATTTCCTTAACCATATCTAGTGAAATTTTATTGTATATATTTTATGTAAAGAAAACATAATAATGTTGGAGTATAATTGAAAACATCTGAATGATCAAAATTTAAGGTATCCGACAGCACCAAATGCTTGAAATTGTAATTCCCAGCTAATATCTTGATAGGAAAAGATGTAATGAACATTTATGTCACCAGTTATATATATAGGTCAACATAAGTGGTGTGGACCAAATAAAGTTTTATCTATCTATCTATCTATCTATCAGTTATCCACTTTTTCGTATCAATTGAGCAAAAATATATATATCTACCAGATATATCTATGTATTTTAATCGAATATAATTGAAAGAACCAGCGTTTGTATGTTTAAAAGCACATTTTATAAATATCTTCAATTAATTAATTTTTATACACTTATGTATAATGACATCTTCGAAGGATTCATCGCATCTTTCCAGAAAAAAATATAAAAATTAAGATTGATTTCCAAATGTTTCACAGCAAGAAAACGCTGTGGACGTTCACATATACACTATAATTACTTAAAAGATTTTCGGATAAACTTCTACAAACTAAAAAAACTCATGTTCAAAATAATCAACTATCCACATCGTTTTCTGAAATAATATAATAGTTAATGACATCTAAGATAATAGTTTCCTTCAAATAGGTTTGTTTCCGCTAGGAATGAGACAAAATTGCACTAAGAATAAGGATTACAGTTTGTAACTATGAAGGAATATATATTTAAAAAAAAATAATAGGTTATCAAAAAGATAAGTAATATTATTAGAAAACTAAAATCTCCTAAAAAGTAGATATTTGTCCTAAACGTCAAGTGACATTACTGACATTATTTACACTTTCTTACTCGGAGAACACAGCGCACTATCTCGTATTGTTTTTGTTTTTAGCATTATTTAATATAGTTAATACTCAAAAAAATAGTTCTTGTTAATACAATTCTTAGCCATTAGTATATATTTGCCAGTCATTAGTTCTTATATCCCCTTGGAATCAGGATATATGAAAGTAAACAGCAATTGAAGCAGTTTTTCTTGGGAGATTTTTCGCGTAAACAATTTTTTTATAATATCTGTGTTAGTCTATATGATTGTAAAATATTCATAAGCTTGAAGAGAAATATTGCAAGTTTATAAAACAATGCCTATTAAGTAAATATAAACTTTGTATTTAGGGTTAACAATGTCGTAACCTCGTGGAGGTCGGGGCGTAGACAGACAAGTGCTTCTTGAATTAATATCAGATCATCACAGGATTCATATGAGGACAAAGCCTTAAGCTTTGTATGTACAAGATAAGCGTGACAATAAATTTTGTATTTTAAAGTGCAAAATATGTCCACAACGCAAAGTTCATGACAAATTATATGGATGCGTTATAAATTTAGCAAAATATTATCTATATCATAATAAAATATGTAATCTAAATTACTTTGTTATTGTTTTAGCACTATTCTGTAGAAAAAAAATGTTTTATTTATGTTTATGTGAAATACATCAGTATGATTGTCATTTTAGTTTATAAACAGTAAGCATCAATTTCTCTTCGCAATTGTTACCCACTTTTTTCGTATCTATACATGGTTTGGAATATGGATAAATAATAATTAAATTGGGGTATGATTGATACTTGTGCTTGTATACTACGATGCACTTCTTGGAATACGAGGGATTCATTTTAAATTATATATACTGATTATGTCCGTACATAAGAGCATATGTTTGCCAAGGCTAACGTAATTTATACTTAAATTATAACATCGAATAAACATTTACGAGTACGTACGCAGTTTAATAAATAATAAAATTGGTGGATGTTTGTTTGCGGTAAGTTATAGTTTTGAAATTCTAGGCCAATTATAGTAAAGTATATGTTATGGATGCACTTTACTCCTTAGTATTAGCTTCATTCACTTTACTTTAAAAATAGCGATGTTAGTTATTAGGGTATAAATTTAAATTTTGAATGATTTGTTATTTGTAACTCAAATAGTATTAACTGGTAAAGTACATACATACTTATTTACATAAAACGTTCGAGATCTATCTATATTAAAAGTCTTTCTACTTTTAGTTTATTTCTTCAAGCTAATGCCTTTTTGGTGCTAAAACGGATTATTAACTAAACACAATAGCATATACATATCTAGAAAATGAAAAGTCGATAGTATAAACTTTATGAGTAATATACAGCATGACGGCGTTCACTGTTTAGGAGTAATTTTACTGGTTCAGTTATAGCCTCTTACCGGTAATGTTCTAATGTACTGTACTCTAAAATTACGGGTGTCTTTCTTGTTCCATTAAAAATGTAAATATTAAAGTCTTTTTTAATATATTGGTTGAGTATAGAAAAAAAGCAGGGTTGAAATATTTCACAGCAAAAGATACCGTGTCTTGGAACTGACGAAAATGCCTGTCAGTAAGTCTTGTTTCTTGTGATTTTGTATTTTTCTTATGCATTGACGTAGATTTCTAGTAGTGTATTCATGGACATATGATTTGACATTTATTTTAGTGCTGTTAAATTTGTCTGAAGTACCAAGCTTCCAACCTCAGTTAACTTCCCTATTCTTTATTTTAATACCGGTTTTGTTCTATTGTCATTTCTATATTCTGTTATGGAAATGTTTGATACGTCTGATATATTTTAAAGTTTTTTGATGTAGTATTAATACATATACATACAATGATATTTAAACCAACTATACAATTAAACAGTCCTTAGAGGTTTGAATGTAAATAAAACTAATATTTTCTGAATTACTACGTGATATTTTTCTGCGAGTGAGCAGACACTCACATCTCGTCCGCCCGTGATCACGGTTGCTGTAAAGTAACCGAAACGTCGGAAGTATGTAGTTTATAGTCAAAAATAAAAATCCGAAAATATATTTCATTTAAATGAGTACTCCCAAAAATCTCAGATCTCATTAGGTTTGAATGTCTCTGAGGTTAATGTTGCTAAAAAATTAAAAATACGTTTATAAAGTCAATTTAAAAGACCTTAGTACACCACCAAAATTTTTGAACAAAGTAATTTTTTTTTTCTAATAAATTGAATTGATAACTATCATGTTTCAAAAAAAAACTCAAGCATTGTAACATGTAAAAATACACATCCCTTTTTTTTCATCATTTTTTGTTTATGCCATTTTTATTAAATAATCGGACGTACAATTTTTTACAGTTATTAATAAACGTACATGTTGTTAGGGAATATGTTTATATTTTTTTCTGACAAAAATTTAACAGTTAAGTATTTTGCATTCCAAGATAAATACAGAAATAAATAATAATATTATAGAAATAGAAAACGAAAAGGAAACACTGACACATAAGAAATTATTATTGATAGATTTCATTTCTCTTTAGGAAATAGATGTTTCTACATTACATAGTCTTTGACATTTCTTTTAACGTGACTCTGAGTTCTGGCAAGACAGTAAAGTAGACAAAGACGGACTGTAGACAATAATCACAATTCAGTCCTTTTTTTTCCTTAGAACATACTTATGTATATTAATTAACCAAATAAATTGTTAAGGTACTCAAGTTATAACACCAATATTTATATATTACAATCGTAAATATATTTTATAATCGTAAATAGTTTTGTTGAGGATCGGTTTTGTATTTGTCACTTTTCAAAGAAACAACAATTAAAATTTTAAGTAACCAAAAAAGGAATGTTCAGATTTTTATTTACTTTTTTTAAGTTGATTATTTTTGATTTACTGTGCGATACCGTCTTTACTCAAAAAATTATATATTTTTTTCATTGTTACAATTTCGCTCGTAAGCCATTTGTACTATATGTACTATATGTTATCCTGATGAGTCAGTTACCTGACAAGTTGCATCCTCTGAAAAATTCATATTTCCATCCATTCGTCATTCATACAAAATTTCTGTTCTTAATTTTCAACTACAAGAACTATACTTTATTGTCCAAATTTCTCATCCTCTCTGTATTTATATGTACGTAGTCAATAGAGTTATTAAAAATCGATTTTTAATAGTATGACTGTATATTATTTCCAGACCCCATACAAAAAATAATGGATATCAATTTTTTAAATATGCTTTGCGTTTGAACATTAAAGTTTTAGATAAATTCTATTGTTAGATTGGTTTTATACTTTAATCGTATAAAAACTTATGACGGGAGATATATTATAATTTAAAAAAATTTGTATTAAATCAACAAGGAGCGTGTCAAAGGAAATGATATTATTATAGTTAGCTGAGCAACAGTTCATTGATTTCATTTAATAACATTATATTTTTGTATTTTATGTTCCAATATATTTTTTTATAAGAAATCACCTTTTAGTAATTGCCGAATGATAATCACTTGACTATAATCGCAAGACTAACAATCGTCTACTCTGCAGCCAATATTTGAGTTAAGAAACATGTATTGTACGAGTACGTACTGTTTATTTGAGTCTAGTATTTAAACAGATATTGATGTATGTTTGTTGATTTCTGCTTTGTTTATTCTTATTTGATTAATCATGATCTATGGCCCTTAGTACAAGTATATATGACTATAAGTTTCTTTGTTCGTACTATTATTACCATAATCAAATAGTTTTAGTTTTTTTTATATTTTAGTTGTAGCACAGCAATTATGAAGTAATTATTGATTTATTAATTCCATAAAATATATTTAATTTCTTATTTTAGTGGTAATGATGTGTTCATTTCGGAAAGTAATTATGTTTCAGTTTATACTTTTGGTTTACAGCCCATTAGGTAGTGATTAGTATTTCAATTACTACTGAAATTAAATTTTGAAAATTGAAACAAATATTGTTAAGATTAGTGTTTTTTTTGCTTTCCTTGTTTTCTTTAGCAGTTCACAAAAACAAAAACTTTGTTTAAAATTAATAACGATAATTTAAAATGTATCATTATAGTTATAAAACGTGGTTGGCTATTTTTGATACAAATCAATAGCTCATACATTACTTCAAAGTAGCTGTTTTCTCAAATTTACTTTTTATATTCTTTGAACATCTGTGACACCTTTTCCTTACGCTTTCTTAGAATTTTATTTTTCAAAGCCTTGATTTTTTGTACAGAATATATACAATTTATAACAACATGAAGTATTTGTAGGTATTTTCATTTTGACATAATATAACTTAGCGAGGATCTCACACTATTTAGCTCGTCAAAGTCTGAGAGTCTATAAATAAAGATCATCGTGAGTGCACATTTACCACTGGCATACGTAACTATTAACCAGATTAGTGAAGTGTAGTATGATAATAGTGTTTATTTTAAACTGAATACCGTTTAATATAAATACGATATAATATCACCACAAACATATACATTAATTCAATGGGGTTTTCAAACTAAATTGAAAACTTTGTGTGATCGTCGATATTATGGTACTGTTTCCCATATTTTAATAAATTGTTTGGAACTTTAGAAAAATGTGACTGTTAGACTATGAAAAAATGTGAATGTTACACTATGCATAAATTTTCGTACAAAAGTTTTTTTTAATACGACTGAACTAGGTGTTGCAAATTTATAGTTTAGAATGGGGAAGAGCCTTTTAATAGCATTTATCGAAATATGTTGGTTGACAGTAAGTCGTTAAAGTATATTTAAGAATTTGAAATTATAACATGATTGTAGAGTAGCACAATTGTAGTGGTAAATTATAAGAGTAGTGGTGATTTAAAACGTATCTTGGTTTAGAAGATATACATAATAAAAACGTATTTCTTCGATCTTAGACTTCTTCAGTAAATATATTAAATACTAGCTTTTTCCCTGTAGCTTTTACGGCTTCAAGGACCTACGTTTCGGGACTTATTGTGATTTAAACTCTAGGACCAGTTTTACTCTATACGCAATTTTATTATAATATAATTATTTAAATAAAAGTCATATATTTACCAGATAAAATCTGTATGTTAAGATAAAAAAAAACTTACTTACCTTTCTGAGTTTTATAATATCTAAACAATATATTGTACCCGATTTATATTACTGTGTAGTTATGGGAATGTGAATATTCAAAGAGAGATTTGAAAATTCGAAAAAAGTTTGTGACACATTAATACCTGGTTCCTTTCGATCTCCAATAAACCAACCACTGAAGCAGCTAAAGGACTTGTTTTCGATAAAATATATCTGGATCTTTCATGGATATAGTACTTAGGAGCCCCTTTTATTTTTATCTCTGTTTATGAGACTCACTGTTTCAACCCAAAAATGTGGAATAAAAATATAATAGTTCTTCATATGAAGTCATGTTTCGACTTACTTATTTTCTTATATATAATAATGAAACTTAAATAATACCTTTATAATATTATACAAATATAAACCCCTGATTATTTTCTTCGACTCTTTTAAAAACTATTTGAAACCCTACAATATTTAAAGAATACCTGCACGATAATTATAGACAGTGAAATTTTATTTAAGGATTGTAGCTTTATTATTTGAAATAAGTTCTTAACATCTCATAATAAATATTAATACACTAGTTTTTGCCCGCGACTTCGTCCGCGTTAGTTTGGTCAAGAGTAATATATTATGTAGGTATAGCTGACCGGGCGAACTCTATTCCGTCTTAGAGGCCATTAATAATCAGGTTTTTCCTGTTTCAATCAAACAGAATGATTGACATATTAGTTAGTTGTCAAATGTAATGTCAAAAAAAAACGTTTGTATGGGAAATAGAAAAGGGCTGTTTTTAGGGTTTACCCGGCAATTATTCCAATTTTTCTCACCTTTTAAACCTTTCCTGGACTTCCAGGAGTATTTCAAGACTAAAATTAGCCAAATCGGTTCAGCCGTTCTCGAGTTTTAGCGAGACTAAGGAACAGCAATCCATTTTTATATATATAGAAGATAATGACATATGTATAAGATTTTTTTGTTTGCACATTTAAATGAAACCAAGGTTTTCGGATCCTACTTTTTTATTATTTAAATTATGATCAGGTAAATCAATAATAAGAACGCATAGGAACCAAAAAAAATTAATTATTGAAAATATATAAACAGTATCTTAGATCCTTATTTAGTATCCAACCACCTTATGCGATCCTAAAATATTAAAAGTGAGACGTAAGAAACAAATATACGTTGTAGCCTTTTTTATTTTCATAGATTGGTTACGTAAACAAAATCTATTAATATAAGAATATAAATTATATTTTGAATAATTAATAATAACATGTCATATTATGAATTACAATAATTTATATTACAGTAGTAATTTAACTGCACTACTTAATAGTTATATGTTGTTGATTCGATCATTATAGTGCTCTTAGTTCTAGAAACAACATGTATGGTACACGTAGTTAACACGATACATTCAATGTTAAATTATGCACTCCCGCAATTTGGCAATTAGCATTATCATGATTTGAACTGTTATTATGCATAAGTCGATTAATTAACAAGAGGTGATCGTTTCAAAAAGACCATCGGAGCATAAACTAATGTGAATTTGTGTTATCGTAATTAGATACAAGATAATTATATCGTTCCTTTACTGAGCAATTAAGTTTATCAAAACGATATAAATATGAAGCTTACTCGTTTAAAGGTTACTGCTGTTACAATTGTTTTTCGTGTAAATTATTAGGAAAGATAAAAATCATGATCATATAAGAATTTAACTTTTATCCATTAAACTGGTACGTATAAAAAACAAAGCAAAAGCAATTTGTAGCATATTGGTTTTTAATAAACGATTAATAAATAATTATTACATCAAATTAAACTTAACTTATTAATATTTTATAATTCAACTTAAGCGTTTACTTCGTGTAATTGTGTGTTCTCTGCTAAAGTCGTAATATCTTTAGAAACAATAAAGTCATACCTTCCAGGCGCTGTAATTACTTGTTCTCAAGTCGACTTATGTCTATCTTACCTTACATAAAATTTCAAGTAAATAATTTGTTTCTCAGGGAAAATTTTTGTCTCAAAGGTTTTAAACATCGCGTTTATAAGTTCAGATATGTTTGTTTGCCATACACTAATGCTAATAAAATAAGAATTATTTTTTTTGTATTTATCTGTACTAGAGTTTCTCTTCGAGAGTTCTCGAACCGAGAATTCCCGGGAAATTTTGCCTTACTCGAGACGAGAAAAAAGTAGTCGAGAAATCGAGAAATCGAGAAATTCAGTCAAAAATTTTAAAAACTTAATAACGCGCTTGCGCTTGCGCGCGGCTCTGTCACGCGGTGTGTTTTCATACCGGGTCAATGTAGGGCAACGGAGACGAGGCAAATAGTAGAAGATCGCTTAAAAGAGTTTGGATTATGCTTTGAACAAGACGTCGTAGCTGTGACTAGTGATGGACCAAACGTCATGGTAAAGTTCGGTCGCGAAAGCCCAGCTGAAATGGTCCTATGCTTAAATCATGCTATCCATTTATCTGTGTTGGCTACATTTTGCAACAAAAACGATACAGGCGAAGTTGATGTTACTGAACTAACAAATCAAGCTTTAGAACAAAAAACTTCTGGACAAGACAGTGATGATGATGATGATGAAATTTTTTTATTCGACGACGGCGAGTTAGAATCTGATATAACAAATAATGCACCACAATATACCCAAAATATCAACAAAGTTTTGAAAGAGACACGAGCCTTGGTCAAATTATTCCGGAAGAGTCCTTTGAAAAACATCACGCTGCAAAAACACGTCAAAGAAGAAATCGGCCATGAGTTAAATTTATTATTAGATGTCCGTACAAGATGGAATTCGATGATGCAGATGGTGGAACGATTTCTTAAACTGAAAAATGCAATTAGAAAGGCATTAATCGATTTAAATATGTCCTCAATGTGGCGAGACGACAACATTGACGTTTTAGAGTCATTGTTGGCAGTTTTACACCCGGTTAAGTTGTCTGTTGAAGCGTTATCGAGGAAAGACGCCACTATTTTGACATCGGAGGCAATAATAGACGTGCTCATAAAAAAGTTGAAGTCTATGGAGAACAATTTAGCCACGACGTTTGTGGACCATCTGATGAGCAAAATTGAAAATAGGCGCAATATTAACTTGATTACATTAATTAAATATCTTCATAACCCAACAATATTTCAGAACTATGTATAATGAAAGTGGTACACGCAATTGCACCAAAACAGCTTTGATACGATTTACAGAAGAACTGTACAATAGATTATTTCCTAGCAGCTCTAATTTAGATGGAGATGACACTCTAATACAGACATCAGAAAACGAGCAACTCGAGCAAGCCACATCCTTTGAGCTGAAACTAAAACAGGCTATTGAAATGGTAGCCACGGACACTCCGAGCAACATTGAAACTGTTTTAACAAGAAGCTTGATTAGAAAAGAGTTTCAGTTATATGAATCAACCAGCAAAAGAACACCAAATCTGGAAAACTTGTATAAAGCTGTTATGTCAGTAAAGCCTACGTCGACAGAAAATGAACGGGTTTTCTCCTTGTCTGGAAACTTTGTGACGAAAATACGAAACCGATTGTCAGATGATGCTATAAATGCCCTCGTATTTTTAAAGGCTTATTTCCTTAATAATAACAAGTTACAAGACATAGTGGACTAGCTTTTGAAGCAGTTTCAGCTTTAAATTGTGATTGTAATTAGTCTAAGATTATTAATTATTTTTTAGGTTCTTATGTTTACTTACGTAACGAAAAAACTCCATTTATAACAAATATTGAAAAGTTGGACTAAACTAAGTTACCTGTACCTTATTGTTATTCGTAATTATGAAGCTAGTCTGATTGTTATTTTTTATATCTAATTGAAAAACTGTCGTTTCATGTTACATAATTGAAGAGTTTGTAGTACAGACAGAGACTAAAGTAAATTATTTAGTATGTAAGGTACTAAATTTTATTGTGGTGACATGATGACATTGTTTTTAGAAGATATTTTATTTGTTTTTTCCAAAGAAGAAGACTATGTAGTCCTAAAGTTGTTTGTAGAAATAATGACAAAAGATCTCGCTAGAGTTTATTTCGCTTAATTAAAGTTTTATATACTTACTTAAGTTAAAGTCACATAAAACTAAAAATAAATGTTGTTGAATTTGCATAAAAAGCGTAGTTTTATTGTTAAATCACACATATTTTTGAAAATTTCCATATTTCTCGACAACCCGGGAATTCCCGAGAAATAGTGGTCGAGAATTCTCGTGCTCCGGGAAATAAAAAAGGTCGAGAATTGAGAAACCCTAATCTGTACTTTAAAAAACACTTTTTCAGTATAATGGCATTATATTATGATTCCATTATATATACATACATATAAAAATATGTTTTCTGGTGAATTAAAATATAATATTCTGTTTCGAAGCTATTAATTTTTAACATAAGCTGCTAAATACTTAAAAATAATTCTTACACAGAGAATTATTTTAAAAGCGTGTCTTAAATTCACAAACACATACGAGTATACGTTACTAAATCCCTAATCCTTAACATTTGTTAAAACGACTTAATTTTGTCGTGTCCCAACAACACGTTCGTTCGTAAATTAAGAAGAGCCCAGTCATTCTAGCGTAATCTTTATGAAGGTGCTAGTCCACTTGGCGCGAAATTAAGTAATCGCGTTCCAATGTTGTAATCAAAGTGCCCTTGATAAGTTTTTTGGCAGAGTAATACCGATTATTTTTTCTCTAATTTTTGTTTGAGTACCCCTTAGGAGCCAAGACACATTATCTATTAGTCGTTACTGTTTAAAATACTACACTGCAAATACTATTCTATTTGTATTATGTAACTACATATTATATAAAAAAGTTAATGATTGTACGATTTCATTTTTAATTATTATTCAATATTTAATGAAATTTTATGTCACCAAATGTGAAATTATACCATCTTGTAATCTATGCTTATTAGTAAGTTAATTGACAGTGAAGTTATTTTAAATTATATGAGATTTGTACGCCAATGAAAATTTCCTCTCTCCAACAAAGAGCGGATATAATATCGCAAAATATGATAAACAAAATACCCCCATGATTACATAATAATGCCTGAGAATTTAATCATTATAACGTTACAGAGTCGGTAAGTGTTAATTCGAGATTTCGTAGCTTAGCTATGTAACAATGGGGCAATTTTCTTCTCCAACCCGCCTAACGTAAATGTGAATTTACAGGTATATACCAGTATAGTAATTATTAAAATTCCAACAATATATATGTTCATGCTGTAATATATCGTATTTGACATAAAACATGAAATGTAAGGTATTCGTAATTAGAAAAATGTAAAATACTACGTTATATAAAATAGATGCCGAGAGACATATCACAGATTTCCTAACAAATGTAAAATTTTTTTTATTTAGTACATTTAAGCGTTGTTTCAGCATTCAGATTTTCCATAATAGTGACTTTTATGTTTGAAGTAACTTTTATTTAATATGCGGCAACCTAGTTATTTTAAAATTACTTGTACTAAGCGATATGAGTTTATCACGTAGATTTTTTTAGTGAAATATACTTGTGTTATTAATAGACGAAACTTCTCAGCATTCCATGAATTCACCATGCGGGTGCCGGGTCCATCGCGTTGCAGGGAGAGGAGCTTCAACAGTGCCTGGGACTTGCGACCCAAGTGTAGGTTGAAGGGGCCCCTTAACTAACGCGCGATATACGCCCCCTCGACTGTCCAAGCTCCTCTCCCTACCTAACCAAATTTGAAAAGAACCTACTAGGGCTGCCTTCGATGTACATTCCAAGAATGCATTAATGTGAGTTCTGGACAAGCCCAAGTCCTTTAGTAGATTATAGAGAGATTTCGCTGTTATACCTCTCGCTCCCACCTCTACGAACTACGAACCTAATCTACTACGAACCTATTTCGAGTGAGTTCGTTTTCGAGCTCGTAATATTTGTTGACCTTGATGGTATGGTCTTTGGGGATGTTAGTTTCCCAAGGGACCGTAAGCTCTATCATCACTACGCGCTTTAAAATTCGCGAAAACAAAAAATATCCGGTCTGGAGGCCGACGCACAAATATCCTCGGGGATTTTATATTGTTTTTCATACGTGTCCATCATTATAGTCCAATCCGACGCCGCTTTAAGGATGGAGTAAGGCTTGACGTTTGATTTTGTAGCCCTAGTGCCTTCTCTCACAAAACCTACTGATCGTTCGTTTGTGGTTATTTCCTTTTGCGCTCTGGCTACCGAAAGACTAACCGCTTCACGTATGACTTCTAGAACCCTATCGTGACGACGCGAGTATTGACCGCTGTCCAGGAGTACATTACTTAAATTTATAATAATTCTATGTAAGTTTCAATCATAAAAGAAATAGACTTTTATCTAGCTAAATAACTTATATATGTATATACGTGTTGCTTAGGAATACTATCGCAAAGAGAGCAAAAGCAATGAGTCAGAATTTTAATAACTTTACATCTTTTTATTGAAAGTGATGACTTTTCGAAAGAATATCATTATTTAATTATAATAAAGATAAGGTTATTATACTTTAAACCGTAGGCCTAAAATTCACGCCTGTTAGTTTTTATTTCCACTTTTGGTTCTTGCTTTTATAACCATAAATTTGAGCTATAAATATATGATTAAATTGAGTTCAATAATTTAATTGAAAAGCAATTCTATTGTCACAGAGTCATTTTGCATTCTGCTTCAAATTTATGAAGCACGTCTCGGGCAAACATTTTCTCATTGCTGAGCTACGAAGCATCAGTCAATTTAACTTGTAAACTCAAGTTAATTATTATCGGCATCGAATAACGACAAATTTGGACATAACACTACACGCATGTGTATGTGATCTTTGTACTGGTAAATGATAACAACAAAATAACTTTATGTGCTTTGCATTGTTTGTAATTTAAATCAATTCTGACAGAATTGAAGTTTAAAAGTTTATTTATTAATTCTTATCATTTCAACATTAATTATTATAATTATTAAAACTTAATTTTGGAATTATGAAATTCTTAATGTTATGTTCTTCAATCCTAACATCGATACAAAAAGTGAAATTAATATGGCATGCACTCGGTACATAGAGAATATAAATTTGCATATATTCTAAAATCCAAAGAAAACTTTAAACTACTTTGCTAGTTACCAATAATAAAAACATGAAAATTTTGCTAAAACTCAAGATAAACGAAATTTATTTATTTAAATGGAAAACAGTTAGTAATTCTCCCAAATTGAATGAGAATATTTACTTTTAATTAATACTGATAAAATAGACTTCATTTAGAAATGTAAATAAACATAATTTGATTACAACTTTCACACAAATTCACTATGTTTGGAGAGTAACGGTAAAACTAACCCTTGTCTTACTCATATTAAAGTGAAAACAGCACTAAAAACTTACAAGTAGAATTCGGTTAAAACGAATTTGTGGTTACTTTAAAATAAGATGGTTTGAGAAATATCATAACATACAACATAACGTAAAAGCAAGCATGTTTTTAACAAACTAACGAATGTTTCATTTCAAAAAAAGAAGGTTTGATGTAATCATTCAGTTTTTGTTTGTTACGGTTTTACTAGATACAGAATTCTCTTACTATTAACTACGAGTATACTAAAAAAAAAAAGATAAAATTTTATACAATACCATTGAAAAAAATATTGACGAATGTAGTTATTTCAGCGATTTCCAGATGTGAACCGTTATTTTAGTATATTGTATTGTTAAATCGAAAAACAATTGACTTTTAAGACTTCGTAATAAAATAAGCTTCGCTTGCTGCCATATTACTATGAGCATCAAGATTGTAATGTGTTAAGTATATTAAGAATTTTGTGTAAATAAATAAGTGATTATTTCACTTTTCACTCACGCTAGCACGGCTGCACATGGTTCACTTCGACTATCTATTTAAGCTAGCTGCTTTAAACAACCATTACCTGTGCTCCGTTACCAATGGTCTATAAAATAGAGAATATTTTTTATGTAAAGTAAGGTAACATTTAATAATGTCTAATTGAATTAAAAATAGTTTTGTTAAAAACTAACTTGTTATTGTCATGACTTTTGTCTACACTACGGCCTAGATCCCATAGTTTTTTGAATCTCTCTTACTTTTCATATGTAATCAAGTAATTAGGTTTTTTTGTTACTGAGTAATGAAAACATTCAAAGACATCTTATTAATATTCGTTTAATTTTGAGATGCCTGTTAAATACATACTGTTTTAAAGTTTTTTTTTGTAACATTTTTATCATTTATCTTTAATTTTATAGTAGTTAATAATCTTTGTAGATTCAATACTGGTTTAATCAACATCATAAGTCTTATATTATACAAAAGTTCATTAGTGCTATTTCAAACATAATTATGATTTGGTTTATTTTCCTCCGCGGCTATAACTATAATACTCGTTTATATTTTGATATATTTAATAAAATAACTTTGAAAAAAAAAAACTAAATTAATAATTATAGAATAAGAAATTCTGAATAAATTAGGTCACAAAAGAAACTATATATAACCTATATAACTATATATAAACTTTCCAAATTAGATATCACAAACAAGAAAGTTTAGCATATTCTGTATTTTAGTATTGGTTATTAGAGACTTGACAGATGAACCAAAAATGTGTCTTTAAAATTGCAAAAGGTTTGAATATATTAATTTGTTTAAATTACTGAGAATCTCATCTCTTTTAAAACGAGGAGATATGAGAACTTTAAAAATATCTCAGTCAAACTGAAGACATCGAGTAATAACCGAAAGTAAGAGCAGTAACTTAGTAAGTTTTATGAACATAAAAATATTGAGAAACTAAGTGCACACAAGTTTGTTGAGGTGACCATCCTGATTACTTTAGTTTTACAAACTTCTACCATCATCATCCAGTCATTTATACAATGATTTTAATTATTTTTTATTTATTTATGACAGCGTCTAAAAATACTTATTTTATTGCATGGGTTTTGTACAACAAATAATTTCCGTATAAACTTTATTTCAGTTTTATTAATAAATATTAAAATGAATTAAAGATAAACTCTCAACTGATATAACGGACGAAACACAAACTTGCATGTTAATACCGTTAGCGTCAACTTCAAGCAAAACAAGCCACACTTTACATTATATCTATCAGTCACTCGTACGCCGGCTGTCGACGCGTACTACTATACTTTAACGTTTCATTAAAATAACATCAAAATGTCTGTTTTAGAATAAACAAATCCTGTAGTACAATCATATTTATTATACTCAGCTATATTAGAACTGAAGCTATTGTCTATGAGTACACTGACGTCACTAGTGCGTTTGTCGAGTGGAATATTCTCTAACCCAGAGGACGCTAAGGCTTTCAAAGGGAAGGTGAAATATGATGATGCGATTATTGAGCGGACCCGTCGGGCTCATCTGAATGATTTGGAGAACATTCCAGCGTTCTGGGTGATAGCAGCTCTGTATTTGACGACGGGGCCGGTAGCCGCGTGGGCAACGCTTCTCTTCAGAGTTTATACAGTCAGCCGGATCATTCACACGTTGGTGTACGCAGTGGTACCTTTGCCACAGCCGACCAGGGCCATAGCGTACATGATACCCTACCTCATCAAGTGGTATATGGGCCTCCAAGTCATTTTCCACTATATAACTGCTTTGTAATTATAACTTCTATTAAGTTATTACGATTGTAATGTGCCGGTTTGTATATTCTTGTTTGTTTATTAAATATTTTATATGAAAAAATACTATGTTTTCTTTATATACAACAATTATTAAAAAGTAAGTCTTCCGTCAGATATTTTGTTCGTCTACTCAACGCACTTCACATATTAAGGACAAACATGTAAAACTATGCGCGTTTATTATCAATGTAAGTGACCCTTTGAGTATATTAATATATTACGTACAGTATACCGAGTTTTTCATCAGTTCAAATATAAACACTAATTTGAATAATAACTAAGTTTGGAGTTAATACTTATAATACATACTTGAATGATATTTAATATTTTTCTTATTTTTATTAAAACCGCAAATTATACAACGTCATATTTTAAATGAACATTTAATGGCTTCCTTATATTGAAATATAAATTTAATTATAGCATAGGTTACTTACTTAATAGGTTCACAATTGCAGTAAAAAGTAACGGTCAAATAGAGTAAGCGTAGATATCAAACATAAGTTACACAACAACTAAGTCTTAATTAACAGACTTTGAGCCAACATGGTATTTCAATGGCAAATGAGCTAGTAGTGAGCAAACAGCCATTTAGAGAGGAAATAATAGCCAATAGAGAGCCTTGGTCATTTACAATCAACAACGCCCTTGTTTGCAGACTTAGTTTGAGGACTGGTATATGTGTAGAAATAATCCTCTATGTACATATTTATTAGAAAGGAAACCATTAAAATTCTGTTTATGGCTTTAATATTATTTCGTAGTTATTTAAGATATTATAATGTGTTTTTTTTTTTATATATACTCGTAACATTATAAAACGTTTATAGAGTTTTATCAAACGTTTGCATTTAAAAACATGACACGGTAATTAAACTTTTTGGTAACTACATTAACAAGTCTTAGAAAATCGTTCTATTTCTAAGCTACATAGTCAACTTCAGCCTCTGTATAATAACCAGAAATTAGAAACACTCCTAAAAGAGAAATTGGTTTTACATATACTTTTACATAGTATAAAAGGAGTAAACATACATACATACATAATGAACATAAAATTTAATATATCTAACAAAAGTTATGAACTTAAACATAAATGCTGTTTCAAATCAAAGATCCCTTTGCTCTAAGATATTATATAATGCCTGTAGTTGTATAAGCTTTAAGTCATGAAACGATCTCATGCAGGTGTTTCAACATGGATAAAAGAAGACAAGTAGACAGCCTTTTATATAAAACCAGTTATACTTAATGCAATATATTTTTAGAGTGAAATTATTTAAAATTTAAAGCTCAAAATAAAAAAAGTAAAGACGAGTATGTACATACTGAAAGGTTTTTTTTAATTCTTTGAACAGTTATTTTATTACTCGATTGTATTAAAACTTCTCTAATCACTGTAACGAGCAGCATCATGTTAAATATTTTTAAGAGTTTTCAATTTAGTTATTATATTTTTTCTTAGAAATTAAACCAGTGCGTTTATTAATACAATAGAAAAGTTGGCCAATAAAACCCATTTCATTTATACTGAAGTATTGTTTGTGGTATTTTCTGCTTTGATATAGCCATATAAATATATGTAATTCAATGAACTTGCATTATGTCCTACTTTCCCAATCATTAGTTTTTTTTCGTTTAATCTAAAGTTGACAACTTTATTGTTTTGTCTAAAACGAGAAAATAACGCTGTTTTTGATGTTTAATCTGAGAATAATTTTTAGCACAATATGCAGTAAACAATAGTTAAATTAATTTCTGTAAATTATAAAGAAACGTTGCAAATAAATAGTAAACGTTAATACGGATGCACGTTCTTAACTTTATTATCACTTTTCGAGTCACTTGTTCCTTGTTACTTGTCCTTTGTATGTATTTACCCATTTAGAAATAGAAAAACTGGATGATATTTTCTTTTTCTATTGATGTTTGTAAGCTAGTGAGAAATATTATTCTGTATGGGCGCACAATATTTTCATGTCTAACAGTGTTAATATTTTATTTGGTGGACGAAAATGTACTTGTTCCAAGGATACTGAACCAAAGTAGTAAACGGATGTTGCATGTGTCTAACTCAACTCCTGTAAATGTGAAACTCTATTGTAACGTGACGTCATGTATTGTTCGATATTAAACATAGCATTAGAAGCTTTCACAAATGTAAATTTTTCATTCAATTATTGACATCTAATTTGCATAAACGTTCGCAATAATTAATTAAAAATAAAATTCAGTTTGAATCTTGGACGATTTTCAATGTTTGAATTAAAATCATATAACGTTTTAGAGTATGTAGTTTCATTTAGTATCACCCCGTTAACATTCTTTCATTACAGTTACAACGATATGATTTCATGGTTCAGAAATGTATATTATTTCATGAATTTTAATGATTAATATTCAGGGGCGTGAACATATAAGCTTCAAATATATTTTAATTTTATTATATTTACAGCATTGTTGTAATAACCTTTGTTGTTTTCTTTTTTACGTACGCGCTACATATGAAGAATTAAAATGAACATCGACGGGGCGACATCTTTGTATCGGTAAAATATCATATAACGAGTGACGCCGCTGACTCCGCGGAGCTAAAACCCAGCTGTATGAACCAGAAGTACCCACATACCACACAAGCAATAAACTGCCATAGTCATCCTAACATCGGGGCAATTATGTAGTCTTAGGTATAGGTTGTAATTCTTATTTTAATATACATATAAGTATGTTTCTTAGTATTTCTGGAATCCCCGGTTGCCACTCTATATAATTCCTTTACAGCTTTAGTATAAATACTTTAATTAAATTCTTTGATGTACTATTTTCTTCATCTGACAGAATGAAAGTCATATAAAACATTGTTGTTTATTATTTCAATGACTCCTAAAAGAACTTAAAAACCAGACAAAGTATGTAGTTAATGTTAAACTTGATCGTTTGAAACTTATTGTTCTCATATGTATCCTCCATAGAGTCTGAGTCTCAAATCTAATAAGGGATGTTATTAAGTCCCCAACGTATAATAGCGTGATTCCCCACATTGAAGTTGATTTTCGTACTTCATTGTCATTCGTGTTGAAATACAGCAATCGTAACGAAACTTAATTATTACAATTTCATAGGAATTTACTATTGTTATGCAAAAATTTTATAAAACACAGCCAAAATTTAATAATATAAAAACCAACGAAGACTGCGTTAGTCTTTGTTGCTATTTATCTGAACAAAAATAAGTTTTGCGGGTGTAAGTAGATCTGTTAAGTAGGCAGTTTGTCAACTATTTGTTACAAAATTTTTCATGAGTTATATAAGATATAAATAAACTAAGTAAATTTTAATGAAGTATTAGTATAACCAGTATTGCACAACTAGATTTAAGTGTGAAAAGTTAAAAATATCTGATTAGATCCACTTATTACCAACATTGAGTTGTTGAAATAAATAATAATTATCAATTTTTTCATTTATTTCAAAACTTTAAAATATATTTTATTCATAATTGATGCGAAAAACTAGAAAATCAATTAATTATTAACAATAAAAACTATAAAATTTATGTCATAACCACGTGACTAAAACGGCGCCACGATAAATCACCATGCTTGCGATGTCACAATGTAAAAAGAATTTGAAATTAGAACAGTGTCAACAGTTTCTATCAGTGTATCAGCTGTGTGCTACAATGAGTAGAAATTAATATAGTGACGTCACACGAGCTCGGGTTTTCTCGGAAACTGTTGGCGTGTGTTAGGTATGTACTGGATTAAAAAAAAAATGATATAACTCTTTAATTATACCAAAAAAAAAAAACAAAAATAGTTTTATTATAAAATATATGTATATATCGGATTTATTACAAATGCGTTGCTTTAAAAGAGAGGGACGCCAGCCTCACTGACGTCTCTAATGTCACTTCTTCTAGTACGTTCCATGATATTTTAAAATGAAACTTCAATGGTTCTTAATGCTCCTGTATTTCTCGAAGGTTCTTCATAATCACATATTTCAATGATACGCACTCACTGAAAACTGAACTCTGAATTGTCAATTCTGCCGTCGTGCGTCCAGACGTCATAATTATACCAAGATTTAGACATAGTTCTATTCTCCTTTTAAACAACCTTTGATTTTGTTTTAATTTTAACAATAATCATAAATACTTAGAGGTTTAATAAGAATGGATGACGGCCTCAAATTATTTTCATGTCGCATCCGTTATTAAAGCTGATAGCGCCGATATATATAATTTTTCCATTTATTACAATAACATTTTTGTTTAAAAAACCAATTGTTATATCAAAATAGCAACCGACGGTTTCTTTAAAATGGCTTGATAGTTTAGCTCATGGCAAGGCTTAGAAGAATTAATTATTTTCATAGATATCTTATGTTGTAGAAATAATGTAAGCTGAAAATTAACCATAACCATAACATTTATATTATTTTTCGTCATTACTATAAAACGATTTGTCACCTGTAATAACAACTGGATTATCATTAATGTATTCATTTTACAGATAAACAATGGTTCGACCAACTCAAACATACAATAGCACGTTTCAGATAGTAAAACATAAAAACGTTGTCGAGTATTTCGTTATATTTAATAAGAAATTTACGATACATATTGCGTGTGAATATATACAATATATAATTTGAATATATACAATAAATTTGGAATAAAGTTAACTCTGTATTCAAATTACAGTTCCACATACTTATTGTTGTCACATCGAAACAGAATAGAGGGTAAGTGATTGTTAATGATCACAAGGCTACTTTGCTTATTTACATAAGCGGTTTTTCATTTTTTTTAATTCATTAGTTTTTTCTTTTAAACCTCTTTTTTTCTTTTTGGAAGGAAGGCAGTTAAAAATGAATTTTAACATTTGGTGTTTTTTAGGTTTTTAGATATTTTAAGTACGTTGATTGGGCTAATATTTAGTATGATTTTTTTAAATATTATCTTCAGTAACTACTTATTCGCTTGATAACTTGATATACACTATGATAAGATCTTCTCACTCAGGATATACTTATTTTAAAAAACTTTGAATATAGCTATTATAATTAGGCTATATTTCACAAGCGTCACTTGTCATAACTTTAGTTTCAGATTAATATGTATAATATTAATAGGCATTTAATTATATTATATTACATATAACATAATACTTTGTATTTGCTGAGTTTTATTCTATTTGAATTGATAGTCTATATTGGATTACAATTTAAACATCATGTTCAATATGATTACATGAAATATAGATTTATAAAAAATATATATTTACAAGTAGATGCACATTATAAATATAAGTCATTAAACAAACCCACATTAATGTTTTACGTTCCATTTTCTCTGTTGGTGTTTTTTGAAAACTTTCAGAATAAGAAAGCAATAGTTTATTTATTATTAGAAACTTATTTATAAGATGTAATTTTAAATGTTGTATGCAATATCCTATTTCATTCATATATCACAGACCCTTCCATTATACGTCATTTTAACAACAGCTCTCTCATTACATGAAAGCCCGGTCAAAATTTGCAGGGCACGTTTTGTGTTAACATAATAGACAAACCAACAACCCAAACAAATGGACATTCTGTCATTTAAACAATATTGTTGTGCTTCTGTAACAAATAATATATATTATTACTGTCTAGATATTGTTATGTGAGATCCAAATTGATAATAATTATTGTAATGTATTCATTAATCTACAATGATCAAATTCCAGTACCATGATACAATTTATATAAAATAATTTAATTATAATTTTAAGAACTTTCTTAAACTAGGTATATATAGACATCATTGCAGCAATTTTTAGAGGGATCACTATGTCAAAATACATATTTCCTAATATTTTAAAATACGATATCAATAGAATTTCAAAAAATAATTCCAGAATTTTGTTTAATTGTAATATTACTTCCATAAAGTATTTTAGGGAGAAATTTAACTTAATTATTTACTAATAAAAACGTAAATCTGTGTAGGGAAATACAGCATATTATTTTATATGTAAAATTTAATACAACCTTATTATTATAAATACTTCATTGCCATGAACTGTAATTAATTACATCATAAGTTCACAAGTATAAATGAACCAATTATTATTTCCCTATTTCCTTAACGTGCGTTAGATAGGATTAAACTTGCACCTGAATTGCAAATCCCAGGCACTGTTGAAGCTCCTCCTTCTGCAACGCGATGGACCCGGCACCCGCACGGTGAATCTATTGAAACTTGATTCCCGAAGAAATTGTTTGTGTGTGCTTTATTTCTAAGAAATTTTAGTTTCTTAAATAATATTTTATTCCATGAAATTGAGAGTGTAAATCGGTTTTGTATTAGTTTAACAAGCTTAAATAAGAGGTTTAAAAAAACTTAAGCGAATCATAAAATTTACTTACTAATTTGAAAAATACGCATGGCTTTTATTAATATTATTATATTACATATAAAAAATAATATCATATTTATATAATTGTAAATACTAAGAGCGAAATCCTTTATCGCTACAATTAAACACAATAAACATAAATAAATACGTTTTGTCCTCAATTTGTTTTTCAACAAAAACTACGATGACTTGAATACATATTTGTTTTTTGAAATCAATAAACCTTTTATATTAAAGGTAACCTATATATATAAAAGAAAGTCGTGTTAGTTACTCCACTTATAACTCAAGAACGGCTGAATCTTTTGTCAAATACAGCGCCATCATACATAACATGTACTACAAATAAATATTTTAAGTAGATGGTGCCGTCGCGTCGCATGATACATTGTTTGACAGCTACTCATTGTTCTCTTCTCAGTTAATTTCAGGTGACAAACCGGTATTGTATTTGTAGTTTGAACTCTTAAAACCATGTAGTATTTGCGGGATAAATTTAGAAAATCATTGTTTTTCACATGGGCTTTATTTGTGTTAAAGTTAGACCAAAAAACTAAAAATGTGGTTTACAAAGAAGCACTTCAATGAAACAGATGATTTGCGGACACGTATAACGCTTCGATTCGGTATCTACTATGGATTCACTTTCATTTACTTATAGAAGTTCAACTAAATAACACTTCATTTTTGTAATCGAAATGAATTCATTACTGTTGTGAAATGAAATAAAAATTTTCCTTTTCAAATATAATACAAAAAAAAAATCTTCATCTTTTAATCATCAAACGAAATGTTATACAAAAGCCTTATGGTGGCGAAACGGAGTTCGCCGGGTTTACTAGTATCTAATATAAGTGCTCTTAAATTTTGACGTTTGCTCATGACGTTTCAATTTTCTCTCGTAGATACATATTTACAAAGCATTTCGTTATTTTGAGTTTTGAGATGAATGTGTTATATGTAATTTCATTCATGAATGTATTCAATAATTTCGTGTTAATTAATAATTTCTATTTAATACAACAACGTGGTTTTTATTTTACTTATTTGAATTCTTTATGCTCATCAAATTTTATTGGCGTTTTAAGTAAAATACAAGAATTCCATAATAGGATAAAAAATGTATAATTATCTTCGAATACATATTTTCAAAATGATTGAAGTTTATTTTGTTAAAAAATATTGTGATATTAAATAGAAATACAATTAGTCACTTCAAGGCTACTATATATATGTAATAAGATAAGAATGTAACATTAATGTTAGAAATATTTATATTATTATATAATAAAAGTAATTTTGTTATAGAATGGTATAGTTTATCTATTCATACCTTTACTTGTGTAACTCAACTGGATTTTAGTTATTCATGTTAGACACTAAAACAAACTTAGTAATTCCTTTAGAAACATTAAACTTATGATGGATGTCTTCTCAACCTCGTAATTACTTATGCGTGTACTACTACTAAAGGGTCTTGAATTTAAGGATCCTATAACTTTTACAATTAAATAATATATAAATTTATATGTGAATTTTAATTAAAAAAGAAGTATTATATTCATATAAAAATAAAAAATAAAGCGATGTCGCTTGGTTTGTTCACTTTTGCGCGGGAAAGTATTTTGTGAACACGACTTGTATTTTTGAAAAATTGAATTTAACTTATTCAAGGTGTATTGGATTAGGATAATAAATATTTTTATTATTTTTTTTTTTCTAGTTAAGGTTTATTTTTTTTTTCTAGTTAAGGTTTTATTAGTTATTTAAAAGTACTGGCTTGATAAGAAAACTATATTTTTTAATGATTTTGTTAGAATCCTAAATTCGAAAGTGGGATAGCATTCACGTTCATAGTTATATTTATGTAATACGTTTTTGATTACATAAAAGTTATAAATAAAATAAAACACCAATTGTGTTTTAAAAACTACTTTAACAATTACTTGCGTGTGAATATGACTGATAGATAACATTACTCTTGCAACAAGTTGCTTCGACAAGACAAAGACCTTTGGTTTTGGAACAGAAGTCGATCTAAGAATATAACCCTAGAAATTTAACTCTCTACCACGAGTAAAGCGACTTAGCATCGAAGTCCTAATAACAAAACTTTTGGTTTGTATACTCTGTCTACTTTACTTACCGAATTCGGTAGCATTAAAGAACTTATTTTGATCAGAATTTGTGAAGAGTTAGTTTTCGTTTTAAAAATTTTGTGACAAACCACTTAGAAATCGAAAGTTTAGGTATTTCTCTTAATATCCACAACTTAACAGAGCGGAGAAGACGTTTAGAGATACCTGCATAAGTCCTCAGACGAACACCAAAGCTGACAAAGATGCATTCTGCATTTCAACTGATGGCTGGGGAAAGAAAATGTAGGAAAAAATTAAATGTAAAACAAAAACGGGCGACAATCGAGGTACGTTATGCAATCAACATCTCATTAGTTAAGTCCTTAATTAACTTGTCCCCAGAGATATGCCTGATTTCTTCGATAAACCACTGTTTACTTGTCCTCAATATAATCTTCATTGGATCGGTGATTATATAGACTTTTTATCCTGATTAATATCGAATTGAGTTGCGATAAGTTTAATGAGCTCGAATTCTTAGTCTACATTTGAAATATAATTTATTTATATCGTAAGAAACGAGTCTGTCAAATCGTTAGCTTGTTTCTTTGAAATCGTATGATCTTTAAAGTGGGTAAAAAGTAATATATAAAGTTTGCAAATGACTTCATTAAGAATTCATTGAGTTATGACACATCTTACAAATTTATGTTTCTCTATTATTTGTTAAATTATCCAAATTTCAATTTACTTTATAATGTATACCCAATAAATATTAAATTGAGCAATCAAAAATTATCTGTGCACAAATACATCAATTTTGATATTCGGTGCTGCAATTGTTTTTTTTAAAGTTAGTTGTAACTTTTTAAAACTACATACACATGAAACCCGATAGATCCCAACTGTCAAATTGAAATCGGCAGTTTTACATATTTTAGGAAGCTTTATTACGATGCCTCAACGTCACTTAGCGATAAGTTGAAAAATAAACTATGTATGTATTAATGAATTGACTTAAAAAATTCTAACCGGAGTTAAAGAGATATTGAAAATAAATTATTGCAGTACTAGGCTATCAGTAATATTAAAGTAATTTAGTATGATGTATACTTAAATTAAATTATTTGTGTTAATCTTGATCTACCTTTATCTTAAGTTTAACTTATATTTGGCTTGTAAAAAATAGAAATTTAAAAAAGCATTCGAAATATACAAAAGCTATTTGTAATAGGGAATGTACAAAGACAGCGGACCTTTGATCACAAGTTTTCATGGCTGATCATTTATAAAGAATAATCTGTATTATTAAAATTCTTACAAATGTACAGTAATAAAGCTTTATCAATTTGCTACGTAACAAATACATAGGTTAGAAGGTTCGAAGTCCTGTAAATGATCTGAAGTCTATTCATTCGGAAGTCTTTATTGTATTTAGTTCTTTTTATCCCACTAACTGTTGTAATTGAATGTGACTACTTTATTTTTCGTCTGGGACCATCTTGTATCTTTTATTTTGGTCTGCGTCGTCTCGTGTTTTCATTTACTCTAACAAATGAATTTGCACGTATTTCTTGTTTTATTTTATTTTTGACTGCTTTTGGACCAGAAGATATATTGTTCACTGTGGTTTGATATTTTTATTACTCATAACAGAATAAGTGAGAAAGGGTAACAACATCTCACTCACGGGTTTTCCTAATTCTTAAGATCAGGTTTTAGTGTTTCAGATGGCAATCGGAATTTTTAATAATAAGCCTAAGAATCGCCACCCACTAAGAAAGATGAAAGTACAAGTTTCAGAAAGTGTGATATAGATAGGGCGTAGCCGCAAAACGACGTTCAGACATATGGCCCTAAATCTGCGAAAGATATTCGAAGGCTGCCGAGTCAAGGACGGGCTCAGATAAAGACGTAGTCCCAGATCAAAACTTGAAGGTCTGCTTCGCTTAAGTGTTGGTTCGCTAATCGGCGGGACAAAAGAACTTTCAGAACTATTCTCCAGGAGAAACATAGATTATGCGTGCATGCATCAAACAAAATGCCCGGGCCAGGATCGAACCCGCGCCCTCGAGCTTGAGAGGCGGGCCTTTTAACCACTAGGCCACCACTGACTTTTTAACGTATCCTTATTGTGATGTATTAAATTTTTGTATAGTGTACGGACGATGTAAAACATGGAAGCAACTTTCTTTCGTACCACTTTATAGAGTAAAGTATCCTTTATTTTGACAAAATATCGACCTAAACTATAATTACCGTCTATACTTCGTGTTAATAGATTTAAAAATAGAACCGAATAAATTTAAGTTAAGTCTGACAGATAAGATAAGAGGAGGTTAATGCATTTATCAACAGCAATGTTTTATTTCTGTTTAAGATTATTTTGTGGGTAAATGATAATAGATGTATTTACACAACACAACACAACAAATATGTATATAAAAGTAAAAACTGTTACAACGATACTTCTTATTCTTGTTTAAGTAGGTGTGATGTAGTCTTAACGACTTACAATAATCTTAATTCATTATAATGTTGCCTGATATTGATCAAAAATATCCTTGATTGAGCCTGTTTGTGTTTTTATTTTTAACACAGAAAAAATACCAGACAGACTCAAATGATCATTTTCTAATAACTCAAGTTTTTATAGGCTTAGAATTTTATGATTTTATATTTACGTACAAATATAAAGTTATTAAATGCTTCATAATTATTCTTCATACTTACATACTTTGCAGGAAAAATAAAAAAAGACATTTATGAAAAAATTACTAATAATTCGTACATTTAAAAATTGTTCCTTTCATCTCAGCTTAATAAACGTTGTCAAAGTCCATCTTAATTATTTAAGGATTCTTTTGTCAAAAATATTTAGAAAATTTATCAATTCACTTTGTGAAATAATTGTAGGTGCATTTACAATAAGAGCTTTTTAAAAGAATGTAGAATGGTATATAACTTATTCTTATTTATTTTCCGATACATATTTTAATTTAATATTTGTTTCATAAAAAACCAGAATCGTAATATTTTGACAACTTCAATCAATAAACGTTAATTTGATGAAGTAGGGTGTGGCGGATCGTTGGGTTGTTTTTAGAAAGTTGTTTATACCCGGTTCCTTGATGCATGCAACGCTAATTTGTGAGTGATTCGACTTGCAAATTTTTTGAAATTCTTTTGCATTCGCTATTATCTGAATTCTAGGCGCTGCTCTATTATTATTATAGTTTCTTTAGTTCGTAGTTTTTCGTCATATTTTGTTTATAATTTTATTTTGTAATTTCTTTCAAATGAATGCCCTTGACATCAGATTATGTAGAAGTTAACAAAGACACATAATATAAATTTTCACAAATGCACAAATATCTCATCACGATTGAGTCAACTAATGTATGGTCATTTATCTACCTCAACAATGACGAACGGATGAGTTCACGCAAAATCTCTTTAGAAGGTTACCGTTACGAAATAACGTTGTACTACAAATAGAGGCAATGGAGTCTAAGAAGGAAAAAAGGAATTTGTTTCTCTGAAATGAGAACATATAAATCTTTTGTGATTAGGCGGTATTATGATGTTATAAAGAGCCGTAGTATATACAGTAGAGGATTTTATTTTTCTTTGACAATAACAGTAATTTTACTGTAATATTATGAGGTTGATGATATCTGAGAAACAAATAATCTTTCAAACCTTGACTGTATATCATAAAATCATTTAAGTAACAGAATCAGGTTAAATAGGGGGTCGATAAATCTACTTGTATCGTATTAGTCACATGATCTAGATGAAAATAGCGTTAATTTCCGTGTCATACACGAGAAATGACCAGAAATTTTGCAAACAGGTCCTACCCTCACCTATGTAGGTACTACATACATGCATTCATTTTAAAGCCTCGTAAATTGAATGAATACTCCTACAGTGGAGAACGAATTGCGAGCAGAATTGAAAATGGAAAAACTCTGAGTAAAATGTCAAACTGAAGTTGTTGATTTTATTCGTATAAACTGATTTTAGATGTTCGAAGAATTTTTTTTCTTAATTTAAAGAAATAATCTTTAGAATTTGAGTGAGAACAGAATTCTTTTATGTATTCTTGAAACATGTGAAGTCGCCTCTGTTATTATTATTTTTAGTATGTGATAAATTGTTATGTGAGTACTGATTCCGTTGACAATAACGAATGTACAGTAATTTATATAAACTTAAATAATAACTTTTATTGTTCAATTTTACTTTCACACATTCTTAATATTTGAAAAGAGTATTATATCATTACACGTCCACAATGGTAAGGCATAATCAAAAACTGTTTAGATTTATAAAAGAGTTAGAAAAACTTATGCTACTGTAAAATGGGGTTATATCTATGGCTTGCAATATAAAACACTTGATAGGAATTTGGCTTCATTTTATATTAAAAGTTATAAAAAAATCAAAAAATTTTACGATAAATAAATGTAACATATTGTAACCTCTTTTTAGACATCGTGTAGATGATCCATGACCTGCTAGAGTTTTGGAAGTTGGCCAGAAGGCCGCGTAAATTTTGCTCTACAGACAGAATATTAGAGCAAGCGGTTAGAAGTTAACCCTTATAAGTGATTTTTTATATAAAAAAATTAATCAAAACACCACTGCTTCAAAACGCTCTTTATTTGTATCTTAGTATTAATCCTTATCAAAATAAATAATTTATTATTTGAAATTGTTTCAAAATCTTTATATAACTTTTTGAATTATTAGATTCTGACATTTCATTCAAAAGATATCACGAGTTAAAAATTTTGAAAAATATCCGCTCTCTCACTATGGGAAAGCCCAATACAACGTCTCCAAACCCTTTCACATGAAAGTCGTTGTTATGGACAAAAACTAATTAATTAATTTAGTCTTATAAATAACCTTTCTTTTCTTTATTTTTTAAATTATTTTTTGATAACCATAATGTATATAAAAACTAAAAAGGCATCAAAGCTAACTCATGTTCAATGATGTGATTTTGGCACAATACATTACTATTATACAACGCCACATTCCTCGAAAGTTTTTTGTATAAATGTATAAGTACTATGTATTTTTGGAATGTTTATAATCTCGTTATAACGTTTCTTAAATAATATTATGCATAATAAATAAATAAATTACAATTAACCAACATAGTTTAAAATGGTATAATTTTCGGGTTACTTTTTTTTAACGAGACCTAACCCTTTACCGCTGTTTACTGCTGTCGAGATATTAATTATATAATGATCTTTATACATTTGTGTATACAAGGAGAAAAAAATTTGTGCCTACTTCCACTTTCTCTGTTACGGTGCCAAAACATAGTTAAAATATTTATGTTTATTTTATTTTTAAATAAATTAATAAACAATTTTCTAAATTATAATATTTTATATTAAACCATATACTTTCACGTATATGTGTGCAAAATTACAGATCACTCAATTTTGAAATAACTGAAATACGGAGTTTTGAGACGAAACATACGTGATTTTCCTATAGTGCGACGGCTAACTATGCGTTGTAGAGTTGAAGGCGTCGCTCGGGAACGGAGGTACGGGAGGGGGGTTAAGATCACGAAATAATATCTAAGAATTAAATTTCCTATTATTTTTTATTTGACGTAAAAAATTGTGAATATTTTTGTAAAAGTCATGTTTAGTCCCCGTGCAAAGCCGCTATATAATATACTAACATCCATTACAGCTTTCACAGTTTTCTGTAATGTATTTAGCATCAGCATTGCACCCGTGTGAAGCCGGGGCGGGTCGCTAGTTTTTAATAATTTACAATATAGCTTACGTTTGCTGTGGGCGCTGTTTCCGCTTCTATCCTGAGTCGATAAATAGTTTCAAAAGTTTTTTATTTCAATATAGTGGTCTATCTGATTGGTTTGGAATAATCATATTCCATTTTTAAAAATAAAATATCTTTATTTAGAATATACATATGTATGAACGTTTTCATAGGATTTCCCTGTATTTATTTTAACTAAAAAAAAAATAGGGAAAAGTCCGTAAAAGTATAACCAGAATAAGTTTAGTGTAACAAATAGTATATAAAAAAATATTAGTTGAAAAAGTGTTATGATTTGCATGTAATTGACAATTTAGCAAAATTTCAATAAAAAATTATTGAAATAAATATCAATAACAGTTATAATATGGTTCAATAATGACAATAAATAGTATTGCATAATTACCTTTTAATCACTAATTAAGAACTTAGTTGTATATAAATTTTTTGTTAAGAAATGAAATAGGAATCAATGAGTTAGATTACTATTTAAAATAAATATTCGCGAAGGCCATGTCCAAGAGTTTTATATAAAAAATAATTAAAAATAATACTAAAACTACTGTTTAGTCAGAATTAATAGAAATAAAATTATATTACCATGATATTAAAGTTAATATATATACTAATGAATAAGCCGGTAGTAAAATACGATGGAACCGAAAATTTACACTCATATTTGGGATACTATACGATGTTATATAAATAATCTTTATTACGATGTTACGAGCATCGGATGCATTTTGGCAACATATACATGTTCTTGTAAGTTTCTTTAGGACAGTTTATGGTCGAGCTTCTAATATACCCTAGTCCATACTAACTCCACAACATTTATGTACTATGTGAGTTCGTTAATTTTATACTTAGAATTCATTAACAAAAAAAAAACGAATAGAACGAATGTGAAGGTTTGCAAATGTATGTAACGATTGTACTAGAGGATTGAAATTCAAAAGTGATTTTCAATAAAAATATAAATAGTTTACATATATTTTAGAAAATTGAAGGTATTCGTTTCCTATTTTCGACGCATAATTCTTTGACAATATATATGACGGCGCGTCGACTTTGGATAAGTTTAATAATAAACTTCTTAGGGAATTCAGTTGATTTCTTTCATAGAAACTATGAGCGGCTAGTGCTGAATAGGGAATTGATTGTCACTGAATGTGAGGACGGCCATTATGCTATGGGGAAACCGTCAAACAAAGAGCACAAGCCTAACCTATTGACTCATAATCTATTGTCATCTTATTATTTGAATGTAATTTTAAATACAGTTGTAAAGAAATCGAGTAATTAGATATTGGATAGTACCTACAAGTGTGCTTTTATTTGTGAGTTCCATGATGGATATCAAAAAGCCAAGACCGCCATGAGGCATTCTCCTAACGCTCCGACATATATATATATATATTATAGTCCAATCATTTGGTGCGAAAAAAGGGGTTTACCTGGAAAGTTTTTAGGGAGTTTTGAAAATTGGTAGTATTATAGATTTCGATATCAATTGAGCCACCTCGGACCCCGCCGTTCGCGCTGCCACATTGACAAAAGGGTGCCTAAAAACGGTTTTTCTTGAATATGTCCTTTCCGGTGCATTTGTCAAAAAAATATTTATGTACAAAACAAAAACTAGACAATACTCAATACAATTTATATATTAATATTTTTTTTCGTAAAATCGATAGTTTTTGGCACACGAACTCCGAAGATTAGTATTCATCTGCACCACCTCGTGTTTTTCCTATATTTGTCGTAAATATTCTACTGCCACCGGTTTTGAGTTTTGAAAAAGTAAGTATAAGGGTAATATATCGCCTTTGTATTGGGTCCCTCTGTCTCGATTATGGTGACCAGATACTCTCCACCTTCAAATAAACTTCGGCAGTTAGAAGCTATATTACGAGAAACATTTAGTTTAAGCTGAGTCATCAATATACGTTTACAGTATTGTTTATGTTCTTAGCTATGACTTCTAATACAGAAAATTGTATTATTTATGACAATTCACTCGGAAGAAAATGAAATAATTGAAGTGAAAGACTTTTCGTAAGTCAAGTGCTAAAAGAAATGATACTAAAGTTAAACTTTTGCCAGAACTCAAGATATAAGAAAAGTCCCGTACGTCAGTTGGTTGTGCTTGGTACAATTATTTCATGCAGGAATTAGGGTACTTTGCATTGGCTGAAACCAAATCATTCATATGCTCAAGACGCTCAACAATTTCTGTACCCCAATTATCATTACGATTTCTAGCCAGATTTGAAATACTTTCTTTCACTCACAATTTCCTCACACTTTATACTATTACTACGCTTGCACACCAGAGTCAGTTTTTCTTTAGCTGTAAATTCTGCCGTTATCTTTTCACTAGATAATAGACAATAACGTTTATAAAAGAATGCTGAGTGCGAGGATAGCAGATATGACTGAGGTTTTGTGGCATCGCTTTCTGTGCGCAATGATTCAGTGATTAACTTCTCATTATTGTATCGTGTTCGAAACACAACTTGAACCACTATTGATTTCATTCGAGCCAAAAGTTTATTATTATTTTTTTTAATATTTTTTGTAGTCTGTTTACACAAATTCTATCCACTCTTGTTATTAAACTTGGTAATGTTTTGCATCTGCAACAGTATTATGTTTATAAAAATTTACATGAATTACTGGCAAACGCTAAAAGTAGAGGGTTTGGATTTAAATGTTAATTTTTTGCACGGCCAACTTTATGTAGCTTTCCCAGTTCTCAGATCCCAAAAACTTATATTTATAGCTTTAATGCCAGACGGCAATACAAATATATATATATACTAGTATGTACACACATTTACATATGTATGCATTACTAAGGATCACTTGAAATCGTCCAGTTGTACGTGTAATGGCATGGTAATGTAACATGAGAATAACTGATAAATTGTGTATGTAACGATTATGAATTTAATTAAAATGTAAATATTTTTATACAAACCTATTAATTTGAGTTAGAAACAAAAAAGGACGTTTCAACTACAAAGGTTACAATTAATGTACATATATATTATTTATAGTAATAAAATTTCTAATAACAGTTTTTTAATCATATTTACAATCAATTGAGAATTATTGACTATTTCATAGAAATCAACTACTTGTTACAAATAACGGACTTCAGAAATAGAAAACATCTATACAAAATGTGTTAAAAATAAAATACCGACATACATAAGTATTTTTGATGCAAGGGCGAGATGTCAGTGATTTTATCGTGTGGTAAGATAAAGAGAGATATGGCTTGATGCTGAATTGACGCTTCTCTCGGTGTAGCCCAACGTTTTCATGATCATGGTGTCCTAGGGTCTTATCAGGGAGCGTGGATCATAATTCTGTGTTCAAATTGAATAGTGTGATAATCCTTTTTATAGTAATACTAGTAAACCTGGCGAACTCCGTTTCGCCTCCAGAAGGCTTTGTTTTATGTAAAATTTCGTTTGGTGATTAAAAGATGAAGATTTTTTTTTGTTTTATATTTGAAAAGGAAAATTTTTATTTCATTTCACAACAGCAATGAATTCATTTCGATTACAAAAATGAAGTGTTATTTACTTGAACTTCTCTAAGTAAATGAAAGTGAATCCAAAGTAGATACCGAATCGAAGCGTTATACCTACGTGTCCGCAAATTATCCGTTTCATTGAAGTGCTCCTTTGTAAACCACATTTTTTGTTTTTTGGTCTAACGTTAACACAAATAAAGCGGATGGTTTCCCAACTCGTGAACACACAAACTATAATTGCCCATGTGATAAACAACGATTTTCTAAATTTATCCCGCAAATACTAAATTACATATCTGTCATTATACGTCAATTGCATAGCTGTCAATTGTGTTTCGTTATTCCACGTTATAGTGACTGACGTTTCATGTCAAGTCCCACGGGAATGCTGTCGAACGGGATAAAAAGTATCCTATTGCAATTTCCTGGCTCTAAACTACCTCCCTGCCAATTTTCAGCTAAATCGGTTCAGCCGTTCTTGAGTTATAAGTGAAGTCACTAACACGACTTTCTTTTATATATATAGATACATATATTGTTTAGTAATCACAAAGTTACTAGTATTTGTATTCTAGATATTTTATATAATTATTTTTAATTTCATCTCGGGTTTTAAAATATGTCATTTTGATAAAGCGGTGACAAAGAAGAAGCATTTAACATTATGAAAAGATTGAATATTGGGTAATTTATCTCATAATAGAAACATATTATCGTTGACATGATCAAACATACTATTGATGGCCTTAATGCGCTTATGGGGATATAATATGGTTTAAATTTATATTGTCTATTTTGTGCAAAGCTACTTCACTTGTTGTGTTGTCTGTATGACATGAACGAGATGCAAGGCAGCTTTAAACCCTGACACAAACAAGCTCATTTGTTTGTGATCCGGCTGCTTTGATTATGTCACATACAACGTGACCACGCAAGCACGTACATTGCTACTTAACAATGATGATGTTTTAAATATATGCTTAACGTAAGAGGCAATCTGTTATAGTTTTATAAATATCACCGTGTCTGTATTAATGTAAGAATATTTAGCAATCAAAGAAATAAATTTAGTTCTACAGTCGCTACATATTATTTAGTTAGAATAAGGTACGAGTATACAGTACTATTTCACAAAAGAGGGTTGATGTCGGGCAAGCGGCCGGTCGTGAAAACAATCAGCCAAAACTATTCACAACATTTAAGGCAGACCCTGGCTAAAGCTGGGAAAATAGCCAGGCAGAAGAGATACAGTACTATTTTATATTCATTAATTTAAACATGGTTATTATATATCACAACAATACAATTTACGTGTAATAAATGGCAGTTCTTATAAGGTATTATTATATTTAAAAAAACATGATTTCCAAAATTAATTATAAACTAAGAGTCAAACAGCACACACGTTTCATTGGTTCGTATTTTAACAAAGACAAATAATACAATCATATTCAAAAATGGTGAAATTTGTACATGCAGACAGTGAAGTTTAAAAATGAGCTAACACGATACACAATAGATCTGCCATTGTTATTGTCATTGTAGTGTTCTCTGAGTTTCTATTATAAATTCTGGAGGCGACGAAATATCAATACGTCTCGAACCGATTCGAATGAAAGAAATGTATATTTGCCATCCATATGTGTCCTTCCTTTGTTGCTTTTAGGGATATAATTTGCTACAATCCTGGTAGAAACCAAAATGAATATTTTATATAAATTTTCATTGCGGTTAACATTTGAACGATAATAAATTATTAATGAATACAACAGAAATTTTGAAAGATGTACGTTTGTATAATAATATATGTATGTGGTTATAAAATATATTACCAAATCAAAATGTTAAATTATAAACGATTTATATTTTCCATGCCGTATTAACTGAACTGGTATTTGGCTTTAATCAAGCGTTAGCCCATAGAGCTGTACATACACAGCAATACATGTCAAACAACGTGAAACAACGTCAAACTTGATTCAATAATTCAAGGTTCAAACAGAACCTACAATATTTGTCGGAAACTTGGTACTCGTACCTACAACGTTTACTAGTGAGGGAGCTAGAGAAGCAGTGCTCCCAATAATATTGGTAACCATTTTATTATGGCCCAATTATAACAATGTACCATTGTATTCACATATACCTGAAATAATCTGAACAGGTAACGAAATTCTTTATCTTAAATTTATTCAACAAAAGTAAATTATTCAAGATAATAAGTTTTCGGTCTGTTAAATTTAAACTGCATTTCTTTACATTGTAAAAGTAACATTTATAACAATGGAATTTCCAACTGCTTTCACCAACTTATTTTCATTAAATGGAAATAGGCAATTAGAGGTGGAGAATAGTTTTTTTCTAAAAGTTGAGATCGGTCGGATTAACAGTTGCTATTTCAATCGTTAGATGGTACTCCCGAGATGCTTGCCCCCTTGTTACACAGTGTTTGCAAAGCTTTAACATTTCTGCACTTTTAACACCAGTCGGTGAGTTTTGTTTAATTTTTCTATCATCTGATTTTGCAATTTTGCTTATACATAACAAACTAATACGGAATTGAAATGAGGAAAAATTTTACAACAATTCATTTTTGATTTGAACTATAAAAACTTATTTTTTCCTGGGTTATACTTTTGTTGGGTGAAATAATAATTGAAGTAAATTAAAGAAATGTTCTGACTACTTAAATAAGTATATGTATACATATAGTACTACTTATATATATATAAATACATGTAGATTGAGATCCCGCTTTTTAAGTTTAAAAATAAGATAAGTTTTATAAACAATTATAACATTTTTGTAGCTTCGGAAAGGTATCTGAAAAACTCATTACAATTTCTGGAACTACCATAATTGACGTCATAACTTCATTTTGTGAATAAAGAGAATGTTTAACTCAACGTAATGATCATAGTTATATTAAAAATGATTATTTTGTATTTTTTAAAATATATTTTATAAAATATGTTACAAATTATAATCGGTATTCTGAGAAAAGGTTTAACATTTATTTTTAAGTAAACCAGCCTAAGAAAGTCCGATGCATTATTTCCTATGATCACCCTTTGATTTGTTCTTTTTAGGTTAGGCCATGAAATAGAAGTTAAATGTAAAATTGTTTTTAAGCTATTGCATAGCTTCTATCGCGGGCCTTGAAAGTGGAGGCCGAATGTAGAAATTTCGAAACGAAATTAACCTAGCACCTATCGTCGAACGTCGTTTCGGCAAACTTTGTGGGTGCGACTACACGTATGAAGGTAAACTAGCTGCTAACTGCTCACAACTGATTCATACTGATAGGTACATACTGTTTATTTCGTCTACGAGTAAGTTCAAACCCGCGACCACTTAGACCTTATCGTGTGTTAAAAATAAAAAATGTCATTACACTAATAATAGCACTTCCGAACCACTAGCACTCTCAGCCGTGTATATACATATGTAGTGAGCGAGTTACAAAATACTGATAGCATGATTTAGAACTCGACACTAAAATGTGTGCTACTTTGGTAACCAAGTGGTAATTTTTCATTTTAACTCGACAGCTTACTTTTTTATGATTTTGTATTCTTGTTGGTTTATTTTAGATTTGGTTTTCATTTTTAATAATAAAAAAAAACAACTCTGCAATAGCTTTACTCCGGCAGTCTCCGAGTGCCACACTCTTTTAATACCTGTGTTCCTATCTTAATTTATTGAAGTCAGTTTTTTGTACGTTTCCATCGAAAATAATTAGAGTTACGCGATTTCGTAGTTACTTATTACTTTATTGTTATTGACAAACGAAACAATACGGTACTATTTGTTATTGACTGATACTATGAAGAAGCACAGTGAGCGAATTAAAAACAGTCCAGAAAAAAAATATATATCTAAAGAAAGCGAGAGAGGCAAGAAAATTAGGGAGAACAAAATAAAAAGAGAATTCTTCTTGACTAAAGAATAAAAGGAGGGCTAAGGAGACTGAAAGAAAGAAGAAGTTGTTATATGGAAAAGATAAAACTTCTAAAACAGACAGATACTATTATGGGCAAATAATCGACTTCGTTATTAGAATTATACTCTCGTAAGCAGACGTTGGGTAAGGCTATAAGCAGACTTAATAGAACACTACCTTCTAGCCCAACCAAGAAAATGGCAGCAATGCGCAAACTTGTACTTGATTTATGCATGTTAGGCGATGATTCTTTTTCAAGCCGGCTCACTGTTTGAAAATCGCGTATGTTTCATCTCAAAACTCCGTATCTGAGTTATTTCAAATTTATAATTTTGCACACATATAAGTGAAAGTATAAGACTTAATATAAAAATAATAATTTTGACAATTATGTTTATTAATTTATTTAAAAAAATAAATATAAATTTATTTCAATATGTTTTGACACCGTATCAAAAAAGGCGCCAGTAGGCGCAATTTTTTTTCTACATGTATAAAATAATGTATAAAGATCGTAATATAGTAAATATCTCGACAGTGGTAGACAACGATAAAAGGTTAGGTCTAGTTAAAAAAAAGTTACCCGAAAATTATACCACCTTAAACTATATTGGTTAATAGTAATTTATTTATGTATTATATAAAAAAATATTTAAGAAACGTTATAAGGGTATTATAAGCAATAAAAAAATATGTGATACTTATACATTTATTCAAAAGAATTTCGAGTAATGTGGCGTTGAATTGTGGTCATGTACTGGGACAAAACCACCACACACACACACACACCATAGAACATTACCTTTGATGCCTTTTTAATATATATTATGGTTTGCAAAAAATAATGAAAAACTATATGGAAAAGAAAGCTTATTTATAAGACTAAATTAATAAATTAATTTTACTCCATAACAACGACTTTCATGTGAAGGGGTTTGAGACGGCCTTATATGGGGCTTTCCCACTGTGCGGCTCTCCAAAAAAAGTATTCATGCTTTGTCTGATGATTATATAGGTTTGGTTACACAGTTTTATGAACGTGATGATATGTATAAGTCGACAGGCAACATTTTGACTAAATTATACTAATATTAATATATAATATTACACATATACTTTTAATGTAGGTTATTTAAAAAAAGTTAGCTTTGTGTGCACATTTAGTAAAAACACAATTCAACTACGGGCATAACCGTAAAGGATAGGTATTACGATGCTTTACGCTAAATTGTTTTTGTTTTCTTAATAATTAAAGATGATGGAAAATTATATAATTTTTGTTTAAATATTTAATGGAGGAATGGTTAATATTTCCATTAGCTTTTTTTTTAAATTATCTAAATTTTAAGAAGATATATGCATGCATGCATAATTATTATTAAATAAAAGAACAAAAGAGTTTAGCCCTTTTAGAGCAACAGGGGCTTTATAGCTAAAACATTTTTTCAAAGCAACCACATACAATTTTTTATACACAAACTTGAAAAGTAACAGTTCCTGATATCTTTATAAATAAATTTTTATTGTACGGGCATATGTTACTGAACTACTTCAATAAAAAATTAAACAGTTTTAATAATAGTCTTAAAAACAACGTACAAATTCAGTTACTTTTTCATATTCTTTCTTATAAACAAATGAAACCGTTATTACATTATACTGAAAATTGTGAAGTTATTTGGTTGACAAACCTTTTTGTTAATCAAATTAATTATCAAACACACACGCACCATACAATAAGTATTATTTACATTTGATTTGAGATACACAAAAAAGAAACAAGAAAGTTGATATAAAAGTAATGACAGAAAAGATATAACAGTCAATTATATGTAACGAATAAAAGTCATTTATCTATTTATATATAAAAAATATTTATCTATTGTATTAAATTAGCATTTTATACTTAGTTTCCGTGACTTAAACGAAATTTTAAAATATTCTATATATTGGTGGAGAAGAAATTAAAATAATATACATATTTAGTTAATCGACTTCTAATTTTTTTGTTTAAGTTGCTATTCAGAGAATTTATAAAATATTGACGTGTAAATATTTCTATCTCATATACGACTAAGTTCACAAATACACTATAGCTATTCGCTGCTACGCTCCGACCAGGACGCTTCGTTACACGCAATTACCCAGACCAATGGCTTTTCATACTACATACTACACTTGGATTAAGGCAATTCAACATTCTTAGCATATGTATTATAAATCACTTGAAACCTACAAAACAAATCATATTAAAAATATAATTAGCGTCCTAAAATAAATGTTCAACAATTGTATAACCCATTAACTAATTCAAGTAGTTTGTTAATAAAATAATAAAAATAATATTAAATCTTTATTGAGCAAAATAAAAATTGGTGCCATGGTGATAAAACAAAAGCACTTTGTTATATAATGATACTTACAAAATGAAATACGAATAGTCACTTCTCTACACTGCATGAAAGTATCGTTTATTATAAAATGGATCTATGTATAGATTTATTATTTTTCTGAGTTCACACCTTTTTTCTAGAAGGAATAGTAGTAATAGAAGTAATAAGACTGAAAAACTCAATTCGTTGCACTTTAATCAAGTTTGGTACGTTATATGAAGATGCTAGTTTTTTTTAATTTCATTCTCTATTTATTAATAAAAACGTTACCAGTAGTTGACCAACGAATAAATTAATGGATGCTGCATGAGTTGTGACTTGACTTACTGACTCCGCAAGTCACTAGAGTGACTTTGATTAGTGGATTAAGATACATGTAGATATCATTGTAATTAATATATATTTATATAAGTTACTTAATAAAATTATTACTGATTACTTATGTGTAATAAAGATCACATCTACTTTTTCATTTCTATTATAGTTTTACAATAATTCTATTTTTATGTTAATACTTCAATATGTATAAGTAGATACTGTGGTTTTAGCTAGCTAGCTAGTTTGATTTTTATTTCTTATTTTTATTGAAACTAATTTTTATATGTAATGGGAAATTATTTTTATATTCCGTCTTGCTTGCTTTTTATTTACTATTTTTTGTTATCTTCTGCAGTTTAGACAGTGATTCTCTAATAAAAATATTAACACCTCAATAGAATATTAAAAAATATCGTCTAAGTTGTTGAAATATAAATAGAAGATAATTTTAATATGAATTAAAGAAGTTTAATTAACTTAATTACTTATTATCCTTTGTAGGATACTAGTAAAATACTTCTAAGATTCACGTTGTGTTATTGCATATAAGCCAGCGCAGGTGTCCGCTCTGTAATTGCTCCTTCTGTCCGTAGGACGTGCCAGATGTATACAAGTACGCTGTAAGTGAAGAAAATACATACTTTGATTTATATTATTAGTAGTATTTTTGTGAAATCTGCCATGATTATAATTTAAAATTAAATTACAGTGTTTTTTTTAATTGGTACATTTAGATTAAAGTATACTTCGGCGGTGTGGACTTGTCGCTTTCGAGTGTCCTGGAGAAGATGCTCGAGAGTGATAGGTCCAGGCTGGCGGTGTCCTCCTTCTATGATACGGTCATGTCCACGAAGGAGGCAGCTGAGAGGGAAAGGGAGAGGGCAGCTGATGCTCCCTCCCTCCGCAGGCGACGTACGGGGGTGCGACGGAGGCAATTGCAACGCCTCCAATAGCACCCCTCTGCTCCGGGACGGGGTCGGCGTGGTAACCCGGCTCCAGTGAAAGCCCGGCGTCGTCGGGGCGGTCCTAATTGCTGAGATCGCCTCCATTCTCCGAGGGAGTAAGTCCGGTCTTTGCCAGGACCGGCCAGTCGCTGTCGCTGCCCTGTCGCTGACTGATCCGGGGTATACCAACATAGCGGCCGATGGCTTTCGCAGTGGTTGTAGTGAGTAGGGGCCTGCCCAGATCGAGTCTCACCCATCCCTTTCGGCCCCACCAAAGCCGGTTGAACGGCTCGTAAAAAGAGTTTCCCTGCGTACTCAAAAAAAAAATTATATGTACTGCTTTATTAATACATTTTCTTAAAAACATGCAAAAAGCATTATGAAGAAGCTATTTTTTAAATTTTTGTTTAGCTTTTGAAATTTTTAACACTAATGGTACCAACTACAAAAGTAAAAAAGATTTGCAATTTTGTAAGAAGGGCTAATCAGCCCTTCTTACAAAATTGCAAATGAACTTCAAACTTCACAGTACCAACTAACAGGCTAATCGTTAAAACCATTGACCAAATATACCTCGGAATCTCTATATGCCCACATTTATATCAAGTTTTCCTTCATTAAATATTTAAAATAATTAGATCAGATAGGGACACTAATCGTAAAAAATTGTAGACACGTGTAAATATCCAAATGAGATCACTTTTATGCAAAGACGTAACGTCCGTATGTATGTGTCAATGTGTCAATATATGTCAATATATCACATTTTATATGCCATTGCATATAAAATGTGATATATTGCGAAAGTATTGGCGTGAGTTTCAGATATTTGTTGCTGTGAGAATTATACAAGACTGCTGCCAGCTACGAACCAAATTTGCTATGTGTAAATTTTATTATTACAGATTCCAGAGGGCAGAGTGTAAAACTTAAAATTGCAATATATTCTTATTCATCTGATCTTATCATTATCATAAAAAAATACGTGATATTATTGTTCATACAAAAGTAAAAAAAAAGAAAAGTTTTTAAGTTTGATATAAATTATCAAACATATATAATTTTAAATTTACATCTTTTATTTTAATCTTTACATTTCCTTAATATTTTTTTTCAAAATACAGATTTAATTCACGGAATCATTGTTATTGAGGCTGTTTTGCAGGATAAAAATTTGTTGTGTGTTTTTAATCCTACCAATATGGTATTTGATGTATGTAAAGAAAAAAGTTTTTTACTTAAAATGGAACTACTAAACCAGTAGCTGGGAACCAGATAGTGAGTTTTTTCTCTATTCGTGTTTGCTTGTAAATCAAAGTATATTTCAAATTTATTATTATCTAGATAGACAACAAAGATTGCTACACTGAGTCTTAAAACTTTGTTGCAATAATTTTTATGATTTTAATAAATAAATAATTGTACAAGTTACAAATTAAAAGATGGCACGAAACCTCTCAGCATTCCATGGATTCACGTTGATGGTGGGTCCATCGCTTTTCAGGGAGAGAAGCTCCAACAGTGCCTGGGACTAGCCAGGTGTAGTTTTAAGGGGACCCTAGCTATTTAAAACGAATGTAAAAAGAAAAACCGGGACAAATTTAAAGCAAACCTGCTAGGGCTTTTAAAATAAGGTCGAAACATTGATAACTTTTTAAACAGAGACAAAAATAGTAAAGATTTATAAAAATTTTAATAAACCGTATAATAAAGTTTTTATAATATCAAATTACAAACGAATCAGTTCAAATAAAGATTATGTTAAAAAATATTATTTTTGTAAAGATGAATGTTTTAAAAATTGTTTAGATTTCAGAAATATTATTATCAAATTATGTTTTATAGATAAAGTATCGATTATTTTATTTAAATTATAAACTCTATTTAAAATTATATACGGTCGTTTTATTTTCTGTTTATGTGTACTCCGTTATACATAACATAAATTTAGAAGTATAAATAATCAAGAACGCAGTTTGGGACCAAAGTTAATAATGGTGAAAGATATGGTTATTCAATATTAACTATCCAATATCCAATACAATACAGACATGTTAATATATGAGGATCTGTTTGTATGTTTTTTCACCTATTGAATATTACCAACACCTACACATTTGATCATTAATATATATAATTTTATTTTTTATACAGAATGAAAAACATGAACATTTAATAACAAAACAATAACTATTTTACGCACTTTAAAGTTTTTTTTTATTTGACTGCATAATGCTTGACTATCAATCCTCCCGTTGAATGGTGGAAATGATCTCATTATAAGCCTATTCACCCTGTTTTTGGAGATACCCAAATTATCACTCGAAAGAAACACAGACGCATGTCAACTGTTCCACTAGATTTCCGCCCGCATAAGGAAAGATGATAAGATGTCGCAGAGAATAAACTCTCCTTACTCTTTTTTTAAGTTGAAATAACTATTTATAGTATGACAAATGATATTAATTATTGTAGCATTACTTTTTTTACAGTCTCTTACACGGCTGCTCATTTAATGAATGTGAAGAGTATAATGAAACACAGAAATGTAAGTACAAAGTAAATATACTGCAAGTATACCGGCGGCAACACATTAAATACCACCAAGTTAAGTAGTAAAAATTAAATAAAAGTCATTTTGTGTGTGGTGAAAAAGGGATTCCGTATTTTTCATTAAACATATATTTTAATAAATATATACATAATCATCTTTTTTCAAAATTGTCAACTATTTGTAGTTCTTTTATAAAATTAAAGATCGGAGACCTTAAGGTAAAATAATAAATGAAAATGTCTCGTTATTTTAAGTTAACAAAAAAAAAGAAAAACGCTATTACGCATTTGAATAAAAGGAATATAGGTATGACATTATTTAATATAAATTTGTTTTGAATTTGTTTTTTTTACACACGATAAACAATATATCATTTATATCACTTGTATATATCGCTTTTAGAAGTTTCAACTTACAAAGTAAAATCTACGATCATTTATTTAAAAAATTTATTATATTGTATTATCACTTATTCTGATCATGGAAGCTGTAATATTATCACAACTCTTTCCTTGGACTGTTTGTACATACTTTATTTATTTGATAATTATTGATTTTGTTATATACAGGTTTTATTAACACTTGATGCAAATTATAACTTTTATTACTCTTTGTTTTAAGTGTTTTTAAATTAGATTTAAAAATTGACGTTTTAAAAATGATTGGCTGCCAGGCAGAACGATATATGCCGCATGTGCCAATCAAAACAAAGCTGTTATTTTTAGGTATATGGGCTGGTAAAAACATGCCACAGGCGATAAATAGAGGGCTTAGATTTTTTGATGCAAATACAACCTAACGGGTTTTGGAAACCAAATAAAGTTTAAAAACTATTTCATGAATCCTGTAACACAAATTATAAAGACAATTAAAATATTGCCCAAATAATTCCGATAATAAAATAAAGAAACAGTTGTTTTTGATATTGATCTTGCAGATAAAAATAATAAACTATTTATGCTGTTTCTGTACATACGATTATTATTAATAAATGATTGTATTTTTATGAAGAAACATTTCTCATTTATTTATATTTGTGTATGTCTATTTTGTATGCAAATATAATATGTCAATTCAAGATCAGAACTTATATTAGTGAGATAATTAAAATATTGGTAGCATAAATATATTTATTGCTTATGCCTTTTGTGGAATATGTACAGTGTACACACACCTTTAAAATACGAGTACAACTGTTGGGCGTTATACATGACAGCATACCGATTAACAACCAGTCGATTAAGATCGCAGTTTGGAATAAACCTTTACATCCAACATAAATATTTAGGTAAAGAGAAAATTATTATTTATATATATGTATTTAATTCACAGCTTTTTCTTCATTTAAACCAGACATTAAAAGAATTCATATAATAACTGATAATAATTAATTAAAACGTGTACTTAATAATTATATAATAATTATATATAATTATTTTTTATTTATAATAATTCTATATAAAAAATAATTTATCTTCTTCACACTTAATTAAAATATATAGTTGTCTAAAACATTTAACCCTTGTTTGTAACCATTGTCACAGGAACGCTAAGAATGGGACCATTTAATAAACCAACACATAAAACAATATAATCAGGTTAGATGAATTCCCGAGAAAATTATACGTTATCATTTGCGTAATCTCGTCTGAAATCCACGAAAAATAACGGTATTTTCGAGAATTCGTACTTTAACCATTAATTTACTTTTTATTTTTACCCACAAAATGAAATAAGGTGAACTGTATTGTTATTACATTTTAAAAACAAACTTGCGTGCTGTGTGGACTGATGAAATGAATTATTTTAATGAAGCGTTCTCAGCCGCCGCTATTTATTTTATGTACATATATACCTACTCGCCATGGGTTTATGTTATTTCTTTCAACTAGCGACAGTGTTTTTTATTACTAACTAATAAGATTTTATTTTAAGTAAAGTCAATTTACTTAAAATAAAATCTTATTTATTTAGTGTAATGAAGCAATTTTATTTGGAATAATAATAATTAATTAATGATATTTTGTAGTGAAGTTGCGAAAATTTTTTACTTCAATATTTTCAACAACTGATTCTCTAATTTTAAATATTGTAATGTGTACCTTAACCGTAACTTAAGATTAAGATGTATATTACTTCTTTAAAATATATTAATTTTAGTTTAAAAGATATTAACCAAAGTGGACATTCCATTTATACAGTTTACCCGGCAAGCAACCATGCTCTCACTGAAATTGATTTGTTAATTTAGAAAAGATAATATAATTTGTTAAAATATAATAATGTTATTAATCAAAATTATCGATATCTTAAACATTCAAAATTACATTTTAAGTATTAAAAAGAAGATTTACTGAACAAATAATTTTAATAGAAAACCAACGGAGATTCAGATTTCAGACACCCTTTTTCATTTTTTTACGAGCTCTTTTTACGAGCCGTCCAATCGGCCGCGGTTAGCGTTAATAAAAAGAAAAAACAAAGTAATCTATTGTCATTATTTACAGCCTTTTGGGGATGAGATAAGCAAGGATAGATTCGATCCATATTACATTATGAACTCTTATTATTAATACTTATGTTGTTAGTATTTATCACTGTTATTGAATAAATATTTCTAAATGATATCACTTGAAAACATGCTAATTAGTTGGAGCTTGAAACGTTCTTCTAATAGACGTATCAATATTTAATAAGTCAAACATATAGATTTTTTAATATTATAATATTTTGTTCAGTGAATATAATGATATCTTTTTTCACTTTGTAGCGAAAAAAGAAAAATTGTATTTGCATAAAAATGTCTTATTAGTTACGAATGAATTGAAAAATATACATACATATTATTAAAAATTATAATTAAGTAAACACAAATCCATTGAATGAATATCCTAGATATAAGTTTTCACTTGTGTTCCAAATGGATAATCCGTTAAGCCCGGTGTGTTTTTATAAGACTTCTGTTTGCTATTCAATATACAACCTCAACTTATATGGGACGTACACTTAAAAGTCACCCACCTACTGACCCGCAGTAATTGCTAATAGATTATTTCGAATTAATGAAAATTTTCAATTAATATTTTAGATAGAAAACGTATTGTAACTTACATTAAATTTTGTTATGAAAGAAATATGTTGCAAAAAGGTTTCTTGTTTTTACTAATAAGAAAGATCTCTTTAAGGGAACACATTATTAAAATTTGTATTTAGTACCCATGTTTATTTACAACATTTTATTTGTTAATCCTACTAATATGATAAATGGCAAAGACTGCTAGTTCTTATGTATGGAAGTATGTTTGACAAAAAATCTACTGAAAATATTTAATCAAAACATTATGATACATTATACATCAAAATAACATATAAACTACAATCTATAACAATTTTGTGTAATGTGGTCAGACTATAACAATATTTGTATCAAATAATTTAGAAAAAAAAAACATTTCTTGGCATACGCTGCCTAAACCATTGCATTAAGTCAAAGATGCATCATCGTCGAATTATAATATATATATATATATAATATAACCTCTTTTTTAGAGCTTTTTTACATACCACTCTACCCGGGGTGGGTAGCTTGGCAGGCGGGTGCTTATGTTGGACTCCTAGGTTTAAAGCCTCCAGTCTAGCCACAAATAAACCACCGTAATTCCTCCTCGCCACAAAAGGTGGCCTACTAAGGCTACGGTAACTTTTTCGCCCAGCCCGCTGCGTCCAGTTATGGCTATCCAATCACAAACCCAAAGACCTAGACTTAGAACTATCGACCACTGATTTAACTACGATCGATAAATACAGGTCCGTCCCCTATTTTAGCGACAAGGCTTGCTTATTCGCAGGCCCAGGATGGACACTCTTCGAGGGTATGTTGTGTCTTATCTTCAACGCAAACACATTCATGGCATACTGGAGTTGGCTCCTTTCGAGTCACATGCCAAAGGTACCTTCCAAAGCATCCATGCCCGGAGAGGACCTGGGTCAGTCGGTAAGTAAGCGTTCCATGGTCGCAAGTTTGAAACTCAAGACTCCACATATTTCGTCACTTTAAATTTTTTAAAATATTAATTAAAACTTTGTGAAGCCGTAGAGCCTAGCTGTGGTCCAGTTACTACAGCTCGAACATCTGTTGGCTCGACTGGGGAAGTAACACCCTCCCATAGAAAATCGGCACTTATTATTCTTTAACGGCTGCGTTTTGTCCGGTGAGTAAGAGAGCTTGTTGCCATTTCCCTTTTGCCACCCTTTCGTGCCCTTTCCCCCAATTAATAGTGGCAACACATCAGCAAGTCTACGTTGCGAATGTTCATGGGGGACGGTACTACTTGCATCAAGTAGGCGGTCTGTTCTGTTGCCCCTGTTCCCATAAATATATATATATCATCATCATTATCACCTGAAAAATATACATATATGTATATGGTCATCGAAAAAAATTCTTACTTTTAAGCTAGGCTTTAAGAAATAAACATAACAAATAATAATTTCTTTCTATTGAATAAACCAACGAAAGTATTTCTGGGAACGGTGACAAATTTAGTCTAACTATTAACAAAGTTGTCTAGTAAATTTGAACAGATTATTGTAGGATTTCATTAGCTTAGATTTGAGTACTAATTAATATTTTATTATATAGGTTGGCTCTTACAAAGGAAAATTCATAATTGAGAGGGAGGGCCTGAGTAGTAGAACTTTACTATTCATTCAGACCATTAAATTATACATTAATGAAAATTATTTTAGTCGTGGAAAACGAATATCGTCATATTAAATTTAAATTTGAAATTCAATGAGGTAAAATTTAATTACAAGCATCGAAACAAAATTTTGTAACAAAAGTCAAGTACTATATATATTTAACCTTAAACAAAGTTCATATGTACATATGTTTTTTATAATTTATTTTCCTAGTTCTATATTTTAAAGTAACTTTATGCTGTTATTGGAAAGGAAAATTAAATAAGGATATTTCCTCCCACGACTGTTTTCTACATATTGTATTTATTTATTATTTCTGCTTAATTTATGATATAATTAACTTCTAATAAATGTAAGTATCGATCAAATATAGAAAGTAAAGAAAAATGTGTTTAATATATTTTGGTGAAATTAAGCTATTAAATAAGCATTGACGATCTCTTTTGAGACCCTAGATCATAGAGGATTGTGATTAATCGCTTATCATGTGCATCATACTTTCTCATGTTCTATAGCCCCTTTTACTAAATGGAAGCTAGTCTAAATGGGGATTTTGGACGCCATACACTTTATGACGCCTCGAAACGGGAATAGTTTTATTCATATGCTGCAGCTTTGGAACGTAGAAAATGACTGAAAAATAATATTTTAATGCGAAATGGTATAAAAGAAAGTTTGAGATAATAACCATTGACCACTGTATAATTAAAGTAATTTAATACCGACGAAGCAAAAACTGTACATTAATTGAAGTGGCAACAATTATCTTAGTAAAATCCTTTAAAATTGAGCTGATTAGCTTAATGAAACGGGAACCCAGCTTAGCTTAAGACAAACGAGTTGAAAAGACCATTCAAACAGAGCGACGAACATTTTCATTTCTAAAGACTGTAGTGCTTTGTTCGTAGAATGTGGATTCAAATTTCAATGACTTCCTCCAATAGACAAGACGAACGAGATTCTAAGAGAAATGTAGGTGCATGTTTTCAAACCAATAATTTAATATATTTTCCATGAGATTCCGGCTTGCAATAGTTCATTATTACTCAGTTTCATTATTGAAAATACAAACGAATAGATCCGACAAGGATTTATACACATCATTATTTATATAATACCCTAACACATGTTTGTGATAAATGGACGTATCCAGTTATATAACTACCGCAAACTATGGTTAGTCACCACGTCATTGTTGGCAGTGTAACTCGTTTGAAGTTTGTAGAGGACTGAAAATCAATTTTCGCTTGTACCTCGTAGGGTTACCTAAAATGTATGAATTCACACTTAACATGAATAGTGATATAATATTCAGTGAACATTGTTTAGTATTTATGATATTCTTACTAAGTATTTGAATTTATATAAGTCAATATAATTTATTTAAGTCCCAGGCACTGTTGAAGCTCCTCTCCCTCCAACGCGATAGACCTGGCACCCGCACAATGAATGCTTAAAGGTTTCGACTCATATTGTATAGTGTTTTACAAATAAATTGTAAAGTTTTATTCTAAATTGTTTCTTTAAGTAATCAACTTATGACTTAAACTTATATTACTAGGATGAGATTTATTCTATATTAATTGTTACTTATATTCGAACCCAAATTTATTTCTCTGGTATTTACTAATTCTTCAGCTTGAAACTATATGATATTGAATAAAATTTGTAGGTGGTATAAAATATCATTAGTTAAATAGTATAGCTTTTGTTGAAGTTAATAAATAAATAGGAAATAATTATAAAATACACTCCAACGATATTGATTGTATGTGGATTAATTTAATGAGTATAGATTCAAGAACACAATTATGAACTGTAATACACTTAACTTGTATTACGAGCGCCTTAAATACTGAATTTCATCAAATCCTCAAAAGCTAGCTGATGTGTAACAGCTATTCTAGAATGCAGTGTAGGATAACGGAAGCATATACTTGGAATATTCGAGTTGAATATAGGGATTCCTTTCACATATACATAGGTACAATTGTATAGGAGTATTAATTCTATCTTGCTACACTTTTTAAAGTATGAAGAGATTGAGCCAAATATTGAAGTAAATTTAAGTGATTATTTAATAATAACATTATTTACTTTAAATTTGTTTGCATGATTTACTTTAAATTTGTTTGCATGATAATATATTGTGTATATAATTTTATTTTATGTTCCAAAATTTTTAATAAATCAGTTATTTTCACCAAATACGGTATATTAGTAACACTTCAAATAATGGTTCAGTAATAGGTATTTCAGTATGTCTACTTCCAGTACACGTATCTTGAGCGTATTCATATTTATTAACTTATATGATAATACATATCAATAAACAGAACAATGGAGCTATCTGGAAATTATTCATATCTCATGATCTAAGGTTCTCTATTTTGCAATCTCCAAGTGTACGAACTCGTTTCTACGAATTTCGTAGCTTGGAGGTAGCAAGCGCTAAGACAATTATTTCAAACTATAATACCAATATATAGGGTAGGTTTATGTTAAGATCTTTTCTTGGAAAATACATTAATGGTTAAATAATTAACGTGAATAAATGTACAACATGGTAGTATCACTAGTAGGCTAATTAAAATTAAACAATATTTAAATATTTCTTTACGCATTTATATAGAAAAAGATTTCATATTCCCAAAAAGAGGGTTGATATAAGGCAGGCGGCCGGTCGTAAAAACAAATAGCCAAAATTATTCACAACATATAAGGCAGACCCTGGTCATAGCTGGGAAATTGCCTGGTAGAAGAAGAAGATAGAAAAAGATTTCATGCCAGCGTCACCCTATTATGTCCCGTCTTATTTTTAGTGACAGGGCTATAGAGATTTCGAACGTATTCAAAATTATTTCGTGTACATTTAATTAAAATATATATACCTAACTTGATCGACAGTAAAGCTATCGTTCCCTTTAATGTCACAGATTTAAATATCAAAGCTCTAGTTTCTATTAATACATTTCCATATCGCTATTATCTTTAATATAAACTTATAATTATTTTAAAATTTAAATATTTGTTTTTGAAATTCTTTTACAATTCTATGCATTTTCTAAGTAGGCGTTAGATTGCATGTATTAATTATTTTTTGCATTGCCTTTTTGTATTGCAGATTTTCTAATTAATCAAAGAAAACATTTTTCAACGATCTCTTAACTCGTTTGAGTGTAGTCTTCTCCTGTTTTTGTTTACAATATATAATAATGAGTCTCCAAGTTCCTTCCTTGTTATTTTCACTGGAGACTAACTGGGTGGATTCCATTAATGTCAGCTAACGACAGGACGCATTTCGGATTGGGGATTAAAAGGGTTGAGTAGTTTTGTACATTTGTTCTGATAAAAAGAGTTGAATATTAGTGCTCTAAGCGATTTAAAAGATGTCTTAGGCGAAATAATTTTATTAATGAACTATTAGGAATTTTTCGTAGAATCCTTGGTGATACAATCCACGATAGGTATTTTATAGTTAAATAGGAAATCTTAAAATAATCAAAAAAAGTTTACAAAATGTTTGCAGTACTTATTCAGTTCTTATTGAAAATGAGTACGGAAGTAATTTACCTCAAAACCATTATGAATTTAAAGAATTAAATATTATTCCTTCGGCATATTACTAGAAAGTTTCGTAGCTAACATTATTTTTATGTTTGACCCATATACAACTTGCTATGTATGAAAGCCTTTTTAATTGGAGTTTCTGTGTAGGTTGCCACTTTGACCTGTTTTTAATTATAATTGAAATTAAAATTAAAATATTATTATTCCTTGACTTTCAATTAATAAATTTGGGGTTTATATTATCATTCGCAGTATCTGAATGCGTCTAAAGACTAAAGACAAAATGCTCTGATATTAACCTTGAGTATTGCTCAAAACAAAACTAAAAGTTAAAACAGTTAAAAAACCACAACTAACGAAGACTTTTTCAGAGTAGTAACGTATATTATAAGTTGTAGTGTCAATTTGTTTGGCGCATGCTCCTTAAATATTTGAGTGCAGACTTGGGCTGGAAGTTTAGTAACAGGCTGGTCGTAGTCCGGTACAGACTGGATTGTATTGTTTACGAGCAGTTTTTCCGATACTCTCGTTGTCAAAATATAATATGGCAATTGCGAAAATACGTCGCTTTGTAATTTTGTAAATTTGTGTGCACAACAATGAATGTAGATGTGAACTTTTTTAAAGTTGTCTATAGTTTAAGAAAAAAGTTATAACTTAAAGATTAAGTGTTTTGTGAATTGAAAGCTTGGATTTTTCTAATTTTGGTAAGATAATTTTTTTAACGATTTTCTTTAGTAATTTTTTTAAATAACCTGTAGAATTTTTCTTTCTATATTTGTAATTAACGAAATAATTATAATACAATATGAGATTTCAATTTAATATCTGTAACTTTTAAAAAAATACATATTATCTTGGCTTTATTTTTATTTATTGCATATGTTTATCTATACATAATATATTTAACTATATCTATACATTCACATCATCTGAGGGTGATAAAAATTAAAGTTTTAATTACAACGTTATAGTGACTTAGGAAATTTAGCTTTTTATAGATAAATATTTGATATATTAACGAAAAAAATAAATTTCTAATAATAATAATGAGAAAACGAATATGGTTTGATAAATATAAGATATATTTTTCACAAAAACCACTGGTAATACGCAAAATAAATAGTTTTTGTTTAAGGTTCGAACTGAAATTTAAATGGTATCTCCATAATTACAACAGAAATATTTAAAAATATAAACGTATAAGAAATACTTTATAATATGAAAAAAAACTGAACGTCCTCCCCAAATAAGTAGCCGTAATTTATAGAATACAAAATTATATACAGAGCCTCGTTGCAAATAATGCGGTTGTATTTATTTGCATGCATAATGACGCAAAATATGTAATATGGTAAATTTTTTTTATATCGTAACATAGTAATCTAAATCTTTGTACTTTTTACCTAGTGTAGGTTATTATGTAAATAATTTTTTAATATTAATTGAAGAACCAAAAGGATTAGTATATGGAAATCTTGAATTATATCGTGGGCTAATGTATCGTGGCTTAATCTATCAGACTAGCCGGAGGTAATAGCTTACGGGTTGTTAAAATCATGAGAAAATTAAACAATGAATTAATTGATTAAAAAAGTACTGAGTTGAGCCACGTTTTTTCACAGATTTTCTCACATAGAACTATATTGGTAAGTAAATAAAATAAAGTTGATTCCATTTACGTGACAATCGAAAATGACATGATGATGGTGAGAAGTAAACTTTAGGAATGTATCGATTATTGCATATTTCTGTAAAACATAAATCAGTAACAGCTACTCATACTTAAGGAAGAATTTTAAGTTCGATGCAAATGTAAGAAGAGAATAAAAGAAATTATTTACATTTTTAAATTTTTAAAAGAATTGTAAGAAAATTTCGTGTGTGTAGAATTATATGTAGAATTCTATAACAGCGCCTTACTAATAACAAAAAATATATATTTCATAGTTATAATTATATAGTTATAATTATATAGTTTTACTGTTTTTCATAACAATTTTTTTTGACAAAGTAAATACACAATTTAAAACAATAACAACTTAAGTTTTAATTAAGTTTTAATTATTCTATATTGTAGAGTAGTAAATAACAAAATAGTATATAAAACAACTTTGAAATTATGCGTGTCCAGTGTCCACAATATTGTAACACGCGAACTGACTGTGCGATCGACTTCAGTAACGTGTTTATGTAAATAATTTATCAGCTCCATAATAAACCATTTAAGTGGAATGGTTTATGTTTTGTCTTTAATAAAAATTGTTTGTTATTATATATTAACAGATATTACCTGATAACGAAAAACAAAACCTAAAATTGACATGACGGGTAGTTTTTATTATTGGAATATTAAATGAATTTCAAACTACATCTTTTCTTTATATTAACAATGGCCTTTTAATTGAGGTCTTAGCCGGAATTTTGTTTCTACATATTTAACTTTATAGTAAGTTAAAGAAATTATAGTTGAAGAATGACATTTGTAAATAATTTTGTATGTTAGAGCCATTAAATAATGCTCATTCTGTATAAACAATTATATTACAAATAAGATTAACGTATTGTAATAAATCTTTCGGTTTTAAAACAGTGATGAAAGGTCGTTTTTCACGAAATTATTTTATCTACATCAACGCAACTAAGCTGAAAAATCGCCGAAGGGTATTTTGATAAAATTCGTTTTGCTACCCATACTTGAGGCTTATATAGTAGTAACGTTTTTTATTTGAAAAAAAGTTCAATCGAAAAGAATTTACTTTTGTTAAAATTTTTGCTAAAGTCTTTACATTAGTGGCTCTTAAGAAACTGTTTATTTAGGTGTGGCTTAAGAAGTCTCTAAATATAAATATGCCAACATCAAAGCAGGACAAACTATTAAGAATAAAGTAATAAAAACTATAGAATAAAAAAATAAAGAACTAAATAATTGAACTCCTGAAAATACATTTGAAATTAATTTCATAACCCTATTTTTTGTTAACTTTTCTATTGGATTTCCCTAAAAATGTAGGATGGTATCAAATTTTGAATAATTATAGAATATATTAGTGCCTAAAATTTATTTTTATAGGGCTAAACTTATTATTATAACAAGGATAGTAATAAGTTTAGCTCCCAGTAAAAATTCAAAAATAAGTACCTCAAAGAGATTAAAGTTTTCCTAAAACAAATAAATATAAATCTTTTAGAACATTATGCATTGTCTGTTAAACAAAAAACAGAATCGCAATCACATCTTGTCCGCCAGCCTGGTTAACGCTGATCCGCAGTTCTGTAAAGCCGTAAGATTTAAGTCATGTCGAATAACTGCGGGTTAATGTTTAAAGTAGCTAAGCTTGACAGGCTTTATTGGGTCGTGTAGCTCATTTTGTTGACGACAAAATTGAACTTTACAAAATGGGGCAGGGCATTAGCTTTTATATGTCACCAAGAATGAATATACAATTTGTTCTCAGGTAACTTTAAATTCCGCATTATTGTCATAAATGTCTTGTCAGCAGTAGATGTACTCTAAAAGTAAAGTATAAATTTTATTTTATATGAAAATAAAAAATTATAATGGTAACATACTCGTAATATACATATTTATATTGTTAAAGATAATCATGTCACATTTGATACAAGTTCTCCTCTTATATCACACAAGTGACAGCACATTAAACCTCGCAATATATTCATACTGGCCACGCGACCGCTCCCAGAACATCGCTTTTTATTCCCAAATTAAATTACATATTGTCCATTCAGACGAGTAATACTTATACTGGATGATATGTTATTTATGTTGACTGAATTTTATCATATCGTTATATTGTAATATTTTTAATTGAAATATAATTTCTGCTGTGAATTAATAAGCCATATATGTAATACCTTACACCACATTATTGTGTTATACCTTTTTCTTTGCGTGTGGAAATGCTTAATGCATAGAAAACAAGATGAGTTATGTCGGACTCTCGTCCTGAAAACAACGCAGTACCGACTAAAACCCCACGGGTTTCGCACGCGCCGCTCTTCTGCTAAGTCACATGGCCGCAAGGCGATTCTGCTATGGTTTGTTATATAGATTACGTTATTTTTAAAATAACATAAGTATAAATTATAATTGAATAATAATTAATTAAATAATGAAGTTTTGGTAAATGAAACTAAAATCCTGGTATAATTTTGGTAATTTACTTCAGTGGTTGTTGTGCCAGCCCTGGTATTTCGGCTCATATTAAAACCATTATCGGTCATTATCTCAATGGCTTGCTCTGTAAAAAAACTATGGTCTCAACTGAAAATGATATAGATTCATTTGTTACACTATAAACTTAAATGTTATTGTTAGTTAGCAGGAGAGTTTTTTGCTTGCTTGGTAGTAAAAAAACCTGCTTTATTTTATTATTTATTTAATAAATAGCGTATGGTAAAACCGACTTTTTGGAACATATTGTTAGGAATCCATATTCCTAACATTTATCCCTGTAATGTAAAATATATGTATGTTAATGTAAAATGACACACTTTTGTTAACTTGTGATAATCAGATAGAAATACTAGTGATTGAAAAGCATTTCATTCTTTTTGTATGAAAATATGGAACCTTATCCTATTTTCAATAGTAATTTAAAGTTTTACAAAATTAATCCTCGAATTGCAATGTATTAATTTCTATTCAATTACCTGAATAACCAGTATATTTGTAAATGGAAGTTCGTCTATAAATCTTTACCCCAAATCATGTCCAAAGACTTATAGTCTCTGTAATTATTTGAAGAGGCGGAATCGGTTTTCTAGTGATTGAGGAATATTTTTGAGTTTGTAACATAGCCCTGTAAAAAACTTATGACCCTAAAACAAGGTAAAGTTTTTAATTACATGATGTCAAATATGTATTTCCTATACACAATCACAATTACCTTGTATTATATTAAATAGAGCATGGGATTTTTTCATAAAATATATATTAAACAGAGAGCTACATTTAAGAAATGGCATTAGATTTTTTTGTTACCACTTTAACACTATAAATAACAATGAAATTATTAAAAATAACTACGTTTGTTTAAAACAAAACTATGATTTTTATATTTACTTAGTTTTTTCAAACGACTTAAAAAAAGAAGGTTATTAATTGAACAAAATTTTTTGGTTTTATGTTTGGTTTATTTCGTCTTGATGAATATGTTTTAATGTTTTTTTTTATTTGAAAGCTCTGGCATAACATTTGTAAAGGAAAACAATATTTTTTCCACACACGTGTAGGATGTGGAGTGATCTTTCGCCCGAGGTTTTAATAGAGAGGTACAACCGGAGGACTTTCGAACATGAAGTTTCTTAATAGACTCCCAAAGAGGAGGGGGAGGTTCTCAATTTGTCAGAATCTGTTTTTATGTACATATGTATGTTCCTCGATTTTTCGATCACTCCAGGGCAATTTCAGAAATAATTATTTAATCTGAAATATTGCGTTTTCTCGGTAGTTTTATGGTCTCCGAGTCAGGTTTTTATAATGGCATCCTTTAGAAATTGAAAGAAAACAAAAAAAATGCTGAAACTTAAAAAAAAATTGGAAAATATTATTTTTCTACAACAGCGTTTTGGGAAAGGTTATTATTTTATTATCTTTTAATTATAATATTAAGTTATATTCTTTCGTTTTTTTGAAGTTAAGTTTTTTTAGTTTAATTTAAAAATATATACTGGTAAAAGAAGACTTTTACCTTTCATATTATATATTTTTTTAATTATAATAAATGTAATAAGAAATCTCTTTTAATAATCTGTTTTTTCCAAGGGAGTAATTTATAATGGATTGTGTAAACGTTACTAATGTTAGAAACTACTTTTCTGTTTTCTTTATAACATTCGTAATTGTAGGATCCCTGGTCCTACATGTGAGTATAACTAATCACTCTGGAAATCTGGAAGGAGGAATCTGGAATTTAAATAAGGTCTACATATATTATTCCTGTCGCGCTTTTCACTACTGGAGTCACACCTGAACACTTACTCCAAAGTTTAAGAATTCTTGATTTACCTCCACTCACATACACCACCACACAAAAAGCTGCTATTTGGAATATTAATAAAGTAATAAGAATAATAATATGTAAAGGTTTCGTATTTATTAAATATTATATATTATTAGTTCATATAAAATAATTATTTCATAGTTTCAATACTTTCAAATATTATTTTTCAATTGTTCTAGAAACTGCATTAAACTGCATTAGTTTTAATTTGTTATTGAAATTATGTTAAGGAATTTTTATGAGAAGAAATAATAATAATTAATAAATGTACATTTACTTTAACTACAAATTAAGTAAAAGATTTGACATCGGAAATCACTTTGTGTCGGATGTGATCGAGGAAATTAGGATAAGTGTGGTGGGTTAGCTAGATCTGTGGGGTCAGTTTCAAACTTACTCGTTAAATATAGTGAAAATGTCAAGTTTGTTGTTCAAATCGTTTGTATCGGATAAATGTTCATATGTATTACGTTTTTAAAACTTATTAAATATTGATGTACAAAACCTGAATTAGCTATGAATACTAATTTGTCGACACTAAGAACAAATCGAAAGATATATTATTTGTTTAAAGAATATTATTTCAAAAAAGTAGGTTATAAAACGATGAGAATTTCTATTTTTAGGCCTGTCAAACTTATATAATACTAGATGACCCGGCGGACTTCATACCGCCCTATAATCAAGAAATATATGTTACCCTTTTACCTCAATGAAGTTAATTTCTTAAATATGTACAGCTGACTCTACAGACAATGGTCTGTCTTCTTAACTATGATTATTGAATTCTAATTAGTATATTAATAACGACTTTCTTATACATATATACATATAAGAAAGTCGTATCAATACTATAATCGTATAAGTCTTTATTATATCGATAATCTGTCCAGATCTCAACTAATAATATTCAAAAACAGTTTTAAATGAAACATTTATATTTTCATGTATTTCAAGGCCTGCATTTATTAAACTGCTAGCGCCATCTATTATATTTTTGTGCGAGTTAATTATATGAAACTCCAATTTCTTCCGATAGATTTCGCTATAATATAATCTTTAAATTACAGAAAATAAATTAATAAACGCACGCGTAAACGTCAATCATTTGTCATTATTTCTGAACTCATGTCAACCTTCACCTATAGTATTTGACAGGATAGACAACAAATGTTTGAAAAATGACAGGTACAGCCCGGTTCGATCGATCCTGGGAACCCGGGTTTGATCCTTTACATATTTTCGTCGAGTTTTCTTTAAGTTTTCTTTTTTAAGATTTATTCTGTTATTTTGGAGAGGAAACAAATCCAACGAACCAAAAACCGTGAAAATAGGTCTAGCCGATCTCGAGTTACAATTATTGTAACAAACACGACTTTCTTTTATGTACGAGTACATCGATGTGGATTAGTAGGAAAAAGATTAAATGACTATCATTCAATTCTTTCTTCAAGACAAAATAATACGAATATATTGTTTCATAATAATTTAAACGTAAGTTTTTTAAAGTTATGTTTAATTAAATAAAAGTGCTATGCGAATATTACTGTTGTTTTTTAAACTTTAATAATAAAAGTATGAAACTTTTCGAGATTAAAAAACACACAACTCAGATTAGCTTTACAGAATGCGTTTGAAATACAGTTTTTTACATTTATTTTACGGGTATATTTTATACTGTGGTTGGTATGTCTAAAACAAAAATATTATTGCAGCACATAATTTTAAAATTCATCACGAGATCACACTAAAAGTGTTAAGATAATTTTTTACTTTTGTAATTTCTTATATCCTTTCGTTTTTGTTAACAATGCTTAAAGATGTACTATACAAAATCACCATTCATCATAATTAAATTCCCGTAATGTAACAATTTTATGAGACCTATAGTAACTTGCGTCAAGACCTTGTTTTAATAATCACATTTCCTTTTTTATTGACAAGAGTTACGCATAATGTACAAATAGTGGACACTGGTTTCAGTTAAGTTGTGTAAAATATTATACCATGTTTTGACTTACACTGTTTAATAAAAAATATATTGCAAGAAAAACAGAGGAATCACATTTAGTCTGAAGCTTTTGTGAACGTATTGGAAATTCATAACTTAACCCTTCGACAAACTGGTAAAAGAACCAAGGTACCAATAAAACGTTTTGTTCGTCTAAAATATAACAGCTGTCTGTCTGCTTTCAACATTTATAAATGTTAAAAGCAGACTAGACTCTCTCGGTTTTAAATCAGTTTTGTTTTAAATCGAGGGTATATAATTTATTGTGGTATTTTCTTTTTAGAAGAATTGTCTTAATTTGTTATATTTTCAACTAACAAGGACTTACTTAATTATTGAAATGAGTGGTTATTTTTGTAGTGATGAAAATATTTTGTTTATGTATGTAAAAAATAAAATAAAAGCCATAATTAATAAATTTTTAGTTAATATAAAAGATATTTTGATTTCTTCCGCTCGTAGATGTTAGAACAAACATTTTCCTATATTCGGAATTCTTAACTGTGAAACAGCTCGCGAGAATACTATTATATTTCAAGTCACGATTCGAATAACGTTATTTTTTAAAAATCGAAATCGTTTTTCCTTGGCCTGATTTGTACCTTCTATTCACCTGTAGAACTCCATCGCTATAGAAAACTGCCACGGCGTTATTCACGATTCCGTAAAAGATAGTATATCCGTCCCCTTAGTGACATTCGTAATAATTGCATAGGTATATTTTCTTTGATAAATGGGCAGATAAAAATTCAGTATTATTAGGGGTCGCGAACAAAGACGCTTAAGTTTGACCTTGTTTTTTTTTGGAATAAGATTAAAAGAAAAAGATGATTAAATGAAGAGATAGCCGTTACCCATAAAAAGACAGATTTTTTGATAATCCGAGGGATTTAGTGTTTTTCTTTAAAAGGTATTAGATTAAAAAGGTGTCTAAATTTTTATTTTAAAATTTAATTTATAAAAAGAATATTTTTACAAGTTATAAAAAAAGTCATGTATGTTGTCTGTATTCTCATTAAACAAACAAAAGGCATTCTCAAAAATGAAAATTTGTGTATATAATACCCTAAAATATGTAACTATACACTAGTAAATATATGTAATTGCACATAACATATTTTTGATGCAAGAAAAAAATCATACCATGTTCAGAAAATAAAGTAGATGCGATACTCGAGGTTAAAGTATAGCCAAACATCTTGATGTTTTCATAATTCATACATACTATGAATACACAAGTGCTTCCTGAAATACATAGATTGTCCCAAACCACGCTGAACCTCCGGGACATCTACCGTTTCCCTTTATTAAGTATTTTCATCACACCCACTTCGTATCCACTAAGTGTACCCAAGAGCCATAGTGGGGTGAGCCGTTTTTCTTGAATTTATAAATTCTATGTAATGCCACCAAAGACTACCAGACCCCAAGATGTTTATTATTCTTCTTGCGAAACAGTGAAATATAATAGTAAAAAATAAATATAATAGTAAAAAATGTAATGTTAAGTCTTCATCATTGAAAACCTTTTGATGTTTTGATGGCTTATATGAGTAAAACCAAATTTAATAATAAATTTTTATATAATAAATAATTAATCTTATTATTTAAATAAGGGAATAACTTCGAACTTTATTAAATTTCTACTTATCCATATTGTACGGCAAACTTATAATATTTTAGAAATATCCACGTTAGTATGTTCAACTGGCAAAACACCTAATAAAATTTCAGCCTAATTTTAGTTACCTCCCATATTTCTTCTTGACTTAGTTTAATAAATTTTGAGATATTGTTAATTTCAATGAAGTGTTGTTGTATGTACTATTAAAGTTGTTGTTGTAGTATTAAAAAGATACACATATATTTTTTAGCAACTTCATAAGGAGGTAATGGAAATTTATTTATTTATTAATATTTTTTAAACAAAAAAGTATGAATTTAAATACAAAAAAGTGTAATAAAGTAAATAATTCCTGAATTTTGAAGTTAGGCAAATATTTATAATATAAAAATAATTTATTAGTCATTACTTGACCCTTATTCTTTGAAATATATTTTACTTCTATCATATTTCTCTTTGTTTTAAATAATTCTTTATGGATTTTTTACTCTCAAACTTAAGATAATCGAAATTCCGGAATAAACGCAATTAAATTAGAGCAACTTTTTATATTTGTTTCACTTTCCTTACTTTTTTGATACATCACTGTCAATTATTTATTGTAATAGCTTGTACATAATTTTTATTCAACTTTTTCTAAAGAATAGAAGATTCATTAAAATTTTGTTTATGTACCCATTTGCTTGCATTTGAGAAAAGAGGAAGCAATTCGGTTGGTCCGTATGCAAGTAACCTCTAAGTAACCAAGTCGTGCACCCAAGTCAAGTCTACTTGCATATTTTTATCAAGGAATCCAACGTCATAATATGGTGATATATAACAGCACATATCCTTATGTGAAAGTAGTTTTCCATATTTGACTGCACAGAGTCTAAGAAATAAATTACATCATGTCGATAGTTAAACTTCATTAAAACTTGACCATTAAAAAAACCTACGTTTAGAAAATTTGGTTTAGACAAGAAGCATTAACTATTGATATTGGAGCATGGTCCCTCGGAAAGTCGAAAATCGCGGGTACTGACTTAACTAGCAACTGCACCCATAATCATCATTGAGCCAGAATTTGTAGCAACTTTCATCACTTTAACTCATACTGAGAGAGTTTTACAGGAGATCCTCAGATGAATAATATCGGTGAAACCAGTTTACTGCTTCTTTTTGGTTAGGATTATCAGGTTGGCAAGCTTCCAAGATTTAAAAAATCCATTCCCTAAAAAGAAAATATAGTACTGACGTTTCTGTTCAAGAGACAACAAATGAATATTTTTTTAAGTCCTTAAGCGGAAATATAATTCGGACCCTAGTGGTCTGGTCACATCAAGAATTTGGTGAGTTTTCAGTAGCTGTTTATAAGTGTACTCGGTCACATGGAAATATAGCTGTTAAATAAACAAGCTAATGTGAGATTGTTGTAGTTAAACATTAATCAAAAATAGGAGCAAACATAGTTACCCCGCCCTTTTGTCTTATGAGCTTACATCTTAAAGATTTAGGCAGAGGAGGTAGTAACAACCAGAAGGTAATAAATATAATTTTGGACCAAAATGGTGTATATGTGGATATTATCAACGGTCCCTACGTATATAAAGACAAGTCGAAAATGGTATTTTTATTTCATTCTTAACTTTAGTTTATCTATGCGCACATACTGACATACGATTTTTATTTTATCTTAATTAGTTAATTAGATAAAGCGTTTCACAAATCAAATAAAAATTTAACTATTCCAATATAACGAATAAGTGTCGTATTTACAGACATCTATACATATCTTTTCGTACTATTTTTAAAAACGCTCATCATTTGCTGCAAACGCGACTTTATCAGACTTAGTGCCATTTAAGGGGGTTTCCCGTAACAAGACAGGTCGACGCTTGTTTTTCTAATGAAACAATATGTATATTTTGCTATAGTTTAGATTAAGTGATGTTTTATTTAGACAAAAGTACTCGTATCACCTCCAACAATAGTATTAAATATTAATAACAGCACATCAAAGTTATAATTAGCAAATATTGCCAAATAGAGAAATATTGTTTTATGCGTTTCTGAAGCACAATATTTAATTAATTAGATCGATAAAGATAATATGGATATTTTAGATTGATAATACCTAAAATCATTATAATTAATCTTTGTAGTTTTATAACCAACAACCGTTGATCAAAAGCGTAGAAGCGTTCATACCACACATTCCCGCTCATACTATGACTTCGTAAATTCGACAATTTTTTTACACAAATAAGAATAAAATTGTATACTTCTTTTAAATATGATATTCTTACTTATTGTAACAAAGAAAATAACTTCTTTTTTTTGTTGTCAAAGTAAATAAAGTTATGTCGTATATGTATATTCTTTTTTTCGCGGAAGTTTCAATATCTTTTATGGAATTATTACTATTTACGCTTACATATTAGGTACTTTTTTCAGAAAATATATGTGTAATTTTTTGTGTAAATGATTACAACTTGAATTTTGTTATTTAGACTCACGGCAAATTTATAATCAAAACAGTGTTTTGATTGATCTTGAGTAGTTTCTAACAATGAAAGTCAAGTTGATCAAGAAGCTAGTTACAAAGAATACAGCAGCCACTATACTATCGCAAAGCAGGCAGGCAGGCTGCCTTACACCCTTTTGTTCTTATTTAGGAAGAAAGTATATTCGTAGTTATAGAGTATGACAGTATATCTGTCTAGACCTCTTGGAGATCCAAGGGATTTTGTGACTCTACTGTCAACTGTACGGTCATTTAAACTCTTTTGTATCCTTGCAACTTTCTTTACCAGAGCAGCAAAGGTAATTCTCGCTCTTGCCCCTCAGCGTTGATAATCAGGGTGAAAATGGTCACCATTCACGGTGTATAAACAATTTCTTTACGAAAACCTTGTGCTAGAGTGTACTGAAATAAGACCATGTTAGCAACGTCACAAAGATATCCGAATAATTGAGTTGTCTCCTGTTACAGCTTCGCAATATTCAGATATCGGCAATGACTATTTTATTCATACCGGTATCCACTAATATTCAGAGGGTTGACAATTTGCGGTCTTGAACGGAACTGAGGCTTTGATAACAGATGTTATTGTGTATATACATACGTATTCCGTTGCGTTAATTTAATTTATGATCACAGATTTATGTTGCATATGTAAGATGAATCGCTTTTGTTATACAAAATCTGCAATTTCAAAAAAAGGAAAATGCAGCTTATTAGTCTCTGGGTGGTGGACTTGCCAGAGATTAGAAAGCAAACCTCTGATGTAGTAAAATGCACTTACAATAAGAGGAAGTGCCATCACTGTACACACATCCTTTTCTCGCTACAATTTTTAATTATAGCACACTTCAATTAATTTCTTTATTATTTACTTTACACATTTATATATATTTAAATATATTTTTACTATATTTGTTAAACTTTTATAGTTTTTTTTACATTTTAAAGCCCACTTTAAACTTAAATATTTTTTTTTGAATAAGGGATAAGTATATTATTAAGGTACAAGTATATTTCTTTAAAATTTTAATGAAACGAAAATCATGGACAAGTTATAAGTTAAAATTAAATTTCATTATTGACAGGTATATTATATCAGTAAAATGTTGTATTATACGTTACAAATCGCATAACTAAATCAGTACTTCCAAAAATTTATACTAAAGTAATTTGATTCCAAATTGTGTTTTGTCAAATAATGTCTTTGAAGTCTATCAGAAGTCCGTTAATGCTCAACAGTTACCGTATTTCGTTTGCCATCAGCCAAAAGTATTTTCAAATTTCTTGGTAAAAGCTTTTGCGTTATCAACTTAAAAGGTTTAGACAATTATATAAATTTACTATTGCTTCGCTTTCCTAAGGTATTTATTTCCCTTTAAATTTTATCCTTACTAATCTAAGCAGAAATTATAAGATTTTTTACCAACGGTCTTTAGCTTCTATGCAAGATACAGTTTATAGTATTAAAAAATATTATAACTAGTCTAGGTGAAATAAAATAGTAAAAAATATAACTCAATTAAAGAGACATGAGTTGAAAAAGTTAACGTTAAGGCAACGTTGGAAAATCTATGAATAGTATTAGCATTTAGTACATTCTTGTCTAAAATTGAAGTGAAGAGAAGAGACGTTTTTAAAAATATATATGAGAAAAAATGTACGAAAGAAGAAATTAGAATTGATTTACATTATAAAATACATTTTTTCGGAATTTGATGAAGGATTTATTAATATTATTATATTGTTTTACATAAAGCACTTTTCTAATAATTTATTTACGTGATCTGATTCTCTAGAAATACATATTGCAATTTTTATTTAAATAGCTCAAGTTTTTAATGACTATGCCTTATATTGTACGAGTATTACTCAATAATAATTAAAAAATGCAGAGTATGGAAAATTAATTTTACTAATTAATTGTGTTCTGGTTTCAGGTTTGAAGAAACGAAGTGAAAATGTTAGCAAGATTAATGAAGTAATTAGGCTTGGTAAAATGCAGTGTACTTTTCGCTATAGCACAAGGCTTTCCCTATGGAGCTTGCTCATCGGAAGCTTTAATATTGCGGGTCAGTATACTGTATGTTAACATAAAAATAATAGGTATATAAAAATATAGGACTGTGAATGTTAACAAATTAGTTCACTACTTATAATATTATTAAAAAATATTAGCTCTATATATATATTATTCTATCAAAGATAATCTTTAAACTATTAAGAAAATATTCTGTATGAGCTGTTTTCTAAATTATTTAGTACTTACTTATTTACTCGTCTACAACAAAAGGAAAAGATGAAGATTTAATTTACTGGATATATTCTAATAAATAATATTTTATTGTTTTTTTTATGTAAAACGTGGCAAACGAGCAGACGGCCCACTTGATGGTCAGTAGTGACCGTCGCCCATGGACATTCACAACGCGTTGCGTTGCGGATGCGTTGCCAACCTTACTTGTGAGGGAAAAGGGAGGGGTGGAAATAAGAAAAGGTTGGAAACAGGGAAAGGGCAACCCCCTCTCAGTCATCGGATGAAACCCAGTCATTATTGACTACTTCACGCCGATCTTCTGTGAGAGGGTGGTACTTCCCCGGTCGAGTCAGCCCATATTCGAGCTGTAGTAACTAAACTACAGCTAGGCTCTACCACCTGTAAAAATGTTTTGCGATATTATCAATGTCTGTGAATTATAACCACTTATCCTTTTGTAATATTTTAAGAATAGTGGGTAGTCTCTCAAATTCACCCTAATTTGAGGTCGGGCTAGACAAGGACAAGTTTTCTGCTTTTATAAAGTCATCAAAGTTGGTTTCAAGCAACTTGGCTCCTCGAACATGGTTTTTTTGACACTTTGATCAGACATGTCCGATTAAACTATCACTGACGCAGGATCATGACCGCGTTGTATCTTTCCGATCACTTGAGTAAGTAGCTTTTGTAGAACTGTGAGTGTACATTTTATAGTTTTTGTTAATGTAGTGCTCTTCAGTCGTGCAATCTTTTTTATCGGTCTATAGGATATTTCTGTGCTATCCATAACTATAATATCAAATATTATATTTTTTGTAAACTATTTAAGTTTGTAATGTGTATAATAAATGATGATTGATATGGTTAACTTAACCCGAAACCCGAAAAAGACGTTCTAAAGTCTAAACTAATAAGACAGAAATCCTTCAATTGACATAAAATTAAAATTTGGCAGCGGTTGCTTTTCTCCTTGGCATCAACCCAAACTCATCGACTAAGGTGATAAAATATATAATGTATTCATAAAAAATGATCGAGTTATTCTTTATATTTGGTTAAACAATTGTTTTCAATTTAACCTTAAATTATAATATTTTAGCAATGAAACGTTTTGTTTTATCTTAAAAACGAATATGTAGTAATTTTTTCTATACATCATTTACCCACACTTAAGAAACAAATTGATGTGTGCTAGTAAAGTAACCACAACTGAAATAAAAAGATAAGAACTGAATGCAATAGCGACCAAAACGTGTGTCTTTTATTATAATGGCCTTCTACAAAATTCTAATGCACATACTCTATAAAAGATACTAATATGAATAATCTTACTCCAAAGTATCTAACAGTTATAGCAATAATTATGACCATAAATTTCTCTCTATACAACAAAAACCACGCACCTTTTTGCGCCGACTCCTAGCAGAGTAGCGCTTTCTCATGCAAAATACATATACCACGCACGCAAACCCTCAGTTTCGATTTATTTTTGTAACGAACAATGCCTTACAATAAAAAAGCGGCGTACGTGCGAACACGACTCTTGTATCGTGTGACCTTCAGGATAATAAGTGACGGGTAGGTGGGGATTGAATTTATTGTTATAATATTAAATATTTGTTTTGTTTCTATTTGTATACTTGACCTATTAAAAATTTAACCACACAAATAGTCGTCGAATATAAATATCATAATTTTAAGGAAATATTAAGTTAAATATTAAGTTTAAGAGAACTATTTAAAGACACCACTTTTCCAAAACATCCAACTTACACAAAATATTTGCAATTATTAAAAAATCTTAACTCTTTGTCTCCATTATCAAAGCTTGCATATCGCCTTCGTGCTCAAAACCTCACATTACGATCTCAAAAGGAATTTCAGCCGAGATTTAACCACGTTATAATTTTCTTAACATTACACAAATCAGATTATTTCCTTTTTTTTGTTTAAATTAAATAGTTTAAACGATTTTTATTTCAACAATTGTGTAAAATCTGCACTCTACTATATTTTGACGTAATTATTTTTTACTGTGTTATACTGATATATTCTAGGAAATAAAGACCAAATTTTTTGATGTAGAAATATTCAACTGAAATATACAATAACAACAAATATCTACTTGGTTGCTTTTGTTTAAGAAAGTAGGCTACTATAAAAAACTGCAGGGTTTCCACTTCCGCAACTACAAAAGTTCTTATATAGTCCCTATTCAATACCTGAAAACTTCCGAGGTAAAAGATTTTTTTATTTGATTATATCCCTGACTCTAAACAGTTTTATCAAAATAATTACTGTTTATCACAAGAAGTCGGTGTTAAGTTAAGAATACGTTTTCTGAAATTGTAAAAAATATTTTTTTACCCTAATGATAATAATTATTGTGATGAATAGCAAACCATTGCATAGTCTTTGATGTAGATCTCTCTAAATAACTTGTCACATAAGCTTTCACTATTTTTATTTATAAAAAGTCAATAATGGTGATTTGAATGAAAGACTTGTCAAATTACATGAAAATAGACGAACCTAAAACGTAATGTTCATTCTAGAGGCCTTAATATGAGTTTTATTGTTATCTTCACTCTTCCCTGATTAAAATTGTGTCCATTTGTAAGATTAAAATATAGTTTATCAAAAATAATTTCATTTGTACGCTATAGCTGTCAAAAGTAAATTTTCATCAACTTCCAAGTTACCTATACAAAGGAAACTAAACTAAATTTCATCAAAAGAAATTGATGACATACAAAGAAGACTTATAGTAATGACTTTTAATTATATATTCTTAATTGCGTACACATGTAAATAACTTTTTTTTAACTGTTATTTGAATTCAACGTGAGTGTTATAGAAATTAAGGTTCAATATTTCTTAGCCAAACCATTGAATCACCCATTTGAATCGGCGAGATTTAAACAAGTTTCTTGCTCATTTGAAGATAATTTATGGGAGCAATAGATTTTCATCATTCAATAAAAATAATTTTCATATTGTATTGTCATCTACCACTGAAAATACAATATGAAATTTATTTTTATTTCTAATTTACAAAATATAAAAGTGTGCCTAAAAGATTAAAATTTGTGTTGAGCGAGATTGGGTCCAGAAATAAAAAATTTATATATAATAAGTGAGACATCTTGTTGCACCCGATGCTTTGGAAAACAAAATTTATTTTACATGGATATATTTATGTTAAAAGCGCTAGTAAAGTTTAAAATAATCACTAAGTATAAAACCGACTGATAGCAGTTTCATCAACACATTTACATATGTAAATCAATATCATATCACAACTATCAATTATGTAGTTTAAAATATATTTTGAATGTAAATATAGTCCATCTTAATTAAATTGAATAATGTTTATTAATGTGGGAAGAATACTTATCAATAAGCTGTTTTAAAAGTCCGAACACGCATGCAATTTAAGCCAAGAAAAGCCAGCAGTAAAATATAACCAATACAAACCGACCCATAATTATCACGAATAACAAAACAGGACAGCATAAAGAATCAATGAACTTACAAACAGCTCCAAAAATCCAAGACAAATGACACAAAACAACAATCAGACCAAGAATTATAATCTATGCAATAAAACATATGTATAAGTAATTAAATCAATTAATAGCAGTATTGCCAACCGAAATGACGAAACTAAGTAAACTCGGTAAGTAACATGTTCAACAAATTTTAAAACATAATAAACATTATTTTAGATATTAAGATGGATCGTATGGACCTGAATAATCGTGATTCTGAGCGTTATCGTTGTAGGCGCTTAGTAAAACGTATTAGAATTAGAAAAATAAGAAAAATTAAAATAAAAAATGTGACTAGTAGTAACTCGATCAAGAGTAATGTTAGTAAATTTGCAACAAAAACTATAGCTCTGTGTTTTGTCTGTGGGAAGCCTGAACATCTAAAGAAGGAGTGCTGGTATAGTCATCAGAAAAAATATCAAGGACAAATTTAACAACGGTCATGAGGCAGAGACCAAAATCAGTCCGAAAGTCAAAATCAGTCCAGTGGTGATACTTCAATAAATTTTTCATCACAGTCATGGATAGCTCAAGTATGTAACCCGGAAATAAATCAGGTATGTGGATATATAGTGATTATAAAAGGGTTTTATTTCATATAACTATTTTCACAGGCTTAAAATTCAGCAAGAACATAAAGGCTTCTTATGGCAGATGCGCAAAAATTGAACTTAAAAAGTCTCAAGGGTTCGCAGAGCACCAAAAAAATATCTTCACCCCCTAACAAGCAAAAATTTAGAACACGATAAAGAAGTCTCTGAATATCTAGAAGCTCCACTGGAAATGAGCGTACTACTAAAAATTCGCAAGCCCTAACCAACAATGGCGGGAAGTCCTGAGACTAAAGTAGGTAAAACGTCAGGCTACGATTCAATCGGGGCACTATTGCTCATGCAACTACCCAGAAAGGCATTTATCTACATCATGTCTGTCTTTAATGCTTGCCTAAGATTAAAAATATATTTTCCTCAGTAGAAAGTTATTATAAATTAAATTGTGGAAAGCGGAAAATTAATATAATTTAAAAAAATTACGAATGATAAGTACTAATATTAGGTACATTATACCCGTCAATTTATATAAAAACATTGAGCTGAATTCCATTTCAAATTCATGTTTCAAAAAATGTATGAACATGACTCGCTCGTATGAACATAACTGCTTGTACTCATTTAATTACGCGATACAATATACAAAACGTTTTATTTTCCGATGACACAGCTTTATCATAATTCTTTAGGATTGTTTTGAGAAGGTGGTGAATCGTACAGATATAAAACGCATCCTAAAAGGTTAAAAAAAAACAAAAGTGGTTTAAATTCACAGACATTGATAATGTCGCAAAACAATAAAATATTATTTATTAAAATATATATATCCAAAAATAAAAATGAAGTTAAGTAATAAATATTACTCTAATATTATCGAAGTATCGATATCGAAAGACACGTAATATACTTTACGATTTTTATAAATTAATTTAATTAACCAAAACCTCAACTAGCAATAAAACAAATATTGTAGCTTATACACACACAAAAAAAAATTGTATAAATATTATTTTACCAGCAGCATCATCTTTTCCAAGTTTAACCTACTTGGTCGAGACCACTACAAAACAGAAATACATATGTCAAGGTCAATAATTGAAACTAATTCCAATAAAATATAATGTTATATTATTTCGTGTAGATGAAATAATAAGAATAAGATACCCTACCATAGTCAAATGATCACAGACCATACCTATAAGTAAATTAAATCTTTATCTTCCTTTTGTTGTAGACGAGTAAATAAGAAAGTAGATACTAAATAATTTAGAAACCGGGTCAAACATAATATTTTCTTTAAATTATAAGGATTATCTTTGACAGAATAATAAACAGGGTATGATTTTTTTACAGTTACTTCTGTTTATATATGTTGTTGTTACACATGTCCATAATACATAAAACGCGTCCCAAAATGTTTATAAAAGCATTAGTGGTTATAATTCACAGACATGACATGACAGAAAGATGGTAGAGCCTAGCTATGGCCAGTTACTACAGCTCAAACAAGGGCTGGCTCGACCGGGGAAGTACCACCCTCTCACAGAACGGCGTGAAGTAGCCTTTAATGGCTGCGTTTCGTCCCATGAGTGAGAGAGCCGGTTGCCCTTTCCCTATTCCTACCCTTTCCTACCATTTCCTTATTCCCACCCCTCCCTATCCCTAAAAAACAAGGTTGGCAACGCATCCGTAACAAAGATGTTGCGGATGTCCATGGGCGACGGCAACCACCTTCCATCAAGTGGGCCGTCTGCTCGTTTGCCACTTTTCACATTAAAAAGAACATTGATAATATCGCAAAACAATAAAATATTATTCATTAAAATATATAAAAAAAAAAATATGATGTTGAATTTTAAATATTACTCAAATATTATCGAAGTATCGATATCGAAAGACACGTAATATACCTATGTACTTCACAATTTTTATCATCATCATCATCAGCCTATCAGACGCCCACTGGTGAGCAAAGGCCTCTTTCTCGCATGGTGAAGGTTTGAGCATTAATCACCACGCTTGCTCAAGACGGGTTGGTGATTTCAAACTTATAATTTTTTGAAACTATCAGTCCAAGTTTCCTCACGATGTTTTCCTTCACCGTATGGCAGTGTTGTCTTAATACTCTCAGAAAGTACATATGACTCCGAAAAATCACATTGGTACTTGCCAGGTTTGAACCCGCGCCCTCGGCAACGAGAGGCGGGCCCCTTAACCACTAGGCCACTACTGACTACACTTTTTATAAATTTTTTAATTACTCAAAACATTAAATACACTACAAAATTACTTTTGATTTGATTGTCTTTAAATTTAAAATTTTTATATATTTATAAATTAGCAGTAAAACTAAGATTGTGGCTTATACATACATAAAAAACAAAATTTGTTTTAAACTGTAACCTTCCCTACCTTACCGTCTCTTATCTTGTATTTACTTAATAGCTGAAACAGTTTTATTTGAAATCCGGTCATCGCTGTTAGTTTTGATAGCAACAGATTGTTATTTATTTGTCGATAAATATTTATTTTCACTTTGTGGACATTTTAGTTTATTAAAGTTATACTTCTTTTGGCGCGATGGAAGAAAATAATGAGAGTGAATTTCTACGACGCGCGCGCACACCGACAGCGACATCGTGAAGTTAGTTCTAAGTTCCATGTTAATCGATAACTACATATCTCCAAGTTGTGTATTCCAGTATTTTTATATTTAGACCACGTATTTCGTATAAAAATATAATTTCAAAACCATTAAATTTGTACCGATACTATTTATAATAACAAATTTTACTTTTGTTGATATTTTACTGTATAGGTAATAATATTTTTTTTATGTCTGTTATAACAAAATAGTAATATTGTAAAATAGTACATTTTGTTAACAGAAGAGTCAGTTTGATTTGCTTTATTATAATTACTATATTATAAGGTCTATGAATCGAATACGTTTCTTCATGAACAAAGCCGCAATGGGAATCAAATACAAAGCCAAAATAAAACTCAGAAAACATTAGTACTCCAAAAATTATCATTATTGAGTAAGTATTACTCATTGTTACTCCCATTGTCAATTTTAGTAAGTTTTTGTATGTAGTTATATTTTAAATCCTCACATAACATTTATTTGTATTTTGATAAAATAAAATTATAGTTTTAATTTAGATATAATTATTGTCTGGATTATTCAAAATCTCAGTAGGTACAATAATTGAATCACAAAAGCGACTTGAAAGTGACTTCCTGGATACTGGAAAATTTAATTTCACTCGATTCGTTTTGAAATCCTTATTAAGTTTTTAACTTTACAAGTATGTATGAATTTAATCCATTCATGCCTAATCCAGCATGGCGGTGTATACAAGATCTAGTTATTTTTAATGCATCTCCACATTTTGGATATCAAATAAAAGAGTTTTGCTGAAATTTAATCTTTAATATACTTATTAACATATCTTTTACAGATTATCTCACTTGATAGACTTATTGATGCGGTAAATACATATATAAAAAGCCTACCTTGTTTATATTTGCCAATAATTTCTCTGTTAGTTAGATGTATAAATGGATATTTATAAGGAATTTTTTTATACCTTTCCCAATGAAATTGCCTAAAACTAAAATCATTGACCATAAAATCGATTAGCAAAATATGTACAAGTAAATTTTATATATTTCTTGCGAAGAAATTTGATATTTTGCATCATTAACTGGATAAAGCTTTTCGGAATCAATTAGAAGTTGCGGTAATATTTGTCTAACAAATTAACCTTCCCCTTGTTATATTTACAGATTTAGATTTTGTAACTTCCTTGTATTTAATATGATGTTATATAAAATGTATCAAAAATTTTATGTATTGTATTACTTGGCACTATGTTTTATAATCATGCTTACCATATCCGGGGCTCAATAAGCCCCTCTGGTTTTTTAAAAGAAATCGTTTAAAGAATTAAATCGTTTAAATAACTCTTGTGCTCTTAAAAATATATATCTGTTTTATATAGATCTGGATATTAATATGTAATATCCATCTTTATATATATAAGTCTTCTGTGAGTGTGTATGTCACTGAACTTCTCTCAAAAGACTGCACCAATTTTGGTGAAATTTCTTGTGTGTGTTCAAGGGGATCTGGGAATTGTTTAGATTCACAATTTTGTCCGCTGGACAAAGTTTTTTAATTATTTTTTAATTTATTAGTAGTTGTTGATACAAACTTTTTTTTGACATTAGATTTGACAACTAACTAATATGTCAATCATTCTGTCGCACTTCAAAACACGGAGATTTATGGCTTTAATAGATTAACTCAAAAAATATAAATAAAAAACTTAACAGATATTTCTTGATTATAGGGCGATACGAAGTTTGCCGGGTCTTCTAGTATCTATATAAAATAGACATAACAATGAATATTCATGTATATATGTATAAACAACGAACATCCTTTTACAATATTATAATTATAATATCTACGAATTTCATGAAAAGGTGACTAAACAGAATTGGTAGTGGTCACAATTTATTAAAAAAATAATTTATTTTAAATTGTACTCAAGTTTAATAATCTAATAATATATATAAGGTAAAGTCATGAAGTGCAAAATCAAGAAATCGGTATCTTTTAATATTTATTTTCTCTGTAGTTTTCTTTTAACAACAGACAGACATCTGCAGTTGTTTCTCGACTGTACAGTTCTGTGTCGCGAATGTTCATGAATACACATATTCAAAGGGTGTATCAGCCATTTAACTTTGCATACAAATACTATTTGAGAAATTTGGTTCACGTTTCCTTCAGCCTTTGTTTGTTTTTTTTTAAACTTCACTCAAACTCTCTTTAAGGAATTTAAGATTTACCGTCATATAAGCAAATAAGTTTCCTTTTACAAGTTTTTTACGAATTTAAATTGTGAATATGTTAAAATTTACATATCTTTACCTGTAATTTTATGTCTTTTCCATAAGAACTCTTGTAAAATACTCTTGTATATATAAAATACAAGCGAATAATATAAAAAATATTGAACAAAAAATATCATTGAATATATTCGACATATGGAATTAAAAATAAAACCAAATCCCTTTTTATTAATTTTATATGGCAAAAACCTGTTATGTTGACCGTATTTGAATTACGAGCATATGTTAAACTTGTCAGCATAAATTCACTGGCATCAAAGACGATAAATAAACATATCACTATCACTGCCTACTGTCAAACGGCCCGAGGCAAAGCAACTTGGTACAGTTGAATTACTCAAAAGCGACGGGTGCAATGGTGTTTATTTTTCACCCTATCTCTATGTAAGTACCAGAAGCCTATTGAAAAACTTTTGGACACTTTGACATCCCAGCTTCATAGTTTCTAGTTTAATATTTACTTAACAGATAGGTTATTGTTAAACCAATTATTTTGCATATTATAAGATATAACAATGTTTAATTAAAGAATGATGTGTATTACAAGAAATGAATCATGATCGAATAAATCATGAATTGTTGTTTTGTTTAAACATATTATTTCCGTTGTAAAGAAAGATTCTAAGATAATCGTAAATATAAGAATAATTTACTAATTTTATTTGTTATTTTATAACGCTGTATATTCTACAATAGATTTTAAATGTTTTAATATATGTATTTATTTTAGTTAGGTTCACAATATTATAAGACACACTGTTCATACTTGAGACAATTTCTGAGAAAATATTTCTGAAGTTAAACGAACTATGTTATATATGTTATACTTTCTTACTTATTAATCTTGAACTCCTAAATTATAAGGTACAAACTGAAAACCGCACCTCAGGTTTGAATCTAAGCTGGCGTAGCTATTTAATAATCTTTATACTCCTAAACTTCTAAACTGATCTTAAATTTGATTTGCATTCCGTGTGCATTTTGATCCAACTTGAAAGATAGAAGAGGTTACATCTCAATTTATAGTCACAATATTATTTTATTCCAAATTATTTGTATAGGAAAGAAACTAGTTGTCATTATAACTTGATATTTCTTGATTATAGGACGATACGAAGTCCGCCGGATAATATAGTATAAATATATAACAAATATTTATGTGAATGAATAACTTTCTAATATTTTTTCTACAAATTTGTTTCAGAAAAACTTTTATACTAAAATTCATAAGTTATTTTAATACACATATATAACCCAGAAACAGTTTAGACAATATCAAAATAGTCATCGATCAACAACACATATCGTAAATGTTTCATCATATTATGAAAGTTTACGTGTAATACTGAAATTGAGTGATAGTTGCTTAGAATAATTTATTATTGCTTTAGAGGAAGTTATCAAATAGAAATAAGAATTCCAAGCCGGTGAATAATGTCAAATTCGATCAAATTTGTCTGAGCTGTGGCGTGCACTAACCATTCGAGTAATTGCATTGAATTATACTCTTGTATCGTCTCACTGCACCCCGGCTTGTACAATAGGTATTTATTGGTTTCTAAGGGAAACTTTATCATGTGTGTAATATCACGATGCTTTATTAGTACAGAAAAAGTTTAAGTGACTATAAGTTAAGCTAAGTGAATATAAACTAAGGTTTAATATTCAGTTATAGTAATCGTTTCTTTTATTGAAAACATCGATTTTTTACTTCCTTCTATTATTGAATAACAATAGGTAGAAATTTTCGAGAATTATTATTATCAAGCAGTTTAGAGTACACGATTTTCTCATTCACAGAAGTCACGAAATCCGTAAAATTTACATTTCCAGATTGAGTCGTCTTACAATCTGCGTTTCGTGTTCCGTATTCCAAAGCCTTTAAAGCTTTCACCTTGGAAGTAAGGTAAGCTTGTCCATGAAAGCTTCGAAAGTAGATGTAATATTTAGACATATAATATATTATTTTAATTAAAAAATGTGGAAGAAAAAGGATAAAATTAGTAGAGTATAAAAAACTTTTTTTCATAATATATTTTTTAACATTCATTTTATTTTATTTTAAAAATATGTAGCCTAGTATAAATTTTATCTTTAAGAAAGCCTTTATAACATTAAGAAATGAGAAACATATATACCTGTTGTTACATATGTCTCCAAATATAAAAAGTCTAATTATTGGACTAGCTATTATTTTTAAAATGTTATTTACTGCTTTTTCATAAGAACCGATTTATACATAGCTATCATAATCCTCTTATCGAACTAATCTTCATTCAATTTATGACAATTCTTACAAAGATTACAGGTGCTCTCACACGAAACAATGATATCTTTATTTTGCTTTTAATCTTTCGATGTAGGTCCCTCTGAAATTATTATTTTTTTAATTCATTCTGGTTTTTTTTTAAATCAGAACTTATAATGACGTTATAGGAAGTTAATTTATGAATAAACGCTTCATTATACGTAAATATAGTGTGGGTCTCTCAACATAAACATGTTAGTATATGTGTTATATGTATTTTTATAATATTTTTTTAATACTATATTTAATTTTTTCAGCATATCATTTATCATTTTTTATTGTTCTATAGACATAGGTTTGACAGGTACGGGCTAGGATCTCCTACATCTATAAGTTTTAGTCTTTAGTGAACTCCATAATATATGCATGTACCATAAAAAACCACAGCAATCTCAAATCCAACGAATTATTCTTTAAACAAGTACGAATTCAATATTCCAAAGCAAACGCTTCAAGTTGCAAAGATATTTTCAATATATAAATAAAGAGCATCCAAACTGTAAAGACGCGAACGTTTCAAATGCTAATTCCGAGCCTCTAAAATAAATTGAAAATTTAAAAATTTGCATTACTCCCACTTGGGTAGTATTACTATATTATTGGTTCTATCATTCAAGCTATAACCAAAAATACCCGTGATTTTGGTAAATCAGTTATAACATTATTTTGAATTAGAAATAGATTTAAATATGAACACGAGATCGTACTGGTATTATCAAAGTTGTAAATAATGCTGGATAAACATAATTTCGCTTCTTCAAAGTCATCAGCCGCTTGTAATTGGTAAATAAATGTTAGGCAAGTATATCTGCAAAATATTACGATGACGTCGTAACTCCATAATTCACATAATCTTCTCACACATCCCTTTACAAACTCATCCTTTATATAATTACTGTCTAGTACAATTACTGTCTTAAGCTGTTATATATTTATAGCACAGACTAAAATTTTGTGAATTTAAACAGAATAATGACAAAAAATAACAAGATACATCTATCCAATGATGGAAATATGACAAAGTTAATTTAATATAGTATTTATATAAATAAACATAACTGAAATCTTTAACAATCTTATAAATACATATCATCTTAATGGAAATAAATGTAAAAAAGTATTAAAGGAATGGTTGCTAGCAAAGTCGTAAGATGAAACTGAAAAGCTTCTTGAAGTCTTAGGTTCCTAGTAAGTACACACACACACACACAATCACGCTCACACACGCACACACACACACAAACATCTCAATTAAACTCATGGTCAATTTTACACATACTACTAATTCTATTTTACTATACTACATAGTTATATTCTAAGTTAAAGCTAACGATAATATGCTTAGCATACACTACATATATTGTGTTGACTTTTTTCGCTATTCCACTTTAGTAAACTTGGTAAAACGAATCCTTTGCAACAGGAGAGTACTGTCGCCTGAAATACAGATTAAATACCTAGCTCAGGGACAGCAGACTTTATTTACATATAATACCTTTTACCGTTATGCATTGTGATCAGATTATGTTAATGTCTATACAATTGTAATGTGTTTGGGATAAATAAACATTATTATTTATCTACATACATTATTTTATCTTTTTATTAATGGAAGACCACTAAAACGAACAAAAAATAATGTTATAACATAATAACTATGAATAAACAATTTAAAATCAATTTTATTTTTGAAAAATTATAATATTCAATAGTAATTTTTGTACGTAAAAAATAATTATTTTTTTGGAACAAATAAATTGATTTTTTGTTCAGCCATTTACAACACTTTTAAACATGATTCTGTGTTTGGTAACATTATATAAATAAAGCTGGGACATCAACAAACAAGAAAAGTGTGTTTTAAATTAATGTGGAAATATTGGGAATGTTAAAACTGAATATTGATATTTCAGCCCTTTTTTTAAATATTATTATTTGTGTTTAGTAATGGAATCAGGAAAAAATTATATCAGACGTATCTGTTACATCTTTCATGTAAAACTTAAAAAAAATGCCGTTTTATGGGATACCTAATATGGCAACGCCTACGATAATAATCATAAAAGAAAAATTAAATATAATCAAATTATAACCATTCGCTTCTGAATTTTTCATTACCACTCAGCAACAATATACTAGATGTCCTATGATTTTTATTTCTAGCTTGCATGGAATTTAGTCATTTTCTTTAGCGAAATGTACTAATTTTAAAATAATTGGACTGAAATAATCGTTCAGACCAAATTCAGAATCGAGTCACCTAAAGAACTTTGTAGTTATCACTTATCACCCACCCTTCTTACTGTTTCACTTAAAAATATTCTAATTAGCTAAATTCTTGTAACCATCTTATCTTATCGTAGTTTCGATTTGATCTATGTAACTTAATCTTCGTGAATGAATTTTAAGATTTTAAGAAACAAAAGGAACTGAACGTTGATTTGTATCACTTTATATTTCCTCTCCAATTATTTTGAACAAGGTAGATGTATTAATAGAAAAAGATCTTCTATTTATTTCAAAACTATTACGAGTATATCCAAACGACATGGTATTTTTATGTAACATATTGCAATACAATATTACATCCCATGTTTCATGATATTTTCTTTATACAAAAAGAAATATGTTTTATATATCAAAAGATCCAAATATAATCAGTTTTTTTTTGCATTTACATAAATCATAAATCTTAAAATCGATAGAATTACATTAAGATAATATTTGTTAAAATTTATTTTAGGGATGTACAACACTGTTTCAATTATTAGTATTTTTGAATTTGGGGTTAATTTGGGAATAAATCATCCTAATAATTTAAGAACACTTAAACTAATATCCATGTTTGTGCTACCCTTAAGTTTTTAGTTAGCCTATTCTAAGAGAGAAAAGTTTTAAAAGGGACAAGTTTTTTTTTTCATTTGATCAAAAGACATTTTTCATGCCTTTTTGTACTTCAAAGGTACATAATTTGTTTCATATACAAATATTAAAATTAATTTCTTTACATATATTATTAATTGTTATAATATTATAAGATATCTGATAACCTTATATATGGAAGTATCAATTATTTTACTCGTACACATATTTATATATGTATGCGTACTCTTTGTTATGAATATTATAATATGGACAACAAAACTAAAAAAATTGTAAATCTCAAAAAAAAAATACGAAATAGAACTTGACAGTTTCCTTGAAACTTGACTTTATAAGAACTTGACTTTATAAACAACTGTAATATAATCAGAAAATGCATATTTTAAAAGCCAAAGAAATATTGACTCATGGTTAGCAGACATCTTTTGACTCATTTTTCCTATTTTTAAAATTGTTTTAAATTTTTTGTCTAGCTAATGCAGTCTTGTTCTTCCTGGCAATTTCCCAAGTTTAGCCATGGTCTGTCTTACATGTTGTGAATAGTTGTGGGTAATTGTTTTTACGAATGGCCACCTGCCTGACATCAACCCACTTTTGGGAATGCATTAATCAATTATATCTAAATACTCTTATAAAGTACATATGACTAGGAAAAATCACAGTGTTACTTGCCGGGATCAAACCCGCGCCCTCATGCATGAGTGGCGAGCCTTTTAACCGCTAGGCCACCACTGACTTGTCTAGCTAATGCAGTAGATACAATATTATTTAGGATATATTAAACAATGGGGACAATGTTTCTTGGCGTGTATTATACAGACTCTGTATTTAAATGTAAAGAACTTACCGTTATATTTTTTTTTAGTTTAGGTTTATTTTAGTAACTACATTGTAATATATTAATAACACATTAATGGAATGATACTGACACATTTCTTAAATTTGCTACTTTTAACATCTTTCAATTACTATCATGAAAAAGAGTAAATACACATACTCGAGAAAATAAAAATATAAAACAATTCTATTATGTAATAATTATAAGTTCCATGTTGGAAGTTCGAAAATTCAGAGACTTGCAGTTCATTTTAAGCTATAAATTTGAATTTCCAGTTAATTTTCGATACTTATACTTAAATGAATTACAATACTTCATGATTTAACTGTGTTAAATGCATAGATAATCTGTTGTTTTTCTTACAATTCCTCAACATACAAATAATTTTGCTTTGAATATACCTAATAGTAAATAAACAAAATGAAAATTTTAAGTTACAAACGCTAGTTATTAATATACTGTAATACTTGAAATCATTATAAACTAAACTAGGTAGCACATTTTATATTATGAAAGTGCAAGCACTAATTGTACTTATTAGCACAAAGCAGCCGGTACCACATCGCTGAAATACACGAGTTATTAGCGTGCCCTGAGGTTGCATTTAATAAGCTCAAAGCGACGTAATACCCAATTACTGCAAATTCAGTTTAATAATTTTCATGAATACTTCTATAAAAATATAGTTTTCAAATAATTGAATGTTAGGAATTTAAATGTAAAAATAATATTTTGTAAATTCAACTGAATTTTTTTTCATTGAGGCTTTTTTCTAAAGCTATCTCAATTTTTTAAATAAAATTAATAACTAACTTTTTGCTTTGTTTGTTGCTCAGTAAAAGCGAAGTAGTCACTTTGGCAGTATGTTACTAATATAAGGAGACTAAAATCGTGAGATGTGTCATTTGACAGCATCTGCCCAAATATAAAAAGTATGCCACACAATACAGGATGTAATCTGCTTTTTCTTGCTGCCCTGATCCCACTTTATGTAGGATCGGCACAACATGTTCTTCTCTTCCACAGAACAAGTTGTAAATAGTTTTCGCTAATTGTTTTTTTTTTACGACCAGCCGCCTGCCTGACATCAACCCTTTTTTGGGAAAGCATTAATCAGTGACGTCTAAATACTCTTAGAAAGTACATATGACGCGGAAAAATCACATTGGTACTTGCCCGGGCCAGGATCGATCCCGCGCCCTCGTGTATGAGAGGCGAGCCTTTTAATTACTAAGCCACTACTGACTTGTTTTTTTTGTTGTTTCAAAAAAAAATGCTATCAGACCATTAAGTGTCGCCTGCCTATTTTAGTGTCTAAAAAGTTGTAAAATGTAAAGATATTTCTGATTTACGTCGTCTCGTTCAGATACTATGCATTCCTTTTACTTTTATTAAGATACATCAAGAACATTTTTAATATATACAGGGTGACTGGTGAATTACTATCGATACTTGAAGACGTGATATTTGACGGTCATATATGACAAAATAAAAATTAATATCACATAAATATTAATAAACTTCTAAGTAAAGTTAACCAAAAGTTATGTAATTAATTACGCATCGTGTGAACACCCTACAGATTAGGTATACACACACACACACACACACTTGGAACACTTGGAACGTGTCCACACTTTATTTATTTATACGGAAATTTGGTCAAAAATTAAGTACCTATTTTTTTACATAATTCGAATGAGAATCATGTACCGAATATCCTCCTTAAATATTGATAGTAATTCACCAGTCACCTTGTATAAATTCTGATTGAGATTCACTTTCCTGTAATGCTTAGGCATTTGAGAGCTAAAGAGGGAAAAAAAGGATCAAGTAAGAGATATAAGTTGGTACAAAATAAAAGTTTATCTTCTTTTGTAAATGTAATTGGTGAGACGTGGTGCTTAGATATTTTTTTTTTTAATATAACTAAGGTTATCTCAATGTGAACAACATGTAACGCAGTCAATTTATGACATACTTAAGCAGGAACACTGTTTACTTCTGATTTTGTCTCTATATTAAAGATTTATTATATCTAGAAAACTGAGAAACATTTTAGACTATGTTCTGTCGCATGGTCACTAACGTGTTTATTCTATTGGGCTTGATGAAAAGTATTGTGCGTTTCTACGTTTGCATATCATTAACTTATATTGACAACACATAATTTTAAGGTCAATGATTTTTTTGTCTGTAGAATGCCATCAATGGCGCTATTAAGCACAATGGACTTCAGTACTTCAAGTTAAGTAAGTAAGAAAGTAAGTAAGTAAGTAAGTAAATCTTTATTTGGGACATAAATGTTTGACAAACATGAAGACAAGAAACAACATATTATAAGACTATAATATAAGTAGGTACAAAAGAAAAAAAATAAAATAAAAGAAACTTAAACAAAACCAAAATACAAAAAAAAAATAATAATAATACAGAACATACTTAGAACCAAAGACTTGATTAAAATATATATATATATATATAACAAAAATAAAAAAAAGTGCTGCAGCTTATGTCCTAAAAAGGTATGCCACTCAGCATAACCTAGGAAATTCCTAGAAACTGATTTTCAGTGGCAGCCTTTTCATCCATGACGTGCAGTGACAAACTAATTTCTAAAATTTTGTATGAAAATGGCATTTAATTTATAAAATCAGACCAGAATTACATAAAAGGAAAGGTTAAGAAGAGAGAGTGTAAGATTATTCCTGCATTTGGTTGCTGGCGGCGTCATTTTTAGATTCCACGGACGTGTGCACGTAATTAAAATATTATCAATTATTATTATTAGTAGGTAGCTTAAATTGTACTTTAAGCAAATGCATTTTATACTTTATTCTAAATGTGTTAGTTGTTTGCGAAAATCGAATAGGAGGTTGGTATATTATTCCAAATTTTCGTAGAATTGTGACGAAAGTTATTGTAATTTAAGAACGTTTTAAAAAGATTCTATCGAATTTGAACAGATGAATACTGTTGTCTGTTAGGTAACTGTTCTCGGCGGGACCATAGGTATGATATACGCTACTTTTATATATAGGGCCCACCCTAACCGTATCAAAAATGTATAAATGAAAGGCTGGTATAATTGACTAATCAAAATTATGGGAAAGTGAAGATTTTCGAACTCTCTACGTAATAGCAAGTGCATCTTAGTTACTCTATATTAATTTTTCTTAAGCTTTTGTGTATATTTTACAGACTGTTCTCTAGACAAACCAAGACAAGAATTTGAAAATACATATACATATAATACTAAACACTTCGATGTATTGAGTATTCAGTTGGAATAAAATCTTCCACTCCACTATTTTATTGATAATTTATCCGTTAAAAAGACGATAAATAAAGTGTAGATAACCTGATGTAAATTTTAGTAAGATTTTGAATGATTAATAAAAAATTAAAACAAGAATATGTTATAATGTTCTCTGATATTTAAATTGTACACTTAGTGACAAAAAGTACTTTGTATTCGTCATTATGTAATTCTTGTTATTGCTTCACGACTGGTTTGATAAAAAATGTTGATTATTATGAAAATGAATTATTTGTCGTAAGTACATAGGTTTACACGTAACATATTTAAATGATTTTTATACTGATAATTAATTTCAACAGATCTAAAATTTCATTTCAAAACTAAAGTGTCCAGATGTGAAAAATAATTAATTGGAGAAATATAAAAGTAATTTTTATACTGTTGTTTATTACATCTTTAGTCTGTTTTTTTTATCAACGGTAATTAATAAATAAAGTACTATCTAAAACCAGAAATAAAATGTTATTTATTTCATCTAATTAAAATAATCTTTAATTTAAATCAAGCCCACTAAAAACCCAAGGCTGTTCCACGCCGGCCTTTGTGTCGGGGCGGGGGATCGCTTTCGCACCCCCACCGGCTTCCCCGACAGGCTGGCCCTCCTCTGGGGGCCCTTCGTCTTATGGGGGGCACTAGTAATTTACTGGTAATTTAAATCAAGCCAGCAATGTATTTCATAAATCATTTCTGTTTTATAAAAGCTCGTATAAGATTTGTGTATGTAGGAAACAGTTTTGTAACTTTTTACCTTTATCTTAGATACTAAAAGGTAAATTTATAAAAAATATATGCTTGTTTGTTTACTTGGAAGTTGGTCACCTTTAATAGAATATTTGGCAAAATAACAAATAATAAACTTTTATAATGATAATAACCATTTATACACCAGAAAGTAAAATAATTGATAAGCTTTTTAATAACATATTACACAGACTAATACTTAATTGAAACGTTGCTTTTTGATAAATTCTTTTTTATTTCAAGTGATTACTGAAATAATTTGTAAATGGTGATGACATAATGATTTTATGACTGGTTTTTATTTGGCAATGTACTTAGAAATTTTGCTATACAAAGCTTAAAAAATATTGACAAGGACCCAACAGACCAGCCAGAGGATCCAGAGAAACTGCAGTAATTACGTCGATTTACACATACGAATATATTTTATTTAAATTACATATCTAAAACTTATTCCCTGTACATGATGTTTGTCAGGATGGTATGATAATAATGCTATCACATTTTTTGTGTGCTATAGGAATTAGTAGCGTCATTTAGCATATCGTATTTTTTCCAAACAATGTCGATGCCCCGACGATGTTCGTTCAACATTCAGGATAGGTTTCACAATCGCAACAGACGACTGAGATATTCACTAAGGATACGTTTCATAAAAATGTCAAACACCTTACCGAGGCAAAAAAGCCATTAAAGATAAATCTCCTTTCTATAAAGGTTGTCAATGTACACATCCATGATTTATATATATATATATATATATATATATATATATATATATATATATATATACATATACATATATTAAGTAATAAAATATATTAAAAATGAATATATTTATAAAAAGATTAAATTTCAGTTTATTAAGCACCAGTCTTAGTTTTAATTCATTATTTAGAAATTGATATAAATATTTGTTATATAACTTGTTAAGAAATGAACTATTATAATAAATTATAAAGTAAATAAGCCAAGAAAAAAAATAATCTCGACATTAAACCCAATATTATATAGCACTGAAAAAGTTTCAAATGGTTCAATCTGACCACCAATTGTTATTTAGTGACCAAACTGTAAGAAGTAGATTACCCATACGGCCGAGCTGGTATCAACTGTGTTTAAGGAATATGAAATAAGAGTTATGGACTTGCCTGATCAGTCCTCCGACATAAATCCCATTGAACACGCATGGGACATGTTACAATGAAGAGCTATGGTAAATTTTTCTTCAAATTTGATAACAGAAGAACAACTTTTCCTGCACTTCAAAAGAACCTGGAACCTCATACCACAGTTTTATTTTATATTCTTGTCTGGATATTTTATATTCTTGTCTGGATTTTTATTATTTCTGTTACTTTTTCAGGTAAACACGGCGGTCTTTCAATTTAATTGAGTCTTTATTTAAATCAACAGGTCTAAGTCCAGGGCCGAGCGTGTGGGCGGAACCTCTGGACGCAGTCAATTTGTCAGCGGTGTCAGGCGGAGACACAACACTGCCTTGCGACTCTCACTCTCCACCACCGCCTGATGCATTGCTACTCGTCGTGTGGTATAAAAACAGCATACCAATTTACAGGTCAGTTATAGTCAGCAAATTGATAAATTATAATGAATATAAAATGTCCGCTAAACTAAAAAATAAGTAAAAAATGAAAGTAATTCAACATGAATATCGTAAATTTAGTTTTGAATGGCAGTCATTAGAGTGAATTAAAATATTAGACTGTGATAATAGCTTCAACGAACATTGCGCTCGTTTTGTTTGTAACGATCACTGCTATTTCATAACTTAGCTTAAAGTAGGCCAATTATAACATTTATAAACTTACACACTAGATACTTACTAGACTATGTGGAACAGACATAGTTTCTGATGAAAGATTATATTTTCTGTTGAATATTTCTTTTTATCTTAGAAATTTAATTATTTCTGAATATAATTTAATTCTAAACAATAAAACCTAACTCTATATTTTTACTCAATATAGTTTCCTATTAATTCAAACATTTTCTACTCCCGTGTGTTGCCGAAAAACCTTATATATTTATATATTATTCAACAAATAAAACAAGTATACCCTATTTTTATCACAAGATGATTTTCATTCTACATGCTATTTCTGCTGTTTCTTTAAACACATTACATTTGCAGACATATATTTTTGTTAATAGATAAAATTATGCAATTTTGTATGTACTTATTTTTTTTATTTTTGTTACATATTTAAGTTTTAATACGTTACTGTTTACGTTTAATGTTATTTTACAGAGGCTTTTACTCCCACAATATTTAGATCTCTAGAAGGAGGAATAAATTGAGATCATTTAGAAATATGCAAACCTTGGAATCCTTGCGTCCTCTTAAATTTATGTAACACCCTTGTTATGATAGTATCAACAATAGTTCATAGCGAAGCACTAACTAACTACCCTGCATATTTAAATGAAACTAATATTTTCGGAAATTACTTCGCGTTTTATTTTAGAAACTACATACTCCCGACGTTTCGGCTACTTTTCAGCAACCGTGATCACGGGCAGACGAGATGTGAGTGTCTGTCAGTTGGTCTGGTCATTTTATCTCCTACCGCCATCGATTTCTTAATTGTCTTGCGTACCGCTCTGGATGCCGGCAAAATGCGCTCACGGTGTCTCGAGGTCCTGCGGTGTGGTCACGGACATGGGATTTTATATTTTTAAGAAGAGGATCCCAGGTGTTTGATAGGTTCCAGCCATCTTCTCTATTGAAATTGGGGTGTTTTTTAATTTCAATAGCCTCGCGGATTAACCTTGGTATATATCTGTCTTCACGAGCGAGGATATGTGGTTGATCAAATCTAATGTAATGGCCTGGTTTGTCCAATGCATGTTCGCACACTGCTGACTTCAACGCGCGCCTATTCCTGACGCCTGAAATATGTTCCTTAACCCCGTTCCTGACGCCTGAAATATGTTCCTTAGCCACTGGAATCACCTAAACATACATCCGCGACGACCCGGCGGCAGGCCGCTAACGACCCCCCCCCCCCCGAGCGCTCACTCCAAGTGACCAGGAGCGTTCCCCAGCCTAATGTGGGCTTGCTTCATCGCGAGAGAGGTAACCCCTTACCCCTCCCACCCAAGCCCGGGCGGCCAGACTCAACCACCCACCGACGAGCGCAAGCGTCCGACGGCAGATAGAGCGGAAACCGACCATCAAGCGAACTCAGCCCTTCGGAGAGACCCGACCTCATGCCATTCGTGACCGTCTGACTCCCAGGGCTATACCCCTAGCCCGAACCATGAACCCACAAGAAAGTCAAGACCCTACCCCCCTGTGACTGATTGCATCAGAATACACTGGTGGGCGATGGGGTCGTTACGTTCCGACGTCGGAATACGACGCCAGTATTCAAAGGCCACCCACCAACGTATAAGGCCAAACTTGGCAACAGCGGTGTACACCATCGAGCCTCATCCGTCCCCACCTGCAAGGGCTGCACCCCCAGCCCGAGACCCCACAAGGAGGTCAAGCTCACCCGTGACTGATTGCACCGGAATACACCGATGGGCGATGGGGTTTTCACGTCCCGACGCCGGTTGTCAAACTGATCCCATATAAATTTCGTTAAGGTCGAACTAAAGAGTTAGGTAAAGCAAAATCTCCCCTATGTACTTACATATACCAGAGATTGTGTGTATTACGAATTTACTTCTTATTTATTCCAATCAGTTTACGTTGCGATAAACTTAGATCATAGTGAGTTATTTTTTAAAAACAATCAAGACAATATGAAATAATGTTTTATATTTATTTGTATTATTCTATTGACAAAGCTATTTTACCCGTAAAGCTAAAAACCTACCGAATTCAAAAGGTTATTAAGTAGATATTAAGAAATTTTATATGCATAATTTAGTGAAGCGTTAAATTAACTTATTAGAAATTAGATAGCAATAGTGTTCGTTTATTAAATAATATGTTTTGTCTATTTTTGTGTAATATTTAAAATATGTAGTATTTAAGTGTAAAATTAGTTTTTCCATTTCAGTTCTTAAGTTCCTATTTCGTCTTTTTGACGTTGGCTTTTTTATAATTTTATTTCTTGCCTTTTAGTGTTATTATAAAAAGGTATGTACATATGTGGGATAGTTATTTTAAAATGGGAAGACCATAATATTTTATTTTTGTAATTATATTTTATTATATTGTTAAATTTAAACCTTGAAATGAGGAACATATATAATTATGTTGAATATTTTCACTTTGTTTTTATACAATGAAATGAACATTTTAATAAACATATAAAAATACATACTGTCATAATTACAAAAAATAATAAAAACAAAAAAGCTACAATACACATACATCTATGTTTTTTATGTCACATTCATGTAATATGTAGAAGAATAACATTATATTGCTAGAATAAAAAAATATATACACACACACACACACACACACACACACACACACACACACACACACACACACACACTTATTTAGTATTTTCCTATTTATAATCTATGTACTTATGCGATAAAGCTATGTATATAATTCACTACACAATTCTATAGAAAATATAATAAAACACATAAAAAACTTTCATTTTCTGATTTATCTGGAGGGTGTATATTGAATTTTTCTTTAGTCTAATGTTATGAGTATATTTCTGTACCAATATTCATGGAATGAGGAAAATGTCCCAAGCTAGTTTAGTTTTGTATTAAATATATTATCCCTCCAATAAGATACTTTTAAATTGTTAATGTATGTATATACGTGGATAGGTCAAAAAATTGTGTCGGTAGTAGAAGTTTAATTAAAAAGGTGATACTATTAGACTTTACTTTGTAATTTGGTTTAAAAATTATTTAAATATAATATCATAACAAAATTAACAACTTGTTTTGTGCTTTAGTATACATTTTTATGTAACAGCGACAAAATTTAAGAAAACACTATTAGTTTGAGTTTTATTACCGATCGCGGTTGCTTTTATTGACATTACTTAATTTGTATTTAGATTTCAATTAATCAAACGATATTGAACAATAAATATTACTTGTTTTAAACTAGAAAAACGTTTTTAAAGATTCCTTAGCCTCTTGTTGTATTGAGATTTTTAACAAGGCTTTCCTTTCAATTTGAATTTATCTGAGAGTGTATGGAGTTTAATTCAAACGAAATATAGGTTACCTTGCAATTGCCATTTCCTTTTGATCTTATTTCAATTTAAATAAATTTTCGTTCAGCAAAATAATATACATTGAAAGATGGTGAATTTATTTTTGTAATTTTTCATAGACAAAACTCATAATTGTGACATGACTCTGCTGAGTACTTTACATACTAAGCATTTAAAATTTATTTTTATTTCTTTTACAATTTGACATTTAATATTTATATATTTTTGTTATCACAGCTACGACGGGCGTGTAAAAGGGTCTTCTGCACACTGGTCAGATTCAACGCTGGTGGGTCGTGTCAAATGGCACCTTTCACCGCACTCTGCGCTTCGCATCCAAAATATAGTTCCAGCAGATCGGGGCCTTTATCGCTGCAGAGTTGACTTTAAAGTATCTCCAACAAGGAATTATAAATACATACTACACGTGATCGGTAAGAACTTCGATTTGTGTAGTTTATAAGATCACTTTGACGTAAGTTAAAGAAGTACTTAAAACACTTAATACAATAAATACGTTCCCAACGAAATTGTGTCCAGGATACAGGTAGAATTATAACTTTGTCACGATAGCTGTAAATATAATAAAACCTTACAATATCCGTCTTAATACGAGTATGTTTTTGGATACTATAAAATGATGCAACAAAGTAAATATCTCATCGCGAATATTCTGGAATTGACCAAAATTCAGCGAACAAGTTTTCGTTAACCTTAACTTGATTTAAAACCTTTTAGTTAAAAACGGATCAATCACTTGTTCAAGACCAGACTACGAGCAGGAGGACTTATTCTGGACTCACCAACCACTGTTCCATTAGATTTTATACAAAAGATCTTTATTTCATTCATACCGAAGGGATCCCTCTCACCATCTAGCCATACATATATAAAAATAAGATTAATTGTTCATTATTTTCAATAGAGCTTATTAAGATCAAATGTCTCCTTTATTAAAACTTATTTCAATCTAGTAGTGATTAAAGTAACCTTTGAAGAACTTAAAAGTGACTGAGTTTTATTATTTAATCTTGTAACAACTTTAAAACATGAATAAAAATCTAGCGAATTACCTACATGGCATCTTCTCGTTTGGAAGTTGTCTTCCTCGAGCTAACTTGAATCTCAGATACGTTAACAAGGTTTATAAACTAAAGTTAGTATTTGAGCATATTCTGTTATTATTTTTTACAAAAACTTATCATTATTACAATCATTATTACAATTATTAGAATAGACATTAAACTGTTCTATTATTGTTGGAGATAAAAAGAAGCTTGATGGATTTTTATTTACCCAAGAGAAATTAAAATTATAAGTTTTTTATAAAATAATAGGGTTAATTTATACATATAATATAGTAAATATTCAAAACATCTTATGGTATTGCATTCTAGTACTGTATAAATATCGTTGGATTTGACTGACAAACAATATTAATGATTTATATTAATTTTATCGGAAGTACTTGTAAACACGTTTTCACAGACAAAGATGAAGCATATTGTTTAACATACGTATAATCTTACTTCACTACTATTTGATAAATTCATCTCCTTTTACTTTAAAACAATTAAACTATCGCCTAGTTCGCTATTAAGTTGAGTTAGGATAAAATATTTTCAAACTTATGCGACTCTAAATAACAGCAGGTTTTCGGAATTACTTTTTGTATTTTATTACAAAATCAAATGTCAAGCCTTACTCCCTCCTTAAAGCGGCGTCGGATTTTACTACAATGATGGACACGTATGAAAAACAATACAAAATCCCCGAGGATATTTGTGCGTCGGCCTCAAGATCAGATATATTTTTGTATTAGCGAATTTTAAACCGCGTAGTGATTATAGAGCTTACGTTTCTTGGGAAACCAACATCCCCAAAGACCATACCACCAAGGTCAACATATATTACGACCTCACAAATGAACTCACTCGAAACAGATTCATCGTGGATTTGTACGCGGTAGAAGTGGGAGCGAGGTAAGCGTTTAACGCGCGTTAGATAACGGGCCCCTTAAACCTACACTTGGGTCGCAAGTCCTAGGCACTATTGAAGCTCCTCTCCCTGCAACGCGATGGACCCGGCACCCGCACGGTGAATCCGTGGAATGCTAAGAAGTTTCGTCTCATCCTCATTTTTAAAAAGGCACTTAATAAGCGATGGTAAATAGATCCGAACCATGACGGCATATTTATAAAAATTATTCTGCGTTTTATGTCAAGCATATTACATTTGTTGTTGCATCGGTATGTAATCCTTTTAAATTGATTAAATTCTTGCATCAATTTCATTCATTTGGATTAAATTCTATTATAAACTTTCGAAATCAAATTTTTGTTTGACTTATCGATTCACACAATAAACAATTGAGTTCATATTATACATAATTTAGTAAATACAATTACGAAGTTAGCCAGTGTATATGTATATTAAGGAAATCGTTCGTAATATATACCTACCACAAAATAAATCGCTTGCTTAATTTACTGTTCATATATTATTATTATATTTGTATATGATTAATCTTAAATTTTAACATTTTGGTTATCAATAATTTGATACCCTACAAAGGATATCTGGAGCAATTTTAATAAATTTTCAATATAATGCGATTACTTAAAATCACTTGAAAATATTAAAATTACCATTTATTTAAACCTTCTGGTTCTTTCCAATAAATCAGGTCATTGCACTGTCATTTTTATGTCACAGAAATATGAATGTCGAACAGAAAAAAAATAAAGATAATTCATATAATCGGTACTGTAGTATTGTAATATATTTTATGTTGATTTCGTTTTATTATTTTTAAAATTTATTTACATAAAATAGAAATATTTTCTTTACATTACACTGTAATTATATTTTATTTTATTTCATAAACGCTAACGATATATATGTAGTATGTATATACATCATATGATTTAACTTAGAATATTATATACTCAAAAAACTTAGTATAGTAGTAGTAGTTTATGTAAATCCGACCGGTTCTCTTATATGGCAGCGAATGTTGGCCAGTACTGTCCAGGCACACTCAGGAGCTTCAAGTCACGGAGATGAAGATGCTGAAGTGGATGTGTGGCGTTACGCGGGCTGACCGCATACGTAACACATTTATCCGAGGTAGTCTTGGACTCCATGACATAGCGGATAAGCTTCAAGAGAGTCGCCTGAGATGGTATGGCTACGTTGCACGATTGTTGGTATTGACACCGTGGAGCAGGATATGAGGGCCAATGGACTTAAAACCAAGGATACAAAAGACCGTACAAAGTGGAGGAGTTTAAGCAGGAAGGTAGACCCTGGCTAATGCTGGGAAATTGCCAAGAAGAAGAGGAAGAACAAATTTAGCTATAGAGATTTTTGAAAAAAATTGTAACTTATTTTTTTACCTAATACCAGCTCTCGAGCTAGATTGTTACTCAAAAATTTGGAAGAGAACCTAGCGTAGGAATGTTTTCTTTAAATCTACCTAACATTTAATTTTATACAAATCGTTACAATAGGTCTTGGGGGTTACTTTCCAATAAAATATTTTGATTGAATATTACGACCACGAAATCTTATCTAACTTACGAGTATACTAGGGTACATCTTAATTCCTCTATTCAGTGATCTAAATCGATACTTGTGTGTCAACAATTTGAATGCTTTGATTAATTTGTTATTAGAATGGTTTAATATATTCCTATCTAATGAAAATAGCTAAATTAATTGATCTAAATAACGTCAGGTACTATTTGTCTTTTATCAGTTATAACATAAACAAAACAAATTGAATTTATTACTGAACATAGATATAAATACGTTCATATCATATCAATTTAATATACTTATTTATGTAATTGTTGTTTCGCAAACGTGCTTGGAAATGTGTCGTTATTCGGTTTTAACTAAAAACCACAGGCATTTTATACATGTTCATATCATATGAATAGAATATAATTTGTCAATAAATTTTTCATTTTATATATAATATTCATACCTATATATCAATTAAATATGTATTATCTTATAAGTACTTCAATACAAAGATACATATTTTTAGTAATAAAATATAAATTTAGTAATATACTGATATAATATAATCAAGCTATCTATGATGCTACCGATATTCAGTTAAATAGTGATAAAGCTTTTACACATCAGTCATCACGCAATCACCTCCAATATCTTCATCAAGCATGCAGGTTGTGTTCTTGTGGATTAAAATCGTTTAACTGAGTCTACTTACAGGCATGTACTTTCGACCTCAAATTTCTATACTTATTTCTAAATTGTGTAAAAATTCCTTAGCATTTTAGTACCTACATATTTCATTAAAATAACTTTCTTTATTTGGTCATTCTTTTTTTTGTTCCTTGTATGCCAGAATTTTAAAATATGATTGATGTGAAGGGTATAAAATTTAAATTGTCTGGTGTCCCCTTTCCTCTTTAAGAGCGTACAGCCCCTACCCCGTAGACGAGGAATCAAATACGTGATTTTGTGTGTACTGATCAAAATACACGTTCTGTTTTAAATTTAGCTGAATGTAAATTTGACGCTAATTAAAATTATTAAGAATTCAATTGAAAACACTTGGTTGGTTCTTTACACTTATGTTTTTCTATCAAAGAGATTTTTCAGGAAGTTTTATAGAAATAATGCCATTAGTTCATAGAATTAAGGCAAACAACGGCAACGAAACATCTTGAATAAACAAAAAGAAGATAATTTTTTTCCACCGATCACTTTCCACAGGATGACCAATAGGTACCTACTATACAGTTGACACATGTCTGTTGGAAAACAACATTGTGTATATTTCTATGTCACAAATTAACTGATTTCAAAGAAAGAAAATCGGTGGAATATTTCTTGTTGTCATTTTTATGTCTAGAATCGTAAATATTATGACGAGACTACCAACAGATACCTCCAACTCCCTTGCCTTCAGTCTAGTTACTCCAAAGTAGTCGAAGTTTTGGTTAAAATTTAGAATAATAAAATAAAAAAAATACTTACATGTGAAAACAAACCTACAACAGAAAACAAGAAAAAAGAAATACTAAAACCAAGTTTGTAGGCTTTAATCTAATGTCGTAATAGAAAATTAATTACATGCATTTAAAGTAATAATAAACAAATACATACGAGTATATTCTGGTTTAGGCTACTCACAAAATAGGAACATTATGTATGTAAAATTCATAATCTAATATTGCTTATTTTAACAATTTCATGTCGAAGAACTTTTTAAATTAATTTTTATTTAAAATAATCTTAAAAAATTTCACGACTAATACCATCCAGCGTAGACCAATTGTTTTATGTATTCCTTACTTAATAACAAGAACTTATATCAATTGTTTTATGTATTCCTTACTTAATGACAAGATGTTGTATTGAATAGTAGAGTTGGATGTTTGGAGATGAAAAAAAATCTATTTAAAACCCACACTCTGCGATTGAAGATTTTTCAAAACAGCTATTACTGCAAAATTAACATAGTGGGAGATAACAATAAACTAGACATTCAGTAGAGTGTGTACAAAATTTTAAAAAAATATAGAAGGGAACAAAACCTTATCGTACAATACCACACTCATAGGGCTTGTGAATTTTTGAATCCCTTTTACTTTAATGAGGACCCCAAATTTCGTATTCAGTGATTTTGTGAATTCCACGGCATTCCACCAACGCTAGAGGAACTAAGTAGTCAGATCAAGAGGAAGTCGTCTAAATCTGCACCGGGACCCGATGGTATCCCATATATAGTCTTTAAAAAATGTGCATCGGTTCGTAAACACCTCCTAAATATATACGGTAAAATCTGGTCAAGGAAGCAAATCCCGGAGTGCTTCGGGAAAGCAATTTTTGTCCTCATTCCCAAAAAAGATCGAGTTACTGATCCGAAAGATACTAGACCGATAGCTTTAACAAATACTATATCGAAAATCTTTTTCTCGGTTCTACAAACGAGAATGACGCGATTCATGCTCAGCAACAACTATTTTAGGCCAAATCACCAGAAAGGGTTTTTACCCGGTATCTCTGGATGCTTAGAACACAACACCTTGCTGTCGGAGAGTTTAAAAGATGCTAGAAAAAGCGAGCGGCAAATCACCGTTTGTTGGATAGACTTGGAGAACGCGTTCGGGTCGATACAACACGAATTGATGCTATTCGCGCTTAGATGGTACAACTTTCCACCCCTAGTTAGAGATATGATCGCGTCGTATTACTCAAAATTAAGGTTTTCTATAATAACTAAAGAAGGCCCTTCAAAAAGTTTGAGTTATAATGTAGGACTGTTTCAAGGTTGTTGTCTATCTCCAATTGCGTTTAATATCGTAATTAACATCTTAGTAGACAAATTAATCTGTAACGAGAAAAAATGGGGTTATCGGTTTAAGTTTAATAATAAATACACGGAATCCATTTTAGCCTTCGCTGACGATCTCGCAATACTGACACGTAACCCCAAACACTGTCAGGTACTATTGGATGAAGTGGATAAATTCTGTGAGTGGACGGATGGATTGAGGACAAAACCCAGTAAATGTCACTGTCTGTGTCTTGGTAGGCGGAATACAAGATACACCTCATACGATCCGGGACTATCGTTAGGCGGTCAATGCATTTCTACGGTTACGGAAAATGCACCATTTAAATTTCTCGGTCGTAAGATAGATAATATAGGCCGTACTCCATCTTTAGAAGGAATAGTAGATAGCTTTTTGAACGATCTTAACAAGGTAGATAGCCAACTGATAAGTAACGTCAAAAAAGCGTGGATCTACGAGAATTACTTAACTTCACGTTTGAATTGGCCTTTCCTCGTCTATGATTTTAATAAAACCCTTTTGTCAAAGTTAGATGCAGGCGTCATAAAGATGTTGAAGTTGTGGCTCGGGCTCGCTCTAACGGCTGATTCATCGGCGTTATTTAGGGGAAGCAATAGTTTTGGGATGAGTCTAAAAAGGCCATCGGAGCTCTATAAACACCTAAGAGTTTCCAAGAGATATATCCTGGGGAAATCCCATGATGACATAGTGACATCGCTCCCAAAAGATGAAGATGCCCCCGAGCTAGAGTCACGACTTCAATTCCATAAGCAATTTATGATAGGAGCACAAAGTAACAGAGCGGGGTTAGGATCAAATAGGAAAGTCCAAGATGCGGATATATTGAAGTCTTTTATTCGGCAAGACGAGAATGATAAATATAAGATCCATGCAATGAATTTAGAAATGCAGAACGAGTGGTTAGACATAGGAGATTTTTGCATCCCATTAGCATTAAAATGGCGCACTTTAATTTATGATTGGTCGCCAGCATTGCTAAAATTCTATCTCAATGCGTTCCAGATGACTCTCCCAGATCAGAGTAATTTAGTAAGATGGGGTAAAAGTACCGAAAAAACTTGCTATATCTGTGGAAAGGCAGTTGGAACTGCTAAGCATCTGCTGGTGGGATGTAAGGTACTCCTTGACAGCGGTCAATACTCGCGTCGTCACGATAGGGTTCTAGAAGTCATACGTGAAGCGGTTAGTCTTTCGGTAGCCAGAGCGCAAAAGGGAATAACCACAAACGAACGATCAGTAGGTTTTGTGAGAGAAGGCACTAGGGCTACAAAATCAAACGTCAAGCCTTACTCCATCCTTAAAGCGGCGTCGGATTGGACTATAATGATGGACACGTATGAAAAACAATATAAAATCCCCGAGGATATTTGTGCGTCGGCCTCCAGACCGGATATATTTTTGTTTTCGCGAATTTTAAAGCGCGTAGTGATGATAGAGCTTACGGTCCCTTGGGAAACCAACATCCCCAAAGACCATACCATCAAGGTCAACAAATATTACGAGCTCACAAACGAACTCACTCGAAATAGGTTCGTAGTAGATTTGTACGCGGTAGAGGTGGGAGCGAGAGGTATAACAGCGAAATCTCTCTATAACCTACTAAAGGACTTGGGCTTGTCCAGAACTCACATTAATGCATTCTTGGAACGTACATCGAAGGCAGCCCTAGTAGGTTCTTTTCAAATTTGGTTAGGTAGGGAGAGGAGCTTGGACAGTGGAGGTGAGCGTATAACGCGCGTTAGTTAAGGGGCCCCTTAAACCTACACTTGGGTCGCAAGTCCCAGGCACTGTTGAAGCTCCTCCCCCTGCAACGCGATGGACCCGGCACCCGCACGGTGAATCCATGGAATGCTGAGAAGTTTCGTCTGTCACAAATAAATGGGGAGTTATGAAGTGTATGTTATATGGGGAAATATGATAGAGACAAGTAATATTTTATGAACTGGTACATGTTATTTAAATTTACTTCTCTACTGACAATGTCAAAAGAGTACTTAAATAATACATAATATTGTGTTTCTTTTTTATTTGAGATTAATATATCTTAGAAGTAGTAATAAAATATTTCTATAATTATTTACTTTATATTTTAATTCAAAATAAAAGGCAAATCAGAAACAAGTACGCAACAACATTTATAACATAAAGTTTGTAAGCTCCATTAGTGCCTACTTCAGAACTATGTGAAAGCGAAAACATTTTAAAACATAATTCATATTTTCCCAGGTGAAATGCTGTCTCAAAAATCGCAATAACAATGATAGGATTACTTTGAGTTGAAATTAATTTGTCTCTGGGACTAGAAGGCTTTTATTTAAGTGCTATATGGTTCGGGGAAAAAAGTTTAATATAGGGTAAATTAAAATATAGAGTCCCCACTGTGTGCGTCCCAAAATAACCAATTATCTTTTATTCAACAAAAGCAGAATTTTATATTTATTAAAAAATAATTATTATACACATAATTTATATCTTGACAATATTTCATATTCCTTAATTTAGAGATGGTAAATCGACTTCAAGAATTCAGCCAAGTTGATATTATTCATTGAAAAGATTCTCTTTTCTCCTTCAAAGCTCTTTGTGGGATCTTAATGTAATATTTAATTTTAATACCATTCAGAAAAGTTACATGTGTTGATGGTTAAATCCTATATAAAAATGCAGTTGTTGGTTATCATTATTTTAAACAAGTTTGGGAATAAGAGAAAAAATACTTTTATCATTTTTAAATTCCCAATTCAGCTAAAGAAGTGACTTATATACAATTATTTCTTACCTTATATTAACAAAAAAATGTCAATAATTTAAATCACAAACAAACATTTATTCATTTGTTTACAAAAATAATTTATGAAAATATTCAAATAATATTCCTATATAAAATAATTGAATCTTTTTTACATGGACATTGTTGAAATCACCATGCAACCCTATAAGACAGTAAATTTTAAATAAATTCTAGATGACCTGGCCGACTTCGTACCACCCTATAATCAAGAAATATCTGTCATCTTTTTATCTCAATGAAGTTAATTTCTTAATTATGTACAGCTAACTCGGCAGACAGTGGTCTGTCTTCTTAACTGTGATTATTGAATTCTAGTTGGTATATTAATAAATCAACATTATTCCAAAAACAAAGTGTTAATTATTCTAATGCTTTATGATACAAAATATTCTTAGTTTTATTTTCTGGTATATAAATAGTGTTGTTAGTATTCCCAAACGGAAACAGGCGACATATACGAAATATACGAAAAACATGAATTTTCAAGATTACCACAAACACTTAGCTCTGACCACAACTTTATAATCATCACTTGGCATGCACGCTAACCCAGTCTTGAACAGCCTGAGCAATGCATGATGTTCATGAAGCAATTGCTGCAGATCTTGGAGAATTGCTCTTTTCATAGCTGTGTTGATTGCTAGACACCGTGCAAGTTGTTCTTCCTTATTGCCTATGATGTATACTTGCAGGAATTTATGCAGAGCATCTGCTAAATGTTGCAATGATCCAATGCGATGGTAGATTTGGCCTTGAATCTGTAAAGTCAAAGCTATAGTTAGATTTACAATCACTTTGGTTTTCAAATGGTAACATGAAATTTTTGTTTTATTGACAAATACAGAAACAAACTACATTCCAACAATTTTTCACCGTCACAGAATATAAAGACTTTAACATAAATTACCTTAAATGTCGAAATATGTTAATATGTTATGTGTTCTTCGACAATTTCTGCCCAAATGAAGTTATTTGAAAACAGCTATTGTATTTTTGAGTGTTCGCTAGAAAATGTCTTGATTCTGGTGTTTCAAGATAAAGTAAGGAATACAATGGCTCTGGTGGCGGAGTCAATTACGGCTTCGCTAGGAAAGATTAGATCTCCTAGGACGCAACATTGTTATGAATAGTAAAACTGAATATGTAGGTATTATGTACTCGTACAAAACCACACAAATCAAACAAAATCAAAGAATAACTGAAATTTTAAGACAGATACAATAGTTTATCATAGACTAATATAATTACACAAATGCAAAGCTCAGCTTATGTCTTGCGCACTATAATTAATATCTCTTAAAAATTAGATATGACATAAAAAGACACTTACGTTTTCGTTAATGTATAAAATATATCTTAGAAATTGTTTTATAGATATAGTCTTTAATTTACACTAAATAAATTTATGAACGCATGTCAACCATTACTAATAGTATTTGACAGGATGGACAACAAATGTTTGACAGGTACAAAGTGACATTTAGGTAAAGTTATTCATCTTTTATAGTTGTTTTCGCCAAATTTTTATTACATATTTTTAAGATGTATTCCGCTATTAGAGACCGAGACAAATCCAACGAACCAAAAACGGGGCGCCGGCGTGGCGCGACGCGTCTTTTGTTAGTTGTTCGAATAGAGAGTTGCAAATTTAAAAATTAGGTATATCGCTATAAATAGTTATGCTTTTCACATTAAAATAATTTCATTTAAAATAACTTGTATTAATAATAAATATTATTAATCAATATTATAATTTGGAACTTCTTCAGGTAAATTAACTATGTCTTTGATCTACTTCTGTTAAAAATTGTGTTTTACAATCAAAAATAATATTAATGTTTGATATATCAAAATAAGTATTGAAATAATAAGAATATTAAATATTTATTTATTGTTATGATTTTTTAAATATCTATATTTTCATTTATCGATTTTTTTTTTATTCGAGCCTATGCCGCCCTTTTAATAAAAAAAATTAGTTAGTTCCTCGTGGAAATTTCTTCCAAGTGGATCACTTTTTGGTTACGGTTTTATAAAATTGCGTTGTTTAATTCGAAGAAATAAAATCCAATACATCTGTCTTACAAAATGTACATGCTAACTTTATTTCCCGATGCCGTAAATGCATAGAAGTATAAGGCGGGCAACACATTCATGGCAGTCAAGTAGATGTTATTATTAACTGTTATTTTAAATTGATTTGTAACATAGTGGAACGTATCGATATTTGAAAAAAGTGGTATCAGTGAATCGTTAAAGTGATTAAACAATCAAAATAATGTGAATGTACGTTCGAGTTCGTCACTAGTAGCGCAGTAGGTGTGATGGCGCCATAGAGCCTGTCCAGAAAGCGCGATTTACGCGCGAGTCCAGATTCCAGAAAGACGCGCGTGTCCGTGACGAGCCGCGGGTGGAAGTATTCGTTTTTTAAAAATGGAGCGTGAAAACTTTGATACGGAACTTTTTATTGACGAAATTGAGAAAAGGGTAGCTATATGGGATATGGAATCATTCCATTTTTATAACTGACCAAATCCGTCTCATCACATACGCGTTTGATTTCGCCGCATCTGGACACTATACAAACCAAAACGCGCGTGTTGACTCGCGCCTAAATCGCGCTTTCTGGATAGGTTCATAGAGTCTCATCGTGTTATACCAGTGGGTACAAATATTTTGTTACTGTACGTATAACAATCATTTAATATTTAATTTTATTATTTTTATTGAAGAGTTTGTAAATGTAAGTTGTTTGATTGTGTTACATTTTCGATACTGATAACACATTTTCATATACACTGTATATACAACGTGTAACAGAATTAAAGCACACCCTGAAAGTAGTTTGATCAGAATCGGATACTGGATCGATTTTGATAGTTTTTTATGTAGGTCATTTTTTTTCTCAAATTTAGATAGAACTAAGTAAATTATAGTCACCCTACACACAGTTATCTAAACACTTCATAGAAACGAAAATTAATGGAAACGGAAATGGATCGTAAGTCAGGGTATTAAGATTTTTAAAATGAAATATTTAATTAGTAATCATCATTCAATTAAAGAAAACTGATACTTATTTCAAGGCTAAAATAGTATTTAATAATAACTACGCACGCAACACCATAGCGACAACCGGCACACAGCAAGGTCACTACAGTGCATAAAAGAAAGCCGCGTAATACAAAAATTATTACTTTCTCCTTCTTTCTTCAGCTTAATAACATTACAATAGAGCGAGACGGCAGGCATAATTCCGGGAATCAGAGTAATAATAACTAAACATCGAAGTCAACAAAATGTGTTTTAGGTAAGTTAGTCACGCCGCGTCCACCTTATCGAAAAGAGGTCAAGTGTAAAGTGCAAATAAAATCTTAGTCGCGCATTTCGCTGTGTCGTTTCGGTACACTAACATTCAATACATCAAATACCTACGCACGTGTCCATTAACCTCCTAGATCAGCTGATTTGACGCGACTCGACTTTTTTTTGTGGGGGCGAATTAAATCGCTAGTTTATAACACAGAGATAACAAGTGCCGAGGAAGTAAAAAATAAGATAATAACCGCTTTTGTAAAAGTGAAAAGTGACATTGCAGTATTATCTAAAATAAAACCACAATTGCGAAAACGGTCATTAAAGTGCATTGAACAAGGCGGTGGACATTTTCAAAATGTTTTAAAACGACAACGCCGTGCGAGTGCAAATTAAACTGTAAGTTTGTTTATGATCTTTAAATTATTGTAAATATTTTGATAAACACCATTTAAACAGGCCGACTGTGTTTAACTTTGTCGTAGGTATTGTGGTGTCTAATCAAATCACGCGTTATCAGCTGTTTAATAATTCTTATTTACAAATTTAATTTAACAAATCAGTAATTATAAAATATTGGCTTCACATTAAAAAGAAAATTCAATGTCAACAATCTAAAGGTTGAAAAGTGTGATGGAAAGAAGAATCATAAATCATAATGTAGTTATTTCGTGTACTTATTATTACCTACTTCTTATTATTGTCGGACGACACTCGGAGAGAGGGGCGCGGGCGCGGCGAGTACAGAGTGTCGCTGAATAGCGGACCATATTATTTGCACGAAATTGTGATAACTAATTTCACAAATAAAAAATTCAAACGCACATATAAATAATATTTGGTGTATGCATTGCGTTTATATCATTACATTCGCATTGGGGTATTTGAGGGTGTGCGTTAATTACGTTACACGTTGTATAGATGTAACAGACAAATTACTTTGAAGAATGTAATTTTATTTGTTTTATAATATTATTTGCAGAAACGATGTTAAAATTGAGGAGACCATTATTTCATATAAAAGCACTTATTTTCTATTTATAAGATACTAGCTTTCCGCCCGCGGCTTCGCCCGCATGGAGTTCGGTTATATCGCGTTTCCAAGAGAACCTTTCAAAAGTCTGGGATAAAAACTTTCCTATGTTCTTTCTCAAGGTCAATTCTATCTCTGTACCAAATTTCATTAAAATCAGTTCAGTGGTTTAGGCGTGAAAGCGTAACAGACAGACAGTCAGACAAAGTTACTTTCGCATTTATAATATTAGTAACACTTTCAAGTAACGTGGCGTTGAATTGTAGTAATGTACTGGGTCAAAATAACACCATTGAACATGAGTCAACTTTGAAGCCTTTTAATATATTATTTTTTCCAAAAAATAGTTAAAAAAATATAGAAAAGAAAGCTTATTTATAAGACTAAATTAATAATTAGTATTACTCCATAACAACGACTTTCATGTGAAGGGGTTTTGAGACGGCCTTGTATGGGGCTTTCCCACTGTACGGCAACCGACGACCTATGGCAGCGGCGGCGATGCAGAGTACCTATTCGTAAAAGGGAACTTTAACTTCAAAAGTATTTTTTTTAACTTGATACACACTTCTAAATATGACGTTCCTGGGTTCAGTGGTTAAAATTTTGTATACAAAAACTTTAGCTTCATATTTCCCGTTCCGTTCCGTTCGAATATCGGGAATTCCGTGTGTAGAATTTCACCCCGACGGTGGTAAAAATAACAAATGATTTTAAATTCCAAAAACGCTAGAACATATTGTTTTTTTTTTTTATTTCTTATCAAGTTCCTAAATATAAAGTTTCATGTTTTTATCTTTTAAAATTAAGAAATCCCATACAAACTTTTAACCCTATTTCAACCCCTCATTGGTCGAAATTTATAAAAACGCTAGAACAAATGTTTAAATATATCCTATCAAGTGCTTAAATATAAAGTTTCATGGTTTTATCTCTTAAAATTAAGAAATCCCATACAACCTTTCAACCCCTATTTCAACCTCTTCATCCCATTTTTCGCAATAAAAGGTAGTCTATGTTTTTTCTCAGGGTCTAAAGATTGTCAGTGTTAAATTTCATCAAAATCGGTTGAGAGGTTTAAGCGGCAAAGCGTAACAGACAGAGAGACAGAGTTACTTTCGCATTTATAATATTAGTTGGGATTGACTCCCCCCCGTACCCCAGAGACGCTTACAGGGGGCCTACATCACATGCTGGCTAGCTGAGCGCGGTGAGCGGCAACCACGCGACATTTTTCTAATACTTGCATTTTTAAACTCGTGATATCTTCCGAATGAAATGTCCGAATTGAATAATTCAAAAAGTTATAAAAAGGTATTGAAACAGTCTTGAATATAAAGTAATTTATTTTGATAAGGATTAATACCAAGGTACAAATAACGAGCCTTTTCAAGCGGCGGCATATAAATAAAATTCTTAGAATAAAAAATTTGAAATCGGTCCAGTAGTTTCGGAGCCTATTCTTTAAAAATAAACAAACAAATCTTTCCTCTTTATTAGAGATAAGATAAGAAGAAGAAGAGGATATCTATATTGAATTGGTGGTACAAGCCGCATTTTATAAACATTTACTCAAATATAAAGGTAATTGACTAAGAGCAAAATTTAAAATCGTAAAATCTTAATCTATTGAGATGTTGCATTCGAAAAAGCATTTCTTTTCTTCATTTTTTTGTCTTCAATATAAAATCAGTTTTTTTTGTACAAAATGTATAGCTAAATATGTGTTATTTGTATTTGAAAAATAAAATAAAAAATTAAATATGAGGGAACACAACGTTTTACTTACTCTTTTGACATCAATATATTATAAGGTTACAGAAAAAAATTATGAAATGTGGACCCAGAAAGAATTATCTTCTTTTAATTTCTACAGTTGGTCATGAATTTAAATGTGTCATGACCACACTTCACTTTGAATATAAATTTCTAAGTAGAGCAAAAGAAGGTCAGACGTCTGTTGATTTTTTAATGTCTTATTACAGTTTTGTATAATACCAGCAATTCATCAATACAACCATAAGCCATAAGTCGACCACAGAAATGTTAAAATGAGAAAAACCTTGAAATATGTTTTGAATTTAAAAAATACAACCATATATTTATAACAACCAGATAGTACATATATTTTATTTTAAAAATATATACATTATTTGCAGAACTTCCAGAGAAACTAAAAATATTTGATGAAAAGGATAAAGAGGTTATAGAATCGGCTGGACCATATGTAGAAGATTCAAGTCTCAAGCTTACCTGTGTTGTAAGTGGAGGTAAACTAAATTACAAATAAATTTCGTGGTGCCATACTTAACAAGTTATCCCTTATTCTTAGTAGAGTTATTTGCTCTATGTTACTTAAAAATGCAATAAGTATGTAATTTATCGGTTATTATATACTTTTAAGATAATATAAAATTTCAAATTAGAATGATAAGAAAATATCACTTTGTTGCAATCATAAAGTTTGAGACTGTAAAATTATGCAACAGTATGAGTAGCTAACACAGATTTTTTTGAACTTGAAATTGATTATTCCTAATCAACGTAACTACTTCAATATTTCTGATGAAAATAAATTTAGAATCTTTATTAATATTGTGTGTAATATCTACATATACATTTTTTTGATAACCATATTTGTGAACTAAATTAATGCAAGTAGAGATGTCTTACTATTGAAGAGTTATAATATTTTATGTAATGTGTACATAGGTAAACCGATGCCACGCATACGATGGTGGAAAGAGGATAAAATTATCGCTCAACTAGATCCAGTCGAGGATGAGACACGGCTCAGTCTTCTGGAACTAAGGATTCCCTCTCTAAAGAGGGATCACTTTGAAGCGGTTTACAGTTGTACAGCAGATAACACTCCAATAGTGCCACCTTTACGAGTCAACGTGCAAATACAATTGTACTGTAAGTCTTATTTTATTTATATGCACATATTTAAAATATATGTGTAGTGCAAATTTAAAAAATAATTTTAAATTTTTAAATGTAGTACGTACTTTTATCAGTACAAAGATGCAACAGCAATTAAATAATATGTACTTACCATTACTGACCAAGATGTAAAAAATATATCATATATATATATGATATATTTTGATCGGCTCTATCCGCTTTAATGACGGATGCGACGTGAAAATAACTTGAGCTTGTCATCAATTATTATAAAACTCATAAGTATTCATGATTGTTGTTAAAAGTAAAACGAAATCAAAGACTGCTTAAAAGAGGAATAGAACTATGTTTGAATTCGAGTATAAATATGATATCGTAGCTCTCTTTAAAAACAACGTATTTGTAATTACGAGTATTATAGCACCATCAACAACCAAATAAAACTTTAAAGATGTGGTAGAGCCTGGCTGTAGTCAAACATCTATGTTGCGGATGTCCAAGGATTATCACATCGGTTTGACGTAGAACAGTATACTGAGTATATAAAGAGACTTTTCATGGAAATCTTAACTTGACTCCCATGGGTTAGCTGTTGTAGGATGGTGTAACGTATGGAGTTCCAAAAGTGTCAGTGAAGTGATATCAAGCATAGAGTTTACACTATACATCAAAAGTATAATAATCATAAAAACAAAGAAATAAGGTTTTAAACATTTTTAAAATTACGTTAAACGTTAAAATAAAAATAGGTGATTATTTGTTTTCCTTTGTGCAAATAGAACATTCTCATAAACATTATAACTAATAATAATAATTTATACATATCTTCATAAGGTAATTCATTTGTCAGTAATATAGATTGAACTTACATGGCATGTAACAAATATTCATTTATTTTAATTTATCTTACACCTGGGTCCCAATTCTTAAAAATATAATATTATGCCATGTCCGTGATCACACCGCAGGACCTCGAGACATCGTGAGCGCATTCTGCCGGCATTCAAAGCGGTACGCCAGAAAAATAAGAAATCGATAGCGGTAGGTGATAAATAACAAGACCAACTGACAGACACTCACGTCTCGCTGCCCGTGATCACCGTTGATAAAAAGTAGCCGAAACGTCGGGAGTATGTAGTGTTTATTAAAATTAAACCGCGTAGTACCTATATCCGAAAAATATTAGTTTCATTAAAATTTCCAACAGATGATAAGTTGTCAAACTAAAGACGAAGTTTGTGTTATATATATAAAAAAGGAGAAAACCAACACTACCAACACAGTTTTTCGCCCAATATTTCATCCAAAACCACAACAATTGCCTCGTTCTATTTAGTACGCATAGAACTTTATTTCCTTCAGTTTTTAAATAATAAAGGTCTTTTTCGGATATAATATTAACAATCAGCTTGCAGTTAAGCAAATAGCATAAATAATGTTATAGAAATTATCGTGAAAATTGACAATGGCTAAATTGTTGGTACGATTTCTAGTCATTTATACAATTACTTTTTTATATAATAGATGTCTCCATTGAACTTTTTAACTTATATTTTAAAATTTTGTCTAAATTATTTATTACGATTTGCATTATGCTTTATGTTCTATTAAAATATATATGTTTTTTTGTGTTTAATAATATTTCCCTGTCTTTCATAGAAACAGTCACGATTAACCTACACATATAAACAGGCATGTCAAGTTCTCTATATTACCACAGGTATGCTATTAGCTTCTCGATTAGTTTGTGGGCTTTCCAGACAAACCATTAGTTTTTATTTATAGTCCCCTTTGTTCTGCTTTAACACCATTACCTCGCAATAACAGGAATTTGTGCTCTGTTATAGTTATTTCAACTGTATGTCACCTAATTGTAATATAAATTACATAGAATTTTTATTTATTTTCATTTATTATGAGTTGCGCTGCTGGAGAGTTAGATTGTGTTTGTGGTAACAAAAATGTATGCGGGGTTTTGGACTCTATAGCGTATTTTTATTAATAAGACGATTATTTATTAAATTTGATTTTCAATGATTTTAAAATAGTTTGTTATATTTATACTCTGACACCATGTTATTAAGGTAAGACTTACAATTTAAATTTGAATCAGTTTGTAAAAATTAAAATAGGACAACACCTGAATGAATATCTTTAAAATAAGTAATGCAAAAACATTTTAAAGCAATGCAGTGTACATTGTACAACAAATGTATAAAAACTGCAAAATGTCCCCGTGTTGATACACAAGTTTCATTGATACGAGATCAAATTTATTTAATAAAGCAGATATCCCTAAATCAATTATAATATTTGAAAAAACATTTTTTTTTAATGAAGGAATGGCCCCAACTTCAAGACACAGTGAAACTTATTTCTCTTAATTTTTATTACAGTTAAAAGACAAATATATAATACATAAAATTTTTGAGTGTACTTTTTAGATTATGATAAGAATCCGATTTAATTTATTAAAATAAATATTTTATAAGAACAGAAAAGCAAGGCAAAATATTCACATACATATTTCTTTTGTGTAGCGTGATATGACATAAAATATGACGACATATAAAATAACAAACCCACAAAAATATATAAAACGAATAAATTAGTTTACCCAAGTATGAAATAATAATGTTATCTTTACAAATATGTGGGATTCTTGAGTTCTATATTTTTTTAAATTTATTTCTTTATTTTTAATACGAACTGAATGAAGTCATGTACAATTTTTTTTGCAGTGAGGCCATTATCAGTTGAAATCTTGGAAAGAGAGCAACCTTTGTCCGTGGGCCAAGAAACGGATATCGCTTGTAAAGCTGTTGGTTCTAGACCACCTGCAACTATAACTTGGTGGCTTGGTGTTAAAAAGATGGTCATGAATACTCCACAAACGGTATTTTCTTCGTTAATTTTTTTCTTAATTACCATGTTTATGTTTTACACTTAATTAAGCTTCTTCATGGTTTAAAGGATTAATTATATGGGTTCCTTAGTTGAGTTACATATATGTATTTGCTTAGTATTACATTTCTTGTCTAAGGACTAAGGTTCAGCAAGGGCTGACGTACTATGTTAGTATATTTTGTTATTTTTTTCCACAACTTCCCAGTTTTGTTATACTCAACTAAAATATTCAGCATATAATTAAATAATATTATATTCGTTTGCAAAATGGTGTTGTTCTTTTAGAACTCAGAAGACCGTAATGAGACGATATCGTTCCTACGTTGGACTCCGCGAATGGAACACAACGGCCGAGTACTCACCTGTAGGGCATCTCATCCAATACTAGAACACGCTACGTTGGAAACTACTATCACACTTGATTTGCACTGTAATTCTTTTTTTTATTATCATATTAATTTCGTATTAGACAATAGAAGTCGTAAATAGAAGTCGAGTCAGTGGTGGCCTAGTGGTTAAAAGGCCCGCCTCTCATGTTCGATCCTGGTCCGGGCAAGAACCAATGTGATTTTTTCGAGTCATATGTACTTTCTAAGAGTATTTAGGCATCACTGATTAATTCATTCCCAAAAGAGGGTTGATGTCAGGCAGGCGGCCGGTCGTAAAAACAATTAGCCAAAACTATTCACAACATGTAAGGCAGACCCTGGCTGAAGCTGGGAAAAATTGCCAGGTATAAGAAGAAGAATAGAAGTCGTTAATATCATTATCTTGAACACCAAAGGTGTTAAAAGTTACAAGAGTTTTTGTAAATATCTACATAAAAATTTATAGGAATATGACTTAAACTCTTATGAATGCTTACCATTCAATGGATTAATCATTTTCATATTGAAGTGATATCCATCGTTTCCCTGCCAAAACATCAGCGGGTATTGTAATCACACCCTGGCTGCGAAGAGTTGCGGCTAGGTGTGCAATGGCAACGGTGATTTTTTAGAATCTTCATATAAATTACTATCATGTATAGGTTTCTTTATTTTATAAATAAATATTTGTTCTCCTAACTATAAATAAACATAAAAAATTGGTTTTAAACAAATAACCTATGAACGCATCATTCATGCAGTGGGATCTCGGACTACAAGTAATTTAAAATAAAGTACGGTGATAAGAAATGTTTTTATAAAATGTCTATTTTGTTGATTCGATATCTATGTCAAATGCCCACACGTAACAACTTATATACTTTAATTTTAGGACGATAATATTATAATGTATATTTTTGCAATACTAAATTTAACAAAATGATTTTATCCAATATCAACAAAATTGAAGTGGCATAAAAATGAGAGTCATCATAGATTTATTTATAGAACTTACCTTAAGCCATGAACACTCCGGAGATAATTTAATTAAAGAAATTTTACTTTCTTTTCCTACTATATCAATTAAGATAATCATGATTTAATATCTTTTACTTAATTTTTTTATTATTATTTACTAAATATATAATATAATTGATTTTCGTTATAGGCTACTTATTTTCTAAATATTAATTTAATTATTGTATAAAAATGGCTAAATTAAAGAGAAATTAATAAGCTTGTTTTGGGTGTATAGAGGGAAATTAATAAATGTAATTTATCGGTAAATTTTCCTCTTAGTTCAACAAAGTAATCCTATAATAATTTACAGATGTTCCCATAGTCGAACTACAATTGGGTTCCAAATTGAACCCTAATGATATTGAAGAGGGCGATGATGTTTATTTTGAATGCATCGTGCGAGCAAATCCACCGTCTTACAAAGTTGTTTGGGAGCACAATGTAAGTGAAATGGTTTAATACACACATCAACTTGACTGGTTTTTATAGAGGAGTGATTTAGAAAATGGATAATAACTATGTAGTTGAAATGAAAAGACTTTGAATAGTTTTATTATTTAAAATGAAATTGTATTTTTTTTAAACACAGAAAGAAAAAAAATCGATAGCACTTACTTTTATAAAAGCTATTACCATGTTAAAACAAATTGTTATTTTTATATTAGTTATAGCTCTAGGTCTGCAAAGCTCTTATTATTATTATTAATATCTTAATATATTTATTTATTAGAATTACATATATTTAAAAAAAATAAACTTTAACGTTAGAGACAATGAAATATAAAGTATTTACATACCTGATTATTTTCAGAATAATTTAATCTCCCTTATCAATAAACTACAAAGGTTACTAATATTGTAATAATTGACAGGGTCAGGTAATGACACACAACCAACGTGCTGGAGTAATAGCTGGGTCGGCGCACCTCGCTCTACAGGGAGTGTCGCGGGATCAAGCCGGACAGTATGTCTGTGTTGCTAGCAACGTGGAGGGGGATGGACGATCACTTCCAGTGTCTCTTCAAGTTATTTGTAAGTATTGATTTAGAATAATCAGCTCACTATAAATAATATACACTATATACATAGTATGTACTGTGTAATCCAATGTATACACATATCATTACATATAATTGATATATATAAAAATTTCGTGTCACGTGTTCGTCCGCGATGGACTCCTAAACTACTAAACCGATTTTAAATTTGATTTGCATTCCGTGTGCATTTTGATCCAACTTGAAAGATAGAAGAGCTTACATCTCAATTTATAGTCGCAATATTATTTTATTGCAAATTATTTGTCTATTAAAGAAAATTATTTGTCATTATTACAATTATCTGTTGACTGAGTTAAGTATTCAATAGATGGCGCTATGTTAAAATTACAAACGTCATATATGAGCGACTATTTAATACATAATAGCATAACCACTACGTGTTTCAGAGGCTAAGGTATAACCTAAATTTATTTATTAAAAAAACGTAACAAATATTTCTTGATTAAGAAGTTCGTCGAGGCTTCTAGTAATTGATAAATTTTAAATACTTGCCTAAATACGTTATGACATTTGTTTAAAACTCTTTCTAGTTACAAATTCGTCCGTCCATATATAAACAGAAGTGTCTTTTTAAAAGTTTTATTAATGAATTATAAAATGAATTGGAATTGAATAATAATTATAATAAAAAAATGTATTGTTATATAGAAATATTGTCGATATTTTTTAGAAATATATTAGTTGAATCAGTTTTATTATTGATAAAATAATAAAAATATTCTATAACATCTTCATATACCATCTGAAGTTGCTGAAACAGTAACAGTGTGCAATAGAGCAAAACCTTTAATTTTTCATCTTAAATATTTATTACGAAAACCTCATTACTGACATTGAACGTAACTGACTTCATAAAAGTCGAAGTGTGTACATAAAAATAAATTTAAAAATTAAAAATAAATAAATAAACGTCTGTATTCCCTTCGCCAAACTCCTTCGTGTTACATACACAGTACCCGAGATTGTAATTCGTCTCACAGTTAAAAATATTCATATTGCCAAAATATTCCACGATTTCAGTACGAATGAAACCATAGCGTTTAAGAAAATAATTGAGATATTCACAAACATTCTAACTAAAAAATGTGTTGCGGTTGGGATGTCCGAATATCGAGTTCGGAATCGTTCGCCGCTTGAGGGGTGGATCGGATCGGATGATAATTCCTCCAATAGCAGGCGGCCGGTGATCCGATCCTCGGGATCCGTGTTCGTGGCGGGTCGTATCGTCGTTTTAGAATGAAACCACAACTTGTTAGGTAATGGCGGCAGAATCACTTGGTTTGTATGACCACCTGGTCCCTAGTCACTATCTTGAAAGCGCGGTTCTTCTTTGTTCGGGTTCTTCACTGTTCACTGTTCTTCAAAGCGTATGAGATGTCTTCACGAGATCTGGCTGGTGACTACTGATGATGACTACTGATAACTGATGACTGGTGATGACGACTGATGATGACAACTGACGACTGATGACGACTGACTGACTACTGACGACTGGTGATGACGACTGACTGACTACTGACAACTGGTGATGACGACTGACTGATGACAACTGACTGATGACTACTGATGACTACTAACTATTCGACTCACAGCGGCCGTGTTTTATATACGTTGCGCGCGCGCACCTAGTACCGCTGTGAGCCAGCGCGGATGCCCCGCCTCCGCCAAGTGACCCTACCGCCGTTCGTTTATTGGTCAATAGGTTTATCTTAAGTTTGACAATAGTATACTGCGCTTTTGCAAGAGACGCTCATTAGGGATTTTTATTTACACGTGTTGCGCACCTGCAAGAGTCGCTTTCCTTTTATTAATTATATGTACAATACAAATATTAACCTAATTCCTTATTTCTTACATTTCTTATCTCTTAAATCTATTATTAACTAAACATCAGCTGCGTCGCCGACAAAATGAATACCTTATTTATACATATAATCAAAACTCTATAATTACAAGAAATTAATTCAGTGTTACGTATATTTTTATTTAAATAACAATTTATCACCTAGTCAATTTTCATATTACCATATAAGTCGACTTTTCTCGTTATTAAATTATTGCTTGCTCATCGTCATTCAGTTTTCAAAAAAAAAAAATGTAATATGTATTAGTCTTCAATTGATCATTTTTATTAGTCGAAATGCTGGAAAAAGCCGTTGCAGAACAGACCTTTGAATAATGGTGAGAACGACGTTATTTTTTCTTTTATTACGTATAAAATGGGGTAGTAAAAGCACCATTAGGAGTTCAAAGCATAACGGAAATTATGTAAGAGGAACATCCGGTGGTGTATGTGACCTGACATAGACACTATGATAATTACTTAACATTTAACTTAACATTAACATTAAGCACAGCAAAAAATATGTATACAAGCATTAATAGATTAACATGATCAACACCTACAAAGTGATGAAAAAATAAGCAGAAGATAAATACATAAAAATTCTAAGAAAACAAGATAAAAAAGAAATGTTAGAGAGAATTTCGGATACTAGTAATTTTTAAAAATAATTTTATAAAATTATGATTTGTTTTACAAACTTTGGGAATTTTATGTTACACTACCTTTCCGCCCGCAGCTTCGCCCGCATGGAGTCCGGTTATATCGCGTTTACAAGAGAACCATTCAAAAGTGTGGAATAAAAACCATCCCATATTGTTTCTCAAGGTCAACTCTATCTCTGTACCAAATTTCATTAAAATCAGTTCAGTGGTTTAGGCGTGGAAGCGTAATTTTCCATTTTCCATTGTTTACCCCCCACAACCCCCTTCTGGGTGGAATTTCGTAAAATCCGTTCGTAGCTGACCTCTACTTGCGAAAGGAATAATCTCACCAAATTTCAAGTCGCTACGCCTTATGGTTCCAGAGATATCGTGATGAAATCTCTTTTATTTACATATATACATAGAAAATAGATGATTGATGTAATATAAAAAAATGGAAATTAATATAATCTGCTATTTTACTCTTTATAGTATGTATTCAATGTCAGTTCGTTATTTTAAAATATTTCTACAAAAATCATACTTGTTATTTCTAGTCATCATACAATAATCATTTCGGTATTATGGTTAAAAACAGAATAATTTTTGAAACTTAAAATGTCCAGTGTTATTTATGGTTGTTACGTGTAATGTACACTCACATCACATCTCACTCACACTCACAACAGTTAGAACTAGTGACATTACTCTATACCTGAAGACAAATTTCTGTGATAAAGTCTAATGTCTGTGTATTAATTATGCACTTTAACTGTAACTTTCGACTTTGAACGTAAGTTTATTTCATAAAATTATAGATAATAGCAAATTATACCTGGTGTTTCGTAAAACCATTCAACGGGTCATTGAATACGATCTAGAAACTTTACAATAACCGGATCGGAAAATAAAAACTCTCTAAGACCTTTTTCTTTTGGTAATTTAACTTCATAGACATGGAATCAAATGGCAAATTGTAATGTTAGCTGTTTATTATAATGTGAAATCGTGAAAGTTTAAAGCCATAATAAGTTCAAAGAGTAAAGATATTTATAGGCCATTGCTACGCGACCAATTTATGAAATGTTTTGTATAAAAAAGGACTGATATTATCTTAGTATTGTAAATGGACATAGAAACATCAAACCAAAACATAGAAACAGATCTAAAGCTTTCGCGAGTACTCATTTAAATGATCCTAACATTTTTCGGATTATAGTACGAATATTTTATTATAGTAAAAACTACTACTACTACTACTACTACTACTACCGAAACGTACTACTAGTAGTAGTAGTCTACTACTAGTAGTACGTTTCGGTTACCTTTCAGCAACTATCTTTCTATCTATCCAACACCTTCTTAAAAATATAAAACTCCATGTCCGTGACCACACGGCAGGACCTCATGACACCGTAAGTGCATTCTGCCGGCATTCAGAGAGCCAGAAAATTAAAAAATCGATGGCGGTAGATGATAAATAACAAGAACAACTGACAGACATTTAAATCTCGTCTGCGAGTGATCACGGTTGCTTAAAGATAACCGAAACTTCAAAAACACATTTTTTACAATAATAAAATACGCATAGTATAATCCGAAAAATATTCGTTTCATATAAAATATATACTAATTGCTTGCACAATATCTATATGTATTTAGTATCTATTAAATTAGATAAATTATTATTTTCAATAAAATAATAAATACAGCTTTATTTATATAAAAATAATATTTAAATCTGTACTGACAATGTAATCGAATTAACATCTTTACGATAATGTTGATGTTGATAAATATATTATTTCGTTGTTATTGCAATTCAAAATGATGTTTTTAGACAAATTTATGGGATATTTAACGAAATAGGTTATGATTATTAATTAAAATCATTGTTAATATACATTGACAATCATAGATTTTTTGAAATAATGAAAAAATAATATTACTATTAGCAAATTTGTCACTTGTTTACTACAAGAATATTATTATACTCTTATATAGCAAACTCTTATAATACATTTATTTAAGGATGGTATTCTTTTTTTGAGTATTTGGTTAATATATTATAGTGTTATGTTCAAAAATAAAATAAATCGTCTACATGTGAATTTATTTATATAACCTATATTTATAGGTTAATACATTTTTGATATACATACGCAACGAACTAGCTATTGATACCCGGTTTAATAAGCAAACCTATCAAAATTAACAAGGCGAGATTGAAATCTTCCAACATATTTTTTTACATATTTTTTTTTTTATATCGGTGCTTATTTAATATTTCTTAGATAAAAAAATCTGTGATATGAAAAAATAAGATTTTATTGATATATTGTTCTTAGATTTAGGGATGGGGTAAAGTGTAACCGTGAAAGTAAAATTCTAAAATTCTTATACACAGATAAACCTATATGCAAGAGCACGATGACAGCAATTGTAGGCGTAGCTGTCAATGAAGCAGCTAGAGTCTCCTGTGAAGTCGATGCCTTCCCACTGCCGAAGAACTTTCAATGGACACTCAATAACACTTTGGGAACTACTGAGTTAGATACGGTGAGTACTTTAGAAAGAAAATATTACTTATTAGGAAAAATTACATATGGCTGTCAAAAAAATAGTAAAGGTATCCACAGCGGCACCCGCTTCCACGTGTTCACTGAACTTTTGCAACATAAGGGGTATAAATTCTAATCTCAATGATGTCCATTACCACCTAGAGACTGTAAAGTCGTCCTTGTTATTTCTGACCGAGACACAAATATTCACTCCTGGTGATAAATGGTATCTGCATTATCCCGGTTACAGATTTGAGCACCATTTTCTATAAGCCGGGGCTTGTTTATACGTTAAGAATATTTACTGTTAACTTCTTGACAGCCTCGAACATAGGGAGCTATCAGTGATGTGGTTGTTGACCACGGTAGCTCAAGCCGTGTCTATGCGTGCTATACAGGTCCAATAGTGGTAACACCGAAGTTGATCGTCTTTTTGGTGTCAGTACAGTCTTGTATTCTTATGAGAAATAAAGTTCTTTATACATTACTCCAGCGGTATCCCAGCGTCAAGCGTGGAGGTAGTGATCCTGGGCGACTGTACGGCCCACATTGCAAATGGTTAGGATCACATACCACAGACTACGCTTTGAAAGCCGCAAATAATTTTGCTCTGACTTATGGTCTAACTCAACTGGTACACGGATATACTCGTATACCCGATATTGAAGACCATACCCCTTTCTTGTTGGACCGTCTGCCCGTTTGTTCCTTTGGTAATAGAAAAAAAAAACTTTTTTATTTCTGTGTTTAATTAAAACGTGTTTTTAATACAGAAATTTCACGTTTATAATTTTATATAACATTACCTTCTATTAAATTTGTACGAGATTTCGTTTTCATCTGATTTGATAAATTTGGTATTGGTAAGCCTGATATTTCTTTGACTTATCTTCTCTATTACAATTTTGTCTGATTGAACCTTATAATATTAGGAAAATAAATCAAAATCATGTTAAACCATTTTTGTGATTGCTATACCTATGGCTTTGAATTCGTTTTCAATGTTCCTGTGTACGGTAATACAATTTTAGTATTAAGATATCTGAAGTTATGAAAATAATTACTATTCAACTCTTAGTAAATAAATGACAAATATGACTTCCACAAGTATTCATTTAAGTAAAACGAATGTTTACGGATGTACTTACTACACGTTAATAAGGTGTAAATAGTTAAGCGTAACGCTTAATTAGTTTTTTCATAATACATTGCCTGTAATTAAAAAAGTATTACCTTAAAGAAACATTCCTAATTATTAATTAATTATTTGTATAATATTTTGTTTATTTTTTCAAGAGACTAGCTACAATGAATATTATATCAACTATTTGCACGCGCGAAGCAATAACAACTAATACATAATAAAAACTTCTTCAGGAAAAGTTCACGATAGAAAAATCGGGTCGTTCAATTCTCACGTACATACCAACTTCTAACATGGTCTATGGATCGTTGGCCTGTCGAGCTACAAACTTGGCTGGACAACAAATAGAGCCTTGTAGGTACACCCTACTGCCAGCCGTCAAGCCTGACCCTCCTGCTAACTGTTCGACCTTGAACTTAACAGATGACTCCGCCGAAGTAAAATGTATTGCTGGTAAGACTGAATTTCTTCTTGATATTATTATTTGTTGTTTTATTGGTGAATAATACAATATATATATTGTATAATACATTTGTAAAATGTTAACTGATTTGTTTAAGTTTTATTTGATTTAGGACAACAAAAATAAACAAATGTTGAAAGTTGAAACTATGCCTATTTAAACATGGAATACTTCGTGCTAAATTTAGAAATACAATAATTTATAGCTGATTCCTAATTTCTTATCTCAGGCTATGATGGAGGTCTTCAAACTACGTATTTTGTGGAAGCGTGGGAAGCGGATGAATTAATAGCAAATGTGTCAACAATACTTCCCGTTTGGAAGTTACAAGATCTTGGATCTGGGAAGGCTTTACAACTCGTGTTTTACGCTACCAATGCAAGGGGGAGATCTGATATAACTACACTTAGAATACACACGTTGTCAAGATTAGCTTTACATACGGGTAACTTTTTGAAGACATAAAACTAATTTATATCATTTCAAATTAACTAATTTGTAACATTTTAAACTATTGTCCTAGTTATATTCTAAATATTCAATTTCATTACAAAGACGCGAAGAACAATTATATGGTAATTGACACGAACTGGACCCTGGGTATTGTAGCGGGTGCGTTGTGTACGCTAGCTGCTGTAGCTGTGATTACAACCTTGGCTCGAAGGCGACAGAGACCTTTGGAAAATAATGGTAAATGATTAAAATTTTCAAATTTTTATAAAAGACATATTTTTACATTTACTTTGTAACAGGTGATTAAAATATGCTCAAGTCTCTACAAAACGTCTATTTCGTTTTTTAAATACAATACCATCAGAATTAAGTTAAGAAGACATACATATTAACAATTTTATCATTAATATTCCAAAACCTCCCTCTTTCTTTGATATTTAACTACAAATTTTCATTTCACTAAAATGCAATGTTTGTGTTTTGTAAAAACGTTTACCAAATCCATTTCAAAACAGCATTATCTCATAGTGAAGCTTTAGTGGTTTCATTGTGTTAACATACATTATCGCATCACGTGCAGAATATCTGCAGGATAATTTGTAAATGGTTAAAGTTTTAATTTTTATTACAACGTTATCACCTACAATGATAAAAAAATTCAAATTGCATTTATATATAGTACTTTATGATTCGTTATTTTAATGTGGTTAATCTTTTGTTATTCACGCACAGAATAGTAATAAAAATTAAGTGGCTAACTGATAGGGATTAACCTTGGGAGATATTGATGTAATTATGAAAACACGACTCAGCCATAACACTGAATATATCACGTCTACAGTCTTAAAACATTGCATAAAAGATTAGGAACTGTTGAATAAAAATTACATACTTTATAGGATTAGAATAACAATAATAACGATTTTAATACCTTCTATATTTGAACAGTTTTTTTTGTAGCTGCTACTGCTAAAAAATGATTTCTCTTATATAAGTCTATTTTCATATCCCTATTATACCGTGACAACTTAGAAAAGGTATTTTCTGTTAATATTTTTTCCGTTTCATAATCATAATTTTAATTATAGTCTCACAAAGAAAAATACATTTCCAAAACAACAATAACGCTTAAGAAAATTGTAAACCACAAAGTAAATTAATTTTTTTGCTTAGTAAAGTGAGGGATAAAGAAAATTACTCGTGCGTCGAATTTTCAAACGCCATTCTTAGTGAGAAACTCCTTTTACTGCATTTCAAATGTGATTTATTTCTTTCTACATTTCAACAGATATTGCACGTTTCGTTATTCAGTTGCTGGTATTTTTATTAAGTTTTCTCCACACTAAAAAAGAAAAATCGTGTTACGTACGATTTCCAATTTTCAGAAAGCAATATTAAATGTCACAATCTGTTTTAAAATAATAATATTTTCACAAATTATTTAGCACATTTAAAAAACTACTCCATCTTTTTATAAAATACTATTCCAGACTTCCTTTACATTATTTTTTATTAAACTAAAGATATTTGTATCTGTACCAGGATAGCACCATCGACAAAATCTTGTTCCTAAATGTGTTTTAGCATGTCAAAAACCAATCTCATTATTTCGACCGAATTGTTACTTACAAGAACATTAGGGGAGTTTTTTTTATTTGTTTTCAGTGTCGTTAGTATTTTAGTTCTCAGTTTAAATACTATTTTATTAATTGTAATTTTTACAATTTTTTTAGTTCCTTTACAAACAATGAAAGCGTGTAAGGGTGCAAAGCATAGCTCCAACCATCCACCTATACAAGACGACAAGAACCCAGACGTAGTACCTCTTCGAAAAGGTGAGTGTGTTTGTGTATTTTGTACGAGACTACCATACACATTGTTTTTTTTATATTTCAATAAACTAAATTAAAATAATATTCATAATAATACAGAATCAAAATAATATTGCAATGTATTTTAATTAAAATTAATCTTATACATAATATTTTTATTTACATTTTAGCAGTTTAAACATTTATATATGGTATTTATTTTTACTCTTCCAAATTCATTTACTTGTTGCGGTAACAAGAATCTAAAGGAGCGAATTGTACTTTAATTTTCCATTTAAATATACAAAGATGAAAAAAATAATTGTCCTTGTGTTGTATTCGTAATTAGAACAATACTCAGAACTTTAATTTAAATCCTTTTCTTTCTAAACTGAATAAAAGTTATATATATTTGTAAAAATCAAGTATAATGAAGCTTGAATTTGTTTGCTCAGATTTCAATTCTACAAGGGATTTTGAGCTCCCTCACGAACCGCCGCCTTACGGGATAGCCCTATCGAATATTCAACCGGTGGGTGCGTCCAAATCCGTACACAGTCTCCACGATCGAGCGAACACACTGCATACTCTTAATACACCTGGGTCCGATGGACAGGTTAGTTACAGAACATATTGTCATTTATCATTAAACTAATATATTTCTTTCCATACGGTATTTTATTTAAATATTATAGTCTGAATACAGATATACTAAGACACATTTTTATTTTATTTCAAATCCATTTAAAAATAAATTAATATATTAATAGAAGATAAATTGAAATTAGTTTCCACTTATAGAGAGAATACTATGTTATTTTCTTCATGTTATAGAGCATCAGTACACTGACTGAGGATAGAAGGAGTTTGACGAGTGGAACACTATCACGGCGGAGGGAGGTCGTCACTACTAGGACCACAGTTTTAACCAACGCCAGAGAGAGTTGCGTTTAAGATAGTATAAACTGTTTTTCGTATTGAAGGAAGAATAAACATTTCTATGTGTAAATGTTATTTTTGTACAGTCCAGTGTGTGTAAAACTTTTGTTAACAATATACATTATACATATAAGCTTATGTTTAAGTTGTAAATGTTTTAACGACTATATTATATGGTTAGACCTTTTACTGATTTCAGTTAAGAAAAATAGTGATGTTTGAAATATCACTACACTTATTAATATATACAGTATTTTTTTTACGATAAATTAATATGATATTAAAATCCATAAAAGCTTTTATATTAATTTATTCAATAGGTAATTCATACTTTCAGAAAAGAAGGGAAATCTCCTTTAATATACATTTATGACATTTTTAATGATCTGAGTTCTATATTGCATTGTTGTTCTAATATAGTATATAACTTATCTAAGTAAAAATTTCTTGAAGAAGTTAATGAACTGAAACCTTTATATTATATTGTCAGATGGTATTATGTTTTACTTTTATAATCATAGAGTTTTCTTATAATTTCATTAATAAAGTACAAAAACAAAAATAAAACAATTTTTACTTAATAAATCATGTACCGAAGTTATATTAAGTACAATGAGAAAAGTTTTGTTATTTACCATTTTTTGTGATATAAAATTATAGATTCTCAAAATTTGATTATGTCAGTAAAGTTTAGGGAAAAGTCAGCTTATAAAAGATATAAAAAGTTGCATTTTGAAAGTTTTAATCAAAATTTTACTTTACCTTTTTCCTTCTTTTTTTTTAGATCTGTAGATGGAAATTGTAAAATAGTTGCTCAAAGCGTTTGTAATTCTTTGACCAATAAAAAAAACCTTCTACGAAGGTTGGTTGCATGCTTCCTTTGTTTGTTCTTGCTCAAATAATGTAAATATATCATTTATTCCTAAACTAATAATGTTTATGATAATTATTTCATCAGCATAATATAAATAAAAATATTGATTGTAAGAGTAACATGTATTTCTTGCAGATATTCGTTTTAATTTGATACAGCTACCTACCTAATCCGGTTATAAATTCTATGGAAAACTGTAAATAAATCATACATTGTAAGATTAAAAAATAATAATCATAAAAATTTTTACTCCAAAGGCAAGATCAATATTCGGTAATATTAAAAAATCTCATAAATTTTGTATGTAATAAAGAAGATAGTTACTAAGAAATTCTCTTTAAGACTGTTGTTAAGAAAAAGTGTTTCCTTCAATATAGAGATTGTAAAGATGTACCTAATTTTGTAAAAATATATAAATATTCTCAATTCTAAGAAAAATGTCAGGTTATTAGAATATGCTCATTTGTATAATAATGAAAACTATGATGAGGAAAACCTGACTCATATAACAAAAAAAAAATCATAATTTTTTATTTTATAATACCATAGTCTTAATTCCGAAAAGACACAGACAATAAAGCTACATAAAAACATATGATGTCTGTTATATTTCTATATAAAAAATACTTTCTGTTGCTTAACACGTTAAACGCCGATAGAAAAAATTAAAAATCGTAAAAATACTTTTGATCGTAATTTGTTTATTATGTTACGATACGTATAGAAAATAAGTTTTATTCAATTCTGTACATGGGTTACATAGTTACAGTCAAATACATAGCTGAGGTCATGACGTTTGACGTGTTAAAAAAGTAAAACAAAATATTTTGAAATAGAAAAAAAACCTTGACACATGTTTGTTAAGTAATTAAATTTCTAGCACTAATGTGTAATTTTATAATATTTATTGTTGTATTAAATATGAATTCACTGTGATGCTGTAAAGGTATAATATATGGTTTCTAAGGTAAATGTAAATAATAATCTCTTGTGACATGAGAAATATTACAGTTTAAAAATATATATATATAAATATAATATATGCTAATAATACAAGCTATATGTGACCAATTGTATTGAAAAAATATAAATTAATGTTACTGAGATTATAATCTTGTATTGATTTTGCCATTAGCAATTAGTTTTTGTATAACTTCAATCTATGTATATAGGTACTCTACTGTCTGTTGCACGGAAAGTAATTTTTTGTAAAATTACTTGCCTTTGTTATTACGTTTGGTAGTTTTCTAAAGACTTCTTAACATATCGTACGATTAAGCAGATATGTGTAACGATTCTTAAGTAATAAATTTGCTTATTAGAAATCCTTTTATTTTATTTCTTAACACCATTTACCTTCTGATTTCATGACATTCTCTTACGTTCGAAAGCACAAGCATAATCACATTTTAAACATGATATTTATCATCATCTTTATTAACGAGTTAACAAATATTTTCCGGAAGTGTTATTAAATTCCTTGTATGTTTTGTCCTTATTAAACATTTTTAAGTAAGGTAAGATTAGTTTATAACAACTTAATTATTTTTCAAGAATCTCAATAGAATGTGTAATTTACAATATTGAAATTAAAAACTCAAAAACTTCTTTATTTCAAACATTATTTTTAACTCTAATTATCATGATTTAAACTGCAAAAATTTTAATTGACCTACTTTTTAATACAAATATACTGTATGTTTTTGATTGAAAATTGTTAAACTATGTGGTGACTATACATTATTACACTGTTAAAGCAAGGTAGATGTGTCTAGTAGATTTAAAAGCGCAATTCCGTTTGCGATAGGAATTTAATTTTACTCTGATAAGTTTCTTGTTTATAACTTTGTTTATAGGGTTTATAGGGTCTTGTAACTTTGTTTATAGGGTCTCTGAATAGAATAAACTCGAGAACAAAAAAAAAGATGCTGAAAAAACTTGCTATATCTGTGGAAGGGCAGTTGGAACTGCTAGGCATTTGCTGGTGGGATGTAAGGTACTCCTGGACAGCGGTCACTACTCGCGTCGTCACTATAGGAATCTAGAAATCATATGTGAAGCGGTTAGTTTTTCGGTAGCCAGAGCGCAAAGGGAAATAACCGCAAATGAGTGATCAGTGGGTCGTGTGAAAGAAGGCACTAGGACTACAAAATCCAAAGTCAAGCCTTACTCCATCCTTAAATCGGCTTCGGATTGGCTAATGATGGATACGTATGAGAAACAATACAAAATCCCCGACAATATTTGTGCGTCTTTATTTTGCCAAGTTGTATAAAGTTCAGTTATAAATATAAGTAATTGTCAATACCAAAATTTTAAAATATTCGAAATGATTTGTTATTTTTTATATAGTACCGGAAATAGATATAGTTATAACAGTTGGTAATATAACCAATGGATTTATATCTTTCAGAATTTGCAAAACACAGTATATTATATCATAGTATTTAGATAGTTCACAATTTAATTCAACGGTAATGGACGCGAGACAATTCCAATTTATCACAGTTCGATAGGAAGTACACTGCAAAGGTATATTCCGTTTGAGACTTATATAAAAAAATTAATTTTCTTTTTCAATGAATTACCTTCTTCTGTTGATAAAAAAAACGGAAAAGTGAATAAACATTATGAGCATTGTTTAAATACCAACAAACTGTGAATGACATACCATAAGTAAAAATACAAATAATGCCAGAACGTGAGATACCGTTGACCTGTAATTGAATTTTAGAAAATTATTCATACATTTATTTTTTTCTCTTGAAAGTGTCACACATACCTATGTAAATAAATTTTTAATGATGTAAAGGAATAAACCAGAATAATTTGACGCTTGGAACGCTAAATTATGCAATTAAATTAACTGCGAAAACGCTCTGTTGTCCGTTCTTGCTGTTGCTGGTGGGAGACGTAGTTGTAAGAGGCTTAATTTGATTTGTTTTTTTTTATTGGGTTGGAGAAAATTGAGTTCATTATTTTCTTTATGTATCCATCGTCGAATATAATATTAAATCTTTTAATAATAAGTCATTGTGAAACAGTAACCCTCGAATAGTCAGTGCTGGCCTAGTGGTTAAAAGACCCGCCTCTGGTGCATGATGGCTCGTGTTCGATCCTGGCAAGTACCAATGTAATTTTCCGAGTCATATGTTCTTTCTAAGAGGATTTAGACACCACTGACAGACGGTGAAGGAAAACATCGTGAGGAAACCTGGACTTATAATTTCACAATTATAAGTTTGAAATCACCAACCCGTCTTGAGCAAGCGTGATGATTAATGCTCAAACCATCTCCATGTGAGAAAGAGGCCTTTGCTCAGCAGTGGGCTCTGATAGGAATTTAACTCATTTATTATTAATAATTTGTCTGTTCTAGTTACGGTTTTATTTTTTATTTAAAAATACTTATAAATTATATTTATAAGAATTGCTCATTTAAAGATATAAGAGAATGAAAAATTTATTAATTTAAAGTCCCTGGAGAAACTGAAAACCAGGATATAGCACAAACCAAGTCCACGTCCCCCGTTAAGGAAGCTTTTCGAACTAGTGGTAGCGGGACGGCTATCAGAGTATCAGCAACCGGGACTGCATGAGTCTCAATATGGGTTTCGGCGAGGAAGATCCACAATCGGTGCGATCGGGCGAGTAAGAGAGTTGGCGGACCGGGACGTCTCTCGACACATGGTGTTCTGGGCGGTTTCGTTGGACATTTCCAATGCCTTCAACACCCTAACGTGGGAAACCTTCAGGGAGGCTCTGCGATACCATGCAGTGCCCCTCTATCTGCAGAAGTTAGTGACGGACTACTTCGCTGGTTGCCGGATCGCATTTCCAGTGCGAGACTGTTCTTAGAGAGAGCAAATGAAAACCTGCGGTGTTCCATAGGAGTTACATCCTTGGTGCTCTTCTGTAGAGTTTCGAATATGACTGGATGCATCAGGTTATTGTGACTTGTTACTCTGGTGACAGTACGCGGCTTCAATCACCGAGAGGCAGCCATTTTTGCCAAACCGAGTGAAAACAAGGTCATTACGTGGATCAGGGCGATAGGTCTCGAAGTGGCCCTGCATAAATTCGAGGCAATGGCTATCAAATTTAATAATATGAAGTTAGTTGTTTTAAGTGTATATGTGTATAAAAACTTCAGGTTTGTCGTTAAAAAACCTTCATTTTTATTGACGATATAATATTTGTAATTCTGAGAACATAAATAAGTATTTGTTTAATTTAGCCCAAGTTCTAAGAATTATAAGTATTTGCATATTAAAAAAGAATATAACGCATCTAGAACATTTACAGCTTCTGCCATAGAGATACAAAGAGCAGTTCGTGCGAATAAATTCCACAAATCCGAGTACGCGACCCCTTGATCTACATCGGGACCTAATGCACCAATATGTTTCTGGGGATTAATCACCAGCGTTGTCATACAGTCCGCTGTTAGCGCAGAACTCACTTGATGCTTTACAGCTGTGAAATTGTAATTTGAACTGCAAAGATCATTGCGTTGTTAAAGTCAATTGTTTAATTTTTTACCCAATAACTTTATTGCGAGTATGAGATTTCAATACTATATTTTCTTATAACATTTCATCCTTATAGCATTTCGTAATAAGTTGCAGTTTAATGGAGTTTTTAATACAATTCAATTAAAACTTTTAATGACTCTTATTTTATTATTATTATTATGCTAATAAAAAGAATGTTTGACATTGAATGCAAGTTAAAATTTTAATTGGATTGATCGATTGTAAATGTCAAACTATGGTTGTATACTTAGGCACATTTAAATGTTTATAATAACAGTTATCTACGGAGTTTCGTGAAGTAATCAAAGTAAATATTATTCCTCTCACTGCCCCCTCTGATAAATTTGAAATTCAAATTGCGATTCATGATTCGATTAAAATTTGCGTTTCTAAGCTAGATGATTAAGTAGCTTGGAATCAATTTTCGGTACATAATGTATAACAGTGAAATGAGAAAATCATTTTATTTTGACTTTATTTACTTTGTCTAAGTTTAAATAAATTTTTATATTTGGGTATTATTCTCTTATATTGTCTTCTACGAGTATGATGACAATAATTAATTATTTATTCACCCTTGTGTAATATTTTGGGATACAACATTTGTTTTAATTTTATTAATAAGGCCAATAACCGTTTAGTTTATAATACAAATAACCGTTTATTAACCATGACTTTGAAAATATGTATTTTGAGATTTATTGATAATATAAATTATATAAATGTTTTTATTATACATATATTTAAAATTTAATTACATAATTAAAAAATATTTAACTACATTTGAAAGTGCTGCTTAAATTTAAAATATCCGGACACATTTTAAGGTTCCCAAACTACATGTTACATTAAATTCAAACGTACTCTACGTTTTGTTACTTTATTAGTTTGCACGATGAATACAGCTTCCATTTTAGAAGGGATCTGTATTATAATAACCTAACGCATGTTGTTATTACATAGTTAAAAGATACAAATTGCATGACATAATTCACTTATGCATTAGTCCATCTATATTTATATTTGTTATCTTTAATCACGTTATTGACAATCACTAAATTGTATATATTGTATTTAATGGGCGGTCGATATATTGTGATATAACATTTTATTAATATCAGTATATATTCTTCAAAGTAATTGAGACTTATCACTATTATAATTTATGACTAATGTTGGTTACCTTTATTGAATACACATAAAGTTTGGATATATTTTTCTAATCTTTGAAATTATCTAGACCTTTTAATTTAAGGTCACCGTTTTACTTTTCATCTATTCATAATTTTTCAGAAAATTTTACCTTTTTAATACAGACGTATATGTATATATATTTTTTTATTTAGTAGAGCGTTTCAAAGATTCAAATTAAACCAAAATCTGCATTTATTGACGCATCTTTTTAAAATTGCGTATTTAAATTTAACATAATAGTTTTCTTAACTACGTTAAAAGATATTTTAATGAATATGCCTATTTGCGGAGATATTGTTGTTATAGTGTTCATATGACATTTTACTTCGTAGTAGAAGCTAAAAAAGGTGTATCTGATTCTAACAACATTATACCGCGGCGCACAGGTAGCATCACTTGTACTATATAATAGTTACAACTGTATACGTTTAAAAACATAAGTCTTACTCTGTTGTATGTAATACGCCCCGCGTACGCAATTGTATAGGCATTACATCAGTGTAATCAGTGTAATCAAAAAATTAGTTTTTGTTGTTTTTTTTACTTTGAATGGATGTAATGATGCATAATAGGATATTTTTTAGAAAAAAAGCAAAATACCATTTTTGTGGCATACAACAACTTACGTGGGAGGTATCATCGATATCTCCCGCGTAAGATATGTATAATAATAGTTTTAGTTTTATAAAGAATAGCTTTTTCCCGAATTTCTCCAAGCTGTAACGTTATAGTGCGAAATAGCAAATATTCCAAACTTGTACAATTGAAACTCTGATATTATAATCTCGGTTGCATTTCTGGCTGTTTTTGCCGCACTAGGACCATTAAACGTTTATATCTCCGCAGAACAGTCGGCAGCTTTTCGGTACAAGAAACATTGATTTCGTATCAGAGATATATCGTATTATACCCTATTACAATGATATACGGTTGAAAACGAATGAACATTCAAGCTAAACATTATGTTCTATTGAAACTATTTTAATGGGATTATCTGGTTGAAATTGCTTGCAGTAAGTTTTCAATAGTTTAATAGAAAGAAGAGTGAAATATGTAGATGACTGTCTAAGTAGGTATATAAAAAATGTTTTATTATTTTGATATCATATTAAGTATGTTGTTATTTGAATTTTTTTTCACTTGGTTGGAGCAACTACTTCAAGAAAGGCTTTTAGATAATTATGTTATTGAATAATATTATTTATTTCACAAGATGTACTTTTATTGCTTTTTTAAATTGATTTAAAAATCAGATGAAAGTAATTAAATTTTTAAATCAGAAAGGTTTCACTCGTTTCAACTTTTATATGTAGTAAAACGAAATAAAAGAGCTAGTTGGTTGCTTCTTCATCTTTATTATGTTTTATGCTAATATACAGGGTGACTGGTGAATTACTATCGATACTTGAGGACGTGATATTTGACGATCATATATGACAAAATAAAAATTAATATAACATAAATGTTAATAAACTTCTAAGTAAAGTTAACCAAAAGTTATGTAATTAATTACGCATCGTGTGAACCCCCTAAAGATTAGGTATACACACACGCACACACACACGTGTGGCGGCGTAGTGTTGTATCAGCACGCCGCCACACGCGTCCACGCTTTATTTATTTATACGGAAATTTGGTCAAAAATTAAGTACCTATTTTTTTTACATAATTCGAATGAGAATCATGTACCGAGTATTCTACTTAAATATTGATAGTAATTCACCAGTCACCCTGTGTAGCATAAAAATATTTAAAAAATTAAAATATGAGACTAAACCTATTTTTTTATTGTAATAATTAGTCAGTCTTTCATATTTCTTGAATATTTACATATAAACAGCATTTAAGATAACAGGTGTGTGAGAACACATACATATTTAAAATGGTAAAAAATTTAAAAATAGGCACTTTGACGATTTTAACACACTTGTATTCATCCCACTCAGATATCAATCTTATATATCTATCCTATACTCAGGTATCTATCTTGGTCATGTGTTGGGATCCAAATATAGGTGATAGCTTTTAGGTTGGGGTGAATTATTTTTTTCATATTCGAGTCGGAGCACCAGTAAAAGTTGCTTTTATTGTTCACAAATATGCATGCAAAATTTTATGTTGCCTATAATAAATATAGAGATCCCATCAACATCATAAACTTAACAAAGAGAAATTAAAAAAACTTTATCAAAAAAATCACCAATGTCACATATTGCCACACTAAATCTACATCATATTTTGTGTATTTCGTATTTTTGAGAAGAAAACGGTGAAATTGGATGAAATATCAAATTTAACAAAATAAAAAGGAAATGAGTTTCAAATTCGTTTTCAGTAATGGAAATTGATAGACTTAATTTAAGTATTACTCCATGATTTCAAGATCTTGAATTGAGCTTTTAAAAATGCAAACTGTCCAGGATTTCACCGGGAAGCGAATTAGGCAGTAAAGGAAACGGTAGGCATATTAAGGAGTAGGTTATGTAATTATAAAAAGTGGCTTTCGACCTTCTATAGGTGTGTAAATAACAATTATAGATATATAAATGAAACTAATATTTTCTATACTATAACTATAAACTACATACTCCCGACGTTTCGGCTACTTTTCAGCAACCGTGATCACGTGCAGACGGCATGTGTTTATAGTCAAAATTACAGTTTATACTCAAAAATAAAAACGCGAAGTAAAATCCGAAAATATTAGTTTCATTTAAAAGAGTAGTCACGAAAGTCTTAGATCTCATTAATAAATGTATATAACTTATAAGTATACAATACGGCAGACCTAAACCTCTTCTTTCTATCTGGTTGAGATTGCTTTTCAACGATATAATCGCTCCTAGTACACTTATTTCTTTATTGAGGGTTGTGTCTTTATTTCACCTTGAGAATTGAGATATTATAATAAATAAAAAGATTAATACTGCAAAATAATATTTGTAAATATTTAAATTCTTTAAATAAAAAAGAAAAAATATTGACGTTTACCAAGAACTTTTCAATATGGCGATAAAATACTAAAAATGAGAAAGAAAAGCATATACTAAATAAAAGCCCAATATTGTGGTTCTGTGCAATCGTAAGGCAACACACATGGCGATCGTAAAAAATGTGAATGACATATTGAAATATTTCTCGAGTCCCTTTCCTCCAATTTTCCTTCTTACTCCATGTAACGCCTGTATAAATCTGGTGGACTCGATATTATTTCGATTTGTTTTTATGGTGTTGGAAACACTGTTTGGATAGTGAAAGGTTATGAAAATTACGCTTTATCTCATTTTTAATAGAACTATAGTATTAACCGTTCAAAAACTCGATAAATTAAGTTACTCATATTTATAACCGGATTTTGAATTGCAGTGATTTATATTTGTTATTATAATATTGATATAGCTATTAAGTGTATTGAATTTCCTCATTAAGGCTGTATAATGAGTGTCGAATGTTTCTATTGAATTTCATCTTGATAGTTATAATGACTTCACCAATTAATTAAAAGAAGATTTTATAAAACCTTCACAACCAAAATAACGAAATAAATATTTGTGAAACCTTGCCATTAAAAATGGTTATAATTAGAATAGCATACCTTTTATTTATTTCTATCTTTAATATAAGTATGTGTATATATATGTAACACAAATATTAAAAAATAAAATGAGATCTAAGATTTGTGCGGGTATTCATTTAAATGAAACTAATATTTTTCAGATTATACTACGCGTATTTTACTATTGTAAAAAATTGTATTTTTAACGTTTCGGTTACTTTTAGCTACCGTGATCATGGGCAGACGAGATGTGAGTGTCTATCAGTCTGTCTTGTTATTTTATCACCTACCGCCGTCGATTTCTTAATTTTCTGGCGTACCGCTTTGAATGCCGGCAGAATGCGCTCACGGTGTCCCGAGGTCCTGCGGTGTGATCACGGACATGAGATCTTATATTTTTAAGAAGGGTATCCCAGGTGTTAGATAGATTCCAGCCATCTTCTCTATTGAAATTGGGGTGTTTTTTAATTTCAATAGCCTTGCGGATTAACCTCGGTATATATCTATCTTCACGAACGAGGATATGTGGTTTATCAAATCTTATGTAATGACCTGGTTTGTCCAATGCATGTTCACACATTGGTCTCAAGAATTGGCTTACTGTCTTATGTGGTTTGTAAATAGCCTTGATCGAAACTTTCTTCAAGTGTTGCCAATTCTGTCAGTAACTAACTTCACATACGGTAGTATCGCATGTTGTCGCTCAACTGTGGGTGGCTTCATATTGTTTTTGCAATGCTGGCGAAGCATGGGCAGGTTGTTGATGATCAGAGCATGTTTTACATGCTGCAGCTCGGCTTCTAGGTGGTCAGCATCACAAAGGTGTTGTGCTCTCTGTAACAAAGGTAGCTGACTGTATATGGTGGTGATGTGGGTTACCAAAATAAAAAAGCGTACCTAATAAATAGGAAAATATTATTTTCATTTAAAAAATAAAATTTCGATCAGTAACATAACGTGACTTGTTTACGTTTATATTATAAAATGCAAGGAGCAAGCCTCTGTGGGAGCGGACTCCATAAGAATTTATGATACATGGGCCAGACAATAATTAAAAGAACAGACACATGAATCTAACATACTGTATTGCTCCCAAGTTATGATATTGAGTCTGTGTTCAGGGTGAGCTCCTAATAATTATGCTATATTATATTGTATTAGATTTAACTACAACCTCTATATTATTGATATTATTTATAAATTATAATAAGGGTTTTCAATTTTAGCAGAAACTATTTATATATTTTAGTTGAAGTTTGAACAATGTATTTATATTACATTTCAAAAAGAATATTAATAATTAGTTGGTGGGTTATGTTGGTAAATGTGTTTGTTTATTAGACACAAATTTCAGATTTTAGTTTTTTTAAAGGTTTTATACATTTTTAATCAGATAAAGTTGAGCAAAACAATTTTGCATTTCATTCTACTCTGGTCTAAGTAAAATTAAAGTAAGTAAATATTTTTATTGATTTTTTATTCTCATATTCCAAAAATATAATGTGACTATCTTACTTTATGACTATCTTACTTTATTTACTACTTAATAATAAGTACTTTAACCTGTTTAATTTATCACCTTCAAAATAGAAGGAGATCCGCATTTGATTGTCTTACATTTTTTGTAACATACATTTTACAACTTTTTCACTTGTAAACAAATTTTGATATTTATTAGGATTTAATGTCAAATTAGTTTTACATAAACTTTATCGTTTGAAGTTGTTGGGAATCTGTTGTAATTGTAGAATTAGCTGCAAGCACAGTAATGTTATATTGCTTAATATTGATAATCTTTAAATATTGTTAACTTCATATGCTAATACCTTTAAGTCCAAAGCACACGATTAACAAAAGTTTAATGAGTGCTCCAGCCGTCTGTTCTGAGGGGGATCGTCGGGAAACTCTTCTCCGACTCTCCAGCGGTATTTATTCTGGAAGAGGGCGACCGCGTTCCGCTCACCGTCACGGAGTCTGAAATGGAGACGATTCTGGCTCGTCTCGCGAGTAAAAAGAGCGCCCCTGGTCCGGCTCTCTCTCTAGTGCACGACGAGGAAGCCCTCAGGGAACTGTGCGACCTCTGTGGGAGGTCCGTTCAGTTCCCGAGGACCTGGAAGGAAGGCTGACTTTGCCTTCTTCCAAAAGGCAGCCGGCCACCGGACTCGGCTTCGGCGATGCGACCGGTGGTTGTGCTGAATCAGGCGAAGAGGCCCTGTAGAAAATAGTGGACACCCGTCTCGTTCGGCACCTGTAGGTGTTGATGGGATACAAACCGGTATTATGTTTGTAGTTTAAACTCTTAAAAACCTTTTAGTATTTGCGGGATAAATTTAGAAAATCATTGTTTTTCACATGGGCAGTTATACTTTGCGTGTTCACGAGTTGAGAAATCATCCGCTTTGTTTGTGTTAATGTTAGACCAAAATTAAACAAAAAAAATCAACTATAAAACAAACAAAAAAAATCTTCATCTTTTAATTGCCAAACGAAATGTACATAAAACGAAGCCTTCTGGTGGCGAAACGGAATTCGCCGGCTTTATTAGTGTGATATAAAAATATATATACATATATGTACATATGTCGTTGAAAGTAATTTAATGATTTTTACTTCTAATCCCTACATTATATATTGATGTAGGTCTTACAATTGATTTTACGAATACCTTTAAAAAAATTGTAAGTTTTTCAGTCTAAACAATATTCTTTAAACAATAAAATTAATAACCTGAGGTTATTATATAATATAATAAGCTGAGGTTGTAGAGATCTAAAAGCGATCTATTAAAGTAATAGAATTCTACTCGAGGGACTAGAATGAATCCACGCAAAAGGTCTATCTTCCAATAACATAATAGTGCAGGCAAATACGACAACGGATGAAATTGAATTCGTGCTGTAGTGGGAGTAACGACAACATTAGAAATCTCACGAGAACTCGTCGCTAGGATTGAGCTGACCTCTTTCGAAATCCGAGATATAGAATGAGTACTGTAACGTTATTATAACGAATAGTCTAAATTGCAAAAGGATGGTCACTTTAAGAATTAAACAAATTTATAGTTATTTTAAACCCTTAAACATAAAAACGTTATTTCATATTTGTCATTCCCTTAATAACTGCAAAAGCATAGTAAATATCAAATTTTATAACAATTAATAAAAGTGGATTTTTAATTATTTAAACAAAGTTAAATACGTAAGGAACTTCTTAGGAAAAAAAAACATTTATTTCCTCATTATCTTTTGATATTTGTGCATATTGTTATTTTATTTTTAAAAATTCGAATAAGTTCCTAAATTTATACATATATCTAAAAATTCTAAAGTTATAACAGTTGTTTAAAATTAAAAAAGAAATCTCATATATTATAAAACTTATAATCATCCCGTAAACGTGAATATTTTTGTTAAGGAAACGGTTACAGTAGACTAAGTCAGGATTTTTAAAAATTCTAATCTAATCAGCCTATTCACCCTTTTTTTTGAAGATCCCTAAATTATAAGAGTAAGGAAAGACGCTAGAAAACTACTTCAATCCTTTACTGGGTAAATGAGAAAAGAGGAAATGTTCCGCTTCGTCCAGATCAGACTAAGATTTATAATAACCACATACATATACATACATACAGCAACACATTTATCTTAGGTAGTCTTGGAGTCCGTGATGTAGTAACACTTTCATCTCATTTTATTAAATATTTAATATGTATTTATTGTGTAATAAAAATAAAAAGACCAGTATTATTATTTAGTTCATGATATTTTACTCCTTTATGTACCCATCTAATTTATTGAAACCATGGGCAAGGTCTCTGTTAAAATAGTTAGATGAAATAAAACTCTTTTTTAATGACCTCCATATATTTAATAAAACATTAAACGACAAAACTATGATACGACTGTTCACACACAGATTAAAAAAATTACTTACATTCAACAGTCTCAATTATGCTGTGGCCACACTACCGTTTAACGTCAATGTCGCAATAACTTTTACCGCAATAAAATAGGTGGCTACACTTCAACGCTTAACGTGAATGCTCATTATCCCAAAGACTATACCATCAAGGTTAAAACATATTGCGAGCTCACAAACAAACTCACTCTAAATAGGTTCGTCGTGAATTTTAATGCGGTAGAAGTGGAAGTGAGAGGTATATCAGCTCAATCTCTCTAGAACCTATTAAAAGACTTGAGCCTGTTCAGAACTCACATTAATTTATTCTTGGAACGTAATGTAAAGCCAGTAGCAGGTCCTTTCCAAATTTCGTTAGGTAGAGAGAGGAGCTTATAGAGTGGAGGTGAGCGTTTATCACGCGTTAGATAGAGGCCCCTTAAAGCTACACCTGGGTCGCAAGTTCCAGGCACCGTGGAAGCTCCTCTAATTGTAACGCGATGGACCCGGCATCCGCACGGTGCATCCATTGAATTCTAAGAGGTTTCGTCTCGGTATATGTAGTAAATTTTTTATATATACTTCGAAAAGTTCTCCTAGGCATTCTCCACCTATACATATGGCGATAATAAGAGGCTATAAGATGTACTCGTATTTTTTGATCTCTGTAGAATGCTCTCAGCCATATCACACGAATGGATGACCGCCCGGGAAAAGTGTATGATTCTGATATCATGTGACAATATAATTCTGATATGATGTGACCATATGATTCTATTTAAGTTGCATTATTTACAACTGTGCCTTGTGCATAAATGTGCATGTGCATTGTGAATGATTCTATTTCAGTTGCATTATTTACAATTGAAATAGAATCATATGGTCCTCGATATCTCTAGCACGGTGTGAAGTAACTGATATATTAAATGTCGTAACTACTACGGCATATATGTTTAATAATTTATAACGTTTATCGTTCCTTCTTAGGAATCATATTTTTATAGTGACTTTTTTCGTATATCTTCATAATATAACGACGAGTAATGCAAAAGTGAAAATAAATAAATTTCACAGCATAATATAAATAAAAATTTCTTCTTCTACCTGGCAATTTTCCAGCTTTAGTTTAATAAAAAGTAAAAAAAAAAGTTATAATAAGTTTAAATAAAAGCTTTAATAAAAAGTTGTACATAAAGAAATGATAATCGAAACAGCTGTCTTTACGCGCCCTTCTTTCTACCACCATAATACATATAAGAGATAACGCGGATAGTGCTCTGCTTCTGGATCGTGGCAGAACTTTATCACGTACTTACATAATGGATTTCAATTTGTCTCTCTTAGGTATAACAATTTTATTTTAACGGCTTATAAGTCTGCATATTTTGAAGTAATTTCTAATAAATTTAGGGGATTATAGAATAACATTGAAATTGCTACACATATTATATGCCGAAAATATCCCTTACATCCTTTATATTTAAAAGTAAATGAAACTACCGCAACACAATGAATTCATTCTATAGTAGGATATTTTAAGAAATTTTATGTAAAATATTAATGTTTTAGTAAACGTAAAGAATACTCTTAATAAGTGAAAAGGCTCCTTTATATTCTGCATAATTTCTTTTCACAGTAAAACCAGAACGCTGCAAATTAATTATTTTCTTAACTTTACTGCAACTGACGGATGGACTTAAATGAAAAATATTACTTTAAGATTGTATGCTAATGACTCAAAAAACAGGTGTATTTGGTTGAATTATATATTGAAACTCAAAAACTTTAAAGCCAAAAATAAACTCTAATTTTATTTATATTCTTCTTTGCCCAAAAATATTAAATAAATTTAAAATATGTAGCAATAAAACCAGTAAACAAAACTCTTCCACTCATTGGCCTCTCTGAATGTAGATAGAATAGATATATATATATATATATATAGAATAGGTTTTATAGAAACGACCCCAATTTTTTTACCATATGAATTAATTATTAACTTATATTTTTAACAACAATTTCATTTTTGCCATACCATTTAGTGTGTGAATCGTTTTTACCGCGAGATCAGTGAGATGATTACAGACGTACAAGTTTTTGATTCAGATCATTCCTGATCACGTTTATCTTAAAGTCATGTTAAATATTAATACAAAAATATTATGTGGACAATCGTGACCCTAAGTAAAGTTTTCTATTGTTGTATATTTATTTAAAATTCTAAATCTTGATAATTCGTCACAGATAATACTTGCAAATGGAATGTATACATACAATGGAAATTGTTGATGGAGCTGGTTATAATATCCGTTAAAGTATTGCGTAAAGAATTTCATGAATTCACATTACATTTCGTACGTATACATCCTTATAGTTTAGTTTCCATTTCAATATAATTTATCTTTTAGCCGTTTTTGGGTTTTTTCGCTATATTTTATGGATCGACCGTAACTCAGCTGTTCACTGACAGCCTGACAATTTCATACATTATGAGACATATATTCTATATAAATTAAATGAAGTATGAACTTTCCGTTGAAAATTTGGATGGGAATAAAATTTAATTTTTTTTGTTGACTTTTCGTGAATTAACAAAAAAAACCTTAGATAACAAAACATGAAATTATATATGTAATTAAATTCAAGAAATGTTTGCGTCTAAAACTGATAATTTAATAATAATAAGAAAGATGAAATCAATTCCCACTAGCGCTTTGTGATATCTAAACAAAAATGTAAAAATATCGACGACATCTGGAAATAGGGAAATTTTACATCGGAAAATAGGAAAATTTGTTCGCTCCACTTCTTTTATTCTTAGTTTTCAGAATTTAATTGAAAATGAGTTTTGGTCCGTGTGTGCATTTTAAATGGAAAACGATTTTTTATTCCCAAAGATATGCTATTAGTTATTTTGGAGAATAACATTATTTATTTTGTTTTAGTTTTATTGATACAAGTTATAAACAAAACAATTTTAATAACTTATATACTACTATTACTTTTGTAATATGTGAAGATTGAGAACTTTCCAAATATGGTTCAATTCAATGGAATTATTCAGCAAGCTCACTGTTTTTCTAATATATATACGTATCAATTTAAAACAAACTATTAAAAAGTTTTTTTTAATATTATACCATTATATTTTATTTAATTTAAGATAAATAAATACATTTGTTTCTAAATTACTTATTCTGTAGTTTGAAGTAAAAGGCTCTATAAAAAAGTATCACAGTTCTAATCGGAAATTTTTGCCCTATTTTGGTTCAGAAATTTTCATTTTATTACAATTTAAAAGTCTCATCCGTGTTTGAGACGGTTAATTCTACTTGATTTCAAGCAATTTTGAAATGATTTATAATGGGTAGAATAAAATTGACGATTGTGTTTTAAAAGTATGTGAATGACGCCTTCAAAAATATTTCTAATGGTTCTACATTATAGTTGATATCTGATCTACTTAAAGATTTCAAATGAAAGATTCCATACACTTCGTTCTAATTTTTATATTTGTTTTTTGTGGTGCATATTAGTATAGGTAGCAATTTTAGAAATTTGTTTTTATAAAAAGATAAGTACGTGTTATTTAATGTAAAAAATGTTTGTTATGTAGAATTTTTCAGTTTATCTTTTAAAACATCTAAAGCTGGAAATGTATAATTTAGTAGCTTTTATATTGCTATGTATGGAAATGCGAAACACAACGCAATCACTTAGATTATATTTTTTTTAAAACAAACTTTAACTTTCTTAGTTTTGTGCAGACAAACAGCCCATATTGAAATACAATACTAAAAAATATAGCATTATATATATTATAACTATTTTATTTTTCGGCTTTTGTAATAAAGAAACAACTGGAATATAAGTAAACTCTCCAAGTACTTTGATTATTTGCCCACTTCAGATGGCTGTAGTAGTGTTGCCCAAAATCGGTCTTAGTCTCGTTCTTGCAAAAGTGCAAGACCGGGTAATTTCAGCAAGAACAAGACCAAGCCTGCAAGACTATTGCATCTTGCAGTTAGGACTGAGAGTAGTTTCAGAGATTAATTATAGGAATTCGGGGTATACTCTCGGGGATTCTATGAGACGCAAAAAAATACTCTATATGATTTTGGTTTTGGAAAACTGGACTTATGCGGATTAAGAACTATAGGTACCATAAATAAATTAATGAAAATATCTATTAAAAGGATAAAGAGTGCATCCCTAGTTTTGACCATCAGCATTGTGTGTGATAGTGAGCGCTGCCTTGTCGGCATCATCAACGGTTGGGAATAGCCGACCCTACTTAGGTCTGTAGATCTCTCATAGAAATTTTGCAACTATTCGGAAGTACAAGGTCAAGATTCACACGCATAATATTATACACTCTTTGATTGCCATCATACAGTAGATACAAGTACAGAAAGTAAGTAAGTACAAGTATAGTAGGTATAATATGGACACGAATACATTGTGCTGATCTGTTCTGTGTCGTTTTAAAACACAAAGTCAAACATTTGATAAACACTGTAGACACTTTTCATAAACTTCAAACGTGTGAAAATGTTCTAGAATAGTAATCGAATCATACAAAAAGCATGCAATAAGATTTATGTTCTGTTTTAGAACCCGAATATAATAATAACTATACTCGTATGAGAGAACTGTTTGAATAAATAAATTGATATACGAGTATTGTCTGTTTCATCACATTATACTTATTTTTGCAAATATTCATTTACATATAAAATACAGTCAATTGCATTAAAAAACTGACTATATTTTTAATTTCATATTTTGTTTTCTATACGTTTAACCATGTTTGAAGATTAATAAATGTAAACGTTTATTAAGAAAAAGTTGTTAGCTCAGTTGGTTATTGAGAGCTTCGGCACTATTAACTTAGGTCATTAGTTCAAACTTGAGGCAGGCAGGATAGTAGCTAATTGCAAGACCTCCGAGACTCTTGCTGCAACAAGGTTGTGGTAAGCTAAGGCAGATAAGAATCTTAAATGGAAGCGGTAAAAACCCTTCACTCACTAAATGGTATGGCAAAGATGAAATTGTTACTAAAAATATAAGTTTTAAAATATTTTAAACATTTCTAATGCAAAAATAATTATTTTAAATTCTTAATATGTAATCAGCATCGGGGATTATTGACATCTACTAATTTCGATACACTAAAATACTTATATATGGAAGGAGACAGAATACAAAACTAGCTTTTTCCGATGGTCATCAGATTTTATGAACCAAATAAACACTAGTATAATAGTCAGCAACTGAAAGAGAATTTAAGGATAATATATAGATATACTTAATTTCAGAATTCCTGGGCATTAGTTGCTTAATCCAGAGTTGTAAAGAGCATTTTTCTCAAAAAATATATCCAACTTAAAACAAATTTTTCAATCAAATTAAAACAAATTTCATAATCAATATAGGAAAGGTTTTTCAGATGGATAGAAAATAATATTATTATCGGTGTAAGTCTGAAAGCCATCGAGTACAAGAGCTCTCAACTTTTCCCGAATGGCACTTGATACGGAGCCGGGGCAAGGAAATGGGAGCTCATTGTGCAATAAATTATTGATTAGAAATGGTAATAACGGCTATAAACCATTAAGCAATCGATGGAAGTCATATAGTAGGTATATGAAGATCATGCTTGCAAAGTGTTTTACTGGTATTGTATCAATATATAATTAGGGTAAAAGCAAAACAAAAAAAATTTTTGTTACTAATTGTGTTTTAAAAAAACATATGATTTTAAAAAGCAGATAGTAGTTATATATACTAAAAGTTATCATAAAACATGCATTGTAATATTTTTATTTTCTTATTCAACGGAGTTGCTTAATATATTTTGTTTTTTGTTTTAAAAAATATATTAAAATTTTTGCCCCTTGAAAATAACATGGGAGTCAATTGAAACCGACGATGGGACTCGAGTGTCCTCGCTCCTTTTTACATTCAACTCAAGCATTAGTCTAGATCTTAACAGAGGAAGTTTTAACAACTGGAGACCAGCGTCATTAAAAAAATCATAAAAGAAATTCATATCATTTTTAAAATAACGTCCGGAATAGAATTCTACAAAAATAAAAATACTCAAAGAAAATTCTGTGTAGGTCAGATATGTATATTTATTGTCTGTTTACACCAAATACTTGAAGGATTTGTTTTGGAAAAGCCAGAGAGGTTAGATATTACCACATTTTCATTATTATTTATCAAATTCGTTTTCAAAAAATAAAGAAATATTGATAATAGAAAGATACAAAAAATTGATTTAAATGAAAACAGAAAGAAAAATTTACTAGAAGAGTAATTTACAGCTTTTTAAAATTTTTAAGTCTCAAACAAACAGATTTATTAAATTATTTTTAAGAGAAAAAGAACGACTGCAAAAAAATAACGTAGAACTATACAAACTAAAAAACAAAAAAATGTACACTTAAATACAAAATCCTAGCTTAATTTATCTACCTAATAATAAATTCTAAAGATCTGCACATAAATCAACTAGACAGCTAATGTACATTTGTGGGTGGTACGGGGATACCGCACCGTCTCCCATGAGGCGGCTTGCGTGCTGGCTGGGACGCCTCCGTGGGAACTGGATGCCCAGGTTCTGTCGGAGGTGTACCACCAGCGCGCGCGAGTTCGATCCCGGGGTCCGAGTCCGGACCGGGATCGGGTGGAAGGTTGGCGGCGCTCCTTGATCGCCTTACTGCTTCGCCGGTGGAGGCGGAAACTCTCTGAGCCAGTGGCCGGGTTGCGAACCGTGGAGGCTATTCGCCCGCTCCTTAAAGAGTGGGTGGACCGCCGACACGGTTCCTTGACCTTCCGGCTGGTGCAGATCCTCTCGGGGCATGGTAGCTTCGGGAGGTATCTGTGCCACATAGTCGGGAGAGAGTCGACTGCGGCGTGTCACCATTGCAGTTGCATGGATGACACGGCCGATCACACTTTGGCGGAGTGCCCTGCGTGGGCTGTAGAGCGTCGCCAGCTCACCACAGTGGTTGGCGCAGACCTATCGTTGCCGGCTGTGGTTCAGGCCATGGTCGGTAGCGAGAGGGCCTGGGAGGCGATGGTCAAGTTCTGCGAGCACGTGATGTCGCGGAAAGAGGCCGCAGAACGTGCACGGGAAGACGACCCCTCCTCGGCGCCCTTGCGTCGACGTAGACTGGGTCGAAGGCAGCGGGCATATGCCCGCGACCTGCCTCCCCAGTGAGGAGCCTCCGGGCGTCGGTGGGGAACCGGCGTCCGGGTAACATAGGCCTGAGTAAGAGCGGCGTGTTTGGCGTTCCCGGCACGCTGCTCTTGAGTCGGAGGGGTGGTGTGGTCTAGCCACTGATACCCCTGCCGATGGCGGAGTCCCTTTCGGGACTTGTGCGTAGTGAGCGGAAGCATGGCTCGCCGTTCCCGCTCACTAGCCTACGCACTGCGCAGAGAACGCCGAGGAGTTTAGTGGGTGGAAATCCCACACGCCCCCGCCGTGTTTCCCCCGCGGCGGGAAGTCTTTGAAAGATTCTCCTCGTTAAAAAAAAAAAAAAAAAAAAAAAAAAAAAAAAGACAGCTAATGTACATAAACGAACGATAAAATATATGTTTCATACTTTTAACTCGTTCGAATTTAGTATTCTATTGTTAAGTTACTTAATCTGTAGCAAAACATTTCAAGTCAAGTGCTCTTCTGAAGTCGGTTCAAAAGATGACTTGACTTGTAATGTTTTTTTTATGTATAAATATTAACATTTGCACTAGGCAATGGATAGGAAAAATAAATCTAGAGCATTTTTACATTGCTTAGGAATAATGTGACAGTAAAATAATTCAGCAAAGATGTGAGTCATGTAAAGAAATAAATAATATATATGTAGTATTAAACGCAAATAAGATTTATTGTTTATATAATGAGATCTAAGATTTTCGCGAGTACTCATTTAAACGAAACTAATATTTTTCGGATTTTACTTCGCGTTTTATTTTTGATTAGAACTACATACTCCCGACGTTTCGGCTACTTTTCAGCAACCGTGATCACGGGCAGACGAGATGTGAGTTTATTGTTTATGTTTTTCAACATGAATAACTATAAGCAATAGAGAAGTGCTATGATGTGATTTTTATTTCGTAATATTAGGGGATTTTCAGTGTTTCACCGTTTACATAGCAACTTTTAACCCTTTATCTCAATAAGAGAATTCTGCTTCTGGCTTATTTCGGAACCCTTGCTCTTTAATTAAGAATCAGTAGTTTCCTTCATGTACGTATTTTATTTTAACTGCCTTATCATTTATATGTTTCTCGTATAGATCAACATTTTTAATAACAAGTATAGTTTTAAATCAAGATCAACTGAATCTTTTTGTGAGATCATTTTATATGAGCATTGACATACATGTCCATATTTAAATATACATATAGGGGTAAAAATACTACATTTTATTTTGGGTAACATGTCCAATGTCAGGCGGAAACACGCCGTAAAAATCCAACACCAAGTTATTGGAGAACCAATTTTAATGGTCGTTTATGTCAAAGCTGATCCTTCATAAAAATATGTAGGGGTATTGTAGGAGTGACGATGATCCTAGGATACCCTTGTTGATATAATGTTCACGTTAAAATGGGTGTAAATGCTGACATTTTATATTTAAGAGTGAGCAAAATTGCTAAGAATGCTGATTCAGGCATAATCTAATAGTTGCCGTTTCATGTACACAGCATAATGTTTTGCTTCGTGAGTTACATGTATAACATTCTATAGAATAATAAATAAAAATACTATTAAATACTTAATACTACTAAATAATACTACTACTAAATAATAATACTACTAAATACTTAATACTACTATTTAATACTATTAAATACTTTATTTTTGTTCCTCATTTCTTTTCCTGAGGTTATTTGTAATATAATTTTAGAATATTATTTTCCATTGTATAAATATTAGGCTAGGCTAAGTGAATACATGAATTATCTAGAGGAATTATTTGTATGAGACGAATCCTCTCAGCATTCCATGGATTCAACGTGCAGGTACCAGGTCTATCGCGTTGCAGGGAGAGGAGTTTCAGCAGTGCCTGGGACTTGCGACCCAAGTGTAGGTTTAAGGGGCCCCTTATCTAACGCGCCTTATACGCTCACCTCCACTGTCCAAGCTCTTCTTCCTACCTAACCAAATTTGAAAAGAACCTACTAGGGTTGCCTTCGATGTCCGTTCTAAGAATTTATTTATGTGAGTTCTGGACAAGCCCAAGTCTTTTAGTAGGTTTTAGAGAGATTTCGCTGTTATACCTCTCGCTGCTACTTCTACCGCTATCTAGATTTAGTTAATACGTAAAGTGTATGAAATATAGGGTGTTGAATTATTTTAAATTCAACGTCTGGCCAAAAAGGGATTAGTTTCTTGTTTTTACATATTTTACTCTCTTTGCTTACAATTTTCACCAATTAGTTTAACAGGAGTATTTTTTTTTTATATAAACGGAATTTCTAAAATGGAACAGTCGTGAGGTACCTACTTATAATGAGCGTTTCCATAACTTATAGCCGAAATTATATTAGTTTTGATTTTGCTACTAGTAGTTTTGTATACACCGTTTATTATTTTGCGACGTCTACATACCTATTGTTTACAAGGGAAATGATGTAAAGATATTATGTCAGTTTACTTCTTTCTAATTACTTAAAATTCTCTAAACGCTGTGTTCTGTTATAGTTATTAATAAAAACTATTACTGTTTTTCATTAAAAGTGTGTATTTTTATTATAACAACAATCATTTATAGAAGCTAAAACAGTATGTAAATAATTTATAATTTTATAATAAAAAAACACACAATACTGACAAATCTTTATACAGGGTAACTGGTGAATTACTATCGATACTTGAGGACGTGATATTTGACAATCATATATGACATAAACATATATGACACAAAATTAATATAACGTAAATATTAATAAACTTCTAAGTAAAGTTAACCAAAAGTTATGTAATTAATTACGCATCGTGTGAACACCCTACAGATTAGGTATACACACACACATACACGTGCGGCGGTGTGGTGTTGTATCAGCACGCGGCCGCACGCGTCCACACTTGGAACACTTGGAACGTGTCAACACTTTATTTATTTATACGGAAATTTTGACAAAAATTAAGTGCCTATTTTTTTTACATAATTCGAATGACAATCATGTACCGAGTATTCTCCTTAAATATTGATAGTAATTCACCAGTCACCCTGTATATATAATTCTTCTGTGCGTGTGTATGTCACTGAACTTCTCTCGAACGAGTGGACCTATTTTTATTAAATTTTTTGTGTGTGTTCAAGGGGATCTGGGAATTGTTTAGATTCACAATTTTGTCAGTGTTTTTTTAATTAATTTTTAATTTATTAGTAGTTGTTGATACAAACGTTTTTTTTTTTGACATTAGATTTGACAACTAACTAATATGTCAATCATTCTGTCGCACTTCAAAACACGGAGATTTATGGCTTTAATAGGTAAACTCCAAAAATATAAATAACAAAACGTAACAGATATTTCTTGATTATAGGGCGATACGAAGTTTGCCGGGTCTTCTAGTATTTATATATATTATTTTAAGCATACTGGTACTAATTAATTTTAGCTCAATATCACGGCGTGTTGAGATATTTAAGACATACATTTTACAGTTAACACTCACCTCAGAAAAAGGAACGGTGCTATAATGCCATGGACTGTGGTAAATTTTGTAGTTATTGACAAACATATTTGAAATTATTTTGATATTATTAGGTATGTAATTGAGAACATATTTCTATTAGGTTTTAAGATTGTAATCAAGATGTTAATCGCTTATTTTTGTTTTTACTTTCTATGATTCTGTAAACAGCTGGATTAATGACATGAGCGAAGTTTAAAACAGTTACATATATTTTGAAATATACCATTTAGCACACATCTGTATTTGGTATAATAATGTTAATTTATACCCGTTGACAGTTTTCCATGTATTCTCACATGCGATTGACGATGAGTTAAATAATTCCGGTGATTAAAATTTAAAATAAAGAACAGCTTAGTGTTTATTTGAAAAAATTGACATAAATTAAATTTGACAGGAAAATAATGACCCAAATATAAATCTTCTTTAGTCCTAATGTCTATTAAATGCCGTTACAGAAACGATTATTTTAGACATAATTTGACATCATATTATAAGTTTCTCTTTATGTTATGTTGATGGAAAGTAAAACAAAAAACAATTTATTCACAGTAGATTGTTAAAAATATAATTCAAATAATATTGAAGTAAAACTATCGCTTATTTTGACATGGTGTCATTGTTTACACACAAAGACCCTTTTTTAGTCCCATATTGTAATAAACTAAATCCTCCTCCTGAAATTCGTGTTTAATTTATTAAACAACACAACTAATAATGGATAGTGAGTAGGTGGATAAATCCAAACTTTTAGGCCTGGCGATAGGGAACATCAACTATAGTAATAAGTAATAACCATACCGAAGGTACCGAAGGTAGGGTTTATAGTGATTTATGCGAGGTGTCAATGCGATTAGCATCGAAGAGCCCGTACGGTCGGTTTGGCGCATTTCAATTACCACAGAGTGTTGCCTCTTGAATAATCCATGCGAGAACTTTGATTGAAACGGTCGGTACCCGTGTTGGTCTTAATTTCTGCTTGTTTGATTTGTCAGGTCAGGATGCTTAGTCAGGTTTGAGTTTAATCGATTAATAGAAAGTTAGAGGGTAATTGGGATTTTGAAAAAAAAAAGTATTGATTTTTTTTTATGTATTTTAAAACTTTATTATTAATTATATTGATTTTTAATGCAAAAAACTTGAAAACATTTTTTTTTAATTAATTATAAACAATTAAAAATTTATAAAATTCAAAAACAAATCACGTGACTGTAAACGCGCCATGATTGGTCGGCATACTTGTGACGTCATAATGTTAAAGCAATTTCATAATAGTACAGTGTTTATGGCTATTATTTTTGACTTGATAAAAATAACTCAAATTTATTAGTGAAAAACGATTTGAAAAGTTTACTTCGACTAACTATGTGTGATAAAGGATTTATAAAAGCAAAATCGGATAATATTCCTGATGTTGATATATTTATAACTAATTTTTTAAAAAATGACGTTCGGTTTAATTCTGCTGAAGTTCGAGGTGCTAAGGCATCAAGGTAAATCTATTAAAAAATACTATTCTAAATGAAAATAAGTATTTATTCTCTATTAAATATAATTAATAATTATTTCATTAATTGTAGAGCATCACGTGAGAGTTACGGTGATAAAGTTATAGGTTATAGTCAACTTAATCGTAAGAATGGTATTTGTGTTTTAAAAGGATGTGTGTGTCCAGAACACCGAGTTCGGAGTAGAGCTTACTCAGTGACTCTAACTATCAATGAAAAATTAAGAAGAAGTATAATAAAAGAAGAATTAATAAAATGTTATTATAACATTATAAAAAACCAAAATAACATATACTTTAAAAATTTAAATGTAGTCCGATACAGAACCTAGAATGTTATAAAATTATGAAAATATCTATTAATTGAATTCCAATTATTAGACAAACATACATATAGATTTACTATTTAATCGCTTTGAATTATCAATAAAAAATTTTTTAATGCTACGATTCTAAAGGTTATAATTTGGAGCCCAGGTAAAAAAATTAATTACTGAACTATACTTATTCGATTTATACACTTAAATATAAAAAAATTAATAACAATATTATTATGATTATATAATTATTATACTAACATCGAAATGATCTTCACAACAAAAAAAAATTGATTTTGTGTTTGAATAATCTCGGTGCACTGCTTGAAACCATTTCTTTCGACGTTTTTCGTCTTGTGGAACATTTAAAAACATTTTTTCAGGAGTTGTTTTTGTAGTATTTGTACATAATGGTACAAAACAAGAGCGATAACTTTTGAGTTTTAACATTTTTGATTATTTAACAATGCCAACAGAATTTACTAGATAAAAACTCAAAACACTGTACTAATTATTATATCTCTGTATGCTGCAATGAGCAAAAACTAACATTGTGACGTCACACGCGCTCGGATTTATTCGGGAGCTGTCGGCGGATCTTCGGTACTGAATTTAAAATTTAATTTTTATTTTGAAATAACTTTTTAATTATTGCAAAGAAAAAATAAATAAAATAGTTTTGTTATAAAACTTATATATGATCTTTCCATTTATCACAAAAAAAAAAATTATTCAAAAACCCAATTGCAAGCTACTAAACAATTTTAAAGAATTGGAGAGCTGATAGTGCTTCTTTATTTGGTTTTAAATATTAAGAAAAGAGGTAAGACTTGCCAACAAGTTATAGACATTATCTAAATTATCCCATACTATACTAATTAAGTAATAATAAATATTTATACCTAATTGTTACGAGTATTTCCTGCAATTTTGAAGCAAGAAAATCTTATTTTAACAATTTATCACTTTTATAACAGCTATATATGATACTAAAAGTGTAAACCTCGAGTCGTCGCTTTAATATAGCTGCAAGTATAAAATAGGAAACGCTCCAGAGGAAACGGAAATGCCATCGGAGGTAGAGAGGCGGCGATAAATACTACATCCTGTTGTTGTTAACAAGCTCGGTGACTTAAAATAAACTGTCATTCCTTTATTCACAAATATGTATAAAATATTGTTATAATTGTTTTAATTGTATTGCTTGATTAAGTTTTATTTGCTATTATAAGAACAAAATAAATATAATTAATTATAATATCCTTGAGATATTAAAAGTATATAATATATAATTATATTTTCCAGCTGAAGTAAAATACATACGTATAAAATTATCTACAATAATTTCTTACAGACCTAGTGAACTAAGATATTATGTATATGTGATAAACAACAACACAACAATGCTTAAAAAATCTCACTAAAATAGAAAGTGCCGTGAGACCGTTATCTGTAACACTTTCTTTTTCAATGCTAGAAAATAAATATGTATATGTATTTTAACAATTAGACTTAATACTACTATATGCAAAGGGTAAAGTAAAGAATAAACTGTTGCCTATTATGTCTATATGAAGAAGGTTTCAATCAAGACTATGTACAAAGCATACAAGAAAGTGAGCCAATCCTTGAAACTCATCAAGAGTAACATTCCTTTGCAACAAGTGGATGAATTCAAGCTCGATTGTGACTGTGGTTTGTCATACATTGAACAGACAAAGAGAAGCATCGGTACAAGGGTTAAAGAACACATCTCAGACATCAAAAATAGGTAAAAAAAAACTTTTTAAGTTAAACGGTTTTACGTGAAACATACATTTCAATGCAAATTAAGATAAATGTACTAAAAACCAAAAAATAATAAAATAGATACAGTCGTGGGAATTATAAACATATGCACAGACTAGACTAAAATAAAAGCGTAGGGCACGTCAATTGTCTATAAATTATCGACTTAATGTGCGATAGAAGAATCGTTTAATTCCTCGTTAGGCAGTTGGCCCGCAGACGGTGAGGAAATTACTTACTATTTTCTTGCTCATGGAAATTACAACTGCCTAAATAAAGTGTAACATTACAAAACAAACATTTTAATCAACGATTGTAGACAATTGACAATTAGACAATAAAAATACTTTTAAATAATTTTGATTATTAAGTTTAAAGAACATGATACGAAAAATGTACTTTTAAACGGTCACAACAAAATCTTATTTTCTCAATTTGGTTAGCATATTTTTCAGAAAATGTTCCGGAATGATCGTCTACTTGAATATTTTAAATCTGAATGTTCTTACTAGCGCCACCTCTGTGATATTAGATGAACTCCAAAGCTATTTGGTTCAGTCGATTCAAGGTACAACAACTTTGACACTATTTTCCTTCATAACTTCATAGATGGCGTAAGTAGCTCTCAAATTGATTTGACATTAGCACTGATATTTTTTAAAATATCGGTTTTCGAAATATCGATATTTTGAAGTACATCAATATCGGAGCAAGATAAATCGAAAAAATATGTTGGTACCTATTTCGATATATCTGTTTTATTTAACAAGTCTATTTAATTATAAAAAACCTTATATTAAATAAAAGTAAAGGTTTTAAAAATAGTGAAATGTACCGAAAATTATCCAATTAAAAAATTAATTGATGTTTCAATTTAATTACAATTACAACTTATTTTATTAAAATTAAAATTCATATTATGAAATTTATAAAAACGATTAGTGTATTTTTATATAATTTTTTTTTTATAATTTGTAAAGTAAAAATTAGCTGTACTATGTGTGCGTGTGTGTGTGCGCGCCTTTTTCCTAAGGCAAAGATTAAAGAAAAAAGCAAAAAATATTTGTGTAGCATAAAATTAGTTTTAAGAAAAAAAGTAAGTAATTACTCTAGGGTACACGAGGAAATACAATGAAACAGGGTAAATAAAATGTAAGATCATTAAATAAATTCAAATCAAAGATTAGATAATAATTTCGACTAACTAACTATCGATACATCGTCTAAAAATTGTTTAGTATCTAATAAATATCGATGTTTCGATATATCGATATTTGATTAACATGCCTATTTGACATTTAAAAATTAAATCATATTTTAAATTAATTCAGTCGCTCATTTGCCGTTGTTTACTGCTGTTCTTGTGCCGTACGTTCTTTTTCATACAATTGACCTGCCTTAATTATATCATTGACTCCTATTTCCACGCTTTTGACGATCGACCCCGGCTTTTCCCAATTGGACTTTGTTTTCTGCGACTACGATCGACCCCGACTCTTCTCATTTGGATTTTGATTCCAAACTACGAATTTGGATTATCGAGAAGTTGAAAAAATGCCACGAAAATCGTTTATTAAATGTTATTTTCGGTGTGCGACTGAAGGTACGATACTTATTTAGTAAAATCTATAAAAATATTATTTATCATATATATACACAATCAATTACTACTCTTATTACATCAATTTCAACCGTAACCGTTTATTGACTTCTAATAAAACCATTTCAGGTCCTTTTCATCAATTTCCTAACCCTGAATACCCGAATTTGGAGAAATTCATTCAATGGAAAATATTTTAAATGAAGACATGAAACAAAAGGAAGATTCTTAAATTTATAACAATATAAGAATATATGATCGTCATTTTGAACAGTTTTACCGATCTTCGAGTAAACGACTCACTCAAATTGCCGTACCAACTGTATACTTAAGTAAGTATCTAAAGTAAGCAACTTCCCAAGTAGTTATAGGCACACAATACATACTACTGATATAAAAAAAACTATAAATAATCAATTATATTTTATAAACATAGGTAGATAATATTTTACATTATTATTATTTTACTTTAGAAATTGGTGCTCATAATTAAAAATTAAAAACAAAAAATAGGTATACAAGTCATCTTAACCTTTGTATATACTTATATGTGGTTTGACAGATTTATAATGTGCGGTCTTTATTACCTTTTTTATCTAAATAAAGGAAAGTGCCTACAAACAGTATCGCAAAATAACTAATTGTGTCACTTCTTTATATAGGTAAAACAAAAACAAAGTGTTCTAAATATGCAGAGATTATAATTTCACTGGATAACTACAAACTAAAAAAAGTTGTTTATAGTGTTTTATGTAATATAAGAATTAAAGTATTTAATACAGTAAAAATTACAAGTTTATTTACATCCAATCAGAAACTCTAAAAGAAACGAGGAAGGCAGATAGTTACAATCAAGACAATATGTTTTATTCAATTCAATTTTAAGATTTTTCATTTAACTTTTTTTTAATACATATATTTATTTGTATTAAAAAATGTATATTTTTAAATGGTTTTTATTTACCAGCATCATCATCAGCAACAGCAACATTTGAGACTGTACACTCATCAAATTCTGTTGAAACTGAAAAATGTGTTGATACACAAAAAGAAGACAATGACACATCTTGTAGTCACCACTTGGATTTAAATATGAATCAAGTTCATCTACAAAGGAGTTCTCCTAATTCCTCTCCATTATTTCCTAAAGGTAAGTTAAGGGCATATAACCAAGCTAAAAATTAACTATAATTGCTATATTTACTTTTTTTACTTTTACATTATAAAACAGCATAAGGCATTTTAAATACAATATAAATTTAAACTACAGATTCACTAGATTTGCAAGTATCGAAATTGTTGGCGCCTACGTGCGGACCTGCACTACATTTATTTTATATGACATTTTGTCTATACAGGGTGACTGGTGAATTACTATCGATATTTGAGGACGTGATATTTGACAATCATATATGACAAAATAAAAATTAATATAACGTAAATATTAATAAACTTCTAAGTAAAGTTAACCAAAAGTTATGTAATTAATTACGCATCGTATGAACACCTTACAGATTAGGTATACACACACACTCACACAGACGCGGCGGCGGCGTAGTGTTGTATCAGCACGCCGCCGCACGCGTCCACACTTGGAACACTTGGAACGTGTACACACTTTATTTATTTATACGGAAATTTGGTCAAAAATTAAGTACCTATTTTTTTTACATAATTCGAATGAGAATCATGTACCGAGTATGCTCCTTAAATATTGATAGTAATTCACCAGTCACCCTGTATAAACTACGATATTCTACATAAATTTGTAATCCTTTTTATCTACATATGTACATACGTTACTTCCTTTATATTTCAAATTTGAATATCATTCCGCTACGATTTCTTGTCTTAATAACATCTGTATCTTCAGGTAAAAGTATTTAGCAAAACCAAAGAAGTTTTCTTTAACCTGTCTAAATACCAAACATAAAAAGAGGCGACCGTGACAGGACAGCTAAGCAAGAAATATTTCAATCCAACGAAATCGCGTTTGAAGCCATCGCCGATTCGCAACAGCATCGCAGCACAGGCTTAACGCTCAAGCACCACTAAGAAGATTAGCAAGCACTAGCCGGCAGTACCTATCAACGCTGCCGAAGCAGGGCCAAATCAGATAAGTGTCTACCTTTTCAACAAAATCTCCGTTCATCCATCTATCAATCATCCATCCATCACCATCATCCATCTATCTATCATCACCATTATCATACCACACTATTTTTATAGCTATCCGCCAAGTGTACAAGCTCATATCCCGTAAAATCAAAATTTTACTGCAACCGTTAAAATTCAAATTTGCCAAGTCATCGTAACATAAATCAACTTAACTATAACTTCAATTGCATCACTAAGGCTACAAAACTAACGCTAACGTTATATTCCAACGTCGTAAACGCACTTTTTTATCCATTATTTTAAACGAATTTCAATTTGTATCCTGATACTTCTGCAAATTTCACAGCCACAATTCGCAACCTTAACTTAAACCACTTCATAGTTTCATACGCATCCCATTTTATCATTAATTTAAGACAAATATTTAAACCACATATTGCCGACGTTTTCAGCGTACGGGAGTGCCGTACGGGAGGCCGTGCGGGTTGATGCCACGCTGAGAACTGGCGAGAGGTCAGTCTCTGCAGGAGTCCGAGGCAATTAGCTCATCGCTAAACAAAGGAGGAGCGTATGTAAGAAACTTTATTACCCACTCGAGTGAAGTGTTTGTCGCGTTTGAATAGATCAGCTGTGCCGGTCATTGATTCTTATTAGTATTTACATTTGTTTCTTTTGTTCGCATTATAATGTCTACTTTAAAAGAATTAATTTTAAAACGCAGTAGTATTAAAGGACGCGTCACTTAGTTTAAAAACTATATACAAAAATTAAATAATTTATCAAGTTTAGACGCGATTCAATTAAACGAAATAAAGATCAAATTAAATAAGTTCGAATGTTTATCGAGCGAGTTTAACGACGTGCAAGGTCAGATCGAAATCTCGAACGACGATAATTTAGAAGCCGAGCTAGATATTCGCGAGGATATTGAGAATGACATCGATGGTGGTATTTGCATTGCTCAAAATATCATTGCACGGAATTCCAAAGCTACGCAGCTGTTAGAGGACGAAGAAAGCAGGCATTCCCAATGTCAACGCGAACCACACGGCATAGGTTTTCAACTACCATTAATACAGATGGCGAAATTTGACGGAACCTATTTTCGTTGGTTTGAGTTTCGTGATACATTTAGATCTCTTATTCATTACAACGAAAAAATCCTACCTATTTATAAGTTTTATTATTTAAACTCATATTTAGAGGGTGAAGCCGCTCGTGTTATGTCTAACTTGGAAGTTTCTGAAATAAACTACAACAAGGCGTGGAATCTGCTGTGCGAGCGGTACGACAATAAGAGACAGTTAATAAATAACCACCTCAATGCTTTGTTCAATATTGAGCCGTTAAGTAGGGAATCCGAACAGTCATTACGATCTTTGATTGATCACGTCAGTAAAAATTTACGTGCGTTAGCAAGTTTAGGCCAACCCACAGATCAGTGGGATACGTTAATCATTCATTTAGTTAGTTCAAAGTTAGATAACCACACAAGTATGAAGTGGGAGGAGCATCACAATATTCTAAGCGATATGGCAACCTTAGATCAATTCCATAGGTTTCTCAAGGACCGTGCTGATGTACTACTTAGAATCATTTAAACATAACAAGCACATTTCTACCAGTAAGTCATCGTCTAGCAATAGTAATAATTTTAAGATTACGAAACATCAAAAACCGTTTTCGTTCACTTCTAATTTAGGTATCAATCTCGTTGCTTGTATTGCAAGAGTAACCATTTGATTTAAAATTGCCCCTCATTTTTAGCGAAAACACCTGAGTTGAGAATTGCCGAAGTTTTCAAACTTAAGCTGTGTACAAATTGTCTCCGTTCCGGTCATAATACACGTCAGTGCACCTCAGGGTCATGTCGCGAATGCAAGGGACGTCACAACACGTTGTTACACAAAACTAGTAACGATTCTTTGTCATCACATTTAAATAATTTTTTTTCTTCTCAGACTGCAGAAGACGAACTAAGCGTCAATTTTTCTAGACAACCTTTTACGCATGTCATGTTGTCAACAGTCATGATTGAAATCATGAATCCAGTCAATTCGAAAACTGAAACTATACGTCCTCTGTTAGACAGTCAATCTAGCTTCTTAATTCAATCTTAAAAAATAGATTAGGGTTGGAATCCACACCCACAAATCTTAATATTGTAGGCATAGAGATCGTAGCTAGAAATCGTATCAACAAGCGCGAGCGGTGTCAAGTAAAATTTTATTCACTACAAAGTGACTATAGTGTTTTTCCACGTGGTTTATCATGCCTGAACTAACGGGCAATCTTCCTAAGTCTTACATAGACTAAAGACAATTTAATTTGCCTCCATATATTAAATTAGCTGATCCTAATTTCTATACTCCTGCGCCTATTGATGCATCAATAGGCGCCGATTTATTTTGAGAGATTATAGGGAGGGAACAAAAATCATTAGGCGTAAATAAACCATTTTTACGCAGTTCACAGTTCGGATGGATAGTTTCCGGTCCTAATTTATTGAACTGTGATTCAATTTCAATTAATTGCAATCTTATGTCGAAACTTAATCTTAATCGGATTAACTTTAAACTAATCCCGTTATATCTGATTTTGCCGTTGACGAACAAATAAAATTTCACTTTATTAACTCCTACGATCCTCACTTTGGCGGCTTACGGGAAGCGGGAATTAAATCCGCAAAATTTAATATCAAAAGAATTATTGGCAATAATAATTTCACTTTTGAAGAGTTAACTTCGCTTTTAGCACAAGTGGAAGCTATATTAAACAGCCGTCCTCTATAACCCATGTCCACCTCTCCTAACGATTTACTTCCTCTCTCCCCAGGGCACTTTCTGATTGGTCGGCCATTGACTGCTTTGCTTTCTCCGAACATTGAAGTCTGCAGCCACAACAGCCTCAACCGCTGCTTGCGCTTGGAATAAATACGACAGCACTTTTGGCGTCGCTGGCAGCATGAATACATCAGCGAGCTACAGCACCGAATCAAATGGCGCTCCAATCATGAAAAGCTACGCATCGGCGACATGGTTCTCCTTCAAGAAGACAATGCCGTCAATTTGCATTGGCACTTGGGACGAGTCACGCTTCTTCACCCTGGGACTGACGGTATCGCAAGAGTTGCCAACGTTCAAACCACGAGAGGTGTAGTGCGTCGATCCCTAACACGCATCTGCCCTTTATTTCACCCAGAGGACGAGTCTTGAACGCGAAGCTATGCGTTCAAGAGGAGGGAATATGTTAGCACCTACGTGCGGACCTGCACTACATTTATTTTATATGACATTTTGTCTATATAAACTACGATATTGTACATAAATTTGTAATCCTTTTTTATCTACATATGTACATACGTCACTTCCTTTATACTTCAAATTTGAATATCATTTCGCGACGATTTCTTGTCTTAGTAACATCTGTATCTTTAGATAAAAGTATTTAGCAAAACCAAAGAAGTTTTCTTTAACCTGTCTAAATACCGAACAGCAAGTATCGTGATTTATTTCATATTTTCTTCTGCAAATATTGATTGTAGTTTTTGTTATTTATGAATTAAAATTGCAATATATTACAAATTGTATTCAATAATTATGTCCGTAGGTAATTTGTACACGACGACAAATATGTACATATATTTTTTGTCTTTTAATAAACATTAATCCCGGTTTTAGATAACCTGATTCCTGTTAAAGTAAATGCAGATACATATATACTCAGTTGAGTGATCATCATCTACATTTAAACCTAAGATGTTCAAAAATGTCTTCTCATCATTTAATTGATTATTATTTATGTGAAATTCCTTATGACGACTATTAGTCATTAGAGAAACTACTGTATACATAATTAAACATAACTAACTATATCAATATTTATGAAACATGCACTTTATTGTTTTTGATAAATATAGATTTTTACTTATCAGATAATGCAATGTAATATCAATAGTGTTTTTATTAGATAAAATAACAAAAACATTTTTATATATTTTATTATCATGTTACAAAAAAACAAATACCTACTTTATATTTTATTTCAGTTAAAACTCGAACACAAAACTGTTAAAAGCTCGACTTCTGAAATTGAAGGAAACATGTAAGACACAAAATTAAAAATTGGTACCTTGCATTAAAAATTGGATACATACATGACATTCATGCCACAAGGGAGTTAAATAAATATCATGGTGTAAACAGTCTGTTAACAAGAAACTAAAATCAGGATCCCTTAGAGATTTTTTTTTGTAATATTCGAAGTAATGGGATCCGTAATGTATCTTCAACTTGCTCTCAATTTGTTGCATACAAAACTTTACGTGTAAATAATTTAACTTCGCCACATTCCATTGGTGCAATGACAATAACAAAATTTTAAAATCTTTAAGTTGTCTTATTAATTCGCAATTAAGAGTAAGAGATACATTAAATGAAAAAATAAATGTGGATTCTTTACTTAATTTGTTGCAAGAAAATGTCAATTTAAAACCCAGCAACATAATCACCGTAGAAGCTAAACGCTGTGTTTCTGGCTATTTAGTACATAAATGTATTGAAAATGTATGTAAAAATTGTAACATATGTAAAATGCAGTTGTTAAGCACAACACCTCCTGCTAATAATAACTATATTTTATTTAGAGATTACACTAAAAAATCCTGTAAGTATCCGTCGGAGGTGTTGTGTTCCTTTTTAGATGATGTTTGTGCAGTCATACAAACACAATTAGGTGAAGAACCACAAACAAAAAATATAAAAGAAAAAATTATTCAAAAAGTTGATTTATATTGTGATTTTTCGTTTCTTTCTTGCGAAACAAATAAAAACCTTAAAGGAGTTTTATTTAATTATATCATACATTTAATAATTCATAGTTGGTGCACCAATGTTAAGAGACTGCTTACGGGAAAGTTTACAAGTTGTTAAAATAATCAGGATAATGTTAAAGTCCAAGCGATTACATATTATAATACTCACAAAAAGACAAAAAATAATATTTGAATATATGTTCTGCTTTTAATTTTACTTATTTTTTTAAGTGTGCTAAGTAAATAATGTAAATAAAGACAAAACACCAGAAGTTGGATTTTTGAACCTATGCACATTATTTATTCTTATTTTAATTTTAAGAAGAATAACATTAAGCGCTATCTAGTGGTACCACTGTCCTAGCTAGTAAATACAGCGACATCTAGCGTACACGGTACATAAAAGTTTTCTAAACTGAAACCAACACTGGCGCATCTATTTTTAATATATTGTATTTAATCTATGGTTGAACAGCTGTACGGATAGATGTATTTACTCATCACTATTTCTACCGTTTAGCTATGACTATTATACTTTATTTGTAGTAGAAACTGTCGGCTTTGGCTTAGTGTAGCAACGATTAAATATAAGAACAGTTTTTGTCTTTCGCATAGAACTGTTTTAATATGAGACGAAAAATCTTAGCATTCCATGGATTCACATTGGGTGTGCCGAGTCCATAACATTGTAGGGAGAGGAGCTTTAACAAAGCCTGTGAAATATATATGTATATATAAATTTTTTGAGACTTGTGCACTTGTATAAGAGATAATTATTTGGTCTTAGATTGAACTCGCATTTCTAAAACATCTCAAAATAATTCCTTTTGTACAAAATAGAAAAGAACTATAGTTAAAGATTCCATGTTAACAAAGTTCTTTTAAATACATATATGCCTAAATATTATACTTTAGGTCATATTAACATTGAGTATCAGTTTCATGGGGAATTTTGTATTTCATCATATTTTAAAAACAACTTCTTGCAATGTAGCCGCAATGTACTCGTAGTTGAGTGCTACGAGAACTTACACCACAACGATGTTTTGCGATCACTTAAACAACAACCGCAACAAATAATGTTTTGTAATATACCTATGTAAATTTTAACATTTTTAAATGATTTGTTATGCAGCTCTTTAAAATTAAGTTACGAAATTATAAAAAAATATTTTTTACAATGATATAAGTCTGTATTTTGTTAATAAAAATACATGTGCAAATACATATTATACAGATACTTCAGCAAACCTAAACATTTGTTCTCGAGGTATTGAAAATAGAAAATGAGTTTCATTTGCATATACATATATTTTAAACTAGCAATATCTGCAACTTTGCTATCAACATTGAGTGTTTAATCATTTAAATAATTTATATTCACTTAAAGCCACTTAAAACAGCGAAGCATGGCAGTAAATCGTAATGTACTCGTATGAGTGGATACTTAAACAACAAGCCTCTTAATAACGTCTAAACAAAAGTAAAACAACCTGTTGACTTATCTCGCTCTCGAATATAAATATCATCTTATTATTATTTTATACGGAAACATTAGCTTGAAAAAAAATTAGTGTATGTAATTGTTATAATTATTTTCTCCATATGTAAAACTATTTACAAGTACAAATAATAGTAACCTATAAGAGAAGAGTTAAAATATAAGTTAAACTGAAAGTAACATTATGTTAGAAAAATATTTAATTCATATATTAAATATATGAATAATTTTAACAATTTTATGGCCAAAAATTAGTTTTTCGCAGGGAGTAAAAAGAACGTATAGATGTAAAGTAATAAGTCGGTATCATTTTTTTGATACATTCTACGAGCCTACTAGAAATATTTTATATTTTTAAAAGTACCTGTTTAATATAACTTAACTTTTTATATTTCTGTCCATCTGTATGTTTTCAAAAATATTGCGGGACAATTTGGTTTTCTGTTTTAGATTTGTTTTAAATATAATTACAACCACCGTATTTAAAACATAAGAAGTAGCAATCGTAGTACTTCAAACGAGAAGTAGAGCAGTTAACTGAGACTATCAGTAACTTGGATTGATTAGAACTTATCATTTTAGAAGAAGAAAAGAATTTTAATTTGACGTTTTCATAAGTAAAATTTGTTTTCTGCCTTAATAGATAGGTATAGAAAAAAATAATTATATTAAAATTACTCTCTTTCTTCATTTCTTTAGATTTGTATAAAGGTTAAATAAAAGGACATCATAAATAAATTCTTCTATTCCTTTAAAATTCTCTCTAGCATATCTGCTAGAGCATACGTACTTTATGTTACGACTTTTGAATTCAAGAAAAAACTATTTTTTTATTAGAAAGTTTTTATTTCAAAATATTAATAAATATGCATGTATATTTCATAATATATATTCATAAAAACATGATCGTAAGTTCAAATAATAAAAACATTCAAATCATACGACGTTAATACTTTTCGATATCAAATTAATTAAATATATTAATACAAGTAATTTCATTATATCATGAATTAAAACAAGCATATATTATTATAGTATATATTATTATAGTCTCACTAAAGATAATAGCCAATTCGTTATAAGTCTGAAATGTTTCACACTGACATGTGTATGTAGGAAACGTTAATTTGTTGCATACTGTCAAGACATTTCGCAATATGTAGCGCTGAAACAAACATTCTGAATTGAAATACTTATGTATTTAAACTGAAGAGATGTCTTAAGGACATAATGGAAAACTTCATCATCTTTGACAATCTTCAGCTGACACTTGTTGCTTCTTGATTTAAATGTTAATGGTTGCAATTTTTTAAAAAATTTTATATAGTTAAGAATCAATTAGTACTAAATGTCTTCATTTGAAATAAATGACTATAATTCGGTTAGGTAACGCTTTCGTTACTAAATATTTGTTACTATAATTTCGTTCTTTGGCTATTGACAATTTTCGATGTTTGTTTTGTTTGTTGTTTGTCCCAAGTTGAAACTTTTCTGATTTTTTATCTTCTTTTCTGATAAACAAAATAGTATTTATACAAAATCTTACACACAAGGAAGGTTTATCGTAATAAAGATTCACTTAAAGTACTTATTTATAAAAAACGAAGATTTTTATAAATTATAACACTTTAAAATTTAATCTTATGATTATTCTAAAAATAAATTCATTTTTTTTTGGGTGAAATGTGGCAAATGTGGCAAATCTCTCATGGGCCTAATAATAATCTTCAAAGATTAAGAAAGTCGCAAAGAGAGAAACAAGACATTCAAAAATAAAATCGTTTCAACTGTAAATGATTACTTGTAAAATAAAGTTTTGTAAACAGGAATAGACAAAATAAATAATTGTGAATTTCTTGAGCTCTTTGCATAATGGGCTTGTAGCTTGATGTGTATTGTTTTATTAAGAATTTATAAATAAGTACAATATTCTAAAATCTTGCAATATTTGTATATTTATTTCAAAGATGTGCAATTATAACACGACCTTTTATAAGATTCATACTAGCAAAAACAAGTATAATGTCTGTTTTTAGACTTCAGTACATTAAAAATTAACTAGAAAATTTAATTTACTATATACAGAAGTTTAAAAATTACAGAAAAAAGATAATTAGGGAGCTTTTCGAATATTAATTTTAGCTTCACAAAGAAGTCGAATTGGAGGAAGGGTTTTATAGGACTGGATAGAGCAACGGATTTGTATCAAGGTCATAAACTATCATGTAAATATTACAGTTTGACTAGTGTTTACTTACTATCAATTACTACAATGTGAGTACAAATTAAACAACCGATTTCATATAACTAAACGGGCACCATTTTTGATATACTTATATTTTCTGTGTACTCGAAGCAATGGCATAATTAACCCGAACGTACCTCTGGCGTTCAAGAGACTCTTACTTTAAGAGGTATAGGCGAGCTTACAATAAATCCAAGTTCCGTTTTTGCTGTTATTTTATATATTTAATAGCATTTGGTTATATTATATAAAAATATTTTTCCCCATGTTATCTTCTTATCTAGCAATTTTAATAATTTAATTATCCATAAAATAAAATAAAATAAATTATATTAAAAAGTTAGTATTATTGATTTATTTTGAAATGTATGTTTAATTTTCCCTTCCAAAGTTACATTAGAGAATTACAATCGAATATAAATAAAGTATTGCTAAAGCAAATTAGGTTATAAGCCCATTTTTACCGGTTTGTGTGTTTAAGTGATTCTTCTGATTGTGATAAAAGTTGAGGTAATTTTTGATCCAAGAAATGTTAATCAATATTTTTTTTTGTTTTTAAGTATATCTACTATAAATAACTTCGAGTTTACAAGCTAGTATGGGGTAAAAATGAAATAATGATATTGAATGATAAAATGGTGATGTAAAAAAAGTTAGGTATGTGATATTATTTTTGCACCGATAACTAAAGCTTCTAAATAGGCTTTTAGATTTAAATTATATTAATGAAAATACATTCATCCTTTATAATATAAAAATGATCTACTATAAGTTACTCTGTGAAAGGGGACATTAGCAGCAGCTGGTTACGTATTAATTCAGTATCAGTAATTTAAACGTCGCATAATCAGATAGAGCACTAATCTATTATCTTCCACCAATAATAATAGTAGCTTCTTCGTTAATTCTTTCTTTTCATAAAATGAATAGATTGCTTTTTTTCTTTTTCTAACAGACAAATGAGATAAAAAGAATAGTAGACTCAATTAATACAAATAAAAACCCACGTGACTTTTCCTTTAAACTTAATTATGTTTTTTCTCGATATTTTCTACTACTAAGAAGAAGTAACTCTATATTAAATATCATTTCGGTGAAAGAGTTTACTATTTATTAGCTGTTTATTTTTACAATTTTAGTGTATTAAAAAGCTAAAGCAGATTTAATTAATTAATGGAAGGAATAGATAACCTATTAATACAAATTGAATAATAACAACTTGTTTATTTCTAAAATATTTGGATATAAAAAGAATCTGAAAAGCGACAGAAATGAATAATAAACTTATAAAAAAGAAACGTTAGATGAGATTTAAACGACATAAATTGAATGTGACAGTGTAATAAATATAGAATCCGATTCAGGTATCACTGTATAACATCAAAGTCAATAAGTTCATATCTTTTGATCAGGAGGCAAAGACATAACTTTTAGTTCTTAACATTTTTGTTACTGTATCAAACTCTGACGGCTAATAAGATAACTAAACATCCAAGTAATGTGATAAGGGCACCAACATTTAATGTCAATTTATTTGACGGGATACCGGGGGCATTGCTAACAACATCATTTATATTACATACTTCCAATTTCCATTTCCTTAATTAACAGCCAGATGCAGCATTTGGCATTCTTTTATGTATGTCAAAAGACATAATTCGCCAAACTGTTTCAGAACTACTAACTACTGTAGTCACCAGATTAAAATTGTGCCACTTCATGAAATGATTGTTAGCTAAACGTTACCTGATCACTACCTCCATTTATATATTTTGTATGAATTCTTTGTAATGCTGTTTGAGTAACACGTCTTTCACGATTAAATGATAGATGATATTTTAAAAGTATTAAAATGAATATAAAATGTTATCCTTAAGAGGTAGACATATATCAACAGCGGACTTTTTTGTAGACCTATATAAGATACACAATTCAACCATAATATATTGTTTTGTTACACCTCAAAGGCAGCATTTTTGTTAAAAACTTCCAGACGGCTCCTTTTCTCTCCACATCTTCAACAAATATGGTTCATGTACTTGCAAATCAATAAAAAACCTTAACAAACCAGATATTAAAACATTTCTCGAGGATCAAGATCTCAAGTGGTGAAAACCGCTTGAAAATCGATGCAGTAGTATTTTCTGTTTATCGCGAACGGACAGATCCGGCGAGGAACTTTATTTTATGGTATGTATTTAACACATTAATATTTATGCAGGTTTTATTCATATTAACAAAAAAATATCTATCTGAACTTGATATTGATGTTTCTTTGATTTTAACTTTGATATTTTTTGTTTAGTTTTAAATCGTAAACATCAATTTAAATTTGTATATATACAGAAATGTGAACATAAATTAATAAAAAAAAAGTAAAAAATTGCAAATGATCTGTCAGGGCGAGATGAATTTTTTTTAATTAATATGAATGATACCTCCATCGCATTGGAGATGTCGTTATCAGTGACAGGTATTTTTAAAGGTTAGCTCATTTATAATCGTATCTTTTTTATATTATTTATCAATTATTTCAAATTTTAGTATAAATTCAGTATTAAAAAATGTTTTCATCATTCTCTTGTCCAAATTATTGATAAAAAAACGCCTATTTGAACCATTTAATGCTGATGAGAACATCAAATTATAACTTGATGGATAGCCTCACTTTCGAATCAAATTGATAGAGGAGTCCCTAATCAATGGTAGCGAAATAAATAGTCAGCCATTGAATGGCTCACAAATTATCTTAGCCCCTCACCATCTCCAAAGTTGCATCACAGAACAATGCCTTTAGATATCGTGTCATAAATTATGACGGAAATTTTTCTCCACCCATACCAAGAGTTATTTCTTCATTATATGTATGTACATAGATCCACATGTTATATAACATTTAATTTATTATATAGATACATTAACATATGGTTTTTAGAACTAATACAGTTTTATTTAGAAAATAAATATTATCTTTTATACTTAAAACATCTCGACTATAAAAATATGGTACAAAGACACATTGTGAATTTATTTCGTTATGATAAACACTGAAGAATTTAACATTCACAATAAATTGTTTTGTTCTGAATTTAATCTACTGGAAAGGTTTATATTCAAATAATATTTTTATAACGTCGATTTTGTGCCAGGAACGTCTATTGTCTAGTAATATGTATATGTATGTATGTATGTAATATATACGTGATGTTTTTAAAGTTTTTGAACATCCAAAGATCATAATGCTTTTTGGTTATTTTTATATGCGGTATGCTCATGAATAACAAGTACCTCTATTTTTTGAACTATTTTAAGAAGGTTATTAGAAAGTGTAAGAAGTATTAAAAAAATCATGATTCCATTGGAAAGTTGGCTAAATAATATAAGCTTAAGAAAATGCTAATTTCTAATTATAGAGTTAAAGTTAAAGGAAAGGACGACACGAGACACGGAGACAAAGTTTGATGTTAGGCCAAGTGTTAAGACTAATAATACAAGCTAACAGTTGAAGTGGAAAGACTATGGGAAATTTAAAGGTAATTCCATTTTTTTCATCTCATTGTTATGTCTCATATGTTGGTTGATATAAAAGATTATTCAAATCCTCTACGGGGTTACCTTCAATACCCTAAGAAACTGACGGTAATTACGAATAGGTATTTGCGGGGTAACTATTTTAGAACGAATGTAGTAGTTCTCAATGCGATCTATAATATAATAAAAATGTTGCTGTAATCATATGACAGAAACTCGTAAATATATTGAAGTATAGAAATAATTCCTTTTTTTATTCCAATTACTTTATTAATCATATGTATAAAAAAATGAAACAATATCAACGCTTTGAAAATTTATATAAAGATAAGATATATAAAATTTTAACTGAGTGTGTATATAATTTTTAAGTATTTTGTTGTCAACAAAATTTCAGTGTCAAGGAAAAAGAATTGTTTTATGTATATATATGTATGTACCACAACGTATTTACATAGTACGATAGAGCCAATGGTTGTTCACATTTTTTTTCTAAAACAATGAAATCACAACATATTACAATATATATCCAATATAAATATAAATTTATAATCTAGAACAAATATTGTCCGTAATAGCAAAACAAAGTATTCATTCACCACACGTAATTGACGTCAATATAAATGTAGTTATATAATAATTACGCATATTATTATTAGGTACACAATTCAAATTTTAGAAATTAGATTTTGAATTGTGTCATTGTCTATTATGATTTGAATTATGCAGCTAAATCAAAATGAGGAAGTAGATATCAAAAAAATATCTGTTACGATTAACGTCACTTCAATAAGGTCTAAATATAAAAATTATTTTCAAGAATATTTTTCTGAAAAAGGACTGACAAAATCACTTTAGGTTTTATTACAAAATTTAAATTATTTAACAAATTAAAATATTATTATATTACTTAATATTGACTTTTTTCATTTGTTCTGTCCATAGTATTTTTGAAGTACAATTCATACAACTTTATTTTCCTATATACCTACTGTAAATAATTGTATGAAATAATCTAGGTTAAAACGTTTATAATACCTCAATTATTATTACAATTATGACTATCTAAAAATTACAATTAATTGAAATTCGTTCCACTTTATACATTATTTATAGTAACAAGTATAAAACAATTTAATATTTTCAATGATCGGGAAAGACGACTACAGCAAGGTTAAAAACGACATAAAAGAATTAGTTATTGATTTAGCTAAAAGAAAAACAAATAGGCCTATTAATTATTTGACTACTCGCTTTTCGTTTGCGCGATAATTAATAAGTTGATACTTTAACATGCAATAAGAAAATAATAAGTAACTAAACAAATCAATCCTATTTTATTTCGTAATGGATTTAACATAATCTGCCTATATTAAGACAATGAAGTTATTGTTTTACATATACATATATATTCATTATTTATATATACAAATACATACTATACAATTTCATGATTTACTATTTACAAAAGTCACCCAATCTAAACGTTATTAAACTGAACTTTTTCAATATCAATTTTACTTTTATTCATATCCACGATATAGGCCTAGCCTAGTGTGGACGTCAACGTTTACTGTAAATTGCATAGTTAAGTGTTTTTATCAAGAAAGAAATAAATTAATTTACAATCAAATTATAGCTATAGAAAAAAAGTGACATAGAATTTATTATATTTTTAAAATTTACGTTTTGACCGACAGTTTTCAATGAATTTCTAGTATGTATATTATTTGAGCAAAAAATATTGTAATCGTATAATAGCTTTTATCAAAACAGTTACTGAATTTATGTCTCTTTCATTGGATAGACGTTGTAAAACGTAGCATTAGTAATTTCAAAAGATTTAAACGTTTTTTTACAAATACTATGACTATTGTTGTAAAAAGATAGTAATAGTTATTAACTATATATTTAATTTTACACACAGCTTTCTTGAGCCGCTGCCAACAAGGGTGTACGAGTTGTCACGACCTCTCTGATTGACCTCACGTTACCGTTTACTGGTCGTTCGTTCTGAAATATAATATTATATAAAAACCAATTTTTAAATGCCTTGACACATTAAATTTTTGTTACATTAAGAATCATACCGAAATCCTTATTACTGTAAAATATATAGTATTTGAGTGTTTAAGTAATGTATATAGTAATACAATCTAGTGCGATGCCATTACAAAGTCAAAAACTTACATAAATGCGGTTGAAAGTGTAAGCCATACAAGAAGATGGTTTCGAAAGCCTTCCTATTGTTTTAACAAACTTTACCTTTACATCTCAGCAGATTGCTTTATTAATTTGGTTTTAAATAATGACGTATATTTAACAAAATCAGTGTGCTTTTATGAAAACATAAATATTTTGCAAAATATTCAACTACAGTTTTAAGAAAATATTAAATAGCAGGTTTATTAACTTAATATTTAGTATCAAGATAAGAATAGATACTGTGTTCACACAATATCTGTATAATATGAAGGTTTAATAGGCATCTAGGGATTCATTGCACTGCATTATAAAAGTTCAAATCTTTAGGGACACACTAAAGGAAGAGTCCAGACGCAATTCAAACTTGAACCTAATATCATTTAAGTATTACATGATCTCGTAACTTTAGTTTCAAGATGATATCTTGATCTTATTTAGTTAATTAAAAATATGTGAAATTATTATAACATGTAGCAAAACTCTTTATTAAAAATGATACGAATTAATTATCCTATAAATAATTATTTAAAATTGAACTTACCGATGAATCGTGTTGAGTATTAGTTGGCGAGCTTGAGGATTGGTTGTGTGCCAAGCTGTGAGAGCTGACAGAATTTTTCGCTTGCATTTTAGGTACGACTGCTGAATATTGCGGTGGTTCCGGAGGACCATCTGTGACACCTGTAATAATTTATCCCTATTTGACTATTTCATAATAATTGATTACCATGTAATAAAATATACTTAATGATAAAATTATGTATTAGCATTGTTTTCTTTCATATTAATTCAAAACAACAAATCGCCTAAAGACATTTTGTTAGATTTTTCAGTATTTTATAAAGTACAGTATAGTAAAGTACAAAGTTATACAAATTTAATACTGAAATTATACAAATTTAATATTGAAATTTTATATAGTATCGAAACCTACTATGAAACATTGTTATTGTAGTTACGGGCATGATTTCAAAATCTTAAATGACTTCTATCAAAATATTAAATTTTTAGACCATAGTTATTATCAATTAAATAAGGTCATTTAACGTTAATAAATTAATTAAACTGGAATGTACATAGCCCACAGCAGATTAATGAAATCAATTAATTAAATTTTAAGTAATTCCAACCTTCTTGGATGCAATCGATCGACAAATACATTGGGGATCACTTTGTTCAAATCATTCATCTTAATACAAACAATAAAGCATGTTTTGCCCTGCAATTTATAAGCTTTAAATTTATTCTTCAGTAATACGCCTGAAGTGTTACTGTTTGAATTATAATTACACTTACTCATTAATAAATAAATAAATATTGTGAATTATTGTGAATATTATACGACCTACTCGATGTAAACGTGTACAAAAAGTGAGATCATATTATATAATCAAGATTATATTCTATAATTCTAAAATATAAGATATCATTCCCGTTAAATACACCTTATTTTTCACTTTGAGAGAATTCTACATCAGCGTAATTATCCTCATGGGGAATGCTTGGGTAACTCCGTTATATTTTAGTTTCATTGTACATATTTCAATTTAAATAAAAACAAAAGAATAATAATTTATCATTCCTTGACTTGTAACACAAGTTCTAGTCTCATAACTTTGAATTAAAGTCGAATCGAAATTTAATTGATTTTAAATTGATCATGCAAGATATACGAAGGAACATTTGATACGATAAAAACCAAATAAGACAGCATTCCGATCTTATATGAGTTTATGCCATCACGATAAATACATATATTAGAAAGCGTTGCACGTATGAAAGAATATTTGTGACTAAATTGACTCGAGACGCAGGGGAATTTTCATTTGAATCGTAAAAACTACGGATTTATGAGTTTAGCTTTTTTATTTCATGCTTGGAAAAATTATATTATTTTCCTTTATTAATGTCTTAATATAAGCATTCTTTTAACGTATATCGTCAACAGATTAATGACGTGCAATTCCTACGTATACTTCCTTTCAAATCTACAATTGATCTGTGTATTCATATAAAAATTCATTTAAAATACGTTTCAAGTATTTGTATCCATTGCTTGCAAAAGTTCTTCTTTATTATATTCATGAGAAAATCTTTAACTTTTTCTTTTAAAAATATCTGAATATTCCATATTCATGACACCAACCAGTATATGAAGTACAAAAATTTTAAAACCATAAGAAACATACTCATGTTATCATTATTAAGTTTAGTAAAATATTTAAATCACCTTTTTTGGTACGTTATTCTCAAATTGAGAGTATACTTTTTGTTTAAGCGTATTTTACTACATAACAACGTAAAATGAGAAAAGTTTCAATAATACATATATTATCACTTGGAACCAAGTAACTTACTAGCGCCAAATTGAAAGTTCAAACATATGTTGTAAACTAAGTGATTTTCATCACAGTAATTACAGCATATGTTAGTATATTAAACATTTTGAAAAAGAAATATACACATGTATTAACGATTTAATCTTTTTATTATTTGCGGAGTATGTTTTTTTATTTTTCTATAATAGCTTGTACAAGAAGTAGCTACTTAGAATTTGCTATTAACCACAAAGTTTTAAGCGTTGCACATAATAAATTTAATGATAAAGATGTTCACATGTATATTGTAAGGAACCATACGCATATTTATATAAAATAAAACACAACAGTATTCTTAAAGAAATATCAACTAAAATGTAAGGTTTCACTTTGCAAAGTCGCTTTTAATTTTGTACGGAATGCCACCACATTAAAAATTCTTAACAATTTTGTAATGTCACACTGACTTGGAAAGTTTGATATACATTTCTGGTGAAGAAAGAGGGCTTCTCTAATGTGTCTTCATGACGAACTTTTAAATTAAGTTAACTATTAGTAAATGTAGGTTAAATGCAAATCGATTTTTACAAGAAATAAATGCCAATCGAGGTTTATCGAGAAACAATTACTATTTTCGAATATCGTGCACCTCTCGTAGCAAAATCCTATTACTGTCGGCTATGTTATCACAGACAGTCTACGTACGACTAGCAATCTATCGTATCAATAACTCACTTCAAACATCAATCATATTATGCGGAACAAATATTATAAAATAAATAAAAGTAGAATAGGAAAGATAAGTTGCAGGTTAAATGAGTTTTATTCTTCGTATTTGAGTGTATCTTTTTATTTTATGACGGTAACGGCTGCTTGGTGATGTAAATTGTAAGATTTGAAGAATACTTGTATGTAGAGACATTTTGACCTTTTGACCTTATATGTTTGTGGATACTCACAAAAAAAATATTGGGAAACATGGAAAATGTTACGATATTTTTATTGGTTTCACTATTCTTTCTAAGCACTTTCAAGTTCGACGGGGGGGGGGGGGGATGGTGAAAAACCCAAAATAATTTGATAATGTGATAGAGAATAGGAGCACGGGGGACAATTTTTAACTTCAATGTCCTTTTAAATCTTGAACATTTTTGTAATTCGACTGTATTTATTTGTAATTCCTTTTGATATATATCCATTATTCATGCTATTTTTAAAATCTATACTAAGAAGATATAAATATTGATACTATATTTATATCTGAAATTCCAAAAAGTAAGTATTCCTTTAATACAGAATAGTTCATTAGTAAGTTGATTAATACTTATGCCAAGAGAAATGCAATTTTTAAGAAAGGAGCACCCTTTAAGAAGGAGTCAATTATTATCTTTAAAATTCTGATATGAAAACAAACAAAAAGAACGTTCAACTTCCATGTTTAATACTTTTAAGTTGGGATGAAGAAGATTCGAGAGTACAACTCGGTTTTAATAAGCAAAGTTTGGAACAGAGATTGCTTAACGTATATCAATAAAATCATTCGTTCTGAAATTATAGCGCAGTTTATCTAACAACATCTGTGACGTACGGATACCTTTACTACACGCGTTGAGTAACAGATGCATATTTAAATATTGTTTCCATTACTATGACGTCAATTTTTTTCTAAAATAATCAAACTGATATACACAAAATAAATCACGACCACCAAAGTTTTTTGGGGATACCTACAAAAGAATGAACGTATCTCACAAGTATTAAATCTGAAAAATGTTACCTAGAAATATTTATAATAAAAAAAGAGTTCCAATACAGGTAGAATACTTAATAATTTTTTTCAAAATATAAATATATATAATTTAAAAATATTGAGAACTATACAAAAATTGCTGAGAAAGTTGTAATTTACAACTGGAACCAAATTTCAAGCCCCACAAAACTCTATTCCTCACCACTTCTAATATTAAACATTTTTTTTTAAATGATTCCATTAAGTGAATTTATTTGGGTTTAAATATATTTTATAACTAAAAGTAAACAATTCAGTTTTTGTTTTAATTACTTCTTGATTATTTTCAATATAAATGTATTGGTAATATAATATTTCCGAGCTACTTTCGCTTGATATAATGATCTCCTAGATGGACAATAAATAAAAGATCAGTATTTTTTTATAACGATATTTGTTCTTGGTTAGCCGATTCGTAGCGACCGCTCGTTGAAATATATTAAGTAAAAAAACGAAAGAAAGGTTTTTGTTTGTCAATTTTTAGATTTTATTTCGGACGCTTTGAAATAAATCTTAATAAAGAATTGCTTTGTGTGATTGCAGATATGAAGTATTTTGTTATTGGAATAGAGAGAGATAAAAAATACACTTACAAAAAGCAAATAGGAGATAATGCTATAATTACTTTTACTGAGCGGAATGAGATCCGGATTACGATCGTCTGGCGAGCACCTCTTCTGGAGAGTCACATTTTGATTCTTCGCTGATTGTACTGTCACTAAAAACGAAAATAATCATAAGATTGCTGTTGTGATTGATATAAATAAACAAATACATTATAATTTGAAGTACAACATTATTTAAATTAAAAAATATATATCTGAATTCAAACCTCCGTAATCTCTAGCAGTGTGTCGTAATCTTGAAGCAATAAGTGCAAGACATAGTATGAGTGCGACAGTAAATGCAGCGCCAAGAACACCACCGACAGCCCAGTTGACTTCCCATGCCTCTTGCGCTTCTGAATATAAAAATTTTAAATAAAATAAAGTTATCGACAAATCTAAGAAGTAATTGTAATTTTAATAAAAGCTAGCACTAAAATTGTTTCCCATTTTAATAATAATAATTTCTTTATTTGTGCAACATAGGAACACTTGTTATTTTTTTTACTTATAAAACTATGTTAGTCTAATAATAATAATAATGTCTAAATTAACAACATATTCAGAATTAAAAATTAACAAGATAGCCACACACCAAACGGATACCACATAATTAATGTTAGGAGTTACAATCGATTACATACACTATCTCCTAACAAGTATTTTAATAATTTAAAATTTAACTATAATTTTATATTAGTATACCTATAACGAATTCATATAAAATCCAAAAAAAGCTATTAACTTTATTGGTAAATAATAAAACTGAAAACAAAGCTTTTATAAAAAAAATAGATTTGATAATTTGCGAGTTTAATCAGTAGATAATAGAATAATAGAAATCTTTGACATGTATAGTACTCGATAAGGTTCCGATTAGACTAAACATTTGTAATTATAATGTATATAAACTAAATATAATACGTTATGATTGTCAAGTTGCTACATTCATATAACAGATTGAATGATGTTTGACTTGCAACGTAATTGCAATACTCTTCATACGGTCTATCAAATATGTAGAGGAAGATTGATTAATTCAAAAATAAGCATGTTAAAATATAAACATGAATAAGTCTAAGATCAATTATTTTTATTGTACAAAATTACAACTTCTATGAAACGGTTATAAAAATTCTTGAAAATTTATGACTGTCTTTAGTTACACCAAATTTTATGATAATACTAAAATAGAAAACAAGAAAATTTATTTTACGGGAGCTTGTTGTTGCAATTTGAACATTACGTAATATTTTGCAAGGTGGTTTTTCTTTTTACCTGCTGTTCTGTCTAAATAACTTAAAATATATAAATGTACACATGAAGTTTTTCCCCAACAATTCCATTTTTACCTCAAATGACTATTTTCTATTCCAATTGATAATTAATTAAAAAATCAAATTTTATATTTTATATAGAAATATATGTAATAAAATACATATTATATAAATAAGATTAAACTATTCAAAAAAAAAGTATTTATTTCAAAACGTTGTGTAAGAAAAGGGGACTCTTAATATGTCTGTTTTAAGGCTCAGCATTTTCTACTCTACCTTCATAGCTTTCTTGCTGATATAGGATAGAACTAATTGGTCTACGCGTTAAGAGACTCACAAACGCCTTCCAATTTTATATAATATTATATCACATACTCTATAATCCAAAAAAATGTATTGATAAAAATATTTAACCTTGGAAACGGCAATTTCTTAAACTTTGAAGGTAGTTTTCACTCAGCTTAAATTTATTTATTCATATTTATTAGACTTTTAATTATTCTAATAGCACATTATTTTACAAATCTTGCAGTAAGTAGGTTATATTTTAATATATTTAATTTATTAGTAGGTGACGTTATTTGATAGCCTTCTTATTCAAATCCAATAAAGTACTGAAATTGATACTGAAATTTAAGATAAATTGCTATTTTCATGACGATGGAACAACGTTTAATTTAAGCAAGCCATGATATTTGTAAAGCGTCATTTGTTTAAAACATGCACATTTAACTAAGAAGGGTTTGATTTTGTAAAAGAGAATGCTATAATATTTGTAATTTACAAAAAAAATATCATAAAATGCCATATGAAAAATAAATTATTTTCGAAAAGCCACCATTGTTGACTATTCGTTAAAAATGCGGAGTTTTAACTTCGTGAATATCGTAAATAATCACAGGATAGTGTGATATTGCTTTAAGTAAACTGGTCCTTAAATTGGATCAATGTGTCAGATTGACATGTGTTTATCTCTCCCATCTTTTTACATATTATGTTAGGATGTAAAAAGCATAAGCAATAGAACAATAGTACATTTATAATACAGAATTACACAACATATCATCACTGACAAAATTTATATATAAAAATAAGTGTATGTATTAAACGTAATATTTAACTAAAGCTGTAAAATCATAAACAAAATGAGTTAATTTCATATATTATTTAAAGTACATAATGAATATGTAATTAAAACTTATTGCAGAGATACTTATAGCAATTTAAATTAATTATTTTTAATTTACAGAAAAACCAATATTGGTTTATGAGACAATGAAAACTTAGATATAAATGTAAAAAATACCAATATAATTGTAATAAATAAATAAATAAATAAGTAATTATTAATTTGTTTCTATTTTCGTAGTGAGTCGGAGGGGAAGTGTGGTGAAGCCACTGTGACCCCTGCCGAAGACGGAGTCCATGGGACTCGTGCGTAGTGAGCGGAAGTATGGCTTGCCGTTCCCGCTCACTAGCCTACGCACAGCGCAGAGAACGCCGAGGAGTTTAGTGGGTGGAAATCCCACACGCCCCCGTCGTGTTTTCCCCCGCGGCGGGAAGTCTTTGAAAGATTCTCCTCGTTATAAAAAAAAAAAAAAAAAAAAAAAAAATGTTATCTAAGTGTGAAGTATATTACATCTCATTCGTCCAATAATTCTTAATGTGTAATTCATTTGTAGTATAAAACTAATACTCATCAAAACATAAAAAGTGAGAATCGTTTCAAACATTCTTATTTACATTCTAATATATTAAGTTTATACAAAAATAAGATTAAAAATATGTAATATGTATTTAGAAACTTAATTGTAAGAGTTTTTAGGTTTATATTTAGATTTTATCGTAAATTAAAAAAAAAACAAGATTAAAAGCTAATGATAACTACTTTTTGAAATATATAAACACTATTAATACTCTTAATACTAATTGAAAACCCTGTATTAATAGCGTAAGTAAAAGACGTTAGCTAAAAGTATTACGTATTTCAATATCCAATATATTAGCATTAAAAACTATCTGTAAATTAACTAAGATATTCAACTTCATGATTTGGGATCTGTAATAATTAAAGTTGAATGTTGAAATCATTAGTCGGTCTCAAAATTAATATATATAAACCGGCCTCTTGCCAGATAAGATTATTTAACCTTGATAAAATGACTAAAACATTTTATTTCATTGTTTATAAAGTTAGCATTCAACTTAATAATAAAAAGTATATAAAATTGACATTATCATAATATAAGTATTACAAGAAGATTGTACATATTTTATGGATATTTTATTAAGAAAATTGTTTATTGATTTTTAGCACAGGTTAAATTTCATGTTATAAATAAAAACTATGGAAAGTTTAAGTTTATTCAAACTGTTAGGGCTTTAGGGTACAAAGCAACCAGTTTTAATGCTACAACCAAAAAATAATATGATAAAATTATATAATTTATGATATTCTTTTTTGTGTTTGTAGCTTTTAAATTATACGAAGTTTATTTTTATTTACTACAACTACATATTTTAATTTACTTTTACTCTGATAAAAACCACCTTAAACAAAGTTTCTAAATTTTACAGACCATGAAAGTGGTTTTAAAAACTTATTTGGAGCAAATGCAACGAGAAAAAGCAACGGAGTATGACTAAAGCTTTATGTCCAGATTATATTTGTCTAGAATCTTAGTTCTTAAGATATAACCTTATAAGGTATTCAAAGACAAAATTGTTTTCATTATCTGAGAATGATTTTCTAGAATTAATATCCTTTAGAAGTCTTCTACTATTGATATTGTTAAAAAAATCACCTATACAACCAAACACAATTTAATATAAGAAGAAAACAAGGACATACCCGTTCTAGGAGATAATTGTGGAGCAGTTTCTACTGTCAATGTGACTTGTTCAGATCTCCCTCTTGTATTTGCGGCATATACCACAATGGTTAAATGTCTTTTAGCGCCAAGTCTTCTAAGATTCCATACAGTAGCGCCATTCGTAGAATTTTTTACTAAGCCTTCATTAGCCCAGACTTCTGCTACGTAGATACATTGAAGGCCTCCTTCGTACCCTACAAAATAAAGAAGTATATGTATATAGAATGTTATAAACTTTATTTAAAAATTGTAAAACGTATTAAAATAAAAACCTACCCGCAAGGCAAGTCAAATCCAGCGAATCATCGGTTAGATTATATACTGAGCAGTTTGACGGTGGATCAGGTCTAGTTGCTGGGAGTATAGTGTACATGCATGGCATCAATTGTTGCCCTGCTAGGTTTATTGCACGACACGACAACTTTCCGTAATCCGTGTCGTATACTGGGACATACGTTAATACCGACTTTCCAGCTTGGCCATTGACGGTGAAGCGTTCCTTTGAAAACGAAAATCCATTTATAGTTTCTCTAAAAAAATAAGTGCTTAGCTTAATTGAAAGAGAATGCTTTTGTTATTATGAATGTTTTAATAAATTTTATGAAAAGTAACTCTACGTACATTTCATACTAATGAAGCGGTTAGTCTTTCAGTAGCCAGAGCGCATAGGGAAATAACCACCAACAAGCGATCAGTAGATTTTGTGAGAGAAGAATAAAAAAAAAAAACAGACGTCAAGCCTTACTCTATCCTTAAAGCGACTTCGTATTAGACAATAATGATGGACACGTATGAAAAACAATACAAAATCCCCAAGAATATTTGTGCTTCGGCATCCAAATCAGACATATTTATGTATTCGCGAATTTTGAAGCGCGTTGTGATGGTAGAATTAACGGTTCATTGGGAAACCAACATTCCCAAAGACCATGCCATCAAGGTCAATAAATATTTTGAACTTACTAACGAACTAACTCGAAAAAGGGTCTTCGTGGATTTGTACGCGGTAGAAGTGGGAGCGAGAGGTATAACAGCGAAATCTCTCTACAACCTTGATACTAAAAGATTTGGGCTTGTTCTGGACATTAATTCATTCTTGGAACGTACTTTAAAGGTAACCTTAGAAGGTTCTTTTCAAATGTTCTTAGGTAGAGAGAGGAGCTTGGACAGTGAAGGTAAGCGTTTAATGTTCGTTAGATAGGGGCCATCTTAAACCTACACCTGGGTCGCAAGTCTCAGGCACAGTTGCAGCTCCTCTCCCTGCAACACGATGGACCCGGCACAAGCACGGTGAATCCATTCGATGTTAAGAGGTTTCATCTCATACCAAATACTATTATAAATCAGTATCTTTAACAAAATACAAAAATTACTAGCAATATTTTCCTTTGTAACACTTTTACATTATTTCCACCTCTCATGTTTTAAAATAAGCTGATACTGGTAATCATATGCAAAAATATACCTACTGTTGATTTATTTACTTCTTTAAAATAAACATCCAAAAACACAAAATGTTATATATACTAAGAAAGATCGTTTATGTGTATCTCATAAAAATGGCAGAAGTAATCCTTCGCCCAAGATTTTTATAAGGGTAACATCGGAGTATTCATAAAGTTAAACACTGTCGTGACTTCAATCAGTATAGTCTCAAAATATATTTTCTTTTTACTAGCGTATTCCCTATCAAAGGGATTCTTTGAACAAAAGGGTGTTTAAGTAATTTAGTATGACAAACTTGAAATTATATCACTACAATTATGAAAGGTTTATAAATGTAAAATCAATACATTTTTTTAAATCTCGTAGATAAACTCTTACATTATCAATATGAAACATAGTAGTACATTAAGAACAAATTAAATGTAATTAAATCTTTTATAAAGATCAAAGACCTACTTACAGGGTCAATCTTTATTGAACCAGCAGAATTATTAAGTGCCCACTCAAACGTGTTTGGGGGAGGGAAAGCATCTACCTCGCATTCTACTTTCGATGCTTCTTGTAAAGCTGCACCTATTATTTTCATATCTTTAGATCGACATATGGGTCTATCTGCACAAAACGTATTAAAATTTAATAAAGTATACACATATCAATTAAAATTTCTATATAATATGATTATTTAAAAACGAAAGTATATTTTTATTAATCGTGTTCTTAAAATCAGCTATTTTTTTATTTGTCACTCTATTATCATGTATTTGTCATGAATATGTTTTGTAAAGATTTAATAAAAAACTCACAAACGACTTGCATTGGCACAGGAAGCGACTTTCCATCTCCTTCAACATTCGAAGCAGTGCAGGTATAGTTACCGGCCTGGTGTCGTGACACATTACGTAGTGCAAGGTTTGTGTTGCCAGTTAAGATTACTCCTTTGGCAGGATTGTGATGAAGCGGAATACCCTGGTGGTTTAATTTTATTCGTATAATACTTTAAACAAATAAAATTATGATATACTTGAAAATACTGTAAAAACATAAGATAGGGATGCAATAAGAAAGAGTGATACGTAGTAAAATATTCGTCAGGGTTGCCAGATTCAGATAACTTTAAAACAAAATTAATAGCAAATTTCTTAATTTTTTTCTGTAATTAAGTCATAAAACTCAATTCGAACGCAGAATGAACAGACGACTCAGATATGCATTCAAAGCTGTCGAAGTAAAAACTAAACACTTAAAGTGCCTCTCTATCCGCTTCCGTCGGAATATTCATGTTTTAAAACGAATGTACAATATGTTCAAATATTCTTCTCCCCCGCACCTATTTAAGCGTTTTAAATTTTCCTACCCTAGAATCCTTCCTAATCGCTCTTGTGTTACACAAAATCATCTTGATAAAATTTTCTATTAAAGGAGGGACCTTTAATAGAAAATTTTATCGTAAATCCTTCTCCGTCAAAGGCGCAAGACTTTGGAACTCACTCCCACCTTCTGTTTACAAAGTAAGTCTAAGTGCAGTTGTATTTAAACATCGACTTTAGAGAAATCTTCTGTAACTTTTACCTTAGTATAATATGTAATGTTTATCTATTTATGATATTTGTGTATATCTACTTATGTATAATATCTAAATTTTAGACTATAATAATTTTGTTTGTATTCATATATATGTACATATATCCCTCTTTTTTATTTTTTCTTTCACTCTTTTTATTGTACCTACTCGACATTCGTTTTGTTAGTTCCTCTATCAAAAGGGTTTCTGGTAGAGATCTCTTTTAAGGATAAGTTATCCTTTGTACATCACATTTCTTTTATAATAATGTATTTACTACTTTTAGTACATAAATAAATAAATAAAAATAGTTATTTTTAATTTTGTGTATAAAATAGCATATAACATTATGGAAATTAAAGGAAAACTTCATTTTAAAATGTTTAAGCACTTTCATGAATTTAAAATTTTTATTATAATTAACTTTAGACACACTTTTAATTTAGCACATCTCTATGCAGCTTTTTAGTGAACTCAAAAATATAATTCTGACAAATATTTTGCTATTTATAATCCTAAATTTAAAAAAAAATCAAAGTTTAAATCATATATGTCACGGTAGAACTGTTTTCTTTCCGCTGATTTTTATTTTACATCTTAAAAAAGGAAAATATTTAATAATAAAATAGAAAGGCGAAATAAATTTGAACTCACGTTGTGTTCCCACATAACTTTATAAGCAGGGGGATTGGCATCAACCTCGCAACCGAAGTACACATCGTCGCCTTCTTCAATATCGTTTGGGTTCATTTTGGCCCCTAGATGCATTGTAGCAACCGGCATATCTGTTGAATTATTCATTCTATATTAAATTAAATAGAGTTCTATTCTCCTTGTAACAAACCCTCTCTGTGTCAAATAGGTTTGACTGGATTTTAATGCAAAAATAAAAGAGCTTCATAGTTGTAACAGAATAATACCTAGGAAAAAATTGTTCCATCCAAAAGCATACCAAAATACGCCAATATATAAAAAAGAAAACAAAATAAAAAGAGCAATTGAAATAGTGTTTCCTATAAAACTGTCAGTCTCTATTTATTTAAGAGCATATGATAAAAATGAAAAAAATCATGTAGATTTATTTCAGGAGTGGCTTTACATTTAACTTAGAGTAAGAAGTGATGGGATTGAAGTTATTTCACAATATAAATGTTATATTATTATACTTAACGCCTCATCTAACTATTCAATTACATAAGTTAATTAGTTAGTTGTACGTATTCACGTACAAGACTTATTTAATATTAGCTGTACGATTTTCGGGAGGTTATTCATTTTAATTAAACTAATGTTTAATTTACCACGCCACTTTATTTTTGAAAAAAAAAGTACATAACCCCGACGTTTCGGTTACTTTTTAGCAACCGTGATCACGGGCACATAAGATGTGAATGTCTGTCAGTTGGTCTTGTTATGTATCACTCACAGCCATCTTAATTTTCGTCCGTACCGCTCCGGATGCCGCCAGAATGTCCCGAGGTCCTTTGACTTGGTCACGAATATGAGATTTTATTTTTTTAAGAAGGGTATCCCAGATGTTTGATAGATTCCAGCCATCTGCTCTATTGAACTTGGGGTGGTTTTAATTTCATTAGCCTCGTTAATTAACCTCGGTTTATACCTGTCTTCATGAGCGAGGATATGTAGTTTATTAAACCGAATCAATTTCGATGTACGGTCATTATCCACTAATCTACGTGTTCTTGACTGCATTGAGATTATAAGAAGTAAGTTAAAGGATAAACATATGACTATTGAATATGCAGAACTGTTAAAGCATTGCCTAAAATCTGGCTATCTTATGTGGAAGGATGAATTCTACATACAAGTAGATGGAGTTGCAATGGGTTGGCCGATTTCCCCCGCTGTCACTGATATATTCATGGAAGACTTCTGGATGCGAGCCCTGTGCTCTCCCCCTATAAGACCTTTTATATATAAACTTTATGTAGTTGACACCTTCACAATATTAAATAAAAATAAAACATCTGCTTTTCTGAACCATCTTAATTCTATCGATAGCAGTATTTGGTTTGGAGGAATTAGAGGCAAATAATTCTTAAGCTTTCTTTGATATACTTGCCATCAAGAATCCTGACAATACTTTGAAATGTACTGTTTATAGGAAACACACACATATGGATAGGTAACTCAATGGTAACTCATACCACCACCCTACACAGTTAGGTACTGTTGACAAATCTTTATTACAGAGAGCACAACATCTTTGTGATGCGGACCACCTAGAAGCCGAGCTGCAGCATTTAAAACATGCTCTCACCATCAACAACCTGTTCGTGCTTCGCCAGCATCGCAAGTACCATTCGAAGCTACCTACCTACCTACTCTTGAGCGATAACCTGCAATACAACTGCATGTGAAGGGAGTTACTGACTAAATAGGCAACATCTTGAAGATGATTTCGATCAAGGCTATATACAAACCACACAAGAAAGTGAGCCAATTCTTGAAACCAATCAAGAATACCATTTCTTTACAACAAGCGGGTGTATACAAACTCTATTATGACTGAGGCTTGTCATACATTGAACAAATAAAGAGAAGTATCGGTACAAGGTTTAAAAACACATCTCGGATATCAAAAATAGGCACGCATCGAAGTCAGCAGTGTGTGAACACATATAGGACAAACCAGGCCTCTACATTTGGTTTGATAAACTACATATCCTCGTTCGTGAACACAGGTATATGCCGAGGTTAATCCGCGAGGCTATTGAAATTAAAAAACATCACAATTTCAATAGAGAAGATGGCTGGAATCCATCAAACACCTGGGATCCCCTTCTTAAAAATATAAAATCCCATATCTGTGACCACACTCATTCTGTCGGAATCGAGAGCGGTACGCCAGAAAATTCAGAAATCGATGGCGGTGTGTAACAAGACCAACAAGACTAAACAAACAGACCAACTGACAGACATTCAAATTCGTCTGCCCGTGATCACGGTTGCTAAAAAGTAACTGAAACGTCGGGAGTATTAGTATTAGAAGTTTATAATAAAAAATAAAAGTCACTTAATACATCCTCAAAATATTAGTTTCATTTAATTTCAAATATATCTTTTTTACATCAACCGTGATCACGGCTAGACGAGATGAAATTTCAAATAAATAAGGAGGAAAAATATACTTTATATCATAAGCTCACAGTTATGATAAGGTTTATACCTCATACCTCAATACATGTATATAATAAAAATAATATTTTTAATGTTCTGTAAGTGTCCTCAAATATACAACTAAATGCAAATAAAAAAGAATGCAAAACAAGCATACTTACAATAAACATTAAGCACCAATTTGCTCTCAATCATTGAACTATTGATCTTGGAATGTTCTGCTCTACATGTGAGTATTTTTCCGTTTTGTTCCTTTAAAGGTGTCCATTTCAACAAAGAATGAGTCTCGTTCCTTTCTTCTAAATCCTATTAAAAAGTGACTTTATAAAATAATTTTAAATAAAAGAGAAGAAAGTTTTGCATAATGTGGAGTTTACATTCGTTCTACTAAATTTTTTAATTGTGTAATAAGTGCACCTGATGTTTAGTTATAGATTTAAGTTTTTTGCCACCTAGCCACCAAGTGACCACTGCTGGAGGTCTTGCACCGGTTGACTTACACCAAAGCTCGGCTTGTCTACCCACTGACAATGGTTGTTCTCTCGATAAGATTTCGACTAACAGTGGCCGCACTGACAAAGAAATGTTTCATATTAATGCCCATCGCTTTGTGAATGATCTAAATCAGCCATCTCTAAAAATCAAGACTAAGTATAAATAGTAACTTATTTATAAATAGTGACTTATTTGAATCATAGACAAAAATTAGATAGTTTTAATCACACTTGAATTTTTTTCCAATTTGATAAGTTATACTATTGTAATATGATACCAACAAATCGTTTTTTAATAAATGAAACTAATATTTTCGGATTTTACTTCGCGTAGAAAGCTAGATTATTAACATCCTTGAATTTCCTCAAGAGATGCCGGGATCATGACATCATACCAACATGTGTCAAAATACAGTGTAAACTCCATATAACGACACTCGATTTAACGACAAACTCTCTAAAGCGTCGAAATCATTTGACTTTGGTTGGTTTAACTTGTCTACCATACAATGATACACTCTATATAGCGTCAAAGCCACTCTCAATAACGACAAAATTAAGTAATAAAAAGTACCCTTTAAGTTGCTAAAATTAGTAAAAAATGCGCAGCTGTGTACGTTTTTTTGTCGCTTTGTTATCCTAGCCCGCAATAAACTCCACTGTCGTAATCATGCATACCAAACTTTCTAAGAAATTCGTTCTTCACCAATATGCCTCAATATCGCAAGATATTAATAAAATACGTAAAAAATACAACAATATTACTGGTGCAGCAAAACACGTCAAACAAAAACAACAGACTTTATAACATTCTTTTTTATGTACATAAGTACTAACAGTAGTCTGAACCAAACTTTGTCTTTTTCTAATTCTGATTTTTCTTACCTCTATTTAACGGCAACTCTCTATAACGCACTAAAATGCACGGTCCCTTCAGTGTCGTTAAATAGAGTTTACACTGTATCACCTAAAAAAGACATATTCGAAGTAAAATCCGAAAATATTAGTTTCATTTAAATGTGTACTCGCGAAAATCTTAGATCTCGTTTTTTAATAACCAATATGCATTTATAATCATTTGAATTAATACAAATCGGAGAAAAATTAAACCTTGCTTAAGCTTTAAACTAGAAGAAAAAAAATCTCAACAAAAATGTATTTTCCTATTTCATAAAACTCCTTAAAGATACAAATATTTGCACGGTTGAAATTTTCACTCCACACTTACAGAAAATGCTTCTGTAGTTGTATTATTTTGTCCAAATAAAGCAGCACCTGAATTAAGTACTTGAAGCACAAATGTGTATTTACATTAAAATTTAAAATCCTTAAAGTGCCTAGAATAACAAGTATAATTTCAATTTTAAACTTCTATAAGTTAATTTATATAAATTGTTTGTCAGTAGCAATAAAATTTGACAATTTTTAATTCTTATTTTGATACTCGTACGATATGATGAACAAATAGCTAAGTTCAAATAAAAATAAAAAGTCCTTGCTTTACCTTCACTATATAATATTTCATTCAAAACAAATCGCAATTGAAACACAAAGCACGTTACATCTAAAGAACGTGAAATACTGAATTCCCTTTGCAGGTGATAAAGTAGAATTTTTTTCAACAATACCTTAATTTCCTTCTAGGAAAAAATAAATAAAATAGTTATTAGAAGTCTTTCCTTAAAAATAATATATTGTTATATTTCAAGGATCTTAGGGGTTAGTCTTTCGTATAACATATAGGAAAAACTACTGTCACTGACTACAATTGTTTATTTTTGTTTGTTTGAAACTGGATACAACTATAATTTAAAAGCAATTTACTCTTGTCCTTACTAAAGACAGAAACGACATCGTTCCATTAGCTTTGACGCTGAAACACCTTTTCCATCCATCCAAACGACTTATGGGTGCCGGAATTTTCGGATTTCGACGATCATTTCTTGTTCAATTAGACAGGGTTTTTTATACAGTGCATATTTTACAAGAAAATTAAAAAAAGGATGAATGCGTTGCAAAACTAAAGTTTTTATTTTTATTACTTTAAAACAGCATGTTGAAAAAAATTCCTCCGCAATTTCAGAAATTGTGATAAATATTGTTAAAAAGAAAAACCAAGTTTAACAGTACATTAATTTCCCGTATTTTTTTTTTGTTTAAAAGTATTACATCTAAATTGATTTCATAATTAAAGCTTGCAGTTTTTTTGTTTTATGTCTAACGTTATATACGAAACTTCTCTAAAATATTATGTAATGTGTTTTTCCTACCTTTATGATTTTATCTACCTAATGGAGCCTACAGGGTTTTATTTGGTTCATATATTTTAAACACTTACTAAAATAGGTAATATAATATATATTTTTTTATATGATAAAGAGGGCAAACGAGCAGACGGCTTACTTGACGGAGGTGCTACTAACCCCCATAGACATCCGCAAAAGTATTTTGCGGTTGCGTTGTCACCTTTGATTGTGTCAGAAGGAGAGAAAACGATGGGAAAAAAGAAAGTGCAACCGGTTCTCTCACTCATCAGACGAAACGCAGTCATTAAGACATACAATAGAGCTATAATTCAAACATTAGTCTTTGTAACGCACATTATTGTTTTTTAAATTTGTATATAGTGTCTATTTTCTCTATATCATACGTGAAATTTTATGATCGATAACTCATGACTCTATATGTATATACTTACAATACAGATCTACCTTCACGGAAACCCGTTGTGGCGGAGATATCAGTGTATTATCTGCTGTACATGTGTACACAGAGGACAAGTGTGAACGGCTTGCATTTCTGACCAAGAGGGTCAATGACCTGGTGTTACCCCCTGACATCTCATTCGCCCTCAGTGAAGAAACTATATTTTCACCATGCAACCACTGTACTCTCGGCGTAGGATTGCCTAAGTCAAAAAAAAGTATACATCTAAAGTAAAAAAAAAGTATACTATACTCTATCTTTTCCATATTTTACTAAACAATAATATAATGAAGAAAGGAAAAAATTATAAAATTTGTAAAATAGAAATTCATTAATCAAAAATTGTTTACAAAAATCCCATCCTACATGATTGACATTACTTATTTGTCAAAGTAACCCTTATACAACTTATCACTTAAAGGAAAATTTTATTTCCTACCACATCATTCGTACCAATCTAAACAAATATTTTGAAAATTGTAATTATTATTGTATTTTCAATAACAAGTATAGAAGGTGATATATAAATCAGATTAAATCTACGTCATATAATATAAGGTACACTGATTAAAAATATCTTTTGATATTTTTTGTCTTTCCTTTGTATACAATTTTGAAACAGCAGGAAATGCAGGCAAATTATGTACTCACCCCCATTCACCGAGCAAATAAGCTTAAAGTCGCTCCCTTCGTTGAAAGGGCCGGCAGTTCCGGTTATTTCTTTGCCGAACTCATCAAAGATTACCGGTTTCAAGGGTAGCTCTGTGGAAGAATCAGGAAGTTACGTTTGTTATGCTAAACAATTGCTATAATAATGTATTTGTCTGGTTTGTCAGCCAATGTGATTTTTCCGGATCATATGTACTTTCTAAGAGTGTTTAGACACCAGGGACAGATGATGAAGGAAAACGTCGAGAGGAAACTTGGTCTTATTATTTCAAATTATAAGTTTGAAATCGTCAACCCGTCTTGAAGCCTGGTGAGGTATGCTTAAATCTTCTCTCTTCTTATCTCCATGTGAGATTAGGCCTTTGCTCAGCAGAGGGGTCTGATAGGCTGACGATGTTACAAATTCTCAGAATTCTTTTAATTGTTCTTTACAGAATTTTTAAAAGTATCAAACACATTAAATAAAACTAATTATAATATTATATTAAACTATTTATACATAATTCCTTAAAACTTTAAAGATAAGGCTTTATACTTAGTCATTAAATAATTTATTTTTTCACTCTTAAATGACCTTAGGTTGTACTATAGACCTTTTTTTGCTAAAGATAAACTGGAGCTTTGCAATGCGATAATATGAAAATAAAAGTTCTCTCTGTTTTAACAGTTTAAAAATGAAAGTTTTTCACGCTCTTTATCATTTTTAAGATTAAGAATTTCGTTCTTTTCGACTTTTGACTTCTTTCGACTTACGTTATGATTAATAACGTGTTTAAAACTAAATATTTTATGTTATGACATTTATTATCCACTTTCTAATCAACTAGTTTAGAAAAATCAAAAAATAATAATATAATAGTATTCATTTAATTATATTCGCATTGTCATCAGCCTATCAGAAGCCCACTGCTGAGCAAGGCCTCTTTCTCACATGGAGAAGGTTTGAGCATTAATCACCACGCTTGCTCAAGACGGGTTGGTGATTTCAAACTTATAATTGTGAAACTATAAGTCCAGGTTTCCTCACGATGTTTTCCTTCACCGTATGTTAGTGATGTCTAAATACTCTCAGAAAGTACATATGATTCCGAAAAATCACATTGGTACTTGCCAGGTTTGAACCTGCGCCCTCGGCAACGAGAGGCGGGCCCCTTAACCACTAGGCCACCACTGACTATTCGCATTATCATTGTTATAAAAATATATATTTTATTTCTTCTTGTTAAAAAGTATAGTGAAAGTTATAAAATTATTTGTAATCATTTTGTTTTTCCCGACAACTTGTGGTAATTACAATATATTTTCAAGACAGAACCGGGAGATTCTGAACCAAGGCAGCACGAAATGCGATTCCGTGGCGGGACTGGCATTTTATATTGAAAAATCTTGTCCATTCTCCTTTTTTAATAGGAAATAAAAACAATTTATAAATTGACTTAGTTGGCTTTGAGCTCAAAATTAAAACTTTTATATCACTAAAACAAACTATTACTTTTTGAAGAATTTTAAATATGTTATAACTTTTATATATGAAATACCACTTATTTTCATAAATACTCATTTGTCATACAGTGCCTTGAATCCATTTTTCTTTATAAGTGGGTAGGAAAAACAGCTCGTATATTGTTACTCATATTATACATAAGCTTCATTAGTTCTGTGTTTTATTTTTGAAAATGATGATGTTACAACACTCAGTTTCTCGAGACACGAGTTTATTTTTTGTACTTATTGATTTTCCTTTTTCGTATAACCCATATAATCAAATAGCGTGATGAATATAAACAGATATGTTTTAAATGTTTTTATTTCAAAACAGTGACAATATTTCAGATAAAGTGACAAACTCTACCAAGAGGACATGATTTTCAATGATATGGAATAATAAATAAAAAAAAATTTACATTATAGTATTAAAGATGGCATAGTCTTTGAAAATGTTGGATTCCTAAGAAACCGTAAGCAGTTAAAACTCACGAATACCAAAACATGTGTAGTCCAGACGCCGACACACAAATACTTATATAGCAAACAAGATAAGACCTTGGCCGTACTTTTATTTGTCGAATCCAGATTTATTTATAAGAGAGTTGTATTCACAAAATCAAGATGTTTGTATACGTTGTACAGAAGTATGTAGCAGAAATCTTTTAAGTCCAAGACTTTTTTATTAATTTTTGAATTATCGAAGGTACATTTCTAATAAAATGGCTTTTATTAAAAAAAAAACAACACGTCTCAAACCCCAACCTGATCACCAGTACAAGGCCCTTCAATGCAATAAAAGTTTCAACAAAGTCCAATGTGCCTTTATTTCTTTCAATAAAATGTTGTAGCCAAAAAAAGGAAAGGAAACTTTTCCTCTACATTAACCGTAAAGTTTTCCTGTTGATTTCATGGAGATAAGAATTTAAATTTACGCCTCAGCCCATCGGTCAGATGACTTTGAAGATAAGCTCTGTTGTGGTACGAGTATTATATTATTCTGCAGAAAATAACTGTTGATATATTTTTTCATTTTTTGGTGTTATACAATTGTAATTTTACGGTAAGTAAAATATAGTATTTTTTCTATTTTTGTATCAAAGTATTTATATACAATCTTTGTATTCAAATGTAAGTGATATTACTATTGCTAATTAATTATTACTCTTCATATAAAAGATACATATTATATTTGGTCTAATTTAATGTAGGGAAGAGCTTTTGTCAATAGAACTGTATCAAAGTTGAATTGTCGACACTTAACGATCCTTTTTGCCATTTTATACTTTGCTGTAAGATTTATAGTTTTAAAAATAAAAGGATTTCAATTTAATATTTCACCAAAGTTTGCATACATATTTTTGACTAGTAGTGTATTATATACGTTTTTGTGCATATTTAAATCAGTACCAGTAAAATATAAATATTTAGTTTATCAAGTTACATATCAATTTAATGTTCTCTTAGTGGTTTGAAGTTCATTATGGATTTTTAATTAATTATTTATCTATTTTATAAAACGACAGAAAAATTCAAATTAATTTATATACGTATTAATATATCAGGTTAATAATAGTGATTATTTAAAATTTACAAGGACAGCAAAAGTATATTAAAAGAATTATACGAATAAATGATACACAAAGCAGTTAATAAATATTTTCCATTTTATTGATTAATTAAATATTTTCAAATATTTAAATCAAACGCTAACATTAACATTTCTCTCTGTATAGTAAAAATATCAAATTAAAAGGAGTATCAGAGTGTGTCTGTCTCATTGCAAATAATGGTCAATGCCTATCTCATATGTGGTGACACAGCCAGAAGCTCTACAGATACAAATTCATGTAATAAAATAATAGGAGAGAAATCCTGATGAGTATTATTTAATATAAATGTAGGAACAGTATTAATAAATATATATATACTCTTTATTGTACAGTAAAATTACATAGTTATTTCACATCATGAACAAGTTGACAAAGGCGGGCTTATTTCTATGAGAAATCTCTTCCAGCCAACCTACAGCTGAAAGGGTTAGTGTGTATAGTGGGTAATAAATAGTTGTGCAATTAGATATGCTCTAAATAATAATAATAAATAATAATAATAAATAAATAATAATAATAAATAAATAATAAAATATAATATAAAAAAAAAAACAATTTTAATATAATACATAGTATAACATTTACATAAATATCCATGATATAATAAATACTATAATAATAAATACATATATACTTATACTACATCTAAATACATAAATATTATATATATACAACAGCGAAAAATAAATAAATAAATAAATACTTAAATAAATAAATAAGTTAATTTGATAAATTTAAAATAGTTGTGACAGAAAGTGCTCTTTTAGTCTTTTTTTAAAGAGATTAACGTTAGGACTCTTTTGAATGGTTTTTGGGAGATTGTTCCAGAGGTTCGCTGCACGTACCGAAAAAGAGTTATGCAGAAACTTTGTATTACTTCTAGGCACTTCTAACTCTGAAGTAATACAGGAACGTCTGGAACGTGTTGGAGGCGGGAGACGGTTGAAACGGGAGCGGAGGTAAGAAGGAGAATTTGGATCATTAAGGATATTAAAAAGGACCGAAAGGATGTGCATATCACGCCGAAGGCGGATAGGGAGCCATTTAAGTTGAGTACGAAATGCAGATATATGGTCATATTTACGTAGGCCGTAAATAAACCGAATAGCCAGGTTTTGAAGACGCTCTAGTTTATACAGACAGACAGTACAGACAGTTTATACAGTATATACAGACTCGTATATTTATTAGTACTGTTATCGATCAATACTTGTTTTTATTAATTTTTTCTTAATTATTCTAGTTATGAACATTTCAAAAAGTTTATTATATATATCAGCGCAGTTACAATTTGAATAATCGATAATTGAGAGTAGTTAAATTATCAGGTGACACCTGCATAGCCACCTGTGCAAGTGTAGTCATAACAATTACTGTTAGTTATTAGCACCAGGATAAAATAGTATTAAGTAAATATTTCCCACTTTAAAAGCTACATTGGACATATAAATACAAAAGTTTGGTATTTAAAATTACTAGTTTACTTAGGAACTGTAATGTATATAGATATGTGTATATGTATTCAGGACTGCTTAGACAAGTCAATTATTACTGAAATTAATCACTAAAGTTAGGATTTTGTTCCATCTAAATTTATAACCATTTGTTTTTTAATTTGGTATATTTTCGTTTTTTTTGGGTCTATAGTAAAGATTTATACATATAATAAATGTATATCACAAAAAAAATTAAATAAGTACACTGTCTCCGAGTGATAATAAACACATAATATTGACATAGATGATTAACATTTTCATTTTTTGTCAAACACCCGAATGTTTAAAGAGACATTCTTCTGATCTGTTTAAAATATATTGAAAGTGAGAACACTGAACATTGCTGAGCTATCTCATTTCAATCGTAGATGGCTTTTGTGGATCATAGTTTTAAGATTTAGAATTATTGATACGTAATTTTTTTGTGTGTGTTAAGTATTATCAGGTGCGGTATATAAATAATGTTCATTATTTTAAACATACACCTACATTGTTTGGATAAATTGATTGTCACAAATGACTTGGAAGAGCAAATAAAAATTGCCTCGTCAGTTATTTATCTACCCTTAAAAATATATTGATATCCATATATTATTTTTAATTTTATAAAAAAAAAGGATATAGGGTACCAAAATTAAAGTGAATATTTTCAATTACGTCAATGAATTGAACTAATTCTATTCTATGATATTCAACTTTTGTACGACTTTTCGATAAATTAGTAAAATGTTTTAAGCAAAATGTTTTCATAAGCGCGAGCTTTAAATAGGTGTTCAGTTTTTTGTAAAGGAAAGGCAGATAAAAGTAGCCATATTCTAAAAGCAAATTACTTGTACTATGTTCTTTTGTTCCTTCATAAAACAATAGAAGCCCATAAATTTAACAAAGAAATTCGATTATTGCCCTAACCACATGTTCTATTAAACATTACATTGTATTACAACAAAATATTGATAGCACTACAGGTAACAGGTACTTCTTTAATGATTAAATATGTAGAAATGCTTGTAGATAAGTGATAAAAAGATTATCTTAAACAGTTCTTTTGTTTAAGATTATACATAAATATAACAAGGGGATTTCTAATGTAAACTATTTTTTCAAAAAAAAAAAATATATTTTAATAATCTTAAAAAGATGAAGGTTAACTTAAACTTTATCCTTCGAAAATTTATAAGTTCAAGCCCATCGTTTACGCTACCTTATTGCCATAAAATTTCTGGGGTTGTTAAGGAATTATGGTTGCCTCTTAATTTCGTGTCGATGTAAGGATAAAGCTTTTGGAAGTTTTAACGTGTGTTATCGCGATCCTAACGTCAGTTTCGGATTTTATCTCTGTCGTTGGGTTATAAATATCTTTGTAGGTTTACAACAACTATGGGTTGTTAATTAGAAAAAACAACAAATACCTATTCGTTATTATATTAAATTGAATTTATTATGATAACATCTAACAAATACATGATCCACAAATATAAATTGATAAGGTAATTCATTTTTACTCTACAAAAGTACTAACGGAAACTAAAATCAGTAACAGAATTCTGTTTCTCAAATCACTTACTTTTGTTAGAAAACTTTATAGTACCATATTTAAGTTTCCTAGACCAATGAGCCTCAGAGTTTGAGAAAAAAAAAATAAAAATTATTATGTGATTACCTAGAACTTATATCTTTATGCGGTAAGCGTTTTTTGGAGTTTCCAATCAGACTTCAGCAAAAATGAAGAATGGTAAATCATTATTATTTAGTAAAATAATTTGACAAAGTTAAAATTAGTATTTTAAATTATCAATGAAACGAGGTTACATTATCTATTGCAGTCCACCCATGAAAGGTATAAAATAAGTTATTTCAAAGAACCCAAAATAAGTATACCGAGTAAAAGTACCGAGTTTTTTCTCACCTTGTTTGTATCAACATTGTGAGCTACTGTTAAATACATTTTATATTAGTTCCGATCTCGAAAATATAAAATTATTTTCACTTCATTAATACCAAAGCAACTGATTTGCCTGGAAGAGCGCTAATTTCGAAGTTTTCTACAGTGTAAGATAATTCTAATTAGAATTACAAGAAATTTTGAGCATTTCAAAAACATCTAACCTTAAATATTCCTATTTAGCGAAATTGAAATTCAACAAAGACTCGTTTGTTACGTGTTATTTATATAAAAATATTATTTGTAATCTTTATATCCTTTCCACTGCTATCAATAGAAAATTAATATTATAATTATAATTTGATGGAACTAACTTGAAAATTATAATGGGACATATATTAAGAGATACTTATATTTAATATTATATCATATAATGCATTTATTATTTATAGAAATATTCATTGCTAATATTAAATCGCTTACCGATAACATCGAGAGCTATTCTATAATTCCTTGTCGGCGACACTTGGAAGTCGACCCGGCATCTGTATATGGATCTATCGTGAGACTGGACATCCCGGATATGAAGACTGGAGTTTGGAAAGTTGATCCATCTTGCTCGATCTCCAAATGTGTCATCTGACCAGTGACCCCTTGACCCTGAGACTCTCGTGTCATAACTGCAACAACAAATCGAACATGTATATATTAATTATTTATTATACATGTGCCACTATAAAAAAAATAAAATGAATACACTTATTTTATTTGATTTTTATGATTGCAATAAAACCTCATTTCAGATTATGTTATTGGACCTCATTTGTATCATTTCAATTACAATTAGATTACACTGATTAATTTGCAAACCTCATTGTGAAAAACCATTCAATTGACGTTCCATTTGCATAACATTTAATTATGTGTCAGACTAAAACGGGGAACGTTTAAAACACTCTATTTTCAATATGTATAAGTGTATTTACTGGTATTAGAATTCAAAACAAAAATTCAAAGTACATGAGTAAAAATGTTATTATTGAAGTTTTATAAACATTACGTTATGTTACTTTATGTTACCGTAGATATATTCGTTAAATCGAGATCTGTAAGCTTAGTTTGTGGTAAATATTCAATATTTGACCTGTTACTGCTGTATTTGAAGAAGCGCTAATAAATTTTCCTGTACCAATTTTCGTAGCTCTCACCGTAGTGAGTTTATTTTGAGGTATTTCTATGATTAATTATTTATTGAGTTCTGTAGTTATTATTTAAGTTACACTGAGACATGCTTTTAATAAATACAGATTGTTGGAATAAGTTGTGTTTAATTCTGTGTTTAACACAGTATTAGAGAAATCAATTCATGTATAAAATAGTTCATCATACGTGTGAAGTGAACTCAATAGAGCCTTTGTATAGAAAACTACAATACGGGTGCATTTAATATTAGTATGAACCATTTGGGACAATTATAGCAATTTAAGTTATTTAAGCACTGTGAGTAATTTTGAAGCTATCGAAATTATTTGTTTGTTTTATAAATTACAATTATTGTGACAGAGTATTTTTAATATTTCCTGAAAGAACGGACATATCACAGATCAATATATATTAAACAAAAAGTTTTTAAACATAGCTTCTCAGAATGTTAGATTTTAATAATATATAACATAACAGAACATTTTTTGTTAAATCAATCATAACTTTTGTAGTACTGAATTCTTACAAAACCCTTTAATTTATTAAAATGGATAAGACGGTTTCATTGTTATATAGTTCCTTTTATAAATAGCCACCAAAAAGATATCGAATTACTTGTTACTATATACATATAATAGATCATACACAAGCGTCCCATACAATAGACGCCTACAGACGACCAAATTACACTTTAGTAGAAATCGTATACAAATAATCTCGTAGCCCAGATGGATAATACAAAAAGTAGAATAAAATGCCATAACCCCTTTTATTTGTAGTCCCAATGTTATAAAACAGTCGTTTAACCAAAAATTAAAAAATTAAAATTTGTTTCAATAACTGTATATAATACTTGGACTTTATAATGCAGGTTTAAGTTCCTTCTACTTTCTACTTATAAAGTTTAGTCAATTATAATAAATTTCAAGACTTTATAAAATTATATAACAAATGAATACAGGTGTAACTTTTTTTAATGTGAAAGGTGGCAAACGAGCCGTCAGCTACTTGATGGGTAGTAGCGGCCATCGCGCATGGACATCCGCAACATAGTTTGCAGATTTGTTGCCACCCTTGATTAAGGAAGAAGGGAGGACAGAGTGGGAAAAATAGGGAAAAGGGAACTGGTAGGAAAGGTTGGGAATAGGGAAAGGGCAACCGGCTCTCTCACTCATCTAGAGATAGACTCATCTAGAGAAGATATAAGATATATATATATATATATATATATATATATATATATATATATATATATATAAATGTTGTCAGTATACATTTACCGACAGTTGCTTCCTTGAAGTTATGATCCTTATTTTATATATATCTCATAAATTTTTAGTAAGTTTCAAGAATAAAATATATGTAGGAAGTACTCGTCGTATAGAAGGACTTGCCTATCGATTCGATTGAATGCAATAATTACGTTCAGTTTTATAACTGTTTTTATAATAGTTTTCCGTTACCCTCCATATAATATTATTATATGCAAATGTTCTAAAGTTTAAATGTCATCTGTACGTAATGATAAAGAGTTAACAAAGTTCATCATCTGTTTATTTTGATTGATATTATATTGAGTGATATGTCCATTTATTTCTAAGTATGTTCATATCTGCTGATCTGAGAAATATAATACAATTTTAATTTAATCTTTAAAACAAATGATCTGATGTTTTGATACACGAGTTTTAATGGCCTATTATAAAAACGAAATTGCAATAAGGCTGTTAAAAATCATATAGTAGTTTTCAAATATATTACTTAAGCCATAATGATGAAACAATTAATTTTATTTCGTAAGGAAAATTGTTCAGAAAGTACTTAAAATACCTGCGTAATATAATCTTTGATTAACATTATAATTAATTAATTATTATTTTGATGTTTTCTACAATAACGGTAAAATGTGTTTATATATTTGAAATTCAATTCATTATTAATATTTCTTTTTCAAATTTATTCTGATAAAGAAATGGTTCAAAGCATTTTGCATTGATAAAAGTAATAACTAATTTAAATTATATCTGATCGCGTGCAACACACAAGAACAAATTAATTGTAGCAAGGCCGCTCTATAAACTAATTTATTAAATTGGTATTACAACATAACTCTTATGTGTAGTATATTAGTAGTTTTACATGTTTATTTTTGGACATTAAAATTCAAGCACGAAAAAAATATACATATAAAATTATAAATACCTAATGAATACATAAGCTTTTTAATCTTATTTTATATTTACTCCGAAAATGATATTGTGATATCTTTAATTCACCGGTATGAATAATGATGAACGTTGTTAAAAAATTTAAATTACAGTTTGGTTTGTTCAGTTAACAGCTATAATTACGAATAATTACGAATGCCAAACTTTAAAGCTGTCGAAAAGTGCAAAATGAAATGTCAATATATAGGTATAATAGTATATGATCCCGATATAAAACGATCTTCACCGAGATGTTATTTGATGAAACATTTAATATTCTATTTAATATGTCAATAATTATATTACATATGGATTGCCTAATAAATTATTGTCCAGGATATGATTAATTAATGATTAAAACAATGAGTTGATTTTAAATATTTTACCTGTTTGACTTTTAGATAAATTCTATACCAATCGAAAGTATGAAGCCCATAGAATATGGAAACGTTAGGTTGCCTATTCTTTTCCAGTCACAACTCTGCAGTTGCCAGGGATAATCAGGAAAATCGATAGTAGCATTTTGCACCGGTCTAATCTAATATATAAAATTCTCGTGTCACAGTTTTCGTGCCGATACTCCTCCGAAACAACCTGACCGATTTTGATGAAATTTTTTGTGCTTATTCGGTAGCTATGAGAATCGGCCAACATCTATTTTTCATCCCCCTAAATGTTAGGGGTAGTCCACCCCTAAATTTTTTTTTTTTATTTTTTAGACAAAATTTTTAATTACTATTTTTTTATGATACAAAGTACAAAAATACATACAATCATAAATTTTCACCCTTCTACGATGAACCCTTATTTTTTAATAGCTATTTTAGTAATTTAATCATTTTTCATCTCCGGTCGATAACTGATCAATCGTCATTTAATAAGTTATCCCCGCCAGATATCTACAGGTGTCACTTCTGACCCAGTAAACAGCACGGAGTAGGGATGAGAACGAAGCCGGTCTTCTGTTTCTCTCACACAATTAGACTTCTCTCACTCCCTACACAGTTGTCGGCCATCGTTATTGTTTGTGCATCAAGTGTAGTAGTAACGTTGACAATTATTATTTTGCTAGCTCAGTGTAACTCTCATATTAACTATTAATCATTCCTAATCACTTCAAAACACGGAGATTTATGGCTTTAATAGGTAAACTCCAAAAATATAAATAAAAAAACGTAACAGATATTTCTTGATTATAGGGCGAAACGAAGTTCGCCGGGTCTTCTAGTAATTTAATAAAATTTCAATGAAAATAAAGATTATTTAATTACGAACACGATGGTATAGGGTTGCCTGCGATAAATCAGTCCTAAATTAGGGTTGTCGATTTTTAAAAACTGAAATGTTGTCGCGATTGATTATGTGCGACTGAGGGGTTTTTTCGTCATTCTTTTTAAGAAACTGCTCACTGACTTCTTTAGCAGGATAACTTTTCATGAAAATGCGATATCTTACATCATTCATGCAATTCTTAATAACATATATACAAGCTGATAATTCTTGAACTATTTTTATGTTCAATGAAAATATCAGCAGCATCTGTTAATGATGCAAAAACTGACAAAGATGTGGATAAAATAGTTTATACTAGGGCCCAACAATTAGATAGTTGTAGCCAGGAGACGACTTTCTTTGAACATGTCAGTGAGGCTGCTGATGTGTCTCTAGGACATAACTAATAACTAAATGTGGTCCGGTTCAAAAACACAAGCATTTCTTTTATCTTTCTTTTATGGATTGCTGTAATCGCAAAAATTTGGATGTTATTTTAAAATATAGACTCTTTAATGAACAATGACTTTAAAAAAGTTTTAAAATGTATACAATAAAAAAAAATCTGTTTACCTTAGACTTTTATTTGCCCGGCCCTTTAAGTAATCACTCCGATAATGACCTCTAAGAATTAAGCACACTAAAACAAAGGTGATTATAGGAATATTTAAAAATAGACTGTAAAAGTAGACACTTATATAAATTTAGGGAATTTAAACATGATTCTAGATGTTTAAATACATAAATATTATTTTTTTTTCAAAGTTGCACTGACTTTAAACATTTTTCATAATTAAAATACTTAGGAACCAGAAAAATAACCTTTTATCATGTTTTGTAATTGTTGTATAGTATAGGAATTAACATTAATTATAATTGGATGTCTAGATCTAAATATATCACATACTTTGAATGATTTTAACAATACAAATATATTTAAGAAATTGAAGATGTAATTTAAAAAATATATATTTTTGTTGTTTTGTATTAGAAATAAGAAAAATAGACATAGACAGCTTTTATGAAAATATAAAAACTTATGTTTACAGAACATAATACGTAAAGTAATTAAGAGAGCTATACGTTATCCTATATTCTAAATAATATACGTACGGCTTGAACCGAAAACGTTGTCGGTTGGGGATTTTTATATTATACACGCAATTCATTTCATACGTGTGCTAGATTTAGTTGGAGCCAAGATGTTTTGTAGCCCAAAGACTTGACAGTTGATATTTCGTGATTTGCTGTCCTTGATAATATTATTTATTGAAAACGAAAACAATGTTATATAAAACTAAATCAACACATTTGTACTTGGTAAAATATCTAACTGTTTAGATTAAATAGTTGTAATTTACATAAATGAGAAACAAAGATCAAGTACAATTATCATTTATACGGAATACTCATGAAATCCTCTAATAAGAACTAAGCAATTAGGCTTAAGCTATAATTGATATATGTTAATATTGTTATTTATAAAAATCCTATTTTATTTTTCTCCAATACAATCTGTTTATTAAAAGTTACTTCTTTTGTGTCATATAACTGTAAAATAGTGTGGACATTTTGTAACTTATTTGGTTTTTCTTGGTCTGAAATTTATATCAAGTCAACCTTAAGTTGATGTTTTAAATTCCTAAACTTTTTTCAAACAACATTTGAACTTCTTTTTTATGTAAAAGGAAGTGATTTTTGTAACCATTGGTATTTACCGTATATTTTGTAAAGCTACATTGTATTTTATGGCTAGATATGAGGAGTTTACAAGCGGTTTACTTATAAGTAAAGATAATAATGAAAGAGTGTCTTAAGACATACTCAGATGTGCTCAAAATATAAGAAGTTTTTTTGATTTAGAAGTATTTTTATTTTTGTTATATTCATTTTATACAAGTTGAAAATATTTTACAGAAATGGCAAATATTTCCATTCGTTACATTTTATTAAAATTTAAAAGACAATAAAAAAAATCACAATACATAAAAATATACATTTAAGTCTAGCAAAAAAATGTATCAAATTAAATATGGTGTGAACATTTCGTTGAAATAGATCTTTTCATAGAAATCGAAGCCTCTGGTGACATTTTAGTCAAAGGGTAATTTTTACAGAGAGTATAAGTTCTATTGTTAAAGTGCTTTTTACAATGTTATACTCAGTTCCTTTCACAGAACCGTGTAAGTCTAGATCAAAGCGAAACCGATAGCTACAAATATCTGGAATCATGCCAACACTGAAATACGTTCACTAAAGTTTGTATGAATTTTAATTTCATGGTAAATGAATTTGGCGTGTTATATTAAAATTCAGTTCTGTTTTATTTGAAAATCTGTTTTTTTACACAAATACATACATGTAATTTGCAGTATGTAATGTAGCAAATGGCGTTCCCTTGAACACGTTAATATTTATCACTAATAGATTAAAATTAATATATCAGCATAGAAAAATAAGCACAAAATAATCTAAATAAAAAAAAAAATTATTCACTTTCACAAGTATATGGCGCGGAATAGAACGTATGTATCTAGCGTAGTAGCATTGCCGAAAGTGGCAACGTCGCAATACGCACGATTCCGAGCGGCGCCTTTTATAGTGGCGGCATATTGAATTATAAAGACACGTAGTCGGATTGTTAACAGTAAAAATAAACATTTTAAATGTATGTTTAGTTTTGGAAATAACACTTAACCCGTCTCAAATGTATCGCTGACTAAGGAACGTGACACTGAGGTACCTATTCGCAAACAGTAAATAAAAAAAAAACATAAATTCAACCGTCATATCTAAGCCACGTTTCAATAACATTACAATAAAAATACAGAGAATTAGACAAAATTTGCACACAACGGCCGAGTAATGAACGCGGGGCGGTGGGGCGGTAGCGCCTTTGAGTTCTGCCGACACGTCGCCGTCATGTCGCCGCGCGCTCGTTGTTACAAAATAAACAAATACTAGTTAATACAGAAGGTCTACTCGCTGGGTAAATGAATTTGCTTTATTAAGTTGGATGAAAGTTTATTTAAACCACAGTTTAGGCTAGCATTTAAATGATCATGGTGGTATTACACAATTTATTTACAGTTCACATGGAGGTATTAAGCAGTTTTAGGAAAGAGTTCTGAACTTATTAATTTTGTGGCACACTCGTTTAGTGTTATTTTTTTTAATGTTCTCGAAATGTTTAAGGTATTATAATACATTTAAATAATGTTAAAACTTACCTAGATTTTGAACTGCTCGATATGCTGACCTCCTCTGTCTACACATTGTTGCAATCGCCGACGGTTATTTTCGTGCACTTTTTGAAGTGAGTACGGATGCTGCTTGTTTTTCTTTAATATTTTAAACACTGCGACGTGACTCATATTGAACAGGCGGCCGGCTCTTCTGGTGCTTGAACCGGGCTCCTCCTCAAAATGCCTTAACACGTTCTCTTCCTGTCGCACTGAAATCACGGGTCGCGGGCCACCTGAACGACGCGGCACTACCGGCTCATTATTACGCATACGCACAATTACACGAGAATTCCGCGGTTGGTGTGCATTAGGATACCTCTCAACATGCATCCTCAGAGCACGTGCACCATCATAGTCACACTCAGCATAAATGAGCACCATATTCACATACTCCTGCGCACTGAACTGATAAGGCGGCATCTTTCACACGAAAATACGTAGACGTAGTAATGCGGAAATAATAGACGTGCAATCCCGATCAGCGGCGTGGGATTACTAAATAGTAAATACTAAAAAATAAAATTTTGCAGACGTTCGGGGGAGGGGGTCGGGTGACACTTTAAAATCGTAGATCAATCGAATGCCGCATACGCGGCCCGTCTTTTATAAGTAAATTGCGACGTTGCCGTTCTTCAAATATGCGTGTACAGGTGTTTCTTTTACATGTAAATTTAATATTTTTAATTTTTTTTTTTAAATAAAAAAAAATAAAAAACATTTTGTTTTCGATTGGTAATATTTTTTTTAGCATGTATGGATGCTATATTATTGCGGATTAACGGGAACGTAAACTGTTAGTTAACATACTGTATATAATATGATAAAATCGACTATTTTCTAAAATATAGGTAAATAATATTGTATATATATGTTTATTTTAAAGTCAGTGGTGACCTTGTGGGTAAAAGGCCCGTCTCTCATGCACGAGGGCGAGGGTTCGATCGTGGCCCGGGCAAGAATCAATGTGATTTTTCCGAAACATATGTACTTTCTAAAGTATTTAGACATCGCTGATTAATGCATTCCCAAAAGAGGGTTGATGTCAGGCAGGCGGCCGGTCGTAAAAAAAAACTATTAGCCAAAACTATTTACAACATGTTCTGTGGAAGCGATGAACATGTTGTGACGACCCTACATAAAGTGGGATCAGGGCTGAAAAAAAAAAGAAATATATATATATATATATATACATATATATATATATATATATATAAATATTATATAGTACATATTTTTACATATTTGTAAAAGTTCGATATAAAGATAGTAATAATATCTGAATTATATATAATACGCTGAATTACTATATAGCCACACTAGAATAATACCTCTTTAGCTAGTATTCAATGAACATTATTAGTTTTATAATATTTAAAAAAATCTCTTTTGAGAAAATATTATTTACAAAGAAATTAGTAGCCAAAACTTTTGAAATTGTTAAAAAATATATTTTTTTTTCTAATAAAAAATATTCATTAATTCGTTAATCAAGCCTGCAATGCTACATATAGTTGTGATAGCCTGAGTCAGATTTTCGACTTAAAGTGGTAACCGTATCCTTAGCTTATTACATTAAATATCTATAACTTGTGAAGTATTCAATTCTCAATAGAGATTTATTTAATATTTTATATAACAATTTCAATTTTAGTTGTTTAATTACAGAATATTTATCTTAGCTACTAGTTTTGAAATAAATGACATGGTTTATAGACATAAGTAATTTAAAGTTTATGAAATATTAAATACTAGTTTTTTTCAGCAACTTTGGCATAAAGAGACTTTTTATATAGTAAGTTCTAATAAATATATGGTAATCAAATGAGTTCAACAACGCCTTCAGTGTTATGACTATACGTGTTGTAACTTTATACCCAATACAACTGCTATATGTTGATCCGAAGAAAACTTCACGTGATTACGGGATAAATTATAGACTTTCAGTATTTTGAAATTTAGACTAAATTATTGTAAAGTTTAAACAATATACATACTATAGTTTTTGCTGGAATATGTAACAATCCTCCATACACCCTTTCATCTTCACAAAATTTCGCATTTCAATTATCAGTAGGGTAAAATGTTATTAACAAAATGTATAACATTGTGTAAATAATAATTAATAAAGCTTTATATTTCAAAAGTTACATTCATTAAAAAGGATACAATTAATCCAGCAACGATATACCCTTTTTTTTTTTTTTTTTTTTATCGTGGGGAAATGCTTCATGCATACTCTCCTGCTTGGGGAAGAAAGCAAGGAGAGTTATGTCGGACTCTAGTCCTGAAAAGGACGCACTACCGACTAAAACCCCACGGGTGTCCCACGCGCCGCTCTTTTGCTAAGCCACAGGGCCCGCAGAGCGATTCTGCTGTGGCAGCAACGATATACCCTAACTAAAATAGCATTGTCTCCAATGAAGTTTTTTAATAATTCCCGGATTAAATTCATTGTTACAGCTCGTAAAGCCGCAGATGCAAATTCATCGAAACGAACAAGTGAAAACCAATATGAAGCAAATTATTAAATTTTCATCATTATATATCATTTTATGCCTCCTTACAAATTCCTATTCCAAAAAAATTTTTGATAATTTGAAATAAAAATAATATAATAGTACCAATAATATTCCAATATCTTATTAAAGCATCTATTTTATTATATGTACATATAGGATATCGCCACTAAAACGAATTTACCCGATTTAAAAAAGATTCGTAACCTATTGTTTGTTTCACTCGAAGCAATAAAGCAAATTGCTGATGTATCTTAATAGGGAATAATTAATAAAAATTGGAAGTTGACTTATGAAAACTGAAAGTTAAAATATCATTTAAGTGTAAATAAAAATAATTGTTCTCAAAAGATAAAATAATATTTATGATATGAAGATAAAATTGGATTGTTTTATACATTCCCTATGTACTGCTATACCTAATACTAGTTTCGAACTTTAGTGACAATTTTGAAAGTGATTTAAAATAAGTGCGAATTAAGCTCATTTCAGTTAGTTTAATCATATTATGTACATACATGAAACAATTAACCTTTTAATAAATCACGTTACATTAAATAAGATTAAAATAATTATTGCATTGTTATGAAAGTGTTTTTTTTGTAAATCTTGAACTTTTGCCCATATTTAAGTTAAATAAAAATTTATAAATTTAAAATAATTCGCGTTTCAGTACATAAATTAAAAATAATGAGCGGTTAATAATTTTTAAATTATTTCATAGTAGGAACAAGGTTAAAAGAGATATTAACTAGTTGACTTTACCATTTGATCATATATAAATAACACTTCCTACGTTAAAGAAATAGCACACAAAACAAGTATTTATTTTTATGCTTATGATAAACGATAATAACCATCGAGTAAAAAAATAAATTGAATTTATACAGTTTGTTTGACGTGTTTATTTTATCTATATATATAAAAATGGATTGCTGTTCCTTAGTCTCACTAAAACTCGAGAACAGCTGAACGGATTTATCTTATCTTAGTCTTGAAATGTTCGTGGAGGTTCAGGGAAGGTTTAAAAGCTGAAAAAAATTGATTCATTACTGGGAAAACCATAAAAACAGCCCTTTTCAATTTCCCATACAAACGTTTTTTTTTGACATTTGATTTGACAACTAATTAATATGTCAATCATTCTGTCACACTTCAAAACACGGAGATTTATGGCTTACAGGTAAACTCCAAAAATATAAATAAAAAACGTAATAGATATTTCATGATTATAGGGCGATACGAAGTTCGCCAGGTCTTCTAGACTTTTGATAAAAACCCAAAAAAAATTAACATACTGGAATTCTCGGCCTAAATGAGATATATATATCTGAGTACATGTATGTAGATATTAACTATAATATGTATTCATAAAATATTCAAAATTTTATAAGCGTCTGGGAAGGGTTAATTTGATTATTCCTTAAGTTATCATTAAATTCAATATAAGAGACTTAATATTAGTATTTTAATACAGGATATATTTAATGTAAAAAATATTAAGAAAGTATTAATATTGATATAACTTTTGACTACGTTTTTATATTAACAAATAATTGATATGAGAACATTGTCTAAAAGGTCATTGCGTTAAATTTGTTTTTATGTTAACATACATATGATTTATAAAAAGTCATTTAGTTCAATAAAAGTAAAACGCATGAAATTAAAAACGAATTAATTTTCGATAAATTAAAGAAGAAATATCTTTTATTGATACTATTTTATGTCCTATTTGTTATATATTGCTATACAATATCGTCATCAGCCTATCAGAAGCCCACTGCTGAGCAAAGGCCTCTTTGTCACATTTAGAAGGTTTGAGCATTAATCACCACGCTTGCTCAAGACGGGTTGGTGATTTCAAACTTATAATTATGAAACTATAAGTCCAGGTTTCCTCACGATGTTTTCCTTCACCGTATGTCAGTGGTGTCTAAATACTCTCAGAAAGTACATATGACTCGGAAAAATCACATTGATACTTGCCCGGGTCAGGATCGAACCCGCGCCCTCGTGAATGCTATACAATGCAGACAATAAATTAATTTATTTTATTCTACAAATCAAATACCCGCTCACATTTTTTACTTAACTTTAATTTAATTCTTAATTAATTTTAAACATAGAAAAGTAATTTAACAGCTTAGAATGAAGACAAGTCAAGCCTCTGAAAGTTTATTTGATTACAATTATTTTAAGGAAAAAATGTTTTGTGTTTAGTGTTTGTATAGAACGTTTATAAGAATCGATATTAAATGTTGTTTCTAATTTTTTTACTTTCAAAAATTTTAAATCTTTAAATAGGTTCATATTTATTTTGTTAAAGACTTTATCACATACCGATATACAGTGTGTATGAAAAATTGTGTCAACCCCCTTAACTGCGTTATCAGTATCGAAGAGGTAACACAATAAAATATTTTACATTTACAAACTTTTCAATAAAAATAATAAAATTAAATATTAAATGATTATTATATGAAGAGTAACAAAATGTTTGTACCCACTGGTATAACACGATGAGACTCCATGGCGCCATCACACCTGCTGCGCTACTAGTGAAGAACTCGAACGTACATTCACATTATTTTGATTGTTTAATCACTTTAACCATTCACTGATACCACTTTTTTTAAAATATCGATACGTTTCACAATGTTACAAATCAATTTAAAATAACAGTTAATCAAAATAACATCTACTTGACGGCCATGAATGTGTTGCTAAATGTGTTGCCCGCCTTGTACTTCTATGCATTTACGGCATCGGGAAATAAAGTTAGCACGTACATTTTGTAAGATGTATTTCATTTTATTTCTTCGAATTAAACAACACAATTTTATAAAACCGAAAGCAAAAAGTGATCCACTTGGAAGAAATTGCCACGAGAATCTAACTAATAATAATTTTTTATTAAAAGGGCGGCATAGGCTCGAATGAAAAATATCGATAAATGAAAATATCGATATTTAAGAAATCATAACAGTAAATAAATATTTTATATTCATATTATTTCGATACTTATTTTGATATATCAAACATTAATATTATTTTTGACATATATACATATAATATTATTTTTGATTGTAAAACACCAAATTTCAGGTCAGATATTTGAAACATTTTTTCAAATAATGTCGATTTAAAACTTATATGGCCTATGCACTTTAACTGACCTCTGCTTGATATTTTTTAAGTTATACTATTTTTAATAATAAGCTTATATGTACTTATATGTATACATGCCTTTAAGGGAGGACACAGTTTTTGAACACGCTGTATAATTAGTTTTCCTAATACTTAGACAAATAATAACAGCAATAACAGCAATATAAAACTCCTGAATCGTAGAAAAGAAATATAAATAAACACTTCACAAGTTATTGTAATTAATTTTTGGGATCAAAAATATGTTACATTGTAAATTTATTTAAATTAACTAACATGTTTATTAAATCTTCCAATTTTTTTTATGAACATCTACTGTGTGGCGTTCAGTCAATTTCTATATGACAAACTTGCTGATATTTAATTTTATAAAAACATTTAAAGAAAATTCTACATTAAGAAAACGTTGAAAATATGACTCGTTATTTTGTTATTCACATTTGCTTAAGTCAAATGGGAATAATTACGAATAATATATTACTCGTGTTTGAGGCTTCTAGGGGAAATTTTATGCTACGTGAGTTTTTTGACAGTAAAATATAAAAGGGTTGATCATTTTGTTGAGGTTTATAATTTTGAGCGTGTATATTTTTTATTGTTATAAGTAATTGTCAGTGGAAACACATTTTTTTTTATGGGAATAGGGGGCAACCGAGCAGACGGCCTACTTGATGGTAGGTAGCTACCGTCGCCCATTGACATTTGCAACATAGATATACAGATGTGTTGCCGCCCTTGTTTGGGGAAAATGGGGAGTAAAAGGTGGGAAAGGAAAGGGCAGGAAAGGGTGGGAAAAGGGAAAGGGCAAAGTGAAAGGGAAAAAGACGTGTAGCTTTTAAAACTATTCCAGAGTAATATTCCACGTTTGAAGCTGTTTAAAAATGCGTAGCTTGCTTCTGTTTTTCTTCAGTGCGAAGTTTTTTGTAACCTTTGTATAACGTTTAAGTTAACCGCCGTAGTTTTTAAAAATTTTTGTGATATAAAGTACTGTAAAGTGTTTTAAAATTTATCAGATTTAAAACGATTGAGATGAAGCGATCGATAGTTTTTTCTTTTAGTTTAAGAAGTTTTTTAAATCCACCGTATAACTTTTAGATATAAAATAGACTGCACTTCTAAACATAACATTTACTACGAATCAAATTTTGTAGTACTCTTAAGTTGAACATTATTATAATCTTAGTAAATTGACGTTTCAGTTTAAACCCTGATTTTGGATGGAGGATTTTGGTTTACTTTTGTTTGGTTATTTGTCTGTGTATCATTTTGGAGTAATGTATTATTATTATATTAAAAATAGAAGAATAGTTCTTTCATATTAATTTAATTAATTATTTATGTGTATATATTTAATGTGACATTAAAGTATATATATATATATATATATATATATATATATATATATATATATATATACATATATAGTAAATAGAAGGTTATAACAATATATATGTAATACTAATTTAGAGTAATTTTTTTTATTCGAAAAAAATGAAAAAAAATGAAAATTCTTTAAATGGGAAGACCTTACGCAGCTGTTATGCTCTGTCCTCTTCTAACGCACGGAACAGTTGCTTGGGACCTCTCAGTCGTACATATTCACTCGCGGCAATATTTTACTTTTTAAAATTCGACAACCCTAATTTAGGACCGATTTTTCGCAGGCAACCCTATTTTACCGTGTTCATAATTAAATAATCTTTATTTTCATTTAAATTTGATTAAATTATCAGACCGGTGCAAAATGCTATTATCGATGTACCTGTTTATCCCTGGCAACCCGACAGTTGTGACTGGAAAAGAATAGGCAACCTAACGTTTTCATATTCTATGGGCTCCGTACTTTCGATTGGTGTGGAATTTATCTAATAAACAAACCGGTGAAATATTTGAAAAAAAAATCTATTTTTAATTGTTAATTAATCATATCCTGGACTAAAATTTATGAGGCAACCCATATGTAATATAGTTATTGACATATTAAATTGAATATAAAATATGTTTCATCAAATAAACATCTCGGTGAAGGTCGCTTATATCGGGATCCTCTACTATCTTGTTCAGATGTCGCTACTTGAAATTTCTATAATACTTTATAATAAATAAATTTCGTACTCGTAATTATAATGTCTCAAATTTTTTATGTGTTTTTTATCAATATATCTTAATTTTATGTACTAACTCTTATTACGAATGACTATTAACATGTAACTTTGTTAGGATCACCGTTTTGCAATCATAAAAAGTTATTTATATAGATAACTATAACAGATATATTTTCGATTTACTTATACCAATCACCCCAATAATTCTCTGGGGAAATACAAAATGACATTAATAAAGTTTATCGTGTTAAAACATCCGTCTGATTTACCTGTATACAGGGTTTTCGTCCCTGTACCACACCACAAGGAGCAAGCTATCATTACGTTGAGGAGGGCGCGAATCACAAGGTAGGCTTGCCTCTCCTCCCACTATCGATGACACCCTTGTGACCGTCCCAGTGATAGTAGACAATGGACTGCCTGTGGGGACAAAAACAGATTACGTACTTTGTATTTAAATTTGTATTATATATATATATATATATATATATATATATATATATATATATATATATATATATATATATATATATATATATACATATATACATAGTGAATTCGTTGACAGAATTCTATTGTTTATAACAGTTTATCCATTGAAAGTAACACTGAATGTCCTCTAAAAATTAATTTTTTCTTCAATCCCTATTTGTGTTCATAAATTAAAGTGAATTTATAATATAGGAGTATTGCTTAATATTTGATCATTGTTGATTCGGGAAATGTAATTCATTGGGTGTTCAATTCTTTTTTAAAAGACGATTTAATTCATTGTTGAAATTTCACCCCCCCCTTATGAGATGCGAATTGAAGGGGCAAGGTTTCGGTACGCAGCAATTTATTATATTTATAATTAAATTAAATTACAAATTCATAAAATTTATAACATATCACCAAAATCGTGTCTATATTATTGTGAAGATCATTTTAACGTAAATATATTTTATTTTTATACAGCTTAGTGTAAATTAGTAGAAAGAAAGTTTTGAATTAGAAAATACGTTTTAAAATAAACCTTACCTATAAGAAAAGTGCAGTAGCTGTAACTTTCTATAAAAACTTTATTTCTGTTGTGGACATTTTTATGGTTGTTGATTTATTTCCATTTAAGATACAGATATATATGTACGTATTGAATACAATCTAATGAAAGGGTAAGGAGGAAAATGTACTTTACTGTTGAAGAAAGGAATTTTGCCTCATGTACATATATATATGTACATATGTACATATATATGTAGTCAAACATGGATCTTGCCATTACCAAAGGAGAGGACGGCTGTAGTTGAAACTAAATAATTGAAATTGGTCAATAAAGACATCTCATCAGAGATAGCCATTTAAAGTAGTGACGTTAGTGAACTTTCACGAAGTAAGTCCAAGTACTTCCCACATAAATATCTGTTCCTCCAGGACCCAGTACTTCTCGTATTAGATGTGTTGATTTTCAGGTATAGCTTTTCATTTCTCGTATTGAAGAGAAATTACATTGTAACAAAGCGAATTAAAGGTGTCAATGTAATATATAGGGGAGAGTCGGACATATCGTACCACTTTTCACTTTAACTCAAATATTTCGACTATAACACGTCTTATAATAATTAACACATATGTAAAATAAAGTTTCATATTTTAGCTTCCTAAGAAGAAGAGAACAGATCCTTGCGATTATTCTAACATTGTTAAAAATGCTTTTTTATAGAGGCTTGCCATCGGTACGATTTAGCCGACTAGTCGTTTTAATCGTACCGCTAAGTCTTTAAATCGTACCATGGGTGTTTAAGTCGTACCACTGAATGAAAAACAATAAAATTCTCAATCAAATTATTTATTTTTAACTGTTAGGTAAGTAATAAAACAACATTATTTATATCTTTTAGGTAATAGAAACATAATTTTTAACTCTTAGGTTATACAGGGTGACTAGTGAATTACTATCGATACTTGAGGACGTGATATTTGACGATCATATATGACAAAAAAAAAATTAATATAACATAAATATTAATAAACTTCTAAGTAAAGTGAACCAAAAGTTATGTAGTTAATTACGCATCGTGTGAACACCCTACATATTAGGTATACACACACACACACACACACGCGTGCGGCGGCGTGGTGTTGTATCAGCACGCCGCCGCACGCGTCCACACTTGGAACACTTGGAACGTGTCCACACTTTGGTCAAAAATTAAGTATTTATAGTATTTATTTTGGTCAGAAATTTGGTCAAAAATTAAGTACCTATTTTTTTCACATAATTCGAATGAGAATCATGTACTGAGTATTCTCCTTAAATATTGATAGTAATTCACCAGTCACCCTGTATAAAGGAACTATAAGCTTCCTCAGTAAAATAACATGATTATACTATGATAATGAGATCAATCAACATAACTAATAAAAATGAGACAAAAAAAAAACAGTAAACTATAATAATAAAGTAACAGTTAACAAGAATGTTATTTGTAATATAATTATTGTGCATATTTCTTAATGGAAACAATAATGATAGATGTCTGGATTCGAAGAAGGTACATGTCTCATGGAGCCACCGTTTACAACGAACGCATTGAATCCAATCAACTTTTCCACAATTTTTATCGTAGTAAGAACAATTGCACTTTCGACTTATATGTATTTTCGAGATCATCATCGCTGTCATCATCATCATCTATGTAGTTCTACAACAAGTGTCTCTCCTGAATCATCGCTACTGGTGATGGAATGAGATCGTTTCCTCTTATAACTTTTGTTTTTGGCCTTGGGTAGTACTTACTATAGGTACTTGCGGTAGTACTATAGGTACTTGCGTTTGGTAGTCGGGTAAATCGTACCAGTACAATTTAACCAACTGCAAGTGGTACGATTAAACCAACTAAGGCATTTCTAAAACAAAAGCAAATATCCGGCATAAACTCAAAACTTAGACACGCAACAAAAACCCCCAATAATCTATTATACAATTGTAAAATAATAAAAAAAAATGAATAACTATAGCTTACCTTGATTACGAGTTATCTCCTTACGAATGTACGACAATATTTATATTAATTCCTACAAAAAATGTTTTTCTTTTATTACTTGCACAGTTGTTAACTCACGTCGATTTAAACTAGTGGGTGAAGAGGGATGGTACAGGGCCACGATTTAGCGTTGTCAGTGTAGAAAAAAATATTCATTAAATGGGAAATTTAGAAGTGGTACGATTTAAATGCTAGTACGATATAACCAACTCTCCCCTATATATATATACCAAAAAGATAAAATGTAACATTGTCACCATTGCCTCTTGTAATACAGGAACGTCTCCAGTAAAATGAAAATTGTTTACTGAAAACACAGCAGGTATTATTTCTATATCATCTTATTCTTCTATGACCTTTGCTTAAGGGAGCTTTCCAGTGTGAAATTTTCAAAAAAAAAAAAATTTTTTTTTTTGCTTTACGAATAGTAAACACTCTTCTGAATATTCCCTGAAATTTTCGTGCCGAAATTCATATTATTCCGGTTACTGTACAGCAATTCTTGGAAGAAGGCAACGGAGCGCTACGGCTGCCGTGTCGGCCGGCTGCCCGTGCGACCGTTATTTCTATTGTCTCTTTCCTACCTGCTCGTGTCCCTTCCAACGTAAGCCCGGTTCGTCTTTCAATTCGGTTTCGACATTCAAAATGGATAGATCTACGAAAAAGAAATGTGCGTGGCAGGATAGAAAAGGCTCGAGAAGCGGACATCCGCGAAATGAACGGAAAAGATCCACGGGTTTCAAGGGAACAAATCGACACGATATCGAAACGGATCCAACGTTTGCGAGCACTTCGGCAGCAAAAATCTCGAAAAAGAGTCCAGAGTTTGAAGTCCGAATCGATCAAACGTTTAGTTATGTGATTTTGGAGTTCTTTTTGGTTTTCGGCGCTCTTCAGGAACTGTTGAAGTGCAAAAAGTGCAATAGCGACGTGAAGTTTTGAAGCTGATTTACGAAGATCTAACAACGGACGATCTCTTAGAACGATGTACGGGCGCAAACACTCAAAACAATAACGAGAGCTTCAATCACTGTGTGTGGCAACTAGCCCCGAAGCACGTATTCTGCGGCAAGCAGATAGTGGAAATCGCTACGCAGTGTGCTGTGTGCACCTTCAATGAAGGTTACGACCCGATTATAAAAATTTTGGAGACGATGGGATGCACGATAGGGCCGAGCGCCGCACATTTCGCCGCAAAATACAAAAATGCGCGCATCACACAAGCAAACCGCCGGGCGTCCCTGGATAGCAAAGAGGCGAGGACAGCTCGTCGGACTGAACAATCCATCGAGCACGATGTTTTCGAAGAAGCAGAAGGGATATTGTATGGACCTGGCATCGCTGATTGACCGTGAGTAAACGATTTACCTAAAATTTCCTCACTTGAAACTTTGAACGCGTTTTTCTCGAAACAACATTTTTCAAAACGGTGTCCAACTTGGAGGGCAGAGTTTTAAAGCTATCGAGTTGAATTTTTTACACAATATTCTTAACGTCATTGTTTATCGTGCTATGGAAGCTTTTTTTTTCCTTTGACATCTTCCTATTTTTTTGTAATAAAAACTGCCAAAAAAAAAATGCTAAAATCGATACTTTTTGTTCAAACCGGCGCCATTTTTACAAAAAAAAATTAAAAATAAAAAGCCTCCATAGCACGAAAGCCAATTATATACCGATCAATAATCTTTTTGTTTTTTTTTGTTTCAGATCAAAATTGTGACCCCCAACGTGGACACCACATCCAAGTGCGTTTTCTGCAACCATTGTTTCGTTATTTTTATAGATATGAATTATTAATAAATCGATCTATGAAAATTGTTTTGTATTCTTCAATACCCAATTAATATACAAAAAAAAAAACCAGACCGATTGGATTATTTTTTCTTTAAAAAAAATAATCGCGAAAAACAGCGATTTTTCGGGCTGTCACACTGGAAAGCTCCCTTAATGTGTTCTAAGTACTATTGAAAAAATGCAAAAATATTGTTAGTATTACCTATACAACCTTCGCTTCCTAGTAAACGCAAATTAATAACCCATACAATCAGCACAAGAATACATGTTTAAATATATATTTATTTTCATAAAAACCTGTAAAACAGTATGAGTTTCAACGCTGATGAATGCATTTCTGTATCCCATGACGTCACACTTCGTTCGACCAATGTTGAAGCGTTTTGAACGTTTGAATTTCTTTCGATTATTTTGCACTTTTGGAATATTATTATTTTAGGGGTTTAAATAATAAGAAAAAATACTACATTACAATATGACGATAATAAGTACACACAAGAAAAAATATTTTAGGGCCTTTAATTTTTTGCGTATTCCTTATTCCGATAATAATAGGTATATTTATATATTGTATATTTATATGTGGATATATTTTTATACTGATTTACTGACGTTCATTTCGAACTGTTCACTTGATCTTTCAAAAGTTTCTTCACATCGTAGTTTTATTAGTGATAATTTTATATTAGTAATATTGATATTAGATTTAACACTAATACTTTCTAATATCACATTCCATTCATCAGGAACTCCAACATACGCCTTTAAATTGTCGTTAATCAAAAAATTGTTTACTTTCAATATTTCAGCCTTTTTTACAGAACTGATACAAATTAATATTGTTTTCCTTTAATTTTGTGAAATTGACGTTATTTTGTAAAAACAAATAGAATTATACATTTAACTTTACATATTTATGCGTGCATAGATATGTATATGTTTGCGGGTTAGACTGTGGTTTTAGGTACAGTATTTTTTCATCACTTTTTGGCTTTAATGATGTTAAATCGTCTTTGAATATCTGTGATAATTGAAATTAAAAGAAATGGGTTAGGAATAAAGGTTTATGGTGATTTCAGGTGTATTTTAGTTTATGATATATAGAAAATTTATGAGTTCAACTTCTAAAATATGATCTAAATGAAAAACTGCTTCTGAATGCTCTGTCATCGAAAAAATTGCTATTATATTTTCTATTAATTTTCTACATTGCTCTAAAGAATCGTGTAGCTACGGAACATAATATAGATATAGATACAAACTCCGTTCAGAGGAATAAGGAAATTAACTTTATTCAAATAAAAACTTAACACATATTTCTTGATTGTAAAATCAAGAAATCTGTCTTTTTCTTATCTATTTTATGTTTAAATTAATACAACAATAGTATAAGTCTTTAGTATTTCGATAATCTGTCAAGATTTCAACTAATAATATTTAAAAAAAGTTTTAAAATGTAACATTTATATTTTTATGTACATATTTCAAATCAAGGCCTGCATTTATTAAACTGCTAGCGTCATCTGTTATATTTTTGTGTGAGTTATTTACATGAAACTCCAATTTCTTTCGATAGATGTCGCTAGAATATTATCTTTAATTTACACGAAATGAATTAATAAATTTATTAATAAAATAAATTTATTAATTCATTTATTAATGAAATAAGTTACTATTAATAAATTTATTAATAAAATAAATTAATAAAATAAATTTATAGATTTATTTCTGAACTTATGTAAACCATTACCTATGTCCTATAGTATTTGACAGGATGGACTTCAAATGTTTGACAAATGACAGGTACAACCCGGTTCGATTGATCCTCGGAACCCGCGTTCGATCCTTTACATGTTTTCGTATATATTTAGATTATATCACAAAAATCTTTAGTGTTGCAAACATAACTTACATAAAAAAAAATCTTTTCTTGGTTTTTATAATTAGAATCACTTTAGGGTTATTTCAAGCAACTATTCAATTGTCATTTCACATAGATAATCATTATACTTATATATAAATTATTTCTTTAGAAAGTCAAAAAAATATTTCATGACAAATAAATGCTTTGTTATCTTAATATATTTGTAAAATATGTCTGTATTCCACAAATTTCTTTATTCAGTAGACTCATTAAGGTCTTAACAGTCCCATTACGGAGTTAGACAATTGGGTGAAACTTTTAAAAGGGCCCTTATGAATACAATTATCAAGCTGAATAATTTAAGATTACATAAAAATGCTAATATATACAGCATATTTCAGTATATAGTCAAAACCGTTTCTGAGGAGAAATGACATAGCAATATCTCTTATTACACGTCTAAAATATAATATAATATATTGTTTTAATTAAAATACCTTGTAATGTATTCAAAGTTTTACAATATAAAAAAAATCCGCCCTTTTGCATTTTTGATTTTATAATTTTAGTCTACTACCATTAAGCAACAATATGAAAAATATTAAAAATATTTAACTATAAATTGTTTTTTTAGAAATATTAAGAAATTAATGTTTTCCTCAAATTCAGTTAGATTCTTATCAATTGACACGACACGAAATTTTGATAGTCGGTAAATATCCTCTTTATAACCATGAAGCGTATGTTTTTTTTAATCTTACAAGAAAATATATAATCCAATACCTAATTTTAAAAATGGGTTAATACACTAAAAACATTAATAATCTTTTCCTTTTTAATTTTTTTTTTTGGATTATTAGCAAAATAATAACAAAAAAGAACAATCTTTCGTTGATTATTTGATAGAATGATATCATAAAGCTTGACGAGCACTAGTCGTCGCTTCAATTAATTTATTGATCTACTACATATATTTATAAAACAAAATCTAAAAGTATATTTTTTTTATGAAGGAAGAAAACACATAATGCTTTTATTATTGATCAAAAGTATCCCTCACTGACTAAAAATAAATCAAAAAAATTCTATATACATTTTCTAAATATTTTTAATATGTCACATCGAAGTCCAGAACAACAAACGGTTATGTTAATTAATAACATAAATAGATTGGTTTTTCTTCGTTTTATGAGTTTTCTTTATAGTAGAGAAATTATAATAACTATCTAACTCAGAAGTGCTACTCAAAGCCCATAGAAATGTACTTGTACAGCATCTTCGTCAGACTGGTAATATTAAGGAAAACGTAAGACGGAAATGCAAAGGGCAAAAGATAATTAAAGATCTGGTCTGAGTAAAATATATGTATACTTAATAACAAATTCTTAAATAAAACTCAAATTATATAAAAAAAAACTTGTCATTTTCATCAAAGAATGCAATGGAAGTCATTTAAAAATAGGTTATAAATTAGGTACTTCGTTACTTAAAGTTGTTATACGTTAACAGCGTACTTTGTCGCATAAAAAACATTTCCTGAACGTAGGGCCACAATATGATTATAATATACGGTTAGTATAAATTTATAGCCATTTTAAAAAACGTGTTAACTCGTGGTAAAAGCGGTTCTTTGTCGATGGTTCGTGGTTTGATAACAGCAACCTACAATATACAACGTTAATGAATTGTAGCTAATGGGTTAAATTGAAGTTGTTTTGCTTATAGTACAATATTAAAATTTACAATTAAGATGTAAAAGTAACAACTTCCATGTCTCAAAATAACTTGAATATAAATATATAGTATATATAAAAATATTAACACAAATGTTTTTTCGTAATACATAGTAAGCTTATTCTATAACGTATTATACGTTTTATCGCGTGACAATGGCAAGTAATTACCGTGATATAAAAGAGCTCTCAACACTCCGAATAGGTCGTAATTGAATAAGTACATGCAAAAGAATAATCTGTGAATTAAAAATTTGCAAATATTTTAACTTATATAAAACATGAATAAAAGTAATGAAATATAAAAAAAAAAACAAAAACGATCTTCATTATTATAATAATATGTAAAAATAAAGCTTCTATTTATTTATAATGTAGCGCATTATTTTTTCCAAGAAAGTGTTGGGTATTATGATGTGATCTAATTGTACTATGCCTATATGTTTACTGCAAAATAATAAAAAAGGTGAATGTGATGATAAAAAAATAAAAAAAAAGTGAAAATAAATCACGATCCTCAAAGAAAATACCAAAAGTATAACTTTTCTTCTTATTTAACCTTAAATTGCAGAAATGCAGGCCAAAATTATATAAAGCTTTCTTGAAAAAATATAGACATATACGATTATAATGTATAGGGAATTGAAACGAATAGCTTTTGAAATTGTAATTCATTTAGAGCAATCATTTCTATAAAAGAAGATATCTTCTTAACTATCTTCTTCTAACTAAATAGGTATAGAAAAAAAATTGTTTCATTTAAATAATTACTCGGTTTTGGTACCACCGCGTGAACATGAGTCGTTGTCTACCACTACGGCCACAGACTCCGAACTTACACCTCATGAATCCAGCCGTATAGTTTGAAGGTCAGGGTCGAGATTCTTGATTTGGATAAAATGTAGGCCATATCTTTTTCCAAATAACTTCCAGACTTGCATGTGTAATAACTTCCAAACGAAATGTTTGATCGGGATGAAACATTAAGTATTTTACTTCTGTCTAAATGTCCTTGGTAACATAATGCTTAATTTAGATAAAGATTTATATTTCGATAGACAATAACCAAAGTTTTATTCTTCATGATTTAATAATTTTTTTAACACATAATCGGATATTGTGACTAAACTATGATAGTTATATAAATATATTAAACTATGATAGTTTTGTTGTATTGTCAATAATTTTTGCGGCCCCCGCATAAATAGTGTTTCAATATTGTACCTTGGGTTACAAAGTAGCAATTTAAAAAAAATATACACTATAATAACCAATGGTATTCTTCAACAAATGAAGTATCTTACACTTAAAGATTTTTTTTAATCGGACCAGCAATTCCCGAGATGAGCGTTTCAAACTAACGAACTCTGCTGATTTATAATATTATTATAGATAAGATAACATAATTTATTTTATACAAAGATTTCTTTGAGATGACGTTTTCTTTTTAGTTTTAATTATATATTATTACAAAAATAACCTACCATTATGACGACATTAAATTCTATACCACATGAGTTATTCCAATAAAAATTATATGTATGTTTGTAGAAAACAAGAACAAATAATATTATAAAATAAAAAACAATATCATTTTATTCAGAGGTTTAATTAAAAACAAACGCCTATAAATACGTCTTTCTTTCTGAGAGCTCTTATTGCGTCGAGGTTTAAGAATTAGTTGTGTATTGAAGATTTTCGCTTGTAGGCGTTTTTTTTAAATACTAAAAAACATATCCCAACAAATTAATTTTCATACTATTTGCGGTAAAATTTTAAAACAAGTTGTTTAGAAGAAGAAGAAGAAATATACTTTATGGTACTCAAAATCATAGAAAATAACATTACATGTAAATACAGAAAATTGAAGGCAAGGACGGCCTTATCACTAAAAGCGATCTCTTACAGGCAACCTAACCGATGAGGATAAAAAAAAATTGTAGAGAGGGTAGTGCATATTATAACATATACATATACAAAAACGTAAAAAACATATACATATACATACCAGAGTATGCATACACACAAATAAATATACATACATACATATATACATACATAATATATGGATATGGATGAAAATATATATATATAATTATCTTTAAATTATTTCTTAACTTAAATCAGAGCGAAATTCAAGAAAGAAGGTTGCATTGTAAAGAAATAAAAATATGATTGTTATTGAATATCACATTATTTTAGTAAGTAGGTATTTTAGTTTAACTATAGTGATTGCAACTTTAAGACATTTAAATCTTGCAACGTACGATTCTTGCAAGACCTTTCTTATAAAAAAAAATTCTTTATTTTCTTTAACAAGTTTATACTTAAATATAAAGTTTTTGGAATCTCCTTTTAAGCATATGAAAAGCCTGTGCCAGGAAACTCCGCTCTTATATATCACGAATTAGGTACAAGTATACAAAATATATAATTTATTTACTTATTTATTTTTTATTTTTTGCTACACACATACATTACATATATTATACAGTTATACAAAAAAAAAAAAAATTAAAGAATACAGTGTAGAAATGGGGTCCATCTCAGTATAAGCTGTGCTAAAGCACAGCACTGATTTTCAGGTGGCCCCTGAATATTGGGTTAACATAACACAAATGCGTGCACACGAAAATCAATAAATGAAATTATAAGAAAAAAAAACTAAAAAGCCCTTATCCTTGAGAAAAAAAACATATAAAACAAAAAGAAAAACATCACATGGAACTTAGATATAAGATAGACGGACAGACCTAGACAAAACATTATAAATAAATATGATAAGTACTAAGTCTATGAGGTAGTATGACTGAAACTATATTTGGAGGTTGTTACTCTGACTTTTGTTTATTTAAAAATAATATCGTCAAATGTTTTTTCAAAGTCACTAATTTATTTGCTTCTCTCTTATGGGTACATCTCTGCTGCACGTCTCTAACCCAGTCCAGCTTATCGTAAAGGTACGTCGGCCTTTTCTTAAGAATAACTTTATGTACTGGACGCGCAAGATGTATTTTTCTTCGAGCTTCCATTTTTAATGTGTCTGTATCCTTAAGAAACAGCATGAGGTGAGCGCGTTTGGGGATAGGGCAACAGAAACGAACGCACGCATTTTGAACTCTCTGAATGGCCTTTTTGGTTTTTTCATACAGTCGTGGCCCGTATACTGTGTCACAATAGTTAAACTGAGACAGAACAATGGATTTGACAAATATTTTCTAATATGTATTATATAATGTTTTTAAACGACAAAAGGCATTCCTTATTTTACAATTTATATGTTCGATGAACCTGAGTTCATAATCCATAACTAACCCTAAATTAACAGCACCGTCCACCCTTTGCAAGATCTGACTGTGAACTTTAATATGAACCGATTGCGATATTACTTTGTTGCGTTGTATTTTGGTACCCAATAACATGTATTTTGTTTTACTTGCATTTAATATAAGCTACAACAATAATAAAGAAACAATATAAAAAAGTAATAATAAGAGAAGTAATTACCAAAAAGGAAGCAAATGTGGGATTAAAATGTATGTCTATGCATGCGTGCGCGTGCGCATTTGTGTGTGTGTATGTTGTATGTGTATGTTGGTGTGTGTAGGATATTAATGCTATGTAGTTCCTATATTCTAAAAAAATCCGTTGCTTGAATATTTTAAGATTTTATCCATTTTATTATTTTAATTTTACACTCTTTACAAATTTTTGAATATAAATCACCGTATTTATTTATTTGATTATATAAATAAGCAGATCTATTATGATACTGAATCCTAGCGAAGACTGTTTTAGTATCAGGGATAGATATAACATTATATGGTATACGTGTATTGAGTTACGATATATCGTAGCTTAGGTTAAAGTCTTGTGTTATTTTAGAACAGTATGCACAATATATAATTTCTGTATAGTTAACAAACCACTTTCTTCATAGTCTTTCTATACTAAACCGTTGTTTTTTAAAGAACATTACTATAATCAATGCTCTTTGAGCTCGTTCAATTTCCATGAAACGTGTTTTACGTGCACCTCCCCAAATAGGTAAGCAGTATGTTATTATAGATTGAACCGAAGCTATATAAATTTGATTTAAAAGATTGTTTGAGGAGTCATCACAGTATTATTGATTGCAATAATTATGTCTCAGTGATTTGACCATCCACGTGAACTTCCTAATGCGTGCCGCACATGTTCAATTTGCGGGTACCTTTCTTTGAGTTAAAAGAAGCATTTGCTAAAATTTGTTATTGAATTAGTTGAACTAAAGTTATTGTAACAAGATATTTGTTTTAAAAATTATTTATGTAAAATACAGTAAATACAACTAAGTAATATAATTTGAGTGGTTTATGTGCTACTTGAAAACTGCATGTCAAAGGCACATTTGGTGCAGTCCAGCGGTAAGTGTAGCGAATTTTAAGGTGGACATCTTGCAAATAGAGAACGTTAATATGCGAAAAGCAACGTTGCCCTAAAAGAAATGTAAACTGGGTGACTCATTATAAATGTGTTTGTTGTGGACCCTCTGTATAGAATTTCTGAGAGGTTTTCCTACTGTATTGTATGTACTGTTAATTTTTTCATAAATTAGTTTTTTTACTTCTTTTGCAACTATAAGTTTATCACATGGATTAAATTTATATCATGCATCAATGACACTGAATTATTTATAATTTAATTTTGAAAAGGTTACATGATGTAATAGTTTTTAATCACTTTATACTAAATTAATTTTTCCCTTATTACTTCTATGATCTTTACTACCCGTTGCTTAACTTTGCGCAAAAAAAATAATTAAAGGGGTTGTACATATAAATGTCTGTGGGCGTGAATAAGATTGTTGAGTCAGATCGATGTTTTTGATACGTAACACCAAATGCAACAAAATATTACAAAAATAGCTGTGTGAAGAAAAGGCATATTTGGAGACAGTGTTGTTTTTATGAAATAGTTGGTGCTTATTAGAAACTAAAGAAATAAAAAGATTTGATTTTAAATTATATAATAACATATATATTTACTTTAATGGACGTATATAGACTCTATTACCTGTAAATAATTTCGATGTTTCATATCTGCGAACCAAACTACGATCGCACTGTTTATGACTTCAATATATGTATGTATTTACATTAAAAAAATAATGATATATATATATATATATATATATATATATATACATATATATTCTTTAATATCTCATCTTCATAAAAATTTACAAGGATAGGTATCTAGATATAATTTTATTATTATTCATAAATAACGATCATGAATAAAACAAATTTTAATAAAAGTGTAAAATCGTCTTTACAATATTGATAATGAGATACTCTTGGTCTTTAACGAGATGAGGTTACTCTTTAATAATAATTAATAATTCAGGAAATTGATCTAAAAGAAACAGTAACAAATTTTACAAAGGCGTTCGAAATGAAAGATAACATCAATTCGCAAAACTTCACAGGAGGTACTCGAAATTGATACAATTAAAATGTCAGTAATTCTTATATTGCAAACAAGATTTGAGAATAGAAATTATTTAATTTATTTATATTTTTTGTTTTAGTCAAAAGATATTGTCAATTTGTGTTTAAATAAGTCTTATATTTTAAGCCTCAATATATGTATGTATTAGTAAAAAAGTGAGGCAACTTCGAGATCTATTGTGAAATTATTCAACCCTTTAATCTTCGGAACAAGCTTTGACTCTCTTGGACCCACTTGAAAAAAATCTGTTGTCCGAATTTGACGACACCAGAGCCTGAGGACTGTATCACTGTAATATGTACATTCTGTATTATAGTTCGGTGTTTTCATTGTTGAATGTTTTTTCGTCGTTATTGCTTCTTCATTGGTCCAAAGTCACGACTTGGTGACGAATGCGAAGTACACGCATCTGCTGATACTGAAGATGTGTCTTTTCAACCTATTCAATCCACCGCAGTCTATCACCGGTGAAAGGAAGTTAGCAGCGAAATAAAAATTGCTTGTATTCTTCCTGTTTGTGTAATTGCTCGTTATAATTTTAATCTCCTTTATTTTTATTGTTTTGCAGAATATTAATTTAATATAATAATTTTTGCATACTATGTAAGGTGTTATTTCAAAATCACTCTGAATAACAAAACATATTTTACCAACATTTAAATTGTGACTTATATTATATCCATATATAACCAACGGAATATACAAAAATAAGTTTAAAAAGCTATGAACGAAAGTGTTTCTGCACTGGGCATAAACTATGTACTTTCACAGAATGAGATACAGAAATACAGAAACAGTATTTGTAACTTTTACGTTTCAACCACAACTACTCACATATAAATAAATATGCAAGCAATTTTATTATAGCAGACATATGTATGTACTAGATGACCTTGGACTCGTTTAAATGATAATACGATGTTTTTATCAAGACAAATGCATATATAAAAAGTTGATATACGATTTTACATCAAATATATATATATTTTTAATTTTGCCTATTTATGTGTTTGTTTTAGCTAACTCGCGGTTTAATTATATAGTTAATGTTGTAGAGAGTACTTGAGGACTTTTTAATTTTAATAATAAAAAACAATATCTATTCCAATATATGTATGTTTGTACGGTATTACTCATACAATAATATGTTAAATTACAAATATTTTTTTATCAAAACGGCATTATCCAGAGGTAGTCCCATAGACATCAAGTCAAAACCTTAAAAACGGTCCTTCAGAGGATCGAATAAAACTACAAGATAACAATGATAGATTTCTCACATTGGGTTTGATATGTGGGCAAAGCGACTTTGGTATGAATCATTATTCGACCAAAAACGTAAAAGTTAATTATTTTATGAATTTTTTTGATTGTTACCATGGTTCTTTTTAAAGCAATATTTTATTCCCACAAAACCTTTACATTTGTCTAACGCGTTTAACAGTAAATTGTACGTAAGCTGTAATCTTTTGCCGTTAATGAATGCTTGTGACTAAATAAAGGTAATCAGTAACACTATAAATAACACAATCCCCAGTATGACATAACAAAGAAACCCATAAACTCATTGACAAATAATACAAAATTTCTACTTTGTAATTCACAAGCTTATTAATAATACGTTTAAAATACAAATACAAAATGAATTGGTAACAAAAAATTAAAAAAAATATATATTTATACATATATTTGCTTTGTTTATAGCAATGGAAAAGTTTCGCTACAATTACTGATCATTGTACGAAATACAATAAAATACATACATATATCGTCTATGAACATTCAGCTCTTATTAAGGAGATAGGTAGTAATATTATTTATTTGATTTGATTTGATGCACTAAGATAACAATATAAGACTAAAAAAGTAGTAATATTAAAAACAAATCAAACTATTGTAAATGGTACAGCATTCCTATACCAACAAAACCTGTATTGTTTTACTTTATTTCCTTTATTTAATCTCCTTTCATTACTAATCAATTAAAATTATTTGACAAATTTCTACATTGTTGGGGTTAAAATTAACATGACCTTGCAAAGATAATAAACGTGGACATCATAAGAACCCCGGATTTACCTTTTGATGGTATTTATTTACACTGCCGCAATGTTCTCGAACATGACGCTTTCATAAAAATTCATCTTATCATCAAAAATGGACCTTACATACCGAGTAATAGAATTCTTTCATAGATATATAAAATTTTTGGGTGTGAAAAAAAGAAACAAAGTTTGAGTATTATTTTATCTAAGGCAGTGTTTATATACAACTTATCTATTATTAAAATACGTATGTTTCAGCCTATTTTTTATTTGTAATTTAATTTAATGGTACTTTATTTCAAATAGCTTATTTTAGCGTTCAGTTAAAATTTTATTATGATGATTCCAAATGACGTTTAAAGAATAAGATTAACTTATCGTAAGATCTCGGATTTTTAACAAATATGTACTAAGACCAAGCAGGAAAAGTCCGACGAGTTTTTTAGCTTTTTACTGTGGCTACTCCTATATCAATACCAAAAACTTTATTCGTTTTTGATTATTTTACAAATTTTCACAGTCATGGCTATTCGGAATGTAAGGCGCAGATTAATTATGCTTACGTACGTAATAATTATGCGTAATATCATAAGCGTATGCTGTGCGTGATTCTTAAAACATATATATACTAAAACTTTTTCTTTATTACAATATCAACGGTATTTAAATAACAAGCAAACAATCGAAAAATTTGAAATAATTAAAATACGATTACATATAAAGTATCAAGTCATTTAGCAAATTTTTGTTCTTCAATTTAACCTCCTATGTCTGTTGTTTTAAATAATTTTATTGTACAGGTTTTGATTTGAGAATAAACACTATTTTGTTGGCTTAAAATACTCGGCGAAGGCTTACTATATACAGTATTAACACAATGGTACTCTAATATTATAATTTTATATAGATCTGTAATGGGATATTTATTTTAATAAATCTGTATACAGTGCATCTATAGTGTCCATGAATTATTACAAAAAAAAAACTGTAAACATTAACACGGAAAATGACTAAAATTTTATTCCTAAAATGGAAACTTGTTTGAGTGGGAGACGTATTTCAGGCTACAGATAAAATCAGCTTTTAGCATTATATAGAACAGTCCGGACTAAAAGGCGTAACATACAGTTGATTTATGGCTAATAGCATTTAATATGTAAGTGGAACTTCAAATTTGCATATTTGAAAGGTTTTATATCTTGATATTTAATTTACAGTAACCTCTACTTACACTAAATGATTTAGTAGGGCAATAGATATTTTTATTTGTTTAATTTTCTTTAGATGTTATTGTATATTTATTTTTTAATAAGGATAAAAATTCCTTCTACAAGGGGCGAAGTGGTATTTGATTCTTTATAAATGGTATACAAAAGTTTTTAAAAAGAACTAATTTTTTTAATATTCTTAGCATACATATTCTTATATATTTAAATTTTACATATAATTTCAAATATAATTTACATTTAAACTTAGCACTTACATATTTTAATTATAACTGAAACCAGGTACTGAACATTACTCTTCAGGACATAAGAAGGATGAAACAGATAGATAAAAGCATTACTGTGTTCTATGTTCACTTGTAGTTATACTTATCATATTAATGTAAAAGTTGTTACAATTTTAATTCAGAAATAATTCAAGCGAATCTGTAAAAATGCGTTTATTAAATTATTTACTGTCCTATTAAAAAAAATTAACTCTGACATGAATTAAAAATCTCACTTTTCAACACTTTTGCATGAAGATGCTCCTCCAGCACGAACTCATTTTATTTCTTCAAAACGACGTGATGGCCTTTAAATAAATTGAAGAGAAAAAAATACAAGATATAATTATTAAATGCTACTGTTTTATCATCAACTATATTTTTTTCGTCAAAAATCAGTGAGTAAAAGATTTACTAGTAATTCCCATATATACATATTTCTGCTACGTTCGAACATAATAATAGGCGTTTAAAAACCTATTAAAAATGTTTGAATGCGAATAGTTGTGGCGACATAGAAGTTACTGAAACTATATTACTTTTATTTTTAATGTTTTTAATCATATTAAAAATAAAAGTAACAAGGGACAGGAATATATAACAGGTTATAATTGATTTTTGCCATAATTATAAGCGCAACATTTTCTTATATATGACACTGTGCCACCGGAAAGTTATTACGACGTTGTATATTTTTATAATGTTAATGTTATTGACGGGAATTGTTATTAAAAAAATCCTAGCTTTAATTATTGTTTTTGGATCACTTTAATGGGAGAACACTATATGTATATTAAATGTTGCATTGTCTGAATGCATGGAATTCATATATAAATAATAATATCTCATGTTATAATGTTAAATTGTTAAATATTGCTCACAAATTCTGTTGATTTATTTATTGTTAAATTGAGATACTATGTACTGTATGTACTATACGTATGTACTATATGTATGTACTATACTACACACTTTTCAATATTTTCTGTTAATTCAAACAGTTAAATTTTATATTGCGAGAGTCTATGTCATTTGTTAAAAACTTGTTATACCTGTGGTCATTTAAGTTGACTTCATATACTCATATTTTCTAATAGGAATATCGATTAATACATACAAAGAAGTAATTTTCAGATTGATTTTTCAAAGCATTATTTTCTTTCTTCAAATCATTCAAATTCCTTAAAGGTTAAAAGTGTGTACCAAACTTGCCTTTCATTTTGATTGAAATTTCTCTTATTGCGAATAAAGTCACGATTTTTATGAAGAAATTGGATTATTTTCCACCGCAATTTTGACACACTGAATGGGATATCTTTTTTCAGTCCAGCTAAGTTCTTTTATTGATGGTCGTAATATTGATGGTCATTGGAATCAACTCTCTAAAGAACATATTGTACAGCAACCTTTACGTTTATTTAAAGTGTATGTATTAATGTGCTATATATTGAATGGTCTGAAGAATGGGGAAGATAATATTAAAAGGAAAAAAATTGTTTGTAATGTTAACTAATATTCTGCTTTTTCTCATAACATGCTTCTTAATACATGGTTCGCTTTTACCTAAAGAGTCGATGTCCAACGACACCGCAACCACTACCTTTCCTCTGCGTTCCGCCTCTTCCGTCACCGCCCTCAGGCGTTTGAGGGCATCGACGGTCGACCGATGAGCTCTGAACCCGAACTGGGACTCCGACAGTCCCGGGCCCGAGCTTTCCTCCAGGTGCCGAACGAGACGGGTGGCCATTATTTTCTCCAGGGCCTTCCCATGCCTCGTTCAGCACAACCAGCGGTTGCCACGCCTAAGCCGAGTCCGGAGGCTGGTTGCCTTTTGGAAGAAGGCAAAGCCGGCCTTCCTTAAATTAACCACCCCCTACTGGATTCTTGTCAAGATGACAAGACGACTTCCTAAACTTACATGTGGGCGTAATTTTTTTGTCGGCATCTTTGATAGTGACCTCACATTTCTTCTTAAAAAAATCTTTAAAGATTTCTTTTCCTTCTTAACCAGTTTTCCGTGCAGTTTTATCTCAACATGGATGATATTATTTTTAAACTTGAAACTTTCTTTTGCAACTTTGAGCAATCTTTTTTGTTCTTTTATTTAGATACTCTCCAACCGCCTTAATGTTTATAATCTTACTACCCGCAAACATCAACTATCCTAAATAAAATATCTGTCAAAATAATGAGAAATTTAAAATTCTAATGGTTTATGTCAATTTTTATTGCACGTATTCTATTTGAAAATCAAATACCATTGTCTTCAATGACTTTTTATTTAATTGATGTAAAAAATAACTGTTTATACTTTATTTTGATTTATTAAGCATTGGGATTGAAAATAGAAATTTCAATTAATTGTAAGTGGTTATAGTCTAATAAGGACTACTCCGATATCATAGATGATTAAAACAATTACCCAATTACTTATATTTTAATTGGTGAATATTATATTCTTGGAATGTGGATGAACAAAAGGCAAATTCTCATTAAACCGTAATTATGATTAATATTCCTATATAAATAATTCTAAAAGCTAATGTTGTATGTATTATTCTCAAGGATATTTATACATAGTTTTTATTTTACAAAGGCCACAATAATATGTATTTGAATTACAAATATTCTACTATTTTTTAATGAAAGGAATGTATAAAGAATCATCTACCATTACGAAAATACAGGATTATGGAAAAACTATTTTGTAAGTTTTGTAACTAAACTATTGTTTTCTAAAGTTTATTTGATAACAAAATGTTAATATGTCTGAAATGTTTAGATTTTTAAAGGATAAGTATCATACTTAATATATCACATTTTCATTCATGTACCTTTTAATTGATCTAATTTATAACGTACATAATGGGTTCGCTTTAAATTAATGGTCAATTTGGTTTATAAGGTATAGTGAATATAGGAGAGTTAATCATATGGTTGACTCATAAAATAAAGCCAAAAATTCAAGTTCATTAAATTTAATTTTCAGTGATTTATTTACCACAAATATTAATGCAATAATTCAGGTATGTAATCAGGTATACATATTTATAATTCCTATAAAATGTGTTTTATAGAAGTTATCAGAAATAATTTATTTTATTACATAGACATTTCGTGCTTAATATTAGGCATTCAGTTAATAAACTGTGTCAAACTCACGTGTCAAGGTCTATTACAACTCATCGTTGAAATTTAAAGCTGTACAAAATCACATTCATTCCTAGAAATTGAACTCATAAATTTAAGTGTACCTAGAAATATTTTAGTGCTCTTACTAAAAAATATAATAGTAATTGTTACCACTAGCTTAAATTGTTGCTGTTAAAGTTTTAAAAACAGTAATTTTAAAACAATCCTCAAATATAACTGGCGGAGTATACAGTGACTAGTAAATCAAGATAGTGGATTTTTCCATTTACAATCTATAAAATTTTAAATGCACAACTAATACATCTTATATAAATTTTCAAGGCAGGAGAGATAAAAGGCAATGTAAAAGTTATCAATTTATTAATATTCTTGGAGGATATACTTTGCATAATTTTATCTTATAATGAAAGAACAGGTTGTTCGGAAAGTTATTTCAGTTTAAAATAGTTAAATCTAATTTTTTGCAACATTCGGAAGACCTGAGGTATAACCTTAAAGCTCCCCCATGTACTCAAGACAAAAAAAAATATTTCATCGAGTTGAACTCTGTAATCCGATTTACAAAAGTAACCAAAACGATCCATTTTTTGAAGCTATAACGATTATGTGTTATACGTAACAATGTTAACGCAAGATATCGAGGAGCAGAAAAGAGAATAAATAAAACTATTGTCATTAGCTGGATAAATTGGATGATACACATCAACAGAAAGTACCAAAATTAATAAACAGAGGTATAGTATTCCATTAATATAATGCGAGTCTTCAGAGAAGTTTGATAACTTGCCAAAAGCTTTTACAGCTTGAATACACTGCCACACCAATCCTATTCTCCAGATTTTGTGACTTTGGATTAATATTTGTTTCGGTTACTGCAAAAAAAAATTTGATGTCAAAATCTTTACCTCAAATGATCAGTTAAATCAGTTTTTTAACAGCCAAGACCAAACGTATTGTGAAAGTGATATAACGCTCCTACAAAAAAATTATGGAAGATCTTGTAGCAGAGTAGTGATACATAATTAAATTTTATATTTTTCTAAAGGAAAAGCGTCTTTAATTTTCACAAAAACAAAAGAAACGAAAATACATTCCGAATAACCCCACAAAGAAAAATTATTGTGTGCTATACAAATAACATTTTGCTATCTTAAATGTTTTCAATCAGACCATTTGATTGTAGAATTTCGAAGGATTTAGATAGATTAATTGCGTTTAAATTATATTGTATTAACATAAGTATATGTTGTATGTTATAAGATATTAATAATACCTGTACATCTTAGAATTTGTATAATTATACGAGTAAATGTTACACCCAAACCAGATATACATATTTTATAGACTGTGTAATAAAAACTTAAGCCGTACAAAAGTATGTTACTGAATATGGGTTCTAATACTGCTTCAAAGGCGAGCTGACATTCTATAATTTAAATTTTCCTTTATTGTAAAATTTACCCTCATTAACGATTATTACGATACAATAATTTCCGTTGCGCTATTTTTTATTTTTGGATTTCACGATGATTATTATATGTGTTAAATAAGAAATATCTCTGGACTTCTTGTTTCTCATTTGTAGATTTTTTTTATGTATAGTATAAATAATCGAAATTGATTATGTAAAACAATTCAACACCATCGCGAGCTTTACCAGTGCCTCTATTTGGAAAAAAGCCAGAGCATTTGAAAGCGTCTCGAGAACTTTGTAAAGGGTGTTTTTTTTTAGAGATATACAACTTTAAGTTGCCAATACTTTTTTAACTGGCAGTTATTTTGATAGCTGTCCAGTGATTTGTGTTTAATTTGGTTTGGCAATTCATCATGAATAGACTAACACCTGAACAACGCCTCCAAATTGTGCAAATTTATTTTGAAAGTCATGGCTCTGTTCGAAAAACGTATCGCGCACTACGTCCATTTTACGGTACACATAATCGTCCATCAACACAATTAATTCGATTAACAATGGAACGTTTTCGCACTACATTTACTCTAAATGATAATACGCATCCACAGAGATGTCGTACAGTGCGTACAGAAGATAAGAATAATTGGTCCGTACTTCTTTAGAAACGATGCTGGCCAGAACGTTACAGTCAATGGTGACCGCTACAGAGCGATGATTAGTGACTATTTCGTTCATCAATTAAACAACCATAATCTTCAGGAGTTCTGGTTTCAACAAGACGGTGCAACATGTCATACAGCTCGTGCCACATTTAATTTTTAAGAGAAACATTTGTTAACCGCATAATTTCACGATTCGGATCCGTGAATTGGTCCCCAAGATCATGCGATTTAATGCCGCTTGATTATTTTCTGTGGGGATATGTAAAGTCGTTAGTCTACGCTGATAAGCCCGAAACCGTTGATCACTTGGAGGATAACATTCGTCGCGTTATTGCCGATATACAGTCACGAATGTTGGAAAGAGTCGTTGAAAATTGGACCTCCAGATTAAACTACGTACGAGCCAGTCGTGGAGGTCATATGCCTGAAATCTTATTTTAATTATAATGACAGAATATTATCTTTCCAAAATATTATATTTCATATCAATAAAAAAAAACATTTTTGTTTTATTTTATTTCAAAGTTGTATACCTGTAGAAAAAACACCCGTTATTACTTATTTCAGTAATAGATCGTTGTTAAATATTCTTTTAGGAAGCGCATTATGAAAACGAATACATTAAATTAGAAAAAATTTAGTACAAACAATATCACTACTTCACAGAAAACGACTTTTGTTTATTATTATTTATAATAACAAATTATGCTAAGCTTTTTAATTAGAAATAATAAATCATTATTAATTTGATAAAATTTCTATATTACATCCATATGGTGGAAGTAGCTTTTATTATAAATATAACAACTAGCGAACTTCGTATAATTCGTTAGGCTTAAGTTGAGCTTTTCATTTGTGTGTGTGAAAGTAAAAGTAAAGTTAGATAAAAACTTTTACAATTAATTTTTACTAACTATTAAAAAGAAACATAACATAATTGCGAGAGCTATTCTAGGTTAGAAATAAAATAAGCAAAACTTGTAAAAGGCCAGATGGAAATACCTCCCTATAACCAAGAAATATCTATTACCTTTTAATCTGAATGAACTTAATTTCATTATTAAGTACAACTGACCCGACAGATAATGTTCTATCTTCTTAACTGTTATTATTGAATTCTAATTAATAATTCAAAATTATCAAAATTACAAAGGAATATTAACAAATCAAAATTATTAAAAAACAAAGTGTTTAGTAGTCTTATGCTTTATGATGCACGATAATTATTTACGATAATAACGATAGTTATTAGTATTCCAACATGGGAATAGAGGACATATAACTGGCCATATGGAAAAAAAAATTAGCATTTTAACATATTTCTATAAAATTGATGACTTTTAGTGAATATTACTGCCAGATTATTTTATAAAAATAAAAATATTGTAGTAATTTTTTGTTTCAATAATTTTCGTAATTTTTTCTTCCATAAGAACCTTCTCCTAATAATAACAAATACAACAAAAAAAAGAATTAGTGCAATCGGTCTAGCCATTCACACGTGATGCTGTGACCAAAGGCAAAAGGAATTCATTTATATATGTATAGATAGAATAATGAGTTACCTGAAATAACAGTATTCTGAGTAGCAGATGGTGATGTAGATATAAGGATCAGGAGAAATTTGAACAAAGTCAGTTTATAACACCACACAGAGCACATCGCGCTTTTTTTTTCTTTTTCACTTTTACTCTAAACACTTTTGTATTTCTATAAGTGATCTTCCATGTTGGTATTTAATATGTCCAAATTTTTGAACTGTCCATACCTGAAACAAATATTACAATCAAACATTTTATTTGATCAATTGCAAGAAACGTATTATAGTGTGGATGTTAAAAGTTCTAATACGATTTTGGGTCTATAGTTAATATACATATACAATATTAACTACCTAGCTATAATGTACAGTTATTGATAAATTTGACAAATTTGCATTACTTGTGCTAAATGAAACCAATCATCTGGGTTCTTAATATTTAACGGGATAAATAAATTATTTTATGAGATCCCTTACTATAAAACTGAAAATTACAAACAAATGTAGTTTTAAAAATAAAATTTAATATATCTAAAACAATAACATTAAAAGAAAGTCATACAAATCATAAAAATTAAAATTTAATTGACGTGTATTAATTAAATATTTTAATGTAAGTTTGATGTATTCAGCATTAAACTTAAATGATAGAAGATTCAATATTTCAACCGTTATAAATGTTTACGATTTCATTTTAACTACTTCAGTATATATTTTATTTTTTATAATAATATTCTAATTATTAAATTTTTACAGTACAGGAAAATAAATACTAAAAAAGGCATTTTACACTGTAGACTAAGCTTATTTTAACCTTCTCGATGGTAGGTACTTGTGATATACGAGTACGTTGAATCTTTGTGATTTTCAATTGAAGATCCAATACAAAGCTATATTTGTTTCTATACAATCATAAAGACAATCGGTCTTACACCTACACACCTACACTCAAGCCGAAAAAAACCGTCTGCAATTAATTATTTGTATAAATTTAAACTTTAACATATGCAATTAGTACAAGCATAACATTGCAATTGACATATAAATATAGAATATACATATATTAACACTCTAGTTTACTTTTATAAAAGGAATAGAATATAGCATGACAACAACATAACATGTTCCTATTCATACCTTCAATTCACATGACAGATTAATGAATTGTAATGATCATTATATTCTGTATTCAAAGCCTATGTCGTAGTATTGTATCTTTATAATAATACATTTTGTAAAATACGTTTATTAAGCTACAAAACCCTAACTGATTGACTCACACTGAATAGTTTCACACCAAAAACCGTTGCGTAGGATTGAATTCGGGTTATATATTATTTTCGGGGTCTTAAGTCTCAGTACTATAAATATTTATAGGTATTCAGGCAAAAGAAGCAAAATTTTTAGAGTCTTTCTTTTTAATGATGATTATTTTCTGGACAGACTTAAGTAACTAGACTAAAGCATGTATCATTTAAAATCATATTTCTTATTACATATCATTTAAATTTATACTTTTAATATGAAGTATATTCTTACAATTATAATAATTAATAAATAAGTAAAATGGAACTAAGTTAAAGTAAATCATGTTATTTTATTTCAAATCAGTTTAAACTTTTCAATTTATGAAACAAAAACAGTTATATTCTTTTTTTTTATGTAAAAAGTGGCAAACGAGCAGACGGCCCACTTGATGGTCAGTAGTAACCGTCGCCCAAGTTCATCCACAACACAGACGTTGCGGATGCGTTGCCAACCTTACTTGTGGGGGAAAAAGGAGGGGTGGGAATAAGGAAATATAAGGAAAGATTGGGAACAGGGAAAGGGCAACCGGCTCTCTCACTCATCGGACGAAACGCAGTCATTATTGACTACTTCGAGCCGATATACTGTGACAGGGTGGTACTTCCCAGGTCGAGCCAGCCCATATTCGAGCTGTAGTAACTAAACTACAGCTAGGCTCTACCACATATAAGATTTTATTCTTATTTATATTTTGAATGAATTTATGAAACCTTGGCTGTGTCATTAAAATATTAAACTATTTTATGCAGTATGTGTAAATTCTTTTAGAAAAACATAGTTAAAAAAGAAACTTATCTCGATTTGATGAAAATTGAGACTTCTAACTTCTTTGTTTCAACCCCAAACATTTCTTTTAAATGTAACAAATGCTACCTTTCTAATAAAAACATTTTTATCATAAATAAATGATTTTTTCAAATGAATATGATAATTTTATAATATTATTTATACTAATCTTATAAAGCTCTAGAGTTATGCTGTTTGTTTGTTTAAACATTCAAAACTCAGGATTTTTGGTCGGAATTGAAACAGTTTTTCATTCTTGGATTGTTCTTTTATCCAAGACATCAAAACAATTGCAACTTTGTAAATCAAGGTATGATATGGAAATTTGTACATCTAAATGTAACAAATACCTATCTTACTATCAGATTGAAGACATTATGCATGCTTTTATGTTAAAAAAAATATTAAGTCGTCTTAAGAAAGGAGCTACGTTAAATGCGTAATGTCATATTAATCTTTATCCAAATTAAGCATTATGTTACCAAGAGCATTCATGTAGAAGTAAAGTACTTTTGTTTCATCCCGATTGAACATTTTGTTTACAAGTTATTACGAGTATTGGATGCTTAGAATTGGTACCTTATAATTAATTATTTGCAAAAGAGTTTTAATAACTTAATATACAGAATATTAATCTTAAGTATTTCATTGTCAATAAAATTTTCATTGCGGTCATCAAAACACCTAATTTCAATTGAGATCTAAGAATGGTGTCCCTACTTAATATAATGAATAAGAAAGTAATTCTTTCTGTATGTCAACCTGTCAGTTAAGTTATTACGCTTAAACCGCTGAACCGATTCGATGAATTTTAATATTGAGGTAGATGGAACCTTGGAAACAGATATCGGCTACCTTTTGTCTAAAATCCCGAATTCTGAATCAAAAATCCAAACAGACAGACAGATCTCAAAAAGTACACGAGTGAGATCATGTTGTTCATTTTGTGTCCAGTGGCTGCAGTGTTCTTTTTTCAACTTTTATCGGGATCAAGAACCCCATCCCAACCCTGATCTCAAAACCATTGGAACAGTGAAGTGCAGTAGGGAATAGGGTGGCCGTCATGATAGTGAATAACTCTGATGTACACGCGGACGGAGTTGTAAGCAATAAATAAATAAAATTAAAAATCGCCCAAAATACAATCTATGCAATCAAAGAGTTTCCAACCTTTTTGTGATGTTTTCTTTTCTTTATTTAATAACTGACATATATTTCTCTACGAAGATGTTAATGAAAGTTAAAAAAAGTGACACGTTAGGTAAAGGTCATTGATTTTTGAGTGAATAATTCCTACACTTCGGTTAATATGATATATATGATTTTTGTTACAAAAGATAACATAGAGAGAGACAGCAGACAATTTGTAATATGAGAATGATTGATGTTTTTACGCTATTACATATCGATCATAAGGTAAACATTCACTTCGTAGTTATTCAGTCCCTAATACAGTCACATTATACCATATTTCTTTTTTTATTTCAGATTAAGATATACGAGGAAATGTTTTCTACCTCCTCATTTTACAATTTTACTTTTGTTGCAATCTGTAAGGTTTGGATTATCGACGATTTCAATTTATAATAGGACTGAGAAAAATACTCCATAAATCGATGGTTTTTTGTGAAGTCAAATGCTCCGGATAAAATACCGTTCACTCTAACATATACTTTTATTAAATAATAAAGCTTTCCAAATAACTCGGGAACTAGGCCGTTTTTAATTCGTCGTCCCTATAACTCTAAAACTTTCACTGATATTTGCTTGACCAGTTCTTGTTAAACACCCGGAGTACAACTTTCTTAAAAGTGCTTCGTTTGTTCCTCTCTAGATACCCTATATTATGTGAACTGTTCATTGTATTGAGTGAGTGGTGAGAGGAAAAAGAATACGACTGGCCAGTAAACGATTTAGAGCACACGAAATATTTGAGGACAGTTAAACATTCGTCTAGTCAAACTAGCACTAATCTGTTAAATGGTTATGTACATTGTTTTATTTAAAGTTTTCTTGATAAATAAACTAGAAACATTAAATTTATTAAAATAAATATGAAAAAAATTATTAACTTTACCACAGAAGTGTAAAAAAGGTAAATAATATTGTTTATTATTTAAATTAAAAAATATTTTTAAATAATAAAACCGACTTAAAAAAAAACAACAACACAGGAACTAAGAAGCAAAAAATAATTTTACATTTAAATTCTATTTCTTAACCTAACCTATTTTTTTGCTACAGCTAAAAGGCTTTTCAGACTTTTTGTGTAGCAGAGTATTTAAACTTATATTTTACTAATAACGTTTTTTATATATCAAAGATGGTAAACGAGCAGATGATCTACTTGATGGAAAGTAATCAAATAAGTATTTCTTCAACGGACGCTTCAAATTTAACTTTTAATGAGTGTTACCAAAATTACGATTTGTGTACAGTAAAGCCGCTGATTTTTTTAGGCAACCAATAGAAGGAGAATTCAATAAACCAAACACAAAAGATTCTTAATCCTTCGGAATTTTCTTATTTAAGTATAATATTCTAAACTTAAATATTAATGATAAAAAGAGTTTCTTTTGTTGTTTTTATAACAATACATACTGCATTTTTATTTTACTTAGTTACATCTAAAATTTCCAATCGTTAGCAGGAATCTGGATATGGGAAAAGCAGCCACATTGAATCATTTTTTTCCATCAGTATGTATAAGATTGATATTGAAAATAAAATTGTTTGCAAATCTTTTCGCATCAGTGACGAAAAAATAACTATATAAAGGTTTTCCCTTCAAAGACACACGTATAAAGGTTTTTATCTGTAAAACTCATTATAAAATACCTGTTTATTTATATATCTAATATGATTTAAATTAACATATCTTCTTTAAACCTACATTTTCTATATTCTAAATTTAACTTTCACGGTATAGAAGTCCATGAGATTATTATTTTTACACATTTCAAATTTTAATCTAATCTGTTTAAGAGAAAAAAAATAAGCATAGTTATTTTTATTTTTAAAAATAGTTGTTTTTATCATTTTGTTGATAAAATTGGTAACGACTAAAGAATTCATTGAAATATTAACTATAATGACTTGATGAATAAATGTAAGCTCGTAACGTTACCAAAATAACTATGTATTATTAAGTACTTAATATAAATTTTGCCAAGAAAATGTTCTTGTGATGGATATTATATTGTAATGCTATTTGCATATCTTTTATACATATATATGCTAAAACATTGTCGTAAACCACAATATTGTATTTTATCTCTTCATAAGAATAATGTATGTGATTATTATGTGTATGTTGTGCTACTTTAAGTGGTTTTACATCTTATAGTTTGAGAAGAAAAGTGAAACAATCTTTACAAACTTTATTTAAATAAAGCTTAACCATACTAGTATAATAAATATACCCCGAACATTTTGTGTTAACAACGTCAGAAATATATGATCCCATTCCAAATTCCAAAGCTTAAACTGTAAAATATGAAGTACACAATGAGGCGGATTCACTGTACCTCCATTTGCTCTTATGAAACTTCAATCCCTTTTCAAACAGAAACAACTCTCGGATCCCTGTCGGTTCTGGACCTTTTACTAAAATATCATATTCCGATTGATCCATCCGATTTTTTTTTTATAATTAATAAAAATAAGCAATAAAAAATAATATACTGGACATAATATATTTCTACATCAATTAATTTCATGCATTCTATTTTTATGTCATTGTTGGATTACGGAAACTTAGATATTTAAGTTAACATTTATGATGGCCATATTTTTTCTTTTGTTGGATTTATCGTAAAATTTAGAGGACAGTGTAACAAAAATGGTACTTAGATATCTAATTAAGTCCATATAAATACTTCTGTCACTTACAGCAGTTTAGGTTAATATTGGCTGTGAATATTTTCAGCTTTTCGTGAAGTCATTGCACTTTTTCCTATTTTTTTAGTATTTATAGGATCATTTATATAAAATAATGTCAAAAAATTATAGCAATTAAATTAGTTATCATTATCATAATTAACTTTTAAATACGGTGCATCCATTTTTTCTAAGGTTTTATAAAGAAAACTCTATGTCTTTAGATTGTTAAGATTTATACAATAAGTTAACAGTCGGGCTCATCAAGATTAAGGGATGAACTTCACGTTGTGCAAAACTAAAAGCTGTAGCAGAAACATTGGTACGGTTAACTTATTCTTTTGCGCTTAGAATATTTTAAAGCAGATATTTTGTATGTATGCTTATTAATTATGTACGATACTTATTAAGTTATAGAATATGGATAGGTTTTTGACCAAAAAATGAGTCCAGGCCCAAGAAAATTAGTGGAATCTATTTAATATTATTTCTTATTTTGTAATAAATATCATAAATGTTTAAATACATATCGATTATAAAATAATTTACTTATACACCTTACGTCTGTTAAAAATATATATGTACATAATATATGATATAAAAACAAAACATATTTTATAAGAAGTCACCTTTAGACAACACATGCAATAACAGTGAAGAAGCAGCAGGCTTTTTAATAGGTGTGGCCTAGCCTAGCTGTGGCCAAGTGATTGCAGCTCGAACATGGGCTGGCTCGACCGGGGAAGTACCACCCTCTCACAGAAGATCGGCGTGAAGTAGCCTTAGTGGCTGCGTTTCTTTCGATGAGTGAGAGAGCCGTTTGCCCTTTCCCTTTTCCCATCCTTTCCTACATCTTCCCTTTTTCCTCCCCTTCCCATTTTTCCTCCCCCTCTTCCCATATCAAGGGTGGTGACACATCCGCAACATATCTTATGTCGCGGATGTCTATGGGCGACGGTACTACCTCCATCAGGTAGGCCGTCCGCTCGGTTGCCCCCTTTAACATAAAAAAGGCATAACAACAATTATCCATACAAAAACACAAACAGTGACCACGTGACTTTGGAGGCTGTCAAAATATTAATATTTTTTTATTCTAAAACTGTAATTCACCATCTTATTTGATGTATAATTTTTTGGATTCACATATTATATTTAGATACTGTTTCTCAAATATTATTTAATATTTATTAAATTTTTAAAGCCAAACAATGAAATTATATTACCTAACCCGGTAAAAATATCATTTGCATTAAATAATCTTTGATCTCTGAAAAGCAAAGGGCATGTCACTTTGTGGCAATCAGATAATCGTGATATATTTTTTTTCCTATTTGTTAGGATTGAAAACCAACCAACCAATTAAAGAAATAATTCTTCGACGATTATATGATGCTATTATAATAATTTGAAACTGATGTAAAGAATATATTTATTTTAATAAAGAAAAATATCTCATAATTAAGAAAACATCCAACGTACAAACGAACGTACATGTGATAAAACATTGAAACAAAATTTCTAACATTTTGAATTATTACCATGTCACTAAGTAAACAAAGAACAGTTATTCATGATCATCATAACCTGGTAGGTCACGCACATGATAGGTTTGTAGAAACAATCATTAATATGGAAATTATAGAAAGGTAAATAATTATAATTACGAATAACATCTTTTATTAATTCATACTAGATAAAGAGGCAGGTGTGCTAATACCACTGACAAAACAGAAATTAATTATTTAATAAATAAACAGATTTATGTATGTGAAAGTAAATAAAAACAATACATAATGTTATATAGAAAATATACATCAAGTTACAAAGTGGCTTCGAACCTATTATATACTACTTATTGTATACAACCTCACAAACAAAAGAATTAGGTAGAACTATCCGTGTTATCATTAAACACATCATCATTATACTTGTATCTTATATTAAAAATGAAACAAATTAGGCCGACGTAAAGATTGTAACAGTAATGGAAATTCTTATTAATAAAGCTAAACTTTGCATCTAGTAAAACAGAGCAAAAGTTCTTCCGTGATATAAATGAACCGTAACTATGTATTTAGACGTCATTTCAAAACGAGACGTCGTATTTTATAAAAGTCTTTTTTCAGTTCAAAAATAATTGTAGAAGAAGCTTTGTAACAAATTTTTGACAAAACTACAAACAAAATCTGTTATTTACATCTTCATAAAACGATTTCAAAAAGTTTGACTGAAAATTAATCATAATATTGGCTCACCGTATAGTGGGATAATGTTTCCTCCTCCATCATCCGCCACATCACATCACTTAGTGACACAACCCGTAAAATAAAAATAAAACTTTCATAAATAACCGAAATAGTTTAAAAGTCACGTCGGAAATTATAAAAATAAAATAAAAATATTTTTTCTTATTCGTTTGTATTCACAACAACTTTATCACCGTATCCGTAACAGTTTATTTTTGTTTCAACCGGAACATATCATCGCAGATTAAGAAAACGAGGCACTGTCGTCCAACTTGTCCGATTGCCGAGTTTAAACTATCTAAAGGCGTTACTTGACACATTCTTATAGCGCATGCGTAAAACTGAGTGACTCCTCGGCCATGCGGACTTACTCACTAGTTAATTAATATATCAACTTTTCTGCCCTTCCATATTAAACGACGCTCTTAATAAAACATCTGGTTTGTTGTCTTCAATGTTGATATATGCCAGTTGGCTGTCTAGTTTAGAATTCAATTTCAGGTTGACACGCTTTATCAGCATCGAAGCAGGAGCATTTAACTCACATAATCCTTTCTCACGATATCACCATACTATACCATCGTAAAATTAAATATTTACTCTTACCGCCTTTTAACACAAATTATATTTTATAATTTTATAGCTAAATAAACAGGATTTCACTATAAATTCATTTTTTTTCATCAGATCATAACGTTAAGGAAAAACTAATTCTTTAAATGAGGGCTTAAAGAGCAAAGGAAGAGAAACAAAAATTTTGAAACACGGCATTAAAGATCTGCATATTACGTCGATAAAACCATAATTCAATAATAAGTTGCTAATATCTTTGCTCCCTCTTACCAAATTGTCAAAATAGCTTAAAAAAAAATCTTAATAGCTCATAGGGGGATAAGGTTACTCTAATTGACATATATTACGTCTCTCTTTAAAGGAAGTTATGACTTGCAGTATGTTTCACTAGGGGATAAATTGTGAAAGAGAAATCTAAAGATCGAGACTTTTTCAATTTATATTATCTATATATATAAAAGAAAGTCGTGTTAGTTACTTCACTTATAACTCAAGAACGGCTGAACCGATTTAGCTGAAAATTGGCAGCGAGGTAGTGTAGAGCTAGGAAAATGTAATAGGATACTTTTTATCCCGTTCGACAGCATTCCCGTGGGACTTGACATGAAACATCAGTCAATATAAACCGTGCAATAACGAAACCCAGTTGACAGCTATGCAATTGACGTATAATGGCAGATAAGTAATTATGACAATTAGATATTTGTAAGAGATCTACTATATAAAAATAAGTCTGGTTTTCCATCCTGACGTTATAACTTCAGAACGAAAGAACTAAGTTCCACGGTTTTGCATTCGTTGGAAAGGTCTCGGGCTCCGTGAGCTTTATAACACAAAAGGTCAACAGAAAAACGGGAAAATCTTTTTTCACGTACAGTGCCATCATACATAACATGTACTGCAAATCAATATTTTAAGTAGATGGCGCCGGTGCATGATAATTTGACAGCTACTCATTGTTCTCCGCTCAGTTAATTTCATGTGACAAACCGGTATTGTGTTTGTAGTTTGAACTCTTAAAACCATTTAGTATTTGCGGGATAAATTTATAAAATCATTGTTTTTCACATGGGCGTTATATTTTGCGTGTGCACGAGTTTGGAAACCATCCGCTTTATTTGTGTTAAAGTTAGACTAAAAAACAAAAAATGTGGTTTACAAAGGACCACTTCAATGAAACGGATAATTTGCGGACACGTATAACGCTTCGATTCGGTATCTACTTTGGATTCACTTTCATTTACTTAGAGAAGTTCGACTAAATAACACTTCATTTTTGTAATAGAAATGAATTCATTACTGTTATGAAATGAAATAAATATTTTCCTTTTCAAATATAAAACAAAAAAAAAATCTTCTTCTTTTAATCGCCAAACGAAATGTTATATAAAACTTAAAAGACTTCTGGTGGCGAAACGGAGTTCGCCGGGTTTACTAGTATAATATGTATATGGTTACAATAAATAACCTTTACATCTGAATGATATATCATATAAAAATAAAAATACTGACACATTGTACGCGATTTTAAGGTGTTAATAAAGATGGATGTTATTTTACACTCATGGGGCGCAACAGCGTAGAAATTATAAATTTATGTGGAAAGTTTGTTTTATATTCACTCTGATGTTATATGGACTCTGCATAGTAATTAAGGCAACGTGGTGGTTTACGTATTATTTCCCTTTTCCTTTTTCTGATATTTCCTTATTCTCACTCCCTGCCTATTCCTAAACAAGAAAGCTTGGCAACGCATCCTTAACAGATATGTTGCGGATGTCCATTAGAAACGGATGTACTGCCCACCAAGTAGGCCGTCTGCTCGTTTGTCATCTTTCAAATAAAAAGAGCTTTATATTATAAATATTATAATTCAAGATATTTATGGAAAATATTTTACCTCTATATTTCACCAAATACTATATGACTATGTAGGAAATGTCGTGTGGTAATTAGTGGAAAAGTTCTAAACATTTTCACCAAATAAAATTAAAGACGAGCAATAAGACAAATAATTCTCATGTCATGGAATGATGTAAAAGCTTAATCTTTATGAGAAATTAAAATCAAGCCATTATAAGAACCGTATTCCTGTACTTCAGTTTTATTATGTGATTGAAAACGATAAATATTTAATAATCATACTTGTTCACTCAAATTCTTATTTCTTGTCTTTGTTTAATTTTTCTGATTAATTCTTTCCAGAGTGGACTTTTGCCTTAGCAAATTAAATTTTTTACACACAAAAATGAAAACCGGAAAATTAAAGAGAGTAGGATATTAAATATTGAGTTGTAGAATCAGATACGTATTTACAAGATATTAATTTTTCGATATAAAATTTATTTTATTTCAGATTCACAATACATAGTGGTAGTTTTATAAAAAAATCTTATAAGAAGATGTAATGTCCAAAATTTTCGATTAACATACAGAGTTTTCAGAAAATTAATTTATACCTCACTTTCACATATGAAAAAAATTATTTCGATAGGAAAAAAAATTCCTAATAAACAAAGACAACTTTAACACATATTTATGGTTCAATAACTTGGAGATATAAGTTATACAGTTTTATTTTTAATAACCCAACTTTTGTAAAAGCTATATTATTCTTAAAAAAAAGTTAAGTCTATTTTCGTTCACCACGAATAGGAATATTAAAAATTAAAAACTACTTTTCATATACCAAAGCACCTTTTCATATACAGGTGGAGGTGAGATTAAACGATGATTATCACCTACAGTTATATGTACCTATTTATAAACATATCATATATATCGGATTTATTAAAAATTCCTTGTTTTTAAAGAGAGAGACGCCAGCCTCGCTGACGTTACAAATCTCACTTCTTTTAATACGTTCCATGATATTTTAAAATAAAACTTTAATTGTTCTTAATGCTCCTGTAGTTATCGAAAATTCTTCATAATCACATACTTCAATGATACGCACTCACTGAACTCTGAACTCTGCCGTCGTGCGTCGAGACGTCATATTTATACCAAGATTCAAACATAGTTCTATTCTCCTTTTAAACAATCTTTGATTTCGTTTTACTTTTAACGTTAATCATGAATACTAATGAGTTTTAATAAGAATTGATGACAGCCGCAAATTATTTTCATGTCGCATCTGTCATTAAAGCTGATAGCGCTGATGTATGTATACATTTAAGTATAATTCTTCTATAAATATTATACCTATTATCATCTGGAGAAGGACATATTAATACACCTACTTTTAATGGAACGAGAAATATATAAAGTAATATTTACTTGTAAGCAGTATATTACAAAAAATCGTATTCGTGTGTCATTTAAATGAACATACTTTGTCAAGATAAATAAAATAGTACATTTTATGGTATTCGCATCACATTTTAAACTTCATTAGCTTCCCGAAGCATTGAGTTCAATAATAATCTATATTGAAATCATTGTCAACCCTCATGTACATAAATAGTTATTCAAACACATAAAGCTTTAAACGACCTAAATCTCAACTTAAATGTGTCATTAATTATTATTTTTAATAGGTATAACCATTAAATTTATTTTGTTAGAAATATTAAAATTATAAAATAATAAATTGTGAAGGTTTATTTTTTTTTGTTGTTGTTTTTTACTAATATCACTTATTAAATTGTGTGAAAACGTGTTTTAATTTAAATAAATAATAGTTAAAAAAATAAAAAAATACGATTTAAAAACAAACTGAACTAAATAATTAAAAATAATGTTTAATAACAAAGAGTTTATATTACCATAGGAGAGGGTTAAGCAATCAATCATAGTTTCATAATTACTTCGAAATAAAATTTAAGTTACAAAGTAAAAATTATTAAATTAAGAGTGAAAAGTCGTGGGGTGCTGGACATATTAAAGGTTATACAATCATTCTACTTGCAACTATGTATGAGTGGAGACTTATGGAAATGTTCCATCTGCTCCAAAAAAACTGCTGAACACAATTGTTTGCAATTGTAAGACGGATTGTAATGAAAATTGTGGCTGTCAAAAAGTGGAATTGTTTTGTTTGCCAGTACGCTTAATTGTCAGGGTTAAACTTGCTCCGATATTGAAGCAAGTACAACAGATGAAAATATTCATGATATTAATGAAGAGACAATTGATGCATCCTTTTTCTTGGAATAGCGAACAAAAGTCTCTGCAAGAAGAAAGTGAGGATGAAGAAATAATTGTCGAAGTAGAATTAGACAATTATCTTATATAATTATTATTTAGCCTTTAAAAGAAAGCAACACATCTATTCCATTTTGACCATTAGCAATAGCTGTCTTTATTATAATAGATTGTGGAGTATACCTGCCGAGGAAACCACATTAACTCATAGGTGGTAGGGCAATGCGTGCGTATTGTGTAAAGTATGAACTTTCGAATAATTAAAACCGTGATATCTCTCGAATGGTGAGTCATAAGTAAAAAGTTACCATTTTTGTAGAAAATTGTATAATCTACAACTTTTGTTAGACCTATTTTTACGATGAAACTAAAATTTTTCGAGAAAAATTGACAAAAACTTTTAATATTCGTAGATCGTGTGAGACTTATTTAGAGAAATATTTAAAAAATTAGTCATATTTCATTTTGTTCCAAATGTCTCATTCAAGTTAAATACATTATTTTATGTATTACATATATTTCCTAGGTGGATTGATGTTGTGAAATTGATTTCTTGCCGTGTTTTTATAATACCATATACGTATTGAACCTACTAGCTATTTCTTCTTGTTTTTATCTTGCACTATAACTTGAACAACACTTTTAACTTTTCAGGACAAAAGTTTCTATAGAAACTTCGGCTCTAACATGGTAATGAACCATACAGCTTCTTCTTATCATTGGGCCTTGCCTAACACTATTATTAAAATTCCTATGGCCAGCGCATAAACTTTCAATAAGTTGGCCAATCTAGTTTTGAATATCAAACCCAACTTAGAAACAAAATAATCTAGAGTAAAACTTTTTAAGTGAATGTGTGCTTAAAACTATATTTTCATACATATATTGGAAAATAATTATATCCAATGTAACATATTAAAACCTATTGATTTTTTTGTACGATCCATAATAAGATATTGTCATTAAAAGGTTCTAGATGAGGTATTTTCTATCTTTGTGATAAACAGACAAGTATAACCAATTGCACTTTGAAGCTATGGCACAAATAGGGCACTTGAAATTCTAATATGAAACTCTTGGTAAACAGTAGTGAGGATGCTTTGGCCAAGTTGCAATTTGCAACTTCGGAGAAATTTTGTCCAACTTTATCATATCAACCCACAATAGGAAAATACAGTTCCAGTAACAAATATTTCTTTCATACCTGTATTTCAGTGGCACTAAGCATCGTCGCAATTTGAAAGTAGAAATAATTAGTACATATATATATACTACTTCTATGCTATCAAATATAAGTTGAAATTCTAATCCTGCGATTTTTCTGTACATCTCTTTGGGTGAGTAACCCATTGTGAAGAAGAAAGCTTAGGGAGTTAGACGAAATACAAATTTGGAACGAATAGGTGCCTTTGAAAAATTTCTCCTGTTTGTTTAATCATTGTTGTGCCAATTTTTTATATAATAAAATTATTAATCTCTCATCACATTAATTATTATTAGTGATTAAGAACAGGTGACTTTTTAGATTTAGTTTCAACAAGTCTGTTACGGTTAAAGTTATCAACTATTTTACATACGCATAGATATGCTTTCGTTAAGTTTGGGTTTTGTATTTTCAGTGTGTTATGATATGCTAATACCCGTATTATGCACGATGGAAACTAGCAAGTGTACATTTCTGTATGTGACTTACTTCCTACCTTATATAAAAGTTTATTAGTTATACATATATTATTAGTTACGTAAGAGAATAATATCCAATCAAAAAATATCATAAAAAATTGAAAAAACAATTTTATTAAAATCAAATCTACATCGTTAACAATTTAGTGTAAAACAAATAAAAATATGTTAAAATTATAACCTTCACAACATACTCTCGCTACAAGTTGTTACGAATTAGGGCAAAGGACGGGACAATTAAGCCAAAATATAAACTTGCCTTACGGTAATAAAGACGAGGACTTTGTGAAATGAATAAAACAATAGTCCTTTTACGATAAACATCAGCGCAAAAATTCGAATAAGCAACAATGTGTTCTTTTAAATATGTATATAAGTACTAGATAATATATCATTACTTTCTGCGTCTTTTTTACTTTCAATAGTTTACTATGCCTATATTTATCATATATTTCTTCTAGTATGTACATATGCATATATGTAATAGTACTAAGTGATACCGATACATAGATAGATCAGTCAGCTTTAGTCTGTTTTAAAATTCTTATACCTCCAAAACATTTAATTCCCCATGGCGTTATCGCCTTATTCTGTGTACTAATTTGTTATTCCATGTTTGTATTGCTTTAACATGTTTATTACTAAGCAGCCGCAGGATAGTATCACAACCGACATAGTATGTTGTACCGGAATGTTTGCAGCGCTTCGTATAATGTTTTGTGTTAACACGATTTTACTACATTGGATTTCATTTTGAATCAAAATAATTTTTGCATTAATTCTACTTCATACGCATAAAAAGATACTTACTATACTGATCGTTCGAAAATCGATCGATCGAAAAATACGTTTTCCCCACCCGTCTCAGGCAGGTGGGGTGCGAAAGCAAGTTATTATTACTCATATTTTAATTTTAAACAATTAGAAATTCTAAAATAATTTAAAATAAACGATCCTATGCAAATCCTTAATTTAAACAGTAATGAAAAGACTACATAGCTATACATAAATACTATTGTTTGCGATTTATCTTTATGTCAAAATGCCATCCACTTCTAATAATTAAATTTGATAATAATAAATAACAGTAACTTTTGACTTATTCCTATCTTTACCTATAATTAATAATGACTTTCTTTTAACACACACCGTTATAACAGAACAGAATTTATTACATGTTTCTCTTCCTGTGTTATTGAACATTTAATTCCTAACAGTATTCATAATTATTTACAACTGTTTTCCCACAGTGTTTTATAGTTTAATTTATAATTGTTTAGTCTCGTTTCAATATGCATTCTTAGATAATGTCTTAACCACATATGGAAAAATAATATTACGGCGACAATCATGTATATAAAATATTGTTTATATACAGTACCTTCTTTGTAATTCTATGTATCTAATATAACTGAGATAACGGTTTATTTAAATGCACAATACTTAATCCACATAACTACCATACAGTACATTTAATGGAAATTGAATTTATTAAAGCGGAACACTACACAAGCGTCGCACAAAATTATGTCAGTAAATGGTAGCACAATCACGATTTATCTAAGTAGTAAGATACTACCTGGCAAATAAAATTAGAGATTACCAAATAAAAGTAAATATCAAGGAGAGAAAATTTTGTAAGTCATTAAAATTAAATGTTGACTTACTTTTAGAAAAAAGTGCGCTCGCATGATTTCCGTTCAACCGTATATAATAATACAAGCTGGTGAACACTATGCGTCATTGTGATCGAATACGTTTGACACGACAATTAGGTGGAAGTAACGTATAAGAGGACAGACATATTAATTACTTTAAGACAGATGAAAAGACAGAAAAATATAATTCCTCAGAGTTAAAATTCGTAAGGTAAAAAAAAATAGTTTTTCAATATTTTTGTCAGTAGGTAGAACATAATATTTGGATTAAATAAGTTTATATAAAAAATTGTAAGGTTCTACTTCAATTTATCGCTCTGCAGTGTCTATGATCGTGGATACAAAAGTTACATAACGAAACTGTTTATCAAAACCAAATACAACCGATAACAAGTGCAGTACCAAAAAAATGGCTTTTTAAAGTCTTTAAAAAAGGTTATATTGTTGATTATACTTATATATAATCATGCCCATGTATTTATATATTATATGCAGATCGCAGATAACTAATCTTTTCGAATTAAAGAATAGTTTTCCAAATTTTTCCCTTGCATACACAGGTCGTGTAAAGAGTAAAAAAGACTCATATTTCATAAAAATTTCATTATTCCTATTTCTTTTCGAATTTCATCTGATTTGTATTGAATCTTAATCTTTAAGGGCTGGAAAATTGATTTATTTTCATCTTAAAATATATAGTTTTAAATCTTTTCTGTAGTTTATAAGAATGTAAAAGGCATTTCTTAAAACATTTATCAAATACTATCCAAATAAGAAGCTACAGTTCGAACACTTACAGGAAGGAAATTCTAATTAGAAAACTTAAGCAATTAGCAGCTTAGCTTCAGCGTTGTTTTACAAGCTTCGTATTCACAAGAGAATTGACGTGATTTAGGTGTACTATAGACAAAATATTTTTTATGAACATCTGAATGTTGAAAAAAGATATGAAACACTATTTAGTACTTAATATATCTTAGCTCATAAGATAGCTGCATTGAAACAAATGCGCAAAATTTGTTTTACAAAAACTACCGGTAGTGGGATCTTTTCGTTGATTATTTAGTCGATCATTATTATTTACCCATATTTTAGGCATAAAACAAATTCTTTGAACTTTAAGATCCATTTCAATTAAATGTTCATATTAAAATGTCAGTTTATTATAATCTCAACATTTTTACTAGTTCTGGTTCTAATATTCTTACAAAATAACATTCTTTATACTATTTTTATTGTTATAAAAGAAAGGCACTTACTAAAGACGTAAAATTTTGCAATCTCTTCAAGAGAATCCACTTTATCCGTCTGATCCAAAACCTTCAGGGTCGAGCTTAGTACGGCAACTTCGCAACAAGGTCGTGCGGAGAGAGTCGGTCTCGGTACTGAGGCATGTCAGAATTTCGGTTTATCACACCAAATAAAAAAGTGGATCAAGTTGAGACTATCAACGTGATAAACACTGTGAGTAGAATCGGTTCGAGAGGACAATAGAGGCCGTTCTTTCTCTACCTACGTTATTAAGGTTTCAAAGCACCCTTGAAGGGGTTTATAAATTAGGCCAAAGTGTCACAGTCATATATTCAAAGAATCTCGGTAAATAGGAGAGTTAAAAACAATAAGGAACATGAGAATTTTGTTTTTACCATATTCTAGCACAACTTTTAAATTTATATAGTCGAATTCAATTTAATTTAAAACAAAAGGAAATATAATTGTATTATATCCAAGTGAGAGAAGTAGAAATATTTTAAAACGAATTTTTAAATGTTTTATATATATAAAGTATTTTTCTTAAGCAGATTAATAATAAATTTTGAAGCAAACAGAAAAAACTGGCTATGATTTAATTAAAAGATATACATATATTGTTAAGTTTTTCAATTACATAGAATGCCATTGTAAAATAAGGGATCACAACATATCAAGATACACAAGATTAGAGGTGGTAGAGCCTTTTTGTGGTTAGTTACTAAAGTTCGAACACGGGTTGGCTCGACCGGGGAAGTACCATCCTCTCACAGAAGATTATGTGTAGTTCAAGTGTAGTTTTAACTTGGACATTTTCAGTTATAATCCAAGGTAGTTAGTTAGAAGGTAGTTAGAACTGGCCATTAAAGAAATTATAAAAATGCCATTACATTTCATAACCTATAAAAATAAATAAATACAACTCATAAATAGTTACTCCTTAATTTAAAGTTTCTATCCAACTGTTAATGTACTATAAAACTTTTCCTAGGTAATTAACCCAACAATCCAGTAGATTACAATCCTAAATTCTATTCAGTTATACCTGTTATAGAAACTTAGAGTTCATATTAGTTACAACTGGCTGAAATGGGAACACCTAGATCCAAAACTTTAACACTAGTTTCGCAGCAATTAATTAAGTATTCACGATTCCTTGTAATTTATTTGCCAAAGAGGTTGCATTTAGGTAATTATTCACATGGTATGTGTGTCTTTGTTTATAAAAATAAATAAAAGCTGTCACATTTTATTTACGAATTATTCAATATTAACCATTTATGAGTTGTAGGTGTTCAAACGAAAAGTATTTATAAAGAGTAAGATTAATTAAGAAAGCTAAGGCAAAGAAGATAGTTAAAGTTGAAGGAATTTAAACACATAAAGACAAATACAGTCAAATGTTTCCTGAAACAATATATTAAACTATATTATATTTGCAGCTGATATCCAAAATTGAAATATATGAATTTATCCAGAACATGTCCAGTTCAATATTAGTTATCAAAATAAACAAAAGATTTTAATATCTGTTAGGCATGCAGAAATGTTCTTAATAGCTCCAAAACCCAAAACTTGTGAAGATGAAGTTCACTAAATGAATTAATTGTAGTCAAGAGCTAACAACAGACTAAATAATTTGAATGAAGACAAATTAATTTAAAGCTAAGACCCTTATATCCAGCTATTGTTGAGGCTCAAAACTATGTTTTATCTCCGTCCTTGAAATCATGGCCTTGATATATCGAGAACAAAGGATTAAATTTTATTTTATTAAGTCATGGCAACAATTCTCAAACAAGGTCCATTAACTATATATAAGTATACAATTTAAAAAAATATTTATATATCTTCAAGGGATTAATATTATTCAATGTTTAGAAAATAGATTTTTAACACTCGCAGATTATAATGTGGTGAGTTTTTATTTGAGATAGTCACTAAAGTCACAGAACAAACATTTTTTGTTTGTTGCTAATGAATACTAATTAGATAATTATTAATTTGAACCCATTTAAGAGAGTAAATAAGAGGTCAAATGACAGTTGGCATGTGAGATCTTAACTAACGCCGTTGACCTCTTTATAAATGACGGAATATCACAGGTACAATTAAGTATATATTTTAATAAGTGAAATACAAATAAAATGTGTAAAAATAGAGTTGCTAACTCCTTAAAAGGTTTGATTCATATAATAATATAATTAAGCGAGTCCTACGACAGTAAAAATGCTATGGAGGAAAAATATTATGTAATTCCAGTTAATTACATATTATTTAAAATATAAATTATGTTGACCTATAAGTGATCAATTCGTATATGTAGCCCACATACATTACATTGCAAAAACGAAGCCCACATCCTGTGGTTCCACAGAGCACTGTTTAAAGTATCTTTAGAGCTAGTAGTATTCCTGGATTTTAAATCTTCAGTTACTTTCTATTCCAGAGTCACTTAATAGTCAAGGATAAGTTGTCATTCACGAATCTTGGTATGCTCAAAACAAAAAGGAGGTACTTCATCTCGGCGCTAGTACTGATGATGAAGTATCCCATTTACGGTACTTCTCTCAATTCCAAGCTACATTTAAACTTACACATATTTTGTGTGATCTAACACGAGCTATGAAAATTATTGATAATAAAGTGCTCCAAGAGAGTGTTGAATCATTAAGTCTCAGAATAGACCTTACTTCCTTGTTTGCGTTCTACTGTCCAATAAATGATTTACGAGGAATTATTTAACATGATGCCGGCACCTACTTTTCATCATTGCCTAATTCAGAAATGACACTAAATCTTTATGGGTATAAACGGGGTTTTTTAAAACAGTAGTAAAGAATTATCTTACGATTTTGTAACAAATAAATAATACCTCTGGTATAACAGGCATTCATAGGCTATCCTAACCGCTAAACAAAAGATCTTTACTCCTTTCTTTTTTTTTCGCGAATGTTTACCAATTTCTCGATACAAATAGTTAAACCCTATATTAATTCATCAACAGTATTTAATCACTGAGATGATTTTTTGTATTGTGACTAAATAAAAATAGTAATTTATCTGTATGAACATAATATTTGGTTTCTTACCTTTAATATTCCACCGCATTGGAAAATCCGATGCGAAATAATTAACCGTTTTGATCCTTTATAAACTTTATTAACATATCTAGTATTTTATAATAAACATTCTCTACGACTAAATTGTCAAAAGTTAAATTTATCTTTTGTTTAGATTAGCAATGGAATCCCTTATGTAGCAATAAATAAAACGAGTTTGTTGTCAAAAATCAATGTTTCCAAAATTCGAACCTGTAAACTGTGATGTTCTAAGCTGAAATTATAACATATAACCCTAATTTAACACAATACAAAGACGCGCATGGTCACGTTCCATTTTCCTCCTGAAAGCTGAATTTCAGGAGAGTAACTAGATACCTACGTCATCGTTGTGAGTAAGAATGCTTTATGTATCCGTTTCGTAGAATCTTATTTATTATTTCAGGTTTCAGTCTACAAGGAATTCCGTTAACTTCAGTGATTATTTTGGTGGCCTTGTGGAAGAGCATTATAATTTTAAAATAGCTGTGCTCACGATAACATACGAGTAGAATAGTGTTTATCATATTAATAATATATATATATTTTCAATATGGTTGTATCAAAAGTTACTTCTTATTAAATAGCCTAGATGAAAATATTTTAATAATCAGGTCTACGGTTTCGAAATTTACGAAATAAACGCATCACACAAGTAGTGTAAAACAATTTTTTGTACATGAAAGTTGATTCTTTTATAGTACAACTAACAAAAACTCCGATTTTATTTATGTGTGTAAATATATGGAAACGGAAGACTGATTAAAAAATAATTGTATTTGTAATTTTAAATTATAACTATCTATGACGTTTATGTTTCATTTGGATTTATTTCTTCTACTAAATTTCACAGTTTACATCATACCTACTACGGAAATTTTTCGGTTGATAAGTTATAAGGTGCTGACTTACTTTAACTTATTTATATGAATGTTACATTAATGAGGTCGCGATTAGTATCACGATACTTTTGTTTTCGTAATGCGTTTTTACAATTATTAATGATTTGGTTGAGACGACAAATACTTATCTCATGAATCAAAGAATTGATGAAATTACAGAAGCTCTTGGATATTGATAGAATACGATAAATGAAACGTAGAATTTGTTTAATGCATGTGGTTATACGACTTCCTATGTATTCTAAAGAATAAGTAGCAAGAATCGAACAAATATTAATTATAATAATTGCTATCTTATGAAGAATTAAAGGAGAGTATTATTTGAAACAACGAAAAGTTACTTATATCGTGAATTGTTTAGATACTGTATGCTCCGACCCGCAATGTTTAACTACTCACACCAATGTGCAACAGTCCATACATGCACAAAGCACAGAAGGCCTTCATACGTATTTATGCTTTAACTACATTCTGAGGTGAGGTTAGAGGTCGTGACACATCATGTATGAATAATTTGTAACAAGGCCAACTACTGAAGACAGAAGTATGTAATTTAATATATACATTCATATAATTTAAATGAATCGAATCGCTGTAAATAAAAGACATACGAGAAAATATTATTGGGAACTTTATGGACTCAAATACGATCCCATCCAATAATTATTAAAATTGTTGTCTATATTTCCACCCTTTTGAGCACGACAATCTTAAAATATTAGACTTATATATAAGGTTTTTACTAAAGTTTTAATGTTAGTTTTAATTAATATTAAAATTTATGAAATATCAGTTGGATCTTTATTAAAAAAGTAATAACTTTTTCAACAACCATGTTGAATATTTCATTAATTTAAATCCTACGTACAATATTAAATTCATTTTGAGAATATAGTTTATAGAGATGATTTTATTTCCCATTAAGAACAAAGTTCACTTACATAGGGAACTTAAACTAGTAACATAATAATAAAAAATTATAAAGTTAATGGTGACCTTATTTATACAAACATTCAAATATTATAAAGTTTGACAGTACGTTTTTAATTTAGCCATAAATTTCAAAAAAGATTTTTCGTTTAATATTTCTTTCGGTAGAATATTGTACATTAGCGTTCCCTCAAATTGTATAGTTTTGTTATTATAATGTTTAGTTCTAGACTTAGGTATTTGTAATTTATGTATATTTCGTGTATAGTATTTATGTGATTTAGTCTTAAAAGTAGTTTGTGTGTGTGTATAGATCCTGAGAGAATTTTTCTTATAAGTATGCATGTTTTGTATTTGTATAATTATCCAATAAATAGTGTATCAGTTTTCTTGTAAAGTTCTTTGGTTGGAAAGTGGTAGTCCAGTTGGTGTAGTGTTTTTAATAGTTTGTTTTGTGATATTTGTAAATCTTTTAAATTAGTTTTGTGTGCAGATCCCCATACTTCTATTAAATATTCAAGTAAGGGTTTAGCTTATGAGTTATAAATAATTAATAGTTCGAACTTTATGTGGAATACATCGGACACACCTGCGTAAAGCTTCAGTCAGTGATGTTATTTTAGTTTGCAAATAATCTAAATGAGGTTGCCATGAAAATTTGGAATCTCATAGTAAACCAAGATACTTTTCTATTTCTGATTTTTTGAGTTTTTGAGATTCGTAATTAGGGATTTTTTATTTTTAGCAGTAAAAAGCATATAGGAGGTTTTTGCAACATTAATACTCAGAAAATTGCATTGGAACCATTCATTTTCTATATATATAAAAATGGATTGCTCTTCCTTAGTCTCGCTAAAACTCGAGAACAGATGAACGAATTTATCTTATCTTAGTCTTGAAATGTTTGTGGAGGTTCAGGGAAGGTATAAAAGCTGAAAAAAATTGATTCATTACTGGGAAAACCATAAAAACAGAACTTTTCTATTTCCCATACAGATGTTCTTTTTGACATTAGATTTGACAACTAACTAATATGTCAATCATTCTGTCGCACTTCAAAACACGGAGATTTATGGCTTACAAGTAAACTCCAAAAATATAAATAAAAAACCGTAATAGATATTTCTTGAATATAGGGCGATACGAAGTTCGCCAGGTCTTCTAGTTTAGTATATTTAAATCTGCTTGTGCGTTCGATATTATCGCATGTATTGAGTCTCCAAAAAAGAAAAGACATGTGTCATCTGCGTATAATGACACTTCTCCTTGTAATCCCAAATTACCAATATCGTTAAAGTATATTAAGAATAATAGACTGTCTAGGACTGACCCCTGAGGAATACCGCAATATAACAAAATTCAATACAAATCATTAATAAAATACTAAAGCATTTTATCTGGGAATAATATTTATCTGAACGTTCCTATTAGTGTGGTAACTGAAGCATGAAAAAAAAACACATTTTAAATCCCTACGAGTAAACAACATAATCCATTTAATCTTGTTTTTCTAAATAGTGGAGGTGTAAACTTCTACAAAATGTTATAAATTGGTCTTCAGCCTTTAAGGGTTCTAATTAAATCAATGGCTGGCTTTAACAGAACCGCATTCTTGTTTTAGACGCCAGCGCCCCATTCCGTGACATAGGTAAAGGTGAAAAGCTATTAGGACGGAGAATGACTTAACTCGAAGTTTGATAACTTTGTTATGGTACTTATGAAATCCACAAATTGATTACAAGAAAGTTGATAGCTTATAAAACAGTAAAGAAATCTATGAACTTATGATTCAGTTTTACTTCAAGTTTATTTTGTATTCTATTATTTCTTTATTCACGTTAATTAAACATTTAAAATCTTTGTGGATAAATATAAGACAAAATTATTGATAACTGTTTAAAAAGCAGGATAAGCAGCATATTAAGCTATTAATTAAATAATGATAGCATTATATCGTAAATATGATGTTTTTAATTTAACAGAATTATACAACGCGACTGCTACGAGCAACGGAAAAATAGCCGAAACGTCGGAAGTATGTAGTTTTTTACATAAATAAATTAAAAAAATAAATAAATAAAGTAAAATAAAATAATAAAGTGAAAAAAATTATTTAGAAGAATAAAACTCATTATGATGATTTTAAAATTAATAAGCGACATAAATTTCATTAAAGTGATTACCAAAGCTGAACGAACTTCCATAAAGGAGCCAAATACATCGTTGATAGGGTTTTTATATTTATATTATATATATTGAATAAATAAATAAAATATTGTCAGTAAAAGTACAATTGCAAGTTTTTAGTAAAATAATTTGTGAAAATATAGTCATGAATTATTATATAAATTCAAAGTTTAACATTATTCAAATATATGTATTCTAAAACCTATACATAGAAAAAATAAGTTCTTAATATATATGTATTTAAGAAAAGGACCAATTGTTTCTTACAAAACAAAACTTTGTAAAGGATTTTTTAATTTTCAGAAATAATAAATGAAAAAAAAAATAGTAATAAAAACGAACATCTGCTTTCCTGAACCATCTTAATTCTATCAATAACAAGATTCAGTTTACTATAAAATTACAGACAAATAATTGTTAAGCTTTCCTTGATATACTTATCATAAGGGATCCTGACAATACTTTGGGACATACTCTTTTTAGGAAACCCACACATACGGATAGGTATTGAGATTGAGATACCTATCCGTATACAGTTAGCTATACACTTAGCCTATACAGTTAGCTACCGCTGGCAAATTTTTGTTACAGAGAGCACAACACCTTTTTGATGCTGACCACCTAGAAGCCGAGCTGCAGCATGTAAAACATGCTCTGACCATCAACAGCCTGCCCGTGCCACGCCAACATTGCAAGAACCATATGAAGCCACATACAGTTGAGTGACAATCTGCAATTCTACCATATGTTAAGGGAGTTACTAACAGATTAGGCAACATGTTGAACAAGGTTCCGATCAAGACTATTTATAAACTACATAAGAAAGTGAACCAATTCTTGAGACCAATCAAGAGTAACATTTATTTATACCCTCACACATATGTGATAACTCATAAGTTATAATTAAACAAACATAAGTTAATCAAAATCTTATGTAGTTTACAGTGTTATAGGTAGTATATTTATGTACTAAAAGTTCCGAGTGCTCTCAATGAATGCCGGTGTACGGATAAACCCGACAGGGATTTTGTAACACCGTAAAAGAAATTTGTAATGTATAAATAATAATAATAATAATAATAAATAATAATAAATAATAATAAAGTAATAAATAATATCTCATTCAAATCACCTATCATATATTCAAATTTATAACAAGCGGTTGTATATAAACTTGATTGTTACTGTGGCTTGTCATACATCGGACAGACAAAGAGAAGCATCGGTACAAGGGTTTACAAGCATCGGAACACATTTCAGAATTCAGACGTCAGGAATAGACGCGCGTCGAAGTCGGCAGTGTGTGAACATGCATAGGAAAAACAGGCCATTACATTAGATTAGATAAACCACATATTCTCGCTCGTGAAGACAGATATATAGCAAGGATAATTTGGGAGGCTATTGAAATTAAAAAAACACCCCAATTTCAATGGAGAAGATGGCTAGAACCTATCAAACACCTGGATCCTCTTCTTAAAAATATAAAATTCCATGTCCGTGACCACACCGCAGGACCTCGAGACATCGTGAGCGCATTCTGCCGGCATCCAGAGGGGTACGCCAGAAGATTAAGAAATCGATGGCGGTAGGTGATAAAATAACAAGACCAAGTGACAGACACTCACATCTCGTCTGCCCGTGATCACGGTTGCTGTAAAGTAGCCGAGACGTTCGGAGTATGTAGTTTCTACCCAAAAATAAAAACGAGTAGTAAATCCGAAAACATTAGTTTCATTTAAATGAGTACTTGCGAAATTCTTAGATCACTTTAATACTAAAACGAATTACTTATTCTTAATACTAGACAGTTAGTTAGGTTTCTTTAGCTGTAAATAGTAAATCAATTATATTTTCAGCTTCTTATGATAGTCAATTACTCCCATCTGTATATTTGTTATAAAAGTGTAAATTAATGTTAATAATACTTCTGTACAGTTATTTAAATGTCACAATTTACAATAAGAGCCTTAGCATGTTTTAGATAATGTTTAGTGTTTTATTATTTAATGGAAACTTTTATGATGGTAACTAAACCCTCTGTTTGATATTATAACCGACCCTCACCTTATCTTACCTTGAACATTATAAATACGATGCAAGTGTTGGAGTGGGGAGTCTGAAACGAGTTGTGTAGCCTTAAACATCACAGTGGAAGTACTGCCTAAATTATTTCTAACAGAAGCAAAAAATTTTTTTACATCAAAATATTAAATAACAGTCAAAAAATATTTATGATTGGCAACAGTTCCTTGTACGAAACCACTTGCTATTTTCAATGGAATCGCATTCTGTTGTCTCACTAGTTGTTTCTATTGAGGTAAAAAAAAAACATTGATAAAACATTAGTAAAAGTTATTTTATTGTGCCTACTTTTGTTCCTTAAATGTTTTGGTTTCGTAAAAGAAATATTGCAGTAATTCAGAGATGACGAAGAGATAATTCAGAGATGATGAAGCAAAGTAGCAAATTAAGGTTTTCAGTAACGAAATACCACAAAAAATATTTTAATGAGACTTTAAAACATTACTCATCATCTGTTATAACCAATTTTCTATGAAATGTCATATAATATATATTTATTTTATTGTAAATACGTACCGTATACATACTAATATTTATATACTAATATTTGTATACTACACAAGGAAACTTTTATCCGCAGAAAAATCTACCTTAATCTTAGAATCACGTATCAATGCGTTTATATCTTGTTTCAATGATATAAATTGAAATCACAAAACAAATTTCAATCCTTGTTTCATTTTACGGTTAAGAATTGAATATCTCTCTTTGTGTGTAAATAAACGTTTCAATAACTGAAGTTTTCATATCATTTCTGACAATATGGGTCATAAGTCAAATTATTTAGTATCGAGTTGCATACATGCTTTAAAGAAATACTATTGAACAAGAAGAACAAAAAAGAAAAACGTCTGAAGCCAAATTTATTGGAGGTCGATTTTCATTTCCTTTTTTTAATGTGGTAACTCAACTGTGTCACCTGTCATTCTCATTTTCACAAATTATGTTTTTTGTGTTTTTTTCTATGATTTGATCTATTTATTCAGATATGATGACAGTCGGTATCAATAGACAATTAGGAAATCACAAAACGGGATAAGACCAGATATTAAAAAAAAATTCAATACATATTAAACAAATTGTCAAGCATTGGTGGCATTTAGTTAAAACAGTTAAATAAATATTTATGGTTAAAGATTTCATTAAAACAAACTTAGTCGTTTATTTTTTACATAATTTTTTAGTATCCACCAGTTATCAAAAAAAATTTGAAAAAATTCAATTACTGAAATCAAAAAAAAATTTTAAACTTCAGCTCGTTGTAATACATCCAAGGTATTATTCTTATCTTAAATAAAATAGAATTATCATTTTTTGTTACTCAGAAAGCAAAACTAAAATAATTTATGAATAAATGTATAACTAGATAGTGCTAAGAATATTTAACTGCATAAAAAGACATTTTAATTGATTAAATTATTTATTAGAACGTTCTGTTTTCTGAAAGTAAAAGAGCTTTTTATTAATAAAATAAATGGTTTGTTATTAGGACTACCTTTAGAAAGAATATATGGATTTGATTTGTTGCTAATTTTTACTAACTTTTGCTACGAGGAAATCTTGGTTTCCGTTAGTCTTACACCTTTTTAATGACCATTTAAAGGCTTAGCTGCATGTAAATTATGCCGTCACCACCTACCACTTGCCCGTTCTTCACCAGTATCTTAAGTACCAAGGAGGGAGGAAGTTTCACCCTTTCACAGATAAGTGTGAGGTTATCTTTAATGGCTGCGTTTAAGGCGATACGTGAGAGAGCCGGTTGTTGTTCCTTTTTCCCACCATTTCCTCTCTCGGGATATTGATGTGTGCGATGACCTTTCGTCCTGCATTAGCATATGTCTATTTTTATAACACTTAGTCACACACGTCTGAATAAAAATAAAACTTAGTAACCGAAAACTTAGTTTTATTGATTAAGAAATGATTCCTAAATATTCCAGCGGCCAATCGGCATCAATACTTACAAAATGATTTTATTTAATTTTTTAAATGTTCACTCATTTCACTTTATTTTCTTAATGTATTACAAAAAATTTTGCTACGCATTATAAAATGTCAGTATTCCATAAGCATACGTCACAAAACATCTTTGATATCTAGCTATAATAATTCAATGAACATTTGAATGAATTTCTCAAGTGGCAGTGAATGAGCACTACAAAAAAGTGAAAAATTAAATTCTACCATAAGTAATCATTAAATCGACTATAGTAATTATGAATTTAACTTTGCATAGTCATTTTTATTAAGTAGTAAGCATGTTTTATTTCTATTCCTTAATTAATTTCTACTATGGAATATCTTATTTCATATTAGACTCTGCCAAGTCACAAATTAAAAATTAAAATGGAAACTATATTATTTTTCAATAAAATATAAGGAATACTTTTTTTAAATAAGAAAATGTATCTGTAAAAATTATAAAAATACTAGCTTTCCGCCCGCAGCTTCGCCGCGTGGAGTTCGGTTATATCGCGTTTCCAAGAGAACCTTTCAAAAGTCTGGGATAAAAACTATATCCTATGTTCTTTCTCAAGGTCAACTCTATCTCTGTACCGAATTTCATTAAAATCAGTTCAGTGGTTTAGGCGTGAAAGCGTAGCAGACAGACAGACAGACAGACAGACAGACAGAGTTACTTTCGCATTTATAATATTAGTAGGGATTGATACACTTCTTTAATTACATTATTATTTTAAGTACCCAAATCACACTCCTTTTCTGTCCCTATCCAAAAAGTATCCTATAGCTAAATTGTTGATGCGATTATCTATATAAAAATATGTAAAAATGAATTGCTGTTCCTTGGTCTCACTAAAACTCGAGAACGACTGAACGGATTTATCTTATCATAGCCTTGAAATGTTAGTGGAGGTTCAGGGAAGGTTTTAAAGCTGAATTTTTTTCATTAATTTCCGGGAAAACCCTAAAAACAGCGCTTTTTTATTTCCCATACAAACGGTTTTTTAAACTTTCAGTTTCAAAGCCATTTGCAGAAGAATTTCCTTTTATTCGTCGATGGAGCGGTGTTTGAGCCTCAAACACAGTGTTCAATTTTGAAGCTCGGTACATTCAGAAAGAGCTAAAATGAGACTAGCTCAGATAGTGCTCTGAAAACATTATGATGTGAAATGAATGCTTTTTGATAAATTGATACTTTTACCTCTATTTCTCTTACAATATTAAATATTTGTATCCTTGAATTAGTTCAAGCTCTGTAAAAAAATATTAAGAGCTTTGGTAATAATAATTACATGAAGATCGACTCATTCATTATATTCGAATTAATTTCGTTATAATCTTCTTGTTAGGTGTTTAAATAAACCCACATGTATGTACACAAATAGACATAATTTAATAAATGTTCATAGGAATTCTTAAAGTTTAATCCTTAATTTAATATGTCTAAAATACAACACATTTTAAATCACATATTATTCAATATGAAATATGTTAAATAATGAAGACGCTAATAAAAAATTAATAAAAAATAACAAAAAATAATAATTATTATAATATTTGTGAACTAAGAAATTATTAATTGTTGACAAACTGAAATAAAATAGCCTTTGAATTCTTACAGATGCCACTTCAAATCTCAAAAATAAACAGTCAACGTAATGAGAAATTAATAAAAATGATTAAGTGGCACGACAAAAATAGAGACGCTTAATCTAAATTTCATTTAATGTAAAAAAATCGTCTCCAACAAATTAAATAATTTCACTTTTTAAGTCAAAGCATTAAATTCCCTAAACGGTCGTTCGTTGATAATTAAAACACATTAAATTTAACTTGATAACGAAAAATGATGGACTTAAACAGTTTTCCAAGCAATCCAGGATATTAAAAGACAAAGATGAAAAAAGTTAATTGGAATATAAAAGAAATCAAGAAATAATTGGAGATTTATAAACAGAAAATATATTGGTACAGATAAAAATTTGTATATATATTTCATTCAAAGTTATAAAAATAATTTTAAATTTTTATTAATGTAACTTTCGTTACATAATATATTTCGTTTATTGTTAGAATATTAATGAACTCAATAATTATTAGATTTATTTGGGTGCATGACTTTATATTTAAATATGAATCCTAATAGTTTCCCATTTGATAGTTATATTATTTACGACACCTCAAGAATTGTTTAAGGTTGTAAGAATTTCTGTTAGTATCCACAACAATTCCAGTCGCTACAATATAAGAGCAATTCAAATCTCTACAACGATATCTTAGGGGTTCGGACGTGATCCAATTTACATAATACGGCTTGAATTGCCTTCAGCTATGTAAATATGGTATTTTGACTACCATCTTAACCAATATTAACTGCAAGGAATGATTGATATACGATCGATCTGTCATACAATGATTTATTATGACGAGTATGTTATCTATGTAGTCATTTTCCAAATCAAATACAACATGATTTTTATAAATTTTTAAATATTATTTTTTACAATATGTGAGTATTTTATAAATGTGTATGTCAGATAAAAATTATTAATGAAATAAAATAAACTATTCTATCTTATAAATAAGATATGAATAATCTAAAGTTAAAAGCAAAATATTTTTATTTATTAACTATTTGTATCTTTATCAAATCAAGATCTAGACGGTATAACTAAAATTGTTTGAAGCTATTTTCATGTTAATGTAAATATATATATATATATATATATCTTTTATTTATTTTACGTCACAATTAAACAAATTATAGAAAACAGTGAAATTGTATTTATGTTTCAAAAACTTTAGCTTAGTCACCCATAAGAATATGTAAAGAATTGTACGGGTAATAAATAAGTTTCTATTTAATACTGCAATGCAAAACGAAAAGCCACAATTATTGTTTCCTTTGTGGTCTGTCTTCTTTTTTGCTCTTTTATATGCGTTTTCCAGACATTCGCATACTCGTAAGTATTAAAATCGATGGAAGATCAAGATTCTGTGTCAAAATAAAACGGTTCAATTTGGTTTAACGATTTTTCGGATTAAATATAGTAATCAAAATTTTAGATATTGATAGATCGAAATAATATTTGGTACACACTTGTAGATTTGATTACAAAACCATGTTTTGTGATGTTGAAAAATAAGCACGGCCGCGGCGGCCGGTACAAAATGGTTGATTACATATTTTTAACATCCACCTCTAAATTACTTTTCAGCGTCCTTGGTCACGGGTAAGACGAGATCAAACTGTCGGTAAGTTAGTCCTGTTTGCAATAAAACTTGAGTTATTTTATTATTATTATTAGCACTTCATCTAGTCGCAGTGATAATAGATCTGGTAAAATGTATGTAGTATATTAATATACGGAAGTTGAATCTGGAGTGATTATTAAAGTCCGAAAAGACAAAAAATACAATGTGCAAAATGATATAAAACTTTACTTTAGTTAGTTCTATAATTTTAAAAATACATTATAATAACAATTGAATTTTGTATCTTAAATGAAAACAATATCTGCATTAAATATCAGGTAGCTTCTACATAACCTTTTGCATCAAAATTTATGCTACATCACAAATTATTGTCTGAATATTCATTACGCTTCACCGTAGTATTTACAAATCTACTACAATGTTCTAGACACATACAGGACGAGTCATACATATATGCTGTGCAAATACTTGTCTTTTAATGTACAGTTATATTACAAAAATAACGAATCTGTTTCTTAATTATTATAATTTTTTGTGAATTTTTTACGATAAAAATCACTTACAAATTTGTTTATACAATTGTATGCTTGAAAAGAAAGTTATCGTTTGTCGAGAAACTTAGTGGACATTTCGCATAACATAATATGTGTAATCGTTTGATAATATCTGATATAATTCTTCTTTACTTGTTAGAGTTTCTAACTGGTTTATATTACATTTTATCTTTAATATTTTCAAGAAAATCTCAGTAAATTCTAAACATTGAAACGTACCATTTTTCGTATAATTTAATGCAACTAATCAAGTCAATATGTTCATAATTAATTGCAGTATGTTAATATTTTAACCGCTAACCACCTTATTTTGTTATAGAAAATTCTTGTTTACGAGATTCACCTTTTAATCATAAAAATTTATTTCTAAGGATTATTAGTAAAATATTAACTAATAAAATATAAACTTATACATTATAAATTATTTTACGGAGGAAAGTCTTCTACTTTCCTTTATTAATATATCGGGAACAAAAGAAACCAGGAAGGAGTTTGTATCGAAATGTAGTCTTGCGTCGAGAAATGGACATTGACAGAGGGTTTTAATCAAAACTTAAACAAAAGTACCTTCTTTGTTGTGTTTAGTCTGAGCTAAGAATTTTGCTGTATTAAAAAATCTACAGCACAATAAATGACTTATTAAAATAAAATCCTCCTTGTTTTTAATGAAAGTATCATTATTATTTTTTATTATATGTATGACCTTCATCCGTCCAAATAACTTATCATTATATTTATTTTATTTATATTAAACGTCATTGAACTTCCTTAATAAGAAAATATTTGTTATACTCATAAATACAAGAAATATGTCATTTGTAAATGTTCAGTTATTTATTATTTGTTTTGATAATCATATTACTTCAAAATAGATGTTTATGTGGGATATCGATACCTTTTCTTTCCACTACATTTTTTCTGTTTCTTAAGACCCTGACATATGTATATTAAAACATAAACAATACATTTTTGTAAACACAGACACAATATTTAAAACATTTTTATAACTTACCAGCTGACCCGGCGAACTTCGTACCGCCCTATAATCAAGAAATATCTGTTACACACACTACAATTTGTCCTGTAGAAACCAATGTGAAAAGTACACAAAGAAATAGTAAATGAATTATGTAGGCATTATGTTATTATAACTCCGGCCACAGACCAACTCCGACCCATATACATATGTATTTGCAAAGACCATGTAAATTTGTTTTAATTTTTTCCTTTGTTTTAATTTCAACTACGTGAAATAAGTAAATACTACAAGTGATACATTATTTTACTAAAAAAAAAATTGGTAATTTTTTTCTAGTAATTTTTGTATTTTTTTTCTTACATAAGAACCTTCTTCTAATAATAACAAATACAATAAAAAAAGAATTAGTGAAATGGGTCCAGCCATTCACGCGTGATGCCGTGACCAAAGGAAAAGGGATTCATTTATATATATATATACATATATATATATAGATAAGTAACAACTGTCGTTATTATGAAGTACATTGATACTAATAGATGTTTTGTAATCATCAAACTACACTATTAAGTAATAAGTCTGTCGGCTACGAGCTTTAAATTTTACTCAGAAGAGGCAATAATAAAAAAGGCAATTTTATTATATAATAAAGTTATATATACATTATACATACATTACTCATATTAATATAAGATTGGCACTTTATTAACTATACAGTCATTAAATATTTGACATGCTTATATTCTTAAAGCTATGTCAATAAAATCTTCCAACTTCGGGTGACGTAAAGGTTTCTTAAAAAAAATTCGTGACTTTTCGTACATTTCACCTACAAGGTCATTTAAAGGACGGTAAGAGACAAATAAATAATTCAGTATTGTATGGATTGCTTGGTGATAATATATTTTATAAATAACATAACTTATTCGTTTTTTAGATCATTATTTTAATTGTTCAAAATCTATAAATAAAATTATTGATAATAATCAATTTATCAAATAAATAAAATCACCGCATACATATTTGAACCACAATCATACTTATTTGACGACCTTTTCTATATGATAGGTGATGAAAATACTTATTTTAGTTGAAATATATGTAGATCTGACTATGGAATATACTGTACATATAAAAAAAAATCCATTGTTACATATTATCCAATAATAAGTTTCCCTATTATATATTGTTTTGAAAAAGGTCAAGTCATTTGGGCATTTCAAAATTTAAGAAGAAAGAAAATTAAACATTAGAGCCAGTAATCTCTCTAGAGATTCAGGTAATATAATGAGACTGTCAACGTATTCAAGAGATAACACAAAGGTTTTATATATAAAGTGCGGTTGCAAATTAAACAATCCTAATTGGTCTCATGCGATACATTATATTTAGGTTATCTGTTATCTAATGAGTTCATTGCTCTTTCAACATTAAGATATGGTTATTTCATCGCATATACTTTATACTACTATCTCCTCCTGTTTTAAACACGCGTTGTATAATCGAATTAAGCGTTGTTCTTTTAAAATTGAATGTGATGAGAAACGTTGATTATAGTGGACGTTTCTTTTTTATAAAGGAAAAGGGGGGCAACCGAGCAGATGGCCTACCTGATGGAGGTATTACCGTCGCCTATGGACATCCTCAACGTAGATTTGCGGATGTGATAGGGAGGGAAACGGAAGAGCGGGAAAGGGTGGGAAAAATTAAAGGGCAGCCGGTTCTCTCACTCACGAAACGACGGAAAAGCTGCCTCTAAAGACTACTTCACGAGGATTTTTTGTAAGAGGGTGGGACTACTCCCGTCGAGCCAACCCACGCTCGAGCTGTAGTAACTTGACCACAGCCAGGCTCTACTGTTTTTAAATTTGTTTTATTAATGTTTTAGATTTTTAAAGTGACAATTAATAACTTAATATTCTCTTATAATCTAAGACTGTAATTCAAATTGGTTTCATATAAAATAATATTTGAATGAAATAAGTGACAAACTATATTTCATTTACAAAATCTAGTTTGCAGAATGTTAAAGTACTTAGTGGCCAAATAGGACTAGGTCCGTGTTATGCTTGTTATGTCATAATTATTTAATTTTTAATATTAGAGGTGACGACAAAAACCTAAGTAATAGTAGTAAATTATAAGCATGTATCATTGTTGTTTATGAATTTTTAAATGTGATTTCTTTATCAAAGATATACTTAGTTTATTTTATAAAGGTACTATTATTATTATAAATATATGTTTATACCATTAAAATTTGTCTTTATTTTCCTGCTTATCCAGAGTTTACCAAGGGAAAAGAAAACAAAAATATGGTTTCTTTTGTCATTTTCACAACTAATCTTTTAGTAAGTGATTTGTTACAAAGTCACTCATAGTGAATATCAGATGAATTAATTATAGCGATTAGTATATGCCATATAAGCTTATTGAGGAACTGTGTCTCCTATCTCGTAAACGAACATGACATAACCTAACTGAATAGTTACAAGTAATGAATAAATTCAAGCCATTTTAGTCATTATCATGTACATTTCATTTACTGACATATGTACCTTGAATTAACATGGCTCCATAGTTTGTAATGTGTTATGATAGACACGCTACACTAACAAGACATGCTTATTATTATCAATGCACTCATATTGGATGGATTTCATGAAATAATTTCATTATATATTTGTAGAAATGAAAAAGAGTATGTAACGAAAAGATTTTTGTGTCCAAAGACTTCTCTCCTGATTAAAAAAAAATCTCTAATAAGAATACCTTACACATGGTTACAATTATAACAAAATTATTACAAGTTTATTGAATTTAACAAAGCATTTCAATTCCTAAAATATTCAAATTTTATTTGAATATGTGGCTGCTTCAATTAAAATTGTCCTGGTGTGTGAAATTCTAAGGTTTTTTCTATTCTATCGCTTTCTATATATAAAATTTTATACTTTTTTCATTTTATATTTATTGAAATGTTGAATATAATTTCAAAAATTTAGTTTGTATAATTCAAAAATTAGTTGCTAAACTTATACCCTATATTTGCTTTTATTGTATTCCTTATGTTAATTTGCATGAGTTGTGTTTTACTCGCATTTATTAATTAACTAGTTGCGCCCCGCATGTAACGTAGCCTATGTGTAATTCCTGGACGTCAGCTTCCTGTATACAAAATTTTATCAAAATCGGTTTAGCCGTTTGGGCGTGAAATAGTAACATACATACACACACACTCACAAACCTTCGCAATTATAATATTAGTAGGATTTTACAGTAGTGGTCATATATGTTCACAGACAGTGTTGTCTGTAAAAAAAATTATCAGTTACTACACTTGAAATTAAGCAAATGTAAATCAAAGATTATATATATACATTGTACCGTTTTACTAATTGTTGTTTAAGACCTCCTCCTCGCGTCCTCCTCATCCTCTCTGCCCGTGATCACGGTTGCTGTAAAGTAACTCAAACGTCTGGAGTATGTATTTTTAAAAATAATAAAATACCGGGTAGTAATCTAAATATATTAGTTTAATATAATGAATACTCGAGAAAGTTTTCGATCTAATTAATTATATATTTTATGATAGTGTGACGATTAATTTGGTGATGTTTTAATTTGCAGGTTTATATGAGACCTAATATTAATGTTACCTCGTACGTTCACACACTGAATGAGAAATGGTAGACGACTAAATGTTACAAAATTATAAAGGTTAATTGCCAGTCATAATTAGTTATTTTAAGTTAATATGATTAATGGAATGTATTACTTTCTATAGTAAAATGAAGAACAATAGATAGTAGAGTTAAGATTTAAACGATTCTTATTTTGTTAAATAATGTTACCTTTTACCTTTATTTACTTGATTCCGTTTGTGGAAGAGCGGGGACTCCTAACACAAGATAATTCCATTTCTTAAAAGGAGCTCCCTAGCTGTATCTATTTGTTTCTAGGTATAAGTTACAGTAATAAACAATTTTTTATTTTTTTTTTCAATTTAAAAAGAAGAGTAGTACCTATCCTTTTTGTTATTTTATTTCTATAGTCATAATAATTTTCTTAAAATTTTTGTCACATATCATTTTACAGTTCAACGATTTACTGAAACAGATATAAAATAATAAACTGTTGATCTAATAATTTTTAAAATAATTAAATTTCATTTTAATTAATCTTCACATTGTGAATTCTGTTTATTTTCTGTACTTTTCCGGATGACTCTGTTATTTGACCTCATATGATACAATTACATGAAATAACAAAACTCTACTTTAGGCAATACTCAATACTAGATTAAAAATATAATCACTAAGCCGACAATGTATTGTCATGTTTTCTTATGTATATGCGTTGAAAACTTTATAGCAAAATCTTATGTCTGTTAGTGGTTATGCCTTCAAACTATCAGTATAGAGGATGAGTTATTCAATATGTGTAAAATTTTTGTTTGCAATCAAAAAAAAGTCATTTTGTCAATATGTTTAGATAATATCGATAAATTAAAGAAAATTTAATTACTTATCCAGAATAAAATAATAGGATGGTATGTGTTTTTGCGATATTATTGTCCTCTTGAAGTTTCATTAGATTTCTAAAAGGTCCTTACTCAAAACGTGGTTTAATATGGATTATCCCAAGTCAATGCTCTTTTGATTTAGAATAAACAAATTTGTGCATCAGAAAACGTTCGACAAAGTGATAACTTAAAGTAAAAATAATGATTTGTACATATGATTGAACGTAAAATAGGTAAGAGAGAGAAAAGTGTTTGTCAATTTAAAAAGGAAAAAAAATTACAATAAAAAATTGATTCTTATTTTGAATTTAAATTGTTTATTAACAAAGATACAATTGGAAAAACTTCGGATGTATCATTTACTCTCAGTGGAAAATATGTCAGGTGATTGTTGACATTTTAGGCCGGTGGATATGTGTATGTTTGTTTATGGTTTGATAAAGCTCGGAATGGTATTGGTTTGTTTTATGATCATAGCATGATTCAAATCATTGCTTCACGCTATAAAATCATAGTATAGAGAAGAATTAATACAACCCATGATAATAAAGGCGTGTTAAATTAATTAAGTCATTTCGACTATTTTTATAACAACAAGGTATACAAAATAAAATATTATTTGTTAGAAGCGAGGTCAATTCGATCTTATACATTAAAGTTGTGAGAACATTTCCAGCTTATAGACAAAGAATTGCAATAACTTTTATTGTAAATATAATAAAAGTTTCATATGCTTGACGATTAAAAGCCACTAACAAGTGAAATGGGATACCCATATTAAAATTAATAAGGTTATAAATGAAACTAATATTTTTCGGATTTTACTTCGCGTTTTATTTTTGATTAGAAAACTACATACTCCCGACGTTTCGGCTACTTTTCAGTAACCGTGATCACGGGCAGACGAGATGTGAGTGTCTGTCAGTTGGTCTGGTTACTTTATCTCCTACCGCCATCGATTTCTTAATTTTCTTGCGTACCGCTCTGGATGCCGGCAAAATGCGCTCACGGTGTCTCGAGGTCCTGCGGTGTGGGCACGGACATGGGATTTTATATTTTTAAGAAGAGGATCCCAGGTGTTTGATAGGTTCCAGCCATCTTCTCTATTGAAATTGGGGTGTTTTTTTAATTTCAATAGCCTCGCGGATTAACTTTGGTATATATCTGTCTTCACGAGCGAGGATATGTGGTTTATCAAATCTAATGTAATGGCCTAGTTTGTCCAATGCATATTCACACACTGCTGACTTCGACGCGCGCCTATTCCTGACGTCTGAAATGCATTCCTTAATCCTTGTACCGATGCTTCTCTTTGTCTGTCCGATGTATGACAAGCCACAGTCACAATCAAGTTTATATACACCCGCTTGGTTTAAGGTTTTAAATTAAAATAAGTATCATTACCGTCAACTTTCTGCATAGAGTGATGTTGAGTTATAAAATGAACTAAGGAATTAGATGAACCTCGATGTGTAGCTATGATAATATTCTCTTACTTAATTTACTACTCTGAAGGTTACTTCTTTATCTATAGGTTGAAACAAGAAATATAAATGTGTATAAAAACGTCGTGTTAAATAATTATATCAACAAGAACCCGACTGAAATGAAAAAATTGAAATTATCCTTTATTTGACGTCAGCATACACGGAATTAATATTAAAAGTTTTGGTTCCCCTTGTCAATATCAATAAAGGGTGAACTGATCGGTCTTTACCACGAGTACAAAAATAAACCAAAACTTATAAAATTAATTTCATGCTCTTGACTAGTAGTTTTTTGCCTTTGAACAGTATAAATATTTTCACTCGGAAAATTATGTACAAGAACGATTTTTTGTTATATATTCTTTATCTCATATTTTCATCAGGTGTAGACATGATTAAGTCAAGTGGAAATTGTTTTTCAAATATAATCTACAGAGTTCGAATTATCTTAACATATCTTATACTTAATCTTTGTAAATTATATTGATAAATTATAATTACATTTTTTTGTGTGTGTAGAAACATAAACGTTACCTGTTATTATAACAATATATTATTTAAAAACAGAACCTCATTTAGATTTAAACTTTTAGACGATATAGAATTGATGATTTTTGTAAATTATAACATTTGTTGCATATAAAATGTTGTTATTGTATATACTTTCCAATATTTTAATAATTCACGGAAAACACTTTAATTTTCTCTTTTTTGCAGTCGTGAGGTATAATAATATGTATATAATTTTATTTAATTCAAAGCATATTTAAAAAATATATGAACGTTTACATAGAAAATCGATTCAAAATGTTTTAATTCAACAATAATGTAATTTCTAAAAACAGTGTTTTATTGTATTATATGTGTTAATTCATTTTAAGGATTTCCCTCAATTTACTCAGGATATTATAATCACGTCTTGTTGAAATCATCATGGGACCATCCAGTGAGTTTACTCTTAATAAACAAATAAATAAATATCTTAATTTTAAAATAGAATGTTTTTTATAGATGACAATGTTAAAAATTACAGACGAATTGATAACCCTCTCCTTTAATTAAGTTTGTTTAAAAATAAGGCACTAAAGTTAATTCAAACAAGTAATTCAGCAACCTGCACATTATCAGTGGTTCCGAGCACATTCTCATGAAGCAAAGTAAATAAAAAGAATTTCATCATCATTGTTTCTAATTCCTAACAAAGCCATACTCAACATTTCTTCACGCAATAAAAGCTTCATAAAAAACCAATAAAGGGGGAAAAATAATAATCCGCTTCAAACTTTTGCAATATAGGCTCATATGGGATTAATTCAAATCCCGGCGCATAATTAACACTATATATATGAAAGTATTATACGTTCTGACTTTAATTTTACTGATGTATGCCCTGATTTTACAATACTTCCGAAATTAATACTGACATTCTTGAGGTTTTAGATGCTAGAGATTTTTTTCTTAGATTTCAGATTTAATAAAATAACGTGATAAAAAGTGTATTAGATTGATAGCAGTCTCTTAAATATGGTCGCCGTTATGAAGTCCTCGTTATTGAAACTTTTAATTACATATATGATAGGGAATAACTTCTACTGCATGTAAAAGCAGATGAAATTATTATTATTTTGTGCCTTTGTTATTAAGAATCCATTAACGATGATAGCGAAATTTTTATATACATATATACCTTCCGAGTAATAGCATACTTATTATTACTGTAAGAACAATACACTTTTTCGCTAAATCATTCAAGCCAGTTGGTTTGTACATATTACACACGGTTGATGCTATATTAACCTTTACAGTTTGGACATTACACATATTCCATGTAGTATTACAGATTCATCGATTAATATTATTATGTAGTGGTTTAGGTTGCATGTTCGTGTGGAACATTTCCGTAAAACTCGAAGGCAATATTGTAGCTTACACAACCGCCATTGAGGCGTACTAATTTGTGGATAAATGTTTCCCATGATAATAACTTCGTCAAACCTTTATTGCTGTGAAAATTTTTTAAAGTACTAGATGATATAAGATATACCAAATAAACAGTATCTTCTCAACAGATTTTATAAGGAATATCTTTATCTTTTATTACATTATCCACAACTTTTGTTTAGTTTTTAATCACAAATAATTTTTAAAATATACCAATTAACACAACATTTACATATTTGCTGTATAAATAATTGTCTTAATCTCAATAATTGGTTTGTCACTTTAATTTTAAGGAACTTAATTATATATTATTATTTGTATTGACTTAAACTTAGGAGCTTATATAAATGAATCTATGTGACGTCTATGGATGTTTGGAGACTAAGAAAATGAAGTAACACTTGTTAGTTTTTAGACTTATTCAATATATACATGTTATATAATTCAATAATGGGTCTTTATAAATTATCTGCATTACGTTAAACGAAAATAAATGAAAATACATTTTCGAGTTACACTAATTTTACAAGTTCCTTACAAATAAATCATTATTGATGAAATAAGTGAAAAAATAAATAACATGAGATTATGTGTAGATACAAATTATGTAATAAAGAACATATTTTGCATACGCTCTGACACAAGAAGCCATTAAACTTACATTAGAAATAAAAGAGTTATTTAGGTACGTAGTTACCCCCAGTTAATTAGAACTGTGAAAACGAGGTCAACCGCCAGCAACGCATGAGGCCTTAAAAAGGCTGCTTAATTGTTGTTCTATGTGAACTTACTTTAAGTGTGCCAAGTTTCTAATAATTCCATCTTTTCATTATATTAAAGGGAAATCCCCAAAGTTATCAAAGTAATGAATTACGAGATGTTAAGTTTCATCTTATTGATATTTGACGTCCTTGTATATAACTATATAGATAAAACTCTAACCTAACTTTTTTACATGTGAATTGAGAGTATTTATATAAATATTTTAAATATCGTTAGTATGTCATTAGATATAATTAATTTTTTAAAAAATATTTCAATATAACAGTACGTTTTAATGCGAATGCAAGCCCTTAAGCACGTAGACTCATAATCAACGATTTCAAGCTTGACGACTCACAGTCAACGATTGTACTTGGAGGGTTAAAATTAAAACACACAAATATTTGTGCCAAATGGAATAAGACAAAGCTGTAATTTTTGGAAATATTTATGTGACAAAAAGAATCAGAGCAAAATAATTATTCTTGGATGAAAATAAGTACTTTTAACTATTGTATGATGAGAAAACTGTTTTATATCGTTGGTTTCTAGAATCTTCTATATACAGGGTGACTGGTGAATTACTATCGATATTTGAGGACGTGATATTTGACGATCATATATGACAAAATAAAAATTAATATAACATAAATATTAATAAACTTCTAAGTAAAGTTAACCAAAAGTTATTTAATTAATTACGCATCGTATGAACACCCTACAGATTAGGTATACACACACACTCACACAGACGCGGTGGCGGCGTAGTGTTGTATCAGCACACCGCCGCACGCGTCCACACTTGGATCACTTGGAACGTGTACACACTTTATTTATTTATACGGAAATTTGGTCAAAAATTAAGTACCTATTTTTTTTACATAATTCGAATGAGAATCATGTACCGAGTATGCTCCTTAAATATTGATAGTAATTCACCAGTCACCCTGTATATAAAAATGGATTGCTGTTCCTTAGTCTCGCTAAAACTCGAGAACAGCTGAACGGATTTATTTTATCTTAGTCTTGAAATGTTCGTGGAAGTTCAGGGAAGGTTTAAAAGGTGAGAAAAATTGATTCATTTTCGGGAAAACCCTAATAACCTTTGACAACTAACTAATATGTCAATCATTCTGTTCGATTGAAACAGGAAAAACATGATTATTTATGGCCTCTAGGACGGAATAGAGTTCGCCCGGTCAGCTATACATATATTATTAACTAGAAGACCTGGCGAACTTCGTATCGCCCTATAATCAAGAAATATCTATTACGTTTTTTATTTATATTTTTGGAGTTTACCTGTAAGCCATAAATCTGCGTGTTTTGAAGTGCGACAGAATGATTGACATATTAGTTGTCAAATCTAATGTCAAAAAAAAACGTTTGTATGGGAAATAGAAAAGGGCTGTTTTTATGGTTTTCCCATTATATATTTATTATTTCCAGTTTAAGGGTTGGAAATAATATCATAAAGTCAGTGCAATACATGTTACTAGCAGAGAACAGAATTATGTTTTTAAATTCAAAGTTATTCCTTGAGTATTTGTGAAACTGAACCTATAGGATAATTAAATTAATATCAAAAGAAGAATGAACAGCTCATTTTAAACACCAAAAGTGATATCTGTAAAGTAAAAAACGTCCTGTTTGTTAAGAGATTGGAAATATTTTATTTCATAATGTGATAGTGAAACATCTTAAATTTCAAGTTGTATGATAATGTAAATTACTTCATTAATTTTTTTGATTGAAGTAAAGTAAAAAGTAGGTATGTATTTAATACAATGATTCTTTAGTTAAGGTATCAGGTGCATGGTTTTATTTTTTTAAGTTTTCTATCAGAAATTTAAGTATTTGTTTCCAAATTTCTGTTCAAGCTTAAAATGTTTAGGTTGGTCATATTTAATAATAATTACCTTACGTGCATTTATTTTAACATAATATTTTTGACGTGACAACGTCTTATAAATTGGTTTGCCGGGTGACACTTCAAGAAACTGCGAGACGCTCCGTTCACGTTATGCGCTCACAATGAGAGCGCGTGAGAGGCACGCGTCCCTTCCACTCGAGCACAGTTAGCCCGCCTAAGAGCGAGAGAGACCGAGCGAGAGAGACAGAGCGAGAGAGAGAGAGTGAGAGAGATAGGCATACACACCGGTTCATGTCTTGCGCTTCTATTTCGGTTAGGCGCCTGCATACAAGTTTAGTATTATTTTAGTTTACTATTATTTCATCCTTCTTCCTACTATACGAATGAATATTCACATTAAAATTATTTTACCACTCAAAGTCGTTGTCACGTAAAACTTTCGCCCGTATACCGACTTTACAGGCAACCATTTTTTTGTTTTAAATAACAAGACACAAAAAGTATTACATTCACCAAATCTTTAAATATACCAGATAGTTTTTCTTGTTTAACATAATTTAAGCTATTTAAGGAAAATTTGTGCTTTATAAAAATATAAAGATAAAAAGAATATCCATATGTTCTAAAATGATTAATATATCATTAGGAAGGAATACGTAATGAGAATATTTTAATGTAATTTTCATTTCAAACGTGGCAGGAAAGACCTAATTATCATTTAAAAATTCAGTATACTGAATGTTTTTTTCAAGTTTTATTGGCAAATTTCCCTGCCACCGATTATAAAATGACATAATTACTGGTTAATTGTATTTAAACTGAGAATTATGGTCGTAATATTTACGAGGAAAAAAAAATCTAAAAAATTATTATAGTTAGTGAAATAAACAAAATATAACCATTATACAATAAGCTCACAAAATTACACAAAAGTCACTTTCAAACAGAAATATAAAAAAAACATGAAACCAAAAAAAAAAATTGAACCATCAAACAAGTTAAGTAGATTTTTTTAGAAAAGCTATCAAGACAGGCAGACAGAATGTAAAAATATTTCGTTGGGAATCTGAAAAAAATTATGAAAATTAGTCTTAGTAGGTGTCTTTAACAATTTTTTTGTTGGGTATATAAAGGAAATTGTTAAGCAGGTGAGAGTATTAAAATATACTAAATACAAGATAAGGTAGGTACAAAAACTTCACTATAAGTTACAACAAGCTGATTATATAATAATAATAATAATAATTTTATTTTTCAGACAATTACATCCATATTAAAAATTCATTTAAAGTTAAGTGTTAGTAACAAAAAACTTAAAACCTAATGTTAGTACTATAAAATTATAACACTAACATACTAGGCATTATTAGGCCTAGTATGTAGTTGTACCCATTTATTCAATACTAGTTTTTGCCCGCGACTTCGTCCGCGTTAATTTCGTCATTAGTAATATAGGTATAGCTGACCGGGCAAACTCTATTCGGTCTTATATAACCCGGTATTAGTATTTATTAAATTTCTACTGTTTCAATCGAACAGAATGATTGACATATTAGTTAGTTGTCAAGTCTAATGTCAAAAAATCGTTTGTATGGGAAATAGAAAAGGGCTGTTTTTAGGGTTTTCCCGGCAATTTTTCCAATTTTTCTCACCTTTTAAACCTTCCCTGGACTTCAAGACTAAAGTATTTCAAGACTAAAATTAGCCAAATCGGTTCAGCCGTTCTCGAGTTTTAGTGAGACTAAGGAATAGCAATCCATTTTTATATATATATGTAGAAGATAGGCGTGTTCCACCTTTCTACAAACACATTCAGCATTCCGATGGAGGAGCCACGGAGACGCGCTAACATAGAGGCGCACCGTTTTCTCATGACGGCATAAAAGTCATCCGTATGCGCCTCCGCAAACATGCCTGAAGCGCTGCAGTGCCGCGGCAGCCCCATCTGAAATCTGAATGCGTTGTTGTATTGGATCCGTAGATATACAGTTAAAAAATAATTAAATCATGCAACAATAAAAGAGCTCCATCAATATCCCCAAATATCAACAAGTTAATATAACCGAAACTGACAGCTTATTGAAAATAAAAAAATGAAACTAAAACTAGTTTACAAACATCAACGAGTTTATTAGATTTGCAATCTAGGAATATGAATTGTTTTAATAACTAAAAACCCAATCCGTGGCAGCCCAAACAACTCGTCAAATAATATTCGAATAAACGAAAATTGTAATTAAAAGCTATAGAAACGGCCTCAAGAATAACATTAAAACTACTATTTATTGATTATTCTCCTACATATTAGTTTATACATATAATATGAATTGGAAATTGCTTCAATCCTATCAAACAAAACCTCTTTAAATATAAAATTATTGTTACGCTAATAGGCCATTAATTTTTAGTACCTTCATATTACTTGTCTCACAACCTCTCACTATCCCTAAACTACTGAGCAAAGTAATTAAAACTTATCCCATTCATCTCCTTTCGATTCTAGAACGTTTCGTTTTTGCTCATCACGAGCTTTACACTATAAGTTTTACTTATTATAAATCTTCTTCTTCTTCCTGGTAATTTCCCAGCTTTAACCAGGATCTGCCTTACATGTTGTAAATAGTTTTTGGCTCATTGTTTTTACGACCTTCCGCCTGCCTGACATCAACCCTCTTTCGGAATACAGTAATCACCCCGATTGCTCGAGACGGGTTGGTGATTTTAAGCTTATAATTGTGTAATTATAAGTCCAAGTTCCCTCACGATGTTTTCCTTCACAGTCTGTCAGTGTCAGCTTTTTCCGGGACTTCCGGGACTCCGGGATATGCGAAGGAGATGAAACAAAAAGGATTAATATTGCGATACACATTTGACGCAATTTCTTTCTTCTAACGATTTAAGTTTTAATTTTTATAATATTAGTATAAATAAAAAACATCTTAACACGTTTTTGTACTTTATGGCTTTTACTCGTGACGGTATTCAAAGGTAACCTTATACATATCTTCCTCCTTCATATATTTGCAAAATTTGTGAAGTGTTATCGTAATTTCTGCTTATATGAGTATGTACTGATGATTCTTTTACTTTGAGTGGGTAATCAAACCATTGCTGACTGTTAAGAGAAGTCCCAATTAAGCTTAGTTTACAGTTAACATAAACACTTGTCCACCTTAATTGGAAGGATCATATTAGATATTTTTAATTAAATTACATGTAGAGAACTATTCAGCGCGTGATGATGAACAAGAGTTTATTAATAATGAGTAGTATCTGTGTATTTAGTGGTATTTATATAAACAAATATGCATTGCCAATATGTATAAAAGCAGAGCACTTCAGTTTCAATGTTATATGTATTTATGGCCAACAAACACAGTACTGTACTGTCAATTGTCAAAATTTTTAAAGTATATGTTAATTCTTTTGTGGCATTGGTTTCATTTTATATAATTTGACTTTCCAGTACAAATACAAACTATATATATGTATTTTATTATATTATCATAGCCTTATTAATTTTGAGGATGCCAACGGCCCAAAGTTTTTTGTATTAAATTAATAAAAGTTCGATGGTTGAAATGTGTTGTGCATAACTGTTAACTCGTTACTAACTAAAGTTTAACTATCATGACACATTTCACGTTTGCATACCGACAGTTATATTATAAAATACAGAAAAGGCATTTGGAATACCAAATAGGAATATGGTTTAAATATTCAGATAATAAAATTCAAACAAATAAATAAATTTTTGGTTATACACAAACAGATGTTGTTACTTTAATATCAATGAGTACCTTCTATTTTAAACTAGAGAAAAATTTGGAAAGAAATTATTTTTTAGGTACTTACAGGTATCAAAACCACATTTGTATTTTCGGGTAGTTACTTAAAATGATTTTATATCAATCTATGGAAGATTTTACTTGACACTATTTTAATCAAAAAGGTCAATAGACCGATTCAACTTTGTTACTCGTGATAGAATTTCTCTAATATAACTTTCCTCAACTGATCGTGAATATGACGCTGGTTAAATAATTATTAAAAGTTGTTTCATTTACATTTCATTTGTTTCATGTACAATTTTATAAATATCACAAACATAAATACTTCAAAAGATTAGATATCATATTTCAGTTAAAGAATTAAGATAGAGATTTAGATGAAAATGCCTCCAACATTTAGTCTAGAATTCAAGCGGATGTGATTCATATAATCATGCAGAGTATTTTAATGCATATAAAATATTATGTTAACATAAAGACATCTTTCATGTTCCCTTTTCACATATGTAAATGTTTTATACTCTTCATATCTTTGTACGTATGAAAATAAAAATAAGATTTAGAAAATACATCGCTGTAACAAATTAATTAAAAATTACTCATAGGGTAATGAGTCAGCCTGTTCATTAATTAGTTCAGTTTAAGATACTGAGACAGTGATTCTCAGTATGGTAAACTATAGTATATTCTCAGTATGGTAAAATGAAAGCAAGCACCCAAAAATTTTCTTTATGTTTTTTGCTCAAAAGCTACGTTCAAGATAAGTTTTGCCGTTACTTGTAAAATGCATTCCCAGAAAAAGGTAATAGTACCAAAATCATTTTCCACAAGAAATTCGCATGATCTGTATAACAAATACCGGGAAACTGAGCTTTAAAGTATTTAACATATAAAATAAAATCATGTATTATCAAAGTTGTTTATGAAGAAAATATTCTAAATTACGTCCCATCTGCATCTCCCCCTTAATTAATTAAATGAGTTCTAAATTGAAAATTTAGAACTCATTAAATTATATACACGATTCATGAAGCGTGGTTAGTTATTCTAGTAGTTCAAGATGAAGTTTAATCCTTCTAAAGACAATATTATGTGCCTAACATTAACAATTCCTGTAATGTTATCTAGGTCCTTTGAATGACATTTGAAACTATCAAAAAATTTACATTTAAATTTAAATTTTTACAGGTCTAACTAATATGAATATAATATAATAAAATGTATACGATACAATAATTGTGTTTCATAATATATAATATTAATGTTTTTAAATACCCCATATTTCTTATAGGAGTTGGATTTAGTTCTTGGTCTGTCAGAGTTAATTTACTAATGTAAGTATTAATATAAATTGTCGAGGTGTGAATTTTCGTATTTTGTTTCTAGTTTACTAAATTACTCACAAACAGCGATATAGTAAGTCAAAATAATCTCTCAAAAAAATTAAATAAAACAAGGTAGATCTATCGAAGTTTGAGTTTAGAGTGAACAGACAAAATTTATTTATATTATTCCAGGGTTCTGCTCGAAGCATTACTACCTCATTAAGGGTTCATTTACATTTAAAAACATCGTTTTTGTCCTAGTTTGGACTAAAACGAACATGGAATAGGCTCGACACGCTTATAATGTATTCAGGTTTTTAATTTTTACGATTCTTAATTCATTGAGTAGTAACATTATCAACAATATCATAAAATATGAATGTACGAGTACATTGTACATATATTAAAGATATAAGCATACAATTAATGTTTTTTTTTGTTAAATCAAGGGAAATATACTTTGGTGAGCAGTGATGTTTCATAAGTCATCTTAATTATGGGTTTCATATTTATTGGAAAAAGTTGTAGTATGAAGTTAGTTTATAAAAATATTAAACAATATACTCGTAATTCGTTTATACTCGTATATTCTTGTCCAGTACTTGAAATACAATACTTTACCTTATACATATTTTTCTTCACGAGGTTAAAAGTTACAAAGAGATACTATATTCCATTCCTTTGCATAGATGATAGAACACACAAATGGAGCTCACACCTCTTTGTAAGTTTGATGGTTATAGATCGTTTTTAAGCATGGGATAGTTGATACTGCGAAGTTTCCGACGTTGTTTGGTATTAAGTGTATGAAATTGGTACTGTAGGGCACTGGACCAGAGGTGACAACAGTATTCCCAGTGGGGGCGAACCTGTGCTTTGTATGATAAAAGCCAGTGTCCCGGTGTGACAACTGCCTACTGCCCTAATTTCTTAGAGGCTAGTTTGACCTTATCCTCCAAATGTCTGTTGTTGTTGTCTCCAAATGTTGACATAGCGAATGACGTTTTATTCGCTATGTCAACTCCTAGCATGCCTATGCTCTGGTTGATCTTAAGAGAGAAATGTCTTGTGTCTTCTTGAGAATAAACTGAACCAGATTCAGCATACCCCATTTAGAAACGGGACTTCAAACATCCCAAGAGCAGACTCTAAGATTTCAATATCAGACACAAGTCTCTTTCTGTTCTCTTCTACTTCGCAAGAAATATTTGATTGGCTCTTCTAGGAAATGTTTTTGGTTTGCAGGATAGCTTTGGAGTATGCCAGCTTTAATGGGAATGGATTCCGAGCATGAACCGTCAAAAACGACCTATATGGGCCGACCATGAAAAAAACTAGTTGCATAATTCTTAGAGTAGTCCAAATAATGGCTGTTTCGATAAAAATAAGCAGAATCAGACCTAAACAAGGGCCTTTGAGATATAAAGTCCGACTGCCATAGACTCCCATTTGCTCTCGATGGCTTCAGCCCATCGATACGTAAGGCATACTAAAAGATCACAAGCGCTTCGCCTGTAGATAAAACCATCCTAGAATTCACAATGACAATATGCCTGTCGACCTTCTTGAGGATAGGATTGGACATTGGTCACTTTCCCTGAAGATAGAACTTTACCAGGGGCGTAAGAGAACGACAACAGGTGCTGAAAACAGAATTCAATTCAAAAACATATGTCTTAAAAACAATACCTCCGATACCATCTAGACCGCTGGACTTCCCGACATTGAGGGACTACAGGGTGGCTAGCAAACCTTTGCTTTGCAAAAATGTTTGCTTGCCACCCTGTAGTCCCACAACGTCACGTTCATAAATCTCACATTACGCATAGTCATAAATCTCACATTACGCATAGTCGCTCTTCACCATTGACGGTGGTTTTTCCTCATCGTAAAAGATCGAATTCGACGCAAAGAGAGTGCACAAAAGGTCAGACTCCTCTTTTGTTTGATCTCACTATCTCAGTAAACCATCCTCACTTTATCATAGAAGATAACCAAATTATAATTGATAGGACAGGCACAACATTATGCAAACTGCAGCATGAATGTTGTCAGCATGAGAAAGGTAGAAGCGTAGCGCTTCTTCCGGATAGAAGAAAAATCAACACCAAAACGATAAAGTTTCCCCGTTCTTCTGATGTCCGAAAAAAATTAACTTAAACAATTCCTGTGCACTCTCTCCAAAGTACATCCTGTAGAATACCAAGGGGCAAGCTACTTTACCCTAACAGATACGGAATAATATTCATTAATATTTTTAATTAATTTTTGTTTCAATTTCAACATATTTTTTTATATTAGAAGTCCAAAAATATACCTATATTATAATAAAGCAGTACAATTCACAGAACAATATAAACTGTTATCTTATTTGCGTTGCCTAATTAATGTGACGAAACCAATGTTGAATATTAAAAAGACGTCTTTTCAACTCTAAAGTTTCTTTTATTTCTAATCAAGTCTTACTACCGATACATATCCTACTTATGTATCGCCTAAAACAACCTAACAAACAACCTAACAAACCTAATTCCCTTTTAATGGAGACTAGATAAAAAAAAAACTAAAACTGGTCTTGTTAACAGACGATGTTAAAGTAATTAGAAACTCTGATGCAGAAATCGAATCTTTTGAAATTGTTTTCCTGTACTGTTTAATTTGAACACGTTTACATTTTATATTAAACGGTTTATACACTTAATGTTAAATTATAATTTTAGTACCTATATATTTTAAAGAAATAATTTAAATTTTTGAGTGAAGGACGTATTAAAATTAAAATGATATGATAAATTGCCATTTATTTTCATAAATGCTTTTTTAAACTCTGTTTTAAGTATTTCTTTATAAATTTATTACTTTAATTAATATGTTAAGCCTTTGATCCCCAATTAAATGTTTGTTTATAATTAAGATATTGATTTTTTGTCACGTGTTTGTTCTACTTATTTCCTACTAAAGTTACTGAACTAGACTACAAAATATATGTATATTATTGAAAAACAAACAATTATTATCATTTTTTTGTGGTATGGATTTATATTTTATATCATGAGATTTCGAACACAGGTTTCTAAGAGGTTACTGATCTAAAAACATGTACACGGATGACAAGTCTGAAGCTGTATAAACACCTGTATTTTTAAGATATTACATCGTTTTGCTGCTGAAAATTTTAAATACAAAGGTGGACTCTGTTTTCTAGACTCAAACGAAGGAAGGAAGGAACTATGTATAATTAACTTATTCATTTTATATAAGGATTATATCTTCTGGATGAACCCATACTATAAGTTTCGTATTTTTTGAAAATTAAATAATATTTCCTAAAGGGTTAATAAGGACAGTAGAAGAAAATAAATACTTTAGTGATATTTACATAAAATAAGAATAATGTTGAAGAAATCGTTAAAATTAATATACATACATTTAAGAAGCAACAACAAAATATAAACATGAATAATAAAATAACAGAAATTTTCTTACAGAATTCAAATCCACATTATATTGAAATATATGTCTCATAAATTTTATTATGGATCGTATCTAAGGAAAAAAAATTTTACCATCAATACAAGAAGTAAGTAATATAAAACGTAATATTTAAACACAAATAAGAAGGTAAAACTAAGTAAATTAGAATATTTAGGAACGCATTACTTCCAAGTTTTTATGGATTATTTTAAACATACCCTTAATGGTTAGGGTTGGATCGTAAAAATGATAAATCACCATATGCTACATGTGCTTTACACAGTAGGAGAGTATATTTTGTGAAAAGTAAATGTTTTGATTTCTATCTCAAGAAATAGAAATAAAAAATCAAGATTTAACAGGTCTAATTTTTAAATAGTTATTGAAAAATTTACTGGATACTAGTGCTCTTTGATAAGTAAAATTTATGAACATTTTTAAAGTTTATGAATACATACATACATATATACATACATACATACATTCGTACATACATATGTACATACATACATACATACATACATACATACATACATACATACATACATACATACATACATACATACATACATATTATTATAAAACAAAATCCCCCGCCACGTCTGTCTGTCTGTCTGTTCGTAATGAACAGAAAAACTACTGCATGAATTAACAACCAGTTTTCACCATTCGATAGCGTGATTCGCGAGAAAGGTTTTAATGTGTAATTTGTTAAGTTTTTGTATTGATTTGTGTGTACATTAACGATATTTGTTGAAGATGTCGGAAAATAATGAGCCGTCTGGGGACTTTTCACGAAAACGATGCCAAAACCTTCTGACATATAACAAAATAATGTATGGTGGAATTGTGTACTTAACATGGTCTACAGAAAAGTCCGCAATGGCATACATCTATCTCTTAAGGATAACATACTATATCCATTTTACTACTTTTAAAAATTGCCATTCATGAATCGTTTATATGAAAGCTATTTTCATAATTACAGAGTTAAGTCTTATCAAAATAAATAACTTCGTGCTCAAGCCTATATTAGTAACTAAATAAATTACTTTTTGAATTATTTAATTTCAAAGTTATCATAAGTTTAATAGTTTTCAAAATTAAATCCACGCGATAGCTCACTGTTTTAGCCCATTATTAAGTAAAAAAAGGCATGATAAAAAACTATGAGCAACGACGCGAGAGCTGGGGAATCGGTCAAGAAACATTAGATGCGTAACGAAGCATTGAACATGCAACATCTGATTTGTCATTTATATAAAATAAATAGCATTAAGTCAATCTTCGTTTACCTATAACCTGCGCATTCACTCATTATTATTTCACATGATCTATTTTGATATTTTTTTTTTGTAATTTTATTATATTAAAAAACTATTATTAACATAAAATATACCGTTTTTCTAAGTACTAGCTTTTTTTATGTTTAACGAAGAAATATGATGGAATTTTCGTTTGTCTTAATTTAACTTAAAAATTTAGTACTCAACGCATTATATGCAAAATAGGCTATTTTTTTTTGTACAGTACCCTTGAGAAGCTGAGGTGGATACCTAATTTTTAATAATTGGTTTTACAACTCTTAAGTTGTGAAGACTTTTGCCTTTGTTTTGCAGACCTATAATTTGTTATTAAGTTTTAACTCAAGCCAGAATAAAAGTAATTGAAAGTATTTATATCAAATGTCTATTTTAAAAATACTGGGAAACGGTGTAAATAAGGAAAACTTTAAACAAATAAATATTATATCCATATTTAAATAAATACAAAGTTCAAAAAATTTTAGACTCATTTTCAGACTCTACTGAAAGAAGTACTTTTCAAAGTTTGCCGTATTTCTTAACATACTCGTATCAAGTGTGCACCATGTAACCTATGTTTGACTTCTGCAAGTAATAAAATCTCCTTCAGATAAAACTCTGTTACCGGTATGAACTTTTATATATTAGTTTACCCCTTGATATCAGACTGAAGTTTCAATTACACCAAGTAATAGAAACGTCGGATTTTATGTATTTAAATATACAATACATTTCAAACATTCGTTGGACACAGGCATGAAAAACGAATTTTCTTGGTTTCCTTTTTCTTCAATGTCACTAACTATTTTAACCTCACAATATCTCTTCAGAACCGGATATTTGATTTCTTCGTATTATCCTGGCAACATTCTTATATACTTACTCTCAGTTATAGTCAGACCCTAAATAAGTACAAAAATAATCTTAACGTGAATATTTCTCTCATTCTTATTTTTTAAACATTATTACAAGAGGTAATTATTTTTGAATAATCCTTGTAATATTCCGCTTGTTGATATTAACATAGTACCTTATCTTGATGAGTTCGTATTTTACGTTTATCAACTACAATAGAAATAGTTAGATAAATATTTTAACAACTCAACATATAATAAAAAATACAATTAACTTGAATATATTTTTGTAAAGTCATTAATAGGGAAGAAGATTCTTAAAATTGAGTAATACTTACTATTTATTATTTTTATTTCCTTTAAACTCGCAAAAAATATATTGGTAATAAAAATATCTTAAAGATAGAATCTTTTAAATTCGTTATACGTGTATCATGTATGTACATATTACCGAAAAAGTTCAATATAATTTTGAAATAAATAATAGTATGTCCTCCGATGTGTAAGGCATTTCTGTTCAGTTGTGTCTAAATGTATTTACTAGTATTTTCGTGAAAGAGTAACAAACAACCCTTTTTTGATTCTATAATATTAGTAGTTTTATTTGTAAAATCATCCCATGATAATGAATAGTGATATATTAAATAACTTATACAAATAAAAAAAAATCATAAATAAAATTTTTATGAATGAACACATTATTTTATACATATTACTTATAGTAATTTAAGAGTTAATTACTGGTTTTTTCTTACTCTGTTTTTTCTGGGCTTAAATTAAAATATGAAGTTACCGAGATTTTCATAAGAATATATTACAATATAACAAACTAATAATAGTTATATTCATATTAGTTTATTGAATTATATACACATTTCTATGCAGTAATTATAATGTTGTCGTTTTATTTGTGGACAACATTTTAATCCTCTCAAGGTTCTCATTGTACTTAAAAGGTTTTTGACACTAAATTCTAAATTGATAGTTATAACGATACTATTATAGGAAAGTAAAATGTGTCATTTTGTAGAACTACATTTAAAAGCGGAAAAAGTATATACCTTCATACCTGTTCTCTTTTAAATTAAATTTATTTTTTTATATTTAGCGATAAGGTTGCCATTTTTAGCAAACTTTTTTACCGTCTAAGTTTTTATTAAGCGATGGTACTATTGTCACTCGAAAAATGCATTAAGAATTTATTCATATACACGTATACGTATGTTCTAATGTATGTATCAACTTCCAAAGTTTGCTTGACGCGAAATGTAATTGTGTAACAAAACAAACAACTTCCAGACTATTAAATATTTCAGACTAAGCAAGTACGAGTACTTAAACCTTTCGACAAGCTGTTGTGTCGTGTTATGAAATGAAGTTATAATTAGATAATTATTTTTTTTAAGTAGTAAAATGTGTCCAATTTTAAACATTAACATAAAAGCTTTTTCCTTTTTTGCTCCATTTTATTGTTTATGTATTATGACACATGACAATTGTGTTGGTATGAATTTCTCGTAGAATTATTATAATTGAATAATTCAGCATAACAGACTTCACTTAATAAAAAAATAATCTTTATATTAAATAACTTTGGAGTGGCTCTCTCAACCTGAAATATGACAAATTTCATTAAAAATTACTTGTAAGGGTGTTATTTGGAATTATGGTTAAATATTATATTTTCTTCATAAAATACGTAATTTTGTCAGAATTATACGATTATTTAACATTAATGATATCCAAATGTGATAAAAATATGATTATTTGAAGATTAGGACTAGGTAAACAAGGGTATCACGAGTAACAAGGGTCGAGTAAGGCAGCTGACGCACCACGAAACCAATAACGTAGCTTGAGATGGGACTTTTAATAACGGCTCACAATGTAACGGTACTCTTAATATCGTTGTAATTTGACAGGATACTTTTGTGTTATATTAGGCATGAGGTGTTAAGCATTTTTCTACAAATAGTACCTTTGACACCTCTTTTCTTAGTCTTTCCAATAGTTTTAACTGGTAAAGTGATTCTATAAATTTTCGGTACAGTTTCTTTTGTGTTTTTTCAAAATATGTATTTAAATTCTTACAAGGCATCTTATATTGTTTCAATTCGTTTGATGTCCAAAGTATCTTATAATTTTATATACTTTAAACAACCTTGGTCATAGTAAAATACAATTCGTATATGAGCACTTATACAATGATACACTTACTTTATTGTGTTAGGAAAATTTACAATAAGTTAAATTGTATAAAAATCACGAGTAATTGAAATGGTATTAAGTTTAATATTATATTTTTATTTGAAAAAATGTTCTAAAATAAATTTAAAAAATTACCTGCGCTATAAAATGGGGGCTCTTTATTTTTTGCTGATGAAGTAACTTGTTTTTTCAAATATGTATTCCTTTAGTCTTACACAAGTTTTAAAAACAAATTGGAATGTTTTATTAATATCAGTGTCAATGGTTTTTGTTCTAATGTATTTAAAAAAAGTTCAGACATTATTCATGGTGCTGAAAGTGTGGGTGATGATTTAAATAATAATATTTGTTGAGGAAAGTTGCATTGTTTGGAAGATTCTTTTTAAGATCCTATCTATAAGCTTATTAAATCAAACGGTTCACTAATACGAAAATTTAAGGGTGGCAAACGAAATTCAATATGTCAGACCCTTGAAAAAATTACAAATGATTTTATTGCCATATTACGGCTATTACCTTTATTTCTTTTCAAAAAATCGTAAACAACTTGGCATCGCCCTTAATCCAGTAAACGATTTTATTGATATATTGAATTATCGTGTAAAAAGTTTCTACTTTTTTAACTATTAAAATTGTAAAGGTCCTATAAATATTTATAAATATGCCATGGAAATCTTTTTTTACACTAATTGAAATTAGTAACTATTATATGAATCTGGTTTAATTTCTATTTAAATACATAAATAAATGTGGTCTATAAATTGGGGCTTATTAAAAGACTTAATGCTATTGAAATACTTTTTTCTTAAACAAGGAAAACTGAATTTCCTTTTACTTTCACTTCGGATAGAATTGGACCGGGCAAAACATGAAATAGATTTTGATAGAAACTCTTGTGATATTCAAAAGAGCGCGAAAAGCTTCTCTTGACCAAAGAACAAATTTACGAATATTGTAAACGGATAGATGAAGTAGCCAAAAGTGTCGGTGGTAACCAACCGTTAAGTTACGTAAAAAATGTTTGGATTTACAAAGATTATCTAATTTCAAATTTGTAATGGCATTTCCTCGTCTATGATTTTAATAAAACCTTTTTGGCAATGTCGAATGCAAGTGTCAAAAAGGTGTTAAAGTTGTCCCTAACGCTCGCGGTGTCGGATGATTCAGCAGCTTTATTTAGGGATATCAATACTTTTGGGAAGAATCTAAAAAGGCCATCGGAGCTCTATAAACACTTAAAACTATTCAATATTTCAATATTTTTTTAGATCACTCGAGCTAGATTAAGACTTTAAATTCATAATAGGTTTATGACTGGAGGACAAATTAACAGAGTAGGTTTAGAATAAAGTAAGTAAATGCAAAATACATTAATATTGAAATCGTTTATTCGGCAAGACGAGAATAATAAATATAAGATCCATGCAACGAGTTTAGAGATGTAGAAGGGGAGGTTACACAGGAGATTTTTGCATCCCATTAGCACTGAAATGATAAACTTAATTCATGAATGGTCTCCACTACTGCAAAGAATTTGATATCAATGATATGCATAAACGTTCCAGAGGGCTCGACTAGATCAGAGTATTTTAAAAAGGTGGATTTTTAGAAAGGAATCCAAGAACTTACTACATCTGTGGAGAGACAGTTTGAACTGTTAAGCATTTGCTGATGATCCCCGGGGGTGAATTGGTGAATTGCTCTAGCAGGCCCGAAATCGCCCCCAATACGGGCAGGAAGGGAAGCCGGGGAGTTTTAGTGGATATTCCCAGGGCCAACACTATCAGACTCTGGGCGACCCCCACACCCCCACCCCCACTTCGGATTGGTTTATAATGATGGATACGTATCAGAGATAATTAAACATCAGAAAGGATATTTGTGTGTCGGCGTTGAAACCGGATATATTTATGTAATAACGAAATTTAAAGTGCGCTAAGTTAATAGAGCCTGTGATTACTTGGGAAAAAAAGCCCCAAAGACCATGCCATCGAGATCAAGAAGTATTAAAAGTTTGCTAACAAAACACTATGAATTACTTCGTCGTGTATTTGTACGAGGTAGAAGTTTTGGAGGTATTAGAACCTATCTGTGGTCAAGTTACTACAGCTCGAACATAAGCTGACTCGACCGGGAAAGTACCACCCTCTCACAGAAGATCGGCGTTAAGTAGCGTTTAGTGGCTGCGATTCGTCCGATGAGTGAGAAAGCCGGTTGCCTTTTCCCTATTCAAACCTCTCTCTATTTCTCAACAATCAAGGTTGGGAACGCGTCCGTAACATCCATGTTCCGGATATCTTTAGGCGACGATCACTACGGCCATCAAGTAGGCCTTCTGATCGTTTGATACCTTTGACATAAAAAAAGAAGTAGGTGCGAGAGGTATAACAGCTAAATGTCTCTACAATCTAGTTAAATATTTGGGCTTGTCCAGAACTAACATAATTCATTCATGAGTGTACTTCGCGAAGGTAACCCTCGATGGCTCGTTTCAAATTTGGCTGGAAATATTGAAGAACTTAGACGGTGAACATGAAGGTTTAAGTTAGTTAATACAAGAATATGGCCCCTTAAAACTACACCTCTATAACAGGTTCCAGGCACTTTTAAAGCTGCTCTTCCTGCAATATGATTCCAGCTCCGGCATGAATCCATGGAATGAATCCAAGACAGCTTCGTCTCAAGCTACGGATAGATCAAATACAACATAAAAATCTAAAATTTATTGAAACTTAAAAGAAACCCTACGAAACCTCACTAAACATAATTCCAATTAGTGCTGTCTCGCAAAGATGTTCACAAATAAAACATTTTCTTTCTTCAATTATATAATGTATGAAAGAGAAATTTTCGTTTTATATGTCTGATTCCTGTATATAATCTTTTCCGGATTGCTAAAAGCTATTGAATATACAACATTTATTAATGAATGGGAAAAAGTACATATATTCCAATGTAACTAAAAATATAAAATCTAATAATTTTTATAAATCAGCAAAAATACCTGTATTGTAAAGAATATGTAGAATATTTAAGTTAAACATGAAAATATTTTAGGAAGTCGTAAATATTAGTATATCCACAACGATTTAAGGAAATGTCTTAATAGAGAATAGACGGAAAACATTACTTACTATGTAATACAATTTGCCCTGAATAGTGAATACCTTATGTGTCATAATGCGGAAACTTTCGCCATATAACTACCATTATGGCCACCAAGGCAAGCTATTACGTTATTATTAACTTGAAACTTTATTAATTTTGTGTTTGAGCAATGCATATTCACTATAAAGACGTATTGGCACGTCGTCAACTTTAATGAAGTTACCATGAAGTGCATTATGTTGACTGACTTTATGATAAACTCTTTTACTTCTTCATTCAATTATATGATATGTGACATTCTGTGATTACTATTTTATAAACTGTCTACTTGTCTATATAAATATAAAAATTAAAAAGTAAAATTTCATACAATTTTATAAAATAGTTTTCCACTATTTGATTTTATAAAATAGTTTTCTATATTGTACATATTTATATAGTTAGGATTCTTAAAATATTGCATTCAATGTATTCTTTCTCTTCCTGGCATTTTCCCAGCTTTAGAAAGGGTCTGCCTTACATGTTATGAATAGTTTTGGTTAATCATTTTTACGACAGGCCACCTGCCTGACATCAACCCACTTTGAGAATGCGTTAATCAGTGATGTCAAAATACTCGTAGAAAGTACATATAACTCGGAAAAATCACATTGGTCCTTGCCAGGATCGAACCCGCGCCATCATGCATGAGAGGCGGGCCTTTTAACCTCTTTTTTTGTTGACGCAGAGAAACTCTTTTTACGAGCCGTCCAACCGGCCTTGGTGAGACCGGACGGGATGTGTGAGACTCAGCCTGGGCAGGCTCTTACTCACTAAAAATACTGCGAAAGCCATGGGCCACTTTGTTGGTGTACCCCGGATCTGTCAGCGACAGGGCACACCAGCGACTGGCCGGTCCTGGCAAAGACCGGACTCACTCCCTCGAAGCCGATGCCGGCAATTAGGACCGCCCCAACGATGCCGGGCTTTCATAGAAGCTGGGTAGTAAACGAAGAACCCGGTTAAGACCTGCGTCAGACGGAAAGTGAGGGGATTGCGTTTCGGGCTCATCCGGGCCTTTTTGTATTAAAGATTATTATTATAATATTAATTTTTATGATTCCACTTATGTCAACAAGGACTATTTAACTTATATTTTTTCCTTTCGTTTTTTGACATAAGTTAATTCATTTTCATTCATTAAACTAACAATAAATTGAAATAAGAAATGCAGGTTGTAATTTTAACTTTAGATACTAATACTGTAACGATTTGTGATCTTATAAAAACTTAACTTTCTGAGCATGTTTTGTGAGTAATTAAATAGTTGAATAACAAAACTGCGAAGTGTCATCTGTTGGTAATAGAATGCTTTGAATTACAATTGTTTGCCAAGAGAAAAATCCTGGTTCAATATCTACAGCAGAATTGCTCTTCAACAAATATGCTTTCTCCGAGAGAGTTAAATGGATCTTATAAGAAAACAAAATTCTATCTTTAAGTATCAGATGTCTGTCTACCACAGATGCTCTAGTCATCTCCAGACTGCAATAAAAAAATATAAAATCTACTTAATTAAATATATATATATCTTCTTCTTCTACCTGGCAATTTCATAGCTATAGCCAGGGTCTGCCTTACATTTTGTGAATAGTTTTTGGCTATTTGTTTTTACGACCGGCCGCCAGCCTGACATCAACCCTCTTTAGGGAATCAACATTAATCAGTGATGTCTAAATACTCTAAGAAAGTACATATGATTCGGAAAAATCACATTGGTACTTTTGCCCGGGCCAGGATCGAACCCGCGCCCTCGGCGACGAGAGGCGGGCCCTTTAGCCACTGAGCCACCACTGACTTAATATTAATATACATATATATATATATATATATATATTAATATTCAACTTTTTCATTCAACTCCTGAAAATTCTCCTTTTTTCTTTAGTCAATTTACTCATAGTGATGTTAAGAAGAACATTTTAGCAATAAATTCAGATGCCATTGGTTCGGATTGCATTAGTCGTAAGATGATCCTCCCAATCCTAGATATTATAATTCCTGTAGTCACACATATTTTAAACCAATCCATTATCCTTTGTGAATTCCCTGAATCCTGGAAAGACGCACAAGTCATCCCCCTCCCCAAAAAAACAAATCCTTCATCTTACACTGATTATCGTCCTATATCCATTCTCCCTTTCCTGTCTAAAGTACTTGAGCGCCTTATTCACAATCAATTAAACCAATACCTTTCAAAAAATGTCCTATTGAATCCTTTACAATCTGGCTTCCGTCCTGGTCATAGTACGACTACGGCTCTGATCAAAATAACTGATTAGATTAGGAATGGATAATCAACAGGTTACTGTGTTGACATTATTAGATTTTAGTAATGCTTTCAACGCTGTAGACTTTGATATTCTTCTTGCTATTTTGTGTTCTCTTAACATATCTCCTAAAGTAATTGACTGGTTTCATTCTTACTTGTATGGGCGCCGGCAACGGATAAGAGTTCAAGATTCATTCTCAGAATGGGCTCCTATAACTGCTGGCGTTCCACAAGGTGGCGTGTTGTCTCCTCTCTTGTTTTCGGTCTTTATAAGTACCATCACTTCCCATATATCTTCTCTCTATCACCTGTATGCAGATGATCTTCAGATCTATTCACAAAGTAAAATTGCGAACCTTCATGAAACTATACATTTGGTTAATAATGATTTATTAAATATTTCTAAATGGTCTACTGCATTTGGATTACGAGTAAACCCAAATAAGACACGGGTGCTGATTATTGGTAGTTCAAAATTAATTTCTCGTATATCTTTTTCGGATCTCCCGGTTGTACACTTTAACGGTGTTAACATACCGTTCAGTGCTACAGCTAGGAATTTGGGAATTACCTTTGACCAGCACCTGTCTTGGGAACCACAGGTAAGTGAGGTAAGTAAAAAAATTTTTGCAGCCTTTGGCTCCCTTCGAAGATTACGCAACTTTCTGCCCATCCCTACCAAAATTATGTTAGCACAGTCACTCCTACTACCAATTCTCGATTATGCTGACGCATGTTATCTTGATCTAAAAGAGGAGCAACTTAATAAACTTGAGCGTCTCCAAAATCTTTGCATCCGATTCATATTTGGTCTTCGTAAATATGATCACGTTTCTGAATTTCGTAAAAAGCTCAAGTGGCTCCCAATCCGGCTTCGCAGGAATACTCACATCCTTCAACTTCTGTACTGTATTCTGTTCAATCCGTCTTCTCCTTCATATCTAAAAGAACGTTTTCAATTTCTCAGTTCTTCACATAGCCATAATCTTCGTTCTGAAGAGAATTTGGTCTTAAAAATACCACCCCATTCAACATCTTTTTACACTCACTCTTTTACTGTCCATTCAATTCGTCTTTGGAACTCTCTTCCACTCGAAGCAAGACGTGCACCAAATATAAATTCTTTTAAAAAAATGATAAAAGAGCACTATCTTGCTTCATGAAGAAATATTGCAATTAATTATTTTATTTATTATGTAAGTATCTATAGTATGTAAATGTATATATCTATAATGTGTATGTATTTTATATTATTATATAAGTATATATTTATGGAATATTTATTTATGTATCGTATATATACATATATATTGTATCTATTTTTTTTTTCTTTTTTTATTTATTAATTTGTACACCCCTACCATCCTATCTCTCTCCTCTACCAAAGGTTGCCTGGAAGAGATCGCTGTTTTAGCGATAAGGCCGCCTATTTGTACTTTTTCCTTTCTTTGTTTTTCTCTTGTTATTTCTGTCTATATTGGTGTACATTAAAGTGTAAATAAATAAATAAATAAAAATAATATTGAAAAGTATTTCTGAGGAATTAAGGAAACTTGAACAATGTTAAGAAAACTCCAATATAAACGTTTGCATTTCAATGTGTAAAATATTACTTAATTAAATTCAATACACAAAGTTATAAATACAGTACAATAATGTCTTCTGCACCTTATGTGATTATTGTTTTAATAAATGTATTTTAATTTCCAGCCAGTTCTTCGGTGCTCAATATTTTCCAGGTGAGTAAAAACGTCCTTAGTACAATCGTTACAAAAGAATAACAAAATACAATTAAATACATATATTTAGAAATCTGTTCAAAAACAAATTTAAAGTTAATAATGAAACGCATTATTGAAACATAATTATATTGTACCACTTTACCAGTGATGGCCGATGAAGTCAGTGGTGGCCTAGTGGCTAAAAGGCCCGCCTCTCATGCACGAGGTCGCGGGTTCGATCCTGGCCCGAGCAAGTACCAATGCGATTTTTCCGAGTTATATGTACTTTCTAAGAGTATATAGACATTACTGATTAATTCTGATTCCCAAAAACGAGGGTTTCTGTCAGGCAGGCGACAAGTCGTAAAAACAATTAGCCAAAACTATTCTCCACATGTAAGGCAGACCCTGGTTAAAAGCTGGGAAAATTGCCAGGAAGAAGAGGAAAAAAATATTGTACCACTTTACCATTAAGATTAATTTTAGATTAAGTGAACCTACTATGGAATGCACTGTAGGCGTGAAGTGCTTGAGATTGTTAGCATTTTGTTTTAAAATGCGTAGAGAAACATTGAGAGAGAGAAAGCAATGACTACATTTTTATGTTAAATTATTTAAAATCTAATCTTTTCAAAAATATGTCATGGGACCTTATACCCACTAGTTAGATTATCACTTATTATTTGTATTTTTTTTAATAAAACATGGATTATTATAAAAAGTTATTATATATTTTACTCTGTGCTATGATATCTGTAGTATAGAGAAAATTATTATAGTATAAGTTCTAATAAAAAAAAATTAAGTAAATAAGTACATGTTAAAACTCAATGAACTATTGAAATAAAATATCCACATCTTGGCACAAGATGCTTTATATCACTTCAAAAGATTTTCAATGAATGTTACCAGCTCAAAAGGAAAGCTGGTTCATTGTTTCTTAAAAGATAGCCAGGTAATAGCGATTTGTACGGATCCATATCTAAATTAAAGAGGTAAAATGAAAAAAAAAATGAAAAAATCTATTATTATATCGTTTTCTTTTATTACATGATTTCATATCGTTTATGATTTCATTTTATATGAAGTGATTTCAAAATATAAAATTTCAAAATAACTTTTGTATAAACAGTATATAGGGAAATAACAAAATATATTATTTTATCAAACAGTAAGGTATGTTTACGAATTATATGTATATAATATATATTTTGCCCTTTATATTATTATTACTCGTATCGTAAGCTGCACCATCACTCCGTCTTAGTTTTTAATATTTCTTCCGCGATGAAACTCGAGCGATACACGATTCATCCATCAAAGTGAAATCCTCTGCAAGTTATCTAGATTGATGCCTCAATTCTGCTCTTAACTACTCGTATAATAGAATATGAAGTAAGACTGGCAGTTTATTATATTTTTACTAGCATTATTTAGGATTGCGTATATAAAAAAAAAAAAAAAAACAAAATATTATTTGAGGCAGTTAAAAAACATCATTCCTAAAAATGATAACATTCCTTCAAAAATTTATTAGAATTAAAAAATGTTTCACACTTTATCACCTTTAAAATTGGAAAGTGAAAATATTTTGATTTGAGTTTTATAGTAGCCTAGTATTGCAACGTTTCCAATGACGGAATCACGCGCGTTTGGACAGTGTGAAATGAAACTGACGTCTCAACATATCACTTATTACTGCTTACTGGCCCCTTTAGACCCTATTTTATTTGTGTCTTCATTTTGCAAGCCTTTGTGAAACATATTTTCTCCACCGTTTGGAATTTGTAATGTACATACCAACTTGGAATATACTGAAAATATTTAGAAGCCTTTTAAATACGTCAAAGAATATCAAATGTTTACGATCACGATTAAATTATAGCTTTGTACACCTTTGAGTGCAAAAAATTTAGTTCTTTACGAAGGTAATAAGACATATCTCTATTTAGGTTTTAATTTACTATTTTTTAGTTTTACTTAAAAAAAATGTGATGAATATTGTTCATAACTATAAAGAGATTCATCTCGAATTAAAATAATGGTAATAATTAAAGTTAAAGATACAAAATACATCTTTTAGAATTCTGACCATGTGAAAGAAACATAGGTATAAATAATTTTTCTCTTTGCAGATAATATGTATTCTTTATATGTACTTTAAATATGTAGAAGTATCAAAGTTTATTGATTAGCTTCTCACACCGCAAATGGACAAAAAAAATATAGTCTATTGATGAGGTAGTAATAGGTATTTTTTAGAAATATTTTACTATGAAGTTAATAAAGATAAAATGTTTGAAGACCTAAAAATGTTAGTGCTCATAATTTCAACTGAAAAAAATATATCAGAAATACAAAATAATGCTCTTTATCATTTAGAGCAGATATAGAAAACTTCATATTTAAATAGAAATGCACAAATACAAATGAAATAAAGAGATATTTATTTAAAAATTTCAACTAATTTTACTTTTAACGCCTGTTTAAGTTTATTTACATTTATATAAATAAACTTAAACAAAAATATAAATAAACTTAAACTGAACTTTTATAACAATTTTCCTAAATGAAAGGATATATTTATTCCCTAGCAATATGAAAAACGTATTGCGGGGAATTTAGAAAGACTTATTTAAAACGGTAAAGCAATCATAACTGTTATAGCACCTATCGTAAAGAGTAATTAAATAGTAATTTTCATCTTAAACTTATATATAACATACACCAAACATAATGTCGGTTAAAAAATTGCAAGAGCTCGACATAGAGATCATATTTAAACATTTATGAATAAGATTAGTTACAGTATACTAGCATTTATAGCTTCAGTAGACATACTTAATTTCATAAGACCTAAAATATAAAAATATTTCAGTTTTAAGAAATAACAAAATATTTTTCCATCGTGGAATTGAAAAATGAAAAATCTGTGATTATTATTTAAGTACTTTCAAAATTATATAATTTTTTGTTTCTTCATGCATACAAAACAATCAAGTTCGTGTATCATAGTCTAAGCACAGTTTAAGCTCAACTATCACTGATAAGCCGTTCAGAGTAGATTACAAGCAAGTAATTCCAAACCCAGTTCAATTATTACCTATTTAAATATATGCCCTTTTCAACATTTTGTTAAAAGCTTAATATATTGTCATTAACAGAAGTATATATTTATTTGTGTCTAAGATTTAGTCAATATGAGAATATTTGCTCTTTTTGAAATAAAATATTAACAAAAGCCTTATCCTTAGTGTTTCGTGAAAAGTCTTATAATAAAATTGTCTATAATCCTCATCCCACACGGGCGAAGGATTACACAGTTTAATGAGGCAAAATAAATTAATGTTCTTGTATTTTATTTGCTTTTTGAAAAAATATCATTAACATAATTTTCTAATTTATAAAAGTGATATTCACACCTGAGTTACATTTGTCTCGGCTCTGCAATTTACTGGTTCAAGAAATACAAGACAATACTAAGAAGTACATCATGCTGAATATAATCTTGTTGATACTTAAACCTAGATCTAGAACCTAGATTCAAGAATTTTAAATCGCGCATAGTGATGATAGAGCTGACGATTCCTTAGGAAACCAACATCCCCAAAGACCATACCATCAAGGTCATCAAATATTACGAGGTAGAAGCGAGAGCGAGAGGTATAACAGCGAAATCTCTCTACAACCTACTAAAAGACTTGGGCTTGTCCAGAACTCACATTAATACATTCTTGGAACGTACATCGAAGGTAGCACTTGTAGGTTCTTTTCAAATTTGATTAGGTAGACAGAGGAGCTTGGACAGTAGTGAGAGTTTTGCATGCGTTATATAAGGGGCTTCTTAAACCTATACCTGGATCGCAAGTCCCGGGCAATGTGGAAGCTCCTCTCCCTGCAATGGACCCGGCACCCTCACGGTGAATCCATGGAATGCTGAGAAGTTTCGTCTCAGTTTCGTCTCGTTTCTCAGAATGAAAGTGAAAGTGAAATTAAAAGAAGGTCAGTAATATTTACTTAAAATAATAAAATATATTCAGTTTTTTTAATGATCTAAGAACTCCGTCGCATTTGTAATTTTTAAACTAATAATTAATTGAAATAACCAGAAGAATAAGTTACTTGAAAGAGAATTAATAATATACATATTACTACCATGTATAATTAATGTTTTAATCATTTCAAGCTATCATGAAAACTTTATTCTTACAAACATTGAACGAAAAGACATCCACAGAATTTAAACATTGACGTCACATAATTACAAAAGTAAATCATTACTTTAAATTCAATACTAAAAATAAAAAAGAAAAAAAAATATTCCGTTGAAAAAGTTTAACTAATGGCTGTGGTGAACGAATTTTATTCACGATAGCTCAAAATGTCGATTAGACCCCGATAAAGGGTGAATTGTGCATATTTCCGACCCCCAACTCCTATCGGTGTTCAGAAGGATATAACTTTACTTTTCAGTTTATCTTTAGAATTTCTAAAGAGTACAGTGATTATAAGGGTACATTCATACGGTCCTTTGTCCTCTTAGACTTAGTTTCATCACAATGGATTGAACAAATGTAATAATCTTGATGTTCCTTAAAAGTATTAAAGATATTAAAAGGAGATCCTTAATTTATTTAAGTGATCGCTAATGTAATGTGTTGAGAGCGTGAATATAGACTGAATAAAGATGGAAGACAAAACAATTTGGAAGTTGTAAGAACCAACAAACTGTCTCTTCCTTACTGATAAAGTATCCCGGAAGCTCATGCAAGTCTGCTGCTGTTTTATGAACCAAGGCACAAGTTATTTTTTAGTTATAATTTGTTCTACCAAAATGCTTTCTATATCATGCCTCGGAAATGGCTATAGTAAAAGGAAATTTATTATAAATAATATATTCAATAAATAATTTTAATAATAATTAATCATTTACATATTAGATTCATCGAAAAACACAAATTGGATTCACAGTAAACAATGAGAATATAAAATTTACTACACGAACATCTGATGCAAACTATTCGCAGAGCTATATTGATATCGGCTGCTCTGAAGAGATCGTTATAAATAGAAGAAATAACTTTGATTTGATAAAATAAAAGTTTCCTTTTAAAATTACAAATTGAAGAATATTCCTTGTGTTACTAATGCTTTTTACGTTGTCTAATATTTGGGTAAATTTAAATGAATTTTATAATTCATTTTCATTCATTCGATGGACCCCTTAAGTCATTTTTAATTTTCAAAATCTTAAAAGTGTACTAAAAAATTTATGTTTTTCAAAATCCAAGTGTCAGACAGTGGTTTTGAATAGACACGAAAATAACCTTTGCATTCTTTCACAGAAACTTTCGAGTTTAGAGGTTGTTTTTACGCGTTTTAAGTATTTGTATTAATCAATTTATAAATTTATAGTTATGTATTGGTCACTTCAAAGGGCCAAATTGATGTGACTCATAAGCTATTAACATTTGCAAATATTTTTCGAACATCTCAAACATTTTAATAATTGTTTAATTGATCTATTGACAGCTGAATTATTTTAATGGTTTCAATAACCTTTTATGTATTATTTCGTTATCTAAAATAATAATAATTCAAAAAGAGTTTAATATGATCACTAACTTTTAATGCGACAAATTTTAATAAATATTTGTAACAAAAAAACAAACAGTATTTTCATGTAAAAAATAGAGCCTCCCTTTATTTTTAAATCTTGCTTACTAGTGTCGTCAACCTGTTCAAAAAAGTGTTAAATAGAAATAAAGTTCCTCAAAATATGTGCGATAGCTCATTCGATTCCTAATGACGTCAAGAAAAACAATCTGGTTTTGATAATTACGTCATAAACATTTAAATAGTTAATAGTGGAGCTCTTTTTATTTAGGTACTTAATAGTGTTATGCAAAAAAATACTTTAAGAATGATTTTTTTTAAATTAACAATGCTAAAATTTTTTATTATTTATTTTTTGGTAATAAATTATTATTGCTGTTTTTGCATCTAATAAAGGTATTATTTTTTTTGGATTTTACAAAAAAAAAAACTAAATTCTGCTTTATATGGTTGTTTTTGTAATTTTTTTAAGTTTTTGAACAAAAATATAGCGGTTAATATCATTATAACATGCAGATTTTTTTATTCAAACATTACATGTTTTATGGTAACAAACTACTAATTTAATTTTTTCGGTACACAAAACATAAACATTAAAACAAAATAATGCCCGAAAGAAACAAGACACAGTATTGTAACAATGGAATCGAACAATCGTATCAAAACCATTAACAATATCCACACATTGTTTGACTACAAGATTCTTCTTCGTTGTTTCTAACGTATTTCCATATCAGTCAGTATCGATTACTTTTATTCAAATCGTATTACGCCGTTTCCCATAAAACGAACGTGGGTATATTCTTAGTCGAGATTACACGAATCTGATCCGTCGTTTACGTCGCTTCACATGTCAACAATGGTTATTCATTCTCATGAAAATAAGTGCAATGAGTGCTTTGCGGATATTGGAATGTCGCTTCTCGTTAACGTATCTGATTGTTTTTGTTATTACCGATTTTAATAACGTTTTACATTTTTCGTAATCGCTTTATTGTTTGTTCGACTTGTAATTCTCGGATTGCTTCAACACAATATCGAATTGTTACGTTTTTAATTCATAAATTACAGAGATGTTTTACCAATTTACAAGTTTATAATAACTTTCCTTTATCATTTATCTGTTATTGTAATGAATAAAAAACCTGTTAAAATATTATTACAATTTTTAATGGACATTGTACACCAATAAAAGACAATTCCAATATACATGCTATATTTGACTATAAAATTAAGTTATTTGTTAATTATTAAATCAAATTATTGACTATTTTTTTTTATGCAGCCATGATTATTTACTTAATTGTCTATCCATTTTTAAACGTTTCACATAATATTATTATAATAATTGTACATATTAATAATTTAAGGCTTATCATATTGATGTGATCTCAAGAAAGGAAAACTTACGTGTTTGAATGTGTAGATCAATCACAGCAACTTGATTATTCAGTCCCTTTCAGTGGTTTCCTATAAAAAAGATCCTTTATGACCATTCACAGAAACGGGATCGTTTTCATATCAACTGTAAATGGAGTGGAGCATCGGGTAAACATAGAAAGAGGAAACATTCGTTTTTCTTTGTTTGCATTGCAAATACTCTTGTGAAATTTATCGCAGTTATTTTAAAACAAATATTTGCGATTATATAACATTAAATGTTAGTAATAGTTTAGTTGGGTGGGGCAGCATTTAGTAAATTCCGTCGAGTTTTTTCTTCGTCATTACCGTAATACCTGTAGACAAAAGTGTACAACCAGTGCTTCCTACCTGCTGTGACTTACGCAGCCGAAACGTGGACATCGACGGTTGGACTGGTCCATAGATCCCACAAAGAACCAAGGTAACCGACATACTTCGCAGAATTAGCTTGTTGAAGTGGCAATGGGCTGGTCATATCTGCCGAAAGACCGACAGCCGATGGAGCAGACGAGTCCTAGAATGGAGACTGCGACTCAGCTACCGTAAGATTGGACGCCCCCCTGCGAGGACGATCGCTGGAGGGGACTGGATGCGAATGGCGGAGGACCGGGTATTGATGCGCGAATTGGCAGAGGCCTTGGTCCAGCAGTGGACCAAGAATGGCTAAATGAATGAATGAATAGTAAAATAAGGATTACAACAAAAAATGACAACTTATGCTTCCAAGACAGGGACTTCTGTCTTTAAACATTATATAGGTGCTTTGATTCTTTTAGTCCTAAAACTCACACTGAAGAAAAAAACAAAGAACTCGTGTATGTAATATGTATATCCATATATAAACTTTTGTAAGTTAACTAAAAATGTAAGATAGTTATCTTTAGATTATTTACGTCTGTTAAAAGTGTATCTTCTTGTAATTTTCTTACTATACAATATATTATTACGATATAATGCTTTCAAATAACAGCAAACAAATAAGTTCTGTGTTATAAATGTGTCGAAAATAATATTTAAGGCAGTATTATTTCTTAACAGCTTATAAAGCAGCCAAATCGGTTATTAACACCGCAATTCTGATACGATCATAGAGCTATGAACAGCTGATATTCGTTATTGACCTTACTTGTATGTATGACCCTTGTATGACCGTTGACTTGTTGACCGTTCTAATGTTTCTATTATTTCTTGACATAGAAGTATAATTGACTTCTTTTTAATTTTGATCGTATCCAAAACAAATATTAAATCGAAATAATATATTTATAATTATTAAACAAATTATCTTTGACACCAAAGACTAAAAAGGATACAAAAAAAAGTATTCTTATCTGCATACCAGAATAAAACGTGAATTATCTTTTTAAAAGTAAAAGAAAACACTACTTTACTTAGTTGCTTCCGCTTCCAGTTCCCTCCACTTAGTAGTTGCTTCTGCTTAGGTGTAGTCACAAAATCAAATTGTTTTCGCCTTGAACTTAGACGCTTTTCAATAAAGGTGACGAATACTTCACTTCTTCTTCTACCTGGCAATTTCCCAGCTATAGCCAGGGTCTGCCTTACATGTTTGTGAATAGTTTTTGGCTATTTGTTTTTACGACCGGCCGCCTGCCTGACATCAACCCTCTTTTGGGAATCAACATTAATCAGTGATGTCTAAATACTCTTAGAAAGTACATATGATTCGGAAAAATCACATTGGTACTTGCCAGGGCCAGGATCGAACCCGCGCCCTCGGCAACGAGAGGCGGGCCCTTTAACCACTGAGCCACCACTGACTTAATATAATAAATAACTTTGACGAATACTTCACTGTTTACAGAAAACTCAAAAACAACATTTATTTATAAATTGTAAATATTAAGGAAAAAACATAAAATGTATTCCATCAATAAAACAAAATAACTAGTATTTTATACATTATAAAACACACAACGATTTCAGAAAGTTTTATTTTAAATTGTAATGCAATACCTGTTGAATTCGTTTGAACGTTTTGTTTTGAAGCCTTAGTCAATACGTTGTAAATAATTAGTTACTTTAAAAATTTAATAAATAAAAGTAACAAGCTAGGTACTTTCACTTAATGTAAAAAATTTGAATTGTTTAACCCGTTTCTATTTTCACGATGTTTATATTGTATAGTAATTTGCCGTTATACAGTATCTATTTTGTATAAATTTAAGCTGAAAGTCCTTTAAAATTTAAAAGGTATTGTAAAAGTGCTTTCCAACTCTTTATTTTCTAATCAGTATTGATGTATAAAAAGCGAGGAATACACTGAAATATTATTTAAATAAGCATTTTGGTACATAAAATACAGTGATTTTAACCCAATTAACAAATGATATACTTGCTACATCATAATTTCGTATACGTTAATTTGGGTCTGAATACAAAAGATGATTGACCAGTAAATTAATCACTTACATAATACATCACGTAATTTAATTTGGTAATTTGTATGTAATGAGGATATTCTTTGCTATAACACCTATCGCTATCGCTGTTATGTTTATGAATATACAATAAAGGGAATTTATCTCTCGCTTTCTAATCTTTACTAACTGAACCAAATCGGACTTCTTTTTTTGAAAAATATAAAATGTTTTATGCATTGCATTTTGAGACAAGTTCAATGTCAACAAATTTCCTCTTTAACGTACAAAGACGCCATAATCCTTATCTAGAACAAAGTTGTAACTTAAATTGGTCTTTCTTGGTTTAGATTGTTATCGAATTAAAGTGGTTAACAACTAAAATTAAAAGTAGATACATCTTAAAGCTTCTAGATTGCATGAGACACAATTTTATTAGGTTCTGATTTCCATTAGCACAATTTGAAGAGAATCTACTAGGGCTGGATAAGAAGTAGGTTCCAAAAATGAATTCATGCGAGTTCTCTACAGCCCCAAGTATATAAGTAGGTTACAAAGAGATTTAGCTGTTATACCTCTCGCTCCCACTACATCGTACAAATCCATGACAAGCCTATTTCGAGTTAGTTCGTTGTTAAGCTCGTAATATTTATTGACCTTGATGGCATGGTCTTTGGGGTTGTTGATTTCCCAAGGAACCGTAAGGTCTATCATCACGACGCGCTTTAAAATTCGCGAATACATAAATATATTTGGTCTGGAGGCTGACGTACAATTATCCTCGGAGATTTTGTATAGTTTTTCATACGTGTCTATTATTGTAGTATACTATAGAAAGAAAATCTACGTATCTTATAGAAAAGAAATTGAGAAATACCTTCTATATAATATAATCATTATTCTAATGAGAATTTTTAATATTTTCAAATAAAGAAATGTTTACTATTGAATGCAAATTAAACAAAACAGTTATAATTCCTAATAGAAACAAGGGTATTATGTTTTTATAAGCGACACATAAACAGACACACATTCCTGTTGTCCTTGTTTCTGATTGAGAGTTTGGAAAAAAATCATGTAGTTTTTGCTTATAGACGTCCTTTCACTTGAAACTGTACATTTTTAGAACGGGTATTTTACGTTTATTTAGATTATCTCTACGACCCCTACAATATTGGCATTGTAATTAATACGTGTAATTATTTGCTTGATTTAATATTTTGGTATAAAAATAAGTTACCAAATAGGGAATAAAAAGTTTCTCAACGTGATATTGATCAAATTTACATTACATACTTTAAAATAATTTAAACAATTAAATTAAATTATAAAAATAATTGCACCTAAATAAAAATTTTACACAATATGTCAGTGTTCCTTCTTCGTTACCCCATAATACGGTTATTAACTCACGTAATAGCTACTTCATAAGCATTTTATTATTTCAACTAGTCATATAATTTATTAAAACTTCATTTCCTTCTTCATATCATCTAATACGATAAAATTGTATTAAAACAAATTCTTGGTGGAAGTTATCATTTTATTACCATTTAATGTAAAGAAGCCATTGTCTTCAAAATTAAATCGTTCCAAACAAATAAAAGCTGGCAGCAAAATAAATTTAAAATACGGTGGTTTCTTCCGACGTAAGACTTAACTGTGCCTCTACAAAATAATTAAGTTCTGTCTCCGGGCAAGTAATTAATTAATAGCACAAATAAATCTTAAATTTTTGTTGAGTTTGGTTATTAATATTATTTATTATGTTATTACTTCTTAAGTTTTTATTTCTTTCGAATTGTTTAAGTGTCAGTTGTATAAGTATAAGAGGATACAATGGAAAAAAAATATTTTAATTAATTCCCAAAGTATGTCATTCAAAGGTACAAATCTTGGACTAATACAAGATTTATGAAAAATTTTATAACCTAATAGAAAATGGGTTTATAAGAGAGTTTTCATAATTTTAAATCAAATAATTATAATTGATTATTAAATAAATGTAAATGATTTTAATTTATTTTAAAATGAAACTAAAAACTACATAGTATAAACAAAAGGGGAAACTTAAAACTAGTATAAACAATTTGAATTCGTGACATGAAAAATATTGACAGTTTCATCACGAACACTTTTTGTATTCAGCAGAGGTGTTGAACTAAGCACCTTTGAGCGATAGCTACTTGATCCACAACTTAAGTTTCAGGGCTGTTGTCGATAAAAAGTCTTTATTTTGCGTGCATATCTTGATATAATCGAAAATTGTATATATCATTTTACTTATGAATTCAACATCGCTATCTGTATTTATCGGTATTTTGTAATTCAATATTTCACTATTTCTTAATTTTAAAGATGCTAAAAGTTTAAAAAAGCTCGAAAAGTTGGACGCAAATTACAGTTTGTTGTTAAAACTTCTTGGATCTACAATAATTACCTAACTTTACGATTAAATTGGCCTTTCCTCGTCAAAACTTTTAATAAAACCTTTTTTGTTAAAGTGTGATGCAAGCGTCATAAAAGTGTTGAAGTTATCCCTAACGCTCTGTCGGTTGGATCGACAGCTTTATTGAGGGATCGCAATCGCAATAGCAATCTAAAATAAGCCGTTTCAATTTAAGTCAACACTTCAATTTAAGTCAACTCTTCAATTTAAGCCAACTCCAATCACAGTGCTACATCTGGAATCGGTAAATGTAGTGTGATCTATTCTACATAACTTCAAATATACTCGTATGTACAGCCAAACCGTTCGAAAAATTATAAGAGATTAGAAATATCTAATAAATATTTGCATATAATTTTTAGCTAAAGGAAAACCTTAATATTTTAATAAAACTTTTATTCATATATTTTTGTGTTTGGATATCGATTAAATTTTCTCTATTTAATGTTATTATTGTTAAATTAACATCAATTTTATTAAGAGTAATTTTTGTTACAAAATAAACAAATTTATTGTTAAGACTCTTGAAAGTGGAAAAACAAATGAGATCAACCTTTATTAAGAATGTATGCAATAAATTTATCCTGAAATTGACTTCGTAGCTCATTTTAATGCCAAATCATGTAGTATTTTTAGATTTTCCTCATTCAATAAGCAAAAATGAATTAGCTTTAATGTTCATTTTGTCGGGAAATTGTACCTCGTTTTGTTCATGCTTAGCTGGTTGTTAGCGGAGTGTTTTGAGTGCCCGAGAAAAACTAACCCTACGTCAGATTCCTTTTGTGGTCTCGATTTTCATTTGATTTTATACTTTTTCCTTCGATCTTTGAAAGAAATTTTATCTACTCTGTTTTAAATTATACATTTTATTTTCATGAATCATTCATATCTCCAAGTATAGTAAAATAGATACCACAAGAGGGGTCGTTAATCTTAAAATGGAGACTGGTCTTCCCTGGACGCAGTCTTTGAAAGTTAATTGTAATAAATTATTTCTTGTAATATATTGAACTCTATTATCAACAGCAAAAGATTTTGCACATACAACTTTATTTGGAAAATTTCATCGGGGATATGTAGTAATTGGTAGCATGTGAACAAAGCTTTTATTGAAATAATTGTATATCCTTATCGATGTAACAGCATGTAACAAACTAAATTCAAATTCATTTATATATGAACTTTTTGGTAACGAAAACCTTTTGTGGGTACATTATTTGATTGAAAATTTTTAACCTATTCTTATAAATTATGACTAAAATAATCTATAATTTATTTTAAAAAATCTATTCATACAATAATTTAAAAAGTTCTAAACAGAAGCGAGTACCGTAAAATTGGCCCATATTCATTTTCAATTTCGCACGACCAAATATTACGCCCGAGTTATTCCGAATCTGTTGGTCCGAGCCCAGAACGATATATCACCGTGTTTTGACAAACACTATTGTATGTATTTTTGATGGCAAAACTCGTTTCGTTTATAACTGACTAGTGGGACAGCCGGTACATATCTTCAATTTACTTTACACTACGATCAGAATAAAAATTAAGCAATATTTCGGTTTGTGTGGCAGTTTACGGATGTAATGGTTGCCCGCAAAGTTTATTGAAAGATGATGTCTTTATATAAACGAGTTAATGCTGTTTTATTTGGCTCTTTGTATAAATAAGCGATACATATTTAAGACAATATTTATTTCGATGGTCATGTATAATGACCAAATATAATGCTAAAATGATTGCTATAAATACTACGTCACTTGATTTTATTATTCAATACTGTAAGACACTTAACTAAAATAGTCTTGCTACTATAGTCTTGTTATTTCAAGTATTTTACTATAAAAGGTGCGAGATCGTAAGCACAGTGGTGACCCCGACGTAATGCGTGAATCTTACTTTTAAAAGTAAAAATATATAGTAGCAAGATCATTTATATTATTATATTAAAAATTTTAGCAAGAATCCGTAATATGTAAAATTAATGTGATGCACGCTGCTAATTAAAAATATAGTTTTACGTAATGACAAAGAATTTGATAAAATAATATAAATTTTAGAAGAATGTGAAAAAAATATTCGGTATACATACATAAACTCGATTTTTTAATTAACATTTTATGTTAAGTTAATGCAGCAAATTAGTACACAAAATATTTTTTTTACTCTAACAACAGAAAGACCAGCACAGAACAATAAAGTCTTTAAAACTTTACTGCAAAACGCAAACTCCAACGTTGAATCTTTTCACCATTTCAAAAGATCCTTTGATGTAGCTTCTTTGAATTTTAGCAACACACTAGAGTTCGTCAGTGCAATAGCACCGGCTAAAAGCAGATTAACATCAGTAATTAAAAGATGAATGCAATCATAAAGCTCCAGGTTGTCTGTTAACTTACCGGTGACACGGATATAAGAAGAGACAACTTTAATATGGACATTCGTAATAAAAAGGTACAGTTATATTTCATTTAATTAAATAACGAATAAGATAAGATATTATTTGTTTTCTTATTAAGATAATTAACTCTTTACTTATTATCACCCTAACACACATTTAAAAATCTTCAAGGATATTTTGTGTGTAGAACTAAATTTAATTGGATATTATATTTTGTTCAATTACTTATTCGAGATTTATTCCTTTGATTCTATCTATTACTTAATGATTTTATAGCTACTATATTTCTAAGTTTGGAAAAAGTAATATATTTGTTAATTAAAGATTATATTTAATATAATAATAAACTGTATTTATAAACATAATAAGCTTACTTCATAGCTAGCCTGGCTTGCAGCACTTTAAAATAGAAAAGGTCCCGCTGAACCTGTTACTTACACGAAGTAAACCTCCGTGCTCATGACAAAGTAGCTAAAATCCCGTTTCAAGATAAATCGTTTTCATTACTAAAGTTAATTTTTTTAGGAATAAATACCAAAATTTTTATGTTGCTAAGAAGTAGGTATGTTGGTTATAATATTTTCTATTCACAATTTCTTTTAATATTTGATCATATACAAAGCATGGTAATTTAAGAACAACCTTAATAAACTTTTACATATCTCACATCTTAAACGTGGAATTCAAGTAGAATTTGCACTTTTATTTTCCCTCCTATCGTTCAAAATAAAAAACGGTGTTCTTTTAAACAACCACAATGTTCAGGAGTTCTGGTTTCAACAAGATGGTGCAACATCTCATACAGCTCGTGCCACAATTGATTTATTAAGAGAAACATTTGGTAACAACATAATTTCACGTTTCGGACCTGTGAATTGGCCCCCACGATCATGCAATTTAACGCCGCTTGATTATTTTCTGTGGGGATATGTAAAGTCGTTAGTCTACGTTGATAAGCCCGAAACCGTTGATCACTTGGAGGACAACATTCGTCGCGGTATTGCCGATGTACAGCCACGAATATTGGAAAAAGTCGTTGAAAATTGGACCTCGAGATTAAACTACGTCCGAGCCAGTCGTGGAGGTCATATGCCTGAAATCTTATTTAAATTATAATGACAGAAAATTATCTTTCTAAAATATTATATTTCATATCAATAAAAAAAATCATTTTTGTTTTGTTTTATCTTACCTTTGGGAGACCCTTTGTCAATCGTAGTACTGTAACCTTTCTAGCAATACTTCAAAATATACTTTTTAAGACTTGGTAATGCTTATTTGTCATTGGTTAGGTGAGATTGGTTTCACAAGTTGGTGTAAGGTAAATGTTGAGCTTAAAGTTTAGTTCTACAGCCTTTTGAAATAATCCCACTACGTAGCTCCTTTGACGCCAATTCCAAAACAATATAATGTTCGTTCGTTATTTCTTTATAATGCGAATAAGGCACTTGCAATCTGTAAAATTCAACAAGCTGTTATTTTAGACTGTTATGGGACAGAACATATCTGGAAATTGTTAAGAAGACTCCTCTAACTTTCTTGTCTGATGTATGAATATCGGAATAACTATAATTAATTTTATATTCTGCTATATCTAATTGTAATAATAATAACAATAATAATTTATTAACACCCATGAAATAATTTACATAATTTGTTTTTAGCTTAAACGTAAATTCACGTAAACCTATGTCCTTAGTTTTTTTTTTTTGATAAAAGTCGTTCTTTTTAAAGTGTATAAAAATGTTCACAACATAATCATAACAAATAATTGCATAAATAATTTTTATTAAAAAATTCTCGAAATCTGGAGGACCTAATCAAAAAATTTGTACGATATTTGAAGGCGATTTAGTAACTAACTTCTTGGTTTTAACCGTTAAGAAATGCTTTGGCTGTAAGGAATAGTTTGGTATTATTGATCTTTTGAACAACTTTTACTTTTCGTTTTTAATAAGAGTTTTGGATTTTTATAAAAAAATAATATGTTATAATCTATACACATAATAAAATTGTAGATAAGTGCTGTCTGTACATTGAAAATAAAAATAAAAAAAATAGCAGGGGTTATTGTTATGTCGATGTCGAACCCAAAAATGTAATTAACTTTTTTTTTGTCTGTTTGTCTGTTCAAGCTAATCTCAGAAACGGCTGATCCGAGTTGGATGCGGTTTTCACGAATATATTGTGGTATGCTTCAGTTATGCTTTAGTGTTTGTTTCATGTCAATCGGTTCATAAATAAAAAAGTTATGTCAAATTAAAGAATCACGTCACACTATTCTATGGTTATACATACATAGGCACCATTAATCTCCGCAATGTTATATAAAAGCCTTCTGGTGGCGAAACGGTGTTCGCCGCGTTTACTAGTATTTTATAAATGTATTTCAACCATGATATGACTTCGTATTAAATATAATATAATAAGATATTTGTAACAAAATTTCAAAGATTTCACTCCAAGTTATTTCAGTATATAATTTGTTTTAGAAAGAAAAAATAGGATGTAGTAGAATTAAAAACTAATCATTCATTTTAAAAAATCGGTTTCATCAAGCCTATGGTACCAAAAACATCATTTTTTCCATATACATATATACATCTGAGATTGAGCATGATTGCGGCTACCTGTTTGAATTACTGATGTCAATATTACTGATGTCAATTTGTAGGACCGGCACCGTTATGACATAACCCGATGCTTCATTTATTCGATCAATATAGTTTAATTCGACTATTAATGGAGTCGTCCCAGTTTTACAGAACATCTCATATTAGTTGAAAACTCTAGATATATTTGTCTGCGTAACAGTTTTTCTTTTATTCTTCAAATATTATTGTAAGTTTAACAGTGGGATGTGTCCGTTTTATAAATAGCGATGTATAGATTAAAAAAATAAGAAAAAATGACATCAATATTTTTAAGTAAATGATAAAAAAATATTGATATTTACATATAACAGTTCAGTATGAAATACATCTAAAAGATAATATCTCTTTTTTACTCTCACCCCCTACGAAATCAATTCCATTGTTCTTCTTGCTTTCTTTTTTTACCGTCAATAGAAAACAATTCCCCGGTATAAAAACCCGTAAAAGTGAGGGCTAGACTGAAAATGTTTCTTTGTTAATTAATTAAGTTTAAAAATTCTTCTAGCACTGTTAAAAAGAAATAAACATTTGGGATCTTAAACATCTTCAATTGTTATTAAAAAGTTATTAAAAAGTGAAATATTATACCTTTCGAAATATAATATTTTGCAACAGTGAGACAAAAAGATCATGTGCGTTAACAAAAAACATAAAAATTTCCACAGAATTAATGAACAGTAAAGAAACAGAAACAATTTTTTTTATGATTACTTCAGCATTTTTTAATTTAATTCCATAACCATTTCCTGTTAATATTATTCATATTAAAAATAAGTTACCTAATAGCAAGTAGACAAAAAAAAAGAACATTTTTACCATATATTCAAGATGGTAGAAAAGTTTGTGTTAATAATTCAACAATTTACGAACTCTAGAAAATGACAAAGAGTTGAAACGTGGTGCCGTAAATAAAAAAAAAATAGTCATAAGTACAAAGAGTACAAGTAGATTGAATTGTTTTAGAGTTGTAATAGTAGTCATGGTAACATAAAACATACCGTAATAAAGGTTTTAATTTTTTACATATATAATTATGATAATTGTTAGTCTATATACACTCGTATAGTGCGCGAGGCATAAGCTGAGATTTCTATTTGTGTGAGCGCACACGGATAGTGTAGTGGTGATGTCAAATTTTTGAATACCACGCTCTTTTCTAGGTTTAAACTAATTTATACTCTTTTACTAGGCCCCGCACTTACCTTTACTTTACGTACGAACTATAGCAGAGTTTATATTTCATTTTTATCTGTGTTTTAAATATCGAACAAGATAAATTTATTTATTTCCATCTGACTGCTGCCATCGCATTTACATGAAACAACCCTCAATAATACATCGCGTTCAGTTTAATTCAGTTATAAATACTTTTGGGTAAAATCTCATGACAAATTTAAATACCTTTTTTGTGAATTTCTGGTTTAAAATCGGCTCAACAATTATATGATGCTAGGTTTTCATCAATTAATCTTACATAAGAGTAAAAAAATACTTTCGGTTTAATATGTTTCGATATGTACCTTTACTTTCTTTAAAAATAATTTAAATATGAATATGGTTTTTTCTTATTAAAAATTAACATGAATTTTTATGTTATTACAAAGGGAACAAACGAGCAGACGGCCTACCTGATGGATATAGTACCGTAACCCATGGACATCCGTAAAATAGATTTATGAATATGTTGCTACCCTTATCTTGGGGTTTCTCTATTTTCCTTATCTTGGGCTTTCTCTACCCCTTGGTAGAGAAAGTTTGGGAAAAGGTGAAAGGTAAGGGCAGGAATCTTTTGTGAGAGGGTGGTGCTTCCCAGATTGAGTCACCTCATGTCCGAGCTGCAGTAATTTAACCACAGCCTGCTGTTATACCTTTAAAATGTTTTATTATTTAACTAAATTTTAAATCTTTTCATTTTTTTTGCTTTTAAATCAAAATATTCTTATTAGAAACTATTTGATTGGTTTACTTTAGGTGTTAAATAATTCACAACATATTTTATTATCCTTCAAATCTACGTTCATGAAAATCGTGTTCTAAAGCTTTTATACCGTTTTATTCAACACGATCTTTGTTGAATCGTTCACCATATCGGGTAAATTCAGCACAAGTCGGAAAAAAGATCTAACGATCAACACTCCGCTTAAGCTATCTTTTTGTGATATTTTTTTAAGAACGAAATACAATATAGAACTTACAATTCACGCACAATCCTTTTTAATAAAAATGTTTAACATTTAAAGTTGTATATAACATTTTTAAATATTTGATCTTTACTATATGGTACATGATTATTTGCCAATAAAGGTGCATCAATTTATCCCAAATATTTCAAGAAAACATTATAGTAATGAAACAAAATAATATATAAAAAAAATATGTCAAGAAATCATGTAATTGAAATCTTATTTTGCAAAATGACATTCATCCATTAGGGGTGGAAAAATTTTTCTTCATAATCATTTGCATTGGCAGCACTGTTTAGACATGACACCTATATGTAGGACAAAGCCTGTAGTGGTCAACACACCCTATTGGAGTTTACCCAAGATTCCAATGTCCACTACCTTAACAAGAATAGATATTATATGTTCAAAATGTTAATTAAGGGATAATAATATTAAGGGTAAGGGATAATAAAATAATACACACATTGACAATATGTAATACTTCACATACCTACTAGAGGTAAGTTTCGTATAAATTTTCTACATAAAGGAAACTTTCTTTATACTATTTGTTTGAAGACGAAGTGCACCTTTGACAGTTTTCTTAACTTAGCTGAGTTTAGACCGAAGTATACTTCGTTTAGTTTATAAACTGAATTTAAAGAAAATTTATTACACAAAAAAAAAATAGAAAGATTTAATATATTTTCAGTCTTCTGCATGTTCAAGATACCATTCGATTAAAATTAATTAATGTTTGTATTATAAATAAAATTAATGCTAAAAATAGTTTTATTCTAATTCATTTTTTATGTCAGGATATTTAAAAGGTTATCAAATTACTATTTAAGCCAAGTCCCTTTAGCTAGTTCGCTAGGTTTTAAATGTTATCATTGAGAGCTATCAGCACCTCTATTGAACTTAAGAAAATAATCAAAATATATATTTTTATAACTTTAAATAAATTGGCTTTTAAAAATTTAAGGGTTTTGGTTTATTCTGCAATGGTTGGATATCCAAAACTTTGTGTAGCTTATACAAGTATACAATTAAAACAAAATAAACCTCTTTTATCATATTGTTTGATAAGATAACATTAAATTAATTTGGTTAGAGAATAATGATTATCTAAACAAGTTAACCTAGTTATTCTGATAATTATTATCATTTGGACTATGTTATGAGTATGCCATTTTAAATAAAATGGAACTAAGCTTCTGTAAATAAAAATTTTCAACCGTTGAATATAGTAAGGAATTTAATTTGAATAAGTCAAAGGGGGATCTTAAACTTAGCTAGAATAATATAATGGTTAACCTAGACGGCAACGGCAGGAATTAAATGCAATCGATTGTAGTGGGTCTACCACATGAATATTTGTAATTATACTAAACGTTAAATTACATTGTATTGTATAAATGTGTTCTTGGACGTGTTTATTTCTATGTATAGATTATTTTATTTTAAGTCCAGACTGATAACAATTTGTCGTTGGGTGGTTGAAATGGTCAACGGAAGATTCAAAAGAAATTTTTGTCTGTTACAAAATGTATGTATATAATAACAGAGTTCTTCCCAGCATATTCGATTATTTCAAGATGGCAGCGATGGTCATAAATCGTTTTTAATGTTTTGATTGAAGATAATACAAATGCAGCTGTGATTTTAAGAGATAATCCACCAAACAATTAATATGCCAAACAGATTGCCAGATCTTTTTTAGAGCCAGATTTCTACATAAGGCTATTTCTTATATTTCTAGATTTATTTATATATTTTTAGATTTATAGATTCTAGATTTTAGATATTAGGCTGACAAGCAATCGCTTATGTTTTTCCATCATAAGAAAGCAAAAAATTGGATGCTGCTCCATATTATGTACATTATATAGTACATGAGCCATGCATGACATTTGCCAGCAATAGCCCCTCCGGTTTCTGGATTGGAGAACATTATTGTTGTACCGGACGACGATGATTTTATAATATTTTATCCCTGTATACATATTTTATTTATAATACTCAAAAACCCAAACCAGATCAACTAAACGATGTTCAAAGTAAAAATATTTTATAAAAAAACATTTTTTTTTTAACTCTTTGAAAATGTATGAAGATGTTGAATTTTTGTACTCCAATAAAACCAAGGACAATGGACAGCTTTTGTATCATAATCAGAGGGACAAGTTCTAACGGAATACAGAATATTTTTTATTGACCGGCACTTTCATATTAGGACTAAAACGGTTATGTTCTTTGTGACACAAAAAGAAAACAAGGTATTATATAGGATGTATGCGAAAATAAATAAACAACTCACAAAATTACATGTTTTTAATACAAACAATTTTGCATCAAAACCACGTTTATAAAATACACAAATAAATAATATTTATTTAATAGCTCAAGGCGGCTGAATTTAGAGGAGCTGAATTATACCCCTGTTACAATGCAAATTCAGCAAGAGAGTGAGTTGAAACATTGCAAGCTCAAATTAAACGCGCACTACGTTAGGAACTTAATAATTCAGTTTAAATTAATGATAGAGTGGTTACCGTTGTAACCGGTGTTATCACCAGTCTTAATGGTAGCATAAATATTCTTTACAGAGCTATTTATCCAAAAAACAATGGTATATGTCGTTTGAATATTAATACCTGACAATACCATTAACAAATTAACCCTTTGATGAACATGTGTAGGTATGTGCTTTTGTACGTTAAACTTGCTCAGAAAATTCAAATATGTATATTCATTGTAATTACAATGACAGTAGTTTTAATAACACATACTACATATATAAATAAATTAACAATATTTTAATAAAGATGGAGTTAATTTTTGTCTAATAATGTTAACTCGGGCTTGAAATATTTTTAGGTCTGTTGATCGATAAAAAATTGTTTCTAACATAATTTTGTGCTTTGATGAATATTTTTTAAAGAAATTTGTGAGTTTTGTTTTATTAACAAAACTCACAAAATGTAGTTATTAAAATATTTTATTTTTCCACTTAAAAACAAATAAATTTTAAACAAAATTGACGTAACAAATAATAGAGGAAATCGAAATTTTTATATAAAATTTTCCGTGTATTCTTGGACCCTAAGTAGCAAACTGTAATTTTTTTAAAGATATTAAATAAATCCAGCTTTCTGTAGTGAGGAGTTGAATCTTTTCTTAATCAAATTTGTGATCCTAACTCTCACTAACAGTGACCGTTTAATAAAAAAAAGAGATATTCTATGAAAATTAACGCTTCGCAATAAACAACGTTTCCTCACCTTGCTATAGAAAATACGACTATCTATTTTTGAGAAAAAAATTCTGTTAACTTTAATTATTAGCTTAGCAAATGCGTTACGAGTTTTGTTCCAAAAATTCAGTCCCCATAGACCATGTAGATGTCAGAGAAATTGTTACGTGGGTACTTTTGCTGTTGATAAAACCATGTGGAACATAATGGTGGAGGAGTGCCATTTGTTTTCTGTCAAACAATTCCTCAACATAATTCCTATTGCATAGACAAAGCACACAAAAAGAGATTCTCTTCGAAACTGAAGTATACAAGACTGTCTGTCGGATTTTAATATCAAGAACTAATCGGTATTGTGTAGACTTAAGCGGAAGAAATACATAGTTTTAATATAGAATGTAAAATCCTTTAAGAGTCCTTTTCATAATAATATAATAAAAGAATTTTAAATATTTGTTTCTTAATATTCTTTATAACTTTATTATTAACGGGATCTCTAAAAAATGTATATTTAAATTATGTTGATGAATACTTAATAAATAAAAACGTAATAATTTGTATGTATAAAAATTATATCAAAAATATTACAACTTTAAAAGTAGTAACAACAACGTACCTATACCAAAATAAAGTAAATAGTATCAAATAATGTTTTTAAATTTGTTGCTCCTTTAACAATAAATTATAGGCTTCTTGCATAAAATTTTATAATATTTTTTATGTTTTGCTGTCAGTCAGTTATTACATCTTAATAAGTAAACTTATTATCGCAGTTATTAATTACCTCTTAAACAAATTGATTTTTTTGAAGTTTTCACAATAAAAATTAAAATGAAAAGCTTCAATAAATACGTTTATTTAAATGAGAAAAACTCCAGAAAACAGTAAATTTAATATAAGTTTATAAGAAATAAAGGAAGGAAGACGAGTGATTTTAATTAAAAGTGATTTTATATGACTATTTCAAGTTATTTATTTTTATTAATATAGTTTGATTTATTTGTTTGTTAAAAGAAAAGCTGTAAATATATCTGTAATAAAATGTTGGTTGAATGTATTAAAAAGAAAAATATTAAATTAATGAAAAAGTCTGCAACTGGTACATAATTGTCAAAATCAGATTAAATTAACAAAAACAAATAAAATAAACGTGCAATTGTAAAACGTATTCAATGTATATTTTTTATTTATGTCATTCAGATAAAGAAGCGTTTAAAAGGTAAAAAATATTTATTTCTACTGCATTAAGCTTTTAATTGAAGCTTTTGAAATGAATGCTAATTGAAAGAAGAAATTAGCTGTACGATAGTGGACCAAGTCTTATTTAATTTTCTTTTACTACATTTTAATATTCCTTTTTAATTTGAATTTTTCTACTTAAGTCTATAATATTCCCAAAACATATTTATGTATAAATAAGCATTTTCTTTAGACTGAAAATTAATAATGATATTTTGAAATGTAATGTACAGATTTCAATGAAACTACATATGATATGAATCATGACATAGTAAGCGTATTTATTACGCTTACTATTATTATTTAACTATTTTACATTTCTATTCAATGTTTCATTTAGTGTATAGGAACCGTGATGACGGGCAAAAAAGATGTAACTAACTGTCACTTAAAATTGTTATTTGTCATCTACCGCAGACAACTTCATAATTATCTCAACCACATCTATGGATAGGCGCAAAATTCCCTAACCGTATATAGTAGATGACAACCTTCTCAATATTACATAATAATCACCTTAATTATATCAATAAAAAGTTACTTTACTTAGCTACTCATTCTATCAATAAAAGTTACTATACAATAAGAGGCAAATATGTATTTGTAAAGTTTTCGTGATATTCTTGTCAATAAAGATCCTGAAAATGTTACTCTGTGATAAAAACCGTTGTAACCCTCTGAATTCAATGTATCGCGAAAGTAAATGCCTTGCGGCAAGTTTGGACAGTGCACTCTGTGAGAAAGGCTTCGATCATTCAAAGAATGCAATCTCGTAACTTCGTAGATAACTCGAACTTCTGATATAAAATATTTAGTGTATTGCCTTGAACAAATATATACAGTATGTTTACTGTATAAGTTAACTCATCCATTATTGATTTTGGAGATTTTATTTGTATTTACTTATATGAAATAACTTTATACATGAAAAAAAAGATTTTCTTAAAAATTTGTGGATGATCCAAAAATATTATTCCAAGCAATAGTAGTTACGGACTGCAGCTACAAAAAAATTTCATATAAATGTACAATTAAGTTAGGTGGTTAAAGCAAAAAGATTTAACAAACAGCATAATATTTATAAAAGAATATGGTGTAAAACTGTTATTCAACTTAATAAATTAACCTTTAAAATATTGAATGTGTATTAAAAATACATATATGTTAAATCTTTAGTACTCAGAACTTTAAAATTTAAAAGATAATTGCGTATTTTTAGTAATATACATAAAAAAAGATTTTATGGATCTTGGTATATACAAGATATGTGAAAAAAGAGATTGGGACCTAATTAAACGCAAATAAAACCCAAAATAATAATAATAAGAAGTTTTGTCTGGTTATACATATGTTTTTGTGTGAAAGATTATAATAGACGGTTTATTCGATTAAGATGTTATTTTCAACAATTGTATTAAGCTGCACTTAACATTTTATGTTTATCTCATGTTATAGGTTCTTTAATAATTAAGTAATAGTAAGTCAAAGATTTACATCATCCCTATTTCTTTTCCTTCTTCCCTGAAAGAAAATTTACGCCAAATAAAATTGTGATTATGTATTAAAATAATTATGAAATAAAACAAAAGTTTAAAACAATCACTTTCAAAACCTTTTAAATAATCCATGTCAGTTCTCCTGAAATACATATATATAATAAAAGTCAGCAAAACCTATTCCGTGTCTCTATTTAGAATTTGTTTCCAAATTAGGTAAACATATCTTATTACATACTTCTTATGTACATATTATTAAAGTATAATCGATAGGGGTCTATATATCTATATAGAATATCAAAGTATTATAATATAGAAAATACGAAAAATATTAGTCTCTATATATAATATCAAGTAAAATTAGTTTATTGGAGCTTCATTTAAAAAATGCAAACTCTAACAGAAATATTATTTTTAAATTAAAATATGCATAACTGGAATCAGCCCGTGCACATGTCGGCAGATTATACTACTCCAACAGGGAACCCCCTTCTTTTTAATACAAATTTTACTAAAATAAATCAAGTTTCTTACGTTCATTCATTATTTTTGTAAAGAACCAAATTATAAATATTATATATTTGTGATAAATATCTATTAAAGCTAACCATTTTACACTGTCAGTTTTAAAGTGGTGAGGAGGTGCGACAAGGTATCAGTTTAATCCAAGCGCCAACTCGTCCCAGCCATGTCCCCATCAGTTGTTATAAACTAATAGAATTCGTAGTTGGATATTAGCTGTTGGAACTTGTTATTGCTTTCAGATATGTCATGACTATTATTTTATAATACAATACTCTTTTATTTCACATACTGCCCTTGTATTTACAAATTCACCATATTTTAAATATACTCTTTTTATTGTTTTATGTATGTATAAATAAGGACATTATCTCAAACAATGTTAAGTGCAAAAAATGTATTAGTTTATTGGAATTTACAGCTGGTATAGTAAGTTTAGTATTATATTAAGGCACATTTTAAATATTTTGATAACTACGGTCTTTGCGTGTACACATTTAAATGAAATTAAGTTTATGGGATACTAGTCGTTTTTATTATATTGCTCCTACATGATCCTGACGTTTTGATTGTTATATTTTTTACTTTTCAGCAACCGTGGTCAAGAGCAGATAAAATGAACCTGTCTAACACTTTTATCTCGTCTCTCTGTAGACACGGTTGCTAAAAAGTAATTGAACGTTGGGAAACTGATACTGAAAATCTGGAAAATGAAATAGTATAAAAAATACGTAGTATTCCAAAAACTTGGTTTCTTTTAATAACAATAACAATAAATAATACTTTAACGTATTTTTTATGTTTTTAAATTTTATTATACCACATTTTTCGGTTTAACTGAAAACTATTAAGCAATAAGAATATTTATTTAAAAAAATCATTTGATAATATGGTTACATAGGTGATACATTCGTTTAAAGATAATAGAACAATAGACACGTTCTTATGAATAAGTAAAATATATTTGTATACAACAAATAAACAAATTCTAGTGTAATAAAACACCAAACTGTGAATAGAGAAATTAAAATAATTACTACTTGCTGCGGTACGCACACATTACTTGTTTAGGTTGTTTAAAAAAGTTTATATTTTCTTAAATTTACTGAAATATTTAAACTTAATATTGACATGGTTATTTTAAAAGCATCTTAGAATTCTTTAGAATTAAGCAGTTGTTATTCTAACTGCTGTAGTTGATTAAAAATAGCCGAAACATCGGGAGTGTGTAATTTTTACAAAAATATAGTCGCGTAATATGCTCCAAAAAATATTAGTTTCATTTAAAAGAAATACGTCTCAAATTTAACCTAAAGTAACTTGGTTGTAAAAAAAAGGTTTTATTCAAATACGTAAATAATGTATAAAAAAAAACTTATTAGTGGAATCTCAAAAAACGTAGATGTATTAAACAAAATTGAAGAAAAAATTAAATCAGTTCATTTCAAAAGGTTATGTTTGGATCACAAGTCACATATCCCAGGCTTATAAATAAAGATTATTAATGCTCTGAGGTTTCAATTATTTAAGGGATTTATGAAGTCCTCGGCACTCACATTTATGCCGTAAGCGACAGGCCGACATAAATCCGGGGAGATTCAAGATCTTTTAATTAAAGGGTCAGACCCTCGACCAACAGCTTTTAATCTCGATAGCAGTGCTAATAAATTTGCATAGTTTGTTGAATACTAGTATTATATATCGATATAAAATGGATTCTACACTTTCCACAAGTACGATTTTAAAACAAAATATATTAAATATTGAACTTATTAAAAACAGTTTCATACAAACTTTATTATTAGGAAATATTCCAACAAAAAACTCTTTGAAATTTATTATAGCTCACTTTTTTATTCTTAAAATTGGAGCTAAATAGTAAGTTTCATTATTAACACAGTTTTCATTTTACAATAAATTACGCTGGCATGCTTTGAAACATTGTAATCTTTATGCTTATAAAGATAATTAGTTTTACAAAGTGTTTGTGTCAGATGGAAAACAGATGTTTCTAAAGGTTATAAAAACTTAATAAAAAAATGTTCTTTCAGTGATTTTTTGAACATATACATATTTCTTAATCAAGCACATGTGATGGTTAATTTCTTAGTTAAAAATTCAATTGCATATCTTTTTTATCATGCACCAAAAATAGATTTTTTTAATAATTGGAACACATAAAAAAATATTAAAATTTTTTCGTACTAATAATTAATTCACTCATTTTACAGTCTTATCAATATAAACAATAATTTATATATTATGGTTAAACACTTGTTACTTAAGTTTTTAAATTAAAACACAAAATGTTTTTCAGCAGTTCTAAAAACAAGTTGGCTATATCTTGTGTGTGACAAGTTTTGTGTTTTTAGATAAACGCTCTAAAATGTTTATTAGAGGACTTTAGTTGGAGCGTAGCGACTGGAGCGTTTCTCATAAAAACAATAAAGATAAAGTTTTTTTATAACCCCAATATCATAGAAAACTTAAAAAGGAAAATGGCTTTATTGAAATAGCTGACAATATCATTTACAGTTTAAAATTATTTAAAAAAATGAAGTTTGTTTTTGTTGTGTCATAAAATTATTCAACTTACATCAGTGAAGTTATATGTCGAAACTCATCCAATGTTTTCGGATCTAGAACTCGAAAAGATATCTGCACCTAACTAAAACACGTATGTAGCTCAGGTCGTCAAGAAAAAAGATTCCAAATACTATATAAACATTTATATATGTATATGTATTACTCATTTTCATTTTCAAAACTTATTCTCATCATTATTTATAACTAGTAACTGATTAATGGAAAAATCGATGCTAATACTTATTATTTACGATATTGTATAAAATTTTTATTTCAATCATCCATACATATCTATATATGTATATAAAAGAAAGTCGTGTTAGTTACTCCACTTATAACTCAAGAACGGCTGAACCGATTTAGCTGAAAATTAGCAGGGAGGTAGTTTAGAACCAGGAAATTGCAATAGGATACTTTTTATCAAGTTCGACAGCATTCCCGTGGGACTTGACATGAAACGTCAGTCACTATAAAACGTGGAATAACGAAACACAATTGACTGCTATGCAGTGGACTTATAATGGCAGATAAGTAATTATGACAATTAGATATTTGTAAGAGATCTTCTTATTACTATATACAAATAAGTCCGGTTTTCCATCGTGACGCTATAACTTCAGAACGCACGAACCAATTTCCACGTCTGCATTCGTTGGAAAGGTCTCGGGCTCCGTGAGGTTTATAACAAAAAATTTCAGCAGAAAAGTGGGAAAATCTTTTTTCTCATACAGCGCCATCGTACATAACATGTACTACAAATCAATATTTTAAGTAGATGGCGCCGTTGCATGATACATTGTTTGACAGCTTCTCATTGTTCTCTGCTCAGTTAATTTCATGTGACAAACCGGTATTGTGTTTGTAGTTTCAACTCTTATAACCATTTATAAACTTAGAAAATCATTGTTTTTCACATGGGCCACTAAATTTGGCGTGTTCACGAGTCGGGGAACCATCCGCTTTATTTGTGTTAACGTTAGACCAAAAAACAAAAAATATGGTTTACAAAGAAGAAGCACTTCAATGAAACTGATAATTTGCGGATAAGTATAACGCTTTGATTCGGTATCTACTTTGGATTCACTTTCAATTACTTAGAGAAGTTCAACTAACTAACACTTCATTTTTGTAATCGAAATCAATTCATTACTGTTGTGAAATGAAATAAAAATTTTCCTTTTCACTTATAAAGCAAAAAAAAATTCTTCATCTTTTAATCACTAAAGGAAATATTATATAAAAGCCTTCTGGTGGCGAAACGGAATCCGCCGGGCTTACTAGTTTATAATATTAAAAAGTAAATAGGTAAATTTCAACATTATGCAAATAATAGTTTGTTGCGTCATTTTACATAATGATGTTTTTAAAGTTTAAAAATATTAAATTAAATCATGAGAACTACAAGAAACTTATTTTCTTTTCCTGTTTTCATGAAATGTCAGAAATAATGAGGATTATAATAAAGTACGATAAATTATTTTAAAGATAAAAATAGCGTTAACTTTGGGTCATTTCATCAAAATTCATATTGTACAAAAATAGTACATATATCAAAACTAAGTGAAACCATATAACCTAATATATATTTTACAAACAGTCCTAAACTGCAATAAGAATTACAGATTGGACAATAGCCAGTAAAAGATATGCAACGAATGTTATTGATGCACTAATCGTTATGTTGAATCTTAAGTCTAACTAGCACGACAAATTAATGTACATTTATCGATTAATCCATATTATACCGATTTAATAAATTTTTTAAACATTCCTAAACTGACGAGTAAAATATAATAATCGATATCAAGTATAACAATAAGTAATAAAAATAATTATGACATATACATAGAATAAATAACGAAATTTCTTTCATTACTTTAAGTGACTTTCAAAGTTTGGAATAAATAAAACAATACCACTTTGCACTTTAAATTCAGCTTCAATATGATCTAGTCTTTATTTATGAGTTAGATGTAGTTGTGTGACCCTTAATTATCAAGTTTTAATACACACAGGTATTGTCCACATCTCTGCACGTGTATTAATATCATCACAATAACGCTGTTCAAAATGATACCACCCATGCGTTTACAGCAGGCCAATGAATTTTGGGTAATATGTGAGGCGAATAGAAATATATTTAAAAAAGAAAAAAATTGTAAAAGTAAAACTTCTATTATTCTTTTTATTCAGCTATCACATATCGTATTACAGACGGCCGAGGAATAGGAATTAGGCGTTAAACAAAAGGCGGCTAAAGATCTAAGATTTTTTTGTAGCTTTTTTTTTTTTGATGACGTAGTGGAAACTCTTTTTACGAGCCGTCCAACCGGCCTTGGTGGGGCCGGAAGGGATGTGTGAGGCTCGGCCTGGGCAGGCCCCTACTCACTAAAACCACTGCGAAAGCCATCGGGCCCCTATGTCGGTGTACCCCGGATCTGTCAGCGACAGGGCACACCAGCACCTGACTAGCTTGTAGCTAGATGTCTAGAAAATTGTTTTATTTTGCTTTGTTTATTCTTCAATAGCTGTTACCTTTGATTCCGTCCGTTCATATGAAAAAAAATAAAAAACTAGTAGGTAATTACTGCGCACACGCACAGAAAAAAGGCCAAATAGTAGATTTCTCGAAATGTTTAACTTATTAAAATTATCTGACATACTAAATACGTAATCACCTACTTATGTAACTGAATTAAATAAACTGACAAAACTACCTACTGCCAAGTATTTTATGATCAATAAATATTACTACCAAAACAATTTACCAATCTATCAAAGTTAAACAAAACTATAAATAAACCTATTTATACAGGAAGACTTAAAACCTAACAAAAAATGCTTATACTAAACTTATAAAACAACATAAATTAATGCTAAACTAAAGCCATTTAAAATACACGAATAATGTTATAAAACGTAAGTAAAACAAATACATTGCTGTGAAATATCTTAAGGATAGCATAAGTCTGACTAAGTCGTCTTCGCCATCCGCCAACTTGCGTAAGTATAGTTAGTGTGATTCCCATTCCCTTCTGCTCACGTCTCACTCACCGCGAGTCGGTAGCCTCCTACTAGCGCGTGATAATGCCTTATTTCGAGATCGGAATTCAGAATAAGAATAATCGGTAGCCTATGTCTTTTGCAGGGTTTCATCTCTATCCCTATACCAAAATTCATCAAAATCAATTGTAATGGACCATAACATGGTGTCTATGAATAAATTGTGCTTAACATATGTATTAAAAGTAAAAAGTAAATATCTAAGTCTTCGATTTCTCAAAATTTCTCACAGATTCAGTTTTTATAACTACTTTCAAATATATAATGGGTTTGTCGCTATTTATAGTTCTAAATTATTGCGATTTTTTCTTTCAGTAAATACAAAATTAATAGTATACCAAAATATTTAAATAGAATGTATACATTATGTTACAATGTTGTATTTTTAAAAAATATTCTCGTATATAATAATTTAAAGAAATGTATTAATATGTACTATTTTTCTTATTAATGAACACCAAAAAATTTAATATTTAATATTAACAAATTAAAATAGTATACAATGTAAAACTTTACTTATTATGAGAACTAAAAATATAAGACGTTCTATTATCGCTTATTCTCGTTAAAAAATAATTAAATATGACAGTTACTCTTGCGCAGTTAAAACAACTTAACTAGAACATAAACAGAGTTAAGCTCGCCATTTATAACAGACATCATAATTTTTCCGGAATGCAGACATAATGTTTGTTAAAGCATTCTAAAGCAGCTACTTGAGATAGTAAATGAAGTCGCTTTTAATTGACAACAATATAATTTCCAACATTAGATTAAAGACTTCATTCAGTTGCTTAAGCTATCTCCGTTATTTTATCTCTAAATACTTGCCTCTATTTAAGAAAAAGCTGAGAAATTTCAAGAGGTGAGGTGAAATATTTGCAATAATTTACCAAGTCATTCATATTTTATCATTACCTTGATTATTTTATCATAATTAAGTATAGTTAGTTACTTTTATCTTATAAAAATTGTTATATAACAACGAAATTTTATCTTAAAATATTTTTTGTTTTATTCATCATTGAAAATAATTTTTAATTAGCTTACGATGATATATTAAAATGTTACCTTAAAATATACAGTCAACGGATTAATATCAAATTGAATCAAATTTTATATGATTAAACCATAGCCATAATTCATAAGAACAATAGTATTTGAATAATATGCAAAACTTTATTATTTCTGATGTAGCTTCATGTCTATAAGTTCATTAAAGGAAATTATATTACTTCAATTTTTAAATTAATACAGAACGTTTTGGAAGTAAAAAAAGTTTCAGCCAGAGGTGCTTTAAAGCGGTCCTCTGTATCTATGGCCCTTTAGCTGATTTAAAGCAACTAATCAATGTAAAGGAAAACTTATTTTTTAAAATAAAATTTTCAGTATATACTGAGGTAACAATTTTTTTAGCGCAAAGCATGTTATATATTAAAAAAATTAGTCCATTAGTTTGAAAGAATAGTTTTAATATTCTTTTATGACAAGGATTATGTTTAAATGATTTTAAGGGAACATCAACTTTATAAGTAAAATACATTAATTAGCCTATTGTTTCCTTAAGGTAACGTTGCTGACGTTATATCAAATATTTTTATTTATTAATTACATGACAATTAATTAAGCAAATGTTATCATTATTTTCTGTCAAGATATTTTGTCGGAATCTCGATGCTTAAAATAATTCATACCACAGCCATTAATCTCTCATATTTTCCTATAAATGGGATTGAATAAACGCTTGAGAGGGTGTTCCAAGGAAAATTGGGGACTAGTCTGCGTAATTGGCAGGTCCCCAGGATTATTGGATTGGCATTATAAATTTAATGCCAACTGTTTCCTTGACTGTCTCTTATGGGATATTTGTCACTGTGAACATTTTAAATATCAAACATCAATATTCTTTGTAAATGAGAAAATCGGATAACGAAATAATTGAATATAAAAAAATAACAGAAGTGGTTGTACATATATATATATATATATATATATATATATATATATATATATATATATATATATATATATGTATTTTGATTTAAACTAAATAAGTGTAAATATTATATTTTGAAATAGCTCAAAGTATTATGAGTTAACAAGGAATTGTTGCAAAAGTTTAAAATGGAAATATTTTACTCTTGAGAGCTCGCAGCTGAGGGCTTTCTTACTTAATTGTTTATTATAGCATGAAGTTAATATTTTCCTAGAAAGAAATCCATTAGACGTTAAATGTATCTGTGCTAAATACAGAAGCATTTGAGTTTATGAAATAACTTTTGCATTATGTCGCAATACTTTTTAAATGTGATGGAAATTTAATTAAAGCTATGTTATAGAAACAAATAAATGTCGATATGAAAGGTTTAAGATTACTTAAAATGACAAAATAAATATAAAGATAGAATATTTTTTACTATACACTACACAGATTCATTTAAATACAAGATGCAAACCTTAATATGTATTATATAAAATACAAAACTCATAAATGCTTACGGAGGTTTATATTTATTTATATGAAAAGTTTCATGACTGATACAGATGTGACTCTATGTAGGTACGTACCTACTATGTACATGAAGTGTATAAAAGATTTCACTCTCCTAACTACTGAGAATATCTCGGCACTTGTATTTGCGTGGACAGAAAAATAGACTTGAACTTGTAAAAGCTGTTGCGTTCAGTATAATTATCAATATATGTATATCGGTCCACTGTGATTAGTTTAGATATTATATAATTTTATTACATGTTCACCAACAATCATCAATTTACCAATAATATCTCTGTGTAATATGACTTTGTTTTAGTTTGATTTTATTTAATTAGTTCAGAATTTTGTGAATGATTACACATGACAAAACAGGAAAAGGAAGACGTTATCAAAGAAATTTTAAGGAAGGAAATACTAGTATTTAAAATAGAAAATTAAAAAGAAAATCGTATTCGTAACCTCAATTTTATTCAGTCTCAACCCATTTTGTTGTTAAAAATCACAGAGTGCTAACTTAAATAAAATCTTTGAGAAAATGGTCATCGGAAAGTAGGTACTATACAAGAAATCCCTTTTAGCTACATATACCTGAATACATAATACTTCTTATAAAACTCGGAAAAGTTGGCAAACTTCTATTTAAAAAAAAATGTCTTTACTTACGGCATACCAAAAACATCAAAAAGAAGACTACTTTTAAAAAGACGAGGTGTTAAATTGATAAACGCTAATCCTAGAGATAGTAAAAGTCGAAACATAAGATAAACTCTTGCTCAAAAGAAATATTATTGACAAGGAAATCCCGAAGTAAGAAGAAAATTACTCTAATATTTTCTCATTATAGGATAATAACCTATAGGTAGATAATTCATTGTTAATATATGTATGTATAAAAAATGTAGATAATTACATTTATATTTTTAATATTCCCAACAATAATAACATTCCTTAAATTTTTTATAACAATAAAAGTTTGCAGTAATAGCAAAAAAAATAATATTGCCTAATCAATTAATAAGTGATTGATGATTATTAACGTACAAACATATTTTTTAGATCACATAGTCAATATAATTTAGAATAATTTAATAAATTTTTAAGGCAAACCAAATACATATTTGTTTTAAAAATCTTATAATATCATATATATTCCAATATTGTTAGTAAATATAAGCTATTTTATTTTAAAATTATGAGAAAGGGAATATATCGATTCACGTTTACTTTAATAGATTTTCTCTCGTCAACAATGCTGTTTCCATGGCAACAAAAACGATTACAATTTAAATATGCATATAATAAACTTGCTTTCCGCCCGCGGCTTCGCCCGCTCGGATTTCGGTTATATCGGGTTTCCAAGAGAACCTTTCAAAAGTCTGGGTTAAAAAACTATCCTATGTTCTTTCTCAAGGTCAACTCGATTTCTGTACCAAATTTCATTAAAATCAGTTCAGTGGCTTAGGCGTGAAAGCGTAACAGATAGACAGACAGAGTTACTTTCGCATTTATAATATTAGCAAAACTTTCAAGTAATGTGGCGTCGAATTATAGTATAATGTGCCTACTGGGCCAAAATAACACCATTGAACATGAGTCAACTTTGATGCTTTTTAATATATATTATATATGTATTATGGTTTGCAAAAAATTATTTAAAAAATATAGAAACGAAAGTTTATTTATAAGACTAAATTAATGAATTAGTTTTACTGCATAGCAACAACTTTCATGTGAATGGGTTTTGAGACGGCCTTGTAAGGGGCTTTCCCACTGTGCGGCTACCGACGACCGACGGCAACGGCGCACAGTGGGACAATCGCGTAGGTCGTCTCAAAACTCTGTATCTCAGTTATTTCAAAACTGAATGATTTATAATTTTGCACACATCTATGTGAAAGTATAAGTCTTAATATAAAAAATAATAATTTTGAAAATTATGTTTATTAATTTATTTAAAAAATAAAAATAAATATAAATATATTTAAATATGTTTTGGCACCGTATCAGAAAATTCGCAAATATGTTCAACTTTTTTTTCTCCTTGGGTAAACTAATGAAAAAAGATCGTAATACAATAAATATCTTGACATCGGCAAATAGCAGTAAACGGGTAAGTCTAGTTAAAAAAAATAAGCCGAAAATTATACCATTTAAACTATGGTGGTTAATTTTAATTAATTTATTTATTATACATAACATTATTTAATAAAAACGCTATAAGAAGGTTATAAGCATTTCAAAAATATATAATACTTATACATTTATATCAAAAACTTTCGAGTAATGTGGCATTGAATTATAGTAATGTATTGTGCCTAAATCATATCATTGAACATGAATTAGCTATGCCTTTTTATATACATTATGGTTTGCAAAAACTTATTTAAAATATAGAAAAGAAAGCTTATTTATAAGACTAAATTAATTAATTACTTTTACTCCATAACAACGACTTTCAGGTCAAACGTTTTGAGACGGCCTTGTATGGGGCTTTCCCAAGTGCACTATGAGAAAATCTCGTATGTGCTGTCTCTATAATTTTAAAGTTTCATGGTTTGATCTTCTAAAATTAAGAAATCCCATTCAAACTTTCAACCCTTTTTTCACCCCCTCACTGGTCGAAATTTCAAAAACGCTAGATCAAATGTTTAAATATATCCTATCAAGTGCTTAAATATTAAGTTTCATGGTTTTCTCTTTTAAAATTCAGAAATCCCATACAAACTTTCAATACCTATGTCAACCTCTTCATACCCTTTTTCGCAATAAAAGGTAGCCTATGTTCTTTCTCAGGGTCTAAAGATTGTCTGTGTCAAATTTCATCAAAATCGGTTGAGAGGTTTAAGCGGGAAAGCATAACAGATAGACAGACAGACCGAGTTACTTTCGCATTTCTAATATTAGTTAGGATTGACTCCCCCCGTACTCCAGTAACGCTTACATGGAGCCTACATCGCATGCTGACTAGCTGAGCGCGGTGAGCGGCAACCACGCGACTTTTTTCTAATACTTGCATTTTTAAACTCGTGATATCTTGCGAATGAAATGTTCGAATTGAATAATTCAAAAAGTTATAAAAAGGCATTGAAGCCGTCTTGAATATAAAGTAATTTATTTTGATAAAGATTAATACCAAGGTACAAATAAAGAGCCTTTTCAAGCGATGGCATAAAAATTAAATTTTTAGAATAAAAAACCGCTTACTGTGACATAACCATAATATTTAGACATATGCTGTCGCTAAGTGTAGCGAACAACACAAGTGTGTTGTAGATAATGATGTCGTAGTAGATGATTTTGTTCTATCATCAATAGTTTTCGCAGCGCACGCGACGTAGGGAATTTTTCAGGTCATTTTTTACACATTATTTGAGTTTTAGTAAGGATCCCTAACTTTTATTTTAATATAATATAACCTATATTACTTGGGAATAATATAGCTTTCCAAAGGTGAAAGAATTTTTGAAATCGGTCCAGTAGTTTAGGAGCCTATTCATTACAAATAAAAAACAAATCTTTTCTCTTTATAAATATAGATATCTGCAGCTCGTTAAAAGTCTATATCTATAGAAATATATACATATAACAGAAACTTTGAAAAGAACAGTAACAGTAAAGAGTATACATAAAGTTCCCACGTTATTTAACACTATAAGAGGCTCCTGAAATTCCGCAACCAAATTTTTAAACACAAGGGTCCAATCCAACGTTGTGTTATAAAATAAAATGTTGTGACTTACCTAAAATGTGGTCATCATAGCTGCCCGAGGTAGAGAACAGTTTTAATGCTAACACGTTGGGCCGACAGTGTGCCTACCAAGTACTTTAAATGTTTTTATACTTTTTATCTATCGGTTTTTCATTAAAGAAGTTTTGTCAGCAAAAATATTTCAAAACGATTATATTATAAATCATTGTTATTCATTGACTTATACCATTTTAAAATTATAAATAATATTCGTCATAGGTACTATCTTCAGAACATGAGGTCATTGTCATTGTGGTCAAAACACTAGTGTTGTTATTGAGGTCAATGGGCACGTAAATACTTAAGTATACTCGAAGAGGGTAAGTGCTATTTTCTGTAAAAATATTACCCTTTTAGGATTAAGCTTTGCGGCCAACTATGGTCGAGTGATGTTTCAACGGTTAATGCCTTGTCGGAGAATAGTTAGAAATGGAACTTCTTTGATATAGTTTTATTAGGAACTTTTACAGTTGGCTTGTGATTTGTGAAGTCTTTGAAAGTTGCGTGTTATAAATCTTATAATATTTATGTTATAGATACTTTAATAACATTTTTACAATTAGAATCAATTAACATAAAAAGAATAGATGCAAAAATTATTCTTAAATATAAGACCTATTGCTAAAATTTTAATTGAAAAACTAAATTATGAAAAACGATTAAGCTCTTAAAAATATTTTGTTATACAAAAGCTTTTTTTCACTGAAAGTTCTTCCTTTAATTAACTTGCCTTATCATTTTTATGCCAGATAAGCTATTCTTTTTTTGTATTTGTAGACGCCCACACAAGAAAATTTGTGTTGATTCGTTAAAAACATCCTACTTACACACAATGAGACGTTCTCCTAATAAACTTTGACCTAAGATACAAGCGAGAGATACTTTATATTTCGTAGTTGAGAAAACTTTTATCTGGTAAGACTATTTTCAAGAAAATTATAATTATACAATAATATTTTTTTAGTTCAATAAACACTTCTGAGTCTTAAAATTCAATTGAAATTCAAATATGTGAAAAATTGAACATATCACAGCGAATATATTTTGCTTACATAATTAATCATTATGGTTAGTTTTAATTATCAGGTGTAACCTGCATAACCCCCTGTAGACACATGTGCCAGTACAATGAGTTTTGGTTGGTATAAATAGAGGCGATAAAATATAAATATATATTAATAGAGGGGATAAATTACAAACATTCTATCGGATCTCGGATCGGACTTCTTCGGGATTCTGCAAACAGTCTACCAGGTTACCTTCTCAAGCCTACCTGAGAAAAATGGGTTTGAATACTGCCGTCTTATATATTTAAAATTAAACAAATTTCAAAAATGGTTTCATTGTACAAAAAATTTAAGCCGTATGAAGGAGGCGTGAACGATCGTCACGTTTCCAACACTACGTGAGAAGGAAACTTCCCCAAATTATATTAAGATCGTACACCAGAATGTATATTTTAGAATAAGCGAATATTGTTTTTCTAGGGAATTGATGTCAACATTGGAAACAGTTTGATTAACAGTCACAAGTAGTGCTCTGTATATATTTCCAAAACGATAATAAGTTCTCAATTGAATTTGTATTTAATCTACATAAGGTCTTCGGGTCAATTTTGACCCATTTTGAGATAAAAATATAATTTTCTTGAAACTAAGCGCTCAAGAAGTTTGATATTTTATGACTCTTAATTATTGGCTTCAATTTTCTTATTGGTGGAATAAGTTCATCAAAAATGATTAATTATTCCACATGTGATTTATTTTACTCTAATGGTTTTCGGGTCAGAATTGACCGCAACTAACAACAAACGCACAGCGCATCTGTTATTGTCCCAGTTTTTTATGTATCTAAACTAGCTAGCTGTTTATATAACTAAAACTAGCTGACCCAGCCAACTTCGTACCGCCCTATATTCAAGAAATATCTGTTACCTTCTTATCTGAATGAAACTTATTTCTCTATTAATTATAACTGACTCGACAAACATTGTTCTGTCGTCTTAACTGTGATTATTGAATTCTAAGTGGTATATTAATAAATCAAAATTATTTTATAACAAAGTGTTTAATATTCTAATGATTTATGATGCACAATATTCTCAGTTTTACTTTCTGCCGCGTATACACTATACATATAAATAGTGTTGTTGGAAATACGACAAAAGAATAGGTGACATATACATATATATAACGGGCCATGTGAAAAACATAAATTTTCTGATTAATTAGTGATTGAATCAATCGATATGCATGAAACCAATTCACCAGTTATCTTATTTTAAAATTCATTTCATTAGCATAGTATATTTCACAATTAAGAACTGAAAAGTTATAATTACTTTATATACCTTTATGATCAAATATTATTATATGTATATAAATCAAAAAGTATTACGTGTAAAAACTTGCAAATTACATTTTCAGAAACTAAAACATATCTACATACAAACACAACTATATACAAAGATAAAATTTTCGAATTCCTTTTCAAGTTTTGAGTAAATATGAAAAAGGACTGTTGCAGGTGTATTGGAAATATTAGAATATTTAAATAATAAAGTTTCCAAAAGGTGACCAATAGGGTATTATAAGAATAAAGGTATAAGATTATATATATGGATGAGATACAAATATCAACGACTTTTTTAACAAGGGTCACAGAAGTTTTTCAGCACTTATTAGAATAGGGACACTTATTAGAAGAGGTTCGTCAGTAGTTATCTAAGGCAGGTTTAACTCTTATATTAAATTTTCTTACAAAGGGACCTAATTTTCCTAGACTTTCCTATATCTAACAATAATATTTAACTCTTATTGCATAAAACGTCTGCTGTTTTATATTCATCTTTTATTCCTGAAAACTTTTATGATGTTACAAGTTTAACAGAAGTTATTGCTTTTTTCAAAAACTTTTCGTTAATAGCGTGGACATTGACAAATTTTTTAGAGTCTCACTTCGAGTTTAAAATTTACCAAATAGTATTTTTTTTTATATTCTTAAAAAACTAACTTAGCGTACTTCAATAGAAATGCTTGGGCGGATGAACAGAAACTTCATTCTTTCGCTTTTAATATTAATTCTTGATTCATTGGTCTTCGATCCACTTGGGTTTCAATTTAAATAACCATTTAATTAATTAATAAATTTAAGTAACTACTGACAGCCATGTTTTAAGAGTATTTTTTATTAAACTTTATCTTACACCTGGAATCATCTGTTGATGGGTTTATATTCTGGAGTATGACTGTATCAAAGAGCCTTTTTTTTTTTTTTTTTAACGAGGAGAATCTTTCAAAGACTTCCCGCCGCGGGGGAAAACACGGCGGGGGCGTGTGGGATTTCCACCCACTAAACTCCTCGGCGTTCTCTGCGCTGTGCGTAGGCTAGTGAGCGGGAACGGCAAGCCATACTTCCGCTCACTACGCACGAGTCCCATGGACTCCGTCTTCGGCAGGGGTCACAGTGGCTTCACCACACTTCCCCTCCGACTCCAGAGCAGCGTGCCGGGAACGCCAAGCACGCCACTCTCACTCCAGCCTATGTTGCCCGGACGCCGGTTGTATCAAAGAGCCTAGGCTGAGCTCACTCATGGCGTATGTAGATGCCTTGAATCTTTCTCCGCTGATATTAAATTTTGATACAAGAAATTTCACTGACTAGGAAAGGAAAGAAGAAATATTAAAATACAGTAGCAGTTGATAAAATATATTGGATGCTTAATTTCAATAATTACAGATGGCGGCAGTGAAAAGATATTGACGATTGTTCCGATGACTGATTTTGTATGTTTAGAAAATATAATCGTAAATTTATGGGATTATAGACAAACATATCTAATTACTATTACTTTAGACGAATCGTAACAATATGGTCTAGAAAAAGCAAATGTAAGTTACTTGAATGAATTATTGTTGATTTCTATTTTGATTTTATCTGTTAATATTATTTACAATGTTCATAAAATTTATAAGTAACTTACAAAGTTGAAATATTACATTACATCATGAAACTACATTACCCAGTAGATACACAACTATTTTGTGACAACTTTAGTTGATACTTTTAATGTAATGAAATCGTTTTTCTGAAAAAGACAGTGATAATTAAGTTTCAGTAGCTAGCTACCACGGAGGCTCGACGGCATAAAATAACAATGGCAATGTGAGATGAATTACGTTCCAGGAGCTAATCTATCAGTGTCAAAGTGATACATAGATGATTCATGTTAAAAACTGTTATAAAATAAGACACTGAAGAAAGTTTTGGATTTTTTTTGTACAGAAATATCTCTAACTGGTTTTTCATTTGTCTTACAGTGAAAACAGTCACTTCATATTAATTAAAATACCATTCAAAATATAGAATGATATAATGATTGAAGTGAATCTGAAAAACAAAATTTTAGATATATCGTGACAATTAAAATTAAAATCAAATAGAAGTGTATATTAAATCAATTAGAAGTATCCGTTACTGGCAAAGTTTTCTTTAAATAGGTATGTTTGGTTGGTTAATAGGTCTTGCACATTTTCATTATATGCTTAGTAAGATCTCGTTCAACATTACAAAACAAGTGGTGGGCAAGAAAAAAATGCCTTAAGTAAAATTAAAGTACTTAATATAGAAAACAACTTTTATGGAATGTTTTGATTAGATTTAATGTTATGAATAAAACATGCTAAGACACTCTTAATTTAAAAAAAACGAACATTGTGTTCATTGAAATAAAACTATATTTTTGAACTTGACACGCTTATTGCCGTTAAGATCAAATTCATTTAAGATGTGAATGCGTCAGATTCAAAATAGAACTAAAAATACACACTAGTAAAATATATTGATATAATTTTATGAAATTAAGTTACTGTTTGTGACAGCTTATTTGCAAAGAAATCTTTCTTAATATGTAAAAATCATTATTGTACTACACATACGAATCCTTTGATATAACTAATTAGATAAAATTTCTACTTTGAATCCGTATAATCAAATTACATCATTCATTCGCACCTCTCATAAATATGTATGATATCATTTAAAATTCTGGTGAGAGAAATGAAAAGGGAACTAAAGTATAACTCAAAACTTTACAAAATTTTACATGCTACAAGTTTAACCGCTCTCGTTATAAGGTTGGAAGACAATGTAGCTACAGTTAAATACAATATTCAGGAAAAGCTATTGTAGAGGAAAATGTCTCATTGTTCTTTGGACTATTGTTTAACGTCGTTCAGCTCTAATGGAGACTGCATTGTCTTAAAGTGTACTGAGTCAGTCTGATCCACTTTAAATCAGATCAGATTTTAATTACATTACACCTAGAGACTAATATACTTTATTGTACACCACAAATAGTAAATTTTACTCGGAACAAAAAATAATAAATTTAAATGTACAAAAATGCGGTCTTGTCTGCCAGACAACCTTCAATTTGGGGAAATTGTGCAGTGAAAAGGTGATGCCTTATACTTACACTAATACGTATATAAATAGATACATACAATACATACATATATACATAAATATATATAATAATACATATAAATGAACAATTACACATATAAATACAAATGAATATAATAATATGATAACATATAAGTCGTCTCAAATATTTACGTTACTTCATTTTGTAAACACAAAATTTAAATAAATCACAGTAAGTAAAAAATAAAAACAAAATAAAATTAACAAATAAAACAAATACTATACAAGAACATTATAGTTACTAAGTTTCCTTAGCCAGATAGTGCTCTTTTACCAACCTCTTAAAAGACAATAGTGTTTGCGCTTGCTTAATATTAATGGGTAAAACATTCCACAGTTGGATAACCTGTACGGTAAATTATATTTCATTTTGATAAATTTTGTGTTATGCACAGGTGTCCTCAATGTCAGATTTTCAGCCGATCTCAACCCTTCATTATGTAGTCCTAGGAACTCAAATTTTTCCTTTAAATAAGTCGGGGCATTAACATTAAACAAGACGTAATAAAGAAGCGAGAGAACATGCAGATTCCGGCGAAAGCGAATAGATAACCACTTGAGTTATCGAAAGTTGGAAACATGGTCATACATATTTGGGCAAGCCAAATATGAAACGTATAGCAATATTTTGGAGTCGCTCAAGTTTGTTTAGTTGGTCCTCGGTTAAATTAAGATAGCGATAGAATAGATAGGAGTAAAGATTGTGCTAACATAATTTAAATAATAAAATAAAATATGTGAACATAGATTTCGTTTCATATAATTGCTTTGAAAATATTAATAAAAAGAAATAAATAATTTGACCAATCAATTATAAAGCACTAGACACGTTTATAAATTAAAAAATAAAAATAAATCCAAAACAGAACGAGATAAACAACTCGTAAACGAGTATAAATAATACAAGTCCCAGAGATCGCCATGCGTAAATATTTTGTTTAACTCTCCAACGAGGTTTGACATTATTTTTTGTATGAAATTGGTATATTAATACTCAAAAAATGTTAAGAATTTTAATACGAGCTTTAATAGTAACAATTATTAGAGAAGCACTATCCTAGATGAAATGTTTTTATTTTTAATTAAAATAAGCACTTCCTAACTATTTTTTATGTCAACGACTAAAGCTATCATACATATATATGTATTTATTCATCTTCGCTGCACAGCTTTAACTGCATCCATTGATAACTGCTATATTGGCAAGGTTATTGCTAAATTGATTGTATTTCTTTGAATATATATAATAAAACAATTTGAAGTAATGCTTGTTATCAGTAGGGTCCATTTTCCTGAAAAATAACTAATATTCAAGAGGATATGATCCTTAAGGTAAATCCAAGTATAAACATATCGTGTTTTAGTTCTTGTTATTAAAGACAAAGACTGTTATCTATAGGTATATAAATGATATCAAAGACAAGTTGCAAGTCAATAAAATTCCTAAGTTAATGCAGGTTTTTGGCTTGTAACATTACATGGATTGTTTAAAACCATTCCTCCAGAAAGTAACATAACAGAGGATTAAGTTTCGGAAGTGGACCCCAATTTTTTATAGGTTCTAGAGCGTTGCTGTGGTCAAGTAACTACAGATCGAACATGTTTTGGCTCCACCGAGGAAACACCACCCTTTTACAGAAGATTGTCGTGAAGTAGTCTTTAATAGCTGTGTTTCGTCCGATGAGTGAAAGAGCCGGTTGCTGTGATCCTATTCCCACCTTTTTAACCATTATATTATTCCAACCCCTCCCTTTTCCTCAACTACTAAGGTCGGCAAGATGTCCGCAACAGAGATATTGTGGATGTTCATGGGCGACGGTGGATACTGCCTACCAAGTATTTAATTACTTCCAAATTAAAAAAAAAAACAAAAAGAAGACTTGTTGAGTTACAATCCTGAAATAAGGATTAGCACGTATTAATGAAGAGTATTTTTGTAACGGAACTTAACCCTACAAAAAGGTAGTCTGCTTAAAAAAATTAGAATCATTTCAGTCTTCATGGTAAACTTAAGGTATAATCAATCAACTTGAAATTTTGCACACTTGCAACTTCTACGATGCCGTAATCAAAACGAATTGAGGTCTCCGAAATCGCTCAGGATATTCCAAAAGTGAATTTGTTTATTCTATCACCTCTACTGAACTAAATTTTTGAAGTAGTTTATGTTGCGTTACTTTTTTTAATATATTTATAATTTTACTTTACAGATATAATAAAAATATAGAACACATTTTTATACTTATACGTAAGTGTACACATATACATATTTACAGTTTAGGACTTTGGATAAACATAATTACAGCAGTTGTCATCAAATAATTAAATATAAAATTTTGTATTATTTTATGTTATTTACCATAACTACATATGTTCAGTTTATTTGTCAATAGATTATGGCAAAGTAAAGAAAGTAATTTGAAATGTTGTCAGTAGCACAAAATTACGGACTGGATATTTAATATTTTATTTCATAGTCAAAAACTTTTTGCAGCCAAACTTTTCCTCTACAGCCCTAACTTGGTTCGACTGGCTTATGACTGAATGAGTAGATTATAACTTATATAGCTGGATAATATTTAGGGAGCAGAAACCTGTTTTCTTTTTTTTTTGATTAACTAGGCCTATGTAGGCTTTCAGTATACCTCTATTTGTTGGAGGACATAAACTTGATGAAACTGTAAGAACGGTGACGAGATCTAAGTATGTAATATCTTGTGGCAGGGCACTCAAACTGCTCAATCAGGGCCTATTATGTATTCTGCAAACATTCGATAAAATAATAATTAGTTGGTTATTTTTTGTGACAAAATACCTTAATGTCAATAATTTGTATAATTTCGTCTACCTCTCACAAGTATATATCAGGTAAATCTAGTAATGTATGGTTTCGTTTTTCCTCTTTATATATAATCTATAAATAACTTCCTTGTTTAGGTTTAAAATAGCATTAATGAAAATTACAAAAAATCCCTTTATATTAGCACATTAATTACATTGCAGTTTTGAGGTTTGATTTGGTATAATTCTTTTTCTTACTGTTTACATAATGACACAAGTGTCCTTTTATGACACCTAAGGGTTAAAGGCGTATGTGTATTGCTATGAGTTCTGAAACATGATACGAATAATAGCAGACCTTCTATCCAGATATTATTGCTTTATAACAAGGTTAAGTTCTGTTTAGATTCCCACTTTGAATCAAAAACTATCTTATATATTAACGAATTATAAACTTATTTACATAACTAGATCAAAACATTATAATTATTTTATAAGGTTAGCAAGAGGTAAAATTATGTCAAGGTTAATTTCTTACCTAAAAACATGCGGGAGTGGGATCAGAAATGAATCTCAGAACAAAAGTCAATGATAAACTTCTTATTTTCATTTTTTTTTATTTAGGGTGTATTTTTTACCTAGTTAAAACCAAATAAAATAAACATTACCAATTTCGCAATAATAGAAGCCACGCTTTATATAGTATATTCACAAAAACGGTTAAAGTTACTATAAAACCAGTATTTAATAACCAGACCTGTATTAGTATTTTATAGTTGTTTACTTTTATAAAAGGGGAAAAATTTATAAATTCAAACAAAACGATCAAATGCGTCAAACTTGTTCTAGTGATTACCTAAGCTAAATTTGAAGTGATTCTAAATAAGCTTCGCATAATATAACATATACAATAGTTTATTTAACATATCTTTTGTCAATTCTATTATACTATAAATATATATAACAGCTTATTTATGATAACAAAATACTCGAAGTTTAGATTACAGTAGAACATCAAGGTAATTAAGGTAAAGTACTATTGTTTTAATGTTCTTGTTACTAAAACTTTGTTACAAGGACCAATTCATAACAATACTTTTTCATTTTACATAAGATTTACGAGTATACTCCTTAAATAAAACTATTATTTTCGGATAGACTACGGTATTACAAAATTAGATAATAGATATTCATTATGTCTGCCAGTGATCAAGGTTGCTTCACAATAAATGAAACGTCGTAATTTAATTATAGATTATACATAAAAACGCGTAGTATGTAGGTATATCGGAAAATATTAGTTTTATCTCAATTCTTAGTTCTAGTCATCAAACATATTTTTTTCAATCAACATTGGATCTAATAGAAATATTTAGAAAGAATTGAGTTTTATAAAAAAAATATTAAAACTTATTAGTGTTAACATTTCGTAGAGACAAATAATATAATTAATTATCTTTTCGTCAAGTCTGTGTCCAAATGTTAACGTCTTTAGAAACACTTTTATAATGGAATCACATCAATAATATTTTCTTAAAAAATCTTTATATTAATACATTTAAATAAGTAATGTTTTAACAATTCATTCAATTCAAAATAAATAAAGAATAAAAAATCGTAAGAAGTATTATCATTAAAATAGATGCTTACTTGATACAAAGATTGAACATTGTACTCAAAGAATTCCTTTATATTTTGCAAATAAAAGTGCTTTGATTATAGTCATAAAATAAAGATAGTGCCAAAGAAAAAAGGGACGCCAAAAAATAATAAGAAACGCAGAAGCAACACGCTCAACTGCTGTCGTCGATTTTCTTTTGTAATATTTTATCCTGTAGTTACTTTGAAACAATGTATTAATATGTCTATTGTCTGCATTTGAAAAATGTAACTCTTTTCAAATGGGATCAATTCAGTGGAATAAAAAAGTACTATAGTACATTACTAGGTATTCGATTTCCTTTTGGTCCGGGACTATATAACTGATTAAAGTGTTGCTTATAACATGAAAGGGACGGCTGAAGGGCTGTGAAGCCATATCAGTATAGATACAGGAAGATGTTTGGTTCTGTTAGAAATTGTTTGACTTTTAACAAAAAGAAATAGGATTCAGAATATCTTGAAAGTTTTTTCTGTTAAACCTTTATCGAAAATTCAAAAATATTGCAATGTGTCATGTTAATATGCTATTATACTGAAAATTCTAGTAATAACTTACTCTTCAAAGGGGAAAATTATTTATCGGACACAATGATCGCGTTTGTTTTTGACATACAATATTTATAATTACAATATCGCTCAAACAACCTATTCTCCATATTTCATTTTCATATAACATTTTCAATGTTATATAAAAGGTAATTTTATCAACACCTCACATATTATATACAATAACATTTTAAAATATTGTAGAATAAAAAAAATCTTTTCAGATAAAATGAAAAGATTTGTAACAAAATTGCAAGGTTTCTTATTTATAATAAAGCTGCTGCATTAATCACTATTGCGGATTTCTCATAAGATTGCTAGTTTCAAAATATTTAAGAGAGACACCTCAGGCGAAAAGTCACTGGCTGCCATCCAAAAATACGTCCATTCATTGGATCTTACCGAGTTCAATGCACTCATGTGGTTCTCAAACTGGGTATATTTTGGAAATAAAAATTACTTTCAGTTTTACTTTATCATAGTTTTGTGGAAAAAGTAGGCATTTAACTAATTTACACACTGTTTTTGAGTACAAAAAAGCCATTTAAATATGTTGGAACATTTAAATAAAGCAGCAGAGAGTGTACAATAATGATTTATGTTAATTAATTAGTTTATATAATGAACCAGTACGGACTGGAAATTGCCAACAAAATACGCCGGTTGGAGTACCTCAAGACGAAGAAAGCTAGATTATTAACATCCTTGAATTTCCTCAAGAGATGCCGGGATCATGACATCATACCAACATGTGTCAAAATATCACCTAAAAAAGACATCAAACATAGCGGCAGGATACTCCATCAGGCAAGTAAAAGGTTACTTTGTCATCTTATTAGACAACATCGATCGGATGCACGGCAGTTAGATTTTCAAATTGATTTGCTGAGTCATGAAATACAAAAATGTTTGTCAATGACAGATTGGCAAAAATGTTTTGATATTATTAATAAACGTGAACAATTAACGTATAATCAATCTAAAAATAATAAAATTAATAAATTTAAAAAATTTACGGATAAAATTATAGATCGAAATAACAATGGCAATAATTATAATATTAATTTAAGTCGGGCAACACAGTCACCGGTGACTGTTGTCAATCTGTCAAAGCAAACTTTAGATAAACAAAAACAAACCGTTGAGATCCTTAAAAAAGGACAAAATTTTGCACCTGCACCTTCAAAATTACCGTTCGAAGACATTATCTGTAACGTTGAGGAATGTCTTCATAACAATCATGTCACGAAAGAAGAGTCTGAGGCAATCCGGCAGGACGTATCATATGTTCTGCGCCGGAGCAAATTGCCTCGACAAAACATCTCTCGTCAGGAATCAGTTGCACTTAAACACCTACGCAACAATGAAGACCTGACTCTCCTCCGTGCAGATAAAAGGAACGCGACCGTAGTAATGGATACGAGTGATTATGATAGTAAAATAACTGAAATTCTTTCGGATAATTCTGTCTATAAAAAAGTTAACAAAGACCCGACCAGTAAAGTTTTAACGGAAACAAAATTATTAATTAATAAATACGGTTCTAAACTCAATCTGGATATCAAATCACTCGTACCATCGTGTTCAAAACCACCAAAATTGTATGGGTTACCTAAAATCCATAAACAAGATGTTCCATTACGGCCAATTGTAAGCCAGATTGATTCACCAACTTATAAACTGGCTAAATTCCTTTCAAAGATATTATCACCACTCCAGGGCCACACAAAGTCATTTCTTAAGGATTCCTACCAGTTTGTCAATGACATTAAACACCTAAAAATGACAGACAATGACATTATGGTCAGTTTCGATGTACAGTCATTATTCACTAATCTACCTGTTCTTGACTGCATTGAGATTGTAAGAGGTAAGTTAAAGGATAATAAGATGCCTATTGAATATGCAGAATTGTTAAAGCATTGCCTAAGATCTGGCTATCTCATGTGGAAGGATGAATTCTACATACAAGTAGATGGAGTAGCAATGGGTTCGCCGGTTTCCCCCATTGTCGCAGATATATTCATGGAAGACTTCGAGGTGCAAGCCCTTAGCTCTCCTACAATAAGACCCATAATTTATAAACGCTATGTAGATGACACTTTCACAATATTAAATAAAAACAAAACATCTGCTTTCTTGAACCATCTTAATTCTATCAATAATAAGATCCAGTTTACTATAGAATTAGAGGCAAATAATTCTTTAGCTTTCCTTGATATACTAGTCATCAGGAATCCTGACAATACTTTGGGACATACTGTTTATAGGAAACCCACACATACGGATAGGTATCTCAATGGTAAATCACACCACCACCCTGTACAGTTAGCTACCATTGGTAAATCTTTGTTACAGAGAGCACAACACCTTTGTGATGCTGACCACCTAGAGGCCGAGCTGCAGCATGTAAGACATGCTCTGACCATCAACAGCCTGCCCGTGCCTCGCCAGCATCGCAAGAACCAGATGAAGCCACCTACAGTTGAGCGACAACCTGCAATTCTACCATATGTAAAGGGAGTTACTGACAGAATAGGCAACATCTTGAAGAAGGTTTCAATCAAGACTATTTATAGACCACATAAGAAAGTGAGCCAATTCTTGAGACCAATCAAGAGTAACATTCCTTTACAACAAGCGGGTGTATATAAACTTGATTGTGACTGTGGCTTGTCATACATCGGACAGACAAAGAGAAGCATCGGTACAAGGGTTAAGGAACACATTTCAGACGTCAGGAATAGGCGCGCGTCGAAGTCAGCAGTGTGCGAACATGCATTGGACAAACCAGGCCATTACATTAGATTTGATAAACCACAGATCCTCGCTCGTGAAGACAGATATATACCAAGGTTAATCCGCGAGGCTATTGAAATTAAAAAACACCCCAATTTCAATAGAGAAGATGGCTGGAACCTATCAAACACGTGGGATCCTCTTCTTAAAAATATAAAATCCCATGTCCGTGACCACACCGCAGGACCTCGAGACACCGTGAGCGCATTTGACAGACACTCACATCTCGTCTGCCCGTGATCACGGTTGCTGAAAAGTAGCCGAAACGTCGGGAGTATGTAGTTTCTAATCAAAAAATAAAACGCGAAGTAAAATCCGAAAATATTAGTTTCATTTAATTAGTTTATTTTTAAGAAATAAATGTTAAGGTTATTAAGTTAAAAACATGCAGTTTATTGCGTTAATTGAGGCTTTTCTATTTTAGTTAAAATTTACATTTACTTTATATTCAATTATAAAAAAAAATGTAATTTGGTTAATGTTTTCAAATAACATAAATAACTACGATAGTAAATAAACAATAATTGATAACAATATCTTTTAATATAGATGAACTATATTCAGATCATCTGTAAAAAAAACTGATTATCTAAATAATCGTCCTTGATAAATGTTGAGTTAAACCTCAAAACATAAAGTAAATATACAATTCTTAGACGTTATTAACAATCCGCATCCAAAACTTTGGAAAACTTTCTACTTGTACTTTAATTCAACAATTTTAGCTAAGAGGCTAAGTTTTTGTAATATCCAGGATAAAATAGACTGCAATGTTAATAGCTGATGCTTATCAAGGTTCGTTCAACGTTTATTTTTGTTTTGCTTTAGGAAGCTACAGGCTACAACCCCGAGTGTTATGGCGCGTGTTGGGAGAGGCCTATGTCCATCAGTGGACTGCAATAGGTTAAATGATGAATGATGAGGCTAACAACCCAAAGTATTTCATTTTATTCATTGAAGCTGTCATTGGCTTTCGTAACCACAATAGACAAATTTATATTAAAATCAAAGATTTTCATTGGGAAAAAAGGTTTTTTTGGAATCAAATGGTTTAATATGTATAACTAGGCTTTTACTTTCCTTTCATATGTGCAATAAACTAAATCTAATATTGATATTATAATTTATTTATAAGTCAGTGGTGGCCTAGTGGTTAAAGGGCCCGCCTATCGTTGCCGAGGGCGCGGGTTCGATCCTGGCCCGGGCAAGTACCAATGTGATTTTTCCGAGTCATATGTACTTTCTAAAAGTATTTAGACATCACTGATTAATGCTGATGCCCAAAAGAGGGTTGATGTCAGGCAGGCGGCCGGTCGTAAAAACAAATAGCCAAAACTATTCACAACATGTAAGGCAGACCCTGGCTATAGCTGGAAAATTGCCAGGTAGAAGAAGAAGAATTATGTAACTAATGAATAAAACCATTTATTTCTAAGAGGAATTTTTGAATAACTTATACAATAGAAGATTTTATTCTTTTAAAAAAACTGACCTTTTTATTATTTTTTTGTTTTTGTAAAATACGAAAAAAATTAACTTGATGGAGGTTGCAAAGGGTGAACATAGAAATATAGATTAATATGATGTGAAAGAGGAATTTGAAAGATGGAAAAATAACATAAATATTTTATAATACAAATGATTATTATTTGGAATTTTTTAAAAGTGTGTATATTATTTAATGTTCAGCTATTAGAACGCAATGCATATGAATAGACGACATCAATAACAATATTATTTAAATATAGAATCACTTTTCAGAAAAAAATTGGAGCCTTTATTTTAGTATAAATATAACATTAAAAATGCTATTTGTTTTATAGTTAAGAGAGGAACTCTCTAACCAAAATGCGTCTACACTAAGGAAATATTGGAAGTAAGCGCAATTGTATTTTGAGAGGTTGAGACATTGAGAGGTTTAACTATCAAAAAAATAAAATTAAGCGCGGTGACTACGTAAATAAGAATGGAATCATCTGTATAAATAAAAAGGCTTTAACTTTTTTATATTGTAAGGATATGCACTGTGGTTAGGATAAACATATAACAGTGAAGGCAGCGGCCATGAGTGTCAAATTTATGCACCAAAACAAAAATCTGATGCTCAAGTTTTGAAGATAATCTTGTCATTAAGTAGTTCCTCAGAGACATCCAAATATGAAATGTCAACATACTTAAAGGGGAAAAAAGAGACTGTGTTATATCACTTTTAATAGTTCCATATTAACAGATATCTATACACTAAAGTCAAGCCAGTGATTCACGTTTTAATTTTTTGCAATAAAATAAAGAGGAATTAATTAAAAAGTATTACAAACTTGATTCATTTTTGTTGAAACATAAAAATGATACATTCAGTTCTAAAAGGTTTCCGAATCACAATCAAAAGACACAATCAATTTTAGATATTTCTATCAATTCATTTGCAAGTCAATTGAGTCATGAAATATGAAAATAGTGTTTAAGAGGACGCTTCTCTCAAAGCATTTATGTCATTATGAACGCATCACTTTATGAGATAATGGATAAACAGGTTGAATTTGAGAATTATAAGGACGATTGAGAGATAGGAAAACTGCAAAATGTCTAATGGAACATTTTTGGAGTTGTTTGTTGTGTGAGGTGAGTTGTTGAATTTTGAGTGTGTATGTCACTGAACTTTTCTCAAACGACTGGACCGATTTTGATGAAATTTTTTATGTGTGTTCCTTTGAACATCTGATAATGGTTTAGATTCGCAATTTCGTCCGCTGGACAATGTTTTTTAATTATTTTTTACTTTATTAGTAGTTGTTGATACAAACGTTTTTTTTTTTGACATAAGATTTGACGACTAAGTAATATGTCAATCATTCTGTCACACTTCAAAACACGTAGATTTATGACTTTAAAAGGTAAACTCCAAAAATATAAATAAAAAAACGTAACAGATATTTCTTGATTATAGGGCGATACGAAGTTCACCGGGTCTTTTAGTATATATATGTAAGTAATTTACACTAACTTAATCGAGCGTCATCTAGTTACAACATTACAAACTAAATACTAGAAGGGATTCCGTGACAAAAGTATGTATTTTCTTTGTTTCGACCTATACTGCCATCTCTTGGCCATGCAGAAAATTTTACATATTATATGTATTATTTGTATACAATACGACACAACCGTGTACAGGAAATACTGCAGTAATTCTCTAGATGTCTCTTTGGACCATACCATTATGTATTAATAATAATAGTTGTTGATTAAAGTTTAAAACTTAGACCCAGTTTCACTAAAACTTTGTTTGTTAAATCTAAACAAGGAATTTACTAAAGAACCTTTAAAACTATAATGGTCCATCAAAATATTATAGAAAATAGAAAATATTAACACGGCATTATTACATGTCACGTTAAATGACCGACTACCAAATTGTTCGTTCTTGTTATCGTCATCAGCCTATCAGAGCCCACTGCTGAGTAAAGGCCTCTTTTTCACATGGAGAAGGTTCGAGCATATTAATGCTTAGTTTAATAACCACGCTTGCTCAAGACGGGTTGGCGATTTCAAACGTATATTTGTGAAATTATAAGTCCAGGATTCCTCACGATGTTTTCTTTCACCGTCTGACAGTGGTGTCTTAATACTCTAGAAAAATACATATGACTCGGAAAAATCACATTGGCACTTGCCAGGATCGAACCCGCGCCCTCTTGCATGAGAGGCGGGCCCTCTAACCACTAGGCCACCACTGAGTTCTTGTTATAAGACGACAATATTAAAACTATAGGCTTTAATGCGACACGTTTTATGCAATGCACCTCCTTGTACTTTATCGTATATATCCCTCGATACGTCACGTGTTAGCTAATGCGACCAAATATTATACATCGACAGTTGCATACATTTGGCACACAAAAAAGCTTTCTTTTCACTTTACTAGATGTATCCTGTCAAAATCGTGTTGCCAATAAATTGTGTTATACAGGGTGACTGGTGAATTACTATTGATACTTGAGGACGTGATATTTGACGATCATATATGACAAAATAAAAATTAATATAACATAAATATTAATAAACTTCTAAGTAAAGTCAACCAAAAGTTATGTAATTATTTACGCATCGTGTGAACACCCTACAGATTAGGTATACACACACACACACAAATGAGTGCGGCGGCGTGGTGTTGTATCAGCACGCCGCCGCACGCGTCCACACTTGGAACGTGTCCACACTTTATTTATTTATACGGAAATTTGGTCAAAAATTAAGTAACTATTTTTTTTACATAATTCGAATGAGAATCATGTACCGAGTGTTCTCCTTAAATATTGATAGTAATTCACCAGTCACCCTGTATATTGTTGTGTTACTATGTACAAGTAATTTACTATGAATTTTAGGTATTTAAATTAGTTAGAATAAGACAAATTTAATTTTGAAATGTATGGCTTCAACATTTTCGGCTATGTTTTAGTTATTGATATCTGACTTTCTGAAGTGACTGTTGTTTAGAATAAAAGGGTTATTATGAAACGCGTATATAATTCTTAACCCTAATACCACCGCGATTTGAGTCTGTATGAGTAAACGTTATGATAACTGGAAGTGGGAGATTAAATTTAAAACCCTCGAACATAAGTTGCACATCATATGATTATACATTTTTCATTTTAAGATAATAATAAGTGTCTGGGTTTATAATTAATATTAGAAGTAAGATGTTTTGTTTTGGTATTGTTTAGCTCTCTTTTGCATAAGATGCTAAAATTTAGAACTAATTTTGAAAAAATTATAATTTGTACAGATTATTTTGTTGTCTTTTGTTATGTAGACAATAATATTATCGACAGTATTATGTGGCACTGTTGAGTTAACTTAGGCACTAAAATATATTATATACATACATATATATCAATGTATTTTCTATTGTAATTCGCCTTTTTTTATTGTTTGAGATACTTTTCATAATAGTCAAATTACTTTTATTTATAAAACATGGATTTGATAATATTTTGATTTACAACTCTTTTCACAAAATGCTGAGTATGATACACAGGTAAAGTAATAGGTGTTGTCGGCGGGATCTCACAATGTGTTGATTTATATAAAACAGCTTATACTACTGAAATTTAAAATTGTCTGTATAAATTATTATTAAAATGTTCAATATAAGTTAAAACTAACAGGAATGAAATTTTTTGTAAATACACTATCTTATAAAATATGTATGAGAGCTGTTGCTAAAAAAAATTAATGATGTTATGATGGGTGGAACAAAAAAGTAGAACAATAGTATAATCAAGACACAAATAAAAAGATTACAAAAAATATATATAAATTAAACTAATATTTTCAGATTATACTGCGTGTATTTTATTATTACTATTAAAAATATTTTATTATTGTAAAAGCTACTCCCGACGTTTCGGTTATTTTTCAGTAACCGTGATCATGGACAGACGAGATGTGAAAAACTATATATTCAATGAGAAAAAGGCCATTCTCCATTCTGAGCCACTCTCCTTGTTGCTTGCCGCTTGAGAGGTGACAATGATAAAGCCCTGATTTGGATAAGGGTAGTTATAAATAGAAATATAATTACAATTAAAATTATAATGATAAACTTTAGAAATTTAGTAAATACTTTATTATTTGTGAGAATGATTTCATATAGATTATAACGACCTTTGTATCTCTCTATAATATAAATCTTTATATAAGTGAATGTGGTTGGTAATTCAACTTAAAACTTGTCGATCAAATTCAATATTAGCCCATCTGATTCAATCCTGTCTGTTTGTCTAACACCTGTTTATATAATTTCTAGTTTAGGATGGTAAACTTCATTTTAGTTGGATGTATTCAAAGCTATCAATGTCGAAATTTAATAAATTTTACATTAATAGAAGTACAAAATTATTATTTACCACCTCTTCACTATCTAATTTGGCTTCATGTGTTAAGAATACATTTAAATGTATTGACAGTAGATATTAAGTTTGGCCTAAAGCAAAAAAGAAGAAAAGTAGAAACATCTATTTTTAATTAATTATAAATGAAATTTGATTGGAAAAGAAAAAAAGCAAATGTAATTGTAGTCATATAATACAAAACCAAAAAAAACCACAACTTATGGTCTATAATTATGAACTCAATATCAATTAAGTAATGTATGCAAATTAGGATTAGCGTGGTATTTCGCACATTATTTCGTTAAGTACCTATTTAAGTTCATTATCCAATTATGGAATCTATAGGCAATAATGAATGAAGTTTTCAAAAACACATTTAAATACAAAGACATTGAAATTATAAAAATATTTTAATGTTAAACTCTCCACATAAATGTTTTCAAAATATTTACATAATAAAAATAATATGGCACAAGTGCAAATGCTTTCAAGTATTTTGAAGGGCTTTTTAGTTTAAGTTGACATTGATTTCTTCTAGTAACGAAACTACCAAACTTAAGACGAAACTTCTCGGCATTCCATGGGTTCACCGTGCGGGTGCCGGGTCCATCGCGTTGCAGGGAGAGGAGCTTCAACAGTGCCTGGGACTTGCGACCCAAGTGTAGGTTTAAGGGGCCCCTTAACTAACGAGCGTTATACGCTCACCCCCACTGTCCAAGCTCCTCTCCCTACCTTTTTTTTTCGGGGAGAAATCCGCTTATAGACTACCTACTGCCTTGGCTGGACAGTGGGACTTGTGTGGGGGTCGCCCAGAGCCTGATGGTGTTGGCCCTGGGAATACCCACTAAAACTCCCCGGCTTCCCTTCCTGCCCGTATTTGGGGGCGAGTTGGGACCTGCTATGGCAATTCACCAATTCACCCCCGGGCTGCCCAGCTCTGTGCCGGGCTACCGCGCCAGTGGGGGATTACCCGGGAGAGCCGAGATAATCCCCAGACGTGTTGACCAGTTGACGTGTTGCAATGCCTGCATCAGTGCCACTTGACGCAGGCTGGTCGAACCTCCAGGTCGAAGGTTACAGGTTCACCCGTCTCCTCCGACCCGTACGTCTACGCAGGAGGGGAGCAGCTAGAGCATCCTCCTCCCGAAGCTCCTCTCCCTACGTAACCAAATTTGAAAAGAACCTACTGGGGCTGCCTTCGATGTACGTTCCAAGAATGCAACAAAGTGAGTTCTGGACAAGCCCAAGTCTTTTAGTAGGTTGTAGAGAGATTTCGCTCTTATACCTCTCGCTCCCACCTCTACCGCGTACAAATCTACTACGAACCTATTTCGAGTGAGTTCGTTTGTGAGCTCGTAATAAGTATTTGTTGACCTTGATGGTATGGTCTTTGGGGATGTTGGTTTCCCAAGGGCTTAAAGCTTCCCGTAAGCTTTAAAATTACTAAGCGCTAAGCGCTTTAAAATTCGCGAAAACAAAAATATATCCGGTCTGGAGGCCGACGCACAAATATCCTCGGGAATTTTATATTGTTGTTCATACGTGTCCATCATTATTGTCCTATCCGACGCCGCTTTAAGGATGGAGTAAGGCTTGACGTTTGATTTTGTAGCCCTAGAGCCCTCTCTCACAAAACCTATTGATCGTTCGTTTATGGTTATTTCCCTTTGTTCTCTGGCTACCGAAAGACTAACCGCTTCACGTATGATTTCTGGGACCCTATCGTGACGACGCGAGTATTGGAATTTTTATAAATAAGATGAAGTAATACTCGAAACCGTACTTGAAACTTAAGGTTTTTACAAATACCATATAAAATCGAAAATTCAGAGTTAAATAAAAAGACATATATAAAATATTCACGGGTGGCAACTTTGTTCCAAATTCCGTTCAAGATGCTCAATTTATTGGACACCTTCCGTTTCAATTTGCCTGGAGGATGTGACTGGTCCCGTGGGAACAGTTCAAGAAGCCTGACCCGGTTCAAATGGGGACATAATGCTTCCCAAGACTCTGAGTGTGGGTAAGGTAGGAATTTATAAGTTCAATAGAAGTGTTTTTAGTTTGCTTCCACACCTCTGTAAAGCATTTTACTAAAATGTAAATGTCACGTCTTTCGTCAACACTGTCATTTCTTGGCCCCATTGCTGTCATACAAAAAAGCTATAAAACGTTTTATTTTCATCCTTATTTTTCATATTATCTTAGCATAAGCCAGAGTAACGGATCAAATAAGAAGTACTAAAACAAAAAGAGAAGTTGATGAGATGTAAAAGGAAGGTGACTAAAAATCCGATTAATCCGATTTTAAGGAACTGCAGTAAATGCAACAAGAGTTTTTTAATATTATATCGTTTTATATTGACTTTGGTCTACATTAATTATAATTAATTTTCTTTAAATCCATATCAAAAAGGTCGGAAATATGTTATTTTATCCATATATATATAAGGAAAAGATAGAGGATGCTAGTGGCACAATGTTTATTCATTATCCCGTGCGGGAGCCTCATAGCACTAATAGATCCCGAGGATTTCCAATTACTGTTTGTGTAAAGTGCTTGAAAGACCGCTATTCTATGATAGCAAAATGAACAAAGAGAATGTATGACGATAAGTACCCTCAAGAAAGTTATACCCAAGAGAGATTACAGTCGTGGTTACATAATGTCGTATAATCACAGTATCTCTTTTCTAAATGGGCTATTTAACGTGATTAGTTATGTAAGAGAAAACACGATCTATTTTCTGTTATTCAAATAACAAATTTATGAAATAAAATTGTGGTCTCTTAAACCACGCTTAAGATAATAATGATTGTACACTTATTCTTAAAATAAGAATTTCTTATACTATGTATTTATTCTATACATTCATTTATTAAAAAAATAATACTACTTCTTTGGTAAATGTAATGGAATAAAGGAATAGATGTAACGGAATATTTAATATGCGTATGCACCAAAACTTAAAACAACATGTAATTAATGCTGGATGGGAATAAGCAAGTAAGGTTCCGATTTTAGACAGTTTTGTATAGTCCACGAATCAATTTTATTATCTTTGATTATCTTTTTTCCCGTCAAACTGTTTTCTTCATTTAAATTGTATATTTTTTTGGCGTTTTCTTACTGTGTTTACTTTATTTTACAAAATGAAATCTTATTGTAAGAATCATCACATCCATTCTGATGCTCTGTGAACGTTTGGTTCCATAAACGTAAAACAATGTTAACAACTATTGTATTCATGTGAAAACCATTACAGGATTGATTTTGAAAGTCAAAAAATGATCAATCTCCGTAAATTAAAGTTAATAATCTTACATCGCTTGTTTTATTGTTTTATCTCAATTCAAATTGTCTTAGTGATCTTTATTGTTTAAATAAAGTTTGTATCAATTTATTATAATATAAGTAACTACTAAGATGTCTTATAAAATAGTAAAGTAATTGGTTACTTAAAGTAAGTATGTTGTTAATGTAATGTAAAATAACTTTTAAATCCTTCATGAAAATAATATGTACATCCAGATGATGGTTCAACAATAAATATTTTATTAAAATTTTAAAGAAACTCCAATTCGCACACACTATAACGAAGCATTCCTTTAATTTATATTAATTTTATAATTAAAGAAGATCTTTGAAATAACATTTTTTAAAGTAAATGGAAACAGCTCAAACCCGGCATTAAGTTAGAAGAAGCAGCAAAGACACCTCGCTGCGTGTTACAAAGCTGCTACAAAACACACACTGAGAGTATGGTGGAAACACAGAATGTTAAAGCGACATAATTTGTGGCTTTAAAATTAATAACAAAATAATACATACTAAGTATTTATAGTTTATTTATTATTGTAATACCTGTTTATGTTTATTATATTAGTATAATAGATTTTTTATTTTGTTAATTTGTTTACAGTACATGCCAGTTTCCGATCAGTTCAAACTTTATGTTAGTCATATAAATTTTATAAACAATATATTTATATTTCTGTTGTTAGTGTTAAAATGTTAAACTTTGTATTTTTAAATCTGTATCAAACACAGGTGGTGTACCTAGCTCAGATGTTACAGCAATAACACTAAAATAAAAGTAAGCTATAGCATACAGCATAACCTTCTGTGGTCTTTTTTTAGTAGACAATTCTGTTGTCTATTGAAATTTTGGTTCAAGGTTCCAATATCAATGCCATTGTATAAATAATAGTGATGTAGCTTTTCAAACAAGCTGTTTCCCTCGACTTAACGAACATGCCTTAAAACATCCCAGTTGATTGTGAAGAAAAAAAATCTCTTTGTTATTTAATAGCAATAAGTTTAAAATCTTTTTAAACACACTAATTTATTTCTGAAACATCTGATTATTAAACAAAGTTATTTTTTTAGAAAGCTGTTTAAAAAGCTTTTAATAAAAAAAAGATTAAAGATTTATAAAGCATGTGGAAAATTGTGAAGTATATTTATTGCATGAAAATATTCTTTTCATGAGGAATATTTGTATTGTTATAAAAATATTAAAAAGTGTTTGAATTAAAAGCTGTCAGTTATATTTTTATAATGAAAAATAGTTTTAACAAAAGACCAACATACAAATTAAAATAAATCAAAAATGCTTTGTTTCATTCACTCGATAATTTTCTTTTAGTCTAGTATGTCAGTCAAACGGTTCCTGTTTTTTGATTCAATTTATAAAATACCGGTGTACATGTGAATGTTGTTGATTCGGCACAAGAAAATAGTTCGTTTTTTATCCTGTCACAAAAAATAAAACAATGAAGATATTTAAAACGTATTACATACAATACTGATGTTTGACTTCGCCACTTTTTTTTTTCAGTATGTGTCCAATCTCTACAAATGTCCAAATCTATGAGGACTTTAAGTGTCATATGAACAGTCTTCCTTTCTACTTCATTCTCCATTCTTTAAACAGCCTTTTCGTCTTCAAAAAGTTCCGTCTATTTAACCAGGTATACCCAATATCAAAATTACAACCATGATATTAGACATACACGATCGCATAAAGTACAGTATAATTTCAGTTAGTTCCACGTGATCATAAATTATTATTATGCAGCTTAATCTCAGTGAATATGTCGTACAGGAAAACCATACTAAGGCATGAAATCAAAATCTGTAAATGTAATTAAACTAAGCACTCATTAAGTATTTTTTTCTTTATTTGTCTTTAAGTCCTCTTTAAATTTTTGATTCTACGAAAATCCTTTGCTAATCTATATTTATATTTTTGGTACCCTTTTGTAAAAATTTTATTTAATTACACAGGCCACGAACAAGCGCTAACAATTTCAGCTTAAACTAAGCCATGTTTTCGCCAGCTAACGGTTTATGTATAAATTGAGTAAAACACTATAGCAATTGTAGACAGATAATACAATAATACAAGAACAAAAATTAATAATTATTAATTATTATAGTTATATCGTATTTACAATATAACCCTATCCAACGAGTATTGCCAACATTAGCTATCTGATTATTTGGCCGACCAGTTGTATTTTTATTCCTTGGCATACCTTTCTATATGAGTGAGTTTCTTATAGGCCGTATATCGCAATGTGTTATCAGGAGTCTTAATAAAAAAATTAACAAAACTTTCTATACGTTTTTATAGAGTTTAAAAGGCAGATGTATACTTTTTAAAGTTAAATTGTGGGGTAATTACATACTCTACTGGACAATATCAGGAAAAGGTAGCTTTTTGAGGTTAGTTATTTAAACTAAAAGTATTCAAATTAAAACAAATTACTATAACGTAAGCAAAGTCGTTGATGAATTCAATTTTGTGTTTGAATCTTGACATTTTAAATACACATGATCGGGACAGTACAATCGAACTCTGTTTACTGCTCATATTTTGGTTTTCACCCGTCGCGCAGTTACTATTTCTGATGACCCGCATACGTAGTCGCCGAAGATAGTACAAGTTAAAGAGTATTTTTTAATTAAGGCATAACAGAGTGTCATTTATTGTGTACTGTACATATAGTATACACGAAGGTAAAACGAAACGAGGATGTGTGATTTCGTGTCCTCCAAGATGAAATTAGTGAATAAATTTTATTTTTAAATAAAAAAGCAGACCTACATAAAAACAACATAGGAACATAGGAATTGAAAAGGAGAAGATAATTTTATCTAAATACTATTTCGTAACCTACTTAATTGTATATTTTAAATGTCTAAGATAATTATTTAATACAATATTTAACTAAATATATATAACTAGTAAACCTGGCGAACTCCGTTTCGCCACCAGAGCTTTTATATAACATTTCGTTTGGTGATTAAAAGATGAAGAATTTTTTGTTTTATATTTGAAAAGGAACATTTTTATTTGAAAGTGAATCCAATGTAGATACCGAATCGAAGCGTTATACGTGTCCGCTAATTATCCGTTTCATTGAAGTGCTCCTTTGTAAACCACATGTTTTGTTTTTTGGTCTAACTTTAACACAAATAAAGCGGATGGTTTCCAAACTCGTGAACACGCAAAATATAACTGCCCATGTTAAAAACAATGATTTTCTAAATTTATCCCGCAAATACTAAATGGTTTTAAGAGTTCAAGGTACAAACACATTACCTAAATATTTTTATACAGGGTGACTGGTGAATTACTATCAATATTTAAGGAGCATACTCGGTACATGATTCTCATACGAATTATGTAAAAAAAATTGGTACTTATTTTTTGACCAAATTTCCGTATAAATAAATAAAGTGTGGACTCGTTCCAAGTGTTCCAAGTGTGGACGCGCGCGGCGGCGTGCTGATACAACACCACGCCGAAGCGCGCGAGTGTGTGTGTGTGTATACCTAATCTGTAGGGTGTTCACACGATGCGTAATTAATTACACAACTTTTGGTTAACTTTACTTAGAAGTTTATTAATATTTATGTTATATTAATTTTTATTTTGTCATATATGATCGTCAAATATCACGTCCTCAAGTATTGATAGTAATTCACCAGTCACCCTGTATAGTAGATTTCTTACAAATATCTAATTGTCATCCATACGTCATTACATATCTGTCATTATACGTCAATTGCATAGCTGTTAATTGTATTATTCCACGTTTTATAATGACTGACGTTTCATGTCAAGTCCCACGGGAATGCTGTCGAACGGGATAAAAAGTATCCTATTGCAATTTCCTGGTTCTAAACTACCTCCCTGCCAATTTTCAGCTAAATCGGTTCATCCGTTCTTGGGTTATTGTAAGTGAAGTCACTAACACGACTTTCTTTTATATATATATATAGATAGATATCTTAATATCTAATCACCTTTCAAGTCGGTATCTTCCACAACTTAAGTAACTAAAGATTAATATATACATATGTAATACTGGCACACGTAACAAAAGACTTCGACGAATTAAAAACCTTATCTTCTTTTGAACTCGGTTAATAACAAAATTACGAAATCTATCTCCTGACAATGAATGCCAAACACAATCCCTTATACACCTTGAGTAATCTTTTGATGTTAAAGCATCCTCTTGAATGATGTCATATAATACAATACCAGTTTAGGGCGAGCTTCTAAACTTTACTCGTCAGTTCTTTATATAAATAGCCTAAAATATAGAATAGCAAATTGTTATGCCAGTGAGTGAGGAAATTACTAAGTTTTTATTAATAAAGCATGCGATTAAAAAAACATACGGTAAATTGAAAGTGTTTGGGATAACTTAGTTGTTTGAGGCTGTGACATCATGAAGTGCACACAAACTTTGGTCTCCAAACGATCACAATTTTTGTACAATACGTCAATGGCATCATTACTCACCCTGATACTTCATATCTGTGGTAAATAAAATAAAAAATTCTTAAAAATCTCGATCTGGTAAGTATCATTTAATATTTCCTAAAAAAATGTTTTTTTATTAAAATCATTCCGGAGCAGTCTAAAATAAGATAAAAATACTATTGCCTTAAAATATTAACAACATTTCTTAGTGTATGAAAACAATACATTTTTAAAACCAAAAACTAATTAAAAACTACGCTTATGATTAGAAATCGTCAAACAAATTAGACTTTCTTCTTACAAATCTTGTCTAGATCTACACTTTTACTACTGCTCCTTCCTTTTATTCCTGCTCCCTCTGAGGTGCGAATCGGAACGTTTGAAGTCCAGGGTGAGGGCGAGTTTTTATTCTTGCCAGACATACTTTCTGAGTGCCACTCAACACATGAAAAGACCTTGACTTTATACAGCCTTGAAGGTAAAATAATTTTGTCGGAATAAGCATCATCCGCAAAAAGAACTCAAAGCATTTAACGCATTCCAATCAGACACTAAAAAACATATTTCTATAGGGGTGTTGAAAATTCTTTTTTCATTAATACATATAAATTATAATTCAATCATAATTTAAAAATTTTTAGTCCTGTATTTTTATTTTTATAATAGTTTCACTGCAACGGGGATAATAAAGATGTATGTTTTTGCTATATTTTGAATTGCTCTTGTAAAGTTTTGTTATATTTTCTAGCTGAACTTAATTTAACGTTCAGAGTTTTAGCACTATTTTATCGTTCTAAAGTTTCACAAAATGCAAATGAAAGAGTGGTAAATTGTCTTCCTAAATTTACATTAAATCAAAGTTGTGTTCTCTGATAAATGTAAATTTTATGTAATTATTTAATAATTAGAAAAAGGGAATTGTATATAAACTTATTTTAAAAATATTAGATAAAAGATATTATACGGCTATGTAAAATTATCTTCTCCTTTTCAGTTAATATGTTCCTATGTTGTTTTTATTTAGGTCTGCTTTTTTATTTAAAAATAAAATTTATTCACTAATTTCATCTTGGAGGACACGAAATCACACATCCTCGTTTCGTTTTACCTTCGTGTATACTACATATATGTACAGTACACAATAAATGACACTCTATTATGCCTTAATTAAAAAATACTCTTTAACTTGTACTATCTTCGGCGACTACGTATGCGGGTCATCAGAAATAGTAACTGCGCGACGGGTGAAAACCAAAATATGAGCAGTAAACAGAATTCGATTGTACTGTCCCGATCATGTGTATTTAAAATGTCGCAAGATTCAAACACAAAATTGAATTCATCAACGACTTTGCTTACGTTATAGTAATTTGTTTTAATTTGAATACTTTTAGTTTAAATAAATAACCTCAAAAAGCTAACTTTTCCTGATATTGTCCAGTAGAGTATGTAATTACCCCACAATTTAACTTTAAACAGTATACATCTGCCTTTTAAACTCTATAAAAACGTATAGAAAGTTTCGTTAATTTTTTTATTAAGACTCCTGATAACACATTGCGATATACTGCCTATAAGAAACTCACTCATATATGTAGAAAGGTATGCCAAGGAATAAAAATACAACTGGTCAGCCAAATAATCAGATAGCTAATGTTGGCAATACTTGTTTGATAGGGTTATATTGTAAATACGATATAAGTATAATAATTAATAATTATTAATTTTTGTTCTATTATTGTATTATCTGTCTACAATTGCTATAGTGTTTTATTCAATTTATACATAAACCGTTAGCTGGCGAAAACATGGCTTAGTTTAAGCTGAAATTGTTAGCGCTTGTTCGTGGCCTGTGTAATTAAATAAAATTTTTACAAAAGGGTACCAAAAATATAAATATAGATTAGCAAAGGATTTTCGTAGAATCAAAAATTTAAATAGGACTTAAAGACAAATAAAGAAAAAAATACTTAATGAGTGCTTAGTTTAATTACATTTACAGATTTTGATTTCATGCCTAAGTATGGTTTTTCTGTACGACATATTCATTGAGATTAAGCTGCATAATAATAATTTATGATCAAGTGGAACTAACTGAAATTATACTGTACTTTATGCGATCGTGTATGTCTAATATCATGGTTGTAATTTTGATATTGGGTATACCTGGTTGAATAGACGGAACTTTTTGTAGACGAAAAGGCTGTTTAAAGAATGGAGAATGAGGTAGAAAGGAAGACTGTTCATAAGTCACTTAAAGTCCTCATAGATCTGGACGTTTGTAGAGATTGGACACATACTGAAAAATTTTCTATATTGAAAACAATAAACACGATAACCCTTACCCTATTTTGTAATTGTATTGAATCACTCGGAATTGCTTATTAAATTTTATTATACTCTTAACGAACAAATACAAACACGGCCTTGTTCGATCAAAAGTACTTTGTGTCTGCTCTTGGATTTAGAGATGCTTATTTTGTTACGAAAAAAGCACTTTGAACACAAAATTTTCCAACCTCTCACAGATATCTCAGGTCCAGTAAAGCACACTGATCCCAATTAATTAAGTCACAGCTAGAAATGGGTTACAGTATTGCGACCACAAAATATAATCAAACGTACTATCTTTATACACGATCCATATACACATACTCGTAGCAACTGCAATTCCATTTTAACTCCTTTATGCAGAGGTAAGGTATCTTATTTGCTAGATTCTTAATTATATCAAGTGTATCGTCTGCAGAAATTCCCTATAGAATCAGGCTAAAAACATATTTTTGGATATTCAAAAAACTCCATACGTAAATATTGCTTTGAATTTTCTACTATGAAAATTTCAAGTTTGAATTAAAAACCGGGATCATTGAAAAAAATTGAGTGTATAAGGATATATGTTCTATAATTATACAATGTTTATTAAATATTCTATTTGTATTTAAATTTATATCTTGTCATTTACAGTTTAAATAATCGAATAGTTAGGATTTGACTTACAAAAGTGTTGTGTCGTCAATTATTTGTCAAACGAATGTCTAATATACTGTTATTATATAATTATATTGGAGTCAGCTTTGTTTAAAAACTGTTAAAACTTTAAAATATATAGGTATTTTATTGTATTAAGAATATTATTTGATTTATAATTAAGGAATTATTATTAAAAAGTAAGAATAGGACTTAGGTACAAAAGCGGTAACATGTCAAATATGTGTTTAATATACTGTTAATTTGGAACCCCCTTTCTAAATATTATTTACTAAAATATTTTCTATTATTTAAGAGTTATATTTTCAATATATATAAGATTTATATTTTCAATATATATTTTGTTACAATTAAAAAGTAAATATCTTGAATATCGTGTGGTGTTCGGAGGACCTATAAAACATTGCTCTTCGCCGAGGCAAGGGACTTGACATCGGACAGCAGCCTGGGCCAGAACTTCGATTGAAACCCTGTGGTTATAGTGAAACTATTGAGCAGCGACTCTTGAAGAAACAATAACCGAAAGACTATATAGACGAGATAAGTATATTATATTGTATAGCTTCCCTTTACGAAAGACGATATTTTGTAAAATTATAATATGTCCAGTAAATAAAATGTTATTAGATGTTTTAATGAATTGTTTTATTCGAAATATGTATATAAATCTACCTTTTCTTATATATTATTTTAATATTTTAATACATTTTCTAACATCAGAAGTGGGATCACAAAATCTCTTCGCCCAATCTAATTAACAATTTATTTATAGATTAAAATTGTTAACTTATAACTTATTTTCAGATTTATGGAATCGAATACACTACTGGAAGGTCTGTTGAAGGTCATCAGCGATGCAATTTCAGTAAGTCAGCGGCATAATGATGTCGCTCTGCCACACTTTGATCATTTCAAAGGAAGCGGACACCAATGCAAGAGTTATTTAATGAATGGCAAGCTAGACACCATATGTTGTCTACCCTCACGTCACGTTATAATGGTCAGGTAAAGCAATATATCTTAACGATTACAAATATGATTAATACGTTTTTTTTTTACTGATGTGTCAGACTGGCCGAGCGGTTTGTGCAAAGTTCAATTATCTAAAATTACAAACTCTTAAAATCGACGGGTTTTTCTCCTATGTAAATAGTTATCGGTATAATCTCTAATATGTCGATTAATCAATGCTATAATAATTTTGTTGTATTGTGTATGTCAGGATTAAGCTACTAGTAGCTTATTTTACTAATCTGACTAGGTTATCTGCTGCTTATCAACTTCCGGTGTAATATATGAATATTTAATATTTAATGTTACATAATCCTGTATTATTAAATAATATTTGTCCGTAAATAATCATTAGAATAATTAAGATAAACAATGTTTAATATTATCTTTTAAGTTTGCAAATTTAATATTAAATTAGGTAAAGAAGTTTTGTATAAATACCGCCCGTTTAAGTATATCGGGTATTGTAACCGTTGTAACGAGCATTTCAAGTGTTTTCCCATATAACGTATCATTATAAAACATAGCTCAATAACGTCATAAAATTGTGGTTGATAAATTCAAGGAGCGTTCTGATCATGTCTTTAGGAACAGAATATGTAGTGACGGGTAGGTATACTTATGTAATAACGGGTAAATTAGACAGTTACAGATTCTCACTAAGAGGCATTGGCAACTTAAGAAATATTGTTGTTGCTAAAGAAGAACTTCAGGTATGGCCTGGTGAGTGGGTGGAACAAAACTGCTTTGGAGGATGGCTTACTAGTTTTGTGAGTATTTGGAGTAATAATACTGTGACGCCTTAGCTGTTGCCGACATTCACTGACTGCGGGTGATTCAGATTCACCGACTGCGGGTGTTTGGTCGTTCAAAGTAAGGTGAGATCATTAAAGAGGATCACTTAAGGTGATGTGAGTTTATGATAATATTAAGATGGACGCCTTTACTGTTGTTCAACATTCACTGACTGCGGGTGATTCAGATTCACCGACTGCGGGTGTTTGGTCGTTCAAAGTAAGGTGTGATTATGAGAGAAGATCACTTAAGGTGATTAGAGAAAAAAAAAAGAAAAAGAAAAAAAAACCTGAATTATATGATCATTGACTTGACTTGATTTGACTTGAATAATTGACTTGACTTGAGATAGATGACTTAACAGTTGTTCAGCATTCACTGACTGCGGGTGATTTAACTTCACCGACAGCGGGTGTATGGTTGGGCAAAGTAAGGATAATTTGCTATTGAATATACCGTGTTTATTACAGATTATATTGTTGCTTATTATATAACGATTAAGAACTGTTAATAGATAAGTTTCATATGTGGCCCAAAGATTGCAATTAATATGAAGGATTGTCATCCAGTAGATATAATAGTACAAAATTTGTTTTTGTATGTTGAAAATTAATGAGTTAAGAGTTTAAGTGTACTTCGAGAACGAAGTACATGTCAGTATGGCCGTATAAGGATATATGTTCTATAATTATACAATGTTTATTAAATATTCTATTTGTATTTAAATATATATCTTGTCATTTACAGTTTAAATAATCGAATAGTTAGGATTTGACTTACAAAAGTGTTGTGTCGTCAATTATTTGTCAAACGAATGTCTAATATACTGTTATTATATAATTATATTGGAGTCAGCTTTGTTTAAAAACTGTTAAAACTTTAAAATATATATTTTATTGTATTAAGAATATTACTTGATTTATAATTAAGGAATTATTATTAAAAAGTAAGAATAAGACTTAGGTACAAAAGCGGTAACATGTCAAATATGTGTTTAATATACTGTTAATTTGGAACCCCCTTTCTAAATATTATTTACTGAAATATTTTCTATTATTTAAGAGTTATATTTTCAATATATATTTTGTTACAATTAAAAAGTAAATATCTTGAATATCGTGAGGTGTTCGGAGGACCTATAATAAAAAACATTGCTCTTCGCCGAGGCAAGGGACTTGACATCGGACAGCAGCCTGGGCCAGAACTTCGATTGAAAGCCTGTGAAAAAATAACCGAAAGACTATATAGACGAGATAAGTATATTATAATGTATAGCTTCCCTTTACGAAAGACGACATTTTGTAAAATTATAATATGTCCAGTAAATAAAATGTTATTAGATGTTTTAATGAATTGTTTTATTCGAAATATGTATATAAATCTACCTTTTCTTATATATTATTTTAATATTTTAATACATTTTCTAACAAGTGCAAACAAAGTTCTAATTAAATACAGAGAGTTGTTTTGATCTTTTTTATACAACGTATCTTTAGCAATTTAATGTTTTATTTTTACGTAATTACTATCTTTTGAAAAATTTCTATGGTCAGTGTGCATGAAATCAATTCTCTTGTGAATCATCAAAAAGAACCCCATTCTTATTTTTGTTTTTACCCATTAGCATTAGTTGTGTTGTTAATGGCAATTTTAATATATATTTTGTTTGGACTTATTTAAAAATAATAACACCGCTTATATAAATGATCATATTGATACTTTGTTAACAAATTACCCTCTTAAAGATCATATTGATACTTTGTTAACAAATTACCCTATTAAACAAACAGGAACGGGTCACATTGCTCCATTAAACGAACGATAAAATCAATATGTAGGCAAAAGGCAAGCTTCAAACCTTTATTGACTTAATACGGATTTACTGTTTAAAGTGATACTCATTGTTATAGTGTACCGATTGCCCGTGACATTGTGAACAATTTTATAAAAAATAACTTGTGAACAATATAATAAAAAATAAGTTTAAAAAACTTTAAAAATGTATACTAATGAAATTAAAATTGAAATTGACTTAAACAATCTAAAGGACAACCATTTTTTACATGTAAATATGACACATACTCCTAAACATTAAATCTGCATAATAACATAATTTTATAACAATGAACTCAACCATTTTTAAAACCAATATCAGGTACTTAGCTTTCAAATACATTACGGTTGACCATGCACAAGTGTCATTACAGTAAACCAGTGTTTATAGGTGGAAAACTATGTCGACACGTGGCTCGCGTGTTGGCTGTCTGATAACAGTTCTCTGACGCACGGTTACCGCCCAAATGCATGTAGCCCTACAACTACTAATTTATAGATATTTAAAAATGATAGTCTACAACTGTTAATTACTTAAGCTCCCTTGATAACCAACCAGAACTGTATCGCTTTTGTAATATGTAATAGGAAACTTTTAATTCCATGTCAGTTACATTATTAAGAACTTCATGATTACATTGAATGCCAAAATAGGAGAAAATGATTTAAATTTTAATGGCGTCATTATATTATTGGAACATAACATATTTAACTCGTTAACGAGATGTTTAAAGCATTAAAACTAATAATTTCAAGAAGACATATGTAGTTTAATAAATAAAATAATCCTTAAGTATAACCTACATCAACTAAATAAAATAAATATGTATATATACGAAAACAATACAAATATACGAAAACAATTAAAAACAATTAAAAGTACATAGTACTTTGTTATTAACAATAATGGCACTTAAAAATTACAAACTATTAAAATATCCTCCAAACTTAACTATTTATTAATTATTTATTACAAAATGCTTAATTATTTATTACAAAAGAATACCTAGTATTTATTGCGGCCTGCCACGGCGTTTTTATTACTTTCCAGAATTGATTTCACAAAACATGAAATAGAAAATAGTTTTAAATTTAAACATCGACATTCTTATGTTATAATATAAATTAGTAACATATTTTTATATGTATGTTTTATTAAAACGATAACATAGTAGAAGAAGAAATTCACTAAGCTCTAGAAATAAAAGGGAAATACATATTATGTACTTGATTAAATGAGTGCCAAAATGTGGTGTGAATAAATCCCAAACAAATCAGTTAATTCAACGAAACATTTATTGTTATTTACATGCAGCATTTACGTTAAAAAGTGCTTCTCAACATTCGAAAATATACTATTTAATCCGTACAATTGCAAAATGGGAATTGCGTTGAGAGGCAATTCTATTTAATGTAATCGTTCCTGAAACTGCATAAAGTAAAAACAAATATAATAATGGTTATAAAACATATATAATAATGGTTATAATAAACAACAAATGTAATACAGAATTTAAATTAAAACTTTTACCTCGACTCGACCTCGACTTTTACCTCGAACTCGACCTCAACGGTGTGATAAATTGTGTCATAAATTGTGTGAGAAAGTTTTACATTAACGACATCAAAGATACGTAGAGACATAGAAACATAATTCATAAATAGCAAATTTTAAAAGTTCACATTTCCAGCATAACACGTATTCATTAGAATCTATTTTGCACTCAAGACGTCCGGAGTGTGTCCGTTGAGTGCATTTAGCTAAATTAAATTACAGGACCTCACTGTTCATTTCTAATTAGTGAGCTATATCACTCGCAAGTTCAATTTCTTGTAACTTAGATGATTTGCTTTTACTATTCTTTAAGTGTAGTTCTGATTTAAGTAAGGCTTGGAGCAAAAGTTTATATATTAAATATATCTTAAATATATTTATTTTAAATATATCTGTGTAACTGTGTAAATAAGTTAATTTTATATCAAGTTGCAGTATGAAAATTTACATCCCCTTTGATGTATGAGGTGTTGGCAGTTTACAGTTAAAAAAAATATTCAGAAATGCACCTTTGCTTTATTTTGTCACTTTTCTCGAAAAAAAAGCTCTCGGCTCTTGTTGAGTCACACGGTAGTCCGACCTACTCTTTCCCATTATCCCAGATAACTGGGCTATGGAACAGAAAAAACCTCGACTCGATCAGATTTTCGGTTTCCAGGTCATCTTCGTGGATTAATGACCAAAGTTGTCCGTATAGCGTCCCGCGCGCTTCATCCAAAACACAAAGAAGTAAACAGAGACAAAAATATCAAAAAACTTTATTTAAAAAAAAAAATTAACTTGAGTTTTGACTTCAAAAATATTCATGGCATAAAAAATACAAATTCTATATATTTTAATTATATATATTTTAATATATTTAATTCTATACATTTTTTTAGATATGTGCATGTATGCGCAATATCTGTGAGACTCAAGCTAGTGGACTTAAGTTTCTCTATAATGACAAATTATCTTCTCGATTTACCGATGCGACGTCAATCTACGAAGTTTCGATAAAATAGACATATGTTTATACATACATAGATAGCTCTTCATACAACTATTCAGTTAGGGATAAGAGTTTAAAGTACAAAAGATTTCTACAGTTTCTTGAACACTATCATTGCTTATCTTTATATATTTATTTTCAGATGCTTATAATGGTAATAGATTTAAATAATTATAAACTAAGTTCACTAATTTCAGTTTAAAGCCGCAACTGATAATAACATCATGATTTGAATTTAATTAGAAACGAACATTTAATCGTCATCAGTTTTCACCTAAAGTCTATTAATTTAACAATTCATTTAAATATATGTAGCATCGAGGTTCAAAAGAGCACTAATAATTTCTCAATACACAACTGTGGAACCATCGGGGCTTATCCATTGAAGTGAGTGTTGTTAGTATGTATGGACCATAGGTCCTACTAATGTCCTCATAAAGCGATATGCCATGATAATCTTTATGAGTTTATGATATAAGAACATTTGAAAAAATTAATTATATATGTAAATAATTTTGTTTTTAAATACCGTCTGTAATGAGATTCTGATACTACAAAGCTACCAAAATCTAAAAAAACGTATTATAACTTTCGAAAGGAATCCAAAAATAAAATCTAGTATCTAGTATTTAAAAGACATTTCGAGTTGTTTTCAATCGCTTTTAACTTTTTTACAAATAAATGGAACAGTCATTAAAACTTTCTGATGAGACCTGAGTCTAATTGTTATGGGTATCTCGTTAAGTGTTTTAAAAAAATTGTAGGATTTAGATATTTGTTCTTTATTCATCGAATTAAACAAATTTACGTGGAACTAATTGTAGTTTGGCTGAATTATAACAAATAAATATTTTTTTAAGAATTGATAAACCACAAAATCGATCTTCTTGATCATTCCAGCGATCTATTTCCGCGTCTCCGCTAACAGTTTGGAGTAACTACTCCTGTCAGTAATTGATTCGAATTAACTCTGCCCAAAGGAATATTTATTGTGAACCGTTTGTAGTGTTCCAACTTAGGAACGCGTTCTGATAGTGCGGCGCTTATAAAACTTGGTTCAAGAGTAGTCTGGTATAACTTAACTTCTGTATTCAATGGATAAGTAATCAATTGCTGCAGTTTTAATACACTTGTAAAACTATTATAACGATTTAAGTATCTTAACATATTTTGTCAGCTTAAATGAATTATAAATTATATATTTGAAAACCGAAATACTTCAAAAAGCAAATTAAATGTCCCTTTATTACTTTTAAATAAATATGTAGAATAAATTAGATGCAGATGCATTCCTATACTTAACCTTGTAATATTCGCTAATTTTCTGTCCCGCAAACTAATTTACTAATTTCAATTTCTAAATCATTGGAAAGGATTACATTGTATTGCCGCCCGACCAATTTTCCTGTTGTTCCAGAATCCTTGCGGTTTATTGTTTAACTTAAAAATCATCTTATATAATTGGAGTAGCTCTGCTTTTTTCTTTATTGATACTTAGTTTATGCAGTCAAGAGAATAGGACTATTGAAATAGCTTCAAAGATAATTACGATTTTAAAACTCGTTTAAAACTCATTTTATTAACAATAAAATTCAAGTATACCTGTCCTCTTTTACGCATTACTCTTTCATTTAAATACCCTAGAAATGTTTATTTATACCAAATTAAGTAACGTTATCTCTAACACAGAAATTTTAATCTTATAAATAAATTGGCAAAAGAGAGACGAAACGTCTTAGCATTCAATGGATTCACCATGCGGGTGCCGGGTTCATGGTGTTGCAGGGAGAGGAGCTTCAACAGTGCCTGGGACTTGCGACCACGGTGTAGGTTTAAGGGGCCCCTAATAATCTACTTCCACGAGTGTAAAGGTATTATAATTATTACGTCTACTTGTAATTGAGTTGAATTTGCATGTATTATTAGTTTTTAATTACATTCTAGCGTTCTGCTCTGCGTTGCGTTCTGCTTGCGTAGCGTTAAGGCTCTGTCAAATAAACTTTTGTGACAACGTTATACTTCCAAGTTAAGTTACCTTGTGGAATATCTTCGGTCTTGTATAATTTACAAACGACTAGAAAATTAGATTAGCGTTGAAGTTCTTATTATTCATAAACTAGATGGTAGCAATAAATGTTTGCGTTACTGGATATACATATGTATAAATTTTTTTGAACACATGTCATAATAGTCTATTACCTTGCGAAGGTTTGAAATAGCCTTTGACTACGGAACTTATTTGCAAATTACAATACTGAGTATTTGTTGTTCAAAGGCAGTTACTCCTTTATAATATAACAATACTGTTAGTAGGGCTATTAATTTGTAAATAGAATCCATTGAAAGGCCCGTAGAATTGAAATCTATACTTTATTACAGTGACCATAAATGTCCGTATTTCACACACAATTTGTACAAGCCTTCTAAAAAAATTTTACTGTAAAATGAATATTTTTTTAAAAATTTGTATTTAAAATTATTTTGTTAAATAATATCGAAAAGTTTGAATCCTCTTTTAATATAATTCAGCACTATAGATCTAATTCTACTAAATAAAATATTTTACAGCTATTTTTTGATTGCCCACATCGTGTAATAATGATATTTACTTGGATCTTGGGCTCATCTCAAAGAACATCCGATACTAATTGCTATTTGTAAATTTAGTCTTTTATTTCCACTTCTTTTGTCAAAGTGGTCAGTACGTGTAACATAAGCGTTAAAGCAATAAAAACGCTTTTCGTGATGAAGTCGCTGCTGAAAACAAATGCGTATAATTTGAAATAAGAGTATTTAACAAACATTTGTTATTTATATGTAGTATAAATGAAAAAAATATTCATCTGAACTATGTCAGTAAATAAATTACGTCAAGTCACCAAATACAAAAGAGATTAATCGACAGCCGGAAAATAATCGACTTTATTCATTATCATAACAAGCAACATACCTAAAGACTGCAGGTTCGTGAATCGATTAACTCCATGATATTTTGGAGGAATCATAATATGCTAAGTATAATTGATTCTACGTCTGAAGTTCCTCTTACCCCGAAGCCCAATTCAAATTGACGGCTTGTAGTAATGGGAATAGACATTAAGTACTTCTCAGTCCATTTGCGATGACAGCTATTAGCGCTAATAAATCTCATTATCTCATTAACTTTGTGTCAAGAACAATTTGTTTCGTTACTCTATATTATATCTTCATCGTCTTATTAAACTGTACTTGGAGATATCTTCATTTCATTCCACTACAAGCCAATTTAATGTTCCGATCGCCAAATGTCACTCAGATCGTCAAAGTATAACGGGACGCTCTATAAGAGGGAAATATTTTCAGGACAAATATAACATTCCAAGAGTAAGTTATATACTGACAAAGTCATTAGACAGTCGTATCCAACTATGGACTGTGGTTGTCTTTTGAAATATTGAAGCGATTAGGAAAATATCCTAGCCGTATCTATAAGCATAGTTTATCGATCATTAATTAATACCACATTGTATGGTAAGCATAATTACTATTATTAGTTATATAGTTTTTAAGGCGAATAAAACTTAAGACAACTTTAGAAAGAAATTATGTTTTAATTCCTACCTTTCCCTATTTACACTAATAAATCTAGCTGTATTTCCACTAACAAGATTGTGAGGATAACATATGACTTTCCTCCTTCGAACTAAATGGAGGTTTAATAAATACTACAAACAGATTTTTTGATTTTTTGAATCCGAGAAATATCCTAACACAAACAAATGCCTGTTTAGACAGTGGGTTAAGTCAAAGATATTCTTAAACGCTATTTCAAAGGACTATAACATATGTACATTATGTGTATAGACATGAATCATCTGTAAATAGCATATAAAATTTTCATTCTTTACACGTTAAATTTAAATTTACATACATATTTACATATATTTCGTATAATTATTAACGCATTTTCAGTTCAATGATCTAATTTGACTCGATTTTGGCCTTGTACCTTTGTTCAGAGTGATGTTGTCAGGTCTTACAAAGAGTATTCTGGTGCGGTTTCTAATACTTGTGTATGTTTTAGTTAGTTTAGTTCTCATTTACAAAAGCGATGCAAATTATGTAATTTAATTAATATAGTTATACAGACAGAATTAGTTGAGCATTTTCAAAGGTTTTTAATTATTTACCACTTCAAATGTATTAAAAGTTGCAGATCTATTAGATAATTATACTAAACTAATATAATTATAATTTTGTATAAATAAAATACTATTTGGATTTAACAGGAATAAATTATATATATATATATATATATATATATATATATATATATATATATATATATATATATATATATATATATATATATATATATATATAAAAATATATATATATTTTATTAATATGAATTTTCCAAGACATCTTTTTATGGAATACATATTAAACCTAATATTCGCAATTGATTAACTTCTTTTATATTTTCTCCATTTAACTTTAAGTTCATATTGTTGAGGTTTTTGTGATTATTGGTGAATATAATAAACACTGTTTTAGTGTTTGAAAAACGTAAACCAGATTTGATAGACCATTCCGGAAGATTATCTAATGTATTCTGTATTAATTTCATTGTAGGTTTCAAAGATCTTCCCCTACAGGTTATTGTAAGGTCATCAGCGAATAAAAATAATTTTACTGGTTTTTCAACATATTTTAAAATATCGTTAATAGTAATAATAAATAGAATAACACTAAGTACTGAGCCCTGAGGAAGACCATTTTCAACAAATATAGATGGCGATGTCGTATTATTTATTCTAACTCTAATTTTTCTATCACATAAAAAGTTTTTGACAAACGCAAGTATGTTTCCATGAATACCAATATCTTGTAGTAGCATTAGTACTTTATGTCTCCAAACCATCTCATAGGCTTTCTCTATATCTAAGGCTACAGTAACTACATAGTTGTTTATGGCAAAAGCGTCTATTATTTCATTTTCCAAATTCATTAAATGATCAATTGTTGATCTAAATTGACAAAATCCATATTGATATGGTGAAATATTTCCATTCATTTCTAGATACCATCTTATTCTTTTACTTATAATTTTTTCTAATATCTTACAAAGATTAAACGTAAGGGATAAGACGTAAGACTATAGTTTGCTGAAGAACTGGAGTCTTTACCGGGTTTAGGTATAGGGATTACTAATGCTGTTTTCAAACTTTCTGGGAACACTTGTTTAGTCAGTATAAGATTGTATATATTCAGTAGGTATTCAAGAGCATTCATAGGTAAGTGTTTAATTATAATATTTGAAATATTATCCGGTCCAGGGCTAGTGTTACGTAATTGAGAGATTACTAACATTAGTTCTTCCATGGTTAACATACTATTAATTGGATTGTCATTATTATTTAAATTGAAATTGGCTTTAGTTTCTTCTTTACATTTAAATACTTTGAATTTGTTGTCACAATTATTACAACTAGAGTTGTTGGAAAATGTTTCAGCTAACAATTGCGTAGTTTCAGCCAGATCGGAGGTTAGAATACCATTATCTTTTTTGAGTACAATGGTTTTAAATCCCACGTTGCTGTGATTTATTCGTTGAATTTTCTTCCTAATTTCAGTATTAATAGTTTTATTACTTATAGTGGTTACCCAGGATTCCCAGTATCTCTTTTTAGTTTCTTTAAAGAGTCGCCGAAAATATGCCCTTTTCTGTTTATATGAAATTTTGTAAATATAGTTAGGATCATTATTTTTATGTTTTTTAAATAATCTTAAGGCTCTTTTGGTTTCTTTTAATGCAATTGTTTCAGAAAATTTTTGTACAATAAGTTCAATTGGATGATTGTGTATATCATTAATATTTAATAAGGTGACATTTTTATTAACTTTTTCATAAAATAATCTCCAGTCGGCTTTTTCAACAATCCACTTTTTAGGTATTTCAATGTTGCTAGGTAAGCCTTGTGGGACTTGAGATTTTAATACTATTGGGAAATGGTCACTATCATATAAATCTTCTAAAGCATTCCATTCAAAATATGAAGCTATATTTTGTGAAGCTAAAGTTAAGTCTATAATACTAGTTTGACCAGAATTTATATTTAAATGAGTGGGTTGCCCATTATTTAAAATTAAAATGTTGTCTTTATCATCAAGCCAATCAACCAACATTTTACCTCATTCGTCACATTTCTCTGAACCCCAATAGAAGTGATGACTATAAAAGTCACCTAATATGATGAAAGGCCCTGGAAGTTGATTTACTAGTTCATTTAAATCGTCTGTATTTAATAAGTAACTGTTTGGAAGATAAACGTTGCAAATTGTTAAAGTAATCGGGAACTTTATTCTAACTGCGACTACTTACAGGTGTGAATTAATTTGAATTAATGTCGGAAATGTATGTGGTTTAATAAATATAGCCACTCCACCGCTGGCCCTATTATAATGTTGTCTATTTTTAAAGAATTTATAAACGTATCCTTTTATTGATGCGAAAAAGTTAGATGTAAAATTTGTTTCTTGTAAACAAATGCAGACGGGGTCAATATTATTCATTAATAATCTAATGTTATCTAATCTTTTAAAATAACCATTTACATTCCACTGTAATATATCCATAACACAAAATTATATAAAAAATTAATTTTAATTTCTTCAAAGCGTTTAATATTTTATACATTTTTTTTAATAAGCGGGTACATTTATTTTTTAGACTTTTGTTCATTTTACAATGTATTTGTTCACACATTTTAATTAAATCTTTAATGTTGTCAGTATAAGAATAAACTATTTCTTTTATGTTTTGTTTTCCTGTCGTATTATCTAATAAACTAATAAATTGATCTAAATTGATGGGAAAATGCCTATTTTCACTACTTTCATTTATGACATCTTCAATGTCTTTCCAAACTTCTTCTTCACTCTTAGTGTCATTCTTTTTAATCTTTTTCTTTGTCTTGGTGTTAATTTTTCCTTCTGATATTGATATACTACTACTCGTCTCATCTGTGTCTATAAATGAGCTATCGAGATCGTCATCTTTTGGTGTTAGGGGTTTTAAGAATTCTATATTTGAACTTTGTTCACTAACTGTTGGGGAATGAATGCGTTTCTTTCCTTTATTTTTTAAAATAACTGGAGGGATCGCTTGATTTACATTTTGGTTCGGTTGTATGTTGTCGTTCCGGTCAAATACTGATATTATTTCCTCAACAGTTTATTTGTTTGATCTGTGAAGCTAGGATTTTCAAGGGAATTATGTTTGCAATTTTTCGCTGTGACCCATAGTGTTGCATGAAAAACATTTGAGATCATCAGTAGAAATATATATCCAATAATTTATATCCTCAAAAGTGATCTGAATCGATTCCGGGAGGTTCGTTACATCTTTAGGGGCAATGTACAACTAAAACTGTCTTCTAAAACTGAGTATATGAAAAAACCCTGGATCAGTAACTCCAATTTTCATAAACGTAATAGGGGACATTATATTTATATTTAATTCCTTAAGGTTTTGTTCAATGACATAATTTGGAATAACCGGGCAAACGTTTGATAGTACTATTCTTTTATTTCTAGTGATTAACGGTTTTATACTAAGAATATTATTTTTAATAGTTATCTTTTTGTTTCCTTCGATTAAATTGTTAGCAGTTTTTTTTAGAATCAACGTAGATACATATACGTGCATTGAATATTCTTGACATAAATCTTATTGAGGTCGGTGGTACAATAGAAGATATGGAAATAAAATACTCCCTTAGTGTAATTCCATCAATCGAGTCCAGTATGATGGCTTGATCTTTCTTTGGGAAACAGGTTGAAGACGTCACATTTGCATAACTTGATGTATAATTGTGTTTAACATTTGTTGTTGACTGGGACATTGGGGTTGATTTAAACGGTGGGTTTGAGGACATTTTTATGTTAATGGGGACACCTGTTTCCAGGATTTCCCCATAACATATCAAATAGTTATATATTAAACTTTAAACCGACGCGCGTAAACAAGATATTAGAACACTCGAGTGAGATAAGACGCGCGAACGCAATGAATATCCACGCGGAAGTGAAATTATATTTTTATAATGTATCTAGTTATGACATTAACAAGATTCTTGTGTATGGATGTATGAATAATTGATAACAAGTTGGTCAGAATATTTAAATACAAAAAAGAAAGATAGAAAGAGAGCCCTTGGATGTCAGATCTAGGGATGCAAACTACTCTTATCAGTAAATTGTCTCATTTCATACCAATATGATGTAATAATACAAAACAGTCGTACGCCTGTTTAAGGATTGTGACTTATGGATTCTTACTTTAAAATCACATAAGTAATGATGTAAAATAAATAATTAAATATGTCTAAATTTACTTTAATCAGATTGTGAAGTAAGAACCAGATTTGTAAGATACAAATTCTGGTAAAAAACCAGGTGGTTTTATAGATTTTTAGGTCGTAATAACTAGAGTTGTGCTTATACACTTTTTACTTAGTATTTCCATGTTTAAAAAGTATTTAATTTTCAAAATATATAAAGAAAATTTCATCAACACGGACAAGATTTTTCCATCGTTTGTCTTCTAATTGAAATTTAAATATTAGCACAATATTGCTTTAGTATCTAAAATTTTGCATTATTTTAAAATGTTGATGAAATACATTTTTTTAAGGAATAGAAAGATGATGAAACATTTAAAGGTACACCCAATTTTTTTTTATTTTAGTTTTAAATTTTATTATTATTGAATTATACCAAAATAAAGTGGGTAAGTATTTCTTTCATTATAATAACTCTGTGTTAACTTCGTTTATAACTACTATAGATATGTTTTGTTTTACAAATTTATGGTTTATTACAATTTGTTCCACACCATTGAAGAAATAATAATACGAAAAAGCGTTCACAATAACACAAATATATATGTGGGTGAAACACAAATTTTGTTGAACAGATTTCGCGGAGCTAAGAACAATGAATGCTATGTCAGTGTCGTGTGTGCACGAAAAATTATTTCCAGGCTGGAAGTTCATGTCACGCTTTTAGCCTTTTTTGTTTTTAGAATAAACTGAAATAAGCAATGGATAATAAAGTTTAATTAAACATACATAATCAACTTTTCAACAAATTCAAGAACAAAAACACCGTATTGTCATCTATATATATATATAAAAGAAAGTCGTGTTAGTGACTCCACTTATAACCCAAGAACGGCTGAACCGATTTAGCTGAAAATTGGCAGGGAGGTAGTTTAGAACCAGGAAATTGCAATAGGATACTTTTTATCCCGTTCGACAGCATTCCTGTGGGACTTGACATGAAACTTCAGTCACTATAAAACGTGGAATAACACAATTGACAGCTATGCAATTGTCGTATAATGACAGACATGTAATGACGTATGGATGACAATTAGATATTTGTAAGAAATCTACTATATAAAAATAAAAATATTTAGGTATTGTGTTTGTAGTTTAAACTCTTAAAACCATTTAGTATTTGCGGGATAAATTTAGAAAATCATTGTTTTTCACATGGGCAGTTATATTTTGCGTGTTCACGAGTTTGGAAACCATACGCTTTATTTGTGTAAAAGTTAGACCAAAAAACAAAAATGTGGTTTACAAAGGAGCACTTCAATGAAACGGATAATTTGCGGACACGTATAACGCTTCGATTCGGTATCTACTTTGGATTCACTTTCATTTACTTAGAGAAGTTCAACTAAATAACACTTCATTTTTGTAATCGAAATGAATTCATTACTGTTGTGAAATGAAATAAAAATTTTCCTTTTCAAATATAAAACTAAAAATTCTTCATCTTTTAATCACCAAACGAAATGTTATATAAAAGCTGGTGGCGAAACGGAGTTCGCCAGGTTTACTAGTATTTATATAAAATCCATGGCAACACTATTGTTGCTTTTTTACAAAGACAACTATTATACATATAACAGAAAAAATAATGATATAAAATTTTGATTATTCATGAATATTAAACGTAATAATATTATAATTAGACCTTAATGTGCCTTTTATTATATTTAAATAATACTTGATATCCGTAAACTCAAACAATACGGCTAGAAACAAAAAAATTGTCCTGGAAACAAATACTTCTCATCTACCGTCAAAAATAATATGCATAAACTGAAAAATTATTATATGTTTCCTGATTTCTTACATATACTATAAAATGATAACTCTATATGAAGACATAAGAAAGGATTTAAAAGGGCGCGGAGTATATCAAGTATCGTTTAAACCATGTTTTTTTTCGATTTCAAATTTAATCAGGGGTTGGAGAAGGGCGTGTGCCATTATAAAGGAGTTTACTCGGATATTTTATCAAATATAAATAGATAAACTGACAGTCTACTCCATATAACACTAAGAAGTGTATTTTGTGTATAAGCTAACAACAACATTAGATTAATAAAGGAATTAAGTAAACACATTAGTAACAGTTCTCTTCAAAACAGACACTTACTTGGAATTTATTCCAGTATAACGTATTCATATTGTACAACAAGCGGAATCGTAGTAATCAAACAATTTTAAAATTCCAATGGAAATAAATTTGTAACAAATAAAATATAATGGAATGCTGTGAATTCAAGCCAAACACAGTTTATTAAACCTCCAACTTTATTGCTGTTAGAGAAAAAAGAAATATTGCCAGAGTTATATTGAACTCGGGGAAGTTAATGAAAGTATATTTTTCGCGATGTTTTTTTTACAAAATGATTACTCATTGCAACGAATAAGGAAAACTATTACTAAAAAACAATAACTTCATGATTGCTTTCAATTTTCGAGTACAGAAATCTGTATGCATTAAAAAAATAATAAACCAAAACTTTGTGTATTTAAACTTCTATTATTATAGATATAGAATTATATCTTGTTATAGATATAGTTATAGAATTATGTGTGTGTATAGATAAAGTACTTAAAGTAATATGACATTTCATTAATGTGTATTTAATATATATGTATATATCGGATTTATTACAAATTCGCTGTTTTTAAAGAGAGAGACGCCAGCCTCACTGACGTTATAAATGTCACTTCTTCTAGTACGTTCCATGATATTTTAAAATGAAACTTCAATTGTTCTTAATGTTCCTGTATTTCTCGAAGGTTCTTCATTATCACATACTTCAATGACACGCACTAACTGAACTCTGAATTCTCAATTCTGAAGACTACCGTCATGCATCCAGACGTCATATTTATACCAAGATTTAAACCTAGTTCTATTCTCCTTTTAAACAATATTTGATTTCGTTTTACTTTTAACAATAATGATGAATACTAATGAGTTTTAATAAGAATTGATGACAGCCTCAAATTATTTTCATGTCACATCCGTTATTAAAGATGATAGCGCCAATATACTGGATGACTGGTGAATTACTATCGATACTTGAGGACGTGATATTTGACGATTATATATGACTAAATAAAAATTAATATAACATAAATATTAATAAACTTCTAAGTAAAGTTAACCAAAAGTTATGTAATTCATTACGCATCGTGTGAACACCCTACAGATTAGGTATACACACACACACACGCGCGTTTGGCGGCGTGGTGTTGTATCAGCACGCCGCCGCACGCGTCCACACTTGGAACACTTGGAACGTGTCCTCACTTTATTTATTTATACGGAAATTTAGTCAAAAATTAAGTACCTATTTTTTTTACATAATTCGAATGAGAATCATGTACCGAGTATTCTCTTAAATATTGATAGTAATTCACCAGTCACCCTGTATACATAATGCCAGATAATGAACCATAAATAAGAGCCTATCAGCCTACATATCTAAAATAAGCTTTTGAAAAATTTTTTTATGTAGTATCTCGTAGTATAAATTAATATTTTAAACTATTTATTTAAATTATGTTTGTCCCTCTTTTGTATAACATTTGTACAACGATCCTAATCTTTAATGCTTCGCCGTTATCGTGATTTGAAACACGGATATGACATTCTGGCAGATTTCATATATCACATTCTTAAAACGACACTAATTACTCCGAAGCTATACTTTACAAAGTGATATTAAAATACGTTTTTAAAATTATTTTTTTTATAAAATAATGTCTATTTTTATAATCGTGTCATCTATTACCTGACGCCCGATCTTTTTTTTACACACGAGATTATTTTCACGACTAAGTAAGTGTCACTTTTTTTATACTCTCCGTTATTAACCCTTAATGATTATATGTCATAGAAGGTATTGTCAACAATTACTTAGCTGAATTACTTATACGAAATACATATGTTTAATAATATAAATATTAATTCACTCACGGCATTAAATATAATTTTAAACATTGTTCATTAGAACAACAATATTAGTGTTATATACACTCTGATAGCGGGACCTCTCTGGCTCAACACCTCAGTCTTTTATATGGACATTTGAATTTTGGTGACACAAAAGTGGATTTCAATTTTCAAAGGAATGTTGTTTCATATGACGAATGTGTTATTTGCTAGGATTATAATATTTTGATGTTCAATTCATTACACCATGTATATCTATACGTAAAGAGCTGATTTATTGTAATCATTTAACAACACAACAATTGAGTGTGGTTGATAATACAATACTAAATATATAATTCTAAGATTACTGCGATTGACTTATGGTAGGCAACGGTAAATCCATTTGGTAATCGGGAGCCATTAAGCCATTAAGCTAATGTTAAGCTTAATCAAAATTACACGTTACGTTAATACGCACAATTATAAATAAACATAAACATAAATAGATATTACACAATGAATTCCGAATGTCCTTACAAATAAAAAAGGAAATTTCCTGAAAAACCTTCACTTCTATGAATCGCTGAAAATTTAGGACATTTATGCAATTTTGTTGTGAAAGACAATGTTTATGTAAATTTTCATATTATCTACAAGTTCTGCATACTAATTAAATTAAAAGTGTTCGTGTGATAAACATTCCAGGCTCTTATGGACGGTGTTGTTTTATTTCAATATTATATTCGACATCGTTATAGCAAAATCATGATACGTAGGGTATGTTTGTCCATAAAATTGACGTGAATTTCAAATAAAATCAATTCAAGGTATATTGAACTATTTCAAAATTGGCTCGATATAATACGTAGAAAGTGTTTGGTTGCCTAGTGAAAGATTGAAAATAGTAAAAAAAATGTAGGAATATCATCTGAAGACTATAAAGGTTAATGTACTAGAGCAAAATGGACCAGGATTTACAATTGTGTGGTTCTTATGATTCTTTATGTTTGTATATTTGATTTTAAATAGTTTAAGAATTATGACAAAATAGATTCAGGCTTAATATTATTTCAGTTCGTATAAATCGAGGAATGATTAGATCGAATTTTGTATACATTTTTTTTATTTTTTACTTCAGCTTGAAACTTCTTATATCGTTTAAAAAAATATTCCTTTATATAACACAGCCAAAACATTTTATTATTCATAATAAGCTTTTAATTTTAGTATTAAACTACAATAATACAGTACAATCGTAAATAAGTTCGTTATTATTTTAGGTCAGATTAAAGCATATATCTGTTCCCATTTAACAGTTTTCGGCCTACCATTATAAATTAAGGCCACAACAACCAATGTCCAATGAATATGAGCACGTTATCAAGAACTGAACTTTAAAAGGTCACTTGTAAAGGCGCTTTTTATTCGTCCAGAACGTGTCTGACTTACGCCTACAAAGAGAATCATAAAAATCACAATACTTTAAACATTCCATTCACTTTAGTGGGTGAAAATAAAATATAGCTAAGACGGGAAGTGAACACGCCCCGGGCAACTGTAAGAAACTTCGCTATTGGCCATTTTAGAAAGCGAAGTAGACAGTTTTGGAGTCAAAAAATTTTTTAGCAACACTCAGCTCGTTTGATAACTAAATATGCCATAATTCGAGTTCATCTATTTAACTTCACTCTGTAAAATAACATAATGACACTCTCATAAAATAGGCATCATTGATGTTTGAGCTTAATTCACTCCTAATCTAGATGATGAAGTCATGTCTTGGACTAAGTTACTATTTCAATTCTACTATGAAAGATTTATAACAAGAATTATTTTATTAGTTATATAAAGCTGAGCTTAAAGGGACTGTACTTGATTTATATTAATAATAGTTTATTCAAATGCTCCACTGAAATTATACAATGATTAATTATATAATGGCACCATAGGCGACTTTTAGGAAAGGGTTCTAATCCCTCCTGGCTTTTTATTGGTGGGTTATGCATAATCAATTTAATTCAACATTTTGACAAAAAAAATATATATTACTCTATAACGTCATTAATATTGAATTTTTATCCGGTAATATTATACATATTATTATGATTAACAACCAAGCACCTCCAAATAAAAGCTCGTTTCTCAAGAAGACTTCTCTCTATTTATTGTCAGAATTCAATTCAAGTCTATAACATGTTTGCAAGGGTATATGTATATGTGTATGAAATGAGTTTCACACGTAACTTTTTTTTGAAGTCATTAAATACAACGAGTTGATCTACTTTACTAATATAATTGAGAGATTTACATTGAAAATCACTTTATTCGTGCCCTTATTAAAGACTACAATTACGGCTGGGGCACGCGAGGCGCATACGTAGTCTTGTGTGGTGCAAGTTACTGGAAACTGAAAAACTAAAATAAACATCTATCACAAATATGTATTTACATGTAGGTCTCAAAAACCTTTTTTTAAGACTTTCAATAGCTTTCAGTTCAAATACTACTTACGTTAAATGATATATGCATTAAAAATGGACGAAAAGATTTTTATTTCTAAATTTGTGAAATAATAAAATTTAAAGTAAATTTTTTAATTATTATTCTTGCCTTCGATGCAGTTTCTTCAAATAAGATAGTTATGTAACAGGCTACAACGATCGAATATGCGTCAAATTTTTACACTGATTTGGTATCTTTTTCGAATTTCCCAGTGACTTAGAAAATGTACTTATTTAATTTAATTTAAATATTTTACAATTTTGAAACAAAGGAAATAATATCTAATTTAATCAAATTTTCTGTATTGTTGAATAAACGTGTTAGTTATAAATTTTTATTTTAATACCGTCTAAAAGAGATTTTAGCATCAAAACGCTTACAACTTAGCACTAATGATTTATATGCTAAGTAAAATCGCATTAAAATTGTCCTCAACAGAGTCAAGCCACGCCCCTGGAAAATGTCTTATATTCCTTAATATTCCGACCTTTCTATGAACTGCTTTTTAACTAATTTATCTTATTTTAATATTTAGTTCTATGTGTGATATTGTTTGTTAAATGATAATTAATCAGATAAACAAACCGAGGATATTGCAGGTATTATAAAGCTTCTTGTTTTATTAAAATATATGCTTAAAATAATTTTATTTCCAGTAGGTCATTAATAAAATTTCAGTGTAAAATTTAATGTGACTTTTAAAATAAAAGAGTTGATACAAAGTCGTTAGAATATATTTTTTTATAAAACTTTTATTAGAATCACACTTGTCATATCATAAGTGAATTCTAAATTAAATTAAAACAAATATGTATGATATTGAGTTGAACTATTATTTTTCTATAAAATACATATATGGCCAAATTTACTTACTTTTAAAATTATTTTACAAAGATATTTTTGATATTAATTTTTCCTTGTCTCAAGAATATCAAGGACATTGTTTGTTCACAAACTTATAGTGTACAATTCAATTCAAAGTTTATGATATTTTTGAATGTGTGTCGATGAAAATATTTCATACACTACATATTTTTTTTTATTGGTAGTTAAGTTACATATTACATAAGTAATATTAGTAAATTTGTATTAAATAAGCATATTAAGACAAACTAAAATGGCAAAAAGTGTCCGACCATCCCACCGTTCGTTTTTCTATGGTTAAAATACAATGAACTCTAAACTTCCTCTTTTATACGAAAGCCTTAACGCCGCCTGTTTTCACGTGTGAAATGTCTGACGGGTTGTAAGTTCGATAAAAGTTATAACTGAAAAATTCATCATAATTTATGATTGTCCTGCAGAATTGTCACAAAAAAACTAACAAAAAATATACGTCGAATTGAGAAATAGTAGAATATAATTGTTTTTCAAGTAACGAAAACGAAAGACTATATGTTTGTCTTTTGGTCTTACATACTGCTTTAGTATTTTTAATATAAAATGCGTCCCATTTGCTAAAAGCTTTATATTCCTAAATCGGAATCTCGCCGCTGGATGCTTAAATAATGCAACATCTTATAACTTTAAAGTTTTCGTTACCGCTTTGGAACAGGAATTAATATTTTTCAATCCCTAATAGAATGAACTTGTTTGCAGTATTTTCATAATGTAAACCGTTAGTTGTAACACAGATTAAAATAACTAAGTTCTACTTAAAGATCGATATAGCATAAAAAAACTTTTGTAAAGTTACAGAACTTATACAGGGTGACTGGTGAATTACTATCGATATTTGAGGACGTGATATTTGACGATCATATATGACAAAATAAAAATTAATATAACATAAATATTAATAAACTTCTAAGTAAAGTTAACCAAAAGTTATGTAATTAATTACGCATCGTATGAACACCCTACAGATTACGTATAGTACGATTACGCCACACGCGTCCACACTTGGAACACTTGGAACGTGTACACACTATTTATTTATACGGAAATTTGGTCAAAAATTAAGTACCTATTTTTTTTACATAACTCGAATGAGAATCATGTACCGAGTATGCTCCTTAAATATTGATAGTAATTCACCAGTCACCCTGTATAGAACTAATTAATATGAAAAAAGTGATATAAATCAAAAATCAAAGAAAACGAATGATAAGTAATAGAATATTTAATCATAACCAGAAATCAAACATGTAATATTATACAAAATTACGGAAAAACATTAATTTTGAAATAAAACCCAATTATTATGATTAACTTCAGACTGCTACAGATTTTAATTTGACTTTCTTATTAGTAATCAAAGGCTTTATGTCATTGAAATATTCATTAAAATCATTGACAAGCTCTCTTTCAATTGCAAACAGAGGGTCCCTGTCTTCGACAAGCTATCTTCATAAATCAATAAATGTATAATATCAATAGACATATGTATAAGTAAAATTGTATGCACAATATCTGTTAGTAAAAGTTATTGTAATTATTATGATATAAAATACAAAATGTTTTCCTCTTTTGATTAAATTTAAACAATATTATTCAGTATGATGATTATAATTATTTAAAAGAAAAAAACAATATTTTCACACTGTATTTTCTTAAAATCTTACATGTTGAGTTTTGTATATATTACAAATCAAGATGCAAAATTAAATTAAGATAACAAAACATAGATATTGTTTTCATTTTGTCCTCCTTTTGTCTAAAATAAAATCAAAAAATCTGGTTGACTTATAATAAATAGTAAATATTTGTCCTATCTTACATAACAAGACATGTTAAAATTAAGCACATCTTAACTTGAATTGAAAATTATATTCTAAAAAATGAATTGAAAATTATTTTTAAAAATGAGAAGAAACGGGCTTAACCGAAATTAATTTATTCCTTTCCATTTCCGTTCCTAACCCAAGTTCTATTTTTTAAATATATGGAGGAAATACAAAACAGTGATTCAGTTACGACCATGCTACTTGTCTCATACATCGGAATTGAGCCAGCTTTTTGAGATTTTTTACTATATAAAAATTTGACCACAACAAAGATAATCCATTAAATACATAAAGACCCAACCTCCATAAACTTAAGACGTACATTATTTCAAATAAAGCCAATTAGATAGAAAGAGTTGGTAGGTAATAAAAATAGTTGCAAAATTTATTTCTTAATTATAAGATCATTAAAAATTGATTCAACAACAATAATAAATTTCCCAAACCATTGAATGACAGTTCTATTGCGGAATGGTTACAATTGTATGATATAATGTGATTTTTCTGTTGCCTTTATCAGTGTAACAAGTCGATTCTATTAAATGTTTATTAACAGAAATGGCACCAGACGAGAAAGGGTTTAATACATAATTTTTTAAGTATTTATATTGATTTATGTGTGTACATTAAGGGTATTTCTTGAAGATGTCGGGAAAAAATGAGCCGTCTGGGATCTTTTAACGAAACCGCTTCCAAAAGCCTTTGATATATAACAAAACAATGTATGGCGGAATTTTGTATTTAATATTAGTCCGAAAAGAAAAGTCCGCGATGGCATACTCGTATACGAGTACATATCTATCTCTTAAGGATAACATACTATATCTATTTTACTACTTTTAAAAATTGGCATTCATGAACTGTTTATATAAAAACTATTTTCATGATTACAGTATTAAGTCTTATCAATGTAAATTACTTCATGGTCAAGCCTACACTAGTATCTATAAATTAGTTTTTAATTATTTAATTCGGACGTACCATTTGAAAGTTATCATAAGTTTAATAATTCTCAAAATTAAATCCACGCGATAGCTCACTTTTCACGTGAAATATTTTGTACACAACATTTATATAATTATGTATATTAAATTAAAAAAATATGATGAACATAAAAATATAACGTTTTTCTAAGTTCAAACTTATTTTATATTTAATGAAGAAATATAATGAAAATTTTGTTTGTCTTGATTTAACTCAAAAAGTAAGTAGGTATAGTGCGTTTGATTTAAGCTGAGCTTTGCATTTGTGTGAGTGCACACGGATAGTGTAGGTGTGATATCAAATTTTTGAATGCCACGTTGTTTTCTTGTTTTGAACCGGTTTATACTGCTTTTACTCCGCTCCGCAACTTCCGCACTTCAACTTTTGTACTGGTAGCAAAATCAAATGTTGAAAACACAATATCAAATGATGAAGAATTTGTATAGGTTTTTCAATTTTTTATTAATTAATAAATTTTTTTCTATAATATTCATAATATTTCCATCTGGCCTTTTACAAGTATTGCTTTGGCTCTAGCACTTATGTTATGAATTTATTTTAAATATAATAAATTTTATTTTAAAACTTTTTTGTCTAACACTACTTTTACTGTCACTCACACCAATGCAAAGCTCAGCTTAAGTCTAAGGGATTTTACTCAACGCATTATACGCAATATAGGCGATTTTACATCCGTTGTAGAATACCCCTGCGAAGCTGGGGTAGGTTTATTTTATTTGTCATATATTAGGGATTTATTCCAATGCATTTTTTTTGCGTGTTTTTAACGCAAAAAAAATGCATTGGAGTAACCTAACTGTAATAAAATGTGTATGTATTTGTTATTAGATGCTTTTTATTGAATTGTTGAAATCAGTATTATAATGGTTTTAGTTTGAGACTTTCTCGTTTTAATTCATTTGTCGCTTCATCTTTTTAAAGTTACACATTATATTCGACCAATGTACCGTGAGATGGTCACGACACGGAGGAGGTTGCTCAGTACTCTAAAAAAAAAGGGTCACTTCTAGTTTCTAAAAAAAAAGTTTCACGCAAAGATCACACAAAGGTGTACATCGGAACAAAGGAGGGTATGATGTAAAAACCGATATGTGCTTTTTAAAGTTGAAGGGGGAATATCGCGAGGCATCGCGTTCTCTCCACCGTAAAACAATTTAAAGACAAAGACTATAGAATGAACAGTTTCATTGTAAAAAAGTATAGTTTTCATTTACTTACAAACTAAATAACTTTGCAAATAGAAATAGGACCTGCTGGAAAATATTACTCTGTTTATACCGTGTAGTAAATGACAGAATAAAATTTGCATCTCTTTAAAGTTAACAAAGAGGTTTAAATGAAACTAATATTTTCGGATTTACTACGGGTTTTGTAGTTTGTAGTCGATATAGCCAGTATGTAGTTTATGGTCAAAAATAAAAATTTGCATAGTAACTCTGAAAATATCAGTATAATTTAAATGAATACTCGCGAAAATCTTAAATCTCAACAAGGAGGTTTGCTCAAGAATTTTAATGATGTATCTTAATTCTAATTAAAAAAAGTAGAGGTTTCGTTTAAAGTGGAACTAAATGTATTTAAACAACATGTATAATAAGCGACACATACAAAATAACAAAAAAAATATGTTATTAGTGTACAAATCTCTGACAAATAGTGTATGTTTGCCGTCTGGTAATGTTTGTTGGTCACACAAAGATGGCTACCGATAGGTCGTGTAATGTGTAATTTAATATTATGACATAGTTGTGCCATAGCGTAGGAATGTATCTTAATAATACAGGATACAGAAATATACGTCACAATAGTATTGTATACTGTAATCATTTCGAAACTTTTTGAAGGATAATTATTTTGAAAATATTCGTGAAGACATTATCAAAAATTTCTAAAAGTAACATTGAAAATACTAGTCACAATTTGTTATAAGGAAATTTAAAAATATTAAATATATGTACACGATCCGCTTAAGTATTACACCTAACTCATAAAACTATTGTCAAGGTCTAAGACGGCTGTCAGTTTTCTGAAGTTGCCTTTATAATAAAAATACATGAAGCCTTCGTTTATTTTATGGATCTTAAAAGGAGAACTACGACATTAAGAATCATATTTAAGAAAAAGAATAATAATAATACCATAATTATATCTTGAACTGGTTAATTTCAGGAACCACTTAATTTATTAAAAAAAACTTCGAGTGTGAGGTAGTCCATTAAACGATAGACCTCTATATAACGTCACATTAAGAACATAAGGAAGGTAGCACTAATGAAGAGTGTTTGATAATACTTAGGGGTTTCTTTTCTCTTTTGAGAGCTGGCGTAAGGGCGAAAGTTTCGGAAAATGAAAATGTATTCATCTTTAAAACTTCTATAAAAATACAAAAAAGGCCGCTATAGCATATGGCATCTTTTTGGAGTGGGCTCACAATAACCTTTTTTGAAATAACCATTTTTATTCTAAATTAATTATTTTTAAATTTACTCTTGCACACATGCTGATAATGATTCAAAAAGTTCATATGTACGTTTCTCTATCAATATCTACTTCTGCAGAAAAAAATAATACTTAAAATCAAATTTATTTTCAGGTTTTTGACAGTAACGAACCGCCGTTTGAAGTAAGTGTTAGTCCAAAATATTTATTCCTCGCGGGCAAAGTCGAAGACCCCAGCTAGTTAATTAATATTCAATATTACTCTCTTTTCAGGTTTAGTTTGCAGAAACCGGTGCGATCATTCAATATTAATTAAATTCAATTCATATTGCTAATCGATACGTAAAAACTTGAAGGATTATTATTATTGATGCCATTATTAAATCAGCACGTGCCATCATCAATTAATACCAATTGATAACCTATAAGTTAGAACAAACCGCCTGTATGTACAACTTAATATATACAACAGTATTAGAGCTATCAAAAATATAATAATATTAGAAAAAATCACTTTAAAGGAATATGAAAGTAATATCCGTATATTCCCACTTTCCAATTAGCACGTAGCTACTCAAATCAAGGCGACTGGTTCTTTTCGTTCTGTTATATTTCGGGATAAAGGAAGGATTCGTAGCAAACCCGCCGATTTCATGGGACTCCCGGTATTAATATTCCCATCGCGCTCGCCTATCATAATTCCAAAACATGATATCTTGGCTGACGGCAATACAAACTGCTGCATTGGCATAGGGAGTTATCTCCGCACCAAGAAACTTTTTCTGAATGTTAATCATAATTTATGCTAAGACTTTAAAAACTATCCACTTTAATCTTCATTTAAAGTTATTTCTAATGCTCGCTCCTCCTCTTTAAATTTTATTCATAAGTGAATAAATTCATTGGTATGTATTATTCGTATCAAGTTTTCTCTTATTATGTGGTAAAGTTTTATAACTAAAAAGCAGTTCCTTTTAAAATGTGTCTTTATTGTAATACAAATCATAATAACTCAATTCTCTAAGTTGAAAATATGAAATTGAATCCTTATTTTTGGATTAAAAATTGTGAACTGGACCAAGATCAAAGATATATACACATACAATTAAAACAGCATGAACCATCTACAGATTTGATGTTCAAGTCAAATTTAAGAAAGAATTGAATATTGGTAAAATAAAGTGAATAAATAATTAGAAACTGCAGAAACCTGGAGACGACGGAATATGCTTAATAATATATGTAATAGTAGATACTTCGCTTCAAGACGTACCTGATCACCAAGAATCATAATGAAGTTAGTAACATTATATTTTTAGCCAATTAATAATACAAATCAATATATTACTCTCAGACAAAATTAATTAAAGGAATCTTTTTTGAGTTGTTCCAAAGCAACACGCTGTTTTAACCCGAAATATGGTGCGTATAATTAATTTGAATCTACACTCGAAATGGGCAAAATGTTCAGAATTTTGTAATCTTACGCACAAATACTTCATATATTTAATATATGCAATATTATTAATATGTTAAAAATATATATTAATATGTTAAAAATATATATTTAATTATTTATGGCAATTAATAAATTATATATATTTCTTTAAATTATTTCTTTCTTATTATAACAATAAAAAAGGCTAATAATTATGAGAATTAGCTTATAAAATGTAAATGTCGTTAACCGCCTCCTCTTTTGATCAGTTTCAGACGGGATTGATAAGTGAGCTGAGATTTAGTAATTAATTTATTTGATGTCAGTAAATACCAATATCAGTCAAATATTCCAATTTTATCGTTCTGTGTCACTTCAAAACACTCCTGCGATTAAAAGGTGTATTTAATTCATACAAACAAAACCTATTATAAGTAATTAAATCAATTATATATTAAGTTTTTAATTTATCATAACTGTTCATTGTTACTAATCATCCTAAAAAGTATTTAAAATTTATTTCCTTTTAAATATAATGTATTTATTTTTATTACAAAAAAACTCTAAAAAGGAAAGCAGGTTGAATGAGTTTCATCAGAATTGTATTAAACAGTAAGTTGTAACTAGTTTTTTTGACAGCACGAAACCCGATATACCCATAAATATTCAACACGACCGTTCCATTCAAAGAATCGTACAAAGAAGGTTATCGCATTAACGGCACAAAAAACCCTTATATAATATCTTGAATTATAGTTCACGAGAAAGATTGTTACCAAAACACTCGGTCCAATTTAATCTGAAGGCAGACTTGCAACAATTTTAGTTTTGGTTCTTTTTTTACCGAGATGATGTTACAGACGCATACGGTTATCAGCCGGCCTGATGTGAAGCGGTCTCTTTAGTCTATGGACGTATGCAATACAAGGGCAGTCGTTTGCTCATTGTCAGTCTAAATAGACAGACAAAATTATCGAATAATTATATCCTATTGAAATCTTTACCAGAGCACAGAAATTATTAAAGTGTCTATATTTAAGTTTAGGTTTATTATAGTAATGGCTATTAGGTTTATTATCATGAATAAAAAATATCAACTTGACAATTTGAAATTATTAACAAAGTTTTACAACAAGAAAAAAGAGGATTATATCATCCATATTTATTTTAAGTATAACATTAATGGCTTCCTAGATAACCTGTCAGCTACATATTTAAGTTGAATTTACCGCGAGGGAAGGAAGCTAGAAATAATATGAACAAAGTTTTCTACAAAAACTGTCTTAAAGTTGCTTTCGCAATCTTCTTTAAAGAAATCAGTTGCAGGAAATTGAGCAAATCCCATTCTCTCCGTCGATTCTGAACCATTTTTATTCCTTTTCAATTGATATAAATGATACAAAAAAATGTATAAAGTAGACGTTTTCATTTATATAATTTAATGAATTTGATTCATTCGAAAGATATAAAACTACTACTTTCATGACATAAAATCTACTCAAATTCAATGTTTTAAATATGAAATTCTAATAGTGATGAAATAGAAGCGCAGCTCAGTGCGTAAAGCCTAGAGTGCAGTACGCAGCGGGTTATGGGTGCAGGTGACGCCCCTCGGAATTCAATTTGTTATTCCATTTATAAATTTTATAAAGAGCTAAATAGTTGTAAGATTTAAGGAAAAGTTTTTGCGTGCTCTTTTTTTTAAATAACTTCAAATCAACTTAAGTCAAAACCGAGAAATCTTATAGAAAAGACTGTTTATAATTAGCGAGAAGCCGACTTATTAATACAATTTATTCTTATAAAAAACCATCAAACTAAAGTAGGTAACACGAAGCAATTATATCTATATTAATAAAGAGGAAAGATTTGTTTGTTTATTTGTTATGAATAGGCTCTGAAACTACTGAACCGATTTCAAAAATTCTTTCACCTTTGGAAAGCAACATTATTCCCGAGTAATATAAGCTATATGATATTTAAATAAAAATTAGGTATCCTTACTAAAACTCCAATAATGTAACCCAAGGTGTAAAAAAATGATGTGAAAACTATTGATGATAGAACCAAATCATTTACTACGACTTTGCAGAACTCATCATCATCTACAAAAAGTGTCGCGACAGCATATGTCTAGATATTATAGTTATGTAAGCGGTTTTTTATTCTAAAAATTTAATTTATATGCCGCCGCTTGAAAAGGCTCTTTATTTGTACCTTGGTACTAATCCTTATCAAAATAAATTACTTTATATTCAAGACAGCTTCAATACCTTTTATAACTTTTTGAATTATTCAATTCGGACATTTCATTCGGAAGATATCACGAGTTTAAAAATGCAAATATTAGAAAAAAGTCGCGTGGTTGACGCTCATCGCGCTCAGCTAGCCAGCATGCGATGTAGGCTCCATGTAAGCGTCACTGGGGTGGGGGGGTGTCAATCCCAACTAATATGTATTATAAATGCGAAAATAACTCTGTCCGTCTGTCTGTTACGCTTTCCCGCTTAAATCTCCCAAACGATTTTGATGAAATTTGGCACAGACAATTTTTAGACCCTGAGAAAAGACATAGGCTACCTTTTATTGCGAAAAAAGGGATGAAGAGGTTGAAATAGGGGTTGAAAGTTTGTATGGGATTTCTGAATTTTAAAAGAGAAAACCATGAAATTTTATATTTAAGCACTTGATAGGATATATTGAAACATTTGTTCTAGCGTTTTTGAAATTTCAACCAGTGAGGGGTTGAATTAAAGTTTGAAAGTTTGTATGGGATTTCTTAATTTTAAAAGATAAAACCATGAAACTTTATATTTAAGCACTTGATAGGATATATTTAAACATTTGATCTAGCGTTTTTGAAATTTCGACTAGTGAGGGGGTGAAATAAGGATTGAAAGTTTGAATGGGATTTCTTAATTTTAGAAGATCAAACCATGAAAATTTAAAATTATAGAGACAGCACATACGAGATTTTCTCATAGTGCACTTGGGAAAGCCCCATACAAGGCCGTCTCAAAACCCGTCACATGAAAGTTGTTGCTATGCAGTAAAACTAATTCATTAATTTAGTCTTACAAATAAGCTTTCTTTTCTATATTTTTTAAATTATTTTTTGCAAACCATAATATATATTAAAAGGCATCAAAGTTGACTCATGTTCAATGGTGTTATTTTGGCCCAGTAGGTACATTATACTACAATTCAACGCCACATTACTTAAAAGTTTTACTAATATTACAAATTCGAAAGTAACTCTGTCTGTCTGTCTGTTACGCTTTCACGCCTAAACCAGTGAACTAATTTTAATGAAATTTGGTACAGAAATAGAGTTGACCTTGAGAAAGAACATAGAATAGTTTTTATCCCAGACTTTTGAAAGGTTCTCTTGGAAATGCGATATAACCGACATCGACGCGGGCGAAGGAGCGGGCGGAAAGCTAGTAATTTAATAATACAATACTTTTTAGTAAACAATGTTTACTTGTGAACAAAACATAATTAAAATAAAAATTAAAACTTCTAAGAACGCGTGTGATATTAACAAACTTAGCTATATTTAAAGATCTTCATATTTATTTAATAGAAGTGTATCTCTATTTCATGTTATCGACTGCTTAATAATCACACCGCCTATCTGCTCATGTTTATTGAGCGGTTTATTAATAAACATTTCGCCAATTTCCACTTGAAAGCTTTGAAATCGGTGAAATAGTTTACCCTCACACAACATTCTTCTTTTTCTTTCAAAATAACATACTCTGCTTCGATCACTTTATAAATAACTAGCTTTTGCCGCGACTTCGTCCGCCTGGAATAGTGACTTCCGGCAGATTTTTGGTTCTTCCCACATAGTTCCCGTTCTTTCGGGGTTTTCGGAATGGTTGAGTTCCCGTAGAATTTTCAGGATAAAACCTAAGTTTTTTTTATTCACAATGAAGTACTCTTAACCAACAACATATTTATTTGTTTATTTGAATAAAGATTAATATTATTATGTTGATACAGCTTAAACAAATTATTTCGACCAAATTAGGTACCATAAAAACGGTTTTTGTGAGTTCATCTTAAAAGATAGACATATACTGTCGCGAACTGTTTTTAAGATCATTAAAAGAGCTATTATTCTTTGATACATGTTTTTTGTGTATCTGGAACCGTTTTCACGGCGCACGCAACGGAAGGCTTCAAAGATGAAATAATTTCTCCCGTTTTTTACACATTTACCACTATATCTTTGCTCCTATTCGTCGTAGCGTGATGTTATATAGCTTACAACCTTCCTCGATAACTGGACTATCCAACACAAAAAGAATTATTCAATTCGAATCAGTATTTTCGGAGATTAGCGCTTTCAAACAAACAAACAAACAAACAAACTCTTCAGCTTTATAATATAAGTATAGATTTAATTCTTAATTGCGTAATTAATATCGATTTTTCAAAGAAACTTTCACTCACACTTTAATATGTACACGCAATAAAGAACATATACTATCGATTATTGTATTAATAAATATGGTTAACGTGTCAGACAATGTTTTGCGATCGTACTATATCAAAACCAGGCTAATATTCCATTTGTCAAACATTGAATTAGCATAACGCTACTTTAGTCGTACAACGGATACTTTATATCACGTTAATTAATACCGCAGCAGATAAAGACATGTGAAACAATATGACTAAGCTATTATAATCGCTTGCTGTGTTTTCTATAACATTTAATACCTGTGGATGTCTGATCGTACGATGCGTGAGCTTCACTTGATTATCCGGCTCGGATGATGTCCTTATTCACAATAGACCTTCTTGAAATGTTTGTCTTTCGATCGTTGTTCAGAAAATAAAAGCGATTTAAATTATGGAAAATCACTCACTGACCACATATTTCCGTCAGTTGAGTCATATTTGTTTTAATTTAACTGACATATGAAACAATAAGAAAATAAAACGTCTTAAAACATTATATTTTAAACGATATATGTTGCATACATTTTGTTATATACAACGACATTTCGACAATATTTGGATGAATATAACACTTCTCATTAGTGTCACGCCGTTGCCGTCGTTTCGTCTCAAAACTCCGTTATTTCAAAACTAAATGAGCTGTAATTTTGCACACATATAAGTGAAAGTATAAGGTTTGAAAAAAAAAATCATGTTTATTAATTTATTATAAAAGTAAATATAAACATATTTAAATATGTTTTGGTATAAAGTTTGTAATACAATAAATATTTCGACATTGGCGAACAGCGGTAAAGGTTTAGGTCTCGTTAAAAAAAATAAGCCGAAAATTATACCCTTTAAACTATGGTGGTTAATTGTAATTTATTTATTTATTATGCATAATATTATTTAGGAAAGGTTTTAAGGAAAATATAAGCATTTCAAAAATATATAATAATTATACATTTATATCAAAAACTTTCGAGTGATGATGCGTTGAATTGTAGGAATGTATTGTGCCGAAATCACATCATTGAAAATGAGTTAGCTTTGATGCCCTTTTATATACATTATGTTTTGTAAAAAAAAATAAAAGTATAGAAAAGAAAGCTTATTTATAAGACTTAAATAATTAATTAGTTTTTCCACTTAACAACGACTTTCATGTGAAAGGGTTTTGAGACGGCCTTGTATGGGGCTTTCCCATAGGGCATCGGAGCTTGACGTTAGGTGAGGTGAGTTAGCCGAGAATCAAACTGAATTGTCTGCAATCCATGGACTATTTTTATGCCATGTCACGCATATAAATTGCTGGTCGCCTTGAAGCGCAATAATTTTCCGCGGTTGTAGGGCCAGGCTTTTAAACGCCAAACCTCATTTGCAGGAATTCCACTTTGTTTTATTATTGAATTTCGACCTTTGAACCTGAATTCGTTTCTAGCTCAAAAAATCTAAGCTTTTCTATCGATTCGACTATCATATAGTTTGGATTTTTGTAAAATTCTGATTGTATAGTAATTAAAGTTAAAATTGTAATAGGAAAGATTACATGAGTGCAATCATTGAACTCTGAAACCGTTCAGGCAAATATTTCCATATTGATTTTTCACATATTTTTTGTACCATTTTTGTTTTTATTTCGTACCAACTTGCAAAGAAAGTTAACAGTGATATTCCGTAATTTTCGGGACCAATTAAATCCTAGCTTAATCTATAAGTTTAATAAATAGGTTGTGATTACTCGGACCAATCAAAGTAAATATTTTATATACATTTCATCTTTACTTAACACATTCATAAAGTAAAATATGTTAAATTGTCAGTCATAATATGCGAACAGAATTTTTGATTCGTTAAGTAATTCCTCAGCCCTTCTCAATGCCGGCTACACACTGCAAATTTATATTGCGAGAGGGCAATTACTAATTTTCCGTCATTTTAGGTTCCCAGATGTCGTTTGGGGAAATTATTGCTACGAATAGTGGCCCCGGGTAGCCGTTCCAATGAGACTAGTTACTTTATTATTCAACTAATGAGAAATTATCTTATTTAATACATATAATGTTGAAGAAATGAATTTCGTCAAGTTATTTTATATTCTAAGTGAAACAAAATATGCACTTATAAATAAATTTTTAATCAAGTACAAACATAAGCAAATACGATTGCCCCGTCTTATAACAAAACCTTACTTTGTATTAAATACCATAATTGAACAAACATTCCTATAATACATATGTATATTCTTGTAATTCACCACAGGAAATAACGCAATTTGCATACCGTCAACAATAGTAAATAAGATGATTATGGCTGTAAGTTTGAACACTTATTACAATTCAGGGGAGCGAACCTGGGCGATAGTTAAATAATTTAGTGAGTAAGTTTATTAAGCTAACAAAACAGAACTGATGACAATTAAAGACACGTTGTCATGCATATCATGCAAACAATGAGGTAGACTTTAGAATATACGTCACAATGCAAAATTTAATTATGTAAATGTAAATATATTGTCAAGAGAAACTGCTTTTCTGTATGATTATGAGCAAATGTTTATGTATGTGATGTAAATTTTTATGTGCTTTAAATCACTTAGTTAAATATTATATCATAATTTTTGTTATATTTATACGATAAATTAAAACAATATTTTCTCATTTTAAGATTCCCAAACAACTTCATCTTAATATTTTATGAAGTTTAATACATTGTTTTACCTTACTTACATACAAAACTATTATGCGATTTTTTCACATTATGTTACGTTTTCTATTACTTCATATTAGTACGAAATTTTTAATTTATGAAATAACTATATTATAAAAATATTATTGTAGAAACCTCTACTAGATGTTCTATGAGGTCTGGGAAAAATCTTTTGAGTAGAAGTCGATTTACCAGATGACCAACAATTTATGCTGTCGGGTAAACATTTTTATCTATTGACAAAGTATAAAAAATATTATACTCAGTAAGCCCATAGAGAGTATTTAATACTTGTGTAACAACAAAACGTTTTCGTTATCATGAGAACTGTTCAATAATCGTGCATTAAGCCAATTTTTAACACTCTATTCATGATTTCAAATACATATAGTAAAATAGCAATAAAAATATTTTACACAGTGACCAAATATTTGCCGAAAACAACTGTGAAAGAATATAAGAATACTTACGTCTGAAATCGAATTCTACTTGAAATGTGTTTTGAATAGAAAAGACTGAATTTGGTTCAATTCTTCACAAAAATAATTTTGTGCGATTAGTACTAGAAGTGCTTATTTTATATAGTTTCTGGGAAAGTTGATTTTAGACTAAAAAAAAGTAAATGGAGTTCCTTTATAGAAATAAAAAATCAAGTTGAGTTTGCTTCGACTAAACTGAAAGCTATAAAAGGCCATTTGCTTTTTACAGAACAAAGTATAAATTAGTTGCTATATTAAATTTTGTTTTCACATCTAGTTCCTGTCTCGAAAAAATACTTCTTTTAACTACACTTTATATGAGTATGGTCTTGCCAAACTCACGAAGGATACATAAATACTTGCACAAAATAGAATCCCCAAAATTTTTACTACATTTCAACTACTTGTAATTATATCATAGCAGCAAATTAATTTCCTATGACCCCGATAAGTAAATAGTAAGCAGATTTTATCAGGTAAGCCGTATGGTCTTTTAATCTCTAAGAAAAATGTATCATACTAATTCTATTTATTGTTACAGCACTGTCGATATTTCCGGGGAAGTTAATTTAATAATTTAATAACCTAAAAAATTAATGGTTACTATAATTAATGTCAGTATAAATTATTCAGTAAGTCAGTACAATAATAATTACAGGTCAGTTAAATTAATCAGCTGAGTAGCCAGGGCCAGTATCATTCTCTTATAAAGTAATAACTCATATTAACTATTATAGCTATTTCAATTTATGAATAGATTAAGAAAACATAAATTGTTAAAGGGCCTTTTTTATAAATTTCCAAATTCATTCAAAAAATACATTCAAACTATCTAGCAGTATATCTTGAATTCTTGAACGTCCATTTAATTTATGGTAAAAATCAAGAAGTAAGAAAATTAAAAAAAAATCACATACAAAGGGGTTTTCTATTTTAACGGAAGATATTTATTATTAAACATAAAACGTAAATTTTATTTTATTGTAATAGCTTAAATGACTTCAAGTAACTACCACTACTTACTAGATGTAAAAAAAACACAAACTAATTAACTGTTCAATTAGGCATGGCACGTTCGCAGTAGATATGTCAGGTATATACAGGGTGACTGGTGAATTACTATCGATACTTGAGGACGTGATATTTGACGATCATATATGACAAAATAAAAATTAATATAACATAAATATTAATAAACTTCTAAGTAAAGTTAACCAAAAGTTATGTAATTAATTACGCATCGTGTGAACACCCTACAGATTAGGTATACACACACACACATACACACACACACACACACACAATTGATACAACACCACACCGGCGCACGCGTCCACACTTGGAACACTTGGAACGTGTCCACACTTTATTTATTAATACGGAAATTTGGTCAAAAATTACGTACCTATTTTTTTTACATAATTCGAATGAGAATCATGTACCGAGTATTCTCCTTAAATATTGATAGTAATTCACCAGTCACCCTGTATACTTTATAATAACTAATGTAGAAGAAATAAAGGCGAAAATAATTTTCATATTTATTACACAATTTGATTAAAATCTAACATATATACAAAAATTAATATGTATCTGTTATATAAGTATGCCGACATTTTTTTCCTGACTAAAATATAATATTAGATAACCTTAAATTACACATTCTCTTTACAGAACACTATAATATTGTCTGCAAACATTTTTCATGAATATAATAAAAATATACTCAGCAATTTACAGAAATTAAAATCATTATTAAAATAACAAACACATTTAACAAAAAAGTTATTAGATTCATTAGAAATAGAACTAACACTGTAAACCAGATAGCCACAAAAGCTACTATCACCTTAATCACTTGAAATAACCAGGACCATGATGCTAGGTACAATTGGATATGAGTTGTTTTATAGGATGCAATTTGTAACTTTAACCACAACCGCTTACACATTACTCATCAGAATACCGAAAACAAAACTCAATTTATACCTATTTGATATTTGAATATCACAACGCGTTCATCATCAGCCTGTTAGACGCCCACGGCTGAGCAAAGGCCTCTTTCCCACATGGAGAAGGTTTGAACATTACTCACCATGCTTGCTCAAGACGGGTTGGTGATTTCAAACTTATAACTGTGAAATTATAAGTCCAGGTTTCCTCACGATGTTTTCCTTCACCGTATGTCAGTGATGTCTAAATACTCTCCGAAAGTACATATGACTCCGAAAAATCACATTGGTACTTGCCAGGTTTGAACCCGCGCCTTCGGCAACGAGAGGCGAGCCCTTAACCACTAGGCCACCACTGACTTTAGACAACGCGTTCTTAGATTTAAATTCTATTAAAATTAATTAATCATCATAGGAAAATACAACGAGCGTGAGTTAATTGAACCATTCTTAAGACGAAATATATTTTCAAATCGCTTCGATCAACTTACGAATATGTATTTGCTTAAAAGTCCGGAACATTGAACAAACTTCCAGCTTCTTTGAATGTTTATATTTATTCAACCCTTACACGAGATATGACAAAGAAATATGGCACAAAGAACTGCTTGTTGACGAAGCCGTAAATATGTTTGCCCTATCAGCTGTATTAGTTACAATAGTTTCTTTCTTACTACCTCTGCCTCACGATTAAAACATATAAAAGATAGCAGCTAGTTCTTACCAAAAGAGGTTAATCAACAAAATAACTTAAAAGTTTCGATTGTTTTTAAGTAACAGTGACAACCGAAAAACTAGATGAAAGAGATTTTTGATATTTGCGTTAAATAACAATGAAAGTAACATTGTTTGAATAAATGTTCACTTTGCAGAATATTACACAATTTTTTTTTTCCTGACATAAAAATGTTTCAATTGCAAAAATTACTTTTTTCCAGGGATTATGTCTCAAGCAACAGAAATTTATAAAAAAGATTTAAAAATATATATTTTAAACATTATTAAAAGCATACAACCCTCAGTTAAACATAATTTTATATATATATGTAACTAAAAAGTCATTAATACTTAAAAATTTTAAGTAAAAGGCAATTAAAAAATATTTAAAGGATCGAGACTATTAAAGAACTATTTTATTTCATGGATTTTACACAGCAACACAAAATGAACACGCGAATGGAACATCAATTGTGATAAATTGTCAATTAAAGTTTTGTCAAAGTCGTGATATCATATAATAATTCGTTGGTATAATGTTAATCAATATTTTGTGACTTAATTTAATACATTGAAAATTTTATCATGTAAAAACCCAAAGATCAACAGATGTGAATATAAAGTTCTTCTATAAATTCTAGAAAGGAGATTACTTTTTTCGGTTTCAGATCTGATTAAAAATACAAAATTCATTATTCAGATTACTGTTTAAAATTTTTCTATACTAATATTTAGGATATATTATATAGAGGAAAGGTTTGCTTTTTTGTTTGTTAGTCTCGAATAGGCTCCGAAACTACTGTACCGATTTCAAAAATACCACTGCTTGAAAAGGCTCTTTATTTGTACCTTAGTATTAATCCTAGTCAAAATAAATGATTTATTATTTAAGATCGTTTCAAAAACTTTATACAACTTTTTGAATTATTAGATTCTGACATTCCATTCAAACGATATCATGAGTTAAAAATTTTGAAAAATATCCGCTCTGCGGCTAACTATGTGTTGCAGACTTGTAGGCATCACTCAAGCACGGAGGCACGGGAGGAGGGGGTTAAGATCACGAAATAATATCTAAAAATTAAATTTCCTATTTTTTTTTATTTGACGCATAAAATTGTGAATATTTGTGTAAATGTCATGTTTAGTGTAATATAAATAGATTGAATTAAAATGTTATAATCATAATAAATTCGTTACATAAGTGCATTAATTATTCCAAATTGATTTTTGCCGATAATACATCAATTCCTATCACAGATTTTAATTATACCTATTATTTGAATAATCAATAATTGAGGGTGGTTAAATTATCGCAGTCACTCGCAAAACTACCTGTGTAGACACCTGTGCAAGTGTAGTCACGACAATGAGTGTCAGTTGGTATAAATAGAGCCGAGAATATAGATTACAGTATCTCGCTTGAGCCTTTGCAAGCATCGGACCTCTTCTAAGTAAGGGGTCAAACCAGCTGTGAGGTTATCTACAGTAGCCTCGGGACCCGGCGAAAGTCAAAAATGATTGTGTGGAATGATTTTCATATGATAAGTGTTGGAATGATTTTTATATGATAAGTTTAATAATAACGCTTTTACGAATATTTTGATATAAGAGCATCCATCATATAAAGTCAAATTAGTTAAAAATATATATTAATTCAACTTTGAACCTAGTGTTTTAAACAGATTTAAAACTCTACTTACATGTCTCCACATTATTTTACTTTATACAAACAAAAGTATTTCATGATATCAACCGTATAAATAAAAAACCAACTTGACACAGTTGACTCTTTAAAAAGTAAATGTCCAATATTTATATTTCCTGACAGGGTGAGAAAACTTAATAATCCCATTTCTTTAGTGCAGTATATACTGCAAAACCGAATGAAGTTTAATTTTACGGGGTCTGTTCAGAAAGTATTGGGGATATTATTTTTTTCTTCAGAAATGTTTTATTTGTTCATGAATATCTATTTTGTTTCCTTGAAAGTAATCAACAGTAGAAATTTACTAGAAAACAAGAGTATAAGAATACTCTTAATAATCTTAACTCTTATTATACTCTTAACAAGAGTTTAAGAATACAAGCATACACTTGTAGCATTGTTTTCTTCACTTCTCAAAGAACTTCAAATAATCTTTTTATGATCGTGTTCAGCTTTAATGCCGTTTTTATGTTCTCAATCATTATCAAGCTATTATGAAATACAATTTGTATATATATGTATGAAGAAAAATTACCGAGAGAGGTGTGGATAGATTGCGTAAGTGTTAAACAGTCTTGTCTTATATCCAGTCTATCAAATATATAGCAGAAGCCATTCATTATTTATGGGCCCTTAAAGTTGTTTTAACATCTTAAAATTATTAAACTAAATGGCTGAATTTGAGGTTTAAGTTAAAATCGTAACTCCACAAAAATGTTATACAGTAGGACCTCGATTATCCGGACTAATTGTTGTCGGTAGGCATCCGGATAATTGAAAGTCCGGATAATCCAATATATGAAGAAAAACGGGCTTTTTTCATATGTACATATGTAGTCTGTACCATACATATGTAATGTTAGGTGTTTATTTAAAACAACAAATACATATGAGCGAGAATCAACGAAAATCACGGAGGCACGAGTGGTGTGGCGTTATGCAAGTTCTGACATGTTAATCTATACTAATATTATAAAGCTGAAGAGTTTGTTTGTTTGTTTGAAAGCGCTAATCTCCGAAACTACTGGTTCGAATTGAATAATTCTGTTTGTGTTGGATAGTCCAGTTATCGAGGAAGGCTGTGGGCTATATAACATCACGCTACGACCAATAGGAGCAAAGATATAGTGGTAAATGTGTAAAAAACGGGACAGATTATTTCATCTTTGAAGCCTTCCGTTGCGTGCGCCGTGAAAACGGTTCAAGATACACAAAAAAATATGTATTAAAGAATAATAGCTCTTTTAATGATCTAAAAAACAGTCCGCGACAGTATATGTCTATCTTTTAATATTAAGTCACAAAAACCGTTATTATGGTATCTAATTTGGTCGAAATAATTTGTTTAAGTTGTATCAACATGTGGGAAGTGGAAGGAACTATGTGGGAAGAACCAAAAATCTGAGGGAAGTCACTATTCCACGCGGACGAAGTCGCGGCAAAAGCTAGTGTTAGAATAAACTCGTCGCGATTGGCAGTCCGGATAATCGCGAATTCGGATAACCGAGGTCCGGATAATCGGGGTCCTAATATGCAAAAAAATATTGAAAATTACTTAAATATGCCTTTGTATAAATTTATTAATAATGAATATAGATATTCATTATAAAATATTTCTGAGTAAAAAGTACATATTATCTATGCTTCCCCCCGTTAGGCCAGGGTCGAAGTCTTTAAAATTAATATGAAATGAAAAAAAGTAGAATGAAACTCATTAGCAAAGGCGAGGAATATAATAAAAATTAAAGGAAATATAATTTACGGACGATCTGAGGTCGGGAAAGGTATGGGGGTGGGTATTTAAGTGTAAAAAACGGTTGTTCTCGATTTCCGGCAAAACTAAAAATACTATGGAAAGAAATTATAGGGCAAAGTTGTAGGTGATAAACAGATCCAACTCTTTTGTATTTGCGCTTTTTCCATATAACCTCAAAAGTTATAACCTGAAAAATTGAAAAAAACTTTTTTTTTATATCTTTATCTTTTATAAAAAAAAATCTCAAGAACTTTGGTGCAAACTTGCTTCTATGTCCCAAATACACTGTAATTTATTTGATTTGAAATATTATTTTTTTAAACTAAATTAAATATTATTTAAATATTACTGGCCCTCATTTAATATCCTTTCAGTTTGAGAAACAAGTTTATTTTCTGAAACAATTGTATATTGCTATATCAACATTGTGATGTTAGATTAAAAAATTGCTTTTAAGTATTAAAAAGATTATTTTCAACATAATATACTTCTGAGTATTTTTTTGGATTTATTGAACCAGTAAATTGCAGAGCAAACACAAACGTAACTCGGGTGTCTTTATCAATTTTATAAATAAGAAAATGATGTTTATGATATTTTGTCAAGAAGTAAATCAAATACGAGAACATAAATTTATTATCTCTCAATAACCTACACGTCACGTCGTCGTCATCGGCCTATCAGAGCTCACTGCTGAGCAAAGGCCTTTTCCACATGGAGAAGGTTTTGAGCATTAATCACCACGCTTGCTCAAGACGGGTTGGTGATTTCAAACTTATAATTGTGAAACTATAAGTCCAGGTTTCCTCACGATGTTTTCCTTCACCGTATGTCAGTGGTGTCTAAATATAATACATATAATAAAGTGTTAAATATAATAAAGTACATATGACTTCGAAAAATCACATTGGTACTTGCCAGGTTTGAACCCGCGCCCTCGGCAAGGAGAGGTGGGCCCTTTAACCACTAGGCCACCACTGACTATTACATATAAACTACACGGGAAGAGGACAAACGTTTTAATTAAAAGACTTCACAAAACAGAAAGCATAAGACAGGAAAGAGGCTTTTGATCACTTAATATTATATTTCAAAAGAATAAATATTCTCATATTTATTAAGTCTATTGAACTAACTGTGTTATCTTTTCAGAGTTGAAATGTTCGTCATCATAAATATTTTTTAATACCCTTTTTTTCCCGTACTCGATCTGTTAAAGGATATAAGTCAAAACCGGTACAGTTGTGTATCATCTTTTAAATATTCTTTTTAGGGACATAATCACTTGTTTTTGTAATTCATTCCAGACTCCTAACAGAAAAGTTGGATTATTGTCTTACTTTATTTTCACCAACTTTACTTTTCCTGGCTTATCATTAAAACTTAGTAGTAAAAAATGGTCATTACAAAATTTCTGGACAATATTGAGCACATCCTTTTCATTTTTCTGGAAGACCGATTTACTACTTTTATTATACATCCAACTAGTTTTCTCGGTACCTTATATTTATTATGTTCCTTATACTATTTTTTTTATATATAAAAAGGTTACAGATATTTTATTGATTATATGGCGGTACGAAGTTCGCCGGGTCAGGTAGTTTATTTACATATTTTTGCTTAAATTTATATATGACAACATTACAAAATGTATTCATATATCCGTAACCGTATACATATGCAGTGTTAATATATTAAAAGTTCTATTAATATATTTATTTTAGTTATAAAGATGTTAATAAAGGCCTCATAAATTATTTTCTTATAGGTATATGTTTTTCATATCTTAAATATAATTACCATAATTATTATTAATTACTTATTGAACAGTTGAAAGCAAATGAAAATATAAAATAATATTTTTACCATCAATTCAATTATTATTAATTTTATATGAGATTTGAACTTTAACCCTTTTTTTCTTTTCTTTTTAAAACTCTTTCAAGCATCAAATGCCGTTCGCAGAAAATGTATAAAATTTATTAACTCGCTTTACTTTCACTTTCAATACGTTTGTAAAGTTTTCTCTGGTCTTTAAAGCACTTTAATTTCATTTAAACAAAGAAATCTAATAACTTTCTTTATAAGATGGTTTGTTAATTTTAAACTATGCTTTTGCTATAATAAACCGTAATATTATTAGTAATCATACAAAGGTCAATAAAAAAAAATGAAAGTGAATTTTCTTTTCGACAAAACCTGCCTTATATATACTCTTTTGGAAGTAATAAATGGACTAAACAGAAACCAAATTCACTTTAATGAAACAAATAAGCCACCATACCGAGATAACGCCAACTTCCCCCTCTCATGTGTGCAAAACTGTAAAGGTAACCCAAATTTGAAGAATTTATAAAAAATACTTTTATGTGTAACTGAAATAATGAATAAACATTAACTTATTTATCTATTTTATAAATATGATATATCTGTTTCAAATGCATTGTTCGTTTATTATCATTAAACAAAAGCAAACAACGAATTTACCTTAGGAAAAAGAATAAACACGCGGTCTTGCAGACATCGTCATAAATTAATTCGTATTAATTAACATACACTAACCACATCTCTATATTAATTATTACTAAATTCTGATTGATTTCTTGTTTATATTAAAATTTAGACTTAAAATTTATTAAAATTCCAATACGATACGGTTTTTATATTGGAAAAGAAAGCATTTTTAAAGTTAATACCTCTTAAAATATTTGACAGTATTTCAATCAATGAATATAAGTCTTCTAATAACATCAAAATTATTTCAAAATATCTAGTCCAGAAAAAATATTTTGTATTAAATATTTAACTTTAGAATTAGACTAACAAACGGACTGAAGAAAACAAGATCCAAAGGCAAATCTTTTTTCTAGAAATCTAAAGACGTATGAATTGAAACTAGCAACTTTACGAGTATGTGAAGCGACTTAAGTTTCAGCTACTGAGTTACTTATACGTTATTATTTCCAGCAGATACTCAATTAACTTTACTCAATTATTAGCTTCATAACTAGTCACTTAAATAACTAGTAGTCTCAATTGTCAGAGTAACTAAAAGTGTTCATTAGTCTACTGCCTAAATATGTAGTAGTAATATTAATTCGAATTTTCATAAATCAACTAAAAAGTACGATAATGAGTCCTGATGCTTCTTAAAAAAGCCGAATCCGTATGTATAAAACTTTTATTTAACATAAATTGCAAGTAAGAAACGAAAACAAAAAAATACAGATTCAATTACTTTCAGAGGATGATGGAATGTTATGATATTATCAAATAGAGGTTTAGAAGAAGCAATTGATTAAATAATGTTAATGATGATAAAACTACTGAATGGAGGTACTAATATAAAATCTCTTTTGCTTTACGATCGTTACTTTCTATGGGCCCTTTTTTTGTGCACCGAGAAGGAAAAGGTCAAGGGGTCTTACACATTTCAAGGCTTGTTAGGATAGTAGGGGTAGATCCTAGTTGTGGTCAATTACCGCAGCTAGAATAGGGGCTGGCTTGAAAAGGAAAGTACCAACCTCTCACAGAAAATCGACGTGAAGTTGCCTATAATGGCTGCGTTTCGTCCGATGACTGAGAGAGCCGGTTGCGCTTTCCGTTTTCCTACCCTTTCCTGCCTTTTCCCTTTTCCTCCTTTCTCAACTTTTCCTCCTACTCTTCCCCAATCAATGGTAGCAACACAAATCTATGTGGCAAATGTAGGCTGACTGTTCGATTGCAATCTTTAATATTAAAAAAAAACTCCATTTATTACTTTACGTAATAATAATTTTCACACTTAATGAGTGTCTGATAGATATATCAACAAATGGCTTCTCATAATTGTTTCCTTTGTTAAAAGTATTTTCAAGTTATAATTCGTACCCTTCCCATTTAGATAACCACCACTTGGCGGTCATGTATTGATCGTATTTAAGATTAACGGTGTTAAAATGTGAGATGCCATATATATGATAAAAAAACACAATATGGAATATATGTGTAAAAAATAATATTTAATGGTGGATAATAATACGTACCATGCAATACATTCCAGCTGAATATAAAGCCTATTATGAAAATATAATACAAAATTGGCCTAAATTTTAAGAAAAATTAATTTTTCAACACTTATTTGTTTATTTTTTCCACAAAATGTCATTTAGGTACCAAAAGGAAAAAGTCAAACATTTTTATAGAAGCATAATTATTTATAATACAGATAAAGTATCTACATTAGTATATTCATATAGGTTCAAACTAACTGTCTAGATAAAAAAATAATATACTTACCTAAGTTTTGTTTTATATAAAAATATTTTTGTCCTTCCCGTAAAATTAGGTATGCTAGACTTAGTCACTTTAGTAAATAACCGATTCATATGTAAAATGTGCTTCTGAAAGAATGCTATAAAGAAGTATACTAGCGAATTTTAAAATATTGATGAATGTCAGTACTGAAATACAATATCAGCAATGACTATAATAGCACTCTCATGTTAATGAGACTCGTTTAAATGAATTGCTCGCGAGAGAACGCTTTATCGCCAAATGATTGATGATGATCTATCATCATGTCCCCTCATCATTGAAGCTTATTTGTTTCGAATCAAAGAAACAAAAAAATTCATGAAATTGTACAATTTACGATACGTGTCATTAAAATTCATTATTAATATAATTAATGTCTAATAGTGGTGTAGGAACTTATAACATATGTGGCCAATTATTATAAATTAAAAAGTATATTAAAATTGAGTACTTATTTCTAATAATTTGTTCGGTATGAATAACGATTTATAGAAGGTGACTATTACATTTGTTATTTAAATAAAAGTATTTCTGTTCTACGTATTAAATGTTTATACACCCAACCTGTCATTACAAAATTTTACTTCATCTTCTATCTTCTATATATATAAAAATGGATTGCTGTTCCTTAGTCTCGCTAAAACTCGAGAACGGCTGAACCGATTTGGCTAATTTAAGTCTTGAAATACTCCTGGAAGTCCAGGGAAGGTTTAAAAGGTGAGAAAAATTGGAATAATTGCCCGGGAAAACCCTAAAAACAGCCCTTTTCTATTTCCCATACAAACGTTTTTTTTGACATTAGATTTGACAACTAACTAATAAGTCAATTCTGTTTGATTGAAACAGGAAACGCCTGATTATTTATGGCCTGTAAGACGGAATAGAGTTCGACTGGTCAGCTATACCTACATATATTACTCTTGACCAAACTAACGCGGACGAAGTCGCGGGCAAAAACTAGTATATTATATTAAATATACATATATGCTTTGTACAGTCAATGAAATTTTATAACCGGGCTAGTTCAAGCGTAACACCTTAAACGTCAATCCGTGACACATTTCATTTGGATACTGTATTCATCAGTGAAATCGTTTTGTATTTTATAGTTTCATAAATACATAAAACAGTGTTCATTTCTTGTAAGTTTAATTTAATTAAGTACTAATTAATGCTTAGAGAAAAATTATAAATAATTCTGTCACTGTTATTATTTTATTTCATCCTTTGTGTTTATTTTTCTCTTCGAATAACATTTCTATTATAAAGAAGTAAAACTACTCAATACGAACATTTTAGTGGATTCAAAATCTAATCGATATCTATATATATCTTTATACTAGTAAACCTGGCGAACTCCGTTTCGCCTCCAGTAGGCTTTGTTTTATGTAACAATTCGTTTGGTGATTAAAAGATGAAGAATTTTTCTTTTGTTTTATATTTGAAAAGGAAAATTTTTATTTCATTTCACAACAGTAATGAATTCATTTCGATTACAAAAATAAACTGTTATTTAGTTGAACTTCTCTAAGTAAATGAAAGTGAATCCAAAGTAGATATCGAATCGAAGCGTTATACGTGTCCGCAAATTATCCGTTTCATTGAAGTGCGCCTTTGTAAACCACATTTTTTGTTTTTTGGTCTAACGTTTACACAAATAAACCGGATGGTTTCCCAACACACACAAACTATAACTGCCCATGTAAAAAACAATGATTTTCTAAATTAATCCCGCAAATACTAAATTATATATCTATCATTATACGTCAATTGCATAGCTGTCAATTGTGTTTCGTTATTCCACGTTTTATAGTGACTGACGTTTCATGTCAAGTCCCACGGGAATGCTGTCGAACGGGATAAAAAGTTTAAAGTATGCTATTGCAATTTCCTGGTTCTAAACTACCTCCCTGCCAATTTTCAGCTAAATCGGTTCAGCCGTTCTTGAGTTATAAGTGGAGTAACTAACACGACTTTCTTTTATACATATATAATAATATATAATTCTTCTGTGAGTGTGTATGTGAACGAACTTCTCTCAAACGACTGGACCGATTTTGATGAAATTTTTTGTGTGTGTTCCAGGGGATCTGGGAATGGTTTAGATTTACAATTTTGTCCGCTGGACAATGTTTTTTTTAAATAATTTTTAATTTATTAGTAGTTGTTGATACAAACGTTTTTTTTTTTTGACATAAGATTTGATAACTTACTAATATGTCAATCATTCTGTCGCACTTCAAAACACATAGATTTAGGGCTTTAATAGGTAAACTCCAAAAATATAAAAAGAAGAAATTAAAAGATATTTCTTGATTATAGGGCGATAGGAAGTTCTCCGGGTCTTCTAGTATATATATGTATAAGAAACAATAAGAACTAAATCAGTTAATGGTTGTAAGATGATTAGTTTATATTGTTTCATTTCAACGACATCATTTAAAAGTGAGAGTAAAATTCCAGTAAGGACGTCTTGGAAATTTGAGAGCGAAACTGTCTCGGTGAAAAGTATTGTTTTTCTTGAGAATTCTGAGTAAATTTACAACCCCGACGCAAGGTTTAGTTGACGCCAAATACGAGCTTAGAACATATGAAACTTGTTGATGTGAGAAACCATCACAACCTCAAACTAAATAGTGAACCATAACTTGGGGAATCTCTTACGTAAATTGGATCTTTGAATAGATATTGATATCATTGATTGAATTACCCGCTTCATCGGCGTGCTCCCGGCCTTATCGGCTGGTAACTGTATTCGATACGTTTGTAACGAATACTTACGATGAAATTTTGAATTCACATAATTTTCCCTTTGAAATAAGAATTTCAATAATAATATGTCTTAAGTGTTAAAAATATTTATATTTTAAATAAGAAAGACATCCGTCCGGTATGCTGCAGAAACCAATTACCTAACCATTTATAAGCAGATGTCAGAGAAAATCCGGACTCTCTATTCTTCCGTAACGCGCGTTGGTGTGAAAGATTAATCGACCGTAGATTTTCGAAGTGTGTGTGTGTGTGTGTGTGTGTGTGTGTGTGTGTGTGTGTGTGTGTGTGTGTGTGTATGCGTGTGTGTGTGTATGTGTGTGTGTGTGTGTGTGTGTGTGTGTGTGTGTGTGTGTGTGTGTGTGTGTGTGTGTGTGTATGCGTGTGTGTGTGTATGTGTGTGTGTGTGTGTGTGTATGTGTGTGTGTATAAATCTTTTGTTCACGTTATATTTAGATTTGATTTCACGATCGAAGTTTATTAATTTAAAATTGTTTTTAGGTTTATGTTTATTTAATAAAAGACTAGCAAAATTGACTCATAATATTTTAAAAAGTCAATACTGATTATGTTTCTTACAATACATTATATCTGCACTTACACATTGCCACAATTTCATGTAAGTGGCGTTATTGGTTTTAATATTTTTCTATATTGAAATTCTGACTATAGTCTTGTAACTTTATTGTGAAGGATACCATTTTTTTTTTCTTTGAATTCACTTGGATTTTGTTGTAATTACGATTTTTTGTATAAAATTATTTTCACAGATCTATTTATATCAATTATACTTCAAAGATTTGTCGTCAAAGTGTTTAAAGTTTTCAAAAGAGTAAGGAGCACTAATTATATGATTTTTTTATGTCATTACTGTTCCCAGGCAAGTCTACAAATTGGATTATTATTCAACATGATAAAGATAAATATTTCTGTTTAAAAAAAGAAATACCAGCAAATTTGACAAGCAATATGTTCTATGACTCTTTCATTTTCCATAATTGCGTGTCTTTTTGAAGGCACATAATGAAATTCGAAAGTTTTTATTTTTTACTACGTCTACGTTTATTTATTACATTTTTAATACTTCACCGTTCAAGCCTTGTATGAAATAATGATACAAAATAATAAAATGTTTCCACAATGGAAACTTTCTTATGCTGGCATTCCAGGGGACGGAAAAATATACATCATGGCTACAATATAATAGCAGAAACAAAAGCTACATTGTTTAAAATCCTTTTTGTTATTTTTGAATTAATAAAAGACATACCTTGGAAGGATTGGAAAACTCATACTCACTACATATAAAGTAAAATTATTAATTTGAGGAATACAGTACAAAATTATTCAGACGATTTTTTTACTTCCTACTGTTCACATAATATTACTGAGTTGGAGGTGAATGTGATGTTTAACTGTAAACTAAGTTCATCAGCTTCAGAAGACGTGTAAAGTTAATACAATTTTTAAAATCTTTATTGTAAAATTATTAATTAAGTTAAGAAGAAGGAACGTGACTTGATCACTGTGTAACGAAACGAATGTTATAAAAAAGTTACGAAAAAGAATTTCAAGCAGCGATTACATTGGAGACGTGGTAACCCTGCAATTATATGTATTTCGTATTCGGGACATCCTAGCGTCATAATTCAAGCTCACGAATACAATTTGTACGTCAAGAGGGTCGAATAAAGTGTGAGGATGAATAATTTTGAAGGGACATAATCGACGTTCTATTGTGGATAAAATAAAGCCTGTCCCAAATCAGCTCGAACGCCAATCCTCATTCATGAGAGTAGTCCATTAATACATCGTAACCTTAATAATCAACAGTATCGTAGTTTTTACCCTGCTTTTCTATAATGAATGTTAAAAATTACTTTAAACACAATTTTTTAAAGTGTTGTCAACATGATAACTTGACAGCTGTGATAACATCAATAATACCTCAAAAACATTGTTATCCTTTCACTAACATTGTTTTTAAAAAATAGACCTACATTTGACTTCTTATACAGACGATTCCTTTTGTCATCCTCTATGAAAACATTTAGATTACTAAAACGGATTTCTTTTTATTTCTCAATTTCTAGTTGACCCCTAAGTACCAAGGGCTTATGTGTTTTTGTCATCAGCCTATCAGAAGCCCACTGCTGAGCAAGGCCTCTTTCTCACATGGAGAAGGTTTGAGCATTAATCACCACGCTTACTCAAGACGGGTTGGTGATTTCAAACTTATAATTGTGAAACTATAAGTTCAGGTTTCCTCAAGATGTTTTTTCTTCAACGTATGTCAGTGATGTCTAAATACTTATGTACTTTTAATAATTGTAATATAATTTGTCATTGATAGCCGTAGATATATTATATTAAGTACATAAATCAAAGATTAGAAAACACTTATTACCTTAGAAAGCTTTAGATAAAAGACAGCGATTACTTACAATAATAATTTTTTCAACACTATTCCATTGAAATATATCAGTTAATCGTATACCTAGAACCTTGGAGAACATAACAAAATTCCAACTTTAAGCTTGGATGTGAAAAATACATGAATTCAAAGTGTCATCTCACTAGAAGATAATTGAACTACCTATATCTAAATTTTCAGGAATTATGACAGTTACTTAAAGCAATTGTGAAGAAATAGTATAATTTTAGTATATTTTATTAGGCTCATCACTCTCGCAACGTCCAAAAGTTATTAAAATACTTTTTATTTGGAGGATATTATTCTGTACTTTTTTAATAAAATAAGATTTTGAACAACAACGCAATGTTTTTGTGTTTAATCAAATAAAAGGATTAGAGGTTATTCTACAGATAATGAAAATCGTATTTCATATCAATGATTGAAGATTTAATATAACTTTACTTCCCATGAAACGAGTACAAAGTTACTTATGGGACTTGTTAAAATTATTATAATTTACGTTCAATAATGTTATTCTAAACTAGCTGACCCGCCGAACTTCGTACCTCCCTATAATCAAGAAATATCTGTTACCTTTTTATCTGAATGCAGTTAATTTCTTTATTAAGTGTAGCTCACTCGACGGACTATGTTCTGTCTTCTTAACTGTGATTATTGGATTCTAATTATATAATAAACCAAAATTATTCCAAATCAAAGTATTCATTATTCTAATGCTTTATGATACACAATATTATTAGTTCTATTTTCTGGCGAGTGTTGTTGGTATTCCGACACGAAAACAGGCAACGTATAACTGGCCATGTGAAAAACATGAATTTTCAAGTTTGCCACAACACTTAGCGACTGCCCTTGTAATTTATTTACTGAAATTTCAAATGCTAGCCGCACCGGAAATTATAACCGTTTGAAGTTGAATGGCATGTCGTCGGGAAGTAGAGGAATCCATGGAATTAAAATGTCTTCGTCTTTGTACTTCCCTTTCAAAATTGTGGCTTCTATCATGTTATTTATTCCCTCTCTCTCTTCATCTCATTTCTTCACCGCAAATCGGGTGCCATTGCAAAGACGTGGCTGGTATATACATATTCCGAAACATAATTATTACCGACGCGAAAACAATGTTATCAAAAATGATTTTCCAGTCCTACCAGGAGCATCTAAGAACAAAATACACCTTTTATATCGTTCACTTCTTTCATAAGAGTGTTGTGGGCATATTTTTGTTGCTCATTTAAAAGAGGAACGTTTCTTAGAACAATTTCTTTGAATGCCTCGGAATCATATTGAGTTTTTCGTCTCAATTCTACATATAATACTTCATGCGTTGAGCGTCTGGGCGTTGTCATTCCTAATTGTATAAATTCTTTGTTTGTAAACATGAAACACATGTCTTCTATTAAAATTAATGCTTTAATGTGAATTTCGTCGTTAATTTGAAAATCTGCATTGAATGTTTTAATTCTTTTCTCATATAATATGTCTTCAGCAATATGATCTTTGTATTTTTTCCACAAATCAATTGGTGTTGAAGCAAAGCCTGTAGACAAAATTATTGAAAACAATGTTCGTATTTCTTTAGCATTTCACGAAGTCACAGTATCTTCAAGAGTGTGGTCCCAATGAGCGTCATTCTCTAGCAATCCCAAACGTTGACAGGCTTCTCTGTATGTGCCGCACAATATACCATTAACAGTTCGCAGATGTTGGAATGATGTTGGGCCACGAACATTGACTATTACTAAACGCAAATAAGACTCGTCACAGCAGAGATGGATTGTGTAAATAAGTCCATTGTAAGGTGGAAAACACATGTGGATAACTTTTAACTGGCTGCCCTTATTTGCGTCTTTGAAATTTCTTTGAGGATTGGTTCCAGGTATAACATTTAGGCATTTTAGGAACAGTATTCTAGTTAATTCATCATTCTGACACATTTTAAAGAAGCTGGCCAATGTTGTTGATGGTGGCCTGTCAACTCGTTACCATACATTCTCCGTTGTAAAGTACACCCTTTGACCATTTTCCAGAAGTATGGCCAAGTGTTAACAGTGGGGTGGCTGTCATGTATTAAAAACGAAAAAATACGCCAAATCACCTCATTGCTACTAAGATAGCGGCTCATTTAAAAACAACTACGAACAAACTCATGTCACTACCTTTATTTAAATATAATAACAAATCGATTATTATCAACTTCAATATTTTGATTATTCACTTTGACTGTTGTTGACCTCCCATTGTTATGAGTGCGGTAAAGGTTATAACCATTATTTACACTAATAGTTTCTGATACTAATTGTCTTGGAAAGCTCAGAACGAAGTTTTGCCTGGTTCAATCTGATAAACATTAATCGCTCAGTTTCTACTTTTACATATATAGTGACAGCATATGGATTAAAGAGATGCCGAAATTTTAAGATGGGATTGACCTGAATTTCTCGAACCATCAGTCTGTTTGAATAAGAATTCATTGCACTAATTTTTTGTTAATTTCAGAACCTAAAAACTTTTTTTTTTGAGTTAAAATTATATAAATTACTTAGAGCTAAGATAAACATTGAAAACGTAAAATGTTTATTTACCTGTAACTGGATTTATCGTTTTCATTAAATGCTAAATTATTTTCGTTAAATATCGCACTGACCACATTGAATAAAAGGAGGTACATGATTATAAATGTATTTTAAGTTAAATACTTCTAAAGAACACTTAAGATTAAGAAATGGAAAAGTTGACATTTAATTACCTACATATAATTTTAAAGAATCTTCGTCTATCTGGTTAATAATTCATTACATAAGACTTGTAGTCTGAATAGTATACTGAGAATTAAAAACAGCACATGAAAAGAGTACTTTTGTTCCGAGAGTGATGTTCATAATAAGAGTATTTAAGTAAGTGATAATAAACACATCATTTGTTATAATATAGTAAGGGATATATTTTTTTATAATGTAGACACATTATCTAGGATTGAATTAGTTATTAGGGCTGAGTTCAAATTTATCTTTAAAGAAGTCGAGGCTGTAAACCTCCTCTCCTCTCCTTAATATCTTTTTATTTTAAATGCAACTATCTCCACCTTACTTTATCCTTGAACATACCATAGTCCCTTGGATAAATAAGTATTAAAAAAAACTCCATTTATTTTTTTACATACTAATAATTTTCACACATAGTGAGTGTCTGATAGATATAACACCAAGTGCCTCCTCATAATTGTTTCCATTGTGAAAAGTCACACACAAATAGACTCAATTAGTCGGTGGTTTATAACTCATAAGACATTTAATTTATATTGTTTCATTTTAACGATATCATTATAAATTGAGAGTAACATTCCAGTAATGACGTCATGGAACTTTGAGAGTGAAAGTAAGTGTCTCTGTGAAAAGTAATGTTTGATATGAGAAACATTCACAACTTCAAACTCAGCAGTGTAAATTAGAAGTCATTAGTTACTTTTACTAAAAGGTTCAAAATCCGTCAGTCTCTAGGTTACGTTGAGATTAGGCTCAGAGACCAATTCTGTACTTTTTTCCTTCCATTAAACAAAGAGAATAAATAACTTTGAATAGCGTTTTTGCAGATTTTTTTAATTATTAGTCGGCTATAATGAAGTAAAAGAATACTTAAAATTAATCAAAAATATTATTGCAATATCTTTATTTTTTATAAAAAGCAATATATATGTATAATCTGAATTATAGAGTTTTAAATAATTAGCAAATTAAATATAAAATTTGATAAAGTCTGTAAGTCGAACAATAAAATTATGTTTTTTTATATTATATCACTTTTGCAATACAAAACTATTTATTTCAAATTAGATTACTGAAATATCCTTGTATTAACAAAATAATTATGAACACAATGAAACTAATATTATCAATAGTTACTTTTAACAAAGAACTGGATCGATATGTAATACTCTAAAATAGACTAATCGAACTCAAAAGGAAAGGATTCACAAAATTAACAGTCTATTGTGAAATTTATTTAACCATAGTACTGTATGTTTTGTTGGATTGATTGCCTTCTTTAATTTTAAACAATATTATTCTGAATTTTCAATTCGAAGTTAACTTTCATATTTCATTCAACTAGAATCTATAAATGGATTTAAACTTTAGTTTGAAATTATTACACTCAAAAGTGTTAATCTGCTTTTACATATAATATTGTAGCTTACTCCATTGTACGTATCATAACAAATACACTGTGCAAGTTTTTGTACGGTTAGGTGCCAGAAATTAAGGACATTTTTTATATACCCAGTAGCTTATGCGCTTTGTATAGCTATACGGTTATGTGAAAACCGTTCTTACATATAGGTACATACATTCATGATGTTATCCTATTTTGATATATACCATATCGAAAATTAACTCAAAACAATTATTATCAAAATATCCGTTAAATTTATGTATCTATGACATCATATTTGGTGAATCAATTATATTATTATATTTGCCGCCTAAAAATCACTAACATTGATAATTATGATTTTTAGAGAGTTAAGATATTGGATATAATTTACTAAGATTGTTTTTTAATTATGAAAAACACATTTCATTATTTTCAAGCATCTTAAAAAGAAACATGTACTTAGGTACATATTGTTATTACTTATTAGGTACAATATAACTAACATCAATTCATTTTTGGAACGTAATTTGAAGGCAGCCTTAGTAGGATCGGTTCAAATTTGGCTAGGTGAAGAAAGGAGCTTGGACGGCGGAGATGAGCGTTTAACTCACCTTAAATACCTCTTGTTACCTGGGTGGCAAGTCCTACCCAGTGTTGAAGCTTCTATCCCTGTAACGCAATGCACCCAGCACCCGCTTGGTGCATTCATTGAATGCTTGAAATTTAACGAGGTTTAAATATGGTATTTTTTTAAACAAAGAAATCTTTTGTTTTGTATATGATAACCGATAAGTTGTTTTAGAATTATTTGCAAAGATATTTATTTATCTTTGTCTTCCGCTAACACTCGTTTTAGCATAACTTTAATGTTTAAATAAAAATGCAAATTACACGACTGTTTAATTTATTTTCAAAACTCACAAAAAGTTTTTATTGGATTTTATCCATTAATAGCATGCATAGCAAATTAGCAAAAACTCTCTTAATTTAACAAAAACTTACACAATATATTTTTATACAAATATTTACAAGGGCCCTTATTCATCTTTATGTAAAAAAATGTTTAAATATTTACTTTACCAATTTCACCAAATTACAACCAAAAAAATTTGAACAAGCATAGTGATAGTGATACTAAGTCTTGGAAAACATATCTTACGGAATTTAAGAATAAGGGCAAATATCTAAATTTAGATTTACAATATTGTCATTAAATTCATGATTATATAGTTATGTTTTAATTTAAATAAAAAGTCACGACACCCTGTTCCTGAAGAATAATAACACCCTTATAAAACTTAACAAAAATTATTATACATATATGTATATTGACTGATTTTCTTTTACCACATAGCTTGCTTAATAAGTGGTATTACATCACTACATACTTAACACTATGTTCTTTGGTATCAGCATAGCCTCTTAATATTTTAAAGGTTGTACATTCGGTTATTCCTTAAAATGAATTTTTTAGGATAAAAACTTTATCTGACTTTGAAATTTTAATCAGCATATAATATTTTTATTGTTTTATGAATAATTTGTATCTTTTTATTTTATCCTGTCGCTAATGAAGTCAGTTAAATAGACTAATGATTGTTTATTTCCTTCACAGGTACCTCATGTAACTTCTACCCCAAACCGAATGTTGCCAACCGTAGTGATAATAATGACAGGAAATTTCTAAAACCTATAAAGAAAAAAAAACTGGTTTCACTGTATATTACTTAATATTCAAAGTGGGATGCGTGTGATCTTAATGTGCTAATGAAATAAGCGTCATTAAAATTATATTAAATACACAACAAACCTAACTTACGATACAGTAGACGTTTCATAACTAGGTTGTGTATAACACTCCAAGCTTTGTCTTAAATTATGTCTTAGTTATTTCCACTGTAACATTTGTTTTAATTTCTTTAATGGCAAACATATTACAAGACATCGAAATAAGTTTTAAGATATAACAATATTTCACGTAACTCTTTTGAGTAAAATGAAATAAAGTTTTCGATGGCTACGAACACCTCAGATTGTCATATTGACAGACAAATGTCTTCCACTTCCCTTTTCAGAATAGGGAAGTTCAACTTTTTTTTTAATACTTTATCACTTTTAAGTGGGAATTTGCCAGTCGAATATTATTTCCTAGTTCATATAATTATGATCGGAGTATATAATACAAATTGCGTACCAAATACTCCTTTCTATAATTAATTTTCTAATTCAAATTGTTTAAAAATTAATATCTTTAATAGAATTAATTTTAAATATATGCTTTTATTCATAATCTGAACAATTACTTAAAACAAATATTTTATAATACATATATCATAATTATACCTTCACTAACATCTAGTTACAAAACTTTAAATTTTAGGCAGACAATGTGAATAACAAACATTGATATATTGAAATGCTATTTACAATTAGATGAATGGTTTTGTTAGGAAAAATATTGAATAATACATATTTAAATTAATTTTTCATATTATCTGTACAAATTGTTACCTACATTAAAATATCAAGTTATCAGTAAATCTTAGATCGCAGTTAGTATTAAATTGTATACAAAAAGCTTTTATGCTGAGAATACTGAATACATTTAACCATCTTAACTTAGGACATCATGACCAGATATTTATAAATGTATATGCAGGTGTGTTGCAACCTTCCTCCTGCGAGAAATCTGAAATATTGAAATCAAAACATGAAACAAATATTCAAATATTTTGAATAATTATTTAATGGGTTTCCTAAACAATATACCTTCTTGTTTTGTTTCCTTTTACTCTAAAAACATAATTGAGCCAACAATAGCAGGATTATTAATACAGCAGGGTGATAACTCACACCTAAAACAAAAATTATAATCATTAAATAATAATCAATTATGTAAGAATATTATGATGTAAAAGATTTATATATTTAGTAATACAATAATCCTAGAAAATATTATAAATGCACACATATTGTGCTTATTTCTTTCGCCATGTGTGAAAAGCTTGTCTTCAGTTAATTAACTGCACTGATAGTTAAGATAAAATTGATACCATTCGCTTAAACTCTATTTTGCAAAAAAAGGGGTAGGTGTTTAGTTTAAACATTAAATATTTGTTAGGAGTTCAGAGCAATTTGTTTTAAACTTTATTCTTATCCATAACTAAGGATAAATATGATGAATAAATTATATAAAACTCTTATAAAACCCATTTAAGTTATTGCCAAACTTTCAACTCTAATAAGACTGTATTATGATATAGAAGTAGAAATTAGTGCTGGAGTTTATAAATATTTTATATTGATTCAAATCTTATCAGATCTATGTGTAAAACTACCTTTCGACCCCACCGCAGCTGAAAGCTGCATATCAGCAGAGGTTGGCATCTCAGGGGTAGTGCTGATAGGTCCTAGTAGAAACAGAAAGAATCATAATTATTTCCACGAATTGCATAAAATTCAATCTCTTGTATATATCTCTCTTGATTAATGGAATGTATCTCTCTAAATAAATTAAATATGACATAATTATATAAAAATATTTTAGATCGTTTAAAAAGGAATTTCCTATCTAATACAATTGCAATTTACTTGTCATTTCTTAATAATTTTGTAAGCAAAAATCATACTCAAAGCTTTTTATATCAATTAATAAGTTCAAATTTTTATATGTAATGCACTTTATTAGCACATCTAATATATGTGAAAGTGATAAGCAATTTATCTTTTATTTATTGAATGAAAAATTTTATCTCTAGTTTTCATAGTACAGGGAATACTATAAGAGATTGTATACAAAGGAATGTAATATCTAATATTCTACTAGAGATTTTTTAAAATAACAATGGAGGAAACAACACAAAACTATTCAAGAGGTTTACTGCAGGAAATGTTTCATCTTATCCCTAGTTTAGATAGCTGTGCACACAAACTTTCCGCTGATAAAAAGCTTACATGGCCAGCGCGAAAATTATACCGCAAAATGTCGTGAAAATCCAAAAATATTGTACACATGAGTATTTTAGACATTTGTTGCATCTTTGTTTAATGCCATTCCACTTACTTGAGCTTGCTTTGTGGATAATAATGAAAAATATAGTTTCATTACTAAATATTAGCCGCTCGAGAACACTCTAAATTTCAATCACAAAAATTAAAAACTCCGAAGCACAGTGCACTTTTTCTTGTCTTTCTACCGCTGAAAGAAGTTTCGGTATCCATATTGAACTCACTTTTTCGTGTGAACGTGTTTTATGAATGTAATTTTAGAGAGCCCAATCCTAGTTGTAATTTCTGTTATTTTTAAACGGCGGTCACTCAGAACCACCTATTCGATATAAGCAATTGTTTCGGGAGTTAGCACTTCCACAGGTAGACTGTCGTAGCCAATGTCTTCGACGGTTTCTCTTTCGAGGCGTAATTTTTTCACTCAAGTTTTACTGTGGTTTTCAAGGGAACACACTCTTTATACACGCCATCCAAAAGTTCTTTTATGAAATATGACATTAATGAGGGTTGCCAAATAAGAAAAACATATTGATGATTATTTAATAATTAACTAACCTGGATAATATATAGCTTCTTTTCGCACAGCATAATTTGCAAGGGGTATCCGTAAAGTGCATATGAACTCGGCTGGGGTAGGTAGATCAGCGTCCTGGAGCTTAACAATGGCGATGGCAGAATATCGTCCGTTAACGAGTTTCAAGCTGTGAGAAACACCATCCAATCTCCTATGAAAAGATGTTAATATAAAAATATAAGTATTACAAACTCACATGTTCTATTATTATCATTTGGAGTTTTGTTCAGTTTTGAACCTCATGGAACAGAATGAGTTCTGCGTGCTTCTGATAATCTTTTTCTTTAATTGCAAGCACCTAAAACCTTGTTAACGATCTTGACATTTTTAAAATGAATAAATTTAATTGTAAAAATATTATAACATAATAAATGTTCTACGTTCTTTTGATTTTAATAAATCTTCATCAGGCCTACATCATAACAAGAAACTAATAGTGTCATCTAAGGTAGTTACCACTACTAAGTTTTTATCTACCTATATTCATTTGTGGAAAAAATATGCAATGGTATTATTTAAATATTAGAAAGTTGGCAGGTAGCACCAGGTGGTGAAAGCTACCGGATTTAATATCTACTTTTAGGTCGTTGCCAAATTTTTCAGAAATTTATTGTCCATTCAAAATTTTATTGTAAATCATACCTTGTAGAATACAGGCTCGAAGTACACATTAAAGATACATTAAATGAAAAATAAAACACTGAAGCCATTTCAAACAAAGATTCTTTGAAATAGTAAAAAACAAACAGTTTAATTTTGAATTGTGCTTCTAATTTAAAAAGTTATCTAAAAAATCAAAGAAAATTTCATTTTTACTATTTTTTATATAAACGATTATATCTTTATTATCGTAGTGAAAATTGATGAAAATTCAATTTTCCTAACAGTGAGCCCTAAAAGTTTATTTTAAAAGGAAATACTAATAACTACTAATATACATAATATATAAGAAAGAATCCATATTTCCCTAGGTCACGGGATCACGCGTGAATCCCTGGACCGATTTCACTTAATTCTTTACGTATTTCTTTTTTTTTTGAATTTGTTATTATTGGGAAAAGGTTCTTGTATAGAAAAAATAAACGACAATTATTAAAAATAAATAATACTAGAATACATATTTCACCTTTTTAATAAAATTGTTAAAATACCTAGTTAAAACAACACCTTTCTTAATGACCTCCATATATTAAATCAAACAAACCGACAAAACTATGATACGACTATTCACACACTGATTAAAAAATATTGCGCGTTAAAATGGATTATTATAACATTTACTTATATTCAACACACCTCCTTAAATTTATAATCTTACAACATATAACTTAAATAATGATACAACTTTCATCATAACTAAACTTACAAACTTTTACATAGCCATCAGTACAATTTTATACCAAACCAATATTTTATCATTTACTTTTAAATTACTAAATTATTTTTAAGTGTAACCTGTTTTTCAATTTTTTTTTCTTTTACAAACTTTTAGTTAACCTATCTGACAGGTTACTTATAAATAATGTGTTCCATTATAATAAGATTGGTAAAGACTCAAATAGTTAATCTACATGCTACATCTGGCCTGGTGCTTATACTTATATACAATAATTCCCCTATTATATTTCAGTATTTAATACTTTTATCTATTTCTCTTCTTCAACAAATATTAATATGTATATTGGATCTTTGCTTGTTTTATTAACATATAGACAGTTATCACAGTTACTTCTTACAACACTAATGTTTTAATATACTCATCGAAACAATCATACCACATTTATGGACTTTCTTTGAGACCACAAAGTGCCTTCTGCAATTAGTAAACTTTTATTATTACAACTGTATGACAATAAAATTTTCAATCTTTGCATTTTTCCTACTGGTGAATAAGCATTATCAATGTATCCATTTTGCAGAAATCCTCTCACAACTAATCTAGCTTTATACTCATTATTGCTCTTCCTTTTAAAAACACACTTAACATCTATAACTTTTTCATCTATTAGCCTTTCAACAATTTGACAAGTATTGTTTTTATTTAAACTATTTATTTCACAGTTCAATGCTACTTGCCACTGTTATGATCATTGGAGGTCATCAGCTCCTCAAATGTATTTGGTACATTTACATCAATACAATTAACATAATATTATCTAGAAACTGGAGTTCTCTTTTTTTAGATTCTACAACATCCTCCTTATTATCATCTAAGTTATCACTATTCAAAAGATTTTTTAAGGAATTGTAAGAACCAACCACTAGGTTCATCTGGATCTACATAAACTTCATCACTATCATGAACTGTTTGGACTATTTCTTTTGAGCTTTGGTCAATCTCTAAAATTTTATCTTGTTGATCATCTTGTTTTATTAAGCAACTCAGATCAGTACTTTCTTCAACTACTTGTCAATGTCTAGCATTAATTATTTTATTATTGAATAAAACCCAGTAACTATTTAATTTAGTAACCCACTAAAATTCCTATCTGTGCTTTATCATTCTAAATCCTCAATTAATTTATTAGTTATTAATTTATTAAATATTGAAAATTTACATGACCAAGAGCTCTATGCCATTTCTCTTTTTGAGTTAACTGTTGAATGTACATACATATCATTCTGCGAAACAAAACTTTTAATAAAAATACAAATTATTTATTTTAATGGCAACAACTATTAATTTCCCTAGCCTCATTATAAGTTTTGGCATTTTCATTTTTAGCTATTATAGTACAACTTTTAGTTATTTTAGAAAAACCCTACAAATTTTGCTTAATACCTTCAACAAAATAAACATGTTTCAAATCTACATGTTTATGGATATAATAAATTTAAAAATAAATTTTTACAGAACCTACATACTTTAGTAGCTTTTAACATTTTACAGTCTGGCAGTTTGACATTAACAGGATTTTTTAAATCTATAGAGTTACAAAAATATGTACCATTATTTATTATATGATCAGTACACCCACTATCCAGAAGCCAATTAATTACATAATCATTGTTACAGTCTTCTTTTTCAATAGATCCACATACCTGATTTATTTCTAGATTACATACTCTAATGAAAAATTGGTTGAAGATTCGCCACTAGACCGATTTTGACTTCTGAATTGATTTTGATCTCTGCCTCGATGACCGCTGTTGAATCTTCCTAACTGGCCTCTAACACTATGTTGTTCTTGATAATTTTTCTGATGACCATACCAGCAGTCTTTCTTTAGATGTATGGGCTTCCCACAGACACTGCGCTTTACTTTTTGTTGCAAATGTACTTACATAATTCTTGATCAAGTTACTACTTGTCATATTTTTTCTTTTATTTTACTGCATACATATTCTACTGTTCTTTGTTCTTCTGGGATAACATCTAGAAAATCTCCAATATAACTAAAGCTTGGTGGAAGCATGTATCTCAATTTCTCTGATTCCTCTACTTTTCCTCCGGCCAACTTGAACTCATTTACTTTTTTCTCAAATTCAACAAAAAATTCTTCAACTGTGCTGTAGCCTGTAGTTATTGAATTTTATTTCTTCAATTTCACCTCTGCATATTATTTGCATAGCTGGGGACTTGGCTAAACACATTTTGTCAAACTTCTTCATTATTTCAAACGCTGTTCGGCACTCCCTAATGTCACTAATGTATTCCAGTTGTTTATCGGATATTGTGCTCATTATTATTGTTCTAGCTTTTAAATCTTAAGTTCTTTTCTATTTTTCGTTTAGCCGGCTCAGCGTAACGCTAACCTTGAAATTGACGATAATATTCACCTTTTCTCGTTACTTGTGAATCTTCTAATTATACTTTTACATTGAGTTTTTTCTTTGAGCCACGCTCTGCTACCATAGTTACTTAATTCAAGATCAACCGACAAAAGTCAAAACAATACGATATGACTATTCACACACAGATTAAAAAATATTGCACGTTAAAATAGATTAAAACATTTACTTATATTCAACAAAAATAATGTGTCACTGGCACATTCACTGGGTTACCATTTAAACGAAGAAAAAATTCAAACAAATTTACATGCTCTTTGCAAATAATATATCGGTCGGAGTTGGGCTGTAGCCGGAGTTATGGTAACAAAATTCCTACATAATTCATTTACCATTTATTAGTGTACATTTCACATTCATCTTTTCTGAATTGTTTGTGTAACAAGGTAAGTGTTGATAGACCACTTTGATACTTTAACGAAAGAAAAGGTACTATAGTATTTTTTATTTTCAGTTGAATTTTTGTTTCAAAAAATGCCGACAATTAGACGTACAAACTTATGTCTCAGAACGCGTAATTCTGCAATTCAAAGAAATACAAGAGCAAGTCAAACTGATCAGCAACGTGAAACATGAAATGAAGTTAAACGGAATCGATTGAACATAACAGAAGTGTAGCGTTTAACCCCTATAGAGGTGCATTTAATTGTAACAAAGAAATTGACTACAGTACATTGCATATCGTTGCTATTGGACCAATGAACGTTGTTTGTCAATATTGCAAGGGATTAAAGTTTAAAAATGAAGCCCCTGGATTGTTACGCGAACGGTCAAGTCAAACTGACGCCGTTGGTTCCCGGAAATGGGCCAGAGACCATACATTTTTTAACTCATATCCAGCACTACTATAACTTCAACAAAAATTATTCAAGACAATTTTATGCCAACTTTTAAGGTAAGTGTGTTGAAATTTTATCACTATTGTTGACAGTTTTCAATTGTAATGGTGTATCATTTGAAAAGGCTTAAAGTACATTTGTAGTTCCGCGAATTGCTTTAAGTAGCCAGAAGTACTTGTGTTAAAAAAGTTGATAGGGGAAATGGTAGTGCTGAAAAAGTATTTTGAAAGTCACTTGGTAGTTTGAACTATTCACTTTACAATATATATATTATGTAATACAGGAATGTTTACCTTTGCAGATTCAAGGACAAATATGTATATTATGTATAACAGGCAAATATATTTGAAATATTTGCCTGTTATAATATACGAGAAATTCAGCAAGACAAGGCGATCAGAGTTGTGCACACTACAATTCTGTGAAAATACCAGATGTGGAACAGCTCCAATTATTTTTCCAATAGAGACAATAAGACCAAATGAAATGGATGATGTGATATCTGTGGAAATTCCACAATGATGAAGATCCATCGTTACATGAGAGTTCAAAAAATAGGATCCCTAGTCCCTGAGACGAAAATTCTTAGCATCCAATGGATTCACCGTGCGGGTGTCGGGTCCATCGCGTTGCAGGGAGGGGAGCTTCAACAGTGCCTGGGACTTGTGATCAAGGTGTAGGTTTAAGGGGCCCCTATCTAAAGCGCGTTATACGCTCATCTCCACTGTCACAGCTCCTCTCCCTACCTAACCAAATTTGAAAAGAACCTACTAGGGGCCTTCGACATACGTTCCAGTAATGAATTAATGTGGTTTCTGGACAGGCCCAAGTCTTTTAGTAGGTTATAGAGAGATTTAACTGTTATACCTCTACTAAATAGCAACGGTTTGTAACTAGCTCACAGAAATATATTGTAATAATATATTTTTCTTGGGCAACTGAAACTACACAGAAAAATATAAGATACTAGAAAACCTGCCGAACTTCGTGTCGCCTCATAATCAAGAAATAGCTGTTACGTTTTTTTTTTAAATTTTGTTTTTGGAGTTTACCTATAAAAGCCATAAATTTACGTGTTTTGAAGTGCGACAGACTGATTGACATATTAGTAAGTTGTCAAATCTTATGTCAAAAAAAACGTTTGTATCAACAACTACTAATAAATTAAAAATTAATTAAAAAAACATTGTGCAGCGGACAAAATTGTGAATCTAAACCATTAACAGATCCCCTTGAACACACACAAAAAATTTCATCAAAATCGGTCCAGTCGTTTGAGAGAAGTTCAGTGACATACACACTCACAGAAGAATTATATATATGAAGATAATATATTACCCATATAACTAAGTTATACATATAACCATCTAGGTTTGCAATGATGACAATAGTGTTGTTATTCTTATTATACAACGTGTAACAAACATAATTAACGCACACCCTCAAACACCCCAATTAGAATATAATAATATAAACGCAATGCATACACCAAATATTGTTTATATGTGCGTTAGCATTTTTTATTTCTGAAATTAGTTATTCCAATTTCGTGCAAATAAAATGGTCAGCTATTCACCAACACTCCGCTGCACACGCGCACACTGACAGACACAATGTACTCGCCGCGCCCGCGCCCCTCTCTCCGAGTGGTAATAATGAGAACACGAAATAAGTACATTATGATTTATGATTTTTCTTTCCATCACACTTTTCAGGCTTAAGATTGCCGACATTGAATTTTTTTTTAATGTGAAGACAATATTTTATAATAACTGATTTGTTAAATCAAATTTGTAAATAAGAATTATTAAACATAACTGATAACGCGTGATTTGATTAGACACCACAATAGCTACGACAAAAATATTAACAATAATGTGTGAATCAAAATATTTACAACAAAGATCATAAACAAACTTACAGTTTAATTTGCACTCGCACGGCGTTGTCGTTAAACATTTTCGAAATGTCCACCGCCTTGTTCAATGCACTTTAATGACCGTTTCCGCAATTGTGGTTTTATTTTAGACTAGTTTTTGCCCGCGACTTCGTCCGCGTTAATTTCGTCATTAGTAATATAGGTATATCTGACCGGGCGAACTCTATTCCGTCTTCAATAACCCGGTATTGGTATTTATTAAATTTCTACTGTTTCAATCGAACAGAATGATTGACATATTAGTTAGTTGTCAAGTCTAATGTCAAAAAATCGTTTGTATGGGAAATAGAGAAGGGCTGTTTTTAGGGTTTTTTCGGCAATCATTCCAATTTTTCTCACCTTTTAAACCTTCCCTGGACTTCCAGGAGTATTTCAAGACTAAAATTAGCCAAATCGGTTCAGCCGTTCTCGAGTTTTAGCGAGACTAAGGAACAGCAATCCATTTTTATATATATAGAAGATAATACTGCAGTGTCACTTTTCACTTTTACAAAGGCGGTTATTTTCTTATTTTTTAGTTCCTCGAAACTTGTTGTCTCTGTGTTATAAACTAGCGATTTAATTTGCCCCCACAAAAAGAACTTTGTGGCCTACTTACTGAATAGGCCTTTTAGGAAAAAGAGAGTGAATACCAACGAGTATTACACATAACAAAAAATTCTAGTAAAATATTCACATTATTCGATGTATAAAAGAATAATTACTAAGAATTTATAGCAAATCAAAGGAAGCATACCTTTCCGGTGTGGCAAGAGTAAGGTTTGGCGCAGGGTAGGCTCCATCCGCCGCACAGATGACGTTTACTGTTTCGTCATCGGTCTTGTTCTGGATCAGACGAAAATTCGTTTCCGGTACTGCAACATAGATAGATAGCAAACAGATCAGTTACGTCAAAAAACTTTTGATGTACGATAATTACTTAACTTCACATTTCAATTCAAGATAATGAAAAGTTGAGGCTCGGACTTGCGCTAACGACTGATTCGTCGGCTTTATTCAGGGAGCGTTACATCGCTCTCAAAAGACCAAGATGCTCCAGAGCTAGAGTGATAAGTGATTGATTTCGAACAAGTTTCTGCATTTTTGAAATACTGCAAAATATTTTTCAGTAACAGAAAAAAAAGTAGTCTATTAAAGTTTTATTATTTAAGGTACTCCGTCTAATAATAAAATGTTTATAAGCTTGAAATACCCCAGCAAGAAATGTTGATCCAAGTACGAAGTTATGTTTGTGATTATAAGCCTCCTATTACTCTTTCTTGAATCCTTACGACTATTTTGCGCATAAAAAGAAATGTAAGGAGGATAACAGATTCTAGGATAAATAAAACCTAACTGAGCCAAAATGTTGCTATGTGGATAGGTAACAGGACATAATTATTTATACTTGGACCTGTAAATTAATACTATTGCTCTGCAAAAAAAAAATTGCAAGCAATAGAAGATAAGCTTTTAATCTTATAGCTTGAGAAATTGAAAAATCCTCTTTATTGATTGATACTTAATGATATATTATGAATACTTTTTTACAATAATTTATATAAGTAGATGTGTTATATCACTTAAATTTTTCAATATTTACATATCTATGGGAAAATATCTAAGCACTATAATTATTATATACCTAACACTTTATTACAATATCATATTAGGATAATTGCTTCCATGAGAAATATATTCAAAACATTATTTTCTTATACTCCTTTCACGTTTTACAATGAGCCTGCTTAAATATGAAAATGCTTTCATTTGTATGAGCACTTTTGGGTGGTTGGTTACAAATACATAAGTTATTTCGAGAGGCACCTTTTTAAAATAAAAATTGAATTATAGAAAGATTAAAAAATAACTTTTTATGTTACTTAAACTTCAACAGTATCCGTAACATAATTTTATATAAAGTCGTTGGAAGTATAGGTTACGGATATAAAAAGTAAAAAAAAAAAAAATATTGAAAGTCCAAAAATAAGCACTCACCAAAAACAATCATTTGCTTTGTCCTCGAATCTTCTTCCATAAATGTAGATACGACACACGTATAGTCACCCGAAATGTCCGTATTAAGCTTCACTATACGCAACGCTCTATGCATTTTTAAAGGATCATTTGACGCTCGATACGTCAAGTCGACTCGACCCCGTAATATACCAATATCCTGTGGTTTCTGTGTTGCAATCCACTGATATACGGGTCGCGCTTTGTTCTTGAAGAACCATTTTAACACCAATCCCGATGTATTGTTGCCATAAGTGTAATCACAGTCCAAAATCACAGCGTCTTGTACCCCGTACTGTATTATCTCCGGTACGGATAGATTCACTATCTTCACGGCATTTAATCCTGAAACAAATAATACGGGTATTGTGTACTTCGGAATTTGTTAAAACTTTGAATATCAAGAAGTTTGCTATCTTCAAACAATAACAAGTATTTTAATTGTTATTTCGAGCTCCATTAATTCTGAAATACATTGGAGTGAAATATATTACTAGGGGTTTAAAGTTATACCATCTTAGCGCGAATAGCATCAATTCATGTTGTACTCGTATTGACCCCAACGCGTTCTCTGAGCATATCCAACAAACTGTAACTTGCCGCTCGCTTTTTCTAGCATCTTTTAAACTTTCCTACAGCAAAGTGTTCATGCGAAACAATGTGAATATTAAAGAAACTAAAATATTAATTAATAAGTTCTCTTTTAAATAACTATTATTTTACAAAGAATAAAGTTATGTAAGAGTTTCATGAACTTTTAAAATATTAAATTGAGATCAAACATAAATTCTATAACGATTAGGTATAAAAATAAATTTGATATACCTATACGTTTTTTAAATATTTACCTTTATATTCAGGGTAACTTGAAAATTAATTAGTAATGAGAATGATAAATGTATAGTCTTGTGAAGGTTTAAATCAAAACAACCATGTCTTGTCTGGAATTAATTAGTACTGAAGTTAGATTTTAAAAATATTTTATATTTTTTTAATAACAGATTATCAAATAAAAAATAAATTATACAAAAACTTTAAATTATATCATTCAAATTTTATAGAATAATACGGCTTCGTAAGGAATATTATTTTTTAATTTCATTTCGTAACCCTACCAATCCTACCACTCCCTACTAGACTATTTCTGTTTAATCTTACTGGAGCACCAAAGGGTAAACTAAGGAAAAAGTACACTTAATACATTTTATGTAAACCAAGTTTCTTTACATGTAAAGTATACTTCCATTATATTACATTATTAATAATATATCAAGAGATGCAAAATGCCATGATTTTTCTATGTATATTACCAAATAGAAACTTGTATTTTGCTGTTGTTTATGTCTATATAAACAAGACACTTCTATATTTATATAATTATTGAGATATATATTATGCTTATGACTTTATGGTGATATCATTAGATGAATTTTTTTAAATCGTTTAATACAAAATATCCATACTTCTTCAGCCAGTTTGAACCAAGTTCAAAATAAGTTCTAAAGCTGTTGGACATATTTATTTTTTACATATGTATAGTTCAACCTGAATTCCTCAACTGGATGGTAATCAAATCCCAGTTTCTAACAGTTAGTTAGAGTGAAGACGGATGCATTCGGATACTTCATTTATTTAAGGTGGGATAGTTAAAGCTAATAACCAGATTATCTTATAATGTCACTTCTTCGTGAAGGTCCAAAATGTGGGGCGGCGCGGCGTATATCTCAAGATTATATATATATATAAAAAAATGAATTGCTGTTCCTTGGTCTCACTAAAACTCGAGAACGGCTGAATGGATTTATCTTATCATACTCTTGAAATGTTCGTGAAGGTTCAGGGAAGGTTTAAAAGCTGAAAATTTTTTATTAATTTCCGGGAAGACCCAAAAAAACAGCGCTTTTTTATTTCCCATACAAACGGTTTTTTGTCGCACTTCAGAACACGGAGATTTATGGCTTAAAGGTAAACACAAAAAAAATAAATAAGACAATTTATCTGCCGGGTCAGCTAGTATATATATTAATTGTTCTATTCATAACAGTATGATCACACAAAACTGAATATAAAAATTATTCATAATCAAAAAAAAATATAATAATAATATAATTATTCATACAAATTGATGATATTATGATAAAAATTCTATACCTAAAATGTGTAAATCCTTATAACAAAAAATTAGGACTTAACTTAAAAACTTAGGATTTTTCAGGATCATTTCGTTAAAGTTTTCCTCATTATAAAGACATCTTTACAGATAATAGAGCCGGAAGTCGAGACAACAAAGAAAACAGTGCGGTGCGGCAGTAGTACTCATCTCCTAATGAGCTCCAATGTAACATAATGTAACATAACAATAACAACAATAAAATAATAATATTATTATTTTTTATTTAAGGCAGAGAGAAAATTAACTTAATAATAAAGATAAGAAATTAAAAACTTTCGAATCTATAAGAAAAATAGCATCAAATTTCTACTTTAATAAATGCATTTTGATTTTTCAAACAATAAACAATGGTAATGGTAAGCTGGAATTAATTAATACAATGTAATTAATACAATGATAATGGTAAGATGGAATTCACGAAGTTGGCAGAATTTTCAGACAGTTAAGTTATTAGAATTCCAACAAATACTTTTCAATTCAATAGATCTGCGAAACTTTCATACTGGTGCTGTGGATACTGCTGTTACAGTAAGAAGTATCTTGAATACGTTTTATAAGCTGGATATTCTCAAAAATTTTTAAGCAATTCAATAGATTAATTCGTGTTTAAGAAGAAATATAAATTGAAAACGTATATTACAAATATTTCAAATTAAAGACATATACATCTACTATTGTTAAAGTTCCGCAAAAAAACTTCTCATTGAATAAATATGATAAAAGTTAAAGGTAGAAAAACTAAAATTTGTTGGCCCTTTAACTTCTGTTCTATTTAAAGGAATAATCAATTTAACTATATTACAGAAACGCATATGATATTAATTTTTTTAAGGAAAAATACAAAGATTGTATCTCTGATTAGGAGTAGGATTAGATCATCCCGTCGAAGTTTTAAGGATCTGGCCTAAGAGAACCATGTTGATAATATGCCAACCCTTTAATTATTTGTTTCTTATGTATAACGGATTCAAATTCCTCATTTTATTATACCTTAAAAAACGGTTTACATTTTCCTTTAATTTTTAAAGGGTAAACTCTATTATTAAGTAATATTTTATTCAAAAGTAGGTAAGTTATCGAGAAATTTTAAAGGTTATACTTATTAAAATTAATGCATTTTATTGTATTGGTTTCATTTTATTTTTAAAAATAGAGTTGAAGTTTCTGGTTCAACTAAAATTGTTTTAATTAAAATAACTGAAATACTTATATTTAATTGTTTTCATCAATGTGTCTATTTGTTCAACAAAATTTTTGGAATAGCTGGATAAATTTTGACAAAAGTTTGATTGGCAAGTAGCTAATGTAAGAAGAATCAACTCAAGACGTTAACACAGCCAGTTAATGAAATAAAATGGGAAAAAACTAAGTGTCTATTTGTTATTTAATTACTTTAAACATAACTGATATAATGGAGTTTTTTTTTGTTAGAAAACAACATTTCTGAAATAACACAAAGACTCATTATTTTAACCCTAGAAAGATAGTCTGCGTAAAATTAACGCATGCGTTTGCGAAATATAGCGTTCTCTTCCTAAATAACGCGAATCCATAGCTGTGTGTTTAGGACATTTCGTTCGTCGCTGGGAGCTTCCACATGGCGCACGTGAACTTAAGGTAAGTGCAACCGATTTTGAAATAAAACGACCGCGTGCGTCAAAATTACGCATGATTGTCTTGTATGTGACTTTTATGATTTTGACTTGTACAATTTGTTTTTCTATTTTTAATGTTTTTATAACTGTATATCATTATTTATATTACTAGTTTCTTTTTATAGATATTAAAGCAACGATGGGAAATAGAAACTTAGACGAAGACCATATTCTGGCCAGTCTCATGTAAAGTGACGACGAGATTCCCTGTGAGTATACCGACAGTGAAGTAGCGGACCATGAGAGTGAAGATGACGTGCAGAGCGACACAGAAGAGGTTTTTATAGATGAGTTAGAAGAAGAACAGCCAACTTCAAGTGAAAGCATAACCTTAGATAGGCCAAGCACCACTGAACAACCAATATCAATGTTTTGTTTCGACGGACCCCTTACTCTCGTCTCATATAAAGCGAAAACGGCAAGAATGGTTTACTTATAATCGTCTTGTGATGAGGATGCTATTATCATTGAAGTGACTGGTAAACCAGAAATGATTATGTATTATAATCAAACAGAAGGCAGAGTAGACACACTCGACTAAATGTGTTCTCTGATGTCCTGTAGTAGGAAAACAAATAGATGGCCTATGGCTTTGTTGTATGGAATGGTAAACATTGCCTGCATAAACTCATATATAATTTATAGCCACAATGTTTATTACAATTGAAAAAAGCCTCTCTAAGTCGTAAAAATTTCATGAAGAATCTTAGCTTGGGTCTGTCTTCTCCATTTATGCGAAAGCGGTTAGAAACTGCTACTTTGAAAAGATATTTGCGTGATAACATCTTTAATATTTTCCTAATATTATGTATAAGATATTCCTATTGTTGATTTTGTGAAAGAAAAGGTTGATTATTATAGTTAAAAATAATTTGTGATGGAAAAAGTAAGTGGTAAAAAATTTATTTGATTTATGAAAGAAGATTATAGTTTTTAGTTTATTTTTAATAAAAAATGTTTATAAATAAATTATCTGCAGTTTTAATTATTCTAATATATATGTTAATGTATATAAGACACGTTTTTATTCGAATAAATTAATAAACCCCAACTTACAGCTAATTAAAACACATGCGTCAATTTTACGCATGAGTATCTTTTTAGTACTACACAATATGATTATCTTTCTAGGGTTAAAAACCACAAATATTTATACCTCTAAATAAATTTCAAAGCAGTAAGGTAACAGACAATTTAGTCTCTTATAGTAATATATAAGTATTTAGGTAATTTAAGAAAAAATCTATCCTAAATATATACTGAAGGTTATATATAAAATTTAATTTTCCTTAGGAATGTCTTATAGACTTTCGCCATGACGTAGATTTATTTCTTTTGATTTCTTCCAGTTGTAATTTAGCTGTTAGCTTGCTCGACTACTGTTACTACTAAAATTACTACTTGAGAATATATACTTATTTCCATTTCAAATAGCTTAATAAAAAGACTTTATTTTTTATGTATTATGTCATAAAATAAATTTTAATAAAAAAAACACTTAAGTATTCTTTTAACATTCAATGCCATTTGAATTTAAAATAAAATTAAACGTCATTGATATGAAGGAAAAAGAAATGCTAGTACTTAACGTACGGTTTCTTCTTTGGAATTTGATATCATAGGTTTTATATTACTTATTAATTTTTTTAATTAAATGACAAGGATGTTAATAAAGTAGTAATTGTTTTGAAGTAACTAGTGTCTGTATCACATAACATAAAAATTGTTACTGAAAACGTAAAGTTAAAACATAAGATGTTAAATTATAATTTATAGTTATAGTAACTCTTATTATAACTTATCACTCCAATTTAAGTTTTTGGATTTACTACAAACAGACTACTTTGTTTTTAAAAACTTTATTTGGGATATCATTTATTTCAGCAATACTTATTCCATAATTTTCTGGTTCAGAAACTTAAAGACTAATCCGTCATCTTAGTAACAAATCTAAATATAGTTTTCTTTAGGGTAGTCTAATTTTATTTCATTCAATTCGGGTATAAAATATATAAATTACATTAAAATATTATAATTTATCAGTGAAAGCAGCTTTTACATCAATTTATCATGTCAGTTCAATTTAATCACACTCATTTGTTTCTGACAAAGTGCTTAATAAAAAATTATGCTTTTAGAATTATATTTATACTTCTAACATACTGTGTCCATATAATTGTATCTTGAGTATTTAGAAGTTTCATAAGGTTTCAAATTCGAACTTGTCAGGTATAATAAATGTAATAAATGTACAAGTTTATATTTACTATAAGTCAACAGTAAACACATCAAATAATTTCAAAACTTCATTGCGAGAAACAATTAATTTGTATTAATAAAGAATACTTTTCCAGAATACTGAAGCGCGGTGGCATGATTTAAGTCATGACATTATAAAAGCAAACCGAGTTGTTTTTACGTCTTCTACTTGTCTTATTTTCTTGATTGCAAATGAGACGGAATGGAATTGAAAGTTTGGATGACTATTTCTTTTATATTAAAGATATACTTACAAGAACTAATTATTATCCACCGCTGCTAAAAGGTTGTTTGAAACCATTTCCAGTCTACTATTATAAAAAAAAAGTAAGTTTTTAAGTTAAAAAAAAGATTTTTGTTGTGGGCGTTTTCAAATAAAGGTTTTTTTTATAAAAAGTATTTTTGCTTTAAATTTATAAAATAATTATCCGTGTTTTGTTTAGGAATATAGTTGATAATATTATATCTTATCTTTTACTCGAATAAATAAGTATTTAGCTCATATTTTTTTGGCAAACATCATAGCATTTTTTATGCAACTACAACGCCTAAATTTATGATATTAATTGTATTCCAATAGCTATGTCATACGGTATAACAAATTATCCGTAAAGTTCTACAAGTTTCTACTTGTAGAAACTTATTATTAATTTATTACCTTCTGGTAATGATAAGTTTTAGGTCTAGCTTTTCATATTCTCCTTAATTTGATATTAAAATTATGAATATATTCTCAATTATCATTTAAGCAAGACAGGTACATTGAAAGTTTCTGTGAGATCGCATTTCAGAACATTTTGATTTTTTATATCTATCGAAAACTTTTATTAGAATCCGTGACGTGGCTAAACCAATAGTGGGAATATTTAATCTTTTATCTAATATATAAAATTTCATTATTATCAATAAGCCCAAAACTTTTCAAAACAATAGTTATGCAACCAGATATATTGAATTATAAGTTAAACATTTAATAACTAATTTAGCTTTTTAAAATACATATTTCGTAATTTAAATAGAAATGAACGTTATCATATTTAAAATTCTAAATGAAAGATTCCCCTATTTTTATGTACATATAGGTACTACTAGTTACAAAAAGAAGCTGGTTTTACCTTAGTATTTTATATAAAATTACAGTATAGTGTTCTTGCATTATAAAAGGAAAACTAAGATGTGAACAAGTAAAATACTCTCGTAATTTCAGCTTTTAGATGTAATTAAAAATATGTATATGACATCTTTGGTGTAGTGCATTGAAAATAATCATAATGGAAAATTTTAAATTATCTCATAAATAAGCTTACCATCATTAATGTTTCGTTTCTTGCAATTCTTTACATTTCTGACAATGAAAATCCTTTTGATTTATATTACTCAGAAAAAAGTTTATAAAATATTTTGCTCGTACTGCCATTTTTAAACCAATTTAGAGACCTCTTTGTAGTGTACATATTAGTGATGTCAAACGTCTGTCTTCTAAATACGATTGCAGTGACCGTTCTGATTTACAACATCAATCATAAGGTTCTTTTTAGAAACCGACTACGAAAATTAGATCTTTATTTATTTATTTTTTATAATATAAAAAATAAAATAAGAATGGATAAATAAATAAGTTCAAAGTACATATAATTTGCTTTACCACGATACAATTTACAATATAATTTAATGAATAAACATACATATAAGAATGATAATATAAAAAAATAAAACAATATTTTAACGAACATACGGCATTTTGAAATTATTTTCTTTCAACTTTACAACCTATTGTACAGTACACAATAGCCAAACAATATTTTTAAATAAACAATTGGTGACTGCCAAAAAAACAAATAATTTATGAATGCAGTGCAGTCAGATTAAAAGTCTTGAAGCTTTCATTTTGACAAGGAATTGTAGATTTTGAGACTATTTTGTTTTTAATAGTAACATTTTACTATATGAAATCACATGTCAGGTGATAGGGCCACAAATGACTAATGTGATATTCTGGGTGGTAAAATTTGAAGTCATAGTTATGGCTTTTTATTCCTTTAATCAAGAGGGCCCTGTGTAATTAACCTATTACTTGTGTATAATTCGTTACTTGTATAATATAAAGAGAATATATATTTTCAAAGGAACAAAAATTTCTGCAGAAGATGAAATTTTGTTGAATATGTATTAGGAAATTGTGATAAATAAATGATTGAAACTCTAATAAATCATATACAACACTCTTAATTATGTAGTTGTCACAGGTGGAACTGAAACTTGTGTCTACCAAGTGATACCTTACAAAATATTATTTTGGCATACTTAAATATAACAAATTTGACAGTCATTATTTTAAATGAAACTAATATTTTCGATTTAACTTCGCGTTTTTATTTTTGATTATAAACTACATACTCACGACGTTTCGGCTAGTTTTCAGGAACCGTGATCACGGGCAGACGAGATGTGATTAGTAATTAATTAGACGAGAAAATATTGGTTTCATTTAAATGAGTACTCGCGAAAATCTTAGATCTCAGTTATTATTTTATAATAATCATGCTAGCTGTAATCAAATGCCGGGATAGACTATAAAAAGTTCTATTAAATTATTTATAAGACAAATTACAACAACCTCATCAATTATTTTGTAGTAAACATGAATAGTAGGTATTTATTAACTTTAATATTATCGGTTATTATTATTCCTAAAGGGTAAATTAGTAACGATTAAATAAAGTACGGAACAGAGCACCAATGCAACTCGGCACTATATTTCAAAGTAATATCCTCTAGAGTCTAATCTTACTTCTCTATCACTTTGGAACGTTTCATTCCTCCCTTAACTAACTACGTGGCAGTGTTAGCGAAAATGACAAGGCATGACTGTACGATACGTCGCGACGCGTCGCGACGCGTCGCTAAGTAATTACGTACACGTCATAGTAACGCTGAACATACTTCTCGTTGGCAGGGCAACAATTTGGACGTGTTGTGGTAGTCAAATATTTTTTTCTATATCTCAAGTCGATGACGTTGGGCGATTTTGTAAATAAGCGACAAAAATGCTTTCCCTTCTACAATAATATATTTTATGTGATTTGAAAATATAATACTTGCTATTGTTAAAATCATAGATATTCACATATGTTTCTAAATAAAGATGTGTAAATTCTATCACTAATCAAATACGTATGTCTTATACATTATCACCCTTGGGATTCTTAAAAATAATAAAGCTTATTAAATAAATAGAGTTCACAAGTTATCATAAAACCTTTATTTCACATTATCCACAATTCTTGCAATATATGGCAACAGTATTGTGTTTCTCAGGACATGCAAAGAGTTGAAAAGCAAGATCTGAGTTGTAAATAAAATAATGTAATGAGAAGCGTTATTGCGTCATGAAACGTTGATTCATAGAGAGTTTTAATACGAATGTAATTTGGTTTGTAGAAACATCTGACTTCACATTGCATGCTTAGTATGATTACAATAACTCTAATTTTACATTTTTAACTTGTATATTTTTTTTTTGTCAAGGGCTTTGAGTTTATAGTTGAGCGTGAAATGTTACGGGAATAATTTTCAACGATTTCTTAAAAATAAAAGGTTATTCTAAGCAAACAACTTTTATTTTCTAATATTTGTAGTTAAATTAAACATTCAAACGTATTGTTATACTTTGTCTTATGAATTCTTTTGTTCTATTGTACACAAAAAAAACGGACAACCATATACAAATTTAGAATAGAATCGAATAAAACAGGACTAAACTGTTTAATCGACAATCGATACAAGAGAGTAATGTGTAATTCATTACAATCTGAAGGTTTATTTTATGGGATGTTAAATATCCGCATTGTGTTCTGCTTTCATTGGTACGACATGCAAATATAGGTACATTATTTTGTACACGCTATAATAAATCTAACATGTTTTTAGGTAGGACTAAGGAATCCTATTTTCGTTTTTCAGTTTAGCAGCAATTTTAAAATGCAAGCCTATAATCATCTGAAAATACTTATGTGACTTAAAAAATATTTCACAAAAAAAAATAATTTTTACTGAAATCAAGACACCTTAATTTAAATAAATAAAAAGTTATATAAAAAAAATCAAATTTAGACAACCGTTTCATGAAAATCCATATATTTAAATCCGGACGTGTCCATTCGCAGTGCAACATTAAAACTCGTGTTTTGTTATCTTTAAACCTTTTTCGGCTTTCTACCCAAACCATTCTATATTAATGTGGCTTAACGACACAACAGCAGATGGTGTTGTTAAGTAATAGGAAGTCAATTAGTATTTGTCTTGAGGTTAGACTAAGAAATTAGTTGTTGATTTATATTGTTTTGAGTCTTCTTAACGTGTTCACTTAAAAATGCCTAAACGAAATAAAAAAAAACACACAAAATAAATACTAATAATCCCTAAATACCGACCAAACCTCGGTTACCAGATATTGTATATTCAAGCTGTCACAAAAGCATTTCATTTATAACCATTGGCTTCGAGTTTCTTTATGATCACTTAAATAACTAAAACTAAAAGTTATTAGTGAGATTCATCAAATGTTAAAGTTATATGAATTATTATCTTTATTATTATAGATAAAAACGTCCTAAATGGTTTCCGTTCTTTTAAATTACAATTGATAGACACAATACAAATATATAGTACTTACTACTTACTAATTTGTTATTTATCAAGTGAATTGCTTTCATAAAAATATTTTTTAATTATAAAATTTTAATAAATGATAATATGATAATTTATTGTTTAAGTATTAAAAAGTTAAATAACTCAAGATGTTAATAACTTTTACGACTTTGTTTGAGTACTCGATTGGCTGTTTACTCTGTGAGCGTTTTCTTCTCATATCAATATATGCCCGAACGCCGACAGCAACAGTTTCTGAGCTCTCGTCCTTATGTATATCAGCTTATGTTAACGGAATACTAAACTAAGTTACGGAACCGTTTCGCTATAAAATCTAAAACCAGCGGTAAGAAGTTGTCTATTCGATACAGTACAGAAAACAGTATATTTGTATGTTGGAAGTGTTTGAATTATTTAATGTTGATCTTTTTTTCTCAGAGTATGATATATTTAAGGAGTAATTTATGGCATACTTTTAATATTAAAGCAATTTTTAATGTAATTTTCTATATTTATGAAAACAAGATTTATTTTTAATGTTTACAAATATATAAAAGGTATAAATTAATTCCATATTAATCAAGTAATAAGAGTGTGATTATATTCAAATAAACCGTACTAGAGTAACTTCAGTGCTTCATCCATTATTCAAAGAGCTATAACACTCACCACGACCAGGTAGGTTGGCATGAACCCAGCAAAGATAATATTATGATTTGCTGCGAAACTAGCTTAATGTCGTAAGAATTTAAGAATAACTTCTCCTTACGTCTATTTTCTTAAACTATATTAAAACATTGAATTTTTTCACAAACGTACTTTTTTTTTCTATTTTGTTTATTATAAGAATTTTTATTATCAATACCATAAGCCTCAAACACATTTATATCGCATACATAATATTTAAATGGTACTTTTTGCTGTTTCAATTAAATGCCGCGAAAGAGTTATATGAAAAGTAAAATTATAAGAAGTATAAATAGATCTCTCTCGAATAAAATGTACAAAACCGTACTTAAAGAAAATGCCTATTAGAATTTATTTTCATAATGTCTTTTAATGCTTGCCAACACCTAAAATAAAGCCCGTTTCGTTTCAATTACAGCCCTCTATAGACGTTGATTTTCAATTGTTCGAATTTAATAATACTTTTAAATGACTTCTAGTCTTTAAACATTTAGTTTAATAATAACTAAAATTTTCATTTGCATCAAGTACCTTCTAAGAATTGGATTGTTGTAAAATAATTATTAAGTTTTAACATTTACAAAATTATTTTAAGCTTCTTATTACTTTTATAATATTAATAGAATAAAATGAAAATTGTATTAAAAAAGGAAATGAATAAATTTACATGTGTAATCTTAAAAGCGTAATAATATGTATAAATCGGACTATCTAAGACCCAAAATTTTGCGTAGATGAATTGGAGACTAGATTATGTGAATAGTGAAGGATAAATCAGGATCTCATAAATATTAAGGTATTATCATAACAACAGTTAATCTCATATAAAGACGGTCCAATGGCAAATATGTATAGTTAGGGTATTGAATTTACCTTATAGAATTCTAATTTAGTGTAAAGCCATATCTGAAAAATTATATTTACACAGGAAAAATAGCAAAAGGTGCAAAATAAAAAAGGTGCTTTTTTATCGTACTCATTCTTATATTTAACTTCTTACGTTAGTGTATTTGACATTCTTGATTGAAAAAGAAAATATATTTACCATCTTGTGTATAATTTTATTTTTACAGTCAGGGCGCTACAGAGCCACGCTGTACTTCGTGTCCGCAAATAAAAAATTAAAAACATATATTCAAAGTGTAAAAAGTGATTACAAAGTGTCAAAAACCATAACGTCCAGTGAATAACATTAAAATAATGTCAAAAACAAAGTGAATACAAAGTGACTTTTATGAAAACCTTAGTATTACGTTGAACAAAATTTTATAGGAAAGACTGATCAATCAAACATAAACAATATAAAGACAAAATACATATAGTGCAATACGAAATTCGCACAATGCAAAAACATAGTAGTCTTTCCTTGAAATGCGAAAATAGTGAACTAACAAGAACAATAACTTCAAAAATTTAAGATGAGTCATTACTCATAGTAAATACATACATATGACATAGTTAATTTTTAAATAACAACACTTTATACATTGAGACTTACAATGTTAGAACTCTTTCTATTTACTCACGTCTAAGAATAAAGCTTTTAAATAATTAATTATTGTATGCAAACTGTTTTTTTTGATCTTTAGTTTTTAATTTATTGTTTTTTAAATTGTTAACCTATATTTTTTAGCAAGAAATAAAAGTTTTTTTTTAAATATATATATATATGTCATCAGCCTATCAGCGCCCACTGCTGAGCAAAGCCTCTTTCTCACATGGAGAAGGTTTGAGCATTAATCACCACGCTTGCTCAAGACGGGTTGGTGATTTCAAACTTATAATTGTGAAATAAGTCCAGGTTTCCTCACGATGTTTTCCTTCACCGTATGTCAGTGGTGTCTAAATACTCTCAAAAAGTACATATGACTCTGAAAAATCACATTGGTACTTGCCAGGTTTGAACCCGCGCCCTCGGCAACGAGAGGCGGGCCCTTTAACCACTAGGCCACCACTGACTATATATGTATATATATCATTTCGTATTATTTTGTTATATCGCATGCCGGACGTTTTACAAAACATAATTTTTACAAAACTCGTTTAAATGAAAGCAAGCTTAATACTGTATGAGAATCTCTTTGTTCAGAGCAGTACCCATTAACAAAATTTTTTCTCTTAAAATTTGTGTACCAGATCGGACTTGAAATTTTTTGAATCCAGTGAATCGCATTTCTCTTCAAAATGTGTATTTATTATGTCTTTATAATAATTACAGAGTGAAATATTATTCAAGTACATATATATATATATATATATATATATATATATATATATATATATATATATATATATATATATATATATATATAGGTACAGCTTAAAAAGACTAATGAGGCAAATATATTATTACAATGAAGATATACGAGAATTTATCGTTAAAGTCTAAAGAATACGAGTATTCTCATATCATTTGCATATTAACCTAATTGTTCTTTCCAAGGAACAAAGTGGAAACAAGAATTTGGTTCATGTTCATATTATTTACTTTCTCATTAGAGTAAAAATGGGTCATCATTTAAAAAACAACTGTAGTTTTACTACACTACAGATTATCAGGCTTTTATAATCCTACTGAACAAATTAAACAGTGGTACGAGTAGCAAAAAATAAATGTATTCTTAGATCATAGGAAATTAATATTAATTACTATACATGCTCGGGGGGGTGGGGAATTTATCTTAAAATTAAACAAGATCATATTGTTTAGGAAAAAGGTACTTCAAATATTATAATTATTCAACCACTTTTATACCAACTAATCTTATCGAAACGTATGACGTTTTTTATAATTAGTTTATGTGAACAAGATTCACAATTAATGCCAAATAAAATATTTTTGACTTATTTGATTTATTTGCTTGATCAGAAGAGTCTGCTAGTGAGAACACCCCCGTTCCAAACGGACATTCGGCACGTCCTGAATCACAATTAATTTAAAAATGTATCTGCCTCGAAACAAGAAACAAGCACTATATAAAAATTTTCAGTAAAATATTTTATTGATAAGAATAATTAAAAGTAAAAGTTTTATATAATCTTTAACAGGTGGTAGAGCCTAATTGTGGTAAGTAACTACAGCTCAAACATGGGCTCGCTCGACGGGGAAGTACAACCCTCTCACAGAAGATCGGCGTGAAGTAGCCTTTAATGGCTGTGTGTCGTCCGATGAGTGATAGAGCCGATCGCCCTTTCCCTTTTGCCATCCTTTCCTACCCCTTCCCTCTTCCCTAATCAAGGGTGACGACACATCCACGACATAAAAAATGTTGCGAATGTCCATGGGCGACGATACAACCTCGATCTGATCGGTTGCCCCTTTTAACCATATAAAAAAAAACTTTTAGGAAACTTTTACACTTCAGAACAAAAAATCAGAAATTGCAATCAATTAAATGTTTTTATTGTAATTGCAATATATGAAAAGTTGGGGAAAGAAAATTTTAACTAAATAATTTATATAGGTAGGCAAATGTTTTGTGAGCATGCATGAAAATATAGGTCTTGGTTTTCTTTCACGCATAAAACGCTTAACGGACTTTGATGAATTTTAACAGTAATGTCACTTAGACATTATTATAAGACAAATACTACAATTAACGAAAGAATTTCATTTAGTTCCAGAGGGATTGCGACGTATTCGTAGTATTTTGTAGGAACAGTAAGTAAGTCAGTGGTGGCTCAGTGGTTAAAGGGCCCGCCTCTCGTTACCGAGGGCGCGGTTTCGATACTGGCCTGGGCAAGTACCAATGTGATTTTTCCGAATCATATGTACTTTCTAAGAGTATTTAGACATCACTGATTAATGTTGATTCCCAAAAGTGGGTTGATGTCAGGCAGGCGGCCGGTCGTAAAAACAAATAGCCAAAAACTATTCACAACATGTAAGGCAGACTCTGGCTATAGCTGGGAAATTGCCAGGTAGAAGAAGAAGAAGATTCACTGCTGCATTAAAAATTCGAAAAACTACATCTATTGTTAAGATATCACTGATTCTAAATTTATTAATTTGATGTTAAATAAAGACAAAAGAAGTAACGTAAGAGCATTGAATAAGATAAAGTTACGTGAAAGAAAGCAGAACGACCAAAACTGTTGGCTATTTAATCTTTTTCTACCGTTTTAGTTCGTTGATTATTAAGTCAGGTTTTTACTTTTAAAATAAATGTATATATAATTAATAAGTCTCTTCTTTTCGAAAAATAATATATTTATTAATGGAAAACTTACTGTTAATTTTTAATTAAGCTGAGATTTTTTTTATTAACATCTATGTAAAAGGAAAAAATAACTTTGGAATTTAATTTGTTCAAAAAAAACTAATTTCTTAATATTAAAATGTAAGCAATGACACTTATTCTATGATGAATGCATCTATTTTAACATTTAAATTAACACATACCATTTGAAACATGATTCTAAAAATGTTGCTTATCCCTTCAGGTAAGAAAAGGAAGTAACGAAAAAACCAATGTTTTATAAATCATTTCTTTAATAATAAAAAAATGTATTATAGATAATGGTAACGACGAAATTATGTCGAGACAAATCCTGAGCTTATGGAGGTTTATAAGAATGTTTATTACAATCAGTCTACAAATAATATTAAAAAGGAAAAAATGATGTTCTTAACATTTGATTTGATTGAACTTAATGCTGTCATAGAACATAAAAAAGATTGAAAAAATCGTTCACTCCCAAATGACTCATCATAAAATAAATAATGTATAAAATGAAAATATTACTCGATAAATTTGATTTATAAAGCGTTATCACCTCGTATCCCGGACATCAGGCTTTCTTCCGGACCGAACCCAAACAAACATAATATCGGGTTCAGTTAATCGGTGGGGTTTTATGGGAAGACCGTTTACAAGCAGTCATCAGGTACGGGATTATCAACCATCTTCGCACTATTATATTAATCATCCTAGGAAAATAGATACACATCTGTTATATAAAATTTCATTTAATAAATAAACAATATAAATATAAAAATAACTCTGGTGTTCGTTTTAAAAAGTCAGTTAGTTTTTCTAACAATTGAACGCTAATAGCGGAGTACACCTACGAGTATGTATGTATGTGTCCATTGAACGAGTTCTTAGTAACGTGTATGAACTAGTTGAAAATTGTGTGCTCTCAATAGCTAAACGGCGTTAATGGGCCGTGATAGAGAATTGAATCCCAGCTCGCTGATATAAGAGAGATGTAATTTAACAAACGTATGTTTTGAGGATGAAACAGTTTTAAGTGTCAGGAAAAGGCGCGCGTCGAAGTCAGCAGTGTGCGAACATGCATTGGACAAACCAGGCCATTACATTAGATTTGATAAACCACATATCCTCGCTCGTGAAGACAGATATATACCAAGGTTAATCCGCGAGGCTATTGAAATTAAAAAACACCCCAATTTCAATAGAGAAGATGGCTGGATCCTATCAAACACCTGGGATCCTCTTCCTAAAAATATAAAATCCCATGTCCGTGACCACACCGCAGGACCTCGAGACACCGTTGCCGGCATCCAGAGCGGTACGCAAGAAAATTAAGAAATCGATGGCGGTAGGAGATAAAATAACCAGACCAACTGACAGACACTCACATCTCGTCTGCCCGTGATCACGGTTGCTGAAAAGTAGCCGAAACGTCGGGAGTATGTAGTTTTCTAAAATAAAACGCGAAGTAAAATCCGAAAAATATTAGTTTCATTTAAATGAGTACTCACGAAAGTCTTAGATCTCATTAAATAATGAAAACTTAAAAACAAACGAATCATTTAAAAAATATATCTGAAAGAATACTTTTTTGATGTGAAAGGTGGAAAAGGAGCAGACGGCCTATTTGATGGACTGTAGTAACCATCGCCGATGAACATCGGCAAAAGAGATGTTGCGGATGCGTTGCTAACCTTTGTTTTTTAGGAATAGGGAAGGGTGGGAACAAGAGAATGTCAGGAAAGATGGGAATAGGTTAAGGGCAACCGGCTCTTTTACTCATCGGACGAAACACAGCTATTAGAGGCTACTTCACCCAGATCATCTTTGAGAGGGTGTTACTTCCCCGGACGAGCCAGCCCATGATCAAGCTGTAGTTACTTGACCAAAGCTAGTCTTAACCACCTCTAAAATACTTGTCTAAAATATAACAATAGGTTTTTTATATTAAAAAAACAATGTTTTGGGATCATATTATTTCTGCTTAAAATACATTGCAAACACATTGGGGTACTAACTGTTACCCTAAATGGTTTTTATAATTTGTTTTCGAATAGCAAAATAACGACGACAATAAAATGGCAATTACCTCATTTTTTGTCACAAAATAAATACAATAAGCGAACACTGAATGATTAATTGTTATGTACATGTGGGAAAATGTTTATAGAACAAATAAGTTATTAAAATAGAATCATTTATGTACTTTTCATGTTTTTATTTTAGCAAAAATAACGAAATGTGAAGTGAGATAATTGAAATATCGTTATTTCAGTTTCACCATATACAATAAATATATATGAAATTTTGTGAAAGTATTTTTTGTTATTTTCTTACTATTGTTTTTCAACTCAATGCCTGAATATTAACAATAACATAACTTTAAAGTTTAATCAAAGAAAGAGAAAAATAAAATCATTTAGAAAAAAATATACATTAAATTTCTAATAAAACATTAAATGTGGAGCTGCAGAAGTTATTCAAATAGCGAAAGCATCAAGTTTTTAGGTAGTTTAATATAATTAGTTTTCATTTCACTCATTTCTTAGTAAGAATAACACATTAGTATATTAATAGTCAGCACATATCGTTGCGTAACACTTTAAGATACAAAACCTGATATAAACGCTGTGTTTTATCTTTTGTTTATGTTTTAAATCTTGAGGTTTGGGGAAAAGGGATATGGCGTCTATTTTATCGCCAGAAATATCATAAAATGATTTAGTTTTTAAAGTTATAAGTATTCATAATTACCAGTCATTGTAAATAAAAATAACCGTAGTATGAATAACAAAACGGGTCACATCGTTACTATGGTTATGGGTTACAAATATAAATGAATTTCAAAATATAATATAATTTTGTGTTTTTTAATTCAAAATTCATACTTCATACTCATGAAATAAAGCTGTTATTTTGGTAAAATTTTAAATAAAGATTTATACACATAGTTTCATTTTATAAATGTTATAAAGAATACTTTTAAATATGTTCAACTTTCAACAATTTATATTTCAGTTCAAAATGTAATATGATATTCAAGAACTTGTAAAGCATACACCTATCATTTTTAGCATAAATCTATCTCTGCCTTTATTTTTGTAATGGGTTAAATGAAATATATTCAATCTGCTATAAAGTGCATTTCTATTCAATAAGACAGTCAATTTGTTCGATTATTAAAATATGTAAAATTTATTCATTGGATAAAAGATAAAATTTTAATGATAATTATGTTATAAAGTTACTAAAATTATGTCTCATAAATCACAACAACAAAAGACACACTGCCTGTGATAAAGCCACATTTAATATGAGTCTTGGAAGTCGAAAAGTATATATAATAAAGGAATATCGTTTTCAAAAAGAAAATGTGAAGTGAATATTGAACATATTATTATATTCAGATGAATCTTTCGTAATTTATTTTTATTTTATATTAAACCTTAAAAGGAATGTGATTATTCTTTATTAATTTTATAACAGTTTTTAAAGCTTTTAAGACTTTAATGAATAAAGAGAATACGTTTAAATTAATAAAAATATTTTATCTGTCAATTATAAATCTTAGTAATACTTGAATATTTACTTAGTAATATTTGTATTTTTTTAAAGAAAACAGCTAAGAGAAATTAACTTTATTATTTCATATGTGAGCGGTAAAAATTGAAATAGCCTTACAACATACAAAACATACAAAAAGTTCAGTGACCGAATCGTCTGATTTTACATTTAAATTATGAAAAAATGCATATATTTTTTGAAGAATTACTATTTTATGAGAAAAATGTTTGCTTTAAATATAATAATAATTTCGTCAAATAGTTATTTTAGCACCCTTTGATTTTTCTTTAAAACACCGACGTCCAAAGTGTTACATTGTAGTCATCCTTGTGTTATTTTTTAACAAAAGCATCACTCAAAGAAGAGACATAAAAGTAATGTATTTTTTAAAATCAAAACCTAATAATTACATCAAGTCACATTTGTTATGTTAAAAATATCATTCAAACAAATTTAAACACCCTCTAAAGAAACGACCTTTACAAGAGGACAATATCACTTAATAAACAAAACGTTAAAGGTATTCTACATTTCAGGAAACTTTTGCGTCCAATTTGATCCTTATAACAAACGCAACTTACCGTGAATACAGGTACACAGCCAAAAAAAAGTTGCGCAAAGTTTTATAAGGCGTTTATCTTTACGTTGCACCATTTTAACAAAATCATAGAACTAGCATACCACTTCAAACTCATTTTAAATTCAACGTGACGTAATAAAAAGTTCCACAGTGATTATCGGGATTCTGCTTGCATTGAACCATCCGCTCGCGGCCACAGCCAGCATTCGACTGAAGCTAAGAGTTTTGCGAGGGGCAGGTTACAAAGTGCTCCGTATCTCCAGATCGCTACTACCCGAGTGTAGAAACCACTTGTCAGTCCTAGTAAATTTTTGTCTTCATGAACTGATTTCTTACTTTACGTGTCCGCACTAAACAATTCAAATAGATCTTTCACATTTTAATGATTAAAACTTTTCGCGTACACATGATAGAACGGCACAATTTATAAAGACTATATATTAATTAAGTGGATAAAAGTCTTCTTGAATGAATTACTTAAAAACAATTTCTGATAAGTAAGAGAAAACAAAAAGGAAACATCAATATAGAGTTAACGATTTTATAACGATAATGTCACAATACAGCTAAAACTCGTATTAAACTTGTCGGCAATGGTGAAACTTTGGCTGTGCTATGTTAGGCTCGTGATATCGGAAATTTCAATGCCAAGTGAAGTCCAATAGAAACTTTGAGGTTTACTTCTCGATTTGTAAACTTGTATGTACAACTGCGACCAAGATTTTTATTATTGTGAAGCGAATTAATTGCAAATAAGTTAAGTTCTAAGTTTAGTTTTAATAAAGAGAGAAAACAAAAGTTTTTATTTAAATTACTACTATAGGAACTCCGATTTCCTCGATAGTGATTAATAAAACTTTTCCTTTACTACAGATCTAGTATAGAAAATAATATTTTCCAGTAATAAAGTTATAATTACTAGTAACATAGTAACGTATGTTCTGAGAAGTAGCACACTGTAGACAAAAATTAATTTACTCTTGATACAAAAACATTTTATATATTCAGGAACTGACAATTTTAATGGTATTATTGATAAAGTTAAAATTAATAATAATATAATAACTACACTTACATATAACTTCACATTGACTTTAAAATAATTAAAGATGAAAATAGATAAGGATTAATGTAAAAAAATATAGGCATCATGTGCTGTAGGTTATAATTTATAAGATATAATTGCAGATTACAAAAGATATATTAAACATTACTTCATAAAGATAAGACAATTATGTTTTGCTGTTTCAAACATATATCAACCTTGTTTATTTAGTTGTTTGTATTGTTATATTGTTTGTTATATTGTTTGTTATATTGTTTGTTTAGTGACAGAACAGATAAAGTTGAAAGCTGTATGTGAGAGCACGCTCAGGAAACTATCAAATCTGTAAAATATATGCGACGAAGAAGCAGTTAGGACGGCAGTATGCAATTATATATAAGAACATAGCAGTATATTTATATAGTTTAAAGTTTGAAAAAAAAATTGATAATTATGAAAATATAAAATTTCGAGTACTAAGATTTTAAATAATACCGAGCGACATAGTGTAATTCTGTTGCAATATTTTATACTTATCCGAAAGCAATGTAGAACCCCAAGTTAAAATAGCCCGGATTTGCATCATAAAGGTACAATCAAAACATTAAATAAAAAACTATATAAGATCTTGTTATAGTTATACTGTAATAAATGATAAAAAAATCTTTGAATAAAGAAAATTTATGTTATAGATTTCTTGAAGTATTTTTTTTCTGTCTGACAAATTATGTTACAATACGTAAACTGCACTTTGATTTTCTTATAAACCTACTTCTCTATTTCTGATTCAACATTATACTAGGAAAACGGTAATTAATTTTCCTCTAAATCCTTTATATGTATTAGAAATCCGTAAATTTCTAAAGGTTCATCCGACTTTTCTTATCTTCGGACATTCGGATCTTATAATAATTTTTGTGCTTCTTATCTCTTTTATGTACTTAACAATATGAAATTAAAGCATTTCCAACGTAATATTACGAAGATTTGGAGTAAGAAAATTTATATTATTGAAGTAGTATGATTTTAAAATATATGTTTAAATAAGACCTACAGCTCTAAGCAAAAAAGATAAACCCCCTATATATTTATTTATTTCTACATGTCTCTTGCCCGCGACTCTGTCTGCGTAAATATCTCAGTTGTTTTCAGAGATAAATGTCTGAAGTTTGTGAAAATAGTACATATAGCAACTTTTTAAAAATACTAAATAGTGACCATCTTTGGTGGCACCCAAATGTTTACAAAAAAAAACATTCCTATCTTATGAGTTCAAAGAAGACACTCTTAAATATATATATAAAATGAAAAATAGTGAAGTAATTATGGGGTAATATTTTTTTTTAATGTATGCTTTAAAAATACTGTGAATCGTATTTAAAGTATTAATAAATAATTAAATGCTAAAAAGCCTTAATAAGTAACAATAATAACCAAAGAAAAGAATAACAATTTAGTAACCAAAGGAAAAACAATAAAAAAAATAAGTTTGTTTGCTGACCACAATAATTTTTTTAGGAATTACCAACCCTTCACCTCTCATGTTGGCCAACCACATCATACATATGTTACAATATACTATAAAACTTAGAATTCCTTTTATTTCTGATTATAATTAATTATAATACTAAACCATTGTACTTTTGTAACGGCAACATTTAAGGATCAACTTGCATTTGAAAATTATAAATACTGGCTCCAGCAATTTTGTAGGGCATTAATAAAAGTAAAGCTGAACATTAGAAATCAAGTCTGAAACTGTACTAATGCGCGCAATATTTTAAACATATTTGTTAATTAAATATCCTCAAAAAATTCTTGAGAGGTCTGCCTGATCTATTGAATTTGCCTTGAACATGAAGTAAATTAATAAGATATAAGGCGTTTTCGAGTATTCATTTAAATGAAGTAATTTATTTTGATAATAAATGAGACCAAGGAAAAAAATAAAGTGTTTTTGAAGCGCTGGCATTTTAATTATTTAAAAATATAAAAGAAAACTTTTTTCCCAAAGAGGGTTGATGTCAGACAGGCGGCCGGTCGTAAAAACAATTAGCCAAAACTATTCACAACATGTAAGGCAGACCCTGGCTAAAGCTGGGAAATTGCCAGGTAGAAGAAGATAAAAGAAAACTCTTACGAGAAACAGTTATGTGATACTTTTTATAGACCCTCTATGTTCGGAAGAGTGATGGTACATTGATTTTTTTCTATATACAATATAATAAATAGTTTTAGCAGAGCACGCCATTTATTTTTTTGTACTATCTAACATGGAACAATATTTTTCAAATCAGACCTGTGTTCCAGTAATTAGCGTGTCAAACAAATATTTAAACTAACTATTCAGCCTTCTAAATTTTATATCATATATAAAATAAAATAATTTAAAATTTAGAATTTTTAATAATTGCGATTTAAAGTTATCGTAAAATCTGAATATAACAAAAATGAAAGATTGAAACACAGTCCGAAAATCTACAATCGATTAATCTATCATATATAGGAAAATTCCTATTCTTGCATACAATATACATATATGTACATATATTCTAAGCATCAAATTGTAAAATGATGGAACTTTTAACTGTATTAATTATAAAAAAATAGGAGGCCATCCCCAAATGTACTAGGATTCATCAATAAAAAACTAATGAGAGAAAACCCAAGTTAGGTCGTTTTACTTTAAAAAAAGGTTGTCATAAGGGATCATTTATTCTCTTTATATCGTTAATTTTTTTTTAATTTTTTACAACATTTGAGGATCGTTCAATAATAGTTTTGCTTTACTTATTATTTTATATTTGCCTTGTAGTCTACATACATATTTTTAACAATGCTTAAGTGATTAATGATTTAATGTTCATTGTTACAACTATCATGTCTCATGAATGATCTTGTCATAATATTCCTGGTCATAGACTGGAAAACATTTTTAGTCTATTATTTATTACAATGATAAAGATACGTAGGTCTTACCAGATATTTCTTCCTCTAGGTATCACATAGCCTTTTAATACAAGAGTGATAAAAGATTATACAAAATATATAAAATCAATAAATTCCCAGCAATTTGTTATTAATATCGATAATTATAAAATAAATTTAAAGGATTATCTGTTATCAATTTCTGTTTAATAATAAAACTACATACCTTGATGAGATGGTTTTTGGTTATGTTAGTTTCCCAAGGAACCATAAGCTCTATCATCACAACGCGCTTTAAAATTTGCGAATACAAAAATATATCTGGTCTGGAGGCCGACGCACAAATATCCTCGGGGATTTTATATAATTTTTCATACGTGTCCATCATTATAGTCCAATACGAAGCCGCTTTAAGGATGGAGTAAGGCTTGACGTTTGATTTCGTAACACTAGTGCCTTCTCTCACAAAATCTACTGATCGCTCGTTTGTGGTTATTTCTAGAACCCTATCGTGACGCCGCGAATATTGACCGTTGTCCAGGACTACCTTACATCCCACCAGTAAATGATTAGCAGTTCCAATTGCCTTTTCACAGATATAACAAGTTTTTTCGCTACCTTTACCCCATCTTACTAAATTATTCTGATTTGGCAGAGTCATCTGGAACGCATTGAGATAAATTTTTAGCAATGCTGGCGATCAATCGATTTATACATACATATATACTAGCTGTCCCAGCAGATTTCGTATTGTCTCATACAAAAACTAAATAATGACTTATTTATTTTTTTGGAGTTTACCTTTAGGCCATAATTCTTCATGCTCTGAAGTGCGACAGAATGATTGACATATTAGTAAGTTGTCTAAATCAAATCTAAGGTCAAAAAAACCGTTTGTATGAGAAATAGAAAAGGGCTAATTTTTGGGATTTTCTAGGAAATTATTCAAATTTTTCAGCTTTTAAACCTTTTCTAAACGTCCACGAACATTTCAAGACTAATATAAGATAAATCCGTTCAGCCGTTCTCGAGTTTAAGTGAGACTAACGAACAGCAAATCATTTTTAAATATACATATATGTAGATAATATTTTAAAATTTTTATTAGAAAGCACACGAGCAATATAGGATGGCAACTAGAGGTTCCAGGAAAATAACGAAAGTGACTTATATATATTGTAATAAGAATAACATATAAAAACTTTTAACCTATACCTAAGACTACAAAAATTGCCCCAATGTTAGGATAGCAATCCAGTTCCAGAGCTTGTGGGGTGTCAGGTATCTTCTGGTTCACATGGCTTGGTGTTCGTTCCGGTGAGTCAGCAACGTCACTCGTAATATGATACTTTATCCATACTATGATGTTGCACTATATATACATACATACTATGATGTTGTGTACGTTATAATTTTCGCGTAACAAATATACGATCAAATTGAAAAAATTCTCGTTTTTTAAAGTAAAGTAACATGTATATGTATGTATTGCCGAGCAATAACGTGCTTCATTGTTCTGTTATTACATATAATATATTTTTTATTGTATTTCACATTTTATGACCGCGATGTTAATTTCATAATCTACATATTACTTGAAAATAAGAATGATTTTATTTATACAAATGTAAACAATCAACAAAACGTTAAATAATAAAACAATTTGACTTTAAAGAAACTGATATTTACGGGTTAAAAAACTACGTACCCCCGGTTACGTTTCGGTTACGTTTCATCAACTGTCATCACGAGGTAGCCAAAACATCGGGAGTATGTAGTTTTTTAAAAATAATTAATACAATATGGGTTGAAAACGATAAATATTAGTTCCATTTATATGACTAGAAAACTACTACAGCGAAAGTCTTACATTTCATAATTTGACTTTATTCATCCAATCATTACCGCAATGATTTGAAATAAAATTTATTCATGTTGCACATAATTAAAGTTAACCGGTGATACAAACAAATAAATTTATCAAGTCACTGAATAAACTACAACGAAAAATAGAAAACATCGCAACCAAATAACAGACAAGTCGTCTGGAATTGAAAACCATAAACAAAGCGATGCCCAACAGTGGAATTCAGTAAATTACTAACACAAACAAACTGGATCGTTGTTGTGTAAAATGTGTACTTTGAATTTAGGATCGAACTAATAGATACTAGGTCTGACATCAACTGCTTATTTCTTGAACTATATGTATGTATGAACCTTAAATATTTTCTCTACTAAAAATCAATTAAGCGTTTGAAAGTTACAGGGTTATGGCGGATCCATTTTATTGGATATTCTGTTTAATTTGTTTCTGACGTTACATTGTCATAATTATTTAATTGAACTCAAACTTATAAAAAATATATATTCTTCACATTAAAATATATATTACATAAGGATATACGTAGAAATTATTTCTGTATTCAAAATTACTAAGTACTATAAACACAAATACTTCGAACAATGAAATCCTAGCAGCCTAACAGATGTGATACGTTTTTGTTCCCTTGGGAGGTGAAATAAAAACTTTATATTGTCGTACTAGGGCCAAGTTTTAGCGGAAACCTTAGTGTATTGTCATGACGATTCGGGATTCAAATAATGAACAGTGAGAAACGGTTACCAAATAGAGGATAACTTTTAGCGACATTTGTAAACTTTTGGATCATCAATGAACTTCAATATATTACAGCTTATATGATATATTGAAATATAAAGAAAGATTTCTTTTTAATATTATATAATATAATAAGAAACAACGAGACCTTAAATTTTTCATTACATATACATACATACATATTACACATACGGTACATTAACCTCTCCATCGATATCATAAAGTTATTGAAGTAAAAATACACATTAATAGCTCATCTCATTAAAAGTTTAATTAAAGTTAGACTCACTTGGGAGAGGAATGCATAAAACTAGAGCGAGAATATTGCTTGAAGACAGAACTTCGTGTCAAATATAGATCTTAAGATACATAGCATTTGATAATCTATAAATTAGAAATTAATCATTATATAAAAAAAAAACATTTGTGAAAATGGTTTTTAGTTATATTTAGATCTTTAAAATTGTAATAAATTGAAAATAATTTTTATATTATTCCTGTGTAAAGAAAGAATATGTTATGTTGTTATTGACATTACATTGTAAAAGGGAAATGCTTATTTTACAATTGGTATTGAGACTGTGGATTGTTTCATGGTTCTGATCGTTAGTGATATTTCGTTTGATTGTTTTTGATTAGATTCCTATGGTTTTAGCTATAGGCATTAGGCCCATAAGATGTTGGCAGTGGTAACACTTTTTTAATTACACATATATTTCACTTTGTTGTCGGTAATAGTAATTGGAAAAATATCATTAAGTGTGAATTACAGCACTATTCAGGAACCAATTTATAAAATCAACTTGTTTCTTTATCTTGTTCTTATTTATAAAAGTTTTTATATTATAAAGTAATAGTAATAATAGATTTTTTCTTTCTCATGAATTCTGATAACAACCACTTTATGCATATATTTTGATTTTGAACTATTTGTTTATTTGAAAACATTTTCAAATCTAATAATTTGACTCAGAATTTAAAATATTAAATATGCCCTGCAAATTTAACGTAATAAATAAAATAAATAAAAAAAAAGAAAATATAATCTATCTGTTTTGTATTTTGTATTGTAGACCATTTGTTTCAGTTGAAAGGGCTGAGATAACCCAACATTAACCACAAATTGAATGTATGAATCATTTAAGTAAAAAGACGTTAACATTTATTCATAATCTCATTTAAGAAATACTTAATATTTGTCAGCAATAAAAGCCTCCAAACATTTGCTAAAAATTCATGTCATATCATTGAAATGCTATTCATCGCTGAAAGAACTGGTTCCCAAAAATTTAGCAGCGCGCCGAATCACCTTGATTCGTATAAACAACTGTATCGTTTTATTATAAACAAATAAAACAAAAAAAATAAAATTTATATGACTTTAAGAATCCAATTCTTATAGATGAAATATTAAATTGATTACTGTTCAACTTATACTTTTCAATAATCTTAGTAACAAAGTCTTTAGAAAATACCAAGACTAAAAATAGAAGTAGTTGAATCAGGAAGCTCCTACATTTAAATGAGCGTTTTAGCATTGAGCCCTTTCAACTTAAGTATCACCCTTACGTAAGAAGCTTTTATCATGTCGTTAGGCATAATTTATAATAATATTTTATTAAATATACATCAATAAAATTGTTCTATAATTTAGGTTGAACAATATTTTATGTTAAAGTACAGTTTATTGTTTATCTTCATTCAAAACTTGTAATGTGTTAATAATGCAAAATAGTCATCAGCCTATCAGCGCCCACTGCTGAGCAAAGCCTCTTTCTCACATAGAGAAGGTTTGAGCATTAATCACCACGCTTGCTCAAGACGGGTTGGTGATTTCAAACTTATAATTGTGAAACTATAAGTCCAGGTTTCCTCATGATGTTTTCCTTCACCGTATGTCAGTAGTGTCTAAATACTCTCAGAAAGTACATATGACTCCGAAAAATCACATTGGTACTTGCCAGGTTTGAACCCGCGCCCTCGGTAACGAGAGGCCCTTTAAACACTAGGCCACCACTGACTTATAAATGCAAAATAGTGTAGATATGAATTTATTACGATAATCTTAACTTACTCCGTTATCCCCACAAAGTTCGTAGAAAGAGAGTTTAATATTACTTTGTGTTTACCGACTTGGACTAGATAGGATACAAAAAGTTTAAGGTTCATATTGTTTATAAGGTTTTATTTAAAAAGTAGTTTTAACAGAATTTCTTTATTTACCATACAAGATTATTTGCTTTTGTTTTTTATGATTCTTTATTTTATTTGTTTCTTTTTCAGTTTTTTCTCTTGACTACACTTCAAAATTTATTGATTTAATCTTCCTAAAAATTTACCTATAGGCTTGTACTACAAGTATAAAAAAGTTACATAGCAAATCAATTATTCAATCTCTATGCCTTATTGAGTAGAAAGAGAGTACCTTATTGAGTAGAAAGAGAATAAGTTTTATGTACAAGTTACATTACCCTGTGGAGCATAATAAAAAAGTATAATTTATTGTATTTTTCTAAATGGGACCATATACAAATAATCTGCATTAAAAAATCTTTTAAATGTTAACTTCTTTTTTTTGCTTTGTAGCGCTGTACAAAGAAATTAAAGCTTTAAAACTTAGAGATGCAGGCCAATATCAACTGGGCTCAGAATCGAGCGGCCAGCAGTTCTGTGGTGGCAAGAGCAATCGGCGATAGTCACGTCCCTTAGCCAAGAACACGAAAAAAAAGAGTGATAGAGAGGACTAGAACTTTGTGACGTTATTTTTAAACAACAAACAAGGGGCTTGAAAGATTTTCGAAAATAGACAATTTGTGAATAATTATGGTTATAATAAATAAAACAAGCCAATTTAACAAAGTAAAACAAGTATATTATTTTTATTCACTTCCTGAGTGAGATGTTTTGTAAAATCCTTAACTTATTATTATTATTAAATAAAATCTCACAACTACAGCTCTCCGTAATCTGGAGTACGAGCTGCATTTTTATTTTCATTATATTGTGTTAAATGATAATTAATCATTAAAAGGATTATGTGGAATAACTATATCATTTTTTATTTATTTAATCATATTAAGTCTAAATTTACATAGAAGAGCTGAAGTCGTTGAATACAAGACCTGCATAATCATTCATTATATGGTTAAACTCAAGCGTGTTATTGCATAATTCCAGGATCGCTTATAACAGCCAATAACATACCGAAATGTGATATACCTAAACTGATTATATTTAAATTCATTTCAATAAATTTAGTTTCACCATTTAGCATATTACAATATCTTTTTATTACAAACAAATGTTTTTTTGAATTATTTGTAATTAATCCTTATTAAATAAAAAAAACCCTCAAATATAATAAAAGAATTCCTGGCAACTTGGAATAATAAGAAGTTCATTTAGGTTACACGTTACAAAAATAAAACTGGGTGAAATCTTCAAACAAGCTCCATATGTGTATCGTGTGAAAACGGAGGTCGTCAGGGTGTCATTACTGTTGGATTATCTAGTATAGTCACGTTAAGGCTTCCATATCAAGTTTCAATACACCATCGTTGGTTTGTATACAGTAATTAAGATGAATTAAGTTCTCCGATGCAGTTCATGTCAGTATTAAATAGTAAATTGCCCTTAAGTGCACTACAAGTACCTTTATGTATATTTAATTATGACAATTATACAATCATAAACTGAAAGATATTCTAATTTCAAAATAATAATTTTGCTATATCTCTTCCCTATTTTGTGACTGTCACAAATGTTGAAAAGCTGAAAAAATAAAAAGTAATACATTTTAGTCTTCTGTATATATCATTATTTTAATAAAAAAAATCGTTTATCACGTTGCAATATGCGTCATGTTTCCTATTCTTGTTTGTTTAACGCTAACCTGAGTTAATTAAAAACAATAACATTATCATAACCAGAGAATATGCATAAAAATCTGCGATTCCGCATTGTATACATTTTTTCCCCACAAATTTGTCCCGCCAGAGATAAACAAGCCCTCCCGGATGATACAACGCGTTCGCTTCATGAATATAAACAGTGAAATTAGGGAAGGTTCACGAGCCATGTAATGTGATATACAGCATATGCGGTTTATTTAATTATCCTTGCTTAGTACGTCTCTACTTATCTAGTTTTTTGCGAATCATATTTCGGCCGAGGAAACAAATGACCGTTGTTAAAGAAATGCCGATTATGTACGAGTATTTAGGTGAAAAAAACACAAACCCAAATAAAAACAATGCATAAAAGGAAACAACTTTATTATGCGTTAAAAAGTATATTTAAAATTAAAGAACATTATTTTGAAGTAGCATCACTGTAGCATGACTGCTTTAAGATGCAAAGTTTAAACCAGAAAGTAGTTGTAACTTTAAAATAGCTGACAATAAAGGTAGTCCTTATTTGATGTCAGGAAAGTTGATTTTTACACATTTAGGTGCAGAGAATAACGTCTCTGAAGCAATTCTACGTAGTTTTCCAATTACAGTACCGGGGCACATTATGCGGCACAATGATCAACGTTGAATATTTTAACTACAGCAAAGCTTCGCACAATCAACCACACTTTAAACTACGAGTATTGCTTTGTGATGCGTGCTATCGATACTAACCTCAGTGACAGAAAATTAATAGGTGTTTTTCGCGCGTTGTGAAAGGAGGCTAGACGGAAAAAATTCTCACGAAAAGTTGGCACGACGCTTTTTGCTATAGTACTAATTGCAAGCTGTGCGGCGTCGCATGTTTCTCTGTTTGTCTGTTTATCTCTTCTCTCTCTCTCCCTTATAGAAATCAAGCCAGATATTTTCATTTCTATTTCGCATTGAACAGTGTGGTGTCACGACGATTACTTTTGATGAGTGTATACAGGTTTTTTGTAAAACATAAATAATAAAAAAATATATAATAATGAATCCTGACAGTGTTTCTGCACAAGTTCCGGATATTGCTGATGGAGTTAGGTAAGTAGAGATTACACACAGATAATAATAAATGCTTTTGTATTTTTAGCAAGTACGCACTATAACCTCTATTTATTATTATTATAATTTAGAAAAAAAAATACAATTCCTTCACTAATTAATCGAAAGGAACTTCGTTCCATCCGGGTGTCCCTTGACACCTCTAATTTTTTCTTTAAGTTGGCATTGATTTCAAATTTTATTTCTATCATCATTAGTAATTAACATTGTTTATTGTTGAGAACAAATTTTATGCTTTCGTCTGGTCGTCTTTTAGTTTTTTCCGAAACACTCAGAAATTTAATTCAGACCCTGTTACAAAGTAAATGTAAAGATGGAAAAAGGTATAAACATTGACTATTTTTTATATTCTATGCATAAAAATTTAATACATTTTTATATTATTTTTAAAACTACATATAAAGAAGTTTTTAAAACAGTAACTTTTGTCAACGTTGCAATGGCTTGATCGAATCCATTAAAAGGTATATAATTATTTTAGAACTCATTTAAAAACAGTACATACTCAAAACAAAAAAAAAAATTAATCAAATAATCAAAATCCAAATAACTTCATATTAACGTAAATAATTTTCAACCAATGATTATTTTATATCACTTTACTCATAAATTGATGAGGATGATAACATCCTAGACATAGACATAAGTCTATAACAATTTTTATTCTCAACACTGAACTTAGCGCACTCTACTGGTGCATCAGAAAAGTAATCCAACTTTTAATTAAGCATTAGCACACTTTGACATTATGCTCTGTAATTGGAAAAATACCCTAGTGTCCTTATGTTACTGGTAACATTACTTTCCTCTAGCTATTAAGTGCCGACAGGGCCAGAGGACATGTAACAACGAAAATAGATATGAAAATATTAAAAGTAATTTTTTATAAACCAATAACATAATGTGAGATAAAGTTTTGCTTTTAATATAATTTTTTTAGTCACATTTCTGTTTCTGTACATATCATCTAACAATTAGAATTTTCAAGACTACCGCACCTAGAAAAGGGTCTATGATGAGTAACCCTTAAAATAAATAAAGGTAAGGTTATTCATAGCAACAAACCCTTTCATCATTCTGATCATTACATCAGACTTGCTTTTGATTCGATTACAGTTTAAACAAATGGAAGCCGATGTCGCAATTTCTTTCTCAAATGAAATCCAACCGTGAGACAAAGAAGATGGATTAATGCAAAAATGTCCAAGTAATTGTGAAAAATGCAAATCTTTCCACTGGAAAAATAAAGAGTTCAACCTGATCTTGGAATAAGAAGATAAGTATGGCAATTTAAGGTTTATCTCCAGGTGTTTAAAATTACTTTTAAATGATTTTTCTCTGTACGATAAACTTAAATAAGAAATTTAGATACCAAAAATTTTCGTTTAGCACTAAATCCTTTCGAATTATATCCCAAAAGAATTAATTATGATTGTGACCATTCTCCCAACAACTTCGCCAAACACTAATGATACTGCATTTTCATAGATTAGGTAAGAAATCTACCTATCCTGTATTCTTTGAAAATCATAAGTCAATAATTAATCTAAGTTGTAAAAGTTGCATAACATGTGTCTGTATTTTAATTGCCTTTTGATTTTAGGCTCTTACGAATTCTACCCATTTTTTTTAAAGATTGAACATCTAGAAATATGTATTTAAAATAAAAATAGTATTAATAAGATATTATTTTCATAGAATGATTACAAGAAGTACTACAGTCCATTTGGCTCTAGGTTGGGCGAAGGAAGATTTGAGCTACAGACTTGCAAACTTTGCAAGACTATAGTTTAAACAGAACTCAACTTTATAACAAAAGCTTTAGGTTGAGCATGGTGGAATATTTGAGTATGGATAAGCTGTACATTTAGCAGGCGCCCAGATGGGATTTGGCACGTTTGGAGACAAATCGGAAGGAAAAAGATTCACGCAGCTTTAGCAGGCGACGCCACTATCTGTACACGATGTAATGGCGTTGTTTGCTACTAAATTTTAATTTATTAAATCTGGTTCAAGTATAAAGTTCTAAAACACTGTTAAAGTGGTTTCATATACCTACTGGTATGTTGATTTCACAGCAATTTCAAATCTAAATTGGGCTTTTGTTCTAAATCGAAATATTTTAAAGGGAAATCTTTCAAATAGTTTAATAAAGTAACAGCAACTATAACAAATTTAATAATTTTATATTTATGCATACAATAAAAATTAATAAAATAAAGCAATGGGCAAAGAAAAATAAATTTATCATAACCATAATTTGGGTTATCATAACCCTAACGAGCGTATAAAAATGCCAGACCAGTGCGACCCACAACAAAAAGCTACCAGACTTAATTGTGTACCAATAAAATGAGAATTCAATGGAAAGGATAGATTGCCCTCGATATGGGCCTATAATCGTAAACTTGGAGTGTTTTACCTGAAACTATACACAAAGAACTATATTTAACAAGTTTTAACGAGTTTCTTTTTATTTTATTTTTGCATATATTTACAAAGCAGTTAATAATTTGAAAAAAATTCTAAGGCATTAATTTACGATCCTAAAAGGGTGTTAAGCAAATTCACAAAAATTAAGACACAAGCTAAGCTTGGTCAACCTAATAAAAGTACCGTATTTGATCTTATAATATAATCCAAATACTATAAATAATAAGTCTGTGATGTTGTTACCACATTATGCCAGTAGAAGTTAGTATTGATTTCTTAGTTGACAGATCTGTAGTCTCTTTTTGTCACTTAAATATGTCAAAGCAAATGCTTATTCTATAAGAAAGTGCCATAACCTCTTCATAAAATGGAATAATACAATTCATATATTACTAGTTGTTTTTGACGTCGAAAATGTACTGCTTGTTTTTTATGATCTTATTTTTTATGTATACATATGTATTTTATTTTCATCACATATTTTCTGGAACATGAGAAAAAATATATGATGAAATGCTTTTGGGGTGACATTTAACAGTTATGAAACATACTTCTAGTATAGTGTTTTTGATTTAAGTTGAGCTTTGCATTTGTGTGAGTGCACACGGATAGTGTAGGTGTGATGTCAAATTTTTGAATACAACGTTCTTTTCTATGTTTGAAACGGTTTATTCTGCTTTTACTCTGCCCCGCACTTCACCCTTTGTACTGATAGCAACGTCAAATGTTGAAAACGCAATGACAAGTAAAGAAGAATTTGTGTAGGTTTTCAACATGTTTATTAAAAAATTAATTTGTTTTCATAATTTTCATAATGTTTCCATGTGGCCTTTTACAAGTTTTGCTTATTTTATTTTAAATCTAGAATACCTCTCGCAGAAATGTTATGTATCTTTTTAAAATATAAAATTTAGTTCTAAATGTTTTTTGTCTAACTTTTCTTTTACTTTCACTCACACAAATGCAAAGCTCAACTTAAGTCTAACGGACTATATCTAACGAACCGCCTAATAAACTATATAAATTAGTGTTTCAGATAATATTCATAGATCTCATGGCTGAATCGAAAAAATAATATACTTGGGACAACCCCATTTAATATGAATATTTTATTTTCTGTATTTCATTTACATAGTTTTACTTTTCTTTTTCTGTTGGTTTCCATACTATAAATTCTCATTTTATTTTTAGTTCTGATTTCAAATATTACACTTATATAATTTTAATTTGGATTAATTTTGTTATTTATAACGTTGTAACAAAGCAGCACATATAAATTTTTTACCACAATTAACTACAGGACAAGTAAACATTGCTTTATGCTACTCTAATAGCATAGAGGTCAATACAGTAAATTACCTAACATATTATTAAAGTTTTTCACAGATTTTCTTTTATGATTATTTATGAAGTTACTTAAATGGTTTAAAATGAAGTCTTTCCCGAAATTATTTGGATATGTAAAACTAGCTTAGTACGTAACATTATTGCCGACTTTATAGCCCAGTTTAAGTATCATGAAAACTAGCCTAGACGAGCTGCTTACTCTCTGAATTGCACTGCAAATTTGTTGGCAAAAAAAGCCTAAACTTCAAAAGTGTTAAGTAGAAGTGTAAGGTTTCTAAGAATCGTTTAAAAGAATATAATTTCCAAGGAATATAAGCCCTATCGTACTCTAGTGTTTAAAAATATATATGTTCTAAAGATTAATTCTATTTTAAAATAGTATTTAGGAACTAACCAGCCAAGGAACCGTAAGCTCTATCATGACAACACCCTTTAAAATTCGCGAATACGTATACATGTCTGATCTGGAAGCCAATCAATAAATATCCGCACATATAATATTCATATTTATTTCCTATACTATTAATTTAACAAAAGTTTTATATCCTAACTTTCCGAAATTTTGTTAATTCTTAAGCTGAACGGCAGTAATTATAAAGCTGGTTAGACCATTGCATTTCAAAAGTATTCACTCAGGAAAGTTGTGAAATATTCTAAGTGTATTTAAGGATTTACTCGTCTAATTTAGTAAACCAAATGCATTTGAAATGAAGTGCTGTGATGTTGTACATTACTTAAATTATAACAATCACTATGATAACTTAACATTATACTCACTATCATATTTAAACAAACTTTATACTATATTTTCCTGCTTCTTATTATTTCATATCCTAATGTTGAGTTAAAAGGCAAATCTAAAATTAGTTTTGAGTAACCCTTTACCGCTTCAAGTAGAAATGTTACCTCTCAATTTAATTTTAATCGAAAGTCGTCCATGTGAGCTTTAAGCTTTGTTATAAAAAACTTTTACAACCCTTCTAGCGTTTCATTACTTTAAAGGTAAGTCGACATCATGAGGAAACTAATAAGGTTACAATGGTACTTAAGAGGTGGTAGAAAGCTTTTATTGTTTTCGCAAACATAACTCAAGAGTTTGTTTATAACACGTTAAGATGTTGTGCATTACGTACGTACGAGATACGCATTACGTAAGAATTTAAAAAAAAAATATATGCAAAAAACCAAATACGAGTAGTCATTATAATTACAAGTCCGCAAAATGTAATTACAGTAGTGAATTCAACGAGAAACAGTATAAACAAATAACATGATAAAAATAGTTGTGGAAAAACCAAGAAGTCATAGTTGTAATAAATGACAAAAGAAATATAATAAATGTACTATATAAAAATAAGTTCGGTTTTTCATCTTGATGCTATAACTTCAGAACGAAAAAAACCATTTGCCACGGTTTTGCATTCGTTGGAAAGGTCTCGGGCTCCGTGACAACAAAAAATTTCAACAGAAAATGAGGAAAATCTTTTGTCACACACAGCGCCATCATACATCATCATACATGTACATACTACAAATCAATATTTTACGTAAATGGTGCAGTCGCATGATACATTGTTTGATAGCTACTTATTGTTCTCTTCTCAGTTAATTTGACATTTAACATGAAACGTCAGCCACTATAAAACGTGGAATAACGAAACATAATTGACAGCTATGCGATTGACGTATAATGAAATATATGTAATTTAGCATTTGCGGGATAAATTTAGAAAATCATTGTTTTTCACATGGGCAGTTATAGTTTGTGTGTTCACGAGTTGGGAAACCATCCGCTTTATTTGTGTTAACGTTAGACCAAAAAACAAAAAATGTGGTTTACAAAGGAGCACTTCAATGAAACGGATAATTTGCGGACACGTATAACGCTTCGATTCGGTATCTACTTTGGATTCACTTTCATTTACTTAGAGAAGTTCAACTAAATAACACTTCATTTTTGTAATCGAAATGAATTCATTACTGTTGTGAAATGAAATAAAAAATTTCCTTTTCAAATATAAAACAAAAAAAAAATCTTCATCTTTTAATCACCAAACGAAATATTATAAAAAAGCCTTCTGGTGGCGAAACGGAGTTCGCCGGGTTTACTACATAGTATATACAGTGTAAACTCCATATAACGACACTCGATTTAACGACAAACTCTCTAAAGCGTCGAAATCATTTGACTTTGGTTGGTTTAGCTTGTCTACCATACAATCATACACTCTATATAGCGTCACAGCCACTCTCAATAACGACAAAATTAAGTAATAAAAAGTACCCTTTAAGTTGCTAAAATTAGTAAAAAATGCGCAGCTGTGTACGTTTTTTTGTCGCTTTGTTATCCTAGCCCGCAATAAACTCCACTGTCGTAATCATGCATACCAAACTTTCTAAGAAATTCGTTCTTCACCAATATGCCTCAATATCGCAAGATATGAATAAAATACGTAAAAAATACAACAACATTACTGGTGCAGCAAAACACGTCAAACAAAAACAACAGACTTTATAACATTCTTTTTTATGTACATAAGTACTAACAGTAGTCGGAAACAAACTTTGTCTTTTTCTAATTCTGATTTTTCTTCCCTCTATTTAACGGCAACTCTCTATAACGCACTAAAATGCACGGTCCCTTCAGTGTCGTTATATAGAGTTTACACTGTATATAGATAAGTCTTTGACGTTGAATAATTAACTCTTCTCCCTTCTCTTAAAATTTAATATTATCTGAAACAATTTTTTTTTTAAATAAGTAACACATTGTATGTTTAAATAAATAAAAAAATATATGAAAGTCAAGCCGACGTACCGTTTAGTTTATATTTATTTCTTTTTTTACAATAAGTAACCTAATATGTTCATTTACAAGATATCAACATCATGATATTGAAATTTGATGTAATCAATTTATACAGGCTGCCCACGATCGTAGACATATTGCTGTAACAAATAAAAGGAAGCTCTAAGTATTAATATTCCTAATTTAGAACATGACATTCATACAAATAGTAACCTAAAAGGCTATTGGATGTAAATGTCAAATATTAGTATATACTAATATTTTAACATGTCACGACTTATAACAAGAACCAATTTCAAACTGCTGCTACTCGCTGACTTGATCAATAATAAAATCACAAATATTGAATGTTAAATCGTTTTAACCAGCAAATTTATAATAGCCCACATATACCAATTGCTCTATTCACAAATATGAATCAAAATGAAAATGACTTCGGTAGTAATGAGGAAAATGAGCCAGCAAATTCAATTTAACAGTGAACCATCATCGTAAAAAGAGTTTCCCCTGCGTCATCAAAAAAAAAAGACTCAATTTTCAATGCAAATAGAAAATATGTTAAATTATAGTAACATAAATATTTTAAGAAATATAAAATGTCAGGTTCCATACCTCACCTGAATAAGTTTTGGCTAATGGATTTAAAGATCCTTGACATAGAGTGTTATATTTTTTGTAGACTCAATACACGGGAATTTTTAAAATGTTTCGATATCAGGAAAGCATATTTATACTATTTTTTATCCTCATTAATTATATGCATGTAAATAAAAGACCTGTATGTCTAATAGTTATTTTTACTATACAAATGTTTCTCAAAGATCATATAAATATCGCATTAAAGCGGTATCTAGAAATAAATCCAATCATGTGTGTAATCTGTTTGAGAGTGCCACTTTGAAATCTAATTGTGACAACGCGGTTTTAGTTTGTGCATATAATGATATTTTGCTAACATTCTAAGAGAAGATTTAATGAAATTACATACATTTCAATCTTCTTCAATCTAATATGATACAAAAGCTAATTAATATAAGTAAGTATAATAAATTAAAGAAATTATAATCTCTAACATAAGTTTTGACTACGTTTTTTTAATAAGATACTCTTTAAGAGAAAAAATATTATATTCTGCATACAGAACCACATTGTATATTATAGGTGTGAGAAAAAGAGGCGTTCTAACCATTATTCATTCTCTGTTCCAATATAATCTTTACAGTAATACTTAAAAAGTAGTATTTTATATCTTCAATGCCACATAAAGTAACGGATGTCGTGATTTCTTCTTTGACACTAGTCAAATACTATAGTTACCATTACATTTTTAATGTTGTTGCATAAAGCCATAACTCCTTTAAACATCTGGAATAAAGTCGGAATTCCTAATAATGTGCCAATTTACCATTTCTATACTTGAGACGTTACTTGTTCGCTTCTTCTTACCTGTTTATGAACTGTAACAAATACTTTGAAACAATGAGCATTTAAATGTTGTAATTAAGAATTGGTTAAATATGACAGCGTCATTTAATCATTCGTGATTTAGATAACAGAACTTGTATATTATGTTCTTGAATTATTAAATAGATTTTTTCAAAACTATCGTTAATATTTCCATCACTTCAGGTAATTTCATAAATTTCCTATATATAATTTTATTGTGAAGTGAGTAGGCCTTTAAAGGATTTTTTTTAAAGAAGCCTTTGAAAACAATATTAGCTGGTAGAGCCTCTCCGTGGTCAAGTTACTACAGTTCGAACATGGGCTGGCTAGACCGAGAAAGTATAACACTCTCATAGAAGATACTCGTATGCATGAAGTAGTGTGTAATGGTAGCTTTTCGCCCGAAGAGTGAGAGAGCCGCTTGCCTCTTCCTATTTCTACCTTTTCTGTCCTTTCTCTTTTCTCAGCTCTTCCTGTTTCTTCTACCATCCAATTTGACAATTTCAGCATTGGCTACATCTTTCATGTTGCAGATATCCTTGGGCGACGGTGACTTCTTCCCATCAAATAGGCCTTATGCTCGTAAGTTACCTTTAACATAAAAAATCTACATCTTTTATATTCGTCAAATTCACTACTGTACATTTCTTTATAATGTATAATACAATTATTAAAAATTAAATAACCTGTCTTATATTTATTTTAAACAAAAAATAAATAAATTAATAATAACAGAAAATCAGAAAAGCATAACATTTCTGTGCTTACAACCTAATGAAATGATTTTGAATGACTATGATGATAACGACTTAACTGTATAATTTAGGCACTTCACATTTTAAAGCAAAACGATTTTGTTACTAAAGTGTATATGGTACATAAGAATCATAATGCTATGTTGCATATTATATAAGCGTTTTAAAATACGAAAGTGAAAAAAATCAAACAGCTTCATTTTAATACATTAGTTCACTGAAATAAATCCATGAATGCGAAGTAATAACGCACTGAAATGTTTCTCATCTACAAACACATTCTATAATAACTTAAAGACAAAACAAAAGAATACTTATTTAATTTACCTACTTATGGTTTTGTTTGCATGCATGTGTCAGAATAATTATTAAAATATTATATAAGAAAAGATAGATTTATATACATATTTTGAATAAAACAATTCATTAAAACATCTAATGACATTTTACAAAATATTGTGTTTCGTAAAGAGAAGCTATACAACAAAATATACTTATCTCATCTATATGTATGTTTTATGTCTATGTTTTTCGGTAATTGTTTTCTTCAAGAGTTGCTGCTCAATAGTTCACTATAACCATAGGGTTTCAATTGAAGATCTGTCCCAGGTTGCTGTCCGATGTCCAGTCACTTGCCTCGGTGAAGAGCAATATATTACCACCACCCGATATTCAAAATTATATACTTTTTAGTTGTAACAAAATATATATTAAAAATATAAATCTTATACATAACTGTTAAATAATAGAAAATCTTTAGTAAATTATATATTGAAAGCGGATTCCAATTTAACAGTATACTAAACACATATTTGACACGTTACCGCTTTTGTACCTAAGTCTTATTCTTACTTTTTAATAATAATTCCTTCAGTATTAAATCATATAAATATATATTTTTAATGTTTTATATATATATATATAACAGTTTAATAATAAATCTGATTCCACTATAATAGAACATATATTAAACATTCGTTTCACATATTGACGACGGAACACTTTTGTGTACTTAAACTGTAAATGATAAGATATATATTTAAATACAATTAGTATATATTTTAATAAACATTGTATAATTATAGAACAATATCCTAACACGGACACGGAGTACAAATCCAGTGGTGTTAGATAGACTATGTTAGGCCGTTAAGGAAATCCAATGCTGACATTTCTCAGGCAATATTGATGAACTTAACAAATACAAACACAGAAGGTGACAGTTCAGACCTAACCAAACACTGACCAATATTTGAAAATGTTTATTATCATATTTGCATGCATGATATACTAAAATCAGATATTCACAATTATTTTAATCTGTACAGTGACGAAAGAAGAATATGTATTTTTCTCTCTTTGATATCATTCGCTCATTAGACTTTAAAAAATGTATATTTTAACGAATTAAATATGAAACACATTTTGAAAAAAAAATTCAATGTTCAATAAGAACACAATAAACAAGACAAACCTTACCCTATTTGTAATGTTACTGAATGACTCGGATAATTAATTTCATTTTATTATACTCTTAAGAAATAAATACAAAGATGGTTTTGTTTGACCAAACGTACCTTGTTGTGTCGTGCTCTCAGATTTAGAAAATATTTTCTAACGAAATAAGTACTTTGAACATAAAATTTGTCGACTTTTCACAGATATCTTCACATCTAGTAATGTGTTACTAGATGTGAAAAGAACACTGTTCTTCAATTAATTAAGTCACAGCTGGAAATGGGTTATTGCGACATCAAAATGTAATCAAACGTACCTTGTACATGAAGCTGCAGAGAGCAACTGCAATTCCATTTTAACTCCTTTATGCAGAGGTAAGGTAGCTTATTGAATAGTTTGTTAATTACTGCTACACCCTATCCATCTTGTAATTTCCTCTATTTAAGTCTGTGATGGACTGAATTGTGATTCCCGCTAAATTAGGAGAAGTGAATCGAGCAAGCGAATTTTGCAAGAATATTTAGAGGAACCGTTAGACCAAATTGCTCATGTCTAATTGATTTTATTTCTTTTAAGGTTGCTGCACTAATTAAAAAGAGATCTTATTAAAAAATTTACTATTATGATTAACAGTTTTTGAGACTCTTGAGTGAGTTTATCTGCATATCATAAGTTAGAAGAAAACATTAAACTAAAACTTCGGTCGTATTCGTATTTTATGTAAAATTTTTGTTTTGAAATCAATGACAATCCTCATCTTTGAAGGAAATAGTAACCTTCGAGCTGAAATTTAAATTGGCTTAAACAAACTAAAGGACAGAAAAAAAAATTAAATTTAAATATGTTACAAATTCTTATAAGCATATAATTTGCATAATAACATAATTTTATAACAATGAACTCATTTTTAAAACCGAACTCTGGTAATTGTGTGTCATATACATTACGGATGACCACGCACAAGTGTCATTACGGTAAGCCATTGTTTGCAGGTGGAAAACCATGTCGACACGAGGCTCGCGTGTTGGCTACCTGTTAACAGTTCTCTGATGCAAAGTTACCGCCCAAATGCATACAGCACTACAACCACCAATTTATAGATAAAAATTATTGTATATAAATGTTAATTGTTGGAGCTCCCTTTATAAACAAAGAGAACTGAATAACTTTTATAATATGTAGTTGGAAACTTTTTATTCCGTATCAGTTACATTATCAAGGAGTATTGATTACATTCAATGGCATAACAGGAAAAATTGATTTAAATTTTAATAGCGTCATTATATTATTGGAACTTGTTTAACTTGTTAAAGAGATGTATAACACTTAAAAACTAATATTTTCAAGATGATTAAGATTAAAAATTATAAACTAGTAAAATATCCTCCCAACTCGTTAATTACTTAATACGAAAAAATATCTGCCTGCCACGGTATTTTTATTACTTTCCATAATTGCTTTCACAAAACATAAACAGAGAAAATAGTTTGAAAATAAAACTTCGACATTCTTATGTTATAATATCAATTATTAACATATTTCTTTTATACATTTTATTAAAACTACATATAACATAGTAGAAGAACAAATTCACTAAGCTCTAGAAATGAAAGGGAAATATGTACCTGATTAAATACGTGCCAAAATGTGGTGTGAATAAATCTAAAACAAATCAGTTAATTTAACGAAACATTTATTGTTATTTACATGCACCATTTTCCTTAAAAAGTGCGTTTCAAAAGTACTATTCGTTTAAAAAGTACTATTTAATCCGTACAATTTCAAAATGGAAATTGCGTTGAGAGGCATTTCTACATATTTAATTTAATTGTTCCTGTAAAAAAACTATGCCGACTACCTTCACGATAACTTAATAAAGTAAAAACAAATATAAAAATGGTTTTATACAATAAACGTTATATAGAATTTAAATTAAAACTTTTGAACTCGAATGCTGGTGTGATAAATAAATTTAATGAATGATAAGGAATTTAAGACATGCTATGTATAACAGAAAGTTTTACATTAACGATATCAAAGCCACCTGGAGTCATAGAAACATAATTCATCAATACTTACATTTTAAAAGTTCACATTTCCACCATAACCCTTCCTCATAAGGATCAATTTTGCACTCAACACGTCCGGAGTGTGCGTTTGTTGAGTGCATTTAGCTTAATTGAATGGCAGGACATCACGACCCCATCGCCTACTGGTGTATTTCTCTGCAATCAGCCATGGGAGGGGAGTGCTGGAGGTACAGCCCTGGGAGTCAGACGGTCACGAATCTGGCAGGAGGCCGTCCTTGACTGTCTTGGGGGGGGGGGGATACTAGGGTCTCTCCGGAGGCCTGAGTTCACTTGTGGTCGGTCGGTTTCCTCTGTGTATGCCATCGGGCGCTTGCGCTTGTCGGTGGGTGGTTGGAGACTGGCCACGTGGGCTTGGATGGGAGGGGTAAGGGGTTAAGCAAGCCCGCCAGGCGGGGGGACGCTTTATTTAAGCAATTCTAATTAAAAAAAAACTATTGTAAAGAATAAAAAAAATATTTAAGATATATTAATGTCGAATTCATATTGAATTCGATAAGAAGCACTTAGAAGTAATAATTATCCAGTATATATATTAAAGTATTTTCAATCATAAAACCTTTAAGTAATAATATCGAAATAATTAAGTAAATTCAAGTTAATTTGTCATAATATAAGTTAATATAAGTAAAAATACTCAAATATATAATAAGTAATGTGACAACGAATTAATAATATTTGTATATTAATTAAGCGATCTCAGTAAATCGAACAACAAAGCAGTTATTTGCTTTGATAAAACGTTCAATCCACTTCAGTGGTAGACACGGGAGACGATTTCTATTCACTATTTAGATCAACAGTAAGTAAGGTGAAAGTGTATCGTTGAACATCGATTGGGTCCATTCATAATGGCTTCCCAGTAATGACACGTGCAGATGAAGCTTTGGACGTTAATTTTTCCAATCAAACCTGGCCTCTAGTCAATGTATATTTTATCTCTTTATCTACATTTTTTTATTGAATAGAACTACTAATGAGATCTAAGATTTTAGCGAGTACTCATTTAATGAAACTAATATTTTTCGGATTTTAATTCGCGTTTTATTTTTGATTAGAAACTACGTTTGGGAGCGTTCAAGTATTACGAAACGCAATTTTCAAAGATTTTTGAACCCCTCTTCCCCCTCGTAACGCACAGTAACGTTTTTCTGTAGCCCCCCTCCCGTTCTCAAAACGTTACGTCTGCCCGTGATCACGGTTGCTGCAAAGTACCCGAAACGTCGGGAGTATGTAGTTTCTAATCAAAAATAAAACGCGAAGTAAAATTCGAAAAATATTAGCTTCATTTAGAACTACTAATATTAAGATATACATATTTCAATTACTTTAAAGCTCGAATATTATTAAAATAATATAAGAGATTTAAATAGTTCCGAATTTATAATTAAAAGTATCGTTTGTACAAACAATATATGTATTACCAACACGTATATTTACATCCGTGTATTTAGGTCCAATCAGTTTCAGTTGTTCTTATTATTTATATCTAATGCTAAAGATTACATTGGTCCGTCATTTGCTATTGCCGGACTTGTGGTGGATGCAGTCTACGCTTGACCGGTCACGTTTGTTATAAACCACTGAAATCAAATCTTCTGATACTAATGATTATAAATGCGTTAATAATTTTGATGTTTCATTAATTTTTTACAATATAGAACACGGTGTTTAAAATGCATTTTGCTTTGTTGTATAACATTTAATTTGGAAGACACCAGACAACTTTACTCAATAATTAAAGGCAATAGTTTTGTTATTGCATCTGCCATAAAGGAGGTAGCGGAAAGGGAAAGAGAGGTTGCCTCCTTTCTCCCCTCCCGCACTAGACGCACTGGGCGCCGTAGGGTGACCGATTTCCGGCCACCGTAGTGCGCGGCCTATGGACGACAGATTCCGGGCACCTGTCGTCCGATAACAGCCACAGGCTTCGAGGGGGAGGCGTGTAATCCGCGCGCGCCTCATAGTTGAGGTTTATGGCCGTGTGACGGGGCCCGCCTGACCATCTGGAGGGTCAATGCCTGTCGGGGAGGTAGCGATGAATGCTTCGGCGATACCCGCCTCTCCGGCACACGGGTAGATGAGGCACACGGGTTGGTTTTTAGTCAGTAAGAGTCTGACAGTCCCATCCGTCCTTCCCCGAGGGCGGCGGGGCTCCATGAGGATTTTCCAACCTGACACCAAAAAAAAAATGCATCTGCCATTACACATTTGCCATTACACTTATGCTTTACTTTTGTTTGATGACTTAGATGATAATTTTCCTAAGTATTTTATTTTCTCAAAATATTTTTAATGTCAATGTTAATTTATATTCTCTGTAACGTTTTAGACACCTGAGAAAAGAGAATCACTTGAATAAAAATTTAAAACGAATAAATTTGAAATTTCTCCGTGATACCACGAAGTCAGTCGGGAAAACCAAAGCTCCTCCGTATTACGCGTGTTATGTAAATCGTAGTAAGAAGGTTTTCACACGAACTTGTTGAAAGCATCACGAGCTAAGTCTTTAAAAATTCAGTACGCTATAGAGTAATAGCTTAGCATTGAGAAATAAAAGTTTTTGTAATCAATATCTCTATAGTATGAATATATCCATTTTCTTCTGACTATTAGCTGTACGAAATATTATAGCTGCATAATTAAACTATGCTAAACTGTATTAGTTGCAAGGAGATTTTTTTAGAGAAAATTTATTACTGTATCTGATTTCAAATTATCGCCTTTTCACTTAACATATGTGGATAAAACGTGATACATAAATAAAAATGCAATTTTCAAGTTTTTCTTTCAACCTTTTTCTATCTGGTTGTTTTAGTATAATGGTTACTGAAACAGCTGGACCGATTATGAAGGGACCTCCACTGGTAGGTAGTTGACGTAATATAAAGTAATTTTATCATAGAACTACATATCTATATTTGATTTCTGTCTATATAATTTTATTTATATACATAACATAAAATAAATAATACGCTCGTATGAAGTCACAGGCATATCGAGTGCTCCACATAAATGTAGACAATATAAAATTAAAAAATATAAAATTCCAGAGGATACATTGTACAGAGCTTACGGTTCCTTGAGAAATCAAAATCCTCGAAGACATGGCAATAAGTATTAGAAGCTCACTAACTAACTCATTAAGAATAGATTCCTCGTAAATATGTGCGTGGTAGAACTGAGATCGAAATATATAACAGGAGATATTCTCTTCAACCTACTAAAAGACTAGAGCCTGTCTAAAACTAACATAAAATAAATACTCTATTTTCCAAGTATCATAATGAAGTATAAAAATAAATAAACATGTAACATTGTTATAAACTTTTTTAAACGTTAAATAATTTTAACTTTTCTCTTTGTTGTTTATAAGTGGACTAAGAACATTCAGAGATATAATATATATATTACAATTACAACTTTTTCATTAAATAAATGAATCAGTTATTCGTTTATTCCTGGCATACTGCAACCTCTTGAGGTTTCAACTGTAATATGTGCTGACCTTGTGTTACATTTCATTCACCGAATGGTTTTTCAAACGAAACTTAAGTTCAACTTTCTCCCGACAATTAAAATAAATAATTAGTTTTTTGCCTTCTTTAATGTTTAGTGTTTACATTCTCTTGTCATAATTCATTATAAGTTTACTTTATAATGTAAGTCATTGGAGAAGGACTAGATGTTGGTTACCTATAGCCCAGAAACCTATGACTTGAAAAGGGAATTCAATGTCTTTCAACATCTATTATTTTTACTGAAACGTTTTGATTATCATAGAATTCCTCGCCGCATATGAATTTCTCAGAGAAAATGCTTAAAGCCGCATGACTTGGTTTTTTAACGGAAGTAGGAAAACTTGGGATAACTTATACTAAGCAAAATTCCTCTGCTTTCTTCAAATTAATAAAATGCAACATATATTTATTATACTTAATATACTACATATTATTGATTTCTTACATTCACCTATTTTTTATATACAGCTGTAATATTTTGTGTTTATTGTGATGTATTTATCTTGCTAAATACACAAAAACACATGTGGTTGAAGCCTTTAATGTCATAATAAATAAGTTGGTCTCCTTAACTATACTTTATATCAACTAACTTGCGAGATAAAAAAAGCATCTGAAAATTTGTTAATTAGTTAATCTACTTCAAATCTGCAACGTAGTCTACTGACTTTTGACGTCATTCGCTGCTAATCTCTATTGTGACGGTGATATGAACTGCTTTGCCAAGTAAGAGAACAATATATAAACGGCTGTTACACTCCTATTTTGTATCAATGAGCTCTGTATCTAGAAGAGTTGAATGAAGCGTGTGACAAAATAAGGACTAAATGTTTTTTCATGTTTTCAATTGATTCATTGTTATGTCAAAAATAGAAAAAACTAATATTAATAATTATTTATCTTTTTGTTTCTAAAAATATTATTATTTTAAAATTAATTTATTTATATAATCCACATTGTAATCTGTGTTAGAAATACCTAAATTTAGGCGAACTGTTAAAAGAATAAAACGTCACATTACTCAGTCTAAGAAGAGGGGATGTGGGGATGGTCGCATATTTCAATGTCACTGACATCATTTAAGGATCATTGTGGTTAGTCCTTCTGAGTACACGTTTATTTGTGACATGAATCATGTCTTAATTATGGTCATAAAATTATTATTAATTTTATCATCTTCAATGAAATGTAACCTCAAATATTTGAAAATATGTATATTATGAATATATAATTCTTAAAACGATATGCCATATTTAAATATTTGTATACATATACATATATGTATATGTAGATTAAAGAAGACTTTTACATTTTTTTTAAATTCACGTGAATAACCATATTGTGGTAGTAAGTTTTGATTTTTTCGTTTTATAATAGAGTTTGTTACTATAAAGCTACCGACATCTTACAAACGTATTGAAACTTTTGGAAAAAGAACACATTAGCACGACCCACAAAATATAAGCCGCAATAATTACGAAACCCCAGTTGTAGGTTGGAGGCTGTTCTGTATAATGGAAGCAAGGGCAGGTATGATGAGGTATGATTTTTTACTAAACTTTTATTAAACATTTTTGAGGGGTCCTCGTCTAATTGTTACGGATATCTCATTAGCGTTTTAAACAGTAAGTAGGATTTTGGTATTTGTTCTTTATCTATCGAATTAAATAATATTCAACTGGGTCTAATTGTAATTTGGCTGAATTATGTCAAATAAATAAATTATTTTACATAAGAGGTATAATACGATTTAAACTGTGATATGAAATATAGTAACATACATAATTAATATAACCTATATGGATTAGTCGATAAACTTTTTTGATACCTATTCTCGTGACTTGTGAAAGAAATGAACATGCGTTCAATAAATTTAATATAAGATAACTGACTGAAGTATCAAAGAACTCCTGTATGCGAGTAGTGCATGTTCAAGAAAAAGTTTATAAAAAGAATTACTTCTCTTGAAAATGGTATATGAAAATAAAAAAAATAACCAACAATGACAGAAATTTAGACTGAATTTTATACCCAACGCGGGAGACGTATGTCAATTTAATGTTTAAAGAACCTCATAGGACAGATAAATATTTATGACTCCATAAATACAAGTCATACCGAGAGGACGCACGAATTTAATCACATAAAAGTAGTACCCGCCTCTTCAAAATTTTAAAATTATTGTGACTTGTTTTTTGAAAATACAATTATTTCAGGATATTGAAATTCATGCAAATATAATAAGTTTTTTTTCTTAAAATAAACTCATTAAAATACATTTGCGCCACTAATACTGTCTTAATAAACCACAAAATCGATTCGTCTTGATCATTCTAGCGATCTATTTCCGCGTCTCCGCTAACAGTCCGGTGTAACTGCTCCTGTCAGTAATACAGATGCAAATCAACTCTACCCAAAGAGGTATTTATTGTGAACCGTTTGTAGAATTCAAACTTAGGAACGTGTTCTGATAGCGCGGCGCTTATGAAACTTGGCTCAAAGGTAATCTGGTAAAACTGAACTTCTGTGTTCAATAGATAATAATCAATTGCTTTAGCTTTAATACACTTATCCAAAATAGTATAACAATTTAAATACCCTAAAATGTTTCGCTCACTTTAAATGAATTATAAATGAAATATTTGAAAACCGAAATTCCTCTAAAAGCAAATTAAATGTCCCTTTGTTGCTTTGAAATAAATAAAATATAGGTAGAGTAAATTAGAGGCAGATGCATTCGTATAATTATCCTTGAAATATTCGCTAATATTCTACGTCCAGCAAAACGAATTAACGTATTTAATTCATTCACACACACTGTCACGATGAAATATTAAAATAACGGTTCGGTCTCCTCATTTCAATTTCTAAATCGTTGGAAAGGATTACATTGTATTACCCCCCGACCAATTGTCCAGTTGTACTAATTTAAAAAACACCTTTAAATATATATGAAAAATCATATATATTTAAAGGTGAATAGCCGAAAAGGAAATAGCCGAGCTACTAAAAAGTAGCTCGGCTATTTCCTTTATTCATCCTTAGTTTATGCAGTAAAGAGAATATTGAACAAATGTTCAACAGCTTCAAAGACAATTACGAATACATTAACGATTTTAAAACTCGTTAATTGTAAATAAAATTCAAGGAGACTTGTCCTCTTTTATGCATTACTCCTTCATTTAAATAATCGAGAAAATTTTTTTTATACCGAATTAAGTAAGGTTATCTCAAACACAGAAACATTAATCTTATAAATAAATTTGCAAAATATATTAACCTACTTCCATGAGCGAAAGGTATTAAAATTATTACGTTTAGTTGTAATTGAGTTTAATTTGCATATCTTATTAGTTTTTAATTACTTTCTAGTGTTCTGGCGTGGTTTTAATTAAGGCGCTGTCAAATAGACTTTTGTGACTACGTGATAGTAACGTCATAGTTCCATAAGTTACATTGTGGAATATCTTCCGTCTTCTATACTCTACGAACGACTAGTAGAATATGTATTGAAATTCTTATTATTAATAAATTAGGTGGTAACAGTAAATGTTTGTGTAACTGGATATCTGTATAAATTTATTGAGCACAAATTACCTTGCCAGGGTTTGAAATAGTCTTTGTTTCTTTGAGTACAGCTTGTTCAACGTCAATTACTCATTTAAAACATGACATTATCGATAGTAAGGCTATTCATTTGTAAATAGAATTCATCTAAAGCCAGTAGAATTAAAATCAATACTTTAATTATAACAAATACCACAAATGTCTTTATTTTTACCCACAATTTGTAAAAGCCTTCTGAAAAATATAATATTCAAAAAATATTTTATTTTAACTTGTATTTAAAATTGTGCCGTAAAACGTTATCGAAGAGTTTGAGTTCTCTATTAATATAATTCATCACTATAGATCTAATTGTCCTTAATAAAATATTTACCAGCTCTCCGATTCCTATAAAGCAGGCTTTAGTCTATTTGTAGATTGCTTCGCCTGCATTCGTAATGACATTTACTTTTATCTTGGACTCATCTCAAAGAACACTCGACACTAATTGTTATTTGTAAATTGTCTTTTATTTCCACTAATGAAATTCTTAGCTTTGCTAGAAAACTATTTTAACAAATTTCCATTCCGATGCCATCTTTTATTTTACTTTTAATTCACTCGTAAAAGTGGTCATTACGTCCCGCATAAGCGTCAAAGCAGTTAAAAAAGAATTTTCGCTTCTGAAAACAAATGCATATATTTTGAAATATATAACAAGTATTTGTTATTTAAAAAAATATATTCATCTGACCTTTGTCAGTAAATAATTTACGTCAAGTCACCAAATACAAAAGATATTAATGGACAGTTCCTTTACATAAACTAAGAACACCCGGCAAATAATTGACTTTGTTATTTACTATATCAAACAACATACAGTTTCGTGAATCGATTAACTCCATACTATTTTGGAGGAATAATAATATGCTAAGTATAAATGATTGTACGTCATTAACCCTAGAAAGATAATCATATTGTGTAGTACTAAAAAGATACTCATGCGTAAAATTGACGCATGTGTTTTAATTAGCTGTAAATTGTGGTTTATTAATTTATTTCAATAAAATCGTGTCTTATATACATTAACATATATATTAGAATAATTAAAACTGCAGATAATTTATTTATAAACATTTTTTATTAAAAATAAACTCAAAACTATAATCTTCTTTCATAAATCAAATAAATTTTTAACACTTACTTTTTCCATCACAAATTATTGTTAACTATAATAATCAACCTTTTTTTTTCACAAAATCAACAGTAGGAATATCTTATACATAATATTAGGAAAATATTAAAGATGTTATCACGCAAATATCTTTTCAAAGTAGCAGTTTCTAACCGCTTTCGCATAAATGGAGAAGACAGACCCAAGCTAAGATTCTTCATGAAATTTTTATGACTTAGAGGCTTTTTTCCTTTGTAATGAACATTGTGGCTATTAATTATATAGGAGTTTATGCAGGCAATGTTTACCATTCCATACACCACAGCCATAGGCCATCTATTTGTTTTCCTACTACAGGACATCAGAGAACACATTTAGTCGAGTGTGTCTACTCTGCCTTCTGTTTGATAATAATACATAATCATTTCTGGTTTACCAGTCACTTCAATGATAGTAGCATCGTCATCACAAGACGATTATAAGTAAACCATTCTTGCCGTTTTCGCTTTATATGAGACGAGAGTAAGGGGTCCGTCGAAACAAAACATTGATATTGGTTGTTCAGTGGTGCTTGGCCTATCTAAGATTATGCTTTCACTTGACGTTGGCTGTTCTTCTTCTAACTCATCTATAAAAGCCTCTCTTGTGTCGCTCTGCAAGTCATCTTCACTCTCATGGTCCGCTACTTCACTGTCGGTATACTCACAGGGAATCTCGTCGTCACTTTGCATGAGACTGGCCAGGATATGGTCTTCGTCTAAGTTTCTATTTCCCATCGTTGCTTTAATATCTATAAATAGAAACTAGTAATATAAATAATTATATACAGTTATAAAAATATTAAAAATAGAAAAACAAATTGTACAAGTCAAAATCATAAAAGTCACATACAAGATAATCATGCGTAATTTTGACGCACGTGGTTTTTTTATTTCAAAATCGGTTGTACTTACCTTAAGTTCACGTGCACCTTGCGGAAGCTCCCAGCGACGAACGAGATGTCCTAAACACACAGCTATGGATTCGCGTTATTTAGCAAGAGAACGCTATATTTCGCAAATGCATGCGTTAATTATACGCAGACTATCTTTCTAGGGTTAATGCCCTCTTGCCTCGACTCCCAATTCAAATTGACGGCTAGTGACAATTGGAATTAGAAATGAAATAGCCAAGAAAATATAACCAAATTCTTTTATACGAGGAAGATTTTTTGCAGAGTAAATATAAATTTTCCACAATCAGCTATAATAAATATGTGTTCACAAAGACATTAGAAAATCGTAACCAAGGATGAACTCTTGTTGTCTTTTGTTATACATATTTAAGTGATTAGGAGAATACCTTAGCCGTGTCTTAAATAGTGAACTATCATCATACAGACTATATTGTATGCCAAGTTTAATATCTATTGTTTGGTTTACTTGAATATGTTGCTTTATTTATACATAATAGGGCATAAGGCAAATAATACGTAAGGCAACTTTGGAATGAAATTATGTTATAATTGCTACCTTGCCCCATTTACACTAATAAATCAAGCTGTGTCTCGCAAGGAAGATTGTATGAATTATATAAAAGCTTTCATTACTTTCCCCCATCGATCGAAATGAAGCTGTAATAAATACTACAACCTGATTTTATTCGCCTGAATCCGAGAAATATCTAAACACAAACAACCGCCTGTTCAGAGAGTGAGTTAAATCCACCGATCGTTGAAAATATTTTTTAAACACTATTTGCAAGGAATTTACCACACTTCATGTATACATAGATAAATAAAAAAAACGCTTCATATAAATTGCAAAACAGTAGATAGGTTTTCCTGCACCATAGGTTAGTGGTGTCTAAATACTTTCAGTAAGTACATATGACTCCGAAAAATCACAATGGTACTTGTCAGGTTTGAACCCGCGCCCTCGGCAACGAGTGGCAGGCCCTTTAACCTAGGCCATCACCGACTGTCAAATATATGATCGGTTGCTAATAACCAGATTTTGTAGGTAGAAAATCTGGTAAAATAATAGGTGGTTTTATCGATTTTTAGGTAGTAATAGTTAGAGGTTTGCTTATACACTTTTTACTTATTATTTCCATGTTAAAAAGATAGTTAAATTGGTAAATATATAATAAAATAAATCACTATCAGGGCTTTTTCACTATTTGTCTTCCAATTTAAATTTTTATATCAATATGGCTTTAATGTTTGAAATTTTGTAATCTTTTAAAATGGTGGTGAGATACATATTTTTAAAAAATAGAAAGATTATGAAATATATAAGCTTCCTAATTTTTAAATTTTTATTTTAGTTTTAAATTTTATTAGTTTCGAATTATATTTCGAACAATATTTTATAGGTCTTACCCACACCACCCGATATTCAAAGATAATTAAATTTTAATTGTAACAAAATATATATTAAAAATATAAATCTTATACCTAATTCTTAAATAATAGAAAATATTTTAGTAAATTATATTTCGAAAGCAGATTCCAAATTAACAGTATACTAAACACATATTCGAAATGTTACCGCTTTAAATAATAAATAATAGTAAATGACATGATATATATTTAAATAAAAATAGCATATTTAATAAACATTGTATAATTATAGAACAATATCCTAACACGCTCGGTGGCGTGATCGGTGCACGTGTTGGTTATATGTATGTAGTTACGCTTAGGTGGCGCGCTAGCGCTGACATACATATGTATATATGTATTGAATACTTTTCAACACATTCAACAACAAAAACATCGTATTGTCAAATTTATATTAAATCTATGCCGGCACTATTGTTGCATTTTACATAGTTAAGTATAATATAACAGAAAAAAGAATGATATTAAATTTATATTATAAATCAATATCAATATTAAACCTAAATATTCCCTTAATTTTATCAAAATATCATTTGATATCAGTAACCTCAAACAATACTGCTGGAAACATTTTTTTGTTCTGGAAACAAATACTTCACATCCATCTTTTTAAATAATATACATAAACTGACAAATTATATACATATCATATATTTCTTGATTATTTTAAATCATATATTTACATGTTCGATAAAATGATAACAATCGATATCCAGTACCGTTTATCCCATAATTTTTTACAGTTTCAAATTTAATCAGGAGTTGGAGAAGGGCATCGTAGTAATCAAAGAATTTTAAAATGTTCTATTGGAAATAATTTTATAACAAATGAAATATTAAGGAATGCTGTGCATTGGAGCCCACCACAGTTTATTAAACCTCCAACTTTTATTGCTGTTAGAGAAAAAGAAATATTGCCGTTGTTATATTAGACTTGGGGATATTTTCGTGGAATGAAGTTAATGAAAGTATATTTTTCGCGATGTTTTCTATTATAATACTTGCAACAAGTAAGGAATACTATTATTAAAAAACAACAACTTATATTTATAAAATTAAAAGTGTTCATGAGTTAAATCTATACTAATATTATAAAGCTGAAGAGTTTGTTTGTTTGATTGATTGATCGCGCTAATCTTCGAAACTTTTGGTTCAAATTGAATAATTCTTTTTGAGTTGGATAGTCCAGTTAGCGAGGAAGGCTGTAGGCTATATAACATCACGCTACGACAAATAGGAGCAAAGATATAGTGGTAAATGTGTAAAAAACGGGAGAAATTATTTCATCTTTGAAGCCTTTCGTTGCATGCGCCGTGAAAACGGTTCAAGATACACAAAAAATATATATTAAAGAATAATAGCTCTTTTAATGATCTAAAAAACAGTCCGCGACAGTATATGTCTATCTTTTAAAATTAACTCACAACAACCGTTTTTATGGTACCTAATTGGGTCGAAATAATTCGTTTAAGTTGTATCAACATAATAATATTAATCTTTCATTCAAATAAACAAATAAATATGTTGTTGGTTAAGAGTACTTCCTTGTGAATAAAATTGCCTTTGACATAACTTAATTTCAACGAAAAACTTTAAAGATTACAATGATAAATAACTCCGAAACAAAACCAACTCGCTCTCTGCGATGCTTAAAATTAAAAAATTACAAGCTCTCATGGATGGTGTTACTTGATATCACTAGTATATTCAGCATCATCATAGCAAAATAAATATACGTAGGATGTGTTTGTCTATAACATACCATGAATAAGGAAATAAATTTAAGGGATATTGAACTACCTATTACAGAATTGGCTAGAAAGAACACCTAGAAAGTTTTTGGTTTCCTAGTGAAAGATTGAAAATAGTAAAAACTTGTTAAGTAACTCATCTGAAGACTAAAAAGGCTAAAAATGTACTGGAGCAAAAAAGGACGAGGACATAAAATTGTGTGGTTCTTATGATTCAGTATGAATACATGATTTTAAATATTTTAAGATGTATAACAAAATATTTCACAATTAGTATTAATCGAGGAATTATTCGATCGAATTTTATATACCTACATTTTTTCTATTTCTTGCTTCACCGTTTAACTTCTTATATCGTTTAAAATAAAATATTTGTTTATATAACACAGACATAGCTATTTATTATTCATATAAGATTTAAATTTTGATATTAAACTACAATAATACAGCATATATTACATATTGTGTTAAAACGTATACGAATTTGCGGTTTGTGAAATTAAATATTTTTAAATAGTATTTATAGACATGTCTACAAATATTTATATTTAAGTTTATATGTAAAACATTATGGATTAAAGTACGTATAATGACATAATATTTTCGTATTCAACTCCCGAATTTGTAGCAATGTCCAATTAATGTGAGCATGTTATCAAGTACATACTATCCTTTGTAAGGTCTTTTCCAATGGCACAGTTTCTCTCGTCCGGGACGTATCTGACATACCCCTACGGGAAGTAATTCTGTCTACTATCGATTGCATGTGAATGTTATAAACAAATCTGGTGTACATATGCCATAGCATCCTGAGCATATTCATGCATATGTCGTGGACTTCCGACATACATATATACCGTCCCCCGACAGAGAGGGGATGCGTAAAGCAATTTTTCCCAGTGCGCAAAAAAAAAACGTTATGTGGACGCCATAAAACACTACGATATAAAGCAATTTACTATTAATACTGGAGACTAATTAGGGTAGAGTTTCTTCTCTTGACCACAGGTGAGAACAAAAAGTGTCAGATTGTTAATAATGGAGCTCCTTAAATAGGTGGCTTGAGGGTTACTAGCTTAGTAATTATTTGATTATTTAACACTATATATATATATATATATATATATATATATATATATATATATATATATATATATATATATGTTTGTGTGTTAATGTCGTTGACAGTTCTTGTTGACAGGTCCTTATCGGTACTCAAGTTTTCATTGTTCATTCTCAAGCTCAATATTGCTTTGAAAACGGTGTTCAAAGAATGTTTTTGCTAGTTATCTGAAGATTAAATGTATGTCGTTGTTCAGGTCAAGGATGATTATGAGAAAAGCGGTTTTGAGCCCTTCGTTATCAAATCTACCTTGTAAATTATGAATTCAATTAAGAATTTCAGTGAGTGACAATCAACTTAACAAAACGCATAACATTAATAATAATAATTAATAGACACTTTGTGTGCGTATACATTTTATACGAATAAACGGCAAAATTATATGTACCAGGACTTTTTGTAAAGATTGAGGTCTTTTATCGTTCTGTTGTGTGTATTAACTTTATTTGGATAAAAATACGGGGAACGTAACTGGAAATACTCTGGTCGTATTTAATTTATTAACATAAACGTATAAAATTATAAGACTCAGAATATGAAACAACACTAAAGATTTATTATTATTCCAAATTTATATTTGCCGATGTTATGGGCGCAAACAACGTTGCGTCATAAATTTCTTTAACGACAAAATGCGTTTGGAAAATCCATAAAAGGTGAAGGTGTTTCTGACATCTTTAAGCTGTGATAGCGTTACAAGAGACTTGGCTTTATTAAGGATTTTCTTTACAACAGATTTTACGATCGTCTCTCAGAACTCATAATCTGATGATTGTAATAATCCAGGGTTTCCTTGTTGTAGTAAGAAGATAAAAGTTATACCTGCTTGAAATGTTTTTTTTAATACGAGTATTGTAATTTTGAGACTATTTTTATTCGTAAATTGAAAATTATATTAATAAATATGACATATAACGTCATGTTAACAGTTTTATATCAGAAGACTAGAATTTTTATGCCATAAAAATATCATCTGGAGCAACATAGTAATATGAATAAAACACAGTCACATTTGCCTTACATTTCCTTTCATAAAATCATATAGCACTTGGAGTTTTATGTTTTGTACATTTTATTATTTAATGGATCGGAAAGTTTATATTCTTCACGGATCTATTTCATTTACTTTAAACGGATTAATTATTATTGTAATAATATTTTTATTATTTTATAGTAAAATAAAGCTAAACAAAATAAATTTTTAATTAATACATAGTATATGAACGTTTCATTTGGACACTTGAATAGTAGGTATTAACACAAAGAACTACAAAATGTTAAAATAATATTAACAGTTAATTAAATTACAAACAGAATTAAAACAAAATGTTCTTTTGTAAAAATAATACATTAAAATTTAACCTTAATTTATATGCAACTGTGATCTTTTTCTGAATCCCAGAGGTCGAAAACGAAACTATTATGATTTTATAACATATTTGATTTTAATAAATGATAATCAAAATCTGAATAGTTTAACATCGAAAATCAAATTAATTATGATGAATAATAACATGAATAACAGTATTATGATAATAAACGATCCAATAAACGAAATACTTGGGCGAAAAATTGGAATATAATGATGGATACGTATAAAAAACAATACAAAATCCCCGAGGATATTTTTGTATCGGGCTCCAGACCAGAAAAAGAAAGATTTATTTATTAAAGATTTATTTATATACAAAAGAACTATTTTGGGATTTTTTAATATCTCATAAGTTAGGTAACATGATGAATTTCCAAAAAAAAAAAATTAAATTATTAAATATTTTTTTAATTACAATTGCTTATATAAATATTAAAAAATAAAAAATAATCATTGATCCTTTTCAATGGAATAACAGAGAACAATTTATTTATAAATAATTTATTTTTTTATTAACTTAACAATTTGTTATAAACAAATAATATTAGCCGTTGTATTTATTTCCTAAAACTTAAAAAAAATACCAAAAACAACCATATTATATAAAAAAGTTTCGAAAAAAATGTTATGTATTTTCGTCTCAACATTCACAGACATCATCAGACATTTCATGATATACATCGACAAATTCAAATCGAAAACACATTCTGACTTTATTGCCTGGTAAACATGATTCGTTTCTTCCGAATGCAATAACAGGAGGGCTAATCTAGTAAAACACCGAAAATCGATGTTCTAACATGTTTTCTAACCCTCGCGTGACACCCTAAAATTCCATCGCTTAACCATCGAGACTTGTGAGAATCCGTGAACATAAAGATACGGCATTTTATTATTTTGACAACACATTTTATTTTTACAAGCAAAGTATAATTATAAATTGACTATAGAATATTTTATGATATGTTTATTAAAATGAATATTTATGTAAATTAATATTTATGATATTAATTACAATTATAAATAACGGTTCAGTTCACCAAAGTTTTAATATTTTAAAGATTAAGTATAAAATCTTCTTTGTCTTTAAAAATATTTCTATAATCCTTCATACGATGTTATTACTACAGAAATCGTGGGTTTATAGAAACATATCCGATGTCGTTCTGCCATCGGGGTTTATAATTGATTCGGCAGCGATTTTCTTCTTGACAAACCAATCACAGGTCGATCTGACAAGGGAATATGTATTGCTGTTATTTTGAGGGCTTTGAGTGATGTCTACATTAGCGAGCATATTCCTACAGACAACATAATTGTTTGAATTGATGTTCGTTAGTATAGATGGTAATGGGAATAGTGTTATTACAGAACACAGAAACTTGATCAAAATAGAGAAATCATCTTCCAGTGACTTATAATACTTTTAGACTGTTAGACATCAAAACAATACAACAGTCGACATTTTTTCAACAGAAAAAAAAATTATGATGGTATATAAATTATTTCTTTTACATAACTGATTATTATGAGAATCTTGCCAGAATAGATTTATGTTTTTATACATATTTTTTTTAAGTTTCAAGTCATTATTTTATTTCATATCTCTCTCCGTATTATAAAAAAATATATTGATTATTCCAAAAACACATGTAGAAATTAATCGATACCAAGTGTTTTTTATCTCCTATCACTAGGCAGTAGATACTTCCATTTTTCAGAAAAAAAAAATCAATATTATCCAAAAATAAAAACAAATCTTAAATGTTACTATTTAACGTTTAAAATTTATTAGGAGTATATACCAATATCGCACTGACTTTTTATTAGACACCGATGGAACTCTAACTCCGAGCTACTCCCGTTGAACGTTTTAGAATGTGCTTGTCGCTTGAAACTTTTTTTATTATATATATAATCACTGACAAAATTAGTAAAAATAATAATAACGACAATATTAGGAAACTATATATTTTTTATAATCTCAAATTAATTTTGATATATATATATATATATATATATATATATATATATATATATATATATATATATATATATATATATGAATAGCTTCTTAAAATTTCGTATTTATTTTACGAGTACTTATTCTTATGATATTTTCATTAAGACTTGTCATAGCACATGTGTAATGGAATACCTTATTAAATATTTTTTGTAATTAAATTGCAGAAAAGTACAGAAAAGAAGATTGCATTTTTATTGCCAATCTGTCATCACTGACCTCAATGATGATTTCGATATATTTTTAATAAACTAATAGTTTTCTAGCAAACTTAATATATCAAGTGTGTTAATGAGTTTGTAATAGTGTTTGCTAAGCACTTTGTTTTCAAGTTGTAAATTTATTGAAACGCCGACCTCTGATGATTGCTCACATTTTTCTCATTTCCTAGAGTTGCCTCTCTCTAGAGGAAAGTTTCTAGACAGTTATTTTAAAGTTTTGCTTGTCTTTGGTGAATTGGTTGTTAATATACAGTCACGTAGTTTTTACTTTTAACGTCTTTGTTTCCTTTTTATTATTTTCACCATATTTATTACTGATGATACTTGACCTGGGTTTTTATTAAAGTATAGTGTTTTTCTATGTTATTTATTACACAGGAAAATAATGTTGACATTTACTTATCTTCAAGGTAAACTTATTTCTTAAAAGGAATAAGACATTAGGGAAATGTTCCCCTTAATTATTTATACCCTTAAACGAAGTCAATGAATAAATAACTTAATCAAGATGTTTGTTTGTTTTTTGTAATTACTCCGAAGACGTTTTTCAAATATTGTGACATGAGATGTTAATAAAATAATATAAGGTAATCCGAAAACCTCTTTAATAAACTGTACTATTAAAAATTTCCAAAGTATAAATATATATACATATATACTTTAGTTTACAATTGTGTCAAAACGTGTCGCAGAAGTAACTTAATAGGTTGGAAAATATTACAATACAAATATCCCACATCTCTCCCGGGTACCGTAAACAAAAATTAAGACGACCGAATAAGAAACTAGCTTAATATATTTAGATTACTGTACTAAATCACTATTAGGTTTGGTAACCGAATCTCGGAGTACTTTAATTACCACTAATCATTGTCTTAGTGGCATTACTTTACATTAATACTTTATTCGCTTGACAACACCTATGTGTTTGAGACCCGCTGGGGATTTATAATACGAAAAAGTCTTTTACTTGAAGCTGTAACAAAGTTGATATTTTTTTTAAATATTCTAAATTAATCATTTCATGATTTTGAGAAAACGAAATAAGTACATATGTAAACTCCTTTTGCGTAGAAGGAACTTCATTCTTCTCCCCCGTACCTACTTGAACGTTTTAAATTTTCCTCCCCCAGAATCCTTCCTCATCGCTCCTGTGTTGCACAAAATCCTCTTGATATCCCCTCCTTTAATACTAAATTCTATCGTAAATCCTTCTCCGTCCAAGGTGCAAAACTTTGGAACTCTCTCCCACCTTCTGTTTACAAAGAGAGTCCAAGTGCATTAGCCTTTAAATATCGACTTAAGAGACATCTTCTATCACTTTTACCTTAATATAATACATATGTAATGTTTATGTACATATTTATATATATTTATGTATATATTGTATTTATTTGTATATATTTATGTATATTCTATGTATGTATTTATGTATATATATTTATGTATATTCCTTCTCTCATTTTATTGTACCTATGCCACATTTCTCTTCTCATTTCCTCTATCAAAAGGGTTTCTGGTAGAGATCTCTTTTAAGAGATAAGTTATCCTTGTACATCACATTTCTTTTATAATACTTTTTTGTAACTATTTTTTCTGTTTGGTACATAATAAATAAATAAATAAATAAATAAACTTCCCGCTGATGTCTGTAATTTGATTTTCCGAAATATAAAAAATATTTTATTTTTAAATATAAAAATAAATTGAAACATTAAAACTATTTTCACGTTTTGTAATAAATTTCTTTCTTTTATCGCATTTCTTCTTATCATTTGAACTGAGTCTTACCAAGTCTTAGAGCTAATGCCAGTAATGCATAGTCGTATTATCTTGTTGTAATCAGTAAACAGAAGGAATTGTGCTCACCTTCAGGGGTTTGGTGTATAAATGCTAACTTAATAAATTATAGTAACAAATTTCTATGCCACAAAACACAGTAATTTTTGATTTTCATGCCTTCAAGACATCATTTCCAGATATCTATCAACGCTGTTTACATATTTTAAAGATCATGCAGCTTATGAAGATGGGGTCTGGTGTTTTGGGGAATCAGTAACTTAGCTCTATAAACAAAGAGCGTATGGTTACAATAAAAATCATACAATTCTGTACTTTTTGGTTTAGTTTACCAAATACAGATAAAAATAAACTAATTAAGTGTAACATATTTTTTCTTATATATAATCTAAAAGATTATATACAATTTTTATACATATATGTTTTAGACATTTCATATAGGTACATAATATAAAGTTAAAAATATTGTACTTAGTAGATTGACCTTAATATTTTTCATGTAGAAGGTTAATAAGTAGTATTGGTATACGAAGTTAGGAAGACAGGTCCATAAAATAATTCTTTTAAATTGTTGTTAGCCTATCAATTCTTTTAAGTGTTCTAATTAAATCTATTAACAACGCACTTTCATTCCAAGTCATTTTATTTAAATTTTCCATTTATAAATATAATCCTGTAATTAATTGTCTAGAAATTTTCCTTTTAAATTAATTTTTACATAACAGTTTTTATTTTGTTCAGTTGTTATCATATACTTATTTTAAAATTAACTTTATACAACGTTTTATGGCAATACAGTCATTCTATGAATTTTTTTTTAGCAAAAACTCATTAGTATAATCAATAACCTCATTTGATGTTTATTGATTTATAATGAACTCAATTTTACCATGAAGTGGCAATTATATTTTAACGATGCTTAGAAATAACTAAGAACGTACAATTTTGTTTCGTTTCTATTTTTACACTTCAATATAGCGAATGACGCTTGAGTCATAAAACAATACGAACTAAATAAATGATGATATGCTATAGATTTATTACAAAAAATAAGAACAATTAATGCGTTTAAAATCAACAACAAAGTTTATTTGATAATTATGTTTAGATGACATGACACTGTTTAATAAACATGACTACAGTTAATAAAATTATTTCCTTATTTTACTTAGGTGTTGTCTACCTTGCAATATAATATTTCTTTCACGTGACGGAGATTTATTTATAGAAAGTAAAATAAATATTTTTCTAAGGAAATTCTAAATAAACCTGCGGGATTGTGAGTAAAAATTTCATTTTTACTCAGAATCCCAATTACCCTGACTCGCAAGCAATACATGGTTTCGAGGACAACATTAGGAAACTGTAGCTAAATATTTGACAATACTTTATAACAAATAAATAATTAAAATAGATTGATTTCATACTACAAAAAAAGGATTCTTATTTTATTTTTATTGCATTGCTTCACAACGAGATATATTCCCATATAGCCTGATTCATTAATAAAAAAATTCCGGTAAATTAGAATAACCAAATGCAAACGAATGAATTAATAACATAGCTTGCTTCATGTTTGCGTTTAAATCGCGTAACTAATGATGGGTTATGATTCAGCTTCATATTTAATTTACTTGTCTAGATTTAAGACTCATAATGGTGGTTTTATATAGCCCGCAGAGCTATTGTATCTTCCATTATAATTATTATATAAGCACCAAATTTTAACTATGAGATTTTTTCATGCATTAAACATTAATTGTCATCATCATTAATTTATTTCATTTTATTCTAACTTTATAAATATTTAATATCCATTATAATCTAAAATATATTTTTAAAAAATCAGTGATTTTTAATTCTTGCTTCTATCTATTTTTAAGCACTTCCAATAGCAGCTTAAAAAATAAAAGTATTTAAAAATGTAAGGATAATTCCATTAAAATTCAAAACCAAATCCATTTTAATTTATCAAGTAAAATTTGTTAAGGAAATGAAAAAGTTGTCTCAAACTCAATAAATAAATTGAAATAAATATTAAATTGAAACAATTTTTAGTTATAGGATATAAAACTCTTTTTTATATAACATTTAAAATAAAAATGAAAACATGTGTAAATTCTCGAATTGAGAAACGTATCTTCTCTCTAAAAATATGAAGTGAAAAATAGGATTAAAATATCAGAAGTTTGTAGTGAACCGTCAGTCCGGTTGTGAATTTTCTTGTCTTGATGTATTTAACATTCTATATTTAGCATGGTCCTTTTTTTTTTTTTTTTTTTTTTCTACGAGGAGAATCTTTTAAAGACTTCCTGCCGCGGGGGAAACGCGACAGGGGCATGTGGGATTTCCACCCACTAAACCACCTCGACGTTCTCTGCGCTGTGCGTAGACTAGTGAGCGGGAACGGCAAGCCATACTTCCGCTCACTACGCACGAGTCCCGAAAGGGACTCCGCCATCGGCAGGGGCATCAGTGGCTGACCACACCACCCCTCCGACTCAAGAGCAGCGTGCCGGGAACGCCAAACACGCCGCTCTTCCTCTAGCCTATGTTACCCGGACGCCGATATTTAGCATGGTCCTACAAGGACAGTGATGCTACCAAATACATTTCACCGAAATGTAGAAGCCAATTTCACTTAGTTAAATATAATTTTTAATTAAATATTTATTTATTTATATACTCTTTACTGCACACCAATATAGACAAAAATAATAAGAGAAAAACAAAGAAAGGAAAATGTACAAATAGGCGGCCTTACCGCTAAAATAGCGATCTCTTCCAGGCAACCTTTGGTAGAGGAGAGAGATAGGATGGCAGGGGTGTACAAATTACTTAATAAAGCGATTTTATTTTTTTATTTGAAAGCTTGTGCCTTTCGCCCCGGACCCATTTCCATTTAATTCAGTTCTGAAAATGGAAAACGTCAGAAAATCACATGATTCTAATTTTAGAAATAGTGTTAAATAAAAATAATACTTGGGAATTACATATTGGGGTAAAACAGAATCGTTAGTACCGGTAAAGTTAATATTATAAATGTATATTTCCCTTATGATTTGATTTTTTTTTAATTTACATTTTATTACTGTTACTACAAGAAGAACAATCTATATTGTTAATTTCAACAATTCCAATTATTAAAGTATCACCAAATTTAATTTTTAAACCGTTCTCATTTAAATTCCTTTATCCAAGTGAGTTTCCATTTCACTGCCTTTCAAGGATTGATTCTTTTGTAAACTTTGGTTACAGCACCAGAGTTTTAGGTTAGTCACGCCGCACTAACAATGTCTTCAAACTTATTTAATTTCGAGCAAATTGGTCGGCCATAGTAATTTCGTTAATTCGCTTAAAGAACATTATAATTTAGATTTTTAACTAAGGGTTCAATGACTACGATATGCGTAAACTTTGAAAGTAAATCTAATCGCAATTTTAGATTAAGCAGAGATCAAAGAACAACAGTCATCCTTATATATTATTATAGTAATCAGTGCCTTTTAAAATTATTAATACTGTCAGGAATTACTATATATTAAAGAAAATAATAATATGACTTGAAAAACAAATAAATATAATCATATACGTCAATATACGTATATTTAAATTTCGGGTATTCGTATTTCAGGTATTAATGTGTTTCATATTAAATACACTGTTAAATGGTGCACAAAAATTAAAAGCGACATTAAATTTAAGAACATTTTATATTCTGATAATAACAATGAATTTGCATGCAACATTTTTCCGATCAACGATGTCATTTACGTCAACTTTTGATATTATTTTTCTTTTAACTACAATTTACCAGTTTATCGAGTGTATGCTACAGATTTTATTATCTTATATTGTTAATTTATCATAGTTATCCATGTAACAAAAAAAAATTAATAATATTAAAACAAAATTTTTAAAACTTTTGACATAAATAAAAAAATTAATTTGACTTTCAGTTGTCTTTCAACGAGATACCTAATTCCATTTAAAATAGTTCAAAGACAACCAAGAAACCACTCGGGTCATTAGTGGAGTGAGGCGTTTGAGCAAACATTTCGTTAGTAACACTTTTTCGTGTGCTACTTAAAAATCAAATGTTTTCTTTTAGATTTTCCGTCGCAAAATTTTTCTTGAAATATAATTTTCTATTTTATTCGATGCGACTTTAAGTTTGTGAAACAAACTTAAACTCACATCGAATCGAATTAAACAAACAAACACAAGGTAGTTTTTATAACAGTGGTAGTAATATCACAATACCTGACATCCAGTTTCTACCTTGGCATACATTCCATTATGGATTGGTGCATGAGCACATGAAAAGCTGGTTTCTGGGACTGAGACTGACTGGGACTGATATTGTTAAGTCAACTCCAGGAACGCCGGGGACGTTGCTGAGGTCCTGACGCTTCTCTTGTTTTCTTAAGAATGTTTGTATTCTGCCTCCTCATACCGGAGCGTATATATGTAGTTCGTATTTCTGAAACAGAGTAATCATAATTATATGCTACATTAAATTCTCATAACAATAAAAATGATATGTTATATAAATATTACATATTTTAAACTACAATTCATAAAAGAAATAAATTAATGACTAACTTTTTAAAATCATGAGCACTTCTTAAAATCAATCTTTTAACAAATATAAAATACCAATGGGTATATTCATCATCAGCCTATGAGAGCCCACTGCTGAGCAAAGGCCTCTTCTCACATGGAGAGAATTGGAGCATTAATCACGACGATTGTGACTATTCCAGACGGGTTGGTGATTTCAAACTTATAACTGTGAAATTATAAGTCCAGGTTTCCTCACGATGTTTCCCGTCACCGTCTGTAAGTGGTGTCTAAACAGTCTTAGAAAGTACATATGATTGAACCCGCGCCTTCGTGCATGAGAGACGCGTTTTTAATCTCAAGGCCACCACTGACCTTCTGGGTATAATTGAAACTAACAAAAAAAAAAGAAATCTCCTTACGTTATTTATTATTATACCAAAACACTAAAAGTTTTTATTACTAAGTACGTTGACAAGAATTTAGGTATGACAAAATCGAAATAGGAATGTAAGGAATCCAACTGTGAAAATGGCCTCTTAGCAATTATAACAAGATCCAATTTCGATTAACCTAAATCATGTCAAGTCAAAATCGGAGGTAGCAAATGTCATGATAACGTTAGCAAATTGACCGACCTTGAATGAAATTCTCCTGAGAAAAATAATCAAGACATGTTATGTAACATGTGACCTGCCTTAACTGAGTTCTAACTTTCACAGTTCAACAAAACAAAAGTGAATCAAGGAAGTAGACAGTTACATCACTCCGAGTGGATATTTGTTAATGTAATAGCTATGTAACATTTTGACCCCTAGTTAAATTACGGTTACTTTTAACGGTTAATAGTCCAGGATACATGGCCGTTTTTTGCACTTGATTACTAACAAGCTAATTTTCCGTAAGTAGCTTCGTTTCATTGAGACACCAAACTTTTTCCTTTGCGATATTTCTTGATTGTGATAGCTAATTTAGCTAGCAGAGATAAAATATGCTGATTTGATAATTTTCCAAAACTTATAACTAACTGGATTTATTTATGTTAAATAAAGTTTTTACTTTACTATTTTATTTGTTTAACCTAAAACTTTTCGTATTACTCGCTTATTAGTTTATCTATTTATTTCGAAATTACATATGCCTACATAACGTGTAGTTTTGAATTGGAACTTTTGTAACTATACTTCAACAAACTAAAAAATTTACGTGATATTTTTTAAAATTTAAAATGAAATATTTCCCTTTCTTTGTATACAGGTTAAGAATTCGTTACTTGTAATTTTTTTTTAATAAATTTATCACAAAAAAGTAGATTCTTATAACGACATAAAATTAAGTACATAGCATACTTCTGTTCATATTTTATAATTTGTAAAAATATTTGTTAATATGAATTACTAATAATATTTATATTTTCTATGAAGTCAGGATAGGAAATAACACAACTTCATGATTTGCGTTCTGTCAAATGAAATTTAGAAAACTTTACAATACTTTAAAATTTACAGATAGGTATTCTTAAAAAATAGCAACTTTCAAGACAACCAAATTAGATATAGATTTCTTAAAATTTAAAAACATTTTAGTGAATGAAAAAGCTAATTTTAAAAATAAGTCCACAACAGATAATTGTGTCGATTGAAAATTATTTGTTCTTCATTAAAAGCTTAAAAACATTTGACATGAAAAAATATTTACAAATACACTAATTACATCAAAACGTGGAGCCGTGAATTTCGAATCGGGATTTAAGATTCGAGAACTTCTAAAATTATTATCATTTTTCATTCAGTAAGTTACTGACTGATTTAATAAGGAATAAATTTTAAAACATAAGAAAGTTACTACGATAATAAATAGAAGTATGTATGTATAATATGTACAAATCATCCCATTTAATTAAACATACTCCATAATATGATTGCTTACATAATAGTTATCACACTCAGGCAAATAACATTCAATTACGTCTAAAAAAAACATGTTTTTACCTACAAACTCATGCCGCAATTTGAAAAGTCAATCGGAAATACGTGTCCAATTTGTAGAAACTGTCTAGGTTGCCAGAATGAAAACAAAAACCGAGGAAGTCGAGCGTCCATCCTAAAATACGTTGTATAATTTACCAAAGACTATGCAAAGAAATATTTGATAACTTTTTCAACATTGATAGCGTAGATTTTAATATCCCGAAAGTTTTATATACCCTACAAAAACATTCGATGCGGTGGATGAATTTTGCGTTTGCGCTGTAAACCAAAAACTAAAATATGATAATGGTATTAAAATTTAATATCGTAATATCCGTAGCTGAAGTTATTAAAATTGTATTAATGTTTATAGAAAGGTAAATGATACTTGAACCACAAAACTTTAAGTATTTTTTGTTACAAACAACAAAAAAATCCCACGTGCAAATATACAGCATCCGACACTAATCAACAAAGGAGTGCTCCTATCAGCGTTCTCAATACAGCGAATAGATATGTACATGGCACTGGTAACTCAGTGACTGATTGTGGCCGAAACCCCCACTTGAAGTAGAGTGAAGTGAAATGTTAGTGAAAGGGCGATCGCCTTTATCATTGAAGTTATTACTTCAAATTTTGTTTAAAGTTGTGAAAAATCTCGTTAATGTAATTTTATGGTCAATAGCTTTTGATCATACTGAAAATTGAAATTTAAATACTAATTATTATTTAAAATAAATCATGTTCAAAATTTTTATCACACGTATGTGGGTTTAAATCAAAATATAATGTAATACAATGGGGGTAAAAATGTATGATGTTAATAATTAATTAAATATTGATTTTTGTAATTCGTAATAATACGAACAAAATTTTATGCTCACTATCAAGTGTTGTTTTGCAACAATAAACTTTATAAGTTAAATTATATTAGGGATATCGCAGACATAAATCTTCTAAAAATTGTATATTACACATTATATCAGTCAGTAATTTCCTACTACATAAAAAAATTTTCTTTTTTTTTTTGCCATCGCATGGAAATCCTTCTCTTTACCGCTCAGATGTCTCCTTCGTGTATAATACAAAAACCTGGGATGGGGCAGCCCAAACACACTTAATTACTTTGGAAAGAGCTCAACGTTCTCTAATATAAGTCATGCTTAAAAAATCCTCTTATTACCCCACGACAAACTTATATACAGAAGCTCAAATCCTAAGTGTATTTTGCAAGCCGTGTTAGTCACTCACAAAATTGTATTAAATGCCCCAGTATACAAAAATACAACAAACTGCAGATTTAAAGCACCAAGTATTGCAGTAACAACCAGGTTTGCAGCACGATTTTCTGGTCTTTTCTTTCCTTGTACTTGCAACAAAATTAATACGATTTGTGACCTGAGAAACCTTTCACATAGAGAAATAAAAACAAATATCACAAATTTATTAATAAATTGGTCTTACGATGATACCGAACCGAACACACACACACACACACACACTGACAAGCGCACACTCACAACCCCTAGAATTCATTTACAAATCCCACTTTCGAATGCTTGATTAGTTTTTTTTTCTATAATTGAATCTTTAACAGTTGTAATATCATAAAACTTGTTTAGAATTGTTAACAACTTTAAATATAGTACCAAATCACTTTTACTCTGGGTACACAACTTTCAGTGTGATTATCATTGACTATTATTTTAAGTGCAGTAATAATTTACTGAATCCTGTTTGCTAAAAAATTTATCGATGTCCATAATACAGGCCTAGCCTAGTGTCGACGTCAACGTTTACTGTAAATTGCTTTGTAGAGTGTTTTATACAAATAAATAAATAGAACTACTTAATTAATTGAATATGAGACGAAACCTCTCAGCATTCCATGGATTTACCGTGCGGGTGGCGGGTCCATGGCATTGCAGGGTGAGGAGCTTCAGCAGCGCCTGGGACTGTAGGTTTAAGGGGGTAGGTTTAAGGGGCCCCATATCTAACGCACATGAAACGCTCACCTCTACTGCCCAAGCTCCTCTCTCTGCCTTACCAAATTTGAAAAGAACCTACTAGGGCTGCCTCCGAAGTGCGTTCCAAGAATGTATTAATGTGAGTTTTGGACAAGCCCAAGTCTTTTAGTAGGTTGTAGAGAGATTTAGCTGCTACACCTCTCGATCCCACTTCTACTGCGTATAAATCCACAACGAACCTATTTCGAGTGAGTTCGTTAGTGAGCTCGTAATATTTATTGACCTTGATGGTCTTTGGGGATGTTGGTTTCCCAAGGAATCATAAGCTCTATCATCACGACGCGCTTTAAAATTCGCGAAATTTAAAACATATCTGGTCCGAAAGCCAACACACATAATAAATATTAAATATATTTTGTAACTTATTATGAGTTTCATGTTTTTACTCGTGGTAGAATTAATTTATTGCTGCATTAGTTCTATCCTTCAATTTATACTTCTGTTAGCACATTTTGGGTTAAAAAAGTTATGTGTATATATATCAAGCAATATATTTTTTTTTTATCCACACTTCGTCTTTATTTTCCTTATAAACCACGCCTAGTCTTCATTTCCGTCACAGTTTCCAAACACTGTCCTTTTTATTGTTGGTGTTGGTAATGTTTTCTACATTTATTTAAATAAGACTTTGTAACGTACGCGCTAGATATTAAAAATTAAATGAACATCGCCGAGGCAGCATCGTAGTATGAATAAGAATATCATACATATAACGAGTGACGCTGCTAAATCCGCGGAACGAACACCAAGCCATGTGAACCAAATTACTGATACCACTCAAGCTATAGAATAGTATTGCTATCCTAACATCGGGGCAATTATTAAGTCTTAGGTATAGGTTATAAGTTTTAATATGTAATGCTTATTTTAATATACGTATAAATTTGTTTCGTTTTTTTTTCCTAGAACCTCCGGATGCAACCCTACGTAGTTGTTTCCTAAAAATGAATTCATGTAATAAATTGGCATTATGAAACTTTCTTGTCTTTAAGGTTTGTCAAGAATAGCATCCTTTTACTAACCCATCATTCATACAAGTATGAAAGAGTTATTCATGTATCAAATATGTGAATAAGATGCAAAGATACATATTTATATTAAATATTAAACACTACAGCACAAAACAAAACCAATCATCGTCAACCAGAACACGATGCAAATTAATAACTTTTACATTCATACATACATTCTCATAGTGCTCGCTAAAGCTGCAATTTAATATGATAATATCAGTGACAATGACACTTGACAATGCTATACGCAAAGGCCCTCGTTAGTATAACGGCTATAAGGTTCTATAAACCAGTTAATTAATTATCAGACGCTTTCAGTATTCAAAGTTCGTTATGTTACTAATACACTTGACGTATATCCTATACGATTTCACTAAGTCCAGAGACTAATGAGCTCGATTTGTAATTGATAAAATATTTTCTAAAACTTTATACCTTTCTTGGTATGCAAAAGTATATTGAAATGGTTAAGTACTTTGATGTACATATAAACAACAACAAAAAAATTGTACAAGATGTGTGCGAATAAGATAAAAATTATGTTACGTTTATTCTCTTGACGCCTTATAAGATTTTACGTACACTATGTTAATGGGAGTATTGTCAAAGACTGTAACACTGATCTAACCAGATTATTGTTAAACTGGCACAGAGTTTGAAACAAACCTTTGGCTAACATTCCTTGTGAATGTGCATTTAAAATCAGAAAAAATGTACACTCTTAATATTGATATATTTTTTAAGATTATCTTTGAAATATATTTATAAATCGTTATTATTAACATGGACAATCAAAAATTTGGATAAACAATATTCTTTTGTATATTATCTAAGCACGCTGAAATTACCAAGTAGTTATGTAAAAAATAGTTCATAACAAATAGTATTTCTATTAGGTTTTCTAATGAAGAGACTAGAATATTATTATAATGAAGCATATTTATTCTACAACTTATATTTGTGTTTTATTTCTAAAATAATTAAATGCTGTTTTATATTAAAGTGTTTCATTTTACCGTTATTATTATTGACAGACCCGAGCTAATACTTAAGATGGCCGGCTCTATCGAGCTATCTAGACGTTATTGCGTAAGTTCACTTTAGCCTGACAGGTTACTTACTGCTTTACTTATGAATTTACTGTTAGCTAGTTAGACGAAAGATTTAATTCAATACTATTTAACTGCAATAATAATAATTCATATTTAATCGTATTCATTGTTATTAATATAATTAGTAATTGCTCCGTAAAGCGTTTTCAACTGTAAGTTTTAAAAGAAATGACATGATTTTCGTTTTATATATGATCCATTATAAGTATGTTAGTTTAGGTTCAAGACCATACCTCGCATATCAAAATTCGATTCCAACTAAGTTACAGATAGCGAGTCCAAACTTCCAACTAGCTTCAAACCAACACTGACCTATTCAATACCACGGACACTAATTGTACCGGAAGGATCATATTATTCTTTGCCTTAGTAAAAGTTCAAGTCACTTTTCTATTTGATATTTTGAAATAATTAATACTCAAATTATTAATTTAGTAATAAATAAAAAAAAAATATTAGGTTTTTTACTCACCTTCTATCTATTATTGCAAAAGAAGAGTATTTGAAAAAAGAGTAGTAGATAATATTTAAAAGCAATTATTAAAAATATTTGTGAAGATATTGTATAATTATAAGGTTACATTCTTTTGTTCTTTGTTTTTGTTCTGTATATTGTATAATGCAGGGTAAGGGTATAGAGGAAGTTTGGTAGACCGCTAATTTTCTCAGTTTAATAGTTGCTAACGATATCGAACGACTTTAGGAAAGGAATTATTACTAAATTGACAGACATATACTCTTCAAATGACGTCATCTTTTAAAACATCTCACCATATCGGATGCTTTATTAAAATCAATTTTTATCTTGAACTAAGACTTGAACATTTGAAACATCACGTATATACATAGTTCGAAGAGTTGAAAATTGAAAGTTTCTCATGTTATTGGCTCGTGACAAAACTAAACTTTATTTAATAACTCAACTATTTAACTTTACTGTAAAACATTTTAAGAGATTCCTTTGGGTCCGTTTTAAAATTCTGGTGAACCTTCAAAGTTCCTCGTTTGCTGATTCACAGATTGTCGAAAGTGATAAGTTTTATCAAAGTTAGTTTGAAATTTGTTTTGGAAATTTATTGTATTTGTCCAAATTTAAAAGGAAATAATTTTATTATCTCCTACTGTTCTTATAAAAATATATTATTCGGTCTTTTTTATATCCTTAAATCTCCGTAATAGCAGAAATATTAAGAAAAAATTAGTTTCGTTTTCAGAGAAATGTATTATCAAGTATGAAAATGGTATCGGATTTTTTCTTCGGCTCTAAAATGTGTGTAACTCCTCAACTTTTATTTATTATGTAGTGAGCTAGTGTTATACAAATGAACGCAAAATATTATTGAAATTATACATAATAAGTGCTAGTGTTACGGGGAAGTGTTTTCACATTGAAAGTTTTATGATTACTCCACTGTTATTACCGTCTATAATTATATCTCAAAAACAACGACTGCATTGTTTTTTCCTTAATTTTTGTCTCTTATTACTTCTTCTTATCTTTTTATTTTCCTTTAGTTAGATTGTTAAAAATTCTGTTATTATTATAGCTTAAACAATAAACCATTTTTATTTCAAGAAAACACACAAACACTTAATATCTGACATAAGATTAAGGGAGAACGTGTTTCCTAAATATTGTATGTAAAAATTCAAATAATCCCCGTCGTGAAAAATGTTTATATTCATCACGAATTCCCAATGAGGCGATATTTGACAGACATGAACAGTAAGACGTTTTCTATTAAACGGCTCTAATCCATTTAGGCTACATGAGACTCACGACTTTTATGAATATCAATGGTCACGAGAATTATAGGAATTTTTCCCCGAATGCATCTTGTGTATTACGTGAAATAAATATATTTTTGTAATATTTGGATTTCGTGATTAACATTAATCCTCAGCCATGCTCTTGTATATACATAGATATATATTTTTAATGGAATAAAAATGTTCGTTCAACCTACACATATCCGGGTGATCCTAAATTTGTCGTCCTGAAAACTTCCACCTACACATGGGTACGAGTACGTGGGTAGGTGTATGTACATTGTACAGCCACGCAAATAAACTATAAGTATAGATTTATAATGTTAATATTATGATCTTTTGGAACTTTCAAAATCTATTGTAAAAAAATAACAATAAAATATTTTTTATGTTAATAAAACAACTTCCAAAAATCAAAATCTAAAAATAAAACTAATTATAAATTTTAGCACTATTTCCTAACCTAACCTATCTAATCATATATGCAAAAAATATATTAATGTAAAATATGTAAATGTTAAGTGTTAATCGATTAAACATCTAATGTACATAGATGTATGGACACTATTTTTATATACTTTCCTATTACTATTTTCCTACTTCACTTTTATTACCTACTTTAGTATTAATATTTAAAAAAATATTTAGATGCCTTATATTCAAGCTATAGAGGATCACAAAAAGGAGGCTACATATGATCCTATGGTGTTAGTTAAACAAACATTTGTAAAGAAAGTTAGTGACAATAAGGAATTTGTACAATAGAATGAAACAGAAAATATTGTTGAATCAAGTGTGGAACATCCTTTAAATAAAGTTTTTCTGTCTAAAGAAAGACTGACAATTGTATTATCTGCTACACTTACATTTGTGAGGTTTAAGTAACCCCTAAATGATTTTATGATACCCATAGTATTTTTAGAAGTTTTTTTAATGATTTTTTTAACAATTTGTACTATAATGCTTTTGGTTAGTGACATTCTCGTTTTATTTCATTTGTATCTTCATCTGTATAAAGTTACACACTATATTCGACCACTGTAGCGTGAAATTGTCATGACACGAAGGAGGCTGCTCAGTACTCTAAAGTTCTAATAATTCAAGTGAATACGTATAAATACAAGTTTATTTCCAAATTTGGCTTTGTCACAATGAACTTTGCGATCTTCAATTGACTTCAATGACTGTCAGCTGTTCTCAGCAGAATGGTTTATTCCACTATCTATAGTTATTATAACAACACAGAAAAGAATTTCTAAAAATAGCTTTGTTATAAGACTTCTTGGGTCTAAAAATTTTATTAACCTCTTTTTTCAATTTGACCTTTAAGAGTTAGCTATCCGCCAGAATGAATATAAAACATAACTACTTTTTTTCACTTTTGATAATAATAACTATGAAATAATGTATGCATTCAAACTTTTTGGCTTGTAAACTTCTCAGCAAGAAAAATGAAATTATTTTAAGAAAATACATTATGTTTTAAGTTAATTTAATTATAAATTCATTAAACCAAGTATACACTTTCATACTTTAAAAATTCTATATCCATTTGTTTTAGTATTATCGTATGAAGTCTTTTGTTCCACCTCGGTGACCTACTGTGAACCCCCGTTTGTTTTCATGCCTCTGAAAATACATCTACAAAACACGATTGCGATACGATTAAGATGTTACCAGCAAAAAAACTTAATTTAAAATAATTATTTCAATTACAACCAATATTATTATGGTGCAAAAGAAATTACTAAAGAAGAAATTAATTGCGATTATTTTTACTTATATGAAAATCCGTTCCCACAACTGTTTGAGCATTTTTCGTTGACTTTTTATATTATTTATTTATTACCCATGGGAGTGTACCGATAGAGAACCGTTCTTGTAATCTATACGAAATTTACAGTAAGGAAAATGATTTTTTTTAATTCCACATCTTGCTTTTAACGCCATTCTAACTTGATCTACAACTCAAACAAGTATCAAAGAGTTAGTAGGGTTAAGAGTAATAAGTTCAAAAGGTCCCCCAAAGTTGGTGCAATTCTAGTGATTCTGTATTGTTACTTTATTAAAACACAAAAATATTTTTAGAATTTACATTTATCTAGAATTCGAGTTTTTCTATCGATAAAAACATCGAACTAAAAAACAAATCGAACTAAAAAACCAAACACAACGTTTAAATGTTCAAGCAAATTTTCAAAATTTTAAATTGCTATCGCTACTATTTTGAGAAACATTTATAAAAAGGTTTGAAATTACAATGAATTTTCAGATCAATGAAATCGAACTCAATTTAGGATATAAGATTGAATTTTTGAGTTAGCTGGCATATATAACAAATATCGAAGTCACTAGGTACTCGTAACTTCATATATAGCGGCCTGTGATGATAGACTTTATTAAAATTTAATATAAATTATATTACATGAAGATAAGGTAAAAAAAAATTAAGACGAAATATGAATCTATTTTTACCATACGATATAAATTAAATAATGATATAAATTAAATAGGGATTTAATTTAAAAATTTTTGCTTATAGAAAATATTTTACTTATATTTCTAGATAATTATTTACTTGTAATTCTATCAATATGAACATTTATTTAATTAGTGAGATGTTTTAAAATCACTTATGAACGTGAAGAGGGCATAAAAATATAAGAAAGTTAGAATGGAAGCTAAGGCTAGTTAAAGTCAGGAATTCAACGGTGATGGGAGTTAGACGGTCGCGGTTTTTATTAGCAAGCAAGTTTAAATGAAAGGGAAAATATTTAACTAACCAACTTCGTCAATGAAAAAATGTAGATTTATTTAGATTTTAAGCTAACCTCTTAAAAAGAAGCTATATGCATTGTACCTGTCTATATACAAAAAAAAGTTCTAAATAAATTTTACTAATCCAATATTTTGTTTCTTTTTGTTCCTTAAACAATTAATTTCTTCACTGTTGACTGTATTAAGTAAAAGATAAAATTTAAAATCTAATGAATATTCAGATTCAATAACTCAAGAAGATTAATTTTGTTAATATTTAAATTAGTTTAACAACTTTCATTTGATATCTTGCTCAAAGTTGTCTCCGTCCACTTTAAATATATTCAAGTAGCTGGGTTATATTTTTAAATTATATTCTCGATATGAAATTATTGTTTTAAAAGTATAAGAACTTCATCTTCTTTGTGTTATGCAAATTATAATGGACATTAAAATTACTGAAATTCTACAAGTTACAACACTTTATAACTCGTATTATTTATTTAGTTCAACATTTAAAAACTTAAGTGGAATGTACTTTCTTTATCGTTAGGGTATTTTATTAATAAACCTTAATTTTAATTTATAAATAAATTATCTTGGATATCATAGATATTAATAATTGAAGTATTTAAGACAGAAAATCCACTCATGTTCATATGTATATCTTGATACGAATAGGTTTTTCTCAAGAATATTAAGTCTTATTACTATTTCAAAATCAAGAGCTCCCAGGAAATGTTATTTGTGTGTGTTACGTGTGTATAATAACCCTCTCAAGTTAAAGCCCTTGTTAAGGCCTAATACAATGTATGGTACCACTAAGTCATTCTAGACCGACCTCTGAATGATTTGCACAGATATTTTATTTTCAGCTTAAGGCAATCCCTCTCGTATTCTGAAACCAGTTATAATTTATTATTCTTCTAAAACAGAATACTATTAAGAATGTATTATTTTAACAGGTTATTTACGAATTAAATGCATTTATATATTTTTTTAAATTAATTCTGACTCTTCTCTTTGTGTAACAACGAATTCTTAGCAAAAAAAAAGTATAATATATATGAGTGTAATTTCGGCATGTTAATAGTCGCTTCAAATATTTTTGCTACTTTTATCTAAAAACCTCATGTACAAAAATCTTAAACTTTAATAATTTTGTCGTTACATGTTTATATAACGTTTTACATTATATCACACAATAGAACTACTTTAACTATTATATTTCATGCAAGGCCGAGATGTATTCAATTCGCAAACGTCAAAGTATCCTGGAATAAAAGCTAAGATTTTATGAAAAACATGTACAAACCGTATGACGTACGGAGGTATCACGGAGGCAATGCCAACGAATCCAATAGCACCCCTTTGCTCCGGGCTGGGGTCGGCGTAACCCGGCTCCAGTGAAAGCCAGGCGTCGTCAGGGTGATAGTAATTACCGAGATCGCCCCCATACTCCGAGGGAGTAAGTCCGGTCTTCGTCAGGACCGGCCAGTCGCTGGTGTACCCTGACGCTGACAGATCCGGGGTACACCGACATAACCGCCGATGGCTTTCACAGTGGTTTTAGTGAGTAGGGGCCTGCCTAGGCCGAGTCTCACACATCCCTTCCGGCCCCACCAAGGCTGGTTGGACGGCTCGTAAAAAGACTTTCCCTGCGTCTTCAAAAAAAAAAAGGAATGGGTCTAAATAATACAGGACACAAAAATAGACGTTACAGTTACTATTGTAACGTACGTTATATGCAATACTTTGCATACTGTAATCACATTGAAGCGTTTTGAATCATAATATATAATTTATTTTCAAAGTATCAGTGAAGCCATGTTTAAAAAAATTCTAAACGTAATAATGAAAATATGAGTTACAACATTTTATAAGAAACTTTAAAAATATTAAGTACATATATACATACACGATCCACTTAAATATTACAACTCGCTCATAAAACTAAAGAAAGCGTTAAATTAGTTACTATTAGCATAGTTTTAAAGTTGACATAACTTTGTTGCATGTTTGCCTTCTAAGAATTTATAGATAAGAATATATAATTGTAGCTCTAACATCTTTCAGCACTTTGGACTAGAGTCGTATTATGAAAATCTAAAACAAGTCTCAGTTTCCTGAAGTTGCCATTATCATAAAAACACATGACGCCTTCGTATATTTTATGGATCTTAATATGTGAATGACGGTATTAAGTATCATATCTAAGAATAAGGAAGATGATACCATAATAATTTTAGCTCTGACATCTTTCAGCACTTTGGACACCTGTAGAGTAATATAAATGCCTAATGAAGTCTCAGTATCATGCACTTGCCATTTTAATAGAAAGACATAAATCCTTAAATTATGAATACGTAAAAATCAATATAAATAACTATTTCATATTTTCTAAATGATATATTAAAATTATATAATATTATAGATTATAAATAAATTCATAATCGTATCTCTAATATTCGGCAGCAATGTGGACCTAGTACGAACGTCTAAAACGAGTTTTAGCTCTTTGTAGTTGCCATTATAATATCATTATAAGGCACGAATTCATTTTTATTCCTTTTACTGGTTAAATAGCCCAATAATAGCAACTTGAAATAAAATAATGCATGATATATTTCGTAAAAACGAAATAATATTTAATTTTTATATGTTATTCACTATATTTGAAAAAACTATCCTCAAATAAAAAATCACTCTACAATAATATTTTAAAAATCCAATATGAATGAATGAATATTTCAAATGAAAGTTTGTATTAAAACATCTGGAATTCTGTAATAATTTACAATATTATTTTATCTTACTAATATTACCGATGTCTTCAGAATATTTATTTCAATAAATCATTTATTAATTATACATACAATAAGGCTTATAAATACAGATGAAAAACAAGAGTTACTTGAAGCCATATTCAAAGTTGGATTTAACAAATCTAATCTAATTGGGCTTTCAAACGTTTGGAGTTTTACATAGCTAGTACGTTTTTGGAGGCATCACTTCGGTAACCTATGTATAAAATATAATGGAAACAATATAAAGTCCATCTTATTAAACTTTATCCTTTAAAATATACCTAATGTAAATATTATGTCGTAGTTTTAAAATATGACTCACATTTTATAAAGAGGTAAATTTCTTTAAGAAATTTGTGAGATATATTTGAGTGATCCTCACTAAGCACGAGGATTTTGTGATTCATATACATTCCATGGAAGTTAAAAAATATATATTTGTTTCTCGTAACAATAACAGTTATGAAACAACAGTGAGAGTGAACTTCAAATTGTCGCCGGAGATTTAACTAAAGAAATTTTCACAGACTACAAAGTTACCGCTTACATTTTGTTTGGTGCGCGCCCTTTTGAATTAAATGCGTTAGAATGTGACGTTTCAATTTAGAACTGTTGAAAAGCCAAGAAAGTCATTTAGCTGTGGTTGAGTGAAACCACGATCTTGAGGTCGCTAAAATTAATACTTGTTACTAAACTAAAATGTTTTAATACAATATCAAAAGGAATATTACTTAATTAAGCTCTACAATTCAGTTTTTCGTTGATAGTTTTATACTTATATTATAATGTTTCGTAATTTACTTATATGGATGAAAACAATTCAAAGTTCCACTTTCACTGATATAATCATAATGTAGGTACCTATGACAAGTTATAATAGCTCTCGAACATACATATTATTTGAAATTATTTCCACCTTCACCTTTAACAGATCGCCGTTTATAGTAAGCGTAATTAAAAAATAATTTTTCTACACGATTTAAGTGGAGGGCCCAAGCTAGTAATTTAATATTCAAAATTATTCATCGTTAAGGTTTATTTTGCATAAACCGGTGATATCATCGAATATTAATTAAATTCAATAAATATTGCTGATCGACAACCAAGGATTATTGCTTCAGCAAGTGCCATCACCAATTAACACCACAGGATTACCTATAAGTTACAATCAATCTTCATACAGAAGAATCAATCTTAAGTTGTACATACTACAACTTAAGATAAACCACAGTATAATAAATTTTAAGAGATATGAAAGTAATATCAGTATATTCCCACTATCCAAATAGCAAATAGCTACTCAAATCAAGGCGACTAGTCCTTTGCGCTTTATTATATTGATTAAGGAGAGATTCGTAGCATGCCCGTTAGTTCCGCGGTATTCCCGGTATTCGGGGATTTATATTCCCATCGCGCGCCTATCAAAATTCCAAAACATGATATCAAGAGGCCGTTCTACATATCTTGGCTGACAGCATGCAAGCTGCTGCATTTGCATAGAGAGAGCATTATCTTGGCATCAAGAAACTTTCTCTGAATAATAATCATAATATATGCTAAAACTTTAAAAACTAACCACTTTAATATTCATTGTAAATTATTATTTAGGTAATTTCAAATGTTCGCTCTTCCTCTTTGAATTTTATTCATAGTTTGTTTGTGTATATTCGTAATAAGTTTTCTCTTATTATGTCATAAAGTTTTGTAACTGGGAAGCAGGTTCTTTTAAAATGGTGCTTTATTTTTATTCAAAACATAATAACTCAACTTTTTAAATTAAAAATTTTAAATAGAATCCTTATTTTTGGAATGGAAATTGTGGACTGAAGCAATATTAAAAATACATATACAATTAAGACAACCTGATCAATCTACAGATTTGAGGTTCGAGACCAATTAAATAAAGAATTGAATATTTGTAAAATAAAAGTGAATGAATAATTTTTAAAATAGAAACCGATGAAAAGGAAACATATATATATTTTTTAAAGGAAACAGTATAGGTTAGACACAATCTTTCTATTTTACGCTAAGTATATGTAATAGTAGATAATTCGCTTCAAGACGTGGATGACCAGCAAGAATCACAGGGAAGTTAGTGTAATATCATATTTAAATTATTAATAATAACAAACAATAAATTACTATCAGACAAATTTAATTGAAGGAATCTATTTTGAGTTGTTCCGAACCAGCACGTGGTTTTGTTCCAAAGTGCGGTGCTTATAACTAATCTGAACCTATACTCGAAGTGGGCCAAATGTCACGAAGTTTAGTTATCTTTAACAATTGCTTTGATGTTGTGAGTACGGATTTGTTGTTTGGCGGAACGCAAAAATACACAAATAGTTCATACGGTTAATATGTACAATATACATAATATATTTAGGACATATAAAGATAAAATAATATTTAATAAATTAAAACTGTCGTTTGATCATATTTTAATGGCTGTTTATAAATTATATACAATTTTATAATTACATCTTTCTAATAATAACAATACAATAGCCTAGTATATTTTATGGGAATTGGTTAATAGAATGTAAATGTCCTTTAACTTCGCCTCCGCTTTTGATCAGTTCCAGACGTGATTGATGAGTGAGCCGAGAGTTGGTAGTTAATTTCTTTAATGTCCTCACTTAAGACCAATACTAGTCAAACATTCTCCGTTGCTTAAATACACTGCCGCAATTAAAAGATGTATTTAAATCAAACAAAGAAAACCTATTATAAGTAATTAAAACAATTACATATATAGTGCGATTTTAATTTATCACCTTAAAATAGTATTTAAAATTTGTTGCTTTTTAAATATCATATTGGCTTTTAAGTATGAAAACTCTGAAAAGAAAAGTAGTATGAACGGGTTCAATCAGAATTATATTAAATGGTGAGTTGTAACGAGTTTTTTTAACGGCACAAAACCCAATATTATCCATAAATACATATTACTAACACTACCATTATATTTATTCATTTAAAGACTCATAAATAAATCTCTTTGATGCAAAGAAGCTTATCGCACTGCTTAATATGGTTTATGTTCTCTAAGCCTTGAGAATTAGAGAAATATTATACGAAAATTTAATGGTTTTACTATAAAAAACCTTATTTCTTAAATCATTGTTAAAAAATATACCAAAAAACCCGTTCCATTGCAATCTTAAGGCAGACTTGCAACAATTTTATTTTTGGTTTCTTTTTTTACCAAAATGTTGGTACACAGACAAAAAAAAAACAGACATACGGTTATTAGCCAGCCTGATGTTAAGCGGTCTCTGTATTCTACGGATGTATGCAATACAAGGGCAGTCATTTGCGCATTGCCAGTCTAAATAAACTATAGACACAAAGTCACCTATGTGATAAATATTTTTAACTTTCTAATAAACTACAGACGTGTAAAAAAAAATCTATAATATTAATAGAATAATATAAAAAGCGTGCTATAACATTTACGTACTGTTTAACAGCCCGAATATAATACTCGTAATATTATGTATACAGGGTGACTGGTGAATTACTATCAATATTTAAGGAGCATACTCGGTACATGATTCTCATTCGAATTATGTAAAAAAAATAGGTACTTAATTTTTGACCAAATTTCCGTATAAATAAATAAAGTGTGGAGACGTTCCAAGTGTTCCAAATGTGAACGCGTGCGGCGGCGTGCTGATACAACAACACGCCGCCGCGCGCGTATGTGTGTGTGTGTGTGTATACCTAATCTGTAGGGTGTTCATACGATGCGTAATTAATTACATAACAATTAGTTAACTTTACTTAGAAGTTTATTAATATTTATGTTATATTAATTTTTATTTTGTCATATATGATCGTCAAATATATCACGTCCTCAAATATCGATAGTAATTCACCAGTCACCCTGTATATAAGAGAACTGTTTCAATAATGATATATTGACTATTGCATTACAATATATTTTTGCAAATATTCATTTACATGTAAACTACAATAAAGGTAATATCGTTAATTTGTCTTATTTTTGTTTAAACAATGTTTAAGCACATTAACGATTGATTATTATTAAATGTTAACGATTATTAACAGAAACGGACTGACTCCCGCGGAGCACACTTGATAGCTCAGGTGGTTAGCTAGAGCATTTACACTGTTATCTTAGGTCGTTGGTTCAAGCCCCAACAGGTAAACATTATCTAATGAAATGTTTGGAATTTATTTATTTGGTTGGGGGAGGCCTATGTCCTGCAGTGGACGTCTTTTGGCTGATGATGATGATGATGGTTGGTCTTTACCATGGCTACGTTAATTCAAGCTCAAAATGTACTAACGCTGGTACGTTGTTATAATACCTAAAGCAATGTTTAATAAATTGTGACAGGCTAAAAGGTTATTGCAAGAACTAAGAGAATCTTGCCGCAAGAACTAGACCAAGAATAAACTTGGTATGCAAGATGTGTTGATGCAAGACCAGGTGTGTTGATGCAAGACCAAGACCCAAACTGGCCAAGACTTATCTTTTTATTGCATTTGGGCAACACTAAAATAGATAGTAAAAATAATCCCTAACACAATCCATACGATTGGCAGTGAAGAATTTTCCCATGAACAGAGTTCGTGCTTATAGAAGCATCAATAGTGATGACTGGCCTCAACGTTTAAAAGACTGTATTGCAGCCAATGGAGACCACTTCGAATAACCTTTTTATGGTTTATATTGTTTTATATTTATGTATTAAACTTACATACTGTAAAAGTAATAAATGTTATTTGCAATAGAAAAAACATTTTTTTTATTTGTAACAATATTTATGGCTACACTATGTATATTTATAAAATGTTATAAAATTTTGTTACCCATTCAGAATTCTGACACAGACCACGAATTCGAGTTATGGAAGTGACGAATTACTTTAAAAAAAATATACAGTAATGTATATACAGCTGGTGACATAATTTGTTTTTATGAATAATTTTATTTTTGCCAACATGCTCATACATAATCATTGTAAAAATTGTTGATTGTAATATACTCGCTTTGAGTAGGTAATAGGTATAGTAAGGTAATAGGTAATCAAATATTAATAGTAAAGATGTCCCGGGTATTTTCGTAATTCAGAAGCCATACACATATCTTTTCTCATAATACTGACATGTGTTCTCATTCATATTATTAATAAATGGTTCTATTAAGAAAGTACAATAAACATACTACGAAAGAATTAAAGCAAAAACATCTTAAAATCATGACGTGTGAGTCGAATATTATCACATATTCAATATTAACAGCGAATATAGCAAGGGATCAACGGGATTCACCTACGAGAACGTGATCAATATGCTGGGTTATCATTTCAGATCTTGCTTTGAGATTTCACATGTTATAACATCATCCGCCATTAGATTCCATGGTCCTCTATAAGATTATTACATTATCCTCTCTTAGATTCTGCTATTTATATTGAGATTTATAATATCTAAAAAGTGCCAAAAACTGAAATGACACAATACGTTGATATCTAACTCTCACTATCGTAATTTAGCCGTATTGCCAACATTCCAATTAAAAATACATCACAATTAAATCGCAATAGAAGAACTATAACATAAAAGCACTGATATTTAAAGAAATGAACTCCAATCAATACGTATCTAGAAGGAATTGTTTCCAACAGAAGGTGCCAGCAACTGAACAACGAGAGATCACTTATTCATTTTATAAGGCGTGAGTGTATGTGATAATATATTTTTCCCTATTTAAAATAGTTCGCAGATATACTATTGAAAAATAATTTATTTCACATTAAGTCTTTGTGTAACGGGACCCCTTCTTTGACAGGTATGTTTCCACACAAGCTACAGTATTTAAATAAAGTTTTATTTGAAACTATTTAGTATTTTTATAATCAAAGTGAGAAACATCATTAAAGAACTATTTTATCATTTTTATATATATTAAAATTTTGTTCCAGCCTACTCTTAACAGAAAATACTTTTGAACCATATTTTAATTGAAAATGGAGTTCATAAAATTTTCGCACATGTGTATCAGTGAAAGCACAATATGTTAACTACATATTAATTAGGGTGCTTCAAATGACTCCCGTTATTTAATTCACACGTATATTTGTTCATTTTTTATATATCTTATCATCGGGTAACATAATGTAATATCTTGAGAATAAATTGAATAATTAAACATCTAAATTCTTAAATGAAAATCTAGCTATTTAAACCTAGATAATGACACAGAAAACAGTGACTTATCCATAATAATAAGAACTGTTGTATTTTTATAGTTGCGTAAACGACAACAAGTGATGTTAAAAATTTCTAAATAAATTTGAAGGTATATATTTTTCTTTCTAGTATAAGAACTGAAAGAAGGATGGCTTATTTATTTTATAAAACCATACATTACATTTTAAAGAAGCCGAAAACTGTATATATACATATATATATATATATATATATATATATATATATATATATATATATATATATATATATATATATATATATATATATATATATATATATATATAAACATACGGTGAGAAAAACAGCGTGAGGAAACCTGGACTGAAAGTTTCACAATTATAAGTTTGAAATCACCAACCCGTCTTGAGCAAGCGTGGTGATTAATGCTCAAACCTTCTCCATGTGAGAAAGAGGCCTTTGCTCAGCAGTGGGTTTTGATAGGCTGATGACGATATATGTATAAATAACAACATTACAATGCGACAGGATGAATTTCATATACATAGCTTTTCGTATATGTATTCTTTGGTTCAGTTTTAACACAATTATTGTCAGAAATTGACAATGACTGACCTATTCAGCTACTTCTTAATAAAAAAAAGTAACCAGAAAACAATATTTTTAACAAAAAGTTAAATAAAATTTAAAATATAAAACTTATTATCAGTAACAAATATTTTCAGATACTACAATATACTGCAAAATATATTACATTCGACAAAATACGAATGTCCATTTTGAACTTTTGAAAATGCAATACAAAATTTGTGGCTTTAATATCTTCGATATGTTTATTTCTTTGAGGCTACGTTATACATTTTAGATAGAAGTATAAACTGTATAAAGATTTTATTATTAAAATTTTTACTATCTCAAAAAATTCGTTTGTTTTATAATTTATAAAAAAACATTGATCAAATCATGTCCGTCATATTTTGAGCTATGGTACATACAGTTTTTCGATCAATGTTCTAGATATTACGGTATAAAATTTTGCACGAAATATCCAACAAAGTAACAAATTCTATAGCACAGCACACAATCGGAATGACGATGGAGCCATCGGGCGAGATTGGATCGTGCTATTAGAAGTATTGAAGTCATAACAACTTTTCTAGGATATCCGTTTCATGCAGTTATTTTAAGTAATACATTTTAAAATAACTATCTATCTAATATTTATTGTTATAAATATAATAAATTTTATACTTTCAAAATAATGTAAATAAGTTTTACAGAAATTGATTATCTAACAGAACAAATGTGTGGAGCAAACACAAAAAAAAAATCTCAAACTAAAAAATAAAAATTATAAATAAAGGTGACTGCTACTTAGCAAAAAAAAATGTTTTAATTATAATGTCATGAAATACTTTATTAACTTTTAACCACTAATAACTCCAAATTGATTTAAACGCGATTTTTATGAAGCGAAAAATATCCTGTGCATTTTATAGTTATTCAATAACTACCAACCGAACCCTCTCATGAGTAATTTTATAGACATTACATAGTTTAAGAAAGGCATGAACAACATTCCTGGCCCCTCGGAGATTGACACAGATTAGAAACATCAGACAGGCATTTTCGTTCGTTTCACAGTTTTCCTGTATCCACGTGTTAATATCGATAGACTTTGTCTGGAGGGTTTATTTAAGGGTCCGTTTTATTAAATGGAGACTGAAAAGTGATTTGTCAGTAACTTGGGGCAACGGAAGCGATGTTAATATCGGTCGAGAAGGTATCATACCTCCAACCAATGGCATCGCCTCTTCACGTATTAACGGGATTATTTCCTTCTTTCCTTCTTAATTTGGCTTTTTCTACGTAGACTTATCAAGTCGATGAGTGCTATGTTTTTATACATCAAGACATACATAACAATGATACAAGAATAATATTCTTAGAAGTATCAAAGTCTTACTTCGGGGCACAACACATTATAATCTCTATGTGGCACCTATTGTACTTTTTGCATAAAATACTGATAGATATAAAAAACTGTTTTCAAAACGAGATAAAGTTTTACAACGCTAATAAAATATTAATGCGAGGGTACAGGCATAAAACAATAACTTAGAGTTTTCAATTTTATGCAGCAGTCTTGTCTGTAAAAAGTTGAAAAGATTTTGCTGGCAGAAAAAATATTTAAATATGGATACATAATACGCTACAAATAACGCCTTCGGTTAAAACGACTATTGCCGTAAATTATATTATCGAATGGAAAATATTATATAAATGTAATATTATGGCCATTGTTATACCAGTTGCAGACTTCGTAATATGTAGTAACAGAGGCAAACAAATCAGAACGTTAGGTTATGTTTGTTTAACAAACAAATATTTAGACGGGACGCCACAAGCCGGAACAATTTGGTCTTTAACAGAAATGTTTACTTACAAAACTACAAACATTTGCTTGTATCCAATTACTTTGTATGAGTCACAGTATAAAGATTATTTAGGCAAAATACATTAATTTGCGACTTTCTGTAATGATATGTTCATTGTAATTAAAATACCAACGATAAATACAAATTCTCAAAAGTAATATTATTACATTTGAGGATATTAAAATACAATATAAATTAGAATAGTATTTTAATTAGTATATATTACTCACGTAATTTATTTTTATTTTCTCTCCTCATTGAAGAATGATGTATTTTTTTTTCTTACACTTAAAGATAGGTGATCACTGAAAATCAGCGCTGTCGTTCCTGGCAATTCCACATTATATTATTATCTTAAGTAAATAAAAAGAAATATTTATTTATTTAAACCTGTAATTATTTTTTTTATTTTTTTTTTCTCTGTGTGTGGAATTCCTAAAACGACAGCATATGCTGAGTGATTCTCCTTTTTGTGACATCATACTGCTGTGTAGGCAGCGTTTTGTTTTGATTTATTTATACCTTCTGTTCTATGATTTTCATTAGATATTATTAAATTGTATTGTTATTTTATGTTTTTCTTTTATTTCTGTTTATGTTAGTGCTGTCTCGCAAAGATTTTCACAAATAAAACATTTTCTTTCTTTCTTTCTTTCTAATTTGTTTAAGTTTAACGGTAACGTTTAGTTTAAACTAACATACACATTTTATCGTTCCTGTTTTTAAATTGTATCTGTTACATAAGTTTGTATCTATTGATTTTCTTAACAAGAGACGTTGTCATTCGGAATGCTACCTATAATTCTATGGTAGGGAGGTAATGTAGGTAATAATTGGGAATGTAAAACGGCTTATAGCTTGTGCACGTATGCTTGCGCCCACCATGATGCACACACATGAATCGGCTGATCGATTGATAGCTAATCTGCAAATAGTTTAGTAACCACGTGCTGTCCGAACACGGATTACTAGAAAACACAACAAAATAGACTCTACCAAATAATTCATTGACGGAACTTTGGATGGGAATTGTAGATTTTTTGGAACCAATAAAAAAAAACTCATACATTCATTATACAAATATTACAAATAATTAAATAAATAAACGAACATTATGATCGGTAATAATATACTTAAAATCAAAATCGATTCGTCAAATACTAAACAGTCATAAAGAACAAGTTATTAAACTCGGGACACAAACAAATGTATGATGCTCTTTATATAACATTTTTGGGTCATTAATATCTTTGCCGTAAACATTTGTCTCCGATATACGCTATAGCAAAATTGTATACCACCAAAACACATAATACAGTTGAATCTCAACAAAGTTCATATCTGATAGTAATCCGTATTCCAATCATAACATCGCTTATATCACAAAGCCGATGTGAATTTATGTACAGCACCATGAGCCGCTTTAAAGACAGACGTTCTGCATGCTATTGCGTTTTACGAAGAGCATGATACGGAATATTTACTTTTATAGCCACCCCTTGTACTCCTGACAGAAGATGATCACTACTTCAACACACAAACACGAACAACGCCCACTCTGTATAATTAATAGTCAGCAGATATTTAAGTTTTCTAACATTCAGTGCGAAAATGTTATTAAAAATTTGTTATTCATAGAATCAACCATTGAAATAGAAAATGACAGAATACCTGAATTAATTTTGGTAATACTAAATATTATACAATAAAAAGTTGTTGACTGGATTTTAAAATATGAGTCAATATTATTCGTTTAATATAACCTTACATATTATTACTTCTTAATATTAGCGTATCTAATAAAAAGCCATCAAACTAAAAAAGGCAACAAAAAGCAATTACATTTCAAATAAGACTAAGGCTTATTAGGATTAGGGGGAGTAATGAGAGATAATTCTAACACTGGATTAGCTTTAGTACTAAATACTGATTATAGTGACATACCTATTACGGAGACAGTATGGATGGCAACAGCTAAAAGATTTATTTGGTTTATGATTTCACTACGCCACAGACACTACTCGTATATCTATCATGGAAAGTATGCTTAAAATACTATGAGAATTTATAATAACAATTTATATAAGAAATATGTTTACTTTCTATTATACATACATATAAATTTATTTTTCTACTATATTAGACAATACACTACCATTACATTGAAAATGTAATCAACTAAAACAGTGCAATTTTCGTTCGATTAAATTTGTTTGTGGAAAACCAGCATGTTTATTGAAACTAGATTCGGAAGACTTTAGTTCAGAAAGGAAGTATTATCTAAATTGTTTATCTGACTCAAATATGTAGGTTTGTATGCGGTTAAGGAAATCAACTAGATCCGATTGGGTTTAACCCATTACCCACCATCCTACACAAGCAGGTACACCGTTAAAAGTAGTTTATATTTTATGAATATGCTTCTACTGGTAAATTTTTATTTTTTAACTGACAATATAAATATAAGCTACTGGTTTTGACAAAAAAATATTATGATGGTACCTCTGATTTATTTGAGTCGACCCTTTTTTTTTCGATGATTTGCTAGACGTGCACATGGTAAGTTTATTTCTTATTATTTTAAAAATTAACTTTCATAATTTGTTGCAAATTGATTGTAAAATAATAGTACATATTAGGTAGTAAATTGACATAAACTAAAATAATACAATTGTTAAAAAATTCGACACAACAATTATCAGATATATGTTAAAAATATACTCTTTATCACAGAGATTATTATCGATAGAAAATGGATTGAAAACGCAGATATTCGATACAAAATAATATAGGAATAGAATAAGCTTATAATAAGAATTAATTAATTAATTACAGCTAAAAAAAAGTGATGACGAATGTGATGTTGTGATCGTTCCACCTCATCCTAATTCAGTAATCGATGAAGCGGAGGGTCCAGAAGATGATCTTGTAATACAAGCTTTGAAACGAGATGTGCCAGAAACCGTTGGAAGTAAGGAGTGGAAGATCATCCTCAGATGGATAAAGTAGTGTCGATTAACCGCTATCGACTTATGCGTCACCAGCAAAAAGATCTGAATCTGAATCTGCTAGTGCTAAGTTTCTGAATCAGCTAAACTTCTGAATCGGATCTGAATCTGCTAGTGCTAAGCTTTCTTGGAGAAAATCACTACAAATTTACTACACTACATATGAGATGTCTAGGGCTATAGACGAACGATTGGATAATATTAATAATAACATAAGAAACTGTACTCCAGTCATGCTATTTGACAAGGTTTTTGGTGACAATTCACTGCCGCCTCCTTGAGAATTAATATTTTTTTCATAATATTTACAAACATGTTATGTGACGGTGTCATAAGTGGTCGTTTAATTAAAATATAATTATCTTTATACGGTGTAATCAGAGGACACCTTAGCTTCTGGGTAAACTCGTATATTCTACACGGGTCTGACTTAGCAGTTCCGTGTGAAGACAGTTTTTGGTTTTATATTTCTTTTATGTTTTTAGATTATAATATTTCATTAAGAACTTCATTAGATTTATTCTTACTATTTGTTCAACCTTTGTGCAACATAGTCGCACCCTAGTTGTAATTTACTTTTAATTTAATTAAGTTAAATAATTTTGTTTTCATTGCATCCACCGACCATCGAAATCATAATAATTAACACATATAAGTTGATGTATTTTATTAAACAATTACATTGCGATTCCTAGTATCTGTCGTGATGTAGTGTGCACACCATTCATTCTTGAAAAGCGGCAGGCCAGTAACAATATATCATACCCTCTTGTGGTTCCCTCTGTTCTGTAACTACATACGTCACATTATACTAAATTTGGTATAGAAAATTCAACGTTGAATGTACATATTAGAGGCTAGTTTGTTTTGTCCCAATAATTTATATACGTCCTTTGGGTTATACTGTACGAAGGTAGGCAGTTTTGCGAATCTACTTCGAGTAAATCATTGTTGATGACTTCATATTTTTTAGAAGTTACGATATATGTCAATATTATTGCAGACAGAAACGATATTTCAGTGTCGAGATTTTTTTAAGATTCGCCAAAAAACTATATAAACTACTTGTCAGGACAGATCGTTACGAAGTTCTTGTATTATTTGATATTACCAAATTAAACCGCCCATTACTTCCTTAAGCGATATTGTTTGTGTGTAAAGCCATAAATTTAATTAAGTTTTCGTTCCGTAATAAAAAAAATTCGAGAACGAAATCTAGGATACCAAAAGATATTGCTCACTTTAATTTACTCGTAACTTCGCTTACATACATATGTATATGTATATATATTATTTTATTTCCATAAATTAATCTCAAACATACTCTATTATAATTTTAATTTAATAATCCAATATTTTTTAATAAACAATGATTACTCGTAAACAAAACATAATTAAAATTAAAATTAAAACCTGTAGGAACGCGTGTAATATAAGCTATATTTAAAACAAAGCTATATTTAAAGATCTTCTTATTTATTTAATAGAAGTGTATCTCTATTTCATGTTATCGTCTGCTTAATAGTTACCCTTCCCGTGTGATACTATTTATTGAGCGGTTTATTAATAAACATTTCGCCAATTCTCACTTCAAATAAGCTAACAACCACTTGAAAGCTTGTTTTCTTTTGAAATAATATACTTCTGTTTCGATGATTTTATCAACTAATTTTTTCATAGCTTGCGTAATTGATATCGATTTTTGGAAAGAAACTTTCACTCCCTCCGTAATATTTGCACGAAATACAGAACATATATGTATTATCTATTGTTTCTTTATTAATAAACATGTTTAACATATCATACATTGTTTGTGATCGTGCTATACCAAAACCAGGCGAATATTAAATTTGCCAAACATTGAATTAGCATAATGCATCTACTCGTACAACGGATACATTATATATTATCACGTTAATTAGTACCGCAGCAGATAATGACATTTGAAACAATACGACTAAGCTATATAATCGCTTGCTGTGTTTCGCATAACATTAAATACCTGTAGCTGTCTGATCGCACGATGCGTGAGCTTCACTCGATTATCCGTCTCGGATGATGACCTTATGCACAATGGACTCCGGCTGTCATGAGAAGTTTTGCTTTTGATAGTTGTTCATAAAATAAAAGCGATTTAGTAAGATCCAAAGGTTTGATTGATCCCTCTCGATCGATGGAAAATCATTCACTGATCACGTATTTTTCGTCAATTGATATTATGTTTGTTTAAAATATGTTTTATTTCAACTTAAATATAAAACAATAAGAAAATATAACATCCCTAGGTTATTAGATTAGGCAAATATTTTTGTCTTAAAACATTATATTATAAACGAGATATCTTTTAAATGCTCTTTCTAATTTATTTTTAATAGTTCTGTACTCTGGAAGTTCTCCAGTACGTCCCTCTTTTAGGTAATTTACAGAAAATTTACATTAAGCTGCTAAAACTATTAAAAATAAATTGAAAGAGCATTTTCCAAACGATATCGAGTGTCATTTCATTAAAAGGGACATGATTATTTTATCAAAAAAATGGTACTGCAAGTAAGAAACTTATATTTTTTTCTTCACCATCGGAATTCAAAAAATAGAAAACTTACCAAATTTTTGAAAAAAGCTGATATTTTGACGGGTGATTTTTCGATTGAAAATGAGTCTGATTTTTCGGTATTTATTCAAAATAAGCTAAAAATATAAATATTTTAATCAAATAAATTACAGTGCATTCGAAACATTAAAAGGAAAGTTTTCACCAAATTTCGTGACAAAAATTTGTTTTTTGGAAGAGATAAAAATAAAAAACAAAAAACTAGGTTTTTAGAATTTTTCACATAAAATTTGAGGTTTTGTAAAAAAATATTAGTATAAAAGTTTTAGACCTTTTTATTACCTACAACATTGCGTTATAACTTTTTTCCGTAGGACTTTTAGTTTTGTTGGAAATCGAGAAAACCCATTTTCTACCCTTAAATACCCACCCCCATACCCTCCGCGACCTCAGATCGCCCGTAAATTATTTTTTAAGTACAATAATTGAACAAACGTTACTACATATAACATATTCTTGTAATCCACTACAAGTAATAAAGCAATTTGTATACTGTCAACAATATTAATTATAATGATTATTATTATTATAATTATTCACAAAGCATAAAGAATATTATAGTACGAAGGCCCATAGATAAAATTTGATACTAGTGTTACAACAAAACATTTGCGCAATCACAAGAACTGTTCAATAATAATTGTGCATTAAGCAAAGTTGTAACACTCTATTCATGATTTCAAATACATATAGTAAAATAACAATATAAATATTTTACACAGTGACCAAATATTAGCCGAAAACAACTGAGAAAGAATATAAACATACTTACGTCTGAAATCGAATTCTATTTGAAACGTGTTTTGAATAGAAAAGACTGAATTTCGTTCGTTCCTTCACAAAAATAATTTTATGCGTTTAATACTAAAAGTACTTATTTTATATAGATTCTGGGGTAGTTGATTTTAGACCAAAAAGAAGTAAAGTAAAGTCCTTTAAAGAAATGAAAAATCAAGTTGAGTTGGCTTCGACTAAACTGAAAGCTATAAGAGGCCACTTTTTTTTTTGATGTCGCAGGGAAACTCTTTTTACGAGCCGTCCAACCGGCCTTGGTGGGGCCGGAAAGGATGTGTGAGACTCGACCTGGGCAGGCCCCTACTCACTAAAACCACTGCGAAAGCCATCGGCCGCTATGTCGGTGTACCCCGGATCAGTCAGCGACAGGGCACACCAACGACTGGCCGGTCCTAGCAAAGACCGGACTTGAGTTCTTAAAGGACATTTTAAACCACTTAAAAAATGGGGTTTTCTATTTTAACGAGAGATATAGATATAAATAAATAAAATAGGAAAATTTCATTTTATTGTAATAGCTTAAACGACTTTAAGTGACTGCCACTACCTTCTAGGTATAAAGGTACACAAATCAATTAACTGATCTATTAGGCGTAGCACGTTCGCGGTTGTCATGTCAGGTACACTTTACAGTTAGTAATAAAATATATATAAAGGCAAAATTACTTTCCATATTTTCAACGAATTAATCATTTGAAATATCCCAGAATCATGGCGTTAGGTAACATTTGATATGAGTTTCGGTATGGGATGCAATTTGTAACTATATCCATCACTGTTTACACTTTAGTCATCAGAATATTTCAAAGACAAAACTCAATTTATATTTGATACTAGAAGACCTGGCGAACTTCGTATCGCCCTATAATCAAGAAATATCTATTACGTTTTTTTATTTATATTTTTGGAGTTTACCTGTAAGCCATAAATCTCCGTGTTTTGAAGTGCGACAGAATGATTGACATATTAGTTAGTTGTCAAATCTAATGTCAAAAAAAAACGTTTGTATGGGAAATAGAAAAGGGCTGTTTTTATGGTTTTCCCAGTAATGAATCAATTTTTTCAGCTTTTATACCTTCCCTGAACCTCCACAAACATTTCAAGACTAAGATAACATAAATCCGTTCAGCTGTTCTCGAGTTTTAGCGAGACTAAGGAACAGCAATCCATTTTTATATATATAGAAGATTTGAATAGCAAAATGCGTGGTTAGATTTAAATTATATAGTTAGGAACTCTTTGGACAAGAAACAAAATAGAAGCAGTGCGCAAAAGAAACATTGACACTCTCTGGTGGTCCGTCGTCGGGGCGACATCGCTCAAGGGTTTTGACTGTTAATATTGTGTTAGCAATTAGTTTAAGGCTATTTTAAGGATATTACTCTGTAAGTACTTTAATTGTTGTTTAACTGGAGTTAGCAGTTCATCATTTTATTCCTTTATTTAGCTTTTATATTTGTTCATTTTAATTAATATCGCATAGTCAAATTGTCAAATGTCATACTGTACTGTTATTTTATTTTTAAAAATTCGAGCTACGGTACTGCTTTGATCTACATACTTACGAATCTGTTTTCGCTTAAAGGTCCGAAAGATTAAACAAACTTCCAGCTCCTTTGAATGTTTATATTTATTCAACCCTTACACGAGATTTGACAAAGAAAAATGGCACAAACAAAGAAGTTTGTTGACGAAGCCCTAAATTATGTTTGGCTTTTCAATGGTATTAGTTACAATTGTCTCTTTTGACTACCTCTGGCTTACAACTTACCGTTCTGCTCTTTTCGGATAGCTACTTACCGTGATATTTCATTTATTAATAATCCTTCAAATGCTTTATAAAGTAAGGATCTTTTACTTAAACACTCCAAATAAAACGAGATACGAAATGATTAGTAACTTTTTAGGATCTTATGTATATAGATACTTTAATATTGAAAAGAAGTCTAGATTGTATTGAAATAAAAAAATGTGTAGATTTAAGAAGCATTTGAGAAATATGTAGTTTTTTATATTTTTTTTTTCACACCCAATATTTACACATAAATAAAACTATGTTCTAAACTATGAATGTTTCAAGTTTGCCAACACTAATAGACTTTTTTGAGTTTCACCATAGTCATGATAGTATTCCCCGCGTCATTAATTAACCTAACACGTTGCCAGCTCGAAACTGCATCCTTGTTGATTTCCGAAACAACTTGTTTGTAATAGTAAATTAAACTGTAGTAAAAAGTTAAATATCAATTATTAATAAATGTTTTACACAGTTTAAACTCATATAATGAAGAACGAGAATGTTATTGACAAAAACAAATTGAAATAATGTGTCTATCAGAGCCCACTGCTGAGCAACGGCCTCTTCTCACATGGAGAAGATTTGAACATTAATCACCACGCTAGCTCAAGACGAGTTGGTGATTTCAAATTTATAATTGTAAAATTATAAGTCCACGTTTCCTCACGATTTTTTCCTTCACCGTCTGTCAGTGGTATCTAAAACTTTTAGCTAGTACATATGACTCAAAAAAATCACATTGGATCGAACCCGCACCCTCGCACAAGAGAAGTGTTCCTTTAACCACTAGACCACCACTGACTACCACCACTGACTGAAATAATGTAATCAGTGAAAATAACAATAACAAAATCTTCAAAAACGTTTAATTAAACTCACCTACCAAGTACAAGTCTGGCTTTGTGAGAAATGTAATAAACTAAAATTACTGAATAAACAATAAACGTATTAAGTACATAAATTATGTAAGTTAAATAAACAGGAATACATAAAATATTTGAACTGTGTCTTCACTCATAATTGCTTGCCCAACATAATGAACAAAGTTATACAATATTCTAAAAATCTCTTTGAATAAGGAAAGTTCAGCCAAGAATTAGAATTATAATATCCCAAAAAGCAACACATGCGTATTCACGAGGGATCCGGGCCTCTCTTACTATTTATTATTAAAACTCCGCGTAAACTTCATTCTCATAATTTATAACATCTTAACTAGTATAAAAGGTGGGTTCTCAGGGTGGCGGCGTAAATGACGATACGTTATATAAAGGAACACTTTTAATGCACGTTACAACGGTTAGAATACCAATGGCCGATATATTCAATATGGCGGTATATCGGTATTATATTCAATATCTTGACTTAATTTAATATTCAATTTGTAAACTTAAGAGATAATATTAAACATTGTTTATCTTAATTATTCTAATTATTATTTATGGACAAATATTATTTAATAATACCGGATTATGTAACATTAAATATTAAAGGTTGATATATTACACCGGAAGTTTATAATCTAGTCATATCAGTAAAATAAGGTTCTAGTAGCTTAATTCTTGCATTATACACAACAAAACAAAATTATTATAGCATTGATTAATCGACATAATTTGAGAGAATATAAATAATAATAAGCACTATTTATTAATTGATAACATTCGGCCATCCTGTGTATGCCGTGTCCCACGGCGATCAGCACTGCTATTGGCGCCTGGTTTGTCGCTGCTGTACGGCACCTGAAATTGATATGTCTAAGCCGTAATTAAATCTTGTATTATCTAATTTTTAAGTAAACAGCTTTTATTTATCTTAGATAACATAACTATGTATTATTCGTCCTCCTTCACACAGCTTTTATTTGATCTACATCACACAGCTTTTATTTGTCCTACATCACACAGCTTTTATTTGTCCTACATCACACAGCTTTTATTTGTCCTACATCACACAGCTTTTATTTGTCCTACATCACACAGCTTTTATTTGTCCTACATCACACAGCTTTTATTTGTCCTACATCACACAGCTTTTATTTGTTCTACATCACACAGCTTTTATTTATCCTACATCACACAGCTTTTATTTGTTTTACATCACACAGCTTTAATTTAATGTAATTTATACAACCTCTGTCCTAAAGTAGTTTGATTTTTTTTTTGATAATTGATAGAATAGATAAACATTTTGTATAACAGTTTATTTTTCTCAATACAATATTTGTTCTGCACAAGTTTTGTTTTATAAATTGAGATTTACTTTGTAATAATAAAATAAATTTTAACATATTTATTTATTCACTAGCATATGATTATTAATTAACTTTCTAATAAATCTATCAAGTCGTCCCTATCAACCTCATGGTCACTGCCGCTGCTATCATCGGGAATGCACAGTGTGGTATTTAGCCTCAAAAGCTGGCCAAAAATGGTTTTTTAAATTTTCCGTTATCTATCTAGTGTTGTTACTAGCCTAAAAGCTAATTAGTTACTGCACCCAATGGTAAAAAAAGTGCAGCGCTAGCGTCGTTCAGCACATCGGGCGGTCCCTCAGAAGTTACAGCTCGCTTACGCCAGACGTGTGATTTTTCGATACGCTCTCATTTTGTTGTTTTCAAACGCTTATTACTGTTAAGTGAAGTGGTTTAGTATTGGTTTTTGTGATGGATTACACTATTCCAGGTATGTACTTTCTATTTTATAACATAGTTTTGTCAAATATATTGTAGATTTTGATATTTATAGCCGACAATCTAGACGTAACTAACTGTTATAAAAATATATAATTTATTATTTCAAAAAGGGTTTTGTTATGTTTCTGAACATTTCTAAGCATTGAAAACTATGTCATAACATGATCAATTTAGTCTATTAGCTACTTAAAAGAAAAGTAGCCGCACGAAACCGCACCTCTTTTTTTGGTTAATTTTTTTGTAGTGAAGTACAATATTTGATAAAAAAAAATTATTTAATATTGTTCGTTTTAATTGTTATAGGACATTCTGGTATGAAGACTATGACTCGGAATGAGTTGTATGACATTGCCCAAAAATCAATGGGGTCAACATTTAATGAAAAACTTAAATTTATGGAGATTGAATTGTTTAAAGGCTACTCTCAAGACGATCTAAAAATAACAGATATAAAGCATAAACTATCAATTATAAAACACCAATTCAAACAAAAATGGTTGACATCTCGCAAACTGAGAAAGAGATTCGAAGAAAAAAATACCACCTGTCTCTGGATATCGTTATTACATGCTAGAATACGTTTTTTTGAGACGATGCTACATGTGGCATATAGGTTGCCTATAAAAAAATGGCACTTTCACCTTTCTGCTGAGGAGAAACAAATAGTGGAAGATAAAAAAAAGAAATTCAAAATAAATTTAAAGAAAAACTTGGACTTTTAGTTGACATGCCCAGAACTAATTTTGGAAATACAAATGGTAATACAAGTAGGAGATTTTTCGAGCAGTATGAAATTTCAGCAGAAATAACAGGGGTGGATAAATGTTTGATTTATCGGCTAAAGGTCATTCTGGATGCATTATGTTTTGGTATGAAAATAAATGTTGCAAAATTTGGAAAATATTGCCAAAAACTGCTGAACTATGTATATGTCTCACTTTATACATTTTACCCCATGACCCCGACATTACACAAAATTCTTCGACATGAAGCAGCTGTCATCAAGGAAGCAATACTCCCAATTGACCAGCTATCCGAAGAAGCTGCTGAAGCTCGTAACAAAAACATTAGGTCATTTCAGGCTGAACTTCACAAGAAAGTTCTCGCGAGTAGAGTGCAATATGGACGTCCTAAACCGACTTTTGTTGACCTCTGATCCTTTGATAACTGGTATGAGGGGTAGCTCAAGTAGAAAAAAGAAGAAAATATCGTCAGATGTTATTAATTTATTATGTGAAACTGATATTACAAATATTAATATTTTAGACTAGAAGACCCCGCGAACTTCGTATCGCTCTATAATCAAAAAATATCTGATACGATTTTTTATTTATATTTTTGGAGTTTACCTTTAAGCCATAAATTTCCGTGTTTTGAAGTGCGACAGTTGTTGTAGTTGTCAAATCTTATATTAAAAAAAACACGTTTGTATGAGAAATAGAAAAGGGCTGTTTTTAGGGTTTTCCCGGAAATGAATCAATTTTTTCAGCTTTTACACCTTCCTTGAACCACCACGAACATTTCAAGACTAAGTTAAGATAAATCCGTTCAGCCGTTCTCGAGTTTTAGTGAGACTAAAGAACACCAATTCATTTTATATACATAGATGATAGCAGTGATGATGAATAAATAATTATTTACCTAAAAAAATGATTGTTTTTATTTTATTTTTATGTAAAATCAAATAATAAGTGTATATCTAACTTCCTGTAACAAAAAATATTTTTGGCCAACTTTTGAGGCTAAATACCACACAGTGGAATGGAAGAACTGTAAGGTCGGAGGACTTCACCGCGAACAACAGCCGTAAATTTTCGATAACCTTTCTTGCCTTTAATACTACATATTGTGTAGCGATCTAACGAGTGTTCTGCTTTGCTTACTCTATAGGGTCCTGTATATAACCCATTAAGTTTCCTAGTTATATTAGTGCTTTCTCTGGTTATTCCTATAAAGTACCAATTGTCCTACCTTTTTATACAAATCTATGTATACGTTGTATGTTGTAAATTAAACATCACTTACTTTTTGATGTGTAGAGCTGGCCGCATACCAGCAGCTAGCAGACGTGTGACCCGGGCGATGGCACACCTCGCAGCGTGGCACCTTGCAGTCCTTTGCTTCATGACCTTCTCTTCGGCAGGCATAGCATTTCTTCGGTTGAAAGTCACTCCCTCTTGTAATTGTAGCAACGGCGTCCCCTCTTCGCCACGTGGTAGTTGGTCGTGGATGGCTGGCTTCAATTTGTTTGTAGGTTTCCAATGACGACAAATACCCGTAGTATAGTTGCTGTGGTGTACTGCATTGGAATGCTTTCGCGTTGGCTCTTATTTCCATGGGTAGACCGCGAATTATGCACGATATTGCAGACTCGCCATTGATATTGCATTTTTTTAATAAAGAAACCTTGTCGTGGAAATATTTTGTCATAGTTTCCGTATTCGTTTTCTTTCTAGCGAGCATAGATTCAAGTAAATCCACAAAGTCAGTAGAACGTGGGAATGCGGTCTTTAAAGCGTCCTTCCACTCCGTCCATGTGAGGTCGTAGTCATCCAGGTCTTCATACCAGTCTCTAGCCGACCCTCGAAGACGTATCTGCATGATGAACTGTCGATCTTTGTTGTCCCATCCGTACACGTCGCCCAATTGGTCGATCTTATGCAACCATCCCTTGACGTTGCTAGATTTTTCATCCGGTCGGAACGTTGGAATAACCTCCGCATCGGATTGGGTGACACGTCGCTTCGTATATCGCCTGTGTTTCTCCAAGATCTCTTCGTCATCGGGTGAAGAAAAAAAACTTGATGATTCGTCGCTGTCAAGTACGGCGTTCTCGCAGCGTCTCCTTTTCTTTGTACCAAGTCCGTCGATATATGGGCCAGACATTATCCCACTTCTGAAGTATAAAAGGTGGGTTCTCAGGGTGGCGGCGTAAATGACGATACGTTATATAAAGGAACACTTTTAATGCACGTTACAACGGTTAGAATACCAATGGCCGATATATTCAATATGGCGGTATATCGGTATTATATTCAATATCTTGACTTAATTTAATATTCAATTTGTAAACTTAAGAGATAATATTAAACATTGTTTATCTTAATTATTCTAATTATTATTTATGGACAAATATTATTTAATAATACCGGATTATGTAACATTAAATATTAAAGGTTGATATATTACACCGGAAGTTTATAATCTAGTCATATCAGTAAAATAAGGTTCTAGTAGCTTAATTCTTGCATTATACACAACAAAACAAAATTATTATAGCATTGATTAATCGACATAATTTGAGAGAATATAAATAATAATAAGCACTATTTATTAATTGATAACACTAGTATCAACTGTCGTAACACTCGATACTTTAGGACAACTTTTGCAACTTTAAAATATCTTAAAAATTAACATCATCAGCATCAAAAAATTCATTAACTTTTATAATTTATGCGGGAACATAAAACTAAGATCGCATGTTATGTGGATGAACAGTCATAGAAACTTATGATTTTATACTTAATGCTTGTGGTGAACTCTAAAGTGATTAAGAAAAGAAAAAGGACCAATGAGTTAGTAACAACAAGACCTAAGATCTCTAAGCCCGCCCCCCCGCAGTATTTTTTGACTTCTCAAACAAATTACAGCTTCATTTTTTTCCGCTTATTGATGCCAGATATTAAGTCAAAGAAAAAAGATGTTGGTTTACGAGCTAGATGCTCAAAAAGAGATAATAGTACACCTTCTTGATTGGAAACGTGCGTCAGTGTTCTGTAGCTATTTGATCAAATTGTCATTGAGAATTTAAAATATTTCACTGGTCCCTATCCCGCCCCACACGTCTCACTCCGGATAGCGGAACTTTTCTCGATTAAGTTATTTCCTTCTATCTAGCCACCGCAGGGACTCTCTTGATAGGCTTATCGTCCGCTTTATTAAATTAATTGGTAATTTCGAAACAGGGACGAACTAGCAAACTTGATTTAAAAACTTAAGAAAACTATATCTTCTAGATATATTAATCTTCCATTGCCGTCAGTTACTAAGCCCTCCTAATGTTAAATTGAAGATATTGAAATTAAATTTTATCTTCCTTTTCTTAAAGACATTATATTGGGAAGCCGATGGAAGTGTCTCGTTAAATGTATCAAGATAATATTTAAAAGTAATTGAACAAGTGCCATTGCGTCGAAATCATAAGAAAACTTCTCGGAATGGAAATGGACGAGCAAAATTTCTTTTATGTTTCACCAATAATACTAACAATAAAAATATTATAGCTTATTTTATTATACTTTTATAAATTTCTTATATTAAATTATGGATATTAAATATGAATTCATTCAGAATAATAAAAATATTTATAATCATGAACCAATAAAATATGTATGTAATACCTTTCTATGCACCAATATAATTCTTACACATACAGTATTTAAATTGTAAGTAAATTATTAAAAGAAATCTGGTCCTAGGACTTAAAAGCTATTATTAAATTTTTATCCATACTTATCCTCGCAACAGAAGTAAGTATACAGTTGACATGGCATGAAATATCAAATGCTTATATAAAAGATACAATAACAACAAAGCAGTCTTAGTCTTAGTCAGCTGTACAAAAAGACAGAAATCATTCTTAGGAAATTAATACATAGTTATCAATGATATACTACAAGGAAACCTGTAGGTAAATACTAGTTGGTCAATCACAATGAAACACCTCTTAAATCAAACCCTATTTGAAATATACCTAACTGAAAAAAGTACCTATTATATGCTAATTTAAAAAATTATTATTATTTTTTATTTTAATCAAAGATGAAAAACTTATTTCGCTATGTGGATCTAACTCTCGTTCCGTGTGATAGAATAGAAAACTGTTTTAAAACAGGACTGGTGCTAAAGAGAGCTGTTAATGATAACGTTATTCTACAAAGTTTAATCAGATCTGACGGTTGAGCGGGATGTGAGCAGTGGCGGCGTAAGGCGTGGGCGACGTGGGCAACCGCCTACGGCCTCGCGGTACAAAGGGCGTCGCGCCTCAAAAATTTTAAAGAGAGAATAAAAAAAATCTTGTTCTTCTTTTTTCTGGCAATTTCCCAGCTATAGCCAGGATCTGCCTTACATGTTGTGATTAGTTTTGGCTATTTGTTTTTTACGACCGGTCGCCTGCCTGACATCAACCCTCTTTGGGAATTAGAATTAATTAAAATTATTTTAATAAGAATATCTTTTGCAGGAGACCAAAGCTTTAAGGGTAAAAAACGTATCTACGTTTAAGTTTTTAAAACTAGCAGGTAGTAAAAGCTTCAAGTTGCCATAGAATAGGGCCTCGCGAAATCTGTCTTGCCCACATTAAATTTAGGTCTTGCCCCGCCACTGGATGTGAGCACTATATGCTGAGTTGTTCAAAGAATAGAATTGTAACGATGAACTCGCAAGTTTGATAATTCTTTCGAAAAACTGTTGTTCAGACTTAAAAGATTCTTAAAACAAATGATATTCGTACCACAATTTAATATTTGCTAAGTGTTATAAATCTCAACTTATCTAACGGCTCGGTAATATTGATAATAATAAATTACAATATCCATTATAGCATTTGATATTAAGTATAAAGAGGAAGTCCTAAAAAGCCTCTATCCATTGTCTTGGATCGCCTTCAAATATTACATAATTTATATCAAGCGTCATTAATTATACAACTGTGTCAAGAAATACTTTGCCAATACTTTTCGTATTAAGAGGCTTTAATACGAAAAGTATTGGTTGACGAAATTATGAATTTATAAAAAACCTCTCTAGTATGAAAAATAGATTCCGATATCATAACCTTAGCTATAATACCTGTATCTTTGCATTGTATTTCACGTATTGTACTCTATGTACTGATTGAAGGTTGAGAAAGTTCAAACAAGTTCATAACTAAATATACTCAGTACCAAACGATATCCCGAGAAACTAACGCTGGCCCCATTAGCTGTTGACGAACAAATAAAGGCATAAGTTAAAGCATTTCGGAAGGAATTACAGTATACCAAATATTCATTCTCAAACAGTTCGAAATTAATTTGATTATCCCTAAAGTGCTGCCTCATTGTTTGTTGAATTACAAAAGCTTATGATAGTTAAACAGGGAGACTCTGTTCAATATCCTTTAATTTCATAATAAACTTCATAATTTAACTTCATAATAACTATTAATCTGGTCGGAAAGACATATGTAGCGACAATTATTAATGTTCGTTTAAAGTAAAAGATGATAGTTATGAGAAGTACATATAAGTTACCTTAGTAACTGGAAAGTAAGAATGTTAAGCCCTCTCATGTGTACCATTTATTTTGATATTATTCTCATAATGTGACAGTATCGACTTAAACAGTACACGTACTTTAACAACGCTGAAGCATATTAGGTGCAACGGAAAAAAATTATAGTGCGGCAATAACTATTTTAGAACGTTAGACGATGAAGTCATTTAATTAAATTCTTTTCAAAATTCAATTCTCACCCTAATAAAGATTTTAGACTTAGATCAAAGCAATTGATCTACATAAGTGTCATCTCCCTTTGTTTTTTCTTAAATACATACAATTTTATATTACTGTTATGACATAAGTTCATGTGACCATTAAGAACCAATATTTTAAAATATTCTAGTGACAGTGGCATCCGTTAATCTCATCGAGAGTTTATATTTTGTTACTCAGTGGATGGTATCTTTAATGGACAGTGAAATTTATGAAGTTAAGAGGTTTTATTATTACTTCGACAACTTTTATATCTGTTATGAATAAAAAACAATTCCTTATATGATTATTATTGAACGTTTTCACTGATTAAGTTACGCATAACTAATAATTATTATGAAATAATTTTAAATCACAAAACACAAAGAGATTCTCAAAAACAATTACCCTCTTTTGTGTATTAAAGGCAAATTTTATGTACATTTATAGTCAACGCACTAATTAAGGAAACGCTTTACGTAACGTGTTGTTTCGGGATCAAAAAAAATTAATTTTTAATGAAAATTCCAAAGTATATTTTGATATAAAAAATAACAAAGAATTTACAGTATCAAAGTTTGATTGAACCTCTTATTACGATTTCCTTATTCAAGGCCGTTTCTTAAAAAAAATTAGACGGAATTGGATATCATTGAATTCATACAAGCGCTTGAACTAACAAGTTTATTGTGGTAAAACGAAATGTTTAATAGTAATGGTAAAGTGAAATTATATTGTCATTGTCTTTAATTAATACCTATTATAAGCATAAAAATATAGAAATTGCCATTTTTTGTAATTGATAGAACGAACTGAGAGCAATTTTCTCAACAAAAAAAAATTATAAAAAATGAATGATTTTCACTGTATAGTGAAATAAAGTTTTCAGTAATCGTATTTCTTAAAAATTAGCTACAAATCAACTAATTATTTTAGAAGTGGTGCAATTTCTGATCCTGATGGAGCACTTGGAACACTTGGAACGTGTCCATAATTTATTTATTTATACGGAAATTCGCTCAAAAATTAAATACCTATTTTTTTAACATAATTCGAATGAGAATCATGTACCGAGTATTCTCCTTAAATATTGATAGTAATTCACCAGTCACCCTGTATAATTTACAATAACCATTTCTTACTAGTTTTATTTTGCAATCGACTGCACAAACTGACACACTATATAACATAGTGTTATTGTTATGGTCATATTGTAGATAATAAAGAGCCACTCGTTGTTCTGTAGTGTCCGCAGCTGACATCACTTTTTTGTCCCCTACTACACCCAGCGAATATGACACAAATAATTTAGACTTTATTTTGTATTGCTATAAATATGTAAATTTGAAGTAAAATTTGTATTAATGTGTACTTTTATATTTTCATGGGATACCAACTGATTCATCCTGAAGTTAATAGTGTTGAAGTGAAATTAATTTAGAATAAAGGCACCTACATATACAACATAAAATCCATTTGCATTAAAACACTTATTGTATAAATTTTGTCTAACAAGCAATGCAAGTTTTTTTTAGTATGTATGCGGGTGATCAATTATTATTGATTATCCTAGCAGGAAAAGGCGTGAATATTCACTATCAGAAGAATAAAAACCAGTTGTTTTTATAAAGGCTTGCTGGCTTGAGATTCCGTCAAATGGACTAAGGTCGAGTGCTTTGTTTTTTCTGTTACTTACGATTTTATTAAGCTAACTCTAAATCTTGAAATCGCATATTATTTGTTTGTCGTAAATACTACATACCAGGTTATCAATAGTTTTGGATATTGTTAATAAACCTACCATCTATTAATTAATTTATGAACTTCGTATGAAACTTTAATACGAAATGATGTATATACTTTGCCATTGTCCAATAGAGGGCGTTTGGATCAAATTACATTCCTTTTTGTTTGTGTTTAATTTTTCTTATAAATAACAGAAAATTTCAAATAATATATTCTATTATAGATTCATAAACCTGTATTACTGTTTCATAATATTTAAAATGATTTCAGGTGCACAAGTCAGTTAAATACAAAAATGTATGTGAAATTATATACATATTTTTTTAGAAATGGTGCAATTACTGATCCTGATGGAGCATTTAACGAACAATTTTTTTAATTTAACTAGTTAAAAGTAATTATTTTGCAATAATTTCCTTGGGGTTTTAAATATGTGGAATAAATGAAAATGAAAAGCAGAAAATATTAATTGAATACAGTTAATTGACCATGCACCCTCATAAGGTCATTTTATAGTATACTGTTGATTTCAAAAGTTATCTTCTCCATTTTAAAATAAATATTCATAACTAAAAAGTTATTCTGCTATTCGCCGTTTACAAGACCCCAGTGCCATCTAGCGAGACTACTTACAGTGGCTCTTTTGAGAAAACAGTCCTGTAATGGATGTCAAATCGTTATGGAAAATATAAAATCAACTTGAAAATATTTTTTTCAATGTGAAATATGATATACAGGGTGACTGGTGAATTACTATCGATATTTGAGGACGTGATATTTGACGATCATATATGACAAAATAAAAATTAATATAACATAAATATTAATAAAATTACAAAATGTAGGAATTGTTATTAAACTGAAATATAAATGCATTTCTTTGGTTAGTTTTTACAGTCCTGGTAATAGTTTTCCTGGTTTTGAAAAGGCGAAGTTCGATCGTTTATTGTACAGTATTCCAAAACCGTTGATAATTGCAGGTGATTTTAACGCCCATCATACTTTTTGGGGTTGTAGTCGCATAGATTCTCGGGGCATAGCTATTATGGATTCCATGGATGACAATGACTTAATACTTTTAAATAATGCTCACTCAACAACTATGGGCTCTCATATTTGGAAACCAAACAGTATAGATTTAACTATGGTGTCTTCTTTTTTAATTCTTTCTTGTGACTGGCAAGTTCATCAGGACTCTTTAGGCAGTTATCATATGCCAACTATCACAAAATTTACTCTCGTAAGAGATCAACGCGAACCCTCTATTTCCTTGAACAACATTCCTTTTCACAGCAATCTGAAATTAGTAAATTGGGATAGTTATGAACAAATATATACTAATATTATAAAGCTGAAGAGTTTGTTTGTTTGTTTGTTTGTTTGAAAGCGCTAATCTCCGAAACTAATGGTTCGAATTGAATAATTCTTTTTGTGTTGGATAGTCCAGTTATCGACGAAGGCTGTGGGCTATATAACATCACGCTACGACCAATAGGAGCAAAGATATAATGGTAAATGTGTAAAAACGGGAGAAATTATTTCATCTTTGAAGCCTTCCGTTGCGTGCGCCGTGAAAACGGTTCTAGATACACAAAAAATATGTATTAAAGAATAACAGCTCTTTAAATGATCTAAAAAACAGTCCGCGACAGTATATGTCTATCTTTTAAGATTAACTCACAAAACCCGTTTTTATGGTACCTAATTTTGTCGAAATAATTTGTTTAAGTTGTATCAACATAATAATATTAATCTTTATTACAATAAACAAATAAATATGTTGTTGGTTAAGAGTACTTCATTGTGAATTAAAAAAAAACATAGGTTTTATTCTAAAAATTCTACGGGAACTCGACCATTCCGAAAACCCCCCAAGAACGGGAACTATGTGGGAAAAACCAAAAATCTATCGAAGTCACTGTTCCATGCGGACAAGTCGCGGCAAAAGCTAGTTGTTAATAAAATGTTAATGAACTTTAAAGTTGACAAAAGTGATCTGCTTGACTCATACAGAAAGTTTTGTGCAATTATTCTATTGGCAATCGAATATTCCGGGCCCAGCTTAAACTATAACACAACTGATAGTTATAATAACCGTCCTACAAAAAGGTGTCAAGTACCTTGGTGGAATGATAAATGTTCAAAAGTAGTAGAAGATTGCAAGAATGCTTACATTAATTTTAAAACTGGTCTTAAAAGTATAAATTACATTAATTTCAAACGCGCACAAGTCTTTAAAAAACGCACTTTAAAAGAAGAACGTCGTAAAAGTTGATCTGAATTCTGCTCATCAATAAATCGTTTGACATCTATAAATTGCATTTGGACTAAAATGAGAAAATTCAAAAAAGCTTCCCGAGTTCTAACTTATTTTCTGACCTCGATTGGGTCCAAACATTTTTATATAAATACACACCGGATACTGTTTCACAACAGATAAGAATACATAGATAATGTTCTTGGAGTAAATAGTGATAATTCATACATGATCGGTTGTTTTACTTTGCAAGAGTTAAAATCTGCTTTAGCCTCAAGAAAAGATTCTTCATGTGGCCTGGATTGGCTTTTCTACAGAATGTTTGAACTTTTAAATGTTCAAACTCTATTTTTTTAAATTTATTAAATAGCTAATGGTCGTCTTCTATTATCCCAGAGGATTGGAAAACTGACTGTTTGGTACCAATATTAAAACCTGGCAAAGACTTTAATTTGGCTGATTCTTATTGTCCTATTATACTGAGTTCATGCATTGGAAACATTTTCGAACAATTAATAAAACAGAGATTAATTTTTCACATAGAAAGTAACAATCTTTTACCTTACAATCATTTTGGCTTTTATTGTGGCCATTCTGCTTATGAGAGTCAACATCATTTGTCTGGATATCCACAATGCTTGTTCCAAGAATAAAGTACTAGTTGGTGTTTTTCTTGACATTGTAAGGGCTTTCAATAATGTAGATCTGAACAAATTATCCTCAGTATTATTATTACTGCGGGTACCTGGAAAAGTTGTAAATTGGATTTTTAATTTTTTGAACTACAGAAAGGTATTTGTTAAGGTTAACAATCAGTTATTTAGTCCAAGATATTCTTGTAAGGGTGTATCACAAGGTGGTGTATTGAGCTCACTGCTTTTTATCCTATTCATACATCAGCTAAATTCAACTCAGGGGTGTGAAGTTTCTAATCTGCAGTTAGCAGATGATTTAGTTGTTTATTGCTCTGATACAATTTTTTTAGGAGTGCAATCAGTCATCAATGTTGCTCTCCAAAGACTAAAGAACTATTTTGATAGCCTTGGGCTGGAGGTCAGCAATGAAAAAAGTAAAGTTGTTGTCTTTTCAAAAAATGGTATTAGAAATAGAAATGTAAATATTTTGTTCAATAATAATGTAATGTCTGTAGAGAGCTCTGTAAGGTTTTTAGGTGTTATTTTTACAAACAATTCTGGATGGAAAAAGTATGCTGAAACTCTAGAATCTGGAGCTTTAAATGCTTGTAATGTTTTAAAATCTTCAACAGGCACATATTGGGGTGCTGATCCAAGGATTTTATTAACATTGTATAAATCATTAGTAAGGAGTCATTTTGATATGCTTTTTTTTTTGTTTTACAGGGGTTAGAACTATAGTGGAAAAATTAGAAAAGATACAAAAGAAATGTTTGCTTATTATAATGGGTGCCGTGCAAACTACTCTCATAGTGTCAATGCAGGTGGAATGTAATATACCTCCATTAGCACTTTGGTTAATTTAAACCAAAGTGCTAAGTGCTAAGTATTTATAAGTGCTAAGTATTTACTTACAATCAAAATTTTTTACAAGGGCGCTCTCCATTTGTAATCATTCACTTCTTGTTAAACTGCGGGACACAATTAACAGGACTGCCAAAATTAATTTATATGTATTTGTTTCAAGGTTTTTCTGAAACAGAACCAATTTTTACTAAGACACAAAAAAAATTCTAGCATGGTATGGCCTTGTTACTCTGGGTTATATGAATCAAAATTTATTCAGATTAAAATTGTGGCCGAAAATCTTCTAAAGTATAAGGAAGACATTTATAGGGAACTTGTTAGATGACAGGGATATTATCAGATGTATACAGATCGGTCTAGGAACAATGAAGCAGTCTCAATAGCTGTCTATGATAGTCAGATCAAAAGTAGATTATAATAATGGACAGTTTAAGTTAATTAATGGCACTACAAAATCCACAATTAAAATCAAAAACTAACTATATTATATATAAAAGAAGAGAGTTGTTTCACCTGCTGTCTCAAAACAAACAAATAGTTCTAGTCTGGACACCAGCCCACATTGGTGTGCATTGTTATTTGTACATATGTTTATAATACTACTTTGTTCGTTTGGTTTAAGATTGTAGTGTAATAAGTAGTATGTAAGTCAGATGTATAAATATTAAGATCGTTGGGTTAATAATTCAGTAATAAATCATCTGCTACCAAACACACTCGTTTCAATAACATAAGTCCCCTCAAGATATTTGATTTTCAGCTATTTCAGCTAGGTACTTTAAGAATTTGATGGTTATATCAATTTTGACAAATGAATTGTACTAAAAATGACATTACAAGCACTTTACATTGAAAAAAGACGGAATGTAATAAAAAAGAATTTGACAAAAAAAATATTTTAAATAAATACATGGCTTTGTCCTTATAATTAAAAAAATGATTTAAAAGGAGAATAAGACATGGCTCCGGCCTTACATTTAAAAATAATTAAAGCTACAAAAGACAAGGCCGTATGGGCTTTGTTCTCTTTGTCAGTTCTGAACGTTCTGAATTGAAACGTTGACGCGGGCTTTTTGAAAATTTTATTTATTTTAAATAGTTTTATACTATAATTTGCAAATTTTGTTTAGTTTATTGTAAAGAAGTAAAACCTAGTCTGTATATAAGTGTTTATTTGGAGAGATGGTGAAAAAACGTAAAAAGAAGGATTCGGGTGAGTCCTTGCCTTCCAGGCGCAAGTAGCGATTCCGATTGCGAGGATTCGCCATTATTGCAGGATGCAAATGCCTTCGCTCCTTTTAGGGTCGCTGATTATTGTTGGCGATACCCTGAAGATGCGGAAGCCAAGTCTGAATTCATAGTATTTGTCGAAAGTAGACAATTCTTATTTTAACGCTTTTGACGATCGACCCCGGCCTTTCTCAATTGGACTTTGATTTCTGCGACTACGATCGACCCCGGCTCTTCTCATTTGGATTTTGATTGCAAACTACCAATTCGTATTATCGATAAGTTGAAAAAATGCCACGAAAATCGGCTATTAAGTGTTATTTTTGGTGTGCGACTAAAGGTACGATAGTTATTTAGTAAAATCTATATTCCTAATAAAAATATTATTTGTTATATATAGGTATATGAGAAGACCCGGCGAACTTTGTATCGAACTATAATCTAGAAATATCTGTTACGTTATTTTGTTTATATTTTTGGAGTTTACCTTTAAGCCCTAAATTGTTATATAGGTATATGAGAAGACCCGGCGAACTTTGTATCGAACTATAATCTAGAAATATCTGTTACGTTATTTTGTTTATATTTTTGGAGTTTACCTTTAAGCCATAAATCTCCGTGTTTTGAAGTGCGACAGAATGATTGACATAATATTATTAGTTAGTTGTCAAATCTAATGTCAAAAAAAAAAACGTTTGTATCAACAACTACTATAAGATTAAAAATTAATTAAAAAAACATTGTCCAGCGGACAAAATTTTGAATCTAGACAATTCCCAGCTCCCCTTGAACACACACAAAAAATTTTATAAAAATCGGTCCAGTCGTTTGAGAGAAGTTCAGTGACATACACACGCACAGAAGAATTATATATATAAAGATTATATATCAAAGCACTTAGCAGTTATAAGACGCGGTGAACTGATAACCAAAGTTTTCAGGTAAACTACGAATTTACTTTATGTAGGTACATAACATATTTATAAAAACACATAATTTGTGACTTTTATGTAATCTTACATGGCTCTTGCTGTCATAGCGTAGAAATGTTTATTCTACGTCTGTAATCTAATAGGTGGTATAGGGAATCGTTTAGTGCCAACAGCCAGATAATGGCCACAGCCAGCAACTAGACTCGCTACATCATATTTCATCCATATATCAGTCATATTCTGCCGATTGTTTTTAATTTTTTTACAAATATTTCGCGTAATGAAAGAATTAACAATTATAACTTCTTTTTTTTAAATTTAAAAAAGTGACTAATAGCAGTGACTAGTGACTAATCTATTTTAGTGAGTAGGGCAGGTGAATGAGTAATCCTCAGGATTCTAATATTTACTACGGTTTATGTTACTTCTAAACAAATTTATAATATACTATTATAAATATTAATAAATAATTTCAAAAAGGTTAGTGAAATAGGATTGACCGTAACAGTTTATTGACTTCTAATAAAAACATTTCAGGTCCTTTTCATCGATTTCCTAAACCTGAATACCCGAATTTGGACAAATTCATTCAATGGAAAATATTTTAAATGGAGAAATGAAACAAAAGGAAGATTCTTAAATTTATAACAATATAAGAATATATGATCGTCATTTGGAACAGTTTTACCAATCTTCAAGTAAATGAATCACTCAAATTGCTGTACCAACTGTATACCTAAGTAAGTATCTAAAGTAAGCAACTTCCCAAGTAGTTATAGGCACACAATACATACTACTGATATAAAAAAACTATAAATAATCAATTATATGTTATAACCATAGGTAGATAATATTTTACATTATTATTATTTTACTTTAGAAATTGGTGCTCATAATTAAAAATTAAAAACAAAAAATTATATTTAATTGAATCTAATGAAATAGGTATACAAGTCATCTTAACATTTGTATATACTTATATGTGGTTTGATAGATTTATAATGTGCGGTCTTTATTACCTTTTTTATCTAAATAAAGGAAAGTGCCTACAAACAGTATTGCAAAATAACTACTTGTGTCACTTCTTCATATAGGTAAAACAAAACAAAGTGTTCTAAATATGCAGAGATTATAATTTCACTGGATAGCTACATACTTAAAAAGTTGTTTATAGTTTTTTATGTAATATAAGAATGGAAGTGTTTAATACAGTAAAAATTACAAGTCTATTTACATCTTTCTGATAAGATGACTCTAAAAGAAACAAGGAAGGCAGATACAATCAAGACAATATGTTTTATTCAATTCAATTTTAAGATTTTTCATTTAATTTTTTTTAATACTTATATTTATTTGTATTCAAAAATATATATTTTTAAACGGTTTTTAATTAACAGCATCTACATTTGAGACTGTACACTCATCAAATTCTGTTGAAACTGAAAAATACGTTGATACACAAAAAGAAGATAATAACGTATCTTATAGTCACCACTTGGATTTAAATATGAATCAAGTTCAGCTACAAAGCAGTTCTCCTAATCCCTCTCAATTATTTCCTAGAGGTAAGTTAAGGGCATATAACCAAGCTAAAAATTAACTATAATTGCTATATTTACTTTTACATTATAAAACAGCATAAACCATTTTAAATACAATATAAATTTAAACCACAGATTCACTAGATTTACAAGAATCGAAATTGTTGGCGCCTACGTGCGGACCTGCACTACATTTATTTTATACTAGTTTTTGCCCGCGACTTCGTCCGCGTTAGTTTGGTCAAGAGTAATATATGTATAGCTGACCAGGCGAACTCTATTCCGTCTTAGAAACCATAAATAATCAGGTTTTTCCTGTTTCAATCAAACAAAATGATTGACATATTAGTTAGTTGTCAAATCTAATGTCAAAAAAAACGTTTGTATGGGAAATAGAAAAGGGCTGTTTTTAGGGTTTTCACGGCATTCCAATTTTTCTCACCTTTTAAACCTTCCCTGGACTTCCAGGAGTATTTCAAGACTAAAATTAGGCAAATTGGTTCAGCCGTTCTCGAGTTTTAGCGAGACTAAGGAACAGCAATCCATTTTTATATATATAGAAGATGACATTTTGCCTATATAAAATACGATATTCTACATAAATTTGTAATCCTTTTTTATCTACATATGTACATACGTTACTTCCTTAATATTTCAAATTTGAATATCATTCCGCTACGATTTCTTGTCTTAATAACATCTGTATCTTCAGGTAAAAGTATTTAAAAACCAAAGAAGTTTTCTTTAACCCGTCTAAATACCGAATATAAAAAGAGGCGACCGTGCCAGGACAGCTAAGCAAGAAATATTTCAATCCAACGGAATCGCGTTTGAAGCCATCGCCGATTCGCAACAGCATCGCGGCACAGGCTTAACGCTCAAGCACCACTAAGAAGATTTGCAAGCACCAGCCGGCAGTACCTATCAACGCTGCCGAAGCAGGGCCAAATCAGATAAGTGTCTACCTTTTCAACAAAATCTCCGTTCATCCATCTATCAATCATCCATCCATCACCATCATCCATCTATCTATCATCACCATTATCACACCACACTATTTTTATAGCTATCCACCAAGTGTACAAGCTCATATCCCGTAAAATCAAAATTTTATTGCAACCGTTAGAATTAAAATTTTCCAAGTCATCGTAACATAAATCAACTTAACTATAACTTCAATTGCATCACTAAGGCTACAAAACTAACGCTAACGTTATATTCCAACGTCTTAAACGCACTTTTTTATCCATTATTTTAAACGAATTTCAATTTGTATCCTGATACTTCTGCAAATTTCACAGCCACAATTCGCAACCTAAACTTAAACCACTTCATAGTTTCATACGCATCCCATTTTATCATTAATTTAAGGCAAACATTTAAACCACATATTGCCGACGTTTTCAGCGTACGGGAGTGTTGGCCGTGCGGGTTGATGCCACGCTGAAAACTGGCGAGCGGTCAGTCTGCAGGAGTCCGAGGCAATTAGCTCATCGCTAAACAAAGGAGGAGCGTATGTAAAAAACTTTATTACCCACTCGAGTGAAGTGTTTGTCGCGTTTGAATAGATCAGCTGTGCCGGTCATTGATTCTTATTAGTACTTACATTTGTTTCTTTTGTTCGCATTATAATGTCTACTTTAAAAGAATTAATTTTAAAACGCAGTAGTATTAAAGGACGCGTCACTAAGTTTAAAAACTATATACAAAAATTAAATAATTTATCAAGTTTAGACGTGATTCAATTAAACGAAATAAAGATCAAATTAAATAAGTTCAAATGTTTATCGAGCGAGTTTAACGACGTGCAAGGTCAGATCGAAATCTCGAACGGCGATATTTTAGAAGCTGAGCTAGATATTTGCGAGGAGATTGAGAATGACATCGATAGTAGTATTTGCATTGCTCAAAATATCATTGCACGGAATTCCAAAGCTACGCAGCTGTTAGAAGACGAAGAAAGCAGGCATTCCCAATGTCAACGCGAACCACACGGCATAGGTTTTCAACTACCATTACTACAAATTGCGAAATTTGACGGAACCATTTTCCGCTGGCTTGAGTTTCGTGATACTTTTAGATCTCTTATTCCTACCTATTTATAAGTTTTATTATTTAAACTCATATTTAGAGGGTGAAGCCGCTCGTGTTATTTCTAACTTGAAGTTTCTGAAATAAACTACAACAAGGCGTGGAATCTGCTGTGTGAGCGGTATGATAATGAGAAACAGTTAATAAATAACCACCTCAATGCTTTGTTCAATATTGAGCCGTTAAGTAGGGAATCCGAACAGTCATTACGATCTTTTATTGATCACGTCATTAAAAATTTACGTGCGTTAGCAAGTTTAGGCCAACCCACACATCAGTGGGACACGTTAATCATTCATTTAGTTAGTTCAAAGTTAGATAACCACACAAGTATGAAGTGGGAGGATCATCGCAATATTCTAAGCGATATGCCAACCTTAGATCAATTCCATAGGTTTCTCAAGGACCGTGCTGATGTACTACTTAGAATCATTTAAACATTACAAGCACATTTCTACTAGTATGTCATCGTCTAGCAATAGTAATAATTTTAAGATTACGAGACATTAAAAACCGTTTTCGTGCACCTCTAATTTAGGTATCAATCAAACAAATAAAAATCGTACTTGTTGCTTACTTACTTACTTGCTTGTATTGCAAGAGTAACCATTTGATTTATAATTGCCCCTTATTTTTAGCGAAAACACCTGAGTTGAGAATTGAAGAAGTTTTCAAACTTAAGCTGTGTACAAATTGTCTCCGTTCCGGTCATAATACACGTCAGTGCACCTCAGGGTCATGTCGCGAATGCAAGGGACGTCACAACACGTTGTTACACAAAACTAATAACGATTCTTTGTCATCACATTTAAATGAATTTTTTTCTTCTCAGATTGCAGAAGACGAACTAAGCGTAAATTTTTTCTAGACAACCTTTTACGCATGTCATGTTGTCAACAGTCATGATTGAAATCATGAATCTAGTCAATTCGAAAACTGAAACTATACGTGCTCTGTTAGACAGTAGCAGTCAGTCTAGCTTCTTAACTCAATCTTTAAAAAATAGATTAGGGTTGTAATCCACACCCACGAATCTTAATATTGTAGGCATAGAGATCGTAGCTAGTAATCGTATCAACAAGCGCGAGCGGTGTCAAGTAAAATTTAATTCACTACAAAGTGACTATAGTGTTTTTCTCACGTGGTTTATCATGCCTGAACTAACGGGCAATCTTCCTAAGTCTTACATAGCCTACAGACAATTTAATTTGCCTCCACATATTAAACTAGCTGATCCTAATTTCTATACTCCTACGCCTATTGATGCATTAATAGGTGCCGATTTATTTTGGGAGATTATAGGGAGGGAATAAAAATCATTAGGCGTAAATAAACCATTTTTACGCAGTTCACAGTTGGGATGGGTAGTTTCCGGTCCTAATTTAGTGAACTGTGACACAAATTCAATTAATTGCAATTTTATGTCGAAACTATCTCATTTTCTAAAAACTAATCCCGTTATATCTGATTTTGCCGTTGACGAACAAATAAAATTTCACTTTATTCCCGCCTACGATCCTCACTTTGGCGGCTTATGGGAAGCGGGAATTAAATCCGCAAAATTTCATATCAAAAGAATTATTGGCAACAATAATTTAACTTTTGAAGAGTTAAATTCGCTTTTAGCACAAGTGGAAGCTATATTAAACAGCCGTCCTCTAAATCCCATGTCCACCTCTCCTAACGATTTACTTCCTCTCTTCCCAGGGCACTTTCTGATTGGTCAGCCATTGACTGCTTTGCTTTCTCCGAACATTGAAGACTGCAGCCACAACAGCCTCAACCGCTGCATGCGCTGGTAACAAATACGACAGCACTTTTGGCGTCGCTGGCAGCGTGAATACATCAGCGAATCAAATGGCGCTCCAATCATGAAAAGCTACGCATCGGTGACATGGTTCTCCTTTAAGAGGACAATGCCGTCCCTTTTATATTGGCACTTGGGACGAGTCACGCTTCTTCACCCTGGGCCTGACGGTATCGCAAAGGTTGAAGACGTTCAAACCACGAGAGGTGTAGTGCGTCGATCCCTAACACGCATCTGCTCTTTATTTCACCCAGAGGACGAGTCTTGAACGCAAAGCTATGCGTTCAAGAGGGTGGAATATGTTGGCGCCTACGTGCGGACCTGCACTATATTTATTTTATATGACATTTTGTCTATATAAACTACGATATTCTACATAAATTTGTAATCCTTTTTTATCTACATATGTACATACGTTACTTCCTTAATATTTCAAATTTGAATATCATTCCGCTACGATTTTTTGTCTTAGTAACATCTGTATCTTCAGATAAAAGTATTTAGCAAAACCAAAGAAGTTTTCTTTAACCTGTCTAAATACCGAACAACAAGTATCGAGATTTATTTCATATTTTCTTCTGCAAATATTGATGGTAGGTTTTGTTAGTAGTCATTTATGAATTAAAATTGCAATATATTACAAATTGTATTCAATAATTATGTCCGTAGGTAATTTGTACACAACGACAAATATGTACATATATTTTTTGTCTTTTAATAAACATTAATCCCGGTTTTAGATAACCTGATTCCTGTTAAAGTAAATGCAGATATATAGTCAAATGAGTGATCATCATCTACATTTAAACCTAAGATGTTCAAAAATGTCTTCTCATCATTTAATTGATTATTATTTATCTGAACTTCCTTATGACGACTATTAGTCATTAGAGATACTACTGTATACATAATTAAACATAACTAACTATATCAATATTTATGAAACATGCTATTTATTGTTTAATTTTTTGATAAATATAGATTTTTAATTATCAGATGATGCAATGTAATATCAATAGTGTTTTTATTAGATAAAATAACAAAAACATTATTATATATTTGTAGGAGGGCGTTATAAGAACAGGAGGGCCTTCATGGGAACTCATACTTTGAAAGGGATAAAGTACAGTCTATTCAATACGACACCAACTCAATCGAAACACTAGATATCACTATCACTTCGATACACAGCGATTCGTCACGAGCGCGGTGCGCGGGCGTCATCCCGAACCACACTAAGATGGCCGCCCTCGCTACCATCACAATCACGCTTCACTAGGCTAACCTCAGACAGCTAAAAGTCAACCTGACGTATGATTTTTGACGGATGCGCCGTCACGGCCGGACTGACATTCGACCGTCCTCGGGCGGTTCTCGGATCAATGAACTACAGTTGTGTCTATTCCGTTCGGCATCCTGACAAACGACTAGTTACAATCATCAAAATGTGCTATGGTACTTAAGACTTAAGGCGAGCATCTCGTAGCAATTAAGCCGGACGACAACGCCTTGTCACTTAACAGCATGTAGGTTAACTGTTCACAATTAGTAGGTACTATTGGACAGGTCGGTCCTTTGGTGGATGTGACCCGGACGACAACATTCGTCTTACCACGATACTCAAAATATTCAGAACAAGTCAGCCAACGTAAATGGATCTGAACCGGACGACAACATTCGTCTTACTACCGTCTGCAGAGCATCCAGAACAAGTCAGCCAACGTAAATGGATCTGAACCGGACGACAACATTCGTCTTACTACCGTCTGCAGAGCATCCAGAACAAGTCAGCCAACGTAAATGGATCTGAACCAGACGACACCATTCGTCTTACTACAGTCTGCAGAGCATCCAGGACAAGTCAGCCAACGTAAATGGCTCTGACTCGGACGACAATATTCGTCTTACCACAATCTGCAGGGGTTCCAAGACAAGTCAGCCAACGTAAATGGATCTGACCCGGACGACACTATTCGTCTTACCACAATCTGCAGAGCAACCAGGACAAGCCAGCCAACGTAAATGGCTCTGACTCGGACGACAATTTTCGTCTTACCACAATCTGCAGGGGTTCCAGGACAAGCCAGCCAACGTAAATGGCTCTGACTCGGACGACAATTTTCGTCTTACCACAATCTGCAGAGGTTCCAGGACAAGTCAGCCAACGTAAATGGATCTGACCCGGACGACAACTTTCGTCTGACCAATCTGCAGAGCATCATCACACACATATCAGTGAACAATGATCGAGACGTAGACTCCAATGACCTAGCCCCATCATCTCCACTACTTATACTCATGTGAGTGAACGATGACCCGGACATAGACTCCACCGAGCTAGCCCGTCCATCTCCACTAGCCAAACTCATGTGAGTGAACGATGACCCGGACATAGACTCCACCGAGCTAGCCCGTCCATCTTCACAACCTGATCAAGCGTCGACCGGACGTGGACTCCATCGAGCCAGCCCCTGCACGCTTTGATCCATCACTACTAGAAACATCGGCCGCATCAGCCAGTTTCATCGCCACCTCAAACACACCAACTCAAACTTACACAACTCATTTATGGTTTATCAATGTTGGAGGCCATCAGAGCTACTCAGCTACTCACTTTCATCATCTGACATAGCTTCGTTTCCATTCTCTCCACTCCATGACCCGCCGTCTCGGCCTCCTCATTACTTAGTTCAGTGGATATGTCAACTAACCCTTCAAAGCCTCTGGGTACTGCGCTCAAGTTTTCATGAGAGTATTTTAAAGTGCAATTAGATTCATCGGTATGTTTCAGTTCGTACCTATCGTTGTCTAGAATTTTAATTATGATAAAAGGTCCCCTAAACTTTCTTTGTAGTTTAGTTTGGTAACACTCGCTACACTTAACAAAAACGTAATCTCCCCGAGAAAGAAAAGAAGGTTTTACTTGGGCTTTGCCTTTATTAAATTTAACTACTTCCTTTTGATCTGCGTTTTCAGTGTTGAGGGAAGTTTTATTCCGGATATTGTCTAAATCTAATCTCGGCTCGTCTGAATTTTGGGCTATTAATGATATCCCTAAAGATTGCGCGCGTATGCCAAACATTAGTTCTGTTGGAGTATATCCTGTAACCCTACGGCTTGTGTTATTAAGTGCTAGAGGACTCTCCCAGACCAGAGCAATTCAGTAAGATGGGGTAAAGGTACCGAAAACACTTGCTATATCTGCGGAAAGGCAGTTGGAACTGCTAAGCATTCGCTAGTGAGATGTAAGGTTCTCCTGGACAGCGGTCAACTCTCGCGTCGTCACTATAGGGTTTTAGAGATCATACGTGAAGCGGCCAGTCCTTCGGTAGCCAGAGCGCAAAGGGAAACAACCACAAACGAACGATCAATAAGTTTTGTGAGAGAGAGCACCAGGGCTACAAAATCAAACGTCAAGCCCTACTCTATCCTTAAAGCGGCTTCGGATTAGACTATCATGATGGATACGTGTGAGAAACAACACAAAATCCCCGAGGATACTTGTGGTTCAGCCTCCAGACCAGACACATTTCTATATTCGCGTATTTCAAAGCGCGTTGTCACTAAGTATTACGAGCTCACTAACGAACTAACTCGAAATAGGTTCGTCGCCGATTCGTACGCGGTAAAGGTGGGAGCGAGAGGCATAACAGCCAAATCTCTCTACAACCTACCAAAAGACTTGGGCCCGTCCAGAACCAACATTAATTCATTCTTGGAACGTACGTCGAATTCAGCCCTAGTAGGTTCAATTAGTAGTAGTTTTCAAATTTGGCCAGGTAGGGAGAGGAACTTGGACAGTGGAGGTGAGCGTACAACGCGCGTTAGTTAAGGGGCCCCTTAAACCCACACCTGGGTCGCAAGTCCCAGGCACTGCTGAAGCTCCCCTCCCTGCAACGCGATGGACCCGGCACCCGCACGGTGAATCCATTGAATGCTAAGCGGTTTCGTCCCTTGTACCTCAGGAAGTTTGTCACGCCACGTTTTATGGGTATCGTTTTCTATAATAGTTAGCAGACATTTTAAAATCTGCATGACCCTTTCTACTTGACCGTTGGCTTTATTTGCCCCTGTTGTTATAAAGTAAAGTTCTATACGAGGTGTTTTACTCAATTCTCTAAAGTCCGCGCTTACAAAGCCCCTTCCCCGATATAACAATTCGCTTGAGAACACCGAAAAGAGAAACAGCTTTTCTCAACGCTTTAATAGTACAACTGGCATCGAGGGATAGAGTATGCTCTTAAAGGACATACTTGATAACGTAATCAATCATTACTGACGCGTATTTCTTTTCTGTCGCTTTTGCCACTTAATGTCCCAGTCATATCTATGTATGTGAATAGTATGCCAATAAAATGTATGCAAATCCGTAGGAGAATTTACATGGCCAAAATAGCAATAACCCCACTGAATAAAATTTGGAGAGATAGGAAAATTATTAATGGAACAAAAATGCATCTGATACGAACGCTTGCCTTCTCTATATTTCTATCTATCTAGCTATCCGATTCTGTATAGTGCAAAGACGTGGACTATGAAAGTCGTTGACAGGCAAAGAATTGATGCCTTAGGAATGTGGTGATGGCGAAGTATGTTACGCATACCTCAAAATATGGTCGGCGCTTATCTAATATCTATTTGCAGCACATACTGGCGTTGATTGGTCAGTTCCCTGACAGAACTACGGACAGCTTTAAACGTCCGCTAGTGATTGAAAAAGTGGACGGTAACCGAACTAGAGGACTAAATCCCAAAAGGTGACTGGACCAAATCCCAGAACACCTAAAAATACCTGCCTGCGTTGCACTCCATCAAGAAACTAAACGTGTCTATCTCAGTATGGATATGGTTGATTTAAGTCCATACAAGGGACTGATGGACGATATCTTACCAACGACTAACTTTGTTTCGCTCAATTTTTTTTCGATATAGCATATTGTTTCTAACATCGTAGATGTGACTAATTGAATCGGGAAACTTATTATTTAAGAGCTGAGCAACAATATCTTGAACATATGCATCACGTTTTTGTTCTACCGCTAACCACCCTTGATTTACCTCTACAAACTGCACAGACTTATTAACTACTTGAGCCTTGCTTTTGTCGCTCTTGGAAGTGCCCTGCTCAGGGTCATCTATGTACTCTCGGTGTTAATTTTTTTTTTTTTTTAACTAAGAAGCTTTGAAAGGATTGCCACCCGTGAAAACAATAAAATGATGACCATATAGCTTTTGCTTCAAATATTCTTCCGCTCGAACGACTGCCGAGGTCTCAAGTTCATAAGAATGATACTTTTATTCCGTGTCAGTTTTCCGGCGACTGAAATATGAAATAACGTGAGGAACTCCGTTCTTTCATTTAATTAAAATGGTACCGTATCCGTTGGCGCTGGCATTCGTGTGTAATTCTATAGGAGGCTCGCGATCAAATATAGTTAGAATAGACTCCGTGGTAAGTATTTGAACTATCCATTTACGAATATTACCGTGGACTTCTGACCGTTTAATTAAACCCTTTAACTTAGTGAGTAGACATAAGGATCGTACTAGGCGGAAATAGTTCGGTATAAAATTTCTAAAACAAAAGGCTTACTATAAGAATTGGTGTTAATCTCCCTAGAGTTGTCATTCGTTTTTTTTTTACAATTAGAATGGGGCTTGATAAAGTGTAAAATGATTGTTTCAAAGAGGGCATCCATTTTTATTTTTTTTTTTTATATCGAACAACCTCTTATAATTTGTAAGGTCTCTCTTAGACTATGTTAGGGTCTAAAGAATTAGGGTCTAAAGAGTTAAGAGGTGCCCTTAATAACAAAATGAGTTATACTTCTTAAAAACATCGATAAGGGCTTTGTTATCGTCGCCTTCCAAATAAGTTTTGATACGAGAAAAGTTAAGATTGTCTGAGGTTGAGCACTTATCTGTTTTTGTCGTTTCAGGTTTTGAGAAAATAATGTAGTCACTGCTTATTTCTCCTTTAATTCCCTACTCTACAAGGTCCCGTCCAACAACCACGGATTCAAAAATAATATTCTCTTTAATAATATGAAACAAAAGAGACACTGAAACATTTTGAATTATGACCGGGCTTAAAATTTGTGCATTACAATAAGTCTATAGACGTAGAAACACTAATAATAATTGACTGTTAATGTACACGAAGTATGACTAGAGTATTCAGTACCGAAGCGCAAGGTTGAATGACCTTTATTCGCTAATACGATCTAATATTAAAATCTTACGAAGTGGTGGGTAAGCGTGAAACTCATATCGTCGCCCGTTCGCTTCGACCGTATACTACGCGTTCAGATGCCTTTCAGGGGAACTACTTCATTGCTCAAAGTACACAGAAATTTATTTGAAAAATTTTCAGATACAGACACACATTAGTACTACATGAACAAGTACACCCACTACTAAAAAGAAAAGGAACAGTCTCACCAGATGACGTCGTCAACTCCCCTCGGCTCGGCCCATGGTCACACAGATATCTCCTTCACCGGCGAGCCTCAATTACCGGTACCTTTTACGATCAAGACACGACGAGACGTCCTAACCCTTATATCTGCTTCCGTACGATCCAGGTTGAACCGGATCAACTACGTCGTCGAAGTTAGTTGAGAAGTTGACATTATTTTCATTGACAAGTTTCTCATTATTTTTTACAAAGTTTAACATAGATGGATGATCACTACTCTCCTCATTTTAAAGCCCTTTCGATCCCACTTCTGATGTAGGAGGGCGTTATAAGAACAGGAGGGCCTTCATGGGAACTCATACTTTGAAAGGGATAAAGTACAGTCTATTCAATACGACACCAACTCAATCGAAACACTAGATATCACTATCACTTCGATACACAGCGATTCGTCACGAGCGCGGTGCGCGGGCGTCATCCCGAACCACACTAAGATGGCCGCCCTCGCTACCATCACAATCACGCTTCACTAGGCTAACCTCAGACAGCTAAAAGTCAACCTGACGTATGATTTTTGACGGATGCGCCGTCATATTTTATTATCATGTTACAAAAAAACAAATACTTCAATTATTTCAGTTAAAACTCGAACACAAAACTGTTAAAAGCTCGACTTCTGAAATTGAAGGAAACATGTAAGACCCAAAATTAAAAATTGGTACCTTGCATTAAAAATTGGATACATGACATTCATGCCACAAGGGAGTTATTTTTTGAGTTAAATAAATATCATGGCGTAAGCAGTCTGCTAACAAGAAACTGAAATCAGGATCCCTTAGAGATTTTTTTTGGTAATATTCGAAGTAATGGGATCCGTAATTTTAGGTGGTAGAGCCTAGCTGTTTTAAGTTACTACAGCTCGAACATGGGCTGGCTCGACCGGGGAAGTACCACCCTCTCACAGAAGATCGGCGTGAAGTAACCCTTAGTGGCTGCGTTTCGTCCGATGAGTGAGAGAGCCGGTTGCCCTTTTCCTATTTCCCACCCTTTCCTCCCATTTCCTTATTCCCACCCCTTCCTATTCCTAAAAAAACAAGGTTGGCAACGCATTCGCAACAAACATGTTGCGGATGTACATGGCCGGCGGTACTACCTTACACCAAGTAGGCCGTCTGCTCGTTTGCCACCTTTGACATAAAAAAAAAAAAAAAAAAAATCTCCAACTTGTTCTCAATTTGTTGCATACAAAACTTTACGTGCAAATAATTTAACTTCGCCACATTCCATTGGTGCAAACTGTGAAAATGACAATAACAAATTTTAAGTTGCCTTATTAATTCGTAACTAAGAGTAAGAGATACATTAAATGAAAAAATAATAATAATATATACTTTATTGTACACCACAATAGCATAGAAATTTAACAATGAAATATAAATAAAATATTAATTATGTTGCACAATAAGGCGGTCTTATCGCTAGGTAGCGATTTCTACCAGACAACCTTATGGGCTTAGGAACACAGTCGTGATTTGAGAGAAGGGTGGTGTCAAATGTTATAATCGTACAATTTATATTAAATAATAATAATTATCATATATACATACACAAATTCATACATACATACATATATACATACATACATATATACATACATACATACATACATTAAAATGCTATATCAAATATCACCATAATTCAATGCCAAGAAATGGTCTTTCACAAGTTTTTTAAAGATTGACAGGTTTTTTGCTTGTAATTTATTTCTGTTTATCAAACAGAAATAAATAAATGTGGATTCTTTACCTAATTTGTTGCAAGAAAATGTCAATTTAAAACCCAGCAACATAATCAACATAGAAACTAAACGCTGTGTTTCTGGCTATTTAGTACATAAATGTATTGAAAATGTATGTAAAAAACAACACCTGCTAATGATAACTATATTTTATTTAGAGATTACACTAAAAAATCCTGCAAGTATCCGTCGGAGGTGGTGTGTTCCTTTTTAGACGATGTTTGTGCAGTCATACAAACACAATTAGGTGAAGAACCACAAACAAAAAATATAAAAGAAAAAATTATTCAAAAAGCTGATTTATATTGTGATTTTTCGTTTCTTTCTTGCGAAACAAATAAAAACCTTAAAGGAGTTTTATTAAATTATATCATACATTTAATAATTCATAGTTGGTGCACCAATGTTAAGAGGCTGCTTACGGGAAAGTTTACAAATTGTCAAAATAAAGAGGATAATGTTAAAGTCCAAGCGATTACATATTATAATACTCACAAAAAGAAAAAAAATAAATACCTATTTGAATATATGTTCTGCTTTTAATTTTATTTATTTTTTTAAGTGTGCTAAGTAAATAATGTAAATAGAGGCAAAACACCAGAAGTTGGATTTTTGAACCTATGCACATTAGGTATTTATTCTTATTTTAATTAGGTATTTATTCTTATTTTAATTTTATAAGTTTGTAATTTGCATTTTCCCTATTAAATTCGAATAACATTAAGCGACATCTAGTGGTACCACCGTCCTAGCTAGTAAATGACATCTAGTATTACATACATAGTAGTTTTCTAAACTGAAATCCACAGTGGCGCATCTTTTTCTAATATAGTGTATTAATTATCTATGACTTCTCCCCACAATCTGGTGACTCATATCTGCTTAGGGCTGATCCCCACTATAAAGGCCGATCCTCACTATAAAGACATTCACAGTTCGTTCTCGGTCTAATCTTGGTTTGATAAAAGATTAAAAAATATGTGTGCATTCTTACTATTCGTAACATTCACGTTTCGCTCGACTCCCAGTCCAAACACGATCAGGTTCAAAGAAATTTTGTTTGAGCGAAATCGAACTTGTCACGACATAAACCGATAGTGTGAAAACTGTTTCGGCCCGAAACTTTCAGGTTGAGTTAGCTGTTACCCGCTGAAGCGATAAGCACATCAAATGCAATAAAGTTCAATACTTTAAGTATATTTTTTTTTTAGTTACATAAATTTTTATTGTATCTGAATTATATTGTAGTTATAGTAATCCTGAGTGATAAAAATATTGTCCATTTATATTATCTTCATTCATTTTAGAAACAAATTGGCATGTTACATGGGAGTTTCCTTGAGACAAAGCTAATTTTATTGAAATACCTCTTGTTCAAACTGCGTTAACATACTACGATGTAGATGTTTGTACACTACAGTTTACTTACTATAGATTAAATATCAATAGTTTAAAGGGAACCAGACTATTTAAATTTAAAAAAAAAAATATAATTTCATATAACATGTTGTATTACTGACGTGATCACAAGAAATCATTTAAAACATTATGAAAACGTTATAAAATAAAAATACTTATTTTGATGATTATTAAACTTAAAAGTTTGAGAAGTCCAGTTTCATGAGTCTTAAATACACTTTATTTTTATAATTTTCTGTTATTTATAAGAAAAATTAAACACAAACAAAAAGGAATGTAATTTGATCCAATCGCCCTCTAATGGTTAATAGCAAAGCCATTTTATAATTTTTTTACTAGACGTCGCTGTTTGAAGGATAATTTTGTATTTAGGTTACTCACAAAGTTCATACATTTTTTATTTACCTGGTACGTAATATTTACTATAGTCCGTAGGACTTAAGCTAAACTTTGCGTTTGTGTGCGTGAAAGTAAAAGTAGTGTTAGACAAAAAAGTTTTAAAATTAAATTTTATTTTAAATAGATACATAACATAAGTGCTATATAATAAGCAAAACTTGTAAAAGGCCAGATGGAACTATTATTAATATTATGGAAAAAAAATAATTAATTAACATTTTGAAAAAACTATACAAATTCTTCTTCACTTGGCATTGTGTTTTCAACATTTGATTTTGCTATCAGTACAAAAGGTGAAGTGCGGAAGGTGCGGGGCGGAGTAAAAGCAGTTTAAACTGGTTCAAAACTAGAAAAGAACGTGGCATTCAAAAATTTGACTTCACACCTACACTATCCGTCTACACTCACCAAAGGCAAAGCTCAACTTAAATCAAACGCACTATACAAACATAAATAAATATGATTTCAAGATTTAAGGGGAGCCTAATCAAACCGTAGATGACAAAAGTCAGTTTAGTGTCTAATTCATTTTTTATTGACTAGCTAAATAGCAAAATTTTTATATTCAATTATAATATAATATAATATAATTATAATTTATTCAAACATATTTTATATTCAATTTAATATGTCAATAACTATATTACATGTGGGTTGCCTCATAAATTTTAGTCCAGGATATGATTAATTAACAATTAAAAATAGATTTTTTTTCAAATATTTCACCGGTTTGTTTATTAGATAAATTCCACACCAATCGAAAGTACGGAGCCCATAGAATATGAAAACGTTAGGTTGCCTATTCTTTTCCAGTCACAACTCTCGGGTTGCCAGGGATAAACAGGTACATTGATAGTAGCATTTTGCACCGGTCTGATAATTTAATCAAATTCAAATGAAAATAAAGATTATTTAATTATGAACACAGTGAAATAGGGTTGCCTGCGAAAAATCGGTCCTAAATTAGGGTTGTCGAATTTTAAAAAGTAAAATATTGCCGCGAGTGAATATGTACGACTGAGAGGTCCCAAGCATTTCTATGAAAAATTACTCTGCTAAAGAAGACAATGAGCAGTTTCAAAAAAAAATCAAAGGCTTTGACTCTAACTCCATACCTCCGTGCTGGATATCATTAACGCAAAAAAATTTACGAACTATTTTCGTAAATTCAATGTGGCTGAATGCAACAGATCCAATATGCATCAAACTTGAACCTGAGAGCTGCGGTTGGTACTTAGATGAATATTTAAAATCACGAGGATTCATTGGGGATCATACACCTTTAAGAATAGATGATATTGTCGAAAGAACCGAAACAGAGAGTGATGAAGAAGAAGGTGCAGATGTCGAAGATCTCAGTTTCATGTCCGATGACTCAGAAGCTGAATAATTTAAAAATACATATTTATGTATTTATAATTTTTTATAATAAACAGATATTAATTTTTAATTGTTTTTCATTTTTTTTCGAATAAAAAAAATTACTCTAAATTAGTATTACATATGTATTGTTATAACCTTCTTATTTACTATATATGTATATAAAAGTCAAAACCGTTTATAACGACATCGTTTACAACGACCTATCGGTTATTACAGCCAGATTGTATGGTCCCGTCCGAATTGCTAGTAAACTATTCAGTATACAAACCGCTTATAACAACATCGGATACAGCGACATATCGCTTAAAACGACGCGTAATTTACCAGGAGGTACAATGTTATGAGTCGGTGTTATACTACTAACAATTTTTTTGTGGATTAGGAGAAAAAGAAAAGTAGTAACAGAACAATGGTAAAGGATCTATGACAGAATTTAAATCGACATACATGTCAAACTATCAGTAAAAAATTGCAAAATCTCAAGATACAATTCCGAAATCAGAGATAGCATTTGGGATTCAAAGAATCATATAACTACTATAATGAATACAGTTAAATACAGAATGCTCGTTGTAGTGAACTAATTTGATAGTATCATTAAACTGGTGGCTATTTCGTAAGTAGAAAAGCTGGGAGGTTGCCAGGAAGAAGATTTAATTGGTATTGTAACCAATAGACCATTTACTTAAGATATAAATTGATAGGAAATTTGTGATTGTGCCAGAAAAGCTAGTCCTCTCAAGAAGTCGAAATGGTGATTGTCAGTTTTAGAATTAGATTTAGTGCCTTTATATTCTAGAAGTAAACACTGAAAAAGGATGGGAAATGAGTTAGTCAGAACCTATTTTTTATATGGATGAAAAGTGTACAAGACGATATAACTGACACTGGGATCTTTTTAGCAAAGCGTATCACTCTTAATTTGAACCAAGTATCGAGATTTTTAAGTCACTGGCATGGAGCCTAAAAGGGTCCGAGATCCAACTGTTTTAAGTTTACATTTGGGTTCACATGGTTTGCTTTGTATTGAATTGCATTGCAATGCAAGTAGGTAAATACTAGTGACATGATTAACAGAAATCATTTTTGTTAACATCAATATTATAAAAACGGAACAGCGTTTAAAATAATACAAGTTTGATTTACAAATTCAAAATGCTGCATTGTTCACGTACAAACTCCTTTTTAATAATAATTATCCGACATTGTTTGGATGGAATAAGTGTTTCATTGCTTCTTCAATGTAAACACGTAACAATCAGTTTGGCTTTCGCAGTGGACGTTCTGCTTGTGTGAGTCTACGTCATTTCTGTCTGGATATTCACGATGCTCATTCCGAGAATAAAGTACTAGTTGGAGTTTTTCTTGACATTGTCGAGTCTTTCAATAATGTAGATCTGAACAAATTATCCTCAGTATTATTATTACTGCGGGTACCTGGAAAAGTTGTAAATTGGATTATTATTTTTTTTAACTACAAAAAGGTATTTGTTAAGGTTAACAATCAGTTATTTGGTCCAAGATATTCTTGTAGGAGTGTATAACAAGGTGGTGTATTGAGCTCACAGCTTTTTATCTTATTCATACATCAGCTAAATTCTATTCTGGGGTGTGAAGTTTTTAATCTGCAGTTTGCAGATGATTTCGTTGTTTATTGCTCTGATACAATTTTTTTAGGAGTGCAATCAGTCATCAATGTTGCTCTCCAAAGACTAAAGAACTATTTTGATAGCCTAGGCCTCTCCTCTCTCTCTGTCAGCAATGAAAAAAGGAAAGTTGTTGTCTTTTCGAAAAATGGTATTAGAAATAGGAATGTAAATATTTTGTTCAATAATAATGTAATGTCTGTAGAGAGCTCTGTAAAGTTTTTAGGTGTTATTTTTACAAACAATTCTAGATGAAATAAGTATGCTGAAACTCTAGAACCTCGAGCTTTAAATGCTTATAATGTTTTAAAATCTTCAACAGGCACATATTGGGGTGCTGATCCAAGGATTTTATTAACATTGTATAAATCATTAGTAAGGAGTCATTTTGATATGCTTTTTTTGTTTTGCAGGGGTAAGAACTATAGTGGAAAAATTAGAAAAGATACAAAAGAAATGTTTGCGTACTATAATGGGTGACGTGCAAACTACTCTCATAGTGTCAATGCAGGTGGAATGTAATATACCTCCATTAGCACTTTGGCTTAAATACTTACAATCAAAATTTTTTACAAGGTTGCTCTCCATTAGTAATCATCCACTTCTTGTTAAACTGTGTGACACTATTAACAAGACTGCCAATATTAATTCATATTTGTTTCAAGGTTTTTCTGAAACAGAACAAATTTTTAATAAGACACAATATTTTTTCTAGCCTGGTATGGCCTTGTTACTCTGGGTTATATGAATCAAAATTTATTCAGATTAAAATTGTAGCCAAAAATCTTCTAAAGTATAAGGAAGACATTTATAGGGAACTTGATAGGTGGCAGGGATATTATCAGAAGTGTACAGATGGGTCTAGGAACAATAAAGCAGTCTCTATAGCTGTCTATGATAGTCAGATCAAAAGTGGTTTATAATAATGGACAGTTTAAGTTTATTAATAGCACTACAAAATCCACAATTAAAATCAAAAACTAACTATATTATATATAAAATAAGAGACCTGTTTCACCTGCTGTCTCAAAACAAGCAAACAATTCTAGTCTGGACACCAGTCCACATTGGTGTGCATGGAAATGAGCAAGCAGACTATTTAGCTAAATTTATTACAAATCCGGCCCACAATCAATTAAGTCATAGCTTTTTAAATTTCGCAATTCCTTCTTCAGACGCTCTATCTCTTTTCAAACTCACGTTTAACAGGAAGAATTTTACAACTTATGGCATCAGATGGTATAGGTAACAGGAAACTAATTAGAATTAGATACAATAAATAAAAAGGTCTCTTCCCCGTGGTTTAGCCGGGGTAGCGACTGTAGTCATAGAAAGTATTATACCACAATCTGTCGTTTGCGTCTAGGACATTGCAGTTTTGGTGCTCACCTTTTTAGGATTGATGTTTTTGACTCTTCAACTCGTAGATATTGCAATAGTGCTGATATATTTTTTGATTGTTCACAGTTAAGTATTCAAAGGATAGTCCTTGTAGACCAACTTTTAAATATTTTTAAAAGTGCTAAAAATATCCCGCGCTCTATGCGAGCTATGCGCGACAAATTGACATTGACAAATGACATATATACTATAAATGACATTACAAACTTACAAAGACTTGACATTGACAAAAGACGGAATGTAAAAAAACAAGAATTGTACAAAAAAATTATTTTAAATAACTTCATGGCTTCAGCCTTATAATTAAAAAAAAAATTTTAAGAGGTAATTTAATGGCTTGGGCGCTTTGAAATTAATGTAATTTTTACTATAAAAACTAGTTTTGAAATTAATGGATGCGTTCTTGCAGTTTTCTACTACTTTTGAACATTTATCATTACAGTACCAAGGTACTTGACACCTCTTTCTACGACGGTTATTATTACTATCAGTTGTTATAACTATACATCTCTCACGTCCTCAGCCGTAACTTAATTTACCCTTTATCATATTCTCTGGTTGAAAAATAATATTATGTGTGATCGATTGAAAACCAGTTCTTAACAGCAATTCCATTTTTTATCTGCAAAATTAAATAAAAGAAATTAAAATTTAAGATACATTCGTAAAAAATGTAATTACGTTAAATAGAGCTATTTTGTATTCATATTATTTTTATTTGTTTTTTAATATTAATAATGATTTTTTATATTAATTTTATAATAAACATCTTGACAGATATCTTAACCTACTTCACTTAAATTGAGACTTGTTATAGTTGTTGTATTTATTTTATTTACTGTTTTTATCTGACCCACGATTTTTTTTAATTTAATATTCACTCTGTGTAATATATCACATTTCACATTGAAAAAAATATTTTCAAGTTGATTTTATATTTTCAATGACTATTTGACATCCATTACAGGACTGTTTTCTCAAAAGAGCCACCGTAGGTTGTCTCGTTAGATGGCACTGGGGTCTTGCAAACGGCGAATAGCAGAATAACTTTTTAGTTATGAATATTTATTTTAAAATGGAGAAAATAACTTTTGACATCAACAGTATACTATAAAATACAGTGAACTATAGAAGAATACTATAGAAGTCAGTGGTGGCTCAGTGGTTAAAGGGCCCGCCTCTCGTTGCCGAGGGCGCGAGTTCGGTCCTGGCCCGGGCAAGTACCAATGTGATTTTTCCGAATCATATGTACTTTCTAAGAATATTTAGACATCACTGATTAATGTTGATTCCCAAAAAGAGGGTTGATGTCAGGCAGGCGGCCGGTCGTAAAAACAAATAGCCAAAACCATTCACAACATGTTAGGCAGACCCTGGCTATAGCTGGGAAAAATTGCCAGGTAGAAGAAGAAGAAGTATACTATAAAATAACCTTATGAAGGTGCATGGTCAATTAACTGTATTCAATTAATATTTTCTGCTTTTCATTTTCAAATTTTCCACATATTTATAACCCCAAGGAAATTATTGCAAAATAATTTCTTTTAACCAGTTAAATTAAAAAAATTGCTTGTTAAATGCTCAACAGGATCAGTAATGGCACCACTTCTAAAAAAATATGTATATAATTTCACATAAATTTTTGTATTACTGACTTGTGCACACGAAATCATTTTAAACATTATGAAACGAGTGAAATAAAAATACTTATTGAGATGATTATTTATTCAACTTAAAAGTTTCAGTAATACAGGTTTATGAATCTATAATACTATATTTTTTGAAATTTTCTGTTACATATTTATAAGAAAAATTAAACATAAACCAAAGGAATGTAATTTGATCCAAACGCCCTCTATTGGACAATGACCAAGTCATTTCGTATTAAAGTTTCATACAAAGTTCATAAATTAATTAATAGATGGCAGGTTTATTAACAATATCCAAAACTATTGATAACCTGGTATGTAGTATTTACGACAAACAAATATATGTGATTTCAAGATTTAGAGTTAGCTTAATAAAATCATAAATAACAGAAAAAACAAAGCACTCGACCTTACTCCATTCGACGGAATCTCAAGCCAGCAAGAATTTATAAAAACAACTGGTTTTATTTCTTCTGATAGTGAATATTCATGCCTTTTCCTGCTAGGATAATGAATAATACTTTATCACCCGAATACATACTAAAAAAACTTGAATTGCTTGTTAGACAAACTTTATACAATAAGTGTTTTGAAGCAAATGGATTTTTTTGTTGTTTATTGTCGTCGAGCAATTATTCTGGCGTCTGACGCAGGTCTTCACCGGGTACGGGTGCTTCGGTTATACTTATGTCGGACGACCAGGAGAGAGCTGCCATGAGTGCGACGCTGCGGTGGACTCGGCCCAGCACACCCTCGAGGTGTGCCCGAGATGGGCTGTAGGGGCCTGCCTAGGTCGAGTCTCACACATCGATTCCGGCCCCGCCAAGGCGGGTTGGACGCCTCGTAAAAAGAGATGTTGAAGAACATCAAAAATTAAACCAAAGTTATTTAATTAAATCGCGACTAATTAAGGACTTGATTCAACATTTGACTTTTCACAGCCAATGAAGTGTTCACTGCATAAGACATCCAAAGGTTTTGGAGACCATAACGATCCATCAATAATTAAAAAAATATATGACGGAACACGCACAATACGTTATATGAAGTAAGTACCTTATTTTAAGAAAACTATTTGATATTTTAGTTTCATTTCTTTCATGTTTATATTTAAATGTTTTCGTTTATTTCAGTGATTTCAATTATTTTGAATAGTTTTATACTATAATTTGCAAATATTTGTTTTGTTTATTGTAAAGAAGTAATACTTAGTCTGTATATATGTTTTTAGATGGAGAGATGGTGAAAAAACGTAAAAAAAGGATGCCGGTGAGTCCTTGCCTTCCAGCACAAGCAGCGATTTCGATTGCGAGGATTCGCCAGTATAGTAGGATACAAATGCTTTCGCTCCCTTTAGGGTCGCTGATTATTATCGCCGATACCCTGAAGATGCGGAAACCAAGTTTGAATTCATAGTATTTGTCGAAAGTACTAATGATTTCCCACTCGGTAATAGGTAAAGGTAATCTTATATCTTTAAATGAGCAATTCTTATATAATATATATATTTGCATGTAATCGGAATCGGCTCCAAAGATTTTCATTAAATTAAGTATACAGGAGGTTTCGGGGCGATTAATCGATCTAGCTGGAAATCGTTTTTGAAAATTTATTTTATTTAAAAAAAAGAACAAAAAGGAGTCGTTTAAAATATGATATCTATCGGCGAATTTGAATACTACTTTTTGCTAATTGCTTTAACGACACGACAGCACAACAGCAGATGGCGTTGTTAAGTACCAGGAAGTCAATGAGTGTTTGCTTTTAGGTAGGGCTAAAAAATTAATTGATGTTTTATATTGTTTTGTTTTCTTAACCTGTTCACTTAAAAATGCCTAAAGGAATCTTTATAAAAAACACAAAATAAATACTAATAATTCTTAAATACCAAGCAAAGCTCGGTAACCAGGTATTAGTCATAATGAGTAAAGTAAAAGAGAAAATAACACCTTCACACTGCAACCTACTCAGAGCGTAGTAATTACTTTTGCGTCTGCTACGTCACTGCCGGACTATGTTCACATTAAGATGTGGCGCCTGCCTGTCTCCACATATGTCCCACCTATAAAACAGTGTTTTAAATGTTTACGCTATGATCATCTGGCTAAGTTTTTTAAAAATACACCGCGATGCTCCATATGCACAGAGGGACATTCTTTCAAAGAATGCAAGGCTAACATTGAAAAAGCTAAGTGCATTAATTGTAATGGCAATCACATCGCAATCTCTAGAAAGTGCCCTATAAGGCAAAAGAAAATCACAAACAGTAAACCCAAGTCATATGCTGACCCGTTAAAAGATTCATTAAATTTTCCCTCCCTTAATAAAAAATTAAATACTCAAAAAGTAATCCACGCGATACTATCAAATTCTGAAGCAATGACTCTATAAACAAAATCTATAGTAAAAGTTATAACTTTAAATAAAACTCATAATATCAGTATTAGTTCACAATTTATTAGCTCAGCTATTCAAAAAACCATCCAGGATAAAAATAGCAAAACGTCACATTCAACCACCAAATCTTAAATATTGTACAATGGAATGCTCAGTCTGTTAAGTAAATAGACTTGAGTTTCAAAATTTTTTTTTACCAAAATAATATACATGTTGCTCTTATTTCAAAAACTTGGCTCAAGCCTAACATTCAATTTAATTTACGTGGTTATACCATTATTAGGAATGACTGCGGTAATGATCATAATGGGGTAGCAATATTAATTAAAAATGGTATACATTCCTCTAAATTAGATACTTTTTATGATGATTCGTTACAAAATGTAGTAATTCCATGGATGACAATGACTTAATACTTTTAAATAATGCTCAACCAACAACTATAGGCTCTCATATTTGGAAACCAAACAGTCTAAATTTGACTATGGCGTCTTCTTCTATATTTCTTTCTTGTGACGTGCAAGTTCATCAGGACTAAAGAGTTCTCATCTGCCAACTATCAGAAAATTTACTGTCGTAAGAGACCAACATGAATCCTCTATTTCCTTGAACAACATTCCTTTTCACAGCAATCTGAAATTAGTAAATTGGGATAGTTATGAACAAATTGTTAATAAAATGTTAATGAACTTTAAAGTTGACAAAAGTGATCTGCTTGACTCATATAGAAAGTTTTGCGCAATTATTCTATTGGCAATCGAATTTTCCAGGCCCAGTTTAAACCATAACACAACTGATAGTAATAATAACCGTCGTAGAAAGAGGTGTCAAGTTCCTTGGTGGAATGATAAATGTTCAAAAGTAGTAGAAGACTGCAAGAACGCATACATTAATTTCAAAACTAGTCTTAATGGTAAAAATTACATTAATTTCACAGCGCAGCGCACAAGCCTTTAAAAAACCCACTTTAAAAGAAGAACGTCGTAAAAGTTGGTTCGAATTCTGTTCCTCAATAAATCGTTTGACATCAATAAGTGGCATTTGAACTAAAATGAGAAAATTCAAAAACAGCTTTCCGAGATCTAATTATTTTCTGACCTCAAATGAGTTCAAACATTTTTATATAACAACAATAGATAAGATTCCTTATTGGCTTTCCTATAGAATGTATAAACTTTTAAATGTTCAAACTCTATCTATTTTGCTAAGTTTGTTAAATAATCTATGGTTATCTTCTATTATCCCAGAGGATTGGAAAACCAACTGTTTGGTACCAATATTAAAACCTGGCTAAGACTTTAATTTGGCTGATTCTTATCGTCCCATTACACTTAGTTCATGTGTTGGAAAAATTAATAAAAATAGAGATTAATTTTTCACATAGAAAGTAACAATCTTTTACCTTACAATCAGTTTGGCTTTTGTTGTGGCCGTTCTCCTTGTGAGAGTCTACATCATTTGTCTGGATATCCACAATGCTCGTTCTGAGAATAAAGTACTAGTTGGAGTTTTTCTTGACATTATAGGGGCTTTCAATAATGTAGATCTGAACAAATTAACCTCAATTTTATTATTACTACGGGTACCTGAAAAGTTGTAAATTGGATTTTTAATTTTTTGAACTACAGAAAAGTGTTTGTTAAGGTTAACAATCAGTTATTTGGTCCAAGATATTCTTGTAGGAGTGTATAACAAGGTGGTGTATTGAGCTCACAGCTTTTTATCCTATTCATACATCAGCTAAATTCTATTCTGGGGTGTGAAGTTTTTAATCTGCAGTTTGCAGATGATTTCGTTGTTTATTGCTCTGATACAATTTTTTTAGGTGTACAATCAGTCCTCAATGTTGCTCTCCAAAGACTAAAGAACTATTTTGATAGCCTAGGCCTCTCCTCTCTCTCTGTCAGCAATGAAAAAAGGAAAGTTGTTGTCTTTTCGAAAAATGGTATTAGAAATAGGAATGTAAATATTTTGTTCAATAATAATGTAATGTCTGTAGAGAGCTCTGTAAAGTTTTTAGGTGTTATTTTTACAAACAATTCTAGATGAAATAAGTATGCTGAAACTCTAGAACCTCGAGCTTTAAATGCTTATAATGTTTTAAAATCTTCAACAGGCACATATTGGGGTGCTGATCCAAGGATTTTATTAACATTGTATAAATCATTAGTAAGGAGTCATTTTGATATGCTTTTTTTGTTTTGCAGGGGTAAGAACTATAGTGGAAAAATTAGAAAAGATACAAAAGAAATGTTTGCGTACTATAATGGGTGACGTGCAAACTACTCTCATAGTGTCAATGCAGGTGGAATGTAATATACCTCCATTAGCACTTTGGCTTAAATACTTACTATCAAACTTTTACAAGGTTGCTCTCCATTAGTAATCATCCACTTCTTGTTAAACTGTGTGACACTATTAACAAGACTGCCAATATTAATTCATATTTGTTTCAAGGTTTTTCTGAAACAGAACAAATTTTTAATAAGACACAATATTTTTTCTAGCCTGGTATGGCCTTGTTACTCTGGGTTATATGAATCAAAATTTATTCAGATTAAAATTGTAGCCAAAAATCTTCTAAAGTATAAGGAAGACATTTATAGGGAACTTGATAGGTGGCAGGGATATTATCAGAAGTGTACAGATGGGTCTAGGAACAATAAAGCAGTCTCTATAGCTGTCTATGATAGTCAGATCAAAAGTGGTTTATAATAATGGACAGTTTAAGTTTATTAATAGCACTACAAAATCCACAATTAAAATCAAAAACTAACTATATTATATATAAAATAAGAGACCTGTTTCACCTGCTGTCTCAAAACAAGCAAACAATTCTAGTCTGGACACCAGTCCACATTGGTGTGCATGGAAATGAGCAAGCAGACTATTTAGCTAAATTTATTACAAATCCGGCCCACAATCAATTAAGTCATAGCTTTTTAAATTTCGCAATTCCTTCTTCAGACGCTCTATCTCTTTTCAAACTCACGTTTAACAGGAAGAATTTTACAACTTATGGCATCAGATGGTATAGGTAACAGGAAACTAATTAGAATTAGATACAATAAATAAAAAGGTCTCTTCCCCGTGGTTTAGCCGGGGTAGCGACTGTAGTCATAGAAAGTATTATACCACAATCTGTCGTTTGCGTCTAGGACATTGCAGTTTTGGTGCTCACCTTTTTAGGATTGATGTTTTTGACTCTTCAACTCGTAGATATTGCAATAGTGCTGATATATTTTTTGATTGTTCACAGTTAAGTATTCAAAGGATAGTCCTTGTAGACCAACTTTTAAATATTTTTAAAAGTGCTAAAAATATCCCGCGCTCTATGCGAGCTATGCGCGACAAATTGACATTGACAAATGACATATATACTATAAATGACATTACAAACTTACAAAGACTTGACATTGACAAAAGACGGAATGTAAAAAAACAAGAATTGTACAAAAAAATTATTTTAAATAACTTCATGGCTTCAGCCTTATAATTAAAAAAAAATTTTAAGAGGTAATTTAATGGCTTGGGCGCTTTGAAATTAATGTAATTTTTACTATAAAAACTAGTTTTGAAATTAATGGATGCGTTCTTGCAGTTTTCTACTACTTTTGAACATTTATCATTACAGTACCAAGGTACTTGACACCTCTTTCTACGACGGTTATTATTACTATCAGTTGTTATAACTATACATCTCTCACGTCCTCAGCCGTAACTTAATTTACCCTTTATCATATTCTCTGGTTGAAAAATAATATTATGTGTGATCGATTGAAAACCAGTTCTTAACAGCAATTCCATTTTTTATCTGCAAAATTAAATAAAAGAAATTAAAATTTAAGATACATTCGTAAAAAATGTAATTACGTTAAATAGAGCTATTTTGTATTCATATTATTTTTATTTGTTTTTTAATATTAATAATGATTTTTTATATTAATTTTATAATAAACATCTTGACAGATATCTTAACCTACTTCACTTAAATTGAGACTTGTTATAGTTGTTGTATTTATTTTATTTACTGTTTTTATCTGACCCACGATTTTTTTTAATTTAATATTCACTCTGTGTAATATATCACATTTCACATTGAAAAAAATATTTTCAAGTTGATTTTATATTTTCAATGACTATTTGACATCCATTACAGGACTGTTTTCTCAAAAAGAGCCACCGTAGGTTGTCTCGTTAGATGGCACTGGGGTCTTGCAAACGGCGAATAGCAGAATAACTTTTTAGTTATGAATATTTATTTTAAAATGGAGAAAATAACTTTTGACATCAACAGTATACTATAAAATACAGTGAACTATAGAAGAATACTATAGAAGTCAGTGGTGGCTCAGTGGTTAAAGGGCCCGCCTCTCGTTGCCGAGGGCGCGAGTTCGGTCCTGGCCCGGGCAAGTACCAATGTGATTTTTCCGAATCATATGTACTTTCTAAGAATATTTAGACATCACTGATTAATGTTGATTCCCAAAAAGAGGGTTGATGTCAGGCAGGCGGCCGGTCGTAAAAACAAATAGCCAAAACCATTCACAACATGTTAGGCAGACCCTGGCTATAGCTGGGAAAAATTGCCAGGTAGAAGAAGAAGAAGTATACTATAAAATAACCTTATGAAGGTGCATGGTCAATTAACTGTATTCAATTAATATTTTCTGCTTTTCATTTTCAAATTTTCCACATATTTATAACCCCAAGGAAATTATTGCAAAATAATTTCTTTTAACCAGTTAAATTAAAAAAATTGCTTGTTAAATGCTCAACAGGATCAGTAATGGCACCACTTCTAAAAAAATATGTATATAATTTCACATAAATTTTTGTATTACTGACTTGTGCACACGAAATCATTTTAAACATTATGAAACGAGTGAAATAAAAATACTTATTGAGATGATTATTTATTCAACTTAAAAGTTTCAGTAATACAGGTTTATGAATCTATAATACTATATTTTTTGAAATTTTCTGTTACATATTTATAAGAAAAATTAAACATAAACCAAAGGAATGTAATTTGATCCAAACGCCCTCTATTGGACAATGACCAAGTCATTTCGTATTAAAGTTTCATACAAAGTTCATAAATTAATTAATAGATGGCAGGTTTATTAACAATATCCAAAACTATTGATAACCTGGTATGTAGTATTTACGACAAACAAATATATGTGATTTCAAGATTTAGAGTTAGCTTAATAAAATCATAAATAACAGAAAAAACAAAGCACTCGACCTTACTCCATTCGACGGAATCTCAAGCCAGCAAGAATTTATAAAAACAACTGGTTTTATTTCTTCTGATAGTGAATATTCATGCCTTTTCCTGCTAGGATAATGAATAATACTTTATCACCCGAATACATACTAAAAAAACTTGAATTGCTTGTTAGACAAACTTTATACAATAAGTGTTTTGAAGCAAATGGATTTTTTTGTTGTTTATTGTCGTCGAGCAATTATTCTGGCGTCTGACGCAGGTCTTCACCGGGTACGGGTGCTTCGGTTATACTTATGTCGGACGACCAGGAGAGAGCTGCCATGAGTGCGACGCTGCGGTGGACTCGGCCCAGCACACCCTCGAGGTGTGCCCGAGATGGGCTGTAGGGGCCTGCCTAGGTCGAGTCTCACACATCGATTCCGGCCCCGCCAAGGCGGGTTGGACGCCTCGTAAAAAGAGATGTTGAAGAACATCAAAAATTAAACCAAAGTTATTTAATTAAATCGCGACTAATTAAGGACTTGATTCAACATTTGACTTTTCACAGCCAATGAAGTGTTCACTGCATAAGACATCCAAAGGTTTTGGAGACCATAACGATCCATCAATAATTAAAAAAAATATATGACGGAACACGCACAATACGTTATATGAAGTAAGTACCTTATTTTAAGAAAACTATTTGATATTTTAGTTTCATTTCTTTCATGTTTATATTTAAATGTTTTCGTTTATTTCAGTGATTTCAATTATTTTGAATAGTTTTATACTATAATTTGCAAATATTTGTTTTGTTTATTGTAAAGAAGTAATACTTAGTCTGTATATATGTTTTTAGATGGAGAGATGGTGAAAAAACGTAAAAAAAGGATGCCGGTGAGTCCTTGCCTTCCAGCACAAGCAGCGATTTCGATTGCGAGGATTCGCCAGTATAGTAGGATACAAATGCTTTCGCTCCCTTTAGGGTCGCTGATTATTATCGCCGATACCCTGAAGATGCGGAAACCAAGTTTGAATTCATAGTATTTGTCGAAAGTACTAATGATTTCCCACTCGGTAATAGGTAAAGGTAATCTTATATCTTTAAATGAGCAATTCTTATATAATATATATATTTGCATGTAATCGGAATCGGCTCCAAAGATTTTCATTAAATTAAGTATACAGGAGGTTTCGGGGCGATTAATCGATCTAGCTGGAAATCGTTTTTGAAAATTTATTTTATTTAAAAAAAAGAACAAAAAGGAGTCGTTTAAAATATGATATCTATCGGCGAATTTGAATACTACTTTTTGCTAATTGCTTTAACGACACGACAGCACAACAGCAGATGGCGTTGTTAAGTACCAGGAAGTCAATGAGTGTTTGCTTTTAGGTAGGGCTAAAAAATTAATTGATGTTTTATATTGTTTTGTTTTCTTAACCTGTTCACTTAAAAATGCCTAAAGGAATCTTTATAAAAAACACAAAATAAATACTAATAATTCTTAAATACCAAGCAAAGCTCGGTAACCAGGTATTAGTCATAATGAGTAAAGTAAAAGAGAAAATAACACCTTCACACTGCAACCTACTCAGAGCGTAGTAATTACTTTTGCGTCTGCTACGTCACTGCCGGACTATGTTCACATTAAGATGTGGCGCCTGCCTGTCTCCACATATGTCCCACCTATAAAACAGTGTTTTAAATGTTTACGCTATGATCATCTGGCTAAGTTTTTTAAAAAATACACCGCGATGCTCCATATGCACAGAGGGACATTCTTTCAAAGAATGCAAGGCTAACATTGAAAAAGCTAAGTGCATTAATTGTAATGGCAATCACATCGCAATCTCTAGAAAGTGCCCTATAAGGCAAAAGAAAATCACAAACAGTAAACCCAAGTCATATGCTGACCCGTTAAAAGATTCATTAAATTTTCCCTCCCTTAATAAAAAATTAAATACTCAAAAAGTAATCCACGCGATACTATCAAATTCTGAAGCAATGACTCTATAAACAAAATCTATAGTAAAAGTTATAACTTTAAATAAAACTCATAATATCAGTATTAGTTCACAATTTATTAGCTCAGCTATTCAAAAAACCATCCAGGATAAAAATAGCAAAACGTCACATTCAACCACCAAATCTTAAATATTGTACAATGGAATGCTCAGTCTGTTAAGTAAATAGACTTGAGTTTCAAAATTTTTTTTTACCAAAATAATATACATGTTGCTCTTATTTCAAAAACTTGGCTCAAGCCTAACATTCAATTTAATTTACGTGGTTATACCATTATTAGGAATGACTGCGGTAATGATCATAATGGGGTAGCAATATTAATTAAAAATGGTATACATTCCTCTAAATTAGATACTTTTTATGATGATTCGTTACAAAATGTAGTAATTCCATGGATGACAATGACTTAATACTTTTAAATAATGCTCAACCAACAACTATAGGCTCTCATATTTGGAAACCAAACAGTCTAAATTTGACTATGGCGTCTTCTTCTATATTTCTTTCTTGTGACGTGCAAGTTCATCAGGACTAAAGAGTTCTCATCTGCCAACTATCAGAAAATTTACTGTCGTAAGAGACCAACATGAATCCTCTATTTCCTTGAACAACATTCCTTTTCACAGCAATCTGAAATTAGTAAATTGGGATAGTTATGAACAAATTGTTAATAAAATGTTAATGAACTTTAAAGTTGACAAAAGTGATCTGCTTGACTCATATAGAAAGTTTTGCGCAATTATTCTATTGGCAATCGAATTTTCCAGGCCCAGTTTAAACCATAACACAACTGATAGTAATAATAACCGTCGTAGAAAGAGGTGTCAAGTTCCTTGGTGGAATGATAAATGTTCAAAAGTAGTAGAAGACTGCAAGAACGCATACATTAATTTCAAAACTAGTCTTAATGGTAAAAATTACATTAATTTCACAGCGCAGCGCACAAGCCTTTAAAAAACCCACTTTAAAAGAAGAACGTCGTAAAAGTTGGTTCGAATTCTGTTCCTCAATAAATCGTTTGACATCAATAAGTGGCATTTGAACTAAAATGAGAAAATTCAAAAACAGCTTTCCGAGATCTAATTATTTTCTGACCTCAAATGAGTTCAAACATTTTTATATAACAACAATAGATAAGATTCCTTATTGGCTTTCCTATAGAATGTATAAACTTTTAAATGTTCAAACTCTATCTATTTTGCTAAGTTTGTTAAATAATCTATGGTTATCTTCTATTATCCCAGAGGATTGGAAAACCAACTGTTTGGTACCAATATTAAAACCTGGCTAAGACTTTAATTTGGCTGATTCTTATCGTCCCATTACACTTAGTTCATGTGTTGGAAAAATTAATAAAAATAGAGATTAATTTTTCACATAGAAAGTAACAATCTTTTACCTTACAATCAGTTTGGCTTTTGTTGTGGCCGTTCTCCTTGTGAGAGTCTACATCATTTGTCTGGATATCCACAATGCTCGTTCTGAGAATAAAGTACTAGTTGGAGTTTTTCTTGACATTATAGGGGCTTTCAATAATGTAGATCTGAACAAATTAACCTCAATTTTATTATTACTACGGGTACCTGAAAAGTTGTAAATTGGATTTTTAATTTTTTGAACTACAGAAAAGTGTTTGTTAAGGTTAACAATCAGTTATTTGGTCCAAGATATTCTTGTAGGAGTGTATAACAAGGTGGTGTATTGAGCTCACAGCTTTTTATCCTATTCATACATCAGCTAAATTCTATTCTGGGGTGTGAAGTTTTTAATCTGCAGTTTGCAGATGATTTCGTTGTTTATTGCTCTGATACAATTTTTTTAGGTGTACAATCAGTCCTCAATGTTGCTCTCCAAAGACTAAAGAACTATTTTGATAGCCTAGGCCTCTCCTCTCTCTCTGTCAGCAATGAAAAAAGGAAAGTTGTTGTCTTTTCGAAAAATGGTATTAGAAATAGGAATGTAAATATTTTGTTCAATAATAATGTAATGTCTGTAGAGAGCTCTGTAAAGTTTTTAGGTGTTATTTTTACAAACAATTCTAGATGAAATAAGTATGCTGAAACTCTAGAACCTCGAGCTTTAAATGCTTATAATGTTTTAAAATCTTCAACAGGCACATATTGGGGTGCTGATCCAAGGATTTTATTAACATTGTATAAATCATTAGTAAGGAGTCATTTTGATATGCTTTTTTTGTTTTGCAGGGGTAAGAACTATAGTGGAAAAATTAGAAAAGATACAAAAGAAATGTTTGCGTACTATAATGGGTGACGTGCAAACTACTCTCATAGTGTCAATGCAGGTGGAATGTAATATACCTCCATTAGCACTTTGGCTTAAATACTTACTATCAAACTTTTACAAGGTTGCTCTCCATTAGTAATCATCCACTTCTTGTTAAACTGTGTGACACTATTAACAAGACTGCCAATATTAATTCATATTTGTTTCAAGGTTTTTCTGAAACAGAACAAATTTTTAATAAGACACAATATTTTTTCTAGCCTGGTATGGCCTTGTTACTCTGGGTTATATGAATCAAAATTTATTCAGATTAAAATTGTAGCCAAAAATCTTCTAAAGTATAAGGAAGACATTTATAGGGAACTTGATAGGTGGCAGGGATATTATCAGAAGTGTACAGATGAGTCTAGGAACAATAAAGCAGTCTCTATAGCTGTCTATGATAGTCAGATCAAAAGTGGTTTATAATAATGGACAGTTTAAGTTTATTAATAGCACTACAAAATCCACAATTAAAATCAAAAACTCTTATTTTATATAAAATAAGAGACTTGTTTCACCTGCTGTCTCAAAACAAGCAAAAAGTTCTAGTCTGGACACCAGCCCACATTGGTCAGCATGGTAATGACTAATGAGCAATTGACTATTTAGCTAAATTTATTACAAATCCGGCCCACAATCAATTAAGTCATAGCTTTTTAATTTTCGCAATTCCTTCTTCAGACGCTCTATCTCTTTTCAAACTCACGTTACAGGAAGAATTTTACAACTTATGGGATCAGGTGGTAAAGGTAACAGGAAACTGGTTAGAATTAGATACATTAAAGAAAAAGGTCTCTTCACCGTGGTTTACCCGGGGTAGCGACTATAGCCTTACAAAAATATTATACCACAATCTGTCGTTTCACGTTTGCGCCTGGTAGTTTTAGTGCTCACCTTTATAGGATTGGTGTTTTTGACTCTTCAACTTGTAGATATTGCAATAGTGCTGATATACATATTTTTTGATTGTTCACAGTTAAGTATTCAAAGGATGGTCCTTGTAGACCAACTTTTAAATATTTTTAAAACTGCTGAAGATATCCCGCGCTCTATGCGAGCTATGCACGACAAATTGACATTGACAAATGAATTGTACTATAATTTATAAATGACATTACAAACTTACAAAGACTTGATAAAAGACAGAATGTAAAAAAACAAGAGTTGTAAAAAAAAATATTTTAAATAAAGACATAGCCACGGCATTAAAATTAAAAAAATATTTAAGAAGTAATTTTTACTATTAAAACTAATTTTGAAATTAATGTATGCGTTCTTGCAGTCTTCTACTACTTTTGAACATTTATCATTCCACCAAAGTACTTGACACCTCTTTCTACGACGGTTATAATTACTATCAGTTGTTATTACTAATTACTATACACCTCTCACGTCTTCAGCCGAAACTAAATTTACCCTTTATCAGAGTCTGTGGTTGAAAAATAATATTATGTGTGAAGGACTGAAAACCCGTTCTTAACAGCAATTCAATTTTTTATCTGCAAAATTAAACAAAAGAAATTAAAATTTAAGATACATTCGTTAAAAATATAATTACTTTAAATAGAGCTATTTGTTATGTTATATATTATTTTTAAGTGGTTTTTTAATATTGGTAATGATTTTTATATTAATTTTACAATGAACATCTTGACAGACATCTTAACCTATAAAGTTTTTTAATAATAATTTGACATCCATTACAGGACTGTTTTCTCAAAAGAGCCGCCGTAAGTTTTCTCGTTAGATGGCACTGGGGTCTTGCAAACGGCGAATAGCAGAATAACTTTTTAGTTATGAATATTTATTTTAAAATGGAGAAGATAACTTTTGAAATCAACAGTATACTATAAAATAACCTTATGAGGGTGCATGGTCAATTAATTGTATTCAATCAATATTTTCTGCTTGTCATTTTCATATATTCCACATATTTAAAACCCCAAGGAAATTATTTCAAAATAATTTCTTTTAACTTGTTTAATTTAAAAAAATTGCTTGTTAAATGCTCCATCAGGATCAGTAATTGCATCATTTCTAAAAAAATATGTATATAATTTCACATTAATTTTTGTATTACTGACTTGTGCACACGAAATCATTTTAAACATTATGAAACGAGTGAAATAAAAATACTTATTGAGATGATTATTTATTCAACTTAAAAGTTTCAGTAATACAGGTTTATCAATCTATAATACAATATATTATTTGAAATTTTCTGTTATTTATAAGAAAAATTAAACACAAACAAAAAGGAATGTAACTTGATCCAAACGCCCTCTATTCAACAATGGCAAAGTATATACATCATTTCGTATTAAAGTTTCATACAAAGTTCGTAAATTAATTAATAGATGGCAGGTTTATTAACAATATCCAAAACTATTGATAACCTCGTATGTTGTATTTACGACAAACAAATACATATAATATGTGATTACAAGATTTAGAGTTAGCTTAATAAAATCGTAAGTGACAGAAAAAACAAAACACTCGACCTTACTCCATTTAACAGAATCTCAAGCCAGCAAGCCTTTATAAAAACAACTGGTTTTCATTCTTCTCATAGTGAATATTCATGCCTTTTCCTGCTAGGATAATCAATAATATTTGATTACCCGAATACATACTAAAAAAAAACTTTAATTACTTGTTAGATAAAATTTATACAATAAGTGTTTTGATGCAAATGGATTTTTTGTTGTTTATTGTCGTTGTTGTTGTCGTCGTGCCATTATTCTGACGTCTGACGCAGGTCTTCACCGGGCACGGGTGCTTCGGTTATTATACTTATGTCGGACGGTCAGGAGAGAGCTGCCATGAGTGCGGCGCTGCGGTGGACTCGGCCTAGCACACCCTCGAGGTGTGCCCGAGATGGGCTGTAGGGGCCTGCCTAGGTCGAGTCTCACACATCCATTCCGGCGCCGCCAAGGCCGGTTGGACGCCTCGTAAAAAGAGATGTTGAAGAACATCAAAAAATTACATCAAAGTTATTTAATTAAATCGCGACTAATTAAGGACTTGATTCAACATCTGATTTTTCACAGCCAATTAAGTGTTCACTGCATAAAACAAAAAGGGGCAAACAACACCGAACATTCGTCGTTACTTTCAGCCACGGAAGATCCAGGAGTCGTTAGTTCACTTTTAGAACATATCAAGCTCCTTCGGGTCGAACTGGTCGCTTTGACGCGGGAAGTATCCTAGTTCCGTCAGGAGCTTGCATCATTGAAAGGTACGTTATCCGAGGTATGCAAGCGAGTCGACAATGTCGAAGCGCGACTGTCTCAACTTGAAAATAAAACACCGTCCGTGCCTGAGAGTCACTTATTGGAAGACATTGCCAACCTGAAGACGGACCTCAACGAGCGCGAGAAGTCATGTCTATTGAACGACATTGAGATCTCAGGCATTACTGAACGGAATGGGGAGAATCTGCAGCACGTAGTAGGCCTCATTGCGCGTAAGATTGGCATCACATTAGAAGAGCGCGACATTGTTTTGGTAGAACGCGCAGGACCGCGACCACATTACAATGAAACCAGCGAACTGTCACGATCACGCCCTATAGTAGTACGACTAGCGCGCCGCACGATGAACTACTGCGGGCGACGCGTGCGCCGTGGGGCTGATACATCGGGCTTAGATATAGATAACGAGCCTAAACGGTTTTACATCAATGAGCGCCTCACTAGAACAAATCGTACTCTTTATTACAATGCACGAGAGGTGGGCCGCCGCAATGGATGGCGTTATATATGGACTCGCAAGGGCCGGATCTATGCCCGGCTGAATAAGGAAACTGCTGCTCATAGGCTACGATCACAACATGACATCCCGAAAGTTTTTGTAAAAACACAGGTTTGAGCTGTTAATTTCAGATTAGGAGTAAGAAGAATATTTTTGACTTACTAATTGTTTATTTTATAAAAATAGCTTCTAAAAACGTGTAGGTATCCTCTAATTTCTTTGATACTTTTGTATTATTGTAATGTTAAGTGTATTTTTATTAATTATAAATATATTATCGTATATTTTTGCAACAGTGTCATACATAGCGGCCAGACAGTAGATATTATATTTACATACAAATATGATATACAAGTAATATGCCAATCCATAAAACGGCGGCGTTCCGAGGAAGTTTCAGGTTCTGCGCCACCATTCACCAAGTGCTAGAATGACTTGCCTCCTCCTTTTCGTGACCTGAAATCGATAGGAAATTTTCGATATAAATATAAATTATATTTAATAGATACACAAAAAAAAAATCTTAAACTTAATATGTATTAATTATTATGTATAACTATTTGACGTTCTTAATTTTTACTCATTTAATCCGTTAGAATTTTGTTTAGCTATTTATATTCGAATTATATTTATAATCACATATGTACATATGTATATTCTACATTAATTTTGACAAAATCATAATGTAAGTATTTGATTTCAATAATAATATAGCAAAAGGAATTAATTATAAAAATTTTACATATTATATAGGTACCTGTTTATTTGCGGCTCGATTGCAATAGGCAAGTATCATGGCAGCGCCTGCTGATCACATGACCTTGACTTCCGCGCTCAACTCCATTGTTTTTCCGTTTTTTTTTCCATAGGATGTCACCTTAACTGCCTTTTTTTGCATATTTCGTATAGTTTTTATGAGTTATATCTTTAAGAGAAAATATAATAAGTTATTATGTAATTTTTCGGAGTCATATGTACTTTCTGAGAGTATTTAGACACCACTGACATACGGTGAAGGAAAACATCGTGAGGAAACCTGGACTTATAGTTTCACAATTATAAGTTTGAAATCACCAACCCGTCTTGAGCAAGCGTGGTGATTAATGCTCAAACCTTCTCTATGTGAGAAAGAGGCTTTGCTCAGCAGTGGGCGCTGATAGGCTGATGACGATTATGTTTGATGTTAATAAAATAAGATATGTTTGGTAAATATAATGTTGGTTTTTGCTAAATTAAAATGCCTTTGTTTTATACTAATTTCATATTATAAATAGTTATGTATATCTATGACGTATTTAATAGAAATATGTCTTATCTTATATTTGCCTAGTCCAACCGCTTATTAAAAACATAATATTACAAATTATTTTTTAGTCACTGTTGTGTATTTTATCGTGTTCGTTTTGAGTACATTTTGATTAAATAAACAAGATGCTTGTGGTGTTAACCTTTAGACGCTGAAGGCTGCACTGAGCGAGTATTCAACAGAGGTAATATATTATTATCTAAATGTTACGCCCTGATCCCGCGCGTCCCGGCACACCTTTTTTTTTTACTTTGATGGAATCCGTTTACGGACTTCCCGTGCCTGGGCAAATTTGTGACACGGGGGTGTGTGGGGCTCGACCTAAAGGCGTTCGGCCACTACCCACTAAACCTCCAAGGCCCACTCCTGTTCGCATGAGTCAAAGTCCGGTGACTGGGGAGACCATTGCTCCGGGCAATAATATATAATATAAAATATCCGGCAATAATATAATGAGTAAAGTAAAAGAGAAAATAACACCTTCACACTGCAACCTACTCAGAGCGTAGTAATAACTTCTGCGTCTGCTACGTTACTGCTGGACTATGTTCACATTAAGTTGTGGCGCCTCCCTGTCTCCACATATGTCCCACCTATAAAACAGTGTTTTAAATGTTTACGCTATGGTCATCTGGCTAAGTTTTTTAAAAATACACCGCGATGCTCCATATGCACAGAGGGCATTCTTTCAAAGAATGCAGGGTTAACATTGAAAAAGCTAAGAGCATTAATTGTAATGGCAATCATATCGCACTCTCTAGAAAGTGCCCTATAAGGCAAAAGAAAATCACAAACAGTAAACCCAAGTCATATGCTGACACGTTAAAAGATTCATTAAATTTTCCCTCCCTTAATAAAAAATTAAATACTCAAAAAGTAATCCAAGCGATACTATCAAATTCTGAAGCAATGACTCTATTAACAAAATCTATAGTAAAAGTTGTAACTTTAAATAAAACTGAAAATATCAGTATTAGTTCACAATTTATTAGCTCAGCTATTTAAGAAACCATCAAGGATAAAAATAGCAAATCGTCACATTCAACCACCAAATTTTAAATATTGTACAATGGAATGCTCATATTTGGAAACCAAACAGTCTAGATTTAACTATGGTGTATTCTTCTTTAATCCTTTCTTGTGACTGGCAAGTTCGTCAGGACTCTTTAGGCAGTTATCATCTGCCAACTATCACAAAATTTACTCTCGTTATTAATTTTAGTGTAACGTATATGTACCAGTGAATATATTAATATTGTATAAATATATGTAACAAAAATTATGATGTAACATTTAACAAAGTGATTAAAGTACTCAAAACTTCACATCACATACCTACAATAAACATTTGCTCGTAATCATACAGAAAAGCAGTTTCTCTTGACGATAAATTTACATTTAATTAAATTTTGCATTGTGGTGTATATTCTAAAGTCTACCTCATTGTTTGCATGATATGCATGACAACGTGCCTTTAATTATCATCAGTTCTGTTGCTTGTTAGCTTATTAAACTTACTCACTATATTATTTAGCCTTTGCTCACGTTCGCTCCCCTGAATTGTAATAACTGTTCAAACTTTCAGCCATAATTATTTTATTTAATATCGTTGACGATATGCAAATTGCAATATTATATATTATATCAGTGATGTTTAGCCAATTTTTGTACTAAATATAATGTTAAGTTTATAATAAGACGAGGAAATCGTAATTGCTTATGTTTGTACTTGATTAAAAATTTATTTATAAGTGTTATATTGTTTAACTTAGAATATAAAATAACTTGACGAAATTCATTTCTTTAACACTATATTTATTAAGTAAGATAATGGCTCATTACTTGAGTAATGAGGTAACTAAAGTCTTACTGGAACGTCTGCCCGGGGACGACATTTAGGAACCTAAAATGACGGAAACGTTAGTATGTAATTGCCCTCTCGCTATATTAAATGTAAACGGCAGTGAGAAGGGCTGAGGAATTATTCTTAGTTCCCGAATAAAAAATTAAGTTCTCATATTATGACTGAAAATTGAATATATTTTACTTCATGTTTGTTATAACATAAATAAATTTAATAATGTTTTAGGTCAAGATGAAATGTATAAACATTTATTAAGTACTCTGATTTTTTGGAGTAAGAATAGTCTCAAAAAGGATTAAGAAACGATTCCGTTGCTTCAGAAAATTATGAAACATCACTGCTAATGTATTTTGCAAGTTTGTAGGTACAAAATAATAAAAAATTGGTAAAAAGAATATGTGAAAAATCAATATCGAAATATTTGCTTGAATAGTTTCAGAGTTCATGATGCACCGATATAGTCTTTCTTTTTAACAGATCACATTTTACTTTAATTGCTATATTATCGGAATTTTACAAAAACCGAAAATATATAAAATAGAATTCGATTTCAAAGATGGGTAGATTTTTGAGCTGGTAATGTATTCGAGTTCAAAGGTCGAAATTAAATAATAAAACAAGGCAGAATTCCTACAAATGAGGTTTGGCGTTTAAAAGCCCCGCCATGCAACCTCGGGAAATTATCGCGCTTCGGGGCGTCCAGCAATGGAATTTATGTGTGTGACGTGGCATACCCATGTGGCATACCATAGATTGCAGACAATTGATTTTCGGTTAACTCACATCACCTAACGTCAAGCTCTGACGGGCCGACGTTTACTATAAATGTTTACGCATTACGCTTCCTACCTCTCTCATACATCTGAATAATGTTAAAACGTATATATGTATATAATACATTTTATTTAAAAGATATATTGTTTATCAAATAAGTTTTAAGACATAAATATTCGGCTTAACCTATTAACGTATTATTGTTTCATATATAAGTTAAATTTAAACATACTTTAAACAAACATAAACGGAAAATACGTAATCAGTGAACGATTTTCTTTTATTTACAGCGATCAATCAAACAGTATGACCTGACTAAATCGCTTCGATTTTCTGAACAACTATACAAAGCAAACATTTCATGACAGCGGGAGTCCATTGTGCATAAGGTCATCATCCGAGCTGGATAATCGAGTGAAGCTCAGGCATCGTGCGATCATACAACTACAGGTATTTAATGTTATGCGAAACACAGCAAGCGATTATATAGCTTAGTCTCATTGTTACAAATGTCATTATCTACTGCGGTAATAATTTACGCGATATAATGTATCCGTTGTATGAGTAGATGAATTATGCTAATTCAATGTTTTTCTAATGTAGTAAGTGTAAGCCTGCTTTTAGTATAGTATGATCGCAAACATTGTCTGACACGTTAAACATGTTTATTAATACAACAATTGATAATATGTATGTAAAAATTTTTTTGTCAAATCGATATCAATTATTCAAGTTGCGAAGAAAATAGTCGATAAAATCGTCGAAACAGAGTAAGTTATTTTTGAAGAAAAATTAGAATGATGTGTACAGGTAAACCATTTCACCGCTTTAAAGCTTTCAAGTGGACGTTAACTCATTTAAAGTGAAAATTTGAGAAAATTTTATTAATAAACTGCTTAATAAACATAAACAGACAGGCGCGGGTGGTGTGACTATTAAGCAGACGATAACATGAAATAGAGACGATACGCTTCTATTAAAATGAATAAAAAGTTGCTTAAATAAAGCTGTTTGTCGAAATCACACGAGTTCCAACAAGTTTAAGTATAATGTTCATTGTGATTTGTTCAAGAGTAATTAATAAGTACGAGTAAATAATTGTTTATTAAAAAATATGGTAACGAAAAATTTTAAAACATATACAATATGCTGGAATGTTAGAAACATAAAATCGCATTCTTATCTAATATGGCTAATACCCTAAGATTGATGATGAATGATATCATTAAAATTAAAATTGTCAGTCGTATTTTTTGCAATTATACTAACTAAGAAGTTCCTGTTAATTTAAATTCATGCATTTTATTAATATGTACGTAGGTATAATTTTATATTTTGAAGATGCTTCAATTGATTTGTCTGTTTATAACAGATTTAATGTGAAATGCACAAATTACATGTATTAATCTCTGCTCAAAAAAATTTGCGATGTATCAATTAACAGAGTGTGTTTGAGTTTGATTCCTGGAAATCAAAAAATATTTTTGTATTTAAGCGAAATTACGAGTAAATTAAAGTGGACAATATCGTTTTATGTCCTAGATTTCGGTCCCGTAAATTTTCATAACGAAACGAAAACCTTAAATGAATTTATGGCTTTATATACAAACAGTTTTGCTAAAGCAAGCTATAGGCGGTTTCATTTGGTAATATCTTCATAATACTACAATAGCCTAGATATTTGAATATTTGTACAAACATTTACTCAATGACATTATACCTCATCCCAAAAACAACATATTTTATCTTATTTCACAATATGTAAAAGAAAAAAAATGTTAGGTATATAGTTTTTTGGGAGATTAAAAAATGTTTTGCCTGAAATAATATCGAAATAAAAAAGAAGTCATCAACAGTGATTCACTCGAAGTAGATCCGTAAACTTCTTACCGTCTTCAAATATATCACAAAGGCCCTATATAAGTTATTGGGACAACACAAACTAGCGTCTTATATGTACAATCAACGTTGAATTTTCTATATTAATTTTAAAATGGGTGGTGTTCATAGTTACAGTACAGATGCAACCACAAGAGTATATGATATACTGTTATTGACCTTCCGCTTCTCAAGAATGAATGGTGTACACTCTACCATCACTCACAGATAATAGGAATCTCACTTAATAACTAAAATTAAGATACCTTTTCTGTGTAATAAAATACATCAAGTTTTATCTGTTTGTATTTTGTAAACATTATGGGAAAAAAATAATTTTCATGGAGGTGGCAGCGGTGAAAATATTATCTTTATTTTTAGAAGAAAACTCTCACCTTTTACATCGTGAAAATGCTGAAGATATAAAACGTTCAATAAGTATAATTAGTTGACTATCCGGGAATATAGGGGTGATGTGGAATGTTAAGTAGAAATTTATATGCTGTGCTTCTTGTCATAAATATGTACAAGGGAGTGATTATGGAAGTTTGCATATGCGCCGATAGTAACAAATCACAATATGTGAACTCGTCGCGTTGCGTTAAATCTTTGTTAGTGTTAACTTAGCATAGGTATATTGCTCCCACGACCCTCATTCACTCTATGAATTGTTTTCTGACTAAATTTGTTAACAGAGTAATGGTAATATAAGTATATACTGTAATGATACTCATGCAGCTCAAAATTTATATCAAAGACAAAATATAGGTAGTTCAAAATCAGGAGCATAAAAAAGACGTATTACGTGCAATCAAATGTTAAGAGTCTTATAAAATTTATAGTTTGAGTACTTAAGCTCTGCACTTTATCTACTCTGTACAAAGCTATGTTTATAGGTTAGCTTTACAAATTAATTAAGGGTCAGCGAGGAGCACTTACACAGAAATAGATAGGTATGCATTAAACCATACTATTAAAATTTAAGTTAAACCTAATCGGATCTAGTTGATTTCCTTAACCGCATACAAACCTATTTGAGTCAGATAAACAATTTAGATAATACTTTCTTTCTAAACTTAACTCTTCCGAATCTAGTTTCCATAAACATGCTGGTTTTCCACAAACAACTTTAATTTCATTGTTTTAGTTGATTCAAATTTCAACATAACAATAGTGTAATAGTAGCCAGTCAGTGGTGGCCTAGAGGTTAAAAAGCCCGCCTCGCATGCACAAGGGCTCGGGTTCGATCGTGGCCCTGGCTTGTACCAATTTGATTTTTCAAACAGTAGTGTTATATCTAATATAGTTGGAAATACATTTATATAATAGAAAGTAAATATATTTTCTACATAAATTGTTATAACAAATTCCCATAGTATTTTAAGCATACTCTCTTTGATAGATACAATGATTAATGACTGTTTAGTATTTGACGAATGGATTTTGATATTACATTATTTTATTACTGATAATAATGTTCGTTTATTTATTTTATTATTTGTAATATTTGTATAATGAATGTATGAGTTTTTTTTATTGGTTCCAAAAAATCTACAATTCCCATCCAAAGTTCTGTCAATGAATTATTTAGTAGAGTCTATTTTGTTGTGTTTTCTAGTAATCCGTGTTCGGACAGCTCGTGGTTACTGAACTATTTGCAGCCAAATAATCGATCAGCCGATTCATGTGTATGCATCACGGTGGACGCAAGCATACGTGCACAAGCTACAGGCCGTTTTACATACCCAATTATTACATACATTACCTCCCTACCACGGAATTATAGGTAGCAATTACATGGTTTTTTACAGAAGTATATTGACAAGTATTAATATATATTTGTAGTACAATATGGATTGAATATTGTATAAGAAAATTGTAAGACTTTAGTTATGGTTTAAGTCAGAAGTTAATTTGCTAAAACTATTTATCTGATATTGGCTCTGGAATTGGGTATTGCATCGTCGTTGATTGACTTTTAATTAATGCAACTACAACAAAACTACACTGTTATTGACACACTGTTATATCTGGCGTCAAAACCTTCAAGATTAAATTAATGTGAAAGTAAATAGAGTGTGTACATTATAATGATTAATGATTATATTCGTTTATTCAGTTAATTTAAGTATGAATATTGAATGAAGATTACCTACTATACTTTTTGTTTAGCTATTTAAATGGCAAAAGAATTGTGATTTATGAATAGTTTGAAGCGTTCTTAAGAAGAGGGAGGAGATTTCTTATATTAGTTTTCTTCACGTCTTTAAAGCTCAGTTTCAATAGCAACTATCTATTCTTATAGACAATAGTGCGCCTTCCCAAGTCATCCGATCATTTTCTGTGATTTACTGAATTTGTTACAAATTAGATTTACTCAACACAAAAATTAAACTTGCAGAGACAGAAAAATTCTATTGTCCAGGAATCATGTGCTTTGATAGAACGGTGAAGCGAACAAAAACATGTCAAAGGGATTGACAACGCCAATTTGAAATTCTTTGAAATGTCAGGTGGAATGGAAATATTGAATGAAATGTTACATCAATAAAAAAAAGCTACAAATACAATGGCTATTTGATATAATTGAAATATGTTACAAAATTAATTTATATTGATATATAACTTGCACGATATATGTAATGTGTAATAATAATACTCGTTCATTTTTATGATTCATAAACATTAAATGTGTATCTGCGATAAAAGTAATCTATGCAAATCTCTTGTTATTATTATTTGGAAAACTTCACTTATTTCTTACATAGTTGAAAAGATATTCAATACCTCACCAGTTTAAGTAGATTTTATCAGTTATAAATATAAAAGATTGAAGTCTTATTAACCTAAGATAATATAATGACCTAAATGGAGTGTAAGTTTCTAATAATGATTAATAATAATTATAGTTATTGATGAAAGAAAACAAATTGAAGAAATCATACGTGAATACTTTATATAAATACTTTATATAAACGGTTACTTTTTTATAAATATGGTTTAAAAAAATATATTCCAAGTTAATAAACTGAAGAATATTTTATGATGACAATATTAAAGTTATTTTTACATTAAAAGAACTGTAATAAAAAGCATTACATACGGCCAAGATGGTCACATCTCGTTATACTGCTGCTACCATTCGTAAAAAATCCCATCCTAAATGTAAAGCTGCACTACTGAATCATTTTATACAGACCCTTTCATTATCCTACATATCCTTTTCGTTAGTATGAAAGGCGTATTAAGTCGGGCTGGAGGATAATCTGGACTGGAAAAATATATTACGTTGGGATTATTCTGGAATTATAACCATTGTTTCATTGTGAATAAATCTCCCTGAGTATTAGATCACATGGTTTCTAAAATATCATAAGAATAATAAGATTGACGATTCGATGGAAATACCGATGTATTGTAAAAATGGCCTCTATGTAAACTTGAAATCACTACATCCTTATCAGATAGCGTCAGAATGAGTTTGAAACTGGTGTGTTTCAATGTGCACGTATTTATTTGTATAGTTCTGAAATCCAATACAAAAAACACAATTTTTCTTTAAAACTGTGCGTCTGTTACTTTGTCCCGACAATTTACTGTTATGAATTGTAGTACCTACAATCTCAGGATTGTTGGTACTACAATTTGCTTCAGAGCAACAGTACTTTAAAAAATATGTTGAAATACGTGTATTTTAAAGATCTGATTTTATACTTAACATAGCACAAACTCAAAACAATTACATATATTTTCTTTAATACTTAATTGGTTTGAGTGTCTTTTAAGTTTATTAGAGTTAAGTTTATGTAAAATTATGTATTTTTAATGAGATCTGAGATTTTGGTGACTCATTTAAATGAAACTAATATTTTGCGGATATACTACGAGACTTTATTATTGATAAAACTACATACTCTCCATGTTTCGGTTACTTTACAGCAACCGTGATCACGGGCAGACGAGATGTGAGTGTCTGTCAGTCTGTCTTGTTATTTTATCATCTACCGCCACCGATTTCTTAATTTTCTGGCGTACCGCTCTGGATGCCGGCAGAATGTCCCAAGGTGTCCCGAGGTCCTGCGGTGTGGTCACGGACATAGGAATTTATATTTTTAGTAAGAGGATCCCAAATGTTTATTAGGTTCCAGCCATCTCCTCTATTGAAATTGGGGTGTTTATTATTTCCATAGCCTCTCGGATTAACCTTGGTATATACTTGTCTTCACGAGCGAGGATATGTTTTTTTTAAATTCTAATGTAATGGCCTGGTTTGTCCAATGCATGTTCACACACTGCTGACTTCAACGCCCGCCAATTTTTGACGTCTGAAATGTGTTCCTTAACCCTTGTACCGATGCTTCTCTTTGTCTGCCCGATGTATGACAAGCCACAGTCACAATCAAGCTTGTATATAACCGCTTGTTGTAAAGGAATGTTACTCTTGATTGGTCTCAAGAATTGGCTCACTTTCTTATGTGGTTTGTAAATAGTCTTAATCGAAACCTTCTTCAAGATGTTTCCTATTCTGTTAGTAACTTCCACCTAATATGGTAGTATAGCAAGTTGTCGCTCAACTGTCGCTGGCTTCACGTGGTTCTTGCGATGCTGGCGAGGCACGCGCACGCTGTTGATGGTCAGAGCATGTTTTACATGAAGCTCGGCCTCTAGGTTGTCAGCATCACAAAGGTGTTGTGCTCTCATTAACAAAGATTTGCCAACGGTAGCTAACTGTATAGGGTGGCGGTGTGAGTTACCAAATGTTGTGTTTTAAATGAGATATAATATGTATCTTGTCAGAAATTGGTCAAGAAGCATTATATCTTACTAAACGATGTTCAAAACAAAAATATGGTACAAAAAATCATTTGTTTTTGTATATTAACCTCACTGAAAATGTGTAAAGATATAAAATTTTTAAATCCAATAAAACCAAGGACAATGGCCCTACAGTTTTGGTGTCATAATAATAAATACTCAGGAAGACAAGTTCTTCTGGAATACAACATATATTGTTATTGGCCGGCACATTCATATTTGGACCAAAAAGTTATGAAATCGCGATGATGTCCATTATTATTGGCCGTACATTAGTTAAGTACATAACACTAATAATTGGGTAAGCATTAATTTTATTTACGAAATCTAAATATTACAAAGTTATATTTAAATTTACATAGTATACGAGATCTATTTATAAAAAAATCCTCGAATTCTCGTAACAATTGATATTCATAAAGGTCGCGAGTCTCATGTAACCTAAACGGTAGTCTCGTTGAACAAAACACTTTTAACAAGTCACATATCTACATCCAATATCGCCTCATAGGGAAAACATAATAAATTTAAACATTTGTCACGACGGGGATTATTTGAATTTTTACATGCAATATTAAGGAACCACGCTCGCCCTTAATCTTCTGTCAGAAGATAAGAAACATTATCATGACATTTTTCTGCCTCCGATCTTGGCTTGACATGTTTTGGGCAAATATTAATCGAAATCGGATCTTGTTATAATTGCTAAGCGGCCATTTTACTATTCGCTGTCAGATTTCTTACATTCTTATTTCAATTTTGTCTAACCTAAATAATTATCAACATACTTAGTATTTAATAATTTTAGTATTTTGAAGGTATAAAATAAAAAACGATTTTTATTTATTTTGAATGGAAATTTTCAGTTTTTAGTATTTGCTAGTTTCAATATACTCATTTGTATTTTGTATTCGTTAAAAGAGTGATTTTAAGAAGCACTCTGGCTATATCTGATCCAGAAATACGCACCATATCCGTTCCGATATGAGATAACACGAGGTGCCCCAGGACCTTAGCAAACGTCCTCGGTGTTCCCGGAGTACAGTTTAAGATATGTTACTCTGTCCCAGATACCAGCTTTACGTGTGCTCGTGTACCTATCCATCCTGGAATGTATGCCAACGTAGAAACTGGATGTCAGGTACTGTGGTATTACTACCACTGTTAAAAATATGTTAAAAAGTACCTTATGTTTGTGTCAGAACTGTATTTAATATTATTTTTATTTCTCTAAAAATACTTTCACATTCTTATAGTCACATCGAATTAAACAGGGAAATAATATTTTAAGAAAAATTTTGCATTTTGCAAAATCTGACGCTTGATTTTTAAATGATAGACGAAAAAGTGTTACAAACGAATGCTCAAATGCCTCACTCCACTATTGACCAAAGTCGGTACCTGGTTGTCTTTGAACTATTTTAACTGTAATTGTCATTTTCAAGTTGAACTGAGGGAAATCATAATTTTTATGTTTATGTTACAAGTTTTAAAAATGTTGCTTTGATATTATTACAATTTTATATGTTACTTAGATAGTTATGATTTCATGTTACTAAATTCAACATTCAACCGTGTATTTAATATAAACACATTAATATGTGAAATAAGAGCAGTCATATTTATTTGTTTTTCGAGTCATATTGTTATTTTCTTTAATATATATGTATCTTGATTCGTGAAAGCATTTATAATTTAAAGAGACCCTGATTACCATAATAATATCTAAGGAACACTGTTCCTTAGATTTGATCTCTGCTTAATCTAAAATTGTGATTAGATTTCCTTTCAAAGTTTTCGCTTATCGTAGTCATTGAACCCTCAGTTCAAACTCTAAATAATCATGTTCTTTAAGTGAATTTCCACGTAGCGAAATTACTATGGCCGACCAATTTGCCCTAAATTGAATGAGTTTGAAGGCATTGTTAGCACGGCGTGACTATCTTAAAACTGAGCTGTAATCCAAATTTATAATTTCAATTGCGTTCTTGCTAAGACATTAATTAAGTTGAATTCATAATAGAATCAATTCTTGAAAGGCAGTGAAATGGAAACTCACTTGGATAAAGGAATTTAAATGAGAACGGTTAAACAATTAAATTTGATGATAATATAATGATTGGAGTTGTTGAAATAAATAGCATAGATTTATTCTTGTTGAGTACTCGTATCAGTAATGAAATGTAAACACAAAAATCTTCCTCATGATGTGGGTTACATAAACATTGATAATATAAACTTTCCCTATACTGAAGTCTCTGTTTCAATGCAACATATAATTCCCAATTAAGATCTTGACTAGGAGTAGTAAATTAGTGAGGAACATGCGTATTGACAAAACAGAATATTATATAATATTCTGTTTTAAATATCAGTATTAATTTTAAAACCAATTAACATTTTAAAGATTTGTTATTAAATGACTATATTTTTTGTTCTGGCTCAGTGTCTCCGAAACGCGCTTTACTTACATGGTATTATCACTTAATCTGTATATATATGTATACATATATGAATAAGAAAGTATGTTTCTCAGTGGTTTATATAAATATATCTGCACAGGCAGTTTATTGTGTGATACCTTGAATACGCAAGAACTTTTTTAGATCTAACAATTCTTTTCTTTTTTTATCTTAAATAATTACTTCTTGTTTTAGTAAAATAGTTTTTGAATAATTACTTCTTGCCCACTTCAATTACCTTTAGAGATAGTTATCCACTTTATTTGAAGTGAGGTAATCTTTATATTTCAGGCATACCACGCGTGTTGCGACGCGCGACGGCCGCAAGGGTCAACAGGGCGCGTGCTTCCTTTGTACTAACGGGGCCGTGTTTTTCAAACAAAATTTGCTTTCTTATTGGTAGTATAATGTCGACTGATCAATACTATAAGTGAGTAAACGATATTATTATTTAAAGACAAGCTGCTTTTAAAGATGAAAATAAGGAACAAGGGTAGGTCAATTGTTTGTTTTTAAAGTGCAAAGTTAATAAACCAGCCTTTTTTAAGATTTTCTATGAAACTTTAAAAAAAACTTCTAAATCCCGTGTGATAGTAAAAGTATTGAATGTAAATACATTTTGATATATTGATAGCTATGTATTTGAAAGGCGACTGAGTCTCTATGTTCCGGTGGAAGCTAACTGATGTTTACAATTCTTTCATATATTTTTTACATTTATATGATTTTTAATCAAGATATAAATAGAGCTTTTGAACGTGAAAATGTTTATGTCAATATTTGCTAATGTTAAGTGATTTTTACCGTTACTTTATATTGAAAAATTGTATATAAGTTTCTACATTTCTGTTTCCTATTTCTTGACTGAACGCGGATCCTTTAAAGAACCCATACATGCCAAAGGCGAAGTCCGAAGAATTACAAGAAGTAGTATTTAGTATATTCTATTACTGAAATGATTTATTTTCTATTATTTTTTTTGGAGCTATAGATATCAAAGAGAAAAGACTTCGCACTGCCTCAATCAATAAATAAATAATTTTTTATTTATATTTTTGGAGTTTACCTATAAGCCATAAATCTCCGTGTTCTGAAGTGCGACAGAATGATTGATATATAAGTTAGTTGTCAAATCTAATGTCAAAAAAACCTTTTGTATGGGAAATAGAAACCGTTGTTTTTAAGGTTTACCCGGAAATGATAAATTTTTTCAGATTTTAAACCTTCCCTGAACCTCCACGAACATTTCAAGACTAAGATAATATAAATCCTTTCAGCTGTTCTCGAGTTTTAGCGAGACTAAGGAACAGCAATCCATTTTTATATATATAGAAGATTTATATTGTGTTTTGAGGACTGCTGTTTCGTTTATTTGGGTGGTGTCAACACAATCTCCAAAAAAGAGAGCTTTAAATGACATAGAATGCTTCCCATCTAAATGTAAATCCACACTCTCCATTAGGTGGTATAATATCCAAATATTATATATTTCTACTTAAAATAACAAATGTAAAATGCATGCAAAAAAACCAGAATCGCTATAACAATTGGTTGCGTGATTTAAATGAGAATGTTAGTTATTTTTATTTGTAATTTCTAGATACACAAAAATACATTTTTATAAAATTTTCTTTTATTGGTAATTTTGGAGATAGGAATAGTGTTGCAATGGTTTTTAATATTTTAAATTAATAAACACTATATATATGGACGAGTTACGACGCCATATTTTCAATACCAACGAGAAAACAATATTCAGCAATTAATTGTCCCTTTTGAATATTAATACCGAATTCAATTAAATGTTTCAGTGTCAATTATTGAGTCGGTATTGCCAACACGAAAAAATAGACACTGGTGAATTTGATATTACCTTTTTCGCGCTACGAACATCGGAGAGTAATTGAATTTCTGATTGTTGAAGAAAATGCTCGCGATGCGATCTGAAACGCTTTTGTTACGAGTGAAGGCAAACTGATAGAAGAGATATTTTGTTGTCATTTTAGTTTTTAGGCCTAAAATGTCTTACAATTATTTATCGGTGTTATTCTTGTATTCTATTTCACCTACCAAGGAATATTGTTGATTATAGTAGCTTAAGTTTTTTATTTGTTTTTATGAATCCATCTAGTAGGTGAAATCATTTTAAAGAGTTTGCAATGGGACATATTTAGATTAACTTTTTATTTTATTTTTTATTGAAGCACTACGATGTTTGGTTAAATCGAAAATTGTTTTATCTTCTCTAAAGGTCAGAGTAGGCTCTTTCATAGACAAAACTATTTACAAATATAATGACGTAATAACCGGTGTTCTAAATTAATGAAGTACCTTGAACATACATATATTGGTAATGGGCTAGTTAGCGGGTAATAAGGCGATATTTTTACAAAAAAAAGTATTTTGTTTTCATGGTTTGGAATGTAAAAGTATTAAAGATCAGCTGCTCATATTTTATCGGTTACCATCGTTTCATAAACCAGGCCTTTCCAATACGCCCGCGCCGTTTCTTCATTAACATAGATACAGTTTTATATAAACTGAAAATCTTATGTCAAGGAAATTACAATCAATCCGGGAACCTACACACAATTTATATATCACCTTAAATGTTAAAAGTCTAGAGACACATGTGCGTGTAGTTCTATTTAATCCGTTTTTATTTACATATTTTCTAATATTTAAAAGCAAAATACGGAGAATTTTCCCAGTATTGTCTTTATATATATATTTGCAGTAATGCTAACAATGCCGATGGGTTAGAGTTTCAATGGGTTCACCTATCTATTATTCGATATCCACAAGGAGAGTTTCAAGGAGCGAACGCTTAGACTTTCACATGGGATAACGTACATAGTTCAAATTATCTTTAGATGACATATATATATATATATATATATATATATATATATATATATATATATATATATATATATATATATATATATATTATTGCACTACCTAAAACTATTATAAAGTTCTAGTTTTATTACAATAAAATGATTAGATTAATATAACACATTTGGGACAACAACACGTTTGGGAACAAATATTTTTTTGTGTATCTTTACAAATATCTCATTATCTTATTAGGAATTTGTTTATCCTTTAGGATGTCTTATGGTTTTAAAAAATACTAGTAAAATAAATCAAAAAAAAAAAACATTTTTGAAATTCTTCTATGTAAACTTGGTGTCTTGAACAATACTTTAGATTAAATAATTTTTTAAAAGAATTCCTGAAAGTAACTGAAACGGCAGTATAAAATAACCGTACACAAATTAAGAGAATATATGTTATCAATTTAAACTTGTCTTACACGTGAACATAGATACCATGAAAGTAGATACTAGATATTCCCTGTAAATTAAATAAGGTCTGTTATCGTCACCGGTTATTATTAAATCAGGTGTGCCCCAAGGCTCACATCTGGGGCCCCTCCTCTTTAACGTATTTATAAATGATCTCATTAATGAGTTAACTTCACCCTCTTTACTATATGCGGACGATTTAAAAATATTTAACGTCGTTACTAATTATCTTGACTGTGTAAATCTACAAAATGACCTTACTACCCTGTCCAAATGGTGTCAAGTAAATAAAATGAATTTAAATATTAAAAAATGCTTTGTTATTTGTTTTACAAAAAAACGTCATAAAATATCTTATGAGTACAAATTGGAGGGCCAGGCAATTGCTCGACAGTCAGTTGCTAAAGATCTTGGTATACTTTTTGATGACCAATTAACTTTTCGCGATCATTATAATAATATTACCACCAAAGCTTTAAAAAATTTAGGTTTCATAATACGTACAACAAAATCCTTCAAAGAATCTTATGCTATTATTTCATTGTATAACACCTTAGTTCGGAGCATCCTGGAGTACTGTGCCGTGGTTTGGTCTCCTTCTTACTATGTGCATTCAGATAGCATTGAAAAAGTACAACGAAAATTTCTAAAAGTATTAACTTATCGAAACAATCGCCATAGACAAATTAAAAGCTACAAAGATCGTCTAATAGAATTTAATATGACCCCATTAAGTACTCGTCGACAGCAGCAGGACTTGATCACACTCCACAAAATCATACATTCAAATTTGGACTCTTCTGCTTTGCTCGGGAACATAAATATTAATACGAGGTACAACTGCCGCAAGCCAAAAATATTTTCTTTAAAAGTTTTTAAAAACAATACTTCTTTTTATAATCCGGTTATCAGAATGTGCCGCCTTTATAATGAAATAAATTATAATAATAATCATGAAATTGATATTTTCAACACAAATCAAGCGATCTTTGTAAAAACTGTAAAAAAAAATGTCTATCTTAAAAATGCAATCTTGTAAATTTAAAAACTGTAATTATTAACAATTTATATTTCTTTTGTATTTTTTTTCTAACTTCAAACAAAAATTGTTTATTGTATGTATTGTATGTATTTTTTCTTCATGTAAATTTGATTCATGTAACTTTATTTTTTTGTCTTTTTTTTATTATTTTTGCTTAGTAATAATATATAGTTATCTCCTGTAAAATAATAATTGGCAATCCTGTCATGTTGTGCATGCACCCTTAGGGTCATAATCTGTTCGATGCTATTAATGTTTAAGAAATATTCTGTATGTGATTGTGACCTGTTGTGTTTGCCTTAATAAATAAATAAATAAATAAACGTTCCCTCGATATGAAGCCAGTAAAATTTCGGTAGCACACAAACCCATACATCATTCCACAGATTTGTAAGACTGATCCACAAATTTGTCAGATTGTTGGGAAAAATAAAAAAGTTTTACAGCATAAACGATGTAGGTAAAAATTGTGTTTTAGATTGACAATATTTGTTGCAAGCAACCCTTTTATTTAACAAACATGTGCATATGGTTGTAGTACAATAAAGCAGTCTTTTTGAAAATAAGTCTGTTGGTAATTATAACAAAAACTGTAACAAATATCAAACACATCTCACTGAATGGTAAAGAAATATAATTTATCTATTCCCATACATAAATATTTCATTTAAAGATATAATTACTACTGAGTGCAATAGGTTCTAGAGTTCGAGGAAATCATTCTGTAGTATCACTGGCTAGGCTAGGCATTGCTAAATATAGAAAGTTAAATACATCAAGTCGAGAAAATCCACAGTCAGAGTGACAGGTCTCTATGAAGTTCTGATATTTTAATTCTATTTTTAAGTTCATGTGTATCTTTTTAAATAGACGATTCGTTTCTCGTTTCAAGAATTTACACTTAATTTAATTATAATTTTATATTAAAAATGATTCAAATTTCCAAAAACTAAAAATTCTTTCAATTTAATATGTTTTTCAATTTGTTTATTGGGTATAATATTAATTTTTTATTTTCTTAACAAATTTTACTTGATAGATTAAAATGCTTTTGGGTTTGAATTTTAATGGAAGTATCAAGTAAGTTACATTTTTTAAATATGTTCATATATATTATTCACGAAAGTAACTTATTCAAAAACAGATATAACCAAGAATAAAAAAATCGTAGAGCATTTTAAGAAATATATTTTTAATTATAATGGATAAACAGATCGACAAATATGAAATATACATATAAATATAAATAATAATGTAATAATGAATAAAACAAATTGGATGATTAATAAAATTTGTGTTTAATGCATAAATAAACTCATTGTAAAAATTAGGTGCACATATAATAATTATGATAGAAGTTACAACGTCTCTGAGTGCGTTGTAAAACCACTTAAATCTTAAATCCAGACACGTAAATTAAAGATGAAGCTCAGGCATAGTTTCGCAATTTAATATTCACAATGTTTTGCGTCAAATAAAAAAAAATAGGAAATTTAATTCTTAGATATTATTTCGTGATCTTAACTTCCCTTCCGTACCTGCGTGCCCGAGTGACCCCTACAACTCTACAACGCATAGTTAGCTGCCGAGCGGATATTTTTCAAAATTTTTAACTCGTGATATCTTTTGAATGGAATGTCAGAGTCTAATAATTCAAAAAGTTATATAAAAATTTTGAAACAATGTTAAATAATAAATCATTTATTTTTATAAGAATTAATACTAAGGAACAAATAAAGAGTCTTTATAAGCAGTACTATTTTAGTTATCTAATTTTTTTATATAAAAAAATCGCTAAATGTGACAAATCTATGTATAATAGTTATAGATATATAATGTTGCGACTTTCTTTGTAGATAATGATAATTTAATTATTGTAGTACATCACTTAATGTTACTTCGGGATAGTATAGCTTTCCAACGGCGAAAGAATTTTTCAAATCGGTACAGTAGTTTCGGAGCCTATTTGAGACTAACAAACCAAAAATCAAACCTTTCCTCTTTTTAATATTAGTATAGATGAATACTAGTACTTTGTTTGTTGACGCATCAGAATGACTATTGGTTCACAAGTAGATTTTCGCAACGATAAACATGTGCTCTGGCAATATGTATTCAGTTACAACTGTTGTTTACGACGTGATGACAATTGGCGTAATGAGATTATATAGGAATATATCTTGTTGTAAAGCAATACAATAAAAAGTAACACAAGAATCCTTTTCTATATTATGATATGAATATATTTTAATTAATAAAAATTATAAATATAAAGTTTTGTCAAAAATTTCGAGTTTCAGTTGCCTAATCTTGGCCTCAAAACCATGTGTTGTACGAGCCAGGGCAATTCAAATTCTGAGTAAAAATGAAATTTTTACGCGTCTTCCAAATGTGCCTCGTGTAAAATGTAAATATGATGTAACATAAGACGTTATGCAAATAAAGAAATGTTCCAACCGAGAGTCGTAAATTGCCTGTTATTTCCGCAGGTTTCTTGACAATTTCTTTAGAAAAATATTTATTTTACTTCCTATAAATAAATCTCCCACACGTGAAATAGATATTATATTGCAAGTTTGATAACACTTGAATAAATTTATGAATTAATTTTATCAACTGTAGTCGTGTTTATTAAGTAGTGTTGTGTTATCTAAACATAATTATCAAAACTATGTATTAACTAATATAAATAAACTTTTTTTTTTTTTTTTTTTTGTTATCGCGGTGAAAGGTTTTATACCTACCCCTCCGTCTAGGGGAGACAGAGGCGGTTATGTGGGATTCACGGCCAGAAGGGCCCATGTTACCCACTAAAACACCAGCGGTCACTCTCCGTTGCCGCCAAGTAGATCGCCACGGGAAACGCCGAAGCATGCATCCGCGACGATCCGGCGGCGGGCCGCGAACGGCCACCTCCCCCCCCCGAGGGCTCACTCCAAGTGACCAGGAGTGTCCCCCCGCCTGGCGGGCTTGCTTAATCGCGAGAGGGTTAACCCCTTACCCCTCCCACCCAAGCCCACGCGGCCAGTCTCCAACCACCCACCGACGAGCGCAAGCGCCCGACGGCAGACAGAGAGGAAACCGACCGACCACAAGCGAACTCAGGCCTCCGGAGAGACCCGAGTATCCCCTCCCCCCCAAGACAGCCACGGACGGCCTCCTGCCAGATCCGTGACCGTCTTACTCCCAGGGCTGTACCCCCAGCCCTCCCTCCCGTGACTGATTGCACCGGAATACACCAGTGGGCGATGGGGTCGTCACGTCCCGACGCCGGACTGCGCCGACAGTGGCTGAGGCCACCCGCCAACACGTAGGGCCGAACTTGGCAGCGGCGGTGTACACCGCCGAGCCTCGTCCTGCCCACCTCCATGGGCTGCACCCCCAGCCCGGGCCAAGACCCCACGAGGAGGTCAAGGCCCTTCCCCCCCGTGACTAATTGCACCGGAATACACCGGTGGGCGATGGGGTCGTCACGTCCCGACGCCGGGAATATAAATAAACTATGTTGTTGATTTTAAACCCATTAATTGTTCAAAATGTTTGTAATAAATTGATAGCATATTATCATGTATTTTGTTCGTATTGTTTTATGACTCAAGCGTCATTTGCTATTTTCAAGAGTAAAATAGAGACGAAATAAGATTGTATGTTTTTTTTTAGTTATTTCTGAGCACCGTAAAAATATTATTGCCACTTCATTGTAAAATTTAGGGGATTTTTCTTTATTTCTATAAATCGTAAGTATGCGGTCATCAATGAATATCAAATGAGGTTATTGATTATTTAATAAATTCTATATAGAAAAGCTGTTTTACTTTTATTTATGATATTTTAAATGAATGAACGTAAAATTGTTAAAAGTTCATAATACTTTTATGAGTAGTATGAATTTAAAATAAACTATTTTTTTATTACTGAAAACTAGGTGATTTGCTTCGTCGAGAAAAAATTAATAAACAAGAGTTAATAAAAGAGATAATAAACAATAAAGCAACAAATTACACTAATTAAGTAATGAATAACGTAATATAGACTACAACTGTTATGGCACAGAGTAATAAATAAGGTCGTACCACACCAGGGCAGATAAGCTTGAATCTATAGCGTTTATAAAGTAAGGAGTAGAATACTTGTAGCGAGATTTATTATACACCTCTGGCAGCTTACATCGTTAAGGTTTTTGGATGAAAGTGAACTTAGTGAATGAATTTGCCATTAAACGTTATATAAAGTTAGTTTTAAAATAGGTATTTGAGAACAACTGAACAAAGTGTGGACTGTTATGTAAAAAGAAATTTAAAATTTCTAGACAATTAATTACAGGATTATATATTTTAACAGAAAATTTTAATTAAATGACTTCGAATGTAGGAGCTTTGTTAATAAAGAGATAATAAGAACAATTAAAATAACTAATGAACTGCAAAAAATTTAAATTAAGTATCTTTTGGACTTTTTTTATTCCTAACTTCGATTTGCCAACACTGCTTATAAACTTTCAATCAAGGTCAATCTACTCAGTACAATATTTATTAGTTTGTTATGTGACGGTGTCATAAGTGGTCGTTTAATTAAAATATAATAATTATCTTTAAACGGTGTAATCGGAGGACGCCTTTAGCTTCTGGGTAAACTCGTCTATTCTATACAGGTCTGACTCAGCGGTTCTGAGTGAAGATAGTTTTTGATTTTATATTTCTTTTAAGCTTTTAGTTTTATATTTCTTTTGAGAATTAATTTAGAATATTGTCACTATTTGTTTAACCTTTGTGCAACATAGTCGAACCCATTAATTGTAATTTACTTTTAATTAAATTACGTCAAATAATTTTTGTTTCATTGCATCCACCAACCGCCGAAATCATAATGAGTTCATTTTATGGATAAAAGATCTAAATAGAAAATAAACTTTACGTTTCAATATTACGAAAACGTATGTTAAACTAAATTAGTTTATTTGTATTTGGTAAATTAAACTGAGAGGAACAAATATTTATGATTTTTATTGCAACCATACGCTCTTCGTTTAGAGAGTTAAGGTTCTCATTCTTAAAAAAACAGCTGACTCCATCTTGATAAGCAGCATGACGTTTAAAATATATAAACCTCGTTGAGTGATTTCTCGATATGATGTCTTGAAGGCAAGAAAATCAGAAATTACTCTTTCACCGTTTATGTTTTGTGGCATAAAATTTGTTACGATAATTTATCAAGTTCGTATTTATACACAAAATCCCCAAAAGTGAGCACAATTCCTTCTATTTACTGATTACAACAAGATTATACGACTATGCACTAATGCAATACCTCTAATATTTTTTAAGATTTAGTACACATGATAAGAGATAATGAGATAAAAGATAGCCCCTTATTACAAAACGTAAAAATAGTTTTAATGTTTAAATTTATTTTTAATATAGTAAAATAATATATATTTTTTTTATATTTCGGACAATAAATTTACAGATATTGGCGAGAAGTTCCTTTTACACCAAGGGAGTTTACAACTTTGGATTTCAAAGTACTTCGTATTCTCAAATTCTTGAATTAATTAATTTCGAATAAATTAAAAAAAAATCAACTTTGTTACAGCTTCAAGTATAAAACTTTTTCGTATTATAAATCGCCAGCTCTTTTTAAATACACCTGCACCGGTGTTGTCAAGCGAATAGAGTATTAATGTAAAGTGATGCCACTACGAGAACGACTAGTGCTAATTAAAGTACTTCGAGATTCGGTTACCAAACCCAGTGGTGATTCAGTACTCTAATCTAAATATATTTAGCTACTTTCTTGTTCGGTCGTCCTAATTTCTGTAACGGTACCCAGGAGAGATATGAAATATTTTGCTTGCAATATTATCGGACCTATTAAGTTACTTCTGTGACACATATTGACAGTATTTTAAACTAAAGAAGTCATATATGTATACATATGTATATATACTTTTGAATCATTTTTGTTAGTAAAGTTTATTAAAGAGGTTTTCGGATTATCTTATATTATTTTATTATCATCTCATGTCACAGTATTTGAAAAACGTCAAAAATGTCTTCGGGTTAGTTGCAAAGAACAAACAAACATCTTGATTGAGTTATGTATTCATTGACTTCATTTAAGGGCATCGATACTTAAGGAGAACATTTCCCTGATGTCTTATTCCTTTTGAGAAATAAGCTTACCTTGAAGATAAATCAATGTTAATATTATTTTTCTGTGTAATAAATAACATAGAAAAACACTATATTATAATAAAAACCCAGGTCAAGTATCATCAGTAATAAATATGGTGAAAAATGAAAATAATAAAAAGGAAACGAAGACGTTAAATGTAAAAACTACGTGACTGTATATTAACAACCAATTTACCAAAGACAATCAAAAGTTTAAAATACCTGTCTAGAAACTTTCCTCTAGTGGTAACGAGAAAAGTATCAGCAATTATCAGAGGTCGGCGTTTCAATCAATTTACAACTTGAAAACAAAGTACTTAGCAAACACAATTACTAACTCATTAACACACTTGATAGATAGATAGTCTACTAGAAAAGTATTAATTTATTAAAAATATATCGAAACCGTCATTGATTACAGTATGTACTTTAATTATATTTTCTGCAATTTCATTTCAAAAAAATATTTACAAGGTATCCTACTACTACAAATGTGCTATGACAAGGCTTAATGAAAATATAAGAATGAGTACATAGTCGTCAAAAATATTATATAATTTTAAGAATCAATTTATTATATATATATCAAAAATAATTTTAGATTATAAATAATAAATAGTTTCCTAACATTGTCGTCATTATTTGTATTGATTTTGTCGGTGATTGTATTATATAATACATAATATCTAGACAACGAGCTTTGCTCGGTATTTAGGAACTATTAGTATTTATTTTGTGTTATTTTTTATATCGTTTAGTTATTTTTAATTGAACACGTTAAGAAGACACAAAACAATATAAATCAACAATTAGTTTCTTGGTCTAACCTCAAAACAAGCACTCATTGACTTCCTGTTACTTAATGACGCAATCTGCTGTTGTGTCGTTACAGCAATTAGTAAAAGCAATCAGCAAAACGTAGTATAATTATTTGAAATAGATATCACGAAGAGTCATATTTAAAACGCCTCCTTTTTGTAATTTTTTTTTAATAAAATGACATTTTTTATGTAGTAATCATGGATTTATCGCCCCCGAAACCCCCTGTATACTTTAAAAAATCTTTAAAGCCGATTCCAATATTCCAATTGTATACATATGAATATATAAAATTCGGGGCGTCAGGAGTATGCCTTAAAATCACATTCAAATAATAAGATGAAAATAGATTATGAGCCAATAGCTACCTATTGGCACTTTGTTTGACGGTTGTCCTTAGCCTACTGGCCATCCTCAAATTCAGTAACAATCGCTACCTTCTTCAGCACTGGCCGCTCGTAATTTTTATGAAACAAATCAACTGTATTCCCTGAAAAGTTTATTATTATACTCATCCAAAATCGACACGCCGTCATATATATATATATATATATAGCTCATTTGAAGATAAAATATAAAAAAATTAGAACAATAAGCACATTCTAAAACTTTCAATTGGAATGGATTTGAGTTTGAGTTCAATCGGTGTCCAATAAAAAGTCAATGCGATATTGGTACATACGGCTGATGAAATTTAAACGTTAGATATCGATTTTTATTTTTATGAGTTAATTTATTTAACTGTGACGGTGCAGAAACAGTAACATTTAATATTTAAAAAAAAATATTGAAGAATTTGAAGCGTCTATTGTCTAGTGATAGGATATAACAAAGATAAATACTTTGTATCGATTATTTTCTACGTGTTTTTGTTGGAACAATAAATATATTTTATAATATTAATAAGACGAAAAATCATTCAAATAAGCAAAAAAAAAATTCCTATATTCTACGAGACTTTATTTTTATAAAAAACTACATACCCCCGACGTTTCGGCTATTTTTCAGCAAAGAGATCGCGGGCAGACGAGATGAGACAGTTGCTGAAAAGAAGCTGAAACGTCAGGAGTATATGTAGTTTTTTACAAAAATAAAGTCACGTAGTATATCCGAAAAATATTAGTTTCATTTAAGTGAATAAAATTCGAGAAAATCTTTGATTTCATTAGACAAAACAATTATAAGTTGTTAAAATAGACGATTTTTCTGTTTTTCTAACGTTTCAGTCTTCTACAATTCTATTCCATTATCATCTATAGTAACGAACATCAGTTCAGACAATTAAATGTCAAGTTATTATAACTATACTTTGGTTGTAAAAATAAAATGCCGTACCGATGCAATTTTATTTTAGGGTGCGTGATGGAATTTTATTTTAGGGTTAGAAAACATGTTAGAACATCGATATTCAATGTAAAAATAAATCCGCAATTTTCATTAAAACAGTATTGAGAGAAAAGTGTAAAACTTAGAACCATAAAAAATTAGGACGTTGGTTAGTTATGTATATTTTCATAGTTTAGTTTTAAATCTACTATTTTATTTAATATTCTTATTATAAATATCACAAATTGATTCAATAATTAATTCTATTCAACTTCTAGTAAAGTCTTTACACCGTAATCCTTGAGTTGCTCACTTCAGAATGGGCTCCCAAAGCCGCTCACCGCTATTGAAACTCAAGGCAAACATTGGCACCCGATTGTTTCATGTCACGACATACATACTAATATCAGCTTCATTTCAATATCAAGAAGCGATGTCGAACAAATGAAAAGCTTGCTTACAGATTGGTGTGAGCGTGTGACTTTGTAGTACAAGTCATCAACTTTGTGCCATCGACTTTTAAATTCACTACTTAAGATTTGAACATTTTATTAAGTGTCTAAGTTTATATTTCAAACAACGATATTGTAATTTATATCTAATGATTATAGTACAGTAGAGTAAAATATTTCGTGGGAAATTTTATCAATATCCTATTATTATACGATACTAAGGTGTTACCTGCGTGTTGGATTCAATACCGTTTATGCATGAAATTGCTCCATAATTACCTAATTTATATGTTATATGTAGTTTAAACACGCGAAACTATGTAGCTAATACGAGATGAGAAGGAATGCAGTAATAATATGTTTACTATTAACCCTTTGAAGCTACTTATATAGAGGATTAATTAACAGTTGTTTGTTTTTGTAGACAGTAACAGTTTCTTTCCTTGAAATATAAGCATTTAATTTCATTGTTCTAATAACAAACATTGGCGTTTCCGATGACTATTCATCCAAATTATAAATATATTTATAATTTACATCCAGACCAGTCGATATATTACCTTCAAATGAGCGAATATCTAGACAATGGCTATTATAACAATCTATCTCTCTCTTGCCAGCTATCTGGCTTATGCGTGCTACATGCAAATTTGATCCATTCATTTGCATGGTCTACCAGCAGCTTTTGATAGTACAGCCGGCAACTAATAAAGTCATTTAAACAATAACATCCTTTATTACAATATGTACAAAATAAAACTGCAATAGTATATTATCTAGTAACTTTTAATCGGCGATATTTTACTGCTTTATGAAATTATAAGCTTTGTAACCATTGCGATAGATACGTAATTGGTAAACGTTGCTGTATAATTTTAACAAGACGTTAAACAAACATTGAATGTTATAGTTACTTTTATTTTGCAACCATTACTTTTCAGTTATTTGGATGAAAATTAACTTTTCTGTAACGGTTCTGATTAAAATATGAAGTAATTTTCCCTTGAATATTTAGATTTTATTGGTCCTGAATATATTTATTTTATTTCGTAAAGTGAATAGAATTATAATATATTATAATCACTTCAGGAGGTAAAGTTAATCGTTTTACAATAATAGCATCGTTACATAAATTACATTACTGCAAGAGATGTTCCTTTATGTAGTTAGCCTATGAATACTAATAACTAAGCCTGGCGTGTGTGTATGTCATGTGTTCTCTATAGGATTTTATTGTGGCTCAAGTTATATACTTAATTTTTTTTAATAAAAATATGTATATTTTATCCATATCATATACAATATAGTTTTAGTTTCTTTTTAAATTTGTCTCTTTGTAAGAAACATTTTTTTTATGATTTTCAATAATGTTGACTATTTGTAGTAAATATAACGATAGTTTCAAAGATATTTATGTTCAGCAGCCATTAGTAAATTGTATGTATTATGACTTTTTGATATTCTTCTTAAGTCCTTATCACAAAGTCCATATTGTAGCAATGTATGACAGAAAGAGTAAGGGTTGTAATTAATATAAAATATAATAACAAATATAATATATATTAATATTAAATATTGAAAGACGGTAAATTTTCTTTTAGGTTCAGAAATAATTTCTGCTTCGCTCTTGTGGATTCACAGTTTATACATTTAAAATCAATAATCTATTATATTTTCAACAAAATATTAAACAAACTAATCTTGTCTCAACATTTTACCTTGATCGGTTTAATATATCCAAATCTTTAAATTAGATAAACAAGGTACAAAACATTTAAATTAAAAAAAGAATTCTTGTTATTTTTTGTGAAAGGCTTCAAACCAGATGACGGCATACTTGATGGAAGGTACATAGTAACCGGCGCCCAAGGACATCTGCAACATCTTTCAAATTAAGTGGTGGTACGATCTCAAACTGTCTTGTTGAATGGTTTTTCGATATTTTTGTTGTTATGCTGAAGACGCGTGGTCCTGATTTGGCATAAGGTTTTACATCACAGGTTTTCATTTTATTTAGTGGAATAGCTTATATGGATTACGGCCCTAGGAAAGACAATAAAATGAAATAAGTAATAATGTAATAAAAGTAAGCGCTCTGAAACGTGTCATTAGAAGGAAACTTTTATATAAAAAGAAATGCCCACAATAAAATTTATCAAGTGTTAAAATGCTGTAAGTCTTCTAACATAGGTACCTGTCACTGTTTTCCCTTTTATTTTACTTTTGCTTATAATTTATCGACAAAAATTATAGCAGTCGATACTGTGTTACATACATACTGCTTTAAGTTTTACGGATATGAATTAACTGCTCAAGGAAGACACAAAGCACGACAGTATGGCAACTCGTTTGAAGAGCAACTTGTAATCAACTTCAGTTTAAATCAGTTCTTTAATTATAACTTTCATCCTTGGAACCGTCTCAATATTATTTCTTTTCTGTGTATTATGTTAAAATAAAGTAAATGAACACGTAAAACTAAAAATGTATTCCGCAATTTAAGTAAAATAAATATTTAATTATCATTTCAAATTTATACTGCAGATTGAGGCAAACGAATCTAAAAACAGAAATTGAATAAGGAAAGGATAGAATTTTACATATTCCAATTAAAAAGCGAATGAAGTTAACCATTTCAGAGAGAAAACATACCCATTTGGAAGTGAAATTTTCTTTATCTATAGTTTAAAGGTTGTAGTAATGATGTAGTGAAAAATAAAATGTTTGAGATTCTAAGAATTGTTTATTCTTCAACTGTTATGGATTATAAATTATGTCATAATACTAATCTTATTTGAACCTATGTTTTTGTTAGCAATTTGTTATTTAACACAGAAATGAGGCGTAGTAAGATAAAATAAAACGCTTGATTCACGTGAGGTAAAATAAAAAGTTATCAATTGTTACTGTTAACTATAAACATGTTTTGTTATACAAATGCTTATGTTTGATATAAAAAACTCTTCATTTATTAGAATACAAAAAAAAATGTTCGTTTAGATTATACGTTTAAAAGAAAAAAACTGTTGGCAATATTTTCATCACTGCTATTCTGATAATAATTATATATTTAAATTAATTATTTATTATTGAAAATGGATAGCAGTCATTATGTATAAGTTTGTTAAATTTTAAACCAAACATTGCATACTATGATTGGCAATTAACTATGGCACACACGTTGCTGATAGAAGCAATCTCAAATGCATAGAATTGTTTAGGACAGAAGCCTTAGTGTGATCTATAGATAAGGGCTCCTGGCAATAATGGTATGCCATTATTACCTAATATTCAGAAAACTCGCGGGGGATGAACTCAAAATCGATGTTACTACATTTGAATAGATATCAAATATTTATTTATTCGTTAATGTAAATGAATATTTATGATGTCTTTTTAGTAAAAACTTGTCTCTTTTTTTCTGTTAATTTTTGTGGGTGTCTGTGTACCCTGCCCATTTTTGTTTTTGATGTCGCAGGGAAACTCTTTTTACCAGCCGTCCAACCGGCCTTGGTGGGGCGGGAAGGGATGTGTGAGACTCGACCCGGGCCGGCCCCTACTCACTAAAACCACTGCGAAAGCAATCGGCTGCTATGTTGGTGTACCCCGGATCTGTCAGCGACAGGGCACACCAGCGACTGGCCGGTCCTGGCAAAGACCGGACTTACTCCCTCGGAGAATGGGGGCAATCCCGGCGACGCCGGGCTTTCACTGGAGCCGGGTAACCACGCCGACCCCGGCCCGGAGCACAGGGGTGCTATTGAAGGCGTTGGTATTGCCTCCGTCGCACCCCCGTACGTCGTCTGCGGAGGGAGGGTGCATCAGCCGCACTCTCCCTTACCCGCTCAGATGCCTCCTTCGTGGACATGATCGTCTCACAGAAGGAGGACACCGCCAGCCAGGACCTATCACTCTCGAGCATCTTCTCCAAGACACTCGAAAGCGACTAGTTCACTCCGCCGAGAGCCGCCACAAGGCTCTGGGCAGCCCATCTCGGGCACACCTCGAGGGTGTGCTGTGCGCGAGTGAGTACCCTGCCCATACTTAACTTACATTATTACATATATTTTTTTTTATATGAATGGTGGCAAACGAGCAGACGGCCCACTTGATGGAAGGTGGTTACCGTCGCCCATGGACATTCGCAACATCTCTGTTGTGGATGCGTTGCCTACCTTGTGTTTTAGGGATAGGGAGGGGTGGGAATAAGGAAATGGTAGGAAAGGGTAGGAATAGGGAAAGGGCAACCGGCTCTCTGACTCATCAAACGAAACGCAGCCATTAAAGGCTACTTCACGCTGATTTTCTAAATTATTACATATTTATTCGATTTAATTTAACATTTATTAATTATATAACTTTTATAGCGTGACAAGAGGATTGAGGTTGAAATGGACATCGATTAACATTATGAGACAATGTCATAATTCATCTTCGGTGAGACAAAAGCTCCGAGTTATATAAGCGAAAAACAAAATTAGCTTACAATATTTTGTTTATGTACTGATTATTTTTTCACTACTTGCTTTGACTGAGTGATGATGATAATATTGAATGATATTTTTATATGTCACAATTAAATTTAGACCGACCTAAATATAATTGTGACACGTAAGAAGTTATATAAATATGTACTTCAACTCGTACATACATGTTTCTTTTTAATTGTTTTCTTTAAACATTTATTGAGTCTGCATATAATTTAATTTTGATTCATAAGTACTATTATTAATAATTAATCCTCAATTTCTACGTTTATATTTTGTGATGATAAAACATAATAATAATTTTACTAAATATGGAATACTGCAAAAGAATATATTGCATTCTACGTCTTGTTTCTCGGTAAAAAAAACATTAAACCGTTTTTGTTTGTGGACCACCACAAGTTTCTACGATACGATTGAACATCAAATTTGTTTTATTTATGAAATGATATGTTAACCGCACTTAATAGTAGGTCGTTGAAAATATAAAATAAATTGTATTTGAAAGTAACATAAAGAATATTATAAGTATAAATCCTTTCTAGGTAATGGTTGAAATGATTGAACTCGATTTGTTTTCTATTAAGAATTTGTTTAAATAAGACTAATATTAAATTAAAGAAAAATTTGAGTTATAAATTTTTGTTTAAAACGATAAAGGTTAATTACCCCGTATTGCGCATAGATGAAGTTTTTTTAAGATATATTTTTATTTAATTTTTATAAACACAACATAAAATTATATTGTTAAAATTACTGTGAATTGAATTACATTCCAACTGATGTGAAGTACATCCCAGTTGCTTTAATGAAGGTAAAGTTAATACAGTCTATCCCACGACCTCATATATTTCACTGACTGAGATCCAATTAGAGTTACAGTAATTTAACTTAGGTAAGGTCACGAAATTTATCGCTAATGGTTTTTCGATATGACAAGGTTATGCTTCCAAATTATTTTGCTGAGACATGTATGTATCGTGTATTCCATATTAATATCCTGGCTTACTTTAAACCAAAAATAACAGATTAAAGTGTGAAAAACCACATAATTTATATGACAACAATCGTTGGATAAGATTTAATTTAAGTTTAAGATACACTGCTCAGATCACGAATTAATTCAAATTCATTGTATGTAAATGTAGCAAATCACACTTCAGGCTGGCAAATCACGCACGAATACGCAACACATTTCTCGCGAGTCCTCATAATCCTGTATATTCCAGAGTAGGTATTCCAATGGAAGATTTTCTTCAAAATTCCATGTGAGAATTGTCTTACAAATACCACATGACGAATAAGGGATTTAGGAAACACAGTCGAGTTGAGGCCTGGGAGTAGTTGATTTTGTTTAAGATATTTTAACTTTATGAATGAAAATAGACGCTTCTTATTTTTTTATTATTATTATTAAATTATCTTGTAGTATTTAAATGACACCCAAAAGTAATTTATAGAGTACATATATCTTAAATTACTTAAGGTTTTAATAATATATACCTTTTGAAGTGAAGTTGTTCAAGCCACAAATGTCAATAAAATAAATGGAAATTATTTGAATATTTAATAAATATAATATATAATTTCACTATACAAACTTCTTTGTGGTTTGATTTTATAGTATTCAAAATTAAATTTGTTCTAATGAAAAAAAATTTGCTTCAATGACTAAATGGTGTACATTCAAAACATTCATAAAATTGACTTGTATTACGAGATTTATAATGGAAATACGAATGCAAGATAAAGATTGAATATTCTTGGGCTGTAACAATACGGATATAGATTCATCAATCATCTTTTAAAATATGTAAAGTGTTCTATGTATTTTGTTCATCTAAAACAAGCTGATAGGTAAAACTCAAAAACAAAAGACGAAGTTTAGCACAAAAAGCGCATGATGCGATTTTTGCAACTTAAAAGACCCTGTATCAGGCAACTAGTATATTGGAACAAGCAAATTGCGGCGAAGCTGCCTGCATGCATGTAAATCTGCAGCAATACTCAATCCAGATGGAAACGAACGGGAGCTTTACATTTTTACTGTCATTGGATACAATGCAATCACACCGGCATGGATTTAAAAAGGATTAGTGAAAAAATATGATACAGCAGAACATTAAAAGGTACAGATCAGTTTTGTGTATTACAAATTACTCAGTAATTGGTAAAGAACCTGACTTCGGATATAGATACGTTACTAGTACAATAACTATTTGATGTCGAATTTCAAATGTTGCTTATAGCTTTATTGAATGTTACAGGTAATATATATATAAGGTATTTATTAAAGATAGGTAAAAAAACCGTTCACGTCACTTTTATACGGTTAATATATTGTAATTAAAAGTTTTTGAGATCTAAGTATTCTTGATTTGTTCTTGTGTCTTTGTTAATTATGCGGTCGCTCTTTCTAACGTTGGGTACTATAAAAGATATTTAAATTTTTTATCAATATGTGAATTTTTTAGTATGTTTTAATGATTCTATCATAGGATTTAGAATTCTGTATGATCCTAAACCGTTATTTCTTTGTTGTTAATACATACGAAATTGCATTATTTTTGTATTCCAAATCATAAATAACTTATTGAAAAAAGAGTAATTATGTAACTTGGTCGCGATACAAAATTAACGAAATCGTAGTTAACTTTGATTACTCTTGATTACGTCATAACACTCAGTATTATGGAAACCGATGCATGGAAGCGGAGGAGGAAATTTAAATCATAGAAAAATCTCAACATACCAAAATAACAATAAATTTTCACATTTCGAATCGTAGATGAGAGAAAAGTCACGTTTTTATAGATATTTGAATAGGCTGTGAGTAATAAGTCGTGAATATCTATAACGATTTAAAGAATCAGAGTGATAGAGACAGAGAGGGGCGGGGAGGGGTGACGAGGAGGTCATATTACCTTAAAAATTAAAATGATCACAAAACATGTTAATAATTGTTGAGTGTAAGAAAATTCGAACATTTGTGAATAAAGCCAAATAATGAATGTTCATTGATGATTCAAGCTATAATTACCTTTTGTGTGTAATATAAATTATATACATAATTGTTAAAGAAAATTTAAACAGAATAGTTCAGAAAACCACGTATGATTGTTGTGATGATAACTTATTAGAATAGTTCTCACTTTTTATTTGTAATATGTCGCATTAAAATCGTTTTGTTAAATACAAATACACAACACCACATTCCGCTCCATTTCGTTTCTTTCGTATCAGCTGGGTAGGATTTATAATCTTATTAATTTATGTAAGTGTTTTGAGATATTTCTTTGTTCGATTGGGAGTTTAATAAATATCGTGATTGAATTTTAAGGTGCGTCGTCAGAATGAATGTTATTATTCTGTGTTCCATTTAAGCCCGCAGTTGATTATAAAATATTATACTATTCATTTTCCGTTTAACTTTTGTTAATTGGAATTACCATTTCGCCATTTAATAGAGCAATTTTTGTCTGCTAATTCAAATAGTGTTTTAATATTTTTTTTCCATTCCAAATATATCAAACATTCAAAAATTATTTTAGAAGTATTTTAAAATAATATATATTGTAAAATGTTAAAATAAAAAAATCTCATTAAATAAAGGAACAACATTGTTATCAAATTATTTGACATTTTAATTCAGAAAGAATATTCAGTGTTGAAAGTTATTTGTTCACAAGAAATAAAAATATATTTCTTTATCTTACTTTATACTCAAAACAATAAAAGAATCAATCATCTGATTGCATGTTTTATTCTACGTTGCTAAACAAAATGAATATCAGGGAAAATGCAATGTAGTGTATAAATAATTATAACAATTATTGTGTGTACCTGTTTTACGAGACAGTACTTTTTACTTCCTTTTGGTTATATTGTTTGTTTATTGGCATAAATTCTTCGGTTTGATGAAGTCAATATACCAAAAGAGCAGAAGAAAATATTTTGGCTAAAATCAAAATACAATTGCATTAAAATAATAAATCCATTATAATTAAATAACTTAAATTGTGTATTGTTACCCATATAGATGAAGCATATGGTAAGTAAAGATATACTTTATTGTTCTTATATGCTTACCTCGTAATATTTAATTATAAAAATGTGAAAACTCTAGTTCCAACAATATTTCATATGACACAGCATCCTGGCTGGTAGATGATCCCAAGCTTCTACATATAATGTGCCTTCAATGTCTCATTTCTACCATCGAATTAGTATGAAATGCAAATATTTTTCTAAGCCCCAAGACTCAGAGAAGAGATTACTTGCTTACAATTATTTCTTTTGACATTATTCGTTGGATAATTCGGTTTACCTTAGCTTACTTTTTTATTAAAATTTTATAGGGTTTTTTAATTGAATTCTACTCCGTTTGCTTAGAAGATATACATTTTTTTAATCTCTGCCAAAAAGAGGTATGTTTTAAGTTTAAGGTTGATTTTAGTCTGTGCGTGTGTGTGTGTGCATGTCTGTCCATAGATTGACTGATGCCGAAGCAACGTGTGCAATCAGTTCTTTTTCAAAATAGCCTAAGATATTTTTGGCATATAATTACTACGGGATAATTATAAGCAGTTGTCGATTCGTAATTAATATATAGTTTTTTTGTTTTTATTAATAAAGTTGCCAGTTATTGAATTCGTTGATGAGAAATATGTTTATGTTATTATAACGCTGGGATTCATTCATATTAATAAGAAACTGATTTAAAATTTCATTTCATTAAACATTGAAAAACTTTTAGTATACTTTTTCAAAATTGAACTGCAGCTATCGACTCGAGTAGCAGGTGAAGTCTAGTTTCCAATTCACACGAGTGTATTGAGATTGAAAGGATTGAATTGGATGTTGTTTGAAAAAATAGCAGTCATTGTAATGCGTGGGAAACGGCCGGCAATGTATTGTCACTGTGCTGATTTTAGTGAAACATGTAGTGAAGACTAGTTTCCGGATAACTTGAATATTACTTCACAAAGCTTTTAAAACATTAAAGCTTTTTCCTTAAATTTACTAACTTACCTTTCAAAATTATAAAAAAAAAATTGGACACATTAAAAGCTATATAATTATAATATAATTTCATACAAATTAAATTATATATATGCATACAACTCAGTCCTTTCAAATAGTTTTTTATCATTGGTTTTAGCTAAACCCTTTTGTTTTTATTTGAAAACCTGCGTTTTTGTTGTTCGCAAATATTTTTTGTTCACAAATGTATTGATTCATAGATTTTTATGTGTAATTTTTAGGTGTAAAGAATAATAAAATAAAATATATCAATAACATCAGTTCAATTATCAGGCAAAAATAATTTGTGCAATTTATTTCACGATATCGCTTGGAACGAGGGGATGTAACAGATAATTTCTACCTTCTCTTTATAAAACACAGCATTAAAATTGCAAAGCTTATATATAAATATGAATCCCCTTTTTTCCTTGGTCACGGCATAACGTTTGAATGGCTGGACCGATTTCACTCATTATTTTTTTGTTGTATTTGTTATTATTAGGGGAAGTTAGTTAGTTATTCTTATGCAAGAAAAAATATAATTTTTTTGTTGTATTTGTTATTATTGGGGGAAGGTTCTTATGCAAGAAAAAAATACGGAAATTACTAGAAAAAAAATACTACAATATTTCCCTTTTTTAATGAAGTAATGTGCCACTGGCAGTAATATTCATCTACTTGCCATTCAAACGAAGAAAAAATTAAAACAAATTTACATGCTCTTTGCAAATAAATATCAGTTGGTCTGTGGCCGGTGTTATAATAACAAAATACCTACATAATTCATTTACAATTTCTTAGTGTACTTTTCACATTGGTTTCTACAGGATAATTTGTACTGTTTTTTTTTCTGAAGTGTTTGTTCAACAAGGTAAGTCAAATTAAGATAGTGTTGGAATGTTTTGATAATTTTACAAAAGAACAATACAACAAAGGGACAATAGTATTTTTTTATTTTCAGTTGAATTATTGTTAAAAAAATGCCGGCAATTAGACGCACACTAACTTAACGTAACTTAAATCACAGAACCCGTAATATTGCAAGTCAAAGAAATACAGAGCAAGTTAAATTGATGACCAAAGTGAATCGCGGAATGAAGTTGAAAGGAATCGATTGAACCAGAACCAACAAAATAGAAGTGTTGCGTTTAACTCCTATAGAGCTGCATTTAATTATAATAAATAAATTGACTACAGTACACTGCATATTCGTATTGCTGCTATTGGACCAATTAACGTTGCTTGTCAAGATTGCAAGGCATTTATGTTTAAAAATGAATCCCTTGAATTGTGTTAATCGAACGTTCAAGTCAACCGCCACCGGAACCATAACATTCATTGGTTTCCGGAAATGGGCCGGGTTCCAGACATTTTTTACTCATATCCAGCAATACAATAATTACAATAATTGCTTTCATATGACATCATTAGGCGCTACAAAAGTTATTTACCAAAATTTTATGCCAACTCTTAAGGTAAGTAAAACTTTTATCACTATTGTTGACAGTTTTCAATGGTAATGGTGTATTATTTGGAATGGCTTAATATATGACTTTTTTCAATTTATTTTTCTTAAATAACTTTTTTATTGTTTATAATAGTCTCTTATATATTTCAATTGTTTAAATAATTAGTTTAGAATTTTTTTCCTCTTAAAATAATTATTGACCCTCTTCAATGGAATAACAGTTTTTTTTATAAATAATTAATTTAATTGTTTACTAACTTAACAATTTGTTATAAACAAATAATATTGACCGTTATATATTTTTTGCGAAAATTAAAAAAGCAACCATACATATATTAATTTATTAAATTCTCTTTTAATATAAAAATATATATTTTAGGTGTTACAGTGGCTTTTTCGGCGGCGCGCCTATGCCGTAAGGCCCTTGCGGAACCCTATTAACAATACTAGTACTATTAACAATACTAGTACAATAACTATTAACAGTACTCTGTCAAACAATAATGGTACTTAAAAACTACCAACTACATATTAAAATATCTTCCTTACTCTTTAATTATTATTTAAAGCTTGGGTTAACTGGTACAAAGCAGAATTCCTGTGCTTTCATCAAATTAATAAAATAAAATATATGTATATTTATTGTACTTAATATACTATTATAATAGTATATACTATTATATTATAATAATTATTATCGATTTCTAACATATTTTTATATATAGCTGTAATATTTTGTACCTATAATTCAAAATAGATTTCTCCTTTAAAACCAACACGTAGCCCTTATTAATTTCCTGCTAAGTTGATTTGTAATACTCTCTACCATTGTCAATCCTATTTATATGTCTATGTTTAGTTTAAAACATTATACAGTCTGACACTTATCAGAAACAAAAGACCACATTAGCATGACCCAAAAAATATAAGCCACAATAATTACAAAACCCAATTGCAGGTCGGAAGCTGTTCAATATAATGGAAGCAAGGGCAGGTATGAGCACTTTGTGAGTTGTTCTCAATCACTTTTACCTTTTTTTTACAAAAAAATGGAACAGCCATTAAAACTTTTTGACGAGGCCTCGTCTAATTGTTACGGATATCTCGTTAGAGTTTTAAACAATAAGTAGGATTTGTACAAACGTAATGGAAGAAAATAAGCTGATATTTCCAGCAGTTCCGTAAATGTTTTGTAAATACATATAAACTTCGTTCATCAATTTATTACGTAATAAATACTTTTGTTATCTGTTTTAACTGTCGCAATCGGGAAATACAAAGATTGCTTCTGAAACAGACGTAAAGCCTATTTCACCGGATAAGGTAACCGTTCTATTATATTCCATTTTCTTTCCTGTTTCTGCTTCTCATTTAAATGCAATCTTTCATACCTGAAACCAGTCCTATTACTATTATTGTTTTTAAATTGATAAGCTATATTATGATACAGATTTTTGTGTTAATTATATTGAAAACCTTATCTTATTGTTCATTTCAACATTTTGACAAAAGAAAATTATATTACTCTATAACTTCATTAATCTTTGATTTTTATCTGATAATATTATACTATTAAAAAGGAAAACATGTTATGATTTTTAAAAAAACGTTAGCCGGCCTATGGCCAATTTATTAATGTTCAAGACTAATTAGGGCATAACTTCTTCTCATGACAATAGTTAAGAACAAAAAGTGTAAGATTGTCACTAATGGCCCTACTTATATAGGTGGCTCGAGGATTGCTAGTTTAATAATATATTATTATTTAACAATATATACTTTTATGATTCACATATTGATGTTAAGGAATTAAAGTAATAAAATTTTTAAAACGCACACATTTCGCAAGAAGCTGTCTTTTATATCGAATAAAATATTTAAAGATGAAATACATATCGCTAAAGTCATGATGTGGGAAAATATTCGATTCGTTTTGGCACTTCCAAAAAAACGCATGTTTCTCAAAAAGACTTAACTCTATTTATTGTTGCAATTCAAATCGAGTCTATAACATGTCAGCAAGAATATGTATATGTATGTATGTATGAAATGAGTTTCACAAGTAACTTATTTTGGTGTCATTAAATGCAACAAGTCGCCTACTTTATGAATATAATTTAGTGCTTAAAATTGAAAATCTCTATATTCGTGCGCTTATTAAATAAATACTAAAATAACGGTTGGGGCAATGTAAACTTGGAACAAGCTGCAACGAACGAACATGCGTCAAATTATTACACTGATTTAGTATCTTTTTCGAGATCTCTTTGAGCCCTGTGACGTAGAAAATATTTACAAATAAAATCGAGTATTTCGAAACAAAAGAAATAATTTCAACTTTAATAAAAATTTTCGTGTTGTTCAAATTATGCTAAATAATTTCCTTTGTCTATACTCGAATTATGTTTTCTTTCTTAATATTTGTTTTATTCAATCTTTAATTCCTTATATCATCTCTATTTTATTGGATTATATACATATTTACAAATAGAAACATCTTATTTTGTATTTCTGTAATTGTACATAATATATTTCAAAATTGATTAATGTTAAAGTGACATTCAAATATATGGATGAGGGTTATTACAAATAAAAAATCATTGACCGTGAAATTGTTTGAAATTGTATACTCTCTGTAAGTCTAAAATGGGTTTTTGCTATGTAAAATCTCTGGTAATTGATGTACCAATTATTGTCTTTTATGGGATTATCACAATCTTTTTAAATAATTGTAAAATAAAATCACTGAAAACAAAATTGAAAACATATCCGTTGCTCTTTTAGGTTTTTAAAGTTTTTTTACCGTTAAATTATAATAATTTTGATCAGTCTACATAAAAATTGCAGAAACCTACGTAGAAAAAACCTGTCTCTTTATCCTAAAATCTAAATCCAATTAGAAAAGAATAAATAAAACTAGTAGATACTGTTTGAGCACGTCAGTAAAATCAAGAATGAATAAATTATTATCTACTAACAAACCTATGATTTTTGCCTGAGAGAGAACTCTTTTTGGAGTTTATTAAGAATTTCATACGTTATGAAATTGATGTAGACACTTATTTCAGTTGATTTCATGGAATTCATTGGGATGACGATGTCCCATTTAATCTTTAAGCATCAACCTTTATCTCTGTTTACTGCCTCCATAAACCCGGGCCATAAATTTAGACAGCCAGGATCAGATTTTAATTTAATACACTATTAAAAAAGCAAACGAAATATTCAGACGTTTAACATGAGAACTAATAAAATAATTTCTTCTTTTTAACTTTTTCATTTTTGTTTAAAACAATTAATAGCCATATACATAAATATTTACGTTCTACTTTGTATTATAATTCACAAATATTATTAAGATTATAACAGGATCTCAGACACAAAAAAAATACAAGCAAAAATAAAGATAAATGAAATACTTAAATAATAATCGAATATTCTAGGAAGTTATGGAACCTTGAACGGAAACGAATCTTATTCTCGTAAAATATCCTTCAATCCATATTTAATAAATCCTATTTTAGTATTACACCTCAAGGGATTCTGTACATCTCATTTTATGTGTCTTAAATAATTGAATGTTTATCGGAAAAATATGTAATTTATCCTAAAAATTTTAATTAATTAAAACAACGAGATATGTGTTTGTAATGCCGATATCGGTTGTGAAGTCTTATAAAACATAGTACACTGGTAACACCTACGGAAGCGATTCTCATTTTTACACATGTGGACAAACAAATTTAAAAAAAAAACACTTATAATTATGATCGCTTGCTTTTTTTATATCCTTATTTAAAAAAAAAATTCTAAACTATTACAGTAATCTTATATCTCGAAAGTCATTACACAGCGCGTGTGACACATAATTAAGACGTTACACTTAAACACAAGACATGTTACAGTAAATCACCTTAAATTCTTTTTCCAAAAAATACATAGGTGAGTGAGGTGTCTCCGAAAATAATTGAATTTCAGATTCCAGACGCGTTAAACCGCCGAAGCGTTCATGTTTGCGTAATATGTTTATAAATGATAAATCATTGTCACCCACGAATCTATGACCAAGATGAAATATCTAAAAGAATTTCATGATTTTAGTTAACATGAAAAATAATGAATTCTTCTCTAACATGGAATTATTTATACCAGGAAAAAAGTATAAAACAAATAAGCTGAGTAATAAATTTCAAAGTTCACGTTAAGAAAAAACAGCAATTCTTAACAAATGTTTATCACTTTATACTGACGGTAAAAAATACTATGTTAAGTAAAATATTTATTATTATTTTTTAAGTGAATATGGTTAGATAGAATACAATACAAAGTAAAGAACCTATACTATGATGAAACATCTACAAATTATTTTTCATACAGTTTCAACACAATTTCTTTTTAATGGAAACGTTATGTATGACAGTCTTTAAATTAAACTGTTTTGACCCGGACGTCCGGGATTATGAGGCCTTCGTAATATTCTTGTTCAAAACTTTCATCATGGCCGCAAGACTATGCATAAACTGAATTTAAGTAGGAAATGAAGAAACTTTTGTTGATGGTTAAAGAAGAACTGGCTAAAATAAACTTTTGTTCACACATTTGATATTAAGTTTTATAATAAAATATTAATATTGTTTTGTATACCAACTTTTATTGAATAATTGTAATTTTATAAGTTTATTTCTTTATTGTAACATAATGGATATGATTTGGGGCCGCTTGAACGAAATAAGATCCTATCCTTCGTTCCGCCTGACTGCCATTGTACTGAATAAGTGCTGCAAATACTGTGAAGATACTCAAGTCAAGTATACACCATAATCCTCCTCATCATTGCACTTAGACTACAGATTAAATGCTTCGGTACTAGTTTTAGCTTGTTGAAAATACAATGCCTATGATATATGTATATGTATTTATTATTTATATCTTATAATTATACGTTGTTTTTAAATTTAAGGCTTTAGGAAGAAGCGTCAAATCATACATTTTTGGCAACTGGTTTAAATGTAACAGAAAGTCAAGCAACTACAGTTTAAAATCAAACGTACCATTATATAGCGTCTTCATACATTGCACATACTCGTACAATGTATGTAGGTAACGGTTACGCACGCGCCGACGCGACGTTACGCTTACGATTCCACACTTGTCTTAAGATCTCGTCACGCTCACTTTTTTTCTGTTCCTGAGGGTTGTCGGTGAACTGTTATGCAGGTGACGTACAATAATTCGATTCTTTACGCAACAAACTATATTGTATTTTATAGTTGTTATACATAAGTTGAAATTCAAAATGCCTGTAAGTAATCGCTTTTAGTGATAAGGCCGCCCTTGCCTTAAATTTTCTGTTTTTGTTTGTAATGTTATTTCCTATATGTTTAAGTGCAATAAAGTTTATTTCTTCTTCTTCTTCAAATAGCATTCAAACTAAAATATGCACCAAAAATGGCTTCCAACATTAGTAATTATTTGTTTAGTGATATATATACATATATCTTTGTAAATAGGATAAATAATTTTGATATATGCAAACTAGATACTCGCCCCGGCTTCGCACGGGAACTTTACAAAGAATATAAAATTTCTTATGTTGCGTTAAATTGTTTGAGTGCTTACTTTTTGAGTAAGACAAATAAAAATTTCATCACCTTTCTTCGTTCAAAATATTTTAAGTCTGTATTTATATGTTAATAATAGTTTTTACTATAAAAAAGTACAAAATTACTTTATAAACAACGTAACTGACGTGATCCTGTAAAGAAACTAACAAATTTTATAAAGAAGTATCTATACCGAAATTAATTTTTTACGGGAAATTATAGGCGTTTAAATTGGTATTGCAATATTGATGGTATCATTGGAATTCTTAGGATTTTTTCATTACAAGCTGACAGACGGCTCATTTATTCGGGACATCTTTAACATATTTCGTAGATTTAGACACGACGAAACCTTAACAAATTATATACTAAAACCTTTCTCGAGGATAACGCTATTGAGTAGTGGAATTTTAATATTATGCTCATAATATTTTGTATAGATCTTATTCTTGTAAAGCTATATGAACCAAATATCTGTTATGGTTTGGATCTGAACTATAACTACATAGAAATATTATTATTTATAATTGCAAGGTCCAAGTACACATAGTTTTCGTAATAAATAATGAAACATTATATACTCTATTCCGTTTTTATTTTTGTTTTCCTTTTGTAATTTTAAATACCAAAAAATATTTTAACAAAATAGAATTTAGCTAGAAAAACTGTAATTATTACTAGGTTTTTTCAAAGCAAACCTGTAGAAGTTCAAAAAAAAGTATTGGTAGGCGCTACTTCTTTTCCTTTGAATTACCACTTTTACAAAAAACATTCATGTTGACTTTCATGAAAACCTTTCAAGTCAGGGCTTTGCAAATACCCTGCGGACTGATGGTCTATTACAGTCTTTCGATTTATCACGTTTTACTCTGGATATATTTTGCTGTTTCTCCTTTCTATAATATTTTTTTATCTAAGTAATTCTAGGTGTACTTTCATTTATTTTCTTTATCTTTTCTAATGACACAAAGAGTTTAAAAGAAATTTCATAATAATTTTTTTTTCAGGTGTTTATTCGGTTCGTATTATAAGCATATGTGTGCCACAGGTTCTACAGTAAGGAAGCAAAGACGCCATTACGTTACGATTACGACTACATCACTATTAGCGTGACTGGGCTAGTGGTGAGGTGGTTTTACATAGATAGATCCACAGCCCGTATACCAAATGGATACCACCGCAAAAACCTCAAGCTTTAGGAATACTATAAAATAAGGTATTGTAGTGCACAGATTCAGTAAACAATATACTATGAAATGAATTGAACTGAAAATTATATATGCAGCAATATAAAATAATTCCAACTTTTATATTTGACTTTATTTTCAGCTTGATCTATCATACTAAATATCAAATAATCCGTACACATGACATCATACACTGCAGATTTTGTCTCCTGTATGATCTATGACTGCATTTGGTAAGTTCATGACCTGTGACTGTCTTTGGTAAGTTCATATTAATTTATTGTTCATTTAATACAGTATTTATAAATTATAGCTTTTATTAAATATAAACTAGAAGCAGTTTTGGTAATGTTATTTTTATCACAAACAAATTCTTAACGAACCTCTAACTGTCAAAAACCTGATAAGCAAATGTCGTAACAAATCTTATTATAGGTTTTCTATCAGACTTGAGCACGGGAATGTTATGCAAATATCCATATTTACATTTACACGTTAATTATTTAGGGTGGCAACCGAAGGCTCCAGGAAAACTACGAAATATACTTATAAGTATATTAACATACGAATTATATTTTTAAATTTATAACTTATACCTAAGACTATACTATTGGCGCTGTAGCATGGTGCGGGTGACAGTTTCAGTATCGTTTCGTTTCACTCTTGAAAGTTGCCGCGATTTACAAATTATGACTTAGTATTTCAGCTGTACCACATTCGTAATAAATTAAATAATTAATTACTGAAGTAGTTTAAATTAAACCACACCAGAATGTTCTAGTGTACAAATATAATCTAATGGAAAGAAAAATTAAGCAAAGTATTATGCGTTTAACGTAATGCCATAGACGTATTTAGTGATGGGATGTACTGCTACAGTGGATAGTCGATGTTTTTTTTATAATAAAAAATATACATATATTGGCTGTAGTTCAATTATTATTGTAAAAAGTCTATAATTATATTAATGAAACAACAGATCTTATATAAAAATGATTTTATTCGTCTAAACTCATATCAGATTACTCATACCCGATTTTAATTATTTTATATAAGTACTATATTATTTATACTGCGAGTAACGTTAATGATAAAAATGAATTACGCAACATCACTAGTCATATGGTACTGACAGATATCAATGTCATATAGGCAAATGTCACCCGCACCAAGCTACAGCGCAAATACATAGTATACATGATTGAACCGATGTTAGGATGACAATGGCATTCTATTGCTTGTGTGGTATGTGGAATCTTCTGGCTCACACGGCCTGGTGTTGGTTCCGCGGAGTCAGCGGCGTTACTCGTTATACGATATTTTACCGATACAAAGATGTCGCCCCCGGCGATGTTCATTTTTTTCGTCATATGTAGCGCGTACGTAACACGTTACTGGGTTAGAGTGTATGGTTATTAATTTTTCGGTGCACACTGTACAGAGCTCACAAATAGAAAGCTGCGATAATAACTGTGTTAAATACGCTTAGATATAACGGAAATTAATAATTCATTCAAATTCTGGAAAACAACAATACAGTTATGTATACCTATCTATACCTATTTCAATAATCGTTTAATTATACAACTATGACAAATACTTGCTTGAAATCATTACAACATTTTCTTAAGTATTTATAATAAAAATTAATGATATAGCTGAGACGAGAGTATCATGCTTTAAAAATATTAAATAAAAATGAAAACATAAAAACAATTTATAAGGCATCATAAAATCTTTTAGCATTTTTAATCACAGTTTACTTATAAGTTACATACATGAAAAATCTGGTTAATATTTTTATTTACTTGAATCACTTACATAATATTATATTATTTGAAGACATAAAAATATAATAAAGTTTTGCAAGTTTTATTACAAAATAAAATAAAGGACAAATTCTGATCCATATCTTTTTTCCGGTGTAATATAAGAATACTTGGGATGCATCTAGCATATTATATTATATGGTACTTCGGTAATGATTTTGTGTTTAACTATCAATGGACGACAATCGCAATATTATTAATTAAAGAAAGAAAAGATTGTTATTATTAATTGAAATTAAAACTTTCGAGAACAATTTTTACTGACAAAGAAATATTATAAAATTAAACCTTTCCGAGGAATTCAAAATTCTTTTCATAAATATCCTAGTATTGTCCCCTGTTGTTTGACTTGGGTCTTAGATAGTCGACCCTTTTGTTTGTACCGTAACTTCCTGTATAAAGAATACTTGAAGTAATTTAGGCGAGTTGTTTACCAAAATTCCACGATTAGTGGTTTTATTGGTCATTTGAATTTTATCTCTATTAATTTACATACTCGGGTACTGAGTTGTTATGTTGTTTTTGAAATAATTTCAATGCATTACATAAAATTAAAACGTAAGATAAAATTATAAATAATTTTAAGAAGAAAGAAGAAAGAAAAAACATGTTTAAATTTTTTTAATAACAAAAACGATCCTTCTTATATTCCTTGGAAAATATATTTTATTAAACGATGCTTCGAATGGCTTTAACGGATTTATATTTTTAATCTCTCGAGTGATTTTGAAGACGTCAGTTTTATTTTCAGCCCTTGATAAATTTCATTACGGATTTCTCTTTTCAAATTTCCAAATCCTTTGCTTTTATTTCAATTTTATTTTTCTTTTAAACGTTTGAAGTCTTAGCAATTTGTTACATGTTTTAGTTTGATGAAAATACATTTTAATTTTTAGAATTGTTTGTTTCTGAAGAAAATATTTTATTTGAATTTTTGTTATATTCTTCGAAGACAAAACTATACTTACTTCTAAATTCCACAAATGGAACAAAACATCCATTCTTAGTTTTGAATTTGCTAGCGACGTCATTTCACAGAAAAATTTAAGAAACCTTACACCTCTACTTATCACTTTTTTAGTTTAGGCTTTTTGGGGAAGAAATTTTCATTGCCATTTAGAGATGAAGCAGCTATTCTAGGCAATAACACTCACGCTGGGCTATAAACTCGTAACATTATTACGTACTAAGCTATTTTTTATATATCAAATTTTTTTAAGTAAAAGATTTAATTAGAGACCATTTTAGATAACTTTATAAAAGATCATAAAAGAAAATCTGCGAAAGATTTTAATAATGAAATTATGAGTTAGGAAATTAACTATATTGGCCTCTATAATATAAGAGTTGCATAAAGTTTTGTTGTCCTGTGGTTAAATGTTGTTATAAAAAATATATGACTGCTTTGTCACATCGTCGTAAATAAAAAAAATAAACCGAAATCAAAACTTAAAATTCAAAAAAATATATATCAATTTTATTCTATGTATTGAAAACAACAGAAAAAGAAAAGTGAAGAAAATATGTAAATGAAATAGAGAAAATCAAATACTTACATAAACTATGGTCGTCCCAAGTATATACATTTTTTTTGGTTCAAATTCTGAGATCTGCGAATTTTATCTCGAACAGTAATTTATATGAATTACTATGCGGTACATTTGATACTAAACATATGTTTCATAACTGTTAAATATCCCCTCCCCAAAAGCATTTATTTCCACTACATATTAAGGCAGGAAAACATTTGATGAAAATGAAATATATGTATGTGCATTATATGCAATTTTAATATATCATATTAAAATGAGATTTTCTGGCAATAATTTTAGAAAAGAAAACTCAAAGGGACAAACAAGCAGCATATTTTCGACGTCAAAAACAAATCGTATAAAAGGAATTGTATTTTTCCATTTTATGTGAGAGGTTGTAGCGTTTTCTTATAGAATAAGTATTTGCTTTCACTTATTTAGGTAACAAAAAGAGACTACAGATCTATCAACTATGTTGATGAACATAACAACACATCTATCTCCTAGATCAATACTAACTTCTACTGGCATAATGTGGTAACAACATCACAGTCTTATTGTTTATATGATATGGTTGTTATAAGATCAAATATGCTACTACACCCAATAAGAGGTCTTAAGTAACATACGAGTGACATATAAGTTATAGTAATTTATAATTAACCTTATATAACACGAACTTTTTAATGATTACAATGAAAGATAAGTAATAATGTTTGTGCTCTGATATTAAAAATAGAAACGAGTAAAATAAAGTAATTCCAATTATAAAAGATAGTATTCATACTTTCTTCTGCAGAATCTTAAGTATGGGAGGTAGGGGAGGTATGGGCAGTTGGGAGACATGGGCACCCCCTTTTTATTCTGATTTGATTACACACTTAATTTTTTCCTTGATTTGTTTACCTACTGACAGCACTGTTCATCCATAGACTATCTGTTATTTATGTGAGTTCTCAAACACAAACACGTTTGAAGGTTATGCGCTCGTAAAAGTAAATATTTTGTTGGGGATTCGGATCATAATAAAGAGAAAACTAATGAAAGATATGTGTATTTTCTATTATTTACCTATTGTTTATTTACTAATCTATAAATTAAACTGAAATTCAAGCCTAATTACCTAGACTCAAAAAAATACCGGTAACCTAAGTCAAAAATGTATACAGAGGGAGCAATGGGCACTTGGTGCGCGGGTGGTTTGGGCATGCCTAATGCTTCCTCCTATTATGTTCAGTTTAGGAGGATTTTTAACACAGCTAGTGTCCTTTTAGACGACATCAAAACTAAATTGCCAGTACCAAAGACATGCAATGAAACCAAACATGGTAGCTCTAAGTACATATTTGATAGTCCTCTATAGGTTATACCCAATCTCGGATAAGTTAAACTATTTAAGATGTTTTTATACATATTATGTAAACTTAATTTTTGGTTTCTGTTATTTTTATAGTTTAATAATAGTTTATTTGTTAACTAATTTTTGAAGAACATTATGGATATAAAGTGATTTATAGGCTGTGCCCACGTCTCCCGCAGGGTATGCCCAAGTCTCCTTACCATAGGGAGCATTGGGCACTTTTGACTTAGTTTATAAAATATCTCGTAATGTAGAAACTGATTGTGTTTTTAAGAAAGCTCGTTAATCATATCTAGTCAAATGTGTGGCTCTATAAGAATTGGCCATTAAAAATGATTATCTTTAAAATTTGATTTTTTATGCAATAAATAGTTTAAAAGTGCCCATCCCTCCCCTACCTCCCCTAGTCGAATCTCGGCCGAACTTAGCACGAGAGGATTGAATTAAAATTTATTAACATTCTAACTTCATAGTACCCTGCGGTATAGTTGTAAGATAACGAATTCAGAGTTCAAATATAATATTTCCGAACCGATTATAATATTTTTGAAACCTAAATATAAATGATTAATTCTGTGTAATTAGTTTAAGTTTTGATGTAAAATATATGTTTACATTCGTTTAAATAGCTGAAAGCGAATATGAAAGATACTAAAAAGTCAATCACAATTGTTCATTACAAGTAAATTCCTATAAAAATTAAACTGTATTATAAATATATTTTATGTAAACAGTAAGAACTTCTCGTAACAAAGTTATTAAGATACCAACATCGCGTTTATGCTGTTCCCAAAAAAAATAAAACATTCTTTAGAGCATGCAACTTGTACTTTATAAATTTACTTAAATAGTGCTCCCTTTAACTATAGCAATAGGAGTTATGTTTTTAAGTATAATATGCTATGCTTGTACGACAAATGTGTGATATGTAAAAATAAAATCAGAGGGTTTAACGTCCGATTCTCACGCGAAAAGTAAAATTGAGTCCTTTAGAAAATTTAACAAGTTGCCGTTTATGACATTTAAAACCTTTTCTGAAAACATATCGAAATTTATAATGCCAGTATTAATGAAAGTATTTGAATAACTGGTTATTATAAAGAGTTTATTGCTGAAATTACATTATTAAATGAAGGTTAAAAATATAGCTTTTATTTAAACAATTGTTTAATATAGCATTATGTCTCAGTTTTAAACAATCATTTCTAAATTTTTTACATACGAAGTACAAAAGATTCGATAGCGTCCTTAAAATAAATGAGGGCAATAGTGCAGTTGCAGCAACATATGGCACTTTCTGAATAGGGGTGTGTGTCGAATATAAACAATATTTGCTCACAGTAAACGTTATATCACACCGAGGTGTTCTATTTCATTTAAATTTAATTCTAAACAGTCATGGTCGGAACCATAGCCTTCCATTGTTTCCATCGGAATATAAGTTTCTAAGATGGGCAGAACAGATGTGCTAAAATATATTAATATCTCTAATAAAGTGGTATAGAAATTTAATTGTATAACGCCTTTGTACATACATACTATATACTCGAACGAAATTTAAGTCTGAACTAATATCTATAAAAAGCGACAGCCATTCTGAAGCTAACATTTGATAGCCTCGATCACGCCCCTTGGACTACGCAATGATATCGCCTGAAAGCATTCTTTAAGTTAAATCGATGATTTTTACTTACATTTTGAATTGTAGGAACTTTTTATTTTAACAAAAAAGTCTTTTTATATAGTGACAGCTTTGTAGTAATTAAAATATACCGCCTCGAAATTGATTAAAATTATTATAACTTAAAATATAAGTGTCATTTTTAGTCTTCTTTATTAATTATCTAGAAGTTAGTTCGTTAGCGATAAGGCCGCCTAGATTTCAAATTCATTACCATTATTTTTCGTATATATTATATGAAAGGAAGGATGCAAATAAAGTATATTTCATTATTATTGTTCAAAAACCAATTTGACTATTTCTATTTTTTCGTTCTATATAATGCTTAAGCCATGATTTCCAAAATATTTCATTTGTTTCACGGGGTGAATCCACAGTGTACTTAACGCTATAATATTATGAATTTAAATAAAAACACGTTATACTTCACACAAACATTATCAGAAATATTAAATTAATTATAGCGACCCCTAAAGTTTTAAATAGACAAATTTTAAGTAGAGGATGTTCATCTTTCGATAAGAATGAGATGCATAGTAATCTCGTACGTTGTCATCAAAAACTTCTGTCTTGTACTGCCATATTCGCTTTTCACCATCAAGTTTGTAATCTTATTGATCTCCCACGAAGTGAAATTCTTTTTCTTAACACTTTCTATTTTTCCTTGGTTTACTTCTTTAACACTTACAAAATTATTTTTGTTAGGGTGACCAATCTTCGCTTGAGTTTCAATTTTTTTTAACTGGCTTTGTACCTTTCATTATAGTAAATTAAAGCCTTAGATTTTTTTTAATTATTATTAATTGCTTAATAAATAAAAGCAAAATAAAATAAAAAGAATCTCGTTACAACATATTAAATATAACGTATAAAGTTTCAGGTGAAACACTCCAAGGTTACGATAATGGGCCCTTATCGAGGGCAATCTATGCTTTCCATCGAATTCTCTTTTTGTTGGTACACAATTAAGTCTGATAGCTTTTTGTTGTGCGTCACACTGCACTGGGCTGGCATTTTTGCACGCTCGCTATGTTTAGTTGATATCATAATTTATTTTCTATTCCATACCAATTGTTTTATTTTTAAATTGTTTATTGTATGTATAAAAACAAAGTTTATTAATTTATCATTGTTGCTGATACTCAAATTGTTTTAAAGATTTCCCAAAATGTTTCGGTTAATAGTTGTAGTATTGTAGATTGAGCTATAATCTTTCCATAGTTGGATGAGACGGCTGAGTTGTGCATTGACTTATAATATTTTAGAATTTTTATATGATTATACTTATTTAATGACAATATGATTAAAAATACGTTATGTATTGAAAATTATAATAATTCAATAATTAATTAACATGAATACTACTGAATTAAGAATGAGATATAGGACATGTTAAAAAATGACATACATATATGACACGTTAAGAATGACATAATCTATATATATAAAAATCAATGCCACTTTTCGTTGTAATTCCATAACTCAAGAACGGGCTCACCTATCCAAACCAAATGCTTAGGATTTGGTCGGCATATTTAGTAGATGGTTTATGTGAAGTTTGCACAAAATCGGTCGAGCGGTTCCTCATTTGTCACATTTTTTGTAATAAATGAATTCAATAGAAACTTTTTTCACAGAAACTTTTTTTAAGTTTTGTTGACAGGACAAGCACGTTGTTATGTCATTCATGCCGTCAATTCATTTTGGACGTGGTTTGATTAAATCATATTATCAGCGATAAATTTCTTTTCACATAATTGCATTTGCAGTGCATTCATACAAACGGTGAGTCCTGAATTTATGTATACTTTTCTAAGTTGCCGTATATGATTTCACATGGCATCATATGCGACAGCTTCTTGGGAATTTGTTTTTTTTTTTGTTCTAATTTTTTTTTTTCGATTTTTAAGCGAAAACATATGTGCATACGGGAAAAATACCACCAGCCAGACGAGCAAATATAGGTCGGCGAACGCGTAATGCAAATGATGTGACATTACTAAGACGATCACAGACTGCAGATGAACGCGCACAAGCTAATGCATCGCAGCGTGAACGTAATGCACGCAATAGATTTGTTAACCCAGTACCTGTACTGAATCTTGCACGGCCATCACGAATACGTCGTGCTGTTTTGGCTGAAATGATGCGTGCTGCTTTTAATTACAACAGTCAGATTGATTATAGTATGTATGGATACATTGGAATGATGGACGCAATATGTCCACATTGTGATGCGGCTAACTTTCGAGGTGAAACACCCGGCATGTGTTGTGCTAATGGCAAAGTGAGATTGCCAGCATTAGAAACTCCACCCGAACCATTGTATTCATTTATTTTTGGGACATCGCAAGCGTCGAAGCACTTTCTGAGTCATATTCAACAATACAATTCGGCATTTCAAATGACTTCTTTTGGTGCAACTAAAATTATTAGAGATAATTTTATGCCGACGTTTAAGGTAAATACTTCAACAGGATTATTCCATGTTTGTATCAATCTGAAGCATAAAGTATATTTAAAAAAAAACTGATATAAGATTTACCTAAAATTGTATACATGTTACAGATTCAGGGCCAGATTTATCATCAAGCTGGTTCGTTATTGCCATACCCCGACGCTGATCATCAATTTTTGCAAATTTATTTTATTGGTGATGAAAATCGTGAATTAGATCAACGTTGTGCAATTGTTTCGAATACAAGACGAGAAATTATTCGTGAGCTACAAAGGTTTTTCCATCAGCATAACGCATTAGTTCAATTGTTTAAAATTGCTCTCGATCGTATGCCAACTGATAATCACAAAATCGTAATAAGAGCTGATAGAACACCTTTTGGAGAGCATGCAAGGCGATTTAATGCACCAACAATTGATGAGGTTGCAATTGTAATTCTTGGTGATCAGTTTCAATCCCGTGATATTGTACTTCATCGTAGAAATTAGCAATTGCAACGTGTTTCGGAACTTCATCGTAGTTACGATGCATTACAGTACCCAATATTGCATTGGAAAGGTGACGATGGTTACCATATCAATATACCAATGATTGATCCACGAACAGGTAAATAATTGACCTATTTTTAGTGTGTTGACATTTCATTTCTACAACTTTCTAAAGTCACATTTTGTAATTATTATCAGGTCTACATATACAGAAAAAAGTTAGTGCCATGAATTTTTATTCGTATCGATTGATGATTCGTCCACAAGAACAAAATTATATCTTAAAATGTGGTAAACTATATCATCAGTACATCGTTGATATGTATGCCAAAATAGAGACTGAACGTCTTAATTTTATTCGTTTCAACCAAGCAAAATTAAGATCCGAAGAATATATTCATTTGCAAGATGCGATAGCGAATGATGCTAATGTTAATGACATCGGACGTTTAACTATATTGCCATCTTCGTATATTGGTAGCCCACGGCATATGAACGAATATGCACAAGACGCAATGTCTTATGTACGAAAATACGGTCGACCGGATCTGTTCATTACATTTACATGTAATCCGCAGTGGGATGACATCAAGAACAATTTATTTGAAGGCCAGTCGACAACTGATCGTCATGACATTACAGCACGTGTTTTTCGGCGAAAATTGACAGCACTTATGGATTTAATTGTGAAATTAAGTGTATTTGGAGAGGTGCGTTGCCATATGTACTCAATCGAATGGTAAAAAAGGGGATTGCCGCACGCACATATATTAATTTGGCTGGTAAATAAAATAACTCCGGATCAAATCGATAACGTTATATCAGGTGAAATTCCTGATCAAACTGTTGATCCTGAGTTATTTGATGTTGTCGTTAAAAACATGATACATGGTCCGTGCGGTGAACTAAATATGAATTCGCCATGTATGATTGATGGAAAGTGTTCGAAACGATACCCAAGACAATTGACTTCAGACACAATAACGGGCAATGACGGATATCCGTTGTATAGACGTAGATCACCTAATGATAATGGCAAAACGGCAAACATTAGAATGCGTAACCAGGACGTTGAAGTTGATAATCGTTGGGTGGTTCCGTATTGTCCATTATTATCGAAAATATTCAAGGCTCATATAAATGTGGAGTATTGTAATTCAGTCAAATCCATTAAATATATTTGCAAGTATGTAAATAAAGGGAGCGATATGGCTGTTTTCGGTGTAGCTGGTGATAATAGAAATGATGAAATTACTCAGTATCAACTGGGGCGCTATATTAGTAGTAATGAAGCTGTCTGGAGGATTCTGTCGTTTCCAATGCACGAAAGACATCCTGTGGTTGTTCACTTAGCTGTGCATCTTGAGAATGGCCAACGTATTTATTTTAATGAAGCAAATGCATTGGAAAGAGCAGCACACCCACCAGCGACTACGTTGACAGCTTTTTTCAAATTATGCGAAACTGATACATTTGCTAGAAATTTGTTATATTCCGAAGTGCCTCAGTACTATACATGGAATGTGTCTTCAAAAAAATTTCAAAGACGTAAACAAGGAACAGCAGTCGATGGGCATTCAGGCATTTTCAAAACAGATGCAATTGGGAGAATGTATACAGTACATCCAAACAATGCTGAGTGTTTTTATTTGCGATTGCTATTAGTTAACGTCAATGGCCCAAAATCATTTCAAGAATTAAGAACAGTCGACGGTCATTTGTGTCAAACATATCGTGAAGCATGTCAACTCTTGCATTTGTTGGAGGATGATGCACATTGGGATTCAACACTTAATGATGCATCTACGTCAGCTCATCCACAACAAATACGAATGCTATTTGCCATTATATTATCGACATGTATGCCATCAAATCCACTTGAATTATGGAACAAATATAAAAATTATATGGCAGAAGATATTTTAATTCGTATGTGTCATCATGCAAGAAATCCTGATTTGTTGATTACCTTGGAAATGTGCAACGAAGCTTTGATAATAATTGAAGATATATGTCTAACGATTGCAAATAAAGCATTAGTACAATTGGGTATGACCGCACCAAATCGTCCCATGCATGATTTGTTTGATCGTGAATTGCAACGTGAGCAGGAATTCAACTGTAATGATTTGCGTTTATTTGTACAATCGAATATAACCAAATTAAATATTCAGCAAAAACATGTATATGATACAATCATGCAAACCGTTTCCAATAATGCAGGTGGATTATATTTTTTGGATGCACCTGGTGGCACAGGTAAAACGTTCGTTATATCATTGATTTTAGCGACTATTCGATCAGATCAGAAAATTGCACTAGCACTTGCATCTTCGGGAATTGCTGCTACATTATTAGAAGGTGGTCGGACCGCACACTCTGCATTAAAATTGCCATTGAATGTACAGGTGATTGAAACTCCAACTTGCAATATATCGAGAAATTCTGCTATGGCAAAAGTTCTGCGATTAACGTCAATTATTTTATGGGATGAGTGTACAATGGCGAATAAAAAATCACTAGAAGCATTCAATCGAACAATGCAAGATTTACGTGGTAATCAACAGCTTTTTGGTGGTGCTTTGATATTACTTTCAGGGGATTTTCGTCAAACATTGCCTGTCATTCCTCGATCAACTCCTGCTGATGAAATAAATGCCTGCTTGAAGTCATCAGTTCTTTGGAGATATCTACAAAAATTGACACTAAACATTAATATGCGTGTTCACCTACAAAATGATCCAGCTGCCCATGAGTTCTCAAAACAATTGTTAGAAATTGGTGACGGCAAAATACAAATCGACAGAACCAACGGATTGATCGCTGTACCGAACAATTTTTGTACAATTGCGCAATCGATAGATGAATTGATTGAATGTGTTTTTCCGAATATTGTTCAGAATTACAGAAATCATGATTGGTTGACAGAACGCGCCATTTTAGCACCGAAAAACATTCATGTCAATGCAATTAATTTTCAAATTCAAGCGAAACTGCCAGGCGTAGTCACGAAATATAAATCAATTGACAGTGTTATGAATCAAGATGAGGCAATGAATTATCCAATTGAATTTTTAAATTCATTGGAGCCGGCTGGTATGCCACCGCATTGCTTGAATCTGAAAGTTGGTTCTTCGATTATATTATTGCGAAATATTAATCCACCAAAACTGTGTAACGGAACCAGATTGGCAGTGAAAAAGTTATTGCCAAATTTGATTGAAGCTACGATCTTAACTGGTAAATCAAAAGGAGAAGTTGTTTTGATACCGCGTATACCTATGATTCCAACTGATATGCCTTTTGAGTTCAAACGTTTACAATATCCTGTACGTTTATCATTTGCGATGTCCATCAACAAGGCCCAAGGTCAAACACTTCACGTTTGTGGTGTGAATTTGGAGGAACATTGTTTTTCACATGGCCAGTTATATGTTGCCTGTTCCAGAGTCGGTACCCCCAGCCGTTTGTTTATTTATGCTCAAAATGGAAAAACAAAAAATATTGTTTATCCAAATGTTTTGGATTAAGTGTGTTGTAAATAGCTAGCAATTGATTTCGATTTTAAATAAAATATTTTTTGATTAAATAAATGAATTTGATGTTCCGATTTGTTTATTTTATTTCACTTTATACGTAGCGAAGCACGTACCGGGCCGCTAGTATCTTTATAGAACTATAGTCTTGCAAAGTTTGCGAGTCTGTAGCTCAAATCTTCCTTCGCCTAAGCTAGCGCCAGGCGGACTGTAGAACTTATTGAGATCATTCTATGAAAATAATATTTTATTAATATTTAATACTATTTTCATTTTATATATTATATTTCTAGATATTCAAACTTTAACACGCAAAAATTGGATACAATTCGTAAGAGGCTGAAAAAAAGGTAATTAAAATACAGACAGACGTTATGCAACTATTGCAACTAAGATTAATAATAATTGGCCTATGATTTTCAAAGAATACAGGATAGGTAGATTTCTTACCTAATCAATAAAGATGCAGTTTAATTGGTGTTTAACTAAGTTGTTGAGTTAATGGTCACCCTCATAACGCATTCATTGATTTAGTGCCAAACGAAAATGTTTGGGTTGCGTTCAAGATTCAGAATAAATTTCTAAGTTAGGATTATCAAACAGAGAAGTGTGTATCATTTAAAAGTAATTTTAAACACCTGGAGATAAAGCTTAAATTGTCATACTTATCTTCTTATGCTAAGATCGGGTTGAACTCTTTATTTTTCCAATGGAAAGATTCTCATTTTTCACAATTATTTGGACGTTTTCGCGATAATCCGTCTTCTTTGTCTCACGGTTGTATTTCACTTATGAAACAAGTTGCGACATCGGCTTCTTTTTGTTTAAACTGTAATCGAATTAGAGACAAGGCTGGTGTGATGATCAGAATAATGATAGGGTTTGTTGCGATGACAAACCTTGCCTTCACTTATTTTAAAGGTGACTAATGATAGACTTTTTGCTGGGTGCGGTAGCCTTGTAAATTCTAATTGTTAGGTGGTATATACAAAAACAGAAATGTGTGTAAAAAAATATATTAAAAGCAAAACTGTATCTCACATGATGTTATTAGTTTATGAATAAATGACTTTTTATATTTTGTTGTTTTTCTGTACATGTTTTTATCATGCTTGTATGAAACAAAGACATTCTAAAGGGAGGCGTAATCACACGTACGCTGTCTCTTGACAGCACTTTATAGCTAGAGGAAACTAATGTTACCAGTTACGTAAGGACGCTAGAATTGCTTCAGAGACGTTATTCTCTGCACCTAAATATGTAAAAGTCAACTTTCCTGACATCAAATAAACACTAGCCTTGTTGCTAGCTATTTTAAAGTTATAACTTCTTTCTGGTTTTGACTTTACATCTTTAAGCAGTCATGCGTATATACATTATTTGGGTTCGTTTTTTTTTCACTTACATGGCATTTCTAAAGTTTTATGATTGTATAATTGTATTAATTAAATATACATAAATGTACTGCTAGTGCACTCGAGGCAATTTACTGTTTTATACTAAAAATCGATAAGTGAAGCCTTTCAAACAAATTAACAAACTAGAGCAAAAAACCATTCAAATCTGGTGAAGGCTATTCAGAGAAAAAAGTAGAAAATATTGGTTGAAAAATCTATCCTATTTCTATTGTGTACAGATGAATTATCTGACCAGAGCCTACCGTCATCACAGCCTTCTTTAATTTTAAGTTTAATTATGTCGTAACTACATATAACTCACTACTTCATTTGAGCCCTACATCGCTTCTTTTTATTTCATTGATAAATAATAAGTTTAACACATAAAACAGATTAAAACAATCTACTGTTTGTAAAAAACTATGTTATTAAAGTAGGTCAGGGAACTTATTAAGTTTTAATGAAATAAAGTAACGAAAATTACCATTAAAAACATTTAATATGTATATGTTTGTATAAGAAATAAAATCACAGATAAAAATCAAAAACAAGCCTTTTTACTTAGGTCTCTCTTCTTCTTTTTCCTGGCAATTTCCCAGTTTTAGTCAGGGTCTGCGTTAGGTCTTTGTACAACAAAAATATTGCTAGAAAGTATTTTACTTGACAGCTAAAGTGGAGGCAACCATTTGCTCGCTACCTGGGCTGACATAGTATATTAACAAAATAAAATTTAATTGTGAACAGGCACAGTTTGATATTATTTTATTCAAAATTCATTTGGAATTAATTTTACTCCGGCAATATGAAACAAGTGATAACGAACAGCGGATTTATTTCATTTATATTTTTAATATTTATCATATTACAAATATTTGTGATTATATGCGGAAAGATTTATATTATTATGTTAATAAAGAGTTTAAGAATAATTTATTTTTATGTTACATTGTTAAGATAAAAAGAAATTGCGTTTATTAGGTAATATCATAAAATATTTTCACTATTATTTGAACTTCTCACGATTGGGTTAAAGGTTATATATTTATTAATTTGTTTTTGTAAGTCTCTCACAAAATTAAACTTATTTCGGTCAAATTTTTTGGAATGCTTTGGCTCATTTTTTTATTTAATTTTAATAAGGAAAGAAAAATTAATTATAAAATTAATTGCCATATTCATAATTATTAAACTATAATTTTAAAACATGACCCCTATGATTTTATAAAGCAATGACGTATATAAAAAATATACATATTTGTTATTAAAGTGACATTTTATTTAATAAATAATTTCATGCCATAAGCCTACCAAATTAAAACATTAAAAAATATTGTTCATTCAATGGCTCTATATTTGAAAGTATGATTAAAACGAGCATTTGATTTAATCAATTGTGTTTTAAATGAATTTCGTTAAAGTACTCTCTTAAAAAAAGCTATACTTTGAACTCACCCTGCGTGGTGTGTGGTTTAATTCCCACTAATTTTCACTTTCACCGCAACGAACCGATTGCCTCCGATCAAAACTGGTTTAAACCGGTGCCAGCTATTTAGAAAACTACCCAGTTTTCGGGATTTTGGCGGCCGCAATCTCTCTCTGGTTGAGAATTTAGCAAAAATATTATTGATCCAGAATAATGAACAGAAAAAAGTCGTCAAAGATATTGTATCCTCAACTCAGCTGCATCCCATGGTGGCGGTACCAGCTAGGCTAAGGGTGCAGCCGAAAAGCGAATATTCTGCGCCTCAAAAACAGAGTCTACTCACCAGGGAGGAAACCCGATAAAAACCGAGCACGCTTACAGGCTCTAAGGTGGCAGCCTCACCAGTGAGCTAGGGTATCGTAGACTAATCACTCGCTTACCTAAACCCAAAATATTATCGAAACCAACACAGTGCAAAATCGGATCGATTAAACTACGAAGACATTTGGCATTTTACCAAATCAAGAGCAACCATCGTCCTGTATGGCAGTCACGAAAACTGACCAGGAGAGTTAAACTTAAAATATTCCGGTCCAGTGTCAAAACTGTGCTGTTATATGGATGAGAGACGTGAAAGGTCACTAAGGACATCTCGCATCGTCTTCAGATCTTCGTCAATTGGTGTCTTCGTCGTATTCTCGGTATTCACTAGCCCGAGAAGGTCTCCAATGTGAATCTGTGGGGGAACCTGCAAGTCAAACTTCGCAAGTGGAAGTGGATCGGCCACACGCTCCGAAGGGACCCGCAATACATACCAAGGCAAGCCCTACACTGGACTTTCCAAGGAAAGTGATAACATGGCAGCCTAAAACAGACGGAACGGAATGGCGGCGTACTGTGGACCCCCTCTACCTCAACTGATTGACATCGGTCTAAAAAGAAGATTCCGAGGCGAAATATGAAAAGGAATTTTATCGTGATGCTACAGGAAGCCCGAGATGCTGTCTGGGCCTGAAAAGCTTACGCAAACAAAGCTCTCATCTCTTATTTTGAGCTTTTGGTAACACAAACCTGCGACTAATTTTAAATCTGTATAACATAGAAATAATTAATTAATCAAATTTTTTGAAGTATTCAAACATGTTAGATAAAGACATATACGGTTTATGTTAACATTCTTCAAGAACTGACAAATCATGTGACGACAATCTGGACGAGGACGACGAATGGAATAATCTGGCAGTTAAAAAAACGTGGAGTTTTAATCATTGAACTCATCTCATTTAAGAGCACAGGTAAAAGCTTATAAAAAATTGTTGGCGCTTTAGATTATTCTTGCATCTTCCCGATGAAGTTTCAATCGCTAAGCGTTTAAACCTTGCGATCATCCTGGTTTGGGGTTTGGAAATATTTTCCATAGTTTCTGCACATTTATTAATCATCTCAAGAATACTCGATGCCAAGATGAAAAAGCTTTATGGTGTATATCGTCGGGGATAATGCATATCCGCGTAATTACCATGGGATAATTTCGCGTATCTACATTGGAAGCAGATTATGAGACGAAAGTTTAAGTTGAAATATTTTTTATATTAATGACTTTTAAGGTAATTTATTCACCAGTAGTAATAAATTCATTAATAATTTAAATAATTAAGGTCAGAAGGGCACGAGTTTTTTTTTTCAAGATAGATAAATAATTTTCCTTATCTGATAGAATGCTCTAAACAACGCTTACAAGACACGCTTACAAATACTTACAAGAAACGCTGACAAATACAAGAAGATCTTGACAAAGTATAAGAATATGCTCAGTTTGATTAAAATCCGATATCCCCGGATGAGCTCCCGTGTTATAAAGCATAAATCCGATATATGTATATATATGCGTAAAGAATATTATCGAGGATTTTCAAAGTAAACTACAATTTGTTTCTCTAAAAATACAAAGTTTTATTTTATTTAACAGGCTTTTACAATATTATAGCAATTATTATCATTTAACTATGACAATTACACTTTTATCTCACCTGAAAATACAAGGAAACGATATTAAAGTCCACTTATATCACCTCTTCAATTATATCCCTTAGTTTAACTCTCTACACGTTAATAATCATAAAGTGCACAAGAACTTAAACATAATCCGCCATTAGTGACGCATCTCTCGCTGACAAGTTACAAACGCGCGAAGTGCGGCAAATTTTAATTTAATGAAATGTCATTTCATTAGATATATATGTATATAAGACCGAAGTCGATGGAAGTCGATGAGGGACGTCGGTGTCCGGCAGTGGATTTCACATGGCTGAAGTGTGTGTGTGTGTGCGTGCGTGCGTGCGTATGTGTGTGTGTGTGTATGTGTGTGTGTTGTTAAATTAAAAAAATGCGCTATGAAATACACAGAGGTATTTATATTAATAGGAAAACAAAAGAGTTTGTCTCGACACTCATAAAAGACAAGAAACTCTGAATAGTTTTTATATCAAAGTATAGAAATTTCACCAATAGAACTAAATATTTTACGAAGCTACAAGTGGTAATGGTAATTGTTTTGATGATAAAGTTAGTACCTTTTTTTAATAAATCATCTTACTTTCATTTATTCTGTTTGCATAAAGTTTTGTTATTGCTTCATAAATATAAGGATTAAAGGCAAGAAATGAAACCATCAAAGCACGTAAGTTCGATAATTGGGTAAATGGGCGCTCGATTGCATATCACTGGTGGTCAAGCGATAGTAGACAATCAGCAAATGTAATTGTAAACAATAAATGTAAATGAGAGATCGTGTGAGTTTTGAAGTAAAATATATTTCTAATTATATGATTCGATAATGTCCGTACCGTCAGAATTGGAGTAAACGCAAATTTGGGTTTTTCTAACGTTTTAATTTTTTACTGAAATAAAATCCTTGCACAAAAAATGATTCATCACTTGAAGGGTTAACTCAAAATTTTTGTTTATTTTTTTGACTATAGGTACTACGGTATACAAGCATATTGGAAAAATAACTTCAATTATAAAACTGTGTAACTTTTGGATAATGTATGTAGAAACATTTAGCAGACGTTAGGAAAAGAATAAAATTCATTTAATTTATTAGAAATTAAACGAAACACGCCATATTATTTACATAGTAAATTGCATAATAGAGTTTTGAGCTTAAGCTGAGGCTATACTTTAAACGTAAGTGAAAGGGTCGAAATATTATTTTCCTGAGATAAAACTCGTAAACTTAATGTTATTGCATTTAAATTTTAGTTCAAATAAGAAGTATTTAGTACAAATAATACATATTTCACCATAGGCTTTTCCTTAAAGACAATTTATAGCTAAATCTCAACGCGAATACTCTCACTTGCGCCAATTTTCACATCAGCCGTGACCTGACCTCTGGATTGGTTTTTAAAATGTTTCGATAAACTACAATACGCTGTTATTAACTAATTATTGTACGTGAGGTGAAATATAAGCTAATGTTGAGTCATTCTGTACGATTTAGTAAATGATTATTATCATTAAAATAATATCGATAATTATTAGGTGTAGTGGTCAAATATATAACTCATATAAAATTTTCCACTCATATTCTTGAAAAAGTCAAAATAAGTAAATAGCTTTATTTTGGAAATTTTTATTTTATATCTCTATACGACCTTATAATAATTGTGGTGGCAGTAGCGATTGATCTTAGGTTGTAATAACATTAAATAAAATCACCGAAAGAGCTCATTTCATTCAACATGTACATGTTCACATATGAAATCATTATGATATTGAATTGTCTGACCCTCCAGCGGTTACAAAATTCTTGCGGATTCATATAAACCTTGGTTTAAACTTCATAATAGTTTATAGTATCTTTATTAATTCTGCTCAGGTTATGTTCTTTATCGAAGTAGCATTTCTTCATGTAATCTTTTTTATACACAGAAAAGAAATGAAAAGAACAATTGTAATATTCAGCTAAGATTTCAACGAAAGGGACTTTTGATATTGTTTTTAAGATTAACACAATTGTGGGCTTTACGATGGCTATTAAAAAGAAAATACCTTTAATGAACAAAGTGTATACAGAATCTTAAGAAACGAATATTCTATTAAAAGGCTTTTCGAGGAAATAAAATTTGTCTTCTAATATATATTGAAATACATAGACGGTATTAAATTACAAAATAGACATACATAAAATTTCAAAATTTCATTGGCTTTTTGAACATTAAAATTAATCAAGGTACTTATTAGATGTGCCATTTTCCATACAAAATTATCAAAATGTTCGTGTGTGTGCCTGTTAGTGAAATCTTGAAACATATGGGGAGACAGGAAAGCAACTTTGTATATAAACTAATATGTTTACTGAATGTACATTTCAAGTCACTGAAAAATGAATGCATAACATTTTAGTGTACAAAAGCATTTTATTAATTAAAACAGAACTACAACAAAGTTAGTTGCAAACCGTAACAAATATCCAAAATGGCTGTCAGAAGCTATCAAGGCAAAACACATGTGCTATTGAAAAAGTTCTGTGTTTGGCGCAACTGTACATTGCAGTTGAGGTTAGCCAAAATATTTTGTATGGTACTTCGGCAGGCTAAATAATTAATTTACAGAAATACAATTTCCTTTATTAGAAGTAATTATTATTGAATATTTATTTTCTCTAATTTTAAATCAAGTTAGTATGAGGCGCTCGATTAATTAAATAAGACGTTAACGATGCTTGATGTTAAGCTTGCATTATCAGTTTTTATGTTGTTTTCTTTGTATCAAAATACACCATTTATATTATATAATTTTAATATATGTAGATGTTTATGTTATGTAATTTTCATGTTTTATAATTTTAATATTCATAGAATTATTTTGTTTTTCAGACCAATGAAAAGTATCATAATAGTATTACGTAATAAAAATACATGAATTCCACAAAAACCAATACTGTGAAAACTCATTTTTTGCTTGGACGCCATATTAATTATCTCTGGCTCCGGACCGTTGTTTTGACAATAACTACTTTATTTTACTTGATATATTTTTTAGCAACATCGGTTGAAATTTATTTTCATCGGTCACTGCGGTATACGGTGTAGTATCTGTGGACTGCAGGTATGTGTATGAAAGACAAATATCAGAGGGATTAACTTATTGTATATATATATATACTAGAAGACCCGGCGAACTTCGTATCGCCCTATAATCAAGAAATATCTGTTACTATTTTTTTTTTATTTATGGAGTTTACCTATTAAAATCTTCGTGTTTTAAAGTGCGACAGAATGATTGACATATTACTTAGTTGTCAAATCTAATGTCAAAAACGTTTGTATCAACAACTACTAATAAATTAAAAATTAATCAAAAAAAATATTGTCCAGCAGACAAAATTGTGAATCTAAACCATTCCCAGATAACCTTGAACACACACAAAAAAAATCCATCAAAATCGGTCCAGTCGTTTGAGAGAAGTTCAGTGACATACACACTCACAGAAGAATTATACATATATATAAAGATAATGTCTCAGTTTCTAATACGGCTAATAATTTACCATTTTCTTAAGTACTGTAACGCCTCGCGTTGCCTTCGGGATCGTTTTATATGTATAATTTAAACTACTTCATAATTTATTATTTTATTATTATTTTAAATCATTTACATTCTTTTATATTATATCTGATCCATACTATCTAATGCGATGGCAAGTTCTATTCAATCCAAACTAAATGTCATTCTCTTTAATTCTTTTTAATTCGTTTTTATTTGAATTTATTTTAATTCAATTTCTTTTTCGTTGCCTGCCAGCTCCACCATGTGATATGTTACTCTTAAAGAGTCTCCATATCGCAGTACGAATAATTTATTACTCTCTAAACCCAATTTAAAAGTCTATGAAGGTGAAATCAAGAGCTTAATAATGTTTTTATATACGGCTTAACAGCTCTGTGACGGTGACTGTAAAAAATGTGACGTTTGTCTCTGAACGCCCCAAATCTACATATATTCTTTTGATGGTTTCCGTTTTGAACTTCAACCAAACCAATCTTCATGGACGTCAACTCATGACTGTTTGCAGAAATTTAGTTTTATCCAGGCTTCTACAGAGACCCATTTGTCTTGAAGAATTGATTAAGTTATTGCAAAGATTCTGCAGCGATGACTATATCATGAAAAATAACAATCGTGTAAGAAATTTGTTGTTTGTGTTAATTGTGTCTCTACCTCTTCTTAAGTTACCAAAATCACAAATAAATGAAAAACAATTGCTTGAAAGTGTTTCATTAGATTTTTGCTAGTATTCGAAAGTCGTTTTCTGAAATGTTTATACAAATCTCCATCTTAATATTAGTCAAGCTGAAGTACTGTGGGCATAAGATGTTGTGGTTAAAAAAGAATAAGAATTGATATTAAAGAGTACAGACGAATAGTATTGCTGTATAAGATAGGTCAGGTATCAAAGATATTAAGTGTATGTGACATAATATCGAAATTTGAGCCTACATAATAGACCAGTGCCGATAGCTTTTAAAACATAATGAATTATAGTAGAATGAAACTCATTAGAAAAGGAGGGGAATATTATAAAATTTAAAGGGAAAATAATTTACGGGCGATCTGAGGTCGGGAAGCATATGGGGATATGGGTATTTAAGGGTAAAAATGGGTTTTCTCGATTTCTGGAAAAACTAAGAGTCCTAATGAAAAATGTTATATGGCAAAGTTGTAGGTAATAAAAAGATCTAACACTTTTGTCTTTACACTTTTTTCACATAATCTGAAAATTTAACGAGTTAATGGTTTTATCTAATATTTTTAGGTAGCCTTGGAGCTATTTTGTTCATAGTACCATTTTTAAACATTCTATAAATTTCATAAGGTAATATTAATATCGTCAAAGTATAAGTATTACCGTCTTTCAGGTTTTAATTCAGGTGAATATTTAAATCACGGTAGACTGTCGAGTATTAAAATAAAGGGTAGCGTCCCAAAAAAACTGTATCAGACTTTAGCAAAATTGTGAATTTATATCATGCTTATAAAAGTTTGTACCTAAAAGTTAAATCTAGGTTAACTGTCTCCGATTTTTCATAACATATAGTAAATGTTATGGAATCTTTAAAGCAGGATATATAGTTTATGTTATAAAACATTATATCATATTTAAAAATTATTTATAGGAAAGGTACTTAATTATAAATTTGTTAATTTATATTACATATGTTTCCATGAGATATACCAAGATTTATAGCAGTAGCAGTAGCTTGTATGTTAATATTTTTATATATTTTATCTTAACAATTTAAAATAATAATTTTATGTACAGTAGTTCGTCTACTGGCATTTTTTTATTAATCATATTTAATATTGTAGTGTGCTCGCTTAATATAAAAAGCGCACTAACAAATCAACCAGATTAAGATAGATTGCAGCGGAGAACTCAATTTCGCTTAATTACTGTACACAAACTAAACTTGATATGGAAGCCCTAACGCGAATAGATAGGATAATCCAACAGTACTGAAACCTCAACGACCTCTGTTCACACGATACACATAGCTTGTTTGAAGATTTGACAGTTTTATTTTTGTAACGTATAACCTAAACAAACCTCTTACTACATATTTATTTCAAGTTCACAGGAGTTCTTTTATGATATTTTATGATAAAAAAATATTTGTATTAAATAAGTAAATACAAATAGTTTTAAACATATAACCTTAAAAATATTTATTGGAAGATGCTAAATAGTAAAATTAAATTTAACGAAATAAATTGAAATGTAATCAGGTTAAGTTTATTAAATTGGGGTATACTATCGGCTGTTACAAAAGATCCTGCTATTATGCAGTAACACGTTCGGGTTCAGCCATATAATTAATGCTTACGAAGGTCGTGTATTCAACGACTTCAGCTCTTTTATGTCAATCTAGACTTAATATGAGTAAGTAAATAAAAATGCGATAGTTATTCCATATTATCTTTTAATTGATTATTATAATTTAAAATAATAAAAAACCTTTCATAAATTTAACAACATTTTGTTTTAACTAAGCTTATTAAACAACAAAATTTTGATGCGAAAGGAAAGGAAAAAGCAGCTTGTACTAAACATTGCTAAGAGCTTTAGTTGTAAGATTATATTAGGAAGGAATAATAAGATAACGAGTTAACTAAACATAAACAATCATCAACAACAATATCATGAAGTGAATTAAAATATTAATTGCTTGTTTTACTTTGTTAAGTTGGCTTATAAATTTATAAATTTTAAGTACAGATTATTCTCAAATCGTCTATTTTCGTAAATCGTGCAAGCCTTTTGTTTGTTGTTTAAGAATAACGTCACAAAGTTCTAGTTTTCTCTCTCTCTCTTTTTCTCTTTTTCGTTGTGTCCTCTTGGCTAAGGGACGCGACCATGGTCTGTTTCTCTTACCACCACAGTACTGCTGGCCGCTCGCTTTTGGGCCCAGTGGATATTGGCCTGCATCTTAGGCTTCAAGTTCTTGTTACAGGGCTATAAAGCCAAGAATTAGGTTATAATTTATAAGATTTTTTAAATGCAGGTTAGTTGTATATGGTACGTTTTAGAATTTATTAATATATAATCCTATTTTATTATACTCCTCAAGGTAATGTAAATTGTTCATATAACTTTCAACCTACAATAAATAAGGCATAGAAATTGAATAATTAGTTAACCACGTAACTATTTTATATCTGTAGTACCAGCCTAAGCAAAGTTTTAGAAAGATTAAATCAATACATTTTTAAGTTTAGTCAAGAGAAACAAGTGAAAAATAAATAAATAAAATAAAGAAGAATAAAAAAATTACAGCAAATAAACTCGGATGATAAATAAAGAAATTCTGGTAAAACTACTTTTTTATATAAAACCGTGATTATTATTTTATGACAAAATGAACCTTAAATTTTTTGTATCCTCCCTAGTTCAAGTCGGTAAACACAAAGTAAATAATATATTTAACCCTCTCTTTATGTAATTTTTGGGGATTATCGTAAAAAATTCATATCTACACTGTTATGCACTATTAACATAATACAAATTTTGAGTAGAGATAAATAATAAACTTTACTTTAATATAAAATATTGTTCAATCAAAATTACAGAACAATTATATTGATGTATAATTTATAAAATATAAAATTATTCCTAAAGACGTGACAAGAGCTTCTTTTGTAGAGGTGATACTTAAGTTAAAAGAGCTCAATTCTAAAACAGTCATTTTAATGTAGGAGCTTGCTTACTCTACTATGTCTATTTTTAGTCAAGGTTTTTTCCAAAGACTTTGTTACTAAGATTATTGAAATATAAGTTGAACAATTATAACTTTAATATTTAGTTTATAACAATTTTTATTCTTAAAATCATATAAATTGTATATTTTTCTTTACTTTCAAACGAGACAGTTGTTTATACGAAACCAAAACCTATATTTTGGAATCAAGATGATTTGGCACGATGCTAAATTTTTGGGACCCAGATCCATCAGCGATTATAGCATTTTTAATAATATGTGATGAATTTTTAACAAAAGTTTAAAGGTTTTCAATGCTGACAAATATTAAGTGTTTCTAAATTTAAATGAGATTATGAAAAAATGTTAACGTCTTTTTACTTAGATGATTCATACATTCATTTCGTGGTTTTTGTTAGGTTACCTAAGCCCTTTCAATTTAAACAAATTAATGGTCTATAACAAGAAATGCATAACATCTCGTCTGCCCGCAATCACGGTTCCTACATAGTATTTGAAACGTCGGGAGTGCGTAGTTTATAGTCAAAGAGAGAGAGACGAAACTTCTCAGCATTCCATGGAAGCACCGTGCGGGTGCCGGGTCCATCGCTTTGCAGTGAGAGGAGCTTCAACAGTTCAATTTTTTGATGGTAAAAAATCGCGTACTAAATCCGAAAATATGAGTTTCATTTAAATGAGTACCCGCGAAAATCTTTAATCTCATAATGCATAACAGATAGATTATATTTTCTTTTTTTATTTATTTTACTTAGTACATTAAATTTACATGGCATTTTTAATAATTCCACTTCCTATACAATTCATAAGATTTAAAAATAAAAATATAACAAGTTTTTATTATAAATTGGTTCGTGAATAGTGCTGAATTTCACACTAAACGCCAATGACATTTTTATGATAACTACATATTACCGGCTCCTAGGTGAAATATATGTGTAATTAAAAAAGTGTAACCACTGCCAACATCTTATTGGCCCAGTGCCAATTATAACAACCATAGGAATCTAATCAAAAATATATAATCAAACGAAATATCACTAACGATCAGAACTTAAAAAATCCGGAGTCTCCATACAAATTGCAAAATAAGCATTACCCTTTTACAATGTAATGTCAAGAAAAACATAACGTATCCTTTCTTTACACAGAAATAATATTAAAAATATTTTCATTTTATTACAATTTCAAAGATATAAATATAATTCAATACCATCTTCACATTTTTTTATTTAATTATTAATTTATTATTCATGAAATGCTATGTAACTTAATCAAGATCTACATATATTTGGCACGAAGTTCTATCTTCAAGTAATCTTCTCGTTTTAGGTTTATACATTTGTCTCGCAAGTGAGTCTAACTTTAATTATACTTTTAATGAGACGAACTATTAATGTGTATTTTTACTTTAACAACTTTATGATAGCAGTCACAGTAAGTATGATAGTAGTCACGTAGTTACCAACTTTATGTCAATAGGTCATGACAGTACTCGAACGTTTCCGGTTATACATGTCTCTATTACGACAAAATAAGCTTTTCATTTCACCTCTGAAGCACACAAAAGGGTATGTCGTAGATTTTATCGTTTGGAGTAATTGTGCTTATAGTACATAGTAATTTTGAATACAGAAATAATTTCTATGTATATCTTTACATAATATATATTTTAATGCGATGAATAGATATTTTTTATAAGTTTGAGATCTTTTTATAAACTATTTGGATGATGTAGCGTTAGACACAAATTAAACTGAGTGCCCAATAAAATAGCTCCGTCCATATCCTGTAACCTTCAAAAGTTTGATCGATTGTTATTACAGAAACTAGTTATGGGTTATACAAATAATTTAAGAAATATTCGGTTGTTGTTTGTCTATTAGTTTTATCATTAATTCAAAGTCACACAGCTTACAAAACAGCGGTCTTGTTTGTTTGTGTTAGCAATTTACTGAACGTTACTCACTCTTGATATAGGTAGATTCGTTGGGCATCGCTTTGTTTATGGTTTTCAATTCCAGACGATTTGTCTGTTATTTTGTTGCGATGTTTTCTATTTTTGATTGTAGTTTATTCAGTGAATTGATAAATTTATTTGTTTGTATCTTCAGTTAACTTTAATTATGTGCAACGTGAATAATTTTTATATCAAGGTTATGCGGTAATGATCTAATGAATAACGTCAAATTTTGAGATGTAAGACTTTCGTTGTGACAGTTTGGTACTCATCATTATCACCCTATCAGAGCCCACTGATGAGCAAAGACCTCTTTCTCACATGGTAGTTTGGTAGTCATTTAAATGAAATTAATGATTTCGGTTTTCAACCCATATTTCATTATTTTTAAAAAACTACATACTCCCGAAGTTTTTAGTTACCTCGTGATCACAGTTGCTGCAACGTAATCAAAATATAGGGAGTGTGTACTTTTTTTTAATAGTAAAATGCTTGTAGTTATTAATATTAGTTTCTTTAAAGTCGAATTGTTTTATTAAATAACGTTTTGTTGATTGTTAACTTTAATATAAATAAAATCATTCCTATTGTTCACTAATGGATCAAAATTCACCTAACCATAAAGTACATTATGAAATTAACATTGCGGTCATTAAATGTTGAATAAAATAAAAAATATATTACATGAAGTAATAGAATAGTAGAGCAAGTTATTGCTAGGTTAGACATGTAAATTTACTTTTAAAAAGAAGAAAATTTTCCATTCGACTGTATATTTGTTAAACGATAGTTCTGTCAAAAATTAAGTTACTTTGAAAAATCTTCTTTTATATGGTATGTAATATTTATATTTGAAAGGTTTTCCAAAAATTTAATGGAAAAAACCGCTTAAGCAAAAAGTTATACGTGGACATTATTTTGATCTGTTTATATTCTTCAGCATGTGTTACGTAGGCTCAACATTATAACGTACACGTAGAGTACAGCAACGTCATTGTATCGTTAAAATATCAAATTATGAGTGAAATTGCTGACTCAGGTGATCGAACACCAAGCCGTGTAAAAAAGAAGATACCTGATACCACACAAGCTATGGAATGGAATTACTATCCAACCATCGGGGTTAACATGTATCTTAGGTATAGGTTAAAAGCTTTTATATGTTGTTCTTATTACTATATATATATACATATATATGTATGTATATATACATAAGTCAGTTTCGTAATTTCCTAGAACCCCTGTCTGCCCTTCTATATAGTTCATGTACTTGCTAAGAAAAATTATAAATAATTTATTTTTATTAAATTTGTATAATAAAAATTCGTGACTGGGGTATTCCATCGTCACGGGTGGGACACTTGTACCTCGATTTTCAGAGTGTGTGGCTTATTTACACTAATTGTATCAATGATATCTAATTGATTTATATAGAATATAATAAACTTATCCATTTTCTTTTATAGGTTCAATAAATACGGGACTAACATAATAGAATAGGGAATAGGTTTTGCTTTAGAAAGCAACAATTATGCTTACATAATTGAGGATTGCCTCACAAATATTCGAATCTATAATATATTAACAAGATATAGTTTGCATAACAAAGTTTTAATACATTAATAATATTTTTTATTTTAGTTTTGATAATTTTCTAAATTTATATCTAAATATTATTTTAATAATAAAAAACACAGCCATATTTTAATTTTTATTTTTCAATGCTCTGTTCGTATTAGAATATGCAAAAACTAGCTGGAACAAACATAACGGCTTTAGTTTAAATTAGTTTTAGTATCAAATGTTTTTATTTTGTCGCAGCTTGTTTTCATTTCCGAACTTTAATATTCCTGCGTATATGTTTTCCTGCGAGGAAATAGTTGCTAAATATGTTGTTTAATAAAATACTGCTTTGTGTAGAAACCGACTAATAATTAATTAATTTTAAAAAAACACGTGTATCTATTAATATTTGTAGTATTTTAAACTGATAATTTCGAAGTATTTATATTATGTTCCACATCAATTGGACAGCAATTAAATTAAGCTGCTTGTGAAGTCTACGTAACCAGCACGCAAAAAAAATAATTAAAGCTTAAAATTCACCTTTCGTTTAATAAAGTTTAAAAATGAAGCTGGTGCGATTTTCCCGATATTGAAAAAATCATAATTGGATTAATATTTTATGTAGAAATAATATATATGACGGTTGAACGGTTATAATAAATGAATAATTAATGATTTCAATTATTGAAATCCTTATGGGGCTCTTAAGTTTTATTCCTAAAAAGAAATTGGTAACACATAATCCTTTAAATTTATTTTATAATCATCGATATTTATAACAAATTGCTAGGAATTTAAGAATTTATTCGCTACTACATTTGAAAAACGAACATGAAAAAGCCGGTATAAAATTATACCCTATTTGATGTGTATTTAATTAATTTTATATATTTTAATAATCTTTGCTCACTCTTGTATTAAAAGGGTATGTGATACCTGGAACAACAAATATCTAGTAAGACATACGTATCTTTATGATTATAAATAAAAAAAGACAAAAAATGTGTAGTATATGGCCAGGAATATTATGATAAGATCGTTCATATATAATGATTGTTGTGTTATTAAATATCAATTCAGTAATCATGTAAGCATTGATATACTCGTCTATAGACTACAAGGCAAATATCCCCTAGATCTAGTATGGTTGAAAATAATATGTAAAGCCAAACTATTGTTGAATAATTCCTCAAAGGATGTTGTAGTAAATTAAAATTTATCTTTAAAGATATAAGAAGTATTCGTGATAACTTACAAGAAAATTTTTTTTGAAGAATAAATGAACGATACTGGACTTTCTCTGATCAGTTTTTTATCGATGAATAATAACTTATTTGGGGATGGAATCTTAATTTTCTTCTTTTTAATATATATATATTGTCTAGCGATAAATATTGTTACAAATTTAAAAAAAAATCTATTGCAACTAACATTTATAACTTTTATAGTATGTAAGTTTGAAACATAAATATAAAAAGAATTTAAAACATAAAATGCTTATTGGAAGTGGTTTCATTGGCTGCAATTCAGTCGTTTAAAGGTGGAGGCCAGTTATCAATAGAAGCACTCACTCTTTACAGGGGAAAATTCTTGGAATCTGTCAATCGTATGGATTGTTTTAGGGAGTCCAAATTATCGTGGCATTTAGAGCAAGCACTACACTCTTAAACTCACCATAAATCGTAATTGAGCGGATTAAGATTCGATCGTTCGTTTGTTTCCAATCGAGAGCTTTATAACCGGGAGCCAAGTCAAGCTGGAAGGACCATTGTTGGTTATTGAACAGGGTGTTGTTAAGGGGCTTAACTACCTTCTCAAGTATGGTATTTTGATACACTTGTGCTGATGTTTTGATATCTTTTTCACAAAAGTATGGCTCAGTCACTCCAATACCCCACCAAACCATCACTGAAGTTGGATAATGACCACGTTACACTCTGTCGACTAATTGGGAAGCTTTCTTAGAGCTTTGAACATAAATATAGTCATTTAATTTGTTAAAGCGTTGTTCTATTGTAAAAGTAGTTGTTTAGACTTCATCACCCTATTCTTTTTTTAAATTATCATTTAAAAAAGTCATCTTTTAAAATAAGCCACATGGTTCTGGGTACGAATTTCATCTCCCGAGATAAAACCTTTTGCTTTCCGACAGGAATTCTTTCGCTTACTGTTTTGATCACCTTTTTCGTATGAACACTACGTGGATGGTCAGGTCTTTTTTGTCACAAACACAAAAGGTCTCTTTGTACCTATTAATAGTCCGTTACCCAAACATTTGATTAGTGCCAAGAGTGTGGAGAATTTTACAAATTGCATTTGGCTCCATACCCACTTTGTGTAATGCAATCACAGCGATTCGGTTCTATTTATCACTCCACTCCATTTTAATATCGCAAAATATTGAATAATGTATTGGCGCCAAAATAAGAAACCGCAATGAATAATTATAGAAAAATGACAGATTCCAAATTCAAATGTAATATTTTGTTTAGTTTTAATTGTAGTATAGACTATATATATTGTATGCAAGAATAGAAAAAGGTATGGGAGGGGCGAACCACTTATGTTTAAGCAGTAATCAAAATAAATCAGGTCTCGTTTTTGGTTCGTAACGCGCTTTAGTGTGATAGATTAATCGATTGTAGAGTTTCTGACTGTGTTACAATCTCTCATTTCTTTTCTATTCAAATTTGATTTTACGATAAGTTTAAATCGAAATAATTGAAAGTTATAAATTTAAAACTGTTATTATCTTATATATCATGTATTAGAAGACTGAAGACAGTGTTTAAATGTTTGTTTGTTTATAGTACATATTTGTTAGTTTATTGAAGTTCTTAAATTATGAATTTCTAGAATTTTTTTTGATGGTATTATTAGTTATCTATGGAGATTATTTTGCTAAGTTAAGTGAATATCTACACATGAAATTCTTTATGTAAATGAACTAGATGATGATTAAATATTTATGTTATAAAATGGACTCATTAGAGTCAGTTGTGTTTGTGATTTATATAGAATAACGATAACGAATAGTTTAAGCTGTTTTGAAAAGGATGTTATCCTCTTGAAGGACGGGATCTTTAATACTAGGTTAATTAAATAGAAATAAATATAATAATAACAGCAATTAGGAAAAATAAACAAATATCAAATATCCCACTGATTAATAAAATCATAGATGTCACATAGATGCCACCAGTTACATCGCGCAAATAAAATGTTTCGTTACGTATACCTAAAGTGTTTTAGTTAAAGTTGAGTTCGAAATCCAGTAAATATTCAAGTTCAAATAGCAGTGGTGGTTTCATTGAAGACACGATACACAAAGATAATATAAGGGTTTATCCTTTTTTCTTAGGGCTATTTAAACATTTATTTTCAAATCATACTACTTCAATATATAATATAGAATTTCTTACTCCAAATCTTTATTATTATTATGTTGGAAATGTTTAAATGTCATATTATAAAGTATATAAAAGAGATAAGAATCACAAAAATTAATTATAAGATCGGAAAGTCCAAAGATGAGAAAAGTCGGATGAACCTTTAAAAATTTACAGGATAATAGGAAATAAAGAAGAGAGTCCAAGAAAATCAAACTGCAATATGTATCATAATATTTGTCATACAGATGAGATTATCTCAAGAAATGTACGACGTATGCATATTTTCTTTATTTAAAGTTTTTTTTAATATTTATTACAGTATTAATAAAAGAAGATCTTATATAGATATTTATTTAATACATATAAGTAATTTTCCCTGGACCTTTACGATAAGGCTAAACGATATTTTAATTTGAGATTACATTGCTTTTGGATAACTATAAGAGATTACAATAGAATCACACTATTTCGCTTGGTACTACCTAATACGTTCAAACACGAAATTTTATATTTTCATAATAAACGGATTTTATTTTTCATACATTAAACATCTTTATTTTTTTAGCATAATATAGATAAACATAATGCTATGCCCTCATATAATTGGTTAATGATATCCTCTGGCTACTTCATCCTATTTATTTTAAGGAATTGATAGTTTCCTCAGCGTGTTCTCACATACGATTTTCAACTCTGTTTATTCTATAACTTTGAATAAACAGAGTTGATGAATATAAATATGGCTCATCATTATGATGTATTGTTCGAAATATCGATTATAATCTGCCATTATATTTTATAACCTCCAATACATGACACCTATATTTTTTTAAAATGAATCCTTGTCTTTTTTCATCTTTAATTATTAGTTTAAAGTCAATAGTGAGTTATAAAGGTAGTTATTATAATTATTTTTAACTTTATCAATAATACCATAAAAATTGTCAGTTCCTGAATATATAAATGTTTTTGTATCAAGAGGAAATTAATTTTTGTCGACAGTATGCTACGTCGCAGAACATATGTATATATGTAACTATGAATTATATTATAACTTTATGACTTGTAAATATTATTTTAAATACTACATCTGTAGTAAAAGGAAAGCTAGCCACCATCGAGGAAATCCGAGGTTCTCTATTATTAATTTAAATAAAAACTTTTGTTTCGCACTCTATTGGAGAACTTAACTTGTTAACAATACATTTGCTTAACAAAAATAAACCATTTAAATTGGATCTGCAACGATTAAGAAATTTAAAAAAAAATTGCTACATATTACACGCAGAAATACATTGCTAGCTTACTTCCTCGGTAGCGAATTTCACTCTTTAATAAACGGTAATGGAAGCTATTTCATGACGGTATTTCATCCAAGATATTGTATTTTGTAGTAAAAGTTGTGAAAGAACTAGTGTAAGTGATAATTATTTATAATGATTTAAATATTTGTCTACTTCACAATTCTAAACTTCACGTTATTTATATTCTAATATTTATTGGTAATTCTCATGATAGTCAACAAGCGCCGTCTATATTCGTTTTAATAGTGTAAATTATTTTTTATAAAATTTCTGTACAGTAATTTAAATGAGCAAATACTTAACAATTGGTTTTATAATTTATAATTAGAGCCTTAGTGTGTTTTACTCTCATGAAACTCTTGTGAGGGGAACTAGAGCCTAATATTGCAACCAGCCCTCATCTAAATGTTACTTTTGAATATTATAAATACTATACAAGTGTTATACTGGGGATTCGGTTACGAGTTGTGGAGTAGTTAACATCTCAGTGGAAGTACTGCCCAAATAATTTCTAACACTGGTTACTTACTTATAGCTCATAATGTTTGCGTGATTGTGGATTGAACTCTATAAACAAGTATCTGAAAAATTCCAAAGTAATTCGGAGTTTAGGAATGAGGCACGCAAATACAAATGTACATGAGAAATAGAGTTAGTTATAAAAGTAACCGTAATAAAATAGCTGTTGAATGAAAATTGAATATAATGTAAATCAATGTATTTGCTTCAAATTCTGATTTAAAAAAAAAGTACATGTATTTATCTGAAAATTTACCCTTTCTTTATGTAAAATTAAATTTTCCCTTTATTTTTAATTTCTTTAAAAAAACGATTAGTTTTAGAAATTAATATTAGGTATAATATATAATTTAGCTCTTTCGTTATGTTACAATTTAACTCTGAAAATAGCAAAAAAAGCTTTAAAAATAAATTATTCAATAAACCACAACAATATGTTTAAGACAAAAGCTAATATAAAAAAATATTTACAATATATAAAATCTTACCAATGCAGCCTTTTGTACACTAATTAATATCATATTTTAATATAATATTGAATTAGTATTTTTCTACTTCACGTTAAAATGGACTTTGGAGTTGTTTTAGTAAAAAACAGTTTGTAAAAAAACGATATGGTAACCATATTGCAGCGTCTTTAAGATGAATTATAGCGATCGTGAAAATTAGCTCATGTGAATATGATACATACATATAATTATTTCTAAGAAGACATTTTTCGAACATGTAGAATTGTATTATTTATATAGATTAATTTTATCCTTTAGACCTTTGAAATAAAATTATACAGTATGTGCATTCACCAATGAATTATTAAATTAAAATCAATTATAATTTAAACCAACTACCGTGCATAAACATTGTATATTTTTTCTGTGCTGCTTAGATGTATTGAATGTTACATTTTAATTTATATATTTTAATAGGACAGGGACTTTTATTACGGTCACTTAAAAGAAACTCTGTGAACATATTTTCGGTGCAGATAAATGATTTTTGCGACATTTATATTAATGTTGAATTATTGTTAAACTCATATTAGGTTATCGGGCAATAATAGTTTTCCGAAGGAAACACAATATCTCCTGTATGTCCAAGTTGTTAGAGTTAATACATCATAATATTATCACATTTGAATTTTATTAAATTTAATTACATATGTTTATTTTAACACAAGACGTAAAACTTTGTTATATAACAAAACCTGAGAAATATTTAAAATTTTAGTTCTCATTGAAAAATGTTATACATATATATTTTTATAGTATTCATAAATACATATAAATTTAAAAGAATCTGCAATTTGGTCCCAATAATTTCTAAGAAAAAATCGAGAGGGAAAATAGGTTTGAAATAAATAAAAAGTAATAAAACAATCGATATAATTAATCAATTAATTATCAATCGACATCTCGAATCTGCGTTACGGGACCTCACAAGCGATACAACTGTCATGCAGTGATCCTGCGGGAACCGCGTAGAAATAGAGTTAATGTAACACACATTTAAGTGAGGTCTTAAAATTGAATTGTTGTAATTATATTATATTAATAAGATACGAACATATTTTTTTTAATTACTTTTTAAAAAATAATAAATTTGAAAGAAGGTAGCAATTATTTAAAAGAGTTAACTTTCAGCGTTGTCTGACGAAATCATGGTTGCAGTTGTTCATAAAAGTTCACAAATCAAGAAATAAACCTCAAAGTTTCTTTTGGGCTTCACTTGGCTTTGAGATTCGATATCACGAGCCTAACATGGCACAGCTAAAATTCTACCACTGCCGACAAGTTTAATATGAGTTTCAGCTGTATTGTGACATTATCATTATAAAATCGTTTTCTTTTACTTATCAGCAATTGTATTTAAGTACATAATTCACTCAATAAGACTTTTATCCACTTAATTAATATATAGTCTTTATAAATTGTACCGTTCCATTGTGTGTACGCGACGAGTTTTACTCATTAAAATGTGAAAGACCTATTTGAATTGTTTCGTGAGGGCGCGAAAAGTAAGAAATAAAATTTCATGAAGGCAAAAATTTACTAGGACTGGCACGTGGTTTCTACATTCGGGGTAAACAGCGATATGGAGATACGGAGCAGTTTGTACCCTGTCCTCTGCAAAAGAGTTTGTTAGCTTCAGTCGAACGCTGTCTGTGGCACCGAGCGGATGGTTCAACGCAAGTAGAATTCCGATAATCGCTGTGGAACTTTAGATTCCGTCACGTTGAATTTAAAATGAGTTTGAAGCGATATGCTGGTCCGATGATTTTGTTACAATGGTGCAACGTAAAGATAAACGTCTTATAAAACTGTGCGCAACTTTCTTTTGGCTGCTTACCTGTATTCACGGTAAGTTGTGTTTGTTATAAGGGTCAAATTGGAAGCAAAGGATTTGTGAAATATTATGGTACAATACCTTTTACAGTAACGTTTTGTTTGTTTCGTGATATTGTCCTCCTTAAAGGATCACCTTTTTAGAGAATGTTTTAATTTATCTGGATAATATTTTTGTTATAGTTAAAATATGACGCCTTATATTATGAATTTAAAATACATATGACGCCATTATTTTTATGGCTCTTCTTTGAGTGACGCTTAAAACAAGTATGATTACAATGTAATATTTTATATGTCACTTGTTTAAAGAAAAATCAAAGGGTCCTAAAATAATACGAAAGCGCTTCGTAAATGATTCTATGACCAATAAATTGGAATTTGGATATTTTTATTATATTATTCAGGGTATTATCAGTTTTGAGACAATCAGACCTTTACCAAATTCTTACGAAAAACTTTTTTATGTCTTTTAAAAGGTTTTTTTTATATTTTGGAATTCGTCATTAAAGGAATAGGAATAGTGTTAATTCAACTTTTCATTATCTTGTTTTAATTCTCGTCTCCTATTATAGTGACTCGAATAGTTAAGATATAAATAGAGAACTTTACTCTTATAAAAAACAACTGGGTGAAGAATTATAATTTTAATATTTACTCGTAGGAGAAATATAATTTTGAAATGAGAAATGTCACAAAAATTTAATAAACTTTACTTTAAGTAGAATAAAATACTTAAATTTAATTTATTATGATACTTTATTCATAAATATAAACTGAAAATAACTAATATTACTAAGATTTATAATTGATACAGATATAATATTCCTTTTAATTGAAATATATTCTTTTTATTCATTAAAGGATTAAAATCACTTAAAAATAAAATAATTATAAAATGCATAAAGAATAATCAGATTCCTTTTAATACTAAATTAAGAAAGATTCATCTGAATATAATAATATGTTAAATATTCTCATTTTCTATTTAAAAACGATCTTCATTTATTAATATTAGGCTATCGTTGTTATCAGAATACTTTTCGACTTCCAAGACTCATATTAAATATGGCTTTATCGCAGACAATGAACCTTTTGTTGTTGTAATTTATGGGACACATAAAATTGAGTAACATTAAATCAGTATCATTAAAATTTTATAATGTATACAACGAATAAATTGACTGTTTAAGTGAATAGAATTGCACGTTACACCAGATTAAATGTATTTATTTTCTTGAACCCATTATAAAATAAATGGGGTGATAAAATTTTGTTAAAAATATGTATGTATTACAAGTTGTTGAATATCAGAATATAAAATATAGTGTTAAAAGTTGAACATGTAATTCTCAATGACAGGAAAGTTGTCTTCATTAAATGTACAAAATGACAATGATGTATATTTTTACATAAAATATTAACAAAATAACAGCCTTATTACGTGCGGATGAAGTATGAATTTTAAATTGAAAAACACAAAATTATATATTTAAAATTTCTTTATATTTCTAACCCATAACCATTGTAAATATGTGACCCGTTTTGTTATTCATACCACTGTTATTTTTATTTACAATGCCTTGTAATAATGAATACTTATAAATATAAAAATTATAATATTTTATGATATATCTTATCTATCTGTAATTCAGAAGCTATGTATATGTCTCTTTCCCCAACCCTCAAGTTTGTGACGACAAACAGTTTTAAAACACAAAAAATAGGTAGAACAAAGCGCCCCGTATTATAATTTGTAATGAGTCTAATGTTTCTTGTATATTTATGTTTATATTAGGGCTGGTTTTGACTATGTTAAAATGTTAGGCAACCATATATGCTGACTATTAATATAGTAATATGTTATTCTTACCAAGAAATGAGCTAAATGAAAACTAGTTTTACTATATTACCTAAACGCTTTAGCTATCCATATTTTATTAACTTCTGCCGCGGCACATTTATTTTGTGTTTTATTAGAATTTTTCAGTTTTTATCTAAATGTTTTTTTATTCCTCGCTTCCTTTGATCAATATTATATAATTGTTAATATAAGGCATTGAGTTGATAAAAAATCATAACAAAATAACAAAAAATACTTAAATATTTTTCATATATCCTAATTTTATGTAGTGAAACTGAAATTACGAAACCTTACTTATTTTACTTCACATATCATGAAAAAAGGAGGCAATTGCCACATTAATGTCGTCATAATTCGGCCTTTCGGATACGAAATATAAAAGCCATTTAGGGTAGCAGTTAGTACCCCAATGTGTTTACAATGTATACTACATTAGACAAGTGTCGGTAGCTTTTAAAACATAATTAAATTATACATAGTAGAATGAAACCTGTTAGAAAAGGAGGATAATATTATAAAAATTAAATTTAAAATAATTTACGGGCGATCTGAGGTCGGCCAGGGTGTGGGGGTGGGTATTTAAGAGTAAAACATAGGTTTTCCCCATTTCCGACAAAACTAAAAGCCCTACGGAAAAAAGTTATATGGCAAAGTTGCAGGTAATAAAAAGATCTAAAAATTTTGTACTTAGATTATTTTCACATAACCTCAAATTTTATAATATTCCTCTCCTTTTCTAATGAGTTTAAATTTATTATAATTTATTTTCACTTTTCATTAATTTTAAAGGCTTCTGCACTGGCCTACATTGCAAAATTAGGATCATAAAATCATTGTTATATAATATCTTTTGTTATATTTTAAACAAACATTTTTTCAACTATTTTTTTACATAATTCGTTTGTATTTGAAGTTTATATTATTCTATAAAAATCCTTTAATACTTTTTAGACTCTTGGTCATGGACTCGTAAAGATGACAGCTGCATGTCACTACTTCAATGGAACAACACCGTAGCTATATCAAACACAATATGCTATTTTCAATCATTTGCCATAATTAAATATAAATGTGCATAATTTTTAAATTTAAAAATGATAACAAACATACATACATACATATATGTGTTTGTATATACATATGTTCATGTCTCTATTGTAACCATCATTGCAAACTAAAATTAATAATTATAACTACGATGAACTATTAACTATGAATAATGAACTTGATGTCAATAATATGTTATTAATATGGATAAAGACAGTATAATTATAACTCTTTGCTCTTGGGACATCTGATACAGTATTTACGTTTATGCAAACTAGTTAATTTGTAAACAAATCTACAGGGATTTGTGACTGATTAATGTATGTAGAAATGAAGAGGTAATTACATTGTTGGTGTACCATTGTTACTTCCACCGGGACTATTATCATATTATATAACTAGAGTGTGTTTAGAAATTTGTCTAAATATTAAATAAAATTTTGTTTATAAAAAAAAGACAAATATCATATCTAATATAGCAAAGTTTTAAACTACAAACTCACAAAGTATCAAAGTCGAATGGAGAACACTTTAATAAACCTTTCCGTAGACAACAATGCGATTGATTCAATATTTCCAGGGTGACTTCTGAACACACTTACATATTATCTGGCGCCGGTCACTTAGTATCAAGAAGTTTACGTACTTACAAATTTGTGTTAGACAAGAGCTTCTCTCCGTGAGTGCATAATTGAGTAAGTTCGCTTGAACTCTGAAGAGTTGTTACAGCGGTTGAGGCTAAAATGTCTGATCACTTCTCCCCCAGCTTCAATCCTTTGGAGGTCGTTTTCAGTATGATTAGGTAAGATAATGTATTTTGTGAAATACTTATTAATATATGTATAAGGTAAACTGGAAGATTTTTAAGGAGATGTAAAAAAAGTTGACTTCTTACAAAAGTGTTAATGATAATCCTTAATTAAATTAAAAACATTTTTTACGAAATGTAATTAAGATAGACAATATAATTAACCATAAACGTACATACAAGTAACAATATTATGCAACAGTCAAAGACTGTGTCACAGATGTTCGCACCTTCCTCACACTACAATTTTTGAAAATTCTTATGTGTCTGTACTTATATGAATATACTTGATTTTACTTAAGTTACAGAACTAATGTATGGCAGAAAATAAAATTTTATGAAATTTCTTATATTTTATTAAATTTTCAAGTCTTAGAAGAACTTCATTTAAAATCATTTTACATTTGTATATATGCTATATTCTATTACATTCCCTAATAAATTTACTATATGTAGGCTCATAAATTGACTGTATTTACTCTATGCAGGCTTAAACATACTTTACAAGTATGTTGAAGCCTTCTTGTCGTAATATTATTAAGAAATATATATTTTATTAAAGATTCCACTCGACTTAAATCAAGTATAAGAAGACCCTCATTTAAAAACATTTTATATTTGTATAAGTGTAGACATATTCCTTTGAATTCCCCAATAAACATACTATATAAAAGCTGAGCTAAATAATCATAAATTTTTTTTTAGTTAATACATGCAATAAGATTGACTAATTTAATTTGAAAGCCGAAATAAATTTTTAGTAAACTTTAATGTTTGTAGAAATTCAAATAACTATGTATTATGAATGTAGAAATTCAAATTTTATGAGGTAAACATTTTTGAGTAAATGGTCCCCCATTTACTCAAAAATGTTAACCTACCATAAGGATATCAACAACATTACTACATAATAATATCCCAGACAAATGACATCGTCACTTATCGGACCATCTAGTAATCAAGCTAAAAGCTGCTGAACACTCGGCCATAACGCTTGCCCTATTTCCCATGGCCGCAGCTAATACATATAATGATAGATTAAATAACCAGGCGCTAATATCAGTCAAGAAAACTTTAAAAAATTCCAAGATATATTTATTATAATGACACTAAAAATCAAAGGAACACGGTTTTATTAATTACTTATGCATCTATCTTATAAGAAATTATATATTATAAATATTAATAAATCTAAAACTCTAAGTAAATTACAATTTCTACCACGTTTAATACTAAAAACAATTTTATCGAGCGATGCAAAAAATAATTCTGCTTGGTATACTCAATTAGGAAGAAGAAAATAATACTCGGTCACATTTTTTCCAATAAATTTTCATTATCCTTAAAAACATAAAGCTCGCTGGTTTGTGAACGGACTTTGAAAAATTAATGACGTAATTGCATATATTTATTTTCCTAGGATTAACTGAACACCCAACCGGAAGAAGGCCTAATAGTATGTGTGAAATACATTGTAAAAATAACTGAATTCATTATAGAATAAGTATCACTTCTCATTTTGTAATAATGAGAAGGTTTTTTTCAAAAAGTTAATTTTTCTTTCCACATAGACTTAAATAAAAAAATTCTCACCTCGAAAAACAAACTGTGAGTTTTTCTTTTTCATAATATATTATTGTGTTAAAAGGAGAGATTTATTTACAATTAACTTAAAAGCAAAAACCTTGACCAAATAATCAACCAACTAAAATGGTAAAAATTGGGTTTAAATAGAATTAGCCACCAGTGTTGGTCGTTTTGCTATCTTTTACGTAACTTTTCCTTATTCAGTGCTCTTATGTTACTTCTTCTGTCTTTATTTTACATGAAATCAATAAATTTAGAAGTAATGATATCTTAACCAATAATAATACATGTAGTATCTTGAATTTATACTACAGCTTAGTAAATAATTGCTTGCTATATGTAGTTTACGAGCTATCTCTTTATATTGAGTGCTTTTATAACCTTTTATAAATTATAAGTATAAGAGATTTGTTCGCAACATCAGCTATTAGCTAAGAAACAACTCCACATCATATATGTAGTACTTTGTGAAATGCGCGAATATGGATGATTATATTAATATTTGTTGATTTTATTATTAAAACATATTCTTCGATTCTGTTTTTATTATATCTGAAGAAGTTACTAAGAAACCATTTTATAAATTGTTTTGAAAAACATTAGTTTTTTGAATTTTATTAACTTAGACTTATAAAGATTTAGGGCAGTGACATACAAATAGGACATTATAATAAACGTATAACAAATGATCTTCATATAATTACTATCATACGAATTCAATACCAAATGTCAAATTATTGCATTAATATCGTCTAATAATAGCCCTCTCGTTATTAAGAAACTGAATAATGTTACACTATGTAATTATTATAATTACATAATTAAACTTAATTTCAAGAGGAATGCAATTCACTGGATTCATCGCATAAGTAGTCTTCTTTTTTGATAAACGAATATTTTAAAAACTTGTGTTGATACACATAAAATATCAAGTCTCTTTATCTGGTACACTAATTTTAGAGGAAAAATTTTGTTTAGTTGGTACTGCTCTGAACAAAGAGAGTCTCACACAGAATTAAGCTTGCGTACATTAAAATGAGTTTCGTGATAATGGCCTCATAAACATACTGATGTTTTGTACAGCGTCCGGCATGCGATATAACAAAGAACAGAGTTTCCGCATTCTTAATATAAAATGATATACAGGTTGGTAAATATATTTTATATTATACCTAGTAGTGGTAAGAACTATAACAATAGTTCTTTGAATCATGGCTGAACCAATGATTAGTATTGAAGTTACTCTGGTACGATTTTTTTGAATATAATTAATCATACAAATATGTTATATGAACTTACAGTCATATTACTTGATCAATATGGAATTAATTTATAGTTTTATATATTTGTAAACATAAAAAATATAAATATTTTTGTGTTAATAAAAATAGAAAATTACATTAAATATTGCTTTAATCTTAGAAGTATGGCATAAATTACTTTTTGAACATATCATACTTCGAGAAAAGAAGAACAAAAAAACAATAAAGAACACATTTTCAAAATACAAAATATATAATGTTTTCTGTACTGTATTGTATAGACAACTTCTTATCACTGGTTTTAGCTTTTATAGCGAACAAGTTTCCGAAACTAAGTTTAGTATTCCGTTAACGTAAGTTTAAATACATAAGGTCGAGGTCTCAGAAATTGTTGGTGTCGGCTTTTGAGCATATATTGAGATACGAAGAATAGGCTTACAGAGTAAACATCTAATCGAGTACTCTAACGAAGTGGTAAAAGTTATTAATATTTTAAGTAATTTAACTTTTTTATACTTAAGCAATAAAATATTATATTATAATTTTTTAAGTTTTTATTAGTAAATAGTATTTTTAAAAATTGATTGACTTGATAATTAGAAAAATTGTAGTAAGTACTATAAATACATTTGTATTGTATCTATTAATGATGATTTGAAAGGAATAAAACCATACAGGACGTTTTTATTTAAAATAATAAAGATAACTGTATATAACTTTTACTTTTGGTGAAACTCAATAATAAACTAAAAGGTTTTTTAAGTGATCATGAAGAAACACGAAGCTGACGGTGATAAATGAAATATTTCTGTGACAATTAAATATATACATATATAATGGATTTGAGGATTGACAGGACATATCGACAAATCCGATATCAAAGTTCAATAACTCATTTATTATAGAAAAAAATTACGAATATTGTGTTTTTTTTTGCATAAATGTGATAAAAAAATTGATATACTATATAATTTAATAAACCATCTTTATAATAAACTTAGGGTGTTATGCAATTCATCTTAATGTATTATAACAAAATGTCTACCTTGATTTTATTACTGCAATCAAATAAATATGTTACTATAATGCAATTGCTTAATAGTGTGTTATATTTGCCCACTTAAGTAATATCAAATAGCTTAAAGTATTCATATTTAGAAAGTTTATCGAAAGATCACAGAAGATTGGCGCGAAGTAGCCTTTAGTGGCTGCGTTTCGTCTGATGAGTGAGAGAGCCGGTTGCCCTTTTCCTTTTGCCTACCCATTCCTACCATTTTCTTATGGGGTGGGACCCCTCCCTATTCCTAAAAAAAACAAGGTTGGCAACGCATCCGCAACAAACATGTTGAGGAAATCCATGAGCGACGGTACTACCTTACTGCAAATAGACCGTCTACTCGTTTGCCACCTTTGACATAAAAAAACGTAAATAAACGTGGGTTATAAATTAATAGTACGGGGCAAAGCTATTAATGTTAACTTTAATTGAGAAATTTATTGCTATAAGTTAAAAAATCTGGAACGAAACCTAAATAGATTTTACCACTCTCAAAATCTATTACAAAAAACAAATTTCACAAAAATCTTTCTAGCGTTTAGACTATTCATGTTCCCTATTTACACTAAATATAATTCCGTACTCGTGTAGATTGGTTCTCGAACGATTTTTATATGGAAACAAACACAAAACATATTATACTTATTCTGGCTATTTCGGTTAATCAGATGAATTTATTTTACGAGCAATCACATTTAATTTGAATTTTGATAGCCACAAAGATAACAAAAGATAACAAAACACACTTTTCATGTCGCACTTCGAATGGACACGTCCAGCTTGTTTCCCGGTATTAACGCCTCGACGGTTCTAGCTTCACGGTTCACAACTACAAGCTTTGGCTGCAAAAGCAAATGGTGGCACATTTTTCCACTGTACTATTTTTTGCGTTTCTGACTTGCTTTATCATTTTAACGTTTGAACATTTAAACATTGCTTTCAAATTATATAGTCGTTTTAACAATTATAACATAAAAAACCGACATGAAATTTTTAATACTGTCTTATATTATATGAGAGTCAGTTTTTTTATGTTAAAGGTGGCAAACGAGCAGACGGCGCACTTGATGGAAGGTGGTTACCATCGCCCATGGATATCCGCAACATTTTTATTGCGGATGCGTTGCCAACCTTATTTTTTTTAGGGATAGGGAGGGGTGGTAATAAGGAAGTTGTAGGAAAGGGTTGGAATAAGGAAAGAGCAACCGGCTCTCTCACTCATCGGACGAAACGCAGCCATTAAAGGCTACTTTACGCCGATCTTCTGTGAGACGGTGGTACTTCCCCGGTCAAGCTGTAGTAATTGACCACAGCTAGGCTCTAACACCTCAAAAATATAATTAACATCCAACAATGTTTATCAATAACAATATATTGAGCTATACGCTATAATATTTATATTATTAAGTCGGTCGTCTTTTGAATAAGATCTTTTTATTCCCTGATAGATATTCTAATGAGGCAATACCATATCTATACATGAAAGCTTGGGCTCAAATGTAGACACAAGTACTGGCAAGGCCAATATCTACTTCCAAGATACTCGATTAGTATTTCTCTAAGATCTGCAAAGTTTTCTTAACCTAAGACCACACGTATTTGATCTACACGAATAAACAATTACAATTTCAAAAAGTATAAATTATAAAAATAGGAATAAAACATTTAAGAAATTCATTGTCAATTTTAAATGTATGTATATAAAGGACCTTTTCAAATAGAAACTAAATGGTTTTTGGTTATGGCAAATATGCGTCACTTTAAAACATCTTTATAAGGGCCCTATTCCATTTCCATCATGGGGATCCGGATTTGTTATTTTTTTCTAATATTTTTTTATACACCTCAAATTTCTTATATTTATTTATTTAATTATATTAAGCTTTTCTTTCCTCGGTAAATCAAATCTTATTTTTTAATGGATGTCGATAAAACAGTTTTGTCTGATTTTATTCGATTCTATTCTACATATATTTTTTACTCTGGTTTTGTACGAATGTTTTCACGCTTAAGAAATTGAACAAAGGAATTCATAAAACAAACTACTGAAATACATTTGAATGTTTAAATAGCTACAAATATTAGACTATAAATTTGTTTGCTTGTAATAACCTTTTTATTTGTAAGGTACTGTTGAAAATAATTCCCGTAATATTTCATACTAGAAACTAAAAACTTTAAGTGCTGACAAAGTAACAATAAAAATATAAAAGTTAAAAATGTAAAAATTGAGCTATTAAACTCAAGCTAGTCAATGTGAAGTCAAATGAAAACTTCTAGTAATACTATTTCCCGGATCTCTTGACTATAATTAAAGCAATTAAATTCTCTGTAAATAAGAATACATCCCTCCGCTAACAGTTTTGCAGATGTTTCTACACACCAAATTACATTCGTATCTCCAAGTTTCGACGTGTCATGCCGCAATAACGCTTTTCATGAGATTATTTTATTTACAAGTCAGCTTGTTGCTTTTCAAAGCTTTGAATGACGTGCGGAAGACAACTCAGTTGCCGTATATTTCAAGAATTGCGTATAACAATTATAAAGGCTTCATTATAACATGTGAACTCTGTCCTAGTTATTTCATACATATTTGATTAGTGATAAAATTTACTGATCTTTATTTAGAGTCGTGTGTGAATATAAATTATTTTAACAATAGCAAGTATTATATTCATAAATCAGGTAGGTACCTACTGTTGTAAAAGAAATTCAAACATAAAACATATTATTATAGAAGGGAAAACATTTTCGTCGCTTTGTCACAAAATCGCCTAAAGTCTTCGACTTCAGATACAAAAAAACAATTGTCTCTCACAACACGTCCAAATTGTTGCCCTGCCAACGAGAAGTATATTCAGCGTTAGTATGACGTATACGTAATTACTTAGCGGCGTATCTTACAGTCATGCCTTGTCATTTTCGCTTACAATGCCACCTAGTTCGTTAAGGGTAGAATGAAACGTTCCAAATTTAAGGTGATAGAGAAGTAAGATATAACTTTGAAATATATTGTATTACATTTAATGCTCTGTTCCGTACTTTAATTAATTGTAACTTATTTACCCTTTAGAAATATTAACCGATAATATTCAAATTAATATCTACTAATACTCATGCTTACTATAAAATCATTGATGAGGTTATTGTAATTTGTCATATAAATAATTTTATAGACCTTTTTTAAGCCTACTATCACGGCATTTTATTGAAGCATCCATTATTGTTATAAAATGTTTACTGTAAACTTTGTTATAAATTTAAAAAAAACATTTTGTTATTATAATATTTTGTTATTAGTATATAAGTTATTTATGATATTTTGAAATATATGACTTGGAACATAAAAAAAATTGAGTTCTGCTAGTGTTTATTAATTGCGAGAGTATGTAATTTACGTAGAATTTTTTGTTACTTTGAACATATGCGTATACGTGGGGCTTTTCGTATTAGTTACATATTATCCAAGTAAATAATTATACACAAATGATCGGTTAATTACACAGAGACATCATTATTAAATTTATAAAAAAGCCATTATTATGGCTTTTTAAAGTTATACCACCCAGCACATCATTTTAGTTATTTGTAGCCCTATCGGCCGAATCTATAGCTTAAAAGGTATTTTCGGTGGCATATTGACACCGTTGACCACATCTCTAACAGAATTCGTGATATAACATATTGTAAAAACCCACACTGTAGTACACATGAAGAGTAAAATGCTAATGTTAATATTAAAATCATTTTTATAATATATGCTATGTTACACATTAAACCATACTCCATATTTTTTTTTACTAAAGCATATTGCGTGAAATGTCAAAGTGATGTCAATCAAATACAACTCGTATCGAGATTATAATAACACTTGAACTTTTACTTTGTAAAGTACTTGTCATTGATGACAGCTGTTGATATCCCTATTGGTGGATAACAATCAAACCGTCAAATTGTAAAGAATATAATAGCCCAATTATAACTGAAATTCGTATTTTATTAGCTTTCAATAGCTATATATAAGTTCGATAAATACTCGACATATAATTTAATACAGTTTAATTTAATTATTGATAAAAAATACTCTCAATATCTACAATTCATTGTCAAAAATCAACGCTTCAAGCCATTTTTAATCTGACTGCAGTGCATTCATATATATATTTTTTTTTTGGCAGAAACCAATTTTTTAGTTAAAAATTATTGTGTGGACGTTGTATACTGCACAATGGTTTGAAACGTTGAAAAATATAACTTAAAAATGTCGTTTGTTCGTTAAAATATAATATTTTATTATTTATATTACGGGTATCATGCTTATATATGTATATGTAAACTAGAAGATCCGGCGAACTTCGTATCGCCCTATATTCAAGAAATATCATTGATTGACATATTAGTTAGTTGTCAAATCTAATGTCAAAAAAAAACGTTTGTATCAACAACTACTAATAAATTAAAAATTAATTGAAAAAACATTGTCCAGCGGACAAACTTGTGAATCTAAACCATTCCTAGATCCCCTTGAACACACACAACAAATTTCATCAAAATCTGTCCAGTCGTTTGATATGTAGAAGTTCAGTGACATACACACTCACAGACGAATTATATATATAAAGATATGTATTAAATTATATTGTTAATTGTATCATGATAAAGCAAATAATACTTTAAACTTATTTATTCATCCATTCTTATATTATTATTACTTTTTCTTTGGTATGAATAATAAATAAATAATCATCTAATCTTAATAGTCTCTTTCTACATATAAACAACCATTTAATTTTACTTCATGATTGATGTTGCGAATCAGAACTGACACTGCAATCGTATTTTGAAGACAGACGTTTGACATTACTAATCTGTACACTACAAAGAGGTCTCTAAAATTGTTTAGGGATGGAAATGCGAACAAAATATAGTGAAATTAGTATAAATGTCTTTTCTGCATAATATGAATGAAAAGAATTTTCAGTGTCAGAAATGTTAAGAATCACAAGAAATGAAACATAAATAATAATTGTAAGCGTAATTATGATATAATTTTATATTTTTGATTATTATTGTTATCATTAAACACGACGAAACCAACTGTTAGTAAAAAAATTAATTGTCACAAGGATAAAGCTTTACATGTATGTACATATATGTATTAATATGTCTTTGTCTTTAGCGATGTAATATATTTTTAATTAAATGTAAAAGCTGAAATTCCTAGAGTTTTTCACTTGTTTATTTCTTAGTATTCCTTTTTTAATGCAAGAAAACTATACTATCATCTTGTATCAAATACTAAGGTAAAACTAGCTCGGTTCACGTGTTTTTGTAACTCATAATAAACAGAAAGAAAAAATATGGGAACCTTTAATTTCAAAATTTTAACATTAAACATTTATAACGTTAATTTTTATTTCAATTACGTTATATGTTTTTTAAAAAGTTAAATCAGTTATTAAATGTGTGACTTATTCTCCAATACGAGTATATAAGACCTTATTATTATAAAAATAGGAAATTTCTTATGAGCTGGTTGTAGTAGTATTTGTTTAAAAAATTTATTTATTGATACCAACGATAAAATTAACATCTTTGATAAAAGATAAAATATCCACGAGATGATTTGGCTACGTCATGGATCTCATTAAAAGTTTTCGATAGAGATGAAAAATGATAATACTTTTATGTTCTGAAATATGATCTCACAGAAACTTGTAATGCACCTGACTTGCTTTGAAGATAATTAAGAACATATTCATATATTTTGATATCAGATTATTGCTGATTAACATGAAAAGCTAGACTTTAAACTTATCACAACCTTCTACTGGTAGAAATTCAGAAAAAAAAAAGTTAAACCGTGCCATAGTATAGTTAGTTTTATTTGATATAATAAATTTGATGTTAATTTAAATTATTTAATAAATTTGGTTGTTGTATTTGCATGAAAAAATGTTGTGATACGTTAGCTAAATACTGTTTTATTCCAGTAAACGATTGGGTATAAAATTATTAATTATATTCCTAAAGGAAAAACAAGGGTAGTCATTTTATACATCTAATGTTAAAAATACCTTTTATAAAAAAACAGCTTTTGTGTAATAGTAGACATTACATTAATTGAATGATATCACGTTGAAGATTCTAAATGGTTTCGAAGTACCCTTTTAACAGAGGTAGAATTATTAGTTGTTATAAGTATAGATTTAATAAATAAAAATAATCTCCCAACCTTTCAACTCCATTCAGTCGCATTTGCAATTAAGAAAATAAGACAAGTAGAAGTCATGAAAACAGCTGAACTTGCTTTTATAATGTCATGATTTAAATCATGCTACCCCGCTTTTCAAGAAAAGTATTTTTTATTTATTATTATTTATCTTACAAATTCATTGTTTTTCGCAATGAATTTTTTAATTTAATCGAGCTTGCTAGCTTGTTTCCACATTCTAGCCCTACTTATCACACGTCCATCGTTGTCGGTTGAACAACTGCCTAATTATAGTGTAACATTACAAACAAACACTTTAATTAACGATTGTAGACAATTGACGTGCCCCACGGTTTTATTTTAGTCTAGTCTATGCATGATATGTTTATAATTCCCACGACTGTATCTATTTTTTTATTTTTTTGGTTTTTAGTACATTTATCTTAAACATTGCAATGTATGTTTAACGTAAAACCGTTTAACTTAAATTTTTTTTACCTATTTTTATTTAATATCTTACCTTGACAAAATAACTGCATTTATAGCCTGTCCTAGCTTCCTCACTGAATCTGATATGTTAAAATGATTTAAAAGCTGCTCTCAATGATATATTCTAATATTTTAATGTAATCTATATGTTTTATAACCGAATCGTCTGAAGTATAATAAGAGAACCCTACAGAAAACTATGGAATAAGAATTGCTGAAATAAATAGAAAACTCAAATAAAGTTTAAAATAACAAAACAGCATATAAAATCCAAAAACAAATTAGTTTGATAAGTTATTATAACTTTAACATTAACTTTATCTTGTTTTAACTTTAGGTTTTCAGTCGCAATTTCATGTTATGTAATATATGTAGGCACTCAATGCTTTAAAGCAAGCTTTATATCATATATACGTACGTATAGAAAGCGTACATTGAGTTCCTAGTAATTATTTCTTCCTTCATATCTATGACATTTACATTCATTTTAAATTCAATTGGCATTAATGTTAAAAGGTTATTGAAATCGATTTTTAATTAAAAGTTTTTTTTAGATATAACACATAAAAATACTTTTTAAGAAGTTCTTATTCTTATAATACATATTTGAAATAGAAATAAACTTATATTCTCAAATAGTAACTTTATAAAACTTTGTTAAATTTATGTGTGTATTAGTGTTGCCCAAACACAAGAACAACAAGAAGAGACTTGGGCAGTCTTTTTTTGGTTTTGGGCAGTCTTTTTCATCGACACATCTGGTCTTGGTCTTGCACTCCCAGTCTTGAAGTCTTGTTCTTGTTCTTGCATTTTTGCAAAAGACCGATTTTGGTCAACACTAGTCTATATACATTGTAAATATCTATGGTATATGAATAAATTTTTAAATAAAAAAAATATTAATTAATCTTTACGAATTGTTGGTACAGCCTGTATGTTTTAGAATATTACTACTTGTTATAATATTTTTATCTGTATTAGTGTCTCAACTTCGGATATTGTTGGACTTTCTGCTGAGTATAATACTGAGGTATAACAGTTCGAAAATCGTCAATAACTTTATTGAAGAGGAAATTCGCTAAATGAATTTAACGAATTCATTTCCGGTCTTCTTTGAGAAGCGACAAGCCCGAGGCAAGCCATTGAATCTTGTGTCAGAAATTGCGAGGCATAATTCTATTTTAACTAGTATTGCTCTTGATTATGTATATATTTATGCATGGACGTTTTTTTAAAATAAATTTATTTTTTATAAATCATATATATATTAATTTTAATTAATATAAAATAAATGTTAACATATTTGTCTTAAATCAATATTTTGAAATTATAGAATAATAATGTAGTAACAAAAAAATATAAAAATACAGAAAAGTTATTATTTTTTTTTATGCGAAAGGGGGCAACCGAGCAGACGGCCTACCTGATGGAGGTAGTACCGTCGCCCATAGACATCCGCAACATAGTTTGCGGATGTGTTGCCACCCTTGATTAAGGAAGAGGGGAGGACAGAGTGGGAAAGGTAAGGAAAAGGGAACGGGTAGGAAAGGTTGGGAACAGGGAAAGGGCAACCGGCTCTCTCACTCATCGGACGAAACGCAGTCATTACTAACTACTTCACGTCGATCTTCTGTGAGAGGGTGGTACTTCCCCGGTGGAGCCCGCCCATGTTCGAGCTGTAGTAACATAACCACAGCTAGGCTCTACCACCTATAAAATGCTTACTCTATCAATTTTATACATGAATTATAAATGAATAAATTACAAGTAATTGATACTTCAACTTTTCTATCTTTCTACAATTTCCATTTTCCAATTGACATTTTAATTTTAATTAAAGTCTAGATCAATTCCATTCATCGTTATAATTATCACTCAATATCTTCAAAATGAATGTGATTATTCAACCAGTATTGATATGTGGTGTCGAACAATAGTTGATGACACTTAATCGCAAGCAGGGTTGTTAGAGTTTCTACATTTTATTTAGCATTTTTTATTTACTCAAATAAGGTATAAATCGGGTAAATTAAAACTGGAAGAAATCAAAAGAAATAAATCTACGTCCGCACCATGGAGAAAATTTATAAGACATTCCTAAGCAAAATAGTTTTCATTGAAACTAATTATATTTTTAGGATAGATTTAAAATTAGATTTATACATACATATATATCACCATAAGTGACTAAACTCTCTGTAACGTTACTGCTTTGATATTAACTTACAGTTATAAAGATTAATGGTTATTGAGGTAATGAGTGTTTGTGTTATTTCACCAATAGTTGTTTTTTTTAAATAAAATCTATTATATTAACGGTGTTTTAACTTATTAAGGAACAAACAGACACTATATTTTTTCTATTTTATTTCCTAAACTAAAAATAAAGTAATATTAATATTTAGCAGTAATGTTAGTTTAACCTGAAACGCCAACTTTATTTATTATAAATAAAATGAAACCAATATAATAAAATGTATAAATTTAAATTAGCAACACTTTTTTTATAATAACATGAATCGGAAGTACACAAGTTAAATCTTATCTTCTAGCTTGGGCCAGCTCCTGAAACCTACGACGGAAAGACCTACTCTCCACGCTTTCCAGCATCTGAGATACGATAAAGTTTGTAATTTTTTCTCAAAAATGGTAATATCATTGGCGTTTCTGTAAGAATGTTAAATTGAACCATTTTTTTGCTTCGAACAGAAGTTAAAACGCCTACAATGTTTAGTTTTTGTGCATATAACTTTTATAACATTTATCCAAGAAGTTTTGTTGCGAAACTTTAAAAAGAGTATACTTTTTCCTCGATATTTCCTCTTATACACGAACTAAGCTGTTGTACATAGAATTGATAAAAAAAATAAAATATCTATACTTATAAAACGAACTCATGATACTTCTATATATATTTGAACAGCAGTTTCAATTCGCAAATTTAAACTGATTTATTGAATTAAAATTATTTTTATTCAAATAATTTAATTGTCTGAAAAGTCCGCCGACTTTATGAATTCTATCTTACCATCGCGTGGAAACATCAAAATATGTTACATTTATTAAAGTGGACATTTGCTACTATTTTTCTTATAGTATCTGAAAGTAGACATTTTTTATTTCCTAACGTTACTATTTCAATGATTTTCACACTACATTAAATAACAAAAATGTTTCATTATATTGTTGTTATTATTACATTGAAGTTCATTAGAAGATGAGTGTTATTGTGCCACAATACTGTTTTCCCTATTGTCTCGGCTCTATTATCTGTGAAGATATCTTTATAATTAGGAAAACTTTTACGCAAATGAAAAATTCTCGGTACATTTTTTTTTCGTAAGAATGTAATGATTTTCAATCATTTTGTCATAGAATTTTTAACTCGTCAATAAAATATTATGAATATTATATTCATTATAAAACATTGGTTATATAAATTTACTAATACATTATTTTATAGTCAGATGGCATAGCAAAGAAAAACCTGCTTATGGGATAATTGAGCGAATTGACGCGTAATAAAGAAAGTTTAAATTTTTTTTGTGGAAAAATTATGACGGAATTTAAATAATAAAGGCGGTCGACGCGATGAACGACAGAGCAAAAGTGCGATCGTTACTGTCAGATGCACGTAGCGCTAGCAAAGAAAGCCGTAATTAATAGCTGAGGGGTAGCTCAGGGGCTTCCGTTTTGAAATAATATATCGTGACGTTTCGCAACTACGGCACTTGGAAATGTAGAGCGAAGTAGGGTCATAGCCGACAACTCGGCATTGCGTATCCCTAAGAGATGTGCTTCTCTATAATATTTTGACAATGGAATTAGAGGACTAGAGGTACAAAACATTCTAAATCCTCGTATCATCACAAATCTCCAATTTAACCCAACTTTCTATCTTCTCAAGGAAAAAAACATGTATCATGGAAATTTTTATACCGATTTTTGTGTGATCATATTGTTATGGACAGAACAATTTTTATATTTTAATATATAAATATGCATATATATTTATATATAATGAAATATTATATAAATAAACAAGAAATATTATTTCTGTGAGCGCTGTATATAATCATGAGTAATTCGCTTCCCCACACTTAGAAACTTCTTGGTTAATAGACATTATAAGATAATCCGGTTATTAACTTTAACTATCCCACCCTTAACTTAATGAAGTATCCAAATCCATTGATATTCACTCTGACCCATTTCCTGTTAGAAACTGAGATTTGATTGCCGACGATTTGAGGAACTTATTGTGACTTGGATTAAAAAATGGTCTGAAAAAATATGGGTAAAACTCATAATAATTATATTAATATAGAGGTTTCTTGTTTATATAAAAACAGGAAAACATTTCTTATTTGGTAATATACAAAATTTTGGGCATTTTGCACCTCTTTATCTATGTATATACATATATATAAAAATGAATCCCTTTTTCCCTAGGTCACGGCATGTCACGTGAATGTCTGGACCGATTTCACTAATTCTTTTTTTGTTGTATTTGTTATTATTAGAAGAAGTTTCTTATATAAGAAAAAAAATACGAAATTTACTTGAAAAAAATAAATAATAACAATAAAATTCACTGTTTTATTAAAATAATGTGTCACTGGCAGTAATATTCACGTAGATAGAATAATAAACACTTTGTTTTTGGAATAATTTTGATTTATTAATATACCAATTAGAATTCAATAATCACAGTTAAAAAGACAGAACGTTGTCTGTCAGATTAGTTATACTTAATATAGAAATTAACTTCATTCACATAAAAAGGTAAGAGATATTTCATGATTGTAGGGCCGTACGAAGTTCGGCGGGTTATCTAGTAAATTATAAATATGAATTATAATGGGACTAATTTTTACGTGTAAAGAAACTTAGTTATTATAAAATGTATAAAGTGTACTATTTCCTTCGTTTATCCTTTGGTGTTGCGGTAAGATTAAATCTTCTATATATATAAAAATGGATTGCTGTTCCTTAGTCTCGCTAAAACTCGAGAACAGCTGAACGGATTTATCTTACTTTAGTCTTGAAATGTTTGTGGAGGTTCAGGGAAGGTATAAAAGCTGAAAAAAATCGATTCATTACTGGGAAAAACCATAAAAACACCCCTTTTCTATTTCCCGTACAAATATTTTTTTGACATTAGATTTGACAACTAACTAATATGTAAATCATTCTGTTCGATTGAAACAGGAAAATTTTAATAAATACCAATTTATCGTTATTTAAGACGGATTAGAGTTCGCCCGGTCAGCTATACATATGTATATTACTAATGAAGAAATTAACGCGGACGAAGTCGCGGGCAAAAACTAGTATTTTATAAATAATCTTGTACGGACTGGTAGGGTTACGAATTGAAATTAAAAAATAATATGTATTCCGAAATACCCTGCCGTACCTTTTCTTATTCAATCAACTTTGAATGATATAATTTTAAGGTTTTGTATTATTCGTTTTTCATTTGATAAACTGAGAAAAAATATGAAAGTTTACTATTTTAAAGTCTAACTTTAACACTGAATAATTTCTGACAAGACTTTATTGTTGACTTATTTCTAATTTCCAAGTTACCTATTTTAAAAACCCATATAAAAGTTAATATTTTTAAAAAAATTACTTTCGAATATATTTTTATAATCGTTATAGAATTTATTCTTAATCTCAATTTAATATTTTAAAAGCTCATAAAATTCTTACAGACTTAACTATATTTAAAAAATAATTATTATGTAGAAGAGAACCCCTAAATAATATTTTAGTCTGTTTATGTTATATTCACATAATTTTTTCATGAATTACGTTATTTATTGTATTATAAGGCAATGAGGTCATCCGACGAAGAACAAGGTAACCGATGGAGCAAACGAGTCCTAGAATGAAGATCGCGACTCGGCTATCGTATCGTATGATGTTGATTATATTATAAGTAGCAAAAGTTGAAACTGCAGAAACAATATAATAGGTTGGGGAAAAAGTCTATTCGCATTATAGTATGTATGAACTTGTAATAAAATCTCTTTGGCTGTAGTATTTGTATCTGGCTGGTTTTTTTATCATTAAAAAGTTAAAATTTTAAAGAACATAATTCCAAATACAAATTAGGCAAATGTGTGAATTTCATTTGTTTTTCGTAGTGTCAAGATGAGTGAATCTAATAAAGAAATTCGATACATTTTAAAATTTTAGTACAAAAAAGGTAAAAATGCAACGCAAGCCGCGAAAAAAATTTGCGATGTTTATGGATCTAGTGCAGTGTCTGTGAGAGTAACGCAAATTTGGTTTAGGCGTTTTCAATCCGGAAATTTTGATATCAAAGATGCACCTCGCTCTGGTCGCCCTATTAAGGATAATATGGATGCCATTTTTGAAAAAGTGGAGCAAGATCGACATATCAGTAGTTACGATGTAGCTGAAGAACTGGGAATTGATTACAAAACAGTTTTGGCGCATTTGCAAAAAGCTGGGTACAAAAAAAAGCTCGATATTTGGGTACCTCACGAGCTCACTGAAAGAAACCTAATGAACCGTGTACTCATTTGTGATTCTTTATTACAACGTAATGAAACCCAATCATTTTTGAAGAAGCTGTTAACTAGTGATGAAAAGTGGATCACGTACGCCAAGAACGTGCGAAAAAGGTCGTGGTCAAAGGCCAGTCAGGCTTCACAGACTGTGGCGAAACCTGGGTTAACTCGCAATAAGATGATGTTGTGTGTGTGGTGAGATTGGAAGGCCATTATTCATTATGAGCTATCACCACCAGGCAGGACTATCGATTCTGAACTCTACTGCGAACAACTGATGAAATGGTTATCGAACAAAATGGTACATACATACTTTAGTTAAATTTAAATAAACTATATTAAAAAAAGTTTTGAATTTTCTTAAAAAATGCGAAGAAACTTTTTCCCCGACCTATTATATAGTTTAATTAAAGCTGTAAAAGAGAACATCATTTAATACCGAAACAATTCCAAGGCGATGAGTATTGTTATCTTCTATATCTTCTATATATATAAAAATGGATTGCTGTTCCTTAGTCTCGCTAAAACTCGAGAACAGCTAAACGGATTTACTTTATCTTAGTCTTGAAATGTTCGTGGAGGTTCAGGGAAGGTATAAAAGGTGAGAAAAATTGATTCATTTTCGGGAAAACCCTAAAAACAGCTCTTCTCTATTTCCCATACAAATGTTTTCTTTGACATTAGATTTGACAACTAAGTAATATGTCAATCATTCTGTTCGATTGAAACAGGAAAAACCTGATTATTTATGGCCTCTAGGACGGAATAGAGTTCGCCCGAGCTATACATATATTACTAACTAGAAGACCTGGCGAACTTCGTATCGCCCTATAATCAAGAAATATCTATTACGTTTTTTTATTTATATTTTTGGAGTTTACCTGTAAGCCATAAATCTGCGCGTTTTGAAGTGCGACAGAATGATTGACATATTAGTTGTCAAATCTAATGTCAAAAAAAACGTTTGTATGGGAAATAGAAAAGGGCTGTTTTTATGGTTTTCCCAGTAGTGAATCAATTTTTTTCAGCTTTTATACCTTCCCTGAACCTCCACGAACATTTCAAAACTAAAATAAGATAAATCCGTTCAGCTGTTCTCGAGTTTTAGCGAGACTAAGGAACAGCAATCCATTTTTATATATATAGAAGAAGATGATGAAATTAACGCGGACAAAGTCGCGGGCAAAAACTAGTACATATATAAAAATGGATTGCTGTTCCTTAGTCTCGCTAAAACTCGAGAACAGCTGAACGGATTTATCTTATCTTAGTCTTGAAATGTTCGTGGAGGTTCAGGGAAGGTATAAAAGCTCAAAAAAATTGGATTCATTACTGGGAAAACCATAAAAACAGCCCTCTTCTATTTCCCATACAAACGTTTTTTTTGACATTAGATTTGACAACTAACTCATATGTCAATCATTCTGTCGCACTTCAAAACACGGAGATTTATGGCTTACAGGTAAACTCCAAAAATATAAATAAAAAAACGTAATAGATATTTCTTGATTATAGGGCGATACGAAGTTCGCCGGGTCTTCTAGTTTTCAATAAAAATAAGTCTGCGTTGTGTTCACATTTCACACCATAAACATGTTCACATTTCTTGGTTCTTCTTTAAATTACAATGTGAGAATAAAATACAAAAGATGTACAAAACAGGAAAATGCAAAAAAAACAATCAATCTACCTATTCAAGTCTGCTGACCCGAACACTCACCCAAATGTGACAGAGATTTGCTTTGTTACTGTTTATTCTGAACTATCTGCAAGTGCTCTTGGAACCCTAGGATTTCAATGAATTTGAGACATGTTTGTTTTTTAATTTTACAAAATGTCTTCAATGAGGACAAAGGGCATAAGGTCTAAAAAACCTTATGACTTAAAGTTTAGTTTTCATTCACGCAGATAGGTGAACATTTCAAAAATTAGCAAAATAAAAATAAATTCACTCACAGAAACTGGTTGCAAACTCTCCAACTAGAAATGTTATCACTGGCGTAATTTTTACACATTTTTTCTTTGTTACCGATATACATTAACTTTTTAATTCTGGCTCTACGTAAATGCCAATATTGAATTTTCTTATTATAGACGCTGCCATTACTGCTATGTCAGTCACAAGGGATTATTTTTGTGTACGCATGTCAAATTGATCGTCAAAATAGATGCTTTTTTAGTATACAGTCATTTTTATGTTTTTATTAAAATATTTATTAAAAACCAACCTTACATAAAGGAAACAAAAGGGATTTTAATAATTTTATATCACAATCTTATTAATTGTGTCAACACGCTCCTAAAGAGTTTATATAGTAAACTACGATTGTCAGAGCTTTCAAATAACTTCGAAGCCTGGACTTTGTTTTACAAATGAAATAAAAAAGAACCAATATATTTTTGTTACAGGATTAAATGCCGTGAAGATAGTGAATCTATCCGTACCGGAGATAATACAGTACGGGGTAGAAGACGCTGTGATTTTAGACTGTGATTACATTTACGGCAACAATACATCAGGATTGGTCGTAAAATGGTTCTTCAAGAACAAAGCGCGACCAGTATACCAGTGGATTGCAACGCAGAAACCGCAGGATATTGGTATATTACGAGGTCGAGTCGACTTGACGTATCGAGCGTCGAATGATCCATTAAAAATGCATAGAGCGTTGCGTATAGTGAAGCTGAATACGGACATTTCGGGTGACTATACGTGTGTCGTATCTACATTTATGGAAGAAGATTCGAGAACAAAGCAAATGATTGTTTTTGGTGAGTGATTTTTTATGGCCTTTCAATATTTTATGTTGTCGGTAGTGTAGAGCGTTATAACTCAGCTATATTTTTTTTCATATCAGTTTACCTATACTTCTTAGAGCTATATATAAACTTGTGTTACGGCTACTGTTGAACTTTAACGAATACAAAAAGTAATTTTTTTAATCTTTCTTTAATTCAATATTTTTTAAAAAAAAGGTGCCTCTCCAAATAACTTATGTAGTTGTATCAACCATCCAAAAGTGTTCACAACAATGAAAGCATTTTCATATTTACGCGGGCTCATTGTAAAACGTGAACAGCATATAAGAAAAGAATGTTTTGAATATATGTCTCATGAAAGCATTTAGCATTTAAATATTTTCACATCGATAAACACTAAAAAGTTTAAGTGATATACGCACCTGCTTCCTTTTAAAATATTAAAAATAAATTCATAATATATCATTAAGTATGAATAAATAAAGAGGATTTTTCTATTTCTCGAGCTCTAAGAGTAAAATTTAATCTTCTATTGCTTGCAACTTTTTCTTGTAGAACAATAGTATGAGTTTACAGGCCCAATTAAGTATAAAAATTAGGTCTTGTTCCTAACCACACAGCAACATTTTGGCTCAGTTAGGTTTTATTTTTGCCAAAATCTGTTATCCGCTTCGCATCTCTTTTTATGCGCAAAATAAGGCTTACTGCGCAAAATAATGCTTCGAGAAAGAGTAATAGGAGGCGTATTGTCAAAAACAGCTCGTCAACCTTGGATATACATTTCTCGAAGGGGTATTTTAAGTCTATAAATATTTTATTATTTGACGGAGTATGTACCTTAAACAATTAAATTTTAATATACTACATTTTTTACTGTTACTGAAAAATATTTTGCAGTATTTCAAAAAGTTTGTTTTCCTTAAGAAATTCAATCTATCTTACAATGCTGTATTTTAATAAACTTTTATGGTATTCTTAAAAAACAATAATGTAGAAACGAGTTCCGCATCAAATTAAAATCTTAGTTCAAACCTTGTCACTACGCATTTAACTTTCAGACTAACAAATAAAAATGTTTTTTTATTGTTAATAATAATCAAATGAAAAAATTGTTAATACAGCAAAGTTAATAATATCAATGTTATTATTATAAGAATGTATATAATATTTTTTATTTTAATCTTCATTTAGGAACTCCATGTTCGCCGAAAATAACCCTTTTACATTAAGGGTATGAGTATTTATTAATTCTGCTTTTTTTATACCAAAAGCTGCATATTTGGTTGTGTTTCTTTGTTAGAACCTGAGATGTCCTTGAAGGTTCTAGGTATTTTAGGAATTATCTTTTTTATATTTATATTTTTCCTCAAACCTGATATTTTAAAAAGCTTCTGCTATGAACGTGCTATGATTATGATCTTTGTTTGAATAACAGTTCATGGTGTAAAGGGTATGAGGAAAACTTGTCATGTTAGAGAGATAAAACTCTCTACGAGCTAATATCCTCAGCAGAGTCTTAATGGTTTTTATGTGACAAATCATCTGACTGACATTTAACGCTAGAGATTTCTTGATTGCTTTGCTAATAGGTAACTCTGTAAATTGTCATAGATCTCTGAGTCTGGGCTATAATACATCAAACAGTTTTTAAATTTTCTCTCCCTTTTAGTGTTATTATCGCATTTATTAAGAATACTTAAGGTCTTCTGCTCTTATCTTTAATTCTATTTTATTTAGGTAAAATTAAGTACAATGTAACATTAACTGAAATACTAAAAGATCAAGTGACTTACATTTTAAGTATATAAATACAAGGAACTTTACTTTATTTAGATATTAATCTATATAAACAAAAAATCAATATCCGCTTTCTTAGAACAAAAAATTTAATTTTCTTTATTTAAAGAATATACAAAATATAGCTTCTGAAATTTTAAAATATAAGACTTTTATTATTGAAGGAAGTATACCCAATTTTTTCTAAGAAAAGCATGGTACCTGACTTTTTAAAACAATTCCCGTTTTGTTAAAATTCTCGTGTGTTGTCAGTTTATAGCACTATATAAAGAATGCCGGTGTATAATGTATATGTTGCACGCTGGTTTCAAAAATGTTGCACGCTAGTTTCAAAAATGTTGTAACAGTCCAAGAATTTATGACCATATTTTTAATGAAAAAGGTAAAACGGAAAGAATAGGTAGTAACTCACGTATGTATTTGCGATAAAATAATTCATTTAATGATTGTAACATTTATAAAAATATTGCGAGCTATTTTATTTTTGATGAATGGGAAAAGAGATAAAGCGGCTGTTTTATCTCTTTCCTACTTATATTACTACTATATATATATACTTCTTTTTGTTTTTTATGGTAAATGTTATTAATAAATAAATAATAAAAATATCTATTTTTTATTTGAACAGATATAAACTCTCGTTATCAAAAATAAAACTAACCCTGAATTTCTATTTCCTATTATTAAAATCAGAAAAAACACTTTTGACTCATCAAGAACGCCGCTCTCAGATTGGGAAAATCAACAAAACTTTGCTATGCACAAATTGCATTTCATCTTCGTATGTAAATTATTGTTTGATTATAAAGTGCTTTTGAATAAAGGTAAATAAATTATAATTATATTCATGAATGTCTCCAGTAAAATTTATATAATGTTATCATTATTACGACCGTCAGTTGGAAGTCAAATTCCCAAATTCCCTCATTAGACCTTATGTCTTAGAATAACTTATTCTGATATTTTCCTTATTGAATACTTCTTCCAACCCCAAAAAATATTATATGCTTAATTTTAAAGAGAATAAAGTTTATTATCCATTATCCATCTATTTGTAAGACTTTAAAATTACAAATTAAATGAGAAAATTTAATAAGTTTTATTAGAAAATACATTCGTATTTAAACATGATTCTACAAATTGAATTTTCTTTTGAGACCTCAAACGAAATAGTGAATGTCTTAACAAAATAGTGAATACTATTCACTATTTCGTTAAAATTCATAATATTTTTTTTATTTTTTATCATTTCACAATTAGGTTCTATGAAAGAGATCGGTATTAAGCAAAAAAACCGCATTGTTGTATATTTAATTAAATTTTCAAGAAGTATTTCTGTACAATCATTTCATATTAATGCCGTTCGCTCTAAAGTGTTTAATTATTTTCCATTATTCCCAAATAGCACGGTATTGTTACATACTTTATTATTATTTTAATAATGTTGCTTTAACGAAATAAATAAAAACACAATTCAGTGTTATAAACCTACAGTACAGATATGTGCATATATATGTATTAAATACTCATCCTTCAAACTTCGATAATGTATTATAACATAATTTTAAAGTAAATTGTATACTCACAAGTATAATGTTGCAGTACCGGAGACGAATTTCCGTCTGATCCAGAACAAGACCGATGACGACACAGTAAATGTCATCTGTGCGGCGGATGGAGCCTACCCTGCGCCAAACCTTACTCTTGCCACACCGGAAAGGTATGCTTCCTTTTTTTTATAAATTGATAATAATTATTCTTTTATACATCGAATAATGTGGATATCTTACCAGAATTTTATGTTAAGCGTAATGCTCGTAGGTATTCACTCTCTTTTTTCTAAAATGTAATGAGTAGGCCACAAAGATTTTTGCAATTTTAACCAACTACTTCTTGTTTGTCTTAATTAATATTTTTTTTTTGTATAATATAGTAATGTATAAGAATAGCATTCTATTTTGTGTTTTAAATTAATTTTTAATGATAATGATTAATTTTTAATGTTAATTTATTACGTATCAAGTATTTGGTTTCGCTAACACAAAACCCGGTTTGATATCAAATATCAAGTTGATGTATATAATTACATTAAAATTATTAAATTTTAATAACAAAACTCTGTAGACGAACCTACACTGATATAATATTTTCTTAACTTCGTACTCAAGTCAACTTATTATGACTATATGAAATCTTGAAATATCTTAACTGTCTTAATAAACTTACTAAAACATTTTCTACTATTTAAATATTATATTTTTCAAAATCATAAGCAATAGCTATTCGTAATACTTTAGGCGAATTATGCTCTCTACAGTTTTATATCTATAATATTATAATAATTTAAGCCATTATTGTTTTTGGACTTTATTCTGTGTTTACCTTTTATGCGGAAGGTATTAACATCGGAAAATAGGCGCAAGTTTTTTGAGGAAAAAATATCAAAGTCTAATAAAAAATATAATAAGTATATCTTAAAGCTATTTTCTCATTAAATAACCAAAATAACGGTAGATGTTATTACATTATAAAACATATTCAAATTTGTAATTTAAATTTTAAAGCAACATAAATAAAATTTAAGCGTAGCTAGACTATTCAATACGCTTTGCTATTTGCCGATATGAAATGTTTGAAAAAATAAGTGATTATGTACTTATTTTTATGTGTATTATATTTTGTATGATCAAAATAATTATAAAGATAACGGAGTCCTAGTTATACTTGAGGGAAATATGAGGTTCATTCAAATTAACTGCAGTGATCTTGTTAAAAATTTATAAATGAGATGGTAACATTACACTCGTAAGAGAACATACTAAAAACCATTTAAAAAAAGCTAACAAAGCTACAATAATTCAGTTATTTATATGGATGGATATTAAAAGCAAAAAGAAATAAGTATTTTTTTTGTAACTTACGAATCATCATCACCCTAGCGTTTGTCCCGGTTGTTCGTCCCGTCCCGTAACTTACGAATGTGTAACCTTAACTAAAATAAAAATTGGACTTTTTATACATTTTAATGTAGAGGAGTACCCATTCCTTTTGTTTTGCTCTGAATTCATAACCTTGATCAATCTAAGAATTAGACTAAGGGTAATAGCCAGAAAATTGCATACCGAAGTGGTTATTGCCTGATGTAGCCGCATTGCAGTGCATTCGAGTTATCGTTAGTATTATTTCTGAAGACAATTAATGGTAAGATTGTAAATCTCGATATCGAAATATTTTGCAATTTTAATTTGTGTCCAGATAAGGAAATTCACTTGTATTTGTACCAAATGTTCTTATATATCTTTTAGAAAATTTACAACTACCTGTAAATCTTTTAGACATTTTAATGAAATTTAAATTCATTATATGTACATAGTCTGGCCATAAATACTGTTATAATTAAAAATAAACAAAATATTACATTTGAATTTGGAATCTGTCATTTTTATATAATTTTTCACTGTGTTTTCTTATTTTGGCGCCAATACATTATTCAGTATTTTGCGATATTAAAATGGAGTGGGATATAAAGAGAACCGAATCGCTGTGATTGCATTACACAAAGTAGGTATGGAGCCAAATGCAATTTTTAAAATTCTCCATACGCTTGGCATTATTCAAATGTTTGGTGTCTTAGTGGGTAGCATGGGCCCTACTGGTCCGTGAGTCCTACATAACCGCCTCCGTCTCCCCTAGATGGAGGGGTAGGTATAAAACCTTTCACCGCCCTAACAAAAAAAAATGTATACAAGATAGTCAGATTTTCTAATTCATTGTTTAAAAATAAGCAAAAATTTGAATTGTTATAGAATTGATAGTTATATTCTTCGAAAAACTTAAAAAAAATCTTTCAACTAAACTTGTAGAGCTCACTGTTAGGAAAATTAAATTCTGCACCAATTTTAACTACCATTATAAAGATTTGATGAACGAATTTTTAAAAATTTTCTGTCAACTTTTTTAATAAAAAATTAAATTAAATTCTCTTTACTTTGTTCCTGTTTGAAATAGTTCCGATGCTTTATTCTTTTATTTTATCATAGAATCATGGCAACTAATGTATCTTTGATGTACACTTCTTTGTTCGAGCCTGTTTTCTGCAAGGTGTGATTTACAATAAAAGTTTGAATGGACCATAAATTTCTGAAAAACTTGGCAACGTTCTGAAAGTAGAGATTAAATCTGGTCGCTTTCACCACCTGGTGCTACCTGTCAACTTTCTTATATTTTAATAATACGCTTTCATATTTTTTCCACCAATGAATTTAGATAAAACTTAGAAGTGGTAACAACCTTAGATGATACTATTAGTTTCATGCCACGATGTAGGTTTGATTAAGATTTCATAAAATCAAAAGAACTTAGAACATAATACAAAAAATTACAAAAACCTTGTTAATGACAAGGTTTTAGAGGTTCTTGCAATTTAAGAAAAAGTTTACCAGAAGCACACAGAACTCATTATATGCCATGAGGATCCAAACTCCAAATGATAGTAATAAAACATGATATAAAACATGTGAATTTCTAATACATTTTTTTTTACGTTAATATCTCTTCATAGGCGATTGGATGGTGTTTCTCACAGTCTGAAACTCGTGAACGGACGATATTCTGCCATCGCTCTTGTTACGCTCCAGGACGCTGATCTACCTACCCCAGCCGAGTTTATATGCACTTTACGAATACACCTTGCAAATTATGCTGTGCGAAAAGAAGCTATATATTATCCAGGTTAGTTTATCATTAAATAATCATGATTATATATTTTCTTTAATTTACAATCCTTAGTAATACCTCTATCTATCTATTCTAATACCATATTCCTAGTCGGTCCCATAATGAATTGTCCTGATATTGCTCTACGCAACGCGTGTTGTATTAAATAGAAAGTTTTTCGTGTAATTAGTAAAGGAAGCATGTATTGACATAATAACTCAGTCTTAGTATAGCAGGCCTTTGAATAACGAGAGTCACTATTTTTTTATGTTGATAACTGTGTATCGAAGTGTCATAAGATTAAAATTGCTTAAAAAAGGTTTATCTCATGCCCAAATAAAATAACGATTGGATGGCGAACGTATAAGGAGTCTGTTTTCTATAGCACAGTAAAAAAATGAGTGAAAAAAATTCATCTCGGGCGAGAAACCGTTGAAGACCTTGGCTAGGACAGTCGACCTGTGGAAGTACTAAATCCCGAAACGATTGTTCTTATCGAAGAGGAGGTTCAGGGTGACCGCCATTTGCATATTACAGAAATTGCACTTAGGATTGGGCTCTACACGATCTTTTTTCAGCGATACAGAGACAGGAATGAGTGCCCTGTGCTTCGGAGTTTTTGATCTTTGTAGTTGAAATTCAAAGACTGTGCTTATGTATGGTAATGAAACTATTAATTTTATTATGATCCACAAAGCATGCTCAAGAAAATGGAATGGAATCATTATAAGGGTGAAAAGGCCCCTACAAAGGCAAAAGATGCATAAACCATATTTTGGGATTTTACGCCATTTTGATGATGGATTCTAATGAATATATGTATGTAATAAAGTCGTCAACATAATATAATATTTCTTTAATATGTAAATTATTGGATAAGATAAAGGAAAAACGAAGATGCAAGCTTTCTAAAGTTGTTCTATTACTAAATGTAGTGCTACTGTTCATATCGCTGGTATTTTGAAGAATGCAGTTCGTAAATGCGAGTTCACGGAAGTGGAACATCTACATTACCATCGCGACATGGCCCTATCCGACTATTACTTTATATCAAATTTAAAGTCGAACTTTAGAGGGAAAATATCTTCTTCAAATTATGAGTTGTTGCTGGTGGGCTTCTTCGATAGTTTTACGGAAAACAATTATGAATATTTTTAGAATTTTTAATTCACAGAAGTCAGAAAAGTACTAGTAATCATAGTGATTATATTGGAAAAAAGATGGTTTCTTTTCATTTTCCTCATTGCTTCATAGTTAGGTAAATTTATTATGGTATAGCTAAACCCTAACAAATATTAGAAAACTAAAAATCTAGTCGCCTGTTTGTTAATAACTCCAGCAATTACTGCGCTGGAAGTTATAAATAAATGTTGTATAAAAAGGTGAAAATGGCAAGCATCATTCTATTGGTGCGTATGAAATGTCGGATTCTCTTTACATGCGGACGTTTGTCTCCCTGTTTTCGTTATATTTTTGTCTTTGGCATAACCTCATTAACAGTCGTATTGTCCATTACCAGAAACTCATTTCAGCAAAATAGGTTTTCTCGAAGGTCTTCCCTTTTGTTATTTCTTTTGAGTTTATTGCCGATATGAATTGTGCCGACATTCGCGTCATTATTTTATATGAGTACAAACTTGGTAATAGTGCTGCAAAAGCTGCACGCAACATAAACCAAGCGTTTGGGGAGAATACGATTAACGATCGGAAAGTGCAACGTTGGTTCAAAAAATTTCGGACTGGCGATTTTTCACTGCAAAATGAGCCGCGCGGAAGACCCAAAATGTCTGTGAAGAATGATGACCTGAAGGCTCTAGTGGAAGCGGATCCAGCCGTATCCACGAGGGAACCTGCTATCAAGATGAAAGTTAACCATACAACGATATTGAGACACCTTTCTGAGATTGGCAAGGTTAAGATTTGGACAAGTGGGTGCAACGCTCGGCAGCATACACCGCACAAAACAATTGCGAAACTGAACGAACTGGAATATGAAGTTTTGCAGCATCCACCATATTCACCGGATCTCTCGCCGACCGATTTTCATTTTTTCAAGCATATAGAGCTATTTTTAAGGGGCAAACACTATGAATATGAAGACAGTCTAAAAAACTCAATATCAGAGTTTATTAATTCTAAAGACCAAATTTTCTGTTAAGACAGGCATCTAAGCTTTAAAATCTCGTTGGGAGAAGTGTATTGAAGCGAATGGAGCATACTTTGATTGATTAGACAGCTTTTGAAGAAAGATATGCAGTTTTATACAATCACTTAAGAATCCGACATTTCATACGCACCAACCTAATAGCTGCTATCGTAACTGTTAATAGTGAAATGTAATTTGCATGAAATTTGTTTAACTAGAAAATATAACAGTTGCATAAAGCGGCGTGGACAAAAACAGAATACTGTTTATTTATTTAAGACAAGCTATTTAACTTATCGTTAAGGTGGCTGTAGGTCTGAAAAGAATAAGGGAATTGTAATATTATATTTTAAAGATAGGCACAGATATAACAATTTTGCGTTATAGTTTGTGGGCGGGCCATTGAAGCTTTTTATCAGCGGAAAGTTTGTGTGCACAGCTATCTAAACTGGGAATGAGGAGAAACATTTCCTGCATTGAACCTCTTGAATAATTTTATGCTTCGTTAACTCCACTGTTGTTACACAAATCTCTAATAGAAGAGTAGATATAACGTTTTTTTGTATACAATCTCTTATAGTATTCCTTATTATTGCTAATTAAAATAAAAAGTTTTAAGTATGATTTTCGCTTACTAATAAATTAACAAATAACAAGTAAATTGCAATGACATAAGATATGACCTTACATTTTAAACTGTCTTAAATATTTTTATACATTCTTTTCATATTTCATTTATTTGGAGTGACGCATTTCATTTATAAAGAGGGATGCAAACAAGCGATTGTTTTTCATGCAATTCGTACAATAATTAACCTTTTTTCTCTTTTGATTAGGACCTATAAGTACTACCCCGGAGATGCCGACCGCTGCTGACATGCAACTTACAGCTGCGGTGGGGTCAAAAGGTATTTTTATTCATAGATCTTGCATTAAGATTTGAGACTATATTAAATATTGATAAACTCCGCTGTTAATTGCTACTCCTATATCATAATGGAGTCTTATTACAGTTGAAAGTTCGGCAACAAATGAATTTGGTTTATGAGAGTTTTATGCAATTTATTCATGAAAATTTATCCTTAATTATAGATGTCAATGCTGTTTAAAACGAGTTGCTTATAACTCCAATATTTAATGTTTAAATTCAACACCTACCCCTTGTTTGTAAAAAAAGCTCTACGCGAAAGGTGTCGATTTTATATCAACAATTACTGCACCTATACAGGGTGACTGGTGAATTACTATCAATATTTAAGGAGAATACTCGGTACATGATTCTCATTCGAATTATGTAAAAAATAGGCACTTAATTTTTGACCAAATTTCCGTATAAATAAATAAAGTGTGGACCCGTTCCAAGTGTTCCAAGTGTGGACGCGTGCGGCGGCGTGCTGATACAACACCACTCCGCCGCACGCGTATGTGTGTGTGTGCGTATACCTAATCTGTAGGGTGTTCACACGATGCGTAATTAATTACATAACTTTTGGTTAACTTTACTTAGAAGTTTATTAATATTTATGTTATATTAATTTTTATTTTGTCATATAATATGATCGTCAAATATCACGTTCTCAAGTATCGATAGTAATTCACCAGTCACCCTGTATAACTAAAGTCAAGCTTTAAGATTAAGTCATTCTGTGTAAGCAATGGTAACATTGGTAGAGGTTTTCTTAACAAGATTAAATTAAAGGCTAAATGTATATAATTAGAGCTAGCCTATATATATGTATATAGCATATATATATGTATATAGTATATACAATATAGCATATACATAACAAAAAAAATATGTGTGTTAATTTATAATATTGTCTGGGATTATAATATTTCTAAGAGACATGTTTCTTGTATATTATAATAATCTTGTATAATTCAAATTTGTATGTAATTAATTGTTTTTTTTTGTTCTAGATGCAAGTTCTTACGCCACTGTATCAATAGTTCTGCTATCTTTGGCTCAATTATGTCTTTAGAGTAAAAAAAAAACAATAAGAAGGTACATTTTTTTAAAAACCCATTGAGTAGTGACTAAAATTTTTTGAATATTTGTTTCATGTTTTGATATCAATATTTCAGATATCGCGCAAGGTAAAGGTTGCAACACATCTGCGTATTTAGATATCTAGTCCTGATGTCCAAAGTTATAAAGGTTACGTGAATGTTCAGAATTCTCAGCATAGAAGCTTTTTGTGTACTACATAATGAATACGAAGTGCAAGCTAAGGTTTACTGATAACTTGGTATTTTAATATAGATAACAATTTGTACAGATTATATGAAAAACTTATTTCTATATTGTTCAAAATTTTTCATAACAAAACCATTAATCTAATTGTAAACAACATTTCTTGGAATATATCAATGTTTGTTATTCACTGTGTGGGCCTAAAATTAGACGTTTTGTAACTAGTTCTTAGTTAAAATTCAATTATATTATTTGTATTATAAAATATTTATATCAATAAATTGTTCAGATTTTGAATAAAATCACATATTTAAAATTGGTTTTATTAAAGATATTAATTTTTAAATTATTAAAATTAAATATTATAATTATAGAAAGGAGTATTTCATACGTAATTTGTATTGTAGTCCGGTCATGATTATATGGATTAGGAAATAATATACATATATTCGACTTAAAGGTGATATATTCGAAGTGTATTAAAGTGAAAAGTTGAACTTTCAAAGTTAAGCTTCACTTTTCGGAATAGGAAATGGAAGGCATTGTCTGTCAATATGAGAATCTGAGGTATTCGTATCCATCGAAAACTTTATTACATTTTACTCACGAGATTATCGTTAAATATAGAAATGTCTTAAATTTTATTTCGATTTCTTATAGTATGTTCCGCATTAAAGAAGCTTAAACAGAAAAATGACAGTTGAAATATTGTAACTAAGACATAATTTTAGACGAAGCTTCGAGTGTGAAACACACTCTAGTTATGAAACGTCTTCTGTATTGTAAGTTAGTTTTGTTGTATTTAATATTATTTTACTGACGCTTATTTCATTAGTATATTTAATATCACACGCATCATACTTGGAATATTATATAATTAAATAATATATAGTGAAACCAGTTTATTTTCACTATAGCTCTCTATAGGGTTGGCAACATTCGGTTTGTGGCAAGGTACAGGAAGTACCTGTACCTGTACCTGTACAGGGAGTACCTGTAAAGGAAATAAACAATTATTGGACTTTGAAATGACTTAGTAATAGAATTATACTTTTTTGTGACGAATACAAATTATTCATAAATAAATAAAAATTAATTTGCTGTTAACACTTTATAGTCAAATGTTTTTTTTTTGCAATTTTCGTTTCAAGCAAAAACCGAATGTACCACCTATAAATTATTTAGAGACCATAACGATACCAAAACAAATTGTCTTAATTATTGATGTAGTACCACATTATAAGCTATCAGTCAATAAACATACGTATATGCACAAAGTCTATGTCAAAATAATTTTTATTAAGTTTTATGAAGGATGTTATTCTTCTAAAACAGGGTATCGTGATTTTTGTTTATTTTTATTTGATGTTATAACTTATTACTATAATATAATCATGAATTTATAGATAATATTGTAAATCTAAATTTAGATATTTATCCTTATTCTTGAATTCCATAAGTATGGTTTTCCGAGACTTAGTATCACTATGCTTGAAGGTAAAAAATTGTTAGTTGTAATTTGGTGTAATTGGTGAAGTAAAAGTTATTATTTTATTTTAATTTGTTCATGAATAAGGGTCCTTGTACATATTTATATAAAAATTTATACATATTGTAAGTTTTTGTTAATTTAAGAGAGATTTTGTTAATTTGCTGTGCATATGCCGTTTATGGATAAAATCCAATCAAAACTTCTTGTGAGTTTCGAAAATAAATGAAACAGTCGTTGTGTAATTTGCATTTTTATTTAGACATAGTTATGTTTAAACGAGTATTAGCTGACAACAAGTATAAACGCTGTTTCGAAGATACTATATATTTTAGAAACATTCCTTTATCTTTATTATATATGTATATTTATTTTGCTTATCAATGTTGTAGGTTATCTAAGTAGGATAACACCGTAAGTTAAGTGCATATTTTAGATTTGGATAAGAATGGTTGTCACATAACTGTAGAACTGTTTAATGCACATGAGCTACTAGGTATATAAAAACTGTTGTGTTATGTCCTTAATTTGTGGCATTCATCCTACAAAAACATGCACAATATATTCCTTATGTGATGTACTATGGAGTAAGCTACAATAGTATGTATCGGATTTATTAGAAATTTGTTGTTTTTAAAGAGAGAGACGCCATCATCGCCGACGTCACTAATGTCACTTCTTCGAGCACGTTCTATGATATTTTAAAATGAAACTTCAATTGTTCTAAATAGGTATCCTTGTATTTCTCGAAGGTTCTTCATAATCACATGCTTCTATGGTCCGCACTTACTGAACTCTGCCGTCGTGAGTCCAGACGTCATATTTATACTAAGATGCAAACATAGTTCTATTCATCATTTAATCAATCTTTGATTTCGTTTCACTTTTAACAATAATCATGAATACTAATCAGTTTTAATAATAATTGTTGACAGGCTCAAATTATTATTTTCATGTCGCATCCGTTATTAAAACTGACAGCGCCGATATATGTATATTTAAAAACAGATTAATACGTTTCGAGTGTAACAATGTCAAATAAAAAGTTTTAAAACCTATTAAAATTTATTTAAAGATTCTAGTTGAATGAACTATGAAAGTTAACATCAATTCGAAAATCGAAAATTTTTAATACTATCTTTTAAAATTAAAAAAAGAAATCAATCCAACTAAAAATACAAAAATATTATTAAATAGATTTCACAAACGACTGTGCTAATTTTGTTAATCCTTTCCTTTTGAGTTCGATTGTTCTATTTTAGAGTATTTCATATTGATCCAGTTCTTTTTTTAAAGTAACTATTGATAATATTAGTTTCATAGTGATAATAATTATTTTGTAATACTACCAGGTTTCAGGAATTTAACTTAAAATAATGTTATATTGCAAGCCTGATAAAATATATAGATATATTAAAATACGACAAATAGAAATAAAAAACTGTCATACGCGTAATTGGTGTCAACAATCTCCAAAGCATAATTTAAAAAATTCATAATTTATTTGTTTGAATTACAAACTGGACCGAATTTTATATTTTATTTTCTGATTAAAAACTCCATAATACATATAGCTTTCTCCACAAATTAAACATATTATATTTTTGGTTAATTTGAAGTAATTTTTTACTTCATACAAACCGAGTAATAATTAAAAAATTTGCGACAAAGCATTTAAAACTACTTATTCTCTTTGTTTAATGGAATAAAAGAAACAATAATAGAATATAATGGGTTACAACAAATTTTATTTAAAAAATGTTTTATATGTTATCTCTTAACTAATTTTATTTAAAAAATCTAACGATATATTGGACAGTGTGGGCAACAGTGCAAATTTGTTTTGGAACAATCAAAAGTGAGTCCAATAATTTAGTTCAGTAATTCGGCCAAGAGCCAAGCCAGAATATTTATTAATCGAGAAGTCCGGAACGGATTGTAAATTTAATACATTGTATTTTCAAGTGTTTTCAGTGGTTACGAAACATGGACCTGTTTGATTGTCTGTAAGTAAATAACTAGGGTTTTATAATTAAATATGTTTAAGTTTCAAGCAATATCCAATAATTTACTGGAAAAAAAAGATCTTAGACAAAAGTGTCTTTACATTTGTATTCTCAGAGATAGAGTCTTCTCAAAGATTTTACAGTAGGGTAGCCAGAATTCTTGTATTTTGTTGGTATATTATTGGCCTCTAAGCTTAACCACAACGTAACTTAGAGACTGAAGCATTTTGAGCTTTTTAGCAACAGTGACTAATGACTTAGTCACAACTTTTATTTTACACCACCGAGTTTGAGGTTGTGAATATAAATCACATCAACAAGTGTCGAATATTCTAAGTTTATAGTATTGTGCAACTTAACCTTGCGTCGAGGTTGATTTTATTTTACTCAGAAATTTCAATAAAAACATTAATTTTCACTGCGATACTTAGATTCACTCTCAAAGTTCCATGACGTCCTTACTGGAATTGAATTCTCACTTTTAAATGATATGGATAAAATCAAACAATGTAAATTAACCATCTTATAACTGAGTAATTATTGTCTCATATATGGATTACATTTTTAATCTTCATAAATGATGAGTCAATATTATACAAAAACTATTGACTTCTTTTTCGTTTTTACAATAGAAATGTTATCAATATGTATAAATAACATAGAGAATGAAATAAAATCATAACGTAACAGAATAAGTATTTCTCTAGACATGAATAAAGTACAACTTACAGGAAATTACTACTGTTTATGTATTTATGTGATTTTAAAATACAAAACAATTTTACTGATAAACGTAGTATCCAAATGAAATGTGTCACGAATTGACATTTAAGGCGTTACGCTTGAATTACCCCTTTTATGAAATGTCATGGACTGTACAAGTCTAATATATTTACTATAATAAATGAAGTTAAATACTGTAATGATAGGTTGAGTGTATAAACATTTAATGGAACAGAAACACTGTTCTATAATTTTATTTAAATAACAAATGTAATAGTCACCTTCTATAAATCGTTATTCATACAGCGCAAATTATTATTTCCAATTATTACAAATGCTCCATTTTAACATACATTTTAATTTAAATTACGGGCCACATACATTATAAGTTCCCACACCACTATTAGACAGTAATTATATTAGCAATGACCTTAAATGATAAATAAATAGTAAATTGTTCCGTTTTATGAATTTTCCTATTTATTTCTTTAATTCGAAACCAATAAACTTTCAATAAGAAGGTGACATGATGATAGATTCTTATTATCAATCACTTGGCAATAAAGCGTTCTATCTGAGCGATTCGTTTAAACGACCCTCATTAACATGTCAGTGCTATTATAGTTATTGCTGATATTATGTTTCAGTGCTGACATTCATCAATATTTTAAAATTTGCTCTTATATGTACCTCTTTAAAGCATTCTTTCATGATCAGTTTTTATATATTATTCATCACTACATAATCATTTTATACACATATATTACATTTTATGGGATTCTTTTTAACCCCATACATAACGTCTCATAATTTAACACCGTTAATCTTAAAGCAACACATGACCGAAAAGTGTTATCTAACTCTGAAGGGTAGGAATTATAACTTGAAATTACTTTTAACAAAGGAAACAATTATGAAAAGCCATTTGTTGTTATATCTAGCAGACATTCATTATGTATGTGTGGAAATTTTTATTAGGTATGTAGTAAAATAAATGGACACTCACATCTCGTCTGCCCGTGATCACGGTTGCTGAAAAGTAGCCGAAACGTCTGGAGTTTTATAGTCAAAAATAAAAACGCGAAGTAAAATCCGAAAATATTGGTTTCATTTAAAATAAATGGAGTTTTTTTATATACTACAGAGGGCAACCAATCAGACGGTCTACATTTGCAAAATAGATTTGCGAGTTTATTGCTACCATTAATTGGGGAAAAGGAGTAGGAAAAGGTGGAAAAAGGTAAAGGGCAGGAAAGTGTGGGAAAACGGAAAGGACAACCGGATCTCTCACTCATCGAACGAAACGAAGCCATTAAAGGCCACTTCACTCTTATCTTCTGTCAGAGGACTTTCCCGTTCAAGCCAGCACATGCTCGAGCTGTAGTAATTGACCACAGCTAGGACCTACCACCTTTTACTTCTTTGGAATTGCAAAAGCAAAATAAATTCAGCTGCAATGTCTTGCTTATAGAAGTAAATTGTAACCTTACGATCATTTGTGTTTTCTTAATACCGACTATTATATTAGGTATTTTATTTTCATTCACTAATCATTAAGAGGTATTATAGCAAACGAATAAATTAATTGCAGTGCGTTAAATTTGCGATTATGGCTTATAATTACAATTTAATTATAATTCCACTGGTAACTGATCAACCACCAATCAATCAGTTATCCCAGCCAGGTGTGTACTATTGTCATCTCGCAAGAGGAAAGAATCACAGCGTGTGGTTCGGAATGGAGAATAACCTTTCTTTCATTCACTGTACGATTTTCGTAACTTTTTTGTGTCTTCATTGTACTATTGTTTTTCTTTTTTGTCTCAACGTACCATAATATCATTAATTATTATTAAATATTTCAATAATAACTTATAAATATAAATTGATGTTTAATAATATAAGCTGTTTAATATAAATCAACCAGTTGTGAGCTCCAGCCGACGATAGCTATTACTTTACCTGTATATCATACTTTACATTTTGTGAAAATAGTTGTAAATCAAAACAATAACGTATCTGTATATTTAATAAATATGTTTTTATAATTATGAAACGCGTCTCAAATAAGAAATAACTTACATATAGGACAAAAAAACATATACATACATATATTAAATAAGACCTTTGGTGCCTTTTTTTTAATGACGCAATAAAGCTCTCTTTACGAGTCATCCAACTGGCCTTGGTGGGGCCGTGTGAGACTCGGCTTGGGCAGACTCCAATTCACTAAAACCACTGCGAAAGCCATCGGTCGCTATGTCCGTGTACCTCGGATCTGTCAGCGATAGGGCACACCAGCGACAGGAAGGTCATGGCAAACACCGGACTTACTCCCTCGGAGTATGGTGGCGATCCCAGCAATTAGGATCGCCTCGAAGATGCGACGCCGGGCTTTCACTGCAGCCGAGTTACCAAGCCAACGTTTATTCCGCGCCCGCTTGTACGGTCGGCCCCAAGGGTCTCTAACAAGACCCTCCACCAGCTCCAGCCAGGCTGTGAGGACCCTAGACCTGCATAATATTTCATGGTTATAGATGAAATTAAAAAAGAACTATAAATGTTCAACATCAATGTAAAACAAGTTTTTCATAAAATCCCCACTAATATTATAAATGCGACAGTAACTCTGTCTGTCTGTTACGCTTTCATGCCTAAATCACTGAACGGATTTTTGTGAAAAGTGGTACGGAGTTGGTACAGAGTTGACCTTGAGAAAGAACATAGGATAGTTTTTATCCCAGACTTTTGAAAGGTTCTCTTGGAAACGCGATATAACCGAACTCTTCGTGGGCGAAGCTGCGGGCTGGAAGCTAGTAGGTACTTCATAATTGCAATCTTAAAATACAATTTAAAATTTTATTTTAATTAAAGTGTTATTTATATGGCCTTAGCGTGTGCATAAAATTTTGAATTTAAAATTTTTACCTACTAATTTTAAGAGCGGTGGATCTTCAACGAGCTTAAAATTATTTTTGGTAAATATTGCACTAAAGTTTTTTGATGTTTGAAATGTGCATAAAAAAAAATCTTATCTCTTTTTGTATAACTTTATCACTTTCTTAGATAATTAAAAATATATAAATAAATAAATCTGGCTTTGTTTCCAACTCTTTCTCTCTAGTCGCAGCCCGGCTTTGGAACACTTTGCCTGATTCTTTCAAGCGCCAAGTGAAAGAATTTTATCTGTCGTCTGTCAACACTATGTGATGTCTTTCCTTCTTTACTATTATCATTATTGGATTTATATATAAATATATATATATATATATATATATATATATATATATATATATATATATACAGGGTGACTGGTGAATTACTATCGATACTTGAGGACGTGACATTTGACGATCATATATGACAAAATAAAAATTAATATAACATAAATATTAATAAACTTCTGAGTAAAGTTAACCAAAAGTTATGTAATTAATTACGCATCGTGTGAACACCCTACAGATTAGGTATACACACACACACACACACATACGCGTGCGGCGGCGTGCTGATACAACACCACGCGTCCACACTTGGAACACTTGGAACGTGTCAAAACTTTATTTATTTATACGGAAATTTTGTCAAAAATTAAGTACCTATTTTTTTACATAATTCGAATGAGAATCATGTACCGAGTATTCTCCTAAAATATTGATAGTAATTCACCAGTCACCCTGTATATATATATATATATATATATATATATATGTATATGTATATACAGGGTGACTGGTGAATTACTATCGATATTTGAGGACGTGATATTTGACGATCATATATGACAAAATAAAAATTAATATAACATAAATATTAATAAACTTCTAAGTAAAGTTAACCAAAAGTTATGTAATTAATTACGCATCGTATGAACACCCTACAGATTAGGTATACACACACACACACGCACTCGCGCGCGGCGGCGTGTTGTTGTATCAGCACGCCGCCGCACGCGTCCACACTTGGAACACTTGGAACGTGTACACACTTTATTTATTTATACGGAAATTTGGTCAAAAATTAAGTACCTATTTTTTTTACATAATTCTAATGAGAATCATGTACCGAGTGTTCTCCTTAAATATTGATAGTAATTTACCAGTCACCCTGTATATATATATACCCAACACCCTGTATATATGTATGAAAAACTGTGTCAACCCTTGAAGGCACGTATACATATAAGTATAAGCTTATTATAAAAAATAGTATAACTTAAAAAAAATCAAGCAGAAGTCAGTTACAGTGCATAGGCTAAGTAAGTTTTAAATCGACATTTTTCGAAAGAATGTTTCAAACATCTGACTCATACAAGGTCAAGACACCGTGTAGTCGCTACGGCGCATGCGTGACCATTGACCGCAGGCGCCGGGCCGCCGGCTTTATTATTACTATTCTGTTAGGTGTTCGAATAGAGATTTGAAAGTGTAAAAATTTGTTATATCGATAAATATTCTATCGACATTTTCAATATTGCTATAAATAGTTATGCTTTTCACATTAAAATAATTTCATTGAAAATAGCTTTTATTAATAATAAAAATTATAATTTGAAACTTGTTCCGGTAAATTAACTACATATGTTGTATTATTAGGATAAATCGTTAATCTATTTCTGTTAAAAATGGTGTTTTACAATCAAAAATAATATTAATGTTTGATATTTCAAAATAAGTATCGAAATAATATGAATATTAAATATTTATTTATTGTTATGATTTTTTAAATATCGATATTTTCAATAGTGTGAAAGTAACTTCAAGGCCGTCACTAGTAGCGCAGCAGCTGTGATGACGTCATTGCGTGTCATCGTATACAAGGGTTTACAAACATTTTGTTACTCTACATGTAATAATCATTTAATATTTAATTTTATTATTTTTATTGAAGAGTTTGTAAATGTAAGTTGTTTTATTGTGTTACATTATCGATACTGATAACGTAGTTAAGAGGGTTGACACAGTTTTTCATACAGCCTGTATACAGGGTGACTGGTGAATTACTATCAATATTTAAAGAGCATACTCGGTACATGATTCTCATTCGAAATATGTAAAAAAAATGGGTACTTAATTTTTGACCAAATTTCCGTATAAATAAATAAAGTGTGGATACATTCCAAGTGTTCCAAGTGTGGACGCGTGCGGCGGCGTGCTGATACAACACCACGCCGCCGACGTGTGTGTGTGTGTGTGTGTGTGTGTGTGTGTGTGTGTCTATATACCTAATCTGTAGGGTGTTCACACGATGCGTAATTAATTACACAACTTTTGGTTAACTTTACTTAGAAGTTTATTAATATTTATGTTATATTAATTTTTATTTTGTCATATATGATCGTCAAATATCACGTCCTCAAGTATCGATAGTAATTCACCAGTCACCCTGTATATATATAAATATATGTATTTATTTGTGCATATTTATGTATATTATGTATATGTATATTTATGTATTTTATACCATGTATATATTTTAAATGTTTCTTTAACTTCTGTGCACATCCTACTCACTACTCTCCTTCACTATTCTGGGTTGGCTGGCAGAAAATGCTGTAATAGCGTTAAGTCCGCCCTTTGTACATTTCTTTCTGTGCAATAAAGAATAATAAAAAAAGTGCTTTTTTATTCAGGAGATATATTTTTCAGAATAAAAATTAAGATTATTTTGTGAATTAAAACATTACATGAACATACGAAATAAACATTTATATTTTTTGTTAACTTTTTAGTATTAGGTTTTTCTATTATATAATTCTTTAAAAACTTTAAGAGTTATTTCTTTAAAAAAAATAGTTTTTTAAAGCTTAATCGACAACAATTACAGTAAAGTATTTATCAAAGAGACATCTACCGAATTACTGTAGTATTTCCTGTATACATTTGTGTCGTATTCTATACAAACAAAAACTTTCTCTGCGACCAAAAGATGGCATAATAATGAAAGAAAATCACTTTTCACACTGAATCTAGAATCCAGTTTGCAATTATGTAACTAGATGGCGCAGGTGACTAGATTGAATGTTTACACATATTTTTAATTTAAAATTTCAAAATATGCTTTGTAAGTACGAAAATGTCACTTCTATTATTTTATTTTATACTATCTTAATACTTTTAAAATTGACATAATTAATTTAAAATAATTCAATTCATTCATAATTCTTTACTGTGTGTCAAAGAAAGATTTTATTTAATCATGTAAATGTTATAACCATTCACAACCAAGACAGTTACCTAAATCTAAACTCTTGTTAAATAAATTGAAGTGAATTTAACGTTCAGCCAGTCTGTTCAATCATTTGAGTCCTTAGATCATTTATATACCTTAACTGCCAGTTGGTCTCATATTCGTTGTATAGAAGTAACTTTTCAGAATACCTTTACTTCATTACAAGCGATACGACGTTCTTAAAAAAATAAATAAAATTAAAAGCAGAACATATATTCAAATATTTATTTTTTTCTTTTTGTGAGTATTATAATATTTAATCGCTAGGATTTTAACATTATCCTCATTATTTGGACAATTTGTAATCTTTCCCGTAAGCAGCCTGTTAACATTGGTGCACCAACTATGAATTATTTAATTTATGGTATAATTTAATAAAATTCCTTTAAAGTTTTTATGAGTTTCGCAAGAAAAAAACGAAAAATCGAAAAGTTTGTATGACTGCACAAACATCATCAACCTCCGACGGATACTTACAGGATTTTTTAGTGTAATCTGTAAATAAAATATAGTTATCATTAGTAGGAGGTGTTGCACTTAACGACTGCATTTTACATATCTTACAATTTTTACATACATTCTTAATACATTTATGTACTAAATAGCCAGCAACATAGCATTTAGCTACAATGCTAATTATGTTGCTGGGTTTTAAATTGACATTTTCTTGCAACAAATAAGGTAAAGAATCCACATTTATTTTTTCATTTAATGTATCTCTTACTCTTAATTGCTAATTAATAAGGCAACTTATAGTTTAGTTATTGTTATGTTCACAGTTTGCACCGATGGAATTTGGCGAATTTAAATTATTTACAAGTAAAGTTTTATATGCTCCAACAAATTAAGAGCAAGTTGGAGATACATTACGGATCCCATTACTTCGAATATTACAAAAAAAAATCTCTAAGGGATCCTGATTTTAGTTTCTTGTTACCAGACTGCTTATGCCATGATATTAATTTAACTCAAAAAATAACTCCCTTGTGGCATGAATGTCATGTATCCAATTTTTAATGGATGATACCACAGTAAATTATTTTATTACCATTTTTATTAACATCAAATCTCATTGAGTTTAATACAGGTAATGTTTCATCCCACAGTTTGAAATGTGGAGAATTCGTTTTCAATGCAATCCTATATAATTTAGCATCTTCCTGATTATTATGACCATTGAACGAAACTCAGTGAAAGAGTTTATCTAAAAGAAGCGTGACTACAAGTGGTGACTACAAGATGCGTCATTGTCTTCTTTTTGTGTATCAACACATTTTTCAGTTTTAACAGAATGTGATGAGTGTACAGTCTCAAATGTTGGTGCTGCTAAATAAAATATTTTTTTTTAATACAAATAAATATATTAAATGAAAAGTTGAATGTTGAAGAAAAGTTGAATGATAACATATTGTCTTGATTGTATCTTTCTTCCTCGTTTCTTTTAGAGTTTCTGATTGAATGTAAATAGACTTGTAATTTTTACTGAATTAAACACATTCTAGAGGTGGTAGAGCCTAGCGGTGGTCAAGTTACTACAGCTCGAACATGGGCTGGCTCGACCGGGGAAGTACCACCCTCTCACAGAAAATCGGCGTAAAGTAGTCTTTAAAGACTGCGTTTCGTCCGGTGAATGAGAGAGCCGGATGTCCATGGGCGACGGTACTATCTCCATCAGGTAGGCCGTCTGCTCGGTTGCCCCCTTTAACATAAAAAAAAATCTTATATTACATAAAAAACTATAAACAACTTTTTTTGGTATGTAGTTATCCAGTGAAATTATTATCTCTGAATGTTTAGAACGCTTTGTTTTCGTTTTACCTATGTAAAGTAGTGACACAAGTAGTTATTTTGCGATACCGTTTGTAGGCACTTTCCTTTATTTAGATAAAAAAAGGTAATAAAGACCGCACATAATAAATCTATCAAACCACATGTCAGGTAGGTATACATACCTATTTCATTATATTCAATTAATGAAATTTTTTTGTTTTTAATTTTTAATTATGAGCACCAATTTCTAAAGTAAAATAATAATAATGTAAAATATTAACTATAGTTACAAAATATGATAGATCATTTAGAGTTTTTTTTTTTATATTAGTAGTATGTATTGTGTGCCTATAACTACTTGGGAAATTGCTTACTTTAGATACTTACTTAAGTATAGAGTTGGTAAAGCATTTTGAGTGAGTCGTTTACTTGAATAACGGTAAAACTGTTCCAAATTTTAATCACATATTCTTATATCGTTATAAATGTAAGAATCTTCCTTTTGTTTTCATGTCTTCATTTAAAATATTTTTCCATTGAATGAATTTCTCCAAATTCGGGTATTCAGGTTTAGGAAATTGATGAAAAGGACCTGAAATGTTTTTATTAGAAGTCAATAAACTGTTACGGTTGAAATTGATGTAACAAGAGTAGTAATTGATTATATATATATATACAGGGTGACTGGTGAATTACTATCAATATTTAAGGAGAATACTCGGTACATGATTCTCATTCGAATTATGTAAAAAAAATAGGTACTTAATTTTTGACCAAATTTCCGTATAAATAAATAAAGTGAGGACACGTTCCAAGTGTTCCAAGTGTGGACGCGTGCGGCGGCGTGCTGATACAACACCACGCCGCCAAACGCGTGTGTGTGTATGTGTGTGTATACCTAATCTGTAGGGTTTTCACACGATGCGTAATTAATTACATAACTTTTGGTTAACTTCACTTAGAAGTTTATTAATATTTATGTTATATTAATTTTTATTTTGTCATATATGATCGTCAAATATCACGTCCTCAAATATCGATAGTAATTCACCAGTCACCCTGTATATAATCAATTACTACTTCGCTCCCTTTAGGGTCGCTGATTATTGTTGGCGATACCCTGAAGATGCGGAAGCCAAGTCTGAATTCATAGTATTTGTCGAAAGTACTAATGATGTCCCACTCGGTAATAGGGACGTGATGTCGCTTAGTACTAGTTTTATAAGCTCTGTGAAAGGTATACAATATTTTTAAAAATAATTAATATAAGGTCGGTGTTGTTTTCCAACGTGCGAATTTGGCAAATGCCTTTTTAGAAAATACTACATATCTTAAGGAACAACGACTTAAAGCTTCAATACCAGCAGGGGCCACCGAATTATCGGGAGTTATCTCTTCGGTTCCCACACATCTATCCAATCACAAAATATATAAAGCAATATCAACAACAAAAAAGTCATTTCTGTCCGACGCATAATGCGTAAAATAAAAGGAGAAAATAACACCTTCACACTGCAACCAACTCAGAGCGTAGTAATAACTTCTGCGTCTGCTACGTCACTGCCGGACTATGTTCACATTAAGATGTGGCGCCTGTCTGTCTCCACATATGTCCCACCTATAAAACAGTGTTTTAAATGTTTACGCTATGATCATCTGGCTGGGTTTTGAAAAAATTCACCGCGATGCTCCATATGCACAGAGGGGCATTCTTTTAAAGAATGCAAGGTTAACATTGAAAGAGCTAAGTGCATTAATTGTAATGGCAATCACATTGCCATCTCTAGCCAGTGCCCTATAAGGCAAAAAAAATCGTAAACAGTAAACCCAAGTCATATGCTGATACGTTAAAAGATTCAGTAAATTTTCCCTCTCTTAATAAAAAATTATATACCCAAGAAGTAATCCAAGCAATACTATCAAATTCTGAAGCAATGACCCTATTAACAGAATCTATAGTAAAAGTTATAACTTTAAATAAAACTCAAAATATAAGTTTTAGTTCACAATTTATTCACTCAGCTATTAAAGAAACCATACAGGATAAAAATAGCAAATCGTCACATTCAACGACCAAATCTTACATATTGTACAATGGAATGCTCAAAAACTGTTAGGTAACAGACTTGTGTTTCAAAATTTTTTATACCAAAATAATATACATGTAGATCTTATTTCAAAAACTTGGCTCAAGCCTACTATTCAATTTAATTTACGTGGTTATACCATTATTAGGAATGACTAAGGTAATGATCTTAATGGCGTAGCAATATTAATTAAAAATGGTATACATTTCTCTAAACTAGATACTATTTATGATGATTCGTTACAAAATATAGTAATTATTATTAAACTGAAACATAAATGCATTTCCTTGGTTCATTTTTACAGTCCTGGTAATAGTTACCCTGCTTTTGAAAAGGCGAAGTTCGATCGTTTATTGTACAATATTCCAAAACCGTTGATAATTGCAGGCGATTTTAACGCCCATCATACTTTTTGGGGTTGCAGTCGCATAGATTCTCGGGGCAGAGCTATTATGGATTCCATGGATGACCATGACTTAATTCTTTTAAATAATCGTCAACCAACAACTATAGGCTCTCATATTTGGAAACCAAACAGTCTAGATTTAACTATGGTGTCTTCTTCTTTATTTCTTTCTTGTGACTGGCAAGTTCATTAGGACTCTTTAGGCAGTTATCATCTGCCAACTATCACAAAATTTACTCTCGTAAAAGTTCAACGTGAACCCTCTATTTCCTTGAACAACATTCCTTTTCACAGCAATCTGAAATTAGTAAATTGGGATAGTTATGAACAAATTGTTAATGAAATGTTAATGAACTTTAAAGTTGACAAAAGTGATCCGCTTGACTCATACAGAAAGTTTTGTGCAATTATTCTATTGGCAATCGAATTTTCCGGGCCCAGCTTAAACCATAACACAACTGATAGTAATAATAATAATAACCGTCCTACAAAAAGGTGTCAAGTACCTTGGTGGAATGATAAATGTTCAAAAGTAGTAGAAGATTGCAAGAATGCTTACATTAATTTTAAAACTGGTCTTAATAGTATAAATAACATTACAGAATGTTTAAACTTTTAAATGTTCAAACTCTATTTTTTTAAATTTATTAAATACTTTATGGTTGTCTTCTATTATCCCAGAGGATTGGAAAATTGACTGTTTGGTACCAATACTAAAACCTGGCAAGGACTTTAATTTGGCTGATTCTTATCATCCTATTACACTGAGTTCATGTGTTGGAAAAATTTTCGAACAATTAATAAAACAGAGATTAATTTTCCACATAGAAAGAAATAACCTTTTACCTTACAATCAGTTTGGCTTTCGTTTTGGACGTTCTGCTTGTGAGAGTCTACGTCATTTCTGTCTGGAAATCCACGATGCTCGTTCCGAGAATAAAGTACTAGTTGGTGTTTTTCTTGACATTGTAGGGGCTTTCAATAATGTAGATCTGAACAAATTATCCTCAGTATTATTACTACTGCGATTCCTGGAAAAGTTGTAAATTGGATTTTTAATTTTTTGAACTAAAGAAAAGTGTTTGTTAAGGTTAACAATCAGTTATTTGGTCCAAGATATTCTTGAAGGGGTGTATCACAAAGTGGTGTATTGAGCTCACTGCTTTTTATCCTATTCATTATTACTATTCATACATTAGCTAAATTCAACTCAGGGGTGTGAAATTTCTAATCTGCAGTCTGCAGATGATTTAGTTGTTTATTGCTGATACAATTTTTTTAGGAGTGCAATCAGTCCTCAATGTTGCTCTCCAAAGACTATTTTGATAGCCTTGGGCTGGAGGTCAGCAATGAAAAAAGTAAAGTTGTTGTCTTTTCAAAAAATGAAATTAGAGATAGGAATGTAAATATTTTGTTCAATAATAATGTAATGTCTGTAGAGAGCTCTGTAAAGTTTTTAGGTGTTATTTTTACAAACAATTTTAGATGGAATAAGTACGCTGAAACTCTAGAATCTCGAGCTTTAAATGCTTGTAACGTTTTAAAATCTTTAACAGGCACATATTGGGGTGCTGATCCAAGGATTCTATTAACATTGTATAAATCATTAGTAAGGAGTCATTTTGAATATGCTCTTTTTGTTTTGCCGGGGTAAGAACTATAGTGGAAAAATTAGAAAAGAAACAAAAGAAATGTTTGTGTATTATAATGGGTGCAATACAAACTACTCTCATAGCGTCAATGCAAGTGGAATGTAATATACTTCTATTAGCACTTTGTTTTAAATACTTACAATCAAAATTTTTAACAAGGTTGCTCTCTATTAGTAATCATCAACTTCTTGTTAAACTGCTCGACACTATTAACAGGACCGCCAATATTAATTCATATTTGTTTCAAGGTTTTCCTGAAACAGAACAAATTTTTAATAGGACATAATATTTTTTCTAACATGGTACGGCCTTGTTACTCAAGGTTATATGAATCAAAATTTATTCAGATTGTAAAAAAATTGTAGCCTAAAAAATAAAAATTGTAGCCTAAAACTCTTCTAAAGTATAAGGATGACATTTATAGGGAACTTGATAGGTGGCTGGGATATTATCAGATGTATACAGATGGGTCTAGGAACAATGGAACAGTCTCTATAGCTGTCTATGATAGTCAGATCAAAAGTGGATTCGGCCATAGGCTGAATCTCTCACTCACACGCATATACTCAAACACAGACTCATCAAAAGTGGATTATAATAATGGACAGTTTAAGTTTATTAACGGCACTACAAAATCCACAATTAAAATCAAAAACTAACTATATTATATATAAAAGAAGAGAGTTGTATCACCTGCTGTCTCTAAACAAGCAAATAGTCCTATTCTGGACACCAGCCCACATTGGTGTACACGGTAATGAGCAAGTAGACTATTTAGCTAAATTTATTACAAATCCGGGCCCCAATCAATTATGTCATAGCATTTTAAATTTCCCAATTCCTTCTTCAGACGCTCTATCCCATTTCAAACTCACGTTACAGAATGAATTATACAACTTACGGCATCAGGTGGTAAAGGTAAAAGGAAAATGGCTAGCCATAAGAAAAAAAAGTCTCTTCCCCCGGGTTTATCCGGGGAAGCGACTATAGCCATAGAAAGTATTATACCACAATCTGTCGTTTCACGTTTGCGTCTGGTAGTTTTGGTGCTCACCTTTATAGGATTGGTGTTTTTGATTCTTCAACTTGTAGATATTGCAATAGTGCTGATATACATATTTTTCGATTGTTCACAGTTAAGTATTCAAAGGATGGTCCTTGTAGACTAAAATAAACTAAATTGACATTGACAAATGAATTGTACTATATTTTATAAATGACATTACAAACTTACAAAGACTTGATAAAAGACAGAATGTAAAAAAACAAGAGTTGTACAAAAAAAAATATTTTAAATAATGACATGGCCTCGGCCTTATATTTAAAAAAATATTTAAGAAGTAATTTAAAGGCTTGTGAGCTTTGAAATTAATGTAATTTTTACTATTGAGACTAGTTTTGATATTAATGTATGCGTTCTTGCAGTCTTCTACTACTTTTGAACAGTAATCATTCCACCAAGGTACTTGACACCTCTTTCTACGACGGTTATTATAACTATTAGTTGTTATTACTATACATCTCTCACGTCCTCCGCCGAAACTAAATTTACCCTTTAACAGAGTCTGTGGTTGAAAAATAATATTATGTGTGATGGATTGAAAACCCGTTCTTAACAGAAATTCCATTTTTTATCTGCAAAATTAAATAAAAGAAATCAAGATAAATTCGTAAAAAATATTATAACGTTAAATAGAGCTATTTGTTATGTCTTATATTATTTTAAATTCTTTTTTAATATTAATAATGATTTTTATATTAATTTTACAATAAACATCTTGACAGCTATCTTAACCTATAAAGTTGATTTGATTTTATATTTTCAATAAAAATTTGACATCCATTACAGGACTGTTTTCTCAAAAGAGCCACTGTATGTTGTCTCGTTAGATAGCACTGGGGTCTTGCACACGGCGAATAGCAGAATAACTTTTTAGTTATGAATATTTATTTTAAAATGGAGAAGATAACTTTTGAAATCAACAGTATACTATAAAATAGCCTTATGAGGGTGGATGGTCAATTAACTGTATTCAATTAATATTTTCTGCTTTTCATTTTCATATATTATTTTCATATATGCTCCATCAGGATCAGTGATTGCACCACTTCTAAAAAAATATATAATTTCACATAAATTTTTGTATTACTGACTTGTGCACACGAAATCATTTTAAAAATGTATGAAACGAGTGAAATAAAAATACTTATTGAGGTGATTATTTATTCAACTTAAACGTTTCAGTAATACAGGTTTATGAAACTATAATAGGTAATATGATTTTTTGAAATTTTCTGTTATTTATAAGAAGAATTTAACACAAACAAAAAGGAATGTAATTTGATCCAAACGCCCTCTATTGGACAATGGCAAAGTCATTTCGTATTGAAGTTTCATACAAAGTTCATAAATTAATTAATAGATGGCAGGTTTATTAACAATATCCAAAACTATTGATAACCTGGTATGTAGTATTTACTACAAACAAATATATGTGATTACAAGATTTAGAGTTAGCTTAATAAAATCGTAAGTGACAGAAAAAACAAAGCACTCGACCTTAGTCCATTTGACGGAATCTCAAGCCAGCAAGCCTTTATAAAAACAACTGGTTTTTATTCTTCTCATAGTGAATATTCATGCCTTTTCCTGCTAGGATAATCAATAATATTTGATCACCCGAATACATACTAAAAAAAACTTGAATTGCTTGGTAGACAAAATTTATACAATAAGTGTTTTGATGCAAATGGATTTTTTTGTGGTTTATTGTCGTTGTTGTTGTCGTCGTGCCATTATTCTGACGTCTGACGCAGGTCTTCACCGGGCACGGGTGCTTCGGTTATTATACTTATGTCGGACGGCCAGGAGAGAGCTGCCATGAGTGCGGCGCTGCGGTGGACTCGGCCCAGCACACCCTCGAGGTGTGCCCGAGATGGGCTGTAGGGGCCTGCCTAGGTCGAGTCTCACACATCCATTCCGGCCCCACCAAGGCCGGTTGGACGCCTCGTAAAAAGAGATGTTGAAGGACATGAAAAATTAAATCAAAGTTATTTAATTACATCGCGACTAATTAAGGACTTGATTCAACATCTGATTTTTCACCGCCAATTAAGTGTTCACTGCATAAAACAAAAAGGGGCAAACAACACCGAACACTCGTCGTTACTTTCAGCCACGGAAGATCCAGGAGTCGTTAGTTCACTTTTAGAACATATCAAGCTCCTTCGGGTCGAACTGGTCGCTTTGACGCGGGAAGTATCCTAGTTCCGTCAGGAGCTTGCATCATTGAAAGGTACGTTATCCGAGGTATGCAAGCGAGTCGACAATGTCGAAGCGCGACTGTCTCAACTTGAGAATAAAACACCGTCCGTGCCTGAGAGTCACTTATTGGAAGACATTGCCAACCTGAAGACGGACCTCAACGAGCGCGAGAAGTCATGTCTATTGAAGGACATTGAGATCTCAGGCATTACTGAACGGAATGGGGAGAATCTGCAGCACGTAGTAGGCCTCATTGCGCGTAAGATTGGCATCACATTAGAAGAGCGCGACATTGTTTTGGTAGAACGTAGGAATAACTTTTGCGTCTGCTACGTCACTGCCGGACTATGTTCACATTAAGATGTGGCGCCTGCCTGTCTCCACATATGTCCCACCTATAAAACAGAGTTTTAAATGTTTACGCTACGATCATCTGGCTAGCTTTTGTAAAAATTCACCGAGATGCTCCATATGCACAGAGGGGCATCCTTTCAAAGAATGCAAGGTTAACATTGAAAAAGCTAAGTGCATTAATTGTAATGGCAATCACATCGCCATCTCTAGCCTGTGACCTATAAGGCAAAAGAAAATCGCAAACAGTAAACCCAAGTCATATTATGCTGACACGTTATAAATTCATTGAATTTTCCCTCCCTTAAAAAAATTTGAAGCGATACTATCAAACTTTGAAGCAATGACTCTATTAACAGAATCTATAGTAAAAGTTATAACTGTAAATAAAACTCAAAATATCAGTATTAGTTCACAATTTATTAGCTCAGCTATTAAAGAAACCATCAAGGATAAAAACAGCAAATCTTAAAATATTGTACAGTGGAAAGGTCAAAGTATGTTAAGTAATAGACTTGAGTTTCAACATTTATGATATCAAAATAATATACAATATGTTGCTCTTATTTCAGAAATCAAGCCTAGCATTCAATTCAATTTAATTTTAATTTACCATTATTAGGCATGACTGCAGTAATGATCATAATGGAGTAGCAATATTAATTAAAAATGGTATACATTTCTCTAAACTATATACTTTTTATGATGATTCATTACAAAATGTAGTAATTGTTATTAAACTGGTTCTTTGGTTAGTTTTTACAGTCCTGGTAATAGTTTTCCTGGTTTTGAAAAGGCGAAGTTCGGTCGTTTATTGTACATTATTCCAAAACCGTTGATAATTGCAGGCGATTTTAACGCCCATCATACTTTTTGGGGTTGTAGTCGCATAGATTCTTGGGGCAGAACTATAATGGATTCCATGGATGACAATGACTTAATACTTTTAAATAATGCTCCCCCAACAACTATAGGCTCTCATATTTAGAAACCAAACAGTCTAAATTTGACTATGGCGTCTTCTTCTATATTTCTTTCTTGTGACGTGCAAGTTCATCAGGACTAAAGAGTTCTCATCTGCCAACTATCATAAAATTTACTCTCCTAAGAGACCAACATGAATCCTCTATTTCCTTGAACAACATTCCTTTTCACAGCAATCTGAAATTAGTAAATTGGGATAGTTATGAACAAATTGCCAATAAAATGTTAATGAACTTTAAAGTTGACAAAAGTGATCTGCTTGACTCATACAGAAAGTTTTGCGCAATTATTCTATTGGCAATCGAATTTTCCAGGCCCAACTTAAACCATAACACAACTGATAGTAATAATAACCGTCGTAGAAAGAGGTGTCAAGTACCTTGGTGGAATGATAAATGTTCAAAAGTAGTAGAAGACTGCAAGAATGCATGCAATACATTAATTTCAAAACTAGTCTTAATAGTAAAAATAACATTGATTTCACAGCACACAAGCCTTTAAAAAACGCACTTTAAAAGAAGAACGTCGTAAAAGTTGGTCTGAATTCTGCTCCTCAATAAATCGTTTGACATCAATAAGTGGCATTTGGACTAAAATAAGAAAATTAAAAAACAGCTTTCCGAGATCAAATTTATTTTCTGACCTCAATTAGGTTAATAAAGAGTATATAGGTTCAAACATTTTTATATAACTACGATAGATAAGATTCCTCATGTGGTCTGGATTGGCTTTCCTATAGAATGTTTAAACTTTTAAATGTTCAAACTCTATCTATTTTCTTAAGTTTGTTAAATAATCTATGGTTGTCTTCTATTATTCCAGAGTATTGGAAAACTGACTGTTTGGTACCAATATTAAAACCTGGCTAAGACTTCAATTTGGCTGATTCTTATCGTCCCATTACACTTAGTTCATGTGTTGGAAAAAATTTCAAACAATTAATAAAACAGAGATTAATTTTTCACATAGAAAGTAACAATCTTTTACCTTACAATCAGTTTGGCTTTTGTTGTGGCCATTCTGCATGTGAGAGTCTACATCATTTGTCTGGATATCCACAATGCTCGTTCCGAGAATAGAGTACTAGTTGGAGTTTTTCCTGAGATTATAGAGGCTTTCAATAATATAGATCTGAACAAATTAACCTCAATTTTATTATTACTGGTACCTGGAAAAGTTGTAAATTAGATTTTTAATTTTTTGAACTACAGAAAACTGTTTGTTAAGGTTAACAATCAATTATTTGGTCCAAGATATTCTTGTAGAGGTGTATCACAAGGTGGTGTATTGAGCTCACTGCTTTTTTGCCTATTCATACATAAGCTAAATTTTACTCTGGGGTGTGAAGTTTCTAATCTGCACTTTGCAGATGATTTCGTTGTTTATTGCTCTGATACAATTTTTTTAGGTGTACAATCAGTCCTCAATGTTGCTCTCCAAAGACTGAAGAACTATTTTGATAGCCTTGGGCTGGAGGTCAGCAATGAAAAAAGGAAAGTTGTTGTCTTTTCCAAAAATGGTATTAGAAATAGGAATGTAAATATTTTGTTCAATAATAATGTAATGTCTAAAGAGAGCTCTGTAAAGTTTTTAGGTGTTATTTTTACAAACAATTCTAGATGGAATAAGTATGCTGAAACTCTAGAATCTCGAGCTTAAAACGTCTGTAATGTTTTAAAATCTTCAACAGGCACATATTGGGGTGCTGATCCAAGGATTTTATTAACATTGTATAAATCATTAGTAAGGAGTCATTTTGATATTCTTTTTTTTGTTTTGCAGGGGTAAGAACTATAGTGGAAAAATTAGAAAAGATACAAAAGAAATGTTTGCGTACTATAATGGGTGTCGTGTGAACTACTCTCATAGTGTCAATGCAGGTGGAATGTAATATACCTCCATTAGCACTTTATCTTAAATACTTACAATCAAAATTTTTTACAATGTTGCTCTCCATTAGTAATCATCCACTTCTTGTTAAACTGTGGGACACTATTAACAGGACTGCCAATATTAATTCATATTTGTTACAAGGTTTTTCTGAAACAGAACAAATTTTTAATAAGACAGAATATTTTTTCTAGCATGGTATGGCCTTGTTACTCTGGGTTATATGAATCAAAATTTATTCAGATTAAAATTGTAGCCAAAAATCTTCTACAGTTTAAGGAAGACATTTATAGGGAACTTAATAGGTGACAGGGATATTATCAGATGTATACAGATGGATCTAGGAACAATGAAGCAGTCACTATAGCTGTGTATGATAGATCAAAAGTGGATTTGGTCATAGGCTGAATCACATCAGTCACGAGCATATACTCAAACACAGACTCATCAAAAGTGGATTATAATAATGGACAGTTTAAGTTTATTACCGGCACTACAAAATCCACAATGAAAATCAAAAACTAACTATATTATATTTAAAATAAGAGACTTGTTTCACCTGCTGTCTCAAAACAAGCAAACAGTTCTAGTCTGGACACCAGCCCACATTGGTGTGCATGGTAATGAGCAATTGACTATTTTAGCTAAATTTATTACAAATCTGGCCCACAATCAATTAAGTCATAGCTTTTTAGTTTTCGCAATTCCTTCTTCAGACGCTCTATTTCATTTCAAACTCACGTTACAGGAAAAATATTACAACTTATAGCATCAGGTGGTAAAAGTAACAGAAAACTGGTTAGATACAATAGATAAAAAGGTCTCTTCCTCGTGGTTTACCCGGGGTATCGACTGTAGCCGTAGAAAGTATTATACCACAATCTGTCGTTTGCGTCTAGGACATTACAGTTTTGGTGCTCACCTTTTTAGGATTGATGTTTTTGACTCTTCAACTTGTAGATATTGCAATAGTGCTGATATATTTTTTGTTTGTTCACAGTTAAGTATTCAAAGGATGGTCCTTGAAGACCAACTTTTAAATATTTTTAAAACTGCTGAAAATATCCCGCGCTCTATGCGAGCTATGCGCGACAAATTGACATTGACAAATGACATAAATACTATAAATGACATTACAAACTAACAATGACTTGACATTTACAAAAGACGGAATGTAAAAAAAAAAAGAATAGTACAAAAAAAAATATTTTAAATATATTCATGGCTTCGGCCTTATAATTAAAAAAAATATTAAATAGTAATTAAATGCTTGTACGCTTTGAAAATAATGTAATTTTAATAATAAATACTAGTTTTAAAATTAATGTATGCGTTCTTGCATTCTTCTACTACTTTTGAACATTTATCACTCCACCAAGATACTTAACACCTCTTTCTACGATGGTTATTATTACTATCAGTTGTTATTACTATACATCTCTCACGTCCTCAACCGAAACTAAATTTACTCTTTATCAGATTCTTTGTATGAAAAAGAATATTATGTGTGATGGATTGAAAACCCGTTCTTAACAGCAATTCCATTTTTTATCTGCGAAATTAAATAAAAGAAATTAAAATTTAAGATACATTCGTAAAAAATATAATTACGTTAAATAGAGCTATTTGTTATGTTTTATTATTTAAAATTGTTTTTTAATATTAATAATGATTTTTATATTAATTTTACAATAACATCTTGACAGATATCTTAACCTAATTCACTTATTGAGACTTGTTTTAGTTGTTGTATTTATTTTATTTACTGTTTTTATCTGACCCACGATTTTTTTTTAATTTTATATTCACTCTGTGTAATATATCACATTTCACATTGAAAAAAATATTTTCAAGTTGATTTTATATTTTCAATAACTAGGTATTTGACATCCATTACAGGACTGTTTTCTCAAAAGAGCCACCGTAAGTTGTCTCGTTGGAAGGCACTGGGGTCTTGCAAACGGCGAATAGTAGAATAACTTTTTAGTTATGAATATTTATTTTAAAATGGAGAAGATAACTTTTGAAATCAACAGTATACTATAATATAACCTTATGAGGGTGCATGGTCAATTAACTGTATTCAATTAATATTTTCTGCTTTTCATTTTCATATATTCCATATATTCTTAACCCCAAGGAAATTATTTCAAAATAATTTCTTTTAACTAGTTAAAATAAAAAAAATGCTAGTTAAATGCTCGATCAGGATCAGTAATTCCACCACTTCTAAAAAAATATATAATGTCACATAACTTTTTGTATTACTGACTTGTGTACACGAAATCATTTTAAACATTATGAAACGAGTGAAATAAAAATACTTATTGAGATGATTATTTATTCAACTTAAAAGTTTCAGTAATACAGGTTTATGAATAGGTACTATATATAGGTACTATAGGTAAGTTTCAGTAATACAGGGTTATGAATAGGTAATGAATAGGTACTATATTTTTTGAAATATTCGGTTATTTATAAGAAAAATTAAACACAAACAAAAGGAATGTAATTTGATCCAAACGCCCTCTATTGGACAATGGCAAAGTCATTTCGTATTAAAGTTTTATACAAAGTTCATAAATTAATTAATAGATGGCAGGTTTATTAACAATATCCAAAACTATGGATAACCTGGTATGTAGTATTTACTACAAACAAATATATATGATTACAAGATTTAGATTTAGCTTAATAAAATCGTAAGTGACAGAAAAAACAAAGCACTCGACCTTAGTCCATTTGACGGAATCTCAAGCCAGCAGGCCTTTATAAAAACAACTGGTTTTCATTCTTCTCATAGTGAATATTCACGCCTTTTCCTGCTAGGATAATCAATAATATTTGATCACCCGAATACATACTAAAAAAAAATTGAATTGCTTGGTAGACAAAATTTATACAATAAGTGTTTTGATGCAAATGGATTTTTTTGTTGTTTATTGTCGTTGTTGTTGTCGTCGTGCCATTATTCTGACGTCTGACGCAGGTCTTCACCGGGCACGGGTGCTTCGGTTATTATACTTATGTCGGACGGCCAGGAGAGAGCTGCCATGAGTGCGGCGCTGCGGTGGACTCGGCCCAGCACACCCTCGAGGTGTGCCCGAGATGGGCTGTAGGGGCCTGCCTAGGTCGAGTCTCACACATCCATTCCGGCCCCGCCAAGGCCGGTTGGACGCCTCGTAAAAAGAGATGTTGAAGGACATGAAAAATTAAATCAAAGTTATTTAATTACATCGCGACTAATTAAGGACTTGATTCAACATCTGATTTTTCACAGCCAATGAAGTGTTCACTGCATAAAACATCCATAGGTTTTGGAGACCATAACGATCCATCAATAATTAAAAAAATATATGACGGAACATGCACAATACGTTGTATGAAGTGCCTTATTCTAAGAAAACTAGTTGATATTTTAGTTTCATTTCTTTCATGTTTATATTTAAATGTTTTCGTTCATTTGATTGATTTTAATTATTTTGAATAGTTTTATACTATAATTTGCAAATATTTGTTTAGTTATTTGTAAAGAAGTAATACTTAGTCTGTATATATGTGTTTAGGTGGAGAGATGGTGAAAAAACGTAAAAAAAGGATGCCGGTGAGTCCTTGCTTTCCAGCACAAGCAGCGATGCCGATTGCGAGGATTCGTCAGTATTGCAGGATGCAAATGCCTTCGCTCAATTTAGGGTCGATGATTATTGTCGCCGATATCCTGAAGATGCGGAAGCCAAGTCTCAATTCACAGTATTTGTCGAAAGTACTAATGATGTCCCACTCAGTAATAGGTAAAGGTAATCTTATATCTTTAAATGAGCAATTCTTTAATCATATATATATTTGTATGTAATCGGAATCGGCTCCAACGATTTTCATGAAATTAAGTATACAGAAGGTTTCGGGGCAATTAATCGATCTAGCTGGAAATCGTTTTTGAAAATGTTATTTTATTTAAAAAAAGAACAAAAAGGAGTCGTTTAAAATATGAGTCTTCCTGACGTCTATTTGCGAATAGTAATACTACTTTTTGCTAATTGCTTTAACGATACAACAGCTAATGGCGTTGTTAAGTACCAGGAAGTCAAAGAGTGTTTGTTTTTAGGTAGGACTAAAAAATTAAATGTTGATATATATTGTTTTGTCTTCTTCTTCTTCTTCTAATCGAAATTAAAACAAAATAAATACTAATAATTCCTAAATACCAAGCAAAGCTCGGTAACCAGGTAGTAGGTCATAATAAGTAAAGTAAAAGAGAAAATAACACCTTCACACTGCAACCTACTCAGAGCGTAGTAATTACTTTTGCGTCTGCTACGTTATTGCCGGACTATGTTCACATTAAGATGTGGCGCCTGCCTGTCTCCACATATGTCCCACCTATAAAACAGTGTTTTAAATGTTTACGCTATGATCATCTGGCTAGGTTTTGTAAAAATTCACCGCGATGCTCCATATGCACAGAGGGGCATTCTTTCAAAGAATGCAAGGTTAACATTGAAAAAGCTAAGAGCATTAATTGTAATGGCAATCATATCGCAATCTCTAGAAAGTGCCCTATAAGGCAAAAGAAAATCACAAATAGTAAACCCAAGTCTGAAGCAAATCCGGCCTTAGTTCAGGCCATGGTGCGGAGCAAGAGGAACTGGGAGGCAGTCTCCTCCTTTTGCGAAGCAGTCATGCTAGCGAAGGAGGAGGCGGAGCGCGTGAGGGAACGATCCTCCTCACGCCCCAGCCGCCGCAGGGGACGCACCAGGCGTTGGGGATCACGAGATGATCTCCAGCCACCGTAAGCGCGGGTCTGCGGACGGCAAGCAAGGGTAGCTTGCCGCCCGATCAGAACCAGACCCGAGCGTACGGCGCGTAGCGTACCGCGCGCGCCTCAAAGAGCCATCGGACCATCACAGATGGGGCCCTAGAGCCGATGCCTGGCCAGGTCGCGGGTGTAAGCGCAATGATGTACCGCGGCCAGGCTCGGAGCAGGAGTAGGTACGGGGGGTTTTTAGTCAGTAAGAGTCTGACACTCCCTCTTGCCCCACCCAGGCAAGAGGGGTCATTTGATGATTTTCCCCTTAAAAAAAAAAAAAAAAAAAGTCTGAAGCAATGACTCTATAAACAAAATCTATAGTCAAAGTTATAACTTTAAATGAAACTCAAAATATCAGTATTAGTTCACAATTTATTAGCTCAGCTATTCAAGAAACCATCCAGGACAAAAATAGCAAATCATCACATTCAACCACCAAATCTTAAATATTGTACAATGGAATGCTCAGTCTGTTAAGTAACAGACTTGAGTTTCAAAATGTTTAATACCAAAATAATATACATGTAACTCTTATTTCTGAAACTTGGCTCAAGCCTAACATTCAATTAAAAATGGTATACATTTCTCTAAATTAGATACTTTTTATGATAAGTTAGTTAGTTAGTTAAGGGGCCCCTTAAACCTACACATGGGTCGCAAGTCCCAGGCACTGTTGAAGCTCCTCTCCCTGCAACGCGATGGACCCGGCATCCGCACGGTGAATCCATGGAATGCTGAGAAGTTTCGTCTCATTAAACTGAAACATAAATGCATTTCTTTGGTTAGTTTTTACAGTCCTGGTTATAGTTTTCCTGGTTTTGAAAAGGCGAAGTTCGATCGTTCATTGTACAGTATTCCAAAACCGTTGATAATTACAGGTGATTTTAACACCCATCATACTTTTTGGGGTTGTAGTCGCATAGATTCTCGGGGCAGAGCTATTATGGATTCCATGGATGACAATGACTTAATACTTTTAAATAATGCTCACCCAACAACTATGGGCTCTCATATTTGGAGACCAAACAGTATAGATATAACTATGGTATCTTCTTCTTTATTTCTTTCTTGTGACTGGCAAGTTCATTAGGACTCTTTAGGCAGTTATCATCTGCCAACTATCACAAAATTTACTCTCGTAAGAGATCAACGTGAACCCTCTATTTCCTTGAACAACATTCCTTTTCACAGCAATCTGAAATTAGTAAATTGGGATAGTTATGAACAAATTGTTAATAAAATGTTAATGAACTTTAAAGTTGACAAAAGTGATCTGCTTGACTCATACAGAAAGTTTTGTGCAATTATTCTATTGGCAATCGAATTTTCCGGGCCCAGCTTAAACCATAACACAACTGATAGTTATAATAACCGTCCTACAAAAAGGTGTCAAGTACCTTGGTGGAATGATAAATGTTCAAAAGTAGTAGAAGATTGCAAGAATGCTTACATTAATTTTAAAACTGGTCTTAATAATGAGATCTAAGATTTTCGCGAGTACACATTTAAATGAAACTAATATTTTCGGATTTTACTTCGCGTTTTATTTTAGAAACTACATACTCCCGACGTTTCGGCTACTTTTCAGCAACCGTGATCACGGGCAGACGAGATGTGAGTGTCTGTCAGTTGGTCTGGTCATTTTATCTCCTACCGCCATCGATTTCTTAATTGTCTTGCGTACCGCTCTGGATGCCGGCAAAATGCGCTCACGGTGTCTTGAGGTCATGCGGTGTGGTCACGGACATGGGATTTTATATTTTTAAGAAGAGGATCCCAGGTGTTTGATAGGTTCCAGCCATCTTCTCTATTGAAATTTGGGTGTTTTTTAATTTCAATAGCCTCGCGGATTAACCTTGGTATATATCTGTCTTCACGAGCGAGGATCTGTGGTTTATCAAATCTAATGTAATGGCCTGGTTTGTCCAATGCATGTTCGCACACTGCTGACTTCGACGCGCGCCTATTCCTGACGTCTGAAACATCTTAATAGTATAAATTACATTAATTTCAAACGCGCACAAGCCTTTAAAAAACGCAGTTTAAAAGAAGAATGTCGTAAAAGTTGCTCTGAATTCTGCTCATCAATAAATCGTTTGACATCTATAAATCGCATTTGGACTAAAATGAGAAAATTCAAAAAAAGCTTTCCGAGTTCTAACTTATTCTCTGACCTGAATTGGGTTCAAACATTTTTATATAAATACACACCCGATACTGTTTCACAACAGATAAGTATAGATAATGTTCTTGGAGTAAATAGTGATAATTCATACATGATCGGTTGTTTTACTATGCAAGAGTCAAAATCTAAAAGATTCCTCATGTGGCCTGGATTGGCTTTCCTACAGAATGTTTAAACTTTTAAATGTTCAAACTCTATTTTTTTAAATTTATTAAATACTTTATGGTCGTCTTCTATTATCCCAGAGGATTGGAAAATTGACTGTTTTGGTACCAATACTAAAACCTGGCAAGGACTTTAATTTGGCTGACTCTTATCATCCTATTACACTGACTTCATGTGTTAGAAAAATTTTCGAACAATTAATAAAACAGAGATTAATTTTTCACAAAGAAAGTAATAACCTTTTACCTTACAATCAGTATGGCTTTCGTTTTGGATGTTCTGCTTGTGAGAGTCTACGTCATTTCTGTCTGGATATCCACGATGCTCGTTCCGAGAATAAAGTACTAGTTGGTGTTTTCTTGACATTGTAGGGGCTTTCAATAATGTAGATCTGAACAAATTATCCTCAGTATTATTATTACTGCGGGTACCTGGAAAAGTTGTAAATTGGATTTTTAATTTTTTGAACTACAGAAAAGTGTTTGTTAAGGTTAACAATCACTTATTTGGTCCAAGATATTCTTGTAGGGGTGTATCACAAGGTGGTGTATTGAGCTCACTGCTTTTTATCCTATTCATACATTAGCTAACTTCAACTCAGGGGTGTGAAATTCCTAATCTGCAGTTTGCAGATGATTTAGTTGTTTATTGCTCTGATAAAATTTTTTTAGGAGTGCAATCAGTCCTCAATGTTGCTCTCCAAAGACTATTTTGATAGCCTTGGACTGGAGGTCAGCAATGAAAAAAGTAAAGTTGTTGTCTTTTCAAAAAATGGAATTAGAAATAGGAATGTAAATATTTTGTTCAATAATAATGTAATGTCTGTAAAGTTTTTAGGTGTTATTTTTACAAACAATTTTAGATGGAATAAGTACGCTGAAACTCTAGAATCTCAAGCTTTAAATGCTTGTAATGTTTTAAAATCTTTAACAGGCACATATTGGGGTGCTGATCCAAGGATTCTATTAACATTGTATAAATCATTAGGAAGGAGTCATTTTGAATATGCTTTTTTTGTTTTGCAGGGGTAAGAACTATAGTGAATAAATTAGAAAAGATGCAAAACAAATATTTGCGTATTATAATGGGTGCAATGCGAACTACTCCCATAGTGTCAATGCAGGTGGAATGTAATATACCTCCGTTAGCACTTAGGTTTAAATACTTACAATCAAAATGTTTTACAAGGGCGCTCACCATTAGTAAACATCCACTTCTTGTTAAACTGCGGGACACTATTAACAGGACTGCCAATATTAATTCATATTTTTTTCAAGGTTTTTCTGAAACAGAACAAATTTTTAATAAACATAACATATTTTCTAGCATAGTATGGCCTTGTTACTCTGGGTTATATGAATCAAAATTTATTCAGATTAAAATTGTAGTCAAAAGTCTTCTAAAGTATAAGAAAGACATTTATAGGGAACTTGATAGGTGGCAGAGATATCATCAGATATATACAGATGGGTCTAGGAACAATGAAGCAGTCTCTATAGATGTCTATGATAGTCAGATCAAAAGTGGATTCGGTCATAGGCTGAATCTACTCACAAGCATATACTCCGCTGAATCCATAGCTATGTATACAACTATGGAGCACATTCAAACACAGACTCATCCAAAGTGGATTATAATAATGGATAGTTTAAGTTTATAACGGCACTACAAAATCCACAATTAAATTAAAAAACTAACTATATTATATATAAAATAAGAGAGTTGTATCACCTGCTGTCTCTAAACAAGCAAATAGTCCTATTCTGGACACCAGCCCACATTGGTGTGCATGGTAATGAGCAAGCAGACTATTTAGCTAAATTTATTACAAATCCGGCCCACAATCAATTAAGTCATAGCTTTTTAAATTTCCCAATTCCTTATTTAGACGCTCTATCCCATTTCAAAATCACGTTACAGGAAGAATTTTACAACTTACGACATGAGGTGGTTAAGGCAAAAGGAAAATGGCTAGCCATAATAAAGAAAAAGGTCTCTTCCCCCTGGTTCATCCGGGGTAGCGACTATAACCATAGAAAGTATTATACCACAATCTGTCGTTTCACGTTTGCGTCTGGTAGTTTTGGTGCTCACCTTTATAGGATTGGTGTTTTTGACTCTTCAACTTGTAGATATTGCAATAGTGCTGATATACATATTTTTTGATTGTTCACAGTTAAGTATTCAAAGGATGGTCCTTGTAGACCAACTTATAAATATTTTTAAAACTGCTGAAGATATCCCGCGCTCTATGCGAGCTATGCGCGAGGAATTGACATTGACAAATGAATTGTACTATAATTTATAAATGACATTACAAACTTACAGTCTTGATAAAAGACAGAATGTAAAAAAAACAAGATTTGTACAAAAACAAATATATTTAAAAAAATGACATGGCCTCGGCCTTATAATAAAAAAAATATTTAAGAAGTAATTTAAAGGCTTGTGAGCTTTGAAATTATGTAATTTTTACTATTAAGACTAGTTTTGAAATTAATGTGTGCGTTCTTGCAGTCTTCTACTACTTTTGAACATTTATCATTCCACCAAGGTACATGACACCTCTTTCTACGATGGTTATTATTACTATCACTTGTTATTACTAATTACTATACATCCCTCACGTCCTCAGCCGAAACTAAATTTACCCTTTATCAGAATCTGTGGTTGAAAAATAATATTATGTGTGATGGATTGAAAACCCGTTCTTAACAGGAATTCAATTTTTTATCTGCAAAATTAAATAAAAGAAATTAAAATTTAAGATACATTTGTAAAAAATATAATAACGTTAAATAGAGCTATTTGTTATGTCATGTATTATTTTTATTTGTTTTTTAATATTAATAATGATTTTTATATTAATTTTACAATAAACATCTTGACAGATATCTTAACCTATAAAGTTGATTTGATTTTATATTTTCAATAACTATTTGACATCCATTACAGGACTGTTTTCTCAAAAGAGCCACTGTAAGTTGTCTCGTTAGATGGCACTGGGGTCTTGCACACGGCGAATGGAAGAATAACTTTTTAGTTATGAATATTTATTTTAAAATGGAGAAGATAACTTTTGAAATCAACAGTATACTATAAAATAACCTTATGAGGGTGGATGGTCAATTAACTGTATTCAATTAATACATATTTTCTGCTTTTCATTTTCATATATTATTGCAAAATAATTTCTTTTAATTAGTTAACTAGTTAAATTGCTTGTTAAATGCTCCATCAGGATCAGTAATTGCACCACTTCTAAAAAATATATATAATTTCACATAAATTTTTGTACCTATTACTGACTTGTGCACACGAAATCATTTTAAAAATGTATGAAATGAGTGAAATAAAAATACTTATTGAGGTGATTATGTATTCAACTTAAAAGTTTCAGTAATACAGGTTTATGAATCTATAAATTGGGTGATATATTTTTTGAAATTTTCTGTTATTTATAAGAAAAATTAAACACAAACAAAAAGGAATGTAACTTGATCCAAACGCCCTCTATTCAACAATGGCAAAGTATATACATCATTTCGTATTAAAGTTTCATACAAAGTTCATAAATTAATTAATAGATGGCAGGTTTATTAACAATATCCAAAATTATTGATAACCTGGTATGTAGTATTTACGACAAACAAATATATGTGATTACAAGATTTAGAGTTAGCTTAATAAAATCGTAAGTGACAGAATAAACAAAGCACTCGACCTTACTCCATTTGACGGAATCTCAAGCCAGCAAGCCTTTATAAAAACAACTGGTTTTCATTCTTCTCATAGTGAATATTCATGCCTTTTCCTGCTAGGATAATCAATAATATTTGATCACCCGAATACATACTAAAAAAAAATTGAATTGCTTGGTAGACAAAATTTATACAATAAGTGTTTTGATGCAAATGGATTTTTTTGTTGTTTATTGTCGTTGTTGTTGTCGTCGTGCCATTATTCTGACGTCTGACGCAGGTCTTCACCGGGCACGGGTGCTTCGGTTATTATACTTATGTCGGACGGCCAGGAGAGAGCTGCCATGAGTGCGGCGCTGCGGTGGACTCGGCCCAGCACACCCTCGAGGTGTGCCCGAGATGGGCTGTAGGGGCCTGCCTAGGTCGAGTCTCACACATCCATTCCGGCCCCGCCAAGGCCGGTTGGACGCCTCGTAAAAAGAGATGTTGAAGGACATGAAAAATTAAATCAAAGTTATTTAATTACATCGCGACTAATTAAGGACTTGATTCAACATCTGATTTTTCACAGCCAATGAAGTGTTCACTGCATAAAACATCCATAGGTTTTGGAGACCATAACGATCCATCAATAATTAAAAAAATATATGACGGAACATGCACAATACGTTGTATAAAGTACCTTATTCTAAGAAAACTAGTTGATATTTTAGTTTCATTTCTTTCATGTTTATATTTAAATGTTTTCGTTTATTTGAGTGATTTTAATTATTTTGAATAGTTTTATACTATAATTTGCAAATATTTGTTTAGTTATTTGTAAAGAAGTAATACTTAGTCTTTATGCATGTGTTTAGGTGGAGAGATGGTGAAAAAACGTAAAAAAGGGATGCCGGTGAGTACTTGCCTTCCAGCACAAGCAGCGATTCCGATTGCGAGGATTCGCCAGTATTGCAGGATGCAAATGCCTTTGCTTAATTTAGGGTCGCTGATTATTGTCGCCGATACCCTGAAGATGCGGAAGCCAAGTCTGAATTCATAGTATTTGTCGAAAGTTAATAGGTAAAGGTAATCTTATATCTTTAAATGAGCAATTCTTATATATATTTGTATATATTAATAAAGAGGAAAGATTTGTTTATTTGTTATGAATAGGCTCCGAAACTACTGAACCGATTTCAATAATTCTTTCACCTTTGGAAAGCTACATTATTCCCGAATAGTATAAGCTATATAATATTTAAATAAAAATTAGGGATCCTTACTAAAACTCCAATAATGTAACCCAAGGTGTAAAAAAATGATCTGAAAAATTCCTTACGTCGCGTGCGCTGCGAAAACTATTGATGATAGAACCAAATCATTTACTACGACTTTGCAGAACTCATCATCATCTACAAAAAGTGTCGCGACAGCATATGTCTAAATATTATAGTTATGTCACAGTAAGCGGTTTTTTATTCTAAAAATTTAATATTATATATTATATATTCCGCCGCTTGAAAAGGCTCTTTATTTGTACCTTGGAATTAATCCTTATCAAAATAAATTACATTATATTCAAGACGGCTTTAATACCTTTTTGAATTATTCAATTCGGACATTTTATTCGGAAGATATCACGAGTTTAAAAATGCAAGTATTAGAAAAAAGTCGCGTGGTTGCCGCTCATCGCGCTCAGCTAGCCAGCATGCGATGTAGGCTCCATGTAAGCGTCACTGGGGCAATCACAACTAATATTATAAATGGGAAAGTAAGTCTGTCTGTCTGTCTCTCTGTTACGCTTTCCCGCTTTAACCTCTCAACCAATTTTGATGAAATTTGGCACAGACTATCTTTAGACCCTGAGAAAAAACATACCCTTTATTGCGAAAAAGGGGATGAAGAGGTTGAAAGTTTGTATGGGATTTCTTAATTTTAAAAGATATAACCATGAAAATTTTTATTTAAGCTCTTAATAAGATATATTTAAACATTTGTTCTAGCGTTTTTGAAATTTCGACCAGTGAGGAGGTGAAATAAGGGTTGAAAGATTTTATGGGATTTCTTAATTTTAAAAGATAAAACCATGAAACTTTATATTTAAGCACATGATAAGACATATTTAAACATTTGTTCTAGCGTTTTTGAAATTTAAAATCGTTTGTTATTTTTACCACCGTGGGGGTGAAATTCTACACACGGAATTTCCGAAATTCGAACAGAACGGAACAGGGACTACGAAGCTAAACTTTTTGTATACAAAATTTTAACCACTGAACATAGGAACATCATATTTAGAAGTTTTGGGTGTATCAAGTTAAAAAAAAGGCTTTTGAAGTTAAAGTACCTTAATGAATAGGTACTCTGCATCGCCACCGCACAGTGGGAAAGCACCATACAAGACCGTCTCCAAACCCCAAAACATGAAAGTCGTTGTTATGGAGTAAAACTAATTAATTAATATAGTCCTATAAATAAGGTTTCTTTTCTATATTTTTTTTATTATTTTTTGCAAACCATAATGTATATTAAAAGGCATCAAAGTTAACTCATGTTGAATGTTGTGATTTTGGCCTTCTACATTACTACAATTCAACGCCACATTACTCGAAAGTTTTTTATATAAATGTATAAGTAATATATATTTTTTTAATGCTTCTAATATCCTTATAACGTTTCTTAAATAATATTTTGTATATTAAATAAATAAATTACAATTAACCACCATAGTTTAAGATGGTATAATTTTCGGGTAACTTTTTTTTAACGATACCTAACTCTGCAAAATTATAGATCATTTAGTTTTGAAATAACTGAGATACGGAGTTTTGAGACGAACATACGCGATTTTCTCATAGTGTACTTGGGAAAGCCCATACAAGGCCGTCTCAAAACCCCTTCACATGAAAGTCGTTGTTATGCAGTAAAACTAATTAATTAGTCTTATAAACAAGCTTATAAAAAGTTCTAGTTCTTATAAAAAAATTTAGTCTTATAAACAAGCTTTCTTTTCTATATTGTTTAAATATTTTTTTGCAAACCATAATATGTATTAAAACGCATCAAAGTTGACTTAAGTTCAATGGTGTTATTTTGGCCCAGTACATCACTACAATTCAACGCCACATTGCTTGAAAGTATTACTAATATTATAAATGCGAAAGTAACTCTGTCTGTCTGTCTGTTACGCTTTCAAGCCTTAACCACTGAACTGATTTTAATGAAACTTGGTACAGAGATAGAGTTGACCTCGAGAAAGAACATAGAATAGTTTTTATCCCAGACTTTTGAAAGGTACTCTTGGAAACGCGATATAACAGAACTCCAAGCGGGCGAAGCCGCGGGCGGAAAGCTAGTATTTGTATATAATCGGAATCGGCTCCAACGATTTTCATGTATACAGGTTTCGGGACGATTAATCGATCTAGCTGGAAATCATTTTTAAAAATGTTATTTTATTTAAAAAAAGAACAAAAAGGAGTCGTTTAAAATATGACTCTTCCTGACGTCTATTGGTGAATTGTAATACTACTTTTTGCTAATTGCTTTAACGACACAATAGCAGATGGCGTTGTTAAGTACCAGGAAGTCAATGAGTGTTTGTTTTTAGGTAGGACTAAAAAATTAATTGTTGATATTGTTTTGTCTTCTTCTTCTAATCGAAATTAAAAAAAACAAAATTAATAAAAATAATAATAAATAACTAAACCAGATATTAGGTCATAATGAGCAAAGTAAAAGAGAAAATAACACCTTCACACTGCGACCTACTCAGAGCGTAGTAATTACTTTTGCGTCTGCTACGTTATTGCCGGACAATGTTCACATTAAGATGTGGCGCCTGCCTGTCTCCACATAATATGTTTCACCTATAAAACAGTGTTTTAAATGTTTACGCTATGATCATCTGGCTAGGTTTTGTAAAAATTCACCGCGATGCTCCATATGCACAGAGGGGCATTTTTTCAAAGAATGCAAGGTTAACATTGAAAAAGCTAAGTGCATTAATTGTAATGGCAATCACATCGCACTCTCTAGAAAGTGCCCTATAAGGCGAAAGAAAATCACAAATAGTAAACCCAAGTCATATGCTGACACTTTAAAAGATTCATTAAATTTTCCCTCCGTTAATAAAAAATTAAATACTCAAAAAGTAATCCAAGCGATACTATCAAATTCTGAAGCAATGACTCTATTAACAAAATCTATAGTAAAAGTTATAACTTTAAATGAAACTCAAAATATCAGTATTAGTACACAATTTATTAGCTCAGCTATTCAAGAAACCATCCAGGATAAAAATAGCAAATCGTCACATTCAACCACCAAATCTTAAATATTGTACAATGGAATGCTCAAAGTCTGTTAAGTAACAGACTTGAGTTTCAAAATGTTTAATACCAAAATAATATACATGTAACTCTTATTTCAGAAACTTGGCTCAAGCCTAACATTCAATTTAATTTACGTGGTTATACCATTATTAGGAATGACTGCGGTAATGATCATAATGGCGTAGCAATATTAATTAAAAATGGTATACATTTCTCTAAATTAGATGCTTTTTATGATAAGTTAGTTAATTAGTTAAGGGGCCCCTTAAACATACACTTGGGTCGCAAGTCCCAGGCACTGTTGAAGCTCCTCCTCTCCCTGCAACGCGATGGACCCGGCACCCGCACGGTGAATCCATGGAATGCTGAGAAGTTTCGTCTCATTAAACTGAAACATAAATGCATTTCTTTGGTGAGTTTTTACAGTCCTGGTTATAGTTTTCCTGGTTTTGAAAAGGCGAAGTTCGATCGTTTATTGTACAGTATTCCAAAACCGTTGATAATTGCAGGTGATTTTAACGCCCATCATACTTTTTGGGGTTGTAGTCGCATAGATTCTCGGGGCAGAGCTATTATTGGATTCCATGGATGACAATGACTTAATACTTTTAAATAATGCTCACCCAACAACTATGGGCTCTCATATTTGGAGACCAAACAGTATAGATATAACTATGGTGTCTTCTTCTTTATTTCTTTCTTGTGACTGGCAAGTTCATTAGGACTCTTTAGGCAGTTATCATCTGCCAACTATCACAAAATTTACTCTCGTAAGAGATCAACGTGAACCCTCTATTTCCTTGAACAACATTCCTTTTCACAGCAATCTGAAATTAGTAAATTGGGATAGTTATGAAAAAATTGTTAATAAAATGTTAATGAACTTTAAAGTTGACAAAAGTGATCTGCTTGACTCATACAGAAAGTTTTGGGCAATTATTCTATTGGCAATCGAATTTTCCGGGCCCAACTTAAACCATAACACAACTGATAGTAGTAATAACCGTCTTACAAAAAGGTGTCAAGTACCTTGGTGGAATGATAAATGTTCAAAAGTAGTAGAAGATTGCAAGAATGCTTACATTAATTTTAAAACTGGTCTTAATAGTATAAATTACATTAATTTCAAACGCGCACAAGCCTTTAAAAAGCGCACTTTAAAAGAAGAACGTCGTAAAAGTTGCTCTGAATTCTGCTCATCAATAAATCGTTTGACATCTATAAATTGCATTTGGACTAAAATGAGAAAATTCAAAAAAAGCTTTCCGAGTTCTAATTTATTTTCTGACCTCAATTGGGTTCAAACATTTTTATATAAATACACACCCGATACTGTTTCACAACAGATAAGTATAGATAATGTTCTTGGAGTAAATAGTGATAATTTATACATGATCGGTTGTTTTACTATGCAAGAGTTAAAATCTAAAAGATTCCTCATGTGGCCTGGATTGGCTTTCCTACAGAATGTTTAAACTTTTAAAAGTACAAACTCTATTTTTTTAAATTTATTAAATACTTTATGATCGTCTTCTATTATCCCAGAGGATTGGAAAATTGACTGTTTGGCACCAATACTAAAACCTGGCAAGGACTTTAATTTAGCTGATTCTTATCATCCTATTACACTGAGTTCATGTGTTGGAAAAAATTTCGAACAATTAATAAAACAGAGATTAATTTTTCACATAGAAAGTAATAAGCTTTTACCTTACAATCAGTATGGCTTTCGTTTTGGACGTTCTGCTTGTGAGAGTCTACATCATTTCTGTCTGGATATCCACGATGCTCGTTCCGAGAATAAAGTACTGGTTGGTGTTTTCTTGACATTGTAGGGGCTTTCAATAATGTAGATCTGAACAAATTATCCTCAGTATTATTATTACTGCGGGTACCTGGAAAAGTTGTAAATTGGATTTTTAATTTTTTGAACTACAGTAAAGTGTTTGTTAAGGTTAACAATCACTTATTTGGTCCAAGATATTCTTGTAGGGGTGTATCACATGGTGGTGTATTGAGCTCACTGCTTTTTATCCTATTCATACATTAGCTAAATTCAACTCAGGGGTGTGAAATTTCTAAACTGCAGTTTGCAGATGGTTTAGTTGTTTATTGCTCTGATACAATTTTTTTAGGAGTGCAATCAGTCCTCAATGTTGAAAAAAGTAGAGTTGTTGTCTTTTCAAAAAATGGAATTAGAAATAGGAATGTAAATATTTAGTTCAATAATAATGTAATGTCTGTAAAGTTTTTAGGTGTTATTTTTACAAACAATTTTAGATGGAATAAGTACGCTGAAACTCTAGAATCTCAAGCTTTAAATGCTTGTAATGTTTTAAAATCTTTAACAGGCACATATTGGGGTGCTGATCCAAGGATTCTATTAACATTGTATAAATCATTAGGAAGGAGTCATTTTGAATATGCTTTTTTTGTTTTGCAGGGGTAAGAACTATAGTGAATAAATTAGAAAAGATGCAAAACAAATATTTGCGTATTATAATGGGTGCAATGCGAACTACTCCCATAGTGTCAATGCAGGTGGAATGTAATATACCTCCGTTAGCACTTAGGTTTAAATACTTACAATCAAAATGTTTTACAAGGGCGCTCACCATTAGTAAACATCCACTTCTTGTTAAACTGCGGGACACTATTAACAGGACTGCCAATATTAATTCATATTTTTTTCAAGGTTTTTCTGAAACAGAACAAATTTTTAATAAACATAACATATTTTCTAGCATAGTATGGCCTTGTTACTCTGGGTTATATGAATCAAAATTTATTCAGATTAAAATTGTAGTCAAAAGTCTTCTAAAGTATAAGGAAGACATTTATAGGGAACTTGATAGGTGGCAGAGATATCATCAGATATATACAGATGGGTCTAGGAATAATGAAGCAGTCTCTATAGATGTCTATGATAGTCAGATCAAAAGTGGATTCGGTCATAGGCTGAATCTACTCACAAGCATATACTCCGCTGAATCCATAGCTATGTATACAGCTATGGAGCACATTCAAACACAGACTCATCCAAAGTGGATTATAATAATGGATAGTTTAAGTTTATAATGGCACTACAAAATCCACAATTAAATTCAAAAACTAACTACATTATATATAAAATAAGAGAGTTGTATCACCTGCTGTCTCTAAACAAGCAAATAGTCCTATTCTGGACACCAGCCCACATTGGTGTGCATGGTAATGAGCAAGCAGACTATTTAGCTAAATTTATTACAAATCCGGCCCACAATCAATTAAGTCATAGCTTTTTAAATTTCCCAATTCCTTATTTAGACGCTCTATCCCATTTCAAACTCACGTTACAGGAAGAATTTTACAACTTACGGCATGAGGTGTTTAAGGCAAAAGGAAAATGGCTAGCCGTAATAAAGAAAAAGGTCTCTTCCCCCCTGGTTCATCCGGGGTAGCGACTATAACCATAGAAAGTATTATACCACAATCTGTCGTTTCACGTTTGGGTCTGGTAGTTTTGGTGCTCACCTTTATAGGATTGGTGTTTTTGACTCTTCAACTTGTAGATATTGCAATAGTACTGATATACATATTTTTTGATTGTTCACAGTTAAGTATTCAAAGGATGGTCCTTGTAGACCAACTTTTAAATATTTTTAAAACTGCTGAAGATATCCCGCGCTCTATGCGAGCTATGCGCGAGAAATTGACATTGACAAATGAATTGTACTATAATTTATAAATGACATTACAAACTTACAAAGACTTGATAAAAGACAGAATGTAAAAAAACAAGATTTGTACAAAAAAAAATATATTTTAAAAAATGACATGGCCTCGGCCTTTTAATAAAAAAAATATTTAAGAAGTAATTTAAAGGCTTGTGAGCTTTGAAATTAATGTAATTTTTACTATTAAGACTAGTTTTGAAATTAATGTGTGCGTTCTTGCAGTCTTCTACTACTTTTGAACATTTATCATTCCACCAAGGTACATGACACCTCTTTCTACGATGGTTATTATTACTATCAGTTGTTATTACTAATTACTATACATCCCTCACGTCCTCAGCCGAAACTAAATTTACCCTTTATCAGAATCTGTGGTTGAAAAATAATATTATGTGTGATGAATTGAAAACCCGTTCTTAACAGGAATTCAATTTTTTATCTGCAAAATTAAATAAAAGAAATTAAAATTTAAGATACATTTGTAAAAAATATAATTACGTTAAATAGAGCTATTTGTTATGTCATGTATTATTTTTATTTGTTTTTTAATATTAATAATGATTTTTATATTAATTTTACAATAAACATCTTGACAGATATCTTAACCTATAAAGTTGATTTGATTTTATATTTTCAATAACTATTTGACATCCATTACAGGACTGTTTTCTCAAAAGAGCCACTGTAAGTTGTCTCGTTAGATGGCACTGGGGTCTTGCACACGGCGAATGGAAGAATAACTTTTTAGTTATGAATATTTATTTTAAAATGGAGAAGATAACTTTTGAAATCAACAGTATACTATAAAATAACCTTATGAGGGTGGATGGTCAATTAACTGTATTCAATTAATATTTTCTGCTTTTCATTTTCATATATTATTGCAAAATAATTTCTTTTAATTAGTTAACTAGTTAAATTGCTTGTTAAATGCTCCATCAGGATCAGTAATTGCACCACTTCTAAAAAAATATATATAATCTTCTATATATATAAAAATGGATTGCTGTTCCTTAGTCTCGCTAAAACTCGAGAACAGCTGAACGGATTTATCTTATCTTAGTCTTGAAATGTTCGTGGAGATTCAGGGAAGGTATAAAAGTTGAAAAAAATTGATTCATTACTGGGAAAACCATAAAAACAGCCCTTTTCTATTTCCCATACAAACGTTTTTTTGACATTAGATTTGACAACTAACTAATATGTCAATCATTCTGTTCGATTGAAACAGGAGAAACCTGATTACTAATGGCCTCTAAAACGGAATAGAGTTCGCCCGGTCAGCTTTACATATATTACTAATGACGAAACCAACGCGGACGAAGTCGCGGGCAAAAACTAGTTTCACATAAATTTTTGTACCTATTACTGACTTGTGCACACGAAATCATTTTAAAAATGTATGAAATGAGTGAAATAAAAATACTTATTGAGGTGATTATGTATTCAACTCAAAAGTTTCAGTAATACAGGTTTATGAATCTATAAATTGGGTGATATATTTTTTGAAATTTTCTGTTATTTATAAGAAAAATTAAACACAAACAAAAAGGAATGTAACTTGATCCAAACGCCCTCTATTCAACAATGGCAAAGTATATACATCATTTCGTATTAAAGTTTCATACAAAGTTCGTAAATTAATTAATAGATGGCAGGTTTATTAACAATATCCAAAATTATTGATAATCTGGTATGTAGTATTTACGACAAACAAATATATGTGATTACAAGATTTAGAGTTAGCTTAATAAAATCGTAAGTGACAGAAAAAACAAAGCACTCGACCTTACTCCATTTGACGGAATCTCAAGCCAGCAGGCCTTTATAAAAACAACTGGTTTTCATTCTTCTCATAGTGAATATTCATGCCTTTTCCTGCTAGGATAATCAATAATAAAATATTTTATCACCCGAATACATATTAAAAATAAAACCTGAATTGCTTGTTAGACAAAATTTATACAGTAAGTGTTTTGATGCAAATGGATTTTTTTGTTGTTTATTGTCGTTGTTGTTGTCGTCGTGCCATTATTCTGACGTCTGATGCAGGTCTTCACCGGGCACGGGTGCTAATTATTCGGTTATTAATTATTATACTTATGTCGGACGGCCAGGAAAGAGCTGCCATGAGTGCGGCGCTGCGGTGGACTCGGCCTAGCACACCCTCGAGGTGTGCCCGAGATGGGCTGTAGGGGCCTGCCTAGGCCGAGTCTCACACATCCATTCCGGCCCCGCCAAGGCCGGTTGGACGCCTCGTAAAAAGAGATGTTGAAGAACATCAAAAATTAAACCAAAGTTATTTAATTAAATCGCGACTAATTAAGGACTTGATTCAACATCTGATTTTTCACAGCCAATGAAGTGTTCACTGCATAAAACATCCATAGGTTTTGGAGACCATAACGATCCATCAATAATTAAAAAAATATATGACGGAACATGCACAATACGTTGTATAAAGTACCTTATTCTAAGAAAACTAGTTGATATTTTAGTTTCATTTCTTTCATGTTTATATTTAAATGTTTTCGTTTATTTGAGTGATTTTAATTATTTTGAATAGTTTTATACTATAATTTGCAAATATTTGTTTAGTTATTTGTAAAGAAGTAATACTTAGTCTTTATGCATGTGTTTAGGTGGAGAGATGGTGAAAAAACGTAAAAAAGGGATGCCGGTGAGTACTTGCCTTCCAGCACAAGCAGCGATTCCGATTGCGAGGATTCGCCAGTATTGCAGGATGCAAATGCCTTTGCTTAATTTAGGGTCGCTGATTATTGTCGCCGATACCCTGAAGATGCGGAAGCCAAGTCTGAATTCATAGTATTTGTCGAAAGTTAATAGGTAAAGGTAATCTTATATCTTTAAATGAGCAATTCTTATATATACATATATATATATAATCGGAATCGGCTCCAACGATTTTCATGTATACAGGTTTCGGGGCGATTAATCGATCTAGCTGGAAATCATTTTTAAAAATGTTATTTTATTTAATAAAAGAACAAAAAGGAGTCGTTTAAAATATGACTCTTCCTGACGTCTATTGGTGAATTGTAATACTACTTTTTGCTAATTGCTTTAACTACACAATAGCAGATGGCGTTGTTAAGTACCAGGAAGTCAATGAGTGTTTGTTTTTAGGTAGGACTAAAAAATTTATTGTTGATATTGTTTTGTCTTCTTCTTCTAATCGAAATTAAAAAAAAACAAAATTAATAAAAATAATAATAAATAACTAAACCAGATATTAGGTCATAATGCGTAAAATAAAAGGAGAAAATAGCACCTTCACACTGAAACCAACTCAGAGCGTAGTAATTACTTCTACATCTGCTACGTCACTGCCGGACTATGTTCACATTAAGATGTGGCGCCTGCCTGTCTCCACATAATATGTCCCACCTATAAAACAGTGTTTTAAATGTTTACGCTATGATCATCTGGCTAGGTTTTGTAAAAATTCACCGCGATGCTCCATATGCACAGAGGGGCATTCTTTCAAAGAATGCAAGGTTAACATTGAAAAAGCTAAGAGCATTAATTGTAATGGCAATCACATCGCAATCTCTAGAAAGTGCCCTATAAGGCAAAAGAAAATCACAAATAGTAAACCCAAGTCATATGCTGACACTTTAAAATTGATTCATTAAATTTTCCCTCCCTTAATAAAAAATTAAATACTCAAAAAGTAATCCAAGCGATACTATCAAATTCTGAAGCAATGACTCTATTAACAAAATCTATAGTAAAAGTTATAACTTTAAATGAAACTCAAAATATCAGAATTAGTACACAATTTATTAGCTCAGTTATTCAAGAAACCATACAGGATAAAAATAGCAAATCGTCACATTCAACCACCAAATCTTAAATATTGTACAATGGAATGCTCAAAGTCTGTTAAGTAACAGACTTGAGTTTCAAAATGTTTAATACCAAAATAATATACATGTAACTCTTATTTCAGAAACTTGGCTCAAGCCTAACATTCAATTTAATTTACGTGGTTATACCATTATTAGGAATGACTGCGGTAATGGTCATAATGGCGTAGCAATATTAATTAAAAATGGTATACATTTCTCTAAATTAGATGCTTTTTATGATAAGTTAGTTAATTAGTTAAGGGGCCCCTTAAACATACACTTGGGTCGCAAGTCCCAGGCACTGTTGAAGCTCCTCCTCTCCCTGCAACGCGATGGACCCGGCACCCGCACGGTGAATCCATGGAATGCTGAGAAGTTTCGTCTCATTAAACTGAAACATAAATGCATTTCTTTGGTGAGTTTTTACAGTCCTGGTTATAGTTTTCCTGGTTTTGAAAAGGCGAAGTTCGATCGTTTATTGTACAGTATTCCAAAACCGTTGATAATTGCAGATGATTTTAACGCCCATCATACTTTTTGGGGTTGTAGTCGCATAGATTCTCGGGGCAGAGCTATTATTGGATTCCATGGATGACAATGACTTAATACTTTTAAATAATGCTCACCCAACAACTATGGGCTCTCATATTTGGAGACCAAACAGTATAGATATAACTATGGTGTCTTCTTCTTTATTTCTTTCTTGTGACTGGCAAGTTCATTAGGACTCTTTAGGCAGTTATCATCTGCCAACTATCACAAAATTTACTCTCGTAAGAGATCAACGTGAACCCTCTATTTCCTTGAACAACATTCCTTTTCACAGCAATCTGAAATTAGTAAATTGGGATAGTTATGAACAAATTGTTAATAAAATGTTAATGAACTTTAAAGTTGACAAAAGTGATCTGCTTGACTCATACAGAAAGTTTTGTGCAATTATTCTATTGGCAATCGAATTTTCTGGGCCCAGCTTAAACCATAACACAACTGATAGTTATAATAACCGTCCTACAAAAAGGTGTCAAGTAGCTTGGTGGAATGATAAATGTTCAAAAGTAGTAGAAGATTGCAAGAATGCTTACATTAATTTTAAAACTGGTCTTAATAGTATAAATTACATGAATTTCAAACGCGCACAAGCCTTTAAAAAACGCACTTTAAAAGAAGAAAGTCGTAAAAGTTGTTGTGAATTCTGCTCATCAATAAATCGTTTGACATCTATAAATTGCATTTGGACTAAAATGAGAAAATTCAAAAAAAGCTTTCCGAGTTCTAATTTATTTTCTGACCTCAATTGGGTTCAAACATTTTTATATAAATACACACCCGATACTGTTTGACAACAGATAAGTATAGATAATGTTCTTGGAGTAAATAGTGATAATTTATACATGATCGGTTGTTTTACTATGCAAGAGTTAAAATCTAAAAGATTCCTCATGTGGCCTGGATTGGCTTTCCTACAGAATGTTTAAACTTTTAAAAGTTCAAACTCTATTTTTTTAAATTTATTAAATACTTTATGATCGTCTTCTATTATCCCAGAGGATTGGAAAATTGACTGTTTGGCACCAATACTAAAACCTGGCAAGGACTTTAATTTAGCTGATTCTTATCATCCTATTACACTGAGTTCATGTGTTGGAAAAAATTTCGAACAATTAATAAAACAGAGATTAATTTTTCACATAGAAAGTAATAAGCTTTTACCTTACAATCAGTATGGCTTTCGTTTTGGACGTTCTGCTTGTGAGAGTCTACATCATTTCTGTCTGGATATCCACGATGCTCGTTCCGAGAATAAAGTACTAGTTGGTGTTTTCTTGACATTGTAGGGGCTTTCAATAATGTAGATCTGAACAAATTATCCTCAGTATTATTATTACTGCGGGTACCTGGAAAAGTTGTAAATTGGATTTTTAATTTTTTGAACTACAGTAAAGTGTTTGTTAAGGTTAACAATCAGTTATTTGGTCCAAGATATTCTTGAAGGGGTGTATCACAAGGTGGTGTATTGAGCTCACTGCTTTTTATCCTATTCATACATTAGCTAAATTCAACTCTGGGGTGTGAAATTTCTAAACTGCAGTTTGCAGATGATTTAGTTGTTTATTGCTCTGATACAATTTTTTTAGGAGTGCAATCAGTCCTCAATGTTGCTCTCCAAAGACTATTTTGATAGCCTTGGGCTGGAGGTCAGCAATGAAAAAAGTAGAGTTGTTGTCTTTTCAAAAAATGGAATTAGAAATAGGAATGTAAATATTTTGTTCAATAATAATGTAATGTCTGTAAAGTTTTTAGGAGTTATTTTTACAAACAATTTTAGATGGAATAAGTACGCTGAAACTCTAGAATCTCAAGCTTTAAATGCTTGTAATGTTTTAAAATCTTTAACAGGCACATATTGGGGTGCTGATCCAAGGATTCTATTAACATTGTATAAATCATTAGGAAGGAGTCATTTTGAATATGCTTTTTTTGTTTTGCAGAGGTAAGAACTATAGTGAATAAATTAGAAAAGATACAAAACAAATATTTGCGTATTATAATGGGTGCAATGCGAACTACTCCCATAGTGTCAATGCAGGTGGAATGTAATATACCTCCGTTAGCACTTAGGTTTAAATACTTACAATCAAAATTTTTTACAAGGGCGCTCACCATTAGTAAACATCCACTTCTTGTTAAACTGCGGGACACTATTAACAGGATTGCCAATATTAATTCATATTTTTTTCAAGGTTTTTCTGAAACAGAACAAATTTTTAATAAACATAATATATTTTCTAGCATAGTATAGCCTTGTTACTCTGGGTTATATGAATCAAAATTTATTCAGATTAAAATTGTAGTCAAAAGTTTTCTAAAGTATAAGGAAGACATTTATAGGGAACTTGATAGGTGGCAGAGATATCATCAGATATATACAGATGGGTCTAGGAACAATGAAGCAGTCTCTATAGATGTCTATGATAGTCAGATCAAAAGTGGATTCGGTCATAGGCTGAATCTACTCACAAGCATATACTCCGCTGAATCCATAGCTATGTATACAACTATGGAGCACATTCAAACACAGACTCATCAAAAGTGGATTATAATAATGGATAGTTTAAGTTTATAACGGCACTACAAAATCCACAATTAAATTCAAAAACTAACTATATTATATATAAAATAAGAGAGTTGTATCACCTGCTGTCTCTAAACAAGCAAATAGTCCTATTCTGGACACCAGCCCACATTGGTGTGCATGGTAATGAGCAAGCAGACTATTTAGCTAAATTTATTACAAATCCGGCCCACAATCAATTAAGTCATAGCTTTTTAAATTTCCCAATTCCTTATTTAGACGCTCTATCCCATTTCAAAATCACGTTACAGGAAGAATTTTACAACTTACGACATGAGGTGGTTAAGGCAAAAGGAAAATGGCTAGCCATAATAAAGAAAAAGGTCTCTTCCCCCTGGTTCATCCGGGGTAGCGACTATAACCATAGAAAGTATTATACCACAATCTGTCGTTTCACGTTTGCGTCTGGTAGTTTTGGTGCTCACCTTTATAGGATTGGTGTTTTTGACTCTTCAACTTGTAGATATTGCAATAGTGCTGATATACATATTTTTTGATTGCTCACAGTTAAGTATTCAAAGGATGGTCCTTGTAGACCAACTTATAAATATTTTTAAAACTGCTGAAGATATCCCGCGCTCTATGCGAGCTATGCGCGAGGAATTGACATTGACAAATGAATTGTACTATAATTTATAAATGACATTACAAACTTACAGTCTTGATAAAAGACAGAATGTAAAAAAAACAAGATTTGTACAAAAACAAATATATTTTAAAAAATGACATGGCCTCGGCCTTATAATAAAAAAAATATTTAAGAAGTAATTTAAAGGCTTGTGAGCTTTGAAATTATGTAATTTTTACTATTAAGACTAGTTTTGAAATTAATGTGTGCGTTCTTGCAGTCTTCTACTACTTTTGAACATTTATCATTCCACCAAGGTACATGACACCTCTTTCTACGATGGTTATTATTACTATCACTTGTTATTACTAATTACTATACATCCCTCACGTCCTCAGCCGAAACTAAATTTACCCTTTATCAGAATCTGTGGTTGAAAAATAATATTATGTGTGATGGATTGAAAACCCGTTCTTAACAGGAATTCAATTTTTTATCTGCAAAATTAAATAAAAGAAATTAAAATTTAAGATACATTTGTAAAAAATATAATTACGTTAAATAGAGCTATTTGTTATGTCATGTATTATTTTTATTTGTTTTTTTAATATTAATAATGATTTTTATATTAATTTTACAATAAACATCTTGACAGATATCTTAACCTATAAAGTTGATTTGATTTTATATTTTCAATAACTATTTGACATCCATTACAGGACTGTTTTCTCAAAAGAGCCACTGTAAGTTGTCTCGTTAGATGGCACTGGGGTCTTGCACACGGCGAATGGAAGAATAACTTTTTAGTTATGAATATTTATTTTAAAATGGAGAAGATAACTTTTGAAATCAACAGTATACTATAAAATAACCTTATGAGGGTGGATGGTCAATTAACTGTATTCAATTAATATTTTCTGCTTTTCATTTTCATATATTATTGCAAAATAATTTCTTTTAATTAGTTAACTAGTTAAATTGCTTGTTAAATGCTCCATCAGGATCAGTAATTGCACCACTTCTAAAAAATATATATAATCTTCTATATATATAAAAATGGATTGCTGTTCCTTAGTCTCGCTAAAACTCGAGAACAGCTGAACGGATTTATCTTATCTTAGTCTTGAAATGTTCGTGGAGATTCAGGGAAGGTATAAAAGTTGAAAAAAATTGATTCATTACTGGGAAAACCATAAAAACAGCCCTTTTCTATTTCCCATACAAACGTTTTTTTGACATTAGATTTGACAACTAACTAATATGTCAATCATTCTGTTCGATTGAAACAGGAGAAACCTGATTACTAATGGCCTCTAAAACGGAATAGAGTTCGCCCGGTCAGCTTTACATATATTACTAATGACGAAACCAACGCGGACGAAGTCGCGGGCAAAAACTAGTTTCACATAAATTTTTGTACCTATTACTGACTTGTGCACACGAAATCATTTTAAAAAAGTATGAAATGAGTGAAATAAAAATACTTATTGAGGTGATTATGTATTCAACTTAAAAGTTTCAGTAATACAGGTTTATGAATCTATAAATTGGGTGATATACATATTTTTTGAAATTTTCTGTTATTTATAAGAAAAATTAAACACAAACAAAAAGGAATGTAACTTGATCCAAACGCCCTCTATTCAACAATGGCAAAGTATATACATCATTTCGTATTAAAGTTTCATACAAAGTTCGTAAATTAATTAATAGATGGCAGGTTTATTAACAATATCCAAAATTATTGATAACCTGGTATGTAGTATTTACGACAAACAAATATATGTGATTACAAGATTTAGAGTTAGCTTAATAAAATCGTAAGTGACAGAAAAAACAAAGCAAGCAAGCAAGCCTTTATAAAAACAACTGGTTTTCATTCTTCTCATAGTGAATATCCATGCCTTTTCCTGCTAGGATAATCAATAATATTTTATCACCCGAATACATATTAAAAATAAAACCTGAATTGCTTGTTAGACAAAATTTATACAATAAGTGTTTTGATGCAAATGTATTTTTTTGTTGTTTATTGTCGTTGTTGTTGTCGTCGTGCCATTATTCTGACGTCTGATGCAAGTCTTCACCGGGCACAGGTGCTTCGGTTATTATATGTACTTATGTCAGACGGCCAGGAGAGAGCTGCCATGAGTGCGGCGCTGCGGTGGACTCGGCCTAGCACACCCTCGAGGTGTGACCGAGATGGGCTGTAGGGGCCTGCCTAGGTCGAGTCTCACACATCCATTCCGGCCCCGCCAAGGCCGGTTGGACGCCTCTTAAAAAGAGATGTTGAAGAACATCAAAAATTAAATCAAAGTTATTTAATTAAATCGCGACTAATTAAGGACTTGATTCAACATCTGATTTTTCACAGCCAATGAAGTGTTCACTGAATAAAACATCCATAGGTTTTGGAGACCATAACGATCCATCAATAATTAAAAAAATATATGACGGAACATGCACAATACGTTGGATAAAGTACCTTATTCTAAGAAAACTAGTTGATATTTTAGTTTCATTTCTTTCATGTTTATATTTAAATGTTTTCGTTTATTTGAGTGATTTTAATTATTTTTAATAGTTTTATACTATAATTTGCAAATATTTGTTTAGTTATTTGTAAAGAAGTAATACTTAGTCTTTATACATGTGTTTAGGTGGAGAGATGGTGAAAAAACGTAAAAAAGGGATGCCGGTGAGTCCTTGCCTTCCAGCACAAGCAGCGATTCCGATTGCGAGGATTCGCCAGTATTGCAGGATGCAAATGCCTTTGCTTAATTTAGGGTCGCTGATTATTGTCGCCGATACCCTGAAGATGCGGAAGCCAAGTCTGAATTCATAGTATTTGTCGAAAGTTAATAGGTAAAGGTAATCTTATATCTTTAAATGAGCAATTCTTATATATACATATATATATATAATCGGAATCGGCTCCAACGATTTTCATGTATACAGGTTTCGGGGCGATTAATCGATCTAGCTGGAAATCATTTTTGAAAATGTTATTTTATTTAAAAAAAGAACAAAAAGGAGTCGTTTAAAATATGACTCTTCCTGACGTCTATTGGTGAATTGTAATACTACTTTTTGCTAATTGCTTTAACGACACAATAGCAGATGGCGTTGTTAAGTACCAGGAAGTCAATGAGTGTTTGTTTTTAGGTAGGACTAAAAAATTCATTGTTGATATATATTGTTTTGTCTTCTTCTTCGAAATCGAAATTTAAAAAAAAACAAAATTAATAAAAATAATAATAAATAACTAAACCAGATATTAGGTCATAATGAGTAAAGTAAAAGAGAAAATAACACCTTCACACTGCGACCTCCTCAGAGCGTAGTAATTACTTTTGCGTCTGCTACGTTATTCCCGGACTATGTTCACATTAAGATGTGGCGCCTGCCTGTCTCCACATAATATGTCCCACCTATAAAACAGTGTTTTAAATGTTTACGCTATGATCATCTGGCTAGGTTTTGTAAAAATTCACCGCGATGCTCCATATGCACAGAGGGGCATTCTTTCAAAGAATGCAAGGTTAACATTGAAAAAGCTAAGAGCATTAATTGTAATGGCAATCACATCGCAATCTCTAGAAAGTGCCCTATAAGGCAAAAGAAAATCACAAATAGTAAACCCAAGTCATATGCTGACACTTCAAAATTGATTCTTTAAATTTTCCCTCCCTTAATAAAAAATTAAATACTCAAAAAGTAATCCAAGCGATACTATCAAATTCTGAAGCAATGACTCTATTAACAAAATCTATAGTAAAAGTTATAACTTTAAATGAAACTCAAACTATCAGTATTAGTACACAATTTATTAGCTCAGCTATTCAAGAAACCATCCAGGATAAAAATAGCAAATCGTCCCATTCAACCACCAAATCTTAAATATTGTACAATGGAATGCTCAAAGTCTGTTAAGTAACAGACTTGAGTTTCAAAATGTTTAATACCAAAATAATATACATGTAACTCTTATTTCAGAAACTTGGCTCAAGCCTAACATTCAATTTAATTTACGTGGTTATACCATTATTAGGAATGACTGCGGTAATGCTCATAATGGCGTAGCAATATTAATTAAAAATGGAATACATTTCTCTAAATTAGATGCTTTTTATGATAAGTTAGTTAATTAGTTAAGGGGCCCCTTAAACATACACTTGGGTCGCAAGTCCCAGGCACTGTTGAAGCTCCTCTATCTGCAACGCGATGGACCCGGCACCCGCACGGTGAATCCATGGAATGCTGAGAAGTTTCGTCTCATTAAACTGAAACATAAATGCATTTCTTTGGTTAGTTTTTACAGTCCTGGTTATAGTTTTCCTGGTTTTGAAAAGGCGAAGTTCGATCGTTTATTGTACAGTATTCCAAAACCGTTGATAATTGCAGGTGATTTTAACGCCCATCATACTTTTTGGGGTTGTAGTCGCATAGATTCTCGGGGCAGAGCTATTATGGATTCCATGGATGACAATGACTTAATACTTTTAAATAATGCTCACCCAACAACTATGGGCTCTCATATTTGGAGACCAAACAGTATAGATATAACTATGGTGTCTTCTTCTTTATTTCTTTCTTGTGACTGGCAAGTTCATTAGGACTCTTTATTCAGTTATCATCTGCCAACTATCACAAAATTTACTCTCGTAAGAGATCAACGTGAACCCTCTATTTCCTTGAACAACATTCCTTTTCACAGCAATCTGAAATTAGTAAATTGGGATAGTTATGAACAAATTGTTAATAAAATGTTAATGAACTTTAAAGTTGACAAAAGTGATCTGCTTGACTCATACAGAAAGTTTTGTGCAATTATTCTATTGGCAATCGAATTTTTTGGGCCCAGCTTAAACCATAACACAACTGATAGCTTAGTAATAACCGTCTTACAAAAAGGTGTCAAGTACCTTGGTGGAATGATAAATGTTCAAAAGTAGTAGAAGATTGCAAGAATGCTTAAATTAATTTTAAAACTGGTCTTAATAGTATAAATTACATGAATTTCAAAAGCGCACAAGCCTTTAAAAAACGCACTTTAAAAGAAGAAAGTCGTAAAAGTAGTTGTGAATTCTGCTCATCAATACATCGTTTGACATCTATAAATTGCATTTGGACTAAAATGAGAAAATTCAAAAAAAGCTTTCCGAGTTCTAATTTATTTTCTGACCTCAATTGGGTTCATACATTTTAATATAAATACACACCCGATACTGTTTCACAACAGATAAGTATAGATAATGTTCTTGGAGTAAATAGTAATAATTCATACATGATCGGTTGTTTTACTATGCAAGAGTTAAAATCTAAAAGATTCCTTATGTGGCCTGGATTGGCTTTCCTACAGAATGTTTAAACTTTTAAAAGTTCAAACTCCATTTTTTTAAATTTATTAAATACTTTATGATCGTCTTCTATTATCCCAGAGGATTGGAAAATTGACTGTTTGGCACCAATACTAAAACCTAGCAAGGACTTTAATTTAGCTGATTTTTATCATCCTATTACACTGAGTTCGTGTGTTGGAAAAAATTTCGAACAATTAATAAAACAGAGATTAATTTTTCACATAGAAAGTAATAAGCTTTTACCTTACAATCAGTATGGCTTTCGTTTTGGACGTTCTGCTTGTGAGAGTCTATGTCATTTCTGTCTGGATATCCACGATGCTCGTTCCGAGAATAAACTACTAGTTGGTGTTTTCTTGACATCGTAGGGGCTTTCAATAATGTAGATCTGAACAAATTATCCTCAGTATTATTATTACTGCGGGTACCTGGAAAAGTTGTAAATTGGATTTTTAATTTTTTGAACTACAGTAAAGTGTTTGTTAAGGTTAACAATCAGTTATTTGGTCCAAGATATTCTTGTAGGGGTTTTTTTTTTTTTTTTTTTTTTCCGGTTACGGCTTTCACAAGTGTAAACGCGTTTGAGTGTGCTCCGCAATTAATATTCACAAAACTGTTAAAATACGCTATAAAAACTTAAATCAGTGCAAGTGGTCAAATAACAGAAGCCAACAAACGAACATAACTTCACAAAAGTGTCGAAAACATCCACTAAAGTGCTAATATTCGTGTGATAACATAACGAACATAAAATATTTCAAATCAAGGTGACATTCAACTGCCTTTGACTTGTTTCACTTGACAGTTGACATTCCGCAGTACCAACGTTGACAAGCGGAAGTTGCGTTTGGTTACACTCCTGGGTTACCAGGTAAAATTATAATTTCTACTAAAAATAAAAAATATATATATTGAAACAAAAAATAAATTTAAACAAAAAATAAATTGAAACAAAAAAATAAATAGATACAAAAAAATGGAGAAACAAATGGAATTATTATTTTCGAAAATAAAACTAGAGATGGAGAAACAAACATCAACTTTAACCGAGTCTATTACGAAAGCAGTACTGAAAGAGATGGAAGAAAAACTGAAACCAATAACAGAAGAAAACATAATATTGAAAAGTGAAGTACAAACATTATACGCAAAAATCAAACACCTAGAACAGAGTAAAAGGGAAAACAATTTGATATTTTATGGCTTAGAGGAGACAAAAGAAAACAAAAACATAGTAGAAACTATATCAAAACTTTTAAAAGATGCAGGCATTGAAATTTGGAATCAAGACATAAATAAAGCATTTCGCATAGGCAAAGCCGGCACGAAACCACGCCCAATATTAGTTAACATGTTAAACACCTGGAAAAAAGAATACATACTACGTAACAGGAAATTACTGCCTAAAAAAATCTTTGTCTCACAAGACTTTGATAAGGAAGTATTAGAAAAGAGACGACAACTTGTACCCCAACTAAAGGAAGAAAGAAGCAAAGGTCATATTGCGTTCATAAAGTACGATAAACTAGTAATAAAAAAAGACAATGTTGCCTCACGAGATAAAAGGAAGAGAGAAGAATCCACCTCACCAAACATAACAAGCGACATAGAGAACACACAGCTCAAAATCAATAAAATAAATGCTTTTGACCGGATGTATAGGAACAGGTCGCACTCAACATCAGACCTTAATAAACAATAGCAACCAACTAACACCAGAAACCGGAAGATCGAAGAAGAAAATAAAAAATTATATCCATTAGAAAAAAACTATACAATAAAACGTACATATAAACATAAAAACTCAAAGATAAACAAAACCACAACGGAAAATTTTACAAATTGCACCCCAAGCCGGCTGGTCACCGTGGGGGAAGCTGACCAACACCCTCCAATAAATACTTCAACATCAACAAAACCAAAAAAACCAACATCTGAATGTAATACAAAATTAAATATCCTCAAACGAAATGGTCTTTACATTTGTACACTAAACACACGGACCTTGAGAACACCAGAAAGTTTGCATGAGCTAGAGCTAGCAATAAAAAACATCAAGTGGGACATTCTGGGCATAAGTGAGATGCGAAGATTAGGAGAAGAAATAGAAGAAAGAAGAGATTTTATTATGTTTCATAAAGGGGAAATAGCGGGACAAAGAGGAATAGGATTTTTGATAAAGACCAAACTTAAAAATCAAATTATAGGGTTTGAAGGAATATCAGATACAATAGCTGTGCTACATATTAATTTGCCAAGACATAGAAAAATTTGGACAGTTGTTCAAGTCTATTCACCAACAGAACAAGCAAACAGAGAAGACATATTAAACTTTTACGAAAAATTGACAGAAGTTATTGAAAAATACTCAACAAACAATATCGTGCTTATGGGTGACTTTAACGCTCAAGTTGGAGCACAACAGGCAGGAGAAGATCATATAATAGGAAAATACAGTACAGGAAAAAGAAGCAAAAACGGTGAAAAATTAGTTGAATTCTTACTTGAGCAAAACTTAACAATTCTCAATTCAAAATTTCGAAAAAAAGCTAAAAACAAGTGGACTTGGGTCTTTCCAGATGGCAAGACTAGAAACGAAATTGACTTCATAATCACTAATAATCTACATGCCTTTACTGACACGGCAGTAGTACAAAAACTAAATTTCAATACCAACCATCGCATGGTTGTTAAATAGAAGCTGTATAAATGAAAGTGGAATTAAAAAACCCAGACCAAAAGCAGTTCAAATGCACTACCTACAAAACACGAATAGAAACAGGAACTCAAAAGACACCATAGAAGACCTAATGGAAGTTCTAACGTCGGATATGAACCTAAACGAAAAATACGAACGAATAGAAACCAAACTTAAAGAGAAGGAAGAATTACAAACAACTAAACTGAAAGAATCCTTTCTTAGCGAAAAAACTATAAAGCTTATCGAAGAAAGAAGGAACCTAATTTATAAGAAGAATAACAAAGAAAACCAAAAAGAAATTTCAGACCTTAGTAAGCAGATTCGCGAAAATATGAGAAGGGACCGGATAAATAGACGAACCAAAACCATAGAAAGGCACATAGACAAGACAGGAGGTACAAGAAAAGCACTTAAGGAACTTCGTGAAAAAGGAAAAGAATGGATAACAAAACTAAAAGGTAAAAAACTACCAACCACGTCCCGCAGCAAAATTCAACATATAGCAACAAACTATTATAGATCATTATATCAAAAACACAGCCCAGATCAAACAGAAATATGCTTGCCCAATGCAGAATATAAACCAGGAAATTACAGCATCCAAGACACAGAGGACATACCAGAAATAATGCAATCGGAAGTAGAAAAAGCTATAAAAAGTCAGAAGCTGGAAAAATCTCCAGGACCCGATAGAATCACTAACGAACTAATTAGAGGTACTATTGAAGAAATAAGTCCAATTCTTACACATATGTTCAAAGAGATTGTACATACAAGCATAGTTCCAAGCAAGTGGGCAGAATCACATATAATACTGTTACATAAGAAAGGTTCAAAAGATGACATCGGAAACTACAGACCTATATCGCTCATTTCAAACGTATATAAGATCTTTGCTAAAATAATTCTAGACAGAATATCTCTCAGGCTCGACGAAAACCAACCAGTGGAACAAGCAGGGTTCAGAAAAAATTTCAGTACAATTAACCACATACATACCATCAAACAACTTATACAAAAGTACAATGAATATAACAAACGTATATACATAGCCTTCATTGATTATTCCAAAGCTTTCGACAGCCTCAAGCATTAATACGTTTGGAAAAGTCTAGAAGAGCAAGGGATACATAAAGCCTATATAAACATCATTAAAAACATTTATAAACAAAGTAAAGCGCGTATCCGACTAGAATCAATAGGAAGTGTCTTTAAAATGGAAAAGGGAGTCAGACAAGGTGACCCGCTGTCACCAAAGCTGTTTACCGCAGTACTTGAACAAATGTTCAGACAACTGGACTGGGAACATCTGGGTCTAAACATAAACGGAGTACGTTTGAATCATCTAAGATTTGCAGACGACCTTGTTATATTGGAAGAAGACCCTAAGGTACTGGAGACCATGGTGCAAACCCTAGTAGATATAAGTAAGGAGGTAGGTCTTGATATCAACACAAGCAAAACCAAAATGATGACAAACTCAGTACCTACAGATATAACCATTAATGGACAAAATATTGAATATGTAGAGGAATACGTCTATCTTGGACAGTTAATATCTCCAAAGGATCAAATGTCAAAGGAAATAGACAAAAGAATTGCGATTGGGTGGAAAAAATACTGGGCTCTGAAAGAAATCATGAAAAGCAAGGAACTGAGACTGGAGACCAAGAAAAAAGCTTTCGATGTCTGTATTCTGCCTTGCATCCCATATGGCTGTGAAACCTGGGCCCTTACAAAACACCACAGGGACAAACTGGAGAAATGTCAAAGAAGCATGGAAAGGAGTATGTTGGGCATAAAATTAAAAGATAAAGAAAGAAGTGCAAATATAAGGCAAAAAACCAAACTAACAGATATACTCTCACGAATTGATCTACTTAAATGGAGGTGGACTGGACATTTGCTTCGCTGCAAAACAGAAAAATGGAGCAAACAGGTAACAGTTTGGTACCCAAGAGATGGAGTTAGGAGCAGAGGTCGCAAGGTAAGAAGATGGGAAGACGAAATAAAATTGGCCCTAGGACCCTTTTGGACCAGAGTAGCAACAGACAGGCTGCAATGGAAAGAGTTGGAGGAGGCCTTTGCCGTAAGGCACACCGAATTGCGAGATATCATTTAATAAAAATTTTATCTACTTTCAATGTAATTTTTGTAAATTGTAAAAATTCGGAAATAAAGGGCTTTATTATTATTATTATTCTTGTAGGGGTGTATCACAAGGTGGTGTATTGAGCTCACAGCTTTTTATCCTATTCATACATTAGCTAAATTCAACTCAGGGGTGTGAAATTCCTAATCTGCAGTTTGCAGATGATTTAGTTGTTTATTGCTCTGATAAAATTTTTTTAGGAGTGCAATCAGTCCTCAATGTTGCTCTCCAAAAACTATTTTGATAGCCTTGGACTGGAGGTCAGCAATGAAAAAAGTAAAGTTGTCTTTTCAAAAAATGGAATTAGAAATAGGAATGTAAATATTTTGTTCAATAATAATGTAATGTCTGTTAAGATTTTAGGTGTTATTTTTACAAACAATTTTAGATGGAATAAGTACGCTGAAACTCTAGAATCTCAAGCTTTAAATGCTTGTAATGTTTTAAAATCCTTAACAGGCACATATTGGGGTGCTGATCCAAGGATTCTATTAACATTGTATAAATCATTAGGAAGGAGTCATTTTGAATATGCTTTTTTTGTTTTGCAGGGGTAAGAACTATAGTGAATAAATTAGAAAAGATACAAAACAAATATTTGCGTATTATAATGGATGCCATGCCAACTACTCCCATAGTGTCAATGCAGGTGGAATGTAATATACCTCCGTTAGCACTTAGGTTTCAATACTTACAATCAAAATTTTTTACAAGGGCGCTCACCATTAGTAAACATCCACTTCTTGTTAAACTGCGGGACACTATTAACATGACTGCCAATATTAATTCATATTTTTTTCAAGGTTTTTCTGAAACAGAACAAATTTTTAATAAACATAATATATTTTCTAGCATAGTATGGCCTTGTTACTCTGGGTTATATGAATCAAAATTTATTCAGATTAAAATTGTAGTCAAAAGTCTTCTAAAGTATAAGGAAGACATTTATAGGGAACTTGATAGGTGGCAGGGATATCATCAGATATATACAGATGGGTCTAGGAACAATGAATCAGTCTCTATAGATGTCTATGATAGTCAGATCAAAAGTGGATTCGGTCATAGGCTGAATCTACTCACAAGCATATACTCCGCTGAATCCATAGCTATGTATACAACTATGGAGCACATTCAAACACAGACTCATCCAAAGTGGATTATAATAATGGATAGTTTAAGTTTATAACGGCACTACAAAATCCACAATTAAATTCAAAAACTAACTATATTATATATAAAATAAGAGAGTTGTATCACCTGCTGTCTCTAAACAAGCAAATAGTCCTATTCTGGACACCAGCCCACATTGGTGTGCATGGTAATGAGCAAGCAGACTATTTAGCTAAATTTATTACAAATCCGGCCCACAATCAATTAAGTCATAGCTTTTTAAATTTCCCAATTCCTTATTTAGACGCTCTATCCCATTTCAAACTCATGTTACAGGAAGAATTTTACAACTTACGGCATGAGGTGGTTAAGGCAAAAGGAAAATGGCTAGCCATAATAAAGAAAAAGGTCTCTTCCCCCTGGTTCATCCGGGGTAGCGACTATAGCCATAGAAAGTATTATACCACAATCTATCGTTTGCGTCTATGACATTGTCGTTTTGGTGCTCACCTTTTTAGGATTGGTGTTTTTGACTATTCAACTTGTAGATATTGCAATAATGCTGATGAAACCCTCGAACATATATTTTTTGATCGTCCACAGTTTAGTATTCAAAGGATGGTCGATGTAGACCAACTTTTAAGTATTTTTAAAACGTCTGAAGATATCCCTTCACTTTCAGCAAATACTAAGCATTCAAGAATGCTTCTTGCCAGATTATGGCTTTATTGTTTCTACTAAAAATGAAATCTAATTGTTATTTGTACATATGTTTATAATACTAATTTGTTCGTTTTGTTTAAGATATTTGCTTTCAGCTATTGCAGCTATTTTCAGAATTTTACTGTTTAAGAATTTTACTGATTTTGACAAATTAATTATTGTACTAAAAATGACATTACAAGGACATGACATTGAAAAAAAAACGGAATGTAAAAAAAAACAAGAATTTGACAAAAAAATATATTTTAATTAAAGACAAAGGTTCGGCTTATAATTAAAAAATGATTCAAGAAGAAAAATTAAAAGAAGACATGGCTTCGGCCTCAATATTAAAAAAAAATTAATAAGAAAATTAAAAGAAGTCATGGCTGAGGCCTGATATAAAAACTTCAGTCAAGAATAAAAAAGGAGATTAAGATATTTAAAAACATTTAAAGATACAAAATACAAAAGATATGGCTGTATGGGCTTTGTTCTCTGTGCCTGTTCTGAACGGAACGAACATAACCAAAAAAAAATATCTATGACTGAAATAATTTAAAATGTTCTAATGTCAAATCAATTTGAGAGCTACTTACGCCATCTATGAAGTTATACAGAAAAATAGTGTTAATTTCTTACACGTTAATTATATACATAATAATATGACATTTTCATCCCCATGATAGTAATCATCAGATATTGAGACAGTCTTCAATATCAAATTATTTATTTGAATAAAAATGTATAAATGGTATAGGTAGCACGCACTATGGGAACGCCCCATATAAGGCCATTTGAAAACCCCTTCACATGAAAGTCGTTGTTATGGAGTAAAACTAATTAATTAATTTAGTCTTATAATTAATAAGCTTACTTTTCTATATTTTTAAATTAGTTATTGCTAACCATAATGTATATAAAAAGGCAAAGCTAACTCATGTTCAATGATATGATTTTCGCACAATACATTTCTATAATTCAATGCCACATTACTTGAAAGTTTTTGATATAAGTAAATATAAAAGTATTATACATTTTTCAAATGTTTATAATCTCCTTATATCGTTTCTTAAATAATATTTTATAATAAATTAATTAATTGAAATTAACCAATATAGTTTAAGATGGTATAATTTTCGGTTTACTTTTTTTTAACGAGACTTACTCGATTACCGCTGTTTGCCGATGTCGAAAAAATTGTTGTATTACGATCTTTATATGTATATTAGTTTACACAAGGAGAAAAAAAAGTTGCGCATATTTGCGAATTTTCTGGTACGGTGCCAGAACATACTTAAATATAATTATTTTTATTTTTTAAATAAATTAATAATCAAGGCTTGTCTTTTTACACCTTGGGTTGGTTTTGATAGGAATTTCTAAAGATTTCTATAGTAATCTAGTACTAAAAATTTTATTTTTATTTACTTATGTTACTCAGTGATAATGTAGCTTTCTAATGAAAAAAAATATTGAATTCGGTCCAGTACTTTTTCAGTTTATTCGTTACATATAATAATACGAATCCTTCCTCTTTAAAATATTAGTATAGATTTAAGAATTCCGCTTAGAGGTAAATGACTTTATTAGATAATTACGTATAATATGAATATAAAATTTACTTTATTAAACATATGAAAGCAAACGTAAAAGCCCAGTTATATTTATTCTATTAGATATCAAAAAACCTGTTTTAAAAATTAAAATCTTTCATTTAAATATAAATTAGGTTTTTAACTACGAGTAAAATGCAATTCTTTGGGTTGTAGCCTGCAGCTTCCTAAAACAAAACAAAACTAAACGTTGACGAAACTTGATAAGCATCAGCTATTAACACTGCAGTCTATTTTATACTCCATGTTACACAAACTTGTGACGGAAACTATTTTGGCTGGAAGTTATTGACATGATATTCAGGTAAAAAGGGTCTTTCACTTTAGCTAAACCCTCCTATCTAAAATTGTTGAATTTAAGTACAAGCAGAAAGTTTTCCAAAGTAGGTAATTATTTTATTTGCTAACCCTTAAGTTTGGATGTGTATTGTTAATAAGGTTTTACGTTTTGAGGTTTAACCCTCTCATTGCCATAGTGTTGTTCTGAAAAGGACGATTATTTAGATAACCAGTTTTTTTAGTAGATAAATTGTTTTATTACTGTCATTATTTATTTTATTTGAAAAAACATCAAAATACAAATTTATAAAGAATTAAATTAAAAATAATAATAAAAGAAGATTTTATTTTATATGAGAAAGCCTCAAATAATGCAACGAAATGAATAACTTTGGTACTTCACATTTCTAGAACCTTAATTATTATTTTTCTTTCTAAAAAATAACTTATTGTTTATACGTAACTATGTAGTTATTGGACATACAATCTGCTCGAGCTTTCTTTTTATTTGTACTCAAATTTTGTATGTAACTTTGTTGAATACCTATTTTTGGAAAACGTTAACATAATGTTAAAATGAAAGTCACTTTTATTTTCAAAATATAACCCGTTGACTTGACGGGTCTCTCTTATGCATTTTGCGATCTTATCAGAAATCTGCTATAGTGATTCATGCAAAAGCTTTTTTATAAATAGTTAGGTAATTTTAAAATTTGAATTTTGATTTTTTATTTTAATGAAAAATAAATGTTTTGATAAATTTAAGTCTCATTAAAAATATTATAGTGTTTCTTATGAGAATGAAATGGGGAGAGTAGGTTGTTTTAGCGATATTTTTATAAAAATATTGCGCATCAAAAACAGATACGATCAGTGTGTCCGATAAATAATTTTCCCCTTTAAAGAAAAACTTATAAAAATAGTTTCCCATATAAAAAACACTTTATATGATACAATGCAATATTTTAGATTTTTCTATAGTTTTACCACAACAAACTTTAAAGATAAAAAGTAAAACAACTTCTAACAGAACTAAACATCGTCCTGTGTCTATAATGTGGCTACACAGTTCTTTACCCGCCCCTTTCATGTTAATTGCAGAACTTTACTCAGTCATATAGTCCCGGTCCAATTCGGTATCCGTATACTTAGTAATGGATCATAAAATGTAATAATGTTTGGGATAAATAGAAAGTTTCTAATTGTATTTTTTTAATTTGGAAATGTAATTCTATTTATTTAAGTAGGGTGGCAACCGGAGGTTCCAGGAAAACTACGAAACTTATACATATTATAATAATTACTAGATATATATTAAAATTTATAACCTATACGTAAGACTACATGATTGCCCCGATGTTAAAACAGCAATCTCGTTCCATAGCTTGTGTGTTATCAGGAATTTTCTGGTTCACACGACTTGGTGTTCGTTCCGCAGAGTTAGCAGCGTCACTCGTTAGGTATATGATACGAGTATTTTATCCATACAACGATGTTGCCCCGGCGATTTCTTTTGAATTTTTTAATTGAATTTCCATTTTCCAGATAGTTAAAGTAAAATATTTTTATATCATGTAAATCATATAAAACTGTACAAGTACCTAACGGGTATGGTTCTCTTCTTTTGAGAATGAATACGTTTCTGATTCAAACAATAAATTTGAATACTTTTCACAATTTTACAAAATAGCGAAGACTTATGTATAAAATTGGCTGTGGTGTATAAAGTCTTTGTGTAATGGAATTACAGAACTTTTTTATTACAATGAATAATGAGTCAACTTTATATAAATTTTTTATTCCACTAAATGGAGATAATTTTTAAAATAGTAATATTTTTGAAATTTAGACAATAGATACATAAATAGATTTAACATAAGAAAATCAACGACTGCGATTCTGCGTTTTTTTATAATTTTTTGGAGTCCCTTGTTTCTTTGGCGCTATCTTTGTTTTATGACTACAATAAGAACTTTTTTGTTTGTAAGATATAAAAGATTTCTTGGAGTACAATACCAAATATTTGTATCAAGTAAGCATCTACTTAGTGATAATGCATCCTTACTTCCCTTTATCCTTTATTCGTGTTTTTAATCCCCAACGCAAAAACGACAATGTGTTATAAGTTTGACGTCCCTGGTGTGATTGTCAGTTTGTGTATATGTCTGTCTGTTTGAAAGTTATATCCGTCAAAAGCGTTCTTAGCTATCTTTGGTGGAAGTCGGTTTCGGTCTTCAACGTCATCAGATAGGAATGTTACAGCACAGTTTGCTTTCAAGCCTATGTGGGATCTGACATTTGAAACACTAATGTCCTCTGGAACCACTCAGCTGAGCTGCTGTTAGGGCGAGAAGATAGGAAACGTAATCCCATTTAGGATTGCCTTTTAGTAAACCCATCGAGTTTCGGGCTCCTTGAATTTGTCTTTGCTGGTTCTCTTCATGTTTGTAATTGGGTCGGGAGCTTTATAATTGTTTTAATTTATACAATTATGATGTGAATTATTTGGGTTAAGCCATTACTTCTCTAAATATATTAATACAAAGGTTTGTTAAAAATTTATTATTGCAGTGATTTCAATATAAAAGTGTTGGGAAATGAGTTAAAATTTAACACAGATTTGACAAAAAGATAATTAACGCGACTCTTTGAAAGCCGGTGTTAACACTAATAAATTTTAAGATTTTTGTTATATAACTTAATTTTTTCTAAATATTTCTAGCAGCTACAATGTTGATTGAAGAAATATGTTTGATGACTAGAACTGAGAATTAAGATAAAACTAAGATTTTCGAATATGCGTCTTTATGTATAATTAATCTATACATTCCCTACGTTTTGTTTATTTTGCAGCAACCTTGATCACTGGCAGAAATAAGGAATATCTAATTTTGTCATACCGAAGTCTATCTGAAAATAATAGTTTTATTTAAAGATTACACGAGAAAATCTTTTGTACAATATTTTTTTTTAGAAATTGGTCCTTGTAGCAAGGTCTTTGTAACAAGAACACCAAACTAATAGTACCTTGCCTTAATTACCTTGATGTTCTACTGTAATTTAAACTTCGAGTACTTTGTTATCACAAAAAAGCTGTGATATATAAAATAATAAAATTGAAAAAATAAATGTTAAGTAAACTCTTGTATATGTTTTATTTTGTAAAGCTTTTATAGAATCACTTTAAAGTCAGTTTTGGTAGTCACTAGAAAAAGTTTTTCACATTTGATCGTTTTGTTTGAATTCATAAATTTTTCCCCTTTTATAAAATTAACCAACTTTAAAATACTCATACACGTCAGGTCTCTAAATACTAGTTTTATAAAAACTTTGACCGTTTTTATTAATATTCTTTATAAAGCGTTTCTATTGTTGCGAGATTGGTAGTATTTATTTTATTTGATGTTAACTGAGTGAAAACTTAAACCCCATGTATTAGTTTACTAAAATAAATCTGAACAGAGCTTAACCTCCTTACAAAACATGACTATCTGTAAAGAAGGTCGCAATATTCGCATCATGTTTCAGAACTCATAGCAATACAATTATGCCCTTTAACCCTTTTGTGTCATAAAGGACATTCGTTGAAGAATTCCTTATTGAATGATAATAATAATCTAAGCCGCGGATCTTGGTTATTATTGAGTTGTAAAATATTATAAATAGAACGCAACTCATACATTCATTCCAAGAGAACTCCCTATAAAAATTATGGATAAAAGTTCACTTATTTCTGGATAGTAACTCAACAAGTCTTCTTTTTTGTTTTTTTTTTTTGAAAGGAGGTAAACGAACAGCCGGCCTACTTGGCGGGCAGTATCAACCGTGTCCCATGCGTTGTCAACCTTAGTGGTTGATCAAAAGCGAGGGGTTGGAATAATAGAATAGCTGAAAGGATGGAAACGTGTACACAGCAATCGGCTCTCACACTCAACGGATGAAACGCAGCTATTAAAGACTACTTCAAGACGATCTTCTGTAAGAGGGTGGTCCATCCTCTGTGAAGCCAGAACATGTTCAACTGATGTAGTTACTTGACGACATCTAGGCTCTACCACCTATAAAACTTAATTTCCGGAGGAATGTTTTTAATCAACCCTTATAATGTTACAAGCATAAACCTCTTTTTACTTAAGAACTTCTTTGTACTTAAGAAATCCCCGAGGATATCTGTGCGTCGGCCTCCAGACCGGATATATTTCTGTTTTCGTGAATTTTAAAGTGCGTAGTGATGATAGAGCTTACGGTCCCTTGGGAAACCAACATCCCCAAAGACCATACCAGCGAGAGGTATAACAGCGAAATCTCTCTACAACCTACTAAAAGACTTGGGCTTGTCCAGAACTCACATTAATGCATTCTTGGAACATACATCGAAGGCAGCCCTAGTAGGTTCTTGTCAAATTTGGTTAGGTAGGGAGAGGAGTTTTGACAGTGGAGGTGAGTGTATAACTCGCGTTAGTTAAGGGGCCCCTTAAACCTACACCTGGGTCACAAGTCCCAGGCACTGTTGAAGCTCCTCTCCCTGCAAAGCGATTTACCCGGCACCCGCACGGTGAATCCATTGAATGCTAAGAGGTTTCGTCTCTACTATTTCTAAATGTGAAACAGGACAAAGTACCCACTTTAAATAAATTTTTACGATTGTAATACATAATTAAAACGATTATTGGATTTCGGCTTCTATTCAAAAATATAGTCGTTTATTAGCTTCTGTCGATAGGGCATCATTGGAGCATGAAACTATACTTCACCTTCTAAATTTATGACAATGTAAGATTTTTTTTGTTTAAAATTATTTATTTGTAGTAAGATGTTGCTCGTTATTAAAAAATAGTGTTCACAAATTTCCTCAAAGCACAAGTTCAAGGTACACACCTAATTCAGATAAACCTAAATGTAAAGGAATTGTCTCTAAGTGTCATGATATTAAATTCTGGTCTGCTTTGAAGTGGATCAGACTGACTCAGTACACTTGAAAACAATGCAGTCTCCATTAAAGCTGAACGATTTTAAACAATAGTCCAAAGAACAATGAGACATTCCCCTCTACTATAGCTTTTCCTGAATATTGTACTAAACTGTAGGTACATTGTCTTCCAACCTAATAACAAGTACTAACTTGTAGCATGTAAAATTTTGTAAAATATTTAATTATACTTTAGTTCAATTTTCGTTTCTCTCACCAGAATTTAAAGTGATATCATGTGTGATATCACTTTATTTTTTTGACTGTAGAGTGTAGGGATTCAAAGTAGAAAGTTTATATAAATAGTTATATCAAAAGATTCGTATGTGTAGTATAATAAAGATTTTTACACATTACGAAAGATGAGCACAAACTAAAACTTAATTTTATAAAATTATATAATCATTTTTATGTGTATATTTAGTTTATTTTCAATCCGACGCATTTGCAATTTTAAGAATTTGATCTTAACTGCAATAAGCGTGCCACGTTCAAAAATATAATTTTATTTCAATGAACACAATATTTGCATTTTTTTTTAATTAAAAATGTCTTACCATGTTTCATTTATAAATTTAAATCAACTCGAAACCTTCAATAAAGGTTTAAAGATTTTTCTATATGAAGTATAGAATAGTATAATTTCACTTAAGGCAATTTTTTCTTTTTGGCAACTTATTGTATAATGTTGAATCAGATTTTACTAAGCATATAATGAAAATGTGCCAGACCTTTTAACCAACCAAACATACCCGTTTAAAGAAAACTATGGGAGTAACGGATACTTGTAATAGAATTTAAAAATTTCACGATATACATCTTCTATATATATAAAAATGGATTGCTGTTCCTTAGTCTCGCTAAAACTCGAGAACGGTTGAACCGATTTGGCTAATTTTAGTCTTGAAATACTCCTGGAATTCCAGGGAAGGTTTAAAAGGTGAGATAAATTGGAATAATTGCCGGGAAAACCCTAAAGACAGCCCTTTTCTATTTCCCATACAAACGTTTTTTTTTACATTAGATTTGACAACTAACTAATATGTCAATCATTCTGTTTGATTGAAACAGGAAAAACCTGATTATTTATGGCCTCTAAGACGGAATAGAGTTCGCCTGGTCAGCTATACCTACATATATTACTCTTGACCAAACTAACGCGGACGAAGTCGCGGGGAAAAACTAGTATTATCTAAACTTTTGTTATGAGGATTCACTTCACGTATTCTATGATTGTATAATTTAAATGGTGTTTCGATTACTATGAAAATTATTGTATTAAAAGTATTGACTACAGTTGTCACAAAATAGTTGTATATTTTGTGGTTAAGAAACAGCAATTACTTTTAAAATTATATGTTTCTGATATAAGTAACTATTATATATACGCATATCCTACAAAAGTCAGTGGTGGTCTAGTGGTTGAGGGCCCCGCCAAACCTGTGATTTTTCGGAATCATACCTATGTACTTTATGAGAATATTTAGATACATACGGTGAAGGAAAACATCGTAAGGAAACCTGGACTTATAGTTTCACAATTATAAGTTTGAAATCACCAACCCGTTTTGAGCAATCGTGGTGATTAATGCTCAAACCTTCTCCATGTGAGAAAGAGGCCTTTGCTCAGCAGTGGGCTCTGATAGGCGGATAACAATACATGTATATACATAATTTATAAAATAAAGAAAAACCATTCCTAACTACAAATTATATGTAGTACATGTCTGCTGTCTTAGCCTATATTTTGCACTTTCTTCATTTAATAATTTAATCATGAAAGTGACACGTACATGTACTTGTATAAATTACTTCTGAATCGAATTCTTATAACTTAAATATTATATCTTACACAATTTGCTTCTCTCCAAAAATCGTATATGTTTTTGTAGATTATAGTAGCCTGTGCTCACATTTAAGCCATGACAACTTTAACAAGGCTCTTCTCAGTTTCGTTCATATCGGCACTAGTCATTCACGGTTTAGCCGGATTCAAATGAATTCACCCATTTTATTTTTTTTTTATTTTTTTTTTTATGGGAAAAGGGGGCAACCGAGCAGACGGCCTACTTGATGGTAGGTAGTTACCGTCGCCCATAGACATCCGCAACGTAGATTTGCGGATGTGTTGCCGCCCTTCATTGGGGAAAAGGGGAGGAAAAGGTGGGAAAGGGAGGAAAAGGAAAGGGTGGGAAAAGGGGAAGGGCAACCGGCTCTCTCACTCACCGGACGAAACGCAGTCTTGTAAAGACTACTTTACGCCGATTTTCTGCGAGAGGGTGGTACTTCCCCGGTCGAGCCAGCCCATGTTCGAGCTGTAGTAACTGACCACAGTCAGGCTCTACCACCTCAGGCTAGGCTCTACCACCTCAGAAATATATTTAATAAATATTTAATGTGGTTTCATGATGTAATGGAATATTTTAACTTTGTAAGTTACTTACAAATGTAATTAATATAGTAAATAATATAAACAGATAAAATCAAAACAGTAATACCCTATTGGTCACCTTTTGGGAACATTATTATTTAAACATTCTAATACTTCCAATAGACCTGCAATAGTGCTTTTTTATAATTTCTCAAAATTGAAAAAGAATTCGAAAAGTAAATCTATGTATATAAATATGTATTAGTTTATGAAAGTGTAATTTGCAAATTTTTACATATAAAACTCATTGAGATATTTAAAATAATATTTGATCATAAGTTATGTAAGGTAAAGAAAACTCTTCAGTTCTTCACTGTGAAACCACATACTCTTCACTTTGTTTGTATTTTGCATATTTCAACCAGGTAAAGAAGGGAAAAGTGTTTCGCTCTTACTTGTATACATATATTTGTTTCTGCCACATAAATAATATTATTATGGTCATCTATTAAACTGAGCTTACAAGTAAGTAAGTAAGTACGGTACACGTACTTACAGTTTGAGTTTGTTGAGGTTGTGGTAATGGCGTAATACAATAGCAAATTGTTGGAAATATGTATGTTATATCAAAAATATGCTTAAACTTAACGAAGCTTTAAATAATTATCTTTCTAAATTGGTTTGTAGTGCGGTAAAATATGTGGGTTTACACTGCTTATATAAAATTAATAATATATATTTATAAAAGGAAATAATATAAAGTATGTAATATTTAAAAATGTTACCTCGTATGCATATAAAAATTTGGCAGAATAATTAACAATGGAAACTATTATTTTAACATAAGTATATAAAAAATGAATATATGTAGCTTACAATTTTTTTAAGGGATTGAAAATAACAAGATGAACGTAAACGTATTATCCATAAATTTTAAAGTTCTTTACCCGCAAGCAAGTTTGCTAAAGGAGAAAGACAGTAGAATAGTAAATTTATTTTGAGGATTTCTCTTTTAATTTCAAATAAAATTGGAGAGTAAGACTTCAATTTATTAAATGAATGCTTATAATGACCACAAAAGTTAAAAAGAAAACGATTGATTTTATAGTTAATTATTACGTATTGTTTATATATTTTTCATTTATTTGAACCAAATTATCGATGAAACATCTCACTGATGATTTTTCCGGAACAAGGTATTTTCTCAACTACTTTATAGCTAGAAGATTAGTTTGATTTTATGTTCAACATCCCTTGTGGAACATCTCCAGAATGGTTTGGGGGGCTGGGGGCTCCAGGGGGCACCAAGAAGAACGTTTTCTAGTAAGCTGTCTTTTTGTATACTTTCATTTTTCTAAATAAAAGTTTTGTTTAGATGATATAATATATATATATATATATATATATATATATATATATATTATAATTTACACTAATTATTTTGTTTATAAAATGAAAACAAATAGTGCAGGAACAAATTCAACTGTGTCATCCATTACATCTTTATCTAACCACTAACAGTTAGAGCAAGACAGTAAAACTTGGTATCTCATATTTCTTCGCTTTAATCTGGATTTATTAAGAGTAAAATATTTATAGCTAAAGGATTAATAATGAGATTACTTAAAACCTTTTTGTTGAAGACTTATTTTCTATAAAGTGGCTTAATATCAATATCTCCCGGTATAAAAATGCAAACATTGAATTATAAAATACGTAATTCAATAAATAAAAGTCTTAGAACAAAAAAGTGAAAAAAAAAGAAAAACGAAGTTAAATAGAATTATTCCTTGGCGGTCCGATAATATTCTTGTTTCGATTAAATAGTTTGGTATACCACTCACGAATGTCATAAATACAGATTTTACAATATATTGCATATATGCCATATTATTATATTAACAAACACTCTTACATTCTTCAGCAAAGGGACACAGAACTAAAAACGTTAAAGACATCATTGTACTCCTTCCTTTTAAAATTACGCTCATTTAAACGGGCTTGTAGTAAATTATTTAAGCCAAAAATTGTGTTCGATTCTCCTACTATAATTTAATCATTCATCAGGTATTTATGCAATTATTACGTTGATTCTATCTCAAATTCTTTGTTGCGTACAAAATAAAGGCAAGAACTGTCGAAACAATAGATAGTTTTAGAAATGTTTGTACTAAATACGTACTGTAAACTTTAGTGTTAAATTAATTACCAGTCTTTTGTTAATATTGATTGGGTAGTACTCGACTTTCATTCCAGAATTCATAAAGACACTATCCCAGTAAAAGTCAATTACTCTAACCTTGAAGAAACCCAAAATATATATTTTTGCATTATATTAACAAGGAAATATTGATTGAAAGCGTAATTGAATACAAATTCTACTGAGAACTTATTATCACATTGGAAATATATACAGAACAATTCTTGGGACTATTAATCGAACTGTTAACAATGTTGACACCAATTCCCTAGGAAAACATTATTGGCTAATTCTAAAATATACATTCTCGTGTACGATCTTAATGTAATTTGGGGAAGTTTTCCTTCTCATGTAGAGTTGAAAACGTGACGATCATTCACGCCTCCTTCATACGACTTCAATTTTTCGTTTGGTACAATAGAGCCATTTTTGAATTTATTTAATTTTAAACATATCATTTACAAACATCAATATTTATTAAAAAAATATATATCAAGCTCTTTATCGAATTATTTTTTTAAAAAATCAAACATATTTATGCTGAATAAACATAATGAAAGTATAAAATATTATATTTCATTTAATATAAAATATTACATTACAGACTACCTATTTTTAATTGGCCTGTAGTATATAAACATTGATTTTGAACTGCAAAACACATACATGTCTGCAACGAAATGTTTAATTAATTATAGAATTCTCAGCTGAATGCAAAATCTTATCGAGGCATTTAATTCTCAAGATTCCTAATTTTCAAGATTCTTAATTAAGTCATTATAAAAATATGCTAAAACATATGTAACAAAAATAAAGAGGAGCTGTATTGACAAAGGGGTGAGTTGAATTCGGGAGAAGTGTGGAGTGGCGTGATGTATCGAGGAGGGGAGAGGTTTATTGAGGAGAGGAGAGAGGAGGAGATATTATTTAAAGAGCATTTTTGGATGTAATTATTATTCATTACTTTGTGGAAATTGAAAAAAAAAACAGGTGATTTACGAAGAAGTCGTACTGTTTTAATTATTTTCTATAAAAGTCAGTTGTGTTTCGTTATTAAAGTAATACATAATATAACAGCTGGGGTTTATTATTTATAACTTGAAAAATAAGATGTTTAAAACGATTGATAAATTAATTTGAAAACTATTACTCAGTTAGAGGCACTACATTGTTTTTAATAAACATGATGTCAACATAACTGCCGCCACCAATGCCTTTTTTCTTAGGCAGGCTATTGAAGTTAACCTCGTAGACTGTTTGTAGAATCCCTTATTTAGAAGAAGTCCGATCCTGGAAACTTGAATTGAATAAGTAGTAGTTATTGAATTATTTATTGAATCAAAAAATGTTATCAGAAGTATTTATTAAGTAAATTAAAAAGATATTATTTTTTTTTGTCACAAATCATTTTCTTGAAAATGGTTTTACTAGATAATAGTTTACTTAATTTGCAAATATATACTAACTCTTGCTTGTGTCTGAAGTTAACGTTTATTAGGAGAACGCTTCATTTTGTGTAAGCAGGATATTTTCAATGAATCTATACCCATTCGCTTGTTTGGGAGTCCACAAATAAAAAAAGACCAGATATACTGGTATATAAATGATAAAGCAATTTAAGAAATGGAAGAACTTTCAGTAAAAAAAGGTTTTTGTCAACAACATATTTTTTCGGTGCTGAATATTTTTTATTTTAATAGTTATTACTTATTAGTAATTCGTCTTATATTTCACAATTCTTGTTTCATCTATTTTTTTGTTATTTGATTCTAGTTTAAAAATTAATTATAAAAGTACCTATAACGAAGATATTAATAGATTTATAAGACGCAGCATTCAAAGACTTTTTAAGGAAGCTGTAAAAGTTACTGACAAAACTCTATCAACGAAGTTCATTTCCAACCATTTTCCGACAATGCATTAAGCATTAAAACATCACTCGACTGCAATTGACTGCGAAGCGTACGTGTAAACCTAAATGAGTAATATTTTGATAGAAAATAGCTCCTATCCTCTTCGAGTGCACTCAAGTATTTACCGAGCTCATTAACCCCTTTAACGCCAGTGTTTTGACCACAATGAACAGAACTGTTTTCTACCTAAAATATACCTTATATAAATTTTACCTTTTATACTAAAATTGTTTATATTTACAAATAATACCAGGGAATGTTTATGGTATAAAAAGATTTTATAACAGATATGTATTTTTGGGCATTAATTTTTTTTATCAAATTATTCTCAATTATGTTGATCTACGTGAACCAACAAATATTTCTGTAGGTAAATAATCATTAAACAGTAATCAATTGATAGGGCTATTAAGTTTTTAGCGATTAGTTCCAACTATTATTTTTGTACAGAAAGATATATTATTTTTATAAAGAAAGAAAGAATTTAAGGCTTATTAAGGTTATTATTGCTGAGAATATTAAAATAATAAATTTTAAATGTAATAATGTGTTGAGTGTATACTAAGACGAAACTACTAAGCATTCCATGGATTCACCGTGCGGGTGCCGGGTCCATCGCGTTGCAGGGAGAGGAGCTTCAACAGTGCCTGGGACTTGCGACCCAAGTGTAGGTATAAGGGGCCCCTTAACTAACGCGCGTTATACGCTCACCTCCACTGTCCAAGCTCCTCTCCCTACCTAACCAAATTTGAAAAGAACCTACTAGGGCTGCCTTCGATATACGTTCCAAGAATGCATTAATGTGAGTTCTGGACAAGCCCAAGTCCTTTAGTAGGTTGTAGAGAGATTTCGCTGTTATACCTCTCGCTCCCACCTCTACCGCGTACAAATCTACTACGAACCTATTTCGAGTGAGTTCGTTTGTGAGCTCGTAATATTTGTTGACCTTGATGGTATGGTCTTTGGGGATGTTGGTTTCCCAAGGGACCGTAAGCTCTATCATCACTACGCGCTTTAGAATTCGCGAAAACAAAAATATATCCGGTCTGGAGACCGACGCACAAATATCCTCGGGGATTTTATATTGCTTTTCATACGTGTCCATCATTATAGTCCAATCCGACGCCGCTTTAAGGATGGAGTAAGGCTTGACGTTTGATTTTGTAGCCCTAGTGCCTTCTCTCACAAAACCTATTGATCGTTCGTTTGTGGTTATTTCCTTTTGCGCTCTGGCTACCGAAAGACTAACCGCTTCACGTATGACTTCTAGAACCCTATCGTGACGACGCGAGTATTGACCGCTGTCCAGGAGTACCTTACATCCCACCAGCAGATGCTTAGCAGTTCCAACTGCCTTTCCACAGATATAGCAAGTTTTTTCGGTACTTTTACCCCATCTTACTAAATTACTCTGATCTGGGAGAGTCATCTGGAACGCATTGAGATAGAATTTTAGCAATGCTGGCGACCAATCATAAATTAAAGTGCGCCATTTTAATGCTAATGGGATGCAAAAATCTCCTATGTCTAACCACTCGTTCTGCATTTCTAAATTCATTGCATGGATCTTATATTTTTACTTATAAAACAATGAATAACTGTATGTTATAATTTATATATATAAAAATGAATTGCTGTTCTTTAGTCTCACTAAAACTCGAGAACAGTTGAACGGATTTATCTTACCTTAGTCTTGAAATGTTCGTGAAGGTTCAGGGAAGGTATAAAAGCTGAAAAAAATTGATTCATTACTGGGTGTATGGGTTTGAACACACACCACACACACCTTTTAGATATGATAGTTTTATGGAGACCAGCAAGTTTGTGAGTATCGCGTCTAGGTAATGAGAACGACCTGTTTATTTGAACGCTTTATTGATACTGACTAAATTATGACAATGCTTACATTTATATTTGCTTATGAATGCGTACGTACAATTAAATTATGTTAATGTATGGGTAAACCCATACATACTCCCGACAGGAAGAAATACAAGGAAAAAAATATAAATGCTATGAAGGTATACAAATTATGGTATAAAATAAGATAGTACAAGTAATATTTAAGAAAACCAAACAACTTATATAAAATGAAGATAAAATGAGACAATATTGATAATAATTAAAACTTTACAAGCTTAAAGTGTCTATCATTATGCTTGCATTATTTGACCTATTGCACTTGGTACACATCGGCGATGTTGCCTTGTTCACATAACGCGCACTACGGAATTCACTGCACCTTTCACTATAGCTCGACGCCTTCGGTGGCGCCTCTGAAGGCACTGCCAACCCAGCTCGCTCAATCTTCGCCGTCTGCGCCGCAGGCCCAGGCTGGGTTGGCCTACGAAGACGCCTCCAGCCGAATAACAGCGTAGCAATTACTATTATGCTGTCGCAAATATATATAGCAGTATAATGATGTACGTCATGAAACGTTATTCTGTCGAGTAAAGGTTCAGTTTTCTTCATGACTTCCAATTTGTTTTCAATGCTCTTAATTTGCGTTTGAATCTCAGAAGAATTGGATAATGTTAGGGTTGGTATTGATATATTCATAATATGATTTATTGATGCTATCACCGGTACAAATATCTGTTCGTCTAAGTGCATTTCGCTTGATTTTATGTTATGTGTTAATAACGTAAAATATTCTGACTTAATAGTACAATCTCTGTCTAATGTAAATATGCCAGCGCGCGTAAACTTATGAGTCGTAATTTGATCACCACATATAGATCTCAGCTGACATTCGTTACAACAATATATGTGTTTGGAGAATAACTCTCAATCCAATGATCTTTGCATGTGGTTATAGATACTTTGCATTCTGATGTTTCAATTTGGCAAAATTCCTTGTCACTCTTTATGTTGTAGATTGGGCTACTTATGTGACATAAATAATTATCAAAATTTATGCATGAATTGATAATGCTCTGAGATAAAGTTATATAAGTATCCCCTTTTAAGTTGATTGCTATATAATTCGATAACGGTATAATGCTAATCATATTATTTTCCTTTCTATTAGGTATTGGAATAATACGAAATATTTCATATGTGTCTCTAATTACCAATGGTATTCTTATCTCTATTATTAAATATTTTTCTAATATTCTTGCTCTCGATTGAATCAATTTATAAATTTTATTTGTTTGGGTATGTATATTGGGTATAGGTAAGGTGACGTCTTTATATAGTTGACTAGCTATGTTACTAAGTTGCTCTCCCAACTGCTTAGGTGTTATTAAATGTGGATTGAATCGACCATGATATATATCTGTAATGGTGTCTAGTAACGTACTCTGTAAATTTTTTAGATTATTAAGCATATTACTTCCGATGACAGCTCCTGCGAGCATTTCATTAATTATTGTTATATTTTGAATTTCTGATTGAAATATATTTGTCGATTGATCCAATAAATTAATGTGCTGTTTAATCATTTTGTACTGCTTGCTAATTGTGCTCTCCACGCGCTTAAGAACGTTATTTTCAGCTTCAATTATAGAAGTTTGATTTTTCCAGTATGATGCTAAGTTTAACTGGTTAGTACGAAGTAATGTGATGTCTCTTTTTATATTGTTCTGCGAATTTTGAGTCCAGTACTCCGAACTGGCTATTTGCAAGATAATGAATAAATAAATTTAAAAAAATGTAGATTATATAATAAACTTTAACTTTAATAAACTTAACTTTAATGATAAAATGTGAATTACTTGGTAAATTATTGCAAGTACCTTTTGAAATTTCTCTGCTTTTCTAAAGTACAGGCACGTATTTAGAGATAAAATAACGGAGACAGCTTAAGCAACTGAATGACGTCTTTAATGTAATGTTGGAAATTAAAATGTTGACATCTAAAAGCAAGTAAATTTATTTTCTCGAGTAGCTCCTTTGGAATGCTTTAAGAAACATTATGTCTGCATTCCGGAATAGTTATGACGTCTGTTATAAATGGCGAGCTTAACTCTGTTTATACTCTAGTTAAGTTGGTTAAAACAACTAAGATGTTCAAAACAACAACGCAAGATTAAGTAAGTGTCATGTTTAATTCTTTCTTAACGAGAATAAACGATAATAGAACTAAGATCCATAATTACCTCTTATATATTTTTAATTGTCATAATAAGTTATTTTTTACATTGAATACATTTTAATTTGTTATTATTAATATTAGACTTTTTGTTTCTCATTTATAAAAAAAGGATAAATTTTAATACATTTCTTTAACTATATTATATATGAATATATTTTAAAAACACAACATTTTTACTAATACATAATAGTGATATATTTTTAAACACTATTGATTTTATATGTATTTTTAAAAAGTTTTAACAATTAAGAACTAAACAGCGACAAAACAAATATTATTTTAAACTAGTTATACAAAAAAAATTGTGAGAAATTTTGAGAAATCGACGACTTTAAAACTACTTCCTATTTTCAATACAAATATGTTAAATATCCATACATAGTTAACCCATCTAATGGTCTGTTACTATTGTTTTTGATCAATTTTGGTATAGGGATACATGAAACCCTAGCAAAAGACATAGGCTACCTATTATTCTTATTCCGAAATCCGACCTCGAAATTAGGCTTTATCACGCCTTAGTAGGAGGTTACTGGTTATGCGGTGAGTGGGTCGTGAACAGAAGGCGGGCATCACACTAATTATACTTACGCAAATTGGCAGATGGTGCAGACAACGGTGTCGGACTTATGCGATCTTGAAGATATTTTGCTGCAACGAATTTGCTTTGCTTAGGTCTTATAATATTGTTTATGTTTTTTTTAATTGCATCATTCATCGGGGTTTTTAATTGAATTCGCCCACACAGGTGCTTCATATAGAGCTACAGATTTCACAACATCTAGGTAAAGGCATCGACATGACGATGTGGGCCCTCTCAGGTTGGGGAGTTTACGCCCGAGTGCCGTGGCTGCACCTAGCAATCTCGGCCTCTGGAGATTGAAGTGGGTCTTGAAGGACCAGTGAGAGTAGAAGACAAAGCCTAGGACTCCTCCAACCACTAGCTGAGCCGTCGTTGAGGTGCCATTCGAGGGCCATTGAAACATATGGCCTCCGACTTGAACAAGGCAACCTCGAGACCTAATCTCCTAATAATTTTAACTACCTGGGCAACTCCTGCTGTTGCTAAGAGTGCTGTTTGCCGATACGAAGTTTCACGCGCCGTTACCAGGGTATTATCAGCGTCATAAACGTAAACCGGATACTTGATGGCTCTATCGATCAGGTAGTGCTCGATCGTCTTCCGCAAGTTTTCAGGAACGTCATGGAATCTTGAGGCTTCCCGTATCGTGGCAAAGGGTAAAGTGTTAAAGGCATTGGCGATGTCAAAACACACCGCCAATACCACCTCGCCACGTGACACGGCCTCATTCGTTAAGGTCCTCATTTGCTCAATAGCATCATTAGTGGAAAAATAGTCCAATTGCTCCAAATTCTTGCCACAGACTCGAACAACTTACTGATCTCGTCCAGCAGGACATATGGCCTGGCGAGTCAGGAGATGGCCTTCCTTCCTTAACAGGACCAACTTGTCTGCCTGTGAACACGAAACGTTGGGAGTATGTAGTTTATAATCAAAAATACAAATCGCGTAGTAAATCCGAAAAATATTATTTTCATGTAAATGAATACCCGCGAAAATCTTAGATCTCATTAAATCATATTTCAATCAGCCTGTTAAATCGTAACTCGATCCTTGTCTTGCCAGCCCTAAAACATACATGATTTTGAGTTCACAGACTGAAGTAAAATATTCCATGAATAATTCACATGTCTAATCAGGAAGCGAGTAAGAACACTCATTGTTGCGCGTGTTGAATGAGTGAGGAAATTGGGATGAGAGGATTTCAAAGTCGCTTACAAAACAAAGTATGTATAAATAAATACATATATACCATTTCCAAAAATATAATATTGACTCAAATACCTATACTTATTCACCTGAATGATACTTTTGGATAAAATTGTCAGACATCGGACCTTTAAAAAATAAAGGATTCGCGAAAAGTCTTAAGAGGATTCCTTCAATAACCGGAGGGACTGACGATAATCAAGTACTAGGCATAAGTTAATTCATCACATTTGGAGGCAAAGAGTGTTTGTAATTTATTTATTTTATTTCACGTTTTTTAAAAGAATGTGGTTTATTTACATATGTATCTATATCGTATTGTTTCGACAGAAAATCCATTGTAACAGAAAAAGCCGCATTTTTAATTGCCTTCATTTGACTATTTATTTCATCTAGCTTTGAAGTTTTATAAGCAATTTTTATTCTTATATGTTTATATATATAATATCCGTAGTCATCGTTAAATAGGTAATAAATATTAAAACTTGAAAATAAAAGGTTATTTCTTTAACAGTTTTGAAACAAAAGGAATTAAACAAAAGAAAATATTGAAAAACACTTTTTTTATATTTTTGCTAAGTATTCCGAAAACTTGGACGCATCCATTCATAAACAATAAAACTTTAATTTAATACATATTAAAAACTGTAGAAATTGTAAACTTGGATCTTAAAAAATATCACAATAGTAGGAAATATTTTCCAGGACGTTTTATAACAAAATTTAAATAGTGCTACTTATACACGTGTAAAACAAAAAAACCTTTCCAATATAAATATGTTAGAACATGATATAAATAGTTAGTGGCTGCCTAGTGGGTAAACCCCGCCTTTCGTGTACGTCGGCGCGGGTTTGATCATGGCAAGTACCAATGTGATTTTTCCGAGTCATTGTACTTTCTAAGAGTATCTAGACATCATTGACAGACTGTGAAGGAAAATATTGTGAGGAAACCTGGACTTATAATTTCACAATAATAAGTTTCAAATCACCAACCCGTCTTGAGCAAGCGTGGTGATTATTGCTCAAACCTTCTCCATGTGAGAGGAGGCCGTTGCTCAGCAGTGGGCTCTGATAGGCCGATAACGATATAAATAAGCTTCAAACAGTGAAGGTTGTATATGATTTGTTATTATTTTCGAAAAATGTATATCGTGGAAAAAAATATTATCAGTTAATTTTTTTTTTTGGACAATTATTCTTCTATTTTTGTCTCTTTTTAAATATTTAAGTAACGTTTTCTCAAGTTAGAAGTAAAAAAATCTAAGGTTACAGTAAAAAAATAAATAATTTGAAATGTTTTATCTAATATACAGAAAAATTAACCATATATAAAATCATCAAAATCTCTAAACTATCTAAAGAACTATCAGTCTCCACTTTGCGTAGAAGAAAATTAAATTGTTCGGCACAATGGCGGGTCCACTAAATTAATTTTAGTAAGCAAACTTAGTTTCTGGGGAACTTCAGTCGAAAGGGGTAATTTGGCCGCAAGGCGGGAAGTTCAAACCATCTTGAAAAGACTTAACGATTTCGTTTAGCTTGGCCTTAAGTCAAAAGCTTAAGATGATTAAGATTTATTTTATTCTCCTTCAAACTTAATAATACTTACTTTTTACGGTAGCTTTTTAAATGGTGTAATTTAAACCAGGTTTATTATTATAAAGTTCTCGAACTTTACTATATTATATTTACTTTATACTATTTAGTGACATATGATACAGGTAAGTCGTAGTTAATTCAGATATCGTAATATTTCAATTACTTTTCTTACACACCATGTTTGAATTAGGTAATGTGGTATTGGTAATTAAACTTTACGTTTAATGCTCATATCCACTATAATCGTAAAGTCTAAGGGTATAAACAAATAGTATATACAGGGTGACTGGTGAATTACTATCGATATTTGAGGACGTGATATTTGACGATCATATATGACAAAATAAAAATTAATATGACATAAATATTAATAAACTTCTAAGTAAAGTTAACCAAAAGTTATGTAATTAATTACGCATCGTATGAACACCCTACAGATTAGGTATACACACACACTCACACAGACGCGGCGGCGGCGTGTTGTTGTATCAGCACGCCGCCGCACGCGTCCACACTTGGAACACTTGGAACGTGTACACACTTTATTTATTTATACGGAAATTTCGTCAAAAATTAAGTACCTATTTTTTTTACATAATTCGAATGAGAATCATGTACCGAGTATGCTCCTTAAATATTGATAGTAATTCACCAGTCACCCTGTATACGTGAACACCGGTTACCATTTTTTTAAAATAAATATAAATAAATGTTTCAGAACATTACAATTTTGTTAATAGTTAGTAATGCAGTCCTCAAGTAAATTTATTATACAATAACTATCTTATGTACTTGGACCATAATCATTCTGAACTACATCCAATTGATTGTTTGATATACCTATACTTTAATGTAAGTAACTATTATTCTATTAATTTTGGGTAAGGGTCTCCATATTATATAGACTACGAATATTGGCAAATCACTAAATGGATCTATTGTAACTGAAATGGTGTAAAATTAGGAACAAAGTTTACAGTAGTTATGTTGGAATTGTTTAGTGTTGTAAGTTATTTATTCGATTAACTATTTTATAATTTAACATCAATTATTATTAATGAACCATTTCAATACATATAAAACATCAAATTTGTGACATAAAAAACCTTAGAAAAGATTTAGAGGTGGGCGGAAAATAAGATAAACACCTCACAAAATTACATGTTTTTAAAAGAAACAATTTTGAAACACAACGACATTTAAATAATATACAAATACATAAAACCTATTAGACAGATCAATAAATTGCCGCTGAATTTAGAGGATCTAAAGTATACCTCTATTACAATACAAATTCGAGAAGAGAACAAGTTAAAACATTGCAAGCTCAAATTAAACGCGCACCACCTTACGAACTGGATAATTTAATTTAAATTAATGATAGAGTGGTTATTGCTTTAACCAGCGTTGTGACCAGACTTAATGGTAGCATAAATATTCTTTACAAATCTCTTTATCTAACAAACAATGATTTTATTAATGACACGTTCATTAATAAAATCGTGTAACCGCTTGAATATTAGTATCTCATAATATAACTAGCAAATGTGGTCAGTCTTTGATATGCATTGTGTAGGTATGTGCTTTTTGTACTTTAAACTTGCTCTGAAAATAGATATATGTACGAGTCCATATTTGTCAAAACGTATGGTTATTAAATACTGAGAAATTGAGGATTAATTTGAATCTATTTTATACAATATTGAATCATTCACATGTAAAATTGATTATACTAAAAACTTATCAAGAAATGTATTTTTTGTAGTCCACTGAAAACATTCTACGTAAGAAAATCGCAAGACGGTATCATTGTACTGACAATGACAGAATTTTATGTGTTAACAGAATTATACATATCATGATCTTAGATTTTTGCGAATCCTATTCATTTAAATGAAACTAAAATTCCTTGGATATATTTCGCGACTTTCTTTTTCATAATAACTACATGCTCCCGACGCGACGTTCGAGATACTTTTCAGCAACCGTCATCACGGGCAAAAGAGATGTCAGTCATTATACAGTATACACATCACTAAATAAATAAATACACAAGATTTTAATAAAAATATACGATTTCAAACATAACATAAAAAATCAAATATTGACGAAAATTAATATAAAAATAGTTTGTTGGCTTTGAGAAATATTTGTTCTGTTTTTCAACATATATTATTTTCATGAAAAGAAATATAAAATGAACTGCAATTAGAACTGGCAAATTTATTAATAATAAACAAAAGCGCCATCTTCAAGTTAATATAAAGAAAATGACAGATATCAAAATTTTAAATTAATTTTCCTGACTGAAAGTTCAAAATGAACTGTAATTTGACGTCATTTATTAATTTAATTAATCTTTGATGCCATTGAGAAAACAAACAAAGAGGTACTTTAATTATTTGTTGCTTATTTTTTGTAATAACATTTATAGCGAGATGGCCACGGGATCTTTGCAAGTATATGAGGCAAACATTTTAAGGAATGTTTATGGACACTTAATAAATAAAAATTATATTGAAAATATTACATCATCAAAAACAACAATAACAACATTCCTATATCAAAATCAGGTACGTAGTATCAAGTAAAGTTTATATAAAATTATAAGCTGATAATATAAAAATGATCATATTATTTCTTAATTTTTTTTTGCTGTTAACCTAAGTAAGTATAGGTTTGTTTCGCAGTTTTTAATTACCTCCTAAACAAAATGTTTGCTGTGATGCTTTCAAAATAAAAGTAAAAACAAAGCCTCAATGAATACGTTTATTTTTACTTTATAAACATACATATACACACATGCGTGATATGCACAGCAAATTTAATAGAGACTTATTAAGCAAATACGAGTATATGCAGGAAAACATGAATCATTTTAATTTAAGGTTTTTTTTATGAAGATGTCTATTACTATTATTTATTTTATTGGTTTTATAAAAGAAATTTTATAAATATTATATCTAGAGGAAAATAACGGTTAAATATGACGGAATATAAGAAACTTTTTGTTAATGAAAAACTGTTTGCAACTACATAGTACGTAATTATTAGAATGCGGTCCAGTTAACAGAAATAAAAAAAATACGAGCATATTTAAAACGTATTCGATGAAAAAAAATTATCTACATATTTTATCCAGATATAGAAATCTTGGAAAGGTAAAAAATATTTATAAATGTAAAAGTAACTTTATTGTACAGTGTTTGCATTAAGCTTTTAATTGAAGCTTTTGAGAGAAATTTCAATTAAAAGAAGAAATAAGCTGTAAGATAGAAATAAGTTTTATTTTATTTATCAACATTTAAATCTCCCGTTTTAAATTTGCTTTTATCTGCTTATATCCAGAATATCCTCAAAAGTTTGGTAATTTATAGTGATATCCTAAACTTGAGTGCACAAATTATGATTTTCATACATACGTAGACAGTGTAGAAAAATATTATAGTAGGATGAAATCCATTAGAAAAGGAGGGGACTATTATAAAAATTAAACTAAAATAGTTTACGGGCGATCTGAGGTCGGGAAGAGTATGGGGGTGGGTATTTGAGGGAAAAAATGGGTTTTCTCAATTTCCGGCAAAACTAAAATTCCTTATGAAAAATGTTATATATCAAAGTAGTAGATAATAAAACGATCTAAAACTTTTGTATTTACACTTTTTTCACATAACCTCAAAATTTATGTGAAAAACTCAAAAAACCAAGTTTTATGGTTTTTTATTTTTATCTCGTACAAAAAACAATATTTTATCACGAAATTTGGTGAAAACTTACCTTTTGATGTCCCAAACACGCTGTATTTTATTTGATTACAACCGTTTACATATTTTTTCAGAAACACTTATTTTGAATAAATATTGAAAAATCATCCGCATTTACAATAGAAAAATCACCCGTCAATATATCAGTTTTTTTCAAGAATTGGGTATGTTTTCTGTTCATTTTTGGATAAAATAATCATGTTCCTTTTAATGAAATGACACTTAACACCGTTTTGAAAATGGTCCTTCAATTTATTTTCAATAGTTTAATGTAAATTTTCTGCAAATAAAATAAAAGAGGGATTTTCAGCAGATCTTTCAGAGTACATAACTCTTCTTACCATGCACTTTGTGATAAACACCAAAGGCAAGAAAGAAGGTAATCTCGTAAATTCATAAATCACTCTAGCTTCGGTTTTTGCATAGCTACAGAAACTAATGTGTTTCATCATTCATAAAGTCCAAAAGTTTTCCAACTGAAAATGTAAAAACCTGGTTTCGAAACCTTATTAAAATACAAAATACAGATAAGCATAAAAGCAATAAGATTTATTAAAAAAAACTAAACGTTATAAAATGACAACATCTAATTCTGTAAACAAGAATATAATAAGTATTTTTAAATAACTATTACTTTTTAACAGTCTCCTATTATTTATATAATGGAAAATATTCTAAGTCAAAAGTAATGAGAACCATATTAAAAGTAATTATACTGCCTTTGGCAGGAATAATATTCTAAAATTTTAAAAACAATTTCAGAACAAAAGTTTTTAAATTTTCCAAGATTTTTAATATCTATTCCATCTCGATTATGCGTCAATAAAATTATTCTTCTTTTAGACAAAATAAAAAGATACCACTTCATTTCCATGGATAACGATTCATTCAATAAACGGAGGGTGTCCGTTTATTAGATTCTTATCTCATCGATATCAGAATAATTGCTTTCAATTCATTATAAAATAGTGAGAATGGAATAATATTTCTTTCTTGGCTTTGTTTAAATATAATAAATGTAAAATTTGGAAATATCTTGAAGCTACTATAAATGTGCACAATAATTTGAGGGGCTAAAGTGAAAACGTGAATCAAACAGAATTATATTCATGTTAAATAGAAATTTGAAACGAAATTCAAGTAGTTTTTTCAGAATTTTTAAATTAATTTATAACAAAACAACGACTCGATTAAAAAAATATCTCTTTATAGATATCTATTACTGAAGAATATGATTTAACTTATGAAGCGTCAATAAAGATATATTTATAAAATTCAGCGAGAACAACTGCACTTGAATTTTAATTTCCGACGTTGTTGTGATAAGCTACATTTAACAGTTATTGTGTATTTTATGTTATAAATTTGTGAATAATTAAAAATAAAAAAAATACTCAAAATAAATTTGTATTTATGTATTAAAAATAATTAATTATAATAAAAACAAAGGTAAAATTATCATTTTTGAAAACTTTTAAATTGGGGTATTTAACAGTTCTCTTAATTTTTTATAAAAAAACACAGCAAAACCTATTTCGGTTCAGACTTGGTTCACCTTAGGCTGGACAATTGTAGGGTCCACACAAATTGTTATGTACAAATATAAGTAACTGTATATATTTAGAATTGGTTTCGCAGGTAGGTAAAGATTTCCTATAACTTAACATGTACATATACATATATAATTAAATCATAATGGATATGTAGCGGTATCTATATAGAAATTATAACAGGATTTATTGGAGCTCTATCTCATATTATGTGTGCTTTGTTTAAACCGTCTATGTTTATCAGTCAAAATAAAACTGGACGGATAAAAAAAATCCCAAAGTCTTCATTGAAAACTTAAACACTATTAGAAATATTATTTTTAAATTAAAATATTAAATTTTCTTTGTAATAAAAAATTTACTAATATAAAGCAAGTTTTTTATGTTCATTCATTTTTTTGCTTCATTTATAATTCCACACACTCCTATCGCATTTACGGATTCACTATATTATTACATTTTTAATTTATCTCTTGTTATTGTTTTAAGAATGTAAGAATATATATTGTGTGTAGCGCCATTGTTGTTTAAAAACTACCACAGTTAGAATATCAACTGCTTAATTCATAAGCTCTAGGAAGACTTTAATATAATCACGTTAATATCAAGGTAAAATATTTAATTGAGTAAATATAAACTTTTTTAAACATCCTAATCAATAACTCTCAATATGAGGTTATGAATAGCAATATTTAAAAATATAGAACCGAAGCAAATACAAAGAGAATTAGCATTTACTTAGAAGTCCTCATAATGAGTTTATGTATTTTTTATTGAAATAAAAACGCTACCTCTTTTGACGCGTGCCACAGCTAGTAGTAATTATTTTAATATCTCTGTTCACAGTTTGACGTTAAATTACACTAGAATTGGTTTATTTGTTGTATACAAATATGTATAAGATACTTATTCATAAGAACATGTCTATTGTTCTATTATTATGTTTAAACGAATTTGTCACTAATATGTATAATTATATCAGCAAATGTATTTATTCATCAGAGAATGTTGTTATTGCTTAATACTTTTCAGTTACACTGAAAAAATTAATATGTGGAAAAAATTAGAACTCATAAAAATAAACTTAAAGTATTTAAATGAAAGTAATTTTTTGGGATCCCACGTGTTTCATAAGCTTTTATTAATTTTTTTAGTAGTTACAGTAACATTTTCCTAACTTTTCGATTACTTACTCGAGGTTGCTGAAAAGTAAATAATATAACAATCAAAACGACGTGAACATGTAGGGGTAAAATAATATAAAACTCCTGGTATTCGAAAAATTTAATTTCATTAAATGTGTGGATACACTCGAAAATGTTAGATGTAAATTTGTCAATTTTTAAAGTTTTGCACAAGTGTAATACTCAAATAACTGTAACAATGTGACAGCACATTCATTGAAAATAATATGATTTTTGCACCCTATATTTCATAAGTGCGGTGTTTTGAAAATAATTAAATTTTCTTGTTGCATTAACGAGAAACATAAAAAGATAAAAATTTTCAAAAAGTTGGGTCTTGTATGTGGTTGAATCCCTTGCAGAAAACAAGTTCTGAGATATCAAACGTCGGATATTAGACGGTACTTACGTAGTTGGTTGCAAAATCTATGTACTTATTTAATATTTATGTACATGAATTTCTATTCCCTTAAACTTGCAGTGTTCTTTTTGTTTTCTTTTTTATATTCATTCTAAGGAAGCATTAAATTGTAATTAAAAGCAAGTGAAATTTCATATATTTTCATAAGTTACAAAGTTGTGATGTGTAATTCCCAGTATTTATTACGATTTTATTTCTGGGACATAGGAAAGATAAAACAACGTATTTGAACAAAACAATAAGGTTCTTTAAAAATAAATTACAATTAGACAACAATTCATATTTCTTTAGTTTATTTGGACCTGAAAACCTGAAAACCCCTTGGACATGAAAAACGTAACAAAAACACAGCATTCTAAGTTCGTTAGCTTCAATCCGGTCGTTGCATTATAAAGCAACGCTGATAAAGCAAACATGAATATAATTTTCCATTTGGCAAAAATAGACCCCCATAATGTTCTAGGAAAAAAAATATTTTGATATAAGTTACGTTTGACTACTATATACTATGCATGCATTTCATTGGAATATTTAGAATAAATAGCTTTCGGGTACAATTGTAGAAAATTTAAAAACAGTAATGTATATTACAAGAAAAATTATTTTAGTATTTTAATGAACATTTCTAGAATTTGATACTCAAACAATAAGAGCCACACAGGTGTACGCTTTGGTTTTGGGATGAGAGCAGCCAATGCTGACCATGCATTTGGAAAGGTGGCGTGATTTAAGATATCTTTAACATTATCAAGAGGAAGCGGTTATTGGAATAAAACTATATTTTTAAACAACATTGAGTTCAAAACGTGAAATAAACCGACAATCTAGAAAACAATATACAACTCAATTGTAAAATAACACGGACGAAATATCCATGAAATTGGTAATTCAAATCATACTCGTAGCTTTTGTTATCGTACCTTTTTTTAAATTTTAAATTAATTACCCTCTGAGTACGAACTCAGAGGTTTAGGCCAATGTAATCATACTCATATTTTAATATCAATAAAACATTAAACATTTAATTCTAAAAAAATATTGCGTACAAGTAATATTTTATGTGAACATTTAGTTGAAAATAAAATCTCAATAAATGTAGAACAAACAATATGTAAAAAATATACAGGACCCTTGAAAAAACATGTGGTTTTCAGTGTTTATTGATATTCGTAGACCAGGAAAAGGTTTAATAGAGATTATTTAAACTTAAAATGTTAATATCGTAAAAAATCAGGTTACCCATTTTTATAATTTTTAAAAATTAACGTCACTAGGTCTGTAATCCGCATATGGTTATGGTATCCGCGTATGGTAGTTATGTAGGGCTGCTAGTTTTAAGATAAAAAAAACGTGTGGCACTCGGATACTGCGCGGTAAAGCGATTGCATAGCATTTTAAAGTATTGGAAAAGTAGTTGTTTTTTATTATTTAAAATAAAAAACAAATCTAAAATAAACCAACAAGAATACAAAATCATAAAAGTAATCGGTCGGAGTAAAAAGAAAAATTGGATACGAAAGCAACACACGTATTAATGTCGAGTTCTGAATCGCACTATTATATCAGTATTTTGTAGCTCGCTAAATATACATACGGTTTAGAGTGCTCGTTGTTTGGAAGTGTATTCTTTAGTGTGATGCCACAACTTTACTTTAATCACTAGCTATTTATTAGCAAGTCTATGAGCACGTGACGTCGCGTAATTAGGTTTTCGACGTTTGACGATAGGAATTTTCGTTATGGAATTTCTGGATTCGGTCTCCAAGCTCAAAGCCCACGATAGAAGCTATGCAATTGCTTAGTAAAAATTAAATATACAATTTGTTACATTAATTATTATCAATCAATCAACACATATTATAAAAAAAAATTCCTCCGTTGAGCCTGTCTGTCTGTCTGTTCGCGATAAACAGTAAAACTATTACACCACTTCTCAGGCTGTTTTTATCATTCGATAGCGTGATTCTTGGGAGGCTTTTAATTTGTTGATGATGTCAGAAAAAATTGAGACGTTTGGGAGCTTTTGACGAAACCCTGCCTATTAGCCCTTTGAGATGTAACAAAATAATGTATGGTGAAATTGTTTATCTTATACATATCTTAGAGTAACTAGTTTCTCAATAAAAGTTAGAGGATATTTTGAAATCATTAAGCAGCGCCGGCGTTATGGCAGCAGACTTAGGGTCGCGCATACTCTTAACCTGTCGTCTGGTGACCGCCGTGTTCTTACGAGAAAACTTCCGCTTCTCTTACAACGTCAAAAGCGGCTTATGTCCTCCTCGTCTGAGATGGTGGACATCATACTGACGACAGATGATGATTTCGATAGGCTCCCTGAAAATGGTGAGCCTGAGCCTCACCACCAGACTCTGGAGAGTGCGAGGTGTAGGACTACTCGTCCGCACACTAACAGTCCCTACTGGTTGGAGCGCCATAGGCACCTGCTTCTTTTCTTCGCCTGAGCTAGGCCTCTCATCTCCCTGCTCCCTTCCGCCCGAGCTCGGCCCACCAACATCTAAGGATTTTTTTGTTTCTTCATTCCGACACAACACAACTAAACCCAGGAGTAGAGCCAATCTAAAAATCACTAGCGGGGTGACGCCCATTCTCGCGAGAAAGCAAATACTTCCGGCCAGCGCCACACTCGACCGGGGTTGCTCCGTTAGCGACGTAGCTCCCCCCACGCTATGCATCCATCGGCACGATACCACACCTTGGATTTGGGGGCGGTTTTTTATTCAGGACACCAGCCTCGCAGTCCAGGCGGTGAAGCCAAGATCCTAGGGGAAGATAACGGGTTGAGAGGCCGGAGCCCCTCCGGCCCGCGGTTAAGCCGACCCACCAACATATCAGTCCTTTGACCGACTTCCTCTTTCGGTCCCGTCCACTGTGTCTTCTGCTATATCAGAGGGACACCTGGACTGACACTGCTCTTGCGCTGCTCTTCGTCTGGCTCTACCCTCCGACCCTGTCCGTTATTCAGGAGTGACTTCTGGGCTGACCACGCTGCCGATCTTAGTCTGGCCCCTCACCCCAAGCCTGTCTGGCATGGCAGAACTTGCCGGTATAGCCTTGGAGATCATTGGATCAGGCAAACCGCCCAACAACGTCGAGTTGGCGGCCCCCGGAGGGGGGGATAATTAAATCCAAATGAGAAAACTTAAACAAGCAAGTATTACGTATGATTATTTATAAATGATCAACTTTGAACATTACCACCAGGTCTTTACTGTATTTTTTTATTATTATTATCATTTTCTTATATAATTTATAACGAAGAGATAAAAATATTGTTATGTAATAAGTGGACTTATATAAATTAATACATACTAATACATAAAGAGCAAAAATTAAACGTTTATGCATTTCCTTTGGATCTCTTTGATAATTAACATAATTAACAGTTAAATAATTATATTGATAATTATTATTAATATAATATTACTAACACCGATGCAAACTTAAACGATTTTTTGTTTATTTCTTTCCTCTTATTAAGTTGAAACTTCTTTCCTAAACTAAAGCATTTATTGCATTTTCTTATTAAGTGAGTCTGTTATTATTAAACGTTATTGGTTTAGCTGAAATAAGTAAGTAAATAGAACTGAATGGAAAAATAGAAGACATTGGTGGACTGGGCATTGATTGAATGTTAACTTCCAACTTTTGATCTAAGCTGATTGGTACTAGAGTTAGTTTTTAATTAAATACTATAGTTTTAATTGAAATTTGCAATGTTGGTTAAGTATTTAACGTAGTATAAGATTTTTTTTAATTAAAGAATTTGCTTTATATTATAAAAAAATATTGAAGAAGGTATAAAATTGAGTATGTAAAGTATATTAAAATAACTTTACTTCTTAATTACGCGATTTTCATAAGTACCAGTGTATTTCAGGTCAATTGCCATAAGTACTCTATGTTGTTTATTTTAATAAGCATATCACTTAAACATTTTTTTAAATATAGGAACAATTTACTTGTTATGAGTTTTTTTATTACTTCTACATATGAAGAGAAGATTTTTTTATTTTAAAATGAAATTAATATGTATAATTTCGTGCATCGTGCTGTCACTGTATAAACAACTGTTTGTGATTACTACGTAAATTAAAATTCATTATCGTGACAAAGTCGATAATTTGGAGTGAACTTTTCGAAAATAGGTACAGTTTTTATCAAACAATTTAATACCAATTGTTTTTATTAAAAGACTTTAAAGGAAATAACAAATTAAAAAAGTTATTCGTTAAACAGTGTGAATTGTGCGTGGTTTTGAAGAAAACGCGTAAGTTCTTAGAAATTTAGCCGCACTTACGACCTTTTGGTCGTTAATCTGAGTGCGTTTAACCATACGCGTTGCACTTGAAGCATTAGATAAATAATACTCCAGCTGATTTCTACCTGCGTTATTTCAAATAACATAATGGAATGCAAACATTGTTCTAATGCTTTAAAATCTGAAGATATAATTAAATGTACAGTTTGTCATAGTATCTATCACTATTTATGTGTTGGTATGACTGAAACAGATTTTAAAAAGATACTTCCTATGAATAAAGCAAAGTGGAAATGTCCAGTTTGTAAGATTTCCAAGAAGCCTTGTCACAATATTAGCCCTAAACTTCCTAACACCTCTGAAAAGATTAATATATCTCAATCCCAATTGGACATAAAATCATTAATTGATCATTTTGATGACCGCTTCAACAGTTTACATTCTTCTATGGAATCTTTTAAAACTTTTATCACCGAGGAACTGAAAAAGCTTTCTGAGACTGTTAACTTTTGGTCAACAAAAATCAAATCTGTCGAGTCGTCAATTAATTCGGTAGTAGAACACATGAATAACCTAGATATTGAAGTATCTAAAATAGATAAGCTTGGAACGGAACTCGAGGAATTTAAGTTAAAATTTAAAGAGCTATCGGAAAGTAACAACAGGAATGAACAATGGGTGCGCCGTTCTAACATACAAATGAATGGCATTCCACAAAAGAAGGGCGAGAATTTAATATCTATTATAAAAACATTAGCCGAAAAAAGTGGATATCCTTTAAACTTCAATACGGATGTTGATTTTGTAACAAGAGTTGCGGTAAAAAATGATACGTCACATAATAATCATTCCCGTCCGATTATTTTGAAAATGCAAGCCCGATATAAAAAAGATGACTTTCTTTCATCACTACGTAAATTAAAAAACCTGAAAGCAAGCGACATTGGGTTCCCTGGTAAAAATAATCCGATATATATTAATGATCACCTGTCCGCATACAACAAGCTTCTTCTCAGTGAGGCTAGACGTAGAGTGAAAGATAAAGGCTACTTATACTGTTGGGTCCGAAACTGTACGGTTATGGTTCGTAAGACCGATAACTCGCCTGTTATTCACATTACTTCTAAGGAATGTTTAAACAAGATCTCATAAGTGTTATCATGACTGTGATCACGAAAATCTATTTTATTAAGTTTTTAATTGTTATTATATTTGTATTTACCGTCGTTAAAATGTTTACTGTATTTTTTATAAACTTTGAGCTAGTATGTAATATTGAATATTTTAAAAAGTGCTGTCATTTTAAATTGTCATACGAACACTTAGGTCTAAATTTTAATCTTTTAAAATTTATTTTAAAGTCAGTTAGTATTATAACACATAAGCATTATTACCCAAAAAGTAGTATATATTAATATGGACTTACGTATCTTCTATCAAAATGTTAGAGGTTTGCGCACCAAAACTAAACTATTTTATACTAATTTGTTAAACACTAATTATGACATAATTTGTTTAAGTGAGACATGGTTACTTCCGGGTATTTTCGATGAAGAACTTTTTGATCCCCGCTATAATGTGTATCGTAATGATCGTGACTATACACGCCTTGGGGTGAGTATGGGTGGAGGTACTCTAATAGCGGTACGCCATGGCTTATGTGTTGATGTGCAACACTCAGGAATGCCATTGTCTTTTCCAGACGCTGATATATCATTTGTTAATATTATAATCGGACAAGATTATTTAAAATTGAAATTACGACTGTTTTGTTGTTATTTTCCTCAGAATGTCAATCAGTGTGATTCTGAAGCTTCTTTTTTTGACTTTTTATCGGACTTAACCATTAGTAATCCTAATGATAAATTTATTGTGTTAGGAGATTTTAACATCAAAGACATTTTATGGTCAATTAATACTGAAAACAGTCTTGTTATTCAGAATCCTTCAGGCAACAATATGATTATGCAATTATTTGCATTTATGAGTTTTAGTGGCTGGTGTCAATTTAATAAAATCTTTAATATTAATAATAGATTACTAGACCTTGTGCTTTCTAATTGTAATTGTGTTGTTAAAAGAACTGAGCCGTTGTCATTACCTGAAGACATGCATCATCCATCTTTTTTCATATCAACAAATGTTAATGTAAATGAACCTAATTTACGCTCTGCGTCACGCATGATACGCCGTTTCCATATTGCGGATTATGAAGCAATTAACAATGAATTAAATAATATTGATTGGGTTGAACAACTTTCACCCCTTGAAGTGATTGAAGCGGTTGACAAATTTTACTTAATTATCAATAATGTATTGGATAGATATATACCAGCCAGAACAGTACATGAATCATCCAAATATCCAGTATGGTTTTCAAGATCATTAATAAAACTCATTAACAAGAAATTGCGAGTACATAAACGTTGGAAAATTTATGGCCGAACAAGTGACTATGACCTATTTACTGATATAAGACATAAAACTAAACAGTTAGAAGTAGAATGTTATGACACTTTTATTTCAAGAGCAGAGGACAGTATTCATTATAATTCTAAAAAATTTTGGTCATATATTAAATCAAAACAAAGTAATAATAATCTACCGGATACCATGTTTCTGGATGGTGAAACTGGATCTGATGGGAATACTATTGCTAATTTATTCAACTGCTTCTTTAAATCAGTATTCGAATCCAATACTGACCCAGGACCCGATGAACATTGTTTAATTCAACATAATCAAACATTAATTAACAAAATAAGCGTATCGTGCGACACCGTAGAAAAATATCTCTCAAATCTAGACGCTTCTAAAGGCAGTGGTCCAGATGGACTTCATCCCACATTTTTAAAAAGTTGTTGCAAATCTCTAGCATTACCTCTATATTTACTGTTCACTAAGTCTTTATGTTCTGGTTCACTACCACCAGTTTGGAAAAAGTCCTTAATTGTTCCCATTTTTAAAAGCGGTGATAGACATAATATAAAAAATTATCGTGGTATATCAAAGTTGTCCGTCATTCCTAAATTATTTGAGAAAATTATTTATGACAATATTTTTCCATTAGTAAGACCGTTATTAATAACTCAACAACATGGATTTATTGGTAAACGTTCTATTGAATCTAATCTTACTGAATTTCTGGATATAGTTCTTTCTGCCATGGAGAGGGGATATCAGGTTGATGTCATCTATACTGATTATTCAAAAGCTTTTGATAAAATTCCACATGCGTTGTTAATTAAGAAACTTGAGTATATTGGTATACACGGTGATTTATTAAGATGGTTGATATCTTACCTCCGTGACAGAACACAAGCAGTTGCGATAAAAGGACATATATCTAGTTTTATCCCTATTACATCTGGAGTGCCCCAGGGCTCGCATCTCGGTCCTTTGCTGTTTAATATTTTTATTAATGACTTATTAGAAACTTTTCAAAACTCTAATATATTATTATATGCTGATGATACAAAAATATTTAAAATTATTAAACAAACTGATGATTGCGTTAAATTACAAAATGATTTAATTACTTTAAAACAATATTGCTTATCCAATAGTTTACATCTTAACATTGAAAAGTGCTATGTTATTACATTTGGTAGAAAAATAAATCCAATAATATTTGACTATATGATTTATGATAAAGTAGTGAAAAGAGTGACCGAGGTGAGGGACCTGGGAGTTCTTCTTGATGATGATTTAATATTTGATCACCATGTAAATAAAATAACAGCCAAAGCTTACAGTATGCTGGGATTCATATTTCGTCAAGGAAGCGATTTCAAGAATATACATACTTACAATATCTTATATAACTCTTATGTTAGATCTCATTTGGAGTATGCTTCCACTGTTTGGAATCCGCAATATTCCAAGTATATTTTGGCAATAGAAAGCGTACAAAACAAGTTTATTAAAAGAATGACTTACAAATTTGGTGAAAACTCTGTCAAAAGTTTAAACATTATGTCACTTGAGAACCGTAGGGTATATAGAGATCAACTTTTCCTTTATAAAATCATAAATAATCTTATAGACTCAACGTATTTATTAAATAACATATTTTTTAAGTGTTCTAATTCTTCTATACGATGTAAACATATCTTCTCTGTCCCACTGTGTAAAAGAAATTATGCAAAAAATCGTTTTCTCGTAAGAGCGTGTACTAACTATAACGCATTGTTTAACTCTGTTGATATTTTTAATGACAGTCTTTTAAAGTATTCTCGTGTTTTGAAAAAGCTCATTTAGTTATTATATTTAAGATGTTTGTTTTTCTTTTTTATATTAAAATTCACTTTTGTTTGTAAAATGTTTTAATTCTTATAATTATAAGTATTTCTTTTTTTTATGTTCACTCCATGAAACTGTGCAAAAGTGGAAACTTTGTTGGCTTATATAATTATTTTAATATGTGAAAACTATAATGATATTGTATATGCTGTTTGTTTCCCTATAAATAAATAAAAAAAAAAAAATAAAAAAAATAATTTTCAAATGATACATGATGATGATATATGTACATGATTTAACTTTAACACCCAATATGTTATATAAATGCCTGTTCACTGTTATTGTTCTGACTATTATTTAGTATTAATTCATATTAATTTCTACAATATTATTTCTTTACATTTGCCTTCTATTTTAAGTTTTTTAATGTTTTTGTTTATCAATATTTTACTTCATTTATTATAATTTGAATTTGAAGTAAATGATATCAAGATCTAGTGAAACAGTTGTTTAATACGTTTATTTGTGTTATTTTCATTTTCAAATTATAATTTGTAAGAATTATTTCGGTAGTATATGGACATTTTATATGAATTACTTATTACATATTATTTTAGATTTTCGATAAATAAAATAAAGACAGAAATAATATTGTATTATACCTGTATTTTAAGTTTTCATTTAATTTGTCACGTCTCAATTTTATCTATACTAATATTGTAAATAAGAAAACTCTGTTTGTTGGGTGGTAATGAATAGGGTTAAAAATTGCTGGACTGATTTAAAAAATTCTTTCACAGTTCGACAGTTACATTATCTACGAGTAAGGCTAGGTTTCGTTTTAAAAAATAAATTCTCTTAGATATTTAATTATAGGATACAGTTAAAGCAAATCCAGAATAACAGAATAAGAAAGCGAACTTTTGTTTCGAACAAAATTTTTAATTTTTTTCTCTGAAATATATATTGCTTCGTTATTATTATTAAAGCTTTAGAATTAGAATTTTCAGAATTTGAAGGTGAAAAAAACAATATTGATAACGTGCTATTTTTGGCTGCTTGTTGGGTTTATTAACTAACATTTAAGAAAATTTTCAAGTATAATAAAATATATGTTATAACTTCTTATAAGTGATATAAGATTAAAGAGAGTTAGTTACCTATTTTAACAGATATTGTTTTATCTTCATACTATTCATCTTTATGAAATAATTTAGATTGTGTTTCTATTGCATAACTGTACTGAAGTTACCAAGAAATATCGATTCCTCTGTATCCCGTTATGTCTTGTGTCAGAGGTCACGTAATTTCTTGTATAAAAGGAAATATTATGCATATCTCTAGAAACTTAGATAACTTCAGATTCAGATTAATATAATAGATTCAGAAAGTAGAATTACAATTTTATAAGAGAAACCGTTATATCCTTAACTGTTTAGCTGCAAATATACTTTTGCAAAAATAAAAATGTCGTCCTATCAAGATGACCGATTACCTACGTTATAGGGGGAGTCTGATATAGTCAGTTATACAATAAAATGTAATTTAACGTTTAGTATAATTAAAAATATTCATGTGGCAAACCCAATTCAAATCAATTGCATATAATTCCCGCAGTTGCCGTCTAGGTTAACCATTATTTCATACTAGCTAAATTTAAGATCATATCATATCATATTTGGTTACATATCATATCCGACGGTTGAACATAGTTATTTATTTAAAATTTTATTACTTTGATTGTTTTTAACTTTGTTAATTTCAAGTAAAATTACGGAGGCTTAGTTTCATGTTATTTTGAATTACATACTCATACGACAGTCTATGTGATAACAAGTATCAGCATGACTAGGTTAACTTGTTTAGATAATAATCATTATTCGCGAATCAAATGATTTCAATGCTACCTTACCAGATAATATGTTATATAAAGGTTTTTTGTTTTAATATTAAACTTGTATAAGCTACATAACCGATTGCATTTCCAACCATTTCAGAATAAACCAAAAACCCTAAAATGATTAAAAGTCAATTTATTGAAAGTTATGACACACTTTTTCATTATTTTCCTTTTCGATATATATATTTTGATTATTTTCTTAAGTTTGGTTAAGCTGCTGATAGATCGTAATTAAAACATTTAAAAACCAGTTACAGACGCACGTTTTAAACAGTAATTTTATCACTTTTTAAATATCCTGATACAAAAACTAAATTACAATGGACTATTTTTAGCATTAATTTTATTAATAACTAAACGTTAATTTATTTTAATCCCACGGTGTCTTGAACATCCAGAAGACTGAAAATATATTTCGTTCTTTTTTTTATCCGTAATAAATGCTCTTAAGTTTTCTTTAAATTTAGTTTATACTTCGGTCTAAATTCAACTAAGTTAAGAAAACTGTCAAAGTTGCACTTCGTCTTCTAACAAATAGTAGAAAGAAAGTTTCCTTTACGTAGAAAATTTAAACGAAATCTACCTACTAATATGTGAAGTATTACATATTGTTAGTGTGTCTATTATTTTATTATACCTAGGAAATGTTTGGTAAACTATAATAGAGTGTGGTGACCACTCGGAGCTTTGTATTAGAAGTGTAATGCCTAAACAGGGCTGTAAATGCAAATGATTATTATGAATAATTATTAACTTTAAAGTTTGCATTGTAAAAATGCTATTTTTGGTTTCAACCCTGAAGGGATGAAAATATTTGCCTTTTTGCAAAATAAAATATCACTTCCATAATTTCTTGATATACATATTTGTTGGATACATTATTTCATTACATTGGGATAATGTTTTCCTGAAATAAGGAATTTGGGAGAAACTGCTGCATCTTGATTATCAAATAACCATATACCGTGTATTAAAGATCAAATTTTTGCCGAGATTTTCGTATCGAAAGAATTTTATTGAGTTATTATTTAAAAATGTGATATACAACTATGCATGTTAAAAAAAATATATAAAAAAGAATTGTGTGTGAAATGTAAGTTCTATATTTTATTTCATACTTGAAAAGTTTTCAGAAAAATATACTTTAAGAAGAGTGTTGGTCGTTAGATCTTTTTTCAGACATGTACTGAATTTAACCGATATGTTGAACGCTCCAATAACGATCGTGTTCAATACAACAGCACAAAAGCTTTAGAACACGATGATCAACACGAACGTAGATTTGAAGGATTAAAAGATGTTATGGATTATTTAACACTTAAAATAAACCAATGAAATAGATTCTTATACAAATATTTTCTGATTTAAAGCAAAAAGAAAAACTGGAAACTTTTAAATATTGTAAAATCATAAAGGTATTAGAGTTTGGTGTGGTTAAATTATTGCAAACATATTAAACAAAAAATATTTTCTTATTCTTAGGTCGGATGAATAAATAAAAAAATAGAGTCATATATTTGTCGGCCAGATTTAAAAACCATAAATTCACAAAAGCAGTACTAAAAGTATTTATAAATAAATTGAGCTACAGGTCTTGAATCTTATCCGCTAAGTCACAGACTCCAAGGCTACCTCGGATAAATGTATGACGTATGCGGTCAGTCCGCGTAACGATACACATTTGCCTTTTCGTCTACTTGCTTTTAGATGCTTTATTTTTAATATGATTAATACTAAAAGGAAATAATTATGGAAATAAAGTACAAAATGCTAAAGTAATAAAAAAATATGTTCTTTCTTTTTCTTTACTGTTCATTAATTATATGGAAAGTCTTTCATTCCAAGACTATTTTAATTTTGTATGTTTTATTTAAAACACACATGATGTTTTTCTCAATATTGCAAAATATTATATTTTGAAATCAATAATATTACATTAACTTTTAGTAACAATTTACTAAATTTAAAAAAGTCTCATGATTTTTATTCCTTTTTAACAGCGGTAGAAGAATTTTTATACTTAATTAACAAAGAGAAATTACAAGTCTAACCCTCACTATTATGGATTTTTCTACCGAGGTATTGTTTTCTATAGACGGAAAAAAAGAAAATAAGAAGAACAATGGAATTGATACCGTAAGAGGTGAAAGAAAAAAGAGACATTTAGAGTTTATAATTTCTTTTAGATTTATTTTACAGTCAACTACTATATGAAAATATCATTATATATATTTTTATGGATAACTTAAAAATATTGATGTCTTCTTTTCTTATTTCTTTCAAATGTATATATCGTCAATTATGAAATAGATACATCACACCGTTAAACTTACATAAATATTCGGAGAATAAAGAAACATTCTTCACCAGACAAATATATCTAGAATTATTCAATTAATATGAGATGTTCGTAAAACTTAGACAACTCCATTAATATTCGAATGAAACTTTATTGATCAAATAAATGAAGCATCGAGGCATATCCCAACGGTACATGTCTGACAAACTGCCATCAACATTTCAAACAACTGGCCACAATCATACTCAGTCTGAGATGTATATATGGAAAAATAGTATTTTTGTTACAGTAGGCTTGCATTCGACGGGTTTGAAAATTGAAGATTATTTTATAATTTCGCTACTTAAAAAAAACTTTAAGTTTTATGTTAAAATACCTTGGAGTGAAATCTATGAAATATACAAATGTCTTATTATATTTTATAATACATTTATAACTGATACGTTACAAATGTCTTATTATATTTAATATTACATTTATAACTAAGTCATATTATGGTTGAAACATAATTATAAAATGTTATAACATGATTTTATTCCAAAAATCTAACACTCTTATTAAAAAGTAAATTTAACGTCGTTCAAAAGTAATCTATTATCAAATATGTAAGTATTCAATTGTTCAATAGTACCAAACTATTCATTACAGCCTAAGCATCTAGTGAAGATTAACACCAAGAAGTTACCAAATAGCCTTCAAATATTTCAATTACTTTTTGATTATGCAGATTTTACAAAAATTGCACAAAGTTGTTCAATTATTTATTATGAATATGTTGTGAAGGTTTTCATACAATTTATTAAGAATGAGTTTTATTTTTAAAAAACTTAGGGCCAATGTTCGGGTAAAGTTAGATATAGCTTAATATAAAATTGACTTATGACTATTAGGAGAACTATCCATCAGACGATAAAGTAATAGTAGCTTCTGAAGTATTTTCAGATTACGTACTGTCAGATTAAATTAAACAACTTTTATCGATTCGTTCAATAGCACTGTAATATTCATTCCTACTATTTTCTTCTACTCCTTTGTGCTCAAGTCAAAGAGGTGTTATTAAGTTCTTATATATTTCTGAAAGAACGGTAAATTCATAATAAACAGCTATGGGTATCATGAAGACTCAAGTAGTGTTAGCTCTCATAATCGTTCTTATAAAATAATGTTTCCCCTGGGCCACTGTACTAATGAAAGCTACAATTTCGAATTTTCTAAGTAAATATAATTTCTTTATTTGGATTACAGTTCTCAAATATTTATTGTTTTTCAAGTAACAAATATATTATATATCTATTCTAGATGTGGATTAAGTATTCGTATATATGATATTCTCATTATAATTAAATTAAAATTATAAAGCTGAAATTACTATTAAAAAATTTTCCTATAATATATCGTTATTTTTACATCTAAAAATGTTGCTCTAAATGATTTTTTTTTATGTTGTTAAGTAATTCATACATCATCATTCGATTCCATGACTTTCGACACATCGCGTCTCTGTAACTTTTTAAGTTAAGTTTTCGTGAATTTTGCTCTCCAATACAATTGTTGTAATCTTAAAATTTATGGAGAGATCATAATAAGGTAGAAATATACTTCTTATTAGTATTTTAAAATGTGATCATAAATATAAGTTAACAAAAAGTCTTGAAAGAGAAAAAATATGTAATACATAAATAACAAGTATTTTTAAATTAGCTCTACTTTTAAATAACTGTTTTTTGTTCTATTTTTGGTATAGGAAATGCAAAAAGAAAAATATTTCCCTAAACAGACGGGCCACTGTAAAAAAGTACTTATTTAAAAGCGTAGCAAAAATAATTCTTTGCATTCGAGGTCAAATTGTTTTTATCTCTTTAGTTTACATTTCATGTAATATTTAATAGTATATTCTAAACGAAACTTTTGAAGTATTATTTTAGTTCTATCAAAACCTTATAATCTAAGTAAACAGTTTTTATTCACCCGACCGAGATAAAATGTTGTAATAACGGGGATTTTGGATATCTGTTGTATAATTAATACCATAGTGGATCCGAAATCATAGTTTAAAACCAATCAGACTTGCTATAATCTATACTACTACATACCTGTTTCTTCTTTGTTTTTATTAAGAATATTGCTTTTATATTGCCATAGCATATAATCAGCCGAGATATTCTGAGTTTTATTTTTTTTTATTTATTATTAATCATTTATATAATACATTACAAATTTCTTTTACGGTGTTACAAAATCCCTGTCGGGTTTATCCGTACACCGGCATCCGTTCATCGAGTACACCCGAAACTTTTAGTACATAAAATATATACTTCCTATTACACTATTAACTACATAAGATTTTGAATAACTGATGTTAATTTAATTATAACTCATATGTGAGGGTAAACGTTAAAAGATTTTTAAATTATGTTAATGATACAATAGGTACTTACGATGCACTACTCGGCCGGTCAGTCATTAAAGCCGGTTTTGCGATAATGCATTTGAAAGAAATAACTTGTAGATAGCGCAAATACAGGTGATCCGTTTCCCTTTATGAGATATTATTTACTTTTATTTTATTAGTAATATTAAGTATTATTATTAATATTTAAAAAATATTCTTTATTATTACTTATACTTATTTCATGTTTAAAATCATTAGTAAGATTGTTCAAAAATGTTGGAACAAGATATTCTAGGATATCGCGTAAATGTGATCAATACATGTCTTACTAATTTGTTTACTATACTCTTCTACACGGGTATATGCCGAGATCCCACACACAAGCCCGTGATTATACATACATAACACTGCTATATTTATGCTTTATAAGACAATTATATTTTAAGTCAAAGTTTATATCTCCTTATATATATACATATATCCTGACTCTGTTCTATTTTACTAAGAAATATGTTTAGTTCATTTACAAATAAGTGCTTTCTATTACTAGGTGGTCTATACATAGCACACAAAGTTGCCTTATATCCCCATGAAGTGTTAATTTAACCAAAAAGAATGTTGAGTAACTCGATGGAGACCCGAGTGAAGTACTTTCAATGTTAGCTGTGATACCAACCTCAGATAACAAACGACAGATGTGCGTTACGCGATGTACCTCGAATGTTTCGCCAAACTTTCTATTGCGCAACGAGAATACTTAAAAATGTAACCCCTTTATATTAGACTAGAAGTTATTTTAGGTGGCTCTGGTATTTTGGTGGTTGATTGTGAACAGATTAAAATTTCAATCAATATTGAGGAGGCAAAACAAATGAAATGACAATAAAGCACTATAAATAAAATATTTAAAAAGAAGAGCTTTGGCAAGAACAGTTTGCGCGTTGTAAATCTATCTGTGCCATCGTATAATTTTTTCTGGCTACCAAAACAGAATCCTTCATCCCTTACTTTATTCTTTAATAGTGTATAAATTAAATGAAAACGTTACTAAATTACTTAATGTTAGTTTTGTAAATGTCACGTTTCCAAATTACCTTTTTGTCACTGCTTAAAATATAAATGATAAAAGAACCCATTTTTTATTTTGAAATATAAGAAAAAAATAAAAGTGCAAATACTACTACTTGAATAATGAATGAATTAATGAAAAATAAATAAAGGTATATATAAAAATGTTATCAAAGTTGTTCTTAGATGAACACTATTTTTATATTATAAAACAATAAAAGAAATTGATTATATAAATATTTTAACACGCATACTACTGAAACAAAAATTTGGGTAGATTTTATAAATTTGAGCTATTATTTTAATTTAAATATTACTAAGGACTTATCTAGAAACGGGATAAAAGCTACTTTGTCATGAACATGCAGGTTTAACCTCGTGTAAGTAACAGATTCAGCGGGACCTTTTCTATTTTCGGCTAAGTACTATCCTTTGTGAAAACAAAGCCTTTCAAGGCAAAAGTGCTACAGGTAATTTCTTACAATAAAGTAAGAGTGTTAAATTTAATAATAGAGATTTAAAACACGTCAAATATGTATTTATTATTATCTGAAATATATTCATTTTTAATTAACATATATCTTTATAAACCTAAAGATATAGTATCTATCAAACAATTTTACTAATAGAGAGCGTCATTGGAATAAGCCACGTATATAGAATTATTGGAAGAAAATATAATGTCAAATAAAATTAGATTTGGATATTCTTCCAGAGTTCGCAATTTATGGGATCATGCATTGAAAAATATGTGTAATAATAATAATTAAAAATTTAAGTTTTAATGAAGGAATAAGACAAGTAATTGTTTATTTTATTCCTTTTTAAGTTAATGAAATATGTATAACTGCACCTTTTTATTAACAATATCAATATTAAAGTTGTCTCTTCTAAATGCCAGTGTGACCCGTAAATTAGCAGACAACCTAGAGCTTTATGATTGCATCCATCTTTTAATTAATGATGATAATGTAATATTAACGGGTGCTTTAGCAATGATAAACCTTCTCTCTTAACTTGCTAAAATTCAAAGAAGTCATGGTTCAAGTCAGTAATACGTAAAAGGATCATTTGAAATGGTAAAAAGATTCAATGTTGTAATTTAGTTTTATTGCTTTAGCTTTTTTTTGTGCTGCTCTTTTAGTTTTTAAACTAAGCAAAAGTAGCGGAAGTTGTTTTTACTAATTTGTTTCTCTAAGTGACAACAAACCGTCAATTAATTATTATCAACCGTAAATTAATAATTATTAGTCTAAAAAGTCATTAAAGGTATTTTTATTAGGTTTACATAATGTACATAAATCGGATATTTTCACATCATGTTATAATTTGTATTATTTTATCAAATTCTTTGTCATTTCGTAAAACTATTTTTTTTTTCCATTAACAGCCTGCAAACATTTTATCACATTAACTTTATTTATTTATATGATTTTGGTATAATATTTCGTCATTATACTTCATAACCACCAGAACAAATACTGTCTTAAATGCGTATTATAGGTAATATATAATGATATTTTGTTTCACTTGTTTTATAAATATATCAAACAAGTGACACAAAATATAATCATTCGTTTATAAAAAAAAGGTATTTTTTAATAAATTTTGCGGGAAATCATTCTATTACATACGTACACCGCCATACAAACCGAAATATTGCTAAATGTTTATTCTGTTCATAGTGTAAAGTAAATTGAAGATCTAAACCGGCTGTCCCACTAGTCAAGGGTAAACAAAACGAAGTTTGCAGTCAGAAATACAATAGTGTTTTTCAAAACACCGTGATATATCGTTCTGGGCTCGGACCAACAGATTCAGAATAACTCGAGGGTAATATTTAGTCATGCGAAATTTAAAATGAATCTGAAACATTTTTACGGTCCTCGCTTCTGTTTGTTTTTGGTTAAAGTATGCAATTTATATGAATAAAAAATTGTATTATAAATTACAGCTTAATTTATAAGAATAACTTTAAAAATATATTAAATCAAATAATGTACTGACAAAAATGTTTTCGTTACATAAAAGTTCATATACAAATAACTTTGAAATTCGTTTGTTACATGCTGTTACATCGAAGAAAGTTATTAGATATAGCAAAGTTAATAAAGATAACTAGGTACATATCCCCGCTGACATTTTTCAAATAAAGTTGTATATGTAAACCTTTTGCTGTTGATAATAGAGTTGAAACTAATTAGGAGATATAATTTAATACAATCAACTTTCAAAGCCCCGTCTCCTTTTTAAGATTTATGACCCCTCGTATGGCATCTATTTTATTAAACCCACTCAAGGTATAAAAACATAAAATGTGCTATGATAAAATCCATTATTATTAATACATTAACTGTTATTGTTTAAATTTATAATACATAACCTTTAGTTCCTATGCCTTTTTATTCAAGAAAAAACGTAATATTGTGTGTTATAAAATGTTTTTTTATTATATCTAACAGTAAATTCCTCTTTATGGTTCAATTCAACAAATTGTATGATTAATTTTTTTCTCAATAGTCATAAAATGAGTTGAAGCCATTAAATCAAAACATCTTATCTTAATTCTTACAGCTCGAAAATCAGTACTGCTCGAACATGGACTGGTTCGACCAGGGAAGTACCACCCACTCACAGAAAATCGGCATGAAGTAGCCTGCTAGTGGCTGAGTTTCCTCCGATGAGTGACAAAGCAGGTTGCCCTTTCCCTTTTCCCAACCTTTCCTGCCCATTCCTTATTCCTACTCTATCTTCTCCTTTTTCTATAATCAAGGTTGGCAACGCGTCTGCAACGTCCCTCATATTGCAAATGTTCATGGGCGACGGTGACCACTTTCCATCAGGTAGGCCGTTTTCTCGTTTGCTGCCGTTGAAATGAAATAAAAAAATACTTTTTGAACTGAATCATTTCTATATAATTATATAATGAAATTAATGGGACACATTATACTTTTTATATGATTTTTCTCTAATCGGATATGTATGCATTTTGAATAATTTCATTAATTTTTTAGGAGTATGCAGCATAAAATTATAGAACCAAGCTAATAATCTCATTCAATCGGGTTAAATTGCTTTGTCTCATACTAAAAACTTCTAATGAACAAACTATTTTTATCCTGGAATTGTTGTGAAACATCGATTTAAAAATATTTATTAATAAAATCTTTAATTCATGGTTCAACTGCTTAGAATTTTGCGTTTCTGAAACATATAAATTCGCAGTGCCTAGTCATGTACTACACCTACTACACATGTACAAATAACACTACCTTAAATGATTATTCAATATACGAGTATATTATTTTGTTTTTTTATTGAAATTAAATTGCAAACACGACAAAATCAAAATTTTAAGAATATGAGATGAAGTGTTATTTTAATTATTCAATAATCTTGTATATTAACCCATGATTTGTACCTTTAAATGACAGACGTTTATAATAAATAAAGATTAACTTTTTTCAATTGTATCCTCTTAAAGAACATCACAGCTGAACCGTAAAACAATTCACAAGAAATAAAAACTTAAAAAGTATTAACATAATAAATAATGTAAGTAATCAAACTCAACAAAAGTTTAAGATTTATTTGTGCTATTAATTACTTACTTGCCCGGAGACAGAACGTAATTATTTTGTAGAGGTACGATGATATCTTACGTCTGAAAAAACCACTGTATTTTAAATTTATTTCGCTGCCATTTTTATTTATGACAATGATAATAGATGACAATGGCTTTTTAACATTAAACTTTCACCAACTGTTGGTTTTAGTACAATTTTAATCGTATTAGATAAGGTGAAGAATGACGTGAAGTTTTGATAAATTGTATGCCTAGGTTCACAGATACCTTTATACTTGGGTTTAAATTACTATATATTATGTACCAATACCTTAATTAAATAACATTTCAGTGTATTCCTCGCTTTTCTCTGAATTTTTCATGTTTGTGTCGATTTTCAGCATGTGAAGTATTTGTCTCCTTTGTCGTAAAGCGTCTGAGTTCAGGGCGAAAACAATTTGAGATTGTGCCTTTAACTAAGCGGGAGCTACTACTAAGTGGACTTTTCAATTTTGCCGAGTGCGGAGGAATTAATGCTAGAACGTAGTGTTTTCTTTTCATTTTAAAAAGAGCATTCACGTTCTTATTCTGGTTGGCAAAAAAGAACACATTTTTTTGTAGTATTCAATTTTTTATCTTTGATGTCAATCGTATAATAATAATAACGATATTTTTAGTTTTAATTTTTGTATGGGTATAATCATTATTAAAGAGAAAAAAGAAAATAATTCTATTACAAGGAACAATACAAAACATTAGAACCGTTATCATATAAAGGTATAATATAAAAATCTATAGATAGCTTATATGTAACTATAAATGTCAACTGTTCATATCTCTATGATCGTATCAAAATTGCGGTGTCACTATCTGATTTGGCTGCTTTATAAGCTGTTAAGAAATAATACTGCCTTAAATGTTATTTTTGACATATTTTTAACACGGAACTTAAGCGTTATATCATAATAATTACTATTTCACATACAATACTTTATATCGTAAGAAAATTCTAAGTTTTTTATATAACAACTTTTTTATTTAGCGATTTTTTATTTAGCAATAACAGTAAATAAGTTATCGATAACTATCGCAAATTTTTAGTCCACTTACTAAAGTTTTTATTTAGATATATATACATGAGTTCTTTGTCTTTTTCTCCAGTATGAGGTTTTGGGAATAAAAGAATTTAAAGAATAATTTAGTGTGTAAAGACGGATGTCCCTTTTTTGGAAGCTAAAAATACTCATTTGTTATAATTCTTATTTTATTATTACTAACATTAAATGTCATATAGTAGCAAAATATTTGTTATAAAAATTTAAGTAAAAACTATCAATATCACAAGAGTTTTTGAAATGTAAGCTAGGAAAAAGGAAGATTGTCTCCGATTATGCAAGTGAAAAGTGTGGTCCGAGCTAGTCTTCAATTTGAAAGAGTGTTCTTTCTATGTTTACCCGATGTTCCGAGCTCCGCACACTCCATTTTCAGTTGATATGAAAATGGTCCCGTTACTGTGAATGGTCATAAAGGAACTCTTTTTTAAAGAACCATTGAAAGGGATTGAATAACCAAATCGTTTTGAGTGATCTTAGCATTTCAATCACTTAAGAATTCCTTTCTTGAGATTCACAACATCAACATGATAGCATTTAAATTATTAATTCAATTATTATTATATTACATGAAACGTTAAAAAAATGTAAGGATAACTAAGTCAATGTTCACAGCTGCATAAAAATAGTTAATAATCTGAATTAACAATTAACAAATAACTTAACTTTATAATTAAATATAACATGTACATTGTAATTGTCGTTTATTGGTGTATAATGTCCATAATAAAATGTAAGTGTAATAAAATGTACAGGTGTTTAATTGATTATTCATATAAAACGTGATTGAAATCGGTAATAACAAAAACAATCAGATACGTTAACGAGAAGGGAAACTCGAATATCCGCAAAGCACACATTGTACTCATTTTCATGAGAACGAATAACCATTGTTGACATGCGAAGCGACGTAAACAACGGATCAGATTCGTGAAATCTCGACTAAGAATATACCCACGTTCATTTTATGGGAAGCGACGTAATTCGATTTGAATAAAAGGTATCGAAACTGACCGATATGGAAATAGGGTAAAAACAACGAAGTATAAATATATAAATGAGATACACAACATAATCTTGTAAGCATGCGTGGATATTGGTTTCGATACGATTGTTAGATTACATTGTTACAATACTTTGTCTTGTAACTTTTGGCAATAATTGTTTTAAATTTTATGTTGCGTGTGCCGAAAATAATTAAATTAGTAGTTTATTACCATACAATATTAACTGATTGATTAAAAACAACATATCCGCATATTATAAGACTTAATCAATTATAACTCTTATTATAAAAAGCCCAGATAATATAATAAATATTAAATATTTATGACCATCGTTATCTCTGCGGAAGAGCCATCCCGCAGGAAGAGATAAAATTAAAGAGACGAAAAAGTGGCTAAACGCGTTACGCAGGTGCGTGGCCTATTTATATTCTCTCTGAAACTTGAAATTGGGTATTATAATATCTGCTTTTACATTATGACAGATAATTTGCACTTCATAAGCGTTAAATTGGTTATTAGACCCCAGTCGTCGAGTGGAGAAAAAAATATTTATCATAAAGCCTAAGATCTCATTGTGTCAATTAGTCGGAATGTATTTAAATTAGTTCAATTACTATTACAAAATATATATATTATTCTAAAATTACTGCTAGTATTTTATTTTTGGAGTAAGCATGATTTAAAAATAAAGCGAAACTTTATTTTTTACATCAAACTACATACTGTTTGTTTATAGTGTTTTTTATAAAAAATAAATGTTTCTAAAATTGACACAATAAATGTCAAGTGATATAATTATATTTTTTTTATTTTCAATTAGAAAATATTTTTAAACAATTCATAAAAAGTTATTGAAACTAATATAAATGTTACTTTTCACTAAAAATTATTCAGCTGTCTCTAGATCGATTAACCAATAAAAATGTTAGAGATTGTTCGAAATATATTTACAAATGTCAATATTATGAGTCACATCAATTTAGCCCTTAGGAGTGGCCCATAAGTATCTATAATTTTATAAATTGATTAATGTGAATACCTAAAACGCGTATAAACAACCTTTAAATTCGAAGGTTTTAGTGAAAGAACTCAACGGTTATTTTCGTGTCTATTCAAAGACACTCTCTAATACTTGGATTTTGAAAAACATACTTTCAAATTGAAGTTCATATTCAAGATAAACTCTTTAAGTTTATTATAATGGAATAAAGTATGAATATATGATTGGACTAACTTATCAGAATATTATATTCTATTCTAAATTTTTAATAAACTTTTAAGAATTTTAAAAATTAAAAATATCTTAAGAATGCATGAATACATTGAATGAACGAAAATGAATTATAAGTTATTTCTTCTATTTATAACATATCGCTTTACAAAGTGATTTTAACTCGTGCAGCAGAGATCAATATCGCATTGACAATGGTTCCCTTCACATATCCGTGTCGCAAATTTTATATTCGCATTGTTTCGTGTGAACCCAATTTGTGTTTTTTGACGAATCTAGTATGTATGTAAATGATTGCTTTTATTACGTATCCAGACTCTAATACTTACATTTTTATTAAAATTATTTATTGAATGTGTTATAATAAATTTCCTTTTACTATAGTAATGATATAGAAAGCATTTTGGTAGAACAAATTATAACTAAAAACACTTGTGTTGTGGTTCATAAAACAGCAGCACACTTTTGCATGAGCTTACGTAATATTTACTTTATCAGTAGAGAAGATATAGTTTTTGTGTCCCGAAACTTAATTTTTTTTAATTTTTAAGACCATAAACAATGACACGAATTTCCTATAGAATATCATAGTAACAACTTATATTTTTTTTATTGAAACTAAATCATAAGGATTTATTTATGTATATTAATGAATAATGTTTTGTTTTCCATCTTTATTCAGGATATATTCACGTTCTCAACACATTATACTATCGTTCACTTAAATAAATTTAGGATCTCTTTAATATCTTTAATAATTTTAAGATCATCAAGATCATGACACTTGAGCAATTCGTTCTGATGAGACTTATCCTAAGAGGATAAAGAAGTATGAACCCTTATAATCGCTGTACTCATTAGAAATTCTGAGAGATAAACTGGAAAGTAATGTCATTTCCTTTTGAAGACCTATAGGAATTGGGGATCGGAAATAGGCACAATCCACCCTTTATCAGGGTCTAATCGACATTCTTAGCTATCTTATTTGTTCACCACAGCCGTTAGTTAAATCTTTTCCTCGGAATATGTTTTTCACTTTTTATTTTTAGATTTGAATTTCAAGTAATAATTTACTTTTGTAATGATAATTATTATGATAGTATTATAATACATCAAATGTTCTAACACTGCAGATGTCTGCATATTCAATGTTTTTAAGAATATTTTTTTATAATAGCTTGGGATGGTTCAGGTGATAATAATATATTACTAATTTATTATAGGAACTTTCACTTTCCAGTAAATTATTCTTCTGGTTACTTTAATTATTATTAGTTTAAAAGTTCTTAAATACTTAGATTAAGAGTTCTTAAATTATAAAAAAACTTAAAAATATTTTATAATTTAAAGTACACATTACTGACCTCCTTTTAATGTCACTTTCACTTTGAGAAACAAATGTATTTTCAGCACCATATTAAAAATACAAAGAGATTTTATACCATCATTGTGATGTTGGATTGAGATCTGGCTTTTTAGTACCTATTAACAAGATTATTATCAGCATGATATACTTCTTCTAGTATTTTCTTATATTTCTTGAACCATTAAGTTGCAGATATAACACTAACGTAACTCGGGTGTGTATATCACTTTTATAAATTAGAAAATGATGTTAATTATATTTTTTCAAGAAATAAGTCAAATACGAGATCATAAATTTATTCTGTTTCATTTACCTACACGTGCGGAAAATTATAAACTATTTTATTATAAGACTTTTGACGAAACACCAAGGATAAGGCAGGAGGATTTTGTTAACTTAATATTTTATTTAAAAAAGAGCACATATCCTCATATTGATTATTTCTTACACACAAATAAATATATTCCTCTGTTACTGACCATATATTAAGCTTTAAACAAAATGATGACTAGGGTATATATTAAATAGGCAATAATAGCACTGGGTACGCATAACTTGATCGTAATCTAGTCTGAGCGATTAATGAGCGATAATTGAGCCTAATCTATGACTAGACTACGATACATGAGCTTGGTTGTTTGTATGCATGAAAAATATATATACATATGAAGTAAGATATATTAATAATATCAACATACTGAGTATATTCCAAGAAAATATGGTCTTGTTTTGTTTAGCGCCAAGCAAGTTAAGGTTTGTATTTCAAAACAATAATTATAATGAGCAATTTTATTTAAGGAAAAATAGCTGTTATATGCTATGAAAGCCTTCTACAGCTTCTTACAATCCTGGAGTTGCACATCAGCAAAAAACAATTATTTAAAATATTATTTTGAAAGTACTTAAATAATATTCGCAAGTTTTTATTATTTACATTTAAGAAGCTTTGTGAATGCTATAAACTTTTTGCAGGATCACAAGTAAAAAATAAATTTTTAAAACTTAAATATTTTCTAAATAAGGTCTTATTAAATCACGTATGTCTACTAAAGCTATAAATATAAGTATACTGTAACTCTTCTTATTCATATGTGTTTAAATATGATCTCTGTGTCGAGCGCTAGCAATTTTTTACCCGACATTATGCTTGGTACATTTTATAAGATTAAGATGAAAATTAGTATTCAATATTTTTTTTGAAAATTTGTTATAAAATAAAATAAATATATATACATTTATCGTTCTATCTCTTTATTCTCACCCGTCTAACATAAGAATTTAATATTTATATTGTAGTAATATAAATGTTGTCAGTGGTGGCCTAGTGGTTAAGAGGCCCGCCTCTCAAGCCCGAGGGCGCGGGTTCGATCCTGGCCCGCGGGTAAGTACCAATGTGATTTTTCAGAGTCATATGTACTTTCTAAGAGTATTTAGACATCACTGATTAATGTTGATTCCCAAAGAGGGTTGATGTCAGGCAGGCGGCCACAAAATGCAAGGCAGATCCTGGCTATAGCTGGGAGAAATTGCCAGGTAGAAGGTTGTAGTAATAATCATATTAATTATCTTATTGAGTTGTTTTCAATATTTTTAAACACTTTGGGCCCTCCATATTAACTGACAAAGTAAAGCTAATTGAAGTGCCTCGAGCACGGTATCACATTGCGCCGGATTACATACGGTAATCGGCTTAGTGGGCAAATGCCAAGTTTTACTACCGTTCTGCCGCTAACCTCGCTAGCGTTGGTGAAATAATATATCAATTTGTTTTACTAATTTCTGAGTCGAATTTTGTTTGATATATGAATATTTGGATTAAACTCTGAAATATAAATAATAAATCAAAGTTGATGATGCTAACTTATTTATTCACTCTTATAATTAAAACAAAACTCAATGAAATAATTCTATACAAAAATATTTTAAAGGCGTAACAAAACAGCCAGGAGGTCTGGGAAAAAATCTTAGATAACTTCACTGTGTCAAGAAATATTTTACACTAAGTAAGTTTGAACAACAAACGTAACAAAAGAATAGTAGTGTAAATAAACTTAAACAGACGTTAGAAGCAAAATTTGTTGACATTTTTAAGGAAATATATATCTTTATTTAATTTGTATTTGTTCATTGCTGTTTAAACATGAAGTTTTCTATACCTGCTCTAAATGATAAAGAGCATTTTTTGTATTTCTTATATATTTTCTTCAGTTAAAATTATGAGTACTAACATTTTTGGGTGGTCAAATCATTTATCTTTAATAACATAGTAATATTTCCAAAAAATACCTACTTCTACGTCGTCAATAGAGAATATTTTTTTTATCTAATTGCCGTCTGAGAAGCTAACAAAATTGATAATTCATCTATTTAAGTACCCGTGAAGGATATATTTTCTAAGAAAAAAAAAACTATTTATGCGTATGTTTCTATCAACACCGTCTGAATTCTAATAGATGTCGTTTTATGTCTTATACTTTAATTACATATTAATTTTATTTTTATTCGAGATGTATTCCTCTGGACAGTTCTGTACAATAAACATCATATATTTTTTTCGAAAAACTAAACACTTAAATAAATGAAAATTATAGATATATTTCTTATTACTCTCAAAGCTATAAATTAAATTAAGATATTATAAGTATAGTCCGTGTCGGTATAACATTAAAAATTTCCGACGGCGGAGAAAATATGTTTCACAAAAGTTTGAAAAATGAAGACACGAATACACTAGCGTTTAAATGGACCAGGAAGCAGTAATGAATGATACGTTGAGACCTCGGCTTCCGTTTTACTTTATACTGTCCAACGAGCGTGGTTCCGTCGTCGGAAATGTTGCAATACCAGGCTACTACAAAACTAGAACCAAAATAGTTTCACATTTTTTAATTTCAATAATGATAAAGTGTGAAACCTTTTTAATTGTAATAAATTTTTGAAATAATATTATTAATTTCAGGAATGAAACTTTTCAACTGACCCAAATAATATTTTGTTCTTTTTTATATACGCAATCCTAATTAATTCTACTAAAAATTAAAAAAAAATGCAGGTCTTACTTTATGTACTATTATAGTTAAAAGCAAAATTGAGGCATCTGTATCGATCTAGATAAGTTGCAGAGGATTTCACTTTGATGGATTTCATCGCGGAAGAACTATTAAAAACTAAGGAGTGATAGTGCAGCTTACGATACGAGTAAGTATAAAGAGATAATTATATAATATACATAATAAGTAAGCATATCGTAATCTTTAAATATAAGGAAAATAAAAAACTGAAATACAATAAAAAACTACATACCTTTATAAGTAAGGAATATTTTAATAAATTGTATTCATTGTTAGAAATCATAAAAGTTAAAGCAAATATTAAAAAAAGATTATATTTTTAAAATTATATAAAAATCGTCTTTTAATTCGATGTTATTGTATGACATACATAAAAATTTAAATAGTATAGAAAAGAACTATCTATCAAACCTAAAATAATAATAATTTGCTAACCTATAAAAGATTTGGTGTGAGATCGATGCAATTTTATATTTTTTTATTTCAATGTATATCTAAAAGTTATTTTGAAATTTGAAGTTTTGAAATGTTGACTTAATATTTTAGTTGACTTAATATAAAATAAAATCAATAATTATTTGAAATCATTTAATAAAAGGAAACGATATTATAATATATTTTTGCAATTTTTTTTATTCAATTTAGGAACTCTTTTGAAGTGATATAACACACTTGCATCAAGATATCCATAAGACATTTTGGCGCAAGCGACAAGATGTGGATATTTTATTTCAATAGTGAATCGAGTTTTAACTTGTACTTACTTAAAACGTCCAAGTTTTCCTTTTATTAAACAGATATCATAGCACAAAGTTAAATATCTAATAGATCGGATTTTTACTAAATAGTCCATATTTTATTCATATAATTACAAATAATAAGTGATAACATAACTAGCACAAAAATACCTAACTAGTTGGTAAAAGATCTCATGACATGTTTTTGATAAGAATAAATTTAAAATATTTTACATCAAAAATGTATCAATTCTTGTCCTCTCCATCTCTCTCTATACCTTTTAAAGCAAAATGTTATCAATCTCAGGCACGTCATGCCTAAAGTGCATTTCGTAGTTGGTTCACTTAATATAAATTTAATCTTAATGGAAAAGTGATACAAAATACGTTTCAGTAATGCGGTTTGTTTTTAACTTTAAAACTAGCGTTTAAACAGATTTCTTAATTAATGAATCTAATAATATTTTATTATTGCTTAGTAAGAATTGTACTTAGAAATAGACTTACTCACCAGAAGAATTTTGAGCACCGACGAATAGGCTGGAAAGTAAAAACCTTTTATTGAAAACAAAAATCATCTACTATGAACAGAAGTCACTATATTACTGTATTTGTAATTTTGTGTATTGAATATATTTGAGTATGTAATATTTCACATTTTAAAATGCCAGCTATTACAAAGAAGGTTTCTTATAAAAATAATAATATTGATGGTCCGTGCAAACAATAAATTATTTTACTGCAGTCTGGAGATCACTAAAGCATCCGTGGTAGACATGATACTTAAATATTGAACTTTGTATATTTATAAGATCCACTTAACTCTGCCAGAGAAAGCGAATTTATTGAATAGCAAATCTCCGGTAGCCATTGCACCAGGACTTCTCTAGGCACTACAGACAACTTTAATTCAGGGCATTTCATTACCATCACAGTACACTTCGCAATTTTTTATCCAACCATTATTTAATTATCATCATCAAAGCAAATATTTCTAATATGAATAGAACTTATAATCCATGAACGATAAGATAAGATCACAAATTGTTACAGATTAAAATTTAAAGTTAAAATTACAACGTGTATTTCTTATTAAAATTTATTTTCAGTTTAATGAAAACAATTATTATGTGTCAAAAAAATAAACGAAAAAATATAAGGTTCAATAATCCTTGTCAACATAGGGAGGAACAATAAATATTAATATTATAATAATAATAATCTTTAATATGTACAGATTTTGAATAAACATAAAAGAAACTGTACCATAACTAATACATAGAATAACTTTATCAGTTAGAACCACTTTAAAGACTAAGAAACGAGGTGTTAAAGTTACTATTTATAGAAAAATGCTTAACACCTCATGCTTATCATAACATAAAAGTATCCTGTCAAATTACAACGATATTAAGAGTACCATCATATTGTGAACTGATATTAAGTCCCATCTCAAGCTATGTTATTGATTTCGTGGTACGTCAGCTGTCTTACTCGACCCTTGTTACTCGTGATATCCTCGTTTACTCACTTGTAAGCTCCAAATAATCATATTAGGACAACATTAATGTTAAATAACTGTATAATTCTGAATGAATTACGTTTTTTATAAAGAAAATATAATATTTAATGTGTCGTCAATTGAGACACTTGCGAGTCTTATTATTAAGAATAAAACCCGAAAATCTTGTAAATCTTGTTTAATTTCAGATTCAATAGACAGTTCCGTTGTGTGAATTGTAGCAGGAGCCGCGACATAATGACAATTCCAAATAATTCCATTACAAGAAATTTTTAATGAAATTTGTTAAATTTCTGATTGATAGAGCCACTGCAAAGTTATTTAATATAGAGGTTATCATTTTACTAAATTATTAAATTATAATAATTCGGCGAGAAATTTATACCAAAACAATTGTCATATGTCATAATACATGAACAATAAGTTAGAGCAAAAAAAGGAATAAGTTTTTATTTTAATGCTTCAAAGCAGAAACATTCTATTACTTTAAAAAAAATAAACATCTAATTATAACTCCATTTCATAATTAATACGACATAATAGTTAGTCGAAAGATTTAAGTAGGTACTCCTATTTGCTTAGTCTAAAAATTTTCATAATTTTAAGTTCTTTCTATGTTATATTTCGCGTTAGGCAAACGTAGGAAGTAGATACATCCATACGAAAATATGTACATATGTAAACATTCGTAATGCAAATTTTAGAGTGACGGTACCACCGCTTTATAAAAACTAAGACACAGTAAAAAATAGACTAAAAAATCTCAATATTATAGCTAAATATAAAAAATAACAAGTTTATAATTAATTTTTAAAGAAAACACACACATTCTCGGGATCACGTCCTTGACTATCGGAATGGACTTGTGTCTAATATTGAGTTGAGTCATTGAGTGTCATCCTGGGGTCAAACTAATCTGGTTACATTTAACCCAACAAAGACAGAAGTTTGCGCGTCCCTTTGTCGTAATAACTCGGTTTCGCTCTGCAGAGCAGGGCGGTACCTCACTTCGGGCCAGCGCCTGACCCTTTATAAGTATGGGAGCCTGTGTTACGTTGTACCTAGGACAATCACAATTTTTCGAAAACTCCCGCGCTTTAAAATAATATTGTCTATGGCAGTCGAAGCATCGTTGGTCAACCCTATCATGAAGTTTATTTGTGTTGTTCACATAATACAATTGGTTATGGTGGAGAAAAATACTTCCTAATGTTTATTGATGATTATAGTCAATGTTCAAGTATATTTGCATTAAAAGTAAAGTTGAAGTTGCTAAGTGTTTCATAGAATTTTTAAATGTAGTAGAAAAAAATTCATTAAAAAGTTAAGAAGTTTCAGTGTGATAATGGCAAAGAGCATTTAAATAACAATATTTATGATTTTATAAGTTAAAAGTGTGTAGAATTATTACCATGTCCACCCTATGTACATGAATTAAATGGTGTTGCAGCAAAGATATAATAGGTCTGTTATGGACATAGCTAGGTGTTTGATGGGAGAAGCTAAGATTAATAGGTGGTATTAGCCTAAAGTAATAAAAGCTGCAGCATATTTAAAAAAAAACCGTACAATTGCAAATACAGTTGAAAATAAAATTCCATATGAGATATTCTTTGGAATAAAACCAAATGTAAGTGATTTAAAAATTTATGGAAGTAGGTATAGTATTTGTTAGGGTTCCTGAAGTTTTGAGAAAGAGTAAATAGGATGATAAAGCACAAGTAGGAATTTTAGTGGGTAATAATGAAAATAGTTATCGGGTTTTATTCAATAACTAGAAGATCCTGCGAACTTCGTATCGCTCCTTAATCAAGAAATATCTGTTACGTTTTTTTATTAATATTTTTGGAGTTTACCTTTAAACCATAAATCTCCGTGTTTTGAAGTGCGACAGAATGATTGACATATTAGTTAGTTGTCAAATCTAATGTCAAAAAAAACGTTTGTATGGGAAATAGAAAAGGGCTGTTTTTAGGGTTTTCCCGGAAATGAATCAATTTTTTTTAGCTTATAAACCTTCCCTGAACTTCCACGAACATTTCACGACTAAGATAAGATAAATCCGTTCAGCCGTTCTCGAGTTTTAGTGAGACTATAGAACAACATTCATTTTTATATACAATATATATATGTATATAGAATATAGATATAGATTTTTTACAAATATCAAATTGTCATCCATACGTCATTACATATCCGTCGTTATACGTCAATGACATAGCTGTCATTTGTGTTTTGTTATTCCAAGTCTGATTATTTTTTGTTGTTATATCACGTTTAATAACATACAATACATTTGAGAAGGTGATGATTTCCAATGATGATATAGAGTGGCAAATAGCAATGGACTCAGAAATAAATAATTCAAATAAAAACATTACTTGGCAAATTGTTGAAAGGCCAATAGATAAAAAAGTTAAAGATGTCAAGTGGGTTTTTAAAAGGAAGAGCAATAATGATTATAACATTAGTTGTGAGAGGATTTCAGCAAAATGGATATTGATAATGCTATAAACTCACCAGTTGAAAAATGCAAACTTTTAAAATTTTATTGTCATACAGTTGTAATAATAATTTATTTATAGAACAAATGGATGTAGAAACAGCTTTTTTTAAATGCTTATTTAAAATCAGAAGTATATGTTAATCAACCAGATGGTTATAAAACTGATAATAATAAAGTTTACAAATTGCAGAAGGCACTTTATGGTCTCAAAGAAAGCCCAAGAGTGTGGTATGATTGTTTTGATCAGTTTAATAAAACATGTTTTGTAAGAAGTAGTTTTTATTAGGAACTTTCTAAGTGAATCATTTGATATAAAGTTTTGTAATCCAATAAAAAATTATGTTGCTAACTCAGGTGCAATTGCAATAGCTAAATATGGTAATTTTACAAAAAAGTCAAAGTACATTGAAGTGCAGTATCACTATAAATTTAAATGAGAACTATGAAATTAAAATAATTGATATGAAAATTGATTTTACAAGTTTCCTGGCAGACAGGTTAACTAAAAGTTTAAATCAGAAAAAGCTTTTAGTAAACAGTTTGCACTCTAAATTAATGAAGTAATTAAAAGATAAAATAATAGTTTGGTATAAAATTATATTGATAGCTATTTAAAAGTTTGTAAGTTTAGTTATGATGAAAGTTGTATCATTATTTAAGCTACATATATGTTGTAAGATTTTAAATTTAAGGAGGCGTGTTGAATATAAGTAAATTTTATAATCCATTTTAACGCGCAATATTTTTTAATCTGTGTGTGAACAGTTGTATTGTAGTTTTGTCGGTTGATGTTTGATTAAATATATGGAAGTGATAAAAAAAGGAGTTTTATTTCAACTAACTATTTTAACATCAATTTTCATGGTTTTTGGTTCGTTGGATTTATCTCCGCCCGAATAGCAGAATAAATGTTAAAAAAGAAAACCTAACTCTTAAAGAAAACTCGACGAAAACAAGTAAAGGATCGAATCCGGATTCCTAGGATCGATCGAACCGTGCTGTATATGTCATTTGTCAAACATTTTTTGTCCATCCTGTCAAATACTATAATACGTTGTTTGGTTGATTGTTTAAAAATATATGGCCTTCATCGGTGCAACAACGTGCACAGTATTCTGCCAGTGTCGTGTAGAATGGAAGAGACACGATGCGGGATTAACTTTTAAGTGAAATAAAATTGAACCACCTCGGCTGAAGTCACAATTAGGAACTTTGTTAGTAGATCTAAAACAACACAATTTCAATTAAATAAAAACATAGGAGCTATATATATATATATATATATATATATATATATACAATATAAAAAATGTTAAACTAAAATTAATATGAAGTAAAGGTAACACAATTTATTACAACTTAATTCTATTGAATTCAATATTTTTACATATAAATTTACTAAAGAACCAAACACCAACGACAACAGAAATTCGGTATATATTATAGAAATACCATAAGTAATGGTTGACATGAGTTCAGAAATAATGAAAAATGATTAACGTTTACGCGTGAATTCATTATTTTTATTATGTAAATTAAAGATTATATTCTATAAAACAATTTCTAAGGTTTATTTTATACCAATATGAAAACGTACTGGTCTCTTTATGTTGTCTATAATTTTTTAAATATTTTTTATAATGCTCGATACATAACTGATCACTGAGATTGGCATTTGTGTGACTATATTAGTCTATGATAAACTATTGTCTCTGCTTAAATATTCAGTTATGCTTTCAAATTGTTTTGCAAAGAGTAAATTTGTTTGTTTAGTGGTTTTGTACGAGTACATATTTAGTTTTACTATTTGTGGCCGGAGTTATAATAACAAAATACATACATAATTCACTTACCATTTCTTAGTGTAATTTTCGCATTGGTTTCTGCACGATAATTTATACTGTGTGTTTTATTCTCAAGGTAAGTCAAATTATTAGTGTTGGAAAGTTTTGATAGATAGACCATTTTGATACTATTACAAAAGAATAGGAATAGAATAAGAATGGTATTTTTTTATTTTCAGTTGAATTTTTGTTTCAAAAAATGCCGGCAATTAGACGTACAAACTTAAGTAGCAGAACCCGTAATGCCCCAAGTTAAAGATATAGAAGAGCAAGTCTAACTGATGAGCAACGTGAAACGCGGACTCAAGTTGAACGGAATCGATGGAACTGGAACCAACAATAAAGAAGAGTTGCGTTTAACCCCTATAGAGCTGCATTTAATTATAACAAAGAAATGGACTACAGTACAATAAATTTTATGCCAACTTTTAATGTAAGTCTATTGAAAAACATTTACCACTATTGTTGACAGTTTTCAATTGTAGTGTATTATTTGAAATGGCTTAAAGTACATTTGTAGCTCTGTGAATTACTTTATGTAGCCAGAAGGGATTGTGTTAAAAAAGTTGATGAGGAAAATGGTAGTGTTCACAGAGTATTTTGAGTGTCACTTGGTGGTTTGAAAATTTCACTTAACTATATGATTGTATATGTAATACAGAAATGTTTACCTTTGCAGATTTAAGGACAAATATATCATTGAACAGGTTCCTTATTCCTAGTGCCACCTAATGACTATAAATTTTTGCAAATTAATTCATGAGGTATTCAGGAAGACAAGTCGATCAGCGGTGTGCACACAACAATTCTGTAAAGAGACAAGTTGTGAAACAGCTCAAATTATTTTTCCATCAACACAATGCATTGGTTGCATTATTCAACACCGCATTAGATCACATACCATCTGATAACCACCAAATTGTTATTGAAGCCAATAAGATGCCTGGAGGGCAACACATAAGACATTTTAATGCCCCAACAATTGATGAAGTCGCTATTGTCATTGTGGGTGAAAAAGTAGATAACCCCAATATCATTTTACACCGGTGTAACAATCAACTGCAGCGTTTGTCCGACACACATCAAACATATATAAATATATTTTATCTTATTTTGGAAAGGTGAAGATGGGTATTATTTTTCATGAAGATGATAAATCCAGTTACAGGTAAATAAAAATTTTAAGTTTTTAATGTTTATCATAGCTTTAAGTAATTTATAAAATTTTATAGGTTCTGAAAGTAACCAAAAAGTTAATTCAATGAATTATTATTCATACAGGCTAACGGTTGGAGAAGTTGAAGTCAATCACATCTTGAAATGTTGGTGTCTCTTTCACCAATATGCTGTTGATATGTTTGTTAAAGTAGAAATTGAGTGATTAACATTTATCAGGTTGAACCAGGCAAAACTCTGTTCAGAGGAATAAGGAAATTAACTTCATTCAGATAAAAACGTAACAGATATTTCTTGATTATATAAAGTTCGCCAAGTCAGCTATTTTAGAATATTTTCTTAATAAACAATTTTGAAAAAATGTTTATACTTGTTAATTACTTATAAAGAACATTTTCCGAGTATGATAATATGTGTTATATATCTAGATCATGCAAATTTCTACCGGAAGATGATTGTGGTCCTATCATTGTTTCTGGGAATGCATTTCCAAAGTAATTGTAAAATTCGTCTTGAATGTAGCTTTCGAGAAATAAATATAAAGAAAATTTATGAATGCTTGTTTTCATTTTTGACCACTATAGTTTATCAGACTGAGAATCAGTATCTCAGTATTTAAATCTAAACTACTTTATGAACGGGGTTACTCATTACACTATGGGTGATTTTTAATTAATATGTTAAAGCGAAGTATTTTTTTAATCCAATTCTTATACACACAAAGATATGAAGAGTATAAAACATTTACATATGTGAAAAGGGAACATGAAAGATGTCTTCACATGAACATAATCTATACTAATATTGTAATAAGGAAAGGTTTGATTTTTTGTTTGTTAGTCTCGAATAGGCTCCGAAACTACTGTACTGATTTGAAAAATTCTTTCACCGTTGGAAAACTATAATATTCCGGATTGACATAGGCTATATTTAGTTTAAAAAAATATAGGGTTCCTTACCAAAACTCCGATAATGTAAAAAATATACCAAAAAACTTTCTTTAATCGCGAACGCTCCGAAAATGATTGAAGATATAACAAAGTGATGTACTACAATTTTGTTGAAATTAACATTAACTACAAAGAAAGTCGCGACATTATGTATCTAACTATTATAGTTTTGTCACAATAAGCGATTTTTATATAAAAAAAAATAAATAAATTACCACTGCTTGAAAAGGCTCTTTATTTGTACCTTAGTATTAATCCTTATCAAAATAAATGCTTTTTTATTTAAGATCGTTTCAAAACCTTTATATAACTTTTTGAATTAATAGATTGTGACATTCCATTCAAAAGATATCACGAGTTACAAATATTGAAAAATATCTTCCCTTCGAGCACGGAGGTACGGGGGGGGGGGGTAAGATCACGAAATAATATCTAAGAATTAAATTTCCTATTTTTTTATTTGACGCAAAAAATTGTGAATATTTGTGTTAATGTCATGACGTTTAGTGCCAGTGGGAAGCCGCTATATTTATATCTATATATATAAAAGAAAGTCGTGTTAGTTACTCCACTTATAACTCAAGAACGGCTGAACCGATTTAGCTGAAAATTGGCAGGGAGGTAGTTTAGAGCCAGGAAATTGTAATAGGATACTTTTTATCCCGTTCAACAGCATTCCCGTGGGACTTGACATGAAACGTCAGTCACTATAAAACGTGGAATAACGAAATACAATTGACAGCTATGCAATTGACGTATAATGACAGATATGTAATAACGTAATGATGACAATTAGATATTTATAAGAGATCTACTATATAAAAATAAGTCCGGTCCAGAACGAACTAATTTCCAAGGTTTTGCATTCGTTGGAAAGGTCTGGGGCTCCGTGAGGTATATAACAAAAAATTTCAACAGAAAAGGGGGAAAATCTTTTTTCACATACAGCGCCATCATACATAACATGTACTACAAATCAATATTTTAAGTAAATGGTGCCGATGCATGGTACATTGGTTGACAGCTACTCATTGTTCTCTGCTCAGTTAATTTCATGTGACAAACCGGTATTGTGTTTGTAGTTTGAACTCTTAAAGCCATTTAGTATTTGCGGGATAAATTTAGAAAACATTGTTTTTCACATGGGCGTTATATTTTGCGTGTTCACGAGTTTGAAAACCATCCGCTTTATTTGTGTTAAACTTAGACCAAAAAACAAAAAATGTGGTTTACAAAGGACCACTTAATGAAACGGATAATTTGCGGACACGTATTACGCTTCGATTCGGTATCTACTTTGGATTCACTTTCATTTACTTAGAGAAGTTCAACTAAATAACACTTCATTTTTGTAATCGAAATGAATTCATTACTGTTGTGAAATGAAATAAAAGTTTTCCTTTTCAAATATAAAACAAAAAAAAATCTTCATCTTTTAATCACCAAACGAAATGTTACATAAAAGCCTTCTGGTGGCGAAACGGAGTTCGCCAGGTTTACTAGTACAATATAATAATAACATCCATTACAATTTCAGACAAAAATATTTGACTTTTTGTTCTCTTCAATCAGTTGCTACCCTTGATTACTTAAACACACGTTTCAATTACTATGAAATAAAAATCTTTACAGAACAAGAAATGACAGATACTTTTATCTTTTCTCATGCTATATTTTGTCCAACAACTAAGTTTTAAATTAGATAAAGTCTAGAAAATGAAAGAAAACTTCGCAGTTGACATCCTTAAATAGACAATGAATGATAATAAAATATATGACAAATTATATGAAAATGAAACCATTATTAAATGAGAACATTATCTTCTTTAGTTTACGTAGTTTATATACGTATGTATATACAAATATACATGATTCAAGATACATATACGATTTCATTAATAGACTTAAGTAATTTTTGATATCTTTATTTCATGATTTAAGTTTTCACAAATATTTCAAAATTCTAGTTTTAACTTATTAGAGTGAAGTGTCTCCTATATTTTCTTATTTACTTTATAGTTTGTCTATTGCCTTTGTATAATAATATAGAGAGACGTTACATAAGACATATTAAGTTTTAACTAATTTATACAAATACAGAGGGCGTTCCCGTTAATCCGCAATAATATAGCATCCATAGATGCCTAAAAAAATATTACCAATTGAAAACAAAAGGTTTTTTTTTATTTTAAAAAATCAATAAAGATTTTAAATTCACATGTAAAAAAAAACAAAATACTTGAAGAACGGCATCGTCGCAATTTATTTATGAATGACGGGCTGCGTATACGGCGATCGATTGTTCTACGATATTAAAGTGTCGCCCCGCCCCCTCCCCCGAACGTACGCATAATTTTATTCGGTAGTAATCCCACGCGCTGGCCGGTATTGCACGTCCATTTTTTTGCGTATCATTATATGTGCGTCATTCTCGTGTGAAAGATGCCGCGTTATCGGTTCAGTGTGCAGGAGTATGTGAACATGGTGCACAATTATGCTGAGTGTAATTATGATGGCGCACGTGTTTTGAGGATGTATGCTGAGAGGTCCCCTAATGTACACCAACCGCGGAATTCTCGTGTAAATGTGAGTGCCCTGGTGCGTATGCGTAACGATGAGCCGGTAGTGTCGCGTCGTTGTGGAGGCCCGCGACCCGTGAATTCAGTGCAGCAGGAAGAGAGCGTGCTAAGACATTTTGTGGAGGAGCCCTGTGCAAGCACTAGAAGAGCCAGCCGCCTATTCAATATGACTCACGTCGCAGTCTTTAAAATTTATTAATTTATAAAACAGAATACGCGAGGACCTGCTTTTACTGCAACGAGTGCCTCAAAATAACCGTCTTCGATTGCAACACTGTGTAGACAGAGGAGCTTAGCATATTGAGCAGTTCAAAATCGAGGTAAGTTTTAACATTATTTAAATGTGTCATAATACCTTAAACATTTGGAAAACATTAAAATAAAGAATAACACTAAACGAGTGTGCCACAAAATTAATAAATTCAGAAGGTCCACTCTTTCCTAAAACAGCATTCTACCTAAATAGCATAAAGTAAAAGTTTTAAATTTTTGTAATTGGAGAAAACATTTCGTGAGTAGACCTTCTGTATTAACTACATAGTATTTGTTTATTTTGTGGCCACGAGCCCGCGACGACTTGATGGCGACGTGTCGGCAGAACTCAAAAGCGCTGCCGCCCCACCACCCCGCGTTCATTACTCGGTCGCTGCGTGCAGATTTTGTCTAATTCTCTGTATTTTAATTGTAATGTTATTGACTTGACTTAGATAAGTAAGTACATGAATTTACGTTTTTTTTTATTTACTGTTTGCGTATAGGTATACCTCAGTGACGTTCCTTTGTCAGCGATACACTTGAGACGGGTTAAGTGTTATTGCTAAAACTAAACATACATTTAAAATGTTTGTTTTACTGATAAAAATCCGACTACGTGTCTTTATAATTCAATATGCCGCCATTATAATTTATAAAAGTCGCCGTCCGGCATCGTATGGCGACGTTGCCAGTTTGGGAAATGCTATTGCGCTATACTCCAGCCAAATTCGATGTGGAATACTTAATAACAAAGCGTTGCTTAGCAACCAACGTCAGACAGATGCTCAAAACTATTTAGAAATATGTACAACAATTATTTTTGATGTTATTGAAAATTAAAATTGATGATTAAAAATAAAATATTTAAGACATAGGACTAATTCTTGGTTATAATTATAATACTTATCATCTCGAATAATGTAGATCTCAAAAATAATACCTCCAATTTTAAAATGATATCAGAAATTACCTCGTAGTTATATAATTCGCATTATTAACTTTTCCCATCGCTCTTAACGACAGGACACATTTAAATTAAATATTGTGTATATTTAAATTTCGCTACAGATACAATCAAACTCGGACCAGGTTATTCAGTATTACTCATCGTAATCTAATATAAACATTATTAGATAACAACAAACTTATTAAAATTAACGAATTAAAACAAAATAACGATAGCAAAATTTAACAATTAATAACAGAACGGAAGAACACCAGAATCAAACACTCGCGAATTGTAAGGAAAGCTAACAAAAAAACAAAACAAACATTATGGCGGGCGTATAATGCAACAAAATTACGTAGTTACGTTTCGTTTAATTTTATTTTGCGTTAAAAAAATATTTTTTAAAATTAATTAAAATGTAACCGCAATAAAATTTATTAAATTTTATCTGATATATATATGTATATTGGAATAAATTGCAAATATGTATATGTAGTTGAAACAGTGATTATAGTGCTATATTTAGCTAGCCAAAACAAGATGTCTTTTTTTTAAATCTCTGTGTAATGAAACGTTGTGTGTATGTTAACATTCTTAACCTGTTGTGGTTATACTACCATTATAATACGACTAAAAATATACACCACCAACTACGAAGAGCCTGTATCGCTATTATATACCTTCCTTAATCTGCCAATTGCTTAAAAAACACTCCAAATGTTATGAACCTGCGATTTCTTTACGTCAGTTTTAAAATATAGGGTTGTTAATCTTGTAGTAATATTATAGTGGTAATTAAAGATTTTTAAACTATTATTTTGAGCTAATTTTCATATAAATTATGTATTGACCGGCTAAATAATTTTTTGGGATTCTATATAAATTAAAATTTTTGTATTTAAACAGGAAATTATGTTTTAATGAATATAGTTGTAATTATAATAATAATTATTTTTTATTAAGAGTGTATCAATCCTAATTATGATGACTCATGGTTTGTTTACTAAAATTCCAGACCGAATGTGGCTGGAGTATACCAACTATTCCGCGCTACATACATACAGGAGGTTTCGAATTTATTATGAATAATTTTTTTTAGTTCAGATTATTTTATGCTTATTTTCTATACGGATATAATTATTTTAATCTATTAGTGATATATATTAACGTGTTCAAGGAAACACTTACATAACACGATATACAGATAAAAAAAATTAAAATTTATCATTTTTTATCTTTACCAGTAATAAAAGATAATTTTATCGATTTATTAAAGCTAAACTACAGAATAAAAATGCGACACGCTTTCTTTATTTGTCTGAAACAATATATTGATCCACTGAATTAGTTGAGATGTTTGTAAATCCATTAACAAAAACCAATTCTCAAAATTATAGGTATTGATACCTACAAGTATTGATGTATTTGTTTTCCATTAGGATTTTTTTTACGCTTTATTTGTCTATAATCGTACCTTTTTACACTGTAAAAACATAGTTGGATATTTTTCGAGTCTTTATATACGTTATTTGACTTATAACTTATACATAAATTCAGAATTCAATCTTACATAATAGCGTTTGATTTTTTGGCTGGGATACATATGAGCTTCAACATTAATTAAAGAATCCTAAATTAGACTACAATATTTATTTTATGTCGGGAAGCCGGAATTTTTAAATAGCTTAATCGTCAGAGTCAACGATTTCCTTTCAGAATAAATAATGACCACTTAAAATATTGTGGATGCTATATTTTAATAACTATTTGAGTATAAACAAATCAAATATATTTTTAATTATAACAGTACTATATATCTATGATATAAATTCCGTTTGCGGACTTGAAACCCTTATAGAAACTTCATTAAAATGATAAATCACTCCACTCTATATATACTCGTAGTTGATACAGTTTACAACTAATGAGATCTAAGGTTTTCGCGAGTATTCATTTATATGAGACCAATATTATCGGATTTACTAGGCGGTTTTTTATTTTTGACTATAAACTACATACTCCCGACGTTTCGGTAACTTTACAGCAACAGTGATTACGGGCAGACGTCATGTGAGTGTTTGTCAATGGGTCTTGTTATCTTATCACCTACTGCCATCGATTTCTTAATTTCCTGACTTACCGCTCTGGATGGCGGCAGAATGCGCTCACTGTGTCTCGAAGTCCTGCGGTGTGGTTAGGGACATGGGATTTTATATTTTTAAAAAGCGGATCCCAGGTGTGTGATAGGTTCCAGCCATTTCAATAGAGAAGATTTCTGGAACCTATCAAACACCTGGGATCGTCTTCTACAGTTAAAAATTACAGGGATGGAATCATAAAGTGCAGTTCTGATTCAGTGGCTGTAGTTGCAGAGAACAGCTCTGATGTTCACGCGGACGGAGTCGTGGGCAAAAGCTAGTTTTAGATTGTTTTATCAAATAAGTTCTTCTCCTATTTGGTTTATATTCTTCATCAACCTTACAGTGCCCACTGCTAAGCAAAGGCCCCTTTCTCACATGAAGAAGGTTTGAGCATATATCACCACTCTTGCTTAAGACGGGTTGGTGATTTCAAACTTATAATTATGAAATTATAAGTCCAGGTTTTTTCACGATGTTTTCCTTCACCGTCTGTCATTGGTGTCTTAATACTCTTAGAAAGTACATATGACTCGGAAAAATCACATTGGAACTTGCCAAGATCGAATACGCGCCCTCATGCACGAGAGGCGGGCCCTTTAATCACTGGACCATCACTGACTTTGGTTTATATTAAAAAAATCATATTACAAATAGCTGAACTTCAACATCATTTATAAATTATTATCGTTATTTGTTTAAATTAAAAATTACATTCATTTTGTATTAAGTGAAAGCGTCATTGATTTTACCTTTACAAATACTTGCTTTTAAGACTTACTGTATGCTCAAAGCTGGCTAAATCTGTCTTAACCAAGTTCTAGTCACTGTGATACTTTTTGCACGTGTCTTTAAGAATTCTGATGTAGTGAAGTGATATTTTTCAGCACTTGCCTCAATGTGATAGTGTTCTACACACGACTCAACTTATGACTGTTCTAACAAAGAAGCTGTCCCGTTGTAAAGTATGGTCCTCGTTTTACAAGGACAGCTAGGTTACTTACAATTTCATTCACTTTGGACTCAAACGGAAAAATTAAAGTTTGAAGATACCTCATTACCTTATGACTATTTATACAGGGTGACTGGTGAATTACTATCAATATTTAAGGAGCATACTCGGTACATGATTCTCATTCGAACTATGTAAAAAAAATAGGTTCTTAATTTTTGACCAAATTTCCGTATGAATAAATAAAGTGCGGACACGTTCCAAGTGTTACAAGTGTGGACGCGTAGGGTGGCGTGCTGATACAACACCACGCCTTCGCACGCGTGTGTGTGTGTGTGTGTGTGTGTGTATACCTAATCTGTAGGGTGTTCACACGATGCGTAATTAATTACATAACTTTTGGTTAACTTTACTTAGAAGTTTATTAATATTTATGTTATATTAATTTTTATTTTGTCATATATGATCGTCAAATATCACGTCCTCAAGTATCGATAGTAATTCACCAGTCACCCTGTATATGTATATAAATATATATTTCATATATATCTAGGATGATAAAAAAGATCTTGTGTCGTAGTTTTCTCAACCCACATCAGATGTTTTATTTCTTACATAATGTATAAAAATACCTAAACTGTCTCATAATCTGCTTGTATTTTAAATTAGGAATGATTATTTACTATTATTTTTACTTTTCTGACTCCTTCCTTTGAGGACACCGAAAATCTTCATCACATTTGTTAAACCAAAGTGTAATTTCACTTTAAAATTTTTGTTAAAAAAATCTAATGTCAAATACAAAAGTTTATATGAGATAGTAGTCCATGAGACCTTATGACGTATGCTGTAGGTATAAATTACTCTATTCAAAACATTTTTTTTTTAAGTTTTCTACTATATGTTTCGTCTTGGCAATGATTCTTAATTAAAAGCTTAGTCTCTTATTTGTATTTCTTTATTTATATATTTGTACACTGTAAATCTAAAATCAATGATGTAAAAAAATGTTTTGCAACCGGAACCATAGGAAAATATTAATTACTTCTTAGAATCACGTCACAGGCAAGCTATAATAATTATAACTTTATTAAGCTTACTACATATTATATTTATATATAATTTTACATGCATATCCATAGAATTGATGCTTTTTCATAAAGCTTTTAAAAATTTTCTTTTAAAACATACATATGAGCTTAATTTGAAATACATTTCGCATTACATGTGAGAATGTGACCCAAAAAAATGAGATAACAGACATTGTCATTTGTATTCGAAATAAAATAGTGATTTCTGAAAAAAATACCATTTAATGGAATCGAAGTAACCACTAGAATAATATGGTATGGTGTATTACAGTTAGAGGGTCAGTTTTTTCCCAGATTATGATTACGCGATGACAATGTTTGTCGTCTAGGAGTGTATTTGTTATTTAAAATCCGTATTCCAAAACAATTTGCTATCATAAATTTTGTTTAAAGACTTAGCTCCTAAAGAGAAAGTTTATGCAAAATTATATTATAAATAATAACATTTTTTTTAAATAAATTAAACTATTTTACCTTCAATTAAATTAAACAAAGATTTTTAGATTCACTTACTTTAAAAAGTAAGTGAAGAAAGCTTGATTTAAATAAGAAAAAATTGCTTCTACTAGAATTTTATTTAGAAACTTGTTTCAGATAGGTTGGTTTCGAAATTTATAATAATTAAAACTTATAGTGTAAAGCTCGTGATTAGCAAAAACGAAACGTTCTAGAATCGAAAGGAGATAAATGGGATAAGTTTTAATTACTTTGTTCCATAGTTTAGGGACAGTGAGAGGTTGTGAGACAAGTAATATGAAGGTACTAAAAATAATGGCCTATTATCATTACAGGAAAGTGATGTAAAGAGGATAGGATATGATAGTATTCATTCAATTTTCACTTCACACTACAGAACCTAATGTGTACTCAAATGAAGCAGGTGTCACAAATAGTTGATTTGCGTTCACAAAATATTATAATCCCAAGTTTTCATTAAATTCATTCCTTAAAAATGTACATGGGCAATTAATTATTTTATTCTATACATAAGCAATTATTTGTTGTTCTGTTTATTAATTACTTACATTTTTGAGTTTCTTTTTTCTGTTTAATAATTAATTATTCTCAATGATTATTGAATAGTTAAAAAATATTTTTCTATTCATACGTGGTTTAAATACGTTTTGCGTTTTCCTTGAAGCCATTTTTATAGCTTTTAATTACAATTTTTGTTTATTTGAATATTATTTGGGGTGTCAAGGATTGGGTTTTTGGTTATTGAAACAATTCATATTCCTCGATTGCTAAACTCGATGATGTTTGAAAAATGAACTGCTGTTCGTGTGAGATAATGGGTTCCTGATACTATTTCTGATACTACAATGATAATGTTATCCATATCGTAGCCATCATTTGATATAGACGGTATAGGTTATAAGTTTTAGATATATATTTTTTGAGAATATTTGATAAGTAGTATTGTATTTTTTTCTCGATTTTATGGGAGTCCATATACGTATGTGATATATCTGTTATATATTCGTAGCATTTGTCTTAAAATACGTTTAATACGAAACTAATATTTTCGCGTGATTATTTTTTTTCTTTACGTTACAAGATTAAGAAATCGATAGCGGTAGGTGATAAAATAACCAGACCAACTGACAGACACTCACATCTCGTGTGCCCGTGATCACGGTTCCTGAAAAGTAGTCGAAACGTCGGGAGTATGTAGTTCATAATCAAAAATAAAAACGCGAACTAAAAATCCGAAAATATTAGTTTCATTTAAATGAGTACTCGAGAAAATCTTAGATCTCATTACGTGTAATACGCTTTATTCCGTTTGTTAACTTTTATTAGGATTATTTTGTTGTCCCTTTTTCTGCTACATTAGAATCTAACCTCCTCACTTGAGATATTTCACTTTGCTTCGTTCACTACCTTTAAAAGACGGTCTCGTTCTGTCAATATTTATCTATAAGTAGCGTCTCACTTCAGGGAATTTTACTGTATCTATTTACGGTAGCCTTATTCGGTCATATTTTTTTATAAACGTATGGCATGGTAAATGTTTTAATATATTAACGACATGACTTTGTACCAAAATGAAAATAAAGCATAAAAATGTGGATAAAAAGTGGAGCTCTTAATACTCGTTTAAAATTCACACTGTTTCCAATATGATATTTATCAAATATTTACAGTTTAATTTAAATAAAAAAATTTATAGTCCATTTATTTTCTTTTTTTCCATTTAGTATCTTTTTAAATGTAATTTATTGTTCGTGTTTTAGGCACACTTTGTTTATTTAATTACTTTTTGGTTACGAAATACTTGTTATTTTTGTTATAACGATTTTATTGTAACACGTATTACAATCAAGATAAGAAGTGTTTTTAGAGCCTATGTGTGGAAATATAATTTTCATGTAATTCCAACTTGACAAATCCATGGCTGATAATGAATATAAGACAGTCACAATAGTATTTGTGAGATCTTATTTTTAAGTATTAAAAAAATATGCACAAATTATGAACTAAATAGAATTTCAGTATCGTACAGATGAAAAGTTCTATTACCTCCAAGTGAAACAACAACTCCATATCAACAAGTCTTATTTAATTGAGCTTATCCTAATAAATTAATAAATTTGTGTCAAGGAAATCAGACAAGGCTATATAGCCTTGTAATAAATTATTATAATTTATTAATAATAATCCGAGATCAATTAACTCAAACTTTACCAAATTGTATTTAAGCTTTATTAATTGATATTAAATTAGATATTTCTGTTTTTAAATTACTTTTGCTAGAAATATGAGAGAGATATATTGTGTTTAAATCAACTATAATGATATATTTTTCATTTTCCAGTGTTAACATTTTAAGTAATTTGTATTGTCTTCTATACTTACAAGTATACAATATTTTTTATCTATTGTCTACTGGTTATTGTTTATGTTATGTGTTATTAAAATTCTATAATGAATTAACTTGTAGGTTTGATCAAGTAAAAAGGTCGTAGATTAAAAAAATTAAGTGGATCATCAAAAATCTCATGTTTATTTAATACATTTATTTCTGTTCTGTTATTGGCAATAAAATTCGAGTGTTACCAAAAAACACATCGTGTTTTTATTATTCGTCCTATAAGTCACGCATATCGTTTTTATGTGAGCGTCGAATTCAGTCAGTAAGATTTCAAAATTTCATCGAATTCATTAGCCACTCGATAATAGAGATATGGATATCGTTTCAACCTTCGTTACGAGCGGAATTTCTGCAGTAATCTTTACAACTTGAAAATGCTAATCTCCAGTCAAAGTTTTCTCTGCTTAGCATTATTTTCTTAAGAGATCGTTTTTTAGTCCATAATTATTTAAATAACATTTTATAAGCACACAAATGATTTTATGTAAATGTATTTTTTTAAGAGCTATTCGTAATTTATTGATATCATCTTTACTACTGAAGTAATTATATAAATAAGTTGGAGTATAATTCAAAAAATATGAAAGCTTTTGGGAATACTGCATCCAAAATGCCATGATTCCTGAAAGTGATTAATGCTTTACGTTTGAAAGAAAAGTTGCAATATTTTATTCTTTACTAATAAAATTTATTCAAAGTCATCGTAACTCCTTCTTAATTACATAATTTCAATGTTATTAACATAAATATAAGTACAATTTAACTGTTAAAATAATTATGTATAAACAGAAGTGTTTATGTAAAATCTAGTAAATAAATAATGAAAAATTAAAATTTATTAAGATTATGCACATAATATTTTGTATACATATTATGCTAGTAAGATAACATGCGTCTTGTATGCGTATTGCAGTGGCCGGCTCAAAAAAATATTTTTATTTCTTATTTATTTTTGGAATTGTTAGAATCAATAAAATAAGAAAGAGAAATAAACAATGAAGTTATAAATTAACTAACTGATAATTTTGAAGAGTGTTTAATTAACATATGTATAGAAATAAAAACAAAATTAAATACATATATCTAAAGACAAATAAACGATATTTAAAATATCCATAACGCTTCATAGTAAAATTGCTAAAGTTAGATTCAAGTAGCAAAACTTGCAAAGCATCTGGGATGAAATATCCTAAACGAATATGTGGTCCTGATATTGCATATATTATTTGGACATATTTTCCGTGAGCAAATAAAATTAAAATACCAAATTTTTCCATTTTATGTTAGTAATAAAAATTCTCAACTCACATTTAAAAAAAGAGAGTTTTTTTGTGTTAATATAGTTGTGAACAAACAATTCCAATATCGATAAAAACAAACATAACATGTCATAATTGATTACTTGGACAAATTATGGGGTTTCCCTTTTTATATCAAGAAGATGAAACTATTAGGATCTTGGTGTACTTAAAGTGAGTTCTTCACAGACAATTACAATTAAGCAGCCTTCGCAAAGGCGTTAAGCGTCGACTAGCGGTTGACCTTTTACAGTTATACTTAACTGAGGATAACTACGTACTTAAATAACTCTATTGTTTCTTATGTAGGTTTAATTGCTAAAATACATCTTTAGTTTAGGAAAACATGTTCTTTATTCAATAAAACGTTACAAACACCCAAACTTATGTTAATTATTTTTCACTCAGGTATTTCATCATTAATAGAACAACTGATTTATTTCTTAAGAACTCGTGAAATTGCTACAACTGGAAAAGTGTTTTCACTTATTTTTGTTTACAATTATGTAGATAATTTATAAAAACTATTATTGAACTAATATAACATAAATATATAATATGTATTCATTGAATAAGTTTTCAAACTAACTAACTCGTTAATTAATTTTCTTAGTCTTCAAACATCTGTAGACATCAAATAGATTCATACAAGCTCCTTAGTTTAAGTCAATATCATGAATAACATGTAAGTTCATTAAAATTAAAATAATAAATCAATTATTCATGTCAAGAAAATTATTTATGCAACAAATATATAAATGTTGTGATAATTGTGTTTCGAAAATAATTTGGTATTAAACCCTAAATCAAAGTTGTGTATAACGTATAAAAAGAAAAAGATATTCCTTATAAAATCTGTTCAGCAATTACTGCTTATTTGATACTTCTTATATCATCTGGCCTATTAATTTTTTAAAAGTAATAAAGTTTTGACCTATGGTCAACGTTTATCCACAAACTAGCTTCTGCCGCGACTCCGTCCGCGTGGAATAGTGACTTCCGGCAGATTTTTGGTTCTTCTCACATAGTTCGAATCGAATGGTCGAGTTCCCGTAGAATTTTCAGGATAAAACCTATGTTTTTTTTTTAATTCACAATGAAGTACTCTTAACCAACAACATATTTATTGGTATATTTGAATAAAGATTAATATTTTTATGTTGATACAACTTTAACAAATTATTTCGACTAAATTAGGTACCATAAAAACGGTTTCTCAAAAGATAGAAATATACTGTTGCGGACTGTTTTTTAGATCATTAAAAGAGCTATTATTCTTTCATACATATTTTTTGTGTATCTTGAACCGTTTTCACGGCGCACGCAACGGGAGGCTTCAAAGATGAAATAATTTCTCCCGTTTTTTACATATTTACCACTATATCTTTGCTCCTATTGGTAGTAGCGTGATGTTATATAGCCCACAGCCTTCCTCGATAACTGGACTATCCAACACAAAAAGAATTATTCAATTCGAACCAGTAGTTTCGGAGATTAGCGCTTTCAAACAAACAAACTCTTCAGCTTTATAATATTAGTATAGATTAGTATGTCTCAATGCCGATTGTTTCAGCCACAATAGTAGTAATCATGCATTTTGAGTTCCAAGAAATGTTTCACACGATCATTCAACTTAATATATCTTTAACACTAAATAGAATATGTGTAATATCCACACTATAAAGGTGAATATAGCATGCACCGTAAGTTATATGTACAAACCAACTGGCTTGAATGTTTTAGCGTAAAAATGTATTATTCTTACGGTAATAATAAATAAGCAATAACTCTGAAGGTATATATGGAAGCTGTGGCTATTATCGTTAATGGACCCTTAATAACAAAACAATTATTTATTCTGCTTTTATATGCAGTAGAAGTTTTTTGTAGGCATCAAATTAAAAAAAGTTTCAATAACAAAGACTTCATAACTTAAAGAATTTTTAAGAGACGGCTACCAACCTTATATACCTACTTAAGATCAGGTTATTTTATAAAATCTGAAATCTTAAAAATAATGTAAATAATAATTTCGGAAGTTTTATAAAATTAGCAAAATAATTCAGAACGTATAAAACTTTCATATACATAGACTTGTAACTTATTGCGTCGTGATATGAATTAATCAAATAAAGAGCAAATATTGTTCGAAGCGAATTATTATTCTACCCCTTTATTTATTCTTTAAGAAACTTTTATAACGTGAAGAAATGTTGAGTGTGGCTTTATTTGGAATTAGAAACAATGATGATGAAGTTGGCCTTTTTATTCATTAGCTTTATGAGAATGTGTTCATAAGCGCTGATAATAATTAATGTCGGGGTTGCTGAATTACTTGTCTGAATTAAGTTATTATTTTTAAGTAATTTTAACAAAGGAGGAGGTTATCAATTTGTCTGTAATTTTTTGACATTTGTATCCTCATAACTACTAAGACTAAATGAAACGATTTTAATCGTCTTCTAAGCCCACTGCTGAGCAAAGTCCTCTTTCACACAGAAAGAAGGTTAGAGCATTAATCACCACGCTTGCTTAAGATGGGTTGGTGATTTGAAACTTATAATTGTGAAATTATAAGTCCAGGTTTCCTCACGATGTTTTCTTACACCGTCTGTCAGTGGTGTCTAAACACTGTTAATAAGTACATATCACTCAGAAAAATTATATTTTAATGATTTTATAAATTTTGAAACAGATGCTTCTATTGTGATAACTTTTCAATTTGGTCGATTTCTGACAATGTGATACATAAAAAACCATTTAATTCAAAATTTCGATATTTATTTATTTTTTTATGAGGAAACTCTCCAGATGGTACCATGATGATTTCAACAAGATCTCATTATAAAATCCTGAGTAGGTAATAATTTGAGGAAAATGCCGAAAACAAATTGGCACATATAATAGAATTAAACACTGTTTTGTATATTACATTATTAAAGAATTTAAATATTTTCAACCGATTTTTTTACGTAAACGTTTATAAAATTTTAAAACTAAATATATATAATAATACGTTACGTATTATTATATATAATTAATTTTATACGGTTACAAAAAAAGACTTTAGTAGATACTATTATCATTACAAAAAAGAGAGGGTATATAATAATAATAATAATAATAATAATAATAATAATAATAACGAGATTTTATATGCAACAAATTTTATAATTTACAACAATCATCAATTTCATATCGTTTAAAAGTTTAGAATTAAGTAATGTTCATTTTTTAAATAATATATTGTTAAAATAACAGTTAACGTTAAGGTTTCTACATTATAAAAAATGTGATTATTATTTATATATATATATAATTTAAAAAGGGTTATGTATTAGATATTTTTAGATAATTCGAACTCTGTAGATTGTATTTGCAAAAGCTTTCAATATCTTTTTCTACTTGACTTAATGATGTATACACCTGAGAAAAAAATGAGTTAAAGAATATATAAAAAAACCGGCGCCAACGCAAACGCTTCTGCTCCGAATAAAATTGGATTATCCTATGAATTGAACCGTCCGAATTTCCACTTCACTTCACGAATATATTTGCAGAATTCACGAATATTTGCAGAGGTCACGTACGGTAAATCAAAGAATCCAGGCTAAGCAAGGAGTGTGGTTAGAATAAACAATGATGTTAATTAACGCAAGAAATGGAATAACGTTTTATGAATGCAAGGCAATTTTAATACACAATAAATAAAAACACAATTCAAACGTTCTCATATTTTAACAGTCGTTTTTGTACATATTTTATTGAGTGGAAAAATTTAAACAGCTCAATACAAAAAAAACTACTAGTTAAGAGCATGAAATTGATTTTAACAACTTTGGTCTACTTTGTACTCGTGTTAAAGACCGATCAGTTCACCCTTTGTTGATATTGACAAGGGTAACCAAAAACATTTAATATTAATCCCATGTATGTGAAAGTCAAATAAAAGATAATTTCAAATTTTGCATACTGGGTGATAAAGAAGTAACCTTCAGAGTCGTTAATTATGTAAGAGAATATTATTATATCTACACATCGTAGTTCATCTAATTCCTTAGTTCATTTAAGAATTCAACATCACTTTATGCAGAAAGTTGACGGTAGTGATATTTTTTTTTTTTAATATTTTATTTTATTATTTATATATAAAACCTTATAGTTTTTTATATATAATAATTTATATAATTATTTATATATAAAACCTTATACAAGTATGTGAATATACACGATACCTATATATATTTTTTTATTTTTCTGTTCGTCTGATGGTTCTGGCTACAATTTGTAATGGTTGGACCGATTATACCGAAAAAATTAACTAAGACTACTTTCTAAACGACTTCAAAAAGAAGGAATTTCTCAATAATTCAACTACATGTTTTTTAAATAGATTGACCCTAGTGGTTTTAAAAGATATACCTGTAGGCTTCTTACGGGAGAGGAAACAGCTCCAAAAAAACGCGTTACTGGGCCACAATATCTGGATTTATCAATTTTCCATCTACAATTTTAAATCTATTTTCAAAATAAAACCGGCATTAATCTAATCAGCAAATATCTTTTTCTGTCTTACGTATTTAACGTTCAATCATATTTACAAATCATTATTTTTAGTTTGTTATCAATTTTGTCGGACGTCTTTGGTTGCACAAATTTATTTATTCTAAATCAAAAAAGCATTGACTGGACTTCATTCCTATTATAGCAAAGTCAGGTTTTGAGGACGGACATTTTAGAAATCTAATGAAACCTCAAGACGATAACGATATTCCACGAGGTCACACATATCATTCTATTATTTAATTCTGGATACATAATTAAATTTTCTTTAATATTTCTATATTATCTAAAACTATCATAATAACAAAATGATATATTTTTTGTTTGCAAACAGATATTTTGCACGTGTTAAGTGACTCGTCCTCTATACTTAGAATTTGAAGGCATAACCACTAACAGCTATAAAATTTTGCTGTAAAGTTTTTATGCACTTACATAAGAAAACATGACAATACAATGTCAGCATAGTACCTAATAATATTTTTAATCTAATATTGAGTATTTTCTAAAGTAGAGTTTCGTTATTTTATGCAATTATATCAAAAAACAGATTATATGAGATCAAATAACAGAGTCATCCGGAAAAGTATAGAAAATAAACAGAATTCACAATGTGAAGATTGATTAAAATGAAATATAATGATTTGCATTAATTATTTTAAACATTATTAGATCAACAGTTTCTCATTTTATCTCTGTTTTAGTCTTAAATAAAATATTGTTATTCTACTCTATATGTATTCATGCGAAAAATACAATTTTACCGATTTTCCACAATGATTTAACTATAAATCGATGAACTGTAAAGTGATATGTGAAAAAATTAGGAAAATTATTATGACTATAAAAAATAAAATAACACAAGATGCTACTTTACTATTATCTAGTATTTTATTTTACTATGTAATTTAGTACAACATTTCATTGATCATATAAACTTGAAGTAACTAATTACGATTGGCAATTTACCTGTATAATTTTGTAATACAGTAAAAGCTCCTTATTCGCGGGGTATATGTTCCGTAAATATACCGCGAATACAGAAACCGTGAATACGGAATGGTTATTTATATGGGATTATAGAGGATACGTTCCTAGGTGGCAAAAAAAAACAACAAATTTATATAAAAAAATATTTAATTGAAGTATTTGATCATTATAATTAATTATCTTAAGGCTTAGGCAATGGTTTGAAGAATTTTGTAATTTTTTCTTTCTTGGCAGTTTTTAAAAGCTCCTTCAATTCAGACTGATACACAGCAGTCGCATTAGCAATTTGCCTCTTAAAAATAAGACTTCGTTCCATAAACGGATCAATGTTCATAAAGAAATCGCAAAGTAATAAGGTAAAGTTGTAATAAGATCTATATTACTTTTTAATTAGTCCATTTGACAAGGATATTGTGTTGGATACCTATTTGGAATAATTTTATTATTATGTATGTACTTATTAGATCCGCGAATAAAGAAATTTTTAGTCGCGAATATAGGAATTGGTAGCATTTCTTTAATCCGCGAATAGTGAAAACGCGAATAAAGGAAGCGCGAATAAGGAGCTTTTACTGTATTTAGTCGGCTACCATTCTTCATCCAGTGTGTGAATTTACGAGGTAACATTAAAGATGAACCGCTTATTAGGTCTCATATAAATCTGCAAATTAAAATATATTACATCAATCTCCTCGTACCCTGTGATAAAAATATAATTTATGAGATCTAAGACTTTAGCGTGTATTCAGAGCCCACTACTGAGCAAAGGCCTCTTTCTCACATGGAGAAGGTTTGAGCATTAATCACCACGTTTGCTCAAGACGGGTTGGTGATTTCAAACTTATAATTGGGAAATTATAAGTCCAGGTTTTCCCACGATGTTTTCCTTTACAGTCTGTCAGTGATGTCTAAATACTCTTAGAAAGTACATATGACTCGGAAAAATGACACTGGTTCTTGCCAAGATTGAATCCGCGCCCTCGGGCACGAGAGGTGGGCCCTCTAATCACTAGGCTACCACTGACTATTTTCAGATTACTATCCAGTATTTTGTTATTTTTAAAACTACATACTCCAGACGTTTGGGCTACTTTGCAGCGACCGTGGTCCCGGGCAGACGTGATGAGAATGTCATGCCATGTCTTGAGACGTATCGGGAGAGGAAAGGCTGGGATAAAGGAAAGAGAATCTGGCTCTCTTTCTCATAAGACGAAAAGCAGCCATTAAGAATTACTTTAATTCTACCCGAGGAGGGTAACTAGCCGGTTGAGCCAGCCCATATTCAAAATGCATTAAAACATCTGGGCTGTTCCGCCTATAAACTCAGCTCTGAGCCTCATCTCAAAGTTAACATGGAGTTCGTAAACAACAACTAGTACAACATTACAAAGTATATACATATACATATAAACATTGATTTGCATTTCCTTAATTTCAAATGAAAGCAGCTGATATTTTTTTTACAGCCAACACTTACTGTGAACATATATTACCAGTTGGGTAAAATTAATTAATATATTATGCGACTCAATATATGTATGTACGTGTTTTGTTTTAATGATTTTTATCTCAGACATTCTCTTCATGTTTGGTAGTGATCTTCACAAAATCATATCAGCCAAAATTCATTTACTTTTTATTTTATTTTTTTAAAGCAGTAAGACGAATACAAATTCATATCAAATAACTTTTTCTGTCGGGCCTTTACTGCTTCCTGATTTTCACACTTAAAAGCAGTTTGTCTTCTTCTTGAAGCATTTTAATGTCATTAAGCTCCAGGACACAATTCATGCAAATTAACACAAGGAATACATTGAGAGAAAATATAGTTAAGGGTCAGTAGTTCAGAAACTAATTTATCCGGGTTTAACAGTTTTTTTTTTAAATTATATTCAGTATTTCAATAAATATAACATGAAAAAACTATAAACTCTTGTACACATAAAATTACTTTTGATCCCTCAAAGCAATCTGATAGAGAGAAATAGATTAGAAAAGAAAAACAATAAATTACTCGTATATACATATATATAACGTGTCAATACATTTTTAAATTTTTCAACTTCATTTGTTCTTTAACTTTACACTCCAGGATAGTTTCAGAGATTTTCTGCAGAAATTTAATACTGAAAAAGCCACACATTCAAATTAAATCTGAATATAGTAGGAATTGAAATACTTTTTTAAATTCCATTCATTTATCGTCTAATAATTGGAATAACGTGTAAGGTATTCTAGCGATTTTTTTTTGAAATCAGGAGAGAAGTCTTTTGAAACAAAAAATCTTTTCATTTTCTTTTCTAGAAAGAAAACTTTATTAACTAAATTTATTAAATCCATCACAGCATTGATCGTAATAAGCGTGTCTTGTTAGTGAGGCGTGTCTATCATCAAACATTACAAAATATGGAGCCATATTAATTCAAGGTATTTGAGTACCTAAAATGTAAATGATAGTGACTAAAATAGCTTAAATGGTATTGTTCATTACTTGTGACTGAATACTCGGGGCTATGTCATGTTCGATTACGAGATAGACATCATAGTTCCTAGATGAACTTAGAAGGAATATTCTAAACGCTATAATTGACTCATCTAATATTCACTGTAAGTGACTTTGTATCAAATCTCTTAAAAATTTGGTTTGTTGGGAAAATGACAAAAAAAGCAATATTTTTGCTTCATTTCTATTGGTAAAGTCTAAATAAGCATCAAAATGAGGACGAATTTCTCATGGTAACGTATATATGTTTAGCTTTATGAAATAGACTATATCTGCGATGAAGTCATAGAAGTATAAAAATTATAACATAAACTAATATTTTTCGGATTATACGACGCGATCTTATTTTTGTAAAAAACTATATACTCTCGACGTTTCGTTTTTCAGCAACCTTGATCACGGGCAGATAAGATGTGAATGTCTGTCAGTTGGTCTTGTTATTTGTCATCTATCGCCATAAATTTCTTAATATTTTGGAGTACCGCTCTGGAAAGAGGCAGAATAGGTACGCCCACGGTGTCTCGAGGTCGTGTGGTTTGGTAACGAACATGAGATTTTCTATTTTAAACCACTTGAAGCCACCCACGGTTGTGCGACAACCTGAGATTATGTGTGTGCGTGTGTGTGATTTTAGATATTTCAAGCAAGATTGTAACTTGTTGTATAAATTGTAGTATAGAGTACCTACATAGAATACGAATTCCAAGTTGTATAAAACTACAAAGGTAGCAAACGTACAAAACGGTACGTACGTTGAGACTGAACTAAAATTGGGTAAAGTGACAAATTATAGTATATCAAAGACTTCCCAATAACAACTGGAAAACAGTACAACATAAAAAATCCATATTGGTCAAATTATTGTATGTAATAGCATTTGAACACTTTTTTATTTGAAAATATAGACAAATTATTTAAAAGTCACAATTCGAGGGAAAATAAAGTATGTCTTATACGATATTGTATTTTTTACATTCAAATTTGGGTACTACGCCTTGATATGGATTTTTTTTCATGAAATCTAAAACAGAAAATAAAGCCCATTAAAGTATTTTAATAAAATTTTTTGATTTCTAAATACATATGTTTTAGTAGTTTTATTTAGAATTTGTAATATATACACGTCAACAATGTCCTGATTCCACAGCTCGATAGGGATAACTGTATTACGAACATGATAACCGATGCCCAACTCTTATTAATGTCAGGGGAGGAAATACTGATTATTAACTTTAATTAATAGCCTTTCTTTTCATTTTATGTCTTTAATTTTCATAATTTACTACGTAAAATTCATTATGTAGAAAATAAAAATTACACCCAAAAATAAAATCTTTGATGCATCTCCTTTTATATGTTGCAAGGATAAACCATAATATAAACTTAAAATTTCATACATAATTGTTTTGACATTTCTGTATATATATACAGAATCCCTAAACAATGTTGATGTGTGTACGTAATGAATTAGGGTTTTTATAAAATATTATAATGCATGCAATTATCTTACATAATATGTACCTTTGATACCTATTTATTTATAATCTTATACGACGGAATCTTACATATTAATTTTCAAAAATTCCTCACATATCACTACTGCGTCGTAACAAACAACTTATTCTATTTTAAACAAGAGCGAAAATTCAATCAGGATGCTTTACCGCACATCGTTTAACTCCACGCGTGAGTCATTACACTATTAAGCTCGTTCTTCGTCGCGTTTCAACTTACCCACGCCAAGTAAACAGCCGCGACACAGACGATAATTCTGTTTGAAATTGATGTAGAAAAACAATTTATATCAGTCTGAATATTTTTGTAAAACAGTTTTGACTAATCTACTTGTAAAGATGTATTTTAATATTTGAGTTATAAGGCGAAAAGAAAACAACATTTGTAGCATGCAGTAGACGCTCTACATAACCGAATATAGAATTTGAAATTTTTCGTAAGTATAAGTGAATTGTTTGAAAACTTTAGTGGATACCGGAATTAATTTTCAATCGTGTCATTACCTAGTCTTTTGTGTATTTATCAAAATACCACTATAGGCTAATTCCGAGTTCCTATTATGCTTACTTACCGTTTTCCGAAGTAAGATAATCAAAGGCATTTGACGGTAATATTTTTTACTTAAAAAAAATATATACACCTATCTATTACTTTATTTGAAGAAAATATGGAAACTATGTAAAACTGACTTAACCTATTTTTGAAAGAAAATATTTTACGTTTTCTCTTACTTCTGAAACATAACTAATTTTTTTGGGCTGCCGTTGGATCAAAAACTGTATATTTTCTTTTATTGTACATTTTGTTTTTCGAGTTTGTAAAATGTATTAACTTTTTGTAAATAAAGTAATTTTCACACAATATAGAAACTTTAAATTATTACACTGAATAAGATACGTGTCGGCGCTAGTGCGCCACCTAAGCGTAACTACATATAACCAACACATGAACCGATCACGCCACCGAGGGCGTCATTCGATGCCCCACTCTCCCCACTACTAGCTGTATAAAAGATGTGCATGATTATTCTAAATTCTTTACTCGTATCACCTGGATCAATTACCGCTTCTTTCACGTCACTCCGGATTTCTGCCGTTGGGTGACGTCATGTAATCCATCATCAGATTCAATCCTTCATGACAACGACGTCCTAAGCCGAGGTCCGGCCTCTTAGAGGCACCCTTGGGACGGGCGTAACCCTGGTCGGGCCCTTCGGGCCCGAATTAAATCTGCTCGGTCCCATCAGGGCCAAACACCCCTCTCGGTGACGCTGTGAAAGCCATTAGGGCTAACAGCTTAAGTCAAATCGAAACAAAAAAAATAATCTAAAAGCAGTCTTGGCTCTGGCGTGGCTCGGTGTACTAGTTGTACTTAGCTTGTTTAACCTTGACTCTTTGGATAATTAATTTGTGAAAATGAATTAATTATTATTCCGGTGCTATAATTTGGTCCCTTGACTATTTATACCCGATTTAAACTATTATTCAGTTAAAAAGAACTTCATGCCTTTAACTATGGTCCATCCTCATTCATTTTTATATTCTCTTTTTATATGTATATGCATAAGAAAGATCTGGAATATTGTTGAAATAAATATTTTAAACACAAAAACTTGAATACTAAACATTTAAGAAACAATCTAACTTAACATCCATCTAAAAATAATAGTTATACTCTAACTAAATACGATTCACAATTCAAATAATTAAATATTACACAACATTCTGACAGTAAATTTTTTGGAAAAAGTTGTCGTTTTATATTTAAGTATGAGTAGATATGAAATAATAATATTGTATAACAATTTTTCTTGGAAAATAATAGCAAAATTCAGCGGGTAAGTCTTCTTATCTTTATACTGTAAAAATAAAAATAAAGAAAAAATAATATTATTATCTATAATCATTAAATTTTTTAGCATTGTAGTCTTTAATCTTACTAAAACACAATATTTAACATAATCACAATTAATTAAAATATTGTGTATTATATCGTGTATATATCGTGTCTCGTAAAACACGACCTAAATATAATTTATCGCACGAGACTAATTAAGATTGTTTAATTTCCAACCACATGTATACAGGACCATTGTTTTATCTCTTAAATACGTTGGCTGTCTTATTATATTTATTGATTCCCCAGAGATTAACAGCTATTAAAAATGAAAATGGATATAAAATAAAAATTTCAAAAAATAATAAATATTATTTCAGTTCAGTTATTATGGAACATAGTTTTTGTTCTTAAGTATATATAAAAAATCCTAAGATACAATTATTAATTTAGTTTAAGTGTATAATCTGTTGAAACAAGAAAAAGAAGAGACTTTTATATGTATATGGGTCAATAAATTTATATGTTCGTTGATTGCATCGTTTACCAATTAATTAAATTTACTCCAGTTAGACATGAAGTGATTCAGCAGCAACGTATAGAAAGAAAATTTTGTTTTGCTATTGCGTCATTCGCTTGCTCAGTAATTTAATATAAAGTAAGCTGACGCTTGAAAGAAAAAATTAGATTGATAATTAATTTTATTTTTATAGTATTTTGACATTTGGCTACAACTTCTATTTCAAAAGAATCATAGTAAATTTAAAAAAAGAAACAATTAATGGATACGTGTTAGTGCTATTAAATCATATTTAGATAAAAACACCCGCGTTAGTAAAATTGTTTCTAAAATCAGGAATAAATGAGATAGCCTTAAATATCATTTATTCTACCTTTATTTAAATTTCAGGAATAATAAAAAAAATTATAATGAATATTAAATCCATGTCAAATATGATTTTCTTTCAATAACTACTGAGTTACAATTTCATCCAATCCAGATTCCAGATGGCAGGTTTAAAATTTTTATTCCATCAGAAATTTTCAACCATTTATTTTCAATAAAGTTAACTAATTTTTTTGGAATCGTAAAACCATCTTGCAATAAAATATTCTTTTATATTGAAATAGTAAACATTTTGAACCGATTGTAAGTTTTTAATTCTAAAATCCTTATAATTACTTGCAGTATGTACGATAGCTATATGTTACTTCAATTTTTAATTCAACAATAAATAATGATTTGTAAATGGATCGATTACGAATAAATACAATACAGTGATTTTCTAAGCGACTTTCCATGTCTAAGTAATTTGATGTATGACAGCTGTACGTCGAATCCATTTCTTAATCCCAAATGATCTAGACTTTAAGTTGTTTCTATAAGATTATTTTATGTATATTTAGTGTTATATAATATCATCTCTTTTAATCCTATGTCACCTATATGAAGCAGAGGGCATCCTGCTCGGTCTTGAATTTCGCCTTTTATGTCACTCCAGGTCTTCCCGATGTTTTTGACCTCTGCACTGATCGTCCGCTGCCAGGTCTGTTTAGGGCGGCCACGTTTTCGGTTTCCTTGGAGAGTTCAGTCTAGGGTTTGCCTTGGTATGCATTCCAGGTCCCTATGGAGCGTGTGGCTGATCCACTACCACTTGCGACGTTTGAAGTGTAGTTCAATAGGTATCTCACCGCAATGATCCCACAGACTTTCAGACTCTTTCGGGCCAGTAGATACTGAGAATACGGCGAGGACACCAATTGACGAAGGCTGAAGCCGAAGCGAGATGTTCTTAGTGACATTCCACGTCTCGCATCCGTATAACAGCACGGATATGACACCGGACCGGAATACTTTGAGGTCACCTCTTCTGGTCAGTTTCCACGACTGCCATTCAGGGCGGAGTTGCGATAATATTTTTTTTTATGGGAAAAGGGGGCAACCGAGCAGACGGCATACTTGATGGCAGGTAGTTACCGTCGCCCATTGACATCTGCAACGTAGATATGCAGATGTGTTGCCGCCCTTGTTTGGGGAAAATGGGGAGAAAAAGGTGGGAAAGGGAGGGAAAGGAAAGGGCAGGAAAGGGTGGAACAAAGGGAAAGGACAACCGGCTCTCTCACTCACCCGACGAAACGCAGCCATTAAAGACTACTTCACGCTGATTTTCTGTGAGAGGGTGGTACTTCCCCGGTCGAGCCAGCCCATGTTCGAGCTGTAGTAACTTGACCACAGCTAGGCTCTACCACCTCTAAGAGATAAGGCTGCTCTTGATGTGGCGAGTCTTGAAGCGACGACCTCTTCTGTCCATCCAGTCTCCGATACTATGCTTCGGAGGTATGTAAAATTGTGGACCTTTTCCACTGCCTCGGTTCCAATGAGCAACGGCAATGAGCTTGTTGCTCCACATCTCATCTCCTGGGTCTTCCAAAAGTTAATCGGCAACCAAACCTCTGTTGTCTTTCATCGTAGGTCATCGGTCGGTTGGCTTGCAAGTCTGCGTGTGTATTGCTCAGCAGGCATAGTTAATCAGCATAGTCCAGATCTTCCAAAGTATTGGACAGTCCCCACTCTTTGCCGCGGCTCTTGTTTTCCGTGATTTTCTGCATAATAATATCCAGAACGACTAGGTAGAGAATAGGGGAAAGGAGACACCCCTGGCGCATACCTGCGCGGATTGGTATGTCCTCCGACAAAAGGCCATTGTGACAGGCTCGGTAACATTTTTATCACATGTATAATAATCAACTACATGTTCAACATAATTGTTGAAATAGTTATCACTTTTAATAACGATCCAAATGATATTTCATGAATTTAAAATTAAGTAAAGCCAACAAATGAAACGAAACTTCTCAGCATTGGATTCCCACTAAAATCTATACCCTGCGTTCCCCCCCATATAATATCATACGTATAATTTATAAAACCTTAATTCATATGAAAAATATGTTTATAAGAAAAAAAATCAAAAATTTCAGTTAAAAACAATAAATCTTTTTCTGGGATGATAAAACTATTAAATACTAAAATATAAATGAAGAAAATCTACCGAACTTAAAAAGTTCTAAGGATAAAATTATGTGGTGATATATGTATAAAATCATTATCGTAGTGTCAAAATTGTTATTTGAGGGATTGCTCATATCTTATTCATTGAAAAGATGTTAACAAATTGATATCGAACTCATTTAATAAGTATTATAATGAAAATTTAACAACTTCCGAATATTGTTTGACAAAAACTGATTTTTTGATTAATAAAAAACATTACAAGTTATGATACAAGAATGTAACTTATATTAGTTTTATACATTTGTTACAGCAGTTTTATACATTATATCAACACTTAAAATGTATCATTGGTTAATTTTTATTAGAAATTTTAATATTTTTTAAGACATAAATTCAATCTATCTAAAAATATGAAAAAAAATGTATACCCTCAATGACGAAATAGAAAATCAAGTAACTTTATTTAAATGAAACTAATATTTTCGGATTTACTTCACGTTTTTTTTATTTTCTACTATAAACTACATACTCCTGACGTTTCGGCTACTTTACAGCAACCGCGATCACAGCCAGACGAGATGTGCCTTTAGAGAAGTAACTTTATCCTTTTCTCACATATTTCCAAATATCCAATTCCAAATTTCCAAAGATATACTTATTAAATAGAATTGATAACTAAGTTTATTAAATATACATTATAAGACATGTATTTTCTTAAAGGAACTTTCTAATAATAAATATTGTTAAATTATATGTATATAGTTGTGTTATAAAATGTAAATAACTGTAGATTATTTGAGCTTAACCATATTTTTTAACAGAACTTATTGTTTGCAGTGTTGTCGTATGAACTACCTTTTGAAAACTTATTGCGTTCAACCCTCATAAGGATCACATGCAATCAAGTCCTTGATATCTGTCCAAAGGGCAAAACATTTGTGATTGCGTTACAATAAAAAAACCTTTAGGCCAGATTGCAATCAAAGGAGAATTTCACATGAAAGTGGAAGATTTAGCTTTGATACGTATTGCCTTGTATTTGATGTTTAGAAAACAACTGTCATGAACGTATATGTATATCTATAAAACTCCATACTATTATTATAAAAAGGAAAGATTTGTATTTTGATAAGTAAAGAATAAACTAAAAAGTACTGGACCGATTTTAATATATTTTTTCATTAGAAAGCTACATTATCATTGAGTAACGTAGGCTATATTTAGCAAAAGACTAGATTACTATAAAAATCTTTAGAAATTCGTTTTAAAACCAACCGAAGGCGTAAAAGAAATAGCCATAAAATATCTTTCACCGCATCCGTTGCGAGGAGTATTAATGATAGGACAAGAAATGTTCGACAATTTTATATTACAGAATATATCAATTCTTCTTCTTCTACCTGGTAATTTCCCAGGTTTAGCCAGGGTCTACCTTACATGTTGAGAATAGTTTTGGCTAATTGTTTTTACGACTGGCCGCGTGCCTGACATCAACCCTCTTTGGGAATGAAGTAATCAGTGATGTCTAAATACTCTTATAAAGTACATATGCCTCGAAAAAATCACATAAGTACTTGCCAGGATCGGACCCGCGCCCTCATGCACGAGAGGCGGGCCTTTAACCACTAGGCCACCACTTATTTTGCAATATAACTAAATATTTTATTTTACTCAAAACTATAGGTGTGTACCAAACATTATTTCGTTCTGTCAACATCTATAATTTTTATGAGACAAAACCTCTTAGCATTTAATGGATTTACCGGGCGGGTGCCGGGTCCATTGCGTTGCAGGGAGAGGAGCTTCAACAGTGCCTGGGACTTGCGACCCAGGTGTAGGTTTAAGGGGCCCCTTATCTAACAAGCGTTATACGCTCACCTCCACTGTCCAAGCTCCTCTTCCTACCTAACCAAATTTGAAAAGAAACTACTAGGGCTGCCTTCGACGTACGTTCCAAGAATGAATTAATGTGAGTTCTGGACAGGCCCAAGTCTTTTAGTATTATAGAGAGATTTAGCTGTTATACCTCTCGCTCCCACCTCTACCGCGTACAAATCAACGACGAACCTATTTCGAGTTAGTTATACGAGTACCTCTCGCTCCCAATTTTACCGCGTACAAATCCACTACGAAACTATATTTAACCTTAAAAATCGTAAACCAAATTAAACCGTTTTAATTTGACACAGAATCTCTGAAAAAAAAATATTATAGAACAACAAAGGAGACAGACCACAAAGGAAACACTAAATGACTTTTGAATTGCAAAATAAAATAGAAACTTGTTTATTAGTCCCACAATTTTTTCATATTTTTATGGGATACCAAACTTAAGTGTTTGAAACAATAAATATAATTTCACTGTTTGCTATAATTTGTTTAATTGTGATGTAAAATAAATTAAAGAAATGTAGGTGTTTTACATAATCATCAAAGTAGTTTCAAACCTATTATAGTTAAACGTCTAGATCTTGATTTGAAAAAGATACAGATAGTCAGCATATAAAAATATTTTCCGTTTAACTTTAGATTATTCATATTTTGGTTATAAAGTAGGATGGTTTATTTTATTTCATTGATACGATGTTTATGTCACATACTTGTATACATTTATAAAATACCTATATATTGTAAAAAAATACATTTTTATATTTATTATTATCATGTTTGCATTTGAATTAGAAAATGACTACATAGATAACCTAATCGTATCATAAATCATTGAATTACAGATCAATTGTATATCAATAATCCCTAGCAGTTAATATTGTTTGTGGTGGTAGTGAAAAAGTCCATATATACATAGCTGAAGGCAATTCAACCTGTATTATGTTAATCTGATCACGTCTGAACCCCTAAGATACTGTTGCAGAGATTTGAACTCCTCTTATATTATAACGACTGGAATTGTAGATAATAAAAGGAAATCTCACAACCTTTGACAATTCTTGAGGTTTCGTAAATAATATAAATATAAAATAGGAAACTATTTGTAAACATATTTAATTATAAAATCATGCAGCAAAATAAATCTAATTATTATTTAATTCATTGATATTCTTACAGTAAACAAAATATATTTTTAAAAACAAGTTACATTAACATTAATTTAATATCATTTTTATAACGTTGAATGACATATACTATATACAAATTTTTATTTGTATCAATATACCTATTTTCTCTTTAAAAATTTAAATAGCAATTAACATTTTTCGTCTTTGTCTTTTTATCTCCAGGAATGCTTAGAAAACTGTTTAAGTCCGTCGTTTTACATTATCAAGTTAAATTCATTGTGTTTTAATTATTAACGAAGAACAAAGGTTTCACATAAAAAGTTAACTTATTTGTTCAAGACGAGATATTTTACATTAAATGACATTTAGATTAAGCGTCTCTGTTTTTATGTCTTGCCAATTAATCAATCTTATTTATTTCTCATTACGTTTACTGTTTGCTTTTAAGATTTGAAGTGAAATCATTAATAATTCAATTGGTATTTTATTTCAGTTTGTTAACAATCAATAATTTCTTAGTCTAAAAAATTTTATAATTATTATTTTTTAAATCAAAATGCTAAACAATTTTGCATTTTGACAAAATTGTCTTTCCACATTTCTTTAAATTACTAAGCCAATGTAATGTACTTTCTATAAAATCACTTTATTTTCAAATTGTATTAAAAAATAAACAAAAAACCTCATCAAACGTGAAATTACATTCTACAAAACTTGTGAAGTTATAGCCAATTTTCAAATACATAACAAGTGGTAAATACAAAATTTGGTGCAAGTGACAAACACAGTGAATAGCAAATGCATTTAAAAATTTCCCTTGCTTATATATAATGATATATTTCGGTAACGACTGACTCGGTTACTTAAAAAATTGTTCAATTGTTTTATAGTCATTACAGTATTATTTACATTTTATTTATTTTACTTTGACAAATTATTAAAAGCTAGAAATTCTTTCTTTGAAAATAAATTAGTTTCATTGGAAAGATAATAAGATTGTATAATTTTTCGTTTAAAAAAACTTGAAGTATTTATTTATAAATAACTAGGATTATATTTAACAGGAATCTCTTTCATATCATATACATATTAATTTGGACGAATTTTAGGAATAATTTCAGTACTTCTGATTATGAAATTTTCGTACTCGTTCTTTGTTATCTCGTCCACCGGCGTTAAGGGTTCCTGAAGGTAACTTCAGTATGTTATAGAATTTACCTATACAATTATAGAATTAATTAATTTAGTAAAAACAAAAATATTTTTCATATTTCTTATTTCTATAACTCTGCTTATTACGTCACTCTGTGATGTTTATGTAGATGATATTTATATATATATATATATATATATATATATATATATGTATATACTGTCACTTCCTTCCGTAAGTGACGTTCGCTTTTACTAAATAGGTACTATTATGTATCGTAAAAATAATCAATTTAATTTCTAATATATATACACATATATATAAACCTAAATGACAATAATATCAGTTAACAACAAATGTCATCATTGAACCAATTAACGACTTTAATTCTCAGTATAGAAATGTTGTTGACCTCAGACTAAGTAAAAACAAATGTCAGGATATTGTTATGGACAAGTTATTGGCAAGGATTGATAAAGAAATTCTTTATCTTTTTCTTCATAATTTATAAAATACGTTTATCTTATGCCATTTCAATTAAAGATCTTTATTTTACTTCTGTTAATGTTATATTATTCTGAAAAACATATTTTTCTTTAGCTCCGATTTGGTTACGGCAACTTTCGATCAAAGAAAATTAGGTAAGCACTTAACGATATCTACGATTTGATGAGTACATTGGTCAATAAAAATTATTATTTCGTATACTACATAGCTTTTATTTTTATTATTAACTTCGTAAAATTAAAAATTCCCAAACATGGTTGGATTGTCCTCAGTTTGCTTAAGCAAATTAATATTTGTGGTGATCCATAACTCCGAATTTTGTAAAAATTTTAATGGAATCTCATAAGGGATACACAATATCTTCTCTCCTTATATAATACAATATCCATTGTGTGAATTTCCCACATATTATAGTAATTTGTCTCGACGTTTATATTTATGATAGAAACAGCTAAAAATAATAGTTTTTTATTACAATATCTAGTGACTGGATGGTGTCAATCGACGAAAGTAATTTATCTGGAATTATTATCCAATGGACCTATAGTTTTGATTATTTTATATATCATTATTATTTTATACTAGAAGACCCGGCGAACTTCGTATCGCCCTATAATCAAGAAATATCTGTTACGTTTTTTTATTTATATTTTTGGAGTTTACCTGTAAAGCCATAAATCTCCGTTTTTTGAAGTGCGACAGAATGATTGACATATTAGTTAGTTGTCAAATCTAATGTAAAAAAAAACGTTTGTATGGGAAATAGAAAAGGGCTGTTTTTATGGTTTTCCCAGTAATGAATCAATTTTTTTCAGCTTTTATACCTTCCCTGAACCTCCACGAACATTTCAAGACTAAGATAAGATAAATCCGTTCAGCTGTTCTCGAGTTTTAGCGAGACTAAGGAACAGCAATCCATTTTTATACATAGAAGATAAGAGTAACTTTTCAAGGTTTCGTTTGAAAAGTTAGTCTACGAAGTCAAGTAAATTGTCAATTCTCACCAAAGAATATACAGTTCACTCTTAGGTATCTTCGTTTTTTCCAAAGCAGTATTATAACAGATTCCTCATATTTATTAGAAAATGGTTTCCTGGTATCGAAACCAAAGAGTCTCAGAAATGATAGAATCAAATGATTCAATGGCTAGTTATAACATAAAAAATATTATTATCTAACTTTTACAAAATCTTTGTTACTCATTGATTTAATTCTTATGCTAATTTCTGGTTGTAATGACTACAAATTTACGATACCTGACTGATACACAGACACTCTCTACTGCTGTCTCGAGGAAAAGTTACCTACATTCGAATGATAGAATATCAGTGGTGGCTCAGTGGTTAAAGGGCCCGCCTCTCATCGCCGAGGGCGCGGGTTCGATCCTGGCCCGGGCAAGTACCAATGTGATTTTTCCGAATCATATGTACTTTCTAAGAGTCAGACATCACTGATTAATGTTGATTCCCAAAAGAGGGTTGATGTCAGGCAGGCGGCCGGTCGTAAAAACAAATAGCCAAAAACTATTCACAACATGTAAGGCTGACCCTGGCTACAGCTGGGAAATTGCCAGGTAGAAGAGAATGATAGAACTTTGGGTTAGCCTTATGGCTATGAAAAGTATAATTGATTTACTCTTTATAGCCAAGAAACCTAACTGTCTAGTATTATGAATAAGTTATTAGTTTTAGTACATATTTAGTTTCATCATTTATTATTTCTGAAATTTAAACAACATTTTACAAAGTTTTTTTTTGGTAAGAAACAATTGGTGCTATTCTAAAATTTCCATATTATTTTTTTATTCCTATTTTTTCTACATATGTATATTATGTTCTAGAATACATATGATTTTAAAATGTTAAATGTTGAATTTATACAATACATACTTACATTTTTACAAATTGTTGTACTAAAAACTTGCCATGGCACTTTATACTATTAATGTTTTATTAATTTATTCTACGCAATAAATATAACAAATCCTGTCAACGATGTATTTGGCTCCATTAAGGACGTTCGTCTCGCTTTTTAACCGTTTGAGTTATATTTATTTTGCTTATTAATTTGGAAAACATCTTATCAACAATATAATGCTATCATTAATTAAAGAATAGCTCAAGAATAAAACCATTCCTCCTTTTTAAACAGTTATGTCAGCCGTATGAAGTTGATTCGAATCAATTCATCTTGTAAATTAACATCTTATATTTATTAATACAGCTTTTAAATTTTTAATTAACCTGAATAAATAGAAATAAAATTAAACCAAAAGTTAAACAGGAAATTAAGTTAATGTACTTCCAAACGTTTTATTCGCTATCACCTTTCTTGAAATGAATTTATAAGTCCCAGAACGGAGCTATCAAACTTCGTGTTAAGTCATTTTCCATTCTAATAGCTTTTAGTGTCACCTTTATCTATAAAACATGATTGCGGTTCTGATAAAGCCAGTCATTGAATTAATAAGTACCCTTAAATGCTGATGACAAGTCATAACATTTTTTAAAAGTTTACACCGCTATTATTTAGACGACATGACACGATTAAATGGATTATTTAGTAAGTAGTTTTTTTATAATAATTGATGACATGATCAAGTTATTTTCATCTTGCATCCGTCATTAAAGCTGATAGCGCTGATATATGTTATTAATTAAATGTTCAACATCATTTTTGAAATAATAATTAATTTTTTAATTACGATCCAGCAAAATTTTTTTAAATTTGAATATTAAGTAAAACTAACATTAATACATTAGTAAAAACCACATATTAATCTAATAATCTGGGATCACTGTGCTCCAAAGGGAGGAAAAACAGACAAAAATTTTAATGATTATAGAGGGGGATAAATAAATGGGATATTTTCTCATATATCTTCTATTTACAACGATTTAATACGTTAAAATTATATGTATGTATAGATTTTACCACATACTTCTGTGACAATAGTTGGATTTGTTATAAATTATTTATACATAATGTGTCGTGACCTCTATTCTTACCTGAAAACATAGTTAAAGCATAAATACGAATGAAGACCTTCTGTGCTTTGTGTATGTATGCTTGCGCATTAGTGCGAGTCGTTAAACATTGTTGGTTGGCGCTCATGACTATTAATTACAGTACCTTAAAATTACGCTAAATAAGGAATTTTTTGCAGTTTGATTTGATACTCTTCTTAATTCTTTCTAAGATAGCCGCATACCTACTGTACCTTTTCAGGTTGAATCATTGTGATTAATATTTGCTTGATTTTTGCTTTTTATTGCTTAAAATACACAGGCAGCTGTATACCCACATGCATTTAACACATTTCACGTTTTCTATCGTATTCTACCAATATGTAAGCACTTCTGTAATTTCATAAATTTTTTGATTCATGAGATATGAATTTGTTATCTTTATCATCTCAACCAAAACAATAGTTTCAAAAATGCATTACGTAAATAAAAGCATTCTGATACTAATCACGACTTTATTAATGTCACATTCATAAGTTTAAGTTTGTCAGCACTCTATAACTTAACAACCGAAAAATTTCCATAGTGGTAGAATGAGGCAAATTGTAAAATTCACAGAGGTAAGTAAAATAAATAAATGAAAAAGAAACGTCATTGATAGTTATCATTAAAAAGTACCAATAGAATTATTTTATAACCGGAATCTTCTGCTTACATATAATATCTATACAAACATATAAAATTCAAGTGTATGTTAATTATATAAAAGAATCGCCTTTCATGTACAAAAAATTGTTTTACACTTCTTGTGTCCTGTGTTTGTTTCGCAAATTTCTAAACCGCAGCCCTGATTGTGACAATACTTTCATCTAGGTTATTTAATAAGAAGTAACTTGAGATACTACCGTATTGAAAAATATATATTTTATTAATATAATATATAATAATCCACGCGGATTTTGTAATGGATACAGCTAGTTTAAAATAAAATGCACTTCCCCAACATAATTTCTGATTTTAACGAAATTCCTTTCAGACTGACACCTGAAATAATAAAAAAGATTCTAGGAAAAGCATACATAAAGCATTGTTACTCGTAACGATAACGTAGATAACTAGCTACTCTTCTGAAATTCAGCTTTTGTACCTCACACTTTACGCTACATTTTCCCATGAACATGAATGGCCTGTTTATGTATTTATTAAATTAGGGTTGTGTGTTACTTATTTTGGCTTAGAATATCACAATTTACAGGTCTGGATTTTGGATGCATTGATTTTTGACAACAAACTTGTTTTATTTTGCAAAATAAATTTTATTACATTTATTCATTTTACATTAAAAAAAAATATATTTATAAAATATCAGGATTCTTCAAAAAAGTTTTTAATTAATTGCAACATAAGGGCTACCAATTAAAAGGGCTATCATAAGGCTATCAATATCAATTGCTAACCATAACAAGAGAGAAATTATACAGAGGTCAACTGCGTTGATTAAGATCTCACATGTGAATTGCTACTTGACCTCTAATTTGTTCCCTGAAATGGGGTCAAAATAACAATTATCTACCTAGCACTTGTTAGCAACAAAAAAAAAAGATTGTTTGTTCTGTGACTTTAGTAACTATCTTAAATGAAAGCACACCACATTATAATCTGAGAGTGTTAAACCTCTTTTTTTTCTTTTAAAGAAAAAATGAATCGTTTTAAACTCTCGAACGTGTTTAAATATTTTTTTGATTGTATGGTCAAATATAGTAAATGTTTGATTGAAAATTGTTGCCATGACTTATCATGATAGAATTGGGTCCTTTGTTATCGATATGTCAATTCCACGATTTCAAGCCCATGTTCCATGGCTAGAAGAGGAAAAAAATATGAAATAATGTCCAACCTGATTCATGCTATATGTTACCTTCACCGTCAGTGGTAGTTTGCAATCTTTCGTATGTACGAAAGCTATGTAGCTGCAGCTATGTAGCTATCCCGCTAATTTATCTCGCTTTAGACCCACCGTTCATCCATAAGCAAACACATCACTGGGCGAAAACCTCGTTGCATGTTCCTCGGTTTAAATTTTAAGTCTGGTAGCTTGATTTATTTTGATAGGTAGTTATAGTCCGTTAGACTTAAACTGGGCTTTGCATTTGTGTGAGTGAAAGTAAAATAGATAAATAACATAAGTGCAAGAGCTATTCTATATTAAACATAAAATAAGCAAAACTCGTAAAAGGTCAGATGAAAACATTATGTTACGGAAAAAAAAATTAGGTAATTAATACAATTTTTGAAAAACTGTACAAATTCTTCTTCACTTAACATTGGGTTTTCAACATTTGGCTTTGCTGCCAGTATAAAGGGAAGTGAGGAAGGTGCGGGGAAGAGTAATAGCAGTATAAACCGGTGCAAACCTAGAAAAGAACGTGGCATTTAAAAATTTGCCCTCACACTTACGCTTACTATAAAAGCTCAGCAAAGCTCAGCTTATGGCTCCTCCACTATACTATGCCGGCGACGAATGTTACAGTTATTCATAATCAGAAAAATATATTAATGTTTAATTTACGAGACGTAAGATGAATATTAAATTACTACAAATATTATTAAAAAAATATAAATATATTTTTATTAATTTTTTTTAATTAAATTTTAGAAGTCCCCTTCTTATATAAAAATAATAATATGTAGTATAAAGTATGTAATTTTGCAAGAATATTAGGACCTGAATTAATATAAATATGTACATGAAATGGATCTTAAAGTTAAAAACAATTTATTATATATTTATAACATGGCTTAATAATTATAAAACAACAAAATCCCATTTTCGGTAGTTTCGTGAGACAAATATTGCGCATTGGTTTCGATGCGGCCGTTTATCTTATGAGCTAAAATGTATTAATTACTAATTTAATATTCCTTTGCTTTTGATTTTTGTTTCATGTTCTGAAAGTTAGTTAAAGTGAATTAGGCCCCTACTCAATAAAACCACTGCGAAAGCAATCGGGCGCTATGTCGGTGTACCCCGGATCTATCAGCGACAGGACACACCAGCGACTAGCCGGTCCTGGCAAAGACCGGATTTACTACCTCGGAGTATGAGGGCTATCCCGGCAATTAGGAGCCCCGACGACGCCGGGCTTTCTGGAGCCGTTTTACCAAGCCGACCCCAGTTCGGAGTGCAGGGGTGCTATTGGGGGCGTTAGAATTGCCTCCGTCGCACCCCCGTACGTCGTCTGCATAGGGATGGTGCATCAGCCGCATCCATTTCCCGCTCAGATGCCTCCGTCGTGGACATAAATCGTCTCACAGAAGGAGGGCACCGCCAGAAAGGACCTGTCACTCTCAAGCATCTTCTCCGCGATACTCGAAAGCGACCAGTTCACTCCGCCGAGAGTGTTTATAAAATAGTTGATGACTTTAACTATGTATAATGAACTTGATCAAATTAATTCTAAAAGTTACCTGTTTTTAATCACTAATAAAATTAATTAGTGTGATAAGAGATTTATTTGATTAATAATGTATTATACATATTATAATGATTAATAAAAATAGAAGAAATTTTTCAAGGGCGCCGAGGCTTTCCAAATTGGTATTTTGTCTAGTATCCTTAGCTTTCGTCATCAAAATGGGTTACTTGACGAAAGAGGCAGGAAAATGGCATCATGAAAATTTCAAGTTATATTTGATAACATAGAAGTTTATGTTAATTAATTCTACTTTCAAACTGCGATGATGCTTAGTGCCTAAGTACTGTTGGAAAGCATTGTGATGATATTTTGTACATATATTGTTTGTTTACTCACTGAAATGCAGATATGAAATAAATATCTAGTTTTAGAACTGTATTTTCCTATTGTGGATCGATATCCTGAAGTTGAAAAAACTTCTACGAAAGTTTTTCAAGATGTATGACTTGATCAACTAGGCCAAAGCAACCTCAGTATGTTACATACGCGCTACATATGAAGAAATATTTGATCATCGCCGGATCAAAATCTTTGTATGGATAATATATGTATCATATAACGAGTGAAGCTGCTATCACTGGTGGCCTAGTGGTTAAACACCCGCCTGTCATGCATGAGGGCGCGGCATTCGATTCTGGCAAGTACCAATACGATTTTCTCGAGTCATATGTACTTCCTGAGAGTGTTTAGACACCACTGACAGACGGTGAAGGAAAACATCGTGAGGACACCTGGACTTATAATTTCACAATTATAAGTTTGAAATCACCAACCCGTCTTAAATAAGCGTGGTGATGGTGATGTCAGGCAGGTGGCTGGTCGTGAAAACAATTAGCCAAAACTATCTACAACATGTAAGGCAGACCCTGGTTAAAGCTGGGAAGATGCCAGGAAGAAGAAGAAGATAAGTGATGCTGCTGACTCCGCGGAAAGAACACCAAGCCGTGTGAAAAAGAAGATTCCACATACCACACAAGTAATAGAATGGGATTTTCATCCTAATATCGGGGCAATCATGTAGTCTTAGGTATAGGTCATAAGTTTTAATATGTAATAATTATGAGACGAAACCTCTTAGCATTCAATGGATTCACCGTGCGGGTGCCGGGTCCATCGCGTTGCAGGGAGAGGAGCTTCAACAGTGCCTGGGACTTGCGACCCAGGTGTAGGTTTAAGGGGCCCCTTAACTAACGCGCGTTATACGCTCACCTCCACTGTCCAAGTTCCTCTCCCTACCTAACCAAATTTGAAAAGAACCTACTAGGGCTGCCTTCGACGTACGTTCTAAGAATGAATTAATGTTAGTTCTGGACAGGCCCAAGTCTTTTAGTAGGTTATAGAGAGATTTAGCTGTTATACCTCTCGCTCCCACCTCTACCGCGTACAAATCAACGACGAACCTATTTCGAGTTAGTTCGTTAGTGAGCTCGTAATACTTATTGACCTTGATGGCATGGTCTTTGGGGATGTTGGTTTCCCAAGGCACCGTAAGCTCTATCATCACAACGCGCTTTAAAATACGCGAATATAGAAATATGTCTGGTCTGGAGGCCGACGCACAAATATCCTCGGGGATTTTGTATTATTTCTCATACGTATCCATCATGATAGTCCAATCCGAAGCCGCTTTAAGGATAGAGTAAGGCTTGACGCTTGATTTTATAGCCCTGGTGCCCTCTCTCACAAAACCTATTGATCGCTCGTTTGTGGTTATTTCCCTTTGCGCTCTGGCTACCGAAAGACTAACCGCTTCACGTATGATCTCTAAAACCCTATCGTGACGACGCGAGTATTGACCACTGTCCAGGAGAACCTTACATCCCACCAGCAAATGCTTGGCAGTTCCAACTGCCTTTCCGCAGATATAGCAAGTTTTTTCGGTACCTTTACCCCATCTTACTAAATTACTCTGATCTGGGAGAGTCATCTGGAACGCATTGAGATAAAATTTTAGCAAGGCTGGCGACCAGTCATGAATTAGGGTGCGCCATTTTAGTGCTAGTGGAATGCAAAAATCTCCCATGTCTAACCACTCGTTCTGCATTTCTAAACTCATTGCATGGATCTTGTATTTATCGTTCTCGTCTTGCCGAATAAAAGACTTTAATATATCCGTATCTTGGACTTTCCTACTTGATCCTAACCCTACTCTGTTATTTTGCGCTCCGATCATAAATTGTTTATGGAATTGAAGTCGTGACTCTAGCTCTGGGGCATCATTGTCTTTTGGGAGTGATGTAACGACGTCATCATGGGATTTTCCCAGGATATGTCTCTTGGAAACTCTTAGGTGTTTGTAGAGCTCCGATGGTCTTTTTAGATTCATCCCAAAACTATTACGATCCCTGAATAAAGCCGATGAATCAGCCGTTAGCGCGAGCCCGAGCCACAACTGTATTATATATACATAAGTTACGTAGTTTTCCTGGAATATCCGGTTGCCACCATATATAAATATGTAGTACTGTTTACCAAGCGTTTCATATTAGGATTCCAAGTGCCCGATTTGTGCCACAGCTTCAAACTGCAATTGGTCGCATTGGTCTGTTTATTAGAAAGATGAAATAAATCTCATCTAGAACCTTTCACTGTTAACTTTATGACAATATTCTGTTATACATAGATCGAACAAAAATAAATAGGCTTTAATATGTTATATTAAAGATAATAATTTTAAAATAAATGAAAATATAGTTTTCATCATAATCTCACAACCAAAGATTACATTAAGCACACGTCAACTTAAAAAGTTTTACTCTAGATTATTTTGTAACCAAATCGGGTAGGACATTAAAAACTAGATTGGCCAACTTTCTTTTATGTGGAGCAAAAAGTCGTTATTAAAACTTTATGCGCTGGCCAGAGGAGTTTTAATGTTAGTGTTAGACAAGGCTCAAGGCTAAGAAGAAGCTGTATGGTTAGAGCAGAAGTTTATATAGAAATTGTCCTCCTTAAAAGTTGAAAGTTTGATAAAATTATATTGTAAGACAACGACAAAAATAAAGGGGTTCGATATGGTGTATTTAAAAGAAACAATTTTGATATAAAATCATCAAAATCGAATCAACATCCACATTCTTTCTTAAATACTTATTATTAATTGGGCCGTCCTTTCCTTTGTTCTTAGTTGTTAGCATAGACAAACATGAATCTATTTTAATATTGTAAGATAACTATTTTATTATTCCTAGAAAAAGGAAGTAATTTAAAAGATTCATAACAAGGTAAAAGCTTCGGACTTTAATAACATTTAAAATATTACTTTAGATAAGATATTCTCACAGAATAAGTCTGAAGTTGTCTTCTTTTTTTCTTTTTGTCTCTAATCCATAACAAATTTGAAAATAATATAAAATAGAAAATATATATCTTTAGTTTTTATATTGTGTCAAGTATCTTAATGTATTTCGAATTTTTGTTGATTATAATGATTAATTCGTTGTAAAAAAATGTAAGAGGAACGGAACTGTTTTAAAACAATACTCTAACTTAATTAAAGAATATTAAATACTTTATCTTTAATTAATTCAATACTAAATACCATCAAAACCTACAAGAATTAACTGGTATAGTTTAATTTAGCTTTTACTGATAAGAAAAATAAAAAACACAGAAATAAATCAATTTGGCAATATCAATCTGTCAAGGAAATATATAGAATACTTGTAATAATGTATTTCTGACTATAGTCATATTTATAAAATGACTCATTTTTTTAAATATTTTTCGTAATAACTCTCACACGATATACGTACATTAATCTTGAATACTATACATATATTTGTGCGTCGACCTCCAGACCAGACATATTTTTGTATTCGCGAATTTTGAAGCGCGTAGTGATGATGATAGAGCTTACGGTTCCTTGGGAAACCAACATCCCCAAAGACCATACCATCAAAGTCAACAAATATTACGAGCTCACTAACGAACTCACTCGAAATAGGTTCGTCGTGGATTTGTACGCGGTAGAAGTGGGAACAAAAGGTATAACAGCGAAATCTCTCTACAATCTACTAAAAGATGGGCTTTCCAGAACTCACATTAATATATTCTTGGAATGTACATCGAACGCAGCCCTAGTAGGTTCTTTTCAAATTTGGTTTGGTAGGGAGAGGAGCTTGGACAGTGGAGGTGAGCGTATAACGCGCGGTAGATAAGGGGCCTCTTAAACCTACACCTGGGTCGCAGTCTCAGGCAAGTCCCAGGCACTGTTGAAGCTCCTCTCCCTGCAACGCGATGGACCCGGCATCCGCACGGTGAATCCATGCAATGTTGAGAAGTTTCGTTTCATAGGTCAGGGTAAAAAAATCTCTCTACTTCAGGCAACTTTTTGTTACGTTTCATAGTTTAAAAAATATTTTCGTTTAATTATTTTACAAAAAACTATAACGGTAAAAGTGTTATACAAGTCCGTATTTAGATCTAATTCGGTTTAGAGAGGGAAAATTAATTCGCTTTCGTGTATAGTTAAAGCTATAGCAAAATTTATACACAATTGACCATCTCGTTAAATCGTAACCATGAGAGAATGCATTAAGCGACAGATTAGATTGAGTGGTTGAGCTTAGATTAGATTCAGATTGAGCTTGAAACAGGGTGTCATTTAGCCCTCACTTGTATCACCAGTTAAACATTCTCTTTGTCTTCTAGAATCTAGTACTTTACTTCTTTAAATCCGTATGTTCGTTTGATTTTTTTTAAATGCATTTTATAACCATTAAAAATGGCGGTAACAGTAATATGATAAATAAAATTTGATGATTTACCAAATCTCGTTAAAAGTGAGACTAATTAATTATGGAAAAATATCCTTTAAGAGCTTTTATAACTTTAAAAGAAATTTTGATATACTAATAAGACAAAAACCATAATTTTCTGCTGATGCTCAAGGAATACTAATTTAATTAAAGGATATTTTTGTAATAAAATTTAAATTTTTTGGATTTTACCTATTTTTATCTCTTTTTAAAACGAAGTAAATATTTAAAAAAATCTATAAATTAAGTCACAAATGTAAATTTTTATAAATTTTAGAAAATATAATCCGAACTGTGTCATAGCTGTTGAACCAGCAAGTGATTCTTATTAATATCGCTTATAATTTATATCAAAATTAACATAAACAATAGTAGTATGAATAAAATACAAGATGCACGATAATTGAAATTCATTATTAGATAAAATCATATTTAATCGTTTTTATTGCTCATATAAAAAGTTTTGTTGAAATATATTATGACTATTTAAATAACGTTTCATTTTAAAGACATTGGATTGAAAAAGGAACGTTATTGTCGCTGTACATATGTATTTGGTTTTATGAATTTTCTTTTTAGATTTGTATTCTTGTTTAATACAGTATTAGTAAATGAAAGAGTAATTGAATAAAAGATTTTGTAATTAAGTCATTAAATAGATAAGTTTTTGTGATATACAGACGAATTAACAAGGCCAATTTGTTTTCAATAATTTTATTTTCGAAGAAAAGACATATTAGGTATACTTATGAGCTTATAAAACTTGTATGGAATAAATCAATAAAAAATATTTCTTGAATTAAAGCGTCTTTGAAAATATAATAATATTAATAAAATAAGTCACAAATATTTGCGAAACTAAAAATAAATACCATTCGCATTTACAAAGTAAAACTTTTCTTTGAAAAGAAATCATACAAAAATCTCTCGCATGCAAAAAGTATTTCTGTTAGTTAATGTTTTTACTTATGTATTAGTTAAGCGTGTACGATCGGAAAGATTTAGTTAAGCCCCGGATATGTTAAATAAACCATTAATTTTATGTACACCTGTCAGATAATTTGGTTAATCATGATAATATTTTGTTCCGTTGTTGTTGTTCCGGCGTTAAGCACTGTTGCATTTTTGCAAGATGGTAGAGCCTAGATGTGGCCAAGTAACCACAGCTTGAACATGGGCTGGCTCGACCGGGGTAGTACCACCCTTTCGCAGAAGATCGGAGCGAAGTAGTCATTAATGAATGCGTTTTGTCCGGTGAGTGAGAGAGCTAGTTGCCCTTTGCCTGTTCCCATCCTTTCCTACCATTTTCTTATTCCCATCCCTCAATTTTCCTAAACAACTAAGGTTGTTATAACTTCTATATAAGCCTTAACAATGCATCATCACATTTAAAACGAGTAAAATACGCCAAGCTACTTTGTAAAAGTTGATAATAATCTTAACATTTGTATCAATCGCTTCCTGTTAAGAATATTGCCAAATCGTTTCACTTTTGCTAGTCAAACATTTTTGTAAGTATGCAAATGGTTAACTTCTGAAAACACTGAAAACTTTCCTGAATAAGGATGTACTATGCTTTAATCGATATTTTTAAAGAAAATCATTAAAGAATTTTACTTCAATGAAGTTATTTTTTTTTGTTTGTTTTATGTTAGTTCATTTCAGACAATGTTTTTATGTTTGACGAACGACTTTGTTGTGGTAAATGGTCTCTAGTATTTCTTAATGGAATTTAATTTTTCCTTTTTCCAAAGTAATCCCACTGTCAATTTTTTCGCTTTCAAATAAGATTCGGTTCAATATTAATTTAACTTAAAGCTTTTTTATTCTTGATAAAAATTACTTGTTTATTCTTATTTTAAATTTAAACACGTTGGCACACAATCTTATAAGTGATCACCCTGTAGTAATAAACAATAAATAGACAATCACAACTTATTTTTCCACCGTATATTCTTTATAATTTATATATAAATATTGAATAATAATGAATGAGATTATTATTATTCATTAAAGTTGAGACTTAGGTTGTCAAAAGCATTATATGTATGTAGGTATGCGTGAATAATTAATTGTCTATAGATGCGAGTTGACAGCGATTTCAATATATGTAGATTATTATTAAACCCAATGCTTCGGGAAGCTAATGAAGTTGATATGTCGATGGGAATCCTATACCAATTGTACTGTATCATTTTGTTTTATCTTTACAGAGTATTTTCATTTGAATCATATAAGAATGCGAATTAACTTTTTAGTAAATACTAGTATCACATATTTTAATTTATACGGTTCTACTTTAATGAAATTAACTATAGCACTATATTCTCTTCTGGGCAGTATATAAGAGGTATAGTTTATATTATTGACTAGCTGTGCCTGCGACTTCGTCCGCGTGGGTAGTTATTTTGGTCATCATATTTATTTTTGCAAACAACCTTTTCATCTTTATAAATTATACCTGTTACCCATGACATTGTACTCGACAATTTTTATTATTATTTTTGACAATTTAGTTTTTCAGTTTTCAAAAGAACATTGTTATATTAAAGCATTTCTTCGTAAATATACCCATCCTCCGCGTCGCCGACAAGCAACACCTTTCCTTTCCCGCTTGCCAGACGCTGCGTCATATTTTCACATCATGCGGCACGAGTGAATTTTTATATTGGATTTATTTTAAAATTGTAATATCTTCTAAGCTGTTCATTGAAATTAAGTGATGTCAAAAACAAATTTGTTCACAATGAAATACCCTTAATCAACAATACATTTATTTGGATAAAGATTAAAATTATTATTTTGATACAACTCTAACAAATAATTATTATTAATGATGCATTGATTGGACCATTTTTAATTACTATAAAAACGGTTCTAGAGAGTTAATCTTATTAGATAGACATACACTGTCGTGGACATTTTTTTAAATCATTTAAAGAGAAATAATTCTTTCATACATATATTTTTGGTATCTTAAACCGTTTTTGCAGAGCACGCAACGGAAGTCCACAGAGATGTATATTTTTTCCACACTTTCTATTCGCTTCTTTTAGCTTGATGTTATATATAACATAGTCATAGCTCGATGTCATATATAACATAGACTATAGTCTAAAATCTTTCTCGATAAATGGTCTATTCAACACAAAAAACAAAAAACTTCGAGATTACCACTTTTAAACAAAGTCTTTAGCTGTATAATATTAGTATGGAATATAGGAAGGATTATTTTTCAATGTCTATGATTTATTTATATCTACGTGTAATTGAAGGTTATACTAACTATTACTCTCAGGTCCATCGGAAAGTTTCCTTTGCTTTATATAAAATACTTTTCATTTTCTTATTCTTGCTGAAAAAAATTAACTTATTAATTTCAAAAACTATTTAACTTTCAGAAAAGGGAGTTTTTTTAATGAAAACAGTACGAGTTATTTCTTTAGTATTTTAATTGAAATACGTGTTAAAATTCCTTTTGTTTTGTTCTTATTTTAAATATTTAGATTTAAAATAAATTTTCTTAGTAACACTGTATGTTATTTAAATTTGAACATAATATAATTATTAAACTACTACTATAGCGAATCTGTAAAAAAAGAAATTCTATATCGAAAGGTAACAATATCTTGTGTTTATATAAGTCGACTTCTATTTTTCTATCTAATTAATGTTGATTTTACACTGATTTTTCGTTTCCATTTCATTTTTCTGTGTAAAAAATTGTTTTGCTGAAAAATCAACCGGGGAAAGAATTAATCAGGAAAATTAAACAAAGGCAAGAAAAAAGAATTTGAATTAAAAAGCAATCCAGATTGGTCATTCTGCTGTTCGACATCTTGCAAAGTGCGGTCTAATGCTTCTAAAGATTTTTTGTGTGCCATTGTGTACTCATCCCAAACTATTAATCTGCATTTCTATTTTATTGGTCCACTCGGCAGTTTGACTTTTTCTTATATTTCTTTGACTTGCAGCATTACAGGTTCTGTGACTTAAGTTTTTTGAATCAAAACTTCAACTGAAAATAAAATATTCTATAGTACCTATTATTTTGTAAAACTATCCAAGTGGTCTATCAAAACTTTCCAACACTATATTAATTTGACTTATATCTTTTTAAACACTTCAGAAAAAAACACACAGTACCAATTATCCTGTAGAAACTAATGTGAAAAATACACTAAGAAATGGTAAACGAATTATGTAGGTATTTTGTTACTATAACTCCGACCACAGACCAACTCCGATATATTTGCAATGAGCATGTAAATTGTTTAAATTTTTTCTTTGTTTTGATGGTAACGACGTGAATATTACTGCCAGTGACCTATTATTTTATTAAATAAATGAAATGTTAAAGCAATTTTTTTAGTTTTTTAATAATTATTTCTTAAATAAGAACCTTATATATATACATATGTATATACAACGTGTAACGTAATTAACGGACACCCTCAAACACCCCAATTAGAATATAATAATACAAACGCAAGGCATACACCAAATATTATTTATATGTGCGTTTGCATTTTTCATTTGTGAAATTAGTTATCCCAATTTTGTTGAAATAATATGCACACTGTGTGTTGCACACACAGACAGACACAATATACTCGCCGCGCCCGCGCCCCTCTCTCCGAGTGCCGTCCGACAATAATAAGTAGTAGGTAATAATAAGAACACGAAATAACTACATTATGATTTATGATTCTTCTTTCCATCACACTTTTCAGGCTTAAATTTGTCGACATTGAATTTGTTTTAAATGTGAAGCCAATATTTTATAATTACTGATTTGTTAAATTAAATTTGTAAATAAGAATTATTAAACAGCTGATAACGCATGATTTGATTAGACACCACAAAAAAAAGTCGAGTGGCGTCAAATCAGCTGATCTAGGAGGTCAATGGACACGTGCGTAGGTATTTGATGTGTGCCGACTGTCGCTGTGGATGTTGAGTGCGTAGGATGACAGTAATTTACTTAGTTCTATCTAAATTTGAGAAAAAAATGACCTACATAAAAAACTATAAAAATCGATCCAGATACCGATTCTGAACAAACTACTTTCAGGGTGTGCGTTAATTATGTAACATGTTGTATATACATACTCTTTCTCATAATAATAACAAATACAACAAAAAAGGGGAAAAGGGATTCATTTTTAAATATATAAGTTTGCTCGTCTATAATTTTATTTGATGAAAATTTTTGAAGTTCTACATTTATTTTAATATGAAATTTACTACGTAGTCATATAGTTTTAAGTGAAATATAGAGGTAACTTTTTCCCACAAGAATTTTTAATTTTAAAAAGACGCGTGGCACCCGAGACTGCTGTGGTATAGCTATTGCATAGCATTTTTCAGTATTGAAAAGTAGTTTTTTTAATAATTTAAAATGAAATACCAATCTAAAAAAAACAACAAGAATACAAAATCATAAAAAGTAACCCGTCGACGTAAAATGAAAAATTGCCACTTGGATAAGAAAGTAACACACGTTTCAGTGTCGAGTTCTGAATCTCACTATCAGTATTTTGAACCAAACTTTACATATCAATTTATATGTAATTCTTACGCTGTTGCGCTCCAAGAGTGTAAAATAACATCCATCTTTATTAACACTTTAAATTGGGTTAGTATTTTTATACGATACATCGTTTTGGTTTAACCATTATTCGTGGTCATTATTTTCTAGATCTAGAAAAATTCTAGATCTTTAGATTTCTATTTCACATTTCATCCCCCAAGTGGAACATGCTTCAAGTCGTAACTTCCATTACGGAGAGGTGTAATATATGTAAATAAGAGTAACTTTATCCCCTAGAGCTATTAAGAAGACTTTGACCATTTGTTAGGAGGGAAGCAAGATATCAACTTATTATTGAATTATGGTTTCGACGACGTAATATGCAAATCTCTTTAATGCCGTGTTTCAAAATTTTAGTGCCATTTCCTTTGCACTTTAAATCTTCACTTAAATAAATGGTTTTTTTTATAGTCCAATTAAAACGTTACTGAATTTATAGTAAAATCCTGTTTATTGTAGGTAAAAACGATAAGTATAAATATTTACTTTTTACTATAGTATGGTATGGTGATATCATGGGAAAGAATTATGTGAGTCAAATGCTCCTGATTCGATGCTGATAAAGGGTGTCAACCTGAAATTAAAATGTTGTTTAAACTTTCTGTATACAAAATTTTTGGTGTTTGCTTTACTAAATATATATTACTTTACTATTAAAAAACTATTCACAGTACATACTGTATTTCACGTTACTCTATTAAACAACCTCGTTGAAAAATACATGCATACTAAATGTAACGATTATTATACGAGTAGTCGCTTACTTCGTAAAATTTTGTTTCGTCTGTATAAAACTGATGCAACCAAAAAAATATTAAGTGATTATTATTATTATTTTTATCCTGTATTTCTTTTATTACCTATTAATCTTAATATTCAATTTGACCGATGCTATAATAAAAGAAACTGATTTGAGGTTATGATCAAAAAAATAATTACAATTAAATAATAGGACAATTGTCGATATTATTTTTAGAGAAATTGTTTTAATTATTTTCATTAAAAACTTATCTTTCTATGACACATTTTTAATGATTACTTTAGTCAACTCCCTCAGGTAAACTGGCATATTAGTAATAAATTATGATATTAATTATTATAGGTAGTCATTAAAGGGACAGGCGTGACTGGGTAACTCCCCAGGGAACAAGCGTGCGCCATGTTATTTTAAAAAATAATACAGGTGTTGTAAAATGTTGGTCAACCTCATTTGTTGTTATTGCAAAAGCTTCAGCGATTAGTATACATACATGTTTCATGTGTCAAAATATATTTTATGGCACTAATATTTTCCATATAACTCATGAAGTATTCTAAATTAATATAAAATACTAGTTTTTGCCCGCGACTTCGTCCGCGTTAGTTTGGTCAGGAGTAATATATGTAGGTATAGCTGAGCAGGCGAACTCTATTCCGTCTTAGAGGCCATAAATAATCAGGTTTTTCCTGTTTCAATCAAACAGAATGATTGACATATTAGTTAGTTGTCAAATCTAATGTCAAAAAAAAACGTTTGTATGGGAAATAGAAAAGGGCTGTTTTTAGGGTTTTCCCGGCAATTATTCCAATTTTTCTAACCTTTTAAACCTTTCCTGGACTTCCAGGAGTATTTCAAGACTAAAATTAGCCAAATCGGTTCAGCCGTTATCGAGTTTTAGCGAGACTAAGGAACAGCAATCCATTTTTATATATATAGAAGATAACTTAAAATTGGATTGTGATATGATGACAAATAATGTCACTAATCAAAAAAGAATTAAGAGTTGTTTTTTATGGTTGTTATTAAACGTAAGATTGCTTTATTTAGCAATATAATTTTTATCTGTAAATTCTCTTAAGAAGACGACGTATATCTTCAATCATATGAACTTTTTCAATACTTTTGTTCGAAAAATAATGAATGAATATAGGAATCTCACGTTTTTCGTTTAAAATATTTATTTCTAATTATTATTATTTTAATTTCGGTTAGATGATGATTGAGTGTCATGCCACCCGTTTGTAAGTGAAAATAAATACGTAAATGGTGTTTGAGTTTATACAATCGTGTCAAAAGAGGAGACAACATGAATGTCCATGTTTTAACACTTTCTTTGTAATATCATCATTCGCAGAGTTCTCAGTACCTTATTATTAAAAATGCTGAGCTGTATCATAACAGGTACCCCACTAAGGTAAATAAGATTGTGAGTGATTGTTGTTTTCAAGATGTTAATTTTAGATGAAAAAAGGTAGCAAGTATTGCTTTCTTTGTTGCTGTATAAGCCTATGTGCCTAGAGCTTCCGTCAAAGGCGTTAGTAACGACTTACAGAACTCTGTTTCTATATTTGTTAGCTAAAAGTCGGAAACGTGAACTATTAGCCAGTTGAGTTAATAAAATGAAGTCAGGCCTTCTTTAATACTATTTTGAATTATTTGGAGGCTTAGTTAAAGGTAATTTTAGAATATGATATCCAAAGTTTTATGATTCCCTCCATCTGAAGAGAGTTATATTCAAAAGGATGTAACCAGGGTATTAATATGTAAGATAAACATGTAGAACATAGAATCTGTATCTCCATAAAAAATTCAAATGGAACTTTTTAGTCTCTAGGTGGATAGGTAATGCGGAGGGTTAGAGTAATTCGTTACTCTGACGATACTCTGGTGTCGATGCGCGAAAGTAAGTATTGACAAGTAGCACTTTTGGTAACAGCAGGAGTGGCCCAGGTAGTTAGGCGTATTAGGAAATTAGGTTTGGAAGTTGCCTTGCAGAAGTCGGAGGCTATTTATTTCCATGGTCCTAGTATGGCACCTCTGGCGGGGGCTCAACTAGTGGTTGGAGGAGTCCAAACAAAAATCAAATCGACATCGCGGCACTAGGCATTGTCATCGACAATCACTGGTCCTTCAAGACCCACTTCAAGCTCCTGGGGCCGAGATTTTTGGTGCAGCCGCAGCACTTGGGCGGATACTCCCGAACCTACGAGAGCTCACATTGTCATGCCAGAATCTATATAGGTGAGGTGAAATCTATATCTCTCTACGGAGCACCGGTGTGGGCGAACCTTTGTGGTGTCGAGGAATGTCTCTTATTTTTAATGGTTAGACTTTAATGGTTAGACTGACTGATGACTGACCACCATTCATCTGGTCACTGACCAACATGAATGGTGTTCAATTACCGGATGAAGCTAACTGAAGAGCTAACGGGGGTTATATACAGTTGACAGGACAACTTTTCATGAGTAGCGAGCGAATTAATAGGATCCGTAAGGATAACTCGATAACAGTGAGGAAGCCTCCGGGCGTCGGTGGGGAACCGGCGTCCGGGTAACATAGGCTAGAGGAAGAGCGGCGTGTTTTTCGTTCCCGGCACGCTGCTCTTGAGTCGGACGGGTGGTGTGGTCAGCCACTGATACCCCTGCCGATGGCGGAGTCCCTTTCGGGACTCATGCGTAGTGAGCGGTAGTATGGCTTGCCGTTCCCGCTCACTAGTCTACGCACAGCGCAGAGAACGCCGAGGTGGTTTAGTGGGTGGAAATCCCACATGCCCCTGTCGCGTTTCCCCCGCGGCAGGAAGTCTTTAAAAGATCCCCCTCGTAAAAAAAAGGATAACTCGATAATGAACGATGTAGAGATAATGAATGTATTAAAAGTAAATGATTCTTTATCATTGTTTTATTAATTGGGATTTTAATTACTTTCAGCAATATAATTGCTTTTAAAATAATTTTGAATTTTAAATATGAAAAACAAAATGTATAGAAGGTTAATTCGGTTACTTGGACTTTTTATACAGTACTCGCTATTCCTGTCACTTTGTCTGTGTGCAATTGTTCCTTATGGCTCAATTTTCTTCTTTTAGACATTTTGTTTTATTTTGTCATATCTCTATATATGTACAATATTCAACGTTTGGCTATTAGACATCAAAGAACAGATGCTTTTAGGCTTACAAACACAGGACAAAGCAACATAAAACCACATTATTTTTTTCATTTATCTTACATCTATACATATCTATATAGCGTACATTTAAATTTTGTATATTTATAGAAAGTGAATTGTATCTCGAACGTGATTCTTGAAATTGGCAAAACTTTTTGTAATTGTTAGCTGACTTAAAATTAAATGTTAAAATGTAGTCTACCAATACATATTATTAAAAGTCACGTTTAAAGCAAATAAACCATTTTTACAATAAAGGCTCACAAACGTATAGACAAATAAATAAAATTCTAACAATAAGTTTTTTGGGTTCTATTTACGTGTATAAAGGTTTGAATAATATTTTCTGTTACATACCTTTCACCGACTTAGAAATTCGTCTAAATTGTATTATATTTAAAGCTCATCATATTAAACGAAAAAAATAATAGAATTTATAAAGCCAACCAAGACTTTTTGACTCGCTTTTCGGAGATTACTGTTACAGATTATTCATAAAAAATATGTGCTTCCTAATACTTGCTATTAAAGGATTGGGACCCATTTTTAATATTATAATAAAGATAATTACAACCTCACCTGTGCATCCTGATCATTAGTTCAAGGACATGTGACCCAGAGAGGTTATAAAAATATGCACTAGTTCTTAAAGAAAATAAGATTTACAGTACCGGTGGATTCCAAGTCAGAAAAGTAACCAAGCATAGAGAGAGGGTTTTGATTAAGAATAGCGAGGTCTGAAAAACTGATTTGTAGCAAAAGGCTGACAAGAGGAACGAGGCAAACACAAAGCATGTGATGATTCGTTAAACAGTGTAAACGTAGAGAATGGAACAAATGGACAATGGAACAAGAACAAAAAAAGAAGAAAAAGAAGGGGTAAACCCGTATTATGATTTACTTAAGTACCAAATTTTTATGGACAAAATACTTTTTAAATAAATATGGATATATATGTATATGGAGAAAACAAAAAAAAAACAATGAAAAACAAAGAAAACCCAAAGATAATGTTTGTGAACTTAATCTGTTTCTATAAAGGATAATAGTCTCTTGTGACCTTGAAATATCGAATATTTGGATTATAACTTCCTTTTTATACAACACAATGTACTTAACATTCAATTATTTTTTTAAATTTAAATAATAAAATAAAATAGTTTTTTCTGTGAATTATAACAGAGCTGTCGATATAAGAGTTCAGTGACACAAATAAAGAAACATATTTAAGGATTAGTGATAGTTCATTCTACATATTATCCAGTATAGAACCCAAATCATACCAATACGACCGAAACAACTATTATACGTTGGCCGATACTGATTTGTCACTTAAAATATGTATCTCCTGTTTAAGCCTTTGTCTCTTCTTTATTCAAAATAAAAAAAATATGTACTTTTTCCTTTAAACCTTTTATATTTATGATAGGATTTATTTTCATAAATTTATATAGTATCGATGAATTAAGTAAAGATTAACGTAAATAACTTACAATAGGAATGACTGTTTGGGAGGTAAACAATGACTTTGTTTACATTTCATTAAACCAAAATGATAGGAAGTGTGATGTTCAAAAGCCTTGCTGTAGTCTCACGATATTGAAAATGAATAATTTTAATTAATAAAGACAAAGATTAAAAAATATTAGCAAATAGGCTGCTTAAAAATATTTTACACAGTAACAATTTTATTTATTTTACATTTAGAATTAGGTAAAATAATATTATTTATTACACAATCTTTTTCGTTTGAAAAAAGATTTTGGCATATATATATACAGACGGTATTTTTAATATATATATATATATATATATATATATATATATATATATATATATATATATATATTTATGTGTCAAACTTTTCTAATTTCATACTCAGGTAATTTTTTTTAAGTTTTAATAAGTAAGTGTCTCCTGTCTAAGTAATGTAATAAGAACCATAATTCCCCTATTTTTTACGTGAAAATACAGAAATTGTAAAGGCTAATAGATCGTGACTAATTTATTTGCTGCTGAAGACACCAAACCAAATATTATATAAAGAGCGTCATTTAATACGGAAGGGCAGAAAAGTTGATATACCTATTAATTAACTAGTGAATAAGTCCACTAGTTGGAGGAGCCACTCAGTTGTACGCATGCGTTATAAGAATCTGTCAAATTTCGCCCTTAGGTAGTATAAACTCGGCAGTCAGGCAAATTGCACGACAGTCCCTCGTTTTCTTAATCCGCGATGTTTTGTTCTCCTTGAAACAAAAAATGAACTCTTACGGATACGGTGATAAAGTTTTTGTGAATACAAGCCAATAAGAAATATTTTTTTTTTATTTTATTTTAAGTTCAGAAGTGAGTTTTAAACTATTTCGGTTGTTTATAAAAGTTTTTATTTTTTTTATTATACGGTTTGTGTCACGAAGTGATGTGATTTGTTGAATGATGAACGAGAAAACTTTATTCCAGTTTACGGTAAGATAATTTTATGATTAGTTTTAGTAACGTATTACTTTTTTTAAATTTCATCAAAAATTTACATAAAAAGCTTTTTCAACAATTATTGTTGAACTGAAAAATGACTTTTATAAGTACTGTGTTTCGTTTCGAAATGATAATCAAATAATTAAGTTTAATTAATGTCACTTTAGAAATTTTGGTTAATTTTATTAGTTACAAAGAGATATCCACAGTAGGCAAAAACAAAAGTGAAAAAGAATGTTTGTTTGTTGATTGTTAATTATTTTAGACCTTGTTTTGTACAAATTTTTAACCCCTGGCCCAAAACGACAGTGTTGTAAATTTGACCTGTCTGTGTATGTTTCTGTGTCTGTCTGAGGCAACGTAGCTCCCAAGCGGATGATTCGATTTTAATGCGGTTAGTTTTTGTTTAAAAGGTATCGTAGGTACCGTCGGGAGTGTTCTTAGCTATGTTTGGTGGAAATCAGTTCAAGTCTTCAAAATCATCAGGTCGTTTGTTAGATGTGATAGGATTGTTACACACGCAGTTTGCTTACAAGTATATATAGGATCTGACATTTGAAACACTTAATGTCCTCTGGAACCACGAGCTGGCCTGCTGTAAGGTCTCGAAGATAAGAGAAGTAGCACTGGACTGCCTTTTAGTAAGCTCATCGAGTTTGGGCTCGTTGAATTATTCTTGACTGGTTCTCTGCATGTTTCTAACTGGGTCGGGGGTTTTATTAAATATTTAATTTGTGATAGTTATGTAGTCTTTACCCATAATTTCCATTGTCTTTACGTCTACTTAATTTTTTTCATTTTTGATACACGATACAAGTATAATGATGGCGTTTTAAATGACAATATGTACTATACTATCTAACTCTTTTGTTTGTATTTAAAAAGTGTTTATGTTAATAGTACATACTATATAATAGTTTCAAATCTAATTTGTATCTTTTTATATGTTTTCGTATATTATTACGTAAATGCTATGTTTCTTTAATATAAATATATCTGTTATTTCCATTAAACGGGAGCGAGTATTTGCAAGTCTGCCTTTTTGAGAAAAAATAATAAATGAAACACGTTACTCGTGATTATAATTATACACGCTTCTATAATTTCCATATTAATTGATTGCTTCTGCAGACCTGTCGTGTGCGTGATCTACCATGTTATGATTATTATCATTGATAATTGTTATTTGTTCACTTAGTGACATAGTAATTATTCAAAATATCTGATATTTTGTGTCAATATCTTATCGTTTCTACGTTCGACTGTTCATTGTGTTTGCTATTAATAATGTGAAGTGTGAGGATAAAAATACGCCTATTGAATATGCAGAACTGTCAAAGTATTGCCTAACATCTGGCTATCTCATGTGGAAGGATGAATTCTACATAATATTACAAGTAGATGGAGTAGCAATGGGTTCTCCGGTTTCCCCTGTTTAAAAGTCATTAGTAAAAATACATGTGTATAAAACATTCTGCTACACAAAAAGTCTTAAAAGCCTTTTAGCTGTAGCAAAAAAATCCTTGGGCCGATATATCTAAGTGTCAAAAAATATTTCAAGCTTGCAATCTGTTACAGATAATTGAAATCCTGACTGTGGATAAGACGACGAAATTTCTTTATTTTCAATAGACTTCAAGAAGGGGAAGTTTATCAATTTGTATATTATTTTTTTATTATATAAGTATAACATATAAATTTAAATTAATGTTATGTCTGTGTATAACAATTGAATGAGTAATTTAGATTTATTAATTTATAAGACTAGACTTCACAAATAGTCCCATGATGATAACAAAAAGACCTGATTATGGAATCCTGAGAAAATAGAGGAAACTCGTGATAATATATTAAGAAATTCTATATAAAAATAGTTACATACGCATCAAATTATATTATTGGAAAATAAATAAAAATAGTGTTCGTTTATCTAAATTAAGTGGTCAGTCCTTTTTTGCTTATTGTTGTCCTGTGTTCTTATGTTGCTTTTTTTGAAGTCGTTTTTATTATTTAAAAATATATTTTAATTTAAATAATAAACAGAATTATCAAAGTATTTTACCTGTGGTAAACTTAATACAAGTGTTTATATTTATTTTAATAAATTTAATGTGTCTAGTTTATTTTGGACGATAATTTTAAATAACACAATGTGATTATTTAACAGATAGGTGCAAACTTGACTTCTATTTCGTGTGCTTTAAATAACTGACTGCTCAGTCGTATTATTTCCGTCTCACCGCTCACTCAATAAAAACAACAACTCACTTTGACCCTTGGGAGGAAGAAAAGAAATTTTTCTAACATAGCCAAGTTGAATTCGCGCATTAAATTGTTCTATAAAGTTAGTTTTCCAAATCCATGTTTTACAATTTTTCTTTTTTTGCAAACTGTAACATTGGGATTGTCGACGATTTGAATATATTTATAATATATATGAAAGCAATTCTCAATAAATCAAAGCTTTTTTTTTAATTCAAATGCCCCACGATGAAATACCGTTTCACTCTAATTCATATTTTTTTTAATTAATAAAGTTTTCCAAATAACTTCGGAACTAAGCCACTTTCAATTCGTCACCAATATAACTCCAAAACATTCACTGATATTTGCTTGACTAGATCATCTTGCAAATACACTAACAACAGAACCATGATATGTTCAATATTTGCATGATAGAATTAGTAATTTATATCCAAATAATACCTTTTCAATGAGTCTTATTTCATTTCTAATTTGAACCATAATAACTTAAAATATTGAAGAATTGGGCTAAGGTTTTATGAAACAAAAGTGAAAGCAAAGCTTCTTTACGGATACAAGAACATTAAATTAAAAAGTCGAAAATATTGATTGAAGTCATGTACGTACATAATTTGTTAGTTTACATCCACCTTCCTTTTCCTCTACAGCCAAAGTTGGCAACGCATTCGTGACATCTATGTTGCGGATATCCAAAGGCAACGGTCACTGCAAATCAAATAGGCCGACTGCTCGTTTACCACCCTTCTCATAAAAAAATGGTTATTCAAGTGTAAATTTTAAGTAATAAACTTCCTGAATAATTTGTGTGATTTTGAATTTCATTTATTATTTATTGTTTTCAACTCCGTCTGCGTTAACATCAGAGTTATTCACCGTCATAACGGTCACCCTTATTCCCACTGCACTTCACCATACTAAAGGTTTTGTGTTCGGGGTTGGGATGGGGATCGCGATCTGGAGAAAAGATAAAAAAATAACACTGCAGCCACTGCACACGAAATTAACAACATAGTCTTACTCGTGTAGTTTTCAGGGTCTGTGTCTCGAATTTTTGTAGAACGTAGCCTATATCTTTTTCTAAGGTTCCATCTACCTCAAAAAAACTCTCACTGTGTATTAATTATAAATCACGTATTACTCTTCTTGTAGTCCAAATGTTCTAGGTTATACTTAGCATTTTTGTTTTAGAACTATTTGGAGAAGCCGAAAGAGGAAATAAATCTTATACCCTTTATAAAATCGTCATAAATCAAGTGAAACACTCATCCCAAAGTCAATCGAGTTCGTTTGATAAGAACTATTGACCTGTTTATCAGCTGTAAAAATATGTAACATCACTAACGAATACTGCACGTTCCAATACATTACTTGATAAACCTACTGTTACATTTAAACTCTTCCTCTGTATAAAATTTAAAGTCTTTTCTATTTTCCTCTTTGTGGCTTTATTCACCAAAATGATTAATTTTAATAAACTGCAAAGTAAAAATTACTCATACTTGTAGTTTTGATTATCGTGACATTGAAAACATACCATAAGCTTAACTAATTGATACACACTCAATTCATAATGAAACTTATATACCTAATGTAAAATTGTAATTGTATCTTTATTACTTGTATAATATAAATTTTAAAATTAATAGACCCTTATCGACTCTACAGTACTAATAAAGAAAGATAAAGAAAGAAGCGTTTGAATAAGACACTCTATCCAGACTTTGAGCTCACATTTTCATATAGTGATTGATTTAATTTTTTTGCCTTTTGGACGCGTCGACTGCAGCAAACGAATTACATAAAGATTTTCTTGAAAAGGATCACATTAAGGTAAAAGTAGTTATTTAAAAACAACAACCTAGTTTCAACCCCGTTTTCATTTTTCTAGTTTCAAAATAATTCAAATTTCAGACGACGTGATTCTGCCCTCGAATTTGGGATGATCTAATTAACTATTTTATTGCCTAAAATGGAGATTATTAATTATTAATCTAGAACGGAAAATTGCTGTTTTTTTTTATTCTGATACTCACAAAAATAAGATGTGGTACATAAACTTAGTTCTATTTAAATTATGTACTAATTATTGTAATTGTAAGAATATAATTCATATTAAATTTTATATTTAAAGAAATATAATTTTAAATGATTCGTCCTTTAGTTAATAGCTAAGAAATCGAATAAAGTTTTTTTTTTTGGGTTAGTTGAGTCTGTCCAGAAAATAATCATCATAACAAAGAAAGACACAAACAATTTTGCTTCTTTTGTCTTCATTCCTCTAAATATTTTTAGTACTGTGACTTAAGATCCCGAAAATAATAAATGTAAATAGCAAAAATTTTATAATTATGATAATTTAATAATAAATTAAAGTTTAAAAAAGATACAAATAATTAATTGCGGACGGGATTTTTGAATTGGGCATGGCTGTAAGGCCTCTTTTCCTTATCATTATATGGTAACGCATATAGCTTTATATTGAATCTCCAATTGAAAATCACAAAGATTTAGTGTATCTCACAAGTACCAACCGCCAAGAAGGTTTAAATAAGCTAAGTCTGCACTGTAAAATTCATTTCTTAGTATTTATTCTGCTATACTGTAAATATTTATTTAATAAAATACTATTATAAAAAATAAAGTAAAGAACTAAAAAATACTGAACTAGTTAAAATAATAAACATTGTAACAGCTGAAACATTGAATCTTTTATCATTTGTGTCAATACATCAAACTTACATAACAACATTTAATTAATGCACGTCAATCAAATTTTAATTTTAATTTTAATTTTAATTTTCAGATTTCAATTGCCTACTTTTAATGTTATTGTTTTAAAAATATTAAGTTTTATTTTTAAATCTCCACTTGTTTTGAATGTTCAGTTTTCTAGTATGGGACCTCATAAAATAAATTAGTTAATATTAAAAACCCAGATGATTGTTTATATTTAGCACAAGTATTACAAAATTTGTATAATTTATTATTAACTGTATATTGTAGCTAGCTACAGCTCAGTCAGTGGTGGCCTAGTGGTTAACAGGCCCGCCTCTCATGCTCGAGGGCGCGGGTTCGATCCTGGCCGGGGCAAGTACCAATGTGATTTTACCGATTCACATGTACTTTCTAAGAGTATTTAGACATCACTGATTAATGCATTCCCAAAAAGAGGGTTGATGTCAGACAGGCGGCCGATCATAAAAACAATTAGCCAAAAACTATTCGCAACATGTAAGGCAGTCCCTGGCTAAAGCTGGGAAATTGCCAGGTAGAAGAAGATTGTAGCTAGCTACTATAGTTTATGTACATTGTATATGTATATTAACTATAGACGCAGAAGTTATATTAGAACTTTAACATCCACAATATAATACGTATCTTGCAATTTATCAATTAAAATGATTGATTGTAATATTTATTTCAGGTATGGACAGTTCTGAAATTTGGACATATTAGATACAAGAATCCAAGATCACTTGTAAAAATACAAAAGTGTTTAGAGTAAAAGTGAAAAAGAAAAAAACGCGATGCGCTTTGTGTGGTGTTATAAACTGACTTTGTTCAAGTTTATCCTGATTCTTATACCTACATCACCATCTGCTGCACAGAATACCGTTATTACAGGTAACTTATTTTATTCTTATATAATATAATAATGAAAGCTACGCCCATCATAAGGACGTTATTTAGAGGTTTTACCAGATTAATATTTAATTATTATTTCTTATTAAAAAGTTCAGCATACTTTGTAATTTCTGGCTTTCTTCCTAATAGAAGTAATGACTTTAAATTGTTTTACATAATTAATTTCGGATTTTTATTTTTATTTGTCTAGAAATGAGAAACAAGGAGTCCAAAGATATTGCTTTTTTAATTCAGACCTTTCGTAAAACCAAACAAAACAATCGAAACAGGTAAATAAGAAACGTCATTAATTTGTGAACGTTATGGTTCAATTACCTCACACACTCGATCTTTCCTTAAAATAATATGGGTATGTCAAGTCAACTTGAATCGCTTCTGCTACTAGTATTAAAATTCATAAGACAAGTTTTTAACCAATGAAACAGATGACTCACGCAAAGTGAAATTTCAAACTTTAATTTTGCAGGAACTATTGAACAGTTTTTTTCAATTTAACAATAAATCAAAAGATGTTGTGAGCAATATTTAACTATGCAATATTAACTAAATTATTATTGTTTATATATAGAATTTAAGCAATCCAATAAATCGAACTTTTAAAAGATTTGTTTTCGTTTTTGTATTAGATCCAAAAATAAAAATTTAATTTCGTAAATAATCTATTTTCCAAAATAAAATAATCCTCTAATTAAAATTATATAAAAATGTACAACGTCCTTGTAACTTCCCGGAGGCACAGTTTTGGATATTGTGATTATAATTATTTCAAAAATGAAGTTTTAAGCTGATATATGTATATTCATTCGTTTAATGATTTTAAATACCTTAATCGTTTAAAAGCTAAGTGAAATACAGCTCCTGTAACTATAATGTTACCACAGCTATTCTCATTCTAACTTTTTTAATCGCTTGTTAAACGCGTACAATACTGTTCAAACGTAATTTGGTTGCAGAAATATATATATATATATACGAGGATTACTTATAAATCTCTTGCTAACCTATTTTTGAATAAAACAATATTGCTGCTATAAAACAATAAGGTCAAAGGCGACATCTAAGTTGCCCTCTCAATAGTATTTCACTCCTTGTTTTGAATTGACTCAGAATTCTCTTTAAAGAGGTAAATTCTTAGTTTGACAGTAAAACGAATTAAATAAATGAAATGTATTTTTACAGTTTTACTTCAATTATTTCCGTATGAAAATATTATAAGACTGTACTTGACATTTTTGTCGTATTTTCGTAATAAATTGTCTCGAAATAGATAATCGCTTGCTAAGTTTTAAAATTCACAAAGTGAAGATAAAAGGCGGACGAAAGTAAATTATTTAATTAGAGCTTCTCCTCTTTATTCTTAACTGCAAAATATAAAACACAGTTTACCTTTTTTAAAATTGTACGAAGACATTCATAAAAGATTGTTTAATTTATTCTATTAACAATAATAATTTTAAATATTCTTATATAAATATATAAAAACTGTGTATTAATTGACAATTATGCGTATTTATATTTCAATAAATTATTATTACTGTGACTCATTTTCATAAAATAATATGTATTTAATTTAAAACATCATCTCCTTGAAAATTAAACGGCTTAAATGAAAATTTGTAGATATGAGGTAGAACGCTTTTTCTGAGGTGGTAGAGCCTAGCTGTGGTCAAGTCACTACAGCTCGAACATGGGCTTGTTCGACCGGGGCAGTACCATCCTCTCAAAGAAGATCGGCGTGAAGTAGCCCTTATAGGCTGCGATTCGTCCGATGAGTGAGAGAACCGATTGCCCTTACCCTTTTCCCACCCTTTCCTACCATTTCCTTACTCCCATTCCCCTCCCTATCCCTAAAAAAAAACACAAAGGTGTTGCGGATGTCGATGGGTGACGGTTACCACCTTCCATCAAGAAGGCCGTTTGCCACCTTTCACATAAAAACATAATAATAATTGAAATACCAAGTAAGTAAACTGAGTTTATCCCCACAGGCAGTTCATTGTCTTCTATCACTGGGACGATCACAAAGGTGTCATCGGTAGTGGGAGGAGAGGCAAGCCTACCTTGCGATTCGCATCCTCCACAACGTAATGATAGCCTGCTCCTAGTGGTGTGGTACAGGGACGACAACCCTGTATACAGGTAAATCAGACCAATGCGCGATGTCTTAAAATGATAAACTTCGGTTACTAATATCATATTTTATTTCCCACGAGAATTATTCGGGTGATTATAAAAAATCGAAAATATATTTTTTATACATCAAATAATCAACTTTTAATGATTGCAAAATAGCAATCCTAACAAAATATACTTTATTATTGATTCATTATAACTTATAAGGGTTAGTATATAAAGTTACCATGAATTGACCAAAAAAAAATTCTGAGACATTGTTATTTAAAATTATTACGAAAATTATTTATAAATTATTCTAGAAATTTCACGTAGCGATATTTGAACGACAGACATTAATATTAAAAGATTATATATTTTTTTGGAATATCTTTCATCTTCATAAAAGATATAATTTAGGAATAGGGAAATCAAATAATAATTAAAGTAAAAAGTTCTTAAATAACGCCATTACAAATCTCTCTAATAAATCCAATCTGGATTAAGGTTACATTTTCTTAATATTTCACAACCAATTACCAAACAAAATAAACTAAAACTCTTCATCCAGAATCTGTTTTTTGGCTGGAACATATGTAAATTTATATAAGATATAATAAAGTGTACTGCACAATTTGATAACTGTTAAATGTTTTGAATAAGATTTTAGTCAATATCTGAAAATTCTACAGTGGAACGAGAAAACTCGTAACATCAAAAGAATCAACTATCGAAATATCCAAATAGATTTCATCTCAATTGTTTTGAGTCTAATAAAATTGACTGAAATTTATATTTCGTAACTTTAAAATGATGAAATGTTTTTATAAAGAAAATTTTGAGCTCCTCTGTCTTTCTTTCCGTTGAGAACCAATTCTAGGAAATGATTTAAATAATAATTTCAAGGATATAGTTTATTTTAAATGTATTTTTAGTTTTAAAATCATATTTGTATTTTAAAAGTGATAACTATAATTTCGAAATGTATGACTTCGATTATATTTATTATTTTCACGAACTTTTCAACAGTTTGTCATCTGAAATGTTCAAAAACTACAGCGTTAAACTTTATACAAAGGCTGAAAATAATTTATAATAGCTATACATGTTCAAACAGCTTCAAACGTGAAATGTTACTGTGGGAAGCTGTTGAAAGCTACGTGTGTTTCCACTGAAAGATTTCTGGGAAAAGAAAACAGACACTCCCAATATTACGAACCTCAACAAAAGGATCAACCCTTTTATATTTTACCGTCCAAAAGCTCACGTAGCGTAAAATTTATGTTATAAGCCTCATACACAAGTAATATATTATTCGTAACCACATTTCATTTGTGTGAATCTGAATAACAAAATAGTGAGTTGTCGTCATATTTCCAAGATTTCTTAATTGTTACAAACAACGAATTTTTCTTAAATATTTTAATAAGAATTAATATCAGTAATTTTGCAATATACAATAACGATTAAAAACCATATGAGATATTCATTGAAAAAAAATAATATTCAATTTCCAAGAAAATAAAATTTGAGCGTGTTCAAGAATTTAGTATAATATTTAACAAATATGTGAGTTAATTTTAATTTATATAATTAAAAATATAAAAAAATACTTATACATACTGATGAAACCATTATTATTCTTTGAAGAATGAGTTTAGTACCTATTATTATTCTTCAAAATTGTTTTAGAAATTCGTAACTACCTTTGCCAATTTGTATTTAAAATATTGTTGTTATTATTTATCTAAGTGCCGAGAAACAGTAACTTCATACGTACCTGTATACAGTCGTTAAGTTTGTCGCATAATTAACATGAACCTAACCAAGGATAGTTATTTTTTAAAGAAATACACTATAAAGAACATGTTATACCAATTCTTTATAAAAAATTATCTAAATCTCAATACTCCTTTGTGATAAAATAATTGAACAATTTCAGTTTCTCGACTTGTATTATGCTTGGCTGTAACTGTTTAAATAGGGGCAATGAGTTGCTACAATATCAGTGGAGCTTGCAACGAAATGTTTCCTGAAATGGAACATATTTCGTTTATCCACAAATTTCAACTATCGCCAGTTTTGTGGAATAACTCCGAAACTCGTTTAGTAAGGAATAAAACTGCGAAATCGTGTTACATTAACTTGCAACTTCCGGAAATTAATTTCTATGTTTATAATTCATTAAGAAATAAATTATAGTCAAATAAGAAATGTATGTAAGTATTTGGTTTATATAATAAAATAAATTGTCCTAGTGGTTAAAGGCCCGCCCCTCATGCATGAGGGCGTGGGTTCGATCCTGGCAAGTACCTTCTTTAACGTAGGTGGAAGTGTTATTTATAATGATCAAATGGTAAAAACAATTAGTTAATTGCTCTTTTAACCTTGTTCCCAATTTGAAATAATTTAAGAAATGCTTAACGACTATCTGTATTGAATTTATATACTGAAACGAAAATATTTTAATTTGCTATTTTTGTAGGACACGGTAATAATGTGATTTAAAAAAAGGTTTATTATTTTATCTATGTACATAGTATGATTATAAACTAACATAAATAAAAATTAAATTTAAGTCGCATTTGTTTGGATAGATTATTTAATATTAAAATCAAACAAACCCTTTCAAAAATATCACTACAGTACAAAAGTAGTATTATAAGAGTAAAAAAAACTACTTACTCATTTTTCATAATTCAGCTACCAATATTTATCAATCACTCCCAATTAGGGTGCGTCAGCAATTTGCTTTATTGCTTCGAGTGAAACTAAACAATAGGTTACGAATCTTTTTTTTAAATCCTGTAAAATCTTTCTCGTGATGATGTCTCATACATATAACAAAAAAGATGCTGTATTAAGGTATTGGAATATTATTAGTATTTTCAAATAATCAAAACTCTTCTTAATAAGAATTTGAAACGAGGATTTTTCTGTATTTCTGCAACATATTTTATAGTTTCATACAAAGAAGACTCTTTTCAATTATAATATACATAAAAATTTTCTAAACATTTTAATGCTTTTAATTTTTTCGAAGTTTTGTGCGAAATATTTTTTTTAATCCAATTTCCTTGATATGGAAAATAATTTTATGTTCAGCTGGCTACAAAACATGTTATTCATTGCTTGTAGAAGTTGTTAGAGGAAGCAAATTAAAGAACTTTTTATTCGCCATTTTTCTATAAATTTTATTACATTCATTTTATTAACATCTTATTATTGGATTAATTTAAAAATCACAAAAATAAATGAGTTATTAAATTTGAACGGAAGATAATATATCAGTTGTAAGACTAAAAATAGGAGTTTTAATATTAAAGTGTTACAAGTACCTACCATAAAACTTTTAATATATTAAATGAATTTATTTCACATTAATATTGTAATTATTTTGTTTCATATTAGTTTTCACTTTTTCGTTTCGGTGCATTTATACCTGCGGATTTATAAGCTGTAACAATCAATTTTTTAAAGTCTTCGTTGGAGACAATGCTTTTAAAAATTTGATGTCGTTTCTGGACTATTTGTATCCTTTTTAATGAATATAGCTTTATGAATTAGCGAACTTTATAGCAAATTTTGTTTTATCCATCTATCCTCATTATTAAATCACAGTTTTCGTAAGTTTATTGGACTTATATTTGTTGTGATACGGTAATACTCATAATAATTAGTACTGCGGACGTTAATTAACAGATACGCTTACAAGTGAATCGTTATAAAAATATTTGTCGTTGAATTTTAATATTTTTTTGAGATTCATTAACCCTGTGAACATGTGTAGGAAGTGTAATAATTAATGATCCTGACTCTTTTTGTTATGTCTGCGGAGAACTTACATTTAAAAAACAACGACGAAAATTTACGAATCTCGTGTTGGAGTGTTATCAATGATGTTTCTGTGTTTCTGTCGCCCATTAAGACAAATTCTAGGCTTCTCATGTCTGCTGCATAACGTGTGTAAAAAAATTAACTAATTGAAGAGAGGTGTACGCTTGTTTTCAGTTTGTTATTTTTGTCTTACTGATAAAAAAGGTATAAATTACAAAAAAAATAATAATATCAGCTTGTCTTCGGCTATAAGACCACTGGTCTTATTGTCAAAAAATGACAGAACTAATATCAGTTATAAGTATGTATATCCGTTGAAAGCGATAATTCACAAAACTTCCACTTCAGGTCAATGTGTTAAAGAGGATGATGTCTTTTAATTTGAAGAAATTATAAAAGAGCCACATTTAATGATGAGACCATTTTATACAATGTTATAAATTTTGTGAATAACATTTTATCCATTAATAACATTTATTATATTTTATATAAAAGTAAAGAAATCTTATAAATAAAAACAACTTCTTATATTTTGAACACATCTGAGTAAGTCTTAAGATGCTCTTTTATTTTTATCTTTACTTATAAGTAAATCGCTTGTGAACTCCTGATATCAGGCCATAAAATGCAATGTAACCTGGAAAACATACGGTTAAATCAATTTCTCAAAATTTGCTCTTAATCTGATCACTAGGGATACAGATACTAAAATAATTTGAAAGGTCTTTAAATCCGAATGTTTATAAAACTCACTTCCTATTACATAAAGAAGTTCAAATGTTGATTGAAAATTCATTACAAGTGGTAATTTTTATACCTCAGGAATTTAAAACATCAACGTATGTAACGTTGATGTCTTATAAATTTCAGACCAAGGAAAGATAATAAATAAGTTAAAAAACGTCCTCTGATTTTGCAGTTATATGACACAGAAGAAGTAACTTCTAATAAACATAATTTAAGAAAAATGTAGTAGGATTTTTATAAATAACAAGATTAATGTATTTCAATTATAGCTAAACCTAGTTTACAGATTTAGTTATTTCAACTATAGCTCGACGATTTGTTCTTATTAGAAGATATCGTGAGTATTCCGTATAATTGTACGTGACCTTTGTTCCACATTTAGGTAAATTACATCTACATATTTTATCTTAACAGTTGTATATTTTACTAAGTACAATTGTTTATAACATTGTTGTTGTATACAATAAAAAGTATTATTAAGGGCAGCAAATAACGAAATATCAAATGTCAAGTCTTTGGGCTACAAAACATCTCGTCTCCAACTAAATCAGACACACGTATGAAATGAACTGCTTGTATAATATGAAAATCCCCAACCGACAATTTTTAAGGCTCAAGCCTTACCTACATTATTCAGAGCATGGGATAACGTATAACTCTCTTTATTACTTTACTTTTCGTTTATTCCGTAAACATAAGTTTATATATTTTCATAAAAACTTTTTACGTCTATTTTTCCTGTTTTTAATATAAAAATAACAAAAATATAAAATTTATAACTACATCCTAAATTTCTTAAGTCAAATATATTTATATTCTTATAATCATTCAAAGTGTGTGATATATCTAGATCTAGATCCATTTTAATAAATGTTTGGTTCCGTTTTGTTTTGGTAATTTATATTTATAGTTATATCTCTACTAAAAGCCCAAATTCCCGTTTTCTAGTTAAAAAATATTTTAATTATAAAAAATGTTTAAGTTCGTGCAACTTTCAATGATACAAGAAAGAAAATAATACTTATTTATTTATTTATCGTTTCATTTGGCAATCCAACAGTGTTACAGTATGTTATAGAATTTTACAATATAATCCAAAAATTATGACCAAAATAGGATAACACTATTATAACAATGTAATATTATAACTTATGTACCTATTTATAATTTAATTTGAAACGTTTTGCATTTTGTTTTGTTTGAAGTAAAGATTATGTTTATTTAAATATCTTTGAAACATGTTTAAATTCCTTAAATTTATACATGTATCTACTTTTACAGTCTATTTTTAAATATTCCTATAATCACCTTTGTTTTAGTGACCTTAATTCCGAGAGGTCATTAATGGAGCGACTACATTAAGGGCCGGGCAAATAAAAGTCTAAGGTAAAGAGAAAATTTTATTATTTTATTATTGTAGCAGACAATTTAACATTCTTTAACTTAATGAAGTTATTACAATATTACATTATCGACAAAATAAATTATATTCGTAATTGGTAATCATAATGAAATTTCGTATTTTTAATTATTTCATTTTATGTTTCTCTTAAATTGGATTTTTAATTTTTAATATAAAATATCAACTATGACAGCCGGCTTTTCTTGCTTACGTATCCAATTCCAAAGTTCAAACAAACAGAATTCCGATACCAACTTTATTTGTCGTATTACACAATTATACAATTCACATAAATACAATAATACTTACTTTGTAGATATAAATTATAATTTAATCAAAGTAAAAGTAGTATATTGATATATTAACTTACAGTAAGAATATAAAAGTGGTAAATGGAAAATGAATAATCGCTAATTATTATACTCAAATATTTTTAATTAGGTCATTTTCAAAATTATTGTTGTTTTTACTGCTACACCGATTCAGCAATAACAATTATAATTAAACAGTTTAAAACAAGGAATTAAAATTTTATGACTGTGAATAAATGATTAATTTAATATATAATAGGAATTGTCTTATACATATATACTTGCATATAATTCCTTATTAGAAAGTGCTTGGTGCAGATGGTGAACACACAATCTCAATAACAGCCCTGCAACTATAGTTTTGACTTTATCCTAATTATTATTAAAAGCTATTCCATACTTTGATGTACATAGAAGGAAGGGGAAAGTTTATCATTTTTCCTTCCGATGCAAGAAAAGTCTATAGCGAAGGTTGGAGGCCCGCCATGCGTTTTAAAGTGCGATGATAAAGAAAGAGAGTAATTAAAGCCTACGATTCCAGCTAACACTCTCTTTACTGTATCCTATAGAATGCCGAGAGAATAGGTACTTTTTATTCTATGGTCTAAGTTGACTACAATCATCTAACCATGTTTTCGTCACCAAAACCCTTTTTGCTCGCATTTTTAGGGATTCCAAAGCAGTAATGTGTCATCTATTAATGGTTGTTCAATAACGGTAAAAGTATTGCAATTGTTGACATTACGGATTTATTGGACAACATTAGTCTTTAATATGATATTTGGTAACTATACCTACCATTGGCAAAAGTTGTGGTCTTCGATCGAGAAAATTAAAACCTATTTAAAATTTAAATAAAGTTACAAAAAAACTTCTACAGCTTAAAAAAAGGAAAAATTTATTGTAGAAACCCTATTCATAGAAGATTTCTTCTACATATCATAAATATCTATTTATTAAGAAACTAGCTGACCCGGCGAACTTCGTACCATTCTATAATCAAGAAATAATTGTTAACTTTTTATGTGAATGAAGTTAATTTCTTTATTAAGTATAAATGATCCAACAGACAATGTTCTGTCTGTGAGTTTCGAATCTCAATTCATTCGTATTTGTTTTAATTCTTTGTTTGTAAACATCAAACATATGTCTTCAATTAAAATTAATGCTTCATTCTGAATTTCCTTGTTAATTTGCAAATCTACATACCATGTTCTAAGTCGCTTTTCATGTAATATGTCTTCAGCCATATGATCTTGGTAATTGTTCCATAAATCGATCGGTGTTGATGGAAAGCAAGTAGACAAAATTATCAAAAACAATGTTTCTATTTGTTTAGCATTTGAAGAAATCACAGCATCTTCAAGAGTGTGGTCTCAATGAGCATCATTCTCTAGCAATGACAAACGTTCACAGGCTTCTCTGTATGTGCCGCACAATGCACCATTAACATTTCGCAGGTGTTGGAATGATGTTGGACCAAGGACATTTACTAATAGCAACCGCAAATAAAACCAGCCCTGGAACATTTACAAATCACTAAGACAAAAAAAAAAAAACTTATTTTAATAAAGTAGTATTGAGTGTCTTTAAATATAAAAATATGTATATTAAAATTTCATTTGGATTTTTCGACAGCTTTACCATTTGGTGTTCGTAATCATACGTAATTGTAGCTGTTAACTGTACAAACCGAACTATAATTTAAAATTTTAAACAACGTTCATCATTATTCATTCCGGTGAATTAAAGATTTTACAATCACATTTTCGGAGTAAATTTAATAAAATATTTAAAGGCTTCTTTATTATGTATTTATAATTTCATATATAAAATTTTATGCTTGAAATTAAATGTTCCAAAACTAAACAAATATATAATTACCATATGGAATACAAGTACTATAAAATAATTAATTATCTCCAATAACTGGGTTTGGTCAATTCAATAAAGAGAAATTAAAGAAATTTAAAATGTGAAACTAGTAATTTACTAAACATAACAATTCTGTTGTTATACCATTTTAATAAATAAATTTATAAAGCGGCCTTGCTACAATTATGTAATTTGTTCTTGTGCGTTGCACGCGATCAGATCATTTAAATTGGTTATTACTTTTATCTGTGCAAAATGCTTTGAACCATTCATTAATTATAATTATTATTGTAAAAGTAATGTTAATAATGAATTGCATTTCAAATATATTAACGATCTTTTTTGTTGTTAGAGGAAATTTTTAAACAAATAAGTATTATACAGGGTGACTGGTGAATTACTATCAATACTTTAGGACGTGATATTTGACGATCATATATGACAAGATAAAAATTAATATAACATAAATATTAATAAACTTCTAAGTAAAGTTAACCAAAAGTTATGTAATTAATTACGCATCGTGTGAACACCCTACAGATTAGGTATACACACACACTCACACATACGCGTGTGGCGGCGTAGTGTTGTATCAGCACGCCGCCGCACGCGGCCACACTTGGAACACTTGGAACGTGCCCACGCTTTATTTATTTATACGGAAATTTGGTCAAAAATTAAGTACCTATTTTTTTTACATAATTCGAATGAGAATCATGTACCGAGTATTCTCCTTAAATATTGATAGTAATTCACCAGTCACCCTGTATAATTTCATGATTATTCATGTAATAGCACTTTAAAGTACTTTTCGAACAATTTTGTCTATGACATCAATTTATTATTTCATGATAATGGCTCTCTTAGTATATTTAGATATAACGTCATGATTATTGAATAACCTAATTGCAATTTCTTTTTTCACAATAGGCAGATCATTTGTTTTATAGATTAATAAAATTGTATATTTTTTATAGACAAGTTGTTATATACATATATAAAATATTGTTTTAGCCTATCAGAGGCCACTGCTGAGCAAAGGCCTCTTTCTCTCATGGGGAAGGTTTGAGCATTAATTACAACGCTTGTTCAAGAAGGGTTGGTGATTTCAAACTTATAATTGTGAAATTATAAAGTCCAGGGTTTTACCCACGATTTTTTCTTTCACCGTCTGTCAGTGGTGTCTAAATACTCTTAGAAAATACATACGACTCGGAAAAATCACATTGGTACCTGTCAGGATCGAACCCGCGCCATCGACAACAAGGGGCGGGCCCTTTAACCACTAGGCCACCGCTGACTTATATATATAGTATACAATTAAAAATATATTTACGTAACTTACAATTTTTGTGTAATTATATTAATATAATTTTAGTATCTAAATCCATGATAATATTGTATTGATCAATTTATATAAAATAACTTGACAGAAAATTATTATAATAAACTGTCCCTGAACAGAACGTAATTGTTGATCGGTCGATGACTGTCCTTTTATACCTACTACATACCTACCATATATTATTCGTGTAAATTACGAATAATATGTCAAGATAAGGATCATAAGAGGAAGGAAGCAATTGTTTGTAAATATTTACAGATAAATATTAAAATATTACGTTTTTTAAATAGTATTTTTTTTTTCGACAGCCTCGTTCAATCTCATAGGCGTTTTACAAGAAATAATCTCGACATCAATCATTTTGTTTTGGGTTTTAACGAAATACTGAGAAAGTATTCCAACAAAGCCCATTGAGGAGTTTATTAAGGAAGGATGGTGTAATTGAATAGAAATGGTGAATTTGCAAGTGAAATTTTGTATGTTGGATAAATTTATTTCATGGAGAGTGGAAATGAGAGTGTGTGAGCAATTTGTTATAATTTTATTAACTTTACAAGCGAAATGTAGAAGTCCAACTAAAACCTGGTATAATAAAGTGCAAGTATTCTATACATTTCTTGTAACTAATTTTGATAAAGGATCTTTTATAATATTTTACAAATAAAAAAATTTATTACATTTAATTGTACCTGCTAGAGTTATCCATTGGATCGAGAATGATATATGTATAATTGTATATATCAAATCTTACTTAACTTTTATTTACCTGTCTGTTGGAATCTTGTATGGGATACTTGTGAATGATATATTGAATTTCAGATTCAATAGTGCGAAATAATATGGAATCTTTTCGATGGTTATTAACGAATGGAGGAATATGATAAAGTCCTCTGAACCATTTTAATGAGTTTGAAGTTATATTCGGTACCACAAAACGTTATGATTGATTGAACTACAAAATATTCTGTTTTGTTATACATTATTAAAACCTATTGTTTGAAGTTCTATATTTTATATGTGAGAAAACTTTTTCTGTAAAAGCTATCTTATTATTCTTTCAGACCGAGTCAAATTTTAATATACGTAAATACATATATACGTATATATTTGTTTGTGGTATATATCATTCTTCCAGAATGAATTAAAAATATTCTTGCAACAATAATTGTAGTTTATAAAGTAAACAAATAATTTCAATGGTTTTCAAATTACACAGTGCTACAGTGATAATGCAAACCGCTTGAATCGTCCCAAATGGTTCATACTAATACTGAATGCACCCGTATTGTGGTTTTGTACGCAAAGGCTCTATTGAGTTCACTTCACACGTATGATGAACTATTCGATAAATAAATTGATTTAAATTTTTGTTAACATAGAGTTACACTAAAATTATTGAATCTGTATTTATTAAAAGAATAACTCAATATAACTTAAATATAATTCAAGAACTCAAAAAATAAGAAATTTGTAAAATATTTATAATTTATCATGGAAATACCGCAAAATACAATCATATCGGTGAGAGCAAAGAAAATTGTTGCAGGAAAGTTTATTAGCGCTTGTTCAAATACAGCAATAACTGGTTAAACATTGAATATTTACCACAAACTTAGGTTACAGATTTTTTTTGTTTTTTTAAATATATCAATGTTAACGTAACTTAAAAAAACATTACGTAACGTTTATCAGAAGATGAAAATTATAACATTTTTACACATAATATGGTTTCAATTTTTGTTTCGAATTCTAAAAGCAATAAATACACTGATGTAGAAAATAGAGTGTTTTCAACGTTCACCAAATCTGTCACCATAGTTAAATATTATGCAATTGGAACGTAAATTGAATGGTTATTCACAATCAGCTTTGCGCATTAATCAGTGTAATCTAATTGTAATGGAGATGAAATAAATTCAGTCCAATAACATTATTTGACCGAGAGAGCGTAATTGATGTCAGATTTTAATGTGGAATTATTCGTTTTAGTTTGGACTCTTTTAAGATGACGATACGTTTATTTAATTTTAATATACTAGAAACCCAATAGGAAAAAAGTTATAATATATCAGAAATGTCATAAAAAAAAATCTTTTTTAGTTCTTCTATTAAACTTTACATGCATAACTTCTTTTTTATAGTTTCTCATGTATAAGAAATTTTATATACATTTTCTATTTTATATTGCAGTTATGACACAAGAGTCTCAGGGTCAACCGGTCACTGGTCAGATGACACGTTTGGAGATCGAGCAAGATGGGTCGACTACCCAAACTCCGGTCTCCAGGTGCGGGATGTCCGGTCTGACGATAGGTCCATATACAGATGTCGAGTCGACTTCTATGTGTCGCCAACAAGAAATTATAGAATAGCTCTCGATGTTATCGGTAAGCGTTTCAATATAAGCAATGACTATGTCCATTAATAATAAATGCATTATATTATAAGTATAATATGAAATATAAATATCTCTTAATAAATTTGATATATGTCCGAGGTGGTTCCTATATAATATTATGATTCTATTTTTGGCAGTGAATGAACACGAGGATTAAATAATATAATAATATTTAACAATTAAGTCTTTGTTGATTTTCAACATAGCTAAATAGGAACTCTTAACATAAGATGTTTTTCTTCTTCTTTTTCCTGCCCTGGTCCCTATATGTACATATTTAGGGTCGGCACAACATGTTCTTCTCTTCCAGTGTCGCCTATCAGCCGTCATCTCATTGGTTACCCCTTTCTTACCCATGTCATTCTTCACGCAATCCGTCCATCTTTTCTTAGGTCTACCTCGACCCACATATCCCTTCAAATTGTGGAAAACTTCGAAATCAACATTTTCTAGGCAAGTCAGTCACTTTAACATAAATAAAGTGAAAATAATTTTACATTTTCGAGATCACAACTAAAATAAAATGTATGCAAACAGTTGCTCAGAATGTTGATTTCAACAAGGTGGAAAAAACTCGGTAGTTACTCGGTATACTTAATTGCGGAATTTACAACTCCGTCGCAATTAATACTCCAATTAAACAACGTCAATCATACAGTTCTTTTTAAAATCAAATAATACTGTTGAACTCAAACACGCAACCTATAACTAGAGCAGCCCAGTGACCAAGGTATTTACAAGTGCGGACTATCTCTTACACAACTATATTGAAGTGAATTATATGACCCAACATAAAGCCTGATTACCATATTTACATTTCAGAGAAATTAACCAATCTAGTGTAATAGTTTCATATTAAAAAGAAATAAACTTACTATAGGCCAATGTGAAGAAACAGTTGATAGCAATTATAATTATATTTTAATATTTTTATATATTATGTCTATGATATGCAGACTAAAAAAACACAAAATACTCGATCATCAAAATCAACAGAACATGGGCAGACAGGTTTACTACAAAATGACCTTGTGACACTTTTCACCTCTTTCCCTTTACTGTGTTTTAAACGTTATATTGTAAGAAATAATAATTCTTACAATATAACGTTTAAAAAGAAATAAATCTAATAAGATTACTATATACAACGTATTTTAATTTAAGATTTCTTTTTTTCTGTAAACAATATTTTTAATTACATTATTGTAATAGAAAAAACGATGCGCTTTGTCTTTTCTCATGCAGACAGTGAAAATAAATGAACACTTTAAATTACATTTGACATAATTAGGCTCTAGATATCTTTTATTTAGTTCATACTTTAATTTTTTTGCTTTTTGGAATTATTTATTTTATATTTGTCATGGACGGATTGCAATAGACAATGTTATCTTGGTTTCATAGATAACTAAACTTAAATACCAATCTGAACTTTGTAAATTTATTTTACTAAATAATAATGATTTATTGTACTTTATTTTTTCTGAAAAATCTTGAAAATTCTTAAAACGATACAACTCATTACGATAGAGGTAATGGTTCTTAAGAAAAATTTCCTGCTTTTGAGATAATTTAAATTATTTTTAGACTCTCTTATGGCTTGTTGGTCTAGGAAAATTTATACTAATAGACATAGATCTCGTAATATATGTAATAGAGCTGAATAATTTCTCTGTTTGTTTGAAAGTGCTAATCTCAGAAAATACTGGTTGAAATTGAAAAAATGTTTTTGTGTTGAATAGACCATTTATCGAGGAAAGTTTAAGGCTATATAAAATCACTAACTAATAGGAGCGAAACAATGGAAAATGTGGAAAAAAACGTTGAAAACTGTTGAAAATCTTTGAGAGTTCCGTTCCGTTATGTACGCTACAAAAACAGTTTAAGATACTAAAAAAAACTTCTATAAAAGAGTTATTCCTCTAAACATTATGTAAAATAATGTCCACGACAGTACATTTCTATCTATTAAGATTAACTCACTAGAACCGTTTTAATGGTAATCAAATTTGGTCGAAATTAGTTCATTATTACCAATTATTTGTTAGAGTTGTACCAACATCATAATTTTAGTCTTTATCCAAATAAATGATTTTTGATTCAAAGTATTTAATTGTAAAAATAATTGAATTTTAGTGAACGTCTTTGATATTGTAGTTTTAAAATAACTCCGATATAAAATTTACACGCGCCGCATGATATGCAAAACATGACGCGCCTGGCTGGCGAGCGAGGACAACTGTTGCTTATACGACTAGTGGAGGGAGTGTGTATTTACGCAGAAGTACTTTATAATAATTATATTCTTTTAAAAACTAAATTACATAAAATAATAACAAAAATAGACGCGGACAAAGTCATGGGTAACAGCTATAATTTATAAAGCTGTGTGGGTTGTTTGCAAAAAAAAATATGTTGCCCAAAATAACTATCCCACGCGCGCATAACTAGTAAAATATAATATGTATAACTAAGTTTTAGTAATAAAAAATATCCTGTTACTGACTGTTGTTGTTGTTTAATTTTTTTTACAATAAAAATATTTTTTCTATTTTTAAAATATAAGATTTATTTAAATGAATCTTAAGTTTATCGTATATATGAACAATATGCATTGACTTAAATGTGTACTATTACTTTACAGTAAATTCAATTTAATATAATAATGAATATACATATATTCATATAAGTATATGTCGTTTTTCTAATTAACAACCTATTGTTGTCGTAAATTAACCTACAAAGATATTTATAACCCAAACGACAAAGATAAAATCCGAAACTGACGTTAGGATCGCGATAACACACGTTAAAACTTCCAAAAGCTTTATCCTTACATCGACACGAAATTCCAAAGCAACCGTAATTCCTTAACAACCTCTGAAATTTTATGGCAATAAGGTAGCGTAAACGATTAAGTGGAAATTCTGAATTTTGGCAGAATAACCTTTAAGATAATCTTCATCTCTTTAAAATAATTAAATTACGTTTTTTGCAAAAACAGTTTTCACTGCAAGTCTCCCCGTTGTATTTGTTTATAGCCCAAAAAAAATCTTTATAAGATAATCTTTTTATCAATTTTCTATGATCATAAATTGGTTTAATATATAATAATATAATAGTTAAAGAAGTATCTCTTACTTCAATGCCAACAATATTTAGTTGTATAATAATTAATAAAACTTTTGTTTGTTGTATAATAAAACATATGTTTAATAGAACATGTTTGTAGGGCAATAATAGAGTTTCTTTGTTAACCTAATGGGCCCCGATTGTTATAGGAAGGAAACAAAAGAACACAGAAATTTTCTTTAAGATCATGAATAGTTTTATCTGCCTTTCTTCTATTCAATAATAGGTAAAAAATTAGGATATCAAATTCTAGACTTTACCTTAAAAAGCTATTGCGTAAATTACGAACGTGTCACGTATTTACACCTACGGGGCAAAACGTGAACACCTATTTGGAGCAGGTGATTATGAAAACTGATTGTTTTAAAGATTTATTCATATATTGAAAAGTGGTACAGAATTTCAAAACGAAAGATTTAATCCAATGAAGTAATTGAAATTCATTTTAATTTTGCTACACTATTTTCCTTTTTTATGGAAAAATTGGAAATATATATATGTTTCTAAGTATTTTTGTTCAAATAACTTACGAGGCAATTTTTATTTGCTCTTCCAATTTATTTGTTATAACAATCTAATCAAACAATGTATATGTATGTTTAAAATAATAAACATTATTTATATACCGTACCTCATATTACTTAGACACTGAAGATTTATATATCATTACTTCGAAACTATAAAACTCTGTTTCACGAAGAGCATTTATGATTGACATGAGATAATTCTTCAATGTTCAGTGTGCACACTTTCAATGTAATTTAATAAACGCTTCAGATAAATGCCCTTCTTTAATTTCAAACATTCAGGTATTGGTCAAATAATCAAAATGTCAATTAATTATTAATTATTATCTAAGTCTAATACTATATTATTTTTTTTAGTCGGAGACAGTGTATCGATGTAAGTAATTGTTTTTATGACATACATTTTTTATGTGAACAAAAGTTTTACTATGCAACAAAAAAGAGATAGTAAAAGATAACAAATAAAAAAGGAAAAAATTTAGTAATAGTTGAATTCTGTAACCAGTCTGAAATATATAACTAGATATATTATAACCATTAGCTTAACTAGTATTTTTAAATACAAAACTTTTGTAGTTATATGTCCAATGTAGGCTTTAAGCGTGAATTTTAGTGCATAGGAATTTATCTTGGTGCTGCTAAATAGAAAAAAAATGTATTTAAAACTGCACATAAACATTAACAAATTCTTTGGTGACAAAATATATAGGTACATTTTATACTTTTTGTGTACATAAAATACTTAAAGGATTTGAATACAACTTTCCCTGTTTTTATAGAAAACAGTTAATCGATTTTTATTAATAAACTATTATTGATTTAGCCACCTCTCTTATATAGCTCAATTTATATACTAGTTAATGTAAAAAAAAGAAGTTGAAAATAATATTAATAAAATTGAAACGTTGCAGTTCTAAGTGTCTAGTTTAGTCTTTCTATCCTCAATATATTTGTAAATGGACGAGGGTATTAAAGTAACGTATCAGCAAATTTTAAACTTCTGGATATTTTAACTTGTGTTTGTATTTATAATTTTTTCTTTTGTAACGACCTAGATTTTATTAATCGAATTGGGATAGCCATAAATTAGTATCTTAAATACTTATAAAATGTCTCACAAAAATAATTTATTTTCTTAGTTGAAAAGGCTTTACATACTAACTATATGTATTTTTTATATTCTACATACAAGTTGCAAGAAAGAGTAAAAAACTAAGGCTAATTCGATTTTGTTTGTACCTATTTTAGTTAATATGTAATTAAAATATTATGCCACCTGAAACTAAAACAAACGAAACATCAAGAGTGAAAATAAAAAGTTGAAAACTCCGACGTTAAAATTTTATTACCATTGTTGTGAAATTTTTGTTAGTTTAAATGTTGAATAAAAAAGGCGTAGTTCGATTACATTACTGGTACATTCATGTGTTTATATTAAAAAATTCAACTTACCCGTGGGATAATTTTATTTAATGGAGTTTTCATTATATTTTTCTGTTCACCATACCGGAGAGGTAAAATTTAGAATGTTAATTTGCATATCGCACCTCCGCTCAAATAGTGTCATAAGTCAAAAATCCCAACTTTCGAATAAAACACGTTTGAAGTTAATGCTAACTTTCTTTTTCACTTTTCGGCTCATCACTCAAAAACTGTCAAAGTTACTGCAATATGATTTTAAGTAAGTTATAATGATTTTTGACACTCAACAAAATGGTGTAATAGACTTTTGGAATATATTTAAAAAAAAATAACCATTTTTGAGTTGTGACACTTTAAGGATGAAAAAAACGAATAATTTACGAAATATTGACATCTATGGATAAATAGTTGAACTATGGGCATGACATTATTTGAGATAAGATTTCGAAGTTTTCTGATTCCAATAGTGCAATAAAATTGAATTCAACTTTTTTTGAGTTGTGACACTATTTGAGCGGAGGTGCGATATACAAAAAATTATGTCCACTGGCTACAGGCAGTAAGTTCTTTTTAGGCTAATACTCTTTAACAACTGATACGTCTTGTGTTTTACAAGTATTTATTTTAAAAATCTTTTCATTTATTCCTTTTATAAACCATAGAGACGATTCAAGTGGAAAATAAAGTTTAATTTACGTGACCAGTGCAGGTCTAAAAATTTAATTTACGTATACAGAATTTCATTCTGTTGTTGTTAGTACTTTGGAAAATGAAAAAATCTGAAGGCTCAATTTTTTTAAATCATTTATCAAAAGGTCTTTAACAGTATAATATAAGAAGCTTTTAGATATATTCCCAACTATAACTAGTCTCAAAAATGTAAATAATAAGAAAAAGAATCAGTAAATATACGTGTCTACGAATATATCTACTAAAAAAACAAGTTCTTTAAACTTATTAAAAAAATACTCTTCAGCATTTTACTCCTATTATTTTATTGAATCAATTTGTATCTGGAGAGATATTCCGTATTGCTTGAAATGACACAGACACACTCTCCGGTGTGTTGGAGTCTTTGAAACTCCGGTTAATTGGATATATTTACTATACAGAGAGAAACGTTAAGACCCAGTTTCACCAATCAATGTTTGTTAAATCTAAACAAGGTAATTACTAACAAACCTTTAAAATTATAAATGTCTGTTAAATTATTTTCGTTCCACGATCCAAAATTAACAACGTATTATTAAATGTCATGTTAAATGACTGACTACCAAATTATTTTTGTTATAAGACGACCAAATGGAAACTATAGCGTTTAACACGACACGTTTGCCACTTGTAACTTGTCAAAATAGCGTTGTCAATAAATTGTGTTATATAATATTATTGTGTTATAAATATTGGCAAAAATTGTGTTCAAATTATAAGAGATAAAAAGAAAATTTAATTTGCAATGTCGTAGAAAAGCTGGAGGCAAAATCATCATAGGAAATGAAATTTTAATTCACTTTATTAATAAGTACAAGTAAATAGTCGAAACTGACAAAACAGATGACGTTACTATGGTTACAAGAAATCAGGGCTGTGATTGGACAATTGAGTTTTGACAATGCATTAACATTCTGTTAGCCATTAGACGGACCTCCAGAAGAGGAATTACTATTAGTGGCTTGTTAAGACATTTAAACGGACATTTGTGCGTGGTGGGAAGCTCGATGCATCTAACAGAGCATCAAATGCCTTAACAAGATGTTACTTATTAAACATTGATTGGTGAAACTGGGTCTAAGCCTATTGATTTAAATATTTGAAAATGTTAAAGTAAACCAAAAAATGCAAAATGTTCGGTGATTTTCTTTATTTTGAATAGATATATAAAGGTTAAATGTTTATTCAAAATGTTGATTATGTTTATTTTATGCATTAATCAATAAAAAAAAATCTGTTGTTTTGTAAAATAGATAAATAATTAAGAATCCAGGATGACCTAAAGTTTTAAACCAGTTAAGGAAGATTAAATTCATACGTAACCGCATAAACCAAATATTTATACATTTTCTTTACTGATATTAATTTAAATATACATAAAAATGTATATACTTTCAATTACATATTTGTCAAAAATATGTGTAAAAATTGGGGAAAATTAAAAATTACCTGTATGCTCCTTCTATTTTTAGAACTATAAATCATACAGTAAAGTATAAAATGCCAAGAGTGATCGTAAATTGTCGATAATACCACTTCGATATAGTTCTATTGACAAGGGCTCTTTCCCACTTTAAATTAAACCAAATGTATGTATATTTTATATGAAGTAATGTACTAGCAATATTACTAAGATTTTCATACAAAGATTGTAATTATATGCTTTAGTACAAAAAAATGAGTCTTTTGCTTATCGTAAAATTATACATAAATGTATAACGTCTAAAAATTCTCAAAAGATATCAACAGTTCTCATAATATATTATACGAGATTTCTTTTCAGCAGAATAATAAACCATCCCTACGATAACATCTTCAACATAACTTCAAAGTTACCTTACCCACGGGCTGAGGCGTAAATTTAAATTCTTATCCTCGTGAAATCAACAGGATAGTTTTACGGTTAATGTCGAGTAAAAGTCTCCTTTCCTTTTTTTATCGACAACTTTTTATTAAAAGAAATAAAGTCACTTTGGACTTAGTTGGAACGTGAAATGTATTGAAGGGCCTTGTGCTGATGATCAAGTTTTGGGTCACGTTTTGTCTTTTAAATAGAAGCATTTTTTCGGAATTATCCCTAATTTCTTATTTATTCCAAATCTTTATTCCAAATCAGACTTTTATTTCTGAATTAGAAATTGTTATTTTTTACTGTTATTTCTGTTATTTCTTACAAAGATTGGGAATAAAACTCTCTTATAACTGTGAATTTGTCAATAAAAGTGTAGCCAAGGTATTATCTTGTTTTCTTTATATTTGTTCGTTGTGTTCTAGAGTTTACGTTTCCATAGAAAAACAACATCCCCAATGACCACACCATCAAGGTCAATAACATCAATTCATTCTTAGACCGCATTTCGGAGGCAGCCCTATTAGGTTTGATGCAAATTTGGTTAGGTATAGAGAGGAGTTTGGATGGTGGCGGTGAGCGTTAAACACGCGTTAAATAGGGGCCTCTTCAACCTCTCCCTGCAACGTGATGTACCCGGCACTCACACCGTGTATTCATAGAATGTTGAGAAATTTCGTCTCTTAAAAAATAATACTAGCTGTAGTTTAAAAGAAAGTCCGTGTCTTATAATAAAAACCAGTAACGGAAACGCTAAATATTGAAATCATGATTATTATTTAAAAAAAAAATGTAAACTTAAGTTATTTAATTTGTTTGATAACATGGTTATTTAATGACGTAACATAAATTATTTAATTTTCTCCAGATGATATTTAGATTATATGTCGAACACTTTTATTTAATTATGTAATGTAATGTAAACTGTCTTTAATTGGACACAATGTAGTCTCAAAATTGAAACTCAAAATTAAAGTATTACAGTTTACTACGATTTGTTACAACTGATCCTTTTGCGGCAAAGCGAGAAGAACTAATGATAATTTTTATTACAGGTAATTAAAAACAAAAGAAATTACATTGTATATAGCAAACTCCTGATTAAAATAAATAGCAATACTGTATCGTGCGTAAATGCGGTAAAATAAGACGAGGCTAAGTCCTGAACATAAACATATGTTTTTGTCGTTTATTATTCAATATTTTACTAGAAAATCACGTTTTCTTGACAGTGTTAATCATATTCTCCGAGATATTGTCGCAGTATTGCCATAATAACTTTAAAAATATACATGTCTGTTTATTTTCATCGTGTCGATTTTTTGTATGGGTTATACGAAAGAGTTAAAACCAATACGTCCAAAAAAAGTACTCGTTTCTTTAGCAACTGAGTGCTTTAACAGTATAATTATCAAAAATAAAATACGGAACGGAGGAGGTGTCCTCATAATACGAGTACCAATTTCTATATAGTCTTGGTCTTAGTCTTGTACTTGCAGCATGAGTCTCGCAAGTCTTGCAATTACCTATTAGCCTGTCGGTATTTATTAAACATTGCTTTAGATATAAGAACAACGAACAGATTAAGTATACTTTTAGTTTGAATAAAAAGCGACTAAATAAATTTTCATAAAAAATTCAAAAATTAACTAACACTGGCTAGGGTTTGAACCCACGACCTAAACAAACGGTATCGATGATCTAACTAACCAACTGAGCTATCAACTGTGTCCCGCAGGAGTCAGTCTGTTTCTTAATAAACGTTTACATTTTATAATCTTCAATGTTATCTAATACATGGTTAAAATGTATATATAATAAATTAATGACATTAACATACTGACTCAATTATAAAGTACTTGACTCTATTTTACATGTAAATAAATATTTGCAAAAATATATTGTGATGTAGCAGATAATATATCAATTTATTATTATATTCGGTCTCGTAAACAGTACATAAATCTCATAGCACTCTTTTTATATGATTCCATTACTATTATAGAAAAACTTTTCACGTTTGAAGTGTTAAATGGGGTAAATGTTAAATGTTTATTTATTAAATGGGTGACTTTGTGTTTTAAAACCAGACAATAGATCAGCATAACCTATTCGTGTTCATTAAAAGCACCCGAAAACTTATTTTATTCTTTGGAATACTTCTACTCTGTGGCGGCAATCCAACAGTGTAAAATATTATGAGCGTGTAACCTGGTTCTTCCGAAAAGTTACAAAATTAATTAACTAACCTTTTTTTTTTTTTTTTTTTTTTTAACGGGTGGGAAATCCTCATGGATACCACACGCCCCGGGGGGGGCGTGTGATTATGCCGGACTCTTACCGGCTAAAACCCACCCGGTTACCTTCAGCCGCTATGAGGGGACTACAAGGGGTCGCTTGCGCATTCTACCTCGTAGCCCCGGCGACAGCGACCCGCTCCTAAGGCGGGTCTCTCCCTATGTGAGGGCGCTCCGGTAAACTTGAGCGCCCTTCCTCCAGGAGGCCAGTGACAGCAGGGCGGACGGTCCCCCGACCAGTCCACCCTCTGACCTCCTAGGTGGGCGGAAGGAGGTGGGCGTACCTCCTCCTTCTCACCCCGAGGCGGCGGCGGCGCATCTGGTCCGAGTTGATGTTAGATTCTCGGACCCGCTCCGCCTCCTCCTTCTGCATCAGGACGACTTCGCAGAAGGAGGTCATGGCCCTCCAGTTCTCCTCACTCTCGAGCATCGACGCCAGGATACTCGAGAGCGCGAGGTCGGTGCCAACCACTTGCGTGAGGTCGTGACGCTGACGACTGAAGGCTGGGCACACTTCGAGGGTGTGCCGTGGCGTGTCATCAACGTCTCCGCAGTGGTGGCACTCCATCGTCGGCTCGCGCCGAGCGATCCTGTGCAGGTAGTGTCCGAAACAACCATGTCCGGACAAAACCTGCACCAGCCGGTAGGTGAGGACGCCGTGTTTGCGCCTCGACCAACGCTCGAGGACGGGGAGTAGAGCGTCGATCGTCCACCGGCCGTACTTCGCCTCCTGGAGAGCCATGGTCCACCTCCTGTGCATCTCCGCCTCGCCGTCGCGGCGCACTTGGAGCAGCTCTTCGTTCGTCGCAGGACGGTTCTCCCTCCGGGCCGCCGTCCTAGCCTCGTATATAGCGGCCAGGACCTTCGCCTCGAGGTCCCAAGGGGGCGTTCCGGCTAAGGCGCAGGCCGCTCCCGCCGACACTGTACGGTAGCCCCGGATTATCCTCACCGCCACGATCTGCTGTGCACGCTGGAGCAGCGATCTATTGGTGGCGGTGATGGCGTCGGCATAAATTGGGGCACCGTACAACGCCATGGAACGAACGACGCCGGCGTACAGGCGCCGGCAACCCCCGTTCGGGCCTCCGAGGTTGGGTAAAAGCCGCCCTAGAGCTGCTGAGGCGGCCACCAACCTGGGGGTGAGGACGCGGAAATGTGCCTCAAACCCCCACCTCCCATCCAACGTCAGGCCCAGATATTTCATCTGGGCCTTGACTGGGACGCGCACGCCACCGATCTCAATGTGCGCGCCCGGAGGAGGCCCTGCCCGAGGCCCATGGAACATGAGGGCCTCGGTCTTTTCTAGGGCCACTTTCAGGCCTAAGAGGCGGATGCGACTGACGACTAAGGCTGTACCTTCCTCGGCCAGTCGCGCCGCCTCCCCGAAGGTCCTTCCTTCGGCTACGACTAGGGTGTCATCTGCGTAACACAGGGCGCGTACACCTTGTGGCAGCGCACCCTGCAACACCCAGTAGTAGCCAATGTTCCACAGGAGTGGACCTAGCACCGACCCCTGTGGAACCCCACACAACACCTGGCGGCGGAAACTCTTTCCACCAGCACCAGTGCAGACTACCTCTCTATACCGGAGGTAGTCTGCCAAGATCCTCCGGAGGTAGGGAGGCACTCTGAAATGGCGGAGTGCCTCCATTATGGTTGCATGGGGGAGGCTATTAAAGGCGTTGGCGATGTCTATTGAGACGGCCAACGCCCTGCCCCCTCGCGCGACAACCTCCTTTGAGTGCGACTTCAGGGCAGATAGGGCGTCCAGTGTCGAACGCCCTGCCCTGAACCCGAACTGACAGTCTGACAGTCCGGGCCCGTCGACACCCAAGTGCTGAGTGAGCCGGAAAGAGAGCACTCGCTCAAAGATCTTTCCGGACTCACTCAAAAGGACGATCGGACGGTAACCGGACGGGGAGTCTTCCGGTTTACCGTCCTTACGAAGGAGGCACAGCGCCCCGTCCTTCCACGTTTTCGGGAAGCGCCCAGAAATTAGAGCTGTATCGAACGCTTCCCGAAACTGATCCCCGAGTCTTTTAAGGGCGATCCCTACCAGTTTGCCAGGGACCCCATCTGGACCCGGGGCCGTCCTTTTTGTCAAGAGGCACCTCGCTGCCTCTTCCAATTCATCAGAGGTGACAGGAGGGGCCTCCAAATCGTCCTCCTCTGCCTGAGCCTCTGAGGGGACCATTTCTGGAGGAGTGTGGTCCGAGCCGTCGGAGGGGAAAAGAGCACCGATGACCCGGTCCAGAAACTCTGGCTGGAGGGTTTCCGATATGGGGCGCGACTGGACGCGGAGCTTCTTCCGCGCCAGTTTGTACGGGCGCCCCCATGGATCACGGTTGAGATCCTTCAGCAACTCCTCCCTTGCCGCGGCCTTGGCCCCGCTGATGGCTGTACGTAGGGCCGCCTTAGCCGCCCGGTACCGCTCATCGAGGAAAGCCTCCTCGATTACATCCCTGCGGGCGCGACGGCGGCAGCGGTATAGCTGTCGCCTTGCATTATTGCTGGTGGTCCGAAGCGCATCAATCTCCGCTGACCACCAGTACACCGCCCGCCTCTGAGGGCGGCGTCGCGCCCGGGGCATGGACGCATCGCACACCGCCGTCAGCGCAGAGCGGAGGCGTCTCGCGGCGGAGTCGGGGTCCATCAGCCTGATGGAGGGAGTACACCAGGCTTGGACGGTTGCGGCCTCCTCGGCCAGTTGCCGGTCCAGCCGAGAGAGAACCCACCGCGGAGAGGCCGTCAGAACACGTTGGAGGGAGTTCTCGGCCGGAGCAGGGGACGTGGAGATCTCGAACCTTATGTAATTGTGGTCCGAGAGTGTCTCCACGTCGAGGACACGCCAGTTCCTCACACGGCGCGCAGCAACAGGGGTGGCGAACGTGACGTCCACCACCGAACCGCCCTGCGCACGCACGCACGTGTGGGTTGTGCCCCGATTGACCGGAGTCACGCTGAATTCAGCGGCCCACTCCTCCACCGCTCTCCCACGTGGATCCGTGACCGCGCTGCCCCAGCTGGAGGACTTAGCATTCAAGTCCCCGAGTACAAAGACCGGCAAGGGAGCCAGTCTCCTGACCACGGGACCTAGGGCTTCAAGATAGGCCTCTAAGGCCGCCAGGGGCTTGTTGGGGGAGAAGTACACGCCAACGAAGGCGTACCCTCCCCAGGTGGCGGCCACGTAGCCCCGCCCCGACTCTTTGAGGACGAGAGAAGGACTGCCAGCTCCTCCCCCCGAAACTATGGTCACGAGGCCGTCCACATCCCCTGCCCAATTCGGGTGGTCATTGGGGACAAAATATGGCTCCGCGACCACTGCCAGACCGATCTGCCACTCCACCAGGTGCTGAAGGAAAAGGTCCTGTGCACCGGCGGAGTGGTTCAAGTTGCCCTGAAGGAGATTGTGATTGCAAGCCATCAAGGTTCCTTCATCACAACCTCCGGTGTCCCTTGTTGGGGCTCGACCTGGCACGGGGCAGCGACGGTTCTTTTCGCTGCCTTCGATTTAGTTGGGGGTGGGCGGCAAGCCCTTCCCCCCATGGTGTGCGTTGACGGTCGGCCCGCCTCGGCGCATACAACACACCTGGCGGGTGCGAGGCATCCGGCAGCTTTGTGCCCGGCGACACCGCACCTGTGACACAAGTCGCTCCTGTCGCATAGTGATGGACACGTGGACCGGGTGTGGTCTGTGCCCATACACTTAAAGCAACGCATCGGACGAGGCTCAAGTGCTTGGACTTTCGCCGAGCCCCATCCGATGCTGAGCGGCCCCCCGCCGACCAACTTTTTCGCGGCCGTGACTGGGCACACGACTAGCGCCCACCGTTGACCGCGAGGTCCCATGCGGACAGGGCCCACCTTGATCGCACTAGTAGGGCATCCTCCCTTCTCGGCCACCGCTGAAGCGATGCGGTCCGGTGTAACGGCGTCGCTGAGGCCAGTGATGCGGAGGTCCGCAGTCTTCACTGGCCTCCGTACCCTGGCCACCTCTCCAACGACCTCCTGCAGCTTCTCCGCGAGAAGGTCGGCCTTCTCCCCGCTCTGCATGCCCGGGACCTCAAAAATGCGGGCCCCGGTGCTGGTCACCCTGAATTTCAGAGCGCCAATACCAAGTTGCCCCAGGTCAATGGCGCTCTGTGCCTTCTCTAGCACCTGCTGGTAAGTGACCCCCCTCTCTGTGGCCTCCGGTGTCAGTGTAATGGACACAGCGGACGATTTGGGGGGGGTCAGCTTCACCTCCTTCTTTTTGACCTTACCGGCGGAGGGATCCGGCTGAGCCTGCTTGGCACCGGACGACGGCTTCTTCTTCTTCTTACCCTTTCGGGTGACCGTCGTCCAGGCCTCACCACGCGCCTCGTCCGTCACGGTGGACGGAGGGGATGTGGTGGCACTAGGACCAGCCTTCTTGGCCGACTGCGATCCTTTTTTGGGCGGCACCGGAGCCTTTTTGGCCTGCGCCGGGGCCTTCTTGGCCTGCGCTGGAGCAGGGCCCTTCTTGGGACCGGGGTCCTTCTTCGAAGACGCCTTCTTCGCCGCTTGGGCTGCGGCTGGTTTGGAGGGCCCGGCCACCGGTTCCACCTCCCTCCTTAAGTCCGCCTGTAGTGGCGGACGGACCCTCTTTGCCGGAAGAAGGCGGTCCTCCAGGCCAGCGATGCGAGCATTGATCATCTCACCCATGGTGAGAGTCAATGCCCGCTGCAGCTCTCCCAGCATATCCGAGATGCCGAGGGGAGGCTCTGTCGCCGGCGCGGGCTCACGGGCAGGGGACTTCTTCCTTTCAGAGAAGTCCCTCCTGAGGGCCCTGAGTTCGGTCCTCAGGTGCTCGTTCTCGTTCTCGAGACGAGCATTGTTTGCCCACAAGCGCCGCAACTCCTCCGAGGCCGTCCGATTAGCGAGCATCTCAACTATGTCGCTCATAGTTTGGGCGGCCTCCTTGATGTCCCTCACGTAGGGCCCCTTGAGGTTGTTCGACGTTTTCGCGACGTTAAAAAGTCGAACAACGCACTCATCGGCAAGGGACCTGAGTTCCTGTCGGTCCAGGGAGTTTATCGTGGGCCTAGGGCTTGTAGAGGAGCTCCTAGCCGTCCCAACCAAGGCATTTCTGTAAGAGGGGCCGGGGCAAGGCTCCTCCTCAGAAGCAGATGTCAAGTCCGTTTTGGCAGCGGGCCTCACGGACGCAGACGAAGGGGTACGTGCGCCCCTACCCCTACGAGCAGCCGGCTTCTTTTTAGCAACAGCGCCCGCGGGGTTCTCTGCGTCCGATTCTCCATACAGGACGGTGCTGGGCCTCTTCATAGGCGTCGCAGTCACCGTCGAGACTGTTGAATGCATGGAGGCATCCGACATCGACCCGTCGTCGTCTCTAGGTCCAAATCCGGGAGTGGGGGTGACCGGCCTTGAGACAGTGTCCGAGTCCCCCCCAGAGTGGCCCTTAGAAGAGCCTTCCTTCGTTTTTAGGAAGCGACCCCTTAAGACGCGAGGAGGTAGGGCAGAAGGAGTCATAGCTCGCTTCTCACCTCCATCAGATCTCTTCCGCAAGTCCGTTAAACATGCCGTGTCGTCAGTGTCCGATCTCGCAACAAGTCCTTTCCGTAATGTATCGGAGTCCGTCAAGAGTGCCATGTCGTCAGATCCAGTCCGTGTCAGCATTTCATTTCCGTTAGTCGCGCCAGGGTCCGTGCCCACTGCACCTCGTCTCAGAGGGCCCTTAGAGGAAGGACCCTCCAGGCGTTTGCTGCCCCCCCCCAGAATACGAGGGGCTGACCGGCGTACCGGTGAGGGATTCCCCAACCACTTGGTGGCTGGGACCCTCCTGGGGTAGTTTTTTTCCACAAGACGCCATTTCATAAGTTTTTTGTTGGTGGTGTTCTTAGGACGAGCTCACCCGCTCGCCATGCATCCCAAGACCGAACACCGAAGTCAAAGATTAGGGGCCGTAAAAGCCCATCCATCACCATACATCCATCCACATTCATAAACCTTTCATTTCCGCATCCATCCACATTCATAAAAACCTTCCATTCATCGGGCTGAACCCCCAGCCCTGACCAAGACCCCAAAAGAGGGCCAAGGTCCCCCTCCCCGTGACTGACTGCGCCGGTTACCCGGCGGGCGATGGATTCGTCACTTCCCGACGCCAACTAATTAACTAACCTAACCTAACCCGTCTCGGCTGCTCCCGACCTTTGATGATGCCGACAAGGCACCGCTCACTATCATACAAAATGAAGATGGTCAAAACTACATAGGTATGCACACTTTTTTCTTTTAATGGATATTTTCATTAGCTATGTACGTTTGTTTTTATTTTTTTTACGAAGTACTTTTGACATCTTATAGAGTTCCTAAGCATATACCCTGAACTCCTAAGCGTATACTTACTCCCTAAACTATCCTCAGTCCTAACTGCAAGACGCAAGAGTCTTGCAAGCTTGGCTTTGTTCTTGATTAAATTGCATGCATGCAAATGCAAAAATTATACAAGATAAGTACATATTTTATGACAGATGAGTGTTTATGGAAATAAGTAGTAGTTTATGTAAAACTCATAACATGTCTCAAATTCTTATGAGTTAAGAATATATTTCGTTTAATTTGATGTTTTAAATGGTCGGGCTTATTGTTTTTTTTTTTTTTTTTTTTTTTTTTCATATCATTTGACGACTAAGTTTGAGAACGTTAATATCATTTCAAATTATCGTAATTTTGAGCAGTTACTTTAAAAACTCGTAGATATAAAAATGGAGTAGTAGTATATTTATAGCTGAATTTAGTCAACATTATGTTTAGTATGCAAAACTCATTTAATAGTTATGTATAACAATGAAAGAAAGAGTAAATCGGTCGAAAATAACTTTCAGAGCAGCCGATGATACATCGAATATTATTTATTTATAGATATAAGAAAAAATGATATTGCTGAGATAAATACATATAAGTGATCGTTTTTTTTAAAGTGATATTAAAGTTTTAATTTCCAGCTTAGGGCCAACTAAGTCAATTTATAAGTGGTTTTTACATCGCATGAAAGAAGGAGAATAAAAGAGATATTTCATTATTTCTATGATAAAGTTTTCTTTGATTACATTTCGAGGTGCCTTGGTTCATAGTTTTCCCATTCTTTCTTGAAAATATGTTGTAATTACAGCACTAAGCTGTCGAGGAAAATAAAATGCTCATAAATAACAATTTCATACTTCATACTTCAAAATTATAAGGAGAGGATAATAATTGGTCAAATATTTTTATTTATTATTATTATTTATTAAAAAAAAAGCTAGTTGATCGGAAAGTAAGTATATATAAGTTATGAGTTTTTAACTTACCATTTGCTAAGGTCAGATTCAAGTAAATATATCTCTTTTATCATAAATCTTAGCAGATAAGGAATATTAAGCCGAAAATGTGTAAAACATATTATAAATCGTAACTATAATTAAATGACCGAAAGTCTCAATTTTTAAATTGATATCTTCTTCTTCTAAGTCGATACGTTCTTGGCAGAACGGTCGTGGTCATCATGATGTGCGGTGGCACGCTTCACAACACGTCGCCACTCGTCTAACTTGATGACGACTTTATATTGATATAGAGCTTGACAAACTTTTTGCCTTATATTGTAATATGACAGAGAGCTTTTAATTTCATTTAATCGGAAAAGAAAGTCCCAGATGATCTTTAACATAAAAAGGTGTTAAGAATCATCTAAGGTAACTAGGTTTTACAAAGTAAGTGACTTAAAGGCTAAATATAAAGCCTTAACTAAAAGCTTAAAGGATTGTACAAATAGTTATATATATATATATGTTGGCGCAGTTACTATTTGAATAATCAATAATTGAGGGTAGGTAAATTATCAGGTGTCACTCGCGTAACCAACTGTGCAAGTGTACTCATAACAATGACTACTAGTTATAATAAATAAAGGCGAGGGTACAGATTACGGATCGAAGTCAAATATTCGTCTCACCGGCTGTGAGGGCTGTGATAGCCTTCGATAGCCTCAGGGCCTGACGACATTCGAGAACAAAGGCACTGGTGATGTGGTGACGTCACTCACTTTAAAAATCACGTTTTCGCTTTTTTTCGACATATATATATATATATATATATATATATATATACATATATATCTTATGTGTCTATAAAATTCTTTTGTCACGGTGTTTGGCAGAGAACTCCTCCGAAAAGGCTGGACCGATTTCGATGAAATTTTGTGAGCATATTGAGTAGGTCTGAGAATCGGCCAACATCTATTTTTCATATCCCGAAGTCATAAGGGCTGTTCACCCTTAATTTTTTATTAATCTTTTTTTCGGACGATTATTTTTGTTTTTTATTTTTATAATGCAGCATTAAAAAAAACATACAACCCAAAATTTTTACTAATTCATCACCAACACCAATTGTATTTATACGGCAAAGCAACTTTGGCCGAGTCAGCTAGTATAATACATATATTCATTTGGTACTTTTAGGAATTTATTCTATCAAAAAAAATCCTGAGTATTCAAAATTTCTTTTTAATTTTTTCATGAATTTTTTGTCCAGTATCATGTCGTTCTAAACCAGACAATACCTTATTATAACAATTGTTTAGTATAACAAACGTAACTTCCTGATTCTTCCACAGAGCTACCCTCGAAACCGGTAATCTTTGACGACTTCGGCAAAGAAATAACCGGAACTGCCGGCCCTTTCAAAGAAGGGGGCGACTTTAAGCTTATTTGCTCCGTGAATGGGGGTGAGTACATTGATTTGTCTGAAATTCATGCTCTTAAAAATTGTATACAAAAAAGGTCGAATATTGTCGAATGATATTTTTTAATCTATGTACCTAATATTATAAGAATTAGATTTAATCTGATTTATTTATTATTTTCTATAGTTGTTATATACAAATACTATGAGAATAAAAATTGAAATTTTCAAAATATTTATTTTGATTGGTACGAATGATGACGTAGGAAATAAAATTTTCCAGTAAATGATGAGCTGTAAAAGGTTTACTTTGATAAATAAGTAATATATCAATTATGTAGGTTGGGATTTTGTTAAGGATTTTTTTCATTAACGATTTTCGATAAATTTACATATTTTTATAATTCATTTCGTTCTTCATAACAATATTGTTTAGTAAAATATGTAAAGTAGTTAGAGTATAGTATACTTGTTTTATACATTAGATCACAATATTCCCTTTGTATAATAATTTATATTCATTGAATTAGGCAATCCTACGCCAAGAGTACAGTGGCTACATGGTGAAACTGTAGTTTCATCACTGAGCGCGGGTGAGATGGCAGTGGGTAACACCAGGTCATTGACCCTCTTGGTCAGAAACGCAACCCGTGCACACTTGTTCTCTGTGTACACATGTACAGTGGATAATACATTGCTATCTCCGCCACAAAGGGTCTCCGTGCGTGTAGATCTGTATTGTAAGTATATACATATGTATAGAATCATGAGTCATTGATCATAAACTTTCATATATAATAAAAAGATAATAGACACTATATAAAAATTCAACCAAAAATAAAAACTCAAGGTGTGTAAGAAAGATTATTATTTTTAAATATAATATATAGTTTACTATAGCCTTATTTACGTTTTATTTGCTATCTTGTATGGAAAGAAAGTTGTATATACATATATATCACCTATTTTAGTATGTTTTCGAAACATAGGAACCAAATAAACACGGAAGAAGTAAATGTCTTAATTAATGTACACAGATGTAAGCTCCATTAGACAGATAAAAACATAAAGGTGAGAAAAACAAATTACATGAAGTTTTAGAAAAAGTTTTGAATATAACGTTAGACATAAAACAAAAACTGCAAGCTTTAATTCTGAAATGAATTTAGATGTAATACTTTTAAATGAAATAATTACGCCAAATTAATGTACTTTTAAGCTTGTTTTTTCTTTTTAACAATTTTTATCACACTTTATGAAAATAGGGAGGAATTTTTGTCATCATGCTGTTTAAAATAATAAAAATAAGAAAATTTTATTTTAGCAACGCAGTCATCCTTTTGTTAAGTTTCTTGTAAAATTTTCACTGTATAAAAGCCTTGTCTAAAGGAAAAAGAAATGACCCTCGAAATTTGAAAATTTCCGGAACGCATAAATCGTTTAATGAATGTATATGGGATGGAAAAGTGTTTCAGCGTCAAAGCTAATGGAACGATGTTGTTTCTGTCTTTAGTAAGGACAAGAGTAAATTGCCCTTAAATTATAGTTGCATCCAGATTCAAACAAAAAAAATAAACAATTATAGTTAGTGACAGTATAGTTTTTCCCATACGTTGTATTTTACCAAAGTCTTATCCACTAAGAACCTTGAACTAGAATAATATCTTTGATTTTAAAGGAAATACCCATATTTTGTGTTTTAGAAGCAAATAGAGTTATTGTTGAAAAACAAACTACTTTAACACATACAAAGAGAATTCAATACTCCACGTTTTTAAGATGTGATGTGATCTGTGAAGTACTTCGTTCAGGTTTTCTTTATTTAGACAAAATTATACATACAACTGCAGTTGCATTTTCCGTGAGTGTGGCGAGAAAATTGCAACCGTGCAAATATTTTTATCTTTAAGAAATGTTATGAAATGAGTAAATACATTTTTTGTTAAGATATGTTTAGTTTTTTCTTCTACTTTGAAGCTTAAGCATGGTTTTATGTTTCTCTGAGTTTTATTAATCCAGATTATTATAGTTGTCGTTTGATTATTAAAAAAAAGATTTGTTGGTATCATATTATAAAATATAACTTTTATCAAATTTAATACTTCAATAATAATTATTAAAATTATCCAATTTTAATCCCACGATTCAAATAAGTTCTTAAGAACTTATTTGAATGGTGGACCAGAAAGATTGATCTTAGTCTCCATTTTAAGGGATGGCTGATTTTGATTATTAACAAAGTTATGGCCATTAACATAAAACATTTTCTTGTCAGTGCGGCCACTGTCAGTCGAAATCTTATTGAGGGAACAACCATTATCAGTGGGAAGACAAGCCGAGCTTTGGTGCAAGTCAACCGGTGCAAGACCTCCAGCAGTGGTCACTTGGTGGCTAGATGGCAAGGAACTTGAATCTATAATTAAACAACAGGTTAACTTAATAAACAATTATGATTTTTATTCGAACGAATGTAAACTTCACATTATGCAAAAACTTTCATCTCTTTTATTTCAAATTATTTTATAAAGTTACTTTTTAACAGAATTTGGAAGAAAGAAACGAGACTCAGTCCCTGTTGAAATGGACACCTTCAAAGGAACAAAACGGAAAAATACTCACGTGTAGAGCAGAACATTCCAAGTTCAATAGTTCAACGATTGAGAGCAAATTGCTCCTTAATATTTATTGTAAGTATTCTTGTTTTGTATTAGTTTTTGTTTTTATAATTTGTCTCTTTGTTTATATTTTTAGCATAGTAACAGAACATTAAAAGTAATATTTTTATTTTAATTACATACATGTGTTTATGTATTATAGATTTGTTGTAAATCTAATTATAACTGTGGTTGTATGATATAAAGTATATTTTTTTCCTTATTACGAGTTATTATAAAACTGACTTGTTTCAATTAACTTAAAAATCTGTCTAGAACCTACCAATATATATGATAAACTTATTATGATCCAAAAGGGCTTAAACAGAACCATATCATTTTTCCGAGCAAATTGATACAAACAGTCGGGAATCATAAATAAATACTCGAAGCCTTTTAAGCTTTAAAGGTATACTTTGAACCCTTATCATTACTCGCTTCAATAAAAAAGGTTTCGTTTTTATTTTATATGTATTCTACCCTTTTTTCATTTTAAAATTCCTTATAATGTTTGTCTTTAGTCTTAAGTGGTCTGAGTAAATAAGAAAACTTTAAAAAAATTACTTATTTATTCATTCTTGATTTATGTTCCCTGAAATAGTAATTTGAATATAAACAATGAAATAAAAACAATTGACAATTACTATACAAATACATAAACAGACATTTCAAAGTCACCAACTTTACTTCCGTAGGTGTCCGTTATTTAACGCTATTTATATGTACTATTACTATAGATGTCTTACATAGTTTTTACATTCTATTAAAATTTCATAGCTGGAATATTAAACATATTATAGGAGTCTCGTAACTATTTGGCATCCATAACGGTTTTTTGACGGCAGTTGTCAACAGCAAAACACTATCATATCTCAGAATAACAATATAAAATTTATATTATGAAATAAGCTCGATCCCATCACTTCTTAATCTACGTTAAACAATAATGTCGGTGTTAAAATAAATATATATGATTTTCTTCCTTTTTATCATGTGCTCTTGAATAAACAGAAACTGAAAATTTTATACGAAACACTATTTTGGATTACTCTTTTTATATTGTTTTCTATTATTTTTATGTTGGTGTATTTTGGTATGTTTGGTTTGTAACAATATTTTCCTGCGTATTATTTTCAATGTTATGACTATTAACTTCTTTTATTTCTGAAATGAAATTGAGTCAAACCCGTTTGATACAGAGAGGGTTTGTGACAAGGAGAAAATAACTCAATTTCAATTTATATAGAATGAATGAATGAATAATTTAACAGATGTGCCGGTGGCTACAATGCACCTTGGCGCGAAAATGAACCCGAACGATATTGAAGAAGGAGACGATGTGTACTTCGGATGTGAAGTTGATGCCAATCCCCCTGCTTATAAAGTTGTATGGGAACATAACGTGAGTTCGAATTTATTTCGCCTTACTATTTTATTACAAAATATTTTATGATATAAAATAAAAATCGGCAGAAGGAAAAAGTTTAACCATGACACATTTGATTTCTGCTCTAATCTTTTTTTTATTTTCTATAGTGAATAGCAAAATAGTTTTCAGAATTATATTTTTGATTTCAATAAAAATCTTCCTAGAGATGTACCACATTAACCGCAAGTCGAAAGTTAATTAACATTATAATATTTCAAATTTATGAGTGCTTGAACATTTTAAAATGAAGTTTGCGTTTAATTTCCATAATGAAGGTGTTGTATGTTTTTTTATTCTCAAAATAAAAAATAGTTTTTTTTAAATGACACCATAAATTTTATACAATATTTCTTAAATAATTTATTATATATATATTTATAAATAAAAATATTATGTGTGTTAAACGTCCAGTTTTTGTTAAAAAAAACCAACAGTTATAAAAATTTATTGAAATATTGCTCCTTAACTGAAGACATTATAATTCACTCATTATACTTTAATACGATATTTTCCAAAATTTATATCGAAAATAAAGTCAACTTTTGCGACGGCTATGAAATCACACTAGACGACTTCGTTCTTGTTAATAAGATAAATTTATGTTCCAATGTAATGCAATGATTAAAAACCTATCTCTTTTAAGCTCTAACATGAAGTTGAGAGACAATTTTATTCAGGACTTATTTTAAAGTTGGTTTAAACTTTCAAAATCTAATAAAATAATATAAAAAACTCATCATCAGGAATAAATAAAATAACAATTTAATCTTATTTAAAAAACCTCCTCCCGATTCATTGTCCTTTAACGATTATATTGTCTCGCGTTTGGCACTTTATCCAGTAATCATACGCCAAAAGTACTATAACGATACGTCATATAGGAAAACACTTGTAATGCTCGTTACAATACTAATGACCGATATATTAAAAAATGGCGGTATTTATACAAAATCATATTGACCTAATTTAATATTAAATTTGCAAACTTAAAAGATAATGTTAAACATTGTTTATCTTAATAATTCTAATGGTTATTGACGGACAAATATTATAATTTAATAATACAGGATTATGTAACATTAAATATTAAAGATTAAGTATTACACCGGAAGTTGATAAGCAGCAGATCAGTAAAATAAGATTCTAGTAGCTAAATCCTTACATTATACATAATAAAACAAAATTATTATAACATTGATTAATCGACATAATTTGAGAAAATATAAATAACAATAAGCACTATTTATTAATTGCGCCGGAAGTATTAATTGGTAACAGTACCTTACATCGTTTTATAAAAGAAATGATACTCTTACATTGCTGAACCGATACTAAACATAGCTAAGAATTGCTGCAACGAATCAGTCCTTTCCTTTCAGACCTACGTTGAATCAGACATACACACACTCATACACATTTTCACCCATACATACAAATGTGCATGCACTCACAGACATCTCATTTAGAGTTATTTAACGATGAAGCAAAAATTTTTATGTTATAATTATTATAAATCTTTACTGCAAAACATTTCTGTCTTACAATTTGTTAAAAATCAGTTAATATATAAAAGAATTTTGTATATCCGAAACATATTAGTTAAGATTCTTAGAATAATATTCAATCAACCTTTTCAATGGAATTATACCGAAAGGTTTTTTCAAGTACACACAATTTTTCCTACAATTCATGCTTTTTGACGAGAACCGCACAAAAACCTTGAAGCGTCAATGTAAACACTTATGTATATAGTATAATATGAAAATATTTTCTAGAATTTTATATATATTTTTGACAAACAACATATATGTAGATATAAAGCGTCCTAGTTCACCGTAGCGGTTTTTAAAGAGAGAAATATTGTTAAAATATATATGTTTTATGTTTTTATCCATTTTTGTATCATCTCAATTGAGAGTTGCACGTCGATTTATACTGAAAACATTTTTATTTTTTGCTTCAACAGCTTTGTGTCCATATCTAACTTGTCTATTTAGTCTGCGTTCGAATTGAGTTTTATCAATAAATTGTGAAGAAAAATCAAGAAATTTGTCCCATATAATTATATTAATGTAATATATTTCTAAAAATTATCTTTATTTAGCAAGTTAGATTAATATTTTTTCTGCTTTTAAATTAAACACTCATACGTTTACTTTTTCCTTATTGCAGCTTTATCCTACATTTTTTTAAGATTTTTCAAGTGTATCAGAACTCTATTAATTTAAAATTGTATACGAATTAAATCAAATCACCAGGGTATTCTGCTACAACACAATCCTGCCAACGGAGTGATTCTAACTGGCAACACGAATCTTGCACTACGTAATGTGTCACGACACCAGGCCGGCAACTATACCTGCACTGCGTCGAACGTCGAAGGAGATGGAAAGTCACTTCCCGTGCGAATGAGTATCGTTTGTAAGTTTTTATTTAATCTTTACAAAACATATTCATGAAAAATTTACAAATAGAAAAATAACTGATAGAAAATATAAAAATAGCTTAAAAATAAAAAAATACATAGCTTTTAAATAAACATATTTTATAGAAATTTTAACAGATTTTACTAAAGTAAATTCCGTTTTATGCAGATAAACCTATATGTCGATCGAAAGATATGATAATAATAGGTGCAGCTTTACAAGAACCATCAAAGGTGGAATGCGAGGTGGATGCTTTCCCTCCCCCGGACACGTTTGAGTGGACACTTAATAATTCTGCAGGCTCAATAAAGGTTAACCCTGTAAGTATGTCTTTCATCTTTACAAAAGATTTAATAACATTATATCCGTAATTTACTTAACGTAATATTTAGTTTGATATTGATAATGTTAGAATTGATCTAGAAGATGCAAGAAATGTACCAAAGTTATATTTACAAACCTTTCAAAATTAAAGAGGTATAGCATATGTTTAAGTTTATCATATAAAATTATTTAAACACCCTTTCGTTCAAAGAATCCCTTTGACAGGGAATACGCTAATAAAAGGAAAAAACATTTTGAGACTTTAAAACCGATTGATGTCGCGAAAGGGTTTAACTTTGGGAATACTCCGATGCTACCCTTATAAAACTATTGAGCAAGGATTACTTGTGTTATTTTTCATAAGGTACACATAAATAATCTTTCTCAGTTTATTTGATATTATGTTTATTCTGATATTTACATAGTGTAGCAAACAAATTGATAGTAAATTTACGTATTATTACAAATCTTAACCAATATTCGAAGAAGAAAGGTTGAAATAAAGTAAAAATATAACAAAAAAACTTAAACCTTGTACTTTTAATTAAAATAATGATTTAGAATTATATTTCGTAGTTATTATTATTTACTTCATTAGAAATGGAATTAACTTTACATCAAATTTATTAAAACATTCATACATACTCGTAATTACTTAAGAATTCTCTTACAATTAAGCTAAGCGCTTAGTTTTTTAGTGAATCTTTAAATGGGTTTTCTTTTTCGAAGGAACTCTTTAACGTCAATGGTCAAGCCGGAAAATCAGAGTTAACGTTTGTCCCTGTATCTGACAAGGATTACGGAAAGTTGTCTTGTCGTGCAACAAATCTTGCAGGACAACAATTGTTGCCATGCGTGTACACTATACTGCCTGCAACTAGACCTGACCCACCCTCTAACTGTTCAGTATATAATCTAACTGATGATTCGCTGGATTTTACTTGTCTTGCGGGTAGGTTCTTTTGTTATTATAATTTAAATTTCAAATTAAAATAATATTTTGAATATATTTCTTTATATTGTAGGGTACGATGGTGGCCTTCAATGTATCTACATAGCAGAAGTCTGGGCCAGTGAAGGTTTAGTAACAAATTTAACAAATGTTGCTACAGTTTGGAATCTTAGAGGACTTGGAGCTAAAAGACATTTAAACATTGTGGTATATGCTGCAAACACAAGAGGGAGGTCTGAACATGTCACATTAACAGTAGAAACTGCCCCGCAATTATCTCCTAGAACGGGTAGGTCCTTTAATTTTACCATATTATACTATTTTTTAAACTCACGAAACTTCTTGAATGTCTTTGTTTAATTTTATTATTTTATTGTTTTTAGTTTTCAAGGTGTTTTTTTTACAATGTTAATAGTGGAGCATTTCTACTGGGTTTCCTAATTTTAGAAAATCGTAATCAGATATTTAAGACAAACTTTTTCTTTGATTTCCTTATAAAGTATAACCTAAGAGCGAAGATTTTTAACACTATTCTCTACAAGTATAATCGGAACATGAAAACTTTTGTCGTACTCCGTTGCTTTATCTCGTTGAAGTTGCATTTGCTCCGAATATGTTTTTAAATCTACTTTCATGGATAATGAAATTTTGAGTTTTTGTTTAATTGAATTGAATGAAAATAAACGACGTATACATTAAATTTTTTGACGTTTATTTTTCTGTTTCTAGATTAAAAACTAATTACTTTGTACCATGGGCTCTAATAGTTTGAAAAAAAAAATTACAAAGGTTTTATGTATGGTATGAAATTTAATCCGTGTTGACAGGAATAAATAATTTTATAAAGATGTCAATACAATACACACTTCTTGTATTTTTAATATAAAAATAATGTAAACTTCATATACTTTTATAATTACGTAGAATATTTGCTTTATAAACAATGAAAGAAAATGTTTTTACAGTCAATCAATCAAGGTTATGTAATCTTATCTGTGAAAAGGCCATCTTATACATATTAATTTTAACACTGACTAATGATTTCAACATTCAACTTTAATTATTACAGATCCCAAATCATAAAGTTGAATTTCTTAGTCAATTTATACATATTTTTAAAATTTAATTTCTTGAAAATTTATCTATTGGATATTTTTGACTAGCGCCTCTTAATTACGCTATTAATATTCCGGGATTTCAATTCGAAATTAGAGTTTTAATAGTATTTATATATTTAAATAAGAAGCAATCATTAGCTTTTAATATTATTTTTCGTAATTTATGATAACATCTAAGTATAAATTTGCTTTTAATAACTTTTTCAATTACGATTCTGTGCACAGCTTCTATAATTTTTAATACTATTTGCGTTTCTTTGATGTTATTTTTGTATAAACTTAATACATTTCAATATAAATAAAAATATTTAAAATGATTCTTACTTCTTATAGATATTTAGCTTTCATTCTATTAAGGTAAGTAAGAAGAAATATTTTCCAAGTTAATATCAACTGTACTATACTAATGTACACGCATTACGTTAATCTTGAAATAATAATTACACATCAAAATTACTTCATGTTTACAAGATTTAATTGAATTTGCAATGATTGTTTTGATCCGTATTAATTTTTTACTTCAAATGAATTACACAACCAGTATTTTTATACATATATACCACACATTTAGATAACAATACGATCTTTTACATCAAGAGATATACAATATGTCTGTACGGTCTATTTTATTTTCAGAAATTAAAGAACAACTGTAAAAAAAAGAAATAAATTTAGGTATCTCTGAAATAAGTTTTACTTACATATTCATTATATACTTCAAATATGACATTATATAATGAGTTTATTTTACCATTTTAAATATTACTTTTAATACATGCACTTATTTTTATATATTAACTTTTGTCGGTGACGATATATTGTGTAATTCTGTATTATAAATGTACAATAGTTCTCTTGCTAATGCTTTTCACCTCCTAACGTATGTAAAAAAAAGATGGGAAATATAAACGCATGTCAATCTGACACATTGATCCAATTGTTTGACCAGTTTGCTTAAACCACACCATATATTACGCTGAGATTATTTACGATATTCACGAAGTTTACGGTATTCACAACTCCGCATTTTTCACGAATATGCAATAATGGTGGCTTTTCAAAATTGATTTATTTTAATATTGCATTTACGAAACCTTTCGTGACTTGTATTTTTAAATTACAAATATTATAGTATTATCTTTTATAAACTCAAACTCTTCATAGTTAAATGTGTATGTTCTAAACGAATTATGCTTCTCAAATATCACGGCTAGCTTAAAGTAAACGTTATTCCATTATCATCAAAATAGCAATTTGGTTTAAATTCGAGTGGAAGTTTCAGGACTTTATTGACTTTGGTTGAGAGGGCAATCAAATAACGTAAAATATATTAAAATTTAACAAATTTACTGCAGGATGTGTATTGTGCTATTTGAATAACTATTATGAATGAATAAATAAATTGAAGCTTAGTGAAAACTATCTTAGAATTATAGAAGTAATCATGGTCTCCATGGTTAACTATTTTTGTCAACTTTTTATTAGGTATAGTAACACAACATTATTATATAAAATTGGAAGGCGTTTGTGGGTCTCTTAACGCGTTGACACATTAGTTTTGTCCTACATAAAGAAGACAGCTATGAAGGTAGAGTGGGAAATGCTGAGTTTTAAAACAGACATAAAAGTTCCTACATATTAATATTTCCTTACGCAACGTCTTGCAATAAATACTTTTTTTTTCAAAATTGTTTAATCTTATTTACTATTTATATTTGTTTTTTTAATATTTAATTGGATATTTCTTAATGAACAATTAGACTAGAAAATAGACATTTGAAGGACAAATTGTATTATCGAAAAGAAACTTCATATATACATTTATCTGTTTTAAGTTATTTAGACAGAAAAATAGGGGGAAAAAACCATGTTGAAAAATATTACGTAATATCATTTAAATTATACGATAACAAGCTCCCTTATATTAACTTCTTTTTCTTCTACCTGGCAATTTCCGAGGTTTAGCCGCGGTCTGCCTTACATGTGGTAAATAGTTTTGGCTAATTGTTTTTACGACCGGCCGCCTAGCCTGCCTGACATTAACCGTCTTTGGGAATGTAGTAATCACTGATGTCTAAATACTCTTTGAAAGTATATATGACTCGGAAAAATCACATTGATACTTGCCAGGATCGAACCCGCACCGCCATGCATGAGAGTCGAGCCCTCTAACCACTAAGCCACCATTATGGTAGGTAGGGGAAGTATGGGCAGTTGGGAGACAGGGGCACCCCCTTTTTATTCTGATTTGATTAGACATTTTATTTTTTCCTTGATTTAATAGTTTACTTTACCGACTGAGAGCTCTGTTCATCCATAGTCTATCTGTCATTTCTGTGAGTTGTCAAACACAAACACGTTTGAAGGTTATGGGCTCGTAAAAGTAAATATTTTGTTGGGGATTCGGATCGTAATAAAAAGAAAACTAATGAAAGGTATGTGTATTTTCTATTATTTATCTATTGTATATTTCCTAATCTATAAATTAAACTGAAATTGAAGCCTAAATACCTAGACTCAAAATAATACCGGTAACCTAAGTCGAAAATGTATACAGACGGAGCAATGGGCATTTGGCGAGCGGGAGGGTTGGGCATGGCCAATGCTTCCTCCTATTATGTTCAGTTTAGGAGGATTTTTAACATAGCTAGTGTCCCTTTAGACGACATCAAAACTAAATTGCCAGTACCAAAGACATGCAATAAAACCAAACGTGGTAGCTCTAAGTACACATTTGATAGTCCTGTATGGGTTATACCCAATCACAGATAAGTTAAGATACTATTTAAGATGTTTTTAAATTTTGTAAACTTTATTTTTGGTTTCTTTTATTTTTATAGTTTAATAATAGTTTATTTGCTAACTAATTTTTGAATTCCATTATGGATATAAAGTGATTTATAGACTGTGCCCAAGCCTGCCACAGGGTATGCCCAAGTCTCCCTACCATAGGGAGCATTGTCCACTTTTGACTTAGTTAATAAAATATCTCGTAATGTAGAAACTGATTGTATTTTTTAAGAAAGCTCTTTAATTATATCTAGTCAAATGTGTGGCGCAATAAGAATTTTCAATAAAAGTTGATTATCTATAAAATCAGATTTTTTATGCAACAAATAGTGCAAAAGTGCCCATCCCTCCCCTGCCTCCCCTACATGACTTAAGCTCCCTTACATTAAATTCCTTGTTTGCTATTTTAGTATTATCATAAAATTTTCTTTGACTGAAGACAATCATAAATTTTCAAAAACCTTTATAACCGAATCTTGGAAGTTGTAATTTTATACCGTAAAAATAATTAGATACATATAACAATAATTCATGTTTATATTTTAACATGCTTATGCATTACATTACATACATTACTTGTAGTATCTTTTTACACATTGTTACTCCAGCCGGCAAAAGTACTTGCTCATGTAAAAATATGTGAGGACCGGCAACTATGTTCATATTTTTTTGCTCTAAACAGTAGAAAGTCACATGTTTCTGGTAGTTGTAGATTCTTTTCTTCCACCATTCACTTGTCACATGTCTTGGAGTAGTCAGTAAAAAGAATTGTGATATATAAAGGTTTAGTTCTGCGTATTTACGCAGTATTGTATAAATATATTTGAAGTCGAAAATTTATATTTATTTTTTACACATAATTTGTTAAGTTGCGAAAATTAAAAGTGATGCAGAATTTACTGCAAATAATTTTTCCTGACTTGCGCGTAATATTAATAAGGAGAAAAAAGATAATATGTAAACAAGCAATTAATAAGAACATTTTTTAAATATATTCTTACATCTCAGCAGTAGGCTCTTACATCTCAAGATGTAATTTATTTTCGATTACAAGTGGTATAATGTATTATAAACCATGTTACTGTGAATGTCTGCAACTACCTAAAAAATATTAAATCCAGGAGGCGGACTTTCAAGTAAAATTACATGATTACCTATGGCTTTACACATGACATACTTATGGATTTACTTTTGGACTACTTGTGTATTAATATCTCGCTTTTTGAAGAAACTACTTCCTAAGCCGACTGAAATAGAAAATGTAACAAAAAAGATCACTGGCTATTAATAATAAAATAATTTATTTTCAAATCCAAGTGACGTAAAATCATAATGTTTATGGACAATATACAAATGAACGAACTGATTGAATTTGAATAACTACTCTGGTCAAAATATAACTAAACAACGTTGATATAAAAAGTAAATACCAAAGTATTATCAAAAGGTTAGTAAAATATATATAAATTGAGTAATACTTGAAATAGTTCAGGTATCAAATAATATGCAAGTATGCATTTAATTAAATGGAAATTGTTAATGGTTTATGTTAAGTATCTTATTATGACAGTGAAATAGGACCTGAAATAGCAGGCTTTAGTAGCAACTGTTAGTTTAATCTGAACAATGTATTAATGTATAGAAACAATAAATGATTTTATTACATGTAAGTAGACTTTGCATTAGTTAAAAATATTAAAAAAAACAAAGGCCACTTACACAAATTATGTCTAAAGAGATAGGATATTAAAAAAAAATATATAACTTATGTAAAGATTCAGGTTCATATTCTGAATGTATTCCTCATTCAAAACCACTATACCGAATGCGCTAAACTCATTTTGGACACTCAACTCAATCCAGTGCTGAGTTCATTTGATAATCTACAAAGCTCAAAGCTCGGTGACTAAAAAGGGTTATCACCTTCTCACTTTTCTTCTTCTATATCAATATAAATTATCATCAGAGATACATAATATAATCTGATTTCGACGTAGACTAGATTATTAAATTAAATAGAATTTTAACATATTTTAAACGCGACATTATTTAAAATATAAAATTTTTGGTATGTTACAAACTGGATATGATGATCAGCTGTGGTGTTTTTCATTTAACTCTTAGTGGTTTATATGTTGAAGATATTTTTACATAAGTGTTGACCGCCACATTTTCATGTAGACTTACTTTTATATATATTTTTTTGTATATCTTGTTAAAAATAATTGAGTTAAAATTTACTTATATTTAATTTATTAATTTATTTTAGTTCAATATACGCCGTCTGGCATGAAAGTATCGAGTTTCTGACATGACACGAAAGTATCGGCTTTCTCGCAAAACACTAATATTTGGTTAGTTGGGATTTGAGTTTTGTACCTATGTACAACATTTATTTAGTGGCTTGCATAGTGGCATTTGTATTGTATTTTATTTTCGTTTAACTTTTGAGCAAAATCAACTCTGAATGTGAGAATATCTAGCTTTCTACAGAACATATTAAAGCTCATTGGGAATAACCTACAGGTAATACTTATTATTGATTTGCTAATTTTCAATATTTCATAATTTACTAATATTTTTAATAGAAGAAAACTACCAGCGAAACCGTCCCTTTGGAGTTTCAATTTTTTCTCTTTAATATAGCTTTGATTCGCTTGAAGGTAATTTTTCCGTATACCAAGGTTAATTTGGATCTATTGTTTTTATAAACCAGAGTAATTATAGAGTTTGGTGAACTAAACTTTTCTAATCATAGTTAATATTCTTAAATACCTTATTAGGTATTCAGTGACTGAGTGAGATGAAAGTGAAATCCAAGTACACATAGACCCTTTAAAATGTGGGGAAATGAAGAAGAAAAATAAATACGATAAAATATTTCGTATAATCTTAATGAGACTTTATAGATCCACGATCTCGAATATTTTGGATTTTGTGTATGTTTACCACCTTTAATAAAAAGGTCACCATTCTGATAACCTCGTTAATAGGTATCCTTTATGAAAGTTTGAGTATTTGGTTGTAAAATCGAAGTACTTATTGAGGAACATTTTTAATCTTTACATTTCCTGCTTTGGATTATTCCAAATATTTTTTTTGCATTACTTAAAGTTGTTTTGTTCTGTAAAGTCCGAGAATGCGTATATGCCCAATATCGAATTTATAATAGGACAATAGACCTATCAGTTGCATCGATACAAATAGTAGACATTAAGATTGTTATTTTCACATTCGATATCGGTCCCTCTTTGAACGATGTTAGAGTGTGTTTCTATAGCTAAATAAAAATAGGTAAAAAATCTTTTTAAGTTAAACGGTTTTACGTGAAACATATGTACATTGCAATCTTGGATTTCAATTTTTTATAATACATTGTATTCTACTGGTTGAGCACTTTCAATTGATACCTATATTGATGGAATTGGTAAAACATAAATTATCCGCCATTTTGTAGCGGCGGCCATCTTGAATTTATAATGATAATGAATAAACATAATTGTATTGTCACCAAAATCTAAAGTGTATACAAAATTTCAGATTAATCGGTTGACAGGAAGAGGGTGAAATTTGAATTACTAAATTTGACCCAAAAAGAATAAATAATAAATAAAACAAACGGGTTGAGCTAAATAAAACCGTTTAAAAATGTGTTCCGGATAAATGGCTGTAAGCTTGGTTAGCAATTGAAAGTGTTTGCTAAACATTTTCTAGATCAACAAACAGTAAGGGCCAGTTCTTTTTTCTAGCAGTGAAATTTATAAGACAGTGTTCCTCTCCCTCAACATTTGTTATATGTAGATGCGAAAAGTCAATAGATTTAAGTTGCTCTTTGAACAGCTTTCAATTGTAATATGTGGTAACTTGATAATCATATGTAAGTTATATTATATTAGGTTTATATACAGGGTTATTTTTAATCCAAATTTTTAGCCTAAACTCAACCCTATTGAGTATCATACATGTCAAAGTTTTTTATTTTTTATCTACTAATTAAACTCGCAAATTATATATCAGACCCAAATTTTGAAGGAAGACTTAGATTTCAGTTCTATTATTTATTTAATGTATTATTATTAATAAAGTCCTCCCTTAATAGTTTTTTCGGATTTCATATGAATTAGTTCTACCTATACTAATATTTTCCTTATTTGTATACTAAAATAATATTTTAAAGAAATTATTAGTATCAGAGACAAATTTACTTCTAACTTTTATTAAAATTAAAATTACTTCCTAGATTTGTAGATAATTTTAATTTTATTTACAAAATTTTATATTCAGAAGCGCAAGAGGCATGGGAAGTCAACTGGGCTGTCGGTGGTGTTCTTGGCGCTGCATTTACTATCGCATTCATACTATGTCTTGCACTTATTGCTTCAAGATTACGACACACTGCTAGAGATTACGGAGGTTTGAATCAATTAAATAAATAATGTTGTTAGTAAAATTATATATTTGTTTATTCATAGTCTGAACAGCAATTTTATGATTATTTTCTTTTTGTAGTGACAGTACAATCAACGAAGAAACAAGAGGTGATTCTACAGAAAAGGTGCTCGCTGGACGATCGTAATCCGGATCTCATCCCTCTCAGTAAAAGTAATTATAGTATTATTTCACATTTCTTTTTGTAAGAGTGTTTTCATCTCTTTCTATTCCAGAGAGATGGTATAAGTAAAATATTTACAAAGCACCCTTAGTAACAAAAGAAAAACGATTCTTCCCGCTGAATATCAAAATTATGATTTATATAAATTTTTTGGCTTACAAAATATCATACAAATCTAGATATTTAATATCTGCAAGCAATCAATTCTTTACAAATATTTATTTCAAAGCGTCCGAAATAAAATCTTAAATTTGTCAAACACAAAGTTTAACAATAGTTTTGTTTCTTCCGTACTTTTACTGAATATATTTCAACAAGCGGTCATACGAATCGATCAACAACGCACAAATGTCCTTATAAAAAAATCATGATCCTTTGTCTATTCTCCACTAAGGAGATCATTATATCAATCGAAAGTAGCTCGGAATTATTATGTTACCAATGCAAAAATATTTGCAATAATCACGAATCAATCAAAACACAGACTGAATTATTTACTTTTAGTTATAAAATATCTTTAAACCCAAACACATTTTCCTAATTGAACCAAAAAAAAAAGCTTTAATATTAGAAGCGGTAAGATATAGAGTTTTCGGGGCTTGAAATTTGATTCCAATATACAACTTTCTCAGTATTTTTTGTATAGTTTCAATATTATTAAATTTTATATATATATATATATATATATATATATATATATATATATATATATATATATATATATATATATTTCAACTGTTTTATCTGAGCACTGGTATTTTGCCCATATCGGAACCCCTTTTTTATTATAAATATTTCTGTGTAACATTTTTCAGTTTTAACACGACGTGTGAGTGACGTTCATTTTGTTTGTATCGAAAAAAACTGTTGTGGTCGTAATTTATATTGTATATAGCAGTTTGATTATTTTTGAAAAAAAAATGACGTCATAGTAATGGAAACAAAATTTAAATATGGATTTGTTGCTCAAATGCGTGCAATAAAGCTTTCTATACGTCACAGATGTTGTTAGAAATATTGCACTATAATTCGGGAATGAATGATTTTATTGATATACGGTGGGCAATGTCTGCTCCAAACTTTGCTAGTTAAAACCGAGTTGTACGCTTAAATCTTTTCATCCCCACTTAAGAGTATTAATAAAGGAAGTTGAACGTTCTTTTTGTTTGTTTTCATCTCAGTGTTGTAAAGAGAATAATTGACTCTTTTTGAACGGGTGCGCTTTTTTTAAAGATTGCATATTTCTGGGTATGAGTATTAATAAAATTCTATAAATTGCACCCATGTAAGGGAGTATTAATTTTTGGAATTAGAGAAATAAATCTAGCATAAATATTTATGACATTCTACGGTAATTTTTAAAACAGCATAGATATGTATATCAAAATAAATCATAAGTAGATTAAAAAAATGTGCAACATTTTCAAAAGGCATTGAAGTTGAAACCTGTCCCCCATGCTCTTATTTTCCTTCTTTTTCTTCCTGGCAGTTTCCCAGCTTTAGCCAGGGTCTGCCATGCTCTTATTCTTTATTAAAAAATAATAATAAAGCTTAATTTATTCCTTAACAATTGATTTTTACATAATTTTCGTACACTATCAAATACATATGAATTTGTAATAACGATTTCAAGATTTAAGTTAAAATTTAGATAAAAAATATACAATACAAAATGTATAGTTTAATAATTGATTTACATGCATATAAAAAAAATTATATTATTATCATTAAGGACCTCTCCACAGAGTTAGGGCCTCCTCCATTTTACTCCACTGATCTCTGTCTGAAGCCTTTTGTAACCGGTCATTTCCTACTGTGTTCGCTATATCATCGAGGCACATCTCTCTTGGTCTACCTCTCTTTCCTGACGGTCAATTCCAAGTTTCGTCCGTTTTATCCATCTATAGTTATTCATATCTGCAACATGGCCAACCCATTCCCATTTTAATTTTTTGGAGTTTTCTAAAGCATCTCTAACTTTAAAGCTTATATTGAAATTTATTTGTCTTCTAATTGATAGCCCTGTAACACACACTTTTCACTTCTTAAGTGTTCCAAGTTTTTCACGTTTTAGGCACTACACGATGACAAGGTTTTTGTTTTGTATTCCACTGTTCTTACGCAATTTCTCGTACGGATTATATTGAATATATCACTTGTAACACTATTTTAGATCTTTATTTAATATTTGGAATATATTTAACACTAATTTGGATCGTTTTTTTATTTCTTAAAGTTAAACTAATACAGAAACGATGTTGACACTTGCGCGGCAGCACGCTACACCATTATTCTATAATATATTACCTGATATTGTACAGTTTTTCACCTCAGACATTACAATTTACATTGAAACCAATAAATTTATCGTGACATTCCTACACATTTCCGATTAAATTTTAATTTGCAGCTAAGTTTACTACAGCCTATAAGGTCAAAACATCTATACGTACTTGAAATCAATCCCTTAAATCTTATTATTTACAACACCTAAAAGTCGTTACCTTTTTAAAAAAAAGGATACACTCAAATTCTAAGAATAGACTTCATACAGCTAACAACTTATTTTTACAATTGTAAATTTACTTATTTCATAATATTTGTTTTCTGTATTATTGACATTTGAAGTGAGTTATTGAAAAGTTATATTGCCATGTATTATAGACTGTCTGTGATAACATAGTCGACACTAATAGGATATTGCTTTTGGAGATACAGGATATTCGAGAATACTGATTGTATTTTGGTAAAGCTTGATTGGCATCTATTTATTGGAAAAAATTGTTTTGCATTTAACCTACACATTAAAAATCATAAAAAAAATTCATAGATTAACGAAATCAATTTTTTATTCTCTTTTAGTCAATTAACATGTAATAATATTAATAGTTTTGTTAAAGCATTATGAAGCACAATACACTGGTTCTTAGACTTAAAAATGGTTATAAAGTTCATATTTTTTGTATAAAGCTTTATTATTAATTTAGTTTTAAAGGTCTTCATGAAAGATATATTTGATGGGCCCTTCTTACTTTAACAGAAACTTTTATCAAGTTTTGCAAGTAAATGTGACATTGCAAATTTTTAAGAACTTTCAATATAGTGGCATTCAGTATAAAATTAAAGGTGACTTTTTATTTTTTATATAACATTTTTAAATAAGTATGTATATCCTTACTTACTTTAAATACACGTTGTATAAGCACGTGAACATCATTGATATATTTACTATGTACAACTGTTAAAACTTTGTGATTTATAGCAATATTTAAATATCTACTTCTTGTTAGCTATAATAAAAAAGCATACTCTGAAAATAATAAACATATTAAATTATTTATACATATTTATACTTCTTCATAAATATTTTTATTATATTAACATTTGCTATAATTACTCTGGTTAAAATCACTTAGTTTACAACGTGTATGTACTTTCAATTTGACGCTAGTAAATTACTTGGTGTCAGGTGTTATAATGCCATTTAAACTTTTCTCATTTTACGTTGTCATGTCGGAACATACGCTAGTTAAATCAAAATGTAAACTCTCAATGTGGGAATATTAATAAAGACAAAGTATGATTATTTTTCTATATATATTCTTGTACTTCATATAATTACTCGTTAAAATCATAAATATGGAGGAGTGTATATATCTCTATATATATGTATGTACCTATATGTTGACATAAATTAGGTAAAAGAAAGTTATATTTAAAAAATACAAATAAAAATAGTATACTTTTTCCGAGAATCAAATAAAAAGACTAAAAACATAAATCCGTAGTTTTTACGCCTCAAATGGAAATTCCCCTGCGTCTTGAGTCAATTTAATCTCAAATATTCTTCCATACGTGCAACGTTTTCTAATATTTATCGTGAAGGCATATATAACATCAGAATGCTGTTTTATCTGGTTTTTATGGAATGAAATGAAAATACTTTGGTACACAATCGTCAGTACATTAAATTTAAATTCTAATTAAATTTCGGTTAGAACTGAATTCAAAGTAACTAGACTATTTAAAGGGTAAACTAGCAACAAGCAATTATAAATCATTCCTTTATTTTTATCTACGTTAATTAAATCAATATATGACGTAAACAATATTTTGTTTTTATATCAGGGAATAATTTTCAAACAAAGGTTTAAAGTAACTAACATTCTAAGACCTGAAATGATTAACTAATAATTGACTGTACTGTAATGAATGGTACAAAAAGTCCGTGGTGGCCTAGTGGTTAAAAGCCCGCTTCTCGTGCATAATGGCGCGGGTTCGATCCTGTCAAGTGATGTGATTTTTCCGAGTCATATATACATACTTTCTAAGAGTATTTAGACACCGCTGACAGACGGTGAAGGAAAATATCGTGAGTAAACCTGGACTTATAATTTTACAATTATAAGTTTGAAATCACCAACCCGTCTTGAGCAAGCGTGGTGATTAATGATCAAACCTTCTTCACGTGAGAAAGAGGCCTTTTGTCAGCCGTGGGCTCTGATAGGCTGATGACAATGTAATGAATGGAACTTTAACTATTATTTTCAGTTTTTTCATGATTAAGAGTGACTTAACAAGCAGTTTACTGTACTGCAAGCAAAGGGCAGTTACGTTGAAAGCTTATAGATAAAACAATCATTAACCATATTTTACAAATCATTAAGTGTGGTTTATAGTTAAAAGAATTACAATTGGGGTGTATTTTAATTGAATAAATTTAAATCTCATGAATTGCAGGACAAAAAATGCTTCATTGTTTGTATTAAGCCGAATAATTGGAACAGAGTGATCCCTAATGAATTTGTCGATCGATTACATTCCAGAGGGTTGTGAAGAATTACTTCTATAGTAACAAAACGATTTTTAAAAAAAATCTCGAGTACTTTCATTAATATGCTGTAGGCTATGTTCACTCAGGTTTAATTAATTTATGAACATTAAATGACCTAATTTAGTTGATAATAACTATGGTTTAAAAGTATAAATATATTTTTATATTAGTCATCTAAGATTTTGAAATCATATTCGTTACTACAATAACATTATTGCATAGTATGGTTTGAAGGTTTTTTAAATTCTGAGAAAGTTAACACGATACCTTTATGACACAAAACTATAGTAATACATAATGCTGAATTTATTTATAAAGTGTATTTTATTAAATGTTCCTCAATTATTATAAAATAGTTAAGATAAATAATCATAGGTGTCACAGATTGCCCTCCTGAACCACCGCAATATTCAGCAGTCGTACCTAAAACGGAAGCGAAAAATTCTACCAGCTCTCACAGCTTGGCACACACCCAATACCCAAGCTCGCCAACTAATACTCAACATGATTTGTCGGTGAGTTCAACTTTAAATAGTTATTTATAGTATATCTCGTACCATCTTTAATAATGAAATTTAACTCAATATTATAATAATTTCACATATTTTTAATTAACTAAATGAGATCAAGACGTCATCTTAAAACTAAAGTTACGAGATCATATTGCAATACTTTAACGTAAATGATATTAGGTTCAAGCTTAAATTGCGTCTGGACTCCTCCGTTAGTGTGTCCCTAAAGATTTGAACTTTTATAATTCAGTGCAATGAATCCCAAGATTCCTTTGAAACTTTCATAATATACAGATATTGTGTGAACAGAGTATCTATACGTATCTTTATACTAAATATTTAGTTAATGAACTGGCTATTCCATATTTTTTTTTAAAGTGAGATTGAATATTTTACAAAATATTTCTATATTTTCATAAATGCATACTGATTTGGTTATTTTTGGTTCTTTAAGTAAATTAATAAAGTTATCTTCTGAGATGTAAAAGTAAAACTCATCCTGATAAACAAGCAATTGCCTAAGATTGTTTTCACAGGCGTACAGAACGGAAGACTTTCGAAACGATCTTCTTGTATGTCCTACATTTTTATGTAAGCTTTTGACGTTGAGCACTAGATTGTATTACAATATACATTACTACAACACTAAAACACTATTTAGGTTATGATATGAAGAATTTTATATGAATTTTAATGTTACAAAAATATTATGTGTCAAGGCTTATTTAGCTATCATTGGTGTTAATATTATATTACATTTCAGACCAGACGACCAGTAAACGGTAACGCGAAGTCACTCCGAGAGATTGTGACCACTCGTACCTCATTGTTGGCAGCGCATCAAGAAAGCTGTGTGTAAAATTAAAATTTCGTTACTAACTTTTACTATCTTTTTTTATATGAAATATAAACAAACTGTATTTCAAAGTGTAACTAACAGTCATGATATTTGTAAAAACAGTTCAAAACTTTTGAAATTTTTAAAATTACTTTTAAAAATTTCAAAAGTTTTGAACAACATAAATACAAACAACAGAATATAATTCCAGTAACTGTTTTGTTGAAAGTTATGATATTGTTGTACGATTTTGATATTTGTTGGTTAAATACACGCTGGAAATAATAGTTTGATAGAAAAGAAAAGTAAAAATGAGAATGGAAAAAGTTTACTTTAATAATATTTAGATATTGACTTGTGTAAATAGTAAATAATGAAATTTTATAGTATTTGTATATATAAATATATATGTATATGTAGCACAATTACTTCATGATCTTAAAACAAATAGGTCACTTAAAATCCCTAATATAATAAAATACTATTTATCGGTTTCATAACAACAATATTAAGAATTTAGAGAAAAGATTTTTCATTTTTGATTTTTCGTTTAAAACTAACAAAAAACAATTGTTTTATTTCATGTAAAATGATTATTTAATTTTTAATCGAGGAATAGTTAGCAAACTGGTAAAATAATTAATAGCTATTATTTCAAAAAACCTTATTAAACATAACTGTCTTTTGTTTTTAAATAAATCAATAAGTTACAGTTTTATTTAGTTTTTAACAATATACCTTAGTTTGAAGTCGTCTTACATGATCATTGGAAATATTAAAATTGTTTATAAATGCAACTACATATAATGTGTAAAATTGAACGAATTTCAATTAATTGTAATTTTTAGATAGTCTTAATTGTTATAATAATTGAGGTTTTATAAACGTTTTAACGTAGATTATTTCATGCAATTTACATTATGGATAGAATAAGTAAACCAAGTCATATTAAGTAACATTATATATATATAATATACCTTACATACTTAATTTATTAAAATAATTTTAAATTATGTTATAAAAAATAAAGGAACTTTGTCCGGCGTTTTAGTTTTATTGTCTATTTTGTGATGATGAAAAATGTTCTTGAAAATTCCCTTTCTATATCTTTAACTTATTGAAATGACTTTTATCCTGACAGATTTTGATTTAGCTGCACAATTCACATCACAATAGACAATGACATAATTCAAAATATCATTTCCTAAATTTGAATTGTGTATCTAATAATAATGCGTAGTTATTATAGAACTACATTTATATTGACGTCAATTACGTGGGTGAATGATAACTTTCTTTCGCAATCACGGTGAATATTTCTTCTAAATTATAAAATAAAATTTATGAAGGGAATAAATTTTGATATGCTGTTATTTCATTATTTCAAAAAAGATGTTTCAAAGTTAAACAGAAAAACTAAAATGAGCAACCATTGTTTACTTTTTACCTTCTAAATATTTTGTGGTATACACACATAAAAAAATCTTTTCCCTGACTCTGAAATTTTGTTTACACCAACTGCATAAAAAATCTACATACACAGTTAAGACGATAATATTATATAACAATTGCTCATGTACTGTTAAACATATTATTTATTTACCTTATTATATAACGATATTTTTTTCATACATATGATTAAATAAAGTAATTTGAATAAAATAAAGTATTTATTTTTCTACTTCAATATACATATTAACGAGTTCCAGTCTATATTTGAAACTACTTTTTTAAATAAATATGTCGGATTTAGAACTACTTCACGAGTGATGTTTTCGTTACAGACCGGTGAGATTTTTAGCCTCTCAACTTTTTAGCCCAATCAATACTAATTGTTGTGACTGCACTTTAAATTAATTGTCAGATTTCATATGCATAACCACTAGTTCAGTTATGCTGAAGTCAAATTCTGAAAATATACGAGATATATTCTCAATCAAACTTTATCTTTGTTGTTTTTTTTTTATTATTCTGGAAGTGGCTCTTTAACTTTTACTAACATATGATATCAAAACTGAATCTTTTCATTAGAACGTTAAAGTTACTTGTCTTGTAAATTATTCATTAAAAACTACCAATTATTGCGTTATCTTTATGGTTGCCGTAGTCTTGGTAATTAATCTGGAGGTTTATATTTTTTTCTTTACACTTGATCTGACTATTTATTTAGTTATTTAGACAATTTAGTTATTCAGGCAACCTTACAATGGAATCTTGAAGATTTTCATTAAGATTTATATTATTTAAAATATTGCACTTACACTTTCTAATAACATTTCTAAAAGGGTATGGATAAAAAATTGACTCACACTTTATAAGTATCTCCTATATAAAAACAACCGAAATGCAATATTTTGTTTGTTGTTGTTTCTTCGAATTTTCAAAAGTAATAAGTATAGATGTACATACATAGTTTATAAGTAAACAACAGACGTTCCTTACACAGATAGAATCTGATTAAAATATTGTTTGAATTTAAACCTTTCCAATAGATTAAACCAAGAAAAAAACTATATTGGGAATGTTTATCATAACAAAATAAATGAGCAATGTGTCTATTTCGCCTATTGTTTGTAGTCGAGATATTTTAAGTATCAAAGAAATATTAAGTAAAGAAATTTTAGTAAAACGATAACTTTAACAGCTTTATAATATTATGACGACTAAACTGATTATAGAAATTAGAAAATATTAATATGTTAAAAGTTTGTATTAAGAAACTGTTTGTGAAAACTGATTTGGTTCTGAAAATATTTCAAAAAGCAGCTTACATTAGAAACAGTTATCTACATAATAAATAACATGCGATTATTTTTTCCTTTTAAATTAATTACATATAGAGATGTGCTCAGGTGTATATATTTACGTACGTGCGTATGTATGTATTTATGACAAAAAGTAGAACTCTAACCATGGCTGGAGAAAAATTGCCCTCATAAATAATGACACGCTATCTAAAGGCATTGTGCTGCGATGCAAGTCCAGCGTACAAAACATTTGTGATCAGGGGAGATGGTGAGGGGCTAAGACCATTTGTTAACCATTCAATGGCCGACTATTTATCTCGCGACTATTGACTGGGACTCCTCTATCAATTTGATCCTAACGTGAGGCTATCCATCAAGTTGTAATTTGACGTTCTCATCAGCATCAAATGGTCCAAATATGTGTTTTTTATCAATAATTTGGACAACCAAAAATATTTCTGTTACATTGAATGTATAAAAAAAAATAAAAATAAATGATAAAGAATGACAAAATAGGATGATAAATGAGCTCAGCTTTAAAAATACCTGTCAATGACAACGAGAGGTATTGATTTGGAGGTGGGAAATATTGGAGATTGACAAACTTTTTCTCTTTCCCTTTGATTTTAACGATTAATGGCTAAATTTGATATATTTATAATGAAGTCAAAGAACTATGAATATATACCAATTACCAAGTTAAATTTTTTTTTCTTAATATGAGTACAAGAAATGCATTCTATATTAATTTATATTCTATATCTGAGTCTATATGCAACACTTAATGTAATTAAAGATACCATTTAATTTAAAAGCGATAAGCATATGTTAGAGATTCATGAGAAGTTAATTGGCTTTTCAATAATAGATTATGATAAATGTACGCGTTTCGTCCCCGTAATATGTTACAGTAACTTCTATAATATGTTGCTCATCGGTTTTCTATCAAAATCTTCGTACACTTGACGTGAGTGATTTCAAATAATCAAATTTTAGTTAAAATATATTATACTATAGTGCTTTTGATTTAAGCTGAGCTTTACATTTGTGTGAGTGCACACGGATAGTGTAGGTGTGATGTCAAATTTTGTGAATGCCACGTTCTTTTCTAGTTTGAACCGAATTATACTGCTTTTACTTCACCTCACACCTTTTTCACTTCACTCTTTGTACTGGTAGCAACGTCAAACGTTGAAAACGCAATGTCAAATGTAGAAACATCTGTGTAGTTTTTTAATTTTTATTAATTAATAATTTCTTTTCCATAATAGTCATAATATTTCCATGTAGCCTTTTACAAGTATTGCTTATTTTATTTTTAATCTAGAATAGCTCTAGCACTTATACTATGTATCTATTTAAATTAAAACAAAATTTCTTAAAAAAAGTTTTTTCTAACTCTACCTTTACTTTAACTCATCCAAATGCAAAGCTCAGCTTAAGTGTAACGGACTATAACTGATTGTTAATTTTTTTTTTCAATATGTTTCCTTAATATTGTTTACTTCGTAACATTCTCAATTTTTTAAATAGAAATTAATCTTTTCTTATTTGACTATTCTAAACTCATACATTTTTTAATTAGTTTTATTTAGATATTCCTCAATCATCGTTAAATACCACTTTTTGTATTGTTCTAAAACGTGTAGTCTATCCCTAACCTAATCTTGTCTAATTATATACTATTTAAATATAATATAAGTATTTTTTAAACTTGAAACGGTAAGAATCTTTTAATAATCAGAGTTACAAAAATTTTACTATTAATTCTTTTAACCTTTTTATAGTACAAAAACAAATGTTCAAGATATATTCGTTTATATATTTTTAATTATTTTGCACGAATACTATGTTTCCATTTTCTTAATTAAATTAACAATTAAGTGCTTCTGACATTGAAAACAACTTTCCCTTAATTGAACTTAAAACATGAAAATTGTTGAGTTATTGAAATAGACAGCGTTGTAAAATATTGACGTATCTCTTTAAGTAAGTATGACAACTTGATATTCCATTATCTTCTCTGCTATATATATAAAAATGGATTACTGTTCCTTAGTCTCGCTTAAACTCGAGAACAACTGAACGGACTTATCTTATCTTAGTCTTGAAATGTTCGTGTTCGTGGGAAGGCATAAAAGCTGAAAAAAATTTATTCATTACTGGGAAAACCATAAAAACAGCCCTTTTCTATTTCCCACACAAACGTTTTTATTGACATTAGATTTGACAACTACCTAATATGTCAATCATTCTGTCGCACTTCAAAACATGGAGATTTATGGCTTACAGGTAAACTCCAAAAATATAAATAAAAAAACGTAATTGATATTTCTTTATTATAGGGCGATACGAAGTTCGCCAGGTCTTCTAGTATTTAATAAAGATTATATTTTGCCATAAGCATTTTATTAGTTTCTGTAGTTACTATTTAAGATTTAAAACATATTAATAGACACAACAATATATTTTCTCTCGCATATTGTCTGTTTGCTACATGTTATATTAATATATAGAATCACTAAGTAGCGATTTCTGCCAGACAACCTTCGATTTGGGGAAATTGTGCAGCGAAAAGGTAGGTGGTGCCTTATCCTTATATACACTAATACATATATAAATAGATATATACAGTACATACATACATATATATATCGGCGCTACCAGCTTTAATAACGGATGCGACTTGAAAATAGTTTGAGGCTGTCATCAATTCTTATTAAACCTCATTAGTATTTATGATTATTGTTAAAAGTAAAACGAAATCAAAGGAGAATAGAACTATGTTTGAATCTTGTTATAAATATGACGTCTGGATGCACGACAGCAGATTTGACAATTCAGAATTGATACTCGTAATTCAGAGTTCAGTGAGTGTGTATCATTGAAGTATGTTATTATGAAGAATCTTTGAGAAATACAGGAGCATTAAGATCAATTGAAGTTTCATTTTAAAATATCATGGACCATACTAGAAGAAGTGACATTTGTAACGTCAGCGAGGCTGGCGCCCCTGTCTTTAAAAACAAGAAATGTGTAATAAATCCGATATATACATAAATATATATACCAACTAATAAATATATATAAACAATTACACATATAACGATAAATGAATATAATAATGTGATAATATATAAGTCGTCTCAAATATTTACGTTAGTTAATTATGTAAACACTAAAGATAAATCACAGTAAGTAAAAAAAAATAAATAAAAACAAAATTAAATTAAATTAACAAATAAAACAAATACTATACAAGAACATATAGTGACTAAGTTTCCATAGCCAGATAATGCTCTTTTACCAACCTCTTAAAAGACAATAGTGTTTGCGCTTGCTTAAAATTTATGGGTAAAGCATTCCACAATTGGATAGCCTGTACAGTAAAAGACATTTTGAAAAACTTTGTGTTATGCACAGGTATCATCATTGTCAGATTTTCAGCCGATCTCAACCCTTCATTTTGTAGTCCTAGGAACTCAAATTTTTCCTTTAAATAAGTCGGGGCATTAACATTAAACAAGACGCAATAAAAAAGCCAGAGAATATGCAGATTCCGGCGAAAGCGAATAGATAACCACTTTAGTTTACATCGAAAGTTGGAAACATGGTCATATTTGCGCAAGCCAAATATGAAACGTAGGTATAGCAATATTTTGGAGTCGCTCAAGTTTGTTTAGTTGGTATTTATATAATATTGGTTGGTTTATATATAATGTCTATTTCATTATGAATAGTAGAATAAAAAATAAGAATAAAATTTTAAAATATTAATGGTAGAAAATATCATTCTTCTGGTTACATAGAATTTATTTAGGAGGAGTTATAGATTATAAAAGGAGTATTAAATATGTAATATTCGCAATTACAGAGGAATTTATGAAAATATAAGTTGTGAAAACTATATTTCTGTTCTAAATTATGTTATTTTTAGTAGTCTTGTCAATTTTTTTAATTTTTAATATTACTGATTAAACAGAGCTGACAACTATCCATTAGAGTCATTTATTACTAATAGTTTCATTTGAATTTGAAAAAAATTTAAAAACATTTAAAAAATATGTCTTGTTATGGAACCACGCCTATAAAATTACGCCTAAAAAATATATACGGATACTTTTTATATGATGTGGTTAGATAATAAACAGTAAATCGATCTAGTTTAATCATAAAATAAATTTTTAAATTGCTCTATATCGTTTCCTTCATTCATTATGAAAAACTATCTATTTTCGTATCAAGAAAATGTTTTTGAAAATTATGAATTTAATATGTTAAATAAGTGAGAAAAATATATCTGATCTTGATCTAGCATTTAATGCTGCATGAGAAATGTGTAAATAAAAAAGCAACTTAAACTACAGTACTACACATTGACCTCTTTTTTACTTTTTCTTTTCTTTTATTCATGCCTGTCTTATGACAAAGGACCTTTGAGATTTTTTACTTGTCCCTGAGCTATATTTCACATTAATATTTTTTTGTTTTTCATTATTTCACCCGATGACTAGAATCTCCTCGAATTGTTCTCTCTTCTTCTCTCTAATTTTATTTATAAATTTTCAGGATATTACAAGTTGTTTCTTACAAATATATTCCATGTAGATACAACTTTTAGCGGCTGGTTATTTATTTTGATAACGTCTCATTGAGGAGAATTACTTAGTTTTGGTTTTTGTTAATATAAATGTAAGAATAGTTTTTATATTTTCATCTAATGATTTATGTTTTATTATTTACAAAATCTTGAAACATTTGGACAAAAGTATTAAATCGTTAGCCAATTTTGAGTGGTTCGATTTCTCTCATTTGAAGGTAACTCATAAACTGTCCGAATCCAATCTCTTTAAGATTGTCTCAAATACCATTGAAAGGAGTTTCTTATAAATAGGATTGCTTTGTTGAAGATTTTTTTTAATAAGAAATTTAAAGGTACATTTCATGTAGGCGGAGCTTTTTCCTTTATAAGTTTAAGTACACTTTAACATTATACAATATATTTACATATATGTATATGTATGTACATCTACGATGCGTATTTATTTTGAATGTTCTATTATCTGCATTTCCTCTTTATTTCTTGATCTCAGTTCATAAGTAAGCTTGTTCACAAAGTTCTTCGCTGCCATTTTGTATGACAATCCTAATATTCAGAAATATGTATTATGCTTTCAGGAATTTCTTTCAATTATTCTATGTATTTTTTTTTATTAAAAATTCAATTACTTAGTGACCCACCGTTCGTCTTTTGTAATAAAAATGTACTCTCCGTCTATTTTTTATATTATGTATATCCGTCTTCTTTATTTGAGTCTTAAAAAAGTGGTAATATATTGTTTTTGAACTTGAGAGTTAGACGAATGTGAAAAGCCCAAATACAAACCTCCATAGGGTAATTATCTGTTAATCGTTATTGTTCTTTTCTATTATCCGTTTAGAAAGGACACCAGGATTCACCTCGGTTTCTTACTTTTTCTGTTTCCATTCCCAATTGAATCAAAATCATCAAAGATAAAAATAATTACGTTACCTAATTTTTCTCTTACGTATTTTCGTTGAGACTCTGATCTTAGTTTTAAAATTTCGTTTTATTCTACATATAATCATTAAAATTGTACTACATAATTCTCGACATGCTATGCTTCGTTATACACCTAGTAAGTTTCCTGGATTATACATTTCTAATTCGTTGTTTTAAATTGTTTTTGAATATCCTGTATATATAATCTTTATTTTGAGAAGGTCAATTAAAAGAAACATGTCTGCAAGTATGGACATAACACCATTTTGGAATAAGAATGACGGCATAAATACAATGCATCGTCCAAACTAAACTTGATCTAAAATCTCAACACTACTGAAAAATATCAGCTTCAAATTGAATTGTAGTATTTCACATATAAAATAAAATATATTTATAAATATAATAAAAAGATTAGTTTTTTGTTTCGTTTTTTTTTATATAAACTACGTAGATATAGTACGAAGTTGATGTTAGACTTGTTCCATAGTAGAGAAACAAAATAGATTGTCTAAATATTTAGAAGAATAGCCTGTATAAATATTTGTTTCAAATAAATATATCTTAAAAGTTAAATTCCTTGTAAATAAGGCAATTAAAAGGTAATTAGTCACTATAAGTTTGTGAATGGTATCGATTGTACGAAACTTATGTATATACATATTTTGCCGATTAATTATTATAGTTACTTTCACTCAATTTAGACTCTTGACATGTACATTAAAAATAAAATACACACACATATTATTTTATAATTAATAGATATTTGTCAAAATCATACCTTCCAGTTTCAAAAGACTTGTATAGTTACTGGAAAATCCCACTCTCTCCATATACTCTACAAGTAGACATGCGTGCTATACTAGGGCTATTAACAGAATGTTTTAAGAGGCCAATAAGTCAGTAGGCTTCTTAGAGGCAATCCGTTTTGCTGAACACGTCAGCCATTTGTATCTTGGAGTGAATGAAGTAGCCTCACGAAAACCACAGACTATCGATCTTCAGTAGGGTGTAGTAAAAGATCTATTGCATTATTAGAATGCATTTTAGGACAAGAAAGGCACAAAAACCACGAGATTATTCAATTTTGAATCACAAAATGAAATTTTTGCATATATACATAAGTCAAGATAAACTTTTTAGACATCAATTTTAAAAATGTATAATTTCGAGTGTTTGTAACTTTTAGTAAATTTTTTTTATAAGACATTTTTTTTCAAATCCAAGAATATTGTACATATAATATGAAGTCAATGAACATTAATTATTTTTGTTTCTTTTTCCGTATATAAAATAAAAATAAAAATTATAAATGAGTACATAGTTTGTACATGTGTATTTTTTAATAATTTCAATGAAAAAACATTTAAATTCTTATTAATACACGTATTTGAAAAAGATTCTGAAACAAACGTCAAGTGTTATAAAGTCTACCACAAAGCTTACTCAATTAAGTCACTAAGTAAAAATAGTCACGTACAGGCGATGCAAGTAATAGGCTTAGGTTGGGTTGATCGAGTGGAAATTCATTTAATCGCTCGAGCTTCGTAGCTACATGATTAGGTTCGTATAACGAGGGTTTCCTTTAAAGGATTAGTTATTGGAAAAAATTCATTACTTTGGAATTTCGTCGATGACCCGATACATAATAAACAAAACAAATTTCTTCAATATTGTTATTAAATCTTGATAACTAAAAAGAGTTGATATTATAATTCACCCATTTATTTAAGGTATTTACAGATAACCGCATTTGCAGGAATATTAATATATGATTGTAATTTTAAAATGTCTTCTTTAAAGTTGTTCTACAGTTAAGTCGACACCCCTATCATAAGAGTAAGTAGCAAGATAGTTTGAATTAGTTTGGGGGTTTGATCGGCAGTCGCCAAACTTGAAAACATGCTACCAAAGTGATCTATCGAACTGTTGAAAAGTATGGACGTCAGCACAAATTTGCTAAATAAATATTTTTTAAATTAAACTAATTTTAACAGTAATTGCTCATTATTGAGTAAATGAGGTTAAGAAGGAAGGCATATAATATTTTGTATTAAAATAAGTTTGGTATAATAAATGTAAGTAAATAATACCTTCAAATTCTTGTTTATTCAATGCCAACGTAATGTAGTAATGAAGAAATTGTAAGATAAGAAAATATAATATGTATTTGGAAAAAAATTTAAGTTACTAGTTTAAGTGGAGGCTCCTAAAGTAGCGTGTACCAATTTCACGGGTCGTACGCCCAATAGTAGCTTGGGCAAGACTTAATTATGTTCACAAACACCAACCTCGGCTTTTATAGCAAAGAAAGTTTACCATGACGATATAATGATGTGATGTAATAGAATGGGCATCTCGTCATGTATAGTGCATCCTCTTTCTTATATATACATATATTGATACAGCACTACGGTAGCAGGTAATTATTTTTCAAATAATTACCATTGGAGCTCTAAAGTAAATAGTTTTATTAGTAAATTATTTTTGCTGTGGCATTTCTTTTTTTGGAATCCATTCTAACTGACCCCATTTATTTTTAAAGTAGAAATTTTATCTTTTAGCGAAAGAAAAATTTCAAAATGTTGAACGATTTTCCCTTTTTTATTTACTCCAACAATATTTTAGAATGTACTCACTGATTTTTTAAAAATATTTTTATAAAAGTGAAATTATAATGTTTCATATACCTATAACTTTAAAGTTAATCTCGAAACTGAATTGTACTGTAAAAGTTGTGCAGAGATATGTATCTGACGTCTGTTGACATAATTACATTATATTTGATGCCATCACAAAATCTATTCCAAGATACTTAGTTTAAGACTGCTGACTATGTACTTATCCATTTATGAGTACGTCATAAATGAAGGAAGTGGTAAAAGTTGCATATGGATCTTATGTAACATGCTGTTCAGATTTAAAACTACTTTTCAAACTATCAACATGATAAAGCCAAACTTTTGATATTATTCTAGTTTACTCTTTTGATCTAAATCTTCTCTTCCTTTTTATTCCCCACCATTTACCAAAAGCCTTTGACCAAGAGAAAAAGTAAAATAACAATTAAATATATTCTTCAGTGCATTTTTTATTTTCTTCATTATTACTCATATTATTATACAACTCTAAGCTCAACATCTACATTTTAAATCAAACATAATTATACAATTTTACGCCTTTATTAACATTTATGTAATTCCGTGTCGATACTAAAAGTGAAAAGTAATAATATGATGAAAAGTCCTGCGACACGATTAGCTTCGTACTTACATATTGTAGGATATTCCGTCTTCAATTTCTCCATCTGGTTTCATTATTATTTATTTCATCTACTAGCAATAATCAAATATCTGTTTATTTCCAACATCTAATGTAATCAAATATAAGTTTATATCAGAAGTAAATAATAAAAAAGTTGAAACTATTTTGAAACATAATAAAATTTATTAGGATTAAAGATCCATCATAAGTGAAAATAGTAACCAAGGAATATGGTACAGAAGTATAAATTTAAAATAAGGTTGTCTATAGATTTTTTTATGTATCTTTATAAATCTTTATTCCTAAAAGATTATTTTATAAAATAAACAAGGATGTTTTAGGACCAAGATACAATCGGCAGGAAAATATTCGAAAAATAAACCAGAAGATAAGATAGAGGAATTATTTGTTATACTATTTGGATAATAAAATTCATTTGCATAAATTACAGTGGTTAAGAAATGACATCATTACATGTTAAGTTACATTTCCGATTTTTTTTATGATATTGAATAAGCTTTTCCATTTTTGTTATATAATTACATGATAATTTTTGTCTATATTAATTCAAAAAAAACGAAAATAAAACCAATATATCGTAGTGCTATGGACTCCTACGATTTATTCATCTTCCATATCCGTGATAGCATGCTATATTAATCACATGAAAGCTTTTGTACTTTATAATCTATTCCGATATAAAAAGAGTATTTTTTTTAATATATTTTTCAACTAAAAAAATATATGTAGCTACTTGTATAAAATATTAATCATATTGATATCCGTAGCAATGTCATTGCTTGAACAAAATTATTTTTTATTTATTGTTACAGGTAAGTTACCAAATCTTCGTAGTACATCCTAAATAATACTGATAGATTAGCCACCCAGACATATATTTAACGTTAATTCTCTTATTAATATAAGTTGCAATTTGAGCTGTAGAAACTGAGTATAGTTTTATAAAGTCAGTATTTTTAAAGCACTAACATTTTATGTAATACGTAGGGACTAACTTTTTACTGTTATTTTTGTTTTGCTCCCTATCAAACATCTGAGACCTATTAGGTAAAATAATTTACTTTTAGAGCACCATTTTAATAGGACGCGTGGAGACGAGTGACAAGTGCATGCACACAGACATACTGAAAACCATTACGTTTTTTTTTCAAGTAAATTCTAAGTTTAGCGCTACGTCTATATATTTAATGTATGTATGGAAATATATAACAAATATGTGAAAAATACCTCAAATGAATCGTTGCATGTGTCTTATAGAGAGTTCTTTCAGATCATATATTATCATATATGTAACAATACGTCCAAATAAATTATAAATAATTAAAGTCAAAGATAATTTCAATAGTTTTAAAAATACTTTTTTCTTAAAATGCAACACAATGGTATTGATGGAAATTATCTATTTCGTTGAAGAAAAGCTTAAAATTTGTTATTATATGTAACAATAAAAAGTAGAAGTTATTTTCCTAAGAAGGCAATTGAGGGGGCTTCTTAGAAATTTAAGGTGAAAATGTTTAGTGTTTAATGAAATGGAAAATAAGCAACGGCTTGCTTATAACTTTGGAGAAAGGTTTTTTTCAGAACAACTTGCAAACTAAAACGTCCATGGCATTACGTTACAAATCTTATACTTATATTCACAAATATTTTTAATGTAAGGGAATCGTTGTCCTTATGTCTCAGTTTGAGAAATTGGTTTAGTCATTTTTTCTCTATATTAATCAATTACTTGAATAGTCCTAAATACTGATAGTTATAGTTGAATTGTTGATTCTATTTAATTTGCAAATAATTATATATATATTATTGCATGCAAATGGTTTGCCAAGTGCTGTTTGTATTTCACTACAATATCTCACTTTTAGGATTTAATTTAAAACCAGAGTGTAAACTTGAAAATTTTAATAAGATGGACAACGTTTAAGAATAATTTATTGAGATCTAAGATTTTCGCGAGTACTCATTTAAATGAAACTAATATGTATTTTTACTAATATGTGACTCACATGTTGTCTGCCCGTGATCACGGTTGCTGAAAAGTAGCCGAAACGTCGGGAGTATGTAGTTTTCTTATCAAAGATAAAACGCGAAGTAAAATCCGAAAAATGTTAGTTTCATTTAAATAATTTATTGAGTTTAAAAATATTTAAGATATATTTTATACAAAAAGCCCAGGTTATCTGTATCTAAAGTAGTCTATGGAAGTCTTAAAGCTACAGATTTAAAACATCAATTATTTTATTTTTATTCTCAAGTTTATTAAATTTTTCATACTATAGATAGATGATTTTATTTCTTTTATGGTGTCGTTTTATCTATTACCAAAAAAACAAAATTATGAAAACCAAACCCTGGAAATAACGTGTACAAAAATTGCTAAAGGAGCAGGAAGCTCACTGAATCATATAGTACAAATGTTAAAATTATAAATTTGATACTCGTACATTGTTTTTATTGTTTGTATGTAAATATAAAGGAGCATTAAAGCACCAAAAAAATTATATTCAAATTAGTGTTTCCCCAGCTTTTAGGTATATCCGCTTCTGTGGTTTATTTTTAATAAACTTATCACTTTGCTTTATAGTTAATAACTAGGCACATTCTAAAAAAAATGTAGAACACGGCATTAGTTACACGAAATTGCAATGTGTGTGTCAATGGATTCCCCTTAAGTGAGATAGGGGACATGAATCCCCTTCTGCACGCTACATTCACTTTCCATAATAATCCCCCGTTATATTCGTGAGGGCTGATAATGTCTTTATATGCTAGCTACATATATAATTCAAAGAAATATCTCATTGATTTTATAATACATACTTTTTTAACTTATTGATATTTATTTATTTCTTACAATCGCAAAGTCCACGGCCCAGTGTATTATAGGATTTGTAACCTAGTGAAAACGGTAAACATACATTTTTTATTATAGTCATCAAACATTTTTTTATGTTTTTTTAACATATAACATAAAATTTACTTTCTTCTCTGATATAAAATACTTACTTTATTTGATGTACTAACGGTACCCCGCATGAGTGGGAGAACCAGACGATCCCCCTCACAACACTTCAGACGCTATACAATTACGTTTTCTAATAGTCCTATATAACATTTACACTTTTTGCATGTTTGTTATCAACAGGGTTATTTTAGAATTGGTTAAACAAAACAGTTATTTAATATGTTATACATTTTAAGTTACTAAAAATTGTTAGAAATTAATTATACTAAAAATACAAATTCCATTCATATCGTGCTTGCAATATTTTGATATTAATTGGACAGCATTTTATTTATTTTATTTTTACATTTCAAATTAATCTCCAAGGTACAGTCCAAAGACAAAGTAAAATTTACTTAATTTTACAACTAAGAAAATGTACTAAGGAACATTGTCAAAATTAACTGATTTCCAAGGGAGCATTGATCTAAGCGCACGGTAGTGCGCCGGCCAAGTTCCACAGACCGCGCGCATGCCGTGCACTATTTACACGAACCGTTTCGACCCACTTTTGACCCCCCTGTAGATCAGTGTCTATTGCAAGTACAGAGATAAAATTGTACCTACGTAATCATATACTAGTACTAAAGCAGTATGCCAAATTTCATAGATAAAGCTTCAGTAGATCCTGAAATATGACCCTGTGAAAATAGCTACCTTTGGCACTGACTCACTGACAGGTAATCAAAAACTCTAGGCCACTTCCCATTGTTTTAGCATTATGAAATTTGGCACACAGGTTGTGTGTTATATGTAGATTATCAAAAAATTAAGAAATTTAAGAAATCGGTCAAGCGTGAGTTGCCTCAATTCTAAATATCAAATTTTTGATAAATTCGACCCACTTTTGACTCTCCTGTAACTCAGTGCCTATTGCAAGTACAGAGATAAAATTGTACCTACGTAATTATATACTAGTACTAAAGCAGTATACCAAATTTTATAGATAAAGCTTCAGTAGATCCTGAAATATGACCCTGTGAAAATAGCTAATTTTGGCACTGACTCATTGGTTGACTGACTCATTGGATGGTCATTTCTTACTATTTCTTTCTACACTTACGTCTTGATATCTTATATATGGTTACGATTACGATTAAATGGATCACTGATTTGACGTGCTAAAGGATTAATTTTGATATTGCTTATTGATTGATTACTTGTGTGTGTTAAAAGCACAAATTCACTCTATTTCTTTTCTACTATTCATTTACCAACGATGGAAATTGTACATCTTTCGGTGGTTGGCGGAGATATACCACATAGGGTAATTCCTATACCATCAGATGGTAGCTGTATGTTTCATGCTGTAAGTTATGCATTGTACGGCTGTATAGTACGATTGTATGTACGATTTCTTGAAAAAAAGTATTTTTCGGGTTTCAGGTTTTCGTACTGTACGTAACACTTAATTAATTGTATCATTAATTTATTATTTATATAATTAAATTAACCTGCCAAGTTCAAATTTAGATGTATTATAATTTTAAATATTTTTAACCAAGCACCTACGTATTTTCACAACTATACCATATTTTAAGTTGGGTGTATGGTAAAGTGAATTTCGGCCAGATGGACCGTTGACGTGAATAAGGTGGCGGGTAGTGGCTGGATGTGGAAGGCAGAGGACTGGGTATGGTGGCGAGTCTTGGGAATGGCAAATGTTTACCAGTGGATCATTCTGTTGATGAAGATGATTATGATCGATTTCAAAGTGCATCTAAACTTGGCATTAGATTGGATTTCAACCCTTTTTTAGGCAAACAATTAGCCGATTGGTTATCCTTACAAGAACGTTTAATAAGTACTATTGGAAAAAGAAATTTATTGTTTCCTCTCATAGCAAATCTGTCAACTTGAAGAAAACTCCATATTTAAATAAGTCTTTAAAGCGGTTCACACTATTCAACATTCAATTCAATATGAAAACATTTTCATTCCCTTCAGTCACTCAATTTTAAATTTATCAATTATTTATGATATGGTTTAAAGAATAAAAAAAATATGAAATGACTGTATAGTAGTAAAGATAGTGATATAGTCCACTGAAGCGTAAAATGCAAGAACCAGACAGGATATATTGTAGTTCCCGTTCAAATATATGCTAACTAACCAGTATTCCTTTGCATATAACTAGGATATATTTATATTATTTACAGGATTATCTTTTTCATATATATATATATATATATATATATATATATATACATACATATAATTTAATTTTTTAGCTTTTCAAATTCAAATTTTACAAATATCTAAAATACTATAATTTTTTCGTATCTATTTTCGAGAAAAAGAGACAATCTAGTCACTTTGTTTAAAGGGATAATTAACGAAGAAATCACTATTGGTCGAAGATTATAGATTAGTGGTCTATCTGATTATGCAACGCTTAAATTACTGATACTGAATTAATAGATAACCAGCTGCTGCTAATGTCCCCTTTCACAGAGTAACTTATAGTAGATCATTTAAATATTATTAAGAATCAGTATATCTACACTATTTTAAAGAATGATTTAAATATGTTAGGCTTTTTTATTGATGCAAGAAATTTGATTTCATATATTTTTCATCACGAAATTAATTGATTGTTATTATTTTATTCTTATCTAAAACTAGATTGAGAACCCGGAGTTATGTACCGTAGATGTACCTAAAGACAAGAGAAATCAATTAAACTTTTTTGGAGCTAAGAGGGCTTAAAGTTTATCCAAAATATCCTATCTCACTTTTATCACAATCAAATAAATAGCTTTTTTATATTTATAAAACAACTGTACAAATATTTTGATATTTTATTGCTCTTTTATAAAAATAAAGATTTTTTTATGGGATTCAATTTAGTTAGAAATTTATGTTAGTAACATAGATAAAAGATAGTTAAGTTAAATAACAAGACCCTTTTTAAAGTTTTAAATTACCAGCTACGATTGAGCGTCTGTGGAAAGGTTTTAACGAAGTAAACGAATCCGCTAAGAACAATGAAATGGGACCTTTTCCTTTAACAATACTTTATTTGTATTAGATTCTTACTAATTAATGTATCTATCTCACCAGAGAAAATCTTCATGAAATATTACAAATTGACATAATATATTAAAGAATATGTAGCGAAAACGAAACTTGATTTCATGGTAAGCTAACCTATGATATGAAGTGTGGGCGGAGGTAGCTCTTAAAATAAGAGTCTCTTGAACGCCAGAGTACACGGAAAATGTAAGAATGCCAATAATGGCGCCCTTTTCATTATATACAATCAATTGTTTGATTTCTACTCACATGTGTTGAATGCCTAGTTATTGTCAGCAAGTACTTATAAAACCGTAATATTTACAATAAGCATCCTACTCTTTTTAACTTAAAACTAATTTCTTTTTTATCGTTCCTATTTAGTTTTTAAGTTTTTTTAAGTATTATTTATTTTCTATTTTTTTGTTCGACTATTCGCAGAAGCATGATTTCAGCCCAGTAATCGAGTCAGAAAAGTAGGTATGTGCAAAATGCATTCTTGGACTGTCTCTTTTGCTCACAATTCTAATAAGGATAGTGGAATAAAATTATTTAATTATTCTATTGTCATCAGTCTTCGATAAGTCTATCAAATTTAACAGACCGTTAAAAGTGGATCAAAATCGAGCCCAAAGAGTCGGTTACAAACAAATATACAAACATACGGGTAAAGCTAATAAAAGTATGGTCCAAATTCTCCAACGATCTTTTCCAAATATTTTTAAATTTAATTATAATTGAGTATTTGAGAAAAAAAAAAGTACTGATTTTTTTTATGTATTTTAAAACTTTATTATTAATTATATTGGATTTTTAATGCAAAAAACTTGAAATATTTTTTTTTAATTAATTATAAACAATTAAAAATTGATAAAATTCAAAAATATATCACGTGACTGTAAACGCGCCATGATTGGTCAGCATACTTGTGACGTCATAATGTTAAAGCAATTTCATAATAGAACAGTGTTTATGGCTATTATCTTTAACTTGATAAAAATATCTCAAATTTATTAGTGAAAAACGATTTGAAAAGTTTATTTCGACTAACTATGTGTGATAAAGGATTTATAAAAGCAAAATCGGATAATATTCCTGATGTTGATATATTTATAACTAATTTTTTTTAAAATGACGTTCGGTTTAATTCTGCTGAAGTTCGAGGTGCTAAGGCATCAAGGTAAGTCTGTTAAAAAATACTATTCTAAATGAAAATAAGTATTTATTCTCTATTAAATATAATTAATAATTATTTCATTAATTGTAGAGCATCACGTGAGAGTTACGGTGATAAAGCTATAGGTTATGTTCAACTTAATCGTAAGAATGGTATTTGTGTTTTAAAAGGACGTGTGTGTCCAGAACACCGAGTTCGGAGTAAAGCTTACTCAGTTACTCTAACTATCAATGAAAAATTAAGAAGAAGAATAATAAAAGAAGAATTAATAAAATATTATTATAACATTATAAAAAACCAAAATAACATATACTTTAAAAATTTAAATGTAGTCTGGTACTGAACCTAGAATGTTATAAAATTATGAAAATATCTATTAATTGAATTGCAATTATTACACAAACATACATATAGATTTACTTTTTAATCGCTTTGAATTATCAATTAAAAAAAATTTAATACTACGATTCTAAAGGTTATGATTTGGAGCCCAGGTAAAAAAAATAATTACTGAACTATACTTATTCGATTTATACACTTAGATAAATAATAATTAATAACAATATTATTATGAATACTTACATCGAAATGATCTTCACAACAAAAAAAATTTGATTTTGTTTTTGAATATTCTCGGTGCACTGCTTGAAACCATTTCTTTCGACGTTTTTTCGTCTTGTGGAACATTTAAAAACATTTTTTTTTAGGAGTTCTTTTTGTAGTATTTGTACATAATGGTACAAAACAAGAGCGATAACTTTTGAGTTTTGACATTTTTGATTATTTAACAATGCCAACAGAATTTACTAGATAAAAACTGTATGCTACAATGAGCAAAAACTAACATTGTGACGTCACACGTTTATTCGCGAGCTGTCGGCACATCTTCGGTACTGAATTTAAAATTTAATTTTTATTTTGAAATAACTTTTTAATTATTGCAAAAAAAATAAAATAAAAATAGTTTTGTTATAAAACTTATATATGATCTTTCCATTTATCACAAAAATTTTTTTTATTCAAAAACCCAATTTAACATAAATTTATGTTTCAACCTATTCAAATCTAAAAATAGACGTAGCATACATTTTTGCTGGAATGAATCATATAAAAGATCGCGTTACAATGTTATATTTTTCAAATAAATATTATTTTATATAAATCATGTAAGATTTTAAAATATTGTTCTTATTTATAAATCCTTAAGAAAACAATACAGCTCAAGAAATTCTCTTTTATTTACTTATTCTATTCCTGTTATGAAACTCTTCTTCTTCTTCTACCTGGCAATTTTCCAGCTATAGCCAGGGTCTGCCTTACATGTTGTGAATAGTTTTGGCTATTTGTTTTTACGACCGGCCGCCTGCCTGACATCAACCCTTTTTGGGAATGCATTAATCAGTGATGTCTAAATACTCTTACAAAGTATATATGACTCGGAAAAATCGCATTGGTACTTTTGCCCGGGCCAGGATCGAACCCGCGCCCTCATGCATGTTATGAAACTATATTTTATAAACAACTTTTTACAGTCGAATTGATTGTATTATGAAAGGTCTCGCATCTTTCTGGAACTTCCATTATCTTTAAAGATTTTTTAGGAGGATCATGAGAGGTTACTTAGTTTCTATGGCATCTTACACGACAACTTGATAATTAGCTAACACAATCCAATATTGTATAACGATTGTGTTACTTCATTTATTGATATGTGACTAATATTATTATATATCATATTACTTTTTCTTCATGCAATATATATTAGCTGTTAGAAATCGACAATAGGCGATAAACATGCCTTTGTTTCACCAATCATGGTTAAATAAGTAACATCGGGTTAAGCCATTTGATGCTCTGGGAGCGTTCAAGTATTACGTAACGCAATTTTGGGGGAGGAGGGGTCTCGTAAAACGTTACGATGCGTTACTGGGGCGGGAGGGGGTGTCTCTTACAAAACGTTACGTAGCATTGTTTCTAAAAAAAATATTAATAAAAACCCCCAAACTGGCAACTCTTTTCATATTCATTACATTGTTGACCAGATTGTATTAGTCTGGTCGATATTTTTATTTGTTATTCCAAGTTTGCAAACCTCTTAATTGATATTTTACGGGGAATACCTAGATTGCATTGTAAGTCTTTTGATGAAATTGATCACTTGAGTGTTACGTAACGTTTTGAGAAGGCGGGGGGGGGGCTACAGCAAAACGTTACTGTTCGGTTCGACGGGGGTAGGGGGGGTCAAAAATCTTCGAATATTGCGTTACGTAATACTTGAACGCTCCCTCTGTTAGATGTATCGAGCGTCCGATGTATCGAGCGTCCCATCACGCACAAATGTCCGTTTAAATGTCTTAACCAGCCACTAATATTAATATCTGCTCTAGCGGTCGGCCAAATGACTAACCCAATGTTAATGGCATTGTCAAAACTCAATTGTCCAATCACAGCCGTGATTTCTTGTAACCATAGTAACGTCATCTGTTTTGTCAGTTTCGACTATTTCCTTGTTATTATTAATAAAGTGAATTAAAATTTCATTTAGTATGATGATTTTGCCTCCAGCTTTTCTATGACATTGCAAATTTAGCTTTCTTTTTATTTCTTATAATTTGAACACAATTTATGTCTATATATATAACGCAATAATATATAACACAATTTATTGACAACACGATTTTGACAAGTAACACCTAGTAAATTGAAAAGAAAGCATTTTGTGTGCTAAATGTATGCAACCAACGATATATAAAATTTGGTCGCATTAGCTTACAAGTGACGTATCGAGGGATATACAGGGTGACTGGTGAATTACTATCAATATTTAAGGAGAACACTCGGTACATGATTCTCATTCGAATTATGTAAAAAAAATAGGCACTTAATTTTTGACAAAATTTCCGTATAAACAAGTAAAGTGTTGACACGTTCCAAGTGTTCAAGTGTGGACGCGTGCGGCGGCGTGCTGATACAACACCACGTCGCGACACGCGTATGTGTGAGTGTGAGTGTATACCTAATCTGTAGGGTGTTCACACGATGCGTAATTAATTACATAACTTTTGGTTAACTTTACTTAGAAGTTTATTAATATTTATGTTATATTAATTTTTATTTTGTCATATATGATCGTCAAATATCACGTCCTCAAATATCGATAGTAATTCACCAGTCACCCTGTATACGATCAAACATTTATAATTTTGAAGGTTGGTTAGTAATTGCTGTGATTAGACTAAACAAACATTGATTGGTGAAACTGGGTCTAAGGGTTCTTTTTTTTTTGTTTATTTTTTCTTGCATTTTATTTTGTATTTTCGTGCTTGAAAATCAATATTAGTAAATATTTTGATGCAAGTTTAAATGATGTCACAACCTTATCTTCTTCCTCTGTATATCTTAAAAACACCTCTCATATTGCTTTTCTATCGTTTTTTTTTTCATGGATGAGCTGTTTTGTTTATTCATCATGTTTATTGGTAAACCTTCCAACAATCATTAATTCAAGGGCTCACATTTGGGAATTTTTGTATAAGTGGATTTGTGTGTTATTTTGGTTTTGTGCATTGGACATAGAAATACGTGAAATGTTTATTAAAATATGCAAATAAATAATTCAAATACTTTTAAATTTAAACATGACAGATACGAAATTTGAGGAGGATATTTATTTTCCAAAAAAAAGTCTAATAATTGTCTTAAAATAACTAATTACACAATTGTTGTTGGAAACACCTTTGTGAACAAGCATTAATTTTGTAATAAAATGCTTTACTTTTTGTATATTTTATAACCAGGTTTCGAATATAAATAAACTTTTTACACCACAAAAGCCGTAATTTTACGTAATTAATTACTTATTTGTTTTTATTTTTTTAAATTATTGTATAAATTATTATTAATACTTAAAAAAACAACTTTCATTAAATAAAACCAGCGAAAAAACAGAAAAGTTTAAACGAGGGAACAAAAATATATAAATTTATGCAAAAACAAAATAACGATTATATATATGTAAATGTTGCGTGAAAAAAAAAAACATTGTAATAACAAATTTATTAACAAAAGGTATTCCTCACTAAGTAACATTAACTTATTTTAAGTGAAGCTATTTATTAATAATTTATTCTAAACAAGATAAAATAAAATCAAACTTTGCAACCATTAACATTCAAATCAAGAAGTGAGAAGTGTCAGCTGGAGATTGTCACAAAATGACGAAATACTCCATTATGTACTTTAAACATTGCTACAGTTAAAATGTTTCAATTCAAAATATTTGTTTCAGCGCTACATATTGCGAAATGTCTCGACTGTATGCAACAAATGAACGTTTCCTACTCGTACATACACATGTCACTTTGAAACATTACAGACTTATGATTAATTGGCTATTAGTGTTAGTGAGACTATAATAAATATGTCGTAGCTTGTTTTAGCTTAATATGAAATTAAATTACTTGTATTAAATTATGAAATTAATTTTAATCTTGAAAAAGTAGTATAAACGTTTATAGTTTCATTATTTGAATTTACAATGATAAAAAAATCTGAAGACTGTAAAATATACATTGCATATATTTCTTAACATTGCTCAAAAACCAAAGTCATACCGCTTTAAAAGGCAAGCACAGAAATACTATTAAAACGAAGATTTGTCTAGAGTAAAGCCATCAATTTGCGATAGCAATTAAGATAGAGCACGTATGCTCCAACAGATGAGCTAGAGAGAAATCTAAAAGAACAGAAGAATTTATTTATAATCTCGTTTTATTTTAGGATTATAATAAGTCTGTCGGCGTCGGGACGTGATGATCCCATCGCCTACCGGTGTATTCCGGTGCAGTTAGTCACGGGGAGGGGGGCCTTGACTTCCTTGTGGGGTCTTGGCCCCGAACTGAAGGCACAGCTCATAGAGGTGGGTCGGACGAGGCTCGGCGGTGTACGCCACCGTGGCCAAGTTCGGCCCAATGTGTTGGCGGGTGGCGTTCGGCCAGTGGCGGCGCGGTCCGGTGTCGGGACGTGACGACCCCATCGCCCATTGGTGTATTTCAGTGCAATCAGTCATGGGGGGGAGAGCTGGGGGTACAGCCCTGGGGGTCAGACGGTCACGGATCTGGTAGAAGGCAGTCCCTGTCTATCTTGGGGGGGGGGGGGATATACTCGGATCTCTCCGGAGGCCTGAGTTCGCTTGTGGTCCGTCGGTTTCCTCTCTGTCTGCCGTCGGACGCTTGCGATCGTTGGTAGAAAGCAAATTATGTTTTTGACAACGTTTAATAAAATGTTTTACAACGTTTAATAAATTTTTGACGGCATATTTACCAGATAGACATAAAGAAAAAGAAAAGTGAAGTATTAATGTACTTTTAAAAACATATAATACATATAGCTTAATAGAAATAAACTTGAAGAATGTATCAAAAAGACTACTCGGACTTTTTTAATTTTACAACTATATGTTCTATCTGCTGCTTATAAAATAAATATTTTTGTTCACAAAGTTATACATCGATTAAAATCATATTTTGTATATTAAATATACCAATTAAATATTTAGTAAAAAATATATTATTTTAAAATATTACACTTAAATTTTAAACTCTTCTCATATACATTTAGAAGATGTTTATCTGTCTATGATTTAACATATAGGAATAATTAAAATGACAATACAAAAAAATTCTCAAGCATTAATTTTCACAGAAATAATTATTTGATAAGATTAATACTCGAGAGCAAGAAAAGTCAAAACGTTGTTTTAAGAAAATTTAATGACAAAAAAATTATATCCACCTCATTAAGAGGCTTCTTGGTTACGTATCCTCTCATTCAATACATAAAAATTTATAGCCATAATGGTTTTAAACAAAAATAAATTATTTAAATGATTAAAACACTAAATATTGATGACAAATTTGTAGATTCCGGTAGCTGGCAATACGAGTATATATGATAATAGAACTCATCATCTATTTTCAATCCCTCGAGAACAAATGTTTAGAATTGCTAAAGTATCTGTATACTAAGTCATTTGCACATATATTGTAGGTATATTGATAAAATAAATAGGACCTTTTGGTATTGTTGAAATGGTTTTATGACTACAAATTATATAACTTAATTGAAGATCTACCTAATAAATTATTTAATTGTGTTAAAATTTAAGTATGCTCCAAGAATTCGTTGCTATAATGTAAGTTTTCGTATCACTCAATTACTTTGAGGCTACATTGTAAAAAGTTGTTAAAAATTATAATGAAGTAAAAAATTCCGCACGGAACTGATACTCAATGCTAAAATGACCAATGAATATTTAAGCATAAGTTAAAAGATCTTCATGAACATACAATGTAATCTTTTAGTATTGTAATTATTTTCAATTTTCCACAAAATGAATAGTTTTGTAATGTAATTTGAATGTAACTCTACGTGAGGCCACATAATTATCATTTGTCCACAGGTTATAAAAATTATATATTAAAACAGTTCTATCCGAGAGACAAAACTAATATTATATTTCCTCTTTGCTATGCCTAGCTAAAACCTAGAGTTTCTATTCTACTACAGATAAATAATGTACGTCCCTAAACAATAGAAATAGTGGCGAGTAAATACATCTATCTGTACAGTTGTACAACTAAAATATTCTTATTCAAGGAACTTCCGACTAGAAGCGACTGACCCAATTAGCTTTTGAGTTCATCTGATATCACAGAGATGGCGCTGATATGAACAAATGAAATGAATACAATATTTAATAAAAACCTATACCATACCATAAGTTATTTAAAAATATTCAATTAGAGAATCATTCCAAAACATTTTATGAAAAATGAAATAAACCAAATTAATACTAGGTATTACATATAAGATTTTTTGTTGTGACACTTTCGTATCATGTTCTGTAAACTTAATAATATATATTTTTTTAATATAAAGTCTACATCAGTGCGTTTAATATATATATCGGATTTATAACACAATTAATTGTTTTTAAAGAGAAAGACGCCAGCCTCGCTGACGTCACTTATGTCAATTCTTCTAGAACGTTGAATGATATTTTAAAATGAAACTTAAATTGTTCTTAATGCTCCTGTATTTCTCGAAGGTTCTTCATAATCACATACTTCAATGATACGCACTCACTGAACTCTGAATTCTCAATTCTTAATTCTGCCGTCGTGCGTCATATTTATAACAAGATTTAAACATAGTTCTTTTCACCTTTTAAACAACCTTTGATTTCGTTTTACTTTTAACAGTAATCATAAATACTAATGAGGTTTAATAAGAATTGATGACAGCCTCAAATTATTTTCAAGTCGCATCCGTTATTAAAGCTGGTAGCGCCAATATATATAATTAAAATATAATGATTTCGTTCTTTGCATTTTTTTAGGGTTTTATACTGTTGATTTTTAGTACCAGTTTTTTATACTAGTTGGGATGATTTTTTCTTTTTAAGAATTAATAGTAATTGGAAATGACACCTTGTTTACATATTTACACTTGCCATGCATCTGCAAGTATCAATTTGGATATCCAAATTGATACTAGAAAAATATACAATATTTATTTTTTTTTAGTAATCCTAGTAACAACAGCCTTTTTAAATATTTAAAATCGGATGAAAACAATAATTTTATGAATACACTAGTTGACCCGGCGAACTTCGTATCGCCCTATAATCAAGGAATATCTGTTGCATTTTCATCTGAATGAAGTTAATATCCTTATTCCTCTGAACGGAGTCTTGCCTGGTTCAACCTGAAAAATGTTAATCACTCAGTTTCTACTTTTACATTCACATCAACAGCATATTGGTGAAAGAGACACCAACATTTTAAGATGTGATTGACCTCTATTTCTCCAACCATAAACCTGTATGAATAATAATTCATTTAACTAACTTTTTTATTAGTTATAGAACCTAAAAACATTAAAGCTATGATAAACATTAGAAACTTAAAATTTTTATTTACCTGTAACTGGATTTATCATCTTCGTTAAAAATAATACCCATCTTCACCTTTCCAAATTAAGATAAAATATATTTATATATGTTTGATGTGTTGATTCGGACACACGCTGCAGTTGATTGTTACACCGGTGTAAAACAATATTGTGGTTATCCACATTTTCACCCACAATGACAGTAGCGACTTCATCAATTCTTTGGGCATTAAAATATCTTATGTGTTTGATAACAATTTTGTGATTATCAGATGGCATGTGATCTAATGCGGTCTTGAATAATACAACCAATGGGTTGTGTCAATGGAATAACAATTGGAACTGATTCACAACTGGTCTTTTCACAGAATAGTTGTGTGCACAACGCTGATCAAGTAGTCTTCCTGAATCGCCCATGAAATTAATTTAGAAAAATTTATAGTCAATGACCGGCACTGGTGATAACTATTAAGTTCAATGATATATTTGTCCTTGAATCTGCAAAGGTAAACATTCCTGTATTACATATACATATTGTAAAGTGAATTGTTCAAACCACCAAGTGACACTCAAAATACTTTGTGAGCACTACCATTTAACCCATCAACTTTTTTAACACGATTCCTTCTGGCTACTAAAAGTAATTCACAGAGCTACAAATGTACTTTAAGCCATTTCAAATGATACACCATTGAAAACTGTCAACAATAGTGATAAATGTTTTTCAATACACTTACTTTAAAAGTTGGCATAAAATTTATTGTACTGTAGTCCATTTCTGTAAAAATCAAATGCAGCTCTATAGGGGTTAAAAGCAACACTTCATATTGTTGGTTTCGGTTCCATCGATTCCGTTCAACTTCATTCCGCTTTTCACGTTGGTCATCAGTTAGACTTGCTCTTCTATTTCTTTGACTTGAGGCGTTACGGGTTCTGCGAATCAAGTTTGTGCGTCTAATTGCATGCTGGCATGTTTTGAAACAAAAATTCAACTGAAAATAAAAAATACTATTATTATATTCCTATTCTTTTGTATCAAAATGGTCTGTCAAAACTTTTCAACACTATAATAATTTGCCTTACCTTGTTGAACAAACGCTTCAGAAAAAAAACACAGTATAAATTATTCTGTAGAAACCAATGTGGAAATTATACTAAGAAATGGTAAATGAATTATGTAGGTATTTTTTTATTATTACTCAAGCCACAAATAGTAAAACTGAATATGTACTCGTACAAAACCACACAAAAAAAACAATTTACTGTTTGCAAACAATTTGAAAGAATAACTGAACTTTTAAGACAGAGACAATAGTTTATCATAGACTAATATAGTCAAGTCAATACACAAACGTCAAGCTATATCTATCATTTAAAAGTAAGTAATTTTAATCATGTAAATCATAATTATTAACAAAAAAAAATCAGTTCTATCTCCATTGTAGTGCTTTGTGTTAAACGATGTTTTTTGTTTGATTACCTGCCGCATAGACAAAAAAATCTGATGGTTATTATTATATTTTGTGACTATTCAATTGGTCGGGTCCGCGACCATTTTTTTTAGTTTCTGAACGCGACGTTAAATCCTCCGACGACGTATTCTGTGCTCCAACGCACACACGCACACTGTTTTGATAGATATGATTGAATTTGAACTTTGAATAGCGATAAGAAAGTGCAAATTTACTTTTTGACGTTAGGAACACACCCGCATTTCTTAGATAACAGTGAGTGCTTGTAATTTAATATGAACTTTATATTATAGCAATAAAGCTGAAATTGATTCTACGTTTTAGTTAGAAAACGTTTTTATGTGAAAAAGAAAAGGGTTGTTTTAAGGGTTTTCCCGGCAATTATTCGATTTTTTCTCGCCGTAAGAACCATCTTTGGACTTCAACGAACATTTAAAAATAAGAATTGGCCAAATTGGTCCAGGCGTTGTTGAGTTATGCGCTTATCAACACATTTTGCGATTCATTTTTATATTATAGGTAAATTAAAATATATTTGGATATTCCAATCCAATAACGTGTGGTTTCTATTCTATTTTACGGATATAGCGTATTTCCTGTATGGAATCAGTAGCTAATTTGCCAGAGATTATCGTTAGTTACAGGTAATAAATATGTTGGGTCATGATTTATTTGCTTTCCGATCGCATTCGGCTTATTGGAATATTATCTTTTGAAACGTTTAGCATATTTATGTGATATTAACCCGATTTTATTTTGTTTTTTTGTTACAGATTATTTTTATGGTGTTTCAACAAATACATACGTAGGTATATATTTTTACTATATTCATTATGTAATTACTTGAACTAAACTAATTTCAATTGTCAAGTCTGGAATAGTCGATCCTGTCCAAATTTTGGGTGTCAACTTCAACAAGAACATTAGGAGTTAGGACTTACTATAATTTTACTTCTTTAAATACAAACAAAGCTAAATTAAAATATTGACTAGTTAAGTAACCTTATCTATACTAATATTATAAAGCTGAAGAGTTTGTTTGTTTGTTTGTTTGTTTGTTTGTTTGAAAGCGCTAATCTCCGAAACTACTGGTTCGAATTGAATAATTCTTTTTGTGTTGGATAGTCCAGTTATCGAGGAAGGCTGTGGGCTATATAACATCACGCTACGACCAATAGGAGCAAAGATATAGTGGTAAATGTGTAAAAAACGGGAGAAATTATTTCATCTTTGAAGCCTTCCGTTGCGTGCGCCGTGAAAACTGTTCAAGATACACAAAAAATATGCGTTAAAGAATAATAGCTCTTTTAATGATCTAAAAAACAGTCCGCGACAGTCTATCTTATAAGATTAACTCACAAAAACCGTTTTTATGGTACCTAATTTGGTCGAAATAATTTGTTTAATTTGTATCAACATAATAATATTAATCTTTATTCAAATAACAAATAAATATGTTGTTGGTTAAGAGTACTTCATTGTGAATTAAAAAAAACAGGTTTTAGTATGAAAATTCTACGGGAACTCCATCATTCCGAAAACCCGGCAAGACCGGGAACTATGTGGGAAGAACCAAAAATCTGCCGGAAGTCACTATTCCACGCGGACAGAGTCGCGGCACAAGCTAGTTTAGAAATATTCGTCTAATATTTTAAGCCAATTAACAACCATTACTTAATGTTTAAATGTTTACCGTAATAAATTTTCAAAGTAAGAATCACCATAAACTTCCTTCGAGTAGTAAAAAAAGTAGTACTTAGTAGTAAAACTACAAGTAAATCAGTGGCAGATATTTAAATGATAGGTTTAAACACGATATTGTTACATGTATTGATATAAATGATTTTATTTATGTTATTTAATTAAACAATATTAATAATGAAAACGGTTTTTTTTGGTGTTGTCGTAATAACGATGATTTATAAATAAGTTGTTATGTATAAACGTTAATTGATATTAGAAATGAATTATAAAATTTAAAAACATCGCCAAGTAAAGAAGCCTCATTAAAGTTAGATGGTCGCTTTTGACAAGTATGATCGTGCAGAAAACCTTAGAAACACGCACACCCACAAGATTGAGATAGTGTGAGATCCCTAATAATAATAATTTTTATAAACGGTTATTGGTTAAAAGATTACACCACTACAAAACAAATAACAAACAACAAAATAAAAACAGAGTAAAACTTATCCTATGTATACAAAAAAGGAAAATAAAATAACATAACAACTACAACAGGACAAATATTAATGTTAAAAATCAATAAGAATAATAATAAGTGAGCAGCAGTGTAATTTAACCAAGAGAACCACTCAGTAAAGCATCTGTTACTTATCCTTTTTTTTTCGATGGCGCAGGGAAACTCTTTTTACGAGCCGTCCAACCGGCCGTGGTGGGGCCGGAAGGGATGTGTGTGCCTAGGTAGGCCCCTACTCACTAAAACCACTGCGAAAGCCATCGGCCGCTATTTCTAAGCGACAGGGCACACCAGCGACAGGCCGGTCCTGGCAAAGACCAGACTTACTCTCTCGGAGAATGGGGGCGATCCCAGCAAGTAGGACTGCTCCGACGACGCCGGGCTTTCACATGAGCCGGGTTACCACGCCAACCCCGGCCCGGAGTACAGGAGTTCTATTGGAGGCGTTTGTATTGCCTCCGTCGCACCCCCGTGCGTCCCTACAAACGACTTGCCCGAATTTCCCCCCCGAGCACCCCCCCCCCATTATACTCCCTATGACCCATGATAAAATTCCCTTAAAACATAGCAAACCACAACGAAATCAACGAAAATAGCGAAAGACCAAATAACCCAAACCATCCGCTACTTATTCTAAACTTCTTTTAAACCACGTACTAGCCTTACTTGGTAGTCTAAAAGTAGTCTTCCGGGTTTTGGTAATGTTCTCAGAACAGTCCATTTATAAGCACTACAGATCAGGTCAAATTAAGCGAACGGCTATGAAACACGAATTGCGCGATAATAAAATTAATTAATGCAATTAATATATAATAATAGTCAAGCAAACAGTAAGGCCTAAAATAAAACTTTGTAAACGCAAAGGCGAAAGACGAATCATACACTGCAAAGATAAAACTTCCCCTTTAAATAGAGCAAATGAATGATTAAAGACTCTACTGACAATTTTTAAGCAATCATTTTGTTATCAGTATTTTTGCTACATAGTTTTTCTCCCGGTACCGCATGATCCGCAACAAAGTAATTTTAAACAACAAAACAAGGATATTATAATAACATTTATATTCAATCAATACAAATTAAATATTAACATCTTTATTCTGTTTCTTTATAATGCCATTATAATAATTATTAATTACTAAAACACTTTATTTTGTTATTCTAATAGATAAAATTTAATAAGGCAATACAGTGAAAGCAATAATAATATTTTATAAATATTTGTGAATAAGGGAATGACAGTTAATTTTAAGTCGTAGAGTTTGTTAACAGCAACCGGATGTAGTATTTGCCGCCGCCTCTCAACCTCCGGCGGTATTTCCGTTTCCTCTGGAGGCTTTCCTATCTTCTACTCGCAGCTATATTAAAGCGACGAATCGGGATTTACACTTTTAGTGTCATATGTAGCTGTTATTAAAGTTATACTGGTAACTTGTGAAAATATGATTTCCTTTCTTAAAATTTGCAAAAAAAATATTAGTAAAAACTTTAGTGGTTGCTACACATAAACTAAATATTTAATATTATTTAATTTGCATAGTATGAGTATATTTAAATTATATATACATATATATATGTATTGTAAGCAAGTTTTAACTCTTGTTGTAATATTTAAAGACAAGTGAAGAAACCCTGTCAGCTCTCCACTTCACATAAATTCTTTAGTAGCATGCAATTACCCTCTAACTTTCTATTAATCGATTTAACTCAAACCTGACTAAGCATCCTGACCTGACAAATCAAACAAGCAGAAATTAAGACCAACACGGGTACCGACCGTTTCAATCAAAGTTCTCGCATGCATAATTCAAGAGGCAACACTCTGTAGTAATTGAAATGCGCCAAACCGACCGTACGGGCTCTTCGATGCTAATCGCATTGACACCTCGAATAAATCACTATAAACCCTACCGAATGTCATTATTACTATACTTAATGTTTCCTATCGCCAGGCCTAAAAGTTTTGATTTATCCTCCTACTCACTACCCATTATTATTAGTTATATATTTATATATATATAAAAGGAAGTCGTGTTTTTTACAACACTTATAATTCGAGATCGGCTAGACCAATTTTCACGGTTTTTAGTTCGTTGAATTTGTCTCCTCCCCGAATAGCAATATTAAAAAAGAAATAAAATAGCAATCTTAATAAAAAAAAATTAAAAGAGTAGACAAAAACATGTAAAGGAGCGAACCTAGGGTCCCAGGATTGATCGAACCGGGTTGTACCTGCCATTTGTCAAACATTTATTGTCCATCCTGTCAAATATAATACCATAAGTAATGTTTGACATGAGTTCAGGAATAATGATAAATGATTTACATTTAAGCGTGCATTCATTAATTTATTTTGTGCAAATTAAAGATTATTTTCAAGCGACATCTATCGAAAGATATTGGAGTTTCATGTAATTAACTCAAACAAAAATATAACAGATTGCGCTAGCAGTTTAATAAATGCAGGCCTTGATTTGAAATAAAAATGTTACATTTTAAAACTGTTTTAGAATATTAATAGTTGAGATCTGGACAGATTATCGAAATACGAAAAACATACTATTATAGTATTATTTTTAACATATTGGTACTACACATATAAGAAGAAGACAGACCATCGTCTGTCGAGTCAAATGTACATAATTAAGAAATTAACTTCATTGAGATAAAAAGGTAACAGATATTTCTTGATTATAGGGCGGCACGAAGTCCACCAGGTCATCTAGTTGTTTAATAAATTAAACTCAAATTTAGTTTATTACAATATGGGACACAGAATGCCTCTACGTATGTAAACTATCACACTATGAAAAAACAGGAATTAGTTTTACTTTGGTATTATTTAAATCACGTTATTACAACCTCATGTGAATAACTTGTCTTTTTTTTTTTGTTTTCAACCAACATTACATAAACAAAAACATAATGTGATATCCAGTCAAAAATGTTTCTAAAATACTCGTTTCTTTAATGGTATTTGATTGAAGTTAGAACTAATGAAGATTTATATTCGGATCATTATTTTCCTGTCCGATTCAATTAAGTCCAGTCTATTACAAATTTGCACGTTAAACTTGGAGGATATTAATCAAATTAAATCACCGGAATTAGTTTACTCACCTTCAATCACGCTGTAAAATTCTCTTTGAAAACTGTCAACGGTTATAAATTTACATTACTTTACAAATTATATTTTGATGTGTACAAAATGTCATATGTCAAAAGGTAAATATTTTATACTTTTGTCATCTCATTCGTCCAGTTATTTACATAATAATAGAAAGTAAATTAAAAAAACACTCTTAAAATTTTGATTATAATCCTTAAACCTAACAGAAATTCTCAATTACAGTTCTCAATTACATATCTAATTATATGAAAACAATTTCAAATATGTCTTAATAACTACAATTTTCACCACCATTCATGACAATTTAGCACGGTTCCAATTTCGGAGGTGAGTGTAAACTGTAAAATTCAAAGCAAGTATTCACAGAATACTTTACTGGACGTATAAATCTGTTGGGATACCTTTTATTTGAAACCATACGTATCCATATATATCCACAATATATCGATCGACAAGCCGCGAAATTTAGCCAAAATGAATCATTCAATATTTATGTTAGTATTGTGTTTTTTTTTATTAAATTTAATTTATTTACTACTTCTACTTGTAAATTATTGTTTTTATAATAATAAATCATACTTTTAATGAAAAAAGTATGGTAATAGTTGTCATTAATCCCTATAAAAGTACTCATACGTATAGAGAATTTTAAGTTATGAGAGAAGGAAACCAACATATCTTTACATCACATTCCTTGTAAACAATATGTAGATTTTGCCGAATAATATTGTGTCTACAAAAGTACTAGCAAAATCAGAACAAATATCGTTTCAACTATACGATATATAAAAGAAATGGAAACGCTTATGATACTCGTAAGTACTTTATGACTGTTCCATTCTACGAGTAGAATTTAAAATTAAAATAAATTTTTGGACAGACTTTGAGTTTTAACAGATAATACTATACCCTATATTTCACACATTTAACATATGAACTAAATCCAAATAAATACTGTTAGAATTATTCACTAACTTTTTCTTAGCATTTATTTGTAGGATTTCTCTTATATATTTTTTTTCAGGGAAGGTTTAAAAGCTGAAAAAACTTGAATCATTTCCGGGAAAATCCTGAAAACAGCTCTTTTCTATTTCCCATACAAACGTTTTTTTTTTGACATTAGATTTGACAACTAACTAATATGTCAATCATTCTGTCGCAATTCAGAACACGGAGATTAATGACTAAAAGGTAAAAATATGAATAAAAAAATCAGAACAAAGAAAAAGTATTACGATTGACGATATTGTTTTACAATTATAGTAATATATTCTGTGAGTGCATCTTTGTAAATGACGATTACCGTTACATACGCGAGAACTTTCTTTACTTTAATAACAGGAAAAATTTAATAAACAGGAAACATTTAATAGATACCAATACCTGGTTATTTATGGCCTCTAAGACGGAATAGAGTTCGCCCGGTCAGCTATACATATATGTATTGCTAATGACGAAATTAACGCGAGCGAAATCGCGGGCAAAAACTTGTATGAAATAATAATTGTACAATATTCTAATTATTCCAGCTTCATGAAATTAATACATTCCTAAATGTTGAAACTTTAAAGGATCGATTTGAAACATATACGGAGAGTTTAATTTTCACTTAGAAGCAAGGTCAGCCAAAAATATTTCTAACCATCTTTAATTTTTATTCTCGAGCTATTAAAGAGTGGATATCAATTTCAATAACCTTGACATAATATTTATACGTACTAGTAAATTAGCGAGGTATTGGGTAGTATTTCATTGAACTCTACATTGGTTAAACTAAGATCACTTCCAATTTATGCGTTACATGATGGTCTTCTGCCTTCATCCTTTTTTTTCACACAAAACGCGTGGCACGGCAACAATGCGGTGCCGGTACCGCGAACGCTCAACAAGAGGACGGCAACATCGCAAGCACCACGTGTTCATTTCGGTGTTCAATAGAGCGGTGAACAGACTAATTCGAGTTTTTCGTAGAATAATTCTCTAGACATTTTTAGAAAATGAAAAAATGTCTTGGATTTTGTATTAACCTAGGGTAAAGATTAATGAAATCACCAGAATTACAAGTTAACGAAAACTTAGGTGCTGCTCTTATACGGGGGCCTCGTTTTTGTTTCTCTTTGATAATATTCAACAAGAGCACTAACAGTAATGTTTTTTCTTCCAAGTCCATGGTTTGATTAATAACACATCACTGGGATAAAAACGCAAGGCAGTAAAATACGCTGTCAATTTATGCGTTCTGTACCGGACAGCGATATATAACCTGTGGCACGATAAGCATGCGGCAACGGTCCGACACGAAACACATAAATTGAATGCGCCCTAAGATATAGTATCCGACATATATCTCACCTTTTTTTAGAGAGGGAAAATCATCGAATGACCCCGCGTGTCCTGGGTGGGGCAAGAGGGAGTGTTATACTCCTACTGACTAAAAAGTCCGTGTACTTTCTTCTAAACGGGCGGCTAGCTACCCTTTCTCGCCGTCCGCAGACCGGTGCAAGAATATCCAACCGAGCATATATTCATCGAAGCATTGTAGCGGCGTTATAATGATTTTGAGATTAAGTATATGTATAAACAGATCGATAAACATTTGCTGATATTTTTTATGATCAAGATACGATCAAAATTAAATGTGTCAATATTTTAACAAACCTCACTCAAAACTTTCTGGATGTAGCAGCAACAAAAGAATAAGTATTATTTTAAGATTGAGATGTGTGTATTAATATCTCAATCGGATGTAACAGTTACCTACAAGAGTGCAAGTGCTCTTATATTTTTTTTATTGTATCACCTTTATTGAACTATATATGATAAGTTTCATATGATTAAGAAAAACCTTATACCGAGACTAAAAAAATATTTTAAAAATATATTACAAGTAACCTCAAGAAAAGGAATGAAGAATAAAAAATAAAGTATTTAATAGTATTGTTCTATAAAATGCAACTCACGAAGAAAAACATTATGCTGTGTACACAAAAAGGCATCTAATAGTTTATCCCTGAATCAGCATTCTTAGTAATTGTCCTCAGTCTTAAATATAAAATGTATGCATTTACACCCACTTTTGCGTGAACATTATACATATGAGCAAGGGTATTTTAGGATCATCGTCACTCCTACAATATCCGTATATATTATTATGAAGGATCAGTTTTGACATGAACGACAAATAAAATTTATTTTTACTGCGTGTCTCCATCTGACCTTGGACATGTTACCCGAAATAAAATGTAGTTTTTTAACCCTTATATACTTAAATATGGACATGTATGTAGGTGTTCATATATTATAAAATGATCTCACAAAAAGATTGAGTTAATCTTGATTTGAAACTATACTTGATATTAAGTAAGTTAATCAATACGGGAAACATATAAATGAGAAGGCAGTTAAAATAAAATTCTTATTTAAATAGAAAGGGTTTCGAAATTAACCAGAACCAGTATTCTTTTATTGAAATAAAAGGTATTAAGTCGCTACGTAAACGGTGAAACACTTCAATCTCCCTTCATGATACGAGATAAAAAATCATATCATAGCACTTGTCTATAAGCAAATTCATGTTGAAAAACATAAACAATAAGTGTCATTTGCGTTTAATACTGTATTACACTAGGTCCATGATCAATGCACTCTTCTTATTTTTCTCTTTACATGACTTACACTCACTCATTATTCTTAAGCTATATAAAGCTTCCCTAGATTTATTTTTTCTTATCCTTTAGATGGTGCAAATCTTAATATTTATATAAAAGAAACATTTCATGTCAAGTCACCTTTTGAAGCGACTTCAGAAGATGACTTCACTTAAAATGTTTTGCTGCAGATTAAGTAACTAAACACTAATATATAACAATAGAATACTAAATAAGAACGATCTAAAATTAACCAAAACCTAAATTAAGCTACAATTATTCTTATATAACTCAATAAAGTCAATAAATAACAAGTAATCGGTATGAAACTAAAACAAAATTTTCTTAATTGCCAACATCAGTAAGACTACAAGATATTAAATCGAATATTCCATAAAAAAACGATATTGCAAGAGAAAAACGTCATATGGAGCACAAGGACTACACTCAGGTTCAAATCCAATAACAACGTTACAGCGTTTCATTTTACAGGCAGCAATATAGTATTTTTTTTTTACTATTTTTTTTTGTAGAATTCTATCTCGGACGTTATTTTTAATAATAATATTTATTTTTATAAGATTTTTTTAATGATACTGGTCCCCAGTTTTTAACACTTCCTTTGTTAAGAGCTAGACTAATGCTTGAGTTGAATGCAAAAGGGAGTGAGGACACTCGAGTCTCGACGTCGGTTTCAATTGACTCCGTTGACATTTTCAAGTGGCAAAAATTTAAAAACATTTCTGAAATTAAAAATCAAATATATTAAACAACACCATTTGAATAAGAAAAAAAAATTATAATGTGTGTTTTGTGCTAACTTTAAATATATAGGTTACCCATATCTGCTTATTAAAATCATATCCTCTTAAAACATAATGAGTTAGAAAATGATTTTTTTGTTTTGATTTTACTAGAAATATATATTGACACAATAACCGTTAACACTTTGCAAGCATGATATTTATGTAACTCCCATATTACCTAAATGGATTGCTTAATGGTCCATAGCCATTATTACCATTTCTAATCAATAATTGCACAATGAGCTCCCATTTCCTTGCCCCGGCTCAGTATCAAGTGCCATTCGGGAAAAGTCGAGAGCTCTTGTACTCGATGGCTTTCAGACTTACACCGATAATTATATTATTTTCTGTCCTTTTGGAAAACCTTTCCTGTATCGAATATGAAAAGTATTTGTACGATAAAATTTTCGATTACTCGGGAATCATTATAACTGAAAGAATTATTGCAAAATGATGTTTTAAGTTAAATATATTTTTTGAGAAAAATAATCTATATAACCCTTGATTGAAAAACGAAAGCCAATATGCTCTTACATCTTCAAAATGGTAACCCGTCCATCGTCATCAGTACTGAATGCCCAAGCTCGAAAGCCTTTTAAGGTACTAGGGTCTTGGTCTCTGTTCCACGAGGATCCAATCTCATATATATATATCATCCTTAAATTCTCTTTCAGTTGCTGACTGTTATTAGTGTTTATTTTAGGACTTTAACAAACTTCTTGCTAGGATAGGTTTAGCATCAATCTGGTGACCGCCAGAAAAAGCTAGTTTTGTATTGTATCTAACTCCATATAAAGTCTTAGTGTATCAAAATTAGTATATGTCAATAATCTCCGATACTGATTGAATTTTACGAATTCATACAATTATTTTTGCATTACAAATATGTAACATATTTCTTAACTTATCTTTAAATTTAGCAGCTTAGTGAGTGAAGAGTATTTACCGCTTCCATTTAGGTTGTTATCTGCCTTAGCTCACCACAAACTGGTTACCACTATCGAGAGGGTCATAAATAATATATATGCTGTTTACTTGTTGCGGTCGCTCAATTAATCAACAACATAAATTTCGAAGAAAAATAAGACAAATAAGTTTTCATTTTTTCTTGAGTTGGCTAAGTCTTCTTTAGAATGTATAAAAAATCTGCAAAATCTAGTAAAGTTAGTTTATAATGCCAATATTTGAGAAAATATTTAAGTCTTAAATAATATTTAAACATAGTGTTTATACTTGAAACATATCTGATTAATTAAGTTGACAAAATCTACTTTCGCAATAAATATTGCGATGAATTTTAAAACTACTTTCACTTGCAAACATAAAAAGGTTTGATGAAAAGTGAAATTAATATTTTATACACAAGTTTAACTAATAGCTGTTGAATAATTTTTATGCAGTTTTTCTCAAAATCAAAGAGTTAATAAATTAAAACTAAACAATCAAAATGACCAAAAACTAAGACGTTGAAAACTTTAAAATTCACATGCATTAATACATGGAGACACCCACGCACATACACATTGACATCGATGTCAAATTTTCAACATCCCTCTTTTTATGGTCGAGGTCAATTGAGAAAAACCTCCCATTACATATTTATGTTAAGAATAATCATATCACGACTAGGGTATACTTAGAAATAAGTTAATTATTTAACCAGGTGCCGTAGTGGCAGGAACTGCTTTCTTAATAAAAAAAAATTGAGCTTGATATAATAAACAGTAAACATAGAGCGTGTCATTGATTTATCCTATATATGTTTAAAGATATTTATAATAATTAAAAAATATTTGAATGGAGCCACTGTTAAATACGCAATACATAAGTTGATTTAAATTTAAATATCTATCTTCTTATAAAATACGAAATATTAACTACTTGCATGATATTTAAATTTGTATCAAAATATTGTAATTGCAACATCGATTTCAATAACTGCAACATTTAACATTGCATCATTCAAAGAGAAATAAATTATTATGTAAGGTTTCAAAATAAAGATTCCAATTATTAAGTTAAGCAACGAAGTACTATTTAGCACACAGACCACAGTTCAACTTACTGCTAGTAAATATTTCACTATATTTTTTGTAGGCTTCTATTTTACTATCGGCAGCCAAGAAAGTTAAAGTTTATTTTTAAGATATTTATAATGTGTTTGGTTTGCTTTTCATATTTTCATACAGAGCATTATTAAAGTTAATAAATTTTATTGGTCATTTCAAGCTTTTCAATAAACAATTTTTGTGATTTAAAACCCAACTTCGCATCAATCTAACAAATTAAATAAAAAGAAAGAACTTGGAATGACCACTTAGATACCAAAGGAGAGTTCAAAATCGAATGGTTTCTTACTTCAGTGCAGGAATTACATTGTTTTATAATTGCAATTTTTTTTACACATAAAATTAAAAAAAATATGTATCAAAAAAATTCAGTTATAATTCATTTTATACTAATATCCTAGTACATGCATTTCACCACCTTTTACAGAAGCAGTTGAGATAATGTTTGCTAAGAAACCAAGCGATCTAGCTACAACTGCCGTCGAAAATTGAGAAGAAACATTGAGTAAAGAAAGTAATACCTATGTATATTGTTGCTTTCATGTCAAATTGTTTTACTCTTTTGGATGATTCCTTTTATCTTATGTTATCATTATTTATTTTGATATGAATATCATCATTATAATGAAATTGTTTTAAAACATTTAGTAAAATAATAATAATAACCTCTTTTAATATATTATTACATATTAAAAATTTAAAACCTTTTACGCCCGAAATAAAACGTGCAATACCGTACCAAAAAGTATTTTTCATTAATTGCTATGATATGCTATGTATAAATGGAATCTTTGAATAGAATACTGGAGAAATTAATATTTATATTATTTCTTTTACATAATGTCAATTTTATTTTTCAGATGCTTATCAAGCATTTTAAAATCGTTTGATATTAAGTTGAAATAATCATAAAATGGTCACCACTGGAGTCGCGTGGAAAACACCGCTGACCACACACTGATGGATTGTCCAGCGTGGATATCCGAGCGAAGCCAACTCATCCGCGTGGTTGGCGCAGACCTTTCGTTACCGGCAGTGGTTCAGGCCATGGTCGGCAGCGAGAGGGCATGGCAGGCGGTGGCCGACTTCAGCGAGAGAGTCATCTTGCAGAAGGAGGCTGCTGAACGAGTGAGGGAAGACGACCCCTCCTCGGCGTCGCTGCGCCGACGAAGGCTGGGTCGAAGGTCGCGACCTGCCTCCCCAGTGAGGAAGCCTCCGGGCGTCGGTGGGGAACCGGCGTCCGGGTAACATAGGCTAGAGGAAGAGCGGCGTGTTTGGCGTTCCCGGCACGCTGCTCCTGAGTCGGAGGGGTGGTGTGGTCAGCAACTGATACCCCTGCCGAAGGCGGAGTCCCTTTCGGGACTCGTGCGTAGTGAGCGGAAGTATGGCTTGCCGTTCCCGCTCACTAGTCTACGCACAGCGCAGAGAACGCCGAGGAGTTTAGTGGGTGGAAATCCCACACGCCCCCGCCGTGTTTTCCCCCGCTGCGGGAAGTCTTTGAAAGATTCTCCTCGTTAAAAAAAAATAATCATAAAATGGAAGGATGAGAACTCAATACTTGCAACAAAATGAATGTTAACCAGGGCTAAATTTCCCATCAGAACGGAGATACTTTTTAATTCAAATTGTTACTTCAAAATATGTATTTATTTATTTGAAATGAAATATTAAAAACTAAGTTCCATGCGTTTTTTATATTAAGACCCAGTTTCACCAATCAATGTTAAATAAGTAACATCGTGTTAAGGCATGATGTATCGAGCGTCCCACCACGCACAAATATCCGCTAAAATGTCTTAACCAGCCACTAATATTAATTCCTGCTCTGGAGCTCCGTCTAATGGCTAACAGAGTGTTAATGGCATTGTCAAAACTCAATTGTCCAATCACAGCTCTGATTTCTTGTAACCATAGTAACGTCATCTGTTTTGTCAGTTTCGACTATTTCCTTGTTATTATTAATAAAGTGAATTAAAATTTCATTTAGTATGATGATTTTAACATCCAGCTTTTCTATGACATTGCAAATTAAGTTTTCTTTTTATTTCTTATAATTTGAACACAATTTATGTCTATATATACATATATAACACAATAATATTATATAACACAATTTATTGACAATACGATTTTGACAAGTAACACCTAGTAATTTGAAAATAAAGCTTTTTGTGTGCTAACTGTATGCAACCAACGATATATAAAATTTGGTCGCATTAGCTTACAAGTGACGTATCGAGGGATATATACGATCAAAGTATAAAGTGGTGCATCGTGGCAAAGGTGCCGTGTTAAACGCTATAGTTTCCACTTGGTCGTCTTGTAACAAGAAAGAATAATTTGGTACTCGGTCATTTGACATGACGTTTAATAATGCGTTGTTAATTTGTCATCGTGGGACGTAAATATTTTAACAAACATTTATAATTTTGAAGGTTGGTTAGTAAATGCTGTGATTAGACTAAACAAACATTGATTGGTGAAACTGGGTCTAAACTGCAAACAGTAATGATACTGATAACGTGCTTAGAAAAAGTGACAGATAAAAAGAAATTCTAAAATTAATGAAAAATATTTAATCCTAAGAAAGCGATTTATGACCAACGTGGAGACTGATTTTCGAATAGAATATTATTATTAATTTCAAAGTACAAAGTTCGCTAGTGAGAGACGAAACCTCTTAGCATTCAATGGATTCACCGTACGGGTGCCGAGTCCATTGCGTTGCAGGGAGAGGAGCTTCAACAGTGCCTGGGACTTGCGACCCAGATGTAGGTTTAAGGGGCCCCTTATCAAACAGGCGTTATTTTTTTTTTGGTATCGGGTTGGAAAATCCTCAAGGAGCCCCGCCGCCCTCGGGGAAGGATGGAGGGGACTGTCAGACTCTTACTGACTGAAAACCAACCCGTGTTCCTTATGCACCCGTGTGCTGGAGAGGCGGGTATCGCCGAAGCATTCATCGCTACCTCCCCGACAGGCATTGACCCACCAGATGGCCAGGCAGGCCCCGTCACCCACTCTGTGGCCGTCACCCGATTCAGACGCAGTAAATAGGCGCGCGCGGATTTTACGCCGCCCCCTCGGAGCCTGCAGCTGTTATCGGACGACAAGATGCCCGGAATCTGTCGTCCATAGGCCGCGCTCTACGGTGGCCGGAAATCGGTCACCCTACGGCGCCCAATGCGTCTGCTGCGAGAGGGGAGAGAGGAGGCAACCTCTCTTTCCCTTTCCGCTACCTCCTTTGCGAGAAACACTGTCCAAGCTCCTCTCTCTACCTAACCAAATTTGAAATGAACCTACTAGGGCTGCCTTCGACGTACGTTCCAAGAATGAATTAATGTTAGTTCTGTACAGGCCCAAGTCTTTTAGTAGGTTACAGAGAGATTTAGCTGTTATACCTCTCGCTCCCACCTCTATCGCGTACAAATCAACGACGAATCTTTTTCATTGTTTTTGTTTTTACCGTTGGTTAACTCGTAATACTTATTGATCTTGATATCATGGTCTTTGGGGATGTTGGTTTCCCAAGGAACCGTAAGCATCACAACGCGCTTCAAAATACGCGAATATAGAATTATGTCTGGTCTGGAGGCTGACGAACAAATATCCTCGGGGATAGTGTTTATTAATGTCTACAAATATACGTACATATTAATTAATTAATTTTGTAATGGTATATCGTGATATAACATAAAATAGTGCTTTTTGGTAGTGTTGTACTAATATATGTTTTACATTGATACGTACATTAGAAAACAAAGTGAACTTGATGAATAATTTCATTGAATTGAATCATATTTGAAAACTAATCAACTTCACATATTACAAAGGGCCTCTGTACTGAAATTTAATTTTAATATTCAATAGGCAATATCGAAACGTTAAACTATATAATTTTATTTAAAACTAGCTTTTGCCGCGACTGCGTCAGCGTGGAATAGTGACTTCCGGCAGATTTTTGGTTCTTCCCACATAGTTCCCGTTCTTGCGTGGTTTTCGGAATGGTCGAGTTCCCGTAGAATTTCCAGGATAAAACCTATTTTTTTTTAATTCACAATGAAGTACTCTTAAGCAACAACATATTTATTTCAATTTCATTAACAAAGATTAATATTATTATGTTGATACAACTTAAACAAATTATTTCGACCAAATTAATTACCATAAAAACTGTTTTTGTGAGTTAATCTTAAAAGATAGACATATACTGTCGCGGACTGTTTTTTAGATCATTAAAAGAGCTATTATTCTTTAACGCATATTTTTTGTGTATCTTGAACCGTTTTCACGGCGCACGCAACGGAAGGCTTCAAAGATGAAATAATTTCTCCCGTTTTTTACACATTTACCACTATATCTTTGCTCCTATTGGTCGTAGCGTGATGTTATATAGCCCACAGCCTTCCTCGATAACTGGACTATCCAACACAAAAAGAATTATTCAATTCGAACCAGTAGTTTCGGAGATTAGCGCTTTCAAACAAACAAACAAACAAACAAACTCTTCAGCTTTATAATATTAGTATAGATGTTTTGTTTATAACTTATATCATTAGGAATAAAATAAAATAAATTACAAACTGCTCCAAAGTAACAAATACAACATATTTTAATGAATAAACAAAAGCTTTCCATTTAAAGTGCACACACTGACCAAAACTCATTTTCAATCAAATTCTGAAAGCTATAAACAAAAGCCGTGGAGCGAACAAAAGCGAATGCTTGCGTTCATCTCGGTTTCATAATTTCCCTATTTCCAGATGTCGTCGAGATTTTTACATTTTTGTTTTCGCTATCACAAAGCGCTAGTGAAAATTAAGTTCATTGTTATTTTTATTAAAATAAGAGAATATACCTTTTAGACGCAAATGTTTATTGAATTTAATTACATCATGTCAATTCTTGCTATCTACGTTTTTTTGTTCAATCCACGAAAGTTGAACAAAACAAAAACTAAATTTCGTTTCTCATTCAAAGTGTCATTGAAAAGTACCTTATTTTATATTTTAATATAAAATATTATGTCTCTTATATAATATAATATTTTGTCCGACTGACAGTGAACAGCCTAGTGACGCTCGATCCATCAAATAATAATTAATGTAAGCCTTATTGAACTATAACGAAATGACATGAAAACTACTATAATATAAATGAAATTGGAATTCTAAGCTAAAATGTTAGCATAAATTGAATCGAGAATACATTTCATACATACGTACGAAATAAAATGTGAATTGATGTAATGCTTTAGGAAATACCTTTATTCAACACTTTCCATTAACACAAATCTTTTATTTTTCTAATACATATTCATAAACTAAATTATATTTGCAAGTATTATCTAACAATGATAAATGTTAAAGCATAAGAAATCAGAAAGAAAAAACGTTACTTAATTTTATTCAACTGTCTCAATTGTACACTTCAAATATTTATATTAATATTTAACACGACTTTAAGGTAAACGTGATAAGGAATGAACGATCTGAGTCAGAAAGTTGTACAAACGTCTGCAATTATCCATAGCGATGATTAATTTACACGGTGTTAAAAATAGCGGTTATTTCATCTACATTCTGAAAGTAATAAAATAACTTCAAATCAGTGAAGTTGAAGTGATTTTATTAGGTTTTTATTATTTCTGTATACTTGCATTCAAATCCTGTTTTCTTAGATGAACACATTAAGCTGAATCTTTCAAACTCTTACGCTGCTTTGTAATCTTTACCAAAAATCATTATATTCAATTTAAAAAGGTGAGGCAAATATTAATTATTAAAAAAAACCAGTGTAATCTAAAGTGTACACTTTTAACTTAAATGTTATAGGGAAGGTGGTAATTGGTTTTACTATTTACTTTCGAAAGTAGAACAAATTATTTCTTGTTTTTGTTCACAAAACCTTGTTGTCTATTGAACAAGGTGGGTTTGCAATTAAATAAAATTAATGGACACATGCAGCTTACTACCTATTGATTCGAAACGTTTTATCTTTAAACCTTAAAAATTTTACTATTTCGCTGCTTCTGAGAAAGTAAATGGTATTCCCGTCAGGAAATTTTATATATATCGCAAAATTTTCTCTCCAGTTCTTTTGCAGGAGATTTTGTTGAAGAATTTTTATGAGTTTATCAAAATCCATGAATATCCAAAGATGCAACTTTGAAATAAAACTGGCGACGGTTTATTAGTCCCATGCTTATAATAAAAGCAGCCATTGACATTAGTCAGGGTTACCGAAAGGAATTTTATTATTTAGAAAAAGTATATTCATTTTTTAAGTTAAATAAACCAAATTTTTATTTCTGTCCGTTTTTATTAAATTTGCACCAAGGATACAATTATGAGATTTAAAAAAATGTTTAAAACCGTTATTGCGAAATTTCATTACCAAAATATTTTGAAAAGTGGGGTGTTAAAAATATTAAAGAATATTTTTGATACTAAAATGAAAAGAATAATGCTCATGACAGCCCTGAAACCAGCTTGACAAGCTTAGCTGAATTAAAGCTGTATTTATAGCGGTCTACGCATCGATTCCCATGATAACGAGTAATTTGAGTATGTTAGCCGATAGTATAAAAAACAGCAAGTTATTAATAGTAAAATTATCATTAAAATGAAGTTCTCCAAATGTAGAAACAAAAAAGTGAAGAAGAAGAAATTAAGACGAGCATCAAGTATACAAAGATTTTTAATAAAATAACAGGCAATTCAAATACATATTGTAACTTTTAGCAGATGTAAAGCAGTATAGAACATTTTATTGCATTATTGTTTCTGAAGTGAACAATATTATATTAACATGAACCTTTTAGTTTTTTTTTTTTTTGGAAATATATTATGGAATCATGTTTTTTTTTAATTGCCCAAACGAGAAGAACTCAATCATTTTTCTTTTATGACAATAACGACAGAATATTTCTGTTTTTAATAATTGTGTGCGCCTACGTGTGGACCTGCACTACATTTATTTTTTATGACATTTTGTCTATATAAACTACGATATTCCACATAAATTTGTAATCCTTTTTTATCTATGTACATACGTTACTTCCTTTATATTTCAAATTTGAATATCATTCCGCTACAATTTCTTGTCTTAGTAACAGCTGTATCTTCAGATAAAAGTAGTTAGCAAAACCAAAGAAGTTTTCTTTAACCTGTCTAAATACCGAACAGTAATTATACATTGAATATTGGTTATAGGTACATAACTTCTTTTATTTTATTCTTATATTTATACTAAAATAAGAAGGATGACAACTAGATATAATCTAGATTAGTTATAGGTTATCAGAATATCTAGTTCTGAAAACGCTTAAATTAAATACCAATTCCAAAAGTCATCCGTTCACAATCCATGCAATGATATTGTTCAGTGCTTCACTTTTAAGAAACAAAAATATGTATATTTATTCTAATTTCTACGTATCCACTCCACAGTCATTGTCTATCTGAGGTATTAAGAAGGATCCTTTTAATTAAAGGGTATAAATATATGAAGTTGGCAATATGTAACTATATATAAGTTTTCTTATTTTGTTATGTTTTGAATTCCTATATTACAAAACTATACTCCACATTCATTCCGGAGAAAGATAATTGATACGCTAATTCCACAATTACATTTTTACTTCCAAACTATTTTAATAAAAAATATTTAAAACTATTTTGACATTAAATCTCAATGAATATTAAAATTAGTTTACAAGTGAAGAAGTTGTAAAATGTATATTAAAAAAATATATTGTAAAACAATCAAATCTGGATCCCTTTCTATTTTTAAAGTGATAAATGAAATGGGTTTGACGTATTATTAACTTATAAATTTGTAAGTTAGTTCTATTATATTATAGAATATGAGAGTAAAAAAATCAATAAAAATATCTACCCCCTTTAATTTTAGTAAGAACAGAGTAAAATGCAATGTAAAAATGTTTTGGTCAACTGGCAAGATTTGATGTTTAACGAGAAGATATTTTATTCCTTTGGTTTTTTACTTCATCCAATTACAAAATAAAAATCTTAAAAAAAAAAATAACTTGGCAACATTACACACAAACAATTTTTTTTTCAAATTATTTAAACTTATGCTAATATATGTGATGTGAATAATTTTAGTTGAAATTGAAAACCATTGTAACATTATGTAAGGACTAAAAATAAAATAATAACATAGCATAATTATTCCGAGCTCACTCTGAACATAAACTTAATACCATAACTTGGCAGCAATACAATATGTTAGATTCCTCTGTGGGCTCTTTTAATTACTGTCTGGCCCATGTATCATAAATTCTAATGGAGTCCGCTCCCACAGTGGCTCGCAAACTGCATTTGAGAATATAAACGTAAACAACTCACGTGATGTAACTGATCGAAATTTTAATTTTTAATATTTGTGTCATATTCTGTTATGTTTATTTTTTGTTTTATATACTTGAAATACAAGCGATTTATATTAATACTATAAATAAGTAAAAAGTATGTTTGTTTTCAACCTTATATTTTAGTAACAAACCTATTTAATATCAAGGTTTAAAATAAATTTATTCCGATTTTTTGGTTGTTAAGGCATCCCTTCATTTATAAATATCTTATTTAAAAGTGTGCAAGCATATAAGTCTTTGTCGTGTTTCTAGTATGAAAATAATAACATAATTTCGAAGGCATCAGAAGTTGAAAGTAGTTTACAAATAAAAGAGACAATTGCTGCAGAAAGCACGGTCTACTCATCTTATTCCGATACTACCATATGTTAGTTACTGGAAGTTACTGACAGAATACGCAACATCTTGAAGAAAGATCAAATCAAGACTACATATATACAAATCACACAAGAAAATGAGCTAATTCTTGAGACTGATTAAGAGTACCATTCCTTTACAACAACCCTTGTACCGATGAGTTTGGATTCAACAAAGTCATTTGTACAAGGGTTAAAGAACAGATATCAAAAATAGGTGTGCGTCGAAGTCACGTATGTGAACATACATTGGACAAACCAGGCCACTGCATTCAGTTTGCTAAATCACATATCCTCCTTCGCTCTTGACGGCAGGTATAGGTATACCGAGGTTAATCCGCGAGGCTTTTGAAATAAAAAAGCACCCCAATTTCAATATAGAAGATATCTGAAATCTATCAAAAATCTAGGATCCCCTTCTTAAAAATATAAAATCCCATATCCGGGACCACACCATAGGACCTCGGGACACCGTAAGCGCATTCTGCCGGCATCCAGAGCGGTACGCAAGACAATTAAGAAATCGATGGCGGTAGGAGATAAATAACCAGACCAACTGACAGACACTCACATCTCGTCTGCCCGTGATCACGGTTACTGAAAAGTAGCCGAAACGTCGGGAGTATGTAGTTTTCTAATCAAAAATATAACGCGAAGTATAATCCGAAAAATATTAGTTTCATTTAAATGAGTACTCGCGAAAATCTTAGATCTCATTACATTCACATCTTGTCTCCCTTGATCACGGTTGCTGAAAAGAAGCCGAAACGTCGGGAATATGCAGTTTTTATCAAAAATAAAGTCTCGTAGTATATCCGAAAAATATTAGTTTCATTTAAATCGTATAGTCTATTTAAGTAATCCAGGTCACATGGTTAAAGGTTTGGAACACATTGACCTTGTAGTTTGTCCACTAGGCATTCTATATTCTCTTTGTCATAGGAATCAGATGTTTTATTCGCTCTTTTTAACGAAGGCATTACCGAGCCAATAGCGCTCTTCAAAACTCTCTGCAACTTCCAGAAATACTGGTGTGTTAGAGAGAGATGATAGTTTCTTATCCTAGCCATCAGTTTGATAAATGTTATTGTACTTGTGGCTTAGCTCTTTTTCGAAACGGTGTAAGAAATTTTAATTAATATAATTTTAATAGACAGTATAATCGCTAAAAAAGTTATTGTTTTATTTATTTAATAAAATGTTGTTAAAATTGTACAAAATATATTTACAAATTTGGCATCCATTCAAAAAAACAGGTTTTATAAGTTCATTTCTTTATAAGTTGCTATCAAAACGGTGGTGGACCCGCCGCCCGGGCTGGCCGCCGGCAACGTGCCGGCCGCATCCTTCTGTGCGACCGCCCGCTCTACCACGACGTTGTTGAACACCAGTTTGATGTCTTGTTTGGTGATATATCTTAGCGCCACAGACACCTGGAACGAGTTGTATCGTATGTATGTATGATTCAGACGCATTGGGATCGTACAAGGCTATGTTGTCGAAGATGTCTCACCTGCGGTATGTTTAGGCTGTATACAGCCTTAATGAGGAAATTGATAGTGATATAGACATACTAATAAATATAAATGACTGTAAATAAATATCCGCTTTAAAATATATATCACTTAATTTTTCCGGTTTTTAAATTGTTGACTATATCTCTATAAAACATAGGATAAAGCATAATTTTCATAATCTTTCATTAAACAAACAGTGTTTCCAACACCATAAACACAAATCGAAAAAATAACGACCCGCCAGATTTATACAGGCGTTACATGGAGCAAGAAGGAAAATTGGAAGAAAGGGTCGCGAGAAATATTTCAATATGCCATTCACATTTTTTACGATCGTCATGTGTGTTGCCTTACGATTGCGCAGAACCGCAATATTGGGCTATTCTTTTGTATATTTTTCTTTCTCATTTTTAGTAGTTTATCGTCAGATTGATTCTAAAGTAGTTCAGCTATTGTTTAAAGAATTTAGTTCTTCAAATTATGTAGCAAATTTAATACAATTATTGTCTATTATATTATCTCAAGATTGAATACACACACAATACGAAATAAAAAAAAACAGTGTAGTAAGAGCAGTTCTATAACTAAGATGCAATCTCAACCAGATAACCCAAAAATGATAAGAAATAATGATATACTTAAGTAGCGGAAGAGGTGTACATTTGACAAGTGATATACTTATAATTTAGATTATGTTTCTATATGTATACATTTAAATTTATTTACATACCTTTCCATACCAGATTCCATTTAAGATAATTAGATTTACCTATTTTCAATTATTATCTTGACCTATTTTCAATTATTAATTATTATATTATAAATCGATTTTCATTTTTGACTACCAATTTAAAGCTCATTTCCTTTCTATTAAGTTAAAATTTTAATGCATTCTCCTGTCTATATAAATGTAAAATTAATGAATTTTTACAAAATTAAATTATAATATGGTATGTATATAAGAAAAAACTATTAGAAGCAAAGCTGCAGCCAAGGATAAAGTGATAATACATGTCGCATTTCATCCAAATGTGCTGACTTCGTCTTTCACCTTAACCCTCGTAATCGGGCGGAGAATACATCATACATACATTGCGGATGAGACTGCGATGGTGTATCTATCTGGATCCGCTGTCAATAGAATATCCAAAATCATTTCTCACATACATTTTGTTTTAATTTAAAAATAGGCACTTTTACTATTTTAACGAAGTTGTATTGATCCCAGTCAGGTTATGGAGAGTATTGTTTTGTTTTTTTTATACTTTTATCAACTAACTAGCCCTTTTACTTGGTTTTACAATAAAACTTCAAACGAGTGTATCTTTTCCTATTTTAAAAAAATTGTTCTTCTGATTTTTAAAACCTTTTACAAAAATCATAAACAAGACAGATTGTGAAATTAATTAGTTTCTTCAGTAAAGTAAATATCCAAAAGTATATTTCGAACTAGTTGATCCAATCAAGTGAGAAAAAAGTCAAATAAAATTGGACAACATAAGATGATATCAAAGTAATAAACCACTTTTTATATTTAGACAGTCATTTATTTCACTTCACTTCCATTAAAACTATTGCAAACACACTGCGTGTAATTTCCACCAGACAATCCCATTAAAATAGTTTCAATAGAACATAATGTTTAGCTTGAATTTTCATTCGTTTTCAACCGTATATCATTGTAATAAGGTATAATACAATATATCTCTGATACGAAATCAATGTTTCTTGTACCGAAAAGCTGCCAACTGTTCTGTGGTGATATAAACGTTTAATGGTCCTAGTGCGGCAAAAACAGCCACAAATGCAACCGAGATTATAATATCAGAGTTTCAATTGCACAAGTTTGTAATATTTGCTATTTCGTACAATCACGTCACCACATTGAGAAATTCAGGAAAAGAAGAAGCTATGCTATATAAAATCGAAACTATTTTCATATTTATCGGCATATATCTGCTTTAAAGCTATTTATTATTTTAAAATTGTTTTACTAACTTACTGCATTCAGTGAAGAATAGAAAAAATCCCAAAAAACCAATTGAAATTATCTACTGTCATGGAAATATTTCTATTTTCTCATTCCTTATCTCATTTCACTGTTTCAATTGTTGACATTTATATTTCGCTGTGGTAGTTGTTTGGAGAGTGTTCTTTCGGATATAGCATTCTTTTAAGCTAAATTAAATTTTTCTGTATATTACATATATGTGAAGTTGAAATTTGTATAAAGTATAGATAGTGAAATGTTTGATTTTTCTTTTGAATAAATTAAATTCCATGACCATACAGGGACAGTGGCGTTGTCTTACAAAGTTTAATAAATTAGTAGATGCTTTATAGCTGTCACTAACTTTGTTGAGAGAACAAAGATTCCATGATAAATTATGTTATATTGTTGTTGAAACGTTAAAACTTTTTTTATTCATTACATACACACACACATAATATATATATATATATATATATATATAGGGGTAATCGATTACAAATGGAAGTATTCACATTTTCTGAAAATATATGAATAAATAAAAAAAAATACGGTGACCTTCAATTAAAAGGTCTAGTTTATTTTAACGATTTGACAAATATATAAAAACTTTTATTTTATTAAAGAAAGACAACCAAAGTTAGTCATAAAATTATACATACCATATATGCATATAATCAAACTATGGTTGTTTGTGATAATAGTGATAAGTCTCGATTGCTTTGATGAAGAAATCCTGATTTTAATGTAATGTTATATCACAACATATCTTGATGATATTCCATAAAACACAATATTTCCAATTTAGTAATTGTTACTTATGTAATTAAAGATTACAATTATATTATATAGATGGAGTGCTTCACTAGTGAATACTTAATTATTTCATGCAATTTGTGTCTTTTAATAACATAGCTACATGCGTTGGGTTATTATAAATTAAGTACAGTATACAGATCTCTACTAAAATGCAAACTGTATTCATCGTGCAAGCTAATAAAGTAACAAAACGTATTCTATGTTTAAATTTAATGTACCATGCAGCTGGAGAACCTTAAAATGTGTCCGGATATTTTAGGTTTTAACCAATACTTTCAAATGTGTTGTTCAATTCAAACTATTTTATTTGTTTAAGATTAATATTGAAACCATTTTTATACTTTATTATGAATAATATAAGTTAAATTTAAAATATAATACATATATACAAATCTATTATTATCCATAAATCTCAACATACATACTTTCAAATTCATTGTATAAACTGATACATTTTTGTAATGTACAGTGTAATGTAAAGTAATTTGTACTAGACAGTCATTACTGGCATCGATACAAATTAATTCATCATAATAAAATTATCATTTAATATAGACAATGCAATCTTCTTGTACCTGGCAATTTCCCAGCTTTAGCCAGGGTCTGCCTTACATGTTGAGAATAGTTTTTGCTAATTGTGTTTACGACCGTCCGCCTGCTGACATCAACCCTCTTTTGGAATATGCAACAGCTGATACTATTTGTTTTTTATTCATAAAAATCAATTAATTGAAATTCAAATGAAGTAGTTTACTTAGAAAAAAACAATTCACAATATTGTAGTCTTCTAGTGCCTTATAGTAATTGAACATAAAAAACATAAAAACAGGTGAAGGTAAGCCTTAAAGGCTTACTAATAAAGTAAATACAAATTTAGAATCTAAAAATATTACATAAGGGTGAATAAATATATAATTATTGTCATAGAAGACACATTAAAATATCAAAGAATAATAAAGCAAATAAAAAAAAATATTAAACTTACACAGAGCACATAAAGGCTAAATAAAATGATTTGTTCACTTTTCTGTTATACATTAAGTAATGAGAATTGGTCCAAAGATACTTGAGCATCTAGCAAAGAAACGCAAATTTTAATCGAATCATGAATCGCAATTTGAATTTCAAAATTATCAGAGAAGCCAGTTAAAGGAATAATATTTAATTACTTCATGAAACTGCGTAGATAACTGTTATTGTAAACAATTAAATTGTGCCTAAGTATACAACCATATCTTGATATTTACAATCGATCACATCCAATTCAAATTTTAGTTTCATTCAATACCCAAGATTTTTTTTATTAACATAATAATAACAAAATAACATTCAATAAAAATTTTAATCGAATTGTAATAAAAACTTCATTAAACTGTAACTTATTACAAAAAGCTGTTAAGGAAATATTATAACGAAACATACGAGTAGCATTGAAATCTCAAACCCGCAATGAAGTTACCTGGTAAAATTTTAACAATTGAAAAGAAACAATGCAATCATCTTTGCAGTTCCAATTACAATTTCACAGAGCTGTAAAGCATCGAGCCAGTTCTGCGCTAATCTCAGACTGTATCCCAAACTGGTGACTAAGCCCCAGCGACATATTGGTGCATTAGGTTCCGAGGTAAATCAACGGAGCCCGTACGCGGATTTACGAAATTTATTCGCTTGAACTGCTCTTTGTATTTCTATGGCAGAAGCTGTAAATATTCTAGATGCGTTAAATTATTTTTTAATTCGCAGATACTTATAAATCTTAGAACTTGGGCTAAAAAAAATAATACTTGTTTATGTTCTAAGAATTACAAATATTATATTATCAATAAAAATAAAAGTTTTTGGACGACAAACCTAAAGTTTTTATATAATCACTTAAAACAGCTAACTTCATATTATTTAATCTGATAGGTTTCCACTTAAATGTTCATATTCTATCTTGATTTCGACTTATTGTCGAACAAGGGATTACATATATACTCGTATTTTTGTATGTCTTAGAAATCATTCTACAATCCCTTGGCGACTATTCACCTCTGTATCCGTTTGGATTACATTGACGTCATGGTTATACAACAAAAAGATAAGTATTGATTCCTAATGTAAGGAAATATGGGACGCCTGAGAATCAAGAAGGATAAACATGGACGTAACTTATCAGTTCATCGGACCGTGGGTTTTGCAGGGGTTTCGGATTGTATTGGTCATTTATTTTTATTTGCAGAAATTTCGTTAGCACATACCGAGGGTAACATGAGATATATAGCGTAAAACAATACAAAATAATTGATACATAAAACACATTTGATGTTATTCTTTGATTTTTGGCTGACAATTATTTTATAAAATTTAATTTATATCATGGTTTAAATATATACTCTAATTTCTTATAAGTAAGTTATTATAAAAATAACCGACTTCAAAAGACAACATGGAAACTTGGAACTAAAAACCAAAAATATTTGTTCACTTAAGAAGCCTACTTTTATGAATAAATAAATCAAAATTGGTTTTCGTTGAAGGTACTCCTTCATTTGTCACACATATGAATGCTTACAGTTTTCTTACGGTTGCCACTATCAGAACTGGGCCAAATTAAAATTGGAGCAAATTGAAGCACCAGGTTAAATAAAACATTATAAACGCTTCACCCACTCGTTAGATATAAGGTTAAAAAAATACAGAGGAATTAAGAACCTCCTCCTTTTCTGAAGTCGGTTAAAAATGGTTTCGAACCCAATTTAGTATGTACCACATCTTTGTTATTATCTTTGGGAGTTATTAATTTTAATTAACGTGCATTTTAATTTTAATTAACGTGCATTAGTAATATTTTAAAACCTAAGTCAAATGCTAGTATAAAATAAAAATATACTTTATAAAGAAAATATGATTTTAAATGAATCATGTTAAAAATATGCATATATCATATATGTAATATAAATGAAATTATAAATAAGTTCCTTCAAAATTACTTTTCTCTAAATACGATTTTTTTTAATTCATTGCTAGGTTTACTTAGTAATGTTTGATTGCCATTATTCCTTATGAATCTTGAAAACTAGTTTTGTTTCTTAGATTTTTATTGTATATCTGGGTTTTTGAGGATCACTGTAAAAAAATCCTCTTAAACACTTTAGTGTTTAACAAGATTTTAATATTTTAAATATCTATTTAAATATCTAAGTTAATTTATTAACTTAGTACTTCTTTTGCTTAAACATGGGTAAATTTGTCAAACGTAGGCATGGTCTTTGTTAAAATCCTGGTGATTCAGTTTCTCCAGGCACTTTAAACTAATAAACTCGTCATGATGATGATCTAAACTTAGATATTTAATACACAACATAAGGTAATTTCTGCCCTTGAATATGCGAATTGTCTCAAAGGATTAACAATAAATTTGGATATTTTATCATTCTTCTATTGGGTCTATTGCCACTTTCTTTGATAATAATTAACTTATTACCTGACTACTGACTGATGCCTACGTACACAGTTCCCCAGCTGGTTATCGTGGATCACTGTTTTGAATATTATATTTTACTCATGAAGTGACTGATAGTTACTTCTTCAGAATTATTATTATTGGAAATATTATAGGTGAAAGACATATAAAGAAAATAAAAAGAAAACACCATTTTCTGCACACCTAATAAAATATAATTAAATTAAATTAAGCCGCAAACAATTATGTACATCTCCCACTAGTAACAGTAAGAACGGACAACGGAGCGTTTTCGCAATTAACTTTAATTGCATAACTTAGCGTTCCAAGCGTTCAATCATTCTGGTGTATTCCATTACATTATTAAAATTTTATTTACATATGTGTATAGCTTATTAGTAGAAAATAATGTTTGAATAATTTTCTTAACTTTAATTATTATAGGTCGGCATGGCATGTTCTGATATGACATGTATTTTAACTTACGATATCTTTTTGCCGTTGTAGTTTGTTGATATAAAAGGAAATTTCATAATATTTAGTGAGTTTTCAGTTCTTTATCAGCAGAAGAAATTTATTCATTGAAAAATTAAATATGATTTTTATCTTGAGACGCAAAAGGAATATACCTTTGCAGTGTACTTCCTATCGAACTGTGATAAATTAAAATTGTTTCGCGCCCATTACCGTTGAATTGAATTGTAAACTATCTAATACCACGATATAATATTATGTGCTTACAAATTCTGAAAGTTATTATTATATACATACTATGAATGTCCAACATAATAAATAAATAACGAAATATTCTTAACATTTTCACGTTCTGGTAATGACAATTACATTTATTTGATTGATTGATTTATTTGATTTTTATCCAGCTGTACAAAAAAAAACAATGTTTTTTATTAGTTATAAACTTTATATCACTCATTTGTAAAGATGCAATAATTGATCTTTGTGCAGAGATGAAACTTCTAAGCACTCAAGGGATTCACATTGTGGGTGCCGGGTTCATCGCGAAAAACACTCAACAATTATGGACAAAAAATTACGATTACCTTTTATTATCAACTCATGTATCATGCAGTGTAAACCCAATACAAATCAGTTCGTCGGGGAATCTACAGATAGGTTACGTATACAAAATGAAAAACAGAATGAACTTTAAACTTAAACGTTTGTTTATATTAAAAATTAAATTCTTTAATCCGTTAATGTACAATTAAGTAACCTTAAAAACATGGTTTCTGTGTGATTACCATTAACATAAAATATACGTCATATATAAAATAATGAAATTTAAAATTAGGCATTAAGAAATGCTGCATTATTAACATAGTTAAATCTTTATGGTAAATTGTATTCCTTTATTTATTATACATTTTTAAAGGAATTATCAAATCTAATTTCATTTATTACATAAATTATATTAATACCTTTATTTTATGGTATGTTGTTATTAAATATACTCATAGTATTGCTTTCATTGGGCGTTAAAATCACGATAGTAATTATAGAAACAGCATATCGTTTTGTTTAATCTAAATCGTCGTTTTTATTTTTACATTAAGGACGGGATTTCCGTCTGAATTATTATGTAATTAATCAAGCTGTAATATCAGACCTGCCCAATTATCTCTTGTTGAAATACTGTTTTTATTTACAACAAGCTTTCCGCCCGCGGCTTCGCCTGCGTGGAGTTCGATTATATCGCGTTTCCAAGAGAACCTTTCAAAAATATGGGATAAAAACTATACTATATTCTTTCTCAAGGTCAACTCTATCTCTGTACCAAATTTCATTAAAATAACCTTAGTGATTTAGGCGTGAAAGCGTAACAGACAGACAGAGGTACTTTCGCATTTATAATACTAGTAATTCTTTCAAGTAATGTGGCGTTGAATTGTAGTAATGTACTGGGCCAAAATAACACCATTGAACATGAGTCAACTTTGATGCCTTTTAATATATATTATGGTTTGCAAAAAGTAATTAATAAAATATAGAAAAGAAAGCTTATTTATAAGACTAAATTAATTAATTAGTTTTACTGCACTGTGAAGGGGTTTCGAGACGGCCTTGTATGGGGCTTTCCCACTGTACGGCAACCGACGACTGACGGCAGCGGCGGCGATGCAGAGTACCTATTCGTTAAAAGGAATTTTAACTTCAAAAGCCAATTTTTTTTAATTTGATACACCCAAAACTTCTAAATATGATGTTCCTAAGTTCAGTGGTTAAAATTTTGTATACAAAAAGTTTAGCTCCGTAGTTCCCGTTCCGTTCCGTTCGAATTTCGGGAATTCCGTGTGTAGAATTTCACCCCCACGGTGGTAAAAATAACAAACGATTTTAAATTTCAAACCGCTACAACTAATTATTTTTTTTATTTCTCATTAAGTTCCTTAATATAAAGTTTCATGTTTTTATCCCCAAAAATGACAAAATCCCATACAACCCTTATTTTATCCCCTAATTGGTTGAAATTTTAATAACGCTAGAACAAAAGTTGAAATATATCCTATCAAGTGCTTAAATATAAAATTTCATGGGTTTATCTTCTAAAATTAAGAAATCCCATACAAACTTTCAACCCTTATTTAACCCCCCCTCACTCATCGAAAATTCAAAAACGCTAGAACAAATGTTTAAATATTATATCCTATCAAGTGCTTAAATATAAAGTTTCATGGGATTATCTTCTAAAATTAAGAAATCCCATACAAACTTTCAACCCCTATTTCAACCTCTTCATCCCCTTTTTCGCAATAAAAGGTAGCCTATGTTTTTTCTCAGGGTCTAAAGATTGTCTGTGCCCATCAAAATCGGTTGAGAGCTTTAAGAGGCAAAGCGTAACAGACAGACAGACAGAGTTACTTTCACATTTATAATATAAGTTGGGATTGACTCCCCCCCCCCGTGCCCCAGTGATGCTTACATGGAGCCTACATAACATGCTGGCTAGCTGAGCGCGGTGAGCGGCAACCACGCGACTTTTTTCTAATACTTGCATTTTTAAACTCGTGATATCTTCCGAATGAAATGTCCGAATTGAATAATTCAGAAAGTTATAAAAAGGTATTGAAGCCGTCTTGAATATAAAGTAATTTATTTTGATAAGGATTAATACCAAGGTACAAATAAAGAGCCTTTTCAAGCGGCGGCATATAAATTAGATTTTTAGAATAAAAAACCGCTTACTGTGACATAACTATAATATTTAGACATATGCTGTTGCGACACTTTTTGTAGATGATGATGAATTCTGCAAAGTCGTAGAAAATGATTTGGTTCTATCATCAATAGTTTTCGCAGCGCACGCGACATAAGGAATTTTTCAGATCATTTTTTTACACCTTGGGTTACATTATTGGAGTTTTAGTAAGGATCCCTATTTAAAAAAAAATGTAATATAGCTTATATTACTCGGGAATAATGTAGCTTTCCAAAGGTGAAAGAATTTTTGAAATCGGTTCAGGTTCGGTTTCGGAGCGTATTCATTACAAATAAACAAACAAATAAACAAATCTTTCCTCTTTATTAATATAGATTACAACGTATGTATGTATATAAAACATTTTAATGATATAAAACTATATTATTCATATTGTTACAATAAAAAACCCTTGCAGAACAATGCTACTGAAACTCCGATTTTCTGAGCTTGTGACCTTTTTTACACTAAACTCATTCCATCAAATATATGTATAAATGCATGTAAATATGTACGTATGTACATATATATAAACAGGTAAAAAGTGGGAAATAGTCTGTTTCTCTAATATTCATTATTAATTTAAAATTTATATGTGTATTATCTTTTTGATTTATTAAATTACTAATTATATAGTTAATTAATTTTTTTGAATGAAGCAAAATAAATTTCATACATCTAAAATGAATTATAAAATGTTATGTTATCAATAACTGGAAGACTAACAAAATGAGTTAATAGAGTGAAGGCAATCAGCCCCTTTACAATGTTTTCTCCTTCATACAGGGTAAAATCCTATGAAGCCTGCCACATATGGATGTTAGGGCTTTATTTGAGACTCTTAGTAGGGGAAAGGTGGTGACGCGGGGTCCAACAAGAATTTTTCCTTTAACCATGATACCACCTGTGAGACCACCTAAACTGTGGGAATCGCTTATGAACTCCAGATAATAAAAAATCTAGCAGAAGTTGTCCGTTATGCGAAAATATCTAACCGATAAGTACAGTGGCTTAGTGAAATATCGATCTAACGTCGACTCTACATCAGTTGTAGACTAGTCTTTGGTTCAAAATTGCATCAAAAGCGTCATACCTTCTCGTAGTGTGAATTCTTTTTAATTTTTTCGTTGACACTTTAGCGCATTTTTTTAAGTATTGAAAGTTTCACAACTTTCACAGGTGGATGCGATTGTCACCCAGTTGCTCTTACTTGAGGAAATATCCACCAAAAAACCCTTGAGTAAGAAATTCAGTTTGAAGGTGGCCATCAGCGTGACTTTATTGCTAGACTACTGTAGCCACCTCCCTAGGATATGAACCACTGTATACTGAGCACCATATTACAATACAGAAGTAGCTTGATGTTGAATATTTCCGCTGGATTTTGTGCAGATACACACCGAAACACACATGTCAGGTGAACATCATTATCCATTGGTACGATAAATACAAATATGCAAAATAAACATCCACTCGCTCAAGCCACTGTTTAAGATCTTTCTCAATTCTATAGTTACTGTAAAACTAAGTCAAATTACGTTTTTCTTTTTGTACTCAGTTGCTAACTATTATAATTTTTATTCAATTAAAAACCATCTTTTTGGGATATCATAACTGTAACTTATATTTTTTAAACTTTTGTACCGCTTTATTAAGGAACACTGTTCTTAAGCTTTGCTGTTATCTAAGTTCTCCAGGCGGCACTTCATTTATGTAATGTCTTAATTAACTTTTCTTTATATTCAATATTTTTTATACTGTTTATCTTATCTACCGTTTTCTTTACCGTCATATTTTTAATTTTGAATGCTTTTCTTTGCTTAAGTTATTAGTGTTTTTTTTTTCTACCTTCATAATAAAAAGAAGTGGCAGCCCAAGAGAAGTAATGAGTTGAGTTTTAAAGTAAACCAAAAATATATGTACATTTTCAATTCATTGCTTGTTTATAAGAAGTAAGTTTAAAAATTTTCAACCCTCTTCAATAAATATTTATATGTTTTTTGGGAATATAAAGGTCTACAGTCACAAAAATATATGGCTTTAAAATTTGTAGTTATTATCTGAAACGGTAATATTGATATATTGCTGCATAATTTTCTCACCTATGATATTTACATTTTATAAAGCCACAAATTTATAAATTTTTTATGACTTTCTAATGGGTATGCAGCAGATATGTATACTATTATAAAATATTATTATGATAAAACACCTTGAAGATACCTACTACGAGTATTCCATACAATATTTCGGTGGAAGAGATTACCTTGATATAATTATTTTTTTATTATTTTTACTTCCACATAGCATTGTTTTCTGCTGAAGATGCATCCTACAAAATTAGAAATACATTTTCGTAAACTCATTGTTATTAACTATTTTAAATATCATTCCAAGGTTTATTACACTCACAATTAACAAGGCCTGGAGAATCACCTGAGTTATTGACAAGGTTTTTCTTAACCTCAGGAATCCACTAGAATGAATGAAAGAAACATGTTATTTCTTTACTAACCATCGCTTACTATATTTCTAGACAGTAACAAGTTAACGTTACAGGTTAACGGGTTCATTAAGCTAATTCTTAAAACATTTTGAGCCCTATTACTTATGAAAGCACATTCTTTTATCACTAAAAAGAGATACATTCCACTTTTACGTACATATACTGTACCTGAAGAAAAATCAGTTGTCTGTCTGAAGAATCTTCAATGTGCTCAAAAAGATACTGTCGATATGTTTATGCTGGGAATGGAATATTTAATTTCTAATATATATCAATTAATATTCAATTGAAATATCCAGCTCAAGGTGGTGTCACTTGGTTATGGCTGGTGACTAGGTTATGGCCACCGTTGTGAAGAAACAAGAGACTCAAAGATTTAAACAACGGCAACAACGTTGGCTTCGTCAGATTTCTGACCAGCATTACAAATAACAATAGTATTGTTAAAAACATGTGCAATAGTTTTTCCAGATATAAGGCCAAATGTGCACATCCGTTTTCTCCAGCTTTGATACATTCTCTTTTGACTGGTAAATGCTCCTAGGCTTTAAGAAGCCGTAATTGCCTATATTAATAATAAGATTATACTCACATGGTCATACCAATATTCTTTAAACTTCCATAGATTTAAGTAAATGTCTAAATCTTGGTAGCCCGTCAAAGTAATACTTGTGCCGAAAAAAGGAAGCCGATTATGCTCCGGTAATTATCATGTTGGTTTTTATTTCATCCATAATCACTAAGATTATAGAACAGATTTTGAACTGATAACATAATATAGCATCCTAGAAGATAATGATCTTCTCAGGGAGAAACAATACGACTTTTTCTGAAATTGCTGCATTGTTGACTATTCGGTACAAGATAGATTTATCTACATATTTATTGTGGAAAGCTCTAGAGAATAAAAGTGAAACCCTAGCACTTTTACTTATAATTCTGAATGCTCTCGACAGAGTATAATAGGCAACATAGTATTATTGGTAAGTTTACTGAGTCTGGATTTCTGCATTTCTGAGGGACTATGTTCTGTGAATAGTTGTTTATTTCTGCTTTTCTCAAAGTTAACAGAAGTCTATTCACTTAGCTTTCAACTTTTCAGAATGTATCTGGTCATCACTCTAACTCTTTTCAATTGATGTTTCCTCAAACCATGACTTTGTGCGGATTATTGAATCCAAAGCCTAGAAAGCTGCAAGAAAACTGGATGTCCCTTTTTGTCTATACAACAAGTCGGTCGTATATGGTGTATTACTCTCGCAACTAGACTAGCTCTCTTGAAAGTGACCTCACAACTTTGAACTCTGTGGAAAGATGTGATAAAAGGTTTATTAGTGAAAACATCTCAATAATAATATATAATCAATTTAGTCACCTTTAAACACAGGCAATAAGTTGCCAGATTCACAGATTTTAATAGACAGACATCACTTTGCAGGACTAGGATTTTCACGATTTATTCCTCCATCCACCATAAAAATGTCAAAACAATTAATGGCCTGGATTGCAATTTAAAAGTGACATTATTTAATAGCTAATCTCTATCAAGTATAGATTTACTACACATTTACTATAGTAGGTACCCAAAGCTGACGGACAATTTTCGACTTCACCTGCGCTGATTAGAACCTCAGTCACTTGAATCGTCATTAATTAAGATAAACAAATGGTCAATAAAGCCCTTTTGATTTTGTAATCTATAGTTTCTATAAGAGAAATTGTGAAGTGAAACTACTAAAAAAAGTGAGATTTTAAATACTATTATCATCACTATCTGGATACTAGGACGTTCTATAAAAATGAACATAGTCTCGACTCTTCTAACACCCACGTGTAAGTTATCGATTGATGTTTCTGAAGTTTTCTCTAATACATTGTCTCTTTTAAGAGTCATGTATACAAAATAATGTAAGAAATGCAATAAGGTATCGTGAAGTAGTAAACTTGTCCTAAAACTTAATGTTTTGATTTGAAATAATGACTTCCACGAAAGACTAGCAAACTTAGGAAATTATACTTATAATTATTATCTTTAGTATATTGTTATGCTATATACATATGTATATTTCACGAACCAAATCTCAATTAAGAGGGAAACTAATATTTGACTCCATAGGACTTCGTTACGAGCATCCATAACCAACATAATATGAAATCTAGAAGATTCTCAATACATTATTTATATAAGCATTACCGAAAAAATATACTATAAAAATATACTGTCCTGAATTTATATATTTAACTTTGACCTTGCATTTACAAGTCGAAGCATCCATTTATTCATCCATTATTGCTTAAGTGTTTATTGACCTATTTTAAAATATATTGGCTATATCTTAACAATTTTACATTTTATACGAAATAATATTTTACTATAATATACTACTCGTATTACTATAATATTCTATCTAAGAGTATTACTATAGTTAAGATACTATTTTTTAATATACTTATAATATTTTTATATTTTAAGCAGAAAAACTACACTATACTTTTTTATATGTCCAAAGTTAAACAATAAATATTTTACAACCCATAAGTAAAATAATATTCCATTAGACTTATCTCGTAAGGTAATGTAAAGCATTCATTAAGTATTATAAATTTAATTTTTATATCTGTTAATGGTTTTTAACACTGATTCTCATATTATGATGCGATAAATCGAGAAGGTACGTTTTATTATGCAATCAATAATGTAGATTATGTTACAGAATCCAATTTAAATTTTACCTTTTTAAAATAGGCTTCAAAATTTTAACAGCAACCAAACGATATAAAACGATTTTTCATCATTACAGGGTAGCCCCGAGGGTGTCCGGATATACCTTATGTGTACCTCACGGCAAAATTATGATTTTGCACTTCATGCTTTATTTAAACTACATTTGCTTTTACTAACATTAGTTATAAGGTTGACATGTATTACTAATATTTACATATGGACTATGTCTGAGATAAAAATAAATTATTATTATTATTAAACAAATTATTTCATCGAACTGCCTAATTTAACTGTTAAATAAATAAAAACGTCAGTCGTTGCAAGATTTTTATAAAATTTATAATAAATAATAAATATTACATCTTTTTCCTTTAACACATACCATTAAAATGCAATGAAAATTCACTATTTTCATTGCATATAAGAATAGACTCGAGTTCTAAAGAGGGAGTGAATTAAAATCTTCCACATACGGACGATTACAAACCGTTTTAATTGTGCTGGCTACGTTCACAGTTGCATGCCTTCCGTCAACATTCATTTGGTTGAGTGATAGCTTAGCTCCAAAGTAATCTGCAGTAATAGTCTCTTAAATCGGTTTCCTAGGACTTTAATACATTTAGAAAGCTTACAATGCTATTTACAATAACATTAAATGGTACATATTTATATATTAAGACTTTATACCACGAAAATATCATTGTGAGTTACGTATTGACAAATTTCATAAAACTAGTTTTAATTAAATGAATTGATGTCATTTGTTTTCAGTATCAACACGACGCCATTTAAGTTTATGGGATATTGAAAGAGTTTTAAAACAAAAGTATACTTAAGTTATGAAATCTGCTAGGTTTTACGATTTTATTAAAAACATAAGTCAATCACTTTAAATTTTTTTAGCTAGATAACAATTTCAAGCCTTTATTTAATTAAATTATATATCAGAAATTGCTACTATTGGTCATACTTTTTAATGTGATATGACAAGTCACGTAAGATCAGACACAAATCTAACAATAAATGAATACTATTTCTGGTAACAACTGTCGATAAGATTACACAATGGCTCAAACAACGAAAGATTGGACAATCATTTTGTTTTTACCAAACCATTAAAAAAGCTTGAAATGATAGAGCTTCGAGAATTTATCAGATTTATGAAAGACAGATATTGAAATATGAAACATAGAGACCTTTCTAAAACTTATTGTAATGTTGTATTTACACCGAAAACAATCCCTTTTAGAACACTCAATTCCTAACTGCTGCGCAGTAGAAAAGAATTTAAATTAGACTATTTTAATATTTCAATCAAAATTAACAAAAAGAATTCACCAGAATGACGAAAAATTCTCATCAGTGAAATAAAAATGCGAGTACCAACATCAAAAACAAGCGAACTATGTCAACTAGTTTCTTCCTCCTGGAGTATTGAGCAAACTGGCGTCGTCAAATTGACGAGATTTATCAATTACCAGAAATATGTAGAAGTAAAAGTATAACTTGTGATGAAATTTTTTTTTGTTTAATTTACTAATAAAATATACGAAGGTAAATGTATGAAATATTGATAACATGAGTTTTTTATGACGAAGTCAAGTTATCCATGATTACTATTTATAATACTTGATTAAACTTTTGTATATATATTAAATTTATTTTCAAATATAAAATACGTCATATAATTTGTATTTAAATTATTCTACTTGACCCTTCTGTTGGTACGAAATTCTACCACACCGTACCATAGCTCTTGGGAATGTTTGAAATTAATTATTTATGATAACTTGTGACAGTTCCCAAGTGTTACTTTAATGTTGAGAGCTATTTAAAATTTCCATGTGTTCTTAGTGAGAAACAATACAATTCAGACAAATGTTAAACAATATTTTTCTATCAACAAACGTCAATATAAAGATTATAAATTCCTAAGATTTGCATTACATCTTTAGCCACACACTAAAACAAGCTACCATAAAATATATTGGTGAAATGTGTTATTACTGGAGTAAATTCATGGGAAGAGGCCAACAATTACATATGCACATAGACCGGTAGGTCGAGACACGCAATTAACCTCACCAATAAGCGTCTAATTCAAGTGAAACTGGTTGAGGCGAGATATTACTGGATGGGGCTGCTTATTACAAGATTTCATTTTGATTTTTCGAATTCTTCTGGAGCTCATTTACCGTTAATGAAAAAAATAAATAAATAAAGAACACTACAAGGATATATATATATTTATATATATATATATTTTCTCACATTGCAGTGTTTGTGTAATAAAATGAAATGTCTATCAAAAGCAATAAATTAATAAATACAGTGGAATTTATTCTTTATTGAACTTCAAATCTGTTTTATATAAATATTAATTAATTAAAAACTTAAGAAAGTATCAATTTGTTTTTATTACCCATAAACCAGACTACGTAAACAAGTTCCTTTGTTTGTCAACGGATAATATATTTTGCTGAGACTATGAGATTTCGGGGTTATCGTCACAGATTTACGAACCAAAAAACAACGCTGGAGGCATCTTTTTTTCCTTTGTTCATAAACAAGAAACTCATCACAGTCTACGATGTCCTTTAAGACCCCACCTTTTAAGATTCTCGAAAAGGCGAAGATAAAATTCTTATCGCAAATGGTATTGAGCGTTTAAATCCACCTATATATGTCTACCTTGCTTCAGCAGTGTAATTTTGTATAGTCACCACAGAGTTAAAAAATTTCAATTCAATACTAGTATTTTACTAGTAATTCAATATTAAAAAGTTTACTAATTTAAGGATTAATTTAATAACATTTCTGGAAAATATTCGTTAACAGAAAAATAAAGATGATGATTAATATTATGTTTTAAAGAAATCATCGTTAAGGTTAAAGCATTTTTGAAGAAAATTCTCACATTCACTTTTCGCATAAAGTTGAAATTCATTGTTATACATAGATGCCATTAATTAAATTATTTATTTTGGTTTTTTGCTTAAGTCATCTTCCATATCTATAGTTTTTTGGTTAAAAATAAAATAACAGTACTTCTGATAAGTAAATTTATTACTTAAGAATTGTTATACATATCTACTTAATCTTACGATATGTCAAGAAGTCTTTAGAAAATCACCAACGTAATAACAAATGCAAGAATTTTTACACAACCATACTGTCTGTGAAATAGATAGTACAGAATCTACATTAAATTTATAGAAAAACCATTGCTAATCGCAAAATAAATATAAGATTATAATCTCAGTAACATTTATTTATATTTTTTCAATACAATTGTTCACATATAGATATTTACATACATTTTTAAAAACTGTACTAATTCTTAAATCATATGAGATATTAGAATAGAACCAATTAATTTTATTATTTACATTTACCTTAGACAAATATATAATAATTTTATAGCATCACAGTGAATTCATATTTAATACATGATAGATATGTATTATAAAATTAAAAATTAGTGCAATAAATTCATTTTCTTAAGAAAGTCATGTGTCAAGGTTTTTTTATTTCAAAATAATTTATTTTACTTTTTAAAACAACAGGAAGTATGTTTTATATATAAAGAAATATAGCAGAAATCATAAGATTTTTTATACAGCTTTATTGTCTGTTTCTTTTCCGAATCACGCTTTCGGTGTCATACAATAAAAATTATGAATATTTTATTTCATCTTTTTTATTACTCATGTTTTTGTTATCATTAAAGTATTCAATATAATACAAATGACTACATCCTTAAACTGACAATATTTTTTTAGAACTGAGAATATTTCTCCATCATTCACTATGTTTACAAAATTAGGTACATGTTTACAATCTCCATATTGAAGGAAACACTATTCCTTAACAACAGTCTTAAAGAGAATTTCTTAGTTACTATCTTCTTTTAAAGAATAAAGTATACATTTAATTTTCAATATTAATTTTAAATATTGAAATCTTGCCTTTGGATTCAGTTTTTGCACTCATCATAGATCTGATCTGATGAAAAACTTTTTTGATTATTATTAGTTTTTATTCTTGATTCATTTACAGTTATACATAGAATTTAATACCTAGAGTAGGTAACTGGGTCAAATTAAAACGAATATCTACAAAAAAAAAACATGTCATACATGTTACTCCTACAATCAACAATTAACATAGTATTATTTCTGTTATGCTGATGAAATAATTATCGTAAACGCTTTTCGTTCAGAAATAAATGATATATCTAGATTATTTGAGCAAGACCAAACAAAGGAAGCATAAATAGAGAAACAAGTGAGTTCAAAACTATCGCGTCACTGCGACGACATGTTTTATTCACGTCCTGCGCTTCAAGCCCGTTGTCCGCAGCAACGATGCAAGTGATCTTGACATTTTGGAAAAAAATTTTCGAACTACAATCCCAAATTTTCCACTGCATATATTTAAGGGTTTATTAGAAAATATTTTAATCGGTTGGATGGCTATTCTTTATTGAATGACAATGAAATGCCTTTCTTGCAATACCGAATAGGTAAAAAATTAATAGGATCATTTTCTAATATAATTGCATAAACTTAATATAATAGGTATGTTATTAATTGTAAATAAGTGAATACTGTGCAATTAATATTATTTATCTTTCATAAAGGAAATTGCTATGGAATCGGTTTTAAGCTTTATTTATCGATGTGTTTTATATACGTTAACCCTAGTTTAGATTGTATATAGGTGAATTCAATTTCATTTTTTATAATTTAAATCCAAACTGGCGCATGCCGTTCAACCTTTGTAGTAGCCTTTTCTTTATTGCTCAAAGAATTACAAACGCTTTGAACAACCGTTTTACATTTTCCAACTATCAGTCTAAAAAAGATGGAAAAACTTCAACAAAAATTTTGATTAAAACTTTTTAAAATGCAACTTTTTTATCTTTTATACGGTTACTTTTATCTAAACTTTATTTGCACAGTCAGATTGTTAGAATCGTCAATTCTATATTACGAAAAATCGTAAACAACAAAACCCTTCTCATTAAACTTAATATAACTTCGGTACATGTTTTATTAAGTCCAAATTTGTTTTCTTTTTGTTTTTGTACTTAAAAGACTTTATAAGAAAACTCCATGATTAAAAAGAGACAAACGTTAAACCATCTGACAATATGATATAAACGGTTTCAGTTCATTAAATTCTTAAGGCGATTTTTACACAAACGTAACGAAAAAAGCATAAAAATCACAAGAACTCAGATCATTAAAAACGTAATAAATTTTTATTAAAGGAAAGTTCCCCTCTTTTCTAAAGGTATGAGTTACTGAATATATTAACAGCTGTTATGGATTTTAATATCATATTTATTTTTTTTAGAGAAAAAAGAAACCTTATATATTAATAAGTATAGTGACATTTCGAACATCACTTTTTTTCTAACTGAAATCAGTAAAAGGACTAACCATATAATAGAATCGTCAATAAAATATAAGGTTTTATATTGTTAACAAAAGTTTTACAGACACTGGACTGTACAAAAATAACATTTACACATAGAAATGTTTGTGTTTCCTTCAATACAAGAAACAGTTTATACAATCTTAAACGCAACTCTCTCTGGCGTTGGTTAAAACTGTGGTCCTAGTAGTGACGACCTCCCTCCGCCGTGATAGTGTTCCACTCGTCAAACTCCTTCTATCCTCAGTCAGTGTACTGATGCTCTATAACATGAAGAAAATAACTTAGTATTCTCTCTATGCGTAGAAACTAATTTCAATTTATCTTCTATTAATATATTAATTTATTTTTAATGGATTTGAAATAAAAATAAAAATTTGCCTCAGTGTATCTGTATTCAGACTATAATATTTAAATCAAATACCGTATGGAAAGAAATTTAGTAGTTTAATGATAAATGACAATATGTTCTGTAACTAACCTGTCCGGACCCAGGTGTATTAAGAGTATGCGGTGTGTTCGTTCGATCGTGGAGACTGTGTACGGATTTGGACGCACCCACCGGTTGAATATTCGATAGGGCTATCCCGTAAGGCGGCGGTTCCGGAGGGAGCTCAGAATCCCTTGTACAGTTGAAGTCTGAGCAAACAAAAACAAGATTCAATAAACTCGATTTTTACAAATATATTTGCTTTTATTTCAGTTTAGAAAGAAAAGGATCCAAATTAAAGTTGTGAGTATTGTTCTTATTATGAATACAATACAAGGACAATTATTATTATTATTTTTGCATGATTATATAGTTGAATGAAATATTAAAGTACAGTTCACTAATTTACATGCATGTTAACACAACAAGTAAATGAATAATTTAGATTAAAAACCATTGATACGGATAAATGTTTTAACTGTTAAAATGTGCGTAAAAAATATTATTTGTAAAAATAAGTTAAATTAATATATATCGCTATATTATTTTAATGGTTTTTTTTAATGTTAATTTCTTTTATCGTAGTTTATTGAAATGTAAACAAACAATGTGCATAGTAGGCTCGTATAAAATACACAAATACACTCACCTTTTCCAAGAGGCACTACGTCTGGGTTCTTGTCGTCTTGTATAGGTGAATGGTTGGAGCTATGCATTGCACCCTTACACCCTTTCATAGTTTGTAATGGAACTAAAAAAAATTTCAAATAAGACTCATGTAAAAAATATTATTAATAAAATATGTACTATTGACACTGAAAACATATCAAAAAATAAAAATTTTGCAAATATTCTTATAAGCAAGCCTTATACCTTCTTGACATTTCATTCCGACAGTAGTTTAAAAGTCACTTCAAACTTCTTCATTTTAAATTCAAAAGAGTTTACTTTGAAGGCAATATCATGTAACTCCTGATATCCGTAAGAGCTTTTCATATAAAACATTGTTGTCACTACCTGTCGTCTGTTCCTACTAAGGATTATTGTAATAAAAATATACCTTAAGTTCAAAGCGGATTTTTGATGTATGATACCCAATATGTTACACAAAAAATTAATATTATTTATACATCTGTAGATTCAGTAACAATTTTTATTTAATTTTCATAAAATTACTAACAAATAATTCTAAAACGAAACAATGACATTTATATTCCGTGTCGATATAATAAGATTGTAGTCTGACATGCTAAAACACATTTAGGAACAAGATTTCGTCGACGGCTGGTACTATCCTGGTACAGATTTAATTATTATAATTAACAAAAATGTATCGAAATAATGTTAATATACAAAAATGTAAAGATAGGTCGCAATAGTATTTTATAAAAAGATAGATACTGTGGTAAATTTAAAACATGAAATTTAATATTGCATTCTAAATATTAGAAATCATAACACGATTTTCCTTTTTGCGGTTAGTGAAGAGAAAACTTGATAAAATGTCGGCAACTGAAAGACGAAACATGTGCAATATCTGTTGAAATGTAGAAGAACATAAATCACATTTGAAATGCAGTAAAAAGAGTTTCTAACTTAGAAAGGTGTTTGAAGATTCGACACACGAGTAATCTTCTTTATCCCTCACTTTACTAACCAAACAATTTAAATTTACTTTAGTGTTTACAGTTTTCTAAAGCGGTATTGTTATTGTTTTTATAAATGGATTTTTCTTTGTTTTCTTTTATAATTAAAATTATGATTGTGAACCAAAGAAAAATATTAACACAAATACTTTTTCTAAGCAGTCATGGTTTATTAGTGATCTGAAAGTAAACTTATGTAAAAGATATCATATATTAGCAGTAGCAGTCAAAAGAAACTATTCAATTATAAAAGATATTAAAACCGCTATTGCTGCTATTCTGATTCTATAAATTATTTAAATTTTTCTTTAAAAATATCAACAGTTCCTAATCTTTTATACAATGTTTTAAGACTCTAGACGTGATATCTTCAGTATTATGTCTGAGTCGTGTTTTTATTATTACATCAATATCTCCCAAGGTAATCTCTATCAGTCAGCCAATTTATTTTTATTACCATGCTGTGTGTGGCTGATACACATTTCAAAAAAATATCTTTTTGAAGGTGTATTTTACGACATTACTTTCCTTCCACAAATCCCTTCATTGCTTCATCAAAATATAACAAAACATTACCCACATTAAAATATCGAATTATAAATCAAATTTGAAATGTTTTGTCTCTGTGGGTGATAATGGTGTCATAAAAATTCAAACTTCAACCATTTACAAGTTATCCTGCAGATATTCTGCACCGATGCGATAATGTATGTTACCACAATGAAACCACTAACGCTTCACTATAAGATAATGCTGTTTTGAAATGGATTTGGTAAACGTTTTTACAAAGCTCAAACATTGCGTTTTGGTGAAATGACAAATGAATTTGTATCTGAATATCAATGGAAAAGGGAGGTATTGGAAAAATCATAATATTGTTAATATGTATGACACGTTTACTTAATCCTGATGGTCCTATGTTTAACAAGCAAATAGATATTTTAAACAGTCTTAAGTGTATGTTAATGATCTATTACAAATTAAACTTTAATCACTCACCATCATATTCCACAGGCCTCTGTCGCTTTCGAGCCAAGACGGTTATTACAGCTACAGCTGTCAGCGTACCCAATGCACCCGCTGCAATACCCAGGGTCCAGTTCGTGTCAATTACCATATAATTGTTCTTCGCTTGTGTGTTATGAAATTGAATATTTTAATTATAACTAGGACAATACTTCAAAATGTTACTAATGTGAAATGATAAAAATAGTTTTATGTCTTCAAATAGTTACCCGTATGTAAAGCTAGTCTTGACAACGTGTGTATTCTAAGTGTAGTTATATCAGATCTGCCCCTTGCATTGTTAGCGTAAAACACGAGTTGTAAAGCCTTCCCAGATCCGAGCCCTTGTAACTTCCAAACGGGAAGTATTGTTGACACATTTGCTATTAATTCTTCCGCTTCCCATACTTCCACAAAATACGTAGTTTGGAGACCTCCGTCATAGCCTAGGAAAAAAAATAGTAATCAACTTTAAATTAATGTATTTATAACTTTATCGCAAAGTTTTCTATGAATAAATAAAAAAACATAAATTTCATTTTCAGCCTTTGTATATTTTTGTAGTCAACAATGTATTAAGTTTGTAGGTGTTAAAACAACAAAAAAATATACAAGAAGAGCCAAGCTTACCAGCAATACATTTTACTTCGGCTGAGTCATCTGTTAAGTTCAAGGTCGAACAGTTAGCAGGCGGGTCAGGCTTGACGGCTGGCAGTAGGGTGTATCTACAAGGCTCTAATTGTTGTCCAACCAAGTTTGTAGCTCGACAGGCCAACGACCCGTAGTCCATGTCAGAAGTTGGTATGTACGTGAGAATTGAACGACCCGATTTTTCTATCGTGAACTTTCCCTGATGAAGTTTTTATTATGTATTAGTTGATATTGTTTCGTGGGTGTAAATGAATGGTATAATATTTATCGTAGCTAGTTTCTTTAAAAAAAAAAACATTTCATATAAGGAATTCTTAAACATCTTTAATTAGGAATGATTCTTTAAAATTAAATTTTCTAATTACAAGTAATGTATTATGAAAACACTAATTTCTCGTTACGCTAAACTAATATATTTACACGTTATTAACGTGTAGTACGAGTACATCCGAAAATATTCATTTTATTTAAGTGAATACTCGTAAAAGTCTCATTTGTCATTTATTTATTAAGAGTTAAATATTAACCGTTTTCAGAATTTCAGACATCTTAATATTAAAACTGTTTTACCGTATACAGAAGCATTATCGTAAAAGAATTTAAATTCATATAGCAATTACAAAAATGGTTTAACATTATTTTTATTTATTTTCATAATATTATAAGGTTCAATCTGACGAAATTGTAATAGACAAGATAAGTCAATCTTATGACGAACGAATTTCCAATAAAAAAAATATGATGGTTTCCAATTCCAAATTCCTCAAATCAGATGAAAACGAAATCTCGTACGATTTTAATACAAGAAAATGTTATATATAATAATAAACGTGAAATTTAAACACACCGTTTAATTTAACACAGAAATAAAAAAGTACTCACCGGATCTAACTCAGTAGTTCCCAAAGTGTTATTGAGTGTCCATTGAAAGTTCTTCGGCAGTGGGAAGGCATCGACTTCACAGGCGACTCTAGCTGCTTCATTGACAGCTGCGCCTACAATTGCTGTCATCGTGTTCTTACATATAGGTTTATCTGTGTATAAGAATATTATAATTTTATCTCTATGGTTACACTTCATATACCCCATCCCAAAATCTAAGAACAGAATAGATCAATTAAATCTAATTATTTCACATCACTGAAATTTTTATCTGAGAAATATTACATAAGATCTTATATAAAAAAAACATATTAAAAAAGCAAATTGGAAGCACTTCTTCCTGGAGGAACTTATATAGAATAATTTTTCAGCGCTATATGATTTTCACTTGGAAGATTTCAATAATGCCTTGTTAATTTTAATAGCTTTGCTTAATAGACCGGGTATTAAATAGTTTTTTTTTAACCAAAATTACTGCTAATGAATATTAAAAAATTATTAATCTATGCATATAGGTTATATAAATAAAGACACATAATAAATGCTTAAAAGCTCGGTATTATATTTTTGTAATTAACAAGTTACATATTTGCTAATAGTAATATTATTTTTCAATTATTTTAAAAATCTTTGATTGTCAATGTATATATTTTTTATGTCAAAGGTGGCAGACGAGCAGACGGCCTACTTAGTGGAAGGTAGTTACCGTCGCCCATGGACATACGCAACATATGTGTTACGGATGCTTTGCCAACCTTGACTGTTGACAAAAAGAGAGGGATGGGAATAGGGAAATATCAGCAAAGGGAGGAAATAGGGAAGAGACAACCGGCTCTCTCACTCATCGGACGAAACGCAACCACTGAAGGTTACTTCACGCCGATCTTCTGTGAGAGAGTGGTACTTCCCCGGTCGAGCCAGCCCGTATTCGAGCTGTAGTTACATGACTACAGCTAGGCACTACCACCTATAATATAGCTTATATTACTCGGGAATAATGTAGCTTTCCAAAGGTGAAAGAATTTTTGAAATCGGTCCTGTAGTTTCGGGGCGTATTCATTACAAATAAACAAACAAATAAACACATCTTTCCTCTTGACACTGTGGCACTGTGACACTGTGGCGAACCTGACGATACGGCCGAGCACACCCTATTAGTGTGTCCGGCATGGAGAAATGAGCGCCGTGTACTCACTGCGGCGCTCAGCGGGAGGATCCTGTCGCTTCCAAACATGGTGAAAGCCATGGTTGGAAGCGAGGAGGCCTGGGAGGCTGCTGCTTGCTTCGCCGAAGAAGTGATGTCGGCGAAGGAAGCTGCGGAGAGGGAGCGGGAGGAGGATGCTCTAGCCACTCCCCTCCGGCGTAGACGTACGGGTCGGAGGAGACGGGTAAACCTGTAACCTTCGACCTGGAGGTTCGACCAGCCTGCATCAAGTGGCTCTGATGCAGGCATTGCACGTGGTCAACACGTCTGGGGATTATCTCGGCTCTTCCGGGTAATCCTCCACCGGCGCGGTAGCCCGGCACAGAGCTGGGCAGCCCGGGGGCGAATTGATGAATTACCATAGCAGGTCCCAAATCGCCCCCAAATACGGGCAGGAAGGGAAGCCGGGGAGTTTTAGTGGGTATTCCCAGGGCCAACAACATCAGGCTCTGGGCGACCCCCACACAAGTCCCACTGTCGAGCCAGGGCAGTGGGTAGTCTGTAAGCGGATTTCTCCCCGATAAAAAAAAGTCACTACGACCTACATTAACAATAGTTGCAATTAATAATAATAACTCAAAACCTATTCAGTTAAATATCACATAAATTTGTCGGAAAACATTATTTTGAATTGCAATAATAACGAAATAATATATTTATCATAAATTTCTGTTTTAATAGCTACAACATTTATCAAAAAGTTGTTAATTTGATTACGGTCATACGGTGTCAATACACATTTATATATATTTTTTTTTAAATAAATAAAGAAATAATTATTATTTGTTGGAAATAATAATTTATCTCACTTAATTGATGCTAAATACATAGATATTGATTGGCACACAAATGGTATGTGATTAAAATGAAACTAATATTTTTCGTATTTATTTATTTACGACGCGTATTTCATTATTGTCAAAATAAATAAAACTAATATTTTTCGGATTATACATACTACGTGTATTTTATTATTGTAAAAACTACATATTCCCGACGTTTCATTTACTTCTCAGCAACCGTGATTACGGGCAGACGAGATGTGAATGACTGTCAGTTAGTCTTGTTTCTGATCACAAACCGCCAACGGATTCTTAATTTTCTGGCAAACCGCTCTGGTTGCCGGCAGAATGCGCTTACCCTGTCACGAGGTACCGTGGTGTGGTGGTGTTGGAGAGATGTATGTATATATAGATAGATAGTTGCTGAAAAGTAACCGAATCGTCGGGAGTATGTAGTTTTTACAATAATAAAATACACTTAGTATGTATAATCCAAAAAATATTAGTTTTATTTAAATGAATTCTCGTGAAAGTCTTAGATCTCATTATTGGTATGGGATTGTTTCTATATCTATTTACAATACTAAGGTTATAATAAATAAAGACTCTATTTTACAAAAACATTTTATAAAATGTATCCGTATCAATGCTTATAAATATCATTACTCTTTGAACTTATTATGGCTTTAAGCTTTCACGATTTCACATTATAATAAACAGCTAACATTACAATTTACTCTTCGATCCTAAGTCGATGAAGTTAAATTACCAAAAGAAAAAGGTCTTATAGAGTTTCTATTTTCCGATCTGTTTTTGTAAAATTAGATCATATTCAATGACCCCTTGAATGATTATACGAAACACCAGCTATAAAGTGTTTTAAACACTTTGACGAAATAAACTTAGGTTCAAAGTGGAACTTTACAGTTAAGAACATAATTAGTAAACAGACATTAGACTTTACCACAGAAATATATCTTCAGGTATAGAGTTATCTCACTAATTCTAACTGCTGCAATAATGTACACCTAACAAATAGTTTACTTTAAACGACCTAGGACATACTAAATATATTTTTAGTTTCTAAAATTATTCTGTTTTTAACCAAAATACTGTAATGATGTTATTAAAAATACAAAGAATTTACTTTGTAGGAATATTTTAAAAGAATGAACTATCAACTCCTGCTGCAAATATGCTGTGGGCCAGCTTATTACAAAACTGACTACAAAGGGTTAAATAGGCGATTGCATTAATTTCCATTCTTTTATATGTATGTATAACAGCAATCATGTACTATCAAATTCTTCAAGTTACACACTTATAATTTTATAAAATTATCAAAACAAAAAAAATAACTCACTTATATTCAAAATTTTCTCTACTATTTCGTTGTTATCTTTTTTTAATACAATTATTATGCATTTTTTTTCATTTTCTGTTTTAATCGCTTTTGGTGGTGTTTATCATGACAATTTATTATGTCTTGCATAAGTAATTTTTTGGCATTATACATATATATAATCAGATGATTCATATCGGTATTTATTGTCTCTTTTATGAAACTATAGGTCACATATACTAAAATGATGTTTTCCAACATTTTTTCCGTGATGCTTTCAACTACTAATGGTGCTTTTATTACACCCTGACACTTACATTTTAGACGTCATAAAAGAAAAAACAACGCTTTTATTACGACTATTTCAATGTCTGTTCTGTCACGACTTTTTCTCAGCATTTGGATTAATAAGAATCATTTTAAATCATGATAACTTTGAATCGACAACAACAGTACTTTAATAACAAGAAACGTCTACTTACATATATGATAATATAAAAATTGATAAATTGTTGGTTTAATATAAATATATGTAACACTGAAATAATTTATTGTAACTATACAGTTTTGATTAAATAACACGTGTGTCATTTTTTATTCAGAATATTTGTGAATATCTCAAATATTTTTTAATGCTATGGCTCATTCGCACTGGAATCAGGGAATATTTTACCAATGTCAACGATTTTAATTGTGGTACGAATTACAATCTCGGATGCTATGTGGAGGTAACACGAGTTTGTGGAATGGAATAAAGGTGTTTATTTATTATAATTTTTTAAAGTTCAAAATGTATATGTTACGCCGAGAGGCTAATCATATTAAAAATATTCCTTTTTATGTACATATTCGTTCATTATAATTGTTTTCAAATTACCCACTTCATCAACCTAAATAATTTTAGTAATACACTAGGTGATTAGTTTTGTTCTAGTGCCCACAATTATAATACAGTATTTACCATATAAAAGTTCAAGCATAATCGTACTGAATTCAAACTTCATTAGTCGCTCTTAGGAGCCACTGAGGTAAACTCTCTGCTATACGATTCTTAATATTCATTGTCAGAATTTGTTAGCAATAAACAAGTATCGTTTCGAGTAAAGACTATCTTTGCTTCAAAATGGAAACCCGTCCATCGTTATCGGTACATAACGCCCATACTCGAACAGATCATACATAACGCCTTTTAAGAAACTAGGAACTTGGTTCGGTTCCACAAGGATATTTTGCTCTATTGCATACTTTTACTATTTCAACAACTTCAGATGGTATATGAAAATGTTTATGATGGTATATATGTATATGATGGTATATGAGAATATTATTATTATTTTATCAATAATAAAACTGATTTAACTAATATATTTCCAAAACATATCGGCTCTATTTCTTTATAACAATACATTACTTTTATTACAATTATACATTCAACTCTAATTGATTTTATTATTTAAAAATAAAACTAATACTCAGGCAAAGAGGAGATTATTTAGTTGTATATTGGTTTGCCTAAAGCTGTCTGTACAAGTAAAATGTAAGAAATTTTGTTTTTGAGGAATTTTACCCACCGAAAAGAAACCAAAGTATTGTGTATAAAATGTGAAGTGTAAAAAATAAAAAGGGGCTGTAATGACTACGGGGTAAGTTGGCGGCGGGAGAGGTGTGGAGTGGCGCGATGTATCGAGGAGATAACATTTAAAGAGCATCTTTGGATATAATTATTCATTATTTTGTGGAAATTGGAAATAAACAAGTGATTTATCAAGAAGTCGAAGTGTTTTAATTAATTTCTTTAAAAGTCAGTTGTGTTTCGTAATTAAAGTAATAATTGTTTGTTAATGTTTTATTGATTTTTAAGTACGTTTGTTCCGATAAACTGTGATATTTCTCATAATCAAACATTAAGTATGTTACTTGAGATGAAGTTAACACACGTTTTTATAGTATATCTATTAATTTGTATTGAATAAAAACAACGTAAAGTATTAAATGGGAATGACAAGAATATTCACTGATAGACTAAACTTTCGATCTGGAATCTTCTCAGTGGACCAGACACGAGAAATGTAGTGTCTCTATATATTTATAATTTTATACTACAAACAGTGTCTAGTTATTATAATAGCAGCAATTTTACATCCTTGTCAAAAACCAAACGAATTTTCCTATTCCAATACACTTTGTGCGTCTAATTATATCATCAGTAAAGTAATTTGCGGGGGCCTGATGCAATTGACTTATATATATTAATTGAATAATAGTTCAGAATAGTCATAGTTGCCTCGACTAATACTTTTAATAAACATATATCCGTCCCAATCGTTTTAACGTTGAGCGTTGTAAGCTTGCTTCGGGAGTGGGAAGAGGTCGAGTTAAGTCGAGCTGTTCCACTTTTTTGAAATCCCAAAGTAGGTGTGACGCTGTTGATATAGTCTGATACTAGTCTGTCTCATAGTATATGGTAGGTTTTAACTAATTTACCGTTTGTTTTATTTCAAGTGGTTCATGATTTATAACAATTAAAAGAAAAACATATTTATCAATTTTACTGTTAGATACTGTCCCATTTCCTGAAAATTCTTAATTTTTATATATTTAATTCACTGTAATATATTTTTCGAGTGTTCAATAAAATGAAATTATTATTTTCTGATATACTACGCGTTTTCTATAATTTAAAATAATTAATCTACTTGTTCATATGAAAATTGTAAATTTTGCTTCCAATAGTGGAGTTCAGTTAAGGTTAAACGCGTTCTGATGAGTACATACGAACCAAGAGTAAATACCATGCACATGATATATTGAGCACAGTTAGCGTATATTACTTATAGTGAGCTGATTATTCTAAATCAACACTTACAAATAACTTGTAGGGACACTGGAAGTGATCGTCCATCCCCTTCCACGTTACTAGCAACACAGACATACTGTCCGGCTTGATCCCGCGACACTCCCTGTAGAGCGAGGTGCGCCGACCCAGCTATTACTCCAGCACGTTGGTTGTGTGTCATTACCTGACCCTGTCAATTATTACAATATTAGTAACGTTTGTAGTTTATTGACAAGGAAGATTAAATTATTCTTAAATTAATCACTTATGTAAATTTAGTTTTTTTATGTCAAAGGTGGCAAAATAGCAGACGGCCTACTTGATGGGCAGTAGTGATCGTCGCCCATGGACATCCGCAACATAGGTGTTGATGATCCGTTGCTAACCTTGATTATGCAGGAAAAGGGAGGGATGGGAACAGGGAAATAGTAGGAAATGGTGGGATTAGGGAAAAGGCAATGGCTCTCTCACTCATCGGACGAAACACAACCACTGAAGGTTAATTCACGCCGGTCTTCTGTGAGAAGGTGGTACTTAAAAATAAAAATATTCAAAGTTCCAAGTCTTTTTATATCAACAACATAGTTAACTGCAACTCCATTTTCTAAATCACTCTTCTATAAAACCAGTCGAGTTGATGTGTGTATTAAACCATTTCACTTACATTGTGTTCCCAAACAACTTTGTAAGACGGCGGATTTGCTCGCACGATGCATTCAAAATAAACATCATCGCCCTCTTCAATATCATTAGGGTTCACTTTGGAACCCAATTGTAGTTCGACTATGGGAACATCTGTAAATTATTGGAGGATTACTTTATTGCACTAAGAGAAGCTTTACCGATAAAATAACTATAAATAAAATAAGTTAAAGATGTTAAACCATAATGATCTTAATTGATATTGTAGAAAAGAAAGTAACAGTTCTTTTATTAAATTATCTTCGGACCGTTCATGGCTTTTATGGCTTAAGTTCTATGAATCAATCATATGATGATTGTCATTTTTATCCCACTTCAATTTTGTTGAAGTGGGATGAAGTCAAAAATTTCTAATCTATTATTGCCCAAATTTACAGTATCATATTATCATCCTAAAATTAAAGCACAGAGGTTGTGGGCATTTAATTGTTATTAAATCAACAAAGTCGACATTTTATAAAAAGGTTTCTGATCACCCTACTTCATGCGTTTTCAAACGTCAAAACTTGTAATTTTTCTACAGAAATTATTTAAACCTATAGCCAGTGTTCTTAGTTTGAAATATTTCTATTGGTGTTATATATTAAGAGTAATGTAGGTTCAAGACGACGAAAGCCAATTCAAAATTAGCTCGTACTTATAAATTACACAATAGAAAATACACAAGTGATATTTTTGAAATCATTTTCAAACGAAATATGAGACCCAACATAGTATAAGATTTTGAAATAATTTTGTATAAGAATCAAAAAGCAGGCAAAGTTCCCTTACCTCTGGAACACTACTAATGATTTCATTCAGAATTGTGTAGTCGAATCAAATGGTAATTTTATTAAGGCCCGATTTTTCAATCCTTTGATAAGTCCCTAGATAACTAACTGACGTGTAAAAATAACTGGCTGTTAAACAAGGGAATAAATATTTTCAATTTTTCAATCGTTTTTTAACTAAATAATAGCTATCTATCTGTTGTCTATGAATATCCGTCGCTAATTTCACACTAACTGTGTACGAGCGAGATGCACGTATGCAGTCATCGTGACGTTAGACTGAAACAAGTTATGACGGACATTTGGTTTGGTTTCATTTAATTAATTTGGTTCTATTATAAATAAAAATGGATAAAAAGCGTGAGCGTGCAAGCAATTTCGATAAAGCCGAAACGCGATTATTGACGGAATTGGTTACCAAATATAAGCATATACCCTAATTGAAAACAAAAAAACGGACGCCGTGACCAATAAAAATAAGGAGGCTGCCTGGGGCAGAATAGCTTCTTCTTTTAATGAAACTACTAGTGGTACCGCGACACGTAGCTCTAAAACATTAAAATTAAAATATGAAAGTATCAAAAAGGCCACGAAGAAGATGTCCTGTCACAGGCAGGAACTTTATCGCACGGGTGGCGGGCCATCTAATGCTCCTGATTTCGATGACGTGGAGGAGAAAGTGCTGGCTATATGTTCAAATATTACAGGATTGGAAGAACGCAATGATTTAAGTTTTAAATACCTGACATGTTATCACTATTGTCGTCGATTTGCTCAAAAACATCCAAAATAATGTGCGTGAGGTAATACAATCTATTTTATTTACTAAGCAATAAAAAACAATTCGGTCTGCACAAACACCACAACTATAAATAAAATCGGAAAACATACACAACCTCAAAATTTCATAGATGACAGCTAGATAAATCCACAGATAAATCTTAACCATCCCTTGAAGCAGCAGATAACTTTATTCTCCAGTTACCGCCTATATTCGGCAGAAAACATCTATCTGACAATCGAAAAATTGAAAATCTTGTTATTCATCGAATAAACGTTATTCGACAGATAAAATTCGCTATCTGAGGATTGAAAAATCGGGCCTAAAAAACCTTATTATGTAAGGCTTTTCAAAAATAATATTTTCATAAATAAATCCATGCTTTTAAGTTAATAAAATAATATATTTCTTTAAAATGTGAGAATGTAATATTTTGCAAATAACAGTGTATATTTGAAAGTTGTTAGATATCTTTGTTTTATAAGAATTAACGTCATATTCTTGTAAATTTTTGCATAAGTCCTTCTAACTTTTAACACTTTTTGTGTTAAAGACTTTAAAAATGATAATGAATTATTGGGATTTCTATTGTTTAATAAGATTATTTTAAAACCTATATACGTTTTATAAGAATTAACGCCATATTCCTGTAAATTTTTGCAAAAGTCCTTCTAACTTTTAACACTTTTTGTGTTAAAGACATTAATAATGATAATGAATTATTGCGATTTCTATTGCTTAATACGAAATTAATATTAAAATAAAAGAAATTACAGTGCAAATCAAGTGTGATAGTAGTTTCCAGAGTAGCGTGTTCTAGTATTGGATGGGATGCCCTGCAGGTGAGTACTCGGCCGTCGTGTTCCATTCGCGGAGTCCAACGTAGGAACGATATTGTCTCATTACGGTCCTCTGAATTCTAAAACAACAAAACCGTTTTTCGAACTGTTACAAAATTATTTATTTCTTTGAAGACTATTTTAGTTGATCATAAGTAAACTGGGAAGTTGTTTGAAAAAATAACAAATTGTAACATATGTGAGTCCTTGCTGAACCTTGCTTAGTATAAACTTTAATACAAACTAGCTTTAATACAAACCAAATACTGTTCACTTAACTAAGGGGAGACATATAATTAATCCTTTAAACAATCAAAAGCTTAATTAAATACAGAACATAAAAATGCAAAGTAAAAAAATTTTAACGATGAAAATACCGTTTGTGGAGTATTCACGACCATCTTTTTACCACCAAGCCACCAAGTTATAGTTGCAGGTGGTCTAGAACCAACAGCTTTACAAGCGATATCCGTTTCTTGGCCCACGGACAAAGGTTGCTCTCTTTCCAATATTTCAACTGATAATGGTCTCACTGCAAAAAAATCGTTCATTCCGTTGATATAAGAAAATAAAGAAATAAATAACTTTAAATATATTTAAGACTAAAGAATCCCGTATTTGTAAAGATAACAATATCATTTCATATTTGGGTAAACTAATGTATTCCTTTTAGGTATATATTTTTGTGCATTCGTTATTTTATGTGTCGTCATATTTTATGGCATATCACGATACACAAAAGCAATACTACGTTGCACGAAACGTGAATATTTTGAATTTTCTAAACTTTTTAACAAACGTGAATCTAGGTTTTATTAAATTTGCTTCATTCATATTTGTTTTTGAATTTAACAACTCAATTTATAACTGTCGGTATAGTTTCCGTGATGTATAATTTAAGCCTTGCTTTTGTGTTCTTATAAAATAGAGTAAAATCAGATTCTTATCATAACCTAAAAAATACACTAAAGTAATTTACCTATGTTTTCTATATTTACTGTTAAAATGTCATAAAAATGAAACGAAATTTTTCACTATATCTTAAATTTGGGCCATTCATATAAATAGTGTTGTTTTCATATCGTATTATTCGATTTCCGAATATCCTCTTTATTAAATAAATTTAATCTATCAAACTTGGAGATAATCCGCCATAATTTTATACATTTGTTCTACACTGCATCGCTTTAAAATGTTTTTAAATTACTTTTTTTGATATAAAAGTAACATAAGATATTTATTCAGGTGTGTGTTCTCTTATTTGAATTTTTACTAAATCATTCACTATATTAAATCTTAAGTATAATATTACCTTAATTACGTGGTTTCAGAGTATAGATATTACAAAATATTTTAAGATCGCTTAAAGTAAAATAAAAAAATTCGTCGAGTGCATGTTTTATACGTTCTCTAAATAATAAATCGTCTCATATGTATATCCAAAATACGTTTTGGAGTACAAAACCGCGCATATATATTTTTTACCACGAAACAGTCTAGCTCTCCAGCAGCTCAACTCATTGTAATTGAAAATTAATAAAAATACGACATGAGTATCGCAATTCTATATAATTTATATAACAAATAGGAGATATAACGGTTGAAATAACGATAATGGAGCATAATTTCCTGTTATTGTGTGGTAATGGCGTTAAAGCAGAACAAAGGGGACCAAACATAAAAACTAATGGTTTGTCTGGAAAGGACACAAACTAATCCATAAGCCGATAACATACCTGTGGTAATACAGAGAACTTGACATGCCTGTTAATTTATGTAGGTTAATTGTGACCATTTTCATGAAGGACATTAGGGAAATATTATTCAACACAATTGTACGTATGTATATGTATTTTATTGGTAATAGAACACAAAGCATAATGCAAATAGTAATAAATAATTTAGACGATTTTAAAATATAACTTAAAAACTTAAATGGAGAGATCTATTATATGATAATAGTATGTAGTTGTGTAAATGACTATAAATGTATGGAATGTATGGAACGGTACCAAATATTTAGCAATTGTCAATTTTCACGACAATTTCTGCAGCAGAATTAGTACTAGTAGTAAATAAGACCAAAATATTAGATGTAGCTAAGTAAGATTCAAGTCACGTGTGAGAATGTGTAATTCCACTGGACGAAAAATTCAGGAAATTGCATTGCTTTTTGTGAGCCACGTAACGAGCAAATGTAATTTTACCTTGAATGTGTCCTGTATTCCACAATTTTGTTATTTTATCGTTAAGGAAGTTTCAAAATTTTTAGCTTTGCGGATTTGAATAAACAATTTAGCTGATATTTAATTTTATGATACGGTAAATTTAATAAAAATATATTAAAAGCAAGTACAATATTTTAATAGATATATTTAACTTTAAAATATAAGCATATAGAAGAGACAGAAGACAGTTTCAGTTAGTATTTAACATAAATAAATTTAGATCTCAAAAAATATTGCGGTTACTTTTTTATCTTTTCTTCTATCAATGTAAATTCGTGACGTGGTGCAATTTACCACAGAAAAAGTGGTTGGAGTCAAACAAGTACAACACACTCCCCATTAAAACAATCGTAAGAACGCCCCTATTTATCCTCCAATACGACTTGTCACATCGGGGCATAATTACTACATACAACTTCTACAAAATCTCAAATTGGACTCTTAAAATGAAAAGTTCTAGACAATATGGTATGACAAATATATAAGTCAATCTTAAGACTGCATTATATGATATCATTAATAAAGTATTTTATTAATCTTGTTGAAATAATAACAAGGTCGCATACTTAGTTGAAATAATAAGAAAGTCATTACAGTATGTAATATCTAAATTTTTTTGGGAGCATAAATTTAATAAAACTATTGTTTTTGAATGAAATTATTTTCGGATTTACTACGCGATTTTTTAGTTTTGACTATAAACTACATACCTAGGTACTCCCGACGTTTCGGCTACTTAACAGCAACTATTACTTACTAAATTGGGGTGTTTTTTTAATTTCAATCGCCTGGATTAACCTTGGTATATATCTGTCTTCACGAGCGAGGATAAGTGGTTTATCAAATCTAATGTAATGGCCTGGTTTGTCCAATGCATGTTCACACACTGCTGACTTCGACGCTCGTCTATTTTTGACGTCCGAGATGTGTTCCTTAACCCTAGTAGCGAGGCTTCTCTTTGTCTGTCCGATGTATGACAAGCCACAGTCACAATTCACAAATCACAATCAAGTTTGTATTCACCCGCTTGCTGTTGTATTTAATGCACGGCAGTTAGATTTTCAAATTGATGTGCTGAGTCATGAAATACAAAAATGTTTGTCAAAGATTGATTGGCAAAAATGATTTTGATATTATTAATAAACGTGAACAATTCACGTATAATCAGACTAAAAATAATAAAATTAATAAATTTAGAAAATTTAGAAAATAACGGACAAAATTATAGGTAGAAATATCAATGGCAATAATTCTAATATTAATTTAAGTCGGGCAACACAGTCACCGGTGATTGTTGTCAATCTGTCAAAGCAAACTTTAGATAAACAAGCCGTTGAGATCCTTAAAATAGGTTTGAATTTTGCACCTGTACCATCAAAGTTACCGTTCGAAGACATTATCTGTAACGTGAGGAATGTCATCATAAGAATCAGGTCACGAAAATAGAGACTGAATCAATCCGGCAGGACCTTACATATGTTCTGCGCCGGAGCAAATTGCCTGAACAAAACAGGAATCAGTTGCACTTAAACACCTTCGCAACGGTGTGTGAATTCTAATAAGGCTGAATTCTATATACAGGTAGATGAAGTAGCAATGGGTTTGCTGGTTTCCCCCATTGTCGCGGATATATTCATGGACGACTTTGAGGAGCGAGCCCTTTGCTCTCCTTCAATAAGACCTTTAATTTATAAACGGTATGTACATAGATAACACCTTCACAATATTAAATAAAAACAAAACATTTGCTTCCCTGAACTATCTTAATTCTATAAATAGCAAGATTCAGTTTACTATAGAATTAGAGGCAAATAATTCTTTAGCTTTCCTTGATATACTTGTCATCATGAATCCTGACAATACTTTGGGACATATTGTTTATAGGAAACCCACACATAGGGATAGGTTTCTCAATGGTAAGTCACATCACTACCCTATATAGTTAGCTACCATTGGCAAATCTTTGTTACAGAGAGCACAACACCTTTGTGATGCTAACCATCTAGAGGCTGAGCTGCAGCATGTAAAACATGCTCTGACCATCAACAGCCTGCCAGTGCCTCGCCAGCATCGCAAGAACCAGATGAAGCTACCTACAGTTGAGCGACAACCTGTGATTCTACCATATGCGAAGACAGTTCCTTTACAACAACTGGGTATATACAAACTTGATTGTGACTGTGGCTTGTCTTACATCGGGCAGAAAAAGAGACGCCTCGGTACTAGGGTTAAGGAAGGCATATCAGAGGTCAGGAAAAAACAGTGTGTGAACATGCATTGGACAAACCAGGCCATTACATTAGATTTGATAAACCACATATCCTCATTCGTGAAGACAGACATATACCAATGTTAATCTAGGTTATTGAAATTAAAAAACACCCCAATTTAGTAACTAATAGTTGCTGTTAAGTAGCCGAAATGTCGGGAGTAGGTATGTAGTTTATAGTTAAAAATAAACAATCGCATAGTAAATCCGAAAATATTAGTTTCATTTAAATGAGTACTCGCGAAAATCTTAGATCTCATTATGGTTTTTGGATTGTCTACAACCACAACTATTATATAGATGAAATATAAGTGTCAAAAGTTGAATGAGACACGGTAAGTTTTTTGGCTCGCCTATCTTTGAGATTCAAAGCCGTGAGGGGACTTAGGCAGTATTCCATTCACAACCGAACTTGTGTCTTGTAGAGACAAAGAATCTGTGCCGTAGTAAATAACTGTACATTTTGAAAGAAATCCAGCTTCCTTGCAGCTGCCTTCACTTTGGAATCGTTGAACCACTTAAAACTATTATTTAAGGACAAATCGGTACGACAGTCAGTGTTTTTGAAGGATACCTTCTGAAACTTGTTGTCAAGTTAAACAGACTGATATTGACAGTAAAAAAAAGAATTGTTTACGTGGCGTTCAACCTCACAAGCTTGACATTACCGTATTCTAAGACTGGCTGAAGTATGAAATTAATTGGCTTTTCCATGACCTGTCTTTCCTAACGCATTATTTAGAGCTAGGTTAAATAATAGAAATAGTTTAGGTAACACTATATGGAAGTATGATATCTGTTTACCGAAAGCAGCCAATAATATAAAATTGTTAATTTTTCCTCCAAAGTAAATTTGCAGAGAAAATAGTTACCTGACCAGCCAATAACAACTACTCTAGAACACATGTTATTAGAAATAAACTTAGAAAACCACAAGGGCGACTTGTTCGCTTCACGACTTTATTGAGTGTTTTTATTTTTGAAACCAACCTCTGTTACAGACAAACTGAAGTGGAGTAAGCGCTATGCGATCGAAATAGGAAGAAACATTGGGTATTTTTGAGGATTGAATTTTGGGCGTAAAGAAATGACAACAGTGTTGATTTTCTACTTATGCTGTTTAGGTAAAAGTTCCATGTCTTTACTTTGAGAACAATCACGTCCTTACTTTGAGAACTTATCATCCGTTGTAAGTTCAGGTTTGTAAGTCAATTTCTTTTTTTTTTCAATATTTTGACATTTTAAATTTTAATACATATTGTTGCAGCTTACAAAGACTAATCATAAATTGAGGCAGGAAGAAGAAGAATGTTGTGTATCACATATGTATGTATTAAATATCCTGCGAAAATACTTTTGTGTAAATGGGTTATAATTGCCGAACAACTACGTAATAGCATCTAGCTCTGGAAAAGCTTACAGGCCAGATACGTCATGTCAATGCCGCTTAAAACAAAATCATAAATTGTATAATATATAGGTTTGCAATAATGATACAATCACATTTGATGGAAAAGGCAAAAATAAGCAAGTAATTTTCAACAACACTGTCACAAATCTCTGAGGCATTGCGAATCCAATTCCCTGGGATACACTAACTAACCTGAGGTAACTGTCTAATCATTTTAATCCACAGTAATGTAAAGGATATGTGAATTATAATATCAAAATTTAATTCATCATCATTAACTAGGTCTCAGCAGATTAGGAAGTGGTTTATGAAAGTACACTGGAATACTTATTGTGAATCTTTGTTTTGCTCTTCTATTAATTTATGTCTAATATTTGTAGGTAAGATAATTTGAAATTAAAGAAAATTTGTTACATGCCACGTAAGTTTAATTAATATTAACGACGAATAAATTACCTTATGAAAATAAGTATAATTAGTATCAGTTATTAAGTATATATATAAAAAAAATATAATCTTCTATTAACACAAAGGAAAATAAATTATTGCGTATTTCTATTTAAACTATCAACGTAATTTTAAACATTTTCATAAACTTATTTCTTTGTTTATATGATTACTAGCTTTCCGCCCGCAGTTTCGCCCGCGTGGAGTTCGGTTATATCGCGTTTCCAAGAGAACTTTTCAAAAGTCTGTGATAAAAACTATCCTATGCTCTTTCTCAAGGTCAATCCTATCTCTGTACCAAATTTCATTAAAATCAGTTCAGTAGTTTAGGCGTGAAAGCATAACAGACAGAGTTACTTTCGCATTTATAATAATAAGTAGGGATTATACTTTTGATGTATAGTGGAAACTATTGGGTTAACGACAATTGACTGTCACTTCTGGAACTCCATACTTAACAACATTCCTTAGTGGCCGACCCAGTGGAATCAAGTTAAGATTTCTATGAAAAGTTTCTTTATACATATAAGTATACTCAATATACTGTTTTCAGGTCATACCGATTTTTCTGTTGAGTCGGAAAAAAATCTTGGAATATTTCATGTTTTATTTTGATGTCGATAGTGCTATAATATAATTTATTGTCATAATATATTTTTTATACCTAAATCAGTCATCTGCCATGGTAAGTTTATATTTCATTGCTGTTGGATATTTGTATTCATACGAGTAGGTACATAATTCACTTAAAAAATGAAAATTAAGTTTTGTTTATGTACATACTGCACATGTATTTTAAATATGTACATATAAATAAAATACGACTTACAGTATAATTGTACTTGCACGTTGACTCGTAAAGGCGGCACTAACGGAGTGTTATCTGCTGTACAACTGTAAACCGCTTCGAAGTGATCCCTTTTTAGAGAGGGAATCCTTAGTTCCAGGAGACTGAGCCGTGTTTCATCCTCGACTGGATCCAGTTGAGCGATAACGTTGTTCTCTTTCCACCATCGTATGCGTGGCATCGGTCTACCTATAGATACATACATACATAAAATACTATAACACTTCACTAGTTAAACATCTTTATTGAATTAATTTGGTTCAAAAAATAGGGTAATCTAAAAAATCTATATGTACCTAGACACAACACAACATTAATAAGGATTATAATTTATATTTTTATTAAAAATATTAAAGTATTTATGTCGTTTAGGAATACTCTATTTTCAAGTTTCAAATAAAAAAGTCTGGTTTATTTTTTTCATTCTGTTGCAAATTTCTGTAGTGTTAAACTTATAATATATATTTTGTGACTGCAACTATTCTTATCATTTTAATTTACATCTTTGTATAACGCTCTCTACAACTATTAAATAAGCGATAAATTCATTTTTTCATTTTTTAGTAACAAAGAGCATATCACATTAATGTGATTAATTACAACTTTTGTCGTTACTTTATTAATTATAATTATGACACGATAAAATAAATAAATAATAAAATATAATAAGATGTACAGCCACTTTAAAACTTTATAATAATTATTATCTATCCACTATTAATAAAATTATCGAAATAACTCCATACACAGAGAATAAGGGATAACTTATTAAGTATGGCACCACAAAAAGTATCTGTAATCTAGTTTACCTCCACTTACAACACAGGTTAGCTTGAGCCTTGAATCTTCTACATATGGTCCGGCCGTCCCTATAACTTCTTTATCGTTTTCATCAAATATTTTTGGTTTTTCTGGAAGTTCTGCAGAAAATGTTTATTTTTTAGCATAAATTATGTACTATAATGTGGTTGTTATTAATATGTTTGTATTTTTTTAATTCAAAACCAAATTTTAAGGTTCTGTTCATTTGTTAACATTTCTGTGGTCAACTTATGACTGTAGTGATGAATTGCTGGGATTATACAAAACTGTAATAAGACATTGAAAAATCAACAAACGTCTGGCCTTCTTCTGCTCTACTTAGAGCTTTATATTCAAAGTGTGAAGTGAGGTCATGACACATTTAAATATCCACTACCAACTGTAGAAATTAAATGAAGATGATTCTTTCTGGGTCTAGAATTTTTTTTTGTAACCTGACACTATATCATGTCAGAGAGAGAGAGAGGGAGTAAAAATTTATCATGTTCTTTCATATTTTTATATCTCAAAATATATTATTTTATATTAACAAGTTATGATCTCTAGGTTTTAGGTATACTTTTCATTAATAGTTTTGTACGAAAAAAAACTCTATCTGTAGCTTGAAGACAACAAAATTAAAAAATAAATAATTCTGCTAATGTAAAACTTCAATAGGTTAAGATTAGTAGATTTTACATTTGGCTTATAGCTTCAAATTCGAATAAAATTTTTATAAAATGTGGCTACCTCCAGTTAAATAAAGATATTTTTTACACTACATAGAAAATAAGTGCTTTTATATGAAATAATGGTCTCCTCCATTTAACCTCGTTTTTTAAATAATCTTGTTAAACAAGTAAACTTAGTTTCAAAGTAATTTGTCTGTTACATATTTATTAAAAATGTATTGTCTTGTAGGGTCGCTTGGATAGTTGATTGGTGATGACATATAGAAAAGTTCAATTATTTAATACTTTACTTGCTCTCCGCCCGCAACTTCGCCCGCGTGGAGTTCGGTTATATCGCGTTTCCAAGAGAACCTTTCAAATATCTGGGATAAAAACTATCCAATGCTCTTTCTCAAGGTCAGTTCTATCTCTGTATTAAATTTCATTAAAATCAGTTCAGTGGTTTAGGCGTGAAAGCGTAACAGACAGACAGAGTTACTTTTGCATTTATAATATTATAGTAGGGATATCGCAACATTAATAAAATATTTCCCTAAATTATTTTTGTAAACGCATCAATACATATATGTTTGCGTTTTAAATTACTAAAGATAAGGTCAGAAACAATTGTACATAAGTTTTCCCTTCAGTTGAACTTGGAATTTAATAAAAGTATTTTGTTGTCATATTCCCAATCTTCTAAAATAAAATGTTGATAACCGACAATTGTATTTTAACATAGAAGATAACCACCTTTCCTGGCCAGTTTAAAATTTATATTCCATTAAGTACACAAAGACCTTTGAAGAACAAAAGAGAAACTTTTCAATGAATAATATCAACGTTGCTGAATTCTTGAAGTCGATTTACCATCTTTAAATTAAAGAATATGAAATATTGACAAAGTGTATATTATGTATATAATAGTCGATATGTTTTAATAAATATAACATTCTAATTTTGTTGAAGAAAAGATCTTCGGTGATAAATTTGAGGCACACAAGGATGGGACTCCATAATTGAGTTACCTTACATTAAACTTTTTACCCCGGACCGAATATCGCTAAAATAGAAGCTTTCCAGAGTCGTCCCAGACAAGAATTACTTTTGAACCAAAGCAATCTTATCATCGTTATTGTGATTTTTGAGATAGCATTTTCACTGGGGGAATTATGAATTACTTATGTTTTAAAATGTTTTCGTTTTCACACAGATTTAAAGTACACGAATCGAGCTCACTAACTTTGAGTTATACATGTTGTTTTTGATTTGCCTTTTAATTAGATCAGAATATAAATTTAAAAAATATTAAAATATTGTTTTGCTACTTCTAAAATATACTTATTAATCTCGAATTAAAAATAAATAACATATATGGTTTAGTTAGGTACAATTTAAGTACTCTGTTGACAATATTACTGGAGAAGTAAATTTAAACAACATGTAGCAGGTCATAAAATATTACTTATCTATCATATATTAAGTATATTTCCCTATAACATACACTTCATAACTCCCCATTTATTTGTGACAGTGCCTCACGACATCATTGAATACGGAAGTTGGGGTCCTCATTAAAGTAAAAGGGGTTCAAAAAATTCACACACCCTATAAGTGTGGTATTGTACGATAAGGTATTCAATGTTCCCTTGTACATTTTTTTTTAAATTTTGAACACCCTCTATTGAATGTCTAGTTTATTGTGATCTCCCTCTATGTTACTTTTGCTGTAATAGCTGTTTTGAAAAATCTCTTCAATCTCAGAGTGTTTGGATTTTAAATAGATTTTTTTTCATTTCCAAACAACCAACTCACCATTCAATGTAACATCTTTGTTATTAAGTAGGGAATATACAACATAATTGATATATGCTATGGTATTAGTCGTGGAATTTTTGAAGATAATTTTAAGTTAAAATTATTTACAAAAAATTATTCGACATGAAATTATAAAAATAAGAAATATAACATTGTTAATGTTATATACATACATAGATAATGTTCCTATATTGTGTACTAACCATATACGAACATAGGAATGGGCTATTGCATAGACTAGCATATATGTATTTTTTTATCTTATATCTTTATATAAATGCATGTAAGTCATGTTGTATTACGACATTAGATTAAGCCTATAAAGTTGTTCCGTGCCTATTAGAAAAGCTTTGTCTTTGACGATTAGGTCATATGTTTATTTCCATCTCCTTGCAAAATTAAAAAACTTGGTTTTACTATTTCTCATTTCTTGTTTTGTGTTTTATGTTTTTTTTTACATGTAAGTAAAACTGGTTTTTACATTTACTACATGACTCTATTATTATAAATTAAAATCAATAATAAAGTAGTCGTACTTTACAGTACCTAGACTGATGGCCTAGTACCTAGGGGATTATGAAGTATTTTTTTGTTAGTCTTTGTTATAATGTTTACAATTCTACACACTAAAAATGACAAAAAAGATATTCCACCTATTAATTTTCTTACGCGCAAATCGGTAATTTTGTAAAATATCAAAATACACAATGTTGGTTTCATTAGTAAAAAATATACATAAATACATATTGGGACTCCTAACACAAGATAATTCCATTTCTTAAAAGGAGCTCCCTTGCTGTATCTGTTTGTTTCTAGGTATAGGTAAGTTACAGTAATAAACAAATTTTTATTACTTTTTTATATTGGATGTGTTACGTTCATGGATTTGCTGAAATCATAAAGGATCTGAATTAATACATTTTTATTATCTGAGCTCAATTCTATATAACTTTATACCTAACCTAAATATTCGAGGTTATATAAGTAACTGTAAAATTGATTTTATCTCATCTCTTTATCTTCTAAGCGAACAGATATTTAATAGCTTTTTTTTCTTTAAAATATTTTCGATAGATAGCATATACCGACTCTATAGTATTGTTCAACCTGTGCAAAGTAATCGGTTGAAATATTTATCTTTTTTCTGCATGTGAAATATGTGTTCATTGTTGCCTTAATTCAGAATGAATAAGATTTAATTGGTTGAAAATTTTATATCGCTCTACACGTTGAAACGTACCTAATTAATTGAATTACAATATTTGTGAAAACTTTTTGAACGATACCGCAAGTAAGACCACATATAATTAATATTGATGTCATTATTTATTTGATATTAAAAAATCAAGTAGTTACTCAATTAACAAAGAAAGCACGACCAAGTAATAATATTTATTTTAATAAAAGATACTAAAAGTCTAAAAGAATTGTAACAAAATTTGGAAATATAGGGATTTAAGGTCGTATTTTCACGCCTATAACCATACATAGTTATAGGGTTTTCTTCCGCAAGAACTTAATCTACACTCTTAGTGAAAATATTGGAGGTGATTGGCGTGATGTGTTCGGCTTTATCCGGAAGGATGAAATGGCGACAGGCCACAGTAACAACTTGCGACCCACGCATGCCCCTTAAAATTAAGGGAAAAATATACATATATAAGTTGAGAAGTAATAGATTAGCTTGGTATGGACATATTATGCGAAGGGATGAATGTCATATAACAAGAAGAATATTAGATATGAATGTGGAGGGATATGTGGGTCGAGGTAGACCTAAGAAAAGATGGATCGATTGCGTGAAGGATGACATGGCTAAGAAAGGGGAAACAGATGAGATGACGGCTGATAGGCGAGACTGGAAGAGAAGAACATGTTGTGCCGACCCTACATAAAGTCGGACCAGGGCAGGAAGAAGAAGAAGATTATATGTACAAGTTATTTAAGTATATTTCTGTGACGTTATTTTTTACGAAATTTTTTTGAATTTACGGCAACTTTTGGACATAAGGATAAAAATAGCAGCTATTGGCATTGATTACAAATAATAAAGCATAAATTGGCTGGACGCCAGATTATGTGTCCGTATTTTATCTAAATCGTTATGACTCTGTATTTTATGAAAGAAAAATTCATGAATTTATAAACTTTGATCCAAAATTCTAAGTGAAGTGGAATGATTTCTTCCAGATTTTCTTTTTTTATGGGACCAATCACATTGTTACATGAAATCTCAAATTTATATTAGTCATAGGAAATTGACAATTGCTATTTCGTGTGGCTTAACCAGAGTTAGTTAAATTTAATATAAATGAAGAGTTGATTGTGAATGTGAATACGGAGAAGAAACATAAGCAAGCCAAAGTACTTAATATAAGGGAATTTTTTAGTACTCTGCAAAACTTCAAAAAGTTTAATTAATTTCTTATTAAATTGTATATATCCATAGAACGTAACAACTATGTAATTAATAAGTGAATTGTGTTCTTATTTTTATATAACATAATTCAAATTAATATAAAAACTAGTTTATAATTAATTGCATAATTGCCGGATGATATTATATCGTGATTAAATTATTGTGTTTTGCTTTGATTACATCAAAATTGTCATGAACCAATTACGTGTTTAATCAGTTATGACGATATAGAACATAATGATTAACCTTGTAAGTGTAATAGTACTATATTGTTAAGATTAAAATAAACAAATTTTAACCAAAAATACTAGACAATGCCAGAAAAACTCATGTCCATGCCTTAATATTGTCAGTTTCATTGAATAACTATGTTAAACTTCTTTTTGATCCCAATCGGCCGCCTGGATGCAACTCTATCAAATAATATTTTTCATTTTGGTATTCTATAGTTGAATCGAGTTTATAAATATTTAATTCTCTTCCATTGCTCTGTTCACTGTCTGGACTAAAATTTATTAGATACAACAAAATGTGATTACGAGTGTGAGTAATATTCAAATGTAACTTAATATGTTATTAATAAGACAGCCTTTTTCATAAGCATTATTCTAAAAATTGAAGACCATTCGCAGAAAATGCAAAAAAATTATATCATATACAAAATATTATATACTTGAATACATTGTACACTAAGTACATTGTATATATGCAAATATTTTTTATATTCTATTGAGCTCATATCGCTTATTAAAATGACAATCACTCTCACAGTTTTTCATTACACGCAATGTTTAATTAGAATTTTAAATACGTGTATTATTTATGTTTAACGATAATTTGAAAGCTTCTGCCAACTCTCTCATTTTTTATTAAAAAAAATGATATAACATATTTTGTAAATTTTCACTAAAAACTTTGTAATTTTACTTGTTGAGGCTTATAACGGAGTCATGTTAATTTTATCCGCACATACCTATACTTGGGTTGTTTTAAATGAGTTCAATTATTATAAATTTTTAGAATTTTATAATTTTGATTATATCTTGAGTGTCAATGCATATTTTGTTTGAAATATTTATAATTGAAAACATGTGTTAAGTTACACGAAATATGTACCTACCTACATTAACATTTGAGACTTGAAGCATGCTCTGTGTGTTACTCGCGTTAATCTGTTCTACCTTTTATATACAAAACCGATTTGCTAATAATTATTATAATAGTTCAATTTATTAATTATAATTATAGCATTGTACTTAAGTTTCAATCGAAAATAGCATTCTTCTTTGAAACATTTGACATTTAACATAGTTATAATGATGTATAATTTCATCAGTCCTTTCCAACAACAGAATTGTTAGCTGTAAACGAAAATTAAAAGGACAAATGCTTTGAATTTTATACGAATAACATAAAAGAAATAGCTTGACATTGTATATATACTACCTACCATATTACTTTATTACGCAATAAAAGTAATTAACAAATGGTTTCAAGAAGTAAAACGTAAGTTTTATAAAAACCTACAATAAAATTCATGAACACTGTTTTATAAACAAAAGCTTTGTATATTAAAATGTATTAAAACTGTAAAGCTGCTAGAACAAATTATATTCTATTCATGTGATATATGCCTGTGGTTTTAGTTAAAACCGAATGACGACACATTTCCAAGCACATTTGCAAAACAACAATAACTTTAATATATTAAAGTGATATGAAAGTATATGCATTTACCTTAGTAATAAATTCAATTTCTTTTATTTATGTAAAGACTGATACAAGATAACTATGTAATACAAGACCTAATTTATATCAATTAATTTGCTTTTTAATTAGATGTTAAAGAATTTTAATAACAAATTTATCAAAACATTCAAATTGCCACGTATTAACACACAAGTATCGATTTAGATCACTGAGTAGAGGAATTTACATGTACTAGGGCTTAGGTCAGATTTTGTGTTGGTAATGCCCAATCAAAATAATCTAATACAAATTGATAAGTTTAAAGACTGGAATAACAAAAAAAGTAAGTCGTTTTATTTCAAGCTATTTTATGAATTATCATAATTTTTGTGTTATGAAATAGCCAGGACGTATTGTATCGATTTGTATGAAATTCGATCTTAAAGTAGACTCTAACTAAATTATTCTTCCAAAATTTTTGATTAAGAAGCAAGACCGAGAAAAAAGCTAGTATGTAGGTATTAGGAAAAAAATAAATTATTTTTTTCTCAATAGCTCTCTCGCTAGATATGATATATGCGATAATAACACTTATGTGATCATTTGAAACGTTAACTATGGAAAATGAGTTTCTATCACATAATTGGCAAGATTTATAAACCGCTATCGTTTGGCTTCGTTCCTATATTCCCAAACATAAATTCGTTGTACATCTGGCCCAGGTGACGTTGGTAACGCAGCTGATACTGAACATGGCGGCAGTTTATATACCTACTATGTTTGTTGAGTATATAATATTTTAAATTAAAGCACATATATATATATATAAATTCTATAATCGTTTATGAAAAAAATAATGTAATTATAGTGTAATGTCAAGGAAATATTTTATTTATTTTATGTAATAAAATGTGACAAATATATAAATAAATTATAAACGAAGTCGTCTTGACATACAATACCACAGTAACGTGTATTGTTATTATCTTTGATTCCTTTTTGTTCGACATTCATATTTCAGTAACATAAATTACAGTGCAATGACCTGATTTTTTGAAAAAGACCAAAAATTTAAATAAATGATAATTTTAATATTTTCAAGAGATTTTAAGTTATCACATTATATTGAGAATGTATTAAAATTGCTCCAGATATCCTTTGTAGGGTGTTAAATAATTGATAACCATGAGAAAATTTAAGACCATTTATATACAAATATAAAAATATTTGAACAGTAAATTAAGCTACCGAATCTATTTTATAGTATATGTTACGAACGACTTAGTTAATATTTACACTGAGTAAGTATTTACTTAAAAATACAAAATTAGGTATCATATAAATTCATTTGTTTATTTTTGTGACTCGATAAGTCAAACAAAAATTTGATTTCTTAAGTTTACTATAGAATTTAATCCAAAAGAATGAATTATATGCAAAAATTTAATAAATTTAAAAGGAATACAGATGCAACAAAAAATGTAATATGCTTGACATAAAACGCAGATTAATTCTTATAAATATGCCGTTACGGTTCGGACCTATGAATAATTAAGTAATCGCTTTTTAAATGTATTAATAAACATGAGAATAATAAACTACAAAAAAATAAAATCCGGAAAACCTGATTTTATTTAAATCCGAAAAAGTCTGAAATAATTTAATACTAATTTAACTTAATAGCGAACTAAGCGATAGTTTACTTGTTATAAAGGAGGAGATGAATTTATCTAAAAGTAGACTGATGAAGTTAGAAGTGTATGCCATATGTATGCCAAACAATATGCTTCACCCGTTTTTCAATGAAAACGTGTTTGCCAGTATTTCCGACAAAATTAATATAAATCACTAATATTGTTCGTCAGTCAAATCCGACAATATTTATACAGTACCTAATAAAATATCTTAAACAGTAATACATTTCCTAGAATAGAATTGAAAAAATATATTCTTGATAGTAGAATACGATACCACAAGGATTTTTGAGTATTTACTATTATATACATAAATTATCTCCATTATTTTATGCAAAACTAACAATTTAAATTTCTCTTGGGTAATAAAAAGTCCATTAAGTTTTCTTTTATCTCCCAACAATAATAGAACATTTTACTGTCTATCCCTTTTTATTGCTGATGGCATATAAACACTTGAATACTGTCTACATGTGGGATTTATAAAATAAATGGTAGTAACCCCAATCAGAATGCTGATAAACAGAAAAGTTTATATTTTCATTTTGCTTAACATATTTTGAAAACAGGAGTTATGGAAAGTAAGGTTATACTGATTGTATTATTGTTATGTTTTAAATAATAACAGAATATGCTCAAAGATGTTTCTAAGATTCAAGTTAGCTCCCGGAAAAAAAACGTTCAAATGTAATTCGCTAGATTTTTATTAATGTATTAAAGCTGTTATAAGATTAAATAATAAAACGCCGTCACTTTAAAGTTCTTCGAAGGTTACTTTAATAATAATTTAATTGAAGTAAGTTTTAATATAGGAGATATTCGATCTTAATAGGTTCTAATAAATAATAATGAAAAATTAATCTTATTTGTTCATATAAATGGATATATGGTGACATGGGTCCTTTCGGCATGAATGAAATAAAGAACTTTTACAAAAAAACTAATGGAACAGTGATTGGTGAGTCCAGAATAAAATCTTCCCGCCCGTCGTCAGGTTTTCAACAAGTGATTGATTCGTTTTTAACTAAAAGGTTATTTATCAAGTTAAACATCACGAATTCTTGTCTGCTGAATTCTGTTGAACCCCAGAATATTAGAGATGATATATTTACTTTGTTGAATATTTTTTTGTGTCCAGAAACATATTAAAAAAGATAGTTATGGTTCTATTATATTTACAGCTATCGTGGCCAAGTTACAATTCTGCCTGTATCCTGGACCCTAAGTTAAAACTCAATTTATTTGGGAACGTATTTGTTGGATCCCTGTTTTAAGTACTTCTTTAAGTTGTGTCTCAAAGTGATCTTATAAACTATATAAATCGAAGTTCTTACCGATCACGTGTAGCATGTACTTATAGTTTCTTGTTGGAGATACTTTAAAGTCAACTCTGCAGCGATAAAGGGCCCGATCTGCTGGAACGATATTTCGGATGCGAAGCACAGAGTGCGGTGAAAGGTGCCACTTGGCACGACCCACTAGCGTTGCATCTGCCCAGTGTGCAGCAGGCCCTTTTATACGCCCGTCGTAGCTGCAATAACAAGAATATACCTAAGATATATAAATATAAAATGTCTAATTCTAAATATAACGAAAATAAATTTTAAATACTTAGTACGTAGATATAATATGCTAAGTCATGCCACAATAATGAGTTTTGTCAATAAAAAACTAATCTATGTCATGAAAAATTATGAAAATGTATTCATCACCTTTCAATGTATATTATTTTGCTCAACGACAAGTTATTCAAACTGACAAAAGATCAAAAGGGAATGGCAATTGCAAGGTAACCTATATTTCCTTTGAATGAAACTCAATACACTCTCAGATAAATTCGAATTGAAACGAAAGCCTTCTTAGAAATCTCAATGGACAAAGAGACCCAGGAATCTTTGAAAACGTTTTTCTAGTTTAAAACAAACAATGTTTATTGTTCAATATCCTTTCATGAAATGAAATCTTAATACACATTAAGTAATGTCAATAAGGCAACGGTGATTGGTAATAAAACTCAAATTAATCATGTTTTGTATTAATGGTATTTTGTCTCCGTTAAATAAAAATGTATTCGAAAAAACAAAACATCTTTTTAATAAAACTGCTGCTACCGACAATATTTTACAAGCCGGCATTACTATCTACTCGTACATATATACTAACATTAACAATTCAAAAGTACCTAATTGGAAAAAGTATACATTTGACATAAAACGAAAATAGGTTGGGACATTTTTCTTCATCCCTGAATAGCGTTACGGAAATAAACTCATTACTTTAGAAAAAAAAAGAATAATTCAATAGATACCCTCCAGATAAATCAGAAAATAAAGTTTTTTTTAATGTGTTTTGCTATATATATTTTCTATAAAATAGTGTAGAGAATTATAAATTTATCGGTTCCGTAGATTATAAATGGAAAAATACTAAATAAGTGTATGAATTTCATTTAAATTTCTTGTTTAGATGTCTTCGAGATGGTTAAACATAATACTATTAACACTTTGTCTATTTTTTTAATCTAAACTTACAGTAATATACCGAGCAAAGTAATGTTTTATTGCAATTTGCTCTTATTTAAATTTAAAGAGCTTAAACCCATATGCAGCAAAAATGTCATATTATGATTATATGTATTTACTCTTTTTTTTTGTTATTGTCAAGCAATATAATGTTATTATTATTGTCTAAATTACTTGAAAATGACATGTAAAACGTAGATGTATGATTATTGTAATTTCTCTTTTATTTTTATTATTTTTTTAAATTATGACAGTATGTATTTGTTAGTTTGAATAGAATATGTTACTTCCTTACATACGAATTGCAAAGTGGAAATATTTAACATAATTTCTGATTTATAAGTATATGCTCCTCATTTTAAGTTTTTAAATTAACATAAACAATCCGCATTAATAAAATGTTGTGTCAATATTTAGATATAATATTTACCTTTTTATATAAAATTTTTAAGAACAAATTGTGAAGAAATATAAATAAAGTAAGTTTTCTATACAAATAACAATTCGATTCGTTTCGAAAAACTTTGATCTAACTACCAGGCCTGAAAGTTATTTTTTAGTGTTGTTGCTGACGATCCTTATCTGATTGAAAAAGATGACTAGCCAACCCCTAGCAAGGTTGCTCTTTTGTTTTGTCTTGGATAATTATCAGGAAAAATAATCAAAACACCAAAGGTCTTCTTTTCATAATTAGTGACTGGGAGATAATTAAGTTTGTAAAGTTAGTTAGTGAAAAAAAGAACAGGATCTCACTTTGTTGCGATCCTATTTAATACATTTTCTCCGATTTCTCAAATCAAAAGAAATGTTGTTGGTTTAAATTGTTCACTATTTTCCAATATACTCCTATCGCGGGCTCGCATCTTCAGACGAATTTTTTTAACTTCTGCTATTTCAATAAGAAGAACTTAAACAGATCAGAAATACTTCAGCTGTTTTTTGTTTGAGTACTCGGACACAATCGATTGTCTCCTCGTTTAATAGTCATTAGCAGGTAAAAGAGAAAAGTTTCTCTATTACGCATTTGACGCTCATTTTTGTCAATTTCATACTCGAAATGCACGTATGGAAAGTCTCCCCTTCTTGAAAAGCTATCCGACGTACTTGTTAAAAAACAAATGAGGCCAACTTCAAAAGTAGATGTAGGAACGGATAAACAAGTCCAAAACCAAATTTCACACTTAAATACATGCTATTTCGTAACCTAAACTTTTTTAAATATCACACAAAAAACTACAAAACCATTTATTTAAATAAACGAACAATATTTTTATTTACTTCCCAATAAGTTAATTTAATTCCTCACTAAATATATACGATTTCTTAATATCTAATCTACCTTTTGAAGTCGGCACCTTAGATTTACAGCTCAACGGGTAATATTTCTTGGTCAATAGAATAATAAAAATACATATATATAAAAATTTATTTCATATTGAATTATTTATTTTTTTACAAAAATAACTCACTATGATCTAAATGTATCCCAAAATAAATTGATGGGAACAAATATTAAGTATATTTGTAATACACACAATCTCTGGTTTAGGTGCGTGGCGCTTTGCTTTTCCTAACTCTTTATCCGGTCTTAAGGAAATTTATATAGGATCAGATTGACAAGAGCTCTTAAGAATCAAAAAAGATAAATATTTTTCTTTAATGAAGAAAAAGCGTTATGATTTTGCCAAATTATGAAAAAATATATAATATAGAGTACGTACCTATGAATAATGACCGAGTGATATACAAGACCTTATGTACTTATAGTAACTAGCTATTTACTAAAGTGTCATCAATCAAATTCGACTGAGCAAGAGTAATTCCCAATATAACGTAACTTCGTCATAATCCGTCATTGAAACGTAGATTATACAGTAATACTTATACATATGTAGAAAACTTCATAGACCACACTATTTTATTACTTCGTCGTAATATTTTATTCCTTAAAAATTTATTCATAAGAAAAATTGTTAATACTTTCTCATAAGATATTAAAAGTATATTAATTTTTAATAATTTTAATAATACTTAACTGCTTTTTTCATACTTTTGGAAAAAAAAACTACTACCACCAGTATTTAACGCGTTAGGAAAACGTTAGGTTGATGGAAGCATATTTGCCATTTGGTAAATATATGATTTTAAAATTTTTCTAATAATTTAGTAAAATTGTTTTGTTAATAGCAAAAAAAAAAAAGAATTTAAAATACCCTGTAGACATATAAATATAAGTTAAAGAAATCAAGGAATAAAAGTTAAAGGAAAGATATCTGAACATCTGGATAGCAATGAGTGATTATACGTATGATATTTTATATCGTATTGTAAGGACAAGGTAGCAAGTATATAAGTGTGATAGTTTTGGACACTAAAACCTTAAAAAGGTTTATTTTATATCTGCGACAATTTATAATTTAAGTTTGTGCTAGAGATAATCTTTGATTAAAAAAAATTACCTCGATAAATGCACAAGCTTTTGATACTATGAGTTTTAGAAAGGAAGTTCAGTGTATTGACATATTAATTTCAACAAACAGAGCTTTTTTTTTGATGTCGCAGGGAAACTCTTTTTACGAGCCGTGCAACCGGCCTTGGTGGGGCCGGAAGGGATGTGTGAGGCTCGGCCTGGATAGGCCCCTACTCACTAAAACCACTGCGAAAGCCATCGGCCGCTATGTCGGTGTACCCCGGATCTGTCAGCGACAGGTTCGGGGTAGTGGCGCTGCGCAGCCCATCTCGGGCACACCTCGAGGGTGTGCTGGGCCGAGTCCACCGCAGCGCCACACTCATGGCAGCCTTCTCCCGGCTCTCTCCTGGCCGTCCGACACAGGTAGTAACCAAAACAACCGTGCCCGGTTATAAGACCTGCGTCAGACGGAAAGTGAGGGGCTTGCGTTTTCGCCTCATCCAACGCTCTAGGACCCCCTAATCACCCTCACCACAGGAGCCCTTTGCGCCGAGCGCAATAGGGCTTTGGTCCCGCGGCTTATTGGGCGATCAGCCCAAACGGGAGCACCGTACAGGGCTAAACTCTGACAGACCCCAGAGTATAGCCGCCTGCAAGCTGTGCTGGGTCCTCCGAGGTTCGGGAGGAATTGTGCCAGCGCACCTGCCGTCTTCACGACCTTCGACCCCAGTTCCTTGAAATGGGGCACGAAGGTCCATCCTCCGTCAAGAACGAGCCCCAGATATTTCATTATGGGACTCACCCTGACCCTCCCTCCTCCTATGAGGAGGGTGGCACCCGGCAGGGGTCCTTTCCGCCCAGTCCCGCGGAAGAGGAGGGCTTCGGTCTTGTCGATTCTGACCCGCCACATACTGTTTTGAAATCAAGCAGATGTAATGCATAACAAATGTGCGCTTGAGAATCTATGAAATATGCAGGGTTCGTTAGCCTGTGATTCGCTATGAATTATTATTGATACTACCTTAACAAGGGTGTAACATAAATTTAAGATGATACAAGAACTTGTGGTCAGCATATTTTTAAATGTTCTGAACTTATTCCTCCTTCTAGAGATCTAAATATTATGGAAGTTAAAGCAAAATCCTTCATAAATTAACATTAAACGTAAACAGTGACGTAAGGAAAGTTAAAGAACAAAAATAGAAAACAATGAGAAAAAAATTGCATATAACTTTATTTCTTCTTCTATTCTTCTACCTCGCAATTTTTCCCAGCTCTAGCCAGGGTCTGCCTTACATGTTGTGAATAGTTTTGGCTAATTGTTTTTACGACCGGCCGCCTGCCTGACATCAACCCTCTTTGGAAATCAGCATTAATCAGTGATGTCTTAACACATTAATAACATTGGTACTTCACCGGGCCAGGATTGAACCCGCGCCCTCGTGCATGAGAGGCGGGCCTTTTAACCACTAGGCCACCACTGACTTTCATATTACTTTATGTATCAGTAAAAAATAAATCTCCGCAAATGTAATTTGTTTAAATAAACAGCAGCAAAATCATGTTGTGATGAAAATAGGGTATACTTGTTTCAGGTATTGAATAATATAAGGGTTTTCAGTAACACATGGGAGTAGAAAATGTTGGAAACAAGAAACTATATTGAGTAAAACTGTAGTATTTTATATCAGGTTTATTGTTTATAAATAATATATTTAGAGTAATAGTAAAATTTATACAATAAAAAAAATATTTTTCAGAAAATACAAACTTTCGATTTATTATAATTTATACAAAAAAATATATATATTAATTGCTGACTATAACTGACCTGTAAATTGGTAGGTCGTTTTTATACCATACGACGAGTAGCAATGCATCAGGCGGTGGAGGAGAGAGAGAGTCGCAAGGCAGTGTTGTGTCTCCGCCTGACACCGCTGACAAATTGACTGCGTCCAGAGACTCCGCCCATACGCTCGGCCCTGGCCTTAGACCTATTGATTTAAATTAAGGATCAAATATATTGGAAGATGGCTGTGTTTACCTTAAAAGTAACAGAAATGATAAAAATCCAAACAAGAGTGTTAAATTCAGATCACTTTAACGTTAAATAAATAGGCGACATTACACGGTTATTATATAAAATAAAATAATAATATAGTACATACTGAAGAAAGTTCCCATTTCTTAGAGCTAGCTAGCTAACAAAGTAGCAAAAATAACAAGGATAATTTCAAATTCATAATTCTAATCTTTCTCATTTATAATTACCAACCATATTCTAATGCAGTCAAGACCATTTATTTACCCTTTCTTGTTTATTAATGCTAGATAAAAAACCACCTATTAAATAAGGAATTTAGAAAACTAAATGTGACTAACTTCATCTATCAGGAGAATTTAGGACATTCCTAATTTACGAGCAGCTGTCCTGCACTGTATAATATATTTGGCATAATAAAAACTGTTATCAATTTAAGATATGATAAGTATGTATAAGATTTGCAATTTTTTAAGGTACATGGTGATAAGCCCAAAACATGGCAGTTGGCAAACAAATGGGAGAGCAAGGAAAGGAATACATTAAATATGAAATAATATCAAAGTCTTTGTGACACAACCCAAACCCATGATTTTAAAAGACAAAATATTATTTACTTATGTTATATTAAGGACACTTATGTAAATTGTATACATTATGAAAATATTACAGTATTACTTGTACATATGTAGCTCACAAAATATCAATTATTATGCAATTAATGGAAAAATACTAATGAACGTTTTAAACTAAGATTTAACAATTTATAGAGAACTATACCGAATTTAAAAAAATACAAGTTCCTGTTCCTGTTTCTGATGTTCTGATTCTCTTGTTTCTGATTCAGAAACAGTACCTAGTAATCAGCCTATTTTGTATCATGTAGTACTAAAGTCTATAGAATATGAAACTTTTGCAAAGAAAACCAGCTTCTTGAAAATAAAATTTAACTTAACAAACCGAATGAAATATATTTCACACCCTGAAGACACAAAAAAGATAGTTGCTATAAATTGCAAACGTAAGGACAACACGATAATACACCAGTATTAGCACTGGCCGTAAATTAAAGTTAAGTAAGAGCTTACGCGGTTCTACAAAATTTAACGTCGCCAAGCACGCTTGCGAAAACAGCTAGAAGATAAAATTAGTAACAAATATTATTATATATAAATAAATTCTATATGAAGAATTCTACAATAAAAAGTTACACATTAATATGGTGATGACAAGTTTGTTTAGACATACTACATACACGTTATTATTATACATATATACATATTACAACTTTTGTATTAATGTGTCTTCTAAGTTAATATACCTTTTTAATTTTGGATAGTAATTCTTTGTTCGGTATCTAAGTAACTAAAATCAAAGCGAACAGTTTTCCGGTGTTAGCATTCGTCGGTTAAAACCCCAACCATCCAAGAAACCGCTCTGATCTCCTGCGAAATTGTTCGCGAAATTTGAATCGTTCGTTTGCAGTGAATACCAAGCGTGATCGTGATAAATGGCCCGATTAACAATCCAAGTCCCAACGAAGGAGATGGCGCGAATAACGAGCCAATATATCAAAGGATTTTTCTATACGCTGACGAGTCTTTGCAATTTTGTGTTTATTGATGAATTACGACAAGGTAGGAAATACATAATATAATAAAATTATTGTATATATTAATATATATTCTGATAAGAAATTGCTTCCGTCTTCGCACACTTTTGATTTGTTGAGAAAAAGACAAAATTATGTCGAGATTATCTTTTTTTCTTAACTTATTTACATAATAATTTATTATTTTACATATGTCATTAAGTTAATTTCTTAACAAATTATATATTTTGATATTTATATAAAGTTGAAATTAGTGTACTAAAACCAAATCTGGAGCTAGATATACTGATAATTTAATATATTGATTTTTCATAATTTACATTAATGTAAAAAAATCATGGATAGATTATATTAAAGACCTCTATAGAAGGGAGATTTCTTTAGGCGGGTAATTGGAAAAAGTATCTTTGGTTTACAAGTACGAAATACTATGCTATAACAATAAAGTACCATATATACAGGATGACTGGTGAATTACTATCGATATTTGAGGACGTGATATTTGACGATCATATATGACAAAAGAAAAATTAATATAACATAAATATTAATAAACTTCTGAGTAAAGTTAACCAAAAGTTATGTAATTGATTACGCATCGTGTGAACACCCTACAGATTAGGTATACACACAAACACACACATACGCGTGCGGCGGCGGAGTGTTGTATCAGCACGCCGCCGCACGCGTCCACACTTGGAACGTGTACACACTTTATTTATTTATACGGAAATTTGGCCAAAAATTAAGTACCTATTTTTTTACATAATTCGAATGAGAATCATGTACCGAGTATGCTCCTTAAATATTGATAGTAATTCACCAGTCACCCTGTATAATAAAATAAAGTATCATAATATTTTAAATGTTTTATTTTAGGAATGAGCAACTTCGCTTGCACGTGCAAAGAGCTAGATTAAATAGCTAGACTATTATTCTAAGAGAACTGTTTATACCAGTTTTGGTCCACCAAAATAAATGGTATGTCACTTCGGAACTGAAACTATAATTTTAATGTTATAAGTACTGTTTAAATAACTTATTTTGAAATACAAATGGAAATCAAATTCTGATAAAATGATGTATTACAAACGTATGTCATCAAAATAAGATATATTTATGTACACACATTTTTTTAATGTGTAGAAAGTTGTGTGTATTTTCATATTTGTAACTTAAAAGCTTGGCCATCTATCAATCAAGCTGCAATGGACCGGTTTCAGTTCTGAAAATTTACCTATAACAAACCAAAACATATTTTTATTTTTTAGATTGATATAAACTAAAAAAATAGTTCCAAACCTTTCGATTCGCCAATAATATTTCAAAATAACAATTGTAATTACGGTTTATGATTATTGTATTATGTTAGTGAAATCTTCATACCAAACATCTTTTTATATATTAAGGACATTTTTTTTCAAAAATAATTGACATTCCGTGAAGAATGTCAGGTACCAAAACAATTTATTAATAATAAATATAAGATTTGAGAAGACTTAGCTCTATGGTTTCATGTAATTTTATCCGTAAAAAGTTGTCAAAACATGTATCCGTCGAAGATCCACGCTATCTTATTATTTCTTCTATCTAGGTTAAAACTGTTTATAAAGTGTGATACGATCTAAAAATCGTGTTTTTCTTCCCCTTTTATTCGTGACGGAAGCTTTAGGAAAATTTGCGAAGAGCACATAACGCTTGAATTGTTACGGATCGATGACATAAGGGTATTTGAAATGGCTTTATTGCGTGGATAAGGTGTTTGACATTTTTATGAAACGTATCCTTAGTATGTATAATATTAAAGTGTTTTTTTTTTCTAAAATTTGTTCAACACTTTAGTACATAAAAATATTATATTATAGCAACAGTGATGGTATTTTTAGGATATAGCACAGTTTTCACAAACATAAATAGGCACTGAGAGCAAAAAAAATATTTTAAATATAAGGAGGTTTATGTACCATAATGAAAAGAAAAATCTTACCGAAATCATTTGATTTTTTTTTATTAGCAGAATAGAATTGAAATATTCTAATATATCTGATGAATACATTGAAAAGTTTCTCTTGAACTCACATACAAATACATATTTTATATACTTTCCATACATACATAAAGATAATAAATAAATACTCAAAGCTATTTCCAGAAAACACATTGTGTTATATGTATAATGTTTCAAACGTTCTTTATTAAACATAGGAATATGTAGAGACAAACACCTCGTTTATAAAAAATAGATTCGAATTACCAAAAGTTAAGAATATGTGCACATATATTTCAATTACATAAATAGAAAAGGATATGATTATTTGGCCACGATTAAAAAAATAAATAAATCTGTAGTACATTTATATCAAAATTTTCCCAGACATCACGATCAGGATTAATTTTATTACTGAAAAACGCTTTTGTGGTACTTAGTACTTAATGTTACATGTCTAATTATGAAGATTTTAAACAAAACGAAAACATCACTAGGTACTCTTTTTTTGAAAAAAAATAAAAACAGTTGAAAGACATAAGGATCAATATCAACAATATCTATTGAGAAGAATACATTTATAACACAATATAAGTTTTGTCCTTAAATAATCTAGATATATATTTTATAACATATTAACATTTCTTATCTAGATTAATCAATTCAAGGCGAAACTTTTCCTTGTTTTATTCTGCATAAACTAAGTTGGAGACAGTCTTGTCACATTTCACATCTGAATACGGGGCATAACCCAAATCCCGATAGATCCGAATTGTTACTTTTATCTTGGGACAGCACTGCAATCACTCGGCTCAGTGAACGAGTTAATTAATGAAATCTATTAACTTCTCTTTACTCCCTGAGGACTCAAATCACTAGAGATTTTTTTACTCCGTCATCTATTTCTGAGTTTTCAAACTATTCTGTGCTATTTCACGGTGATTGCACGTTCAGGGCATTAAGCACTTTCTGTGTGACACAATACTCTTTAGTGGTGAAAATGATTATGCTGCATAGCTAGCTATCTGCAAATCGGACTACTGTTGAAGTATAATTGGAGAGAATTAGATTTTGTCATTTTATAAAACAAAAACTATAATTTATCCTACAATGTATCATTAATTAATATATTTTAATAAATTAAGTGCACGGTAAATTCAAATAGTAGAGAACATTTTGGGCTGTTTGTATCCTTTTCCGCAAGATAAATCCCGACCAATTATTATAATGTTGGCGTTACAATAAACGTAAAACATTTATGTAGTTTACGATTCAATTACTCACAACTCGTTAAATTTTCACACCACTAACATATCTGTCAATGTGTTATTTAATTCCTGTTATCATTTCTTTTCCTGCAATCGATCTTGAATACTATGTTTTTAAAATAAACGCACCTCAATGTTATTTAATTATTATGTAAGCTTTGTCTATTATTGGTAATTTCATTATTGTTGGTCAAACCATCGTAAAAGACAATTTCTTAAAACCTTACATGTTAAATAAATAAGGAAAGAGGAATTTAACTTATTTTTATTCACTTGGCTTAAAAAAAACAATTATTGTATTTTCTTGTTACTACAAAAATTATTCATTACTTCGCTAGATTTGACAAGGCTTCTAAAAAAATTAATAAAACCAAGAGAGTGGCAGAGTTTTTCATTATATTTCAACATAAAATTCATCTTGCAATCTGTAAGTGTAGACAAACACTTTTGATATAGTGAATCTTATGTTTGAATAAAGCATAAAACAAACAGAATTCTCATTCAGGGAACGAACCTTAACAATTAAAAATGGTATTTTAATAAATAATAATGAAAACAATTACCAGGGAATAAAGAATCCGAACCTAACCACTCGAGAATCACGTTACGTGAATTCACATAATAAATAGCTTGATCAGGTAAATATCAATATACCGCATTAAGTAGGCAATTAAAATATACAACTATTTTGATATCAAAAATTTATAATTCCAAGTTAGTATTGATGAATTTTTTCCTGTTTTAAGAATATTTTTCTAAAAAGTATAATCTTCTTTCTCCGCGAATTTTGAAATGTGATTCTCGATCTGGTGAAATTATGTATCAGTGAAACTGTCATTAAAATCTGTTACGTGTAACCTACTTACGACAAATAATTCATTGTATTTATCATAATAATCAACGATTTTTATCAAACCAGTTGTGAAACAATAACAAAAATTAGATAGTGACGAATACAAAGTACGTTTTGTGTACGATTTAAATATCGGAGAACATTGATGCGACGTTGATATGAATATTCATGACAGAACAGTATACGCGCGTACGTTAATGTTACCGTATAAACGTTTCCTTGCTGACCAAGTGAAAAGCTAAGTCAGGTTAATTTTTTTAAATTTTTTTTTATGTATTTATAGCCTGACCGAATCCGAAAATTCAAAACATAACTCTATCCAAGAGGTAAAATTTACCTTGCGAATTTATTAAAGTCGAATTAAACTTTACGTCGTGTTGCCCATATTATATTTAACATCTTTTTAATGGAAAAAATATTTAGAAAATTATGCAAAATTAGTGAAATGAAACATTTTATTCCAATTGAATACTCAAAACATCAACGTATATTACTTTTATTTATTTTTTAAGTTCTTCTCTCGGTTTGTCGAGAGTATAGACTGTAAAATATATAGAAAAGTTTAACAATTGTTTCAACAGTTATTGGTGGCCTATAGAGCCTAGCTATGGCCAAGTAACTACAGCTAGAATATGGGCTAGGTCGACCGGGGACATATCACCCTCCCACAGAAGATCTTCATCCGATGAGTGCGAGAGCCGGTTACCATTTCCTTAGTCTCACCCCTTTCTCTTCTTAAACAATCAAGGCGGTCAACGCATCCGTAACGTACAGATGTTGTTTGCCACCTTACACATAAAAAAAACAAAAACAAAAATTTTAATTAGAGTTCGAATAGTTTTCGCTTTTTCATAATTTTTGTCAGTCCTACGATTTTCAGGTACACATTTTTGTTACGGTTAGGGTGGCTCCTTCTTATAAAAGTATCATACTTATGTCCTCGCCAAGGATCGTCGACTAACAGTAGTCATTTGTTTAAATTTCGGTGGAATCTTTGTAAAACGTTCTTGTGTAATTATAACTTGTAGTGCTATTGTACTTAGTATTGTATTAGTATTGTACTTAGTAGCGCTCATTTAGACCTTCCTGTAGACAAAAAAGTAATTGACCTTAAAATTATGCGTCTTCAATATAAGTTAAAAGTATTCAAACGTAGAAACGCACAATACTTGTCATCAAGCCAAATAGAAAGAATACGGTCGTGGACATGTGACAAAACTTCGTCTGAAATAGTTCTCAGCTTTCTAGATATAATAATTCTTTGTTATAGAGACAAAATCAGAAATAAACCAAGTTCCTTCGCATAATAAATTGAATGCACTGCATATTTTTGCGATTGAGATTACTTTAGTTCTATTTAAAATTTGTATATAAGCCCCACATCTCACGGGTTACATCAACAAAGGAAGATAACCTATTTGTTTGTATTTTATACAAATAGGATCACTTTCTTGATCCTTTGTTCTTTCCCGCTTTAGCACCCAAATGCCTAAGCATTAGAGGAAAATGACTGGCTGTCAGCATTATATATTAGTAACTTTCTTCTAGTATTCTAATAAAAGTAAAAGGAATGCATAGTTTCTGAACAAGAAGATGTCAACCTTGTAAAATTTGACTTCATCGATACTCAAGAATATCTTTACACTTTACATATTTTCAGAGAGAAAAAAGTCTCGATGAAAACAAGTTAATTTAAATTTATAAAAATATTGTTTTTATATCTAAACTCCAAAGTAAAATTACTTATAATTACTTTATATTTCTACAGGTAGTCATAAAAATTACTAAACTGAGTTTGCAGTAAATGGATATGTTTATATATTAATATATTGTTACCTCGCTTTCAGCTTATTAAGTGAAACCTCGGGCACGCTAATACCCCGTGTATTTCAGCGATGTGGTACCGGCTGCTTTGTGCTAGTAAGCACATTTAGAACTTATATTTTCATAATTCAAAATGCATCCTACCCAGCTTATTTATAATTATTTCAAGTATCACAATAAAATTTCGCTATTTTTCTTTACTTTTAATAACTACTCTAAGCAAAAGAAAATAATCAATTAATCTATGCATTTACCACAGTTAAATCGTGTAGTATTTATTTAATAATTCATTTGTATAAGCATCAAAAAGAAATAGGAAATTCAAATTTATCCCTCAAGATTAACCTCAAGGGTTTGGATTTTCGGATCTTATTACATCTAGTTATAGAATTATTTTAAATTTTAATTTCTACGAGTATGTGTGTTACTCTTTTTCATAATAGTACATACATGAAAGATATCAAAAGTAGCAGTTTTAAAAAATGTGTCAGTATTATTGCATTAATGTTTAATGATGTAAAGTAAGCTTTAAAAAATAGGTAAAAAAACTTTTTAAGTTAAACGGTTTTACGTGAAATATACATTGTAATGTTTAAGATAAATGTACTACAAAACAAAAAATAATAAAATAGATACAGTCGTGGGAATTATAAACATATGCACAGACTAGACTAAAATAAAAGCGTGGGGCACGTCAATTGTCTACAAATTATTATCGACTTAATGTGCGATAGAAGAATCGTTGAATTCGTCGTTAGGCAGTTGGCCCGCAGACAGCGAGGAAATTACTTACTATTTTCTTGCTCATCGAAATTACAATGGCCTAATTATAGTGTAACATTACAAAACAAACATTTTAATCAACAATTGTATCAATGACCTTTGACCAGATGAAAACAATCGTTGTGGTTACGGAAAATATTTTTTTCCTTCCTCTAAAACTTTCCACTCTCGGAATATGTTAACTAAAAATTTGAGGCCAGCACCCACATCGATTTTATTTCAAAAGGTTCATAAATTATTATTAGGATGATTTTATTAGTTCCAAATTCAAAAAACTATGATTTGAAAAAGTGTTGTATATCCCTAAAATAAATGTCAACATTCATTATATTAGTGTCATGCTATAATGTTAATGTTAAGATTTATGACATAAGTAAATGCAAAAGAAAACTGATTATCTCTTCTTAGTTTTCGCATTAACCTCGTAAATTTTGTCTTTGTTAAAATACATAAAACACACTTCCGTTGGTATAAAGCACAGATCATGGACAAGAGATGAAATATTATTTTTTTTACTTTATAAAATATAAATACTATTTAGTTGAGATATAAAAGTAATGAAACAAATCGAATATATTTCTCTATTTTTACATCTACCTTGTTCAAAATAATTGGGGTGGAAATATAAAGCGATACAAAAGAACCTTCAGTTTCTTTTGCTTCTAAAAATCTTAAACTTCATTCACGAAGATTAAGTTAAATATATCAAATAGCAACTACGACAAGATAAGATGGTTACAAGAATTTAGCTAATTAGAATATTTTTAAGTACAACAGAAAGACGGGTGGGTGAATACGATGATCGCGACAAAGTTCGTTACGTGACTCGACTATGAAATTGATCTAAACGATAATTTCGCTCCATTATTTTAACGTTTCGCTAAAGAAACTGACTGAATTCGATAGAAGATAGAGTATTGATGGTGAGTAGTAATGAAAAATTCAAAAGGGAATTTCTATAATTAAAATTTGTTCCATTTTTTTATAATTATTATAGGCACTGCCCCATTATCGCGTGGAACTGCATTTGTTTTAGGTATAACGTGAAAGACATAACAGATGCATCCGATAATATTTTTCTCTTTATTTAATTACTATGCACACGTATATATTTATAATAATATTTAAAAAAATGCTCAATTTTATCACCAGTTTTAACATTTCCAATCTTCTTCTTCCTGGCAATTTTCCCAGCTTTAGCCAGGGTCTGCCTTGCATGTTGTGAATAGTTTTGGCTAATTTTTTTTACGACCGGCCGCCTGCCTGACATCAATCCTCTTTGGGAATGCATTAAACAGTGATGTCTAAATACTCTTAGAAAGTACATATGATTCGGAAAAATCACATTGGTACTTGCCAGGATCGAACCCGCGCCCTCATGCATGACAGGCGGGCCCTTTTACCACTAGGCCACCACTAACTTCCCAATATTTCCACATAAATTTTAAAACATACTATCTTTTTTTATTTATTGTTGTCCCAGATATATGTATTTAATGTTACCAAATCCAAAATTGTGTTTAGAAGAATTGAAAAAGGATGAAAAGTATTGTTTAAATTGATTGTTTACCCCCAAAAAAAAAACAAAATACCTAATTATTGAATGTTGTCACTATCATTTTTCAGTAGTAAAATTCAGATTTTTTAATTTTTATTCATTCTTTATACATGATAAATATTGTTTTCGTTCGTTTTAGTGTTTTTCCATTGATAGAAAGATGAAAATGTAATGTAAGTTAATAATAGTAAATAATATTACTCATATGTATATTAATATAAATACTACATTAAATAACTATAACTTTGCCACGTTTCAATCATTGGATTTTTATTATTTGTCATTATTTTAGCCTATGCCATATATAAGATTTTAACAGCTTAAGACAGTAATTGTACTTGTTAAGATAAAGGGTGAGTTTGAAAAGGGATGTATGAGAAGCTCATGTGTATTAAGGAATTACGATGTCGTCGTAATATTTTGTGACATACTTGCTAATATTATGATTACCAATTATAAGCGGGTGATGATTTTGTTTGAAGAAGCTAAATTATGTTTAAGTTATAATATTTGCAACTTTGATTTTACCAGTACAATCTGGTATTTATATTTAAATCTATTTCTAACTCAAAATAATTATATGATTATGATTTACTAAAATCATGTATACTTTGATTATAACGTGAATGATAGAAAGATTAAAATAGCAGTACTACCCAACTTGGAATCAATAAAAATTTGTCAATGCTCAATTTATTTGAGAAGCGGGGAATTAGCATTTGAAACGTTCGCGTCTTTATAATTGGGATGCTGTTTACTATATATCGGAAATCTCTAAGCAACTTTAAGGTTTTGCTTTTGACTAATGAATTCGTACCTGTTTAGAGATTAGTTCAAGCAATTTGAGATTGTAGTGACTTTTTAAAGTAGACGTATTATGGAGTTCACTAAATGCTAAAACTTATAGGGTAGGTACAAACTTGATTATCCAAGCTCGTACCTGTCAAACCTGAATATGGATCAAAAAAATGACAAATCTTATCCTAAAAAAATCATATATAATACTAAAAAAATATATATAATATTATATATGTATTTTAGTATCATGATTTAATCGTTACTCCCATATAATAGTCACATATAATTAAACTGTTTCAATGAAATCACCATATTTAAGATAATATTCAGGAACAAAACTTTTCAAATTAATAAATAGAATAACAGATTTGTTGCTCGTTATATATATAGTTTTTTAATCCCATAACTTCATTAGCACTGGAATTGTTCCATATTTATCCGTTTATGTTAACGTTTTATGTTGGGTACTACGTGGAAAAAATACGAAGGGGTTTGTCGAATGGAATAAAATATATATTTTTTTCAATAAAACAATAATATAACTTAGAGAAGAGTAAAAATTATTCAATGCAATTTTCCGACTCAAACTTCACTTCTCGTAACAGACCCAGGTCATTGCAAAAATCCAACCCAATTTTTGTACTATACCTACCGCTTATTTATGAAGTGACTTCCTATTACTTCACTCTAAGGTCTGATTTATAAAAACAAGAATGAACTCAATAAAAAAATAATATCATAGGAACCTATATGTATTGAAAGATTAAAAACAATGTAAAGATGTCATTGTTCCATCGGAGAGCATCAATATTCTTTTTAATAATTGTCACATATCGAACAAAGACTAGGTCGACAAGAGGATTATAATTGCTTTATATAAATAGGTTCTCATTAATGGTCAGTAATTAACGTCTTAAACATAATAGCTTTATAGCTAGACTTTTTATGTTTATAGATATGTGTAACAACAGATGTACGTTTTTCATTTCTTAATTTTAAAAAGGCTTTCTGAAAGATAAAATGACGGGCTGTATAGTTATGGAGTAAGTTAAAATATATTACTCCAATTTAAGAAATATAGAATAAAAAATAATTACATACTCTACTAATTTTATACTTTTTCTTCAACATTTCTAAGATTAAATAATCTATATGTTTAAATATATCATTAACTTTAGAAGCTTCCACTGACAAGTTTACCTTACTTCCAAGGTGAAAGCTTTAAAGGCTTAGTTATACGGAACACGAAACGCAGATTGTAAGACGACTCAATCTGGAAATGTAAATTTTAGGGATTTCGTGACTTCTGTGAATGAGAACATCGTATACTCTATATTGCTTGAACAGTAATGCTTCAAAATTTCTACCTATTGTTATCCAATAATTAAAACAAGTTGATAAAATATATATATATTTTCTATAAAACCATTTCAAATTTAGTTTATATTCACTTAAGCTTTTTTTGTAATAATGAAGCATCATGATATTGTATGCACGATAAAATAAAGTAATAAACCGATGTGAAAACATTATAAAGTTTATCTTTAATAACTTAATAAATACCCATTGTACAAGAAGGGGTAAAGTGAGATCGATATTAACGTAAAATTCAATGCAATTACTCGAATTGTTAGTGAACGCCACAACTCCGACAAGTTTGATCGCATTTGACATTCTACACCGACTTGGAATTCTTGTCTCTATTTGAGAACTTCCCCTAAAGCTATAATAAATTATTCTAAATAACTATGTGACAAGTTCAGTTTTAAACGTACACTTTAATGTAATTAAATATTTACGATATGAGTTGTGGATCGATCGATATTTCGATATTGTCAGAATTGTTTATGGGTGATATATATAAAATATAAACTTCAATACAAATGATTTTCGGAAACAAATTTGTAGAAAAATATAATTATAGTTAGTCATATATGTGAACATAATTATGTGTTATATATTTAAATTATTAAATAACCATGACAGCTTACATTCAAAACTGAGGGGAGTTTTTAGTTCGTACGTTAAAACTTAGAAATTCAAGGAAGTCAGTGGTGTCCTAGTGGTTAAAAGGTCCGCCTCTCATGCGTGAGGGCGCGGTTGTGATCCTGGCAAGTACCAATGTGATTTTTCCGAGTCATATGTATTTTCTAAGCTTATTTAGATATCACTAATTAATGCATTCCCAAAGAGGGTTGATGACAGGTAGGCGGCCGGTCGTAAAAACAATTAGCCAAAACTATTCACAACATGTAAGGCAGACACTAGCTAAAACTGGGAAATTGCCAGGCAGAAGAAGAACTTAGGAATTCAAGATTTGTTATGGTAGCCATTAATAAGCAAGATAGTATAAGATTTTTATAGTAGGATTAATTTGAGAAATGTTTTTAACATTTTTTCAGAAGAATATAAAAAAGTTGTCTTATAATATTGTAAATCTAATTTGTGTATATGCTTCCTTTGCAGTGGGAGGGTTTAATTGATTAATTGTTGTGAAGAAGAAGTTTATTATTGTCACTAACTTTATTGCGGTATCAATCACCACTGTCAAAATTGATCTTTCTTATTCGATATACAATGATAATAATTATGATACTGTTTATTTTTCGATCTAATATAGTTATTCTTTGATTTAAAAATCTGAAACTTCAATCGAAAATTGAGCCTTTATCTAACGTAGTGTTATATAACACGTAACACCCCCTGATACAGCAGAATGTACACGGCAGATCATGACCAAAGCAAATAAATACATATAATAATAAATTGGAAATCTATAATACAATATACTGCAGTATAAATAACATAAGAAATTAGTAAATTATTATTATATCCCTCTTCCCTCTTGGTATATATATTTTTCAATTAACATAATCTAGTTTTCTAAATTAATCTTCCTTAAATTCCTCCAAAGGAAAATTTAAGTTATTGAATTTATTAATATGAAACATTATTAAAAAAAATTAATTAGTTTTATAGATTTAAAAAGTCATACATTTAATTATTTATTCTTAATACTTACAAAGTAAATCAAAAGTGTTTGTTTATACTATTCCTAGGAGAATATATAACTTTCGTCACAAATTTCATCAGTCATTAATATTACGTCTAAAAAAAGTCAAAAGAATTAAATATTTCCATAAAATATATTAAAAATGGCATTAAAACTTGACTGCACATCAGTGATTCATGAAAAATTTTTTCTTTCCAGAAACTGTTTCTCTAGAGTGTTTAAATAAGGGAAGCCTGTCAAACTTTCCATCCTTGCAAACCGTTGAAACTACTGGTAACTATATAAACTTTATATAAATCTTGAACTATATAACTTATAAATCTAATAAAATATAATTCATCTTAGTTGAAAATTCCTGCGAAGAAATTTAAAATCTCTCATAATATCTGAGGCAGATCGTCTAACTTTAATGGCAATTTATTTATTATCGTATCGTAGGTGTCTATGGTATTAAAAATAATAAAAAAATAATAATAATAACGAAAACTTTTCATCCAATTAACATCACGTCAAGGTTCGCTAAATAAATATAGACGTAGGTAGTGCGTAGTTAATTATAATTACACTACTTCTTGTGGTCTGCATACTTTATTATTAATATCGGTCATAACTAACACAAAAATAATTATTAAACAGACTATAGCTTTCTTTTCAAGATATATCGGAAACGTAATTACTTGGACCACTTATATAATTAAATCAGTGTAAAGTTTCGTTACCATAGTAAATAACAATTGTTACATAAAACGAAACTTTAACAAGAACAACTGTTATTTCTTGTTTCATGTTTTATATGAGATTTTATTTTGTTTTGTATATTTTTGTGAATATTACTTTGATTGAACTAAAATCAATAATAAAATTATTATAAACTGAAAGGCACTGTGGATGTCCTTTGGGTTTAAATTTAACCTAAAAAAAGTAATCAAACACTCTTTCTTTAATTTAATCTTTGTGGAATATTAGACTTAACACTAGGTCACTCAAATTAAATTATAATAACAGTCCTGTGAAATGTTGAATGTTTTAGTAATGTTTTTTTTTTTAATTTCTGGAAAGTCTTTATTATTAAGTATATCCTTTGCGTCTTATCTTTCTTATCTTATCATTCAAGATTTGCAACTGTCATTTTGTTTAAAATATATATTTAAATTGCATCTCACTCCAACCACTTTAATTAACTAGGATAAAAAAGCTCAGACGAATAACTAAAAATTATATCGAGAATAACCCACTTACACACAATATTTTCGAATAATAGCTATTCTGGGCGAAGCCAATTTATTGCCTCAAATTCATTATAATTCAATGCAATTACAATGAGTGAATACATTGTTTTAATTTCACTATTGCAATTATTTTTGATTTGAAATCTTTCATTGTACGGATGATAATGAAAAAGTCCCATTTGATTACAAAAAACCTTAAAATAAATAAATTTAATTATTTTCTTCTGGTATCACTTTGATGTTAAATACATATTATTGTAAATCATATTTATACATATCTCTTCCTGTAGTTAATAAATTAACTGTCATTATGTTGTCCCAAAATAAATTTAAACACTTTAATTTAAAAAAAAATCTAGAAATAAAGTAATTTTACAATCAAATTGATTACTGTGAAACACATCATAGTATCTAAATAAAAAAATCTACTTTTTGTTCTTCATTAATGAACCTGCCATTTATTCCACTGTAGAAAGTTAATCATTTTATTTTGTAACACTTTTTTTTCTTGAACATTTATTATTGAGATGTCAATTCAACGTGAAGCAAAGCAACCCTCTCCATAACTGAATAAAATTTGAGATTTAACATTTTTTCAAAATTGTGTATGTAAGGAAGACTATAACATTTATAGGCTTAAGATTACATATCTGTTATAATATCTTACAATCTATCTTTACAACAGAATAATAACGTAGAAGAAAACAAAAAATTCAAGTTTTATCTCATCATTCATAAATTCTTGTAATAAATATAATACTTTTATTAAACATTGTATACCTTCCATTATGCAAAATAATTGATATGATAACATATCTGTAAAGTAAATTTTCCACTAGAAACTATGAACTTAGGACGTCAAAGTGTCGAAAAGTTTTTCAATAGGCTTCTGGTACCTACATAGAGATAGGGTGAAATATAAACACAATTGCACGCGTCGCTTTTGAGTAATTACATTGTACCAAGTTGATTTGCTTGGGGCCGTTTGACAGTAGGCAGTGATAAGTTTATTTATCGTCTTTGATGCCACTCAATTTATGCTGACAAGTTTAACACATCCTCAAAGTTCAAATACGGTCAACAGAACCGATTTTTTTTTGCATGCCATATAAAATTAAGAAAGAGAGACTTAGTTTTATTTTTAATTCTAAATTTTAATATATTCAATGATATTTTTGTTAAATATCTTTTAATCTTTTAGTTATAGATTAGTATATGAGTCATATTGCAAAACACATACCTAATATTACGACATAAAATTAAAGTAAAAGATATATACTTCAACATTTTAACAATTGATTTGTAATATGTTAAAGATTTAACATATTACAATTCTAATTATTATATTTAACATATTATAATTGAAATTGTTAACAAAGTTTTGCAAGAAGAAACTTACAGGCTTATATGACGGGAATTGTTAATTCCTTATAGAGAGTTTGAGTGAAGATTAAAACACTTACAAAGCCTAAAAACAATGTGAACGAAAAACTTCTCAAACAATATGTGAATGCATACTTAAATCGCTATTTCACCCTTTGAATATGTGTACTCTTGAACATTCGCGATACAAAACTGAACAATCGAAGGAAATAACTGCAGATGAAATCTATTGGGAAAAGAAAACTAAAAAGAAAAGAAATATTAAAAGGCACCGATTTTTTATTTTGGACTTCATATTTTTACCTACTATATTCTCAATAATGAAACTTGGAGCACAATTTAAAATAAAATATTTTTTTTACCAAATTGTGACAACTAAACTCTATATAGTCGGCTATTCATGAAACTCGCAGATATTATAATTAAAATATTGTAAAAGGTTGTCCGTTGTTTATATATCCAAGCATATTTAATATCTCTAACAATATAAAATAAATATATGTTTTGAAAAGTCCAAGAATTATTCAAAAGATTTCAGTTTTTTTAAAAAAAAACCAGAGTGGCTTATTGAACCCCAGAAATGTTAAGCATGATTCTAAAAACATAGTACAAAGTAATACAATAAATGAAATGTTAGATATATTTCATTTAACATCATATTAACTACAAGGGAGTCACTAAATCTAAATCTATATCATAAGGGAAAAGTTAATTTGTCACACAGTACAATCACTATTACCGCAACTTCTTATTGATTCCGAATTGCTTTACGCAATTAATGAAACTTGTGTACTCAAATTTCTTCGCAAGAATTATATAACATTTTCTTATACATATTTTGCTAAATGATTTTACTGTCAAATATTTTATTTTTGGGCAATTTGTTATCGCGCCAAGATATCATAAAAAATATTGTTCATAAATACACATTAATACATTTAACTAACAAAGAAATTAATTGGAAACATAGCAAAGGCATGTGGTTTACATACTTATCACTTCAATAAATCGATCAAGTGTGATTTTTTTTTAAAGGAAATTTAATATACTAAAAACTAATTTCCCGATGAAATTACAGCAAAACTCGTTTATTTGACATCGACAATGTGGAAGTGCGTTAAAAATAACTAGATCTTGGATACGCCGCCATGCTGGATTAGGCATGACGTCACAAACTAAACCATCCAAACTCCATTTGTATACAAAATTTCAGACGAATCGGTTGAAGATATCTGCTCCAAAATTGAGTTTCAAGCTATAATCGAAATGAATTATATTCATACATACATAAAAATTAAATGAAAGCTTGTAAAGTTAAAAGCTTAATAAGGATTACAAATATGTAAATCAAGTAAAATGTTCCAGTTCTCAGGAAGTCACTTTTAAGTCGCCTTAGTGACTGAATTATTGTACCCACTAAGATGTTGAGTTATTCAAACAATAATTATATCTAAACTAAAACTCAAATTTATAATTATATTTTAACTAAATACAAATAAATGTTGTGAGATTATTAAAAATACATATAATTATAAAACTTATTAAAATTAATACTAAGAAGTGATACTCAATATTGATAATTTTTAGAGGATTAAATATGCATGTTTCCTCTATTTTCCTGAGCTCTAGTTTGGCCTTGTATTTGATTCCCATTGCGGCTTCGTTCATCAAGATACATATCCGATTCATAGACAGAGCGTCTCTTTAAAATTACTTGTAATTATCGATAAAAAAATCTGACTGATTCGCCTGTTACCTTAATATACTATTTTACAATGTAACTATTTTGTTATAACAGACAAATAACAAAAAAAAGATTATAATTACCTATGCTATTCATCAAAAGTAAAATAATTAAAATTATATTTTAATATGTAACATTTTATTAAAATAATAAACTTAAGTCAGTGGTGGCCTAGTGGTTAAAAGGCCCGCCTCGGATGCACAAGGGCCCGGGTTCAATCCTAACAAGTACCAATGTGATTTTTCCGAGTCATATGTACTTTCTAAGAGTATTTGGACATCACTGATTAATGCATTCCCAAAAAGAGGGTTGATGCCAGGTAGGCGGCCGGTCGTAAAACCAATTAGCCAAAACTATTCACAACATATAAGGCAGACCCTGGCTGAAGCTGGGAAAAATTGTCAGGAAGAAGAAGAATAAACTAAAAATGCCGACAATGTGACAAATATTTAGAAACAAATAAATAACAATATTGTTGCTATCAAAACTAACAGTGATGACCGGATTTCAAATAAAACTGTTGCATCTGTAATATAGAATATTGGAAATGCACCTAACATTGTTTTTTAAACAAACGTTAGTAATTGCTTTTAAAGCAAACACAAGTATACGTTTTTGAATAAAAAATATATAGTTGAAGTACAAAATATACGATTTTTAATTTATATTCCTGCTTTGAAATAAATTCTACTTAGAAATATTAAGCAAGTATCTTAAAACATTATTTTTTGTTTAAATCTCTTCTCGCTCTCTTAAAAAAGTCAATTTGTGTAGTTTCTAATTAAAAAGTAACTTTAGTTTATAAAAAGAAGCAAATTGTTTTAGTTTTATTAATTAATTCGTTTAAAGAGGAAATAGTGCTTATTGTTATAAGCCGTGATCTATCCAAGACAAAATATTTTTTGATAACGATATCGCTTCTTCGTCATGGATTTCACGGAATAGACTAAAATTATCACGGTACGCTCGACTTTGCTCAAATGTCCCAATTCTCGAAACCAATTTCGGTGTATTCAATGAACATTACAAAGGATGCGGTGATTTCAGAAATAAAACGAACCTTTTAATGGGACAGAGCAATTGGGAACAGTTGGCCCGCGATGATTTAACAGATACTTGAACCATTGAAATTGTTGGATTTACTTAGTAATTTCTAACAATAAAAATAATAATAAAATTATAAAAACTTAGTGTTTGTTATAATTACATAAAAAATAAAAATTTTCCTTGTATTCATTATATTCTGAAGCGGAAATAATAGACACCATTACCAGTAAGGCAATAACTTGGGTAAACGTTATTGATAGTTGAAGAGACATATTATTAAAACCGTTGTTTGGCTGATATAATAAGTAGGTGACGTTTCAATTTTATCTTATTAACGGATATAAACAAATAACAAATTCGTGTTTGCTAGTAAAGTAACAACAGCTTTTAAGGTGGTAGAACTTAGCTGTGATTAAGTAACTGCAGCTCGAACATGGACTGGCTTGACAGGGGAAGTACCACCCTCTCACAGAAGATCGGTGTGAAGCAGTTTTTCATGGCTGCGTTTAGTCCGATGAGTGAGTGAGCCGGTTGCCCTTTCCCTGTTCCCACCCTCTCCTGCAATTTCCTTATTCCCACCCCTCCCTTTTTCTCAACAACTAAGATTGGTAAGGCATCCGCAACAGAGATGTTGCGGATGTCTACGGACGACGGTGACTATTGCCCATCAAGTAGGCCGTCTGCTCGTTTGTCACCTTTCACATTAAAAAAAATTGATTAAAAAAGATATCAAACTAATACTAAAGCGACCAAAAGGCGAGTCTTTTATTATAATGGCCTTCAATAAAATTCTACTGCACTTGCTGTACATATAAAAGATGCTAATAAGAGTATTCTTACTCCAAAGTATCTAATAGTTATAGCCCACTATGACCATAAATTTCCCTCTATACGACAAAAATCACGCACCTTTTTGCGCCGACTCCTAGCAAAGCAGCGCTTTCTCATGCAAAACACATATACCACGCACGTAACCCCTCAGTTTCGATTTATTTTCAAAAGGAACAATGCTAAACAATAAAGAAGCGGCCTACGTGCGAACACGACTCTTGTATCGTGTGACCATCAGGATAATAAGTGACGGGTAGGTCGGATTGAATTTATTGTTATAATATCATTTTTTGTTTTGTTTCTATTCGTATAAAAGTATTACTTGACCTTTTAAAAATATATATACATAATATTATTTAAGAAACGTTATAAGGAGATTATAACCATTTCAAAAATATATTATACTTTAACATACATATATATCAAAAACTTTAAAAGTAATGTGGCCTTGATTTGTAGTAATGTATTGTGCCAAAATCACATCATTGAACATGAGTTGGCTTTGATACCTTTTTATACACATTAATGTTTGCAAAAAAATAATGTAAAAAATATAGAAAAGAAAGCTTATTTATAGGACTAAATTAATCAATTAGTTTTACTCCATAACAATGACTTTCATGGGGCAGGGTTTTGAGACGGCCTTGTATGGGGCTTTCCCAGACTACGCCGTCGTGCTCAAAGGTTCACATTCTTGACAATCTGGAAAGGAATTCCAGCTGAGATTTAACCACGTTATAATTTGCTTAATATTTAGGCAACACTGATTGTTTCCCTTTTTTATTTTAATTAAACAGTTTCAAAGATTTTTATTTGTATGGTTGTGGAAAAATCTGTAGTATACCTAAATCCTAGCGTAATCAAAAATATAGATTTGGACGTAGTTATTTTTTATTGTGTGATACAGATTTATGTTAAGATATACAGATAAATTTTTTTGATGTTGAATGTTTCAACATCAAAAAGATTCTACTTGGTTTGTTTTGTTTTACAAAGTATTATACTATAAAAACTGTATAGAGGTTCTACTGCAGCAACTATAAAATATAAGCAATTGCAGATATGTAAAGTTCGTTTTTAGTTAATAAAATTCCTGATAACTTCCGAGGTAAAAGAATTTTTAATTTTAAAATATCCCTGACTATAAACAGTTCACTCAAAATACCTAATTACTGTTAATCAAAATAAGACTGTGTTAATTTTAATAATAATAATAATGAAGAATAGTAAACGATTGCATAATCTTTGATATAGATCTAACATTCTAAATAACTTTTTAGATAAATAAAAGCCGTTTTTATTAAAAAGGATCAATAGTGGTCATTTCAATGAAAGACGTCAAAGTACATGGAAATACTTTTACTTAAAACCTAATGTTCAATGTTCATTCTAGAGACCTTAATGTAAGTTTCATATTAAATGTTATCTTCACTCTTCCCTGATATAATTGTGTCCATTTGTAAGATTATAATATCTTACAGTTTATCAAAAGCTGTAAGATATTTTTAAATAAATGATAAAAAAAACACAGGAAATAGCTGTCAAAAGTAAATTTATGGTATAAAAATAATAATAATGAAACAAAAGAATTTTGAAAGTGGTTTCCCTCTTTCTAGCAAGAATAACTGGGTACTTATTTTATGAATACATTATATATTTTATCACCTTAGCTGATCCGGTTGGGTGGTTACCACGGAGAAAAGCAACCGCTACCGAATTGTAATTTTATGTCAATTGAAGGATTTCTGTCTTATTCGTTTAGAACATCTCACCGAATCTATTCTTTTAATTTTAGCTAGGTTTACCGTAACACTCATTATGAATTTATACACCTGGCAAACTTAAATACTTTATAAAAATATTTTTATAGATGGTAGAGCCTAGCTGTGGTCAGTTAGTACAGCTCGAACATGGGCTGGCTCGACCGGGGAAGTACCACCCTCTCACAGAAGATCGGCGTAAAGTAGCCTTTAATGGCTGCGTTTCGTTCGATGAGTGAAGAAGCCGGTTGCCCTTTTCCTATTCCTACCCTTTCCTACCATTTCCTTATTCCTACCCCTCCCTATCCCTAAAAAACAAGGTTGGCAACTCATCCGCAACAAAGATGTTGCGGATGTCCATGGGCGATGGTAACCACCTTACATCAAATGGGCCGTCTGCTCGTTTGCCACCCTTCACATTAAAAAAAATTGTCTGATCAAGGTGCCAGAAAAATATGTTTTGGAGCCAAGTGGCTCGAAACCAACTTTCATAACTTTATAAACTCATAAGACTGCTCCTCGTCTAGCCAGACCTCAAATTATAGTGTCTTTAGTCTGCGGGTACGAAACTTGCCACGGCTGGAGCGACAGAGGGGCGACGCGACGGCGATGGAATCAAATGAATTAAAAACGGGCGATGCACGGGCGACGACACAGTGGTGGCGGAGCGGAGCGATGGGAACAAACTATTTTGATTTCGCCGCTCGCGCCAGTACAATAGTGTTGCATTTTCATCGCAGTAATAATATGGAAATAATGGAAATTTACAATAAAGAGTTAATATCGTTTATTTTAAACGATTACCGAAACTGTTAGATGCCAGATTGCTTCTAATTTTCTGTAAAACATAATCAAATGTCTCTATACTCATTCTTGTGTAATTGTAAAACTTTCTTGAATGACAACGTAGCTCGTAATAAAGTGTAGAAAATTCTCAAACTGCATCGTCGGTGATTTATTGGATGAACATCATTTCTAGGTAATAAAAATTGTCTCATTAGGAGACTGGGCTCCAATAGTTCTCTTCGACTTGAATTCATGTTTATCCCAACATTACGTGAGGGCGTCTGCGCGGGAGTTTGTTCGTACACACGCAAGACACCGCTATCTTTTCGCCCCGCGCCGCACCGCTCCGCCCCGCCATCGCCACGGCCATCGCAAGTTTCGTACCCGCAGACTTAAAGTGTTCGCCCTATTATTAAATATAATGTTATTTCCTAAACATAATGTCATTAATCAAAAAATGAGTATGGTGAAAGTTTTACATAGGAAGAATGGTAATAAAAATATTTATTAAAAAAAATGTTGACTTTTGATTACTAATAATTTTAGGTATATTATGCCCTTCAATGTATGTATACAGGGTGACTGGTGAATTACTATCAATATTTAAGGAGAATTATGTAAAAAAAAATAGGTACTTAATTTTTGACCAAATTTCCGTATAAATAAATAAAGTGTGGACACGTTCCAAGTGTTCCAAGTGTGGATGCGTGCGGCGGCGTGCTGATACAACACCACGCCGCCACACGCGTGTGTGTGTGTGTGTGTATACCCAATCTGTAGGGTGTTCACACGATGCGTAATTAATTACATAACTTTTGGTTAACTTTACTTAGAAGTTTATTAATATTTATGTTATATTAATTTTTATTTTGTCATATATGACCGTCAAATATCACGTCCTCAAGTATCGATAGTAATTCACCAGTCACCCTGTATAAATATTTAGCTGAATACCATTTTAAATTCATGTTCAAACAAAATGCAGTATGAATTATGACTCGATCGTACTGAACGTGACTCCTCGTACTCATTTAATTAAGTACAATATACGAAACCTTTTATTTTCAACTGACACAGCTTTATCATAATTCTTGACGATTGTTTTAAGAAGGTTGAAAATGGTGCATTAATAAATTAAAAAAAAAACCTATTTTATTATAATTCCCCTAGAAACACACACAATATCGTAAAACAATAAAACATTTTTTATTAGAATATGTCCAAATATAGAGTCGAAGTTAAATAATAAATATAATTCAAACAATATTCTCGAAGTATCGTTATAGAAAGACACATACTTCAAGATATTTATAAATTAAATTACTTTACCAAGACTTCAAGTACACTACATAATTATTTTTGATTTTAATGCCTTTAAATCACAAAATTGTTAGGTATATTTTTGAACTGGCAGTAAAACAAACAAATATGTATAGATATATATATATATATATATATATATATATATATATATATATATATATATATATATATATATATATATATATATATATATATATATATATATATAACAAAATTTGTTTTAAATATTACTTTTAAATATTATTTTACCAGCAGCATAATCTTTTCCAAGTTAAACCTAATTTGTCAAGACCGCTACAAAACAGAAATACATATTATGTTTATGAAAATGATTGAAACTAATGTTAATAAAATATTAATTTATTTAATTTTGTGTACATTGAAACCAATAAGATACCCTACCATACTTGAATATTCACGGATTATACATTATTACTATCTATAAGTAAACACTGCGGAAATTAAAATCTTTGTTTTCCTTTTTTTGTAGATGAGTAAATAAGGAAGTAGTAAATAATTTAGAAAATGGAGCATGCCCAATATTTTTAAATTATAAAAACTATCTTTGACAGAATTACAAACATGGGTTGATCTTACTACGTCTGTTTACATATGGTGTTGTTACATATCTCCATATCTATATTCTATATATAAGTATAAAATAAAGTCGTGTTTGTTACAACACTTAGAACTTGAGATCGGCTAGGCTAAATTTCACGGATTTTAACTAAAATATAAATTATACATTTTAAAACTGTTTTTGAATATTATAAGTTGACAGATAAAGACAGATTATCGAAATACTAAAGACTTATAGTATTAATTTAAACATATAATATATAAGAAGAAGACAAACCATTGTCTGTCGAGTCAGCTGTACATAATTAAGAAATTAACTTCATTGTGATAAAAAGGTAACGGATATTTCTTCATTATAGGGCGGTACGAAGTCCGCCGGGTCATCTAGTTGTATACAAAACGGCTGACACATGATAAATTTTATTATATCTTTCATTCACTATCACTTTGAATAAATGTACTTGCTTTTATGATTTTTATACCTACGTTAATATATATTTATTTACTAGATGTAGCGAGGGAATATTTTTTAAATAATTTTGTAAGTAGCAAACTAATTCGTTAACATTTACAATATATATATATATAATTTTTATTTATAAGTACAGTAATTATATAACTGACCTGCAATATTAAAGCTTCTAATAAGCAAAGTCCATAGGGAAACCTTCGTGCTATAGCGAAAAGTACACTGCATTTTACACAAGCTTAATTACTCCATTAATCTTGCTAACATTTTCACTTCGTTTCTTCAAACCTGAAACCAGAACACAATTAATTAGTAAAATTAATTTTCCATACTCTGTATTTTTTAATTATTGAGTATGTATAATAAACACGAAAGTCATTAAAAACTTGAACTATTTAAAAAAATAATGCTTGCAATATATGTATAGAAAACCAGATAAAAAATAAAATAATTAATTTCAATATTAAATGTAATTTATTATTAGTAAATTGCTTTACATACATATATGAAACAAAATGTATATTTCTAAATCCTTTATCCAATTCAGAAGAAATTTAAAATCAATGGCTATGGAATCTGCAGTGGCATCAATAATGTAATTTTATATGTAAACTAACTTTACTTCCGTTTTTTCTCGTATCTTTTTTTAAAAATTACTCTTCTCTTCACTTAAAATTTTAGTCAATTTTATAAATTTTGTTACTATTCTGAGTCGTGGTGTTTATGGATTTTTTAGCGTTGCCTTAATTTTATCTTTCTCACTTCATGTCTCTACTCGTATTATTAAGTTTTTTTTCAAATTATTTATAATATTTTTAATATTATCTCAACCGTGTCTTGCAGATAAGCTACAGACCGTTTGTAATAAGTCTTACAATTTCTGGTAAAACAAGTAACGATCAAATTTCAGAGAGAAATACCTTAAGAAAGCGAAGCAATAGTAAATTTATTTAATTGTCTAAACATTTTAAGTTGATAACGCAAAAGCTTTTACAAATAAATTTGATAATAATTTAGGCTGATATCAAACGAAAAAGACGACTTCAAAGACATTATTTGACAAAACATAATTTGGAATGAAATTAATTTAGTATACATTTTTGAAACAACTGGTTTGTTAATCCGATTTGTGACGTAAAATATAACGTTCTACTGTTATACTATACATGTCAATAATCAAATTTAATTTTAATTTATAACTCGGCCATGATTTTAGTTTTAAATATTAATAATATACTTATACATTTCAATGAAACTCATATTTTTCGGATTATACTACGCGACTTTATTTTTGTAAAAAATTACATACTCCCGACATTTCGGATACTTTTCAGTAACCGTGATTACCGGCAGACGAGATGTTATTGATCACCTATCGCCATCAATTTCATAATTTTTTGGCGTACCGCTCTGGATGCCGGCAGAATGCGCTCACGGTGTCTCGAGGTCCTGCAGTGTGGTCACGGATATGGGATTTTATATTTTTAGAAGAGGATCCCAGGTGTTTGATAGGTTCCAGTCATCTTCTCTATTGAAATTGGCGTGCTGTTTAATTTCAATAGCCTCGCTGATTAACCTCGGTATATTTATATCTTCACGAGCGAGGATATGTGGTTTATCAAACCGAATGTAGTGGCCTAATTTGTCCAATGTATGTTCACAAACTGCTGACTTCGACGTTTGGCTATTTTTGACGTCTGTGTCTGTGTTAACACTTGCACCGATGTTTCTCTTTGTCTGTCCAATGTATGACAAGAAACGGTCACATTCGAGTTTGTATAAACCCGCTTCTTGTAAAGAAATTGTACTTTTTAATGGTCTCAAGAATTGGCTCATTTTCTTGTGTGTTTATAAAGAGTCTTGATTAAAACCTTCTTCAAGATGTTACCTATACTATCAGTAACTCCCTTCACATACCGCAAGATTTTCGCATATCTTCGCTCAACTGTGGTGGCTCCAAAATATTGTCAGGATTCCCGATGACAATTATATCCATACTTTGGGAGATATTTAATTTGGGAGATAATTTAATATTTATAAGAAAGCCACACATACGCATAGGTATCTCAATGGTAACTCACAACACCACCCTATACCGTTAGCTAGCGTTGGCAAATCCTTGTTACAGAGAGCACAATACCTTTGTGGTGCTGACCACCTAGAGGCCGAGCTGCAGCATGTAAAATATGCTTTCACCATCAACAACCTGTCCGTGTCTTGCCAGCATCGTAAGAACCGCTTGAAGCCGAAAATCTTAGATATCAATACACTTATATATTATTCAGAAAATATTGTAAGAAAATATTTAAAACGTATAACAACAGTGCAAATTTAATAAATGTAGTTAACATACATTTTTAAATGAATGTAAATTCTTTTTAATAAAGTTCTTAAACCCGAACATACGAGTATATTCACATATATTTACATAATATATATATATATATATAAAGTAATTAAGAAGAGAAAATTATATTTTTAGGTGAGCTATAATTAAAAGCTGTAGCTTAAAAAGCATGTTTGTACAGTGGAATGCATTTTTTCTTACAGTAAGTGCATTTTACTACATAAGAGATTTGCTTCCGAAACTCTTGCGAGTCTACCACTTCCAGAGACTAATAAACTCTATTTGTTTTTCTGTGAAATTGATGATTTTGAATTACAAAAGCGTCTCATCTTTCATATTCAAGATACATTTTTGATTATAAATTTCATTAACGCAACGGAATACGTGTGTATTTAGAAAATGACATCTGTTATCAATGTCTCAGTTCAGTTCAAGATCGCAGGTTGTCTATGTTCTGAATGTTAGTAGATACCGCTAAGAACTAAATAGGCATTGCCGATGTCTGAATATTGCGTAGTGGTAAACAGGAGACAACTCAATTATTAGATATATTAATGGATATCTCTGTGACGCTCTTATTGTGGTTCAACTTCAGAACTCTCTGGCACAACTGGTCTTTGTAAGGAGATTTTAATAAACACCATGAAAGCTGACCATTTGCTTATACCCTAATTGTTGCTCTGGTAAAGAAAGGTACAAGGCTACAAAAAAGTTGCAAGGATCTCCAGGTGATCTAGACAGATACTATCATACTCTCTGACTGCAATTATAATCTATTTATATAGGCTCTCCGCCGAAATACGAACTTACGAGTGTAAGACAAATGCGTCCATACACATCATCAGATTGTGATGGGGTGCTTCATCATTTTGTAGCTTATCCTTGCCAAATGGTTTTGTTCTCTAATTAGGATCCTTTGAGAAAAGGAGATTTTCGAACTGATCTGATTTGTCAGACGAATCATTATTTAACGTTCTGGTTTTCACAGCCTCCTCTGCCTAAAACTTTAAGATGTTAGCCTATGGGGTAAACTGTGTTTGCTTCTTTATTTTAATTAATATTTTTCCACAACAATCTCATATTAGCTAGCTTTTTAACTGCTATATTTCCATGCTACCGACTATACCAATAAACAGCTACTGAGAATCTACCAAAGTAGTTTTAATGCAGTTTGTCTAAACCAAATTCTCTAAGCGTAGGTTTTCTCAATGATCTATTTTTTACACAACACAATTTTTGCTGTACATTAACAACCTGTTGTTAACGGAATTTTTCGTTGCGCAGTTGAACGATCGACATGGTATAATTCAGTTCTCAGTCTGTGCAGTCGAATATGGCTTTCACGTTAGGATAGGTGCAGTTAAATGTCACACTTTGTCGTTGGAATTTTAATAGAAGTATGCAAGTTGACATATATAATACCTTGCATACGAATCGTTGGTTTTGCTTTCTCTTTTCTCAAATGAACAATATTTTTCAAATAAACATCAATTTCTCAAATAAACAACATTTTCATTTAATTTTCTAAGAACTTTTTACTTTATTTTAAACTTAGGTAAAACAATAGAAAAAGCTGCCTGAATTTAATTGCGTCAATACCTGAGTTTTGATTACTCAATACTTATACAGAATTACTATGTGGGAAAAAAGCGAAATATGAGAGAAGTGATCTTTTTTAAAGAATAACGGTCAAGTGAAGACCTATCAATTACCTCCTAGATACATATTTGCTTAACTTTAAAATTCAGGGATTATTAATGTTATTACACTTTTTATAATTATTAACATATTTTTTTCAAAATATCAAGAAATGAATTCCCATTACTTCATTAAAAAAATATTAAAATATATGTTTATCTTTTTAATACAAAACAACAACACTTTATTGATATTCAAGATGTCTCAAAATTTATTAAAACAAGTCAAGAAGAAATGTAAAAGGAAACTGAAAGTAGTCATACTGACATTTTATTAGATGTTTTGCCAATTAAACATAATAACGTGAATGTGTGGCGAACATACACAGTTACAATTACATATACATATTTATCACACACATATACATAATTGTTTATATATACATACATGTTTAATATATTATAAATTATGCTTAGAAATAAATAACAAAATATTTACATAAATATAAGCAAATACAGTATTATGATAACATCTCAAATATACATATATAATTATATATTTTAATTCATAGTTAGAACACATATTTATATTATAAATTTTATATATTTATATTAAATCGACACACACAAAACATACGACAAGTTTTGTATATACGTAACACGGACCGCTCCCTGCGCCCGCGTACCTGCGGTCGTGTCCGGAGCCTCGCACTTCGTCTCATTCTAATTAGTCACGAACAGACGTTGTATGCGAAGCCCGTGCCACTTTTATGCGCTCGTTAGCTAGCACGCTATACGTATATACATTTAAGGTTAATCGTTTTACGTTGTTACTTTGCACAGTAACAGTTAATTATCAGCTTTTCCACATCTATACTGGTGACCCCGCAAAAATAATGAGCAGTGATAGCGGAGACTCAGTGTGCTCGCAACCAAGTGCGCAACGAAAAATGTGCCGAAAACCAGGGCGTGGCTCAACGGTTCCGGAGGCGTCCGACATTTGCCGCGTTGGTGTCCGCATCCCGCCATTTTGGCCGGAGAAGCCGGCTATATGGTTCGCACAAATTGAAGGTCAGTTCGCTATATCCAGAATAACTGAAGACACCACCAAGTTCTACTACGTAATCGCTCAGCTCGACAACCTTTACGCTTCGGAGGTCGAGGACATAATTACTTCACCTCCAGAGGCGAATAAATATGACAAATTGAAGAGCGAGTTAATTAAGCGTCTGTCGGTGTCGAGAGAAAACAAAGTAAAACAACTACTTATGCACGAAGAGTTGGGAGACCGGAAACCATCGCAGTTCCTCAGACACCTGCAGCATTTAGCAGGTCCTGCGGTGCCTGAGGACTTCCTGAAAACAATCTGGACCAGCCGTCTGCCCAGCTCGATGCAGACCATCATCGCATCGCAGCCTACTCTGCCGATAGAAGCGCTAGCGGATCTAGCTGACCGGATTAACGACATCGCACCATTCAATCCTCAGGTGGCAACAACATCCAGGTCGGAGTCCGCGTTCGATGTCATGACCAGACAGATAGCGGAACTCACCAAGCAAGTAAGCGAACTGTCTGCAAGAGTAAATCAAAGGCCCAGACATCGGAGCAGACGTTCGTCGCGTCATCGAAGCCCGTCTCCTGCACATAGATCGCGCTCAAGCCACAGGAAGTACCCCGTCTGCTGGTACCACCACAAGTTCGGAGACAACGCTACAAAGTGCAACCGGCCATGCGACTTCAAATCGGGAAATGCCACAGGCAGTCGCTAATGGCGGCCGACGATTGCCTCACCGCGAAGGGTCGCCTGTTCGTCACTGACCGCAGATCGAAGGTCCAATTCTTGGTCGACACTGGAAGCGACCTCTGCGTCTTCCCCCGGTCTGCGCTTCGTGAACGTCGTGCGGAAACGAACTATCAGTTGTGTGCAGCAAATGGTTCCTCAATTAGTACATATGGTTATGTAAATTTAAATTTAAATATAGGCTTACGCCGTGATTTTACATGGAAATTTATAGTAGCTGATGTAACTAAAGCAATAATTGGAGTTGATTTTTTGTCCTATTTTAATTTAATAGTAGATGTACGCAATCAGCGCCTAATTGATAATACAACTAATGTATCTACTTTTGCTATTCTCGCATCACCACTTGTAAACGTATCTAGTGTTAAGATCTTGACGAGTAGTGGTAAATATAATAACATTCTTTGTGAATTTCCAGAAATCGTTCGCCCCGCTGGTACACCACGCACTGCCAAACACAACACTTTACACCACATACGCACAACACCAGGTCCACCCGTCACATCCTCTCCTCGCAGATTAGCCCCTGACAGATTAAAGATTGCCAAGCTTGAGTTCGAAGCCATGCTAGCAAATGGAACAGCACGACCATCCGAAAGCCCGTGGTCGTCACCGCTTCACCTCGCTCCTAAGAAAGACAACGGTTGGCGTCCTTGTGGCGACTACCGTATGTTAAATGCGCGAACGATTCCCGACAAATATCCAATTAGGCATATTCATGACTTTGCTTACAATTTGTCAGGCTGTAAAATATTTTCGACGATTGACCTCGTGAAAGCATACAGCCAAATTCCGATCTTTGAAGCGGATATACCTAAGACGGCAATAACAACTCCATTCGGATTATTTGAATTTCCGTTTATGACATTTGGCCTTCGTAATGCTGGCCAAACATTTCAACGTTTTGTCGATGAACTCACTCGTGGTTTAGATTTCGTTTTCCCCTATGTCGATGACTTTTTAGTCTTCTCTAGGACAGAGGCTGAACACGAAGACCATCTTCGACAACTTTTCTCTAGGCTACGTGACTATGGTATCCTAATAAATACCACCAAATGCGTTTTTGGAGCCTCAGACGTGAAATTTTTAGGTTACCATATATCGCAGGATGGTACAAAGCCGCTGGACAGCAAGGTACAGGTAATTAAGGATTTCCCAATACCTAAAACGGTACGTCAACTTCGACAATTTCTAGGCATGGTGAATTATTACCGGCGATTTTTACCCAAATCGGCCGAAATACAAGCTCCTTTGAATGCCCTATTAGCTGGTTCCGTCAAAGCTGCGCACCCCATCAACATCGAAGGTGAGTCCCTAAGAGCGTTCAAAACTTGCATCGAAAGCCTTTGTAATGCTGCCTTGTTGGCTCACCCCAACCAGGATGCTAAGATAGCACTCGTCACAGATGCTTCTGACGTCGCGATCGGCGGAGCGTTGCAACAGCTCGTCAATGGTAAGTGGCAACCACTAGCTTTCTTTTCTCGCAAGTTGAGTCCATCACAGAAGTAGTCCCCACTTCTCATCACAATAAAAAAAAAGTCTTTGTTTACAAAGACCTTTCCACTTGTTCCCACGTATTCTTACGTGAGGACGCTTTGAGAGCTTCTCTTCAACCAGCATATACTGGCCCGTATGAAGTGGTGACTAGAGACGCTAAAGTATTCAAAATTAAAATAAAAGGCAAAGATGTCACAGTATCAGTAGACCGATTAAAACCTGCCTACATATTGTCTGACACTAACGCCTCCAACGAAACTTCCACACCTACAACCCCCATCATCATTCCCATACTAAAAAACGCTCAAACTCCAGCCGTAAAAGCTACTCGATCGGGACGTCATGTTCGGTTGCCGGACTACTTTCGCCCGTAACACGGTCTCTGGAGGGGAGTGATGTGGCGAACATACACAGTTACAATTACATATACATATTTATCACACACATATACATAATTGTTTATATATACATACATGTTTAATATATTATAAATTATGCTTAGAAATAAATAACAAAATATTTACATAAATATAAGCAAATACAGTATTATGATAACATCTCAAATATACATATATAATTATATATTTTAATTCATAGTTAGAACACATATTTATATTATAAATTTTATATATTTATATTAAATCGACACACACAAAACATACGACAAGTTTTGTATATACGTAACACGGACCGCTCCCTGCGCCCGCGTACCTGCGGTCGTGTCCGGAGCCTCGCACTTCGTCTCATTCTAATTAGTCACGAACAGACGTTGTATGCGAAGCCCGTGCCACTTTTATGCGCTCGTTAGCTAGCACGCTATACGTATATACATTTAAGGTTAATCGTTTTACGTTGTTACTTTGCACAGTAACAGTTAATTATCAGCTTTTCCACATCTATAAATGATTCTAAAATATTATAAGTTTGCCGTGCGAAATGGATAAAAAGAATTTAATTAAGTTCAACGAATAATTCAATTTAAAATAATTTCAACCAACCGTACAAGATCTATTTTATTCCCTTGTTGAAATAATATTAATTAATTATTATAATCAAATTAGATTTTTGCTCATATAAGTCCTCAAAATATCATAAGGTTTTCAATGATGGAGACTTAACATTAAAGCTTTTTATATTTCACTGTTTCGCAACAAGAAGGTTAAAACAACTTGAGGTCTGGTAGCCTTTGGTGGCATTACATAGACTTTAAAAATTCAAGAAAAACGGCTCACCCAACTGTAGCTCTTGGGTACACTTAGTGGATACGAAGTGGGTGTGATGAAAATACTTAATAAAGGGAAACGGTAGATGACCCGGAGGTTAGGCGTGGTTTGGGACGATCTATTTCAGGAAGCACTTGTGTATTCATAGCATGTAAGAATTCTGAAAATATCAAGATGTTTGGTTGTATTTTAACCTCGAGTAGCTCACCCACTTTGTATGCTGAAGATTGTATGGTTGTTGCCTTGTATCAAAAGTATGCTATGTGCAATTATAATATTTTCTAGTGTAAAGTTAAACACTTTACAATTTTATTACAAACTTTTCATTTTTGAAAATAACTTTGAATATTATAACAACAATTATTTTCGGTATGTTTAATAAGAATACAACGACAACGAATGCGACAACATACATGACTACGTTCATAAACTATAAGTTATATAAAGATGGTTTTTATAAATTAAATTAAAAGCACAATGTAAATATTTAAACACTTTTTAAATCTAAAACCTTTTAAAGCCAAACACTAAGTTCCTCGGATTATAAACAATTCACTCTTTTTCTGGGTAACAGCTATCTATGCATTTAATCCTCATTTTCTTTTTATCTTAATTCCGAAAAACAATGTCAAACTTAAACGTCTTTGTCCTCGATCCCTGATAATACTGACATTTTCATCTGCCCATTTATTAAATAAAATATACCTGTGCAATTAAGAAATGTTCTGTAAATAAAATTTTAATTCATCATAAAGACAATAATAAGTAGTAAATAAATTTAAGTTTCATATACTTTGAAATTGTCGTATCATATTTAGAATTTATACATATATGTATGTATATGTATTTTATAAACAATACTTCATTTAAAATGTATGTTATATTTTATAATTAATATCCGAATTTTCTAAAAAAAAAATAAATTATAAAATTATGTAACGAAGACAAATAAAGTTATTTCTACGATTATATTGACGAGCGAGATGTATCAATTTAACGTAACCTCTTCAAAATTGAGATTTAATATACCTAGTACATGAATGACACTTAAAACCAACCTAATTCGACTTCTTGTCTCCTCCAAATGGTTTTATTTTTACTAAAACCAAAAGAGGTGGGGTTATAGCCGTGTAGTTTCTATAGAAACTCATTCTTTCATGAGCCATTTAATTTCTTTGACAGTTTCTTCGTAGCTTTTCAATAAAATATCTTGCCATCATTTCTTTTTGCTATCCAAGAAATGATATTCGTGGAATTGAATAAAAATAATGCTGTATTTTTTTTTTGTTCGACGAATGACAAGAAGGTATATGTTTTAAAAGTCGTAATGAAAAAGTTTTTCCTTATAACTTGAAGATTATCGTGATATTTTTTTATAGCATAATACAAGTGAAAAATTCACTTAATTGCATATACTAGTCTTACATAGTCTGTTTATGACTTACAGTAACTACATATATTATTTAACCATATTTATTATTTACTGCAGTTCAAAAAACCAATGTAACAATATAAATGTAAGCTTTGGATAAGTTATACAATTAGACAAATTATATACATATAATATTAATAACAAATGTTTTCGTTAACATACACAAGTAACTCAAATCAATTTGCTAAAGTTATAAATATCGCTACAACACTCAAGAAGATGGTTAATGTAGAGAGACAGTCACAATTTGTTTCAATGCCTTCAAATCCTACGAGAGAATACGCGCTGTAGAAACAAACTTTTTACTTACCCTGATAACGAAGATGAAATTACTAAAGGCGGCTCACTTGAAACAATTTTCCTTACCAACATACATATAAATGCTCCATTTAGAATATCTGGCAACAATAAACCAGAGGGAATGAACGTTGTGTTGTTATTGAAACAAATGAGAGCAAAACATTTTGTTAATTGTACATAACATAATATAGAATTATTAAGAACAGTTGATTAATTTATAATTATAAATATTATGATAATATATTCAACTCTTTCTTTAATAATAATAATTCTGTAGTAATTGCTCAAACGGCCATGTTGAGGAATTTTAATTGAAATTATACCGAAATAATTACTATTTATCAAAATTTTTGAAGACTATTCTGAATTAAATATAAATTGTGCTCTATGAAAGAGATATAGAGAAATATAAATTATTATTTACTCGAAGGACCTCAGTAGTAGCTACTAGTTTAACTTTTAGTTGATAGTATACGCCTATAATATGAGTTTTGCTAGATTTACGAAATTTTACAGTGATGCTTTTCAAAAAAACTTCTATTGGGAAATGATGTATGAAATATATAGTGAAATAGGTTATTAAAATGTTAATAGTAGTAATTAAACTTTTACAGAAAATAAAATCAGATATACTATTATGATCATATTTAATTTTTCTTCTAAATTCAAAATATCATAGAGTTGAAATATTTTTATCCTACTGACACATAATATGTGCTAGTAAAGTAAATATGTAGTATTAAAAAGTTGAATTAAATGTGACATATTCTTTTGGGTTTAATATACTAAATTTTATTGAAACATCTGTCAATGACTTCACACCTGGACCAAAAGAATAAAGTGTGTTATAATTTTATTAAAATAACAAGCTGATTCAAGTAAACTGTGATATGGGTGCTTAATATAAGACGTCAATTAAGCTGTACCTGTAAGGCATATACACTCGTAAGTTATTGCGCGGCGTGAAGCTTAAAATAGCGCAAGTCAACGCACCTGCGGTTGACAGCCCAATTAGCTGAGGCATTATATAGAACTTCTCTGCATCCTCGTATTGAAATTCACTAACGTTCATATAGGCTTATCATGACAGATTAAACATTCAAGGAAGATTAAACATCGCGCCTTTTGGTGTCTAGGATGTTAGAATTTACGTAATATATGTGCATAACTTGTTAGAGACAAAAAACAGGAAGAAGAATGAATGTTCTATTAAATAATTACTTGTAACACAATTATTTTAACCCTATAATAAAGTATATAAGTATATAATTTGCTCACTATCATACATTCATATGTACATTTATCTAAGGCTCTTGGATGGTTAAATACAACAATTTTTTTATTAAATCAAGTAAATTCCAGAGCTAATATGATACGGTACAAATTTAGTTATGTAATGCTAACAGCATCACCTACTTAACAATAAATGGAAATCGCTTGTGAAATCAGTTATCAATGGAATATATAACATATAGTATTCTCAACCGCATATTGTTTGATGAAACCGAATTGCATCGATTCGCTTAAAATTTCCCTTGATTACAATTACCTTAGAATTGACATTGTCAACTTTACATATTTATATTTTAATAAAAGTTCAAAAGGTATTAAATTTAGATTTGATAGATATCATTAGTTCGAGTCCATGTATTTTGCCAAATATGTGTGCACATCTTTTTGTACTTTTGGACTAAAAGATATGATACTTGAACACGAGTAAAAAACCGTAAATATTACCTAGTATTAAATAAAATGTGAACATAAAATGTTTAATATATCCCAAATATTTTTATATTCCGTCTTCTTATTTATTTTTTGTTGTTGTATCAAGGTCGTGTTACTTATTTTAAAGTTGTTTTAATGAATAACTTATTTGACTAATAATTCATTTGACGCTAATTTTAAAATTATTTATGTTAGTGCATTAATAAATTATTTCAAAAGTATATTATCACTGAAGTGATCATGTAATTCTTTACAGGTGCCTCTTAATTTAAAATGTTTATTTGACGAAAGTAAATCTAACGAAAAAAAATCACATTATAACGAATGTCACTAAGGGGAAATCTTTTTCCGAATCGTGAATAACGTTGTGGCAGTTTCCTTAAGCGCTGGAGTTCTACAGGTGAATGGAAGGCACAAATCAGGCCAAATAAAATCAATTTCAATTTTAAAACTTTAACGTTATTCAAATCGTGACTTGAAATATAATAGTATTCTCTCTCGAGCTATTCCAGAGTTGAGAATTGCCAATATATGAAAATGTTTGTTCTAACATCTACAAACGTAAGAAATCAATATATCTTTTATATTAACTAAAATTTTATTACTAATGGCTTTATATATTTTTGTATAGAAAAAAAGATAAAATACTTTCATCTTAATTATAAAAATAACCACTTTGTTTAATATTTAAGTAAGTCTTTGTTAGTTGAAAATATGACAAATAAAATAAAATAAAACATTTCTTCTTAATAGAAAGTGCCACAGAAAATTATGTACGCTCGAATTGAAATAAAATTGATTTAAAACCTAGAGAGAGCATTTATAAATATTGAAAGCAGGCAGACAGCTGTCATTTTTTATCCGTACAAAACATTGTCTTGTTATTTTACTGGTTTGTCGAAGGGTTAGGTTATGAATTTCCAATACGTGTTTCTGACGTGAAAATAGTGAATCAGGAAAGCTTCGGAATGGATATGATTCTCCTTTTTTTCTTGCAAAATATTGTTTATTTAACAGTGGAAGTCAAAATATACTATAATAAATTATAGCAACATAACATAAACATATGTAGCATGTATTAGTATTTGTACATTACTCATAACTCTTGCAAAAAAATAAATATTTGTGTTTATTAAACCAGGATAATAAGGTCTTGATACAAGTTACTATTGGTCTAAAAAATGTGACAAAACTGGAATTTGAATATGAAACAACATGTTTTTGTATAGTGCAGTTTTTTAACATTGTTCACAAAAACGAAAAGATTTAAGGATATATAAAATTAATAAATTATATTAATACTTTTAGTGTGATCCCGTGATGAATAAAATATACCCGTAAAATAAATTTGAAAAACTGTATTTCAAACTCTTTGTGTAAAGCTTATCTGAGTTTTTTATTGTTTCTTTAGTCAAAGGTTTCATACTTTTCATAATTGAAATTTAAAAATACCCCTGTAAACATATATCAAGAGATGGTTTATATTTTAAAAATATAGTTCAATAGTGACAAAGGAATTTCAATCATTGAATATTTATTTGGTAATCGAACAGTTTTTATACATAAGTTTCTATATTAACTATTATATAACATAAAATTAAAACCAAAATATAAAGAAAAATATATGATAACTCACCATTTAATAGATATATACGCAAAAAAGAAGAAATATAAACTTTATTTTTAGACCTTAATATGTACAAATAACTCAGATAGGTATTCTTACTCAGTTCAGGTAAAAGGTAAATATATTTCATACATATATCATACTTGCATAAAGCGTCACGTACACAGCGAGCCCATAATAAATTGTTATAAAAATAATTAACTAGTTCTAATAACGCTTCAGGTGTTTTTATGCACTTAATATTTAAATTTTATTCAAATATATTGAGGCAATGTTTAATCTTAAAAGCTTTTATTTTCGTCCGATTTTATGCGATAAATTTATATGTAAGCGTAATATATAATAAAACAAAAGCAAAGTTTGTGATTAACACCCGAGATGTTGTCATGGAGTCGAGGAAGTTGAAACTATATGTGGTCATTCAATTTTAAGAGAAATAAGCTAGTTTGGCTGGCTGGCTTCATAAAGCAATTCATTATATTTATTTATTAGAAAAAACTCTTGTCGTAGATGATTTATTGCGTAACAATAAGGAGAATGAAAAAGTCCGTTGTTTACAAGAAAAATTAATGGTTATTAAAGAAGAGTCTCGTCAACACATATATTTGGCATTTTGATAACTTTAAAAGGGTTTCCATAGTGAGGTTTAACCATAAAATGAACGTTTTTTATCTTTTTCTTCTACCTATCAATTTTCCTGCTGTAGCTAGGTCTGCCTTACATGTTGTGAATAGTTTTGGTTAATTGTTTTTTACGACCGGCCGCCTGCCTGACATCAGCCCTCTTTGGAAATGTATTAATCACCACGCTTGCTAAAGACAGGTGATTTGAAACTTATAATTGTGAAATTATAAGTCCAGGATTCCTCACGATGTTTTTCCTTCACCGTCTGTCAGTTGTGTCTAAATGCTCCTATAAAGTACATATGACTCAGAAAATCATATTGGTGTTTGCCAGGATCTAACGAGGCACGGCTTTAAACACTAGGCCACCACATACTAAATAAACTGAACTTTTTAATATAATGATATAAATTAAAATCATCGAAATATTGATATATTAAGTAGAGGCAAATCAACGAAAAACAATAATTGCATACACTCTGGTATACAAAGAAGTCAACAAATACGACTGTGAACTCTTCATCTATTGTCAGCAAAAAAATCTGTTGATTCCAATAAAACAAAAGACGTCAAGGTTGAAAATTCTGATTGAAATTATTCTTGTAAGTTAAAAATCAAGATCAATGCCCCGAGTAATATGAAATACTTTATGAGTGACAAGAGGACAAACAGTACTTAATGTTGTATTAACTTTGAGCTGCTTTTATAAAGGGGAAAATATATTATAATTGGTAAAACTGTCCGTTTCAAATCACAATTATCAATGAATAAGCCTATTCGAAGGTTCCGTATATAATAATTTCTATTATTATGCCACACCTCTTATGGATAACAGATGTTCACATATTTGGAATGTACTTTCACTGGGGAAGGTTTCTGGGAAAGTATCACAAATGGACCCTCAATAAACTTCACTTTGACATTTGCATTGATCTATTAGGTTTATTGGTTTTAGTGTTTATATATTTTTATTTAATATCACGTTATCATTTATGAAATATATTCTAGGTATTGAAATCATGAAACGAAATTGAGCTTATTGAACATTAAGATTGGTTCAATTATAATTTATGATCTTTCGTGATAACAAATAAACTCGTTTATATTCGATTATTAGTGCCTTTTCAACATCACAGGTTGTTAAGGCTCAATTGAAAAAGTAATCAGCTTAGGCGGCCCTTAATGATTTAAAAATAATAAGAAAATTATTTTTTATCTTATTTTTGTTATGCATATAAATACGTACATATACTTAAAATAGGTTTACAAAGTATTACTGTAATACATAAGAATTGAATATAGACACTTGCACATATAATTTTCTTTTGGTTTCGTCGTGTTTGTAAATTAATTAAATATTTAAATTCCAAAATTTTGTTTTTAATTTTTTATATATGTATGTATGAATGTATATATAAATTTTAAAACTTTTATATATACACTAATAATAATTACCTAACAAATTAAAGAAACAAGTCAAAATTTCTCGTTTCAATATGAACCACTATTTGTCAGAATATTTAATAAACCAGAACTATATTTTTTTAGACTCAAGTATCAACTATGGAAATCAATAGTGTTCAATGAATGTCAAAATAGTTTTGAAACAACTCTAATTTTTTCTTTTAATCTTTAATTAATTAACTTTTTTATGGCTGTGATTTACTAGCGTCTATCACTCAACATGTTCTCCAAAGCACGTGTTTAAAAGACCGCAATGGTAAGCGAAACAATGACAACCCTTTTGGAATTTTAAAAATACATGAGCCAGTTTCCGATATTAAAAAGCCGTTTCATGAAAAACTGAATCAATTTACCGAGTGTAAGAAGCTATTGAGGTGTGTTATATACAATATTTTTATTCATAACATAAGTCCCTTTTTACTATTAAGAAGTTGTGACTCTCAACCCTGCTACCGACCCTATGGATAAGGCATAAATACATGTATAATATGTACGTACAAAACTAGATCTGGTCTTCTATTTTTTTCATGATTAAGACGTTATATTTATAATACTGGTTTAACATGAGACCAAAATATTCGTTGAGAATATTAAAAGCTGCTGCCTTTTTATATTTAATTCATTAAAATTCGCTTGTTACTCTTAAGCTACGATAAACAATTATTAATCCTTGCAGTCATCCGGCGCATTTGCTGTTCATATAGAACCAATTCATAATGATATATAGAATGACGATTTTGTCTCTCTTAAATTGTTATATGCACTAGATTTATAGAGTCTTAATTTATTATTGACTGCTTGAGTCAAAGATAATTTACTGGAGAAGCAAATGTTTACCATTTAACTTTAATTTAAGTCTTTCGTTATTTCGTGACAGAAGATGACAAAATACCGTTGAATGTTCCAGTGCAACTGTGACCAATAGAGAATTCCTATTACATTTGTGTTTGTGCCTCTTACCTCCCACTGTTTATTCATTACGGTTAGGGCGTACGGTTAAATTTAAGCGGGTCAGGCCAATCATGTTAATGAATACAAGGCATGCGATCGAAACAGTTACGATTAGCTTCTTGAATATTCAGCAACCCTATTTTCTCAACGACACTCCAGATTTTAACCACAATATAAAATCATATACCGATGGCCTTCAGTTAACAATTACCGTTAAAATTGACGGCTACTGCATGAGCTGTAGATTATTTATTAAAAGAAGCCATGACGGCCCCCCTAAATTTCAGGACCTTTTAATTCAAATATATAATAGCTATGCATAAAATTGTTCCTTTAAAAAATTTCTTAAAATTGAAATGAAAGGTTTTCATGATTTGTTGTTGTAAAAATTTGTATACATACATACATTACTCATTATTTACACACAAGCGCTTTAGAACAAGGATTTTTATTTAAAAAAAAACAATTGCAAACATAAACTCGCAGCATCAGCAACAGGCAAATGGATATACCAGAGTTGCAACTGTGCCATATTCCATTCAGTCAACCATTCGACTACAATATAAAATAAATAAAATGCAAAGTAATCCTTATTGCCTCTGTGTGAAAAAAAGGTTTTTACTCTAAGGATAGTCTTTTTAAATTACATAATACAAGATATGTTTTATGGTTTATTAAAGTTTAGCATACAACATCTAAGGCATTGTGTATTTAATTGATTTGCTTTTCATATACAAAGAATTTTTTTAAAAAAGGTTAGTTTCTACGACAAAGTATTATCATTAAAACGCCTTATTTGTCTTATACAAATATTTCTCATATTTAATGCGTTTCTAAATTCATATTTCATTTAATAAAAAAATTCATACGCCAACATTTCAAAGTAACAAATAGCAGTAAAATATAGGTCAGGCCGCAGCATCAGATTTGAACTAAGGACTTTTGAAACAAAGTGTAAATTTTATTCAAGGTGAAATAATAACAATAGCGGAATGCAATAAAAACATGTCAATTTTTTTTAACCCATATATGTACTATAAGTGAAGTAATTGGCTTTGAATTTTTTCATCGAAAAAAATTTAGGGTTTATTAAAATACGGAACGATATATTTTCTCAAATGATTTGTTCTTTTTAAGCTTTAACAATTAATAATTTATGAGAGTATTTTTTTATTGAAATAATAAAACATATGTTGAAAACTTATTAAGAGTTAGTGATGGACATGAAATGTTTACACGAACAACTAGATCGCACGTTGTTTTATCGGTTTCTTATAGAATGGAACGGACCTAGTGCTCTAGGCATTTTCATTTATTCAAAGGGTATAACAAAATATTCTAGACAATATAGAAACCAAGACCATCCTTTTTCTTCAAGAACCAGTCAAATTATCATCCACATTTTTAAAATAATATAGCTCCTTGTCCATAGTTTTTAAGTTTTCCATGTCAAAGGCGTCAAATGAGTAGACGCCTACTTGATTGGAGGTAGTTACAGATGCTCATGGACATCCACAACATAAGAGACCTGTTACTGATGCGTTGCCGACCTTGACTGTTAGGAGAAGAGCAAAGGGTGAAAAAATCAAAAGGGCAACCGGCTCTCTCACTCATCGGACGAAAAGCAGCCACTAAAGTCTACTTCACTCCAATCTTCTATGAGAGGATGGTGCTTCCCTATCTGAGCTAGTCCTTGTTCGAGCTGTAGAAACATATCCACAGCTAGGTTCTACCCCCAAGAAATATAACCTATACAACCATCACTATACTACTTTAATCATAAATATTATCGTCCTCTTGAAAGCTCTTCATTGGGAACATTACAAAAAGTGTGCTAATTATTATTTTTCCGAATCTTAACAGAAAAAAATTTATTAAAGTGGAATAATATTTAATGTATAATCAAAATAAATGTACATATAATCAAAACATTTTTAATAAAAATATGTTTTTTAAAAATAACAAGTTACATAAAATTTATGTCTCAAGCCATCATTTACATATACATATTTCTCCTAAAAGATTATTTTCAGATTTCCTGTACTTATATCTTTTATTTGCAGGTACGTTAAGCGATGTTAAAACAAAAATCGCCATTTCAAATGAGATGGTATCATTTTAATCATTTCTAACTTATGTTATTATATTTTTGCAACTTATAGACCCATTTTAGAAAATAATTACAATAAAACATAAATTGACACGGAGAACTGATAATAATTTCAAACTCAGTATATTTCTTTCATATAAATACGGTATCTTTAATAAAAAACTGTTTGTAAAATTTGAATTCACTAGTGATAAAAGGATTGTCTCTCGCTATAATAGTATTATAGATTTGTATCAATAAATATAATCTCAAAGTTATGGAAATTATTGTTTGGACGTGTCGAAAAATATTATTCTTCATAAAAAAATATTTTATCAAATAAGCTTTGGCTACACAGAACTATGTGAAGTTTCGGTCAAGTACCGCTTGAGATCTCGTTAGTGCGACAATTGTTAGTTCGCGACTGCAAGTTAATTACTTTGAAATAATGTAGTATAGCTGGAAATATGGAATATTTTAAAAATATTTTTAAAATAAGAACACGTTAAAAAACTTATTCTATGGTAATTTTATTGCAAAGTGTTAAAGATATTGTGTTTTTCTTTATTGTTTTCTTCCAACTGCTACGAACGCAAGTTAGGGGAGTTGTGGTTTGAATCTGAAAGTAAAACACTTGATTATTCGTTCTAATTGGAGACCTTATGGAACATCTTGGATATATTTTCAGCGCAAAGTATATTATTTTCTTCTAAACCCGAGCTGTAACGAATAAGATATTTTAAACATAATTTAATTTAAAATCAAAATCACTGACCCTATCACATTAATGTGATGTGTGTCTTTAAGACAGCATAAAAGTATAAAACTAAATTTAGGTATTATCAATGCTTAATAAATTTAATACAAAAATTTATAAAAAATTTAAAAAGATTAAGCTGTCCCTGGTGTAAATGTGTGGAGACGGTGCAACCTTAGCTAAGTATTGGTATGAGACGTTTGACGTTCTCAATCTTTTATTTTAATATGAGACAGTCCAAACTTCGGAGTTTTGAGAAAAACACAAAATAAACGTAATCGATAGACTTCTAAATATATAATTCCTATAAAAATAGATTCAAATTTTATGTTCAATATCATTAGCATAACATTATTTGGCACTTCAGTATATTATATTTTTTCTAGGAAACCGGTAAGAAAGATTTCGTCCCAAAAGATCTGATCATTAATAAGTAGAAATAGGTTGCTCATCATAAAAACTTTTAAAAATTAGCTTTAAAAACAACATATAACAGAAGTGAATAAAGTTTATGACACTTTATGATGTCTTTTTCCTCTCTTAAAATTACACTTCATTGGTAACAAAACGTAACCATAATATATATTCATATAAGGGTCTTGACTTCCAAAACTTTTAAAATATATCGAAAATAGTCTGAAAACATTTTAAGTACATTTCTCACTAAGTTAAAGTACTAAAATATGTTTTATTATAGCCCATTATTCTCACTTTTTATCCAAATAAACAAGCACACTTTAACAATGTTAGATGTCACAATAAATCTTCTATTGTATTGAAAAAGGCAATCTGATACATTTTAATTGATCGTAATAAAAATGTTAACGTTTAAATAACGTCTTTAGTCTCTCTTGTTCGATTACGCATTGAGTAGAAATATAAAAAAAAATTGGTACGTAACCTGAAAAAAACATTAAATTGAATTTAATTTATTTAAAATTTTTAAATTCATTTGTAAGTCATCACTGAATAATTATTATTTTTGATTCACTTATGGCTACTAACATTTCGTAACTATGAAACATAAACTATGATTTTACATTCCTTATGTATAACTTGGAGGATCTTAGATTAACAAGTGGCATTCAAATGAAATGGTTTAAATGTATTTAGAAAGTTCATTTGATTTTAAAAGCTACACTAGACCGACCCTTCGCGCTGTGCATTTTAAATTAAAATCAATCGATCTGCCAAATAAAGCACAAAAGAGTAGAGCGAATTTCCAGCTGAGTTAGGCAGAGGTCGCATAAAATTTTACTAATAAAAGAAAAAGTAACTGAAAGAAAGCCGTCAAACATTTGTTCCTACCTGAGAATAATAAAAAAGTAAGGAAAATTGATGAGCAAAGCGTGGCGCCTTAACGGGCCTTAATGTTATCGCATCGCATCGGACCAATGTATGTTATGTTGCCTGCAACAATATCATATACAAAGCAGATTTTTTTTATTATTTATGACCCAATATTTTACTTTAAGACGCAATTCATGTCATAGCAAAGCCTCAAATTTTTCCCAGAATTTGGGCAAACACGTCACCGTTTTGTTTCAAATGACTCCAGTTTTAGCTGTTGTACTATCAAAGTAATGTAAAATATGATATGAAACAAATATTCTGGTAACATTATTACGAATTTTTTGGTAGACATGTGTGATACAAAATAACTTGGAAATGACTTTAATGCTGTAGATGTATTTCGAATAACATATACTCTGGTTTAAGTTAGAAAATAAAAAGGATTGATTTTTTTATTTATTCTTGGCTAATTTGGAACATTATAATAACAATTGACCGATAAATTAAACATGTTAACAATGATGATAAACGTAACATTTTTAGAGCTGAAACCCCACGCCTATTTTACTTAATAAAGCAGAAAACTTGATTTTAGAAAAAAGTCTATAATTTGATATTGAGAAAGCGGAGGAAGTCTCAACGGTGTAGAGTAGTGTTGGAAACAAATTGTTATGTAGAGATTACTAATCGTGTTACTTTTGGAGAAGCCTTAAGAAATTAACTTTTTTTTTGATTACGCAGGGAAACTCTTTTTACGAGCCGTCTAACCAGCCCTGGTGGGGCCGGAAGGGATGTGTGAGACTCGACCTGGGCAGGCCCCTACTCACTAAAACCATTGCGAAAGCCATTGGCCGCTATGTTGGTGTACCTCGGATCTGTCAGCGACAGGGCACACCAGCGACTGGCCGGTCCTGGCAAAGACCGGAAGAAAATAACTAGTGATATTAAAAGTTGTTGATCGATACTAAGATGTTACGATAATCATCCTGAGAAGTTCATTTAATGACGTTTTATTTTCAATAATATATACTCGTAATATGTTCAATATTAACAAACATTTAATGTTGAATAAAATAAAAATATATATCTCATAATTTTTTTCTAGACATTATTTAATGGTATATAATTTGATTGTAGTTTTTATTTGGAAATACATTTTAATATGGCATAAATAATGTCAGTTATTGTGATGGTTTTTATTTAGTTTGAAAAAACTTTAATGTACATACTTTTATATAATTTATTTATTTGTGGTGTTTTGTGCTGCTAAGTATAAGTAATAAATAAAAATATAGACCAAACAATTATCCTTCTCTCCATGTGTTAATTCGAAATAAAATAATACAAATATAAATGTTTTATGTAATTAGCTAAATAGATATTAATAAAATCTGATACTTATTATAAAAGTTTGATTACAAAATGTTTTGAAAACAGTTTTTCAGCGTTGAAATCTTGTCATGATGATGTATTTTTTTTAAATGAAGGGAAATAACTATTATTTTAATACTAATAACTTCTATATATTTCCGACAAATATCAGATTTGGCTTAAAAATATTTTTTTAAAGAGCAAATACCGCTACGGAATTTACGATAAAATAATGTTTTAAAATAAAATTTTAATCCAATTACATTTTTAATGCAGTTAATATCACACACAACTGGTGGTATACAAAAGGCAAAATCTTTTATAACTCTTAGATTTTAAGGTTTTAGTATAAAATCTCCGCAGTAAATCCTATACGACCGTTAGCCCCATTCACGATAAATACCTCTCCAGCCTTTCAGTCGCCGCATGTTTGTGTGGAACCAATAGAATTACGTGACTTTTACAGCAAACTTGCCAAAATAATACAGCTTTATTTGTCTATAGGCTTAGAGTAAAAAGTGCATCAAAAGCAGCCAAGAATACTATATTGAATGCGTTGGTTAAGGCTTGTTTTTTTATTTTCTGGCATATATTCTTTCTGGTGACTTTGAAGTTATGTTTTTGTTCCAAAGTAACAATATCTTCATTTAAATTAAAATAAGGAGTTATTTTATACAATAAACTTTATCGATATTTCAAAATAAACATCATATTAAAAAATATATATAATTTTAAGCCACTATACATATGAAACTAATCAATGCGTGCGTAATATCTGAAATACAAAAAAAAGTAAAATTTTACAAATTTTTTAAAATTAACTTTCTCATAAAATATTTCAGTAATTGATTTCAAAATTATAAACCAGGTAATTAAATGAATATTTATAAATTCATCATAAGCGATGTACGTAATTACATTTGAACAAACCAATACTTGTTTTTATAATATCATTAACAGTAGCTAAAATAATTGTCGGTTGTAATTGTATTTGGTTAGTAAATTTTAAATAAACTTGACCTTAAAATATTGGGTAACAGTACATTTATAATGAAATAATTTACATCATCGATATAGGAATTATTATATAGGCTAACGGAAGTTCCCCGCAGTTGAATACAAAACATAGCAATACCGAGCGAAGTGCGAGTCCGTTATTAAATCAACCATAAAAAAAATTCACGCCAGTAAGCTGGAAAGAAAACTGCGCTTAAATGGATTTGGCATATTTTATAATAATATTAAGAAAACAATCTTTAGAATTTCTGTAGCCTTAATTATGTACAACAAGGATTATTTAACGCTAGACTAATACAAGTAAAATTATGAATATTGACTTGCACGTAAACAAGCAACTCATGTAATAATTAGTATTTTTAATTGATTATAAAAGCATTACTTTTATATGATACAACACAAAAATCTCATTAAAATGACATTGTTGTAATTAAAATAAAAAAAAATATTGTATTCAAACATTCAATTTATGAATTTTAGAAACTTTTATTTTTTCGTCAGATTATAAATAACAAGGCCTACTAGTAGCAGTTGTTATCTATTCATTGTATTCATTAAATTTGTTCATCAAAATATACAAAATTGGAAACAGGACTTTAATTTTTATGCATAATGTTTATTTTCATGCAAAAAATTTCATGCATAAGTTTAATAATCCATGCACGTCAAAATTTTGTCTCCGTTCGAGGTATGTACATCATGTAAAATGCGTTCATCCATTTACTACACAGCAATTTAACACATCTGATTTTAATTTTTTATCTAGATTTTAATTTTTTATCTTGACAGTTCATCCAATTCAATATTATTTAAAATCTATTTATGAATGTTGTTTTAAATTATAAAACTAAAAGGATATCGAAATTTAATTTATATAATTTTGTAAATGTTCTAAAACAATATATGTCATCGGCTATAAAATCAGCTTTTTTGTTGTGTAACCGTTAACATAAAGGCGAAAGAACTATAAGAAAAACTCGCGGTGGAATAATCAACAAAAACACCAAGATTACTTCTTGCCCCTTATCCCTTCTCAAATTAAATTTCTTCGACACGACACGGATTGTTCGTGTATTCGAAAGGTGGGCAAGTAGCTCTTGAACTTCTAAGAGTACTTAACGCCTACTGTCGTTACTTTACGCCAAGCTCACGACATTTGACTTACGGAAATAAGTACATACTAAGCGTATGTTTTCGTTTTAATTTTTAGTTTCTATAAAATATTTTCAGCGGTAATAGTATAAAATTTATATATTTTATGAATTTTGGTGAAAATAAACACATAGAATATACAGGGTGACTGGTGAATTACTATCGATACTTGAGGACGTGATATTTGACGATCATATATGACAAAATAAAAATTAATATAACATAAATATTAATAAACTTCTAAGTAAAGTTAACCAAAAGTTATGTTATTAATTATGCATCGTGTGAACACCCTACAGATTTGGTATACACACACACGCGTGCGGCGGCGTGGTGTTGTATCAGCACGCCGCCGCACGCGTCCACACTTGGAACACTTGGAACGTGTCCACACTTTATTTATTTATACGGAAATTTGGTCAAAAATTAAGTACCTATTTTTTTTACATAATTCGAATGAGAATCATGTACCGAGTATTTTCCTTAAATATTGATAGTAATTCACCAGTCACCCTGTATATCAATGACATTTTATACAGAGACCAAAATTTTAAATTTCAGTCATATTTAAGGATCATTATATGTATAATGCCAGCACTTTCGTAAATTGTTCCTCGAGATCCGACAGTCGATATCTGTCAGATCGTCGGTTGGTCATTACGCAAACCAATCCCTTAATGTTAGTAGGATGTGTCACGTAGAAATATTAAGTTAAATAAATTGGGGAAACGTGCAACCTTAATTAAAAATAGCGTTTGAAATAAAAACTGTTGTTATTTGAATATTTTATATGCAATAAATATTTTTAGCATTCTGAAAATACAGCGATGATAAGACGACAATAAAAGAGCTTTATTGTGTAATATATATTCAAAGTTTTATGTAATAAAAACTCCCGTCACTCATTATTATCCATCGCTCAATTACCTTTATGTTCCTCCTTTGATGTTATTTCTTACATTAATGTCATATTTCTCATTCATATACTTAACAAGTATTCGTGCTAAATCTTGACATGCAAAGATTGACATATTCAATAATGATAGGTCTTTTTCATAAAAAATAAAAGAGAAAATATAACGAGCATCATGTTATGAGTCTGTGAAGTTTATATCATCATATTCTCTATGATCAAGAATACATACATGTACCTACATATAATTTGTTAGGTTGTTGGATAATACGGAAGATAATTACCATAGAAAATAATTACATTTTCTTTATTGCCTTATACTTTTTTATCTCCACATTTGTTTTCTTCATTTGCTAACTATTTTAAACATTAAATTATTCTTATTTTATACAAATATAAATAACTAAGGATTTGCGTCTGTAGAAAGAAACGGAACAAAACGACATTACTCCAAAACGTATTTTCAGTAACACCATTCTCTTTGATGGATGCTTCACGTGAAATCTTGTTGTTTGACAAAATTATATATACAATATTTTTGTACTTCTGAGAGCCTTTGTTTCACTCCTCTTTGCAAACTCCTATTTCAAAAAATAACGAAGTATCTCTTAAAAACTATTTTTGTAACGGTCGTAATAATATGAACTTGTTTGATATAATCATAAAATATGCTTTAATTAATACTATGAAAGCTATTTATTGCTTTTGTTTATCTTGGTAAATATGAAACTATTCAAAATTGAGACGGTCTAGATATATGTAGATACGAGAATATACTCTAACATAAATGATAAATACACTATCGATCAGTGTGCAGCCAGAGTATCAAGAATTGGAGAAGTTTAATTTGAAACCTCCCATAGTTTTAAGTATTTTGAGAATGAGATTGTAACGTTTACATTTTTCAGTGTCAGCTTTCGATAATAAATTCTGATAATTTCGTAAACAATCTGTGAGTGGGTTTTCGAGAAAATCGAGGTTTCTTGATATATTTATGAAATCCCAAGTATAAATTATGCAACAGATTTTTTATATACATATATAAAAAGATGGTTATTGACAATATATTCCGATATTACAGAATTATATTAATTTATCATCTAAATCAACGAGTGCGACTTAAAAAAATGATTATCTGCTCCCCGAGATAAGGTGGCGATTGTTGTCACATTATATGTTTACTAAAATTGAGGGCAACATTCCTCTAATAGCAAGTTTTACCATTCGAAAAAAATAATGACAGTTAAAATATTACACGTATTTTCTATTGGTACATAAAACGCACATATGTCAGAAGTATTCGTCATTTCAGGTTACTCACTATATACGACGAATGATAGATATGACTATGTTATATTAATTTAGTTGGATGTCTCCACACGCCTTTTAGAATACGAGCTCACCAGAAACACAAAGGTAAAGAAAAGCAAACAACAAAAACATTCTGTTAAAGTTCATTTTTTTGCAAAATAGAGTTGAGAAATATGTGATTACCATTTGCGGTTCCGGTTAAAATTTCAATTTAATAAATGGAATTTTAAAATCGTAAAAGATAATATAGTATGTTTTATTTTAGATTATTAGTGACTAAAGTTTATGCTTATTTATAAATTTATAACCATCTCATGCACAGATTGCAATATACATAGTAGCGAATTTAAAAAATGCTGATGAATAAATAACAAATGTTTTAATAATTCTAAAGATCAGATCAGAATCTTTAATGAACAAATTTTGACCGAGTATAGTATATTTTAGTCTACAAATTTGTACGCTACAAAGACTCTAATTTCAAATAGCTCAGTGAACCAGTTTTCTGACGTAATAAGCTCTCTAAAGCGCTTAAGTTCCTTACAAAGAGCGAACTAAGAGACAACCACAAAAGTTTTTACAAATCATTTTATAACCTTTGTTCATAATGTTGTGAAGATCAGTAATAAACTTTCAACCGGTTTATATATTTACTTATATGATTCTACATTATGATAATGTTTTAAAACTGTGTCACAAACTAACGTTTCAATTTGCATATTCGTGTATTGTATTTATATGTAGTAGCATAGAACTTACATTTATATTAAAAAAAAAATTAAAAGTTTATGATTAAATTATCATGATACAATATATTAATATTATTACGTCTTAAAGCAAATTGCAAAATATTTAGTGTGAATTGAAAGATAGTCATTTAATCTTTTTCCTACTAATCCATATTCATAAGTTTGACAGGCCCAAAAATGAAAATTTCTTTTTATTTTGAAATTGGTTACTTTGGAGTGTTTTCTTATTTTTGGATTTCATTACATTACAATAAATAAAATTATAAAAACATCGATTTTCCAAAGACAAGAAAAATTAGTCTCGCTAAAACTCGAGAACAGCTGAACGGATTTGTCTTATCTTAGTCTTGAAATGTTTGTGGAGGTTCAGGGAAGGTATAAAAGGTGAGAAAAATTGGAATAATTGCCGGGACAACCCTAAAACCAGCCCTTTTCTATTTCCCATACAAACGCTTTTTTTGACATTAGATTTGACAACTAACTAATATGTCAATCATTATGTTTGATTGAAACAGGGAAAACCTGATTATTTATGGCCTCTAAGACGGAATAGAGTTCGCCCGGTCAGCTATACATATATTACTAATGACGAAACTAACGCGGACGAAGTCGCGGGCAAAATCTAGTTTATTTATAAATAACTAATATATCTTTCGATTTCTTTTTTTCATAATTTAGATTTTGTTCATAATAATTTAATAAGATGATGATGATGATTTAGAAATTTAAGATATATTTAAAACATTTGTTCGATGCAAATGATTTGAACAAGAAACTTGGCATCTTCGATATATTGAATGAGTAAGTTTGAAAGTGACGCTACAGATCTAGCTAACCCACCAAACTAATCCTAATTTGCTCGATCACATCCGCCATGAAGTGATTTCTGATTTGAATCTCTTACTTCAGTTACAGTTAAGGTAAATGTACATTTATTAATTATTATTTTTTTGCTCTTAAAAAGTCCTTAATAAAATTTTAATTACATATTAAAAATGCATTTTTATTTCCAAAACAATATCAAACTAATATTTGAAAGCACTTAAACTAGGAAATAATTATTTCATATAACTTAATAATATATTTAACAAATACAAAAACTTTACTATTACTGTTATTATCAATATTATCGTTTGCATCATATTTTTTTGATTTTTTAAAGATGCATATGCATTTCTAATGTTATATAATTAAAACAAACTATTATTAGTTATAGGCCGAAATAATAGAAAAAAGCTAGGGTAGAAAATAAAGACACAAGACAGTACAAAAGATTCCAAGTGCGCCTCCAGTGGCACGGCCCATGAAGATAAGATAAACCTTCTGACGCGACTTGTGCCCTCATACACGTTCGTCTTAGAAACATAAAGGTAGTTTTATGATAAGAAAATTTACGATAGGGAAACGTCCTTTCTGAACTCAGATTATATTTATAAAAATCTGAACGTTAAACACATTACTAACATTAAAATTATTGATAAAATTATATTTTCAAAGATTTTTTGATTTCTAATTTGCAACATTTTTTTAAGTAATTAGTAGCAGTAAAAGTTTGGAATGGTTATAAAAATAAAACCTATATATATGCATGGCAACTTTGTTAATGGAATATTTCATAATTATTTGAAACTACTACGACAATTTCTGTTTAGTATTTTTCAGTTCTAAATAAATGTACGTAATAAAATTCATTTCACAGTGTTCAATGACCACTGAAGGCTTGTTTTTTATTCAAGGCTAAAACAGTCATTGGGTTAAAACGGTCACGGACGGTAGTATGTTAATTAATAAATTCCACTGAATGTTCGATTTCATATGTACAAGTCTTTAGGTATAAGCTAAATATTTAAAAGATGTTTAAGAATGTTTGAATAAATTGCATTATTTATACATGCACTATGCATAAGGAGTAGCACGTTTCTATTGGGTTCATAAATAATTCTGTAATAATCGTGTAAGACTGGAAAATACAAAATTTTTAGCACTTCCATTTATTTGTGTTTATTCAGGTTTTGAAGTAAAGTTAAATCAAAACTCAATGAAACGTACATTTGAATAGCGTGCATTGCGGATCCATTATTTATTTCGTTTGAATCACACTTATATGTCTTTTATTTCTTATTTATATCTTTTGTATTCTATAGACAATGAAATATAAAATAAGAAAAAAAAATACCGTGCGCCAGAAAGGTGCCAAATTTATTTGAAAAAAGCTTTTAGTTCTATTTTCAATATGATTACGAAGACAATGTTATAAAGAAAACAGAAAAGTAATTTATAATATAAGTAATATTTAAAAAATCCATTATACATTACTATCTCAGGAAAAACAAATGCTTAAAAGAGATTCGTTATAAAATTTATTATGATTAACAAAATTACATAATTATATCTACGAATTTTACTAGTATATATTTTAAAATAAAAGTATATTTTTCGGATTTATTTGGCGATTTTCATTATTTTATAGAAAACACTCACGGGAATATTTTCCCAAAGATGGTTGATGTCAGGCAGGCGGCCGGTTATAAAAACAATTATCTAAAACTATTCACAACATGTAAGGCAGACCCTGGCTAAAGCTGGGAAATTGCCAGGTAGAAGAAGAAGACTCACGGGAATAAATAACTTTCATCTTGTGGTTCCGGGATGACGCTTACCGCAACATCTAATATATAAAATTCTCGTGTCACAGTTTTCGTGCCCATACTCCTCCGAAACAACCTGACCGATTTTGATGAAATTTTTTGTGCTTATTCGGTAGCTATGAGAATCGGCCAACATCTATTTTTCATCCCCCTAAATGTTAGGGGTAGTCCACCCCTAAATTTTTATTTTTTATTTTTTAGACAAAATTTTTAATTACTATTTTTTTATGATACAACGTACAAAAATACATACAATCCTAAATTTTCACCCTTCTACGATCAACCCTTATTTTTTAATAGCTATTTTAGTAATTTAATCATTTTTCATCTCCGGTCGATAACTGATCAATCGTCATTTAATAAGTTATCCCCGCCAGATATCTACAGGTGTCACTTCTGACCCAGTAAACAGCACGGAGTAGGGATGAGAACGAAGCCGGTCTTCTGTTTCTCTCACACAATTAGACTTCTCTCACTCCCTACACAGTTGTCGGCCATCGTTATTGTTTGTGCATCAAGTGTAGTAGTAACGTTGACAATTATTATTTTGCTAGCTCAGTGTAACTCTCATATTAACTATTAATCATTCCTAATCACTGCAAAACACGGAGATTTATGGCTTTAATAGGTAAACTCCAAAAATATAAATAAAAAACGTAACAGATATTTCTTGATTATAGGGCGAAACGAAGTTCGCCGGGTCTTCTAGTACTAAATAATATTTGAAATATCGGTTAAAATGTATAAAATTAATTCTGAGTATAAAAAACTAACTTCAAACAAACAAACATAGGAACTAGAAGGAAAAATATTTTTACTTAAATATCTCGATAATAATAGACTGAACACTTAATTTAGATAAATGTAAACTACATATTTTTATATAACTTTCAATATCCTAATTTAATACTTAATTAAATAAAAACGATTTATTAATATCTAATTATCCTTTGAAGTCAGTGCCTTAGATTCACAACTATATCAGTAATATTTTTTAATTTATATACTAATAGCAAGTTAATTTCACTATTGGTCCTTGTATAGCGTTCCCCGTATTATGAAACGCGCTAACATAGGTAACCCTTGTTCTGTAATATTAATCTGTAATAATAATTCCATATTCTATTTTTAAACTCTGTGCAGTCCCTATCTATATAACAATTTTTATTGCAACATAACAAATAGTTTTAAGCAATATCCGATCGAATATCTAATGGACCTAATTGTGTTGGCAATAAAATAATTTCAGTTTTAGTTTCATACCATTTACTTATTATTTATTTAATTTACCAAGTTAGATAACAATAGATATAAGTTTACGTAGGTTAAGGATAATTTTTACGTTACAATTTAGTATTTTATTATAATATATTAGTGTTAAATTACTTAGTCTCCAGAAGTCAACGACTTGAAAAAAGAATTAAATATTAAGAAATTGTAAATATTTAAATGAAATGATTGGAAAGTGAACACTAATAGTGTTCGTTAATCTAGATTGGGTGTTCAATTCATTTTTGTGCAGATAATTAGAATTTATTATTAGATAGGTTAAGTTAGGAATTAGTCGAATTATTTAAAGTGGAAGTCAGAAGACTGAAATTGAGAATCCCTTTTTTGAAGTCGTTTGAAAATACTAAGTGAATAAAAAAAACATAGCTTTGTTTTAAACAATTGTAGTTGTTTCTAATAATATCACAATTATTTATATTTTAAAAGTGGTATTAAGAAAATCTTATGAAATTCTTTAAATAGAGCAATATTTTTGGATCTGCTGACATTATACATACATATTTTTATGATAAAATCTCATGTTCTGCTTAATACAATACACGGAAACTGTGATTCTGTATAAGACATACTTAACATCATGTAATTAAAAACTTTATGTTCTTAAAGGATCATAAGTATTATATAGGGTTACCTTACAGACTCAAAAACACTTCTGAAATCACTAGAAATTCGATTTCACCTGATCAAACAATAACATAGAGTTATACGTTTGGGGTAAAAGGAACCCTAGTTTTATAGAAGAACTTCCATTTAGAAATATGCTGGTTATTTAGTTAATTGAATGGAAATTAAAACATTCGTAGTTAGATGGTTAATTTTGTAAAATTTTAAACTACTATTTAAAATAGAATAAATTTCCCTATTTCTCATATAAAGAGCATTGCATTCTTTTCAATCATTTATTTCTCTATCGGATTATACCAAGTTAAAAAAGTTATTTGTGTGTCATTTCACAATAACATATATTTTACATTACAGCAAAAAATGTGTATTCGTAACAATATGCTCTAAAAGTCGGTTTTATCATACACAATATATCAAATAAATAATAAAATTCAGCATATTTTTTTTTTGCAATGCAAGCAAAAAATGCCCCAAATGAAACAAAACAAATGAAACTATATCATTTTCAGTTGAGACCATAGTTTTTACTACAGAGCAAGCAGTTAAGATTGACCGATAACGGTTTTAATATGAGCCGGAATACCAGAGTCGGCTCAACAACCGCTGAAGTAAATTACCAAAATTATATCAGATTTTATATTCATTTATCAAAACTGTATTATTTAATTATTGTTCCCATTTCTGTTTATTTTTAAAATTTTATAACAAGATATTTTAAGTAGATTCAACACACCAATATGTCGTAATGTTTGCCATATTACTTTCACAACTGAAATTATATTTAAATTAAAAATATAACAATACGCGGGAAGATAAAATTCAGTCAACACAAATAACATATCATGTAGTATAATTATTATTCGTCTGGGTATACAAATGTAATTTGGGAATGAAAAACGATGTTCTGGGAGCTGTCGCGTGGTCGGTATGAACCTTGAATAAATCGCGCGATTTAATGTGCTGTTACTTCAGTGATTTAAGGGGAAAAATTGTATTGAATGTGACATGATTATTTATAGCAATATAAATATGTATAATATGTTACATATTTCCATTTTTTTTTCTTTTAATTTAAATATAAAATTAAATTTATATTCGGAGTATTTTACCTTTAGAGTATTTCTAATGTTGACAAGACTATTATGACAATAATGCGGATTTTAAAGTTACCCGAGTACAAATTGTTGACGTTATATAAATTGTATATTCATACATAATCTTCGTGACACAAAAACTAATGCCCCGTCCCATTTCCCGTAAAATATTTATAAATTCCATTTCGTTTTCAACAAACTAAGCTACACGACCCAATAAAGCCTGTCAAGCTTATCTACTTTAAACATTAAATCACAGTTATTCGACATGTCTTAAATCTTACGGCTTTACAAAATCGCAGATTAGCGTTAACCAGGCTGACGGACAAGATATGATTGCTATTCTTTTTTAGTTTAATAGACAATGCACAATGTTCAAAAATTTATATTTATTTGTTACAAGAAAACCTTAATATCTTTAAGGTTGTTAATTTTTCAATTTTTACTGAGAGTTTTTATCTTTGTCATAATAATTTTAGCCCTATATAACAAAGTTCAGGCAAAAATACATTTTAAAACTAATCTAAATTTGATTACATTATACATTTTTAGGTTTATGCAATTAATTTGAAATTTATTTTCATATCAGTTCAATAGTTTAATTCTTTAGTTTTTTTTTATTTATTCTTAATGTTCCATTCTGCTTTGATGTTGATAAACTAATGTTAAAAGACTTCTTAAGGAACACCTAAACAAACAGTTGATGAAGAGAATCTAAAATAAAATAAAAATTATCAAAGTAAATTCCTTTCGATAGAACTTTTTTTTATAAAAGACTATATAAACCTCGAGCATGGGTAACAAAACATTTGGTAAACATTTCGTCAAATTTCCGATTTTCAACTTAGTTGCGTTGATGTAAATAAAGGATTTCGTGAAAAACGACCTGTGATCTTTTTAAAGCCAAACGATTTATTGCAATACAACGTTAATTTTATTTGTGATATAATTGCAAGTACAAAATGAGCAAGATTTTATGATTCTAAACTACAAAATTATTTACAAACATCATTCTGACAACTATAATTTCATTAACTTACTGTAAATTTAAATAGAAACAAAATTCAGGCTGAGACCTCACTTAAAACGCCATTGTTTATATAAATAAATAATGTAGTTTGACTTTCGTTTGATATACCAGTAATAAAAAAATACCCGTTATGCCATTCTTAGGTTTTGTTTTACGTTATCACAACATAACAAATATTATAACGTTTTACGTTATAATATTTGTTAATATGTTATAATAACAAAATGTTACGTAATTTTTATTAAAGATAAAACATCAACCATTTCACTGAAATAGCACTATGGACCTGATAAATTATTTTCATAAAAACGTTACTGAAGCCGATCGCACGGTCAGTTCGCGTGTTACAATATTGTGGACACGCAAGATTTCAAAGTTGTTTATACATACCATTTTGTTACTTACTACCCTACAATATAGATAAATTTTGCCTGACGGTCACGGAAATGTTTTAGAATAAAGTGTACAGGAAGCGTTTATTGCTTTTGTATTCAAGGTGAAAAATAATATCTTATTGTTAAGTGTCTTTAAGAAATTTCGAAAAAACCTAAATCGATAATTTATTTAATATGTAGTCTTTTTTCGTAACCATTAATATTTAGAGACAAAGTAAATGTATAAAATGGATTAGCTAATTATCATATTCTTCATCATAAATTTTGGGGTGATTTCGACCTGAAAATAATACAGAAGACTAAAAATTTTCCCTAATTTAGAACAAATTGCCTAAAACATAACAATAAGGAATTTCTCATGGCAACCAAATTGTTCGTGGTACATTAAAAAAGAACATTAGGATCAGAACTTTGTTATTGAAATTAACAATGCAAATTTATTAATTTATTGCCTTTTCAGCCAGCAAATCTTGAAAGACATATATGTACATATATATATACTATATGTGTGTGTATATGTACATATTTAAAAAATTGTGAGCAGTACGTTTTCAAAGTTTTTAATTTGGTAACAATTAAATTCTCGTTCAAGATAGATTTTAAATCAATATTTAAATTATTCTTTACTACTACCAATTTAGCTGTAACTGTTATAAATAGTGTATTTAATTAGTCAGCAAAAAAATAGTCATGAAAACCAGTAAAACTATTCTATATTGTTTTAAATGATTAAGGAGCTGTTATAGAATTCTGCATATAATTCTACATACACGATTTTTTGCTACAGTGATATTAAAGATCAAAATAATTTATTTTATTCTCCTCTTACATTTGCATCAAATATAAAATTCTTACCTACGTATCACTGTTACTGCCGAATGTATTACTGAAATAGTCAATAATCGATAGATTCCTAAAATTTACTAGCCACCATGACCACTGGTCACTTTCAATTGTCGCATGGAATTAACTTTATATTATTTACTAACCAATATACTGCTATGTTCGAAATCTGTGAGAAAACGTTGCTCAACATAGGACTTTATTAATCAATTCATTCATTGTTTAATTTTCGCATGATATAACGATTTTAATACGGCCAAAGCTACTTACTGCCATCGGCTAGACTCATAAATTAAGCCACAATACATTTATTATTTAAGACTACCAGTATACTAATCTTTAGGTTTTTCAAATATTTTAAGAAATATTGAGATAATAACTTTAGAAACCCACAAAAGGTAAAAACTAGAAAGATTAAGATTCCTATGTTAGATTAAAACAGATTTTTTACCATATTATTTTGCGTTATTATGCATGCAATTAAATATGTACTTGCCGCATTATTATTTTACACGTCGTTCTGTATATAATTTTGTATTCTTTAAATTACAGCTACTTATGGGGGAGGGCGTCCAGGTCCCTTATTATATTTCTATATAATAAAGGGATTTTTATGCGTTTATATTATAAACAGAAATACATTTTCTTAATATTTTTATTGTAATTATGTAGATAACATTTAAAATTAAAGCTTAAGCCAAAATTTATCGTTTTGCGTATTATCACGGTTTTTTGTGCAAAATACGAATATATCTTTCCCACAACCATGTTCATTTTATTATTATTATTATTTAAACTTTATTTTGTTTCGTTACAATATCGAAAATTTTATCCAAAAATAGCTTCAATTTCTAACAAACATCGTAATTAAAACTTAAATCACCCTCAGACGGTGTAAAAGTATAAACATACACTCACATATGCAAATAAATAAAAGTAACGCCAACATTATGTCCAATGAAAAAAAAATTAATGATATTAAATTAAAATCTCATATTGTAATATAATTATTACGTTTATTACAAATATAGAAAGAAAAACACTACATCTTATTTAATAAAGGTACTTAGCTTAAAAAAAACGCACATTGATAAATAAAATATTCTCACCAAAAATAGAAGAATTCAAGCCCTCAGTTCACAAAACATTTAATTTTTAAGCTACAACTATTCTCAAAAATTATTGACAACTTTAAAAAATTGTTTACCACTAGATTGACTGTTGCGCACACAAACTTACAAAGTTATACAGTAACGTATTTTCACAATTGCCACTTTACGTTTTGACAGCGAGAGTATCGGAAAAACTGGTCGAAAACGATACGATCCAGTCCGTACCGGACTACCACCAGCCAATTACTGAACCTCCAACCCAAGTCTGCGCTCAAATATTCAAGGAGCATGCGCCGACCGAATTGACACTACAACTTATAATATACGTTACTACTCTGAGAAAGTATTCGTAAGTTACTTTTAGTTTTATTTTGAGCAATACTCAAGGGTAATATCATGAACATGAAGTTTTCAAAAACCCAACAATCCTCATTATACAACAATACACTTACACGAAGTCTTAAGAAGCATTCAGATACTGAAAATGATAATTTAAACCAATTTAATTTAAACAAATTTATTAATTAGCATTAAATAAGTTAAAGTGGCAACCTATATGTACATAAACTCTAATTAAAAAGGCTTTCATGTTATACATCGCAGGTTCAATATGGGTAAAATATAAAAATAATGTAAGCAACGAAACTTTCTACTAATGTGCCGAGGGAATAAATTTTAATTCCTAAAATTCATAATGGTTTTGACATATTTAATTTTGATGTTATATTTTAATTTATTTTAAATGTATTATTATTTTTTATTCACAACTGCATGGTATTTCACTCATGTTATTACAGATGTTGCTAAAACAGAATTAGGCCTCTCGTTATATTTTCTCTTAGGTATGGGTTAACAAAATGTCATCAAGCTAAGTTTCTATCAATTTTTGCCTGGTTGGATTTTTTAAAGTGGTTAGACATAAGAAATTTTTACCTCCCATTAGCATGAAAATGGAACGCCTTACCTCAATTTTACTTTCCAGCACTTCTAAAATTTGAGCTCAATGCGTTTCAAATGACTTTACCAAATCAGAGTGACGTAGCAAGATGGGGTAAAGGTACCGAAAAAATTGCTATATCTGCGGGGAGGCAGCTGGAACTGCTAAGCAATTGCTGATGGCCTGTTAGGTAATTCAGGATAGTGGTCAATACGGGTCTAGAAATCATATGTGAAGCCTTTAGTCGTTTTGGTTCCCAGAATGTTAAAAAGAAATAACCAAAAATGAATAATAAATAGGTTTTTGTCAAACACGAGCTAAATCCTATAATAAAGGGTCTTATTTGAATATTTTTATAATTCTAAGCATAATTTTATGAAATCATATAAATTTTGTAACTTTATCTCATAGAAAGAAACATAAATAAATGCAAATATGTTTCTAAAGAATGATGACAGGTCTCGGCCTTTAAAGCCTTTTTGATACCATAGTACTTTACAATTCCTATAACGTAAGTAATTTGTTTCTGAATGTGACTACATTCTAACTCAGGACCTCCATAAATGTAAAGTTATTTTGAAGTAAATTATTTCCGCACTCTAATCATTATAAGTTTTATTTGGCATACTGTACGTATATTTAAAATTCCCGTATACCTATCACAATAACTCAAAAATTACTTTTAAAAATTGTGAACTTTTATTTATTCCTTTAATATTTACTATTTAACTATAAAGTATACTACTTCGTTGATTGTTTCACCAAGAATTCTACGAAAAATTCTTAATAGTTCATCAATAAAATATTTCATCTTTTAATTCGCCTAGAGCGCTAGCAGTCAACCACTTTATCAGAACGATTGTACAAAACTACTCAACCCTTTTAATCCCCAATCCGAAGTGCGACCGGTCGTTAGCTGACATTAATGGAATCCACCCAGTTAGTCTCCAGTGAAAATAACAAGGAAAGATGTCGGAGACTCAATGTGTTGCAAACAAAAACAGGAGACGATTACTTGTAAACGTGTTAAGAGGTCGTTGAAAAATATTTACTTTGATTAATTAGCTTCAAAGTGAATATCTGAAGTACAAATCACAATGAAAACAAAAAAAATTACATGCAATCTAAAGTCTGCTAAAGAAATGGATACATTTATTTTTTTTGTGTAAAAAGTGGTAAACGAGCAGATGGCCCACTTAATGGTCAGTAGTGACCGTCGCCCATGGACATCCGCAACATAGATGTTGCGGATGCGTTGCCAATCAAACTTGTGGAAGACAAGGGAGGGGTGGGAATTAGTAAATACAAGGAAAGGTTGGGAACAGGGAAAGGGCAACCGGCTCTCTCACTCATCGGACGAAACGCAGTCATTACTACTTCACGCCGATCTTCTGTGAGAGGGTGGTACTTTCCCGGTCGAGCCAGCCCATGTTCGAGCTGTAGTAACTAAACTACAGCTAGGCTCTACCATCTATAAAATGATAATCTACCACCTATAGAATGGTAAAAAACAATCAAAAACAAATAAATAATAAATTTTTAAATTATTATAAGACTATATAGTAGTATATCCTATATTAAACATAATAGCAATGCAAATGAATTAATAAATACTAAGGCGCTACTTGACATTTAAGCCTGGGACTTAAATTTTTCTGAAATAGTAATTATAGTTTAAAAGCAAAAGTTATCTCATATTATGAGAATTTGCAGATACAGTTGAAATAAAGGACATTTTTGAATAGAGCCAATGAAAGTTCAAAATATATGGTTAAATTATATTCATTAAGGAAATGTACACAAAAAGACTTTGAATACGTTTCAAAATCTCAACAGCTCTGTCACTAAAAAAAGGATGGAACATTATAACCTGAGCCTGGCAAAAAAACTTTTTTATATAAATGCGTAAAGAAAGATTAAAATATTGCTTAATTTGAATGGACCTACCATTGATACTGTCATTGTATACATTTATTCAAATTCATTATTTAGTTTTTGAGTGATATTTTCATTTTGGATATTTACTTTTTTATCCAAAATAAACAAAATTCTTATTACATCTACATATCATAAATACATGAGTTTGTCATAAAAAAGAATTTTACAAACTGGTTTATAAACCAACCTATGACAAAAAATATTTATAAACATTATTAAATAATTGTGATCTTGGAGTGATTACAGTTTTAAAGCAGCTTAATATAATAAAATTGAACTTTAAAAAATGATATGAATCCCATAATTATCATTGCACAGGTGGCTTAAGAGTATCTGAGCCATATTTTCCAAGCAAAGATCTTAACATAAACGTACCCTATATATACTGGTATTATAGTTTGTAATAATTATCTTAGCGCGTGCTACCTCCAAGCTACGAAATTCGTATCCATGTGAGTTTGTAGACTGCAAAACGGAGAATCTTAGAATCATGAGATATGAATAATCTTCGGATAACTCCATAGTTCTGTTTAATATTATGCATATATGTAACTAAAAATTAATACGCTCAAGATACGTTTCCTAAAGTAGAAATACTGAAATACCCATTATTGAACCATTATTTAAAGCATTACCGTACATACATATGCATATGCATACTTTATGCTATTACCGTATTTGCTGTAAATAACTGTTTTGTATAAAAATTTTTAAAACTAAAATAAAATTTACATACAAAATATAGTAAATAAAAAGGAAAATGATAATAATACAAACAATCTTAAAGTAAAGTTATGTTATAATTAATTAATTATTTAAATTTACTTCAATTTTTAGCTTAAACTCTTTATACTTTAAAAAAGTGTAGCGAGATAAAAATAATACTCCTATATACTATTGTACCTATATGTGAAAGGAATCCGTGTATTCAATTCGAATACTCCCAGTTCATGCTTCTATGATTCCACACTGCATACTAGAACATATCAACTAGCTTTTGAAGATTTGATGAAATTCAGTCTTTAAGGCGCTCGTTATACAAGTTAAGTGATTACCATTCATAATTTTGTTCTTTAATACTTATTAATTCAGTCCATATACATCATACATACTCCTATACACATAATCAATATCCCTTGGTGTGTACTTTATAGTTAGTTCCTTTTTATTTATTAATTTATTAACTTCAACAAAAAAACTATACTTTTTAACCCATGATATTTTATCCCACCAATAAATTTAATGCAATCTCATATAGTTTCAAGCTCAAAACTTCGTAAATACCAGAAAAATAAATGTGGGTTACAATATAAGTAACAATGTATAGAATAAATCTCATTCGGGTAATATAAGTTTGAGAAATAAGTTTATTATTTAAAGACACGACATATAATAAAACTTAATACAATGTATTTTGTAAAACACTTTACAATATCATTATATAAATTCAAATACTTAGTCAGAATATCGTAAGAACAAACCATGTTCACTGAATATTATATCACTAATCATGTAAAATGTGAATTCAGATCTTTTAGGTGACCCTACGAGGGACAAGCGAAAATTGAGTTTCAGTCCTTTATATAGATAAACTTTAATCGAGTTACACTGCCAACAATGACGTGGCGATTGACTGTAGTTTTACTAACGCCTATATAACTGGATACGTCGATTTATCACAAAACTGTGTTAAGGTAAATGATGTGTATAAATCTTTGTCAGATCTTTTCGTTTGTATTTTTAATAATGAAACTATTGCAAACCGAGATGTATCAAAATGTATGTTTGAAAATGTATCAAATTAATCATTTGAAAACATGCACCCACATTTCTCTTAGAATCTCGTTCATCTTGTCTATTGGAGGAAGTCATTGAGATTTGAATCCACATTTTACGAACCCAGAACTGCGGTCTTTAGAAACGAAAATGTTCGTCGCTCTGTTTGAATGGTCTTTTCAACTCGTTTGTCTTGAGCTAAGCTGCGTTTCATTTCACTGAGCTAATCAGCTCAATTTAAAAGGTTTTTCTGAGATAATTGTTGCACTTCAATTAATGTACAGTTTTTGATAACGACTTCGACGGTATTAAATTAGATCTATTATACAGTGGTCAATGGTTATAATCTCAAACATTCTTTATACCATTTCTCACAAAAATCTTATTTTATAAGACATTACTAGTTGCTTAAATCTCTACTCGTATCGGTCATTTTCTATGTTCAAAAGATGCAGCATATGAATAAAACTTTTCCCCTTTTGAGGCGTCATAAAGTGTATGGCGTCCAAAATCCCCGTTTAACCTAGCTTCCGTTTAGTAAAAGAGACTATAGAATATGAGAAAGTCTGATACGCGATTAATCACAATCCTCTATGATCTGGGGCTCAAAAGGAACGTCATCGTGTATTTAATAGCTTGTTTGCACCGAAATATATGCGGAGCAAAGAAATATCCTAACTACATTTTTCTTTATTTTCTATTGCTTTTGATCGATATTTAGATTTATTAGAAGTTCGTTTATCTTAAATTAAGTATAGATAATATATAAATACAAAATGTATAAGACAATCGTGTGAGAAAACGTCCTTTATACAAATAAATTGACTTGGAAATTCGATTATCGAATCCTTAGTTATATAGATTTTCAATTTTCCATTCCAATGACGACATTAAGTCACTTTCAAATATATAACTAAGATAATAGATAATACCATGTTTAAGGGGAACCATGTTTAAGGGGATATATAAATAGTACCTTATTTTGGTTACAAAATTTAGTTTCGATACTTGTATTTAAATTCGACCTCAATGAAAGTCAAATTGAAATTTATTTTGACGATATTCGTTTTCCATGGCAAGAAAATTTTGGAAAATATATAATTTAATAGTCTGAATGAATAATAAAGATCTACTACCCAGATCCCTCCTATTTAATTAACAATTTTCCTTTGTAAGAACCAAGCCATATAAGAAATTATTAATTGGTACTCAAATCTACGCTAATGAAATCCTACAATAATCAGTTTAAAGTTTTGCGTTACTAGACAAGTACATACGTATGTTACTTGATAAAGATTTTTTTTTATTATTCACAGAAATATTTTCGCTTATTTATTCAATAGAAAGAAATTATTATTATTTATATTTATTTCTTGTAACCAAAAATAATAAATAATTTACTATTATATATATATAGATATATATATATATATATATATATATATATATATATATATATATATATATATATATATATATATATATATATACATATATATCCTTTTCAGATGAACACAAATATATACATTTACTAGCTATAGTCCGCGACTTCACCCGCGTTCGGGCCGCGAGCCAAGCCTGTTAGAAACTTTATTGTGGTTCACTTAATCAATCATATCGTGGCAACTTTTAAAATATTAGTCCAAATTACTTAGTGTAACAGACAACTACTTTGTCTGTTACACTAAGTAATACACGTTAAACACTTAAAGAGAAAATGTGTTTATTTTGATGAGTCCTAAAATTTGATTAAATTATATTTCATTCACATAAGATAGACGTATATATGCTGTTGTGGAGTTTTATTTAAAACCGTTAGAAATGTTTAGAACCGTTTAAGACGGTTCATCATCTTTGTCTAACTCCAACGGTTTAGGCAGATAATGCCAAGATACTATTTTTTCCGAAATTATTTGATATAAACATCGTTATAGTCTGACCACATTACACAAAATCGTTATAAATTGTAGTCTATATGACATATAATATATCATATTGTAATGTTTTGATCAAATATTTTCAGTACATTTTTGTGAAAGAGGATCAAACATACATCCCTATATCAATAGTCGCATACTTTCACATTTATAATATTAGTAGGATAAATAACTAATACAATGTTATAAATAAACATTATTTACAATATAAGTGGATTTGTTAAATAGTAAACATTGGAACAAAATACCAATAAAAGAAAACTTTTTTTTAATTAATAAAATAAGAAACCTTTTTTCCACGTATTTCTTTTATCAAAAGATTTATATAATATCAATTGAAAAGTTTGTTTTCATTAATTCGGAATAATCTATGAGCAACTACTTCAGGTCAATAGGTGGGTGAGTTTAAAGTATATGTCCCATATACATACGTTAAAGTTGTATATTGCTTAGAAAAAAAAGTCTTATAAAAACTCACCGGGCTTAACGGCTTCCGCAGATTTACAGGGATTATCTATCCGGGACACCAGTGAAAACTTATATCTCGGATATTTATTCAGTGGTTTGTGTTTACTTAATTATAATTAATTATTAATAACCTATTTTTTAATTCATCTGTAACTAATAAGACATTTTTTATGCAAACACAACTTAAACTTATTACCTCTCATTCTAAATATTACATCTTATTGTAATTATATAAAATAGCTATGGAATTTTCTATAAGCATACAAATTGATGCTTACAGCCAATCATACGCGATATTTTCATTATATTTCAAAAAAAATGCGTGCGTACAAAATACACATGTCAGAAGTAAAACTTCGTTGGCAAACTAATTTATAAATCTTGTTTATATTTATACAAATTTAAAACTTTAGATTTCCAAGATTAAAAGGAAGGGAAAATGCTTTCTCTCTTTTTCGAAACTTTCGCTGCATACCGGCGTGACGTTACATCTATAAAAATTTTACCTTTTTCAAATCAACAAGACTATTTAATATTAACATTATTTACACTCTCAATGTGTTCTAAATTACAAGACATTTCTATGTAAAATTATGTGATTATATGTCTACAAGAAGGAATATAGTGTACACTTTGTAATTGTAAATACTAGAGCTTTAAATATAGCTATAAGTATATTTCAATAATTTATATTAAAAAAACAAACGGGTAACTGGTTTTACTCTAAAAGACATAATAAATATAAATTGAAAATAAATAGTTATAATATAAATGGAATATATAAAATAATTTTGTCATCTTTATCAGACTTCATTCTTATTTCCTGAAGACTATTTTATGAAATTCTAACTTGGTGACACCGGCTTTATTTCGGGACAATACCTTTTAATATTAAAAAATGAATATCTGTCGAAAATTAAAGGAACAACAGCGTATCTAAGATTAAATCAAATTCAGATCTTCCTCCCTTTTGAGGCATTTTTAAAAGTAGCTAAATAGCTTCACATGATATTATTTACAAGCCAAAGTCCCCTAACAATCATTTTAGCTGTTTCATATATTAACTGAACAAACAGATACTAAAAAAAACATTATTATCATATATGTTTTTATATGCATTAAGTGAAGAGTTATTAGTTTGAAATAACACAGACACTTCAGTTTTATTTAAAGTAAGGTTTCAATATAAGTTTGATTTGAATTTTGTTTCACATGATTAAAAATGATATCTCTATTTTTACTTATCAAAATACTTATTAAGGAGCCTACATTGTTGACATATTAAGTATTGATATGTTTATTAAAATAATGTTTCACGCTCCAACTCAGTAGCATGTATTCAAGTGATGACATTTAGAAATATTTTGAATTGCATAAGACATATTTTTTAATTATTTGTGATGAATAATAACAACATACGCCTTAATAATAAGAGTTTTGTAATATCACATGGGACGAATCTATTCTTGCTTGTCTCATCCCCAAAAGGCTCTAAATAATGACAATGGATTACTTTGTTTTTTCTTTTTATTAGTGAACAACAGATTAGGGTGACAGAACGCGTACTTTTTGCTGTATGCGTCGGTTTTCCATTAAAATTTTCTGTTCAGTAAATCTTCTATTTAATACTTAGGGTGTAAAGTTAAATGTTTAAGACGACAATAATTTTAATAAATAATATTCTATTTTAAAAAATAACATTATCTTTTCTGATTTAACAAAACCATTTCAGTAACAGTAATGTTGCTTGCAAGTTAAACTGTATAAGTGGAATGTCCACTTTGCTAAACATCAATTAAACTTCCTGAGAAGTAAAATATATATTAACTTACGGTTGAGGTACACATTACAATATAAAATATTAAATGTTAAAGAATCGGTTTCCGAAAATATTACCAATAGTAACCAGATATTAAAAAGCCACAATAGAAAATATTGAAGTAAAACATTTTCGCAACTTTACTACGTAATAGCATTAATTATCATTCCGAATAAAATTGCTACATTACACTAAAAGCATATAGTGACAAATTGTAAGTCGACTTAACTTAAAATGAAACTTTATTAGCAAGTACTAAAAAACACTGTCGCCTGTTGAAAGAAAGAACATAAAACCATGGCGAGTATATAAATAGTGGTGGCTAAGAAACCTTCATTAAAATAATTCATTTCATTAGTCCGCACAGACACGCAAGTTTATTTTTAAATTTTAATAATACAGTGACCTTATTTCATTCTGTGGGTAAAAAGAAACAGTAAAACAATAATTAGTACGAATTCTCAGAAGTCCCGTTATTTTTCGTGGATTTCGGACGAGATTATGCAAATGATAGCGTATAATTTTCTCTGGAATCTATCTACGCTGATTATATTGTTTTAAATATTGGTTTATCAAATGGTACTATTTGTATTTTGTTCCTGTGACAATGGTTATAAATAAGGCTTAAAGGTTTTAAACGACTATTTATTTGAAATAAATGTAAAGAAAATTATAAGACGTTTTAATTCTCAGTTATTATATCAATTCTTTTAGTTATTGGTTTAAGTTAACAAAAAAATGATTTAAATCTATATACATTATAATTTTCACCTTAAATAATTTATGTTGGATGTATGCCACGGACGGTTTACTCCAAACTGCCATGTAGGACGCCCAACAGTTGTATTTTAAAGCTGGGTGTATATATTCCACAAAACACATCACTAATAAATATGTTCATGCTACCAATATTTCAATTATCTCACTAATAAAAGTTTTGATCCTGAATTGCAATACAATATAAGCCTATAAAATAGACAAAAACAAATAAATGATAAATGTTTCTTGATGAAAAATACAATCATTTATTAATAGTCGTATTTACAGAAACAACATAAATAGTTTATAATTTTCATTTGCATAATCAATATTAAAAATAACTATTTGTTTATTTTATTAGCTCAAATATTAGAACATTTGTTATTATATAATATGTATATTAATTCTCTTTATGATTTGTGCCACAGGATACATCAAATGGTTTTCAAATTTTATTTAATTTCTGAAACCCATTAGGCTATGTAATTGCATCAAACAAAACTCTAAGCACTCTATTTATCGCATATGGCATGTTTTTATCACCCCACATACCTAAAAATAACAGCTTTGTTTTTGGCTGGCACAAGCGGAATATATCGTTCTGCCTGGCACCCAATCAATTTTAAAGGTCTAAACGTCCGATTTTTACGTAATTTAGAGTCACGTCACTTAAAACAAAGACTATAATAAATCATAATTTGCCTCAAGTGTTAATAAAACCTGTATAAATGCTCTGTTATATTACAAATTTGATTTAGTGTCACGAAAAACGAATATCTAAGGTACATAATGAATAATTCCTTTCTTTTCAGTACGAATTTGTCCCGTTGTTCTATAAACAATAAAGTGTAACCCGTTCTGTAGATTATGATGGAACAAAAACATCAAATTACGTAATACAAAAACGCTTGGAGCAATTCTAAGACACATTATAATTTCATCATCCATCCATCCATCCATCCAAGCTGTGTGAGGTCCGCTTTTGGAATAATCATTTAAACAAACCTACTATGTACTATATCAAAATCAATAATACTCATATAAATAAAGTATGCACAAACAGTCGAAGGGAAGAGATGTGATAATATTACAACTACCATGATCAGAAAAAGTGACAGCACAGTAATACTACGATATAATATACATATTTTAAAAATAAATGATACACCACATGATCACGGATATCACTTTGTAAGCTGAAACTTACAAAAGTCAAAATGTTTTAAAACGCCTGTTATACGTCCATTTCAATATGTCAGTAATGGCGTAATTTATATCACAAAATTAATTAATATATTTCATTATTGTACAGAACAGAAATTTACATCGCGATTTAAAAGTTTATGGTTTAAAACATTTAACGTTTATTCATTTTCAAGAGCTGGATTTTATTAACACTCAATTAAATATTGCAGCTCTTTCTGTGATATTTTATATGGTTTGCTATTATATTACCTCTTCAAAATATAGAAATTTGAAATACATGTTCCACTGTATCTTTAGGACCGGGATATGGTAACATGTTCCGTGGGTTTGACTCAAGGAAAACATTTCCTATGACCTTTACTTAAGTATTCCTATAGTGTCTAAGAAGAATTTAATTATTGTATATTATACGGTCTATTTCTATTGTAAATTAAGTAATTATTCTTTACTTACGTTACCTGTTTTTTATATGAAATATAAAAAAAATATCGGATATGCGTTAATATAACCATCAATTCGTATGCGTATAGAAGTCTCAATTATTCATATTAATGCAATAAGAATGAGAGATGGGAAATTTTAATTCTTGGTCCCATATAAATTGTGTTGTAAAAATACCCAGACAGATTTTTTACCGTGTGAAAAAATTAATTCAAAATAAATTTAAGTTAAAGTATGTCTTACATATATTCCTTTTATGACATAACAGCTCTTTTCTACACAAATTTAAAATATATAGATATTTTATTAATTATTCTAACTTATTGTCTCCAACCTTCAAAATTATACAAGAATTACTAAAAGTTGACAATTACATATATTCGGTCATTTAAATTAAACCTGATTCATACGTATGCAATTTAATTTGTGCTACTTAACCTGGTGGTATATAATGAGTTGTCGCCGGTATCCTTGCAGTATTTACTTTGTACTTACATTTCTGGGTTTGATTATACTCTTCACATATTCATTAAATGAGTTACCGTGTAAGAGACAATAGAAAACATAATGCCGCAATAATTAGAAGCACTTGTCATACTATAAATAGTTACTGGAACTTAAATCAAAGAGTAAGCAGAGTCTATTCTTTGCAATATATAAGAATAGGACTATGCTATAAATTGAAATTTCAAAACCTATTTTGTACTATCCTCAAAAAAAATATTTAATTAGCCTTCAACGGATATCGCCATCTTTTACTGTTAATAAAAGTAATCCAGTAACATCAACGTAGTGAAAGTCATATAGGAATAACTTAGTGTTTATTTAAAGAGAAAAATAGATTTTGATATGCACACAGCACATTCTTCCCTTGTCTTGCAAAATATTAAATCCATTTAGCGTTCAATTATCTTCTCAATGAACTTAAGTTAACTGAACTTTACTTAATTTTGCATCTGAACGTAGCGAATCCTTAATCTTTCCTTATGCGGACAGCAATCTAGTGGAACAGTTGATATGTGTCTGTCTTTCCTTCGAGTTATAATTTGGGTATCTTCAAAAACAGTTGTGGTGTATAGGGTGGTGGTGTGAGTTACCATTGAGATACCTATCACTATGGTGTGGGTTTCCTATAAAATCTTATCCCATGTCCTTGACCACACCATAGGACCTCGAGACGCAGTGAGCGCATTCTGCCGGAATCCAGAGTGGTACGCCAGGAAATTAAGAAATTGATGGCGGCAGGCGATAAAATAACAAGACCGACTGACAGACACTCACATCTCGTCTGCCCGTAATCACGGTTGTTGTAAAGTAACCGAAACATCGGGAATATGTAGTTTATAGTCAAAAATAGTAAATCCGAAAATATTAGTTTCATTTAAATGAGTACTCGCGAAAATCTAAGATCTCATTATTTTTATTAAATGTTCATGTTTATTATTTATACAAAAACTTATATGTATATATTAATAGTAATCAAATCCCATATACATATGTTGGTAACTTTCATTAGGTGAAGAAACATACAAATATATCAACTAATACACAACATTTCTGTATTGTAATTCTCTCTCTTCCTGGCTATGAATTCCACATGGTGGTGGGGTCAGCCTTTCTTGTATGACTCTATTGCCGACGTCGTCTTCGGAGATCTTGCTCTGTTCCATGTCCTCTGCCACCACATCTTTCCATCTTGTCTTGGGTCTGCCTCTGGATCTTCGACCGGGGATGGATAGTTGCAGTGCTAGGTTTCCTACATAGTCCACCGGCCTTCTCTTCACGTGGCCATACCACCTCAATCTGCTCTCCTGCAGCTTATCGGCGATGTCACGGACTCCCAGGCTGCCACGTACGTACTCGTTACGGATTTTATCAAGCCTGGTGACGCCTCATATCCACCTTAGCATCTTCATCTCGGCCATTTGGATGGTATGAACGTTTTTCCTAGTGACAAGTTGTCACAAGTTACTCCAGTTACTTCTCGCCAATTTAGCCACGCTGCAGCTATTTGGTGCTGAATGTTACACTCCACGTTCCCAGAGTGGTGCATCATAATACCCAGATATTTGTATTGATCGCACTTGGTGACCATTTCTCCGTCGATGGGAATCAGACTGTCGTTGCTGGGGTCTTGGTCTTTAAAGGTCATAAACTGGGTCTTTGAGACACTCAATACTAGGTCACCGGTATATAACTGTTGTTTCCATGACAAAAGTGTTTTCTGTAATTCAATCCGGCTCTCCGTACATATGGCTACATCATCAGCGTAAATAAAAGTCCATGCTGCTTTACCTTGCACTTTCTCAGTAAGTGAATCCAAAAGTAGACAGAACAAGAGGGGGCTCGGAACGGAACCTTGATGTACGCCTTCTGTAACCGCTATAGGTCTGTTTTTCCCTTACCACCGTCCAAACCATCGATCTCGCGACTTTATACATATCGGCAATGATAGTGCTCCGAACCATTCTTCTTAAGAAGACTTTACCATATCGTATCTCTAGGGGTGCGATCAAAGGCCTTTTCCATATCTAGAAAAGCTACATAAAGTGGTCTGTTTTTGGCGTGGTACTCCTCAGCAATGATATTGAAAAGCAAACATTGGATCCGTAGTCAATAAGCCTGGTACGAAACCATAGTGATTCTTTGACAGGAAGCACTCAGATCTTAATCGTCTGTCGATCTCTCTAGTAAAGTTTTATCCTGTGGCTTAATAATTTGATTCCGCGGTAGTTGCTGCAATCGTACTTGCTTCCTTTTCCCTTGTAAATTGGGATAATAGAGCTCAGCCGCCACGCCTCTGGCATTTTGGAGGTAAACAACAGGTGGTTAAATAAATTGGTAAGAGGTACGATACGATACGATCGGCTAAAATTATCACAAATTAATTGGATAGTTAAACTTGAAAAGATATATATATCAAATTACAATACAGAAATTCACCATTCTTTAATTTAATCCTAAACTACGTTCTTGACTATTTACAAGTCTAGTTTCATGTTATATATAACCGAGTTCACATAAACATAAAATAAAAGGACAGCTTATAATTTTAAATAGGATAAATAATTTAAATAAAATAATGTCATACAATCGATACTTTATTTCGGTAAAAAATATCTTGAAAATAATATTTGTTTTCCTGAAACCAAAACCACGTTTAAAACATTCATCTTAACAAAAATCATATTTTTTTATTTTAACTTAATTTTTACTTAAACTGATTCGTGTTACATTGAATAATAACGTTATTATTATGGTTTATTATTTTTTTTATAAATCTTTACTATTTTTGTTTCTGTTTAAAAAGTTATCGATGTTTCGACCTCATTTAAAAATAAAAAGGTAGAAGTGGCAGAGAGGAGTATAACAGCTAGATCTCTCTAAAGCGTACTAAGAGTCTTGGGCCCGGGCAGTACTAACATCAATTCGTTCTTGGAACGAACGTCGAAGGCAGCCCTGGTAGGTTCAATTTAAATTTGTCCCATTGTTTTGGTTTAAATTCGTTTTAAATAATTAAGTTTCCCCTAAAACTACACCTGGCAAGTCCCAGGAACTCTTTTAACTCCACTACCTGCGACGCGATAGACCCGGCACCCGCGCGTTGAATCATGGAATGTTGAGAGGTTTCGTGTTATCTTTTAAAGTATAACTTGTATAATTATTTATTTATTCAAGTCATAAAATAATAGCAATAAAGTTTTAAGACTACGTGTGACACTGTTTGCTGTCTGTCTAAACAATAATAAATTTGAAAAATACGTAGATTCACAAGCAAATGGGAACAGAGACAAATCTCACTATCAGATTCCTCACTATTGGTTTAGTAGTTCCATATTAAGTAAAATACTTTTTGCTTAAAATACATCAAAAACGTTATTGGTAGGATTCAAAACACACAACAATTTTTTATTGGACAGAAAGGTTTCTATAACAATACTTCTGCTAATTAAACCGTCGGTCCAGAAACTTTTCTGCTTATTATATTGTTATTTAATAAGTATCGTCACTTCGAAACTGTAAATATATAATGACAAATGAGATCGTTATGGTTAATTATATCAATTAGCTTAATTTATCAATATATTAATAGAATGGCATAAATAACATTTCATGTTAAATTAGCGGCGTTTATTAATTCGCATAAAATAAGACAACATTTTTTTTTAATAAGAGAAGGATAACAGAGATCGTTAACAGGGAATTGTTTTAATATAAAATCTATATTTATAAAAACTAAGATAAGGAAAAGAAAGAAAATTTATACAATAATCCTGAATTAATTCAAATATTTATATCAAAAATGCTATACCTATTTTAAATATGAAATTCAGCATCTTTTACCACCTGTTTTAATGCCAAAAAAAAATTATAATATTTTTTTACTATTCAATAAAATCACACAAAATTTTACGGCTATTATAATGATAAGTCAGATGAATAAGTATATATTGAATTTTTAGGTTTAGCACTCATCTGGAATCTGTTGTAGTAAATTTATATATAGCAAAATTAGGTCCGTAGCTGGCAGTAGTCTTGCATAATTCTCACAGCAACAAATATCTGAACTCAAGCCAATACTTTCGCAATATATCACATTTTATATGCCTTTACGGACGTTACGTCTTTGCATTAAAGTGATCTCATTTTAATATTTACGCACGTCTTAATTTTTTTCGGATTTATGTCCCCATCAAATCAATTTTTTTAAATATTTCATGAAAGAAAACCCGATAAAAAAGTGTACATATAAAGATTTCGGGGTATATTTGATCAGCAGTTTTAACGATTAGTCTATTAGTGGGCAATGTGAAGTTCGAAGTTCATCAATCAGCCCTTCTTACGAAATAGCAAAGAGTTTGCCCACTATCGGTTGATTAATGGCAACCACGCCCCAGGTTTACGACTGGGCTTTAATTAATGGTTGTTTGCTGCAAACATAAAGAAATTATTAAAGAGAATAGCCGAATACAATTTTTCTTTAGTATTTGTGTAGCTGGAACCATTAGAATTAAAAATTGTAAATTCAACTGGAAAACAAACACGTGAAATTATCTTTTTCATAAAACTCAAAAAAAAAAATATTTTAAAAATATGTATATATTATCGAAGCAGTACATTTTAATCTAAATGAAGCGATTTAATAAAAACTGTATAATATAATTTTAAATTACTTACTAATTTTAAATTTCACAACAATACTACTGATAATATAAATCAAAGTATGTAATTTTTTCAGTTGCAGCATACTTGTAAACATCTGGCACGTACTTCGGACAGGAGGAACAAATAAAGAGCGGACATTTGCGCTGGCAGTAACAAAATATGAATCTTAGAAATACATAATATATTATTTCACTAGAAGCCTACAAAAAGATAATAAATTATTATCTTAACGATTCTTCTTTACATTATATTAATATTAACTACTGTCCACTTTCAAGAAATTAGACCGATTTTTTAATGTTCTAGCAAGGTGTTAATATTTTTATTAGAGAATCAACGTCTAAAGGTATCCGCAAATCTTTGGTTCTAGGTTCATGAGTGCTCATTACAAGATTAAAAAAATGCAAGCTGCAGACATTCTTGTTTGTAGGCTCTTGTCTTGAATAATTCTTTGTTATTTCACTAAATTAAAAAAGGAAAATTTATATATATCCACATTTCTATGTACAACCATGCAATTAGACCTCATTAAGGGTTTCTTGACTGTTACTGGCTCCGAGTTGGGCCGGGACCCGTCCAGCTCTGAATTCACTTATGCTTAAAGTAATAATGTAACTAAAAATCAATGTTTTAATTAATAGTTGTTATATAATATCATTGGTTATTCCCACAAATTACTCCAAATTTTTAGTTTTTCGTAAAGTTTTTAATAATAGAGAATATTATTTTCAATTAAAATAAAATAAACAACCGAGGATTACAAAACCTTTTAAATAAAGAACAAACTAGACGGAATATAAAAATAATTTCTCAAAATAAATTAAAATTAGTTTCAAGGATGGATAAAATTTAAAATCAAACTAGCCAGCTAGCTAAAACCAAAACTATAAATCTATATAAAATTTATCATTCATAATTTTATTAAGTTATATAAATTTATTAACTACAATAAAAATATATCTACAGTTAACTCAATCAACTAATTAAAGTCACTTTAGTGACTTGCAAAGTCAATAAGCTAAGTCACAACTCATGACCCATCCATTAATTTATTCGTTGATCAACTACTGCTAAATAAATAAGAAACAAGCATCTTCCTAGAACGTTCCAAACTTGATTACAGTGCAACGAATTAAATTCTTCTTAGTTTTATAAGTATTTCTTATAAGTTTTTATAAGTATTAAAAAAAGGGATGAACTCAGAATAATAATAAACTTACACATAGATACAATTTGTACTAAAAATACTTTAACGCAGTGGAAGTAACTATTTCATTTTACAAGTATCATTATATAATAATATTAATAACATTAATTGTTGAACAATGTCTGACTTTTATATCAGAATAGTTTTTTTCTGTTTTAACAATACCGTATAAGGTGTAGATAGAAGAAATGAGTATTTAACTATAAAATTAAGTTAATGTGACACAAAGGCGAAAGAATAATATGTTCCTCTACCTTTATTTATTTATTTATTTAACAATTTTTTAAACATGCCAGAAACATAAAGGACAAAAAATATAACACAGGAAAAATAAGTTTAAAAGGTATACTTATCCCTAGAAGGGATTTCTTCCAGTATACCCAGAAAGGGAGAAGTATAGACAGAGAACTTAAGGTAGACGGCAAACTAATAATCTAATTTTCTATTTTAAAATAAAATAATCTAATTTTCTGCCTTTAGAATGTTATTTAGGAACTTATCAATTTTATAATTTTTAATTTCAATTCAATGCTGAATTTTGTACTTCAGTTAACCTGTTCTTAATTTAGTTGTAAGTTTTCTAACACGCTACACAAATTGTAAGTCTCATTTTTTCTTACAGTTTTGGTTTTCAATTAAGGAGAAAATATTTTATATTTGTTCGTTTTTACTGTCATTAATGATGGCCTCAACAATAATAAAACAAAGTTCTTAGTTTTATTATTCGAAACGTTCCAAATGAATGTTTAATAAGTTACTAGTTAATGATAACTAGGCAGTATTTTAAAAAATAACAATTAACTTTGTGCCTCATGTTTCATGAGTAGAAATATATTATTAAAATAAGCGATCTGCGATCGATCTGCACTAGCCGTGTAAATGAGCTAACTGTTTAAGCAATCGTTTTTTCTTTCTCTCTAACTTATTTACACTTATCACTCACTGTATCTATGTTTGTGTCATTTGACTGCAAGTGAAAGGAAGGCTTTGTTTTCCGATTTACTGAATACTAGTCCAGGACAATTTAAAATTCTCTTTCCAGTATGAATTGTACTGCTCACTGATGCCAATCGCTTCACGCATATTTCTTAAGTAGAAATGACGACTGTTACAGGGGTTTTATGGACTCTGAACCTCAATCCAGTAATTATTCCCTTCTATTTACACTAACAAATTCATGACACTTATTTGTATAAATGTTTCGCTCTAGATACACGCTCTAGATACACTTTTAATAGACTATAATTTTATCAGTGGATGAAGTAGTAAGTAGGAAGTACGCTTGGCAGTTTCAGTTACATTTTTAATAATGTCGTTTTAAGAGCACTCAAAGTCTAATGTACAAGTTTTTTATTTTACACATCTGCGAACTTTCTTGTATCAAATTTATAACTTCTTTTCTATAGCCTAAAGATTATTTAATGGAACATTTCCAGGTAATTGGAAGTAATATTGATGTAAATGTTCTCTTAAAGTATATTTTATTGATTTAAGCTACCAAGAAAACTATACCAATAGTTCCAAGTATTGATTATTTAATATAGTAACTTCGTATGTATATATATAAATTTTAAATAATTTGAAACTTTGACGTTGAAAAATAAAGTGTTCTGTTCTTTTACTGCAAACGATAACTAGATAAATAGTTTAATTTTGTAAAAAAGCGATATAAATGTTTTAATATGATCTATCCATAAATTGTAAATATATTACTTGTTGTGTGAATAACCCTACGAGGGTCGAACAACAAGTCTAACTTGTTGTGGAATAAAGTCACGATAGAATTGAATCTCATGTAAATAAAGTCACCGATTAAGATTAGAATATCTAAGTTTCACTTAATCTTAGAAAGACACCAACTTTTGTACTCATAAATAGGAAGACCTCATTCACTTTGATTCCATGGTTCCAAGACACTCCCATAATTATCTCCAGGGGTGCTAAACTTTTTGTTATAGACTTTCAACTTCACGGTCACTTAACTGAGAATAAGAAGCTATCATCCAGGTAATTAAGTGTACTGAATAGAGCGAAGCTTATTGACTCAATCATTGTTACCCTTTAAAGTTATAAAGTGATAGTTGAACCCTGTCTGAAGTACTTTTTTAATATATTGGTTGCTGAACCCACATACTAACTGGGATGTTTTAATTCTATTCCAAAACTAGTTGTGCGCATTATCTAAAATCTAGTGGTTAATATCATTATAAAATTATTAACTTGATTTAAAGATATTCTAGCGCTACATACGCAATGTGGAAGAATCTGTGCTGAGATTTTACTCGAGGACAAGGTTGTAGGATTCATAAAGATAGTAGTAAACGATAACTTGAAGGGGGCGAACTATGCATGTGATTAACTTAAACCTCACTAATTGGAATTTGAACTCTATCACAAATTAAGCCCTTAAATATATAACTTAATTAATTGTCGCCGGAAATAAATAAAAAAAGTAGAACACTGATATCAGAACCTTCTGTATGTAACTAACCAAATTAAAGTTAATAGTATAATTTTATTCTCCATTTAAAAAGAAACATAATATATGTAGGCAAATTTAAATGAATGTTAACTTAAAAACAAAAAATATATGGCTAAAAATGTTTTGTATAACGTATGAGGAAAAAATTAAGATAAAATTCACTCTAATGACCAAAGGAAAAGTAGAACAAGTAAATACGAGGGGAGGTCAATAAGTTCGCGGAATGAGCGGGAAGGGGGTTGAAATTTAACACGAAACTATTTTTCCTTTTCAATATAGTCTCCCTTAACCTTAATACATTTTTCGGATCTCACAAATAATTTATTAATACATTCGAAAAAAATTATTTATCTTGGCTATCAAAATAGGCCGAAATTGCGGACTTGACTTCTCAAATATTTTTCACCGCAGCTTTTTTTTCATTTTTGAAAACAAATAATAGTCGCTGGGGACTAAGTCTAGACTGTAAGGTGGGTGGTGTAGTTTTTCGAGTCCGCATCGGTGAATGGCAGCCGTCGCAACATGGCACGTGTGGACTGTTGCGTTGTCGTGCAAAAGGAGCACACCTTTTGACAGCTTTCCTCTTCTTTTTTCTTTGATAGCTTCTTTCAATCTATCTAATAAAGAAGCGTAGTACTGTCCCGTTATAGTCACACCACGATCTTTATAATTGATCAGCAAAATACCTTCTGTATTCCAAAAGACAGTCGCCATGATCTTTCCGGCCGATTGTGACACTTTAAACTTCTTTGGAGGAGCTGTGCCTTTTTTATGCCACTGTATCGATTCTTACTTCGATTCAGGTTCATAGTGGTGAACCTAGGTTTCGTCACCAGTAAAAATCCGGTCCATAACTTCGTCCTTATTCTCTCCACAGAGCTTCAAAAACTGGCGAGAACACTCGACACGATCGCTCTTTTGAAGTGGCGTGAGCATTCTTGGAATCCATCTTGCACTGACCTTAGTCATCCCAAGATGATGATGTAGGATATTAAAAATGCTTTTTTCAGATACTCTAACCATTGCTCCAAGCCGTTTCTTCTTCAACCAGGCATCTTCCAATATAAGTTTTTCTACTTTTGCGACGATTTTCGGTGTGGTGGCCTCAATCGGTCGTCCGGAGCGGGCGTCATCTTCAATGGACTCTCTTCCTTGTTTAAAAAGTCCATGCCACTTGTAAACCATGGTTTTACCAGGGGCAGAGTCCGCGTAAACTGATAACAGCTCTTCAAAAATTATCTGAGCGGATTTTCCTTGCTTGGTGAGGAACTTAATAACGGCGCGGTGTTCAATTTTCTCCATACTCACTGACTTCTTCCCGATTCACTTGTTTGCAGGTCAACAACTCAAAAGTTAATGACCCGATTTGGTTCAAACTTGGTATATATACTATTAATGAGGTGTTGAACAAGTTACTACCTGGACGAGTAAATCAACCCCCTCCATCCCCTCCATTCCGCGAACTTTTTGACCTCCCCTCGTACATATATGGTTTAAATTTTTAAAATTTTCTTGATTTTAACCAAATAAGCATTTTTTTGTACAAAAACCTTCCCAAAAAGCAATACATGTTATATCGCTTATAGATTAAACGCAATCAAGCTTTGAAAGAGTTCACTTACGAGTAAATAGTCTTTTAAAATAATTATCACTTTTTTCATTTCACTGAGCAATGAAGGTATAAGATCTAGAAACAAATAACTGGTGAAGAAAAGCGGGCGAAATCATGTAATAAAATGTAACTGTATATTGCATTATACTTTCATCTAATACTACAACAAGGTATACAACAATATAACTGGCTACCAGGTTAGAACGAAGCTTCATTTCACATGTGACGATCCTTATATTTCACAATTATTAAGCGTCGAAATCTTGAACAATGTACAGGTAACAGATAACGACGTAATGGAAACTACACAAGCATTAATCAAGTCAGGTCCACGCCTATAAGGTTGTATAGGGTGCGCCAGAGAAACTTACTTATTTGAAAGGTCAATAAAAAAAAAAGTACTTCAGTTATTGTTTTAATTTTTTTTTTATTTGAGAATACATTATCCCAATTTTTTTTCTATGCAGTCTTAAAAATGACATCGGATAAATGGTGACCCCCATTGCGCATACACTGATGAAGTCGATTTTTGAAATTCGTGTCCACTCTTCGCAGCATATCAATCGGTATGTTGGCAATGGCGTCGCGAATGTTGTTCTTGAGGTGTGCTATGGTCCGTGGTCGATCGACATAAACCAGGGATTTCAAATAACCCCATAAAAAAAAATCGCATGGAGTCAAATCTGGAGAGCGTGCCGGCCATTGGAAATCGCCTCTGAGAGAGATGAGGCGGTCGCGGAAATGTTGTCGCAAAAAATTCATTGAGTCTCGTGCTGTGTGTGCTGTGGCTCCATCTTGCTGAAACCACACGTTCCTAACGTTCATTTCTTCGAGTCTTGGAAGAAAAAAATCCTCGATCATGTTCCTGTAACGAGCTCCATTCACGGTAACTGCACGTTCGTTTTCTTCAAAAAAATAAGGACCAATTATTCCCATTACCGACACCGCACACCAGACAGTAACTCGCTCACAATTAAGTTGCTTCTTGTGATGCTCACGCGGATTTACATCACACCAATAACGCATGTTTTGCTTGTTGACGCAGCCGGAAATGTGGAAGTGAGCCTCGTCACTGAAAAAAAATAACCGCGTCTTCAGGCAGGTTGTCAATCAGCATTTCACATGCATTTTGACGGGCAACAAAATCGCGTTCAGTTAATTCTTGCACAACAGCCAATTTATAGGGATGAAATTGAAGGTCTTCATGGAGAATTCGTCGAACAGTGGTATCAGAAATTCCCATAGCAGCTGCGTGTTTGCGAGCCGAACGCCGGGAGAACGCTCAACTGACTGCCTCACTCTTTCGATATTTTCCGGAGTTCTGATGGTCCGGTGAAGTCCATTTCTGGGTTTAGCGACACTTCCACACTCCCGAAATGATTTAACCCACGACAGAATCGAATTACGGCCAGGAACGAGTCTGTGAGGAGGAATTTCAAAGCGAGCGCGGAAGGCACGTTGCGTAGCAACAAGTGAGCGACCGTTAGAAAAGAAGCTCTCAACTGCGAAGGCCCGCTGCTCTCTAGACCAGAGCATGATGGCAACTGACTGGAGGTAGAAACAAACTTGGGAACTTCCCCCTCCAGATGCGCCCCCTCTTGCCCCTCTACCCGCCCAACTCGACGCGCGGGAATTTTTTCAAATAAGTAAGTTTCTCTGGCGCACCCTATATATAACTCAGAGAATCTAATTTGGCTAGCTCGACCCGGAGAAGGATTAAATATGTTATAGTGAGTGTTAATATCACACAAGTTTATTGTCTGAAGGGTTTATATCAGAATAATTTTATTATTTTAATGTTAGGTTGGGTTCTATGAGAGAACATTTTATTCATTCAACACGTAGTACATATAACATTAGATGAACTTCTGAGTAAAATAAAATATTACTCCGAAATCTTTTAATCTTAATAGTCTTAGTTGAATATTATGAATACAAAACATCTAATGTAAAATTAAAAAGGGAATTTAAAATGAAAACAGAAGAGCAATGTAACATTTGTATTTACATCGATATTTTTTTGGTATAATCAATATATACCTATATCAATATTAAACACGACTTAAATGCTGTGAAACAAATTTAATTTCATACTGATGAAATTATAATTCAGTAATATTTGGGCAAGTAGTTTTTGTGTTGTGATTACATAAATTAAAATTACGAAAATAATTAATTACGTAAATTTAAATTTACGAAACGATAAATAAACCATCTTCAAATTGTTTTTTTTTTAAGCTAGAACAAAGAATCCAGTTAAAACCTTTTTATATTATAAGCATCTAAGACTAAAACTGAGTTCGTTTTTCTAGACACATTGAGTTTATTAAGACTTAAATATAATTTTATTTTATTCGTAAACAAACAAAACAAACATACAGATATTTCACATATTGAAAGTCGTATTGATGGTTTCCGCCTTCTGTTATGGATCACGGAATTAGTTCGGGTCAGGAAATTTGGCTGTAACTCCGAAATGTTTTACAAGCTTACAAATAACAATACCTCATACAATATTATAATACAAAGAATAAAGCCTTTGACACATTAATATTGTAACTGATTTTATTACATATTTGAAAGTTTAAAGTATAATATTTATTACAGCATGCCTCAACAGTTTTAAACAAATAATATTAATGAGTACTTTAATGTTTTACTTGGCTTATACATCTGTCTTTATCATTTGAAGCAGCTATGATCATTATTAGATGCTGTCTGGAGTTCCGTCAATAAAAAATCAAATATCTAACACAATTCAATATAATTATAAGGCTGCAAAAATTCCATTTCCTTCGCTGACTTATAAATAAAAAAATATATATCTAGAGTTATTAAAACTTATAATAATCTAAAAAAAAATTAAAATACATAATCAAATAATTAATAATTTGAGAGTGGCTGTCTATTTTGCATTAATAAGCTTTTCTATGTAATTTTTTAACTCTTTCTAAGTCAGAGTATTTTATATCATTATTATGATTGTTATTATTAATAAAATTTTCTTAATAATTTCTATTTGACAGAAAATTCACTTTTAAAATAAAAAGCCCCAAAAGAAATATTAATTTTGTATACCGTGTTTAAATATATTTAAAAAATTGTGAATCTAAAAATATTGTTAAGTTTTAATATATAATATTATTTTTAATGATTTTTCCTTTAATGAAATATACATATTTTATTATGTTTAAATCACTTTATTGACAAGTTGCGAACTATGTATTTTAATATGAAATAAAGCGTATAATAGTATTATAAACAAATGTAGATAAAATTTGTTAAATATGTGCTGTAAAGCAACAAATATTTTGTAACATTAAGTTATTGTGTTGCTTCACTTTCTATTTTGAAACCTAATAATTGAAACGACGTAAGTGAAATTTCTGCTCCATGTAAGCAGCCAAAGTTTTTAAGCAAACAATTTCTTATTAGAGTTTACGTATTGAACTGAAGCTGTATATATTAAAAGATGTGTATAGTAATTATTCAATTAAAACATATTGAAGAATAAGCTTTTTTCCTTTCAAATTTACTTCATTTATTAACGCTGAAAATAAAAATACCATAAATAATTTAAATATTCAGTCAAAAATTCATAAAAAATAAATTCAATATTTAATTTGATTATTAATAATTTTAAATAAAAGTAACATTTTCAGATATCCTATAAGTTTCTTATGAGTTTAAACTACTTACTCCTTACGTTTCAGTTAGTTTTACAGCAACCGTAATCACGGACAGACGTGATAAAATAAATGTCAATTGTTCTTGTCATCTGTTATCTGCAGCCAATGATTTCTTAATTTCTTAGCATACCACTCCAGAAGCAGAATGCTCTTACTTGATCTTGAGGTCCTGTGGTCTCTTCACGGACATGAGATTTTATATTTCTTAAGAGGGGATCGTAGGAGTTAGATACATTCCAGACATTTTCTCTATAGAAATTGGGATGTTTCTTTTATTTCAATAGCCTAACGGCTTATTATTGGTGTGTACATGTCTTTACGAGCGAGGGTCTGAGGTTTATCACACCGAATGTAGTGGGCTAGTTTGTCCATTGTGTGGTAACAAATTGCTGACTTCGACGGTTGCCTATTTATAAGCTAATTATCTCGAAAATCTAATAATATATAATACCACTAGAAGACCCGGCGAACTTTGTATCGCCCTATAATCAAGAAATATTTGTTACGTTTTTTATTTGTATTTTTAGAGTTTACCTATTAAAGCCATAAATCTCCGTGTTTTGAAGTGAGACAGAATGATTGGCATATTAGTTAGTTGTCAAATCTAATGTCAAAAAAAAACGTTTGTATCAACAACTACTAATAAATTAAAAATTTATTAAAAAACATTGTCCAGCGGACAAAATTGTGAATCTAAACCATTCCCAGATCCCCTTGAACACACACAAAAAATTTCATCAAAAACGGTCCAGTCGTTTGAGACAAGTTCAGTTACATACACACTCACAGAAAAATTATATATACATATAATGATATCGCTAATATTTTTGAAGCCCGTTTTACTTTTGTACTTCCATAGTATATACTTATACTTCGATCATAATTGACTAAAAACAAATATCATATCTATACGTCCTTCCTAAATGAAATGAAAAAACATTTTGAATATACGTGTACAGGAGCTAAACTAATTATTTGACTCCCTTTTGTATTCCGAGTAAATATTCTTGTATACTTTTATTAAAACCTCCCTTTTAAAGTAACTAAATATTGCAACCATTAACCTACATACTAAATAAGCTCATTTAGCAGAAATTTTTGGTTCCCTTACCTTTTATTTAAATATATTATAACTTAAGCTTATGCTCATATTATATAGGAGAATAAAATTTTGTAATTGATTCATTTTATTAATATGTATTTATAGCTATAAATAGTATCATAACAAGCTATTAATATTGGTTATTGTGTTTGACAACATAATACAGCCCCCTCATAAATTTTCATGTCTATGATTCTATGTAACCTTACATGCTAAATCTGATATCTGTAAGGACTCCCAAATATAGTGTATATGCTATCAAAAGCTTTAAGCTAATACAGCTTTGAGTCATCTCCTGTTCTACTACTATTACCGCCTTAAAAGAGACTAAGTTTTCAGGACCTCCACAGTGTTGAGGAACTAAGTTTATAAAAAAAATAAACATCTGTAACACAGATTCTAACTGATAAAAAAAGAGAGATTTTTAGGTGGTAGAGCCTAACTGTGGTAGGTCACTACAGTTCGAACATGGGCTGGCTCGACCGGGAAAGTACCACCCTCCCACAGAAGATCGGCGTGAAGTAGCCTTCAATGGCTGCGTTTCGTCTGATGAGTGGGAGTTGCCCTTTCCCTTTCCCTTTCCCCACCCTTCCCTCTCCCGGGATATTGATGTCTCTGTTGACTCTCTGTCCTACATTTGTCGAAGTCTGTTTTGGGATGCTGAGTGTGTTTCATTGGCATAGGGTCCAGGGAGACCCGTTGAAACGGTTTACCGCTGGCCACCCGTTGGTCCGTAGGGGACCCAAACCTAGACTGTCCCGATCTAGGAGGCTGTCCAACCGCCAATGGCATTGTTCTTTGACAGGATAGTTGATGGGCTATCAGCATCCTTCCTTCACTCCCACTTCCTGAACAAATCTTTTCTTTAAGTTTTTCACCAGGATGACACCAGGTTATGAAACTATAATAACAGTGATATTATGGTAATTATTTAGGATCGAAAAATTAACTAAAAGTGTTTGAGAAAAAAACTATTTAGGGTGCTAAGATAAATTAATAGTAATCAAGACATCCGACTATATTTTTAGATCTTCTGAAACACTTTAGGGAAGACATACTAAATAATATATACATATTACACGTTTAGGAGAACCAGTGGCCCTGCCACATCACCCTACTTTGATCAAAGCCTATCACTTTGTGATATGTTCTGATGTTAGCTATAATAAAATATGCTATAAAATAGACTTAAACACAAAGAAACCGTTTCAGATTATATATCAATAAAGAAAATCAAAAAAACAAATCAAAAAATATCTCTGAGGCAACCAATGAGTTGATGGCAAATCTAAGGCATCTAAATTACAATCATGTACAGATTAAATCGATATAATAAAAATTGTTATTACCGCCGTAACCGATAAAATTTATTTACTGAATTTACTGAAGAAGCAGTAGGATTCACTCGTTCTCTCTCGTCCATATTCATTAAGAAGGTAGTATTATTATAGTCAAACTAATCCATCAACAACCCATAAGCCATTATCGAAGTGATTAGATGTTTATGTTGAAAAGTTGAACTTATTTATACATTTATATAATGTGTCTTATTATTATTTATATATTTATATAGTTGAACTTATTTATGTATTTATATGTATAATGTGTCTCGTAGATAAAATGACAGATATAAACCACGAACTGAAAGCCAAAAAGGCACCGGGTTCAGACAACTCTCCGAACAAAGTCCTGAAAGTCATTATATACATATATCATTTACCTAACCATAATCATATACAACTTACTACTGGATATACATATGTATATATGTATAAAATCTCTGAACAACAGAAGGTGGTTATCGTAATAGGTACATTTAAACTAGGTTAACCAAGTAACTTCTTAACCTGATAAACACATACAACTTGTTATTTCAGGAAATCCGGTAACCATAGAAATCACATCTCAACGATAGATAAGAGACATCCCATCATTATATCCCGATAACAAAATAATTGAAACTTTGCATAGTGAGGTCTGGCTTGCCATACCTCCTTCTGCAAGCAGTTCTTAACGGCGAAAGAGGCTGTTTGGGGAAGCAGAAGCTGATCTACTCTTCCAACAGGTGGTTAGAAGGAGGTGGGTTTTTGGCTCCATATTTAGAGCTAGAGTGAGAGCTTAATTGGTACACTCAGTCTTTTTAGGTACGAATGTCTTTCATTTCCACTACTCTATAATGTTTACTACAAGTTTATTAATACGTACATCTTTATTCTTAATATATTTATCTTAATTTGCATCTGTGATAATAATAACTATATTAGACCTCTTAACTTCTTCTAATAACTAAACAAGTTTATATAGGTCATCATTATTACTTGCCTTAGGCTAAGCAAAAGCTTATTAGCTTTGTGTATAATAAACCTGATAGAAAATTTACACGTTACCTTATAAACCATGTTACGTATATTTAATCAAGTAAACAAAGTACGATGCTAACTGGAGGAATATGAAGGTGTAGTTTGTGAGATCGAAGCAAAATCATGTTTTTAAATCACCAATTCAAAGAACTTACAAACTTATTTTCATTGGCTAAAAACAACTTTATTTACAATTTCCAGTGCCATCGTTCATATGTAAATTATATTTTATGTATATTATAACACATAAATCACATTGGTACGAGTAGTTGCCAAGATCGAAACCGCGCCCTCGTGCATGAGAGGCGGGTCTTTAAAACCACTAGGCCACCACTGACTTAATTCTTATTATAATAAATATAAGTAAAAAACATAAGTATTTAAAAAGATTTTTTTAATGGGTATTTAATTGTTTCTTTGAGTATAACATTAAAAAAAAATGGTACTGTGAAAAAATATGGCTTGAGTCACGTTCATATTGCTTAATTACAACAAGAGTTGCATTTTGGATGCAAACATAGTTCCTTAAGAAGCTTCGCTGTTAGTGGAAACGCGGAAAGTTAGATTAAATACAATGGTAACAGCTAATTAGGACAAACGTTCTGTAAAATTTGAATACAAAGTTTGCTGCATACAAATTTGATACTATCATGATTTTCAGTTCAAAAGATAAAAGAGAAATTGGAAAGGTTTAAGTAACATGAAAATAACTAAATTTTTCGTTTTTAAATGTATACATATATGTACATTAAATAAATACGGATATACAATAATAATTATTATTTTCCTTTTATTGTTTTTCAAACAAATCATTATTTGAGAAGTAATTTTAAGTTTTCTGCAGAACGTTAACAGCTTTTTCATTATACTTTATTACACAATTTTTCTATTACTTAAGATGATATACACACTTTATTTTACTAGCAAGCTGATAATCAATTATCACTTAATATAATTTTAATCCGAAAAACATATTACATAAATGCCTTTATGTACATTATTACTACAAACGGTTTTAGAAACTCAGTGTGAAAGCTTTTGTTTCTAGCCGTAATTGAATTATTATCCCCATGAGCTTGTCGAATTACTCTAACTAATCAAAATAGATGAACTTTCTTAAACAATGAGTCTAAATCTTGCATCTTATAAAGGCATTATATTCAGTAAAGTAATCAAGACGAATAAATTATTCTTAATTTTGCAGCCGTTCATCGCCCTTGACGACCTACCTGGTGACAAGTATATAAATTCATTTTAATATTATATTAGATTACATCTCCTCCTTGGGAGAGGCCTATGTCCTGCAGTGGGCGTCTTTCGGCTGATGATGATGATGATGATGACATCTCTTAAATTTTTAATGTACTCATTATTATACCATCTACATTTTTGTGATCCATATTTTAAAGTACTTTTAACTGTGTCGAATAAAGGTGGGATGGATTTAATTAGTCGACGATTTTTAATTTTTATTTGGATATTTGAGACTATCTAAGTGATTGTAAGAGTTTTTTTTTATGTTAAAGGTAGCAAACGAGTAGACCGGTTTACGTAATGGGCAACAGTCAACATCTGTCGTGAAATGAATATCAATTAATTAGGTTGAATCATTTTATAACAGACAACGTATAACATTTGGAACTTAATTTGGATATAACATACATATGTATATATGTATGTAAGTAAGTATAAAGTGTAGAAACTTCAACAACAACATCATACAACTTCTCTAGGTAATTAATGTATTATGTGTATTAATTATTAACTTAATGTGTATTATGCGTTTCCTTCATTGTTGGAAGACAGATTTAATTACATATAAAACTTAACATTATGTTTTATTTATAGTGAATCTAGAATGCAAATACATATTAAATTTCACAAACAAAATTGAAATATTGACTTTTGTACTAATCTATTCAAAAGACAATATTAATATAAAATATTTTCAGATGCTTGTACATTTTAGGACTCAATTTTTTTGTATATAATTGATTAATCAGTTTACTACATAAGCTTTTCTGCGCACAGGATTTAGTCATTTAGGTTTTAATTTTAGTGAATATGAAAATAAATAATTTCTTAACGAATCCTGCATTTTATATCAAATGAAATATTTACGATCATTTCACAAGAAAGTATTAAACTATTAAGTTTAGGCCTCCTGAAATTTTTATTTTACAAAAATTGCAAGATAAGAGTGATCTCTCAAAATAACAATGAAAATGTAAATGAAATCTGACTGATTTATATATATTGAAATTTCTTTTTATTTTCACTAGGAGATAAGTTCTTTGTTGTAGATTATACTTTTGATAATTATGTATAAATGGAAGTCTATCAGCTTAAGTAATTAGTGGAAAAAATTGTAACATTTGAGGTCGTACTTTTATGAATAAATAATATATAACTGCTTTTCTTATACATTTAATAAATAAAAAGGCATTGTATTAATGTAATGCAAGGAGTGATAAAAATGTAACACATGTTATGAAAAAAACTTTGACGTCGTACATGGGTACATTTATATAATAACGTAACTTTCTTTAATAAAACAACCCGTCACTCAACGAGTTCATGAAATTAGCTTGTGAAAGATCTTTTTCATGGCGGATAATGAAATGGTACATTTTATTTGTAATTCATAATATTTTCATTAAAAGTATTTATATATCAAAATTTATTCAACGCCTATTAATAATTTCACGCAAAAAACAAAGATTACTCTTTAAAGCTATAGGTTTTTATTCATATCTAATTATGTATATATTTCCTTTTAAAAGTTTAGGATATTTTTTTTTGTTTTTGATACAATTTTAACCGGTAAAAATCAAATCCCAACTCTGTATCCAAAATTGTTTATTAAACTTCTTCCGCTATATTTAACTAGTACGTATAACAAAATTTTATATGACCAAGATTAACTGGTAGATTTTAAAAGAGGCCAAAATGTATAATAACAATTTGTATAGATTTGAAATGTCTGAAATTTATCGGTCTTAAAAAAATTTAATAATAATATGACTTACAAAGCCTTATTATTAGCTTTGCTTAAGCTATTGTAGATATTTTTTATAGGAGCCTGTGTTTTAAAAAAATATGTATCCCTGTAACAACTTTAATTGTCTTATATGTATATCATCATACATTTTTTAAATTGTAACACACTCGTATAGCGCAAACATTGAAGTTTTTAAAATACGCGTTGAAGTTTTTAAAATAAATAAAAAGTATTCTGGTGATTTATCACCAATTTTCTATTATTGTATAGTATGGTTTACCATACCATATAATTTCCTAGTTAAGAATACAGGAATAGTATAAAATATTATGAACATTGAAAATGTTCGTTTCTTAACTTTCTTTGATTTTTAGATGATTTACTTATTGACTTATTTGATTGTTAGTTTTGTCAACTGTTGTCTTTGAAACACTCAGAATTATTATGATTAAAATATGGTTTTACTGTTAATTATACATGAACCAATTTCTTTGCAAAATTCTATCGAGACCATGAAACAAAAATGTGAAAAAGATTGTAATGTTAATTAAATCAGTATTTTTATAAGGAAAAACTAGTGTCTATGATAGATATACACACTAATTGAAACAAACTGTAAACTTTTTATTTTGCACATTCGAATATTTTCTTAAGAAATATTAATATTTTTTATTTTCAGTAAACTTATTTTTATAAAAAACAAATTAAAAGATAATCGTTTAAGTGATTGTAACAGTTTTATTGTAATAAGTAGATTTAGTTGTTATTTATACGACTCCATTGGTGCACGGTTAACTCGAAAGAGCTTCGACTTGACTATAACTCTTAGCCTTATTGGTTTTGACAGCGTCACCGCGAGAGAGGGGTGGCCCCGATACGACATACTCGTTTGAATCGGACACAAATGGCCCGGGGATAAATCCCATCCCATCCCAAGGATGCCTCTAGGATGCTGGACCTCGACTTTGGGTCTCGTTTACGGGGAGGCTGGCATCGGATGATAGGACTGAATAAAGCCCCCCGAAGACAGAACGCCGGACCAACGTGTATGAATCGGGACCTCGTCTTCGACAGCGAGGCGATGTGTGTGTATATGTAGTACTGGTGTGTTTTGAGACATTTGTGTTTGTACTGTCAGTCGTTTCTTTATTTTCAGGGTCTAGGTAGAGTGTTTGAGATGCCTAATCTTTACATATAAGGCTTGAAACGCTCCGACAGCTCCCAATACGCCAGCGTGCTGGCACATTGGTAGCATGAGAGCCTGCGGAGTGCTACGGGTGGCCCTTACCTTGGTGGCGAAAGTCTACACCTCTGCGGTGTATGAGACTCGTGAATTCAAAGATCGGTCAAGTTGGTCGTTACGCGCGTGCCTGGGGCTAGGATATCCTAGATGTGCTGGGGTATCTTCCCGTTGTCGTTCACAATGTAACGCTAAACCTTTGCCAAACATTAACTTTACTCAGGACGGGACGGAACCTTTGGAATCTTACGGATTCTAAGTAAAAGACTGTCTTACCTTCCGGGGTAAGATATACCTATGTGCACAAGAACCATCCTGAATGGTTTTTTGTTTGTTGGTTTATGCATACAAAGCACTTCCAATACCGATAGCTTTTGGGACTGAAATATTAAAGAGGCTCTTGCTTCTTTAATATTTCTCCCTCCCGAAAGAGCTTGTGTTGTCCTGTTATAATAAGTGTTATATATTATAATCTTTTCTTGGAACAAGTAATGTTAATAGTTATATGATTCATATTACCTGATAATAAGAGTTTGTAGTGAAAGATCCACGATACAGTTAGCAATCGATAATATTGCTACTAACAATGTTTTTATAGACGTTTGTTTCCACAGTAAAAATATATTTTCTCTATTCTATTTACATAAATGTAATTAGTTTATAAAAATAAAACAATGTTCATATTATTCTTAGAAGCAGTGGCGGGGCAAGACCTAAATTTGATGTGGGCAAAACAGATTTCGCGAGGCCCTATTCTATGGCAACTTGAAGCTCTTACTACTTTTTTACCCTTAAAGCTTTGGTTTCCTTCAAAAGATATTATAAAGCGTATTTTGTATACAAGTAATTACTGCGTTACATACTTATCTATTACCAATTAAATATTTCTTACTTTATGTAAAATAGACGAATACAGGTACCGGTGTAATTACAAATCACAAAGAAAACAAAAACAAAAAACGTCACTATTTTCGAGGGCAATCAATATACTTAAACACTATCTATTTATTCGCTAAATATATAGGGTGTCCCAACTAGAACGCAATTTTTAAATTTTAAATAAAACACAGATATTAAAAAAATATATCGTGAAACTTTATTATATCGTAAAGTAGATAGAATGAGGTTATGTATGGAACAAGATATCGTGCAGATGGCCGCCGCGGCTTTGCAGGCACACGCGCGAACTTTGAATGAAATTTTCTAGGACCGTTTTGAATAAATACTGCGGTATTTCATTAATACAGCGTCCAATTTCCTCTGTTAAGGCTTGAGTCGTCGTCGGCTTATTCGCGTGAACCATCGACTTCAAAAAACCCCAAAGAAAATAATCTAAAGGTGTTAAATCGCACGATCTAGGCGGCCTATTCTGGTCTCCAAAACGGGAAATAACATGACCAGGAAATGACTGATGCAGCAATTGAATTGTTTCTCTGGCTGTATGACATGTGGCGCCGACTTGTTGAAACCACATGCCGTCCACAATCATTTCTTCGATTCTAGGCAAGAAAAAACTGGTAATCATTTCACGATATCGAACACCATAGACTGTTTGCGTTGTTGTTGTTGTCTTTACATCACTAACAGACTCAGTTTCGGTAAATTTATTCATTAATCTCTTTACAGTTGACTCTTTTTAACTAATTTGCGAACTGTAGCCGCAAAACTTTCACCATTTTGGTAAAACAATTTTACAATGAAAATGCGTTGTTCATTCGTGTAGCGCTCCATTTTTACAAACCTTGTACCTTCTACAAGCAAATACTAACAATTGTTCAAATGTCAAACAATGGCACTTAAAATGGAGCCAAAGATAAAAATTGCGTTCTTGTTGGGACACCCGTTATTTAATATATATTATTAAAACATTGAACACATTATTCTTATTAAAATAGGTTTAATTAATTCTGATTCACAAAGAGGTTTGATGTCAGGCAGGCGACCGGTCGTAAAAACAAATAGCCAAAACTAAACACAACATGTAAGGCAGACCCTGGCTATAGCTGGGAAATTGCCAGGAAGAAGAAGAACAAGATTTTTTAATTCTCGCTTTAAATTTTTTTGAGGCGCGAGGCCCCTTGTACCGCGAGGCCGTAGGCGGTTGCCCACGTCGCCCACGCCTTACGCCGCCACTGCTTAGAAGTTAAATGAGGTTATTTATATAAACTCATAATTGTAAGAATTTACAATAGAAAACTGAAGAGACGATTTTCATTAATTACTTGTGTTCTCAATTAAACATGTTTTTAAAAGAAATTTAATATTCTAATTTAGGTGTGAAATAAAATTATTAGAAAAATATTTTTCAGTAAATTTCTTGGTATTCTTAGCATATTATTTTTTTATATTAAGTCATTTTAAAACTGACATTATAATAAGGTCGATTTAATTCAAATTGACACTTAATGCACAAATTCTACCTCTCTCGAATGTATTGTACAGTGAACGGTATTAGAATGGCTTAAATGATACATGACATAAAATAAAAAAATATATATAAAATTAATGATTCGTTCAATCAACTTATTAAGATTATATTTATTAATCATTATTCAATTGAAGCATTTTTAAATAATATATAAGGATAAAAATGTATTTGAATCTGGCATCAGTTTGCTTAACAGAGCAGAAACATAAGCCGATTGCTTTATAGTGTTTGATAAGCAGTCACACGTAAAGATATGAACTGCTTACAGTGACTAAATAGTTTAAATTAATATTGAATAGTAAGCTAATAAGGGAAGGGAATAAATAAATTTTTATATACAGCTAACATCGTATAATAAGAAAAAGAATACCTTTTTAAGAAAGATTAATAAAATATATTACCACTCACGTTTACTGGTTATATAATGTAAAATGTGTTTGAGGCTCATTATATCCAAAGTTTTGTAATGTTATGTAACAGGCAATTTTTCCAAATACAATTTAAAAAAACTCAAAATAAAATCCCAGCCCTTATCTATATCGCCTTTTCGTTTTGTATTAAAGAAAATAAATTATATTGAACCCATGTTACGGTACTTCGAATTTCATGTACCATCAGTTTTCCTCTTAGACTTTGGGAATCACTTAATTTCATAATGCACGATTTTCTACATGTCTTGGGTACTAAAGTTATATTTGATAACTAGCTGTGTCCGCGACTTCGTTCGCGTGGAATAGTGACTATGAGCAGCGTTTTTTTGACATAACTTTTTTATTTATGAACCGATTGGCATGAAACAAACACTAAAGCATAACTGAAGCATACCACAATATATTCGTGAAAACTGTATCCAACTCGGATCAGCTGTTTCTGAGATTAGCGTGAACAGGCAAACAGACCAACAGACAAAAAAAGTTAATTACATTTTTGGGTTCGACATCGACATAACAATAGACCCGCCTTTTTTTTTTATTTTTATTTTCAATGTACAGACAGCACTTTTCTACAATTTTATTATATGTATAGATATTATAACATATTATGTTCATACGTAACCTTTTACCTACGTCAGAAGTTTAAGTTATTTTTTGTCTCCTCAGATATGAAATAAGTAACGCTGTCCGAAAATTTAGAATATGTTTTCTATGAAGAACAGAACATTTCAAAAAATTTAAACAATACTAATTAATTAATACACCAAACTTTAAAAAGAACCCAAAATGATTCCCTTGAAAACGAATAAAGTAGAGAGTGGAGGTACAACAGTTTTGAAAGATAAATCTTTATGTGACTGTTATCACACGAGCCTTTTATAAAGTTAAGCCTTAAGTATTTTGCGGTTTTCCGAAGTTTTATTAAAAACTGCTATTACTGACAACTAAAATTCCATAATTACAATATATTTCGTTTCTTTTAATATCTTCTAAAAAATCCTCTATTTCCTTCAAGAAACTTTTTTCCCAAATATAATCCAATATATAATAATCTATCTTTTTTTAACCAAATATACTAAAATACATATATGGTCGACTATCAATAAAACATTTCAAGCAGAGTTTTTATATCTTGTTCTTTTTCAGTAATTTTATTTAATTTATTTATGCGGGCTGGTATTAGCGGTAACTATGTTAATTATACCGTTTATTGTTACTTAATTACTAATCTTGAACCTGAGCTAGGCTGTAATAAATTTTGCAACTAATCGACCACACAAATGTACATACCTACTTACTATGTACGTTCGAAAAAAGGCTGAAGACCTCATAACCGTGATGAACTAAATCTATATTCACTTGATACTTCTTATCTCATTTTAATTAATGAAAGCACTTAATACTTATCTAATGAATGATTGTGTAACGCGTCTAAATTTAAGAGTATGCTGCGGCCGCAGTCGTTTGGCGATTTATAATAGTTATGAAACATTTATATATTCCAGGTTTATTTATTTAGAAAGGTTTACAATAAAAACATTAACACAAGTAATAATATTAAATGCGAGCTGTTGTACTTTCGAAAATCCGAACAGCTTCACTAAATGAACTAAGAGTGTAAGGAACGAAATTTCTCAGCTCTTAATAAAAGTAAAAGGGCAAAATTGTACCAATTAATTAGATGTTCAATTACCTATATGGGTTCTTCTCTGCCCTTGTACGAATAAAAGTGATTCATACTATTTAGACAAACTCTTTTTAATTAAATTTAGGTGAAACATAATAAAAGTAAATGTTGATGTAAGGAACAAAATGATAACGATATTTTGGTTATAGATTCAGATTACCGAGATCCATGCTTGTATTAATAAAGCAATTATAAAAATGACCTAGAATACTATACATAATGCTTTGAAAGAAATCATCATGTAATATACTTATTACCTAAAAAATATTTGCCATCACCATTTTCTCATAGATACAAATGGCTTATTCAGGAGAATATATTGCCTTACCTTTGTAGTTAAATAAATTGTAAAAAAAACGTTTATGATTTGTTATACAACAATTCATAAACAAACTGAAATTATAAAGAAACATAATAACTTTAAGAATTCGTTTTAAATGAAAAAACAGAAATACTATTATTCTCATATAATTTTATAATATAAAATATTGATAATAATTTAATTTCTGGTACTAAACATCATATTATGTAAGTGCCGAAATTCTCTAATCGCTTCCAAACTACACCAGGTTAAAGAGGGAACTAACAAAATGTAAGTACATAATGAACACATCTGAATATCACGTTGTGTTTAATTTCATAATTGCAGAAAGTACGTGTTGCAGTTACGTAACATGCGGAATTGTATTGAAATGAAACATTAGGTCGTCATAATCGTGAAGTGAAGTTAGAAATGACATAAATTAACATTTATATCTGAAAAAGCTTTAAACGTATCTCTAAAGTTAAAAAGTATAATAATAATTATAGAAATGTTATCATCGCGATCGTTATAGTATCAGCCTTAGTCATTATATGTATATACATATTAAAGTATTACTTCCATTAATCTGAACTGTTTCTGTCTATTGATAACAAATGTAACTAAACCTGGGTGATTTATTATTGTTTTATTGTTTCTCTATTACATAAGTGAAAACTGGAAGGATAGGAGGAACGATAGTAATAAATAATTCCCCGACTACGAGAGGGCACGTCCCATCCGCACGCTTGCCAAAGCAAGATGGAGTGAGGTCGCCTTCCAACGTTTGACTAATTTATATTCTTAAGGCTTTCGAATATTTTACTATACAATATAATCCGTTCATATGTTCGAATCGTAAATGTTCATAACGCACATTTATAAAAAAAAAACAATTAACCCTTTTTAAGATTTTTGTATTCTTGGTATTAATATATTCGATACCTAATTAGGTACAAATTTAATGCAATTTTAACTTAAAGACAAACCAAAATTTATTTCATTAAATTATTCTATGTTTATTCATAAAATAATGTCAAACAAAATTAATTTTGTATTCGTGTACAAACAATTTGTACACCTTGAATTCATCTGGCTGGCTTACCACTTCCTAAGCTCAGAAATTCACGGCATATGATGTTTATGCAGGGGTCCTGGCTTAGCGTGGACCGGGAATTTAATTTAATTTTAGCATTTTCGTGAAGCAACTTTTTGCAGATCAAATAAAAACCACAATTTTTGCTTTAAATGAGTTAATAAATATATAAATGAGTTTTTCCGTTTTAAATTTTATCACAATAAACCCTTTAATTTAAAGTACAATTCAACGAAACTTTAAAGGTTCATTAACAAGCCTTGTAATTCTTAAAGCAGACGTAATCAGTACAATTGTCCTTTGATTAGCATAGTTCCCGAAAAGTTCTTTTAAAAGCAGCTTATTACTAGCAAAACTTATCCGCTCAATCTTTGCTAATTTGTTGAATTCAGAAATGAATTCTTGAAAAAGATAATCTAGAAAGATGGTATTTAAAATGACTTTATAAGACGAAATTTGAGTTATAACAACTTGCTTTTAGTATATATATATGGTCAATGGTGGCCTAGTGGTTAAAAGGCCCCTCTCTAGGGAATTAAATCCTCCTAGATATAGGTTTTTGCTATAAATACTATTTAATTATATCAAGAACCAACATGTTCTTTTATTAAAATATTTCAATTAAGTGATATATTTTTTTTTAAATCTACACGATACTAACAATCTTATATATATTATACAAAAATATAATAAAATATTAAATAATAATAGCCATTACAAAAACAATGAAACAATAATCATAAGTTAAAAAAATATGTTATATATATAATAATAAAAATTCTTTAATTAGTAATATCAAAGTAAGATTAATAATCTAGCCTTTATATTTTACGTCATAATAAAACATTAATAAAATTGTATAGAACAAAGAAGTTAGGCTGCTCATGCGTCTATTATAACATTGATTTACACAGAACGTGATAATGAGACATGCTGCTTCGCCGGCCTTTATAGATTTCTAAAAATTAAACGATAAAAGAACGAACAAACTTTTTTTTTAAAATTGCAAAGGATGCCTTAAACAAAAATGTCTTCAGTTTAGTTTTTCTTTTTTTTATGTGGATGATGGCAAATGTGCAGACCACACCACAAACCATCACAAACGACCACAGCTAGGCCCTACTACCACCTAAACAACCTCATTCTTTAAGAAGCGCATAATATAATCATATATCTGAGAAGGAATATTAAAAAAATATGCCGCCGAAACTTAAAGAGCACTGAAAAAAATCATCATTCCAGACATGGTTTTCAATCTACAATTATTGAGTTAATTCTAGATAAAATGAGAAGCTGATAAGTGGACGTATAGAAAACCACCTAGTGAAACTTTTGAGCTAGCTACATGCACTGAAGGATTTAGATGTCGCTCTGCTTTCCTTACTGGGTCTCTTTTAGCACTGGTATGAAACCAAAAATTAACATAAGAATAGACTCTTATTTCTTTATAAATAACAATTAAGTATGTATATATTTTTAAATATCAACACATTATACTGATATATGTAATACATATTACTTGTACCACCTTATTGATTCATAAATAAACCTTATTAATTACTGAACAACATATCAAGTTATATAAAGGATGAAGCGCTAGGCTGTAAATTTAATTAAGTGACCCGAGTCACAGAGGTCGGCGGTACTTGTCAGCAATCAAACTCAGCTGAATTATTAACATAATTCTCGCATCAAACCCATCAGCTTCAGTAGGTATTCTCTGCAAAACTACTAAAGTTATTCTAAGTCTACGCACACTTGCTTGGACTCTAATTAAAGCAAAGTATAAAGAGATTCCTGGATAAAGTTGTCAGCTTTGCAAGAAAATTTTGAATTTTTTATGCTGATAGTAAGCTATAACCCAAAAAACTACAGGCAGACTAAACTAAATGAATAACTTTCAATCTATTCATACAAAACCATACTTGTTTTTTTTTTTCTGATACAATTTCTTCATACGATACTCCAGCAGTATCTCATGAAGTATTAAATTTTCTTATGAACTATATTCCATAGTGATATCATTTTATTAAGCAAGTTACAAATATAATTTATATGTGAGTGCAATTTATATTTATTTTTATAACAACAACAATATGTATAATACAAAAATGTTTTACATTAAATTTTTAGTGCCATATTCCTAAACCCTTTCATTACATATTCAATGTTGGAAAACAGTCATAAAGAAAGTGGGAAAAGTCCCAGACAACTTTTCGGAACAACCACCGTTCGTGAAAATTGAGGTTATGGAAGTATTTAATATAAATGTAATATTAATATCATAATGCATGACAGCTTTCTAAAATGAGAATCTGGGAGAAATATAAGGAATTATATAAATTGAAAAAATATTGAGTAAATCTTCTATATTTTTCTTATTTTCTGTCAAACTGTTATGTAATATTGTCATAAATTTGGTAGCTTGACCAGCCAAACCACTTAAGCAAATATGCATGTATTTTTATTTTTTAAATTATTTCCACATACGTACCTGACATAAATATTTGACTATTTTACCTATAGTACTCGGAAAATATGTAGTTGTTTTTTTATTATCCAATCGTGTTTTTAAATATTTCATTTAAATGTACTAAATTAAATAAAATGATAAGCATAACATGATCTATGCTTTTTGGTGACTTATATGTTACGAAACATTCAATGAATTTAATAACGGGACTGCTTAAGGCTTCCATTAATCCAAGTTCCGTGAACTAAACAAAGACTTAAAATGAGTTTAGTAGTTATAAGGGAATACGTAAGAAAGCTTGTGAGTTAGACAACAAAGACGTTCATAATACATCATAAGAGATTGATAGCTAGAAAGCAGGTTAAGCTTCAGACCTCTTTAAGTCATAAGTAAAGTAAAATAAATTGCTGCGTATATATCACGAGTGTATATTTTCAATAAAAAATAAAGATTTTTTTAAAAGAACTAAGTCTTCTTTTAGGATTGAAATTTGCAAATTCAGGAATCTTTATACATATAAACCATATAAACCAAAAATTTCACTTAAAAAAAAGTTATTGATACTAATATTTTAAAAGCTGTCATTATAATTATATGTAACAAAATTCCTGGCAGGTTGTTTTATTATAAAAATGTTTTTCTTTTCTTTTAATACTGTTTCATTTATTTTGACAAAAATTGTATGATTTTGTTGCTATTGAAATATGAAATTAGAAACTATAATAATATTTTCACCTTATACATATATTTTAACCTGTATTTATATCATAAAATGTTATTCTTATTCCAAATGAAATTCCAAATCATAACGTTTCTCGTGGCCGATGAAAAAAACAATTTAAAGTTACGTCGCTGTTTATAAAAACTTTCTTTTTTCACAGATATTACTTTGGCGAATATAATTAACTGCTACCAAGTTTAAGAATCCGATCTAAGAAACTTTATTAAGGTTTCAATTTCATTTGGATTACTAATAACTCTGGTGATGTTGGTGGTTTCAGCTATGAGTACCCAATTAAAACTTAAGGACCTTGGTTATGGTAATACTGAAACAAATACTTTACTAAATAATAATTACTATACGAGCACAATTTTATTTATATACTCTTTATTGTAAACCAATATAGACAAATAACAGGAGTAACATAAAGAAAAGAAAATGTACAATAGGCGGCCTTATCGCTAAAACAGCGATCTCTTCCAGGCAACCTTTGGTAGAGGAGAGAGATAGGATGGTAGGGGTGTACAAATTATAAATATAGATACAATATATATATATATACATCCATATATATGTATATATACGATACATAAATAAATATACCATAAATATATACTTATATAATAATATAATATACATACACATTATAAATATATACATTTACATACTATAGATACTTACATAATATGTAAATAAAATATTTAATTGCAGTACATATTTCTTCATGAAGCAAGATAGTGCTCTTTTATCATTTTTTTAAAAGAACTCAAAGTTGGTGCACATCTTGCTTCAAGTGGAAGAGAGTTCCAAAGGCGAATTGATTGGACTGTAAAGGAGTGAGAGTAAAAAGATGTTGTATGGGGTGGTATTTTTAAGACCAAATTCTCTTCAGAACGAAGATTATGGCTATGTGAAGAACTAAGAAATTGAAAACGTTCTTTTCGATATGAAGGAGATAACGGATTGAACAGAATACAGTACAGAAGTTGAAGGATGTGAGTATTCCTGCGATTTTCTTTATTAAATCAATAATATATAGTTAGAAAAAATATGTATCTAAATAATTCTCATATAATCGAAGAAGAGCCATAAAAAAAGAATCATAATTCTGTATATAATATCACGAACTACATACCGCTTTAAAAGAAATTTATTTGTAATTTAATAAAAGAACAAAACACGATATAAAATAAAGTTTTATTTTAAAGTTTTCTGTGTTTCCTATGTATTAAATATATATATATATATATATATATATATATATATATAACAATCAATAAAGTTTTCAAACCTAAAGAATATACTTTTGTCTTCAAGCCTATTGTCAAAAAAAAAATTAAATTAATTACATTATAGAAAGAAATATCAAGTTATCAACTTGATACTCAATTACTGAACTTTAAGCGATAGCAGTTAGCAAAGTAGTGAAAAATGAACTTGGATTTTCGATCTTTGCTTAAGAACAAAGTAATTTTAACTCAGCTTGCGTTTTCCGTCGGGACGAGATTAAAAATAAAACATGCCAGCGCAGCCTTAAACTATAGTTAAGATAAGCCAACTTAGAGTAGCTGAGGTGGGTTTTAAGAAACTTGAAGTTACAACCTTTTTAAAAATAGCATTACTTGCCGCCAACTTCAGACATAAACATCTTGTTGACTTTTATAGACTTTTAATTTGTTTTGTAATTTACTCTTTTGTTTGCGACTATTTAACATATAATAAATGTAAAGCTTCAAGTATTGTATGTAAAAAGGTATCTTGAAATATAAAAATGTGTTTAGTTTTCAAGAATGATATTAACCGCAATACAATACTTCACAATGAAAGAGCAAAATATTATTTTGAAAAACAAATATACATTTATATATTAAGCACGTATTATTTACGAGGGTGTGTAACAATTTCCTATGTTAGTAGGGACGTCAGCAATAAAACAAGATAATAAGAAAAGAAAACACCTCAAAATTGTCTCAGAACACCTTGCCAAAAAAACCAAGCTGAAAGCACGTAGGTAATAATGTCGTCCGCAAAAACAGACAACTGAAAAAGGAAAAGTTGCATGTCACTAATTCGAAAACCTGACCTCGGGCAGATCCTTAACTTAAGTGATAACAAGACATCTTTAAAACTTCCGGTAATGAAGGCATTATATTACAGTTTATGTGAAATATCTTTTTACAAACAAAGTTTGTTGAACGTAATAAAAGTCATATACTTGATTAAGTATTTAAGTATATTTTTGTATATATAGATTCATAACGCTATCCGTGAAACTCAATATAAGGAAAGCAGGGTTTGAAATTATAAAAATATTCAAAAGGACAAATCTTTGGACCACCAGACAAACATGTGTATTTTCTTTTTAATATACAATTTTCTTTATCAACATATTATGTATATACACGATAAATAACAAATTAGATATTATGTGACACAAAACAGCCTTGTTACAAAATTTATAGGAAATGAGTGAAGTGAAACTAAAAGAAAGTTTTTCGATCACTTTAATGTAGATAAAGCTTGTTTACGAGGAAGATTAAACAAAATATTATTTTAAAATAAGAGATGTAATTTTTGTGGAATGTTTGACTTTTTTCCACCAGATATTTTATGCATAATTGTAATCAAGTATATTATACAACTACAACTTTTGAAGGAAGAAAATCAAAAATATCGTTATTGATTTTTATTTTGGAAACCATAAATTAAATTAGAAAGTTCTGCAAAAAATGCTAATTATAATATTATTTTTGAATCGTTTAAAAATAGCAATTCAATAAAATAAAAACCGCGAGTAATCACAGCTACGACATAGGATTTATCTTCTCAAAAAATTGTCATGTTCGTGTTGCCTTAGATCCTACAGCTAGTAATATCAGGGTTCGGTGGAGTGTGAAATTGCATCTATCGAAGCGACGTGGTCGACGCTGACCCGCGAATATGGAGTGGAACTTAATGTTAGTACCGTTTGCTTTAAATACAATAAAAACATAAATTGATTATGATATTCCCACCTATGTTAAGTACTATATATATATAGTACTTAACATATATATATTCTAGTATATATATATATATATATATATACTAGAAGACCTGGCGAACTTCGTATCGCCCTATAATCAAGAAATATCTATTACGTTTTTTTATATATATTTTTGGAGTTTACCTGTAAGCCATTAATGTCCGTGTTTTGCAGTGCGACAGAATGATTGACATATTAGTTAGTTGTCAAATCTAATGTCAAAAAAACTTTTGTATGGGAAATAGAAAAGGGCTGTTTTTATGGTTTTCCCAGTAATGAATCAATTTTTTTCAGCTTTTATATCTTCCCTGAACCTCCACGAACATTTCAAGACTAAGACAAGATAAATCCGTTCAGCCGTTCTCGAGTTTTAGCGAGACTAAGGAACAGCAATCCATTTTTATATATATAGAAGATATACATATATAAACTGTGTGTAAACTTTAAAATCCATATCCAGCAGTGGACCAAGATTGGCTAAATGTGTAAACTTAATTGTTATAGGATTTATGATTCACAATTATTTTTCTTCCCAAAATATTTTTATTCCAATGTGTTATTGATATTTTCTAAAATTGTAATAAATCTAATAAAATACACTTGTATCCTAATAAATATTTTTAACACAACTTAAATGTTACATAACATTTAGGAAGTTTCTACATTGTAAGTCCTATCATTTATAACTGGTTACCCTCCGACAGAATCAGTTCGCTTTGTCTTAGGCAACGCAGCCGTGAAAACAAAGACAGGTGGATCTCGAATTACGCAGTTTAAATTTAATAGGGACCATAGTACAGCAGGCTTGATGGAACACATGAGAGTTGCCAGACGATGTTAAATGAAATGCAATTTTAAATTAGTACCTATTACGATTTAAAATTTAATCGTAATAGGTACTAATTTAAAATTTATTGATTTTTAATGAGGAAAAATTAACGATAACCCTTAAATAAATGGCATTTAAAATAATTGAAAGGTTTAATAAATAAAGACCTGTAGAGTTTTTGTTAGTACTATTCCTTAATACAATGTTCGTTTATGAAAACAAATTGATACTTATTCTGTTTAATATTTACGTTAAACTTAATCCTTTCAAAATTATATATTAAAACATTAAGGCAAAATCAATCATCCCTAAAAGAAAGGACAAATAATATATGTAACTTTAAATACAACTCAAACTCTACAATACACTAGATGGGGCATTTAGAACAATATTTATTGAGTGACTACGTAGATTAACGAATAGATAGTTGATTGAATAGTAATTTTACAATAGTACCTATACTTATAAAACGTATTTAAGGTATGATAATCGTATCTCTGATAATTATTTCAACTTACGGACTTTTTTGACCATTACTGATTTTTTTTTTCAAACTGTTATGTTATACATAGTTACTCTCACTATAATCAATTAGTATTGTGGCATTGGAGCTAACGTTACACTATCTCCTACATGTTTGAGCCTATACTTGGTCAGAATATTCCGAAGTTCTGTAGATTAAATCTATAGAGAAATTCTATAGTTATTAAATTCAGAGGAATTCTATAGAGAAAAGAGATTTAATGCACAGAACATCCATTTTAACCCAAAGATATTTTTAAATTTCAATTGCAATTAAATTATTTTTTATACTAAGTTTTTCGTTAATTATTTGACATATATGACAGGATATCAAAAGCCCCGTCTATTGATAATTTAAATTACACAGTAGCAAACTCAACTAGCTCTTGTATAATTAATAGAATGCGTTATCAATGATTAACTAACATGTATAATATGTTTGTTCAGATAAACAAATAGTACTGTAGTAAATACGATAATGTTAACATAAATATTAAGTTTGAGGCACGGCCACTTAGTCAACGGTTTTTAATAAAAAGCTTCTTTAAAAAGTTGTTTTGTGAATAAATAGACTTAAGGGATTTAAATAATTTAACTCAAATAAAATGCATGAACTCAATACACGTACTTCTTCGTTTGCTTACAAATTTATAGTCTGAAATAAATACAAAGGCAAACAAATAATTTGAAAGTTGTAAGTATTGTCCGTAAGCAACTTCAATATACATAGATATAGGCTTTTATAGAAATAAAGAAACCAGGTTACGAGAATTTTAAGTTTTTCAATGAAACGTCTTTCTTTAATTTAAAAGAAACTGTGGTATTAAATGACAGTACTTCACTTATTTAAATAGTATTTATTGTTTTTATTAGCCCAAAAATATATAATTTCTATAAAATTTCTTTCAATTACAGCACCCCCTTTATTAGTATAATTATTGATGTTGAAACTTTAAAAAATCCTTTATATACCTATACATAGTTTAAGTATTCCTTTCTTCTGTTTTACCTAAATTCTCACACATAGTTATACTTTTCAACATATTTATGACAGTCACAACTTTAACGTACGTAAATCATTTTTACGTAATACACAGAAGGGCCTTAAAATAGTTGTATAAGAATAGAGGGAATATGGAAAAGATTTTTTGATATCTTAGCTTAACCTTAGACCGACATGCATAGAACTAAAGAAGCGGAAAATCTTTAAGCCTGGGTACGTTTCTACAAAATCTGAATCCATATAACTATGAACTTAAAATCCAACACGCTTATAATGTTAGTATGTTTATTGTCATATATCACTTTATTAAATGAATTTATTATAATATGTATATATGCTGTGCTTTGAAGTATTTTTAACCTGTATAACTTTTGTACTTTTGAGATTGGTTACATTTGTAACAATCCCACTAAAACATTATTTATGAAACTGTAGTTAAAGTCTGAAATTACATAAAAAAGTATCTAAAATTAGACAAACTTTTCAAAATATGATTAAAACTCAAACATCTTCCATCCGCACACTTTAAGATAAATCTGCAATCAATCAATCTTTGCGCATTACACAACCGCTTCGGCTAAAAGAAAATAAATCTTTTGTAAAAGTTTTCTCAACAGGATGGGTATTATTCATGAAGATGCCAACCGTCTGATTGATTGGCGATCAGGTTTACACTAAGACTATAATCCCGAATCTTCTTAAAAGTTTATCAGTTTTTTCTCAAACAACCTAAATGAATAAATAAAAAGAGAACACCAGGTAATATTAGACTTTATTCGATATAAATAGATAAAAAATCAAATTAAAAGAAAAACAGTACAAACATAAATGTTTATACATTACTTGCTACTAAATTACCTTCTGAATATCCAGAGAGCATGATAAAATGACAATCTGATAAAAGAAACAATTCGATGCCCTCTCTCTTTTATTTCTCTTTCCTAACGAATGGTTCAGCATCGTTTTGGAAAATTGGCGAAATAAAGAACAATTGCTCGATTCAATATAAACTCAATCTAAAGCAATCGACAATCCCGACTTTACCTGCATTTCTATTACCTTATTACGTTATAGTTACCATTTAGAATATAAATTCTTATACATATTTGAAATTTAAATGAACAAATTTATATTTTTAAATAATACTGTATATAAAATCCTGACAGTTCTGATGAAGTAAATTTGAAAACGCTTAAGACACATGACTTGTCAGTGATATAAATCACCATTTGCTTATTTATATTATAAATTCAAAAGCTCCGTTTACTTATTTTGATATGGATACGAAGACCACATTATAATAAGAAAAATTATTTCAGTGAAAATCAAGAAAATACTATAGGAAATGTCTTAGGTAAAGAATCAAGAAAATACTATTGGAAATGTCGCGATAAAGGGAACGAATTTTAAGAAGTGATTAAATTCTTCAATGTTTATCCTCATCCGTGTGAATGTATTATTTGAATGTATTATTGAAAGTATAAGAAAAATAAAATTTAGCACTTGTGCTTCCAGAAAGATATATCTGTGTCAAAATATGTATGTATACGCATTTTTTTTGTATCGATCGATAAACTTGCTTCTAGGTTTAATGACAGTTGTTATTATTTTACTTCTAGGTTTAACAACAGGTTGTCGTGTTTGCTCTATTAGAGTACTCGTAAAACAAAATGGTTGATAAACAAGATAGTTTTCTAGCAGAGGTGGTGCTAAAAATAAATTCATGATATTTAAAGAGGAACAGGATTCTAAATTTAATTATAACTATATTTATTGTGAAAATATTTATCATAGTGATCAAAGATTTATTGAAATTATTTGCTAAGAATGAGGTGGTCTTACAAAATTAATGAATAACTGATTTGAATACCTATCGAAAGAAGTGAACCTGATTGGTTATGGCTTTCACATAAAAAGCACTCCTCGGGAAGTAGGTTAAGCTGCAGCCACGTCAGTTGTTATCACTATCATCTGTTAATAACCATTAATAGAGTCCTTAGTAAACTTTAATTTGATCAAATACTTTAATTTGATCAAATACTTAATTGCATCTACGTATAAACACTTTTTTCATAAAATATATTACACAATAGACTCAACAGATTCTTAGAAATAAATTATGCTAAAAGTAGTCTTTCGTTTTATTATTAACGAATCATTTTGAAAAGCTTCAAAAGGATTCTCATTTTATTTAAAAACTTGGGAGTTTAATTTTAATATGTAATGTTTGAACAACTTACTTCTTGTGTTACTTTTTATTGACTTTTTTTATGTCTGTTTTGGTTTTAGTTTGCTCAATATAAATTAAATATCATTTTTATTATTTTATTAACAAAGTAAGCAAGCTAATAAGTTATAAATTTGTTGAACATATAAAACACTTATTCTCGTCTCGTATTAGTTGCTCTGAAAATAATGTTTTAGCTATAAAGCCACCTGTTGCACAAAAAGGACTTAGCTCTTTTGTTTTTTTATTTGATAATTATAAATATAAAGAGAAATAAAGAAATGATGTATATATATATATATATATACATATATATATTATTTATGTAGATTATCTTAAACAAGTGATAATGGATATTTTAACTATTCTTCTATTAAATATCTTATTTATTTATTTATTTTTATTTTATTTTTAGTTTATTGGAGAAAAGGATAGAGCACAGGAATGTTACAAAAATATAAACAATAACACAGTAAATTAAAGACAAATAATACCTGAGTCCTTAAATATTTCTCACTAAGAAATATAGATAAATTAAAAAAAGAGGCCGCTTGGGCACGCATCTTTAATACATAATACACTTGGTAAAAGTGATGTATACAAATAAGGTGTGTAAACTTAATTTAAGGATGTGAAGGGAGTGATGGTAAATGTGCAGAGAACATTTAGCGTTTAAACTAAAATCTTAACAAAAACTACGGAATTTTAAAACACATTAAGAAAACAAAAACCTTTTGGTATCATAGCATCATAATAAATTCCCTTCATAGCCATGCACTGCGTAAAGCAGAGTAAGAGTTTTTTCAGATACCTTTAGGCTTCTACTGAAATATTATAATTGATTTTACAATTGCTTCAAAAGCACATAATAAAATTGTATTTATTTATTGGACATTTGTAATTATACAAAAGAATTAGTATATAAATAATTAATCATTAAAACAGTAATCCTTTGCCAGCCTTTTGTTAGGGATGATGGATTCAAACTGACAAAAATTGTTTCTCATTAATGGAACATCTTTCTTATTGTTAATTTAATTTCAGAATATAACATTACATACTTTGAATATAACAGAACGTTAATATTTCTTTAAAAAACTCTTCGCAAATAAGAATAGAAGTCATACTTGTAAAGTAATATTTCTTTAAAAAACTCTTCGCAAATAAGAATAGAAGTCATACTTGTAAAGTTATATGTATGTGTATTTAAGTGGTCAGAACATGCGATTAATTTGCTCAAAACACTAAGTATGTTACCCTAACAAAAGTATAAACCAGAAATAGAATAGAATAGAAATAAACTTTATTGCACTTAAACATATAGGAAATAACATTACAAACAAAAACAGAAAATTTAAGGCAAGGGCGGCCTTATCACTAAAAGCGATCTCTTACAGGCAACCCAACCGATGAGGATAACAAATATTATAGAAAGGGTAGTGCATATTATGATAAGTACATACACAAGAACGTAAAAAACAACTACATATACAAATACATATACAAAAAACGTAGACTACATATACATACCAGAGTATACATACACACAAGTAATTAAATATACATATATACATACAAACATACATGCATATATACATATATACATACATATTACATACATACATACATATATATATATATACATAAAATATATATATATATAAAAAGGAGTAGTTACAGTGACATATAATGAAGCTTGACTCGACTTTTAAATATATTTAACGACTGAGACATTCTTATGTCATGTGGAAGCGCATTCCATAATTTTATAGATTTGACGGTAAAAGAATCACTGTAACAATGTGACTGGCTAAGGGGCAACTGAAGTTTATTGTCCGATAGAGAACGAAGATTAAGATGAAGAGAAGAATTAGAGCCAAGAAAGGAAAAGCGCTCTTTGAGGTAAGTTGGAGTTTGGGGAAAGAAAAGAATAGAGTAAAGAAGAGAAAGGGCATGCAAGTTACGTCTTTGTCTGACTGTAAGCCATCCAAGTCGTGCACGATATTCAGAGATGTGGTCAAATTTTTTTAATCCAAAAATAAATCGTATGCACATGTTTTGCAACCTTTCCAGCTTATCAAGTAGCTCCTCGGATAGACCTAAGTAGCATACGTCTGCGTAATCTAGAATGGGAAGAAGAAGTGCATTCGAAAGATAAATTTTAGTTTTGATTGGCAACAACTTCTTCCACCTTCTCAATGAGCCAATAGCTGCAAACATTTTCCGACTTAGATTTGACACTTGCTCTGTCCAAGAAAATTTATTATCAATTATAAGACCTAAGTTGGTGACAATATTATTATTGATCAAAGTTGTACTGTCAAACAATACGGGAGGAACATAAACTTGACTAAGTTTTGAAAGTTGTTTTGGATTGCCAACTATAGCTAACTGTGACTTACTGGCATTTAACGCTAATCCGTATGACTTGCTCCACTCACTAACCAGCATAATAAAGTGCATTGTTTTATAGTTCAAACCTAAAAAATCATAAAATTGTTGTTAATTTTCTACCCATTTCAATTCCGTATTACGTTAGTTATGAATAAGCAAAATTGCGAAATCAGAAGAAAGAAAAATTAAACAAAACTCACCGCTCCGGTATAAAAAGTGCAGAACGGTTAAAACTTTGCAAATACTGTGTAACAAGGCGGCAAGTATCTCGGGGGTACCATCTAACGATTCAAATTGCAACTGTTAATCCGACCGATCTCAACTTGTAGAAAAAAACTATTCTCCACCTCTAATTGCCTAGTTCCGTATAATGAAAATAAGTTAGTGAAAGCAGTTGGAAATTCCATTATTATAAATGTTACTTTTACAATGTAATGAAATGCAATTTAAATTTAACAGACCGAAAACGTTTTATCTTGAATAATTTACTTTTGTTGAATAAATTTACGGTAAAGAATTTCGTTACCTGTTCAGATTATTTCAGCTATATGCGAATACAATGGTACATTGTTATAATTTGGTCAATGTTCTATTATTGACCAAAATAAGATGTTTACCAATATTGTTGAGAGCTCTGGTTCTCTAGCTCTCTTACTAGGTCTAACGTTGTAGGTATAAAGTTTTCGACACATATTGTAGGTTCTGGTTGAACCTTGAATTATTGAACCAAGTTTGACGTTGTTTGTTACATATACTGCTGTGTTTATACAGCTCTTTGGTTGAACGGATGCATAAAAGTCAAATAATAGTGCAGTTAATACGACTAGGAAGGTATAAATAATAATTTAACATTTTGATTTCGTGATATGTTTATAATCTCATTTCCAAATTTTCTGTCGTATTCAATATTTACTATCGTTTAAAAGAAAACCGCAACGAAAATTCAAATGAAATTTCCATTTTGGGTTATACCAGGATCATATCAAATTATATCCCTAAAAAGCAACAAAGGAAAGACACATATGGATGGCAAATATATATATATATATATATATCTCTTTTAATCTAACCGGTTTGAGACGTATTGATATTTCGTCGCCTCAACAATTTACAATAGAAACTCAAAGAACACTAGAATGACAATGGCAGATCTATTGTGTATCGTGTTAGCTCATTTTTAAACTTCACTGTTCGGTGACTGTACAAATTTCACCATTTTTCAATATGATTGTATTATTTGTCTTTGTTGAAACACGACCGAATAAAAGGGTGCGCTATTTGACTCTTAATTTATAAGTAACTGTGTAAATCATGTTTTTAAATATAATAATAACTTACATATAAGAACAGTCATTTATTAAGCGTAAATTTTATTGTTGTGATTAATTATAAACTAGTTTAAAGTCATCAATAATTTAGTGCTGTATAACATATTCTGACTAAATAATGATCTGGTGACTATAACACTCAATAAATTTCTTTGATTGCTAAATATTCTGACATTTATACGGACGTGACGATATTTATAAAACTAGAACAGATTGCCTCTTATATTAAACATATATTTAAAATAAATCATTGTTAAGAGCAATGTACGTGCTTGCGTGGTCACGTTGTACTCGTATGTGACATAATTAAGGCAGCCCGACCACAGATAATGAGCTTGCTTGTGCCAGGGTTTAACGTTGACTTGCACGTCGTTCCTTTTATACAGAAAACACAACAAGTGAAGTGTTTTGTACAAAATAGGCAATAGAAATTTAAACCATATTAAATCCCCATTAACACATTAAGGTCATCAATAGTATGTTTGATCATGTTAACAATAATATGTTTATATTATGAGCTAAATTACAAAATATTCAATTATTTAAAATGCTTCATGTTTGTCACCGCTTTGTCAAAATTACGTATTACAAGACCCGAAATTAAATTGAACATAATTAAATAACATCTCTAGAATACCAATTCTAATTTATAAATATTTACTTTGTGATTATGTTTGTATTACTATAAAATATTAAATTTGAACACAGCTAGAATGATGATCCACGCTCGCTGACAAGTACCTTGAGCATCGTGGTGATGAGAACGTCCGGCTACACATGACGAGACAAGCGTCAATTGAGATTTAGGCCCCATCTCTCTATATCCCACTACGCGATAAAGTTACTTATATCTCGAATTAAATTGTGACTGCAGTAGATTTTAAAAAATAACAAAAATATTACAAAATTCCTTGTACATTCTATTTCTGAAGTCCGTGATTTATAACAAGTAATATCGATTTTTATCAAATGGTCAATAAGATAATTCTCAATTTATCCTAAATATTAAAGAAAACTCTTAATAGATCTCATTAATGCAAAAAAAGTGTTATAATTGTACCTTTGCAGTTAAAAGGTCTTCTTTCTAATTCAAATAAATAGGGTAGCATAAAAATATCTACATTTAAAATAAATTCATTATCATAACACATTTTATCAATTATTCTCAGTTTACATTTCCATGCCACTACGCGTAACACTGACGTGTTACTAAATAATACACATATATAATATGCGTTTTTAGGATCTTTTTACATTATAAAAATTAAATACGTACATTACATAATAGAATATCTTGTCGAAATTATATATATAACCCTATATTTATATAACCCTACATTCACACTCACAGAAGAATTATATATATATAAAGATATATTAAAGATGCTTTGGGGCCAATCATGAAGTAAGGGCCAAAATTTATGTCTTACTTAAATCACATCAACTTCTCAATAAAAGAAAACTATCATTGACGAATATATCTTTAATTAGGGCTTGCAATTAACCACTAAAAACAATGCTGTATCATGTTTTGTTCAACGCCATAGCAACTCAAGCGTACGTGATGTTGGAACACCTCTGATCTAATGTAATCAAAATCATCTAAGGAAAGCTTGTTTACATTACGGTTGTCTTGTTTTGCACGTTTCTATTACGTGATTTCGATATCGACCTAAATAATGACAACACTTCTCTTTTATTCCATCCTTATTCTACTCCTTCTGGTTATTCGCTACAACAAAATTACCTCTTTTTTGGAAATCAAAGAATTAATAAAAAATAATATATATCTGCAGTTACAAATCTTTAAAAATAATCATGAAAATATTACTTACTTTATGATTCACGAACTCCATCACATCTATATATAGTAATGCAGTGCGTATTTCTAACCTAACTACAGCTCTAGCAACAGTTTAGTTAGTCTTAACTAGCTTATGTCCAATTAAGCAAATGCATTACTGTATAATAGTTTGAGGTTGGGCACAAGTTAATTGAAGTATCCATTGGGAAGATATAAGCAATCAATAAGTAATTCATATTCATACATTTAAATTTAAAAAAATATAATACTTAAATTTCAACAGTGGACAGCATTTATACAGACTACTATATATTATTTTGTCAACGAATTCTGAGTGGAAAATGGGAAAGAAATACATGCAATTTACAATTATACAATTACGTAAACTATTTATAAAAAAAAATTATTAGGCCTGTTTACTATTTAGATTTAGATTACTATTGAATTATTCTCTAGTCAACGTTTATAAAAATCGCCTATATCATTTCAGTTCTCCAGTACAATCGGCACATACACGTGCCAACCTGCACATTCGTTTTATTATTATTATTTTTTTCAATAAATTTTAGGTATAAAATTTTCCATCTCACATAATGTACATAAATGTTGTGGCTATATTGTGGACCAGGGTATATTAGAAGCGCGACCATAGACTGTCAGAAGGAAGCTTACAAGAACATGTATATGTTGCCAAAATGCATCCGATGCTCGTAACATCGTAATAAACATTACACAACATCATATAATATCCCAAATATGAGCGTAAATTTTCGGTTTCATGGCGTTTTACTACCGGCTATTAACATTTATATCATGGTAATAAAAGTATTATTATTTTAAATTATTTTTAATATAAAAAACTCTTGTATAAATATTTTCTTGAACTTTACTCTAAATATGGGAATTATACGCACTGGAGTATAGTAGTTTGGTAATAACCAAAGTTATGAAATAGATAATCACGCTTTGAAAAGCCGTGTAACAAATTCCTCGCTTATTGAATTATATGTATATATATTATAACTTCACAAACTCGATAGCATAACAGATTTTAACATATAAAATAATTTCTAAATCATTGCTTATTCTCAAAGATTAAAATAAAACGGAAAATTAAAAACTAAATAGAAACATTTTAATACCATTTTTTAACATCCCTATTGAGTAAAAAATATATGTATATCGAGATAAAATAATGTTGTGACTAATAATAATTATTATTTGCTGTTTATCTCACTGAAATTGATCTGATAGCACAACAAAACCGATTTTTTATTATTAAGAGTTGTATGACAAATCTTATTTTAATTGCTTCGTAATTTTTTTAATTAGTAAAGTGAAATAACATGATTGAATATGCCACTAGGCACTAAATAAAACATATTTATTTGGTACGAAAACAAGATCAATACCCATTGCGGGAGTGGAATCATTTTCTTATTTCATTCGTAAATTTTTATCAGCCATATAATTGTGTCCAGTTATTCATGGATTAACAACACTGAAATACATATATTCATTCGTGGTAAATCGAAATGAAGTCTTCATAAATTCTTAAATATATATTTTTTAATTTTTTGTCACAATTTAATACAGTATAATTAAAACATTAGGATTAATAAGATTTTCAAGAATGTAATTGGGAATACGTGAAATTAAATGTTGAGTAGTATGTATTCGCTTTATACATATTTTAATCATAACACAGCACAACAAAATCAAACTTTTTTTTTTGTTGCATGGAGTTTTTCTACTGTTGTTTACTAATTTGGGCGCGCTAATTTTAAATCTGACCTCAGATTTTTTGTAGCAGCTCTAGTTAGTCAGATACAGGTCCATTCCAAAAATATCGTTTAAGTGTGTTAGAGTTTGTAAAAAAGGCATACTTTGACTACTTTGGGTTTCCGTTGCCATCAAACGCTAAACCTTTTTTGTTATGTAAAAGTTGTATTGAATCTTTGCATTTATTGGCAAACAAAAAAAGACCAAATTTTAAGTACAAATCTCCCATGATATGGCGTGAACCACCCAACCATCATAACGACTGTTATTTTTGTGTAACGAAAATCATAGGAATAAACCATAAAAATTGCTCTAAGTGGATATATTCAAACTAAAAATCTGTCGTAAGAACAGTCTTGAGTATGAGTGACACATCAACACCACAGCAGCCTTGTAGATATTCGGAAATCCAGACCAGTGCAGCGGACAAACCGAAACGACGACAGTGGTAGAGACAATAGTCCCCGATCACTAAATAAAGAGGATCTAAGTGACTTGATCAGGGATCTTGGCCTGTCTAAAAGTTGATAGATGATAAAAATTTCATCAACCATATGACAGCTATTGAGAAATGTGCATGAGAAGAGTTTGTTTGAGTAGTGAGAAATTTTTTGAGAATACTAAGTCTGACGGCTACATTCAGCACGTTGAACAGTTGCTGATACACTTCCAGCGGCTTGGATGCAACATGACTATTAAGCTTCACTATCTTCACAACCATCTAGACTATTTTCCTGAAAATCTAAGTGACCAAAGCGAGGAACAAGGAGAGCGCGTTCAACAGGATATTCGCTCTATGGAGAACAGGTAGCAGGGGTACTGGACGGAATATATGATGGCTGGTTATTGTTGGAGCATTCAAAATAGTACTCATGATACATCTCACCCTAGAAAATCCACAAAAAGGAAATTTTATTCAGACTAAATATATTTAATAATTTTTTAAACTTAAATTTTGTGCATTTTTAATGAAAAACCCTGTCTCTTCATAACTCCAAAACTAGAGCTGCTACATAAAAACGGCATATATTTTTGAAATCAGCACGGAAAAACTATTCAGATTCATGTAAAAAATCTCATGCAACAGACATGCTGTTTTCCAGTGTAATCAGACGATGGAATTACCTTTAGTAAAAAAGGAAAAAAGAATTAATGATATCTAAAATCGCGAGTACACATTTAAATGACACTAAGGTTTTGGGATACTGCCCTTTTTTATTATTTTAAGTTTACATATAAGATCCACAAGGGAGAGGACTATCTTAACACTTGAAAAGTCTCTTGGCAAATGAAAAGACAAAATTGATAGGACTTCTGTTCTACACGATAAGCCTCTAAAGGTAAAGGTCCATTTCCTCCACACTAGGCTTTGCGTAATAGAGAAGTACCGGGAATGTAATTAATGACATTAAGGCTGCTCCTAGGTCGCACTTAGACTAGATTCTCAACCCACGGTACGGTACTACCGGCCGGTGTAACCCTGCATAAGGCCTTCGCCAATACTTATTTTAACTGCCAATGTAACTTAATGATATCTATTTCATTTCTTAACATTAAATGTATAATTGTATATACCATTAAGTTCCTAATTGGTGATTAAAAGGTAATTAGCAATACTTTTGGCTTTATTAAACCATATTGTAACTGGATTTTGATGTTTATTTCAATAATTTTATACCTAAATTTGCTAAATTATCAATTCCATGAAATTCATAACAATTTAGCAAGTAATATTTTTATATGCTATTTGTTTCACAAAACTTAACCTGATTATACTTTTACGAACTTTTCTCTTATTTGTTTTAGTTGAAATAAAGTAAATATAGGCAAATCCTTTGAAAAAATTATTACATAATATATTCTAAATAATAAATTTTAAATTTAAAAATAGATAATGATTATTCCAAACTAATTAGATAAATAATTATATTGATATTAAAACTTTTCAAATTATTTACGATTCAGGCTAGATGCAGCAATAGCGCGGACCGTCGTGCGCAAATACTCCTGCGCACCGCGGCATAGCGACGAACGGCCCAGGCAAGGGGGCCTCTGTTCGGCCTGGGGGGCGTACTGATCCCCAATGAGAAGAGACCGCTTAGTAGTTTAAGCAGTCACCCGTCGCCGGAGTCGCGGTCCTACGACAGTTCCCGCGACTCCGACACTCAGCGGCGAAGAGTGAGTGCCGGGGGGGTTTTTAGTGAGTAGAAACCTCACATGCCCCGGCCGTGTTCCCCACACGGCCGGAAGTCTTTCGAGAGTTTTCCCCCCGAGAACAAAAAAAAAAGGTGCAGCAATAGCAACACCGCAAATGTAAGTTATACTTACCGTATATTGTAAATTATTAAAAGTAAGGTCGAAGTAAGCGAACTATCGTACATTTTGTCGGTTTGTTTGGAATTGATGCCATTGTTGAAACTAATATTAGTAAAATATGTGATAGGGGCGATAGTTTCATATCATGCTTTAAAAAGCTTACGGGATCTTATCTCATCTAGGTGGACGAATTAATTTTATTCTCAATATAATTTTTTATGCCCTTATCAACAACGTCAAAATGAGAAAATAATTTAATAATGATTTTTATTAAAAAGTTAATTAGACCTGTTGGTAAACTTTTGTTAATTAGATGGACATATTATGCGAAGGGATGAATGTCATATAACAAGAAGAATGTGGAGGGATATGTGGGTCGAGGTAGACCTAAGAAAAGATGGATGGATTGCGTGAAGAATGACATGGCTAAGAAAGGGGTAATTGATGAGATGACTGCTGACACGCTAGACTGAAAGAGAAGAACATGTTGTATCTGATAATAATAAAATGTATAATTCCTTATTTTATAATTCCTATATTTTATGATTGAAATCTGGGTAAAACTGCTAATTATTCACAATACTTCACTAACTTTGATAAAGATTAAGAAGAATATTTGAGATTTAAAAAATCGAATTTTTTTTCCTGCCCTGATCCCACTTTTATGTAAGGTCGGCACAACATGGTCTTCTCTTCCACAGAACATGTTGTAAATAGTTTTGGCTAATTATTTTTTACGATCGGCCGCGTGCCTGACATCAACCCTTTTTTTTTGGAATGCATTAATCAGTGAAGTCTAAATACTCTTTAGAAAGTATATATGACTCGGAAAAATCACATTGGCACTTGTCAGGATCGAACCCAGGCCCTCGTACATCCGAGGCGGGCCTTTTAACTACTAGGCCACCAATGAGTTAAGTTTATTATTTTAATAAAATGTTACATATTCAAATATAATTTCAAAAAATTTAAATCTGAACCGCTACTATCTAAAATATCAAATTTTATTTATTTTACTTTTCATGAATAGCATAGGTAATTATAAACTTTTTTTGTTATTTGTCTGTTATAACAAAATAGTTACATTATGAAATAGTATATTAAGGTAACAGACGAGTCAGTCTGATTTGTTTCTCGATAATTACAAGTAATTTTAAAGAGAACCTCTCAGTCTATAAATCGGATATGTATCTTGATGAACGAAGCCGCAATGGGAATCAAATACAAGGCCAAAATAGAGCTCAGGAAAATAGAGGAAACATGCATAATTAATCCTCTAAAAATTATCAATATTGAGTATCACTTCTTAGTTTTTGTAATTATATTTTTAATAGTCTAACAACATTTATTTGTATTTAGTTACTTAAAATATAACAATAAATTTGTGTTTTAGTTTAGATATAATTATTATTTGAATAACTAATCAATTATAATACAACAAATTTAACAAACACAAATATCTAACGTCTCTGCTTATTCCAAAATAACCTTCAAAGCGTTTGTGACAATCCAGCTTTTAGTTTAAGTACCGCTATATGAGTACCCATTAACTGCAGTGACAAATCTTTGTGTCCCCAGCCTACGTTTAGTATACAATAATACGGCACTTTATCCTTGTCTTTTAAGGATGTAAATCGCTTAAATATTTCACTCGTTAGATAACGGATGGTCGCTCATTATCATATGCTTTGATGCTTATCTATAATGCAATAATGATTATTACTCTTCGCACTATAATTAGTCTTTTATTTAGACATGGTTTAATTTACAACTTGCGGCTTTATGTTTACAAGTCATAGGGTACGTTGAAATTATAGATCACTAATATCCAAGCACTTCGTGTAACCAAATTGTTATGATTACAAAATTAACGGAGTCTTATTAGAAATTCTAATATGATTTTATTAATATCGATTAAATAATCGGAAATTAATAATTAATTCCAAAACTATAAAATAACATGTTTGAATGACATATTGTTATTTTAAGTCTATTTTGTATCGACAATATCACTCATTACCATCGATATATATGTGCTAATGGACATGTCTTAGAAATGAGAATTGTAGCACTCCGAAAGAAAGAGAGGAAACGAAGTTTCGGTCTATCTTTATCTTTCTCAAAATAGTACCGTACTTAAGACGTTATGAGCCCCTTCTGGGTAATTTATATGCCGTGCTTGTCATGGAAAATGAGCTCCAATCGTCTATGAGGAAAGAGATAGTGCTAGACCGAAAGCATAGGCCATCTCTCTCACTCTTTTCAACCCAAAAAATTACTGCAGATGATACGCGTACGTGGGAGGGGGTGTCTCTTACAAAACGTTACGTAGCATTGTTTCTAAAAAAAATATTAATAAAAACCCCCAAACTGGCAACTCTTTTCATATACGTTGGGTACATTATGTTGACCAGATTGTATTTTTATTTATTATTCCAAGTTTGCAAAAATATTAATTGATATTTTACGGGGAATACCTAGGTTGCATTGTAAGTCTATTAATGTTGCTTCCGTAGTCAGTATTCGTTAGTGTTTATCCGTGAGTTCATAGTGTTCATACTGTTATTTCTTCAGAAGAGGGAGAATTGTGTCAATGATCTTTTTTCATTTAATAGATTAAAACTATACCAAACTATTACATATTGTTTTACGACTTTGGATGAAATTAACCACTTGAGTGTTACGTAACGTTTTGAGAAGGGGGGGGGGGAGGCTACAGAAAAACGTTACTGTGCGTTATAGGGGGGAAGGGGGGGTCAAAAATCATCGAAAGTTGCGTTACGTAATACTTGAACGCTCCCTGTACCAGTAGTTATAGAAGCAGCAGGTGACGCGCAAACCAGAAACAAACTGATTATGACGATAAATTCGTCGCTTTATATGCACATAAAAAGTATACAAATGACCCATGAGCTGTGGAAGAAATTGAGAACCAATTTGATGCCTCAGGATTCACGACGAGAATCAGTTTGATTTTCATACGACTCGAAAACAGCGTTTCAATGACTTCGTACGTGACACAAATCATTGAAACAAGCCAAAAATTGAGCGGTAATATCAATGATGAGTGGGTTACATCGCTTTTGTTAGCGGGATTAACAGAAAAATATTTCTCCATGATAATGGCGATTGGACATTGCGGCATACCACTGGCAGCAGACGCCATTAAAACTAATAAATTATTGAAGTATTTGCGAGTTATAAAACAAACCGGAATGTTGGTAACACTGCCCAAATGTCAAAGTCAAAACCAAAAGTCATTACATGCTACAAATGTAAACAAACAGGACTTTTCAGGGATAAAGCCTGAAAGCCATATTTTAAGAAAGCAACCAACCTACCAAACAGGACATTACCGCAATTAGTGTAGAGTTTCCGACAAAAAATGGTTGTCAAATGTGTCGCGAGATGTTATGATCAAGGAAGTTGTCGTGGCAAACAAAGATAAAGTAGCTGTATTATGTACTTGAGATGTGCAGATTACGACAAAGCCGCTGTGGATACGATATTACAGTAAAAGGTGTATTATGCGTGCCGAAGTTGACTACAAATCTGGTGTCTGTTACTCAACTTATATCAAAAGGAAACAAAGTTTTTTTAACAATAATGGTTGCCAGATTTTCAACCAAACAACAAGGGTGTAAAAACTAAACATGCCTGAGCATTGTTCATCAGCTGCAGTGACGGTGACCAGTGTAGTTTGGCATTGAGGTCTGCTACATAGTAATAGCCAGTATTTGAACAAGATACAAGTGGCTGTACAGGGATTGACACTTGATAATAAGACTGATATATCAGACTCATCCAATGAGGTCAAAGGGTACAGGATTTCCAACCTGAAGTCTAATGCCATTACTACCAGTTGATATGTTATAGTATTGGAGAAGATGGAGACAGAGAATGATCTGAAGGTGCAGGAAAATTGTTCAGATGATGTGAATATGGTTCCAGTTGAGGAAAACGACTCGATGCTTCAGGAAGATTCACTTGAACAATCAGAGAACATGAACTTATATTGATCAATTTTTAAGAAAATTTAATTTAAGTGATTGTAAGACTGTTGATACTCTGATGGAGGTCAAATTAAATGTAAATAAAGGTCAAGTAAGGGCAAATAGTCATGTGCCCTATCAATAGCTAATTAGTAGCTTAATATACTTGTCAGTCTTAACTTGGCCAGATATTAGTTATGCTATAAGTTTTTTAAGTCAGTTTAATAATTGTCACACAAAAGAGCAATAGGAATATGCAAAGAGAGTATGAAGGTATCTAAAACGAACTAAATGTTATGGAATAAAATATTGTTAACAAGGTAATTCAGAAATAACAGGCTATGTAGATACTGATTGGGCTTCTAACTCTGAAGAAAGGAGATCATATACTGGAATGTGTTTTTTGTTATCTGATGGTGTAATATCATGGGAATGTAGAAAACAGAAATGTTCAGACCTCTCTATCACTGAATTAGAGTATATTGGTCTATCTGAAGCATGTAAAGAAGCATCTAAAGGAATTATATAAATTATATTATAGCAATATATATATATATATATATATATATATATATATATATATATATATATATATATATATATATATATATATATATATATATTATATTATATTATAGCAATATGAAATAACCAATGAGATGTACACTATTAGCATATTTAATGATAAAAAAGGTGCGCAGAAGCTGTATGCAAACCCAGTATTTCATAAACATACAAAGCATATCAATACCAAATATCATTTTTGTCGTGGTCTAGTAAAAGATAAAATTATTAAGGTGCTGTATTTGCCAACAGCTGATATGCCAGCTGACATTCTTACTAAAAGTTTATGTTCAGCAAAACATTATAAATTTATGTTGCTTCTTGGCATAGTTTGTATAGAATAAAGTATGTAATTCTTTAGGTATGTTCTTTTTTTCAAATTTTCAAATAAAGATTAGTTCTTGTCTGTCAATCAAGAGTTTAATTTATTAGATATATTCATTTATTATAGGAAAAACGACTTTAAAATATTTATGAAAATTTATATATATAAATCATTTAATTGTTGTGAATGATTTTCATCAAACGTAATGTGGAAGGTACGGGTAAAGTCTTAAGAGTTTCATAGAAGCTATACTCCAAATTGATCCCAACCTTTGCATGGACATTTATATCGATTATTTTTATTTCAAATGTATTAAGTTGAAATTAATCTTTCGTGTTAAAATATCAGCATATTATGCATGAAGAATTTGTTAGTAATGTAAAACATATATAATAATATAGGTACGTACATTTAATATAGCATATATCTTTTATGTAAATTTTGCATTAATAAAACTCAATTATTATAAAAGTAATAGTAAGTTCAAGCTTTTCTACCGTGTAATAACAAAATGTTTAAAACATGTACTTCGACTAAGGTGTAGAGAGTATGTACTTAGATCGTCCGAAGTTAATATTTGGCCTGTAAAAAATGTATACTTTCTGAGAGCGAAGAGACATGCACGGAAAATTTCTTGTTGGGATTTTTCTCTTTCCAAAAACTAAAATAACATATTTAAAACAGGTAATCCTAAATAGATTTTATTATCTCTTCATAAAACTCTCACTAATTAAAACATAATAACACATTTTTACATATCAGAGACTAATTATATCCTCATGTATTAAATGGACTGGGACGATGAAGTAGTGACAGTTTGAAAACCCAAACACAAAACAATCCTTAATTCTCGGAACAGTCCATAGTTTTTGGGAAAGATAAATATTTCGTCCCTTCATGTTACACTGTCCGTATTTAACTTCTAACCCCTTGCTCTAATGTTCTGTAGAGCAAAATTTACGCGGCTTTCTGGCTAACTTCCAAAACTAGCAGGTCATAGGTCACCTATACCTACAATATCTGAAAACAGTTTATAATATGTTATCTGTATTTATCATACAATATTTTGATTTTTTATATAACTTACTATAAAATGAAGCCAAATTTCTATCAAACCTTTCATATTACAAGCGAAAGATATAACCCTATTTTGTAGTAGCAAAAGTTCGCTCAAATATTTTTTTAATTAAAACATTTTTGGTTATGGCTTACCATTGGTGACGTATATTTATAATATAATACTCTTGTCAAATAATAAGAATTATTATTAGTTATTATTTAAGGTTATATTCATTACTACAAATTCGTTACTATCACCGGAATCAATACTCACATAACAATTTTCACATAATATTATAAAGTAAACTACCAGGGTCGACCTCACATATCTTAAGAATACATGAATGAATCCTGTTCTCACCCAAATTCTAAAGATTATTATTTTAAATTAAGAGAAAAAATACGCTTAAGCTACAATTTGAAATAAGATAAAAACCGTTACGAAATGTCTAGCATTTTATTATAATTTTTAAGGATACCAATATCAAATTTCATCAACAATCTAAAAGCAGTTTAAACGAATAAAATCAACAACTTTATTTTGAAATTATTCGTGTTTTTTCATTTTCAATTCTGCTCGCAATTCGTTCTACACTGAAGGAGTATCATTCAATTCACTATGCTTTAAAATGAATGCGAGCTAGTGCCTACATCGGTGAAGGTAGAACTTGTTTGCAAAATTTCTGGTCACTTCTCTAACTCGTGTATGACACGAAAATTAACGCTATTTCAATCTGAGTCATGTGAAAAATACGATACAAGTAGATTTATCTATTCACTATACAACCTGACTCGGTAACTTTAAGGGTTTTATGATATACAGTCACGGTTTGAAAGATTGTTTGTTTCTCAGATATCATCAATCTCATGATATTACAGTAAAAGGACTCTTATTATCAAATAAAAGTAAAATCCTCTGTTGTATATACACTGCGGCACTTTAAAACATCATAATACCGCCTAACCAAAAATGATTTATACGTTCTCATTTCAGAGAAATGAATTCCTTTTTTCTTTCTTAGACTCCATTGCCTCTATTTGTTGTACAAGGAGATTTCGTAAAGGGGACCTTCTAAAGAGATTTCGTTCGTAAGAGTTCGTCATTGTTGAGGTAGATAAATGACCATAAATTAGTTGACTTCGATCGTGATGAAGGATTTGTGCATTTTAAAAAAATTGCAATATGTATCTAAAATATTATCATTTGTCTTTATTTAGTTCTACATAATCTATTATCAATTTAGCGTTAATTTGACAGAAATCTAAAAATAAAATCATAAACAGAATAAAACAAAAAACTAAGAACAAAATAAACTATAATAATAGGCAGCGCCTAGAATTCAGGTAATAGTGAATGCAAATACAATTTCAAACAATTAGCAAGTCGAGTCCCTCACAAATTACCGTTGCATGCAAAACGGAACCTAAACAACTTTCTAAAAACAAGCCAACGATCCGCCACACCCCACTTCATCAAATTAAAGTTTATTGAGTGTATTTGCCAAAATATTACGGTCCTGGTTTTCACTGTAATAAATTACACTTTAATATAAAATAATAAGCCATCTTAGTCGGTTTCTAATAAAACAAATACGTATTAAATTAAAATATGCATCGATAAATAATGAAGAATAAATATGTACTATACAAGTATACATTCTTTTAAAAAGCTCGTATTATAATAGTCTAAGATCCCACTGCAGGGTTGGTGCGTTCATCGGTTATTTATTTAAAACCAATTTTTTATGTTTATTCATATTTAGGAGAACATATTTTTACTAGGCTGCCTATCATAATTTGGCTGGGATTATTTTTAATTAAATTATTTTAAATTAATTTTTGGGCCAAAATTCCGTTTATTTATTCTTTAAATGAAATAACCTATGATGGTAATTTATAGGAAGATTATAAAAAAATCACGGTTGCCTTTGTGCACCTAGTCGCAACTCTTCGCAGCCAGGGTGTGAAGAGTTGCGGCTAGTTTAATTAAAAACTTGAGTTATTACAAAATGTTATCTTGCGTCTGTCTGGTGTTTTTCATGTGTAAAAAAGAACAACACACATGCAATCTCAATAAAAGATTGTTTTTCTCAATATCATCCAACATTATAATTCATAAAGATTATTGTACATAACTCGTTAAGACCATATCACACATATTTAAACAAAGCTGATCATTAGCTGATCATTATCGTTATAACACTAATTGGTTTTATATATTTGTAGTATTTTTTATATCATTTCCTCACAAATACATTCTTAAGACAAAATAAAATATTACTGTTGATAAACTCAATGAACTTCTCTTATGTGTCATGACTAAACTTAATTACTTAAATATTAAACCGAAGTATGTCTGGTATAAAATCAGCTTTTAATAGGTTTCAAATAAAGGATTTCAAAAAAATAAAGATTTCAAATAAAAAGTTTTACGAATATTAGAGTCATATTATATGAATAATTCTAATATAAATTGAAAATATTTAATAAAGAACTTGTTGCATGTGACTGCAATGTCGAAATTGTTATATAATTATGAATACATAATAACATAATTGTGAAATATGTTTCTTATTTTTATATATCTCTTATATAAATATTTTATGAACGCATGCGGGAATATTGAAATTTTCTTGTAATATTTAAAGTTTAAAGACCTTGTTAATTATTTTTTTCGAAACTCGTACTATGCATAATAAAATTGGATCTATTATATTAGTTACTATATGAAATGAGAAATTGAAAATACGACACTAGGTATATGTTATTAAAATGTAATGACATAAGTATCCAACATAAAAAAAAAGGCTTTTCAAAAGAATGATTGTTATTCAATTTTCTATTTTTGTACAAAAGAATAATAAACACAATTGAAGACACTGTCGGGATTATTATTCTGATAACAACATTTACTCTAAATAAATAACAAAAAAAACAGCGAACGGAACCAATCACAACAAAATAATATTTTTTGTTTCAAATCTATTAACACCAAGTATAGATAGCAATTCTAGTTAAACTCGAAATTTTAGCAACACAAATAATACTTTATTCTATGAAGTGATACGAACCAAAGTCGCTTCCATGTTTTACATCGTCCGCATACTGTATAAAAATTTAATACGTCACATAAAATATTCACGGCGAAACTTATCCCTCCGTCTCTTCAGTCATTATTACTAGCCAGTCAGACAATGAATAAAATATAACGAAGTAAATTGGCGTCTTGGGATACCCTACTGAGTAATTTACATCTTTTACACTACTGGATTATTTCTTTAAACTTAACTGCTTCTGCCAGCTGTATAAAATTTGTGTTAATATTTAGAAAAGTGTTAATGACATTGTTAAACTATAAACACAAAATATGTAAGGAAATTTTTTTTGATGAAATTTAGCAAATAGTAGTAGAAAGTTTTTGAGTCGTTTATTTTATTTATTTATTTATTTTATTTATTTAATTAATTACAAAAAGAGTACATGTAACATTGTTCTACATTTACAGGTGTTAACATAAATTTAAATTATTATAGCGTATTAAATAATGCAAAATTATGTATGAAATTATCCCCGGCCATTCAACCACATACATTTAATTTTATTCAAAAACTTTATTTGGACTATACTATTTGATACAATTTTGCGTGCTACCAAATATGAAATATTAAAAATGATATGGTACCGTTAATTTCAGAAAAAAAACATGAATGTGACTTATTCGGCTTTCAGTTATAAAAATATCAAACCAAAATATTTCACAACATATTTTCCTGGTCCAAAAGTCGACAGAAATAAAATAAGACAAGGGATACGAGCAAATACATTTGTTAGAGTAAATGAAACCACTGAATGACTCAGACCAAAATAAAAGATAAAAGATGGCCCCAGACGAAAAATAAAGTATGCAAATTCAATTACAACAGCTAGCGGGATAACAAGAACTAAATACAATAAAGACTGTCGAATAAATAGACTTCGGGTCCTTAACAGGACTTCTAAGCCTCTAATCTATTTCTTATAAAACAAATTGATAAAGCCTTATTACTATACATTTGCAACAATCTTTATAATACACATTATTCTTTACAAATGATCAGCCATAAAAACATGTGAACAAATGTCCATTGTCTTTGAACATCCCCTATGACAAATAACTTTTGTATATTTTGAATGCTTTTTTCCATATTTATTTGAACAAGCAAGGTAAACTTACGGTACAAATAGATCAAAATTAACACAAATTAGTTTATTTAAGCATGGACTTTAAATCCGACTTTTTACGAACTAACGAGTCCTATCATTAAATTACTCTAAGCCGTTACTGATAGCTTAGTACATACTGTAATAATTTATTTTCAATATCTCTTTATCTTCAGTTAAAGTTTTTTAATTCACTTCATTAATACATACATAGTTTATCTTTTAACTTATCTTTAAGTGACGTTAAAGCTTCGTGTTAAAGCTTTATGAAATAGACTAGGCGATTTCAATTTAGATAATTGGGATCTATCTGGTTTCATGTGTATGAAGTTTTTAAAAGTTACCACTAACTTTAAAAAAAATTGCCCCAACGAATATCAAAATTGCTTTATTTGTGTACATATAATTATTGATTGCTTAGTTTAAAATTTATTGTGTAAAAATTATCAAGTAAATTGAAATCTGGATGGTTTAACAAATACTAGAGAATCATAAAATCGTAAGATGTCTCATAATTCAACGCATTCTTAATGAAGTCATTTGCACACTTTATATATTACTTTTCACCCACTTTACAAGATCACAAGATTATACCGTATCAAAGAAACAAGCTTACGATTTGACAGGCTTGTTTCTTATGATACAAGTAAATTATATTTCAAAGATAGACTAAGAACCGGAGCTCATTAAACTTCTCGCGACTCAATTCGATATTAATCAGGATAAAAAAGTTAATATAATCACCGATCAAATGAAGATTATATTCGAGACAAGTAAAAAGTGGTTTATCGAAGAAATCTGGCATATCCCTGGAGACAAGAGAATTAAGGACCTTAGGAATGAGATGTTGATTGCATCCCGCACCTCGATTGTCGCCCGTTTCTTTTGCAATTCATTTTTTTCCTCCATTTTTCTTTCCCCAGCCATTAATTGAAATGCAAAATGCATCTTTGACGGCTTTGTTGTTTGTCTGAGGACTTATGCAGATTTCATTAAACGTTTTCTCCGCTCTGTTTAAGTTGTGAATGTTAAGAGAAATAAACATTCGATTGCTAAGTGTTTTGTTATTACATTTTTGAAACGCAAACTAACTCTTCACAAATTGAGTTTCCCTTTAAGTGATAATTTTTTCTTTTGTTAAAAAGTCAATTACGTGTATCTATGTAGTTTAAAGCTTAAAATATTAGATTTTCTGCATATTTTATTGGAAATTGTATATTTTGGGAATATTTTGATTAAAATAATTTTAAAATTATACACTTATTATCACTTTAATTAGTTACTAAGATGATTCACTTATTATCACTTTAGTTAGTTACTTAGGTTATATTCATAAAATAGTACATACTTTATTTTGATTATTACGACTTTTTTATATTGATTCAATATACATTTGAAAATAAAGCGATAAATTAACTTAGGACTTAATTCGAGTCTGATTCTTTAACGTTAGTATTGTATGAGTAGTTATTGGTTAGGCGTATGATTCAATTTCTATTAAGGACTTCCTATGAGAAGTATTCATTCTGCGACTCTATTTTAAGGAATATTGACCACCAGCTAATACAGGATGTCTGTGAATACTCAGACATTAGCACAGTTATAAAGTGGCATCAATTCAGATTTTGTGGCCTCCAGAATTGGAATGAGGATGGTAAGAGATGCTGTGACAGAACTTGTTTATTACACAATTAAATCTCCAAATTATATGATAAAAATGTAATCAAATCTAGAATCACCAAAACACGGGCATTTTTTTTATGTTTACATATTACATATTACATATGTATGTTTGAAATGACATTGAGCAAGTGCGGCTATGTGAAAATCATCTAACAACCTACGATTCTCAATTTTGTTAAACTTATTCTTTAGCACAGGTTTCAAGTAGCCGGATTTTCGAAATTTTATGGAAGAAAGAATTACCTTTTACACTTTGGATAATATTTAAATATCGATAATATTCCTGTTTTTATCATACACGGCGAAAATTTATACTTTCGGTACAGACCATACTTGCTTCCGGAAGAAACGATTCCCACAGCAAAGGATTGAAACAGTTTCAATGCATCCGTATATGCTTACACATACAACTCCTTCGTTTAAAGATAAGAGTGTATAAAATAATGCCGGCATAATCCATTGACTTGGCTTTATTTAAATCTTCTATCCCATTAATTAAGAATTATCCAATTTAAATATTATTTAATTATATATTATATATATATATTTAATTTATATATATATATATATATATATATATATATATATATATATATATATATATATATATATATATCGTAAATACCAAATGAAGTTTTGCTATATATGTAAATATTTTATAATTGAATTAATAATAATATTTATATTTAAATAAATATAACGCTAAATATGTGCACAAAATAATATAATAAAAAACCTCTTTTAAAATAATTAGATTTTTTTTATTACATGTAAAATGCTTTTCATAATATTACCTGGGCCTAAACAAGTACCGCAAGAGGTTTTTAAAAAACTAAGAACATTTTTCGTTCATAAATGATAATGAGATATTTTACAATAATTATTAGTAAGTCTACAGTTAAAATATATACTTATTTCATTGATAGCAAATTATTTTTTAATGTGGTTGAACACGTTTCGAATATAGGGCAATCTAAAACCGTGGAAGCTGGTTAAATGGAGAATTCGTATCACGTTCAGCGGCCATCTTGGCATTAGTACACGCTCGACGAGCCATAGACAACCCACCTAGCGGTCTAAAATACATATTCCAATGGCAATCGTAAATCAAAATTATATCGTAAATTTAAACATTACATTAAAAATTCAGTCTTCGTAATCTCTATCCTCATGTAAGTTAGTTGATTACTAAATACTTTAATAAAATGAAAATAAAATTACGTGTTCTGTATATTATCATATTCGTTATCAAAACAATAAATATAATTAATTTAATTCATCATCATCATAATTTCAGCCGAAAGAAGTCCACTTCAGGGCATAGGGCCCCCCAAGGATCTCCACGATGAACTAATATAAATATGAAGCAATAATTTTATATTTGTAAACTTCATAATATATATTGCATTGTATTTACCATTTCAAGCTAACTTGATTATAAATAGTTTCCCAAAATTATATCTTATTTCTCAAAATATATTTTGTTTTAGAACATTTTCCGTAATTGAATCACTGTATCAAAAGTTTTAAATTCAAATTCTAAATACAAAATATTCTAACGAATGTAAAAGTAAAAAAATATTACTCGAAATAGATACTTGTTTAAAAATAAATCAATAATACTTTCTGGTACTGGATAACCATAAATAATGAAAAATAACTGGCTGAAACTAATTTTAAATCATATTAAAAGATTGCTGGGATGTAGCTATATCCCAACTATCTTTAAAAATATCATCTTGTATTAATATTCAATGACGCTAGCCCGATACTACACAACAGTAGACTATGCGGAGCACGTACGCTGTCTTGCCATCTGGATTGTTTCGTAACGCGTAGTTTGTTTTAAAACCGCCCAACGACCAGTTTCAGCTTCTATCCTTGCCACGTGCCCTTTGTATTACCCAACTTTGAAACTATCTTTATTCTACTGAGTTATTAAATTTTTAAACTTTCTTGGGTCCATCAAAGTTGCACAACTATTTTCGAATTTGTACATATTGCTATGGTCTCAAATATCAATATTAGTATTCGTTAGGGATCTCAACTAGGTACATGAAACTGGAAAATATCAAACAAAATGCTTATTTGTAATACAAATTGTTTCTTTTACTCTTACTGAGTATATATGTATATAAAATAAATCTAACTTTTATTAGAGAAAAATATTTAGCCTCATGAGTCAGTGAATCACTATAATTAATATAACAATTTTAAACACTTTTGTCTTCTTCTGTAACGAAGAATATTTAAATTTCAGCTGGGCTTGGCATTTCCATCTTCTTACTGTTCTATTTAAATCGAAAATTAAATGCAAACTTGGCATTAAAAGAATGACTTTAAATAAAAAAGTGTAATGAGTACATATCTCAAAACATTCATTAATAATATCACTTATTACATTTCTTAAGTGTCTTTTGTGTACTGCAAACAAATACTTTTTATTATGTCAAAAATGAGTGGTATGGGCACCCGTTAAATCCAGTTTATTACAAGACCTTATTCATTTTAAAACCATAACTTATCATAATTATTTCCATTTCATTTCACTAATTATCACAACCTCTCTTAAATATATATATGTAGAAAACTCATTTAAGATTTTTATCTTATTCTTAAAAGTTTACTTTCCGATATTTTTACTAAATTAAAAAATTTAAAAAGTATGTTTTTTATAAATATCGCCGTGATATTGAATATAAATATTTCATTTTCCTCAGTAGGTATCACACTCACTCTTGATAGAGTGGTTGTGGTCATCGGATTGGGTATTGGGGGCTCGCTTGACAATTGGAATTCCTGACAGTAAGAATTTGTTCGCGGGTACCTTTCGTTTAGTTTTATAAAACCTGCCTGTTATATAGCAATTTCCTTGAAATGATATAATAAGATACTTAATCTTCGCTTGTTTAATATATGCAGTAAAATTTAGCTTGAGTGTGATATCAAATCAATTAAATAATAATTACCGCAAGATTTAGTTGAGCCCTTTTTGTGTAAAGGGATAAAAACAATATTTGCCCACTATTGTAGCCATATACTAGTATAGAGTGTATAGAATATTCCGACACCATACTCGCCTAAGGCTTGAATGGTTTCAATCGGTATGGTACCTTTACCTTTTTTCAAGTGCTTGATTGCAGCTCGTACTTCAACCTTGAGAATGTCAGGCTCAATTTCTGGAGTGTGAGGATCTATAGAATCGGAACAGTGTGCATTCTGATCTTCAAAAATTGACTGACAATAATGTTTCCACGTTTCAGAAATTGCATTAATATTAGTCACTATTTCGCCTTGAAGATTCTCGATAGCCCATATTTTGGACGAAAAAGATCGACCTAATTTTATGGTGAAGATTCCTAGCTTTTTGCTTAGTAGCGGGAACTTCAGCTTCAGCCCAGAGGTTCCGAAAGTGGTTATTATGGTCTCTTCGACATGTTTCTTTTATACGAGCCGACTTTTCATTTACTAACTGCAAATCGGCTCCTGACGTTATAATATGTTTACGTTCTTCTACAAAGGCAAGAGTTTCTTCACTCATGCAATTTTGGCGGTTTCAATTTTGGCGTGGTTGTCCGGACAGAGAAACAGCCTTGTGGATAATTTTCTTCGCTTGATTCCATAAATGTTTTGGTGAAGCGGACTGAGGATCCATTTCTGTCCAATAATTTTGGAAGCTTGGGTATATATGTAGGCTGGATTCTGTTCTGTTTAACTACTTTCCTAGTTACCTTAAGTTTGAGTTGTATTTTCGCGACGAGAAGTTCATGGTCTGACCCACAGTCTCCCCTGGCAGAGTATGAGAATTTTTTACTAAAGTTTTCCAGCGTGATTCATTCATAATGTAGCCTATCTGATTCCAGTTGACAATGTTCATATGTATAGCCTTCTTGAATAGTTTTGAAAGATATTACTACAAACTCTAATAAGTGCTCGGCCGGATTATTTCGCTGCCCTAGTCTAAATGTACCCGCATATTAACTAAACTGATCAACATTTGCTAATATATTTGATTTCAGGTCTCCCATAACAATAAAAAACTCCCTTTTGGGGACTTTTGATATTATGGTCTCAACTTCAGAATACAAGTCTTCCAAATCGGTGGCGCTTGAAGTAGAAGTTTTCTTCTTTTTCCCAGAAAAAATCTTTTTCCTAGATATTAAGTTTTCCTGGCGATAGTAAGCCACTCACATTCCAAGTCCCTACCTTCTGGATATATCGCATCTTCATTGGTTTTCCAGTAGTTCGATTTCAATGTTGTGCCTGGTATCGTATACTAACATGGCCGGTAAGCAATTTCGCACCGTGTGCCTCGGACACTATTAGACACATTAAATAATTGAAATTCAAATAAACAAAATTAATCTGGTTGATGTGATTATGCAACTACAGAAATATCAAGTAACAATCGCTTTTCCAATTGAGCCGCGCTGACAGTCTATTTGTATAAGAGCTTTGTAAATTTTATATTTATATTAGAACACAATGTGAAATTTTTATTAATAACGACAATAATTTTATATAAATGAGTTTAAAACAAGTAAACATTCTTAAACTACATATCTTTGTTTAAAAATAGGTAACGAAGAATCATTCTGTTCACTCAAGTACATCGAATTACAAAACTATACCCAAAATATAAGTTTATCCGAAATACAAAGCAAGAAAATATCATCCAGATTTCCAAAATATAGCACCACAAAACGACTGAAGTAAAGTAAAGTACATAATTACATTTAAGAATGTATGCCAACTGAATTTATCTCTCTACGCGATATAAACTAATTGAGGCTTGTCAAAATAAAAAAAAATATACTATTTTCAATAAAGTTTATTGCATAAAAACAACATTGACTTTTTATTACATAATATACAAGACCAACCAACAAGAAATACATAAGAACGATTATCTATCTCGTAGAACACACTCAAGAGACATTTTCTTAGAACCTTTAAACTTAAACGTTAATTTAGTTAATTTGACAAGTCTTGTGGAGCCGTTAACAAAAGTATACGTTTTGTGTTGTAAAATAGGTCGTGCAGTTTATTATACATACAATGTATGTCAGTACTCGGTTTATATGATGTAAACAGTATAAATTTTAGTAGACAAATGACTAGGAAATACCTAAGTGAGATGTGACATTCTTATCTTAAAACTTGTAATTTTTATATAAGGAAAGTAGATGTGTGAATAAAATTAAATTTACTTCATTACATTATTAAATTTAAAAATCCTAATGAAGAAATAATATAACAGAACTAAAAAGTGAAAAATAAAAACAAATACTTCTGCTTTAAATAAACTCACTTTGATATACCAACTAGGTATTGATTGAAATCGGTGCCTGCCCCTTTTAATGGGAAAGTAAAAGTACCAAATTGAGCTGGATCACCTAGTCAAATTCAACACTTTTTCGAATAATCAAAAACGACATTATTCTATGACATTTGTATGGGATTGGGTGTTGTGACATCAAATTAAACGCTAAAGTTAAAGGTAATTTAGTTCAAGTGCTTTATTTTTCGTTTGTTATTCGACGAGAACAAAAACATATATATATTTCATTTAAAATAAAATATTAATTTTACATTTAATCTGGCCCTAGATATCATTTTTAAATTGAACCCAATGTGAAGTTTTGAACGCGTTTTATCGATCCTGTTTGCGGTAAAATAAACTGAAGCAAATTAATTGTTCAATAGAAAAACATTCTAAAAAACTATGAAACCATAGATATGTTTTCTAGTTTTTATATCATATAAAACAACTTAATATTTAGGAAACGTGAAATGAATCTTTAGATCAAAATATACAATAATCCAGTTGTAACCTACGAAATTTATTCATATTTTATTTTAAACACTACTAATTAAAGAGAACGGAGAATCAAATCGCTTCAAGATAAATCGTCTTGTCAGCGATCACTTAGTTCAATTTTATATTGTAATCTCAAATACGATACAGACAATATACAGGTTTAATTTTCATAGTAATAACATTTGTAATTAAATAATATTTCACGTACATACATACTATGATACCATTGCTTGTCATAATCTTTTGTTTGTAAGTAAAAATCAAGAACATTAAAGGTTGACAATAAATTATTTTATCTAACTTAAGTCGATATTTTCTTGATAAAATACAATACGAGCACTTAACGCCACTTCCTAGTGTACTAGCTGGGATATACATGTAGTTAGCACTCAACTTATGATCCCCTCTTATTTACTCGAATACATCAGCTGGTACGTTCACATAATACTTAATGTAGGTGCTAAATTACTGGGTACTTGGTTCAATAGTTTATTTCTTAATACACTCCCCGTTTGATGTAAAAAAATGCTATATTGTCTGTTACTTTATCCAAGTGTAATAATCAATTATATGATATTTAATTTGTTACATACCGATATAAGATGAAAACTAATAACAAATATAAAAAATATATAACAATATTTATCACAAATGCAAAATTTATCATGTTTATAAAAAGAAAACTTAGTTTTAAACATAAAAAAAATATTACATGTATACACGAATTTTAGATATATTGTGTACATTCCATTCAATTTGTCCATATAGCTTTAATATTATTATGTCGAGTTAACGATTATTTTGTGTGATGATTTTTGTAAGTTTTCATTAATAATAAAAACAAAAATTTCAACATCTCTCGAATAAGTTTTAAAGGATAATAAAAATTTCATCATATTATTAATAAAAATTGAGGCAACCTAGAAGTCTTAGCCTTATAACAAAATCTCCCAATATAATTTTTTATCACATAAATTATTTATATTACAATTACTTTTATAAAAAAATACTATAATGGTAAATCAAACAGTGTTAAGAGTTATTAATGACCATAATTGTGTTAAACCCATCACTGAAAAAACTAAATTTACAGGTTAACGAAGCAAGGAAGGAAGTTAGACCTGTTTCAAGAGGCCAAGTCAGTAGCTATTCGTTCTAGATTTTTTAATTTTGTTCAACCACTTGCGCCAACCTCGTTACAAGTTTAAATTGACATTTCTCAGAGTAATAGTTAGATGCTATTGGGTAACTCGCTGCGGTGTCTTCATCACTTGTTCGTAATTCTTGTTTAAAATGTATGAAATACTGATGAGAAAAATTGCAAAATTGTTCCTCATTAGCACGGAATAGCTAGCTTTATTACGAAAAAAAATCAATAGAAAATTTATAGATATAAACATATAATAGCGTACGAAAGTATAGAATCGTTTAAAAACGACGGGATGTTGATATTAACCATTTGAAAATTTAATTTCTAGGAACAATAAAATTAAACGAAATTTATTTTTATCAATTCTCACTTTCAATGCTAATGAAACATAAATAGAGTTAGTATTGAGTTTATAACAAAGATTTGTTTAAGGTTCTCTCTGTAGTTTTTATATAAAGAGACGAAACTTCTTAGCATTCAATTGATTCACCGTACGGGTGCCGGGTCCATCGCGTCCATCCATCCAATATTAATTTCAATTCAATAATAATTATTCAATATTTATTATTGAATTAAAATTAATATTGGGCGCTTGCGCTCGTGGGTGGGTGGTTGGAGACTGGCCGCTTGGCCACTTGGGTGGGAGGGGTAAGGGGTTAAGTCTCTCTCGTTTAAGAAAGCCCGTCAGGCGGGGGGATGCTCCTGGTCACTTGGAGTGAGCCCTCGGGGGGGGGGGGAAGCGTCCATTAACGGCCTGCCGCCAGATCTGTATGATCTGATGCTGTAATTAATTGTAGTTCCTGGCTAAGGCGTATTTAAAAATATCATGAAATACATCATTCAACATAGTGATGCCTACAACAATTGTTTCAATGATGTCTATATGTATATTAAAAGAATATTCTTAAATTAAAAATAAATTCTTTTTGATAACTTATATCATGGTACTGGAATTTTACCTTTTTAGATTAATGAATAAACATATTATATTAAAATTATCAGTTAAGATCGCACATAATAATATCCAGATAGTTATATCTACATATACATATATTATTTAGCAGTCCCTGGCTAAAGCTGGGAAATTCCCAGGATGAAGAAGAAGATATATGTATATTATTTAAAAGAAGCATAACAACATTGTCCAAATTACATAATGTCCATCTGTTTAGGTCGTTGGTTTGTCTATTATGTTAATATAAAACGTGCCCTGCAAATTCTGTACGGACTTTCACTTAATGTTGTTAAAATCACGTATTATGGAAAGGGTCTGTAATGTGTGAATGAAATAGAATATTGCATATAACATTTAAAATTAAACCCTCTTAATAAATCTCTACATATGTAGAATACTTAATTAACGTCAATCTAAACGACTGTGAAAAAAAGAAATGTTTTATTCAGATTAAATGAATGGTAGTAAAGTTACTTTATCAACACAAATTGCTAGCTAAGAATAAGTTACGCTGAGTGATGGTTGAAGCACGCACATGCAGAATTTAAGAAACACAATTGCCTTTTTTTAATTCTGAAAATTTTCGAAAACGCCAAATAATAAAACGGAACGTAAAACATTCATAAGGGTTTGTGTTTGTTCATATATTATATTTGTAATAAGGAATGTGCATCTGCTTGAGAATCAATTATTTATTTTTTACAAACCAACATTTCACACAATAATATTGAAAATGATGTTTCAGTTGTAATCCGATATCAATTATTATGAATACTAGTATATGTTATATGTAATTTAATATTATTAAATACCTAGTGAATATTAACATCAATTAGCCTCTATAATGTTTCGATATGACTACATGAAGTATGAGATAATTTGAATGCAGAGTTAACTTTATTGAAGTGAAACGCTGAGGGAGAGAGACAGGAAGATACGCAAATATAAAAGTAGGAGAAAAAAAGATAGTGATATATTATATATATATTTACATTAACATCCTATACATCCTACACATCTATGGATTATGGAGATGTATAGGTGATGATGGTAAATGGTGAGATGGTAATGTAAATATATATGTATATATATATATGTGCCATAATACATATTAATCAAATTATTTAAATATTTCTAACAGCTCAATAATAAAACGCTATATGTATTGTAAATTTTCTTGTTAAGTATAACAATTTACTCGACAACGCTTTTATGTTTTGTTATCTGAAACGTGCTATTGTATGTTTGTGCTGGTCAAACTATTGTTTATCAGAAAATGAATATACTCATGATAATCTAGCTGTAATTGCTTGTGACAAATCGTTTTATAGTAATGACGAACAAATAAATATTATGGTAATGACCAACAAATAAATATTATAATATAATGGCTATAGTTAATTTTCAGCTTACATTATTTCTACAACAGATGTTATCTATGAAAATAATAAATTTTTCTAAGCATAGTGTTCATAAAATCGGTAAATTTATGAACTAGACTATTTCACAGAAATAGTCTGTAACTTTATTGATATACATAAACTTGTTTGATATTTTGCACTCTTCAGTGTTAAATCTGTTTGTGCAATGCTAGACATTTTGAAATTCTTTAAAATTTACTTGGTTTATTAATTTCTTATACAACTCATGAAACATTTTGAAACAAAAACTTGACAAACTGTCTACTTAACAGACTTACGTTCGCAAAACTTATTTTGTTCAGACAATAAAAACAAAGACCATCGCAGTCTTCGTTTATTTTTATATGTAGTATTAAAATTTTGCGCTATGTTTTTATTATTTTGCATAAAAATAGCAAATTCATATGAAATTGTAATAATTAAGTTTTTTTTTAGTGTAGCTGTATTTCATTAGCGAATACCGACGTACGAAATTAAACATCAATGTGGGGAATTACGTTGGGGACTAAATAACATTCCTTATCTGATTTGAGACTAAAGCTCTATGGATAATGGAGGATACATATGAGAGCAATTACTTTCAAATGATTAAATTTACTCATTAACCACATACGATGTCTGATTTTTAAGTAATTTTAAGAGTCAATAAAATAATAAATAACTACAATGTTTTATGGCTTTCATTCACACAGTTAAAAAATATATTGCTTTGAAGAATTTTATTAAAGTATTTAAACTAAAGTTGTCAAGGAAACAACAAAGGTAATCACAATAATACTATAAACATGATAAAATGAAAATATATTTAAAGCCTAAATGTTCACGTTAACGAACATATATTATTAAAATTCATGAAATAATATATATTACTGAACCGTGAAATCATCTCGTTGTAACTGTAATGAAAGAGCGTTAACGATGTGATACTAAATGAAACTGCATACTATAAAATGTTATATGATTTTAATTCAAACATTGAACATTGTCCAGTTTTTAAACTGAATTTTGTTTTTATTTTTAACTATAATGAGCGATTATGCAAAAGAGATGTCAATAATTGATGTTTAATAAGAAAAGTAAAGTCACGTTCCAATAGAGTTTCAATTAAATTAACGGACGCAGGCAACATCCATTTGCTACTTTGGTTGAGTAACCCTGAAGCATGTACATTTCCATACACCACACAAAATATAAATACCATAGATAAAAAATATTTCTCACTAGCTTGCACACTTATATAAGGCTGTTTCAATAACTTAGAACTATATACTTGAAGAGTTACATAAATTTGGCTGAAGTGAAATTTAATTTCACTAGCCGACTATTGAGGCTAAAAAATAAAAATGTATACAAAAGATGAGCCCTTTGAAAGTTTATAATGAGTTTTTTATCCAGAACCTGAAGTTTTAAAATTGGTTTTCTGGCGACTTCTATTGATTAATTAATTATTATTCGATAATTGAAATGAGAAAAAGAGAAAAAAGAGATGCTTATCACTTATACTCTATGTAGTTATCCTTTACTTATTCATGATAATTTTGCTACATTATAACTAAAATAATATTTGGTGTCAAACATTGTAGTAATTAGTTAATTTATAATTTCTCATCTTTTTAATTGAAGTGCACCAATTTAAGTCAATGATACATACACAGTATCAAGCTATATTACTTATTCAAGAGTTCCTTGTAATACTTATATTTGATTTAAAATAAAAACAATTTACGAGGGATGTTACTGGCGAAATATAATATTCATGAACGAAATTAATTTAAAAGCTACTTTATCATGCCACTCAGTCAAATAGTAGCTACAGTTTCAGTCAAAAACAATTTCTTACCTTATGGTACTCAAGTCCTACCTATAGCTTAATTAATTCTGTAAGTTAACTAATAGAAGTGTAATAACCGTTTTAATGGGGTAATCGTTCACTGTACCAGGAAAAATAAATAGCAGAACAATTTTGAAAATTTACTTTTATACTTTAAAGTTCTAACCCCAATTATTTTAGATTTCATACCAATACAATTAGTGTTACTTCCAAAGTGTATAATTTTTTAAACTGAACAATAATACATAAAGGTTTTTTCTAGAATATAGATATTTAAAAGTAATTAAATAATTTTAATTTAAAAGGAATTAATTTTAAACAATGGTAAGACCATTATTGGTAAATAGAGCGACAGACTAATTACGGTGCAGGAAAAACGAAAAAGTTTTAAGGATCGAAAATTGGGTAAAACATATAATCACACGCTTCAATACTTTTCGTTTCTTTTAAGGGTGACCATTAAGTTATGATCAATTTCAAAAAACTTTTTGATTTTTTAAAAGATTAATTTACATAAGTGATAACAAATTTAAATCTCAAACGTGTTAATGAATAAAAATTTAATATTATAATAATTCATATCTTGTAACTCCTTTAGGATTTTCCAAAATTTCATAAAGACGTTACACATTAGTAAAAAGTATTGTGATATTGAAGGACATATTTTTATATTTGAAATTAATGTACTCTTCTTTGTATTGCAAAAACATATTTTTTTAGAATAATATCAATCAAACCTAATACATTAGGCAAAACTGTTTTAAAGTACATATAATATTTTTTTGCTAGATGGATACCAATATATAAAAGACTTAAATTATTGCAAATCAAAGTTACTTTAAAAAAAAGTCTCTAAAATTTCACTAAACGTTCTCCAAGGTAAAGGTTTAGAAATGCATTTGTATATAAAAAGACAATATTATATCAGTCGCTCTTAATGTAATCAAACTAACACAAAAACATATTAAATGGGTCACAAAAAAATAATGTCCTAGGATTTTATTATTAATGGTGTTCCCATGAGGGGTTGGCATCATTATTTCTACTAAACGGGGTTTAATTGGAACTTCCAAATTGTTATTGATCGACACTCCATTACTTTAATCAGAGTGTTTGTTTTATAAACAAGTTGACCCAAAGCTTTAAGCGAAAGACAAAACAATTTGGAAAACGTATTAATAAGTCTGACGCTTGAGCTTTGAAACCAATGAACTGAGTGTAAACTTATTACACTATTTAGGATATTAAAACAGAACAAATATCTCAATGTACATTGACACAGGATATGTGACATTTTGACACTTTCTGTAATTGTCAATTGTACATATAATAAGGTACTAAATAAAATATCCTTTTTTTAATTGTTCGATTAAAATTCTAAGCGAATTCGAGTATAATTTATATAAAGAATGTAATATGAATAATATTGATATAGACTATCAACAAAATGTAAACTCACAAAAGCGTCAATAATGCGGCCAATGTTTGAACAAATGAGATGCTGAACTGCGGGTGTATTGAATTCACCGCGGTTAATTGTTATTGTTATTTATTGAAGCACGGATGCCAAAACGAAATATGTAACTGCTATTTGAGGTTTCCGCTGTAGTATGTAACTGGGTGTGTGGACTAAATTGTCTGAATTTCCATCACGACTGTACTGCCATTCTTTACACGGTTTGTTCGCCGCTATAACACCTATTCACTGCATTTTTGACCTGAATGTAGTATGTATAATCAATACAAGACGATAATTAATATAAGGTAATAGCTACATATTTTATCTCTATATTATAAAATATTTTGTACTATGATACGTATTCAACAATTATAACAAACTAGATCAAACGTCAGGAAAATCAGTTGTTTGGATAGAATGTCGTGTACTCCACATCGCCCTGAGAACCAGTAGTTTCACGATACATACATAACATCGACAAAGTCCGTCACATAACACATCCCGTCGGCTTAGATATAGGCTTAAGTTATACTTCTGTACTTCTTATTAATAAACTTTTAAGAAAGTTGTCGTAATAAAAGTAAAACTCATTAGATGGGTCCTTTACATAACTTATAATACATGCAATAATAACTAAGATAACCCATTAATAACATCAGGATAGATATTTGCTTAAGTTTTTTTAACTTCGTCCGCTTTTAATGAATATTTATTATATTTGTATATTGTATCTATGTAAGTATAATATCGGAATTTTATACTATTATAATTTGGTTTGTATTCTTATATATATCTACATATGTACCTTTTTTATTTTTTTCTTTACTCATTTTATTGTACCTATTCCACATTTCTCTTCTCATTTCCTCTATCAAAAACGTTTCTGGTAGAGATCACTTTTAAGAGATAAGTTATCCTTTGTACATCACATTTCTTTTGTAATACTTTAATTGTAACTATTTTTTCTTTTTGGTACATAAATAAATAAAAAAAATAGGACAATATAGTAAATGCCGTTTATTGGTGATGCGGGGAACAAACATATATCCTATTTGAGTTAGCACTAGTTGGGACTTTAAGCTTCTTGTTGCAAAGTTAATATTTATACCAATTGTGAATGGCCTATAAAATTGTCATTTTTATATCATGAATTCTTAAAAGGCGTCTTTTATTAAAGTTGATTGTTGAACTTTATTAACTTCAAGCCATTCAATAAAGTAAATTGTAAGAAATCTCTAAATATAAATTTTATGTGGAATTTATATTAGGTTTAATGTTCGTTGACAGAGGAGTGAAAAATCATTTGTTGAGTGAGAACATTATTTGCAATATTCAAGAATCAAAATTTTTTGAAATTAAAACCAAATAAACCACGCTTATTTTATAATTTCTAAAGTTTTAGATAAAATAATAATAAAACTAATTTGTTAATATCTACATATATTATCAACCATATTAATCCGTTCAAATGATAATGATATTTCGATCTACTTCGAGTATTAATAGACGTATTATTTTTATGCATGTACTTTCATTAGGTTATTGCTGAAAAGAGTGGAGCTATGTACAGTTACAACATTCACCTATTAAACATTTTTGTAAGAAATGAGTTTTTATAGAACTTTGATTAAAATTTTTAGTTTATGTGTAATTGTGTATATATCAGAGCTAATACCTTTTACTTATCTTGTCCGCCCGTGATCACGGTTGCTGAAAAGTAGCCGAAACATCAGGAGTATGTAGTTTTTTACAAAAATAAAGTCGCGTAGCACATCCAAAAATATTAGTTTCTTTCAAATAATCTACATGTATTTTGCTTCATAAAGAAGCTTGCTATCAGTATTACTTTATTTAGTACCATCATAAAACTTATGTTTTGTGATAAAATTTTACTTCATGTTAGTCCAGTTTACGACCCGTAGTACAGAAACTATCATAGTTATAATTCAGTATTTGAATTATTTTTAATGTGAGCTAAGGGAGTAATTTGTCATAAGTTTGTATTAAAATCCCAAATTTCATATATATTTGACAATGGAGAATAGAAACCAAATAATAATAATATTTTTGGCGGTTTTAATGGCATAATTATATTAGGAACGCATACCTTACATATAATAGCATCCTGCAACAATACCGGGTAATATTAAATAAGGTCACACTATTCGATTTTACAGCCCAATTCACACTGAACATAATTAGGTATTTACGGAGACTTTCCAACTAAAAAGCTCATATCTTAAAATGGCAAAACTATATACATATATCTTTCAACTTCGTTTGTTTAGGTAACGAATGCCTAAAACCAGTACTTCTGGAAATTTACTCATTTCAATGTATGCCTTAATAACCGTGAAGTTACATAAAACCTATTATTCGAAACTTTTAATGTGTCTCGAATTCAAAAATAATGTTACAATTTAAGATAATTAGACGAATATAAAGTTATTTATGGTGAAAGCGGATTTTGAATTCGTTTTAACCCATTTCAGACGCTGTGACTTGATGGGTTCGAAACCTAAAATGCTCGGCTTAAGTTTGCGACTTAAATGCGACCATAAATCCCGTGCCATACGGACCCTGTTTGGTGGCACCGCTGTAGTATAGCGTAAAGTTTTGCTTATCAATTTGAAAAGCCCCACTCCACCGTACTTCTTTTAGGGTGATTAGGTCCAAATTGTACTTGCAGAGCACGTCTCCAACCTCCATCATCTTTCCTGCCTGCAGCATCGTCTTTACGGTCCATATTCCAAATAGCATGCTAAATCGATTGTCCGTTTTCCTCAGCCTGGGTCGTCTTGTTTTAAGGGTTCCGGTATTTTCTGTTGTGGAAGTATTCTTACCCATATCCGTTTTCCCATGCTGGGTGGTTAGCCCCGCTATGAATCCTCCTCTTTTATCCGGGCTTGGGACCGGCAGTGCAGCAGACTAACAAATAACCTACTACACATGCAGAGATGTTGGTTACACTTACGGAATTAAAATTATTTGTAACACTTTGACAAATACAAAAAAGTTTTGTGCAAATAATATACCCATTTTTATTTATTTAAAAAATATACATATAATTTATAATTAAGATATTTAAATTAATTGAATTCTATAATGATATGATTGTAATTTCTTAAGTATTTTTGTGCAAGCACAACATTTTCAAATGTAGTTAAGAATGATTCTTGACACTAAATTCACTCCAGACACAAACCACTTTATTATCAATATCTTATGTTTTATGGAGGTTTTACGTATTCTCTTTAATTTTGTCGATAATATTTTAATGAAAAAGTAAAGTTATGGTTAATAAATATTATTCAACAAGCTAACAAAAATTCTAAAGCGACAATTATAATCGTCATTTCCGAAATAAGTAGAAAATTAGTAAGAAACTTTTCAGAAAGTTGAAAATTGTTATGAAATTGTATCCTGATTGCTCTCAAAATTTTCAACAGTGATTAACTGACGATTCGGTTCAGTGTCATTTCTTAGAGCTGGAGAAATTTGAGTTTTTTACAGACAACCTTGTACATACACATACTCAATAACGAATTTAACAAAATAACAGTAATTACTTGATTTGACTTCAAAGTAAACAATGAGCCTTGTCCATTTTTATTTAGTTTTGTTATTCTTTTGCCCTTTTTCTCTTTCAAACGTTAGTGGAATTTAAAGCAAATGGTGAGCTTTGTGATTTGGTAGACCCCGTTAAAAATTTGAGTTACTTCAAAAGAAAGAAAAACTAAAATTATTTATGCAGTGTTTAATTTTGTCTTACAGGTGATATTTATAAATTATTGAACATTTTCTATTTAGAAAATAAATTTATATATAGAAAAATTATCTTGAAATGTTTTATTTCATTACATTATTAATTTTGAGTTGGTTTTAACATGTCATTAAATGGATCGCAGATCATGAAGAGTTTGCTCAAGGCCGAATATGGAAAAGCCAGAACAATAATGTGTTACAAATTAAAAAAATATAATAATCAAACTTACATAAAGGCAGAAGCGACCACATGACTTATTTAGTAAAAGAATAGAATGTTATTGCGTCATAAACATTTGCCTTATAGTACATTAAAGTGGAACAAGTAATAAAAGCTTACAACTATAATAATGCTAAGGCGAAATGGCAAAGGTTTTCCTACAAAATCTTTTAGAAAATTCCCACATGTTGAAGCTATAAGTAATAGTTAATTGTATTCAATTGAATCAATTGACTCGAGCCTTCAAACAGATAACATTACCGATATTGCAAGAACTGTTATTATCTTTAATGCAATAATAAGCTTTTGACTTACGGCTGCTTGCGTGTCATTCTCAAAATCCTAATTGAAAGACGTTTTAAAAGGAACTTATAAATAGGTATTAATAAAAAGGTATTAATGTATTAATAAAAATTATTATCATATACTAAAACAAAGAGAACATTAATAATAATTCGACTATAATTTAACCCATATTGTTATTTGATAAACAATTAATAAATTTATATATACTTTACCTTACATCAAATTAAAATTATTTTATTAATATTTTATATTTCAACATAAGCGTTAACTTCGTATAATTTTTGCCACCGTGTGTTCTCTACTTAAACTCGTAATATCTTTAGAAACAGTAAATTTATGATGTATGCCTTCCAGGCGCTGTAATAACTTGTTCTTTAGTGGACTTATGTTTTGCCTAATGATTTCATTAAAATTTCAATTTAACAAATTGTTTCTCAGCGAAAATTTTTGTGTCAAAGGATATAAACGTCGCGTTTATAAGTTCAGATACGTTTGTTGGCAATATAATAATGCTTATAAAATAAGAATATTTTTTTACTTATTTATCTGTACTTTTAAAAATAAATTCTCAATAGAATATAGATTAGATAATAGAATAAGCAATATAGATTTTAAACTTAAAAAATTACAATCTAGTAGGGATGTCTTCTGCTACATTCAAATATAATATGTATTATGTTTCCAAGCTATAAAGCTAATATTTAACAAGAGCTGTTAAATACTTAAAAATAATGATTAAAAGCTTGTTTTATACTCTCGAACATATAAGAGAATCCATTACTAAATTCCTACTCCTTAACATTTGTTAAAACGACTTAATTTTGTCGAGTCCCGACAACACTTATGCCTTCTACATAACATGGTATGTGGGCGTGTAATGTTATATTCGTTCGTAAATTAAGAAGAGCCCAGTCGTTCTAGCGTTATCTTTATGAGAGTGCCAGTCCACTTGGCGCGTAATTAAGTAATCGCGTACCCATGTTGTAATCAAAGTACCCTTGATAAGCTTTGTGGCAGACTAATATCTTTTAATTTTTCGCAAATTTTTCTATGCTTTATCCCATTTAGGAGCCAAGACACATTATCTATCAGTCGTTATTGTTGAAAATACTACACTATTATTAATATCCTATTTGTATTATTTACCTACATTTATTTATAAGTTTATCACTATACGGTTTCACTTTTAATTAGTATTGAATATTTAATAATTTTTTTTTGTCAACAATTGTGAAATTATATCATCTAATAATAATTAATTCTTGTTTTAGTAAGGTAATTGACGGTAAAGTTATTTTAATTTAAATGATATTTGCACGCCAATAAAAAAATTCCCTCTGCAACAAAGAGTGGATATAATATCACAAAATATGATAAGCGAATTTCGCCAGACGTATGTACATAATAATGTCTGGGAAATTTATCATTGTAACGTAATGGAGTCAGTAAGTGGTAATAGGAGATTTAGTACTTTAGGTATGTACCAGTGGGGCAATTTTCCACTCCAACCCGCTCAACGCAAATGTGAATTTACAACTATACACCAGTATAGTAATTATTACAATTCCAACAATATATATGTTCGTGTTGTAGTTTATTGTATTTGCCATAAAACATTCGTATTTAGATAACTGTTAAATACTACGTTATATAGAACAGATGTCGAGAGACATATCACAGTTTTCCTAACAAATGTAACTTTTTTATTTCGTACATTTAACCGTTATGTTTCAGCTTTCAGATTTGCATAAAAATGACTTTTAGGAATGAAATAACTTTTATTTAATATGTACCACCATAGTCATTTTAAAATTACTTGTACTAAGCGATATGAATTCATCACGTAGATGTTTTTATTAAAATATAACATTTGAAGTTATAATAATTGTAAGTTTCAACAAACTGGTCTTTTGTTTTGCAAAAATTTATTATAATTAAGATAATATTAAAACATTAACATAATTAAATTAATTAAAAATATAATTGTTACTTTTGATTTGATATTATCTTTGACATTATCCTCCTTCTACCTATCTACTGTTATAATATATATATCATCATAGTTTTATTCCACTATATTGTGTTGAAATCCTAGTAGAACATTTAATCTATCAGGAGAATAATATATTTTACTTGCTCTATTAGGAATACTATCGTAAATAGAACAAATGACATAGATGTAATATTTTTTTGTTTTAAATTCACTTTTGTATTCCATTTTTTAATAAGAAATGACAAATTTTCGTAAGAATGTATTTTTTTTAGTAGAGGTACACATTGATACTTTAATCCATTTATATACAAATACACACCTATTAGTTTTTATTTTTCGATTTTATCTGTTGCTTTTATAACAATAAATATTTGTTTATATTGAGTTCAATAGTTTAGTTGAAAAAAAATTCTTTTGTCACAGAGACATTTTGCATTCGGTATCAAATTTATGAAGAACGTGTCGGGCAAACATATTGTCTCATTGCTCAGCTGCGAAGCATCAGGCGATTTAACTTGTAAACTCAAATTGAATATCGGCATCGGATAACGACAAATTTGGATGTAACACTACATTCATGATCTTTATACTGGTAAATGATAAGAATAAAATATACAGAATAAGTTTATTTTATGTGATTACATTATTGTTTGTAATAAAAATTAATTCTGATAGAATTAAAGTTTAAAAATTTACTTATTTTATAAGATTAATTATTATTATCAACACTAAATTTCTGATCTATGAAATTATTAATTTTAGGATCTTCAATTAAATATCAATACAACAATTAGATGAAAATGGCCATATCTAAATATGGCATTTAATATAAATTTGCATATATCCTGTGCTCCAAAGAAAAAACTTTAAAATACCTCTCTAATAAGCAAATTTATTATAAATAAATAAGTCATTGAAACGTATAAATATAAGAAAAAGTAGATATCCACGCGAGCACATCACACCAAACAAATTTGACAATTTGCTATTCTGAAGTCTCAAACACATAAATTATAGTTCTGTACGATCAATCACGTAACTAACTTGGGAATGACGTGTTCCTATCTCAGATACTTGTCAATAGTTAACCTCTTAGGTCCAGTGACAGATGACTCTTTAAGGGAACTGAGAATCTCCTTTTTCTTTCAACAATAAATCTTTTTTCCATCCACCCTAACCCAAATGATGATTGGGATGAAGTTTAAAAGATCGTATTCAATATTTTAGATATAAAAAGCTTTGTATTTCTTACTAGAATAATTTAATATTGATTTAGTTTCCATTAAATGTGAATTGAAAACTTCCTCAATAAGGCCTTCAAATATATTCATCAACGACTATGTATTCCTACATGGTAATTAAAAATCTACTACTAATCTACTGATTATCAACCGGCGTCGAAGTGAAATGAAAACAAATTGTTCTGTCTCACCTTATTTTTTTAATTTAACAGACGCTTACATTACTGATATTTAACAAACCATTAGTAAATTCGAAGCTTAAGTATAACTTAACTCAGCGGTAACGTCAACCACACAAAAGCAAGATTTAGTGCGATCGTAAAATATTTGTGGATATTTAAAAATATATTGAGGACACCATTTAGCTTTCGTAAATAAGGTTTTTACTTTGTGAATTTATATTCCTATTTCATATCTATTAAGTAAGTTTAAAATATAATTAATCTTTGATATTATAATTTAGAAACTCACATCTTATCCGTAGCTACTTTACCCTCTAACATTTACCTGAACCAACACGTAGGTTCAGAAAGAAAATCTTTTACAAATAGGTGTTGTTTTACTCTGTTATTTCATGAAAATTTAATTGTGATTAATATAACTTGTATATAAACATTCTTAATGTCTTATTACTCTTGAGGAAAACAAAATTACATATATTTGATTTAACCAATTAGGCGTATTATCCATATTTTGTATGTAAGGATTCCATATTGGAAGTTATAAAAATTGTTACATCATAATAAATAAATATAATGTCAATAATGATATTATTTCAAAATAGCGGTGTGAGTAAAATAATTTCTGTCTAAAAACGATTTTGGTAAGCACATTTTATTTTTTGATCAACATTATACTACAAGAATTTAAAGCCATTGGAACATTTGGAATGTTTGTTTCAAAAACTTTTACCTGCAAAACATGAGTATATTCTTATATCCCTGGCAAGAGATCAGTCAACAATGAAGTTATAAAATTAGGTGCATACAACTTGTATTATCAATCCCAAGTTACCGTAATGTGAAAAAGAATAGCCGATGGTATTTGCAATGCACTTATTTTGTTAATAAAATATTAATTAAGTAATGAAAGCACCGAACACTTCACTAAAAATAAGATAAGGTTTACTGAGGAGAAACTAAATTTTACCACTAGTAAATCCCAATCTACTTATATGTAGGTCGGTATTATTTTACGCGAAAGCAAACAAGTTTAAAACGAAATAGCTTTATTTTTCGTTCAAATTAATTTATATTTGTTATTCATTCATATTTAATTGTTATATAACAGTGGGAATTCATTGCAGGTTTTTTTTGGTTTCCCTGAGGAACTAAATACATATGTCCAATATGAATGAGGTGCAACCAACCTTATCATTGTAATTAATGATGGTTGCGATATCACAATTTTGTTTTAACTTTTTCAAAGATTAGAAGATTTAAAATTATATCATAATTTCAGAATAATTATTATGGATTCGAAAGGAAAGTGTCTTGATAGACAGACGAATAAACGAACCGATACCCGGGAAATCTAGACTGTAAAAGTAACAATATATTTGATGAATCCTAAAAATAAATATAAAAAAATTCTATCTAAAAATATCGTTTTTAATGAAAGTTGTACAACTTCATAAAAATACTTCTTAAAACAATTTTTTTTGAAGTTCCTTCTGTCTCGCTATTGCCTTATTATAGTTGTAAGTTTTTATAGCCGGTTCCACTTTGGTATCAACAAGCTCAACATTATTACATTACTCTTGAAACATTTAGCAATATGTAATGTAATAAACGCGCATGGTCTAGAAAACTCAATTTAAAATTATTTTATGACTTCAAACAGTCATTTAAAATGCACTCTATGAATGCTTTAGATTAAATGTAGTATCTTGGAGGTCTATATAGCAAACTAATATTATAAATGGAAAATATAGACAGAGGGAATTAAATAAGAAATGGATTATAGTCAGAAGAATAAGACCCTGTGATAGAAATAGAAACATATTTCCACAATAGCAATGTCATTTAAAATATATTTATTAATAAATTTAATAATATTTTATAAAATACCATTTATTTATAGGTGATTTATACTGGTCGTAATAATGTAAATTTCAGCTATCCTGTGATGATAAATTAGTTTACTGTATAACATAGTCTCATTTCAGTTCATAATACAAATGAAAACGGTCTGTAGATATTAAACTAACAATATATCATTACCCTGTATAACCAATTTTGCAGGAAGTTATTAGCGGAATGGGTGTAGATTATGATCATTTTCAACATTTACGAAAACTTGTATCTATTTAAAGCTGAGAATGAACTAAATATTCTGGTTGGTATTAACTAGCTTGTTGATAGAATATTTACAATTTTCTTCAGATACATATCTGTATCGTCATTCATCCTTAAGTATGAATTGGTTTTATGTAGAGGGCTATCTATTTCTTCTTTTGTCCATGTTGAAACACCTACATGAGATCATTTTATGACCTTTAGCTTGTGCAACTAGCGTATATAACTACAGTAATTATCTTAGAGCTAAGAGACCTTTGATTTGAAACAGCATTTATTTTTAAGTTCATAACTTTTGTTGGAGATATGAAAATTTTATGTTCAAATATATGTATGTTTACCCATTTTAAAAACCAATTTCTCTTTTAGGGTTGTTCTTAATTTCTCGTTAATATACAGAGGTTGAAGTTAACTATGAAGCTTAGAAATAGAATGATATTCTAAGCCTTGTTAATGTAGTTACCAAAAAGTTTAATTACTGTATCATGTTTTTAAATGCAAACTATGGATAAAACTCTATAAACATTTTACAACATTATATATAAAAAATATCTTATAATATCTTATAGCACTTAATTACATAATAAGGATAAAGCAATAAACATAAAATTCTCCTGGTTTCAGATTTTAATAAATATGTACTTAGGGAATAATTCCGAATAGATACCAGTCCTCAAACGAACTCTGTAAACAAGGTAGTTGTTGATTGTAAATGACCAAGGCTCTCTATTTGCTATTATTTCCTCTCTAACCGGCTGTTCGCTCGCTACTAGCTCATTTTCCATTGAAATACCATGTTGATTCAAACTCAGTTAATTGGGACTTAGTTGTTGTGTAACTTATACGTGATATCTACCCCTACTCTATATGACCGTTAGATATTACTACAAGTGTGAACGTGTAAAGGACATTTTATAAAATATTCTTTTAGACTTTGTCATAAATTAATAAAAAATAATTAAGATCGTCGTATAAAGGACTGAGTGATGATGGTAGAAGTTTATAATTCTAAAGTAATCAGGATGGTCGCCTCAACAAACTAGAATGCATTTAGTTACTAAATATTATTATGATCATCACTTACTAAGTTAAATACATCACTTACTAAGTTACAGCTCTTACTTGGGGTTATTACTCAATTACTTCAGTTTCACTCAGATATTTTTAAAGTGTTCATATTGCCACGTCGTAAAAGAGATAAGGTTCTTCATATTTTAAGCAATTTAATGTATTCAAACGTTTTGCAATTTTAAAGACATGTTTTTGGGCCATCTATCAAGTCTCTAATAAGCAATACTAAAATACAGTATATATGCTAACTTTCCTGTTTATGATATCTAATTTGGAAATATATATATATATATATATATATATATATATATATATATATATATATATATATATATATATATATATATATATATATATATATATAGATTTATTGTGAAGCAATTTATTCAGATTTTTTATTTTCTTTTATGAAATGAAAATAAACCGAATCATAATTATGTTTGTGATAATAATAATCAACTTTTGTATAATACAATACAAGACTACTATTTTGATTCAAGCAGTATTGGATGTACAAGGAGTGTAATTATTGTAGAACTAAGGATTAAATAATAAAAATCTTACAAAAAATGCTTTAAAACATAATTTTTAACAGGCATCTCAAATTAAACGACTATAGGTAAATAAGTTAGTTCAGGTGGGTCTTTGTATCCCGAAGAAGACACAGCCCAACATAGATGACAGGTATGTTCGGCCTGGAACGAGTTCCGAGAGTGTCTGGTGCAAATCGTTGGGCCCGACCTCTCTTCACAAACTCACATTGCTTCGATGGTCGACAATGAAGAGAGTTGGCAAGCCGTGTCGGTATTCGCCGAAAGGGTACTCCTTATAAAGGAGGCGGCAGAGAGGGAGAGGGAACAAAATTGTAACCCTCTTCCTATCCATCGTAGACAAGTTGGTCGACGACGAAGAGCCTACATGGTAGCGTCAGTGGTTTTGTAGAATCCTACGTCGACGAGGAGGACTAATGCGTGGCGGATGAGGGTTTCTGCCACCAATCCTTTTTTTAAAGGTCCTCGGCTATTGAGCGCCTCTATTGGGTTCCGGAGGCATCAATATATGGTTAGGTTTACATCAGTGGGTCCAGATACGGATTGCCGCTGATGGGGATGCGGTACGTTTTTTCGATCCCGCAGCCTCGAGCATTTCGCGGAGTGCATGAACTTACCGGGGTTTAGTGGGTCGTGCTATCTCCTTCTGAGGTAGTTTTCCATCTCCACATAATCAACCCCTGCCCCCACAGGGATTGATATGTGTTGAGCACATTCCTCGGTATACCAAAAAAACGTGGGTCTTTGTATGTGTTCATTACTAAGTAACAAAAAAATCTACTTACTTGATTTGGCTGAAACTTAGATTAAACATAAAGAACATGTATAATGTGAAAGAGATTAAAAATTCTACGGGATCTAAGCCAAAACCATAAACATAAATAAGTTTTTAGTAAAACTATTTTTAGTTTAATTATTTAACATTAAATTTTACCTTTGTTTATATAAAAAATACTATATATTTTATAGACCATTAGTAACAGAGCACAGGTAATGGCTGTTTAAAATCAGCTAGCAAAAATAAAAGGCCCAAGGTGAACCAAGTGCAGCCGTGCAAGCACTTGTGAAAAGTGAGATAATCACTTCTTATTTTATTACACGATATAATTAACACATTACAACCGATACTACAATCTTAATTCTCGTAAAGCTATGTCAATAAGCGAAGTTTATTAATAATTTACGAAGTCATAAAAAAAATGTTTTTCAACTTTACAATACAATATCCGAAAATTATGGTTCACATCTGGAAATCGCTAATATACAACATTCGTAAATATTTTTTTTCAACGCCACATAAAAAAAAATCTTACTATATTTTTAGTATACTCGTATATTATAGTAATAGAATTCTGTATCTAGTAATACCGTAACATCCATTAATATTTTTGTTATAATTTATTTCAAAGCAACATAAACTGAATAATAACATGAAACCTTTTATTTTAGACTTAGAAAACTTTAAGAAACGAAAGATTATTTGGTTAATTAAAAACAAGCTTCCTTTTACTGTTGTATGTTTTAATATTTTTCAAACCATCTTATTTTAAAGTATCCACAAATTTGCTTTAACCGTAATGTAGTGGTAAATTTTAAGTGCTGTTTTCACTTTAATATGGGTAAGGCAAGGGTTACTTTTACCGTTACTCTCCAAACATTGTAAATTTGAGTGACAGTTGTAATCAAATTATGTTTAGTTAAATTTCTAAACAAAGTCTATTTTATTAGTATTATACATACATATATATATATACAGGGTGACTGGTGAACTACTATCAATACTTGAGGACGTGATATTTGACGATCATATATGACAAAATAAAAATTAATATAACATAAATATTAATAAACTTCTAAGTAAAGTTAACCAAAAGTTATGTAATTAATTACGCATCGTGTGAACACCCTACAGATTAGGTATACACACACACACACACTCGTGTCCACACTTTATTTATTTATACGGAAATTTGGTGAAAAATTAAGTACCTATTTTTTTACATAATTCGAATGAGAATCATGTACCGAGTATTCTCCTTAAATATTGATAGTAATTCACCAGTCACCCTGTATATATATAACACTACCAGAAAACAGAAATTGTTAAAACTAAGCTACATATATATTACCCCTACTATTCTCTAATTTTATTCAAATGTTATGCCACTTTTTTACCTCTATTTATTTCCGCGATGAAAATCTGCAATTTTACGCCACTTCTCATTCTACTGATATTTGAATGCTATTGGAAGTTTGTATGATGTCATTATTGCACCTAAGCCGTTTTATAAAACTATCATTGTTACTTTTTCGACTATCGTATTGAATTATTTTACAATCAAGACATTTCCTATTTTTTATTATGAGAAATAAAATATAACGTAATTTTTAAAATTGTAGCTTTGTAATTTGTGACTGTTATTATTATTTTTTATGCCAGAACATTTTTATTATTATTACTCTCCACATCGCATACATACCATATAAGCATGTGTTTTTGTATAAAACTCTTACTATTAATATTCGTTTTATTTTTGCACTTTAAAAAAATTACTGATTATTTTCAACTCTAAGAAGTTGTTTAACTCGTTCTTTTATTTGTTACATCGCCCTCGCTGCTTATTACCTTTTAAATAGAAATTTATTATTTTGCATAAGCTGGTTATTTTACATGCAATATATTTTTAGAGTGAAATTATTCAAAGTTTTAACTTTTAAAATAAAATAAAGTAAATACGAGTATTAGGAATCTTTTTTTTATTCCTTTAAACATTTCTTTCAATTCTCGAGTGTAATAAAACTTCGCTACTCACTGTAACGAGCAGCACCAAGTAAAAAAATTTTAAGAGTTTTCAATTTAGTTATTATATTTTTTCTTAGAAATTAAACCAGTACGTTTATTAACACAATTGAAGAGATGGCCAATAAAACCAATTTCATTTGTACTGAAGTATTGTTTGGTTATTTAAATTCTACTCTTTCAACTTGTGACTACGTGTCCAAATACATATGCATGGGCTGCATAAACTATCTTCTATATATATAAAAATGGATTGCTGTTCCTTAGTCTCGCTAAAACTCGAGAACAGCTGAACGGATTTATCTTATCTTAGTCTTGAAATGTTCGTGGAGGTTCAGGGAAGGTATAAAAGCTGAAAAAAATTGATTCATTTCTGGGAAAACCCTTAAAACAGCGCTTTTCTATTTCACATATAAACGGTTTTTTTGACATTAGATTTGACAACTAACTACATAATATGTCAATCATTCTGTCGCACTTCAAAACACGGAGATTTATGGCTTACAGGTAAACTCCAAAAATATAAATAAAAAACGTAATTTCTTGATTATAGGGCGATACGAAATTCGCCGGATCTTCTAGTATAGTATATATATACGAAACTCAGTCTGTACAGATGGTTTATCATGTTACCAAATTGGAAAAGACCTATTCGATCCCAGATACTTGTCAATAGTCCTCATGTGGCTGTGACAGATGAACTCTGAATGAACGAGTCTCAGTATAATACCAGTAAAAATGTTTGTAAACCATATATCAATGTATTTTCTATACAAAAATAATTGTAATTTGGATATCTTTTTTGTATACTTACGTACTAATTCTAGATGATGATAACATCGTGAACGTTCTAATTCAATAACAACCTATTCACTTTTGTTTCAAAGATATCCAACGCCCAATAAACTCATGTCAAAGAAGGAATTGCTTGGTCTAAATCTAAGGAAGATCTACTATGAAAGGAATGAAAGCCCACGCCCGTCTACTTGTTCGATAGTTGAAAGGCGATGAAGGTATTAAATCTACCACCTAGCGTCCAGAATATGTATCAAATTCTTGTTATAAAAATTAATTGCTTTTGTTTAAGTCCATTTAAAATTGAAAATCACATTGTCAAAGTTTTAAATATTTTATATAATCCTTCTTTTATGATGATGAACCAAACCTAAATGTTTATTTAAATGTTTTTTTTATTTATACATCTTTTTTGTATAGCACGATGAAGTTTATTACTTTTAACTGTTTTCAATAACATTTATATCCTGGTATCATAAAAGCCACAACTGTTAAATAAAGTTAGTGTAAAGTATTTTTTTTTTTAAGTTTTTATCAATATACATAACCGTAATTAGAAACACAGATCTTATAAAATCGTAAAGGTCGTAAAATCACTTAATACGCTTGCATAAGTTCAGCAAGACTTAATAAAAGAGCATGGATAATTTTAGGTCACTTGAACGCCAGTTACTTTTCAGACATTATAATAATGGTAACAAGTCCACTTATTAAATTAATAAGGAAATTACTTGTTAAATTTAATAGTCAAAGTTTTTTACTATTTCGGTTGTGGATGTCATGACTGAATTTGGTTAATAACTTAATATATGTACGTTTACATTTCCATGTATTTTTGGATTCTTGCATCCACGCGTCCAAAAACTGTTATTTAAAAAAATATATATTATACTCTTTATTAATAAAGCTTGAATACTGTATTTGGGATAACATTTTTATTTCCATATTAAAATGTCCCTTTGATCATTGAATCAGTGAACTTGCATTCCTTAGTGTATTACATATGTATTGGCATTTATTACCTATAAATCTTTAATCACTGGATTTAAATACCACGTACCTTATGATTTGATGTAGTTTTATATTATTTTTGGTAACTTTGCAAACTACAAAAGGAAATAAAGATTATATATATAGTTGGAGCGATTAATTATTATTTAATCGACTCAGACCAATACCACCTCCAGGACCACCTCCTGTTATTTAATCGACTTATGCATAATAACAGTTCAAATCATTATAATGCAAATTTGGGGAGTGCATAATGTAACACTGACTGGATCGTGTAAGCTACGAGTAGGTGTTCATTGTGTTGCATAATATAGCTAAGAGCACTATAATGATGGAATCTACAACATACATATAACTATTACATCGTGCAATTAAATCACTACTGTAATGTAAATTATAGTTATTCCTAATATGACAATTATCATTAATTATTCAAAATATAATTTATATTCTAATAGTAATGGGTGTTGTTTAACAAATTTTGGTTAACCAATCTACGAAAATAAAAAAGCTACATCGTATATTTGTTTTTTATGACTCTATTTATTTCAAGATCGCATAAAAATAAGGATATAAGATACTGTTTATATCTTTTCAATAAAATATTTTGTATCTGTTCCCACGCGTTTTGTATTGTTTTATCTTATAATAATTAAAATAAAAACACGTAGTATCCAAAACCTAACTTTCAGTTGAAAGTGTGATAACGAAAATGTTATACATATGTATATTATACATAATATTTAATATATGTATTTGATGAAGTCCCAGATCGAGGAGGTACGTTTTTATTTCTAAACAAATATACTTATTACATCAACATTGCTCTTTTAATTTTAAAGACAATTGTGCCATTCTACAATCATCTTAAATTTTTCTACTCTTAGATATACATACTTTTTCAACTTACTGTCAACAATCGTCTTTCGATAAATGCTCTTATAGGGCTCTTATTCAGTCGTACGAAAAAAACTTGAGTACAAAATTTTACGCATAATCTTAAAACATTTCTCTAAAATGCCACACTATTGATTAAAATATTGATACAGAACTAATATATCGACAACCGCACAAAGTTATCAATTAGTTCCCAAACCACATTTAATTAATGTAAATGTTTGTGGTGATATTATATCGTATTTATATTAAATTGTATTCATTTTAAAATACTAACTATTATCGTACCACACTTCACTAATCTCGTTAATCGTTACGTATGCTAGTGATAAATGTGCACTCATGATGTCTATACATGTACATAGATTCTATTTTAAGTCTTTGAGGAGCTAAATAGTGTGAGATGCGTAATCAGCGGTGAAGAAAAATTCTAGCTGAGCTAAATAATATGAAAATTAATTTAACATATTTTTTTATTTTGATTTTACCAAACCTACAAATTCCTTATGTAATAAAATAAATTCATTAAATTCATAAATTGTATGTTTTCGATGAAAATTAAACTATAATGATATATTTTAAGTTGATATTGTTAAAATTATCATAATTAAGTTTAAAAGATGTGTTTGTTTTGTTAACTGCTCAACAAAACAAAGAAAGCAAAACAAATTTTAACAATATTTGTTTCAATGTACAAAATATAAATTTCAGTAGTAATTGAAATACTAATCACTAATGGGCTGTAAACCTAAAGTACAAACTAAAACATAATTACTTTCCGAAATATGTAAACTCATCATTACCACTAAAGCAACAAATTAAATACATTTTATGGAACTAATTTATCAATAATTATTTCATAATTGCTGTAATAAAACTAAAATATAAACTATTTAATAATGGTAATATTCGCACAAACAAAGAAACTTACAATCGTGAATACTTCTACTAAGGATAATACTAAGGATAGGATACTACTAAGGACCATAGGTTATAATTGATCAAATTAGGATAACCATATCAGACGTCCATAACCATACATCAATATATGTTTTAATACTAGACTCAAATTCACAGTACGTGCAATACGTGTTTCTAGCCTCAAATATCAGCAACAGAGTAGACGATTGTAGTCTTACAAGTATAGTCAAGTGAGTATCATTCGATAATTCCTTATGTTTTATTTGGACAATGAAAATAATTGCATCAACTTTTCTATGTAACTATACAAGTTATAAGTTGTAATAGACGTAGTAGCCATAGATTTCTAATAAAAATGAGTATTAGAAAACAAAATACAAAAATGTAATGTAATTTAATGACTTCAATCAACTGTTGCTCAGCTAATTAGAATAATATCACTTCCTTTGACACGCTTCTTGTTGATTTAATACAGATTTTTTTTTACTTTTCATATTTTTCCCGATCTTAAGTTTTTATATAATATACGCATTTAATCAATTTAGAAACTGAATTAAAATAAAATTTAAATGTGTAAAAGCGTTTTAAAAAAATAATAACCATTATATTTTTTTGTGTCAGGTTTGGAAATAAGTCATATATTGACTACTTACATATAAATACAGAGAGGACAAAAAAAAATTGGCAGTAAAGAATAGTTCTTCTAGTTAAAATATAAGAACAGAAATTATAAGATGGAAATCTGAATATTTAAGTTTCATGCTTAAAAGTCACTTAAATTTCTTGTCCGAATAAAATATAGTTTGGTACAATTGGTTTACGAGCGAAACTATAAGACTTAAATAAAATATATTTTATTTTGACGAAAGACGGTATCGTAAAGTAAATCAAAAAGTAAAGTAAATCAATCATCATAAACAAAAAAATGATTTAAAAAGGGGAAATGTGTTTTTATAAATGTTGCAATGCTTGAGTTTAATGAAACAACATATATTTCCATCTGATTTACTACCAACAAAATATACTTTACTCAAAAATCTTGGTAGTAGGTATACTAAGCTCTTTTAAATTGACTTTATAAACGCATTTATAAAAAATAAGTAAACAAAAAAATTTAGAAATTCAAAATAACAAGTACAAATCGGTATTTATTTTAAATCAATTCATCAGAAATTAGGAATACAATATAAATTCAAATATTTGAACTCCATAATATACAATGTTTCTCTGCAATAATATGAATATATTATATGTATTATTCGTCATTAAGAAACTTTGAAGTTGTATGAGTAAGTAGTATTTTTTAATTTATTATTCGGATTTTATCGGTTGATGACAATTGATGACGACTGTTTCTTTTTTGTATTCAAATAAAAAACGTGTTTTAAAATTTATAGCAATATACTGATTGCTAATGATGATCTACTACACTACCGGGAGGTAACCAAAGCTTTTAAAATATCGTATGGACTTTTTGATATTAACAAAATAATGAAAATCCATTGTTTGAAGGTATTTTTAAACGACTTCAAAAAAGGAGCTTCTCGATATTTGCTCCTTATCACTCCACTTACACACCTTTGTAACGACTGTGAAGGCCTGGATGTAGTGACGAAGGTGACATGGCGACGTTGACCAGACCAGACTCTGCAGTCGAGTTGGATTATATACTATTAGATAAAATTAAAATGTGAAAACAGCAAATTATTGATTTCATTTATTCATTTCGTCCTTATTAGTTATACTTCATATTTTAAAGGTATCATATGAGAAACATTGTATCATAAAATTTCTTTACCCTGCTTTTTTCCAAATGCAATCAATATTTTTAAAACAGATTTTTATATTTACCATTTCTTTGGACCCACAGGAAAGACATCTGTGATTTTAGAGAACAGTACATTGGAACACTACCGATAAGAGGCTATAGCTGAACCAGTAAAATTACTCCTAAACAGTAAACGCCGTAATGCTGTATATAACTCGTAAAATTTATACTATCGACTTTTCATTTTATAGCGATATACTAGTATACATTTAATATGACATGTTTTAGCACCATAAAGGCATCATCTTGTAGAAATAAACTAGAAGTAGAAAGACTTTTAATATAGATAGATGTCGAACTTTTATATAAATAAGTTTGTACCTTACATTTTTTATTCCTATGTTTTAGAAAGAACAAATCATTCAAAGCTTAATTTTGTACCACAATAACTAATATCACTATTGAGTGTATCCATAATATTTACTTTACTACATATAATTGGCATAGAATTTCAATACTATAGTTAATACTAACCACAAATAAACATCAATCAATTTTATTATTTATTTACATGATAACCCTACTGCGTACGTACTCGTAAATGTAGATTCAATGTTATAATTTACGTATGAAATTAAAACTTATGAAACGAGTCTTGTAATTTAAAAATTCTATTAAAAATAAACACAAGTAAGTCGACAGAACTGCATAGAATTTTTATCTAAGATATTGTCAAGCCGATTCCGAGATTCCAATTATATATATATATATATACAAGAATTGCTCATTTAAAGTTATAAGATTATACAGATAACTTTATTTTTAATAATAAAAATAAATATCTTGTATTGCGACATTGTCACAGATGGAAAATTTAAGGAAATTAGAAAACTTAAAATGTCAAATGAAATGCGTTATTGTGAAGTTATATGGTACCCAAAATTATATATAGACTTAGTATATAGATCTATATTGATACATTCTGTCAGAGCAATACAATTTAAATTTCATATAAGCAGAGTCCCTCATCGTTTCACATCTTAATTTTAAACTGAGTTACTACCTGAGCCTGTCAATTTATTACAATTTGTTTGTTTAATTTCAAAATTTCATTTTTTATTTTCTTAAACGAATAATGCTTGCGATGTAAAATTAATCATAGACATAAAAGAGTAGGTATCTTTTAAGAACTTTTTATTACCCTAAACTTGTTTAACACACTATAACTATGATCTGTGACAGAGATTCTAGGTGGCTATACAGTTAAGCAACGTATTGCAAAACAAATTCCTATACCGTAACAGGGACAAAATATAAAAAAAAATGTGTGTCCTTGCTATCTCCCCCTACATCCTCCCATTACCTTGAGAACTTGCATAGGTACCATAAAACAAAAAATATATACAAATAACTAAGACTTCGCTATTCGAGCAGTGAAGTACATACTTTTATATATAGATTTTGTTTTAAAATCGAAAATTGGGGATAAGGTATTGTATCTTTTTCATTATTATTTTCATAAATATAAAAAAATACTGCTGCGTTAACTCTTGTTTTAATTCAAGTTAATGCACGTACTCTAAAGTTAAAACTTTTAGTTCAAAATAAATAAACTGTCATAGTGATTTAAAAATAAAGAAATAAGTGTAAAGGGGACATCGTTTACTTAAATTTTATGTTTCATTACAAGTTAGTATTATTTATGCCTTTACTTAATTTTATTAAGTGACATACTTTATACTGACCACTGTTAATAAAGTTTCAAAAAAAAATTGCCATACTGTTAATAATAAATTTAATATATTTTTATGTGTATACTTGCAATAAATAATAAAAGCATTAATCAGTTAAATAGCTGTTTCATTCAAAACTGAATCATAATTTTTTTTTATTAGTCTGCTTTTTAAACGTATGAAAAAAAAAATACGTATAAATACTAATACTACGATTTATGTTCCTTGTCTGATTATGTTCCAATTCCCTTAAGTATTACGAGGCAGAATAATTTCAATGGACAGCCAAGTTTTAATCAATATGACGACGACTCATGGAATTAATTAACACTAAGCCCATACTTAATTAATTTTAAATATACTATGTATATTACAAATTAAATATACAGGCAACTAATTTTATTAATAAAAAATATTTTCAAGTAATAAATACATTTACTCTCGAACAAGCCGGGTTCCGAAAAGGCTAAAGTATCGTTGTACTTACCACTATTATAATTGAGAACTCAGTAATTGAAGTTAAAAACAGATAGTCCAGTTAGGAAGGTCCAACTTCGAGACAGAGATCACTTGCCGAATCCAGATCGGATGGGCAGCGGTTGGGATGTAACGTAACGTCTTTTTGTCCAAAGTACCACAGTGCCTTAAGACGAAGGTATTTAATCAGTGTGTGTTGCAAGTGATGACTTATGGATCCGAAACGTGGTGCTTCACCAAAAGCCTCATTAATAGATTCAGAGTCGCTCAAATAGCTATGGAGAGAGCTATGCCCGGGGTTTATCTACGGAATCGAATCAGAAATGAGGAGATACGCAGAAGAACTAGAGTCATTGACAGAGCTACACGGATTAGCTCTTTGTATTGGCAATGGGCAGACATATAGTGGCATATAGCCAGGAGAACAGATGGCCGTTGGAGCCGAAAAGTTCTCGAATGGAGACCACCGCTCGGAAAGCGCAGCATCGGACGTCCGTCCACGAGATGGACGGAGGACCTAGTCTAGGCCGCAGGTTCACGGTGGATGTAGGCCCCCTCCTACCGAAGCGCTTGGAAGTCGATGAGGGAGGCCCATGTCCAGCAGTGGACCTCACATGGCTGAAGAAGAAGAAGAAGATATACACAGAAACATACTATAAATATTTTTTAAATGAGTAATATTTTGCTAATTATAACATAAAGCTCTATTTCTTATAAGCTCTTCATAATAATATAATACTAAAGATATTTTAAAATCTCAAGAAGTAAAAGTAAATCTTAGTATTTGTTATATCATGAAAAGTAAATCTTAGAAATTGTTATAAGGTCCATAAAGCTGAATTGGCATCTCTAAGAGACTGATCGTAATAAAATATGTTAGCGACTACATTACTTCCTTTGCTAAAAATAATAGATTGATTAGAATGCTTTAGTACAGTTAGTTCTCGTCGACGTTGGCGTCCTACCTTAATCTTTTTGTTAATAATACTGTAAAAGATATCAACAACTACTTTCTAAGAGTCATATAAGAATAATAAAACTTAAATATGCATTTACACAAAGTGAATTGAATGAATATTGAATATTAGTTGCAAAAGTCATTTCATCCATCTGACTATTATATTTGCGCAGCTGAAATATTGAACTTAGCTCAAAACTTAACAAGATATTAAAATAAGACTTCCGTATGTGATATAAGTGATTATTGGATATTATAAACTTAAATTGAAATAATAGAACCCCTATATAAACGACGTACATTGAAATTTAAAAATGCTTAAAATTAAATATGTTAAAAAATGAAAAATGTGGGTATATGTATAACCCATAAGGTCATAATTTTATTTATAAATTGCAATTTGATTAAATCCAAAAAACCTAATGATATTAATGAGGTAAACTAAAAAATAAATCAATACAAAATTTTAATATCGTTCGAAAAAGCATGTACTAGCTTCTTCATCACAGTATTAGATATTTAATATCTTTAATACGTTCTGCAATACGTCAAGCGGAATAACGTCAATGCAAACGCCAATAATTGTCAAGTGCATAACTTTGTGAGGGCAAATCGGATATTGTTAGTGGCGTTACATTGAAGTGTCAAGCTAGACAACAATTTTTTCAGTTAAATTTTATTTTCTTATATGTGTTGTAGAAAGCTATCTGTCAATTAGTCTACAATTGGATACATACTTTATAAAGCTGACTGTTTTATTAGACTTTAAAAATCTTAAATAAGGTAGTGTTGAGTTAATATTTTAAATACTAAAAAACATAGAATATAAAATTAGTTGACACGAGCAGGTTTTGAATCTAAGACCTTCGGAATATCGCATTCCAGTCGATTTACCAGTTTACCAGCTAGGGTTTTATTTGATTTTCAACAAGTTGAGTACTCTGTTCCAGCTGATGAATAAATCTAACACTAATAAAATGACCAATCTAAAATGTATTGATGGGACTAATTTGACAATTGATGATTCCATATGAATGAAAATTAATACAAAAGGTACACAATTAAATCAAAACGAAACCCGCCAATTAATTTACTCAAAAAATAAAGAATAAAATCAAGAGTACATATGGTACATACGAGAGGAAATGAAAGAAGGACTCGTATATGAAAGAAGGACTCTGATATTTCCATTCCCAGTTATTTAAAAATTTAATTTTATATGAATAGAAAACAATAGAAAAGATATTTGAAAATATTTATTCTCTCCTCTTTAGCTCTTATGAAAAAAAAAATATTTTTTGGACATTTGGAATAACATTAGTCTTGGCAAAGATATGCTTTTGTGATTTGTGTCACGTTTTCTCATTGCCCTTCACTGTTAATACCTCTTTTGTAAGACATTTTTTTTCTCATTTATTTATCTTTTGACGAACTGTTTTAATTTTTTTAAATATTTTTTCTTAATTGTTACAAAATCTAATCCTTATTCTTAGTGGAATTTTTTGTCATACATAGTATAAACAAGTCTATTTGAAGGAAACTATTATATCATTTCAGGAAACGATGTTGATATTTGATTATTTTGTTCCTGAATTTTTTTAGCTTGTAGAAGTTTAATTGAAACTCTTTGTAATATTTGTACTGTATATAAGAATGTAGACAGCGTTTTCTTGGTGTGAAACGTTTTAAGTCATCACTCTTAATTTTTCATAATATTTTTTGCGAAGATGCAAAGAATCCTTAGAAAATGTCAATATACATAAGTGTATATATGTACAAGCTTATTAGACACACAATTAATAAAGATATTTAATGCATGTGCTTTTAAATATACACACCCTGATTCTTTTAATTATACGCTATTAATATGTATATGTCTAGTGGATTTTTTGCTTAATTGAAAAGAAAAAGTTTATAACTGGTTTCATAAATGTTCATTATGTATTTTCCTATCAAAATATCAGCAGGGGATAATTATTTCGAGCATTTGTATTAGTTAGATATCTGAAATTTGGATGAATCAGATATTTTAAATTATACTGAAACTTTATTGTTTTCTTTACATTAAAATTTCAAGAGATGTGGTTATGGATATTTAATTTTAGAAAGATATGGAAAGTATTGCCTGAAAATACATATATTTTGAATACACACTTTTCAATACACAATTCAATACTTTTTAATAAACACCTTATAAAAAACCTAAAAAACTTTTTTACCTATAATTAAAAAATTCAGATGGAATTCATTTCATAATTTTTTTATAGTATCGTCTATTGTTTCAATTACAAGTGTACCTACTTGATAGCCCAAGAATGAAAAGCTTGTTTTACCACCAACTTTGGATTGCTGCAATTCGCTTAAAAAAAACAAACACTTCCTACTGTTTGAAAAACGAAATTGCTATTAAACTTTATTAATAAAGGAAACTGGTGTTGCAATTTCTTTGTAGAAACGGATCTCTTGTTTTCTTGAATTTGTTTTTCTCTTAAGTTTCTTTTGCAATTAACAACTCCTTCACTTCAATTATTTTGCTTAACAAAAATGAATATAAACAAAGTAGACATAATAAATGATACTATTTTTTAGTAGAAAATAAGAATAAATTTATTTATTTTTATCTTCAAGATAAAATTTTATAGGTTTTGCATAGATCATCAAAACTTTTTGAACAACTGTTTATCATAATAAATAATGATTTTCTCAATAAAATTATTTTTATATAATAAATAGGCAGGACAGGCAGGCAGGCTCAATTAATCGGCAGGATTTGTATGATTTCAAAATTTATAAATAGAGCTTTGATTCTATAGCGATGATAATTGAAGGGCGTTCATAAATATTTGAGGTGAAATATTAACCTAAATGATTACCCTCAACAACATGAAACAATGAAATATTCTTAATTTTCATTTCATTCGACATTTTTTTCATTTCATTCATAATTTTCATCACATGAGACTATTGGTTGTGCTCTAAGCAATCAGACCTGTTTTTTTTTATTTTGATCATGGTAATGTATGATTACCTACATATTCAAACAGATTTTAGTTTATCGTCAGTTCGCAATTTTTTTAATTAAAAACATTACCATGTATAAATCAGCAACTTCACCTATATACCTTGTGACGATAACAAAGAAATTCTTTTAATTTTTTCCATAGAAAACACATGTAACACAATGTAAAACACACATGGTGACATGTATATACATACTAAGCTATAATAAAATCTGTAGATTAAACCATTTTCGCGAAAGGTAGCTGTCGTGTCCTTTGTATATGTTTCGTACAGAGATGTGCATTTCTCATACTTTTCTAAGAATTAAAAACTCATGGAAAATAGGAGAAACATCTAACAGAGTTGTGTATTTTAAACTTCACTGCTCGCCCTATTCTTGGGTAATTTTACATAGTACCGGTGAAGTTCTGGAGACTAAATATTCAAAATTCTTTCAAGGTTTAAATATCTGTACCATAGATGGATCTTGACTTAACTTCTCGAATCTTAAAACTTACAAAGACAGTTTATTTGATATTCAAGGCTGAATATTTTTACCCCTCTGTCTATCTATTTATAAGAAAGCCTTTACTTAAGAATCTTTAATTCAAAATAGTACGAAAATAATACTTACAAACATTTTTCTAAAAGTCGGAATATGTTTCCTTCAATTAAAACTTGTTTTTTGATCCGTGTAAGAAAATCCGTTGAAGTACTTACATAGAATAAAAAATCTCTAACTACTTTGTCCTATTTATTTTGACAACAAAAATATTATTTGTTTGTTAACTCCACATAGATTTAATCTTTCTTGAAAAAATTATATTTCACTGTACATATTTTTATTTTGAAAAGAGTTAATTTTTTTATGTGTCCTAATTTTAATGCTAATTTAGTCGATACTTTGAATTAATAGGCTTTATCTTATATTCATACAGTAATAAAAAAATTGAGGTGTTCTTCATTAAACTCATTCAATCAATGAGTTATAATAAAACTACATATATTTTTAGTATTAATGATAGATTTCGGTTACTTTACTGCAAACGTGGGCACAGGCAAACGATATGAAAACCTACTTATATCTAAAACATAAAATCTTATTTATATTAAATCAAAAATTCTACATTTTTTTATATTTATCCATTTACTTTCTGTTCAGTTAAAACATAAATTTTGAATAAATTTCCTTAGCAATCTCGTTACCATCCTTTGAATCGAAATTTGAGTAGATACGTTGAAAGGAAACAGAATACCACAAATTGCTAAGTTTTGTCCCTGGTAAGCGAAATTGTTCTTTTATATTTCAAAAAGATTTTGACAATACAATGTAACAAAACGTAAAACCAAAGTAAATTTCTTTATATTTTTTATTTTGTTGTGGAACACAATTAAATATATTGTTTAAAAAAAATCTATTTCCAAATTCACTGAACTGTAACAATTACAATGTTTTATAGTAATCGTCCTAATTCAAATGGTATTCATTAACAAGAAATCCCCGTAACGCGGAAATCACTAACAATAAAGACAATGAGCCTAAACAGATTCGAAATAAATCCCTCGGTCCGACCTCATCAGAACTGAAAAGGGTGTTTAACAAGCGTGATAAAGGCTAGTTTAATTAATGATTGAGGTAAGTAATACTGAGGGACGAGCCTGTTCATTGGTACGACAAAATGATTACAAGTTTCCATTTAAGTACCTTGTTACCAATATAATATATATCAATTCTAAGCAACTTTAAAGCTACTTTTAAATAGTTAAAAGAATTTTTATTTATCAGAATAAGAATTTTTATTAATCAGAATTAATGCTATTTTTAGTTATGAAGACACCTAAGTTGTAATATTTCCAATAAATAAATTGTAGTTATTAGAAATTGTGGTAAGCTCTAAATTTCATCCAACAAAATATTAGTATTAATTCGTTTTGATTTAATAAAAAAATATATATTTATCAACTACATACAGAGCGCTATTTGTATATAATAACGAAACAAATGTTTTGTAATATTCTAGTTAAAAAAATGGTGAATAAAGTTTTGTTTTGATGCAGGTTTTGGGGGCCTTTATTATGTATTAGGAATTTGCTTCGTTTTTCAGTAATCGCACAAAGCGTTAATGACATGTTATTGCCAAATCCTAGAGTGAATCGATATTGAGGATTATAAGAAGGCACAACTCGATTTTCTGAAAGCAATAAAGAGGCCTTAAAATATTGATGAGATTTCATAAATAATATATTTTTGAGAGGAAATGTTCAATAGGAAAAAAGGTTTTTAGATCACGAATCACGATTTAAATATTAATTTTTCAAAAAGCATATCATAGAATGTTGAAGCGGGCTCCTTTCTTTTTTACCTCTTTCCAATACAGCTTTAACTGAATGAATAACTACATCTTAAGTGAAATAGTCAAATTAATTTATTACGTCAGTTGAAACGCAGTTATTCTGAATACGTCAGTATAATAAGATAGGAGAGAAAACTTCCTACAATACAATATATGTATTTCAATGAAACTATCGTTACTTACTTACTTACTTACTACAATCGTTATCATAAACAGGTCAGATGAAAGTGACTTTAGAAACGTCGGGAAAATATAAAATAATAAGACAATCAAGTAGTATAACCAACAATCGTAGTTACACTTAAAGGTACCTATACTCTATAAAATCCTTATAGCGAACATTTTAAGAAAAGTAAATTATACACACTTGAACATTTACATGCAAAATGTTTCCAAAATTGTGTCTTAATGTCGATCGCTTCTATGAAAACTCCTAAATCCACTATGGACTTGATTTTTTTGTTTACATCTAAATTCATATGAATCTAAATATAAAGAAAAATTATAAATGTTCCAGCACTTGAGTTACTAATAAATAATCATTTAGATAATGTATACCAAATTAAGAAACCATATCGTTACTATTTTTCAACTTGACTCCAAACGGTATAAAGAATTGTAAACTTCAAGTAATATTGGTGTACCACGTTTGTGCCCTCTGTCTGACCCGAAATAACACAATTGACTAGGAAACACAATGGTTGGTTCTATCAAATCTATTCTTATTCCTAATCCAGAAAGGTCGGGAGCTATTCAATAACCACTTAAGAGCCTCGATTGTACTAACCTTGATATAACTACAGACATAATGTCCTTACGTTTAGAATAGAGTACATGTTACATTGACTTGCTTACTATATTTTTTAATAATATATATTTTGTATTTTGATAAAATTATAACTATTAAAAACCTTACTATTTTGCAACGAATATTTAATTATTTTTTTATAAAATAAAAAATATGTAATATTGATTCTTATTTCAATGCTACGTCAATATTAATAAGATAGTTGTTTTTTAAATAAGATTTAAAAAAAATATATGGAAAAAGAATTATGTATATACCTAATTATTATCACTAAATTATTTGTGTAATATTTTCCTATTCACTTATAGCATTTTCAATTGCATAATTTTCAACAAGAATTAGGATACTTAGTCTTGTCCATATTGTCATAATACATTAATTATTTGACACATTCAACATATTTACTGAGTCCGAAATAAACTTCTTCAGTTAATTTTTATGCATAACCTTGAGTGTTCTTGAATATTCAGTAACCGTTAAATTTATGCAATAATACTTTGTTTAAACCCTTGAAGTGAAAATATATGCACTGGCTATTCAAAAGGTTTTTTACTATTGACTTCACCTGTGATCATTAGTTTTCCAAAAAACTATAAATATTTCCATAAATACTTAATTATCCTATTTACTAAACTTTAAAAAAAAATAACTGATGTTTTTAAATTGATGAATATATGTTAGTTATGATAAAATTTTAAATTAAAAGATCGTCCATCTTCATTCATCATAATACAATATTCGTTTTGTTTTTAAATAATAACTTGAAAATAAAAATAAAATGCAACAATCTGAATCCAAACAACAACCTCAACTATATAGAATATAAATTTATTTATCATGTAACCAATATTAGAATAACAATGGTAACTAACTAAAATTAGGCGACATGTAATTTAATATCACGATCATAAATAAAGAGGCAGAGAAAAGGCGAGATAAAATTAATAACAAGGCCTAACTAGCGAGGTTGAACTTGGAAACGAGTTACAGCTGTCTTTATCTTTTATTAGCTGGCACACACAACGATATTGGCTCAGAAACTTTCGATATTATGGACCAGTCGGACAAACGATTAAAACGCCCAACTGTTTCATTCACTGTTCATTATTAACTCAGCGGGATATAAACTTTCAATATAATATTAACGTGAACTACATGTTTTCTATACTAGTTAAATAAAATAACTTAAAAATATATAGAGACCATCAATTCTGCGATCATTAAGATATAACTACTTGAAAGATTTAAATCAGATTATTAGTTTTATTCTTAGAAACTGGAAATTGATCAATAAAAAATATTTTAAATTATTTGATGTTAAGTTATAAAGTAATCAGCTATATGTTTCATTACACATAAAATAATTTTATTAATGTTTAAAAAAAATAATATATAACACAGTGTGGGGTATCAGCTATTAATGATACATTAGGGAGTTATACATATGTAAACTGTATAACAGGCTTACATATGCTTATATCATGGTGATGAAAATCGACGTTTCAATCGCGATACTCTGAGCTTACTCCGAATGCGGTCGGATAGATCGTGCACTTTATCACTAATTCTACGACGTACGGGTTGAATCACGGACGGAATGAGACTAACATGTAATATAAACTTTTCCAAGCTGTCCATTCTCAATTCTGCGTATTATTAAACGAGCTTCAGTGATTTATTTTTATTCTCACACTTATTATACTATTTCTAGGACGTTTGAAGTAAAAAAAGTATATGACAATTTAATTAAACATTACGGTAAGTAACCACATTAAAAGGTTCAAGATCGATAAACTTAACGCGATTAATATAACGATAAGTTATCGAAAACGAAAAAATTTGAAAAACTCAGACAGTTATAATAAAAATGATGGCATTTGACACCAAAAAACATTTTCATACTAAATATCGGCGAGCACGGTGGAGCCATAAACCGTAGCCGAAAGTTCCCTTCTTTTCGTCGACAGATGGTCCTATATTACAGCCACGATATTTCTTTATGACGTCATTAAAATAAAGAACCACTCACAGCCCACAATGGTTCTGGATGTCGTCTAAACTGTTTATAAGTAAGATCGACGATGGATTTTCAATAAACAAAACTTTTTGAATACACATCGACGAAATTTTAAACTCTTCCTCTCACAATACCCGTCATATTAATTAATTATATTACATTGATATAAATGGCATAATGTTAAAATAATTATTCTTTTATATTTCTGTATGAAACTGTAAACTCTATTTTTGTCTTGTGTTAAATAAATTGTATCTTGATTCCTTCTTCTATTCATATCAATATGAAAATTTTGCATATTAGTATAGAATGAATTTCCAAAAATAATTTGATATAAGAAGAGTTATTTAAAATTTTGTTGAATACAACTGTGATTTGCTCATATGTCCCGTCCTGGCTTCTCGTAAATACCAAGAGACCAATAACTCTTGTTGCAAATTCCTACAACAGTCGGCGAGGTATATACACAATGTGATGTAATTAGGACAATATAATTTAGCTATTACGTCTGCTGCTAGTTCTAACTTGTTAGATGTTTATCCGAAATGTTTCGATCTAAAGTTAAATATATTTAGCATACAAGTAAAAAAAAATTATAAATTCTTCTAATTTCATGTACATACATGTACTACAAATACATAACGACAAAATTATAGAAGAGTATATTTTAATCAAATAACATAAGTGCCTGGGGTCCGAATGAAAAAAAACTTTAAAAAGCTTTAAAAATTTCAAACTTTTCTATATATAATTTGTTACCAGAACTATAACCTCTCCCAATCGTGGCATGTTAGTATCCTTGACTCGTTTATATGCGATCCATATCTCCACTGGTAAAAATATCAAATCATCGACACTAAAACATTATTTTAAGTAGCCAATGCTATTATAAAGTTATTATCTATTAAATAAGTGTGAGAAAAAGCAAGATAAGCAAATCGTTTAAAATTATAATAAAAAGGAAAATGAATTACCCTTCTTTATAGATAGATCAACGCCATCGACCATCGTACAGAAAGGGTAAACAGTTAATTAGAAAACGCCGACGAAAACAAAATTAATTTTTGTGAGGAAATGCTTTGATGCAATAAACGAAAAGTGACTGAAAGCCTTAATTAAATAACGTGTAGCCTTTTAGAGCCATCAAGCTTTTGCCTTCCGTATATATGAAATGAGAAAAGGTTGGCGATTTATATAATTGTAAAATTATTCATTTTGATTTGTATTAGAAGCTTAAGGTAGAAAACTACGATTTTTTTAATTAACCATTGTTCAAATACGTTTTCATTGACTTCGAAACAATTTTTAACTACAATAGATTTACAAATCGGATATTACTAAGATTTTTTTAGGGATTTATTGTTAAACAATTGTATTACAAACTCCTTGTATACTTAGTAAGTCCTTTTAAAATTCATTTTGTCATTTTAATTGTTAATTTCTAAATATGGGACAAGACAGACTAAAGAACTAATAATGTACTAGTAAAACGTAAAGAATACATTGGTAGTAAACATACTATAAATTTTCAAATTAATTAAATTTTCAAAAGGCCACATTTTTTAATAAATATCAATATTTTTCGATTAATATTATAGTAAATCAAGAATTTCTAGTTTTTATATAAATGACTTTTCGTTTAGACTCATATACGTAGTTATATAAAAAACGCTTAACACAATCTTTTTTATTTAATTCTCAATTTCAAAAACAAAAGTACAAAAGTTCACAGGGTTCTCATCTAACAAAATTAAAAAGGAATGCAACTTTGAAGAAACTTATATATTTATTCCAACATTGAAGAAAGAATTTTAAATCTTAAAATGTGCCTTTTATATTTTTACTGTAATTGAAATTTTTTGCTAAGAGTTATAAAATGAAGCACGGTTGATGAAAACAAAAGGCAACCGCCCTTGCATTTTCTTTCGCTTCTCGATACAAAAAAATGCAAAGTTTAAACGAATGTTATGTGTTTTTTAAACGACTGTTGTTTAAATTTTTTTGGTATTTTTAAATCAAATATACGTCATACCTTACATCATACATTTAAATAGAATTATATTACCAGATCTCTATAAAAAAACGTATTTTATTATGAATGAGTTTTTCACTTACATACTATACACAAGAAAGTAAAATGAGTAGAAGCATTAACCAAATTATATTTTCGATATGTAAACAATAATATAAATACAGTTGATTCTAATGTAATATACCAGAATATAATTTAAATATTCCAGCGATTTCTTGATTTCCTATTATTGAAGTCACGATAGTTACATCGTAATGCGCGAGGGATTTTGCTGTGAAAGGTCCGACCCGACAGCTAAACGTGTTAGTTCACTTTATTGAATATCGTGAATATGATGGGGTCCCACGAGATTTAGATGCCAAAGTCCGAAGTTTTCGGAGTAGCTTGCATCCTCAACGGATTTTTAAAGAAAATCTCTGGATCAGATAATGGTGTTTTCACTATATTACAAGTACATACAATTTATAGTTTTATAAAAGTGTTTTCAACATCGAATTTCTTTTAAACCACTGAGACCTCAATTAAAATATCAGCTTTATTTTAGTCTCTTCAAGCTTCTACTATAACTGATAGTTGTGAAGGAAATTCTAAGAGAGATATGTATAAGCCATGTTAAATTATAGAAACGACGCAATCCAAAAAAACATGGTCAAATGATAGAGCGATATTTTCCTGGTCACAAAGAACACAAAGTATTAGTGAATGTTGAATACAAACAATATTATCCGACTTATACATATATGAAAATCTAATATATGGCCTGTTTATTATCAATAAACAAAAGTTTGTTATTACAATAAAAGTTACGAACAAATGATCACATTTCACAAATAAACTTATTAAATAAAATGAAATACGCGACCGATAACTCAGAGCACGACGGCAAAGTTCACGAAACAATAACAGCCTCCATATTTCATTGTTATCGAAGTTCTCTTACTTCGATCTGTGATCCATATTTGGAAAACATATAGCATTTAACGATTCATATTTGTAAAACTCAAACCGAAATCATACATCTTAGTGACGAGAAATTTAAATTAACATTGTAATATCGTTAATCGTCAGCCGACGTGGCCATTTGATAAACATATTTCCATTAAAAAATATTTCATTTTTAATTATACGATTCAATTTAAATGGTATGACGTAAGTACGTCATAAGTCATACAAAGTTGTAGAAGCAACAATTTTATTTTGTTTCACTTTTAGACATTTTTGGAAAAACATTAATCAGCATAATATAATGTAATAAAATGGCACTCTAGAATTGCAAGCATAATATTTTTTCATTATGTTGATTATTACCTTGGCAGCATGGACGTCGATACATTTTTTTTTTGTTTAGTGTATTAGTTGTATTATATGAATAAATTATGTTGGCTCAATCAACTTGCTCATAAATTATGTAATGAACTTTGAGTTTTCCGTTAATAATATTGTAATTTTTTTGAAAAATTCTACAAAAGGCCGTCATATAGATATTTTATCAGAATACGTCGTATATACATGAAAATATTTCATAAAAACCAAATTATTGAATTCTCTGGCAAATAGAAATATAACTTTAAATATCTTAATTTAAGCTATTTATTTAAATTTCTTTACGGATGATACAATAAGAGAGTAAATAGCACTTTCGAAAATGTATATGAAATAAATCCTCTCATTTTAATTTTAATTCTTATATATATTTTGTTCTTTTGCTATATATTATTTAACCTTACTCACAAACATTCATTCCCCTTGACTTTTCATTGTTACTATATTCGTAAATATGGATGGTAACGTTTTTTCATTCTTATTTTTGCTTCCATTTCATTAGCAAAAAAATACGTTTTGTTTTAAGTTAACGTATCTCAAAATTTAATAGTAATTTTTTTTTATTTGAATAGTTATAAATAATAAATTTGTATTTTGACCTTATATGCTTGTATATATTTTAAATATAGAATATCTAAGGATCACATAAAATTATCAGCAATATTGACATTTAGAAAGCAATTAAGATAAATCCCCTGTGGAGCTGGCAACATTATCCGAGGTCCCTGCGCTGCTTCGTTATTAATGGGATAATAGTGGACGCAGTATTCTAGTGCTTGTTATCAAGAATATGCTACGAAGGAGGAGGAATATTCAATCATATTTTCCAAGTTTAATTGGAAACTTGAGATTTTTATTGTAATCAAAATCACAAACATCAGACGAAGGTGTTTAAAAATATTTGAAACTGTTAAATTTTTTTTACTTGGATACGGTAACGATATAAAACAACCCAAGTACGGGCTCAGATTTATAAAGTTTCGGAAAAATTCCAACGTCATTACAATAATCGGCAAAAGATTTAAGCCCAAGTTGAGGTATTTAAAGTGGGCGACACTTCGTATAGCCCATAAAAATGTAGCTTCTCTTTATTGGATATCTGAAAACAGAGTCGGGAGCCATCTGTCCTGAAATATTATTAGGGCTGTAAAATTTAAATTTTTAGGCCTTTTATCGAAATAAATTTAAGTATTGAAGCGATCGTAAATTTCTTATAACGTTTCTCATTTATCTTAGTTCCAACAATTAAGACTTGCTGTTGATGCGAACAATATAGTTTTTGTCTCCTCTTAAGTTCGATACTTCCATCAAAGTTTGCATTGACAAAGAGTACCGATAAAACTTTGATGTCTCTGCAAAATTCACTGAAAGATATCTGGTATCGCTATGATAAATTGACGTAGTTGAGCGATTCAATGGACTCTATATTATCTTTTATCTTCATTATATAGTCTTGAATTTTAATACTTTAAACGAGTATTTGTCGAGAAGTATGTAATTGTTTGTAGATTTCCAAACAATCTAAGCTATATGACGTGTACGCAACGATTTTTTTAAATACTGTACCTTAATTTTGTTATACATATATTTTCATACAATCTGGCACAGCTATCAAACCTTGTGTGGGCAGTGGCTGTAAAATTTAAGAATGAGAAGATATGCTATAACGATATCTAAGATTTTTAGTGTCTTCACTTCTACGAAAACAAGATTATGGAATATAACTATGAGTTTTTAGATTCACTTTAACGAATATTTTAGGTCAAGTTTGAAACTTTATTTTAATGCATAAAAATAATCAAATTTTTCATTACCGTATTTGTATTTGTTTTTTCCTCTAGCTAGTTAAATAAATGAAAAACTTTGTTTATTTTAAAGCAGCATGAAATAATGTTTTTAAATTTAAAGACAATACCACATCACAAAGCCGCGATAAGCAAAGAGCAAAGCAAAAAAAAAAAGTTTGTCTGATAAGTATCGGCAACGCAAACATGAACAAGCGAGTAAAGCGAGCATAGCAAAACGTGTGAACGTGAAAATGTCTCCATAATCTAATAAAAAACTATCAAAATTCAACACTAAGTTTTAAATACAAACTCGTTTTCAGAACATCATAATATAACGGAAGAAAAAAGGTAGGTTGCTCAATATTAGTCACATTTATTCTCTCAGTTGGCATGTGGCTGTTACGAGATATGCTAAGCAAAAGATAAGCAAACAATTTGACAACAGGCTTCAGGTTGATGATATTCAAGATATTATACAAGGAAGTGCATCTTTAGAAAAAACGAAAATATATGGAATTTCAAGATTACAGTTACCTCATCATTTTATTTTGAGGTTTCAATTAGAAATAAACAATATCTTATTTTTAGCTTGATTATTCGTTGAGATTCATTTTTTATGAGATCAATATCAAAAGCAGTTTTAAGACATATCGCTATCGTTTAGCCTTAATATAAATTTGTAAGAACAATATTTTTTGCATTATATTTAATGTCAACACTTTACGATAACTATATTGTCAGCTAACCAAAATAAGAAATTGTTTATCAAATCAATAATAACCACTTATTGACCTAATCAGCACATACAGATTTTTATTATGGCAAATAACAAAGAAATGAGTATTTTAAAATACAACTAATATTTAAAAGAACGCAAGCTTGAACATCTCAAATTGTTAACTTAAAATCGCGCCCTCAATATTCTCGTCAACCACTTCATTCACTGGAAGAGCTCGTTGTTTAAACTTCTGCTGTTATTTTTGTTTTCGTTTGAAATTCTGATTGTTTAACCTACGGCATCTTTAATTTTGATTAATACATAAATTACAATGCTAACTAAGTATAGAAAATGAATTTCATTGTTTAGTTTTCTAAAAAAAGTTTTCCAATATTATAATAATTGATATTTTCATTACAGTATGTTAAAGAGTGTTATCTACTTTCGTTTATTATACCTACGTTTATTGTCGAAATTAATAATTTACGAAGCACTAACCCTCCTCATCGTATCGCTCTTTTGCTACAAAATAAAACAGTATCTCTATTAAATTTCGTAAAAAATCCTTTCAAAAGACGTGGAACACTAAAAAGGAAATTTATTTATCGTACACCAACAACGTTAGTAAAGTAAAACGTATTGATTAATTCCTTCGTCATCACGCGTCTCCAGCGATCTATCTTCTGCTTAACTTAATCCTACTAATACGTTATTTTTATAATACTCCCATTGCGACACGTCCATTAGCTGATCCTTTACGAACTACGAGGACGTTCCGCTTGTCTCTCTGTAAGAATTCACTTTGTATTTCCTACGTTCATAATGAATGAAATTCATAGAAAGACTTTTATAAGTGTTAAATATTAATATTAATAATTCTAAACGAGCAATATTATATATTAATAATGAGTAATTTTTGATAATTTTTAAGACATTTTATGATACTCTTTCACACAGTTTGTGATAAATTGCATCACTTTAAGGAACAAGTTCATCCACTGTTATCTTTATATATTTTCATTTCGAATTCGATAAAATCTGTTCTGGATTACAAACATATTACCCCATAATTATTATTGTAAAGTAGTGAAACGCTTGAAACTTCATAATCTACAAATTAGGTTAAATTTACGAGTAGTGCATAAACTTGAATGTTTGCAGATAAATTCCGAAGTGTCTGGTTAACCGTGCATTGATACAAACACCTTGTCTAAGCAAGCTTTTATGTACACAAACACGTCTTTGTTATTATTATTAAATTATTGTTATTTAATCTTTAAGTCCGACATTTTTTTATGTCATGTCGATGCAAAACTATTTAGTTGGTCACCGTACGGCACGGACGCCTGAAATACCAAGGGTATAACTTGCAGGTTACCGAAATTTTCACTTATTTGTTTCATTAGGTAAATCATTAGATATAAATAAATAACAATGGTTTATATGATAAACTATAATATAAAAAGTACACAAAGAATTGCAAGTCAAAAAAAATCTAAATAAAAAAGATAACAAATTAAAAAGAAATTTCGTCGAGGTACATACTTACATTGGTTTAGTTATCAAACAGACTTTCAGAAACAAATAAGCTTATACGATATATAAATAATAAAATATGCCCTATAAGTCTGGTCTAAATTTATTATCAATCAAAATCATTATAAAACCATTTTCATTATACCGCTACCTTCCGTAACATAAAGCACTCACGTGAACACCGAACGCATGACTGGGATTCAATTAAGATATAGGTATAGTATAAAGAGGAGCTAGAGTGCCACTTGGCCAGATTACATCAGAACATTTCATCCTCCATACAGCTTTTCTATAAAACACGTGCTGAACAGATTTACATCAAGTATTATTAGTAGTGCTTTAACAAGTAGATGAGGTATAATAAGCCGATAAAAGCGTAATTATTGCCTGTTTCGTTTATACTTACCCTTCCCAAAGGGTTATAAATAAATTGAAATGAATTCCCGATAAAACGTTCTTATTATACATTATTTAAATATCCATCATTCACAGGAAATATGAACCGAATCAATAAAAAATCATTTTAAGACGCATAACTATTACAAATACATTTATATTATGAAATACTAGTAAACCTGGCGAACTCCGTTTCGCCTCCAGAAGGCTTTGTTTTATGTAACATTTCGTTTGGTGATTAAAAGATGAAGATTTTTTTTGTTTTATATTTGATAAGGAAAATTTTTATTTCATTTCACAACAGTAATGAATTCATTTCGATTACAAAAATAAAGTGTTATTTAATTGAACTTCTCTAAGTAAATGAAAGTGAATCCAAAGTAAATACCGAATCGAAGCGTTAAACGTGTCCGCAAATTATCCGTTTCATTGAAGTGCTCCTTTGTAAACCACATTTTTTGTTTTTTGTTCTAACGTTAACACAAATAAAGCGGATGGTTTCCTAACTCGTGAACACACAAACTATAACTGCCCATGTGAAAAACAATGATTTTCTAAATTTCCCCCCGCAAATACTAAATTACATATCTGTCATTATACGTCAATTGCATAGCTGTCAATTGTGTTTCGTTATTCCACGTTTTATAGTGACTGACGTTTCATGTCAAGTCCCACGGGAATGCTGTAGAACGGGATAAAAAGTATCCTATTGCGATTTCCTGGTTCTAAAATACCTCCCTGCCAATTTTCAGCTAAATCGGTTCAGCCGTTCTTGAGTTATAAGTGCAGTCACTAACACGACTTTCTTTTATATATATAGATGTACAAATATTATATTTCATACAGTAATATCAACAATTGTATTGTTTTCGAAGCAAAAATATATAAGGAGACACAAATGTTTGTCATTTTACACAAAAACTGCTATTCTTATGATAATTTTCTTTTGCAAAGATAAAATATTAGCATACGTCTAAAACTAGGATCATATCCATATATTTCATAAGGGTAACAAATATGTTACACACTTTAAATATTACGATTAAATTATATACAGCTTTTATACGTATGGGTATCTTTCGTGGGTTAAAGTGTTTATTTATAAAATATATTACGCTAATATTAAATTAATTTTGATCAGCCTTACTGCACGAATAGTTTTAATTAAAATCGGCCGAACGTACATATTTGCGAACTCGACGTTTTGACGCGCAATGAACGTCGAAACTATGTAAATACAGCCTCGACTTTATTGAACATACGTACATTACAGCCAGCTTAAAATGAACTGTTTATAAAACCATTCAGTAAACTCAAACAATAATTTTACTAGATTATTAAAATCATAATCATTCTGAACTCTCAATAATTCTTCGTGTTTTTGCAACAACAAGTGAGAGATTGATTGAATTGTCTAGTTAATTCACTATAAAAACGGGTAATAAAAACAATCCTTTGTTTACCAAGCATATGAAGTAATATTGATATATGTATATGTATATACTCGTATATATGTATATATTTGTATATAAATTACTATTAATGATCATACCTCTTCAACATTTTGCTAAATGTCATATAACGATCTCCTACAAAGATTTATAAACAACAAACGCTCTGCCGTAGGTCTTGCTGCCCCAGGGGAGGTGAAGAATTACTCTGCCTGAATTTGGTATAGTATACAGTGAACAGTTGGATGATAATGATATCAATTTTTACAATAAACTCACTTCACCCAGCTATAGGCATTATCGTCTACGATTACCCGCGAGATGATCTCCAGCCACCGTAAGCGCAGGTCTGCGGACGGCGAGCAAGAGTAGCTTGCCGCCCCATCAGAACCAGACCCGAGCCTACGGCGCGTAGCGTACCGCGCGCGCCTCAAAGAGCCTTCAGACCACCAGAGATGGAGCCCTAGAGCCGATGCCAGGCCAGGTCGCTGGTGTAAGCGCAATGATCTACCGCAGCCAGGCTCGGAGCAGGAGTAGGTACGGGGGGTATTTTAGTCAGTAAGAGTCTGACACTCCCTCTTGCCCCACCCAGGACAACAGGGGTCATTTGATGATTTACCCCTTTAAAAAAAATCTACGATTACTTTCATTTCTGCAATCCTTTTTCTTTTTATCTTATAATTAAATAATATTTTACATTTTTTTAGAAAATACTAAATTAATAGATAATATATTTGAAATGAGATAAAACTCAATTTATTAAAATCTCTTTTAATTGACATAATTCAAACAATTCGATAAAAAAAGTATTTGTACATATATTTGTTTCTTTTCTTATCAAAAAGCTGTATGAAATCACTTTTTTAAAAATAACGAGAAGACCCAGCGAACTTCGTATCGCTCTATAATCAAGAAATATCTGTTACGTTTTTTATTTATATTTTTGGAGTTTACCTTTAAACCATAAATCTCCGTGTTTTGAAGTGCGACAGAATGATTGACATATTAGTTAGTTTTCAAATCTAATGTCAAAAAAGTTTCTATGGGAAATAGAAAAGGGCTGCTTTTAGGGTTTTCCCCGAAATGAACCTCCACGAATATTTCAAGACTAAGATAAGACAAATCCGTTCAGCCGTTCTCGAGTTTTGGTGAGACTAACGAACAGCAATTAATTTTTATATAATATATACATTTCTTACAAATATCAAATTGTCATCCATATGTCATTACGTATCTGTCATTATACGTCAATTACATAGCTGTCATTTGCGTTTTGTTACTCAGGTCCAGGTTATTATGTTTTGTTTTATAGTGACTGACGTTTCATGTCAAGTTACACGGGAATGCTGTCGAATGGGAATAAAAAAGTATCCTATTGCAATTTCCTGGCTCTAAACTACCTCCCTGCCAATTTTGAGCTAAATCGGTTTAGCCGTTCTTGAGTTATAAGTGGAGTAACTAACACGACTTTCTTTTATATATATAGATATCACATTTTTTCTCCTTAAATAAAATATCGATGGATAATTTAATAAAATCCGCAAATTCACTGAAATCAAAAAGTAACATAAAAATTACATTTTCAAATTCAAGCGAAATACAGAAAATTGATAATTCTTTTTAATGTTGCGATTTAATTACAAATGCATTGAAACTATTATAGCCACTTATCATACAATTTTACCTACGAACAGAAAAAGATAAACTGCTTTAATGGTAGGCTTTTTATTTTGGTTGCTTTGTTACTAGAGAGATTTTCCCTTGGGGTCGTTTATTGTTCTTGTCTCGAAGGAATTTCGTTTCGAATCCGTATACAGAATAATACGGTAGTGGCATCACAGTTGATGACACTGGCAGAAGATCTGAAAATAAAACGTCATTTTAAATCACATGTATTTAATATAAACCAAACAAACCCTTCTGGAACGGTTGAAAATTATAAACATTTTTCTTGTAACGTCCCCATACATCTCGAGGATGCGTGACAGTGACTGAGAATTCCTACTACGCGGTTTTTTATTTTTTCTGCCGCGTGATCACGGTCGCTGTAAAGTAACTGAAACGTCGAGAGTATGTAGTTTATAATCAAAAATAAAAAACAGCGTAGTAAATCCGAAAATATTAATTTCGTTTGTATAGTTTAATTTTCAACCATTGTGATTAATGTTAACATTGAAGTGTAATTATGAAATAAAAAAATGTTTACCCACGCCATAAAACAAAAGCAATCGGTCTGTTACAGGGACAGAATTAGCAAACTGTTTGTTTGTATGAAACCTTCACCTGTTCGAACTTTTTATTTCCCTCAGAAGCAAACATGCTGCCCCATGGAATAATGAAATTCAAAGATATAACCGGGCATATGAGAAATATTTGTGTCGGATGTTTTTTGATTTTCTCATCATAGTCATAGTATTTCAAAAGCTAAATTATATACTTGTTTACATTGAAGGACAGCAAAATATTTTAATTTTTCATCAACTCTTACAGTATGGAAATACAAAATTATCGGGAATATTAAAATTGTGATAGAGATTGTAAAATAAAAAGTGGTTGTTTATTTTTCAAATGCACATCAATTTTCATCTCAATGCTCAATAAAGTTTATTTAAGTCTAAGAGTCAAAAATGTCTAAACAAACACAACTTAATTTATCGAATATTAAAATTAGTAATTAATTTGAGTTGAAAATGTAAAACAAATACCAAATATATAAATCATATTTTTACAACATATATTAATAAATATATCCTGATTGTTCGAAGCTGGTACAACAGGAACTTAAACGTTTCAATGTTTTAACAGCTACTGGTAATGCTATTCCCAAACTTCAGCAATGCGAACGTTTCAGCTTTGTAAATTGAATATTGTTGTTTTTAAAGTTTTCCTCGCTCGTGAAAGTTTTTATTGCTTAACTTCCTGAAGCTTAATACTATATGCACTATTAAATGTTCACTTATTAAGATATTATAATATGCTTGATATTAACTGGAACACCATTCCACCAGTTGTAGTCAACTTTTCGTATGAAACTACTTGAATGCACTGTAGTGTTTTATTATTAATTACTTTATTCTAAGTATGGAATATACAGAAATACTTTTGCTTCTATTAAAAATGTTGCAATTGAGAATTAATTTGACTAGAAATAAATTCAAATAATTAATGAAAGAAAGATAAATCCACAAAGCGAACAAAATTATGCTTTTATTTAAATTTTTCTTCAAAACCCTTTAACATTGATGAAATGTCAATAACATAATTTCTATATTCACGAATGTATGTGAATGTACAAGTATGTTCAATAAAGCACGCATGTATTAAAAATGCCTGTTTTAATTAAGGACTTTCGCGAACACCCATTTAATTAATGATATGTTATTCGGATTATGATGAAATATAAAAAAATATAGTAACTTATAAAAGGGGTGTAATATGTATTGATGTATTGTTATCCTTTTTCATTTCTACTTTTTTTGTGATGGGAGATATAATGGCTGAAGGTGATTTCTTACCGGAGATTATTTACACTAAGCGAATCAATAGTAAAAAACATGTAGTTGCTGCAGTTACGATATGATAAAACTAATAATAATATTTTTAGCCGTTCGTTGTAAAAAAAATATGTAAATATTAGCGAATTTATCAATTCTTCTTCAAAAATCTATAGGTAGATGTTAGGTTAATGTTTAGAAGATAATTATTATTCATACATGTTGCTTAGAACCTAATGGTAATGCAGTGCTAATGCAGTCTAAGTAACCTAATGAAGCAAATATTTTAGCTCTCTTGTTAAAAATAAGCCATGATAGGGACTAGTATATAATTATTCTTTGTTAATCAATATTGAGAAACATTTATTTTAGCCTTACATTAAAAAGTTCAACTCATCCATCTATAACAAAAAAAAATGGGAATAGGAGCTTATAATTCAGGTGTACTTTGAGCCAACATGAATGGATTGCTATATTTTGTTTTAAATTAAATCATTCCTGATTTAAACCATCTCAAACAAAATATCTGCCAAGAAGGAGTGTTCATAAATTTTAAGGATAGATACGACGACGAAACTTCTCAGCATTCCATGGATTCACCGTGCGGGTGCCGGGTCCATCGCGTTGCAGGGGGAGGAGCTTCAACAGTGCCTGGGACTTGCGACCCAAGTGTAGGTTTAAGGGGCCCCTTAACTAACGCGCGTTATACGCTCACCTCCACTGTCCAAGCTCCTCTCCCTACCTAACCAAATTTGAAAAGAACCTACTAGGGCTGCCTTCGATGTACGTTCCAAGAATGCATTAATGTGAGTTCTGGACAAGCCCAAGTCCTTTAGTAGGTTATAGAGAGATTTCGCTGTTATACCTCTCGCTCCCACCTCTACCGCGTACAAATCTACTACGAACCTATTTCGAGTGAGTTCGTTTGTGAGCTCGTAATATTTGTTGACCTTGATGGTATGGTCTTTGGGGATGTTGGTTTCCCAAGGGACCGTAAGCTCTATCATCACTACGCGCTTTAAAATTCGCGAAAACAAAAATATATCCGGTCTGGAGGCCGACGCACAAATATCCTCGGGGATTTTATATTGTTTTTCATACGTGTCCATCATTATAGTCCAATCCGACGCCGCTTTAAGGATGGAGTAAGGCTTGACGTTTGATTTTGTAGTCCTAGAGCCTTCTCTCACAAAACCTACTGATCGTTCGTTTGTGGTTATTCCCTTTTGCGCTCTGGCTACCGAATGTAAGACTTAGAAACGAAACTTCCCATGATTCTATGGTACTTGTTACAGGGGCGGCTCGCGGCGGTGGCTTGTTGCGGGATTTGTCCCCCCTAGTTCGAGGTCCGGAGCGGACAAGCGCCTGCAGTGTCGCGAGGCAAGCTCTCGTAATACCGCGGCCCTGCCTAGGTGGCGTGGAAGAGGAACACCTAGGGGTTTCAGTGCGTCGGTAAACCCCACATAACTCGGTCAAGTCCCTGTTCGGCCAGGTATCTGTGAGCAGATTTCCCCTAGGAAAACAAAAAAAAATATTCTATGGGACTTGCGATCTACATAGGTGTAGGTTCAGGGGACCCCTATCTAACGTGCGTTTAACGCTCACCTCCATGACGTGAGTTCTAGACAGGCAAAACTATTTTAGTAGGTTGTAGAGAGATTTAGCCGCTATACCTCTCGCTTCCACTTTTACTTCGTACAAATTTATAACGAACCCTAATGATTTGGCTAGTGAGCTCGTAATACTTATTGGAGTTAGTAGCATGGTCTTTAGGAATGTTAGTTACTTTAGAATTTAGATGACAAATTATGGTACGTCGACAGATCCAATTATAAAGGCTGCAAAATAAAAACATTGTATACGGCTAAATTTGTACCAGATAAGTAACATGTCTTGTTCATTAAAAGAATAATGTTGTAGAATGATGTAAGAAATAATAATATCACATTTCTTTATTGATATTTTATAAAACAAGCATTGAAATGTTCAATAACTGAGATATTCGTAGATCATTCCACCGATTACTATTCTAGTACAATAACAACGCATGAATTAAAGTTCAATTAGAAATAGAAGATTTAAGTATAACAACAATTTTAACAACACTAAGGGATTACAATGTATATGTTTTGCTAGGATTAAATGCTAATGAATAAAGAGGTATTATAATATTTGGTAGGGACCGTCGTAGACATTTTAATCTCTATTTTGAACAATTTTAGAACCTGAATTAGGACTGTAAAAAGAAATCTCTTCAATCACTGAATATCTTTCGAAGGTATAATAATTAGTTTTACACATATAAAATCTATAACATAAATAGCATTATAGTAATACCAAAACCTGTTAACTATATTGTCATATCGCATTTATATTTTAAATAAATACGAAAAACGAAACTTCTTAGTCTAAAAAATTGCATCTTAGCAAAATTATATAAATGAAAGATAAACAAGATATCAATATTACAATTAAATAATATCTTAAAAATAACAAGTCTATTTTTGGATAACTCAAACATATTTCATTCAATTTAAATAATTTTATGTTTTCATATAGAATGGCGACTTGTTTTGAATGTTGTGCCATAAGAACTCCTTGGGCATTCTTGACCGTAGCCTACAGGCACAAGGCTGGTTGCATTTACCATAACTACAAATCCACTCTTGCCTCGACAAAGCTATGATAATCTTCAGAATATATGATTTATCTTTCAAAAGAAAACAACATCTCGTGATTAAATAAATCAATTTATTGTTTGATATAAAACATTTTTTGTGTATAATTTTTAATTATTATTAATCATACACAAATTTTTTGTTTAAGCGCCATAAAATTATATGTCATTCCTCTATATGGTACAGTAATAGCCTTATTACACTTTATTTCATATCTTATTATGAGTGATCAAATAAATAAACACAGCGTAGTAAGTCTATAAGATTATTTTTTAAATACTTTATAATATTACTAGTTAGGTAGTCAGTGACATCATTATTACTCATCATACAAACAGACAATAAAAAATAAAGGACGTGGGTGTTGTATTTTAAATGAAGGTGAGCCATTATAATAAGTTATTAAATTAAATCATTGTATCGAATAAATATGTGTTGTTTCATTCGTTTATGTTGGCTTTTTAAGTACTTGTTCCTGTTCATAACCGTCGCTCAAACAAAGTATGTTTTGAAACATATTAAATGATAATTGTAATCATTTGTGTTTAAAAGTAATTTTGTTTGATTTTGTAAACGATGGATATGAAAATATTATAGATCTTATTAAACTGCTAAGACAAATCTCCATTGTTTAATTTATCCAAATTATAATGTATTAAAAGTAAAAATATAACCATGCAATTCTTATTAAAGAATATATCGCCTTCGATAGTTTAAAAGATTTAAATTATTACTTTGCTTACTTAATTTTAATAGTCGGTTTATATGTATATTTATAGTGAAAAGCTTTTCAAATCCTTTACCCAAAACAGGTAGCTGCTAAACAAAGCTTAACGTGGTTTAACACAGCCGTTTGTTTCGCGTGATGTCACATTTTTAACTATCACTTGAGCGAGCCATCGTAGAATCGGATAGAATGCGTCACGTAGAATTAAAATAACGCTGGTTGCTGTCGGAATTTTAGAGTTGTTCCCTATCACGCTACTGATTGATACAATATGTATGAAGGTACGATATAGAGTGCGATTAGTGAATTGTAACGTGAGATGAATATATACCAATTTTGGTGATTGTTGTAATTAGTTGATTGTGAAATTAGTGCACCTTATATATTATATTCGCATTTTAAAAATAAATATGTTCCAAATTTTAATATTTAGACCTATATTATATCTATTATATTATAAGTTTACGAGTTAAGTCTGAATTTTGATTCTGTTGGAATCGTATGAATGTAAACAATTAATCATTTACGGTTTGAAAGAAAACAATGTATTTTATAAGGGATTCTTGGAAACTGGTATAACTCATTCATTGATAATTATTCTTTTCTCTCTAGGTCTAAGTACTTAAATTAAGAAATACGTCAACTATGGCAACAAAGTAATCAAACTCTCTGTGAGTTGGAGAATCAGTTTTCTCATATACCTATCCTGTTAACAGTTTACTAGTAAAAGAAAAGTAAAATTAGCAAACAATTTGAATTAGATATCCGCTTACAAACCGAACTTTAGAGAGGAAATTATATGATTAGTCACATAACTTAGTCAATTTAAGTTCTTGAACGTGTATAAAGAATGCCAAGCGACTAAATTTAATGTAAACAAAAAAAGTAATCTTGATGAGCTTCAAAAGTGTTACAATACCGAAATTTTAGCGTTACCGAAATCGTATACAAAGTATGTTTCTGTTTTAGTTTTAGATGAAGATTTATATAAAAATTAACGTGTAAACTAAAAATGATTTGTCTATTTTACGCAACTCCAAGGCAACGTACAATATTATATATTTCAAATATGCCAGTCTTATTACTAACTTGTTCACTTTCCACTACTAGAGAAGTGATGTAAACAAATACCGTAATATTTTTTTTGCACATTTTTTTATAAGTAAGATTAATAAGAATTATCAGTCACTATCCGACAGTTAAAATATTAATTTTATGAATGATTATTTCAACCATTTATTTTTATTTATCTTTTTCAATATAAAAGAACCATGACATGAACAAACTGCCAATATATTTATGATTAATACTTATTAGTTTAACCATCGCAATATAAACATCAAATCGAATTGCGAAATTTATGTCTTTCATTTTTATCGGATATTCGTGTAACATTTATTTTAAAATATAAAAACACAAATAGTGTACAAAAACTCAGAAAAATATTTATACGGAACAACTTTATTAATAAATTGTTTGTTACATATGTGTGATTACAACGGAGGAAGCAATAAAAAATGATGTTTTTCATGTGACATACAATAAAAATTAATCTATAATAATATATATTTATCTCACCGGGTTTCAAAACACTATCAGAGTCGCGCCGGTAGAACATGCCGCTGCTCCAGGTGAAAAAATAACCGAACAACATGAGAAACATGTAAAAATTCATTCTTCAAATGGCACGCATGTACCAGGTTCACAGAACTCGACAGCGGATATATTTCAAACTGCATTTATCTGACAGTGTTCCGTGGCGCGACGAGCGGTGTAGTCGAAAAGACTCGAATAAAGTATCGAATGTATATGTGACATTCTGATACGGCCAGCTGACATTGTGATATCGAAAATCTAATATGAATACTCTTTTGATGTAGACATTCTAGGTACCTATACTGTACTTACATCGTCGACTTCAAGAAAAAGCTAGAAGACTTCTTGGATTTCAATAATAAATTTAGGTACTTGACAATTCTCTCTACCCATATAAATTCTCTTCATCTCAAATCTTATTTAAATTATCAGTAGGTGTGAACAATATGAACCTTTTAAATAGAAGCAGCGGAAGTGATATTTTTATTTTGTAAACATCATTTCATATAAAGCGGTGGTTCTCAATATGTACAATGCATATGAATTAATAAAAAAAAATTGGTAATATTCAAAAAGAGAAAAGCTGTTTTTATTAATTTGCAAATATTTAGTATTGCTTTTAAGCTCTCCGTGTAAAAGGTTTTATTGTGTTTGTCCTCCTTCGAATTTGTTGCTGTTCAACTATTATGAAGATAGTTAAAAACGGAACATATGATGTTTTTAAAAACTTTAAAATTTCACTTTGAATGATAAAATGCAGTATAATAATTTCTTTACTTTTTACAATTTATGAAAATCGAACTCGAACATATACTACTAACATACATATACTCAAAAACAAATACCTACTTCAAATATAGAAATAGTACTTATTCAAAATAATATTTTATATTTAATAATGACTTTAACATCATTGCATTATATTCTTCTCGAAAATATTATATTTTTTATAAAAACAGTTATAATGGAGTAATACCATTTTCGGTTTGAAGCAGATGAGATCATTACGAGCTTACCTACCGTGACTCAACGCGTGGGTGACGATGATACAACGTTTTACGAAAATATAATACTTATTACAATAATTATCCATAATAAAAATAATTAAATTCATGTCGCTATTTAATTTTAAGCTATTATATTGATTATTATTAATAAACTCAGGTTCTTTAAATTTAAGATATGAATAATAAAAATGGTACATACGAGTACTTAAGTCAATTTTATAATATCTAACGTGATCTACGTCCATACATCGCAGCATTTAAGTATGTTCCAAATGCGTTGCTATATTTATTGATGGGAAAGGTAAAAGTAAAATTTAAGAAACCACGTAAGTATAACAAAACAAAAAAGTATTTACAAACGAAACGAAGTAAAATTGTAGTCAAAGAATCTTCTTTGTTAAAAATATCAAAAAGAATATTCTTATATTAGTTCTATATTATTTTTCAATTATATTTTTATAAAACCATTTTCCATGCATGTATTCCATAGCGTTAGGGCACTTCCTTCTTACATGCATTCTTAGCTGCACAACGCCTTTATGAAATACCAACAGAAAGTCTAAAGTGTCACCAGAAATATTTATTTATAATACAAAAGATTCCTTAAAAATAAATCCATTCCAAAACTGTATTAATAACCTACAATTATGTTTTGTATATTTTTAATATGCACCGTAAAAAGATTCATAATTCTTATTTTCAATTTTCCTTTTACAAACACTTAGCATAATGAGAAATATTCGATGATCAAAAATCGTAAACCAGAAAAGATAAGTTTAACAGCAGACCGCAGTGAAATCAACGCCGTATGAAAAATAATAACCGACCTCTTGGCCATCTCGACATAATACCCGTAACAAATAGAAAAAGAACGGCAAAATAGTCGCTATTACATTTGCGGGGTGTGCCAGAAAAATTGGAAACATATATGGAAAAAAAACTAACGCTTTATTGATTGACGTGTGGATAATTCTTCTTACGTGGGAAGTGTTTGTTTAGGTCCTTGGAGATTTATGAAATATATTATATCGGTTGTAAAACCAAAATTTTATACCATGCTTATAAATTATTAAATATAGCATTTTCTATTATATTTAGGTATAAAATCTCAAAATATACTTCAAATTGAGATTGTATCGAAACAGTAAGTAATTTTTAATATGTTTTCAGCAGTTTTTTTATTTTTTCTTAGATTAGAAAAACTAAAAGCCAACTTTGGATCATTAACAAAATATAATATTAAGACAAAAGTATTTAGGGAAATTACTTAAAAATTGTTAATGCAAATGCACTAACTTTGTCTTATCTAAACAAAGCTATCCTTATAAAACAAAGTTCGTAAAACTGTGGGAATCCAGTATCATTTTTATACATCTCTTTATTTTCAAACTTCAAGTTAAATGAATAAAGGTTGCAGTCTCTGAAAAAAATAATTGTTGCTGATAAAATGAGATATATTACGCCGCACCTAATAGAATGACGATTCCTTAAAACGTTACGAGAGTCCTTGAAATCCCTATAAAAATGTTAGTTCGCCTTTCATTGGATTTTGGAGAGTGAGAATGCCCCGTATACGAACTAATTTAAAATTTTAATTCATTAGGTCGGCTCACTATTTCCAATGACAGAATAGATATTTATTTTACAAAATGTTCGATATATGTTTTGAATGCTTATTCACGATGGTTGACAGAGTTTTGTTATAATTTTGTCTAAGAATTATGAAGCTTATACGTTAAATATTTTATGGAAGCTTTTTAATTATTTGTAAGGAATTAAATCGTAGAATGTGTTTGTGGCGTCATAATATTTACTTATATAAATTCGTTCATCTGTTTTTGAAATGGATTATATAATAGTATAAGTTCAGTGTTACACGGTTTATTTCCCTTGACGGCCATTTTACTGTGGGTAGTACCAACTTAATAAGGAATTCCAGGCCCGCTGGTGACTATAGAAACTCCACATTGCTGAGACGTTTATGTAATTTTGAGAGATCTTGCTAGCTTGGTCATAATATACGTGAATCGGATACCTTCTTCCCCACAGTGTTGTTATTTGCACCTGTAGTCACAGATAATATGGGAAAAATTGTTGAAAATATACCGGCGAAAGTGCAAACATAAGATTTTTTTCAGTTTAATTAAAAACCAATATTATAATATATTTATTATGTAAGATGTGAATTCAGTTTTTTCTAGCCTATTCTAAAATTTCTTTATAGCTTTTATAATGAATGTGCACGTTGTAGGCTGACTTTTCTAAAATTCCCTTTGCAGAAAATATAATGTTGTTTTTGGTGTACAGACATTTTCACATTTAAGTTCACAAACACTTGAATGTGAACATGGCTACTTGAATTATTACGCAGCACTATCATTGTAAAAATCTTCAGGATAACAGAAAATTGTTTAATAATGTTGTCTATCAGTGGCAGCCAAACGCTGACTTCAATGAATGGTTTATCTAGTAAATGTTATTATACTGATCCAACTAAGAATAATAGAGAAAAATAAAAAACGAAACAAAGAAAACATAATCGATTTGTTATTATTTCCTGTAACATGCATAAACGTGTAATAATAATATACAAAATAGTAAATACAGGAATATATTTCGATAGACTCTTGCATTTTCACTTTTCCTGACTGACCCCTAGACATACAGTTACATTACAGTGGCGAGGGAATTCTTTGTGCCTTATAGTTTCCAGAAATGGTAAGCAGATCCCAATATACTAGTCAGATTTTGTTTAAAAATCCTCCAAAACCGTCTTAATAGCAGTGTGGCGTTACCTTACTACTCCTCAGTTTCTCGCTGCAGTCTGGAACGCGAAAGCAAAATTGGGGGTGTATGTGTTAATTACTAGTTCATACATTGGAACCCTTAGAAATGCATTTGATATTAATATATAACGAAATGTCGACTTTGCTTTATTTAACTTCGTTTTAGCATACGATTTGAAAATCTTTGAAAAAAGAGTATGTTAGCGATGGAAGGATTTCGACGTATGACATTAAGAGTAAAAAAATTAAATTCCCATTTATAATATATTCCATTGTCATCAGAAGCAGGATTCTTCATAGCATCAAAAATACTTAAAAATCTCGACATTAAAGGACAGCGTGCAATATAATTTAAACAGAGTCAGAGTTGAAAATACTTTAGTACAATATTATATTATAAATTATATCATATATATATTATGAATTATATCATATCCAAAGTGTTTGTTTCATATTATTAGTAACAAGCTGACCCGGAGAACTTCGTGCCGCCCTATAATCAAGAAATATCTGTTACCTTTTCATCTGAATGAAATTAATTTCCTTATTCCTCAGTTCCTAGTTTTGTCTGGTTCAACCTGATAAACGTGAACTGCTCAGTTTCTACGTTTACATACATATCGACAGCATATTGGTTAAAGAGAAACCAACATTTTAACATGGGATTGACCTCAACTTCTCCAACCATAAGCTTGTATGAATAATAATAATTCATTGAACTAACTTTTTTGTTACACTCAGAACCCAATAACATTTTTTTGTGATTAAATTCTATAAATTACTTAAAGATATGATGAACATTAAAAACGTAAAATGTTTATTTAGCTGTAACTGGATTTCTCATCTTCATTAAAAAATTATACCCATCTTCACCTTGCCAAAATAAGATAGGATATTCTAAAGCATCATATGTTTGATGTGTTTCGAACACACGCTGCAGTTCATTGTTACACCGGTGTAAAACAATATTGCAGTTACTTACATTTTCAACCACAATGACGATAGTGACTACATTGATTGATGGGGCATTAAAATGTCTTATGTGTTGCCCTGCAGGTGTCTTGTCAGCTTTAATAACAACTTTGTGATTAGGGGCCGTTCAAGTATTACGTAAGCACTATGGAGGTGCGGGGGGGTCTTTGCTTTGCTTATTTTGGATGACATGGGGGGTAGGGGAGTCTAGGTGATGATTACGTCATCGGTAGTTATTTACTTTTTAATCGTCACATCGAGAAGATCCATAAAAAATTATAATTTTTATTTATGGATTTATATAAAAAAAAAACATGCAGTAATTGAAAATATTTACGTAAACATGGGGGAGGGGGTAAGAGCTTTGCTTACTTTTGCTGATAAGGGCGATGGGGGGGTAAATAATTGTAATAAATCTGCTTACGTAATACTTGAACGGCCCCTTATCAGATGGCATGTGATCAAAAGCCGTCTTGAATAATGTGAAAAATGCATAGTGTTGATGGAAAAATAATTGGAGCTGTTTCACACGTGGTCTTTTCACAGAATTGTTATGTGCACAACGCAGATCGACTTGTCTTCCTGAATTGCACATAAAATAAATTTGCAAAATTTTAGTCACTATCTGGCACTGGCAATAAGGAATCTGTTCGATAATATATTTGTCCTTGAATCTGCAAAAGTAAACATTCCTGTATTACATATACCTATAGTAAAGTGAATTATTCAAACCACCAAGTGACACTCAAAATACTTTGTGAGCACAACCATTTCCCTCATCGACTTTTTTGACACAATTCCTTCTGACAACTTAAGTAATTCACAGAGCTACAAATGTACTTTAAGCCATTACAATTGAAAACTGTTAACAATAGTGGTAAATGGTTTTCAATACACTTACCCTAAAAGTTGGCATAATATTTATTGTACTGTAGTCCATTTTTTTGTTATAATTAAATACAGCTCTATAGTAGGGGATTAAACGATTCCATTTTAATCGGTGGTAGGGCCTAGCTGTGGTCAAGTGATTGCAGCTCGAACGTGGGCTGGCTCGACCGGGGAAGTACCACCCTCTCACAGAAGATCGGCGTGAAGTAGCCTTAGTGGCTGCGTTTCGTTCGATGAGTGAGAGAGCCGGTTGCCCTTTCCCTTTTCCCGTCCTTTCCTACCCCTTCCCTTTTTCCTCCCCTTCCCCTTTTTCCTTCCCCTCTTTCCAAGTCAAGGGTGGTGACACATCCGCAACATGTCTTATGTCGCGGAGGTCCATGGGCGACGGTACTACCTCCATCAGGTAGGCCGTCTGGTCGGTTGCCCCCTTTAACATAAAAAAAAAAAAAATCAACTTCATGTTGCTCATAAGTTAGACTTGCTCTTCTGTATCTTTGAGTTGAGGCATTACGAGTTCTGCGACTTAAGTTTGTACGTCTTATTGCGTACATTTTTTGAAACAAAAAATCAACTCAAAATAAAAAATACTATTCTTATTCTATTCATATTCTTTTATAATAGTATTAAAATGGTCTATCAAAACTTTCCAACACTATAATTATTTGACTTACCTTGTTGAACAAACACTTCTGAAATTATCAGTACAAATTATCCTGGAGAAACCAATGTGAAAATTACACTAAGAAATGGTAAATGAATTATGTAGGTACATATTTTGTTATTATAACTCCGGCCACAAATAGTAAAACTGAATATGTACTCGGACAAAACCACACAAAACAAATTAACAAACAAAATTACTCTTGACAAACAATTTGAAAGAATAACTGAATTTTTGAAACAGAGACAATAGTTTATCATAGATTAAAATAAATACAAAGCTCAGCTTATGTATCGCGCACTATAATAAATCTTTAAAAAATTATAGTTTACATAAAAAGACATTTACGTTTTCGTTAACGTATTAAATAAATCTTAAAAATTGTTTTATAGAATATAAACTTTAATTAACACAAAATAAATTAAGGGACGTAAGCGTAAACGTTAATCATTTATCATTTTTCTGAAATCAAGTCAATCATTACCTACTTATATGTAGTATTTGACAGTATGGATAACGAATGTGACAGGTACAAAGTAACATTCAGGGAAAATGTTTCGTATTTTATAATAATGTTTTTGTCGAATTTTCATTATTTTGAAGATGTATTCTGCTCTTCGGGGCTCAGACAAATTCAACGAACCAAAATCCATGAAAATTGGTCTAGACGATCTCGAGTTATGTGTTGCAACAAAACGGACTTTCTTTTATTTATATGTATATATATATATATATACATATTAAAACCCTAACATTTTTATTGTTGTATTATACAATGTTTTTTTTACTTAAATTATTTATACATACAATACTTAAAAAAACATAATTACCTAAGAATTAGCATTAGATCTATTATATATTATAATCTAGCCATGTATGTTTAATTTATATATAACTAAAAATTTTGTTAGTAAAGTGGTAGATCTAGATTTATAACCGTTTATCTTTAAAACCAGATTACTATTATTATTATTTTCTATTTAAGCATTTTATGAGATAATTGTGAAATTAAATATAACAATCGCTGACTGACAAAAATTTCAAAAATTTATTATTAAATTTATATTTTAATGAATTGCACAAATGTTTTTATAAAAAATAAATAATTGGTTATTTTAACTATTTTTTGATATATTCAATGATTAATAAGTAAACCAATATGTATTCTTTTTCTACATAAAACTATTCTGTACGTATTCATTAAATTTTTTTCTACCGCCGACAAAAAGCTTTATTAACTTTATGACGTATGCTATATTTATTTTATCATTCGCTTATATTATTATGGAGGAAATCTTAAATTTAACATATTTTTTTAACTCTGACATTTTGTAACTTATGATTAATCTCTGTTTAAATTATATTGCACGCTGTCCTTTAATATCGAGATTTTTAAGTATTTTTGATGCTATGAAGAGTCCTGCTTCTGGTGACAACTTAAAATACATATTATAAATGAAAAATTACTTTTTTTACGACCCATTACTCTAAATGTCATACGTAGAAATCCTTCCATCGCTAACATACCTACTCTTTTTCATAGTTCTTCCAAAGATTTTAAATTCATATGCTAAAACGGACTTCCATAAAGCAAAGTCGACATTTCGTTATATATTAATGTCAAATGCATTTCTAAGGGTTCCAATGTATGGACTAGTTTTCTGAAGCATTCACCGATAAGAAATAACTAATATAACTTGTTACTCAAATGAAACATCTGAATAAATTAAACACATTCAAGACAAGTCAAGCAAAGATGTCAACAATTGCACATGACAGATGTCAAGTCACTCCATTATCATCATTAAACATTAACTAATTATAGTACTTCAATTAGCAACATATAATGTTATATTTTTCTAATTTTACGCAACATAAAGATTTAGTTACATCAGATAAACGTCAGTAAAATATTGGTTTTTTTTTTGGCGCTCATTTCCTAGGACAGAGTTTAATTAGAAAACTTTTATTCAAAAACCACAACGAGTGTTTGTTTAAAATGTGTGCATGCTCATTATTTATTACAACACAAAAGGATTTCAGAGCTGCTTAAAGATTTTTGTCGTTGATATTTGTAAGAAGTAATTTTTAAAAATTGTTTTGTCTTCGTCTTGAATTTCTGTTTACTTCTAGCTAAAATAACCATATTCTCGCTATAACTTATTAAAATCTCAAAGCTTAAAAGATAATGGCTTCGTTAAACACAAACGGAAAGATAGATAAATGGTTTTAGGATTAAGATCTCATTATTTTCCTTTTGAAACGAACAAAAGAAAATCTTCTAAAATCAATTTTCTACTGAAAGTTCTCAAAAACTGCTTATTACCTCAACACATAGTGTTCCGTAGGGTGCAGGTTTTGTTGTGTTTCGTGAAACCACAGAGTGAGGGCTACAGTAGCGTTGTGTGGCGTATCCAGGCATGACATGGCATGGCATCACGCAAGTACTTTAGCTTGATAAAAAAATATTAGATGATTATTAGATGATAAATAAACCGGGAACGGATCTTCAAGGTGATTTCGGGCAACAAAATTTGTTTTTATTATTTTCAATGTTGTTTTCTTAAAATACTGCAAAAAGACTTATTGAAAGAGTAGAACTTGGTTTATGCGGTGATTATTTTTTTTATTTACACGGTAAAAATTTTCAAATTGATATCAGACAAACTGATTTATTTTAAGGTTCCTTTGATTTATAATAATATTGTATAAAAATAACATATATCGAAGCGAATAATTTTTATTTACGTAATCGATAATTAGGATTGGCTAATTTGGACAAGTGTCACATTTGTAACCACCTGTCCAAGAGCCAGCCACATTTAAAATCAAATTTGAATACAGCTACTTATTGTAACCTCTTAATTAGTCTCGAGAATTAACAAGTTATAAAAGCGACAGTATAACATAATAAAAGAAATTAGTTTCCAGAGTGAAATGTGAATCAGCGAGCTGCTGCAAAGTAAACGAAGCATCGAGAGTATGTTATCAAAAAATAAACTTTGCTTTGTAAATATCAAAATATTCGTTTTATTTCAGTAATTACACGCAAAATTCTAAGATCTCGTTATCAGAAGGGACTAGAAAGTTTAAATGTAGTGATTATAGATACTTAAAAATGTGGGTTGCTATGTTATACTATTTAAATATTCCTGAAACAAGCTGAGCATAGTCTCGCACATTTTCTTTGTAGACATTCTACCAGAACGTTAAAAAATGATAATATCAGATATTAAAATCACCAGAGCAATACTTGAGATCGAAATATTCTTTAAAAAAAAATTGTTTAATATAATAAAAGACATTTTTTTATGGCAGCATTTTCAATTAGTTTGAAAATTTTATATAAAAATAAGAACAATTATTATGTACTTATTCTTAAATAATTATAAATATTTGCTATCAACGTATATATATTTTTTTATATCAAAGGAGGCAAACAAGCAGACAGCCTTGTTGATTTAAGGTAGTCACTTCCACCCATGGACATCTGCAACATAAGGGATATTGTAGATGCGTTGTCAACCTTTATTGAGGAAGAGGGAGAGGAAAGAGTGGGAAAAAGGAAAGGGCAACCGGCTCTCCTACTCATCGGATAAACAAAGCCATTTGAGGCTATTTGAAGGCAATCTTCTGGTACTTCCCATACCAATGACAGGCTCTACCTAAAAAATATTTTTGATGCCGTCGATATTTCTTATAACAAATATTCAACCTAGAATTCTGTATATTATTATTATTTCTTAACATCTGGTACTCTAAGCATAAAAACAAAACTTTATTATTACCTCACAGAAAATTCAAGCAGAAACATAGAAACAAGCTTTAATTATATGTAAAATCTCATCAATAGTATTACTGATATATATATAATTTAAAATCCGCAAGGAAACAAAGAACATATTAAATGTCAGATAAACTGCAATCAATTCGTCAATCGGGCAGCGATCGCTTCTGTTCAAAGTAAAATTTATTTCACTGGAATGCACCTGAAATAGCCGGGTTTAATTTTAAGCTTCATTTATTAAAGTAAAATGAAATAATCTCCATCACTGTATAAATACTTTTATTACGACAACCGAATTACCATTATACTTATGTTTGAATTATAACTTAATGATTATATAATAATTAATCAATATATAATCCATTGACTGAAAATAAGTTGAGGATTTTATATTATTTAATCTTTCATATTAAATGAACCTTTTTAACGACAAGGCACTAAAGGTCACTACTTTAAATTAATGGCCGTATGAAAATATAAAAAAATAATGAAACAAACCACATATAATTGACAAAAAGTAATAGTACTGAGAGCATTTAAGATAACGCTTCGACGACATTACTTTACCTCGTGGAAAATGAGTTTTAGTTTAATCTTTTAGCAAAACAACACGATGACAATATTTTCAATTTCGTTTCTTCAAAAATATTTGGAAAACATCGTTTCTCTATTTTAGAAAATAAAAATACAATTCAAAAGCAAGTGCCGATTCGTGTTCACGCAGCAAGCGTACAGTAGGCTTAAAAGAAGGCATCAGACTGCAATCAAAACATGTCACTCAATTTCTGGATTGTTACCATCTGGTCAACTATCTAGTTTACATTGTTCGATGTTTTTACAAAGGTTTTGTCGGTATAACTTTTAAACAGGGTACCCTTCCCTAAAAGGGTTTTTTAGTAATCACTAAAACATAATCTGAAAACCGCTTTTGTGACCTTTCTAATATATAGACTAGACCTAGCTCATAAATGCTGTTGAATTTACATTTCAAATAAAATTATTATTCAATGGGTGCCTAAAATATGAAATAAATGAAAAAAAGCAACATAAAGAATAAATTTAAGAGGCTTCATTAATTGTTTAAAAGAATAAATTGTATTGAGTAATAAACAATTAGGTGTTAACGGGAAACTCAATGTAAGAGCGATTAATAATTACGTGTGATAGCAAGAAATGCAGTGTACATTTGTCCCCGGGTCAGGGAGGGAGTGAGTGGGTATTCCTCATAAATTGGCCGGAACGGCACTATACGGAGCCTACCTAAATTTCCTTAAGTGCGGGCTAACGAGTTCCCAACTAATATCGCCGGTTTTATGGTGTGCAGACATGCGAAACAGAACGCGATTTGCATTTATTTGTTTGATACTTGTTTAGGATTTCAACTGTTATTTGTTCATCGTTCTATTCCCAATCGAGGTGTTAATAAATTGTTGATATTGAAACCAATTATCATTGCACGTTCATATACAAATACATATGAACTTGTTTCTGAATTTGAGTAAAGCCGTTTTAGAGGCAAACTAGTTCTTAATTAAAATTTTTGTGTTTTGCTTTTAAGTATTATTATTATGTAAAATTTAATTTATACATACCTATTGATGTTATTTTTGTTATCTAGATAGATCGATATTATTATTTTCAAAGAGGTTTTTCAAAAAGCTAGACCGATTAATAAGAACTCTACCTAGAATCGGTCAATTATATTAACCGAGTCCACGTTACCAATTTTTTGGTATCGGTTTGACTAAACCTCTGATAAGGAAGTCTTGTGTAGCATACGCAGACCTGAAGGTCACTTTATATATAGGTCACTTAATATTTTCTCCTAACGATTATTGATTCGTATTTGAGAGTAAGGAACATAGAGAAATACTTATCTAACTACCTATACTCAAATCTGATATCACTTTAAATAAGCTTTTCGTACTTATCTTATTCGACATCTTTCTTTATTTTTATACTTTGTCAAAATTTTACGATCGATAATAAATTAAATGTCAAATGAGATACCTCTGAATCTGGGCAAGCATACATTTATATTCAGCAAAAGGAACCCCACAAGTCCTTACTGAAGTGGAAGCGCGCTACTTTTGATTGCGCAATAGTTATTATATCCGCCTTGTATATTTCATCATCCATAGCTTTCATTTCAGGCAATATTTCATGTCGGTTCTTTGAAGCGGTTCTTTCGTTGAAGAATATTCATGAATTTGGGACCTCCATTTGAGTGTGACTGATAATGGAGACGCTATCAATTGATTTGCGATGTCATTTAGAGCCTTTACATTAATTTTATAGTACATTCATGTGTCAATTTTAATTATTATTATTAATTAATTATTATTAACACATACACCCCAATTCAGCTTGCGCATTCCAGACTGCCGCGACAAACTGACGAGTAGTGAGGTAACGCCACACTGCTATTTTGGAGCATTTTTAAATAAAATCTAAGTACATATATTGGGATCTATCTACCATTTCTGAAAACTACAATTACTTGTTGTATATTATTATTACATGTTTATGCATATTACAGGAAATAATATTAAATCGATTATGTTTTCCTTGTTTCGTTTTGTATTTTTCTCTGTTATTTTTAGTTGGATCAGTATAATAACATTTACTAGATAAACCATTCATTGAAATCAGCGTTTGGTTGCCTCTGATGAACAACATTATTAAACAATTTTCTATTAGGCTGAAGCATAAAAAATATATTTACAATGATAGTGATGCATAATGATTCAAGTAGCCATGTTCACATTCAAGTGTTTGTAAAAAAAAATCTGCTCACATTTTTATTACAATAAACGGCACCAATGTAATCAGCCAGCGTTATTGATATGAAAAAATCGTTATTCAGAGTAACATTTCCATATAATAGATTCTGCAACCATTGAATAATATGTATATAAAGTCCACTCCGTGGATACGCTCACCTATTAATGGCCTCTTAACACGTAACTATTACGGTTTCTGTATTCGTTTATGCTTTATGAGTATAATTAGTGCAAAAATATTTAAGTTTTTGATTTGAGTGGTGACAATATATTTCACAAAAATTAGCATCGCAGCTTAATAGTCATTATCATAAAGTGATATTTATGGAGATGTTATTAATTACGCTTAGTATTTTGAGGCCAAATTCCGGAATCTTCGCAGGGTGCTAGTGAATAACATTTCTTCAAATATAATTGTTGTTTTATAACTGTAAGATTATGAAAATATAAGAAATGAATACATTATTCTTATAAAACGAATAAATTAAAATAAAAATTATCATAATATAATTACAATAAAATACAAGTCATACGTTTAACGAATAACCCTTGTTTGCATTAATGCTCAAATCGGAATAGTTCTCAATAAAGATTCGCTCTGAACGGTAGAGATGGATGCTCAGTTACCTGATGAATAGCCTGAACCGTCTATACATTGATAATAATGCAAACATGCGCGGAGCACCACGTTTTTTACAAACGCGTTCACTGAAGTCCGCTATATATATTTTTCTGTCCTAATACTGTATCTAATATATTTACATAGCCAAGCTACTAAATATTCAACTGTTGAGTTTAATATTATTTATTACAACACTTAATATACATTTACCGTAAAGTTAAATTAAAGTTATTTTTCAAAGGGCTCAAAGTCTTGATGTTAAAATTGAATTTTCTTTCTTATCACTAGTAATGATAATATCACATAGAAAGAATAAATATACTTAAAAAAATATGTCAAAAATTATGTGGATCGTTAAAAGTTCGTATAATTTTTCAGTGCATGTTAAGAATCGCCGGCCATTGATTATAAAAATGTACAAGGGTTCAAAGCCTTTTTCAAACGATAATTATTTTAGGAAAAAAAAAAGAAACTTCATAATTCACACTAAACGCACACTAAGCGTTACAGAATTAATATGATAATAGTCAATAATTGTCATAAAATGTACATATCTATGTATATTCAAGCACATTTTCACTAAAAATAACTGTTTTAATAAATCCTATAAATTACAACCACTTGTGAAATGACTTTCCCATTCGCCCGTTAGCGAATTGATATGCTATTCATAATTTGATGCTTATTTTGGCCAACATTGCAATATACATGCACTGGAATTGAAGACATTTTAGTATTTGATTACGAAATTAACAGGACGCACATCACTTATTAGAACTCATATAATATTGGATGCAGTTGTTTTTAATGATAAATAAAATCAAGTATTGCTTGTTATTACTCCGATCTCCTTTTTTTTCTTTTGTTTTCAAGACATATAAAATAGAAACCACGCTTTAGACGTAAGCTATAAAGTAGGGAGGAGGGGGTTACCTCATGAATACAAAATGTCTTAGTGAGGAATTTAAATTTAACTGATACGAGATATAAAAGTTGAAATAAAATTCTTATTTTATGTAACTATGTTAAAAAAATACAGTGCTTTTTCAGTAACAAAAAAAAATACATATTTTATCGTCTTACAATTTCTCAGAGTTAAAAAAAAATAATGAAAATAAAAATACATACTTACAAGACATGCGAAGCATTTTTGGATGGATGTAACTTCTCAAATATACAAACTTTACTTCACAAATTGACACTATTCATCCTCGCGAACAAATCTACTCGGAGCTCAAGTTTTCACTTCCCGATTTATCTATACGTATATAATTTGAGCATGGGTAAAGCCTGATGTTTATATCGTTTTTAATTTATTTTTCCATCTTAATAATTTTCCTAAATTTTAGTACAATGAAAAACGTCTTGCAAAGCGGATTTTGTATACCTTACTAAACATACATTTATTAACCAATCTAAATTGAAATTCAAATTTATATTAATTTTACTGCAAATTATATTCCATTTAAGGCTATTAAGGTGCTTATTATACAGATTCTGTGTTTATTATGAAATATTATTTTTTATATAAAAATTAAAAATATAGTAAAATACGGTGCTATGACTTTATTTATACTGGACAGTCAGTATATATAATACTGTTACTCTATTTTAATATAATATAATTAAATATCAGTGCAAGCAGAATCCTTACTGTCATGTATCCCAAACTATCTGAAAAATTCGATAGTTAGAAAATCGCCATCTGGACTCAACTGCAGAGACAAACCAAGTGCTACATAAATCCCAACTCATGATGGATGACAATAATAACGGGTAACTTGTACCCTCTTTATTTAAGTTATATTTTATTAAGATTTACTTTATGTCATTTCATTTTTATGAGTAAAAATTACAAAATAATTTGAAATTCAGAATTTTTTAGTTTAAAATTCATTATTTAATCTTAATTATTCATAAAAATACATATGATCTGAATGTATTGAAAAAAACATTTAAAATTGATGGTGGATATTAAAATAATTAATATACCCTTGCGGAATCACAGGTTAAATATAGTGTTCCGTTCTAACACAGCTGTATAAAGTTTCATAATTTCTATAGAATCTTATAAGCGGGGCATAAAAAGTAATTACGATTCTTTTATTGCTTACAAAAGAAAATGATAGCTTTAACTTATCGTACACAAAGGTACGGTTATCTCAATAAAAGATCTCGTTTTCCCGGTAAGGACTCTTGTATATTGCACTTTTGTATGTAGAATATAGTTTAAATAAGCTTTAAAAAACTTACAAAAATAAAGGCCATGTATGTTTGCTTTATATTATTTATAAATATACATACATGCTTATACTTAGTGTATAGTTTCAATCCCCTCAAAAAATATTTATTAAATTAATTGTTTATTTCACATAAATAAAGATTTTATAATAACATTTATTTTCAAGCTCTACGTTTAAAAATATAAGTCGTTTTCGAGCAAGTATAATACGATTTTCAGAAGCATATACAAATTTCATAAAGATATAATATCCTTAATTGTTAGAAGTAAATTTTAAATTACACAACAATACGTTTCGTTCAGGAACAATAATAATTCATACTTGAAAGAAAGAGAAATGAGCTTTAAGGCGTTTCACGAGCTGGTGACAGCTGATATAGATTGTACTGACTGTAGCATTTACTGAAATGGCACATGAACGCAATTAAATCACTTGACTAATAAAGATTGTTTAATATAGAAATCCAGAGCTGATTTTAATTTGAAATATATTTTGAATTATTTATTTCAAAATTGTTAAAACCAATTTTATACATTATACTTTTTAATACATTATTATTTTATACATTATACTAAAGACTTCATTTAAAAGTAAATGAATATATATTTTTAACTAACCCATACTTAAAATTAGCTCCAAATACATTACATCTTATATATATAAAAGAAAGTCGTGTTAGTGACTGCACTTATAACTCAAGAACGGCTGAACCGATTTAGCTGAAAATTGGCAGGGAGGTATTTTAGAACCAGGAAATCGCAATAGGATACTTTTTATCCCGTTCAACAGCATTCCCGTGGGACTTGACATGAAACGTCAGTCACTATAAAACGTGGAATAACGAAACACAATTGACAGCTATGCAATTGACGTATAATGACAGATATGTAATTTAGTATTTGCGGGATAAATTTAGAAAATCATTGTTTTTCACATGGGCAGTTATAGTTTGTGTGTTCACGAGTTTGGAAACCATCCGCTTTATTTGTGTTAAAGTTAGACCAAAAAACAAAAAATGTTGTTTACAAAGGACCACTTCAATGAAACGGATAATTTGCGGACACGTTTAACGCTTCGATTCGGTATCTACTTTGGATTCACTTTCATTTACTTAGAGAAGTTCAATTAAAAAATACTTTATTTTTGTAATCGAAATGAATTCATTACTGTTGTGAAATGAAATAAAGATTTTCCTTTTCAAATATAAAACAAAAAAAAATCTTCATCTTTTAATCACCCAACGAAATGTTACATAAAACAAAGCCTTCTGGAGGCGAAACGGAGTTCGCCAGGTTTACTAGTTTAAGATAAAAATAGAAACATAATTAGAATTTATAAAACAAAAGTCCCCTCAAATTTTTCACTATCTTTAATACACGTCTTTCAAATGGTAATTTTATTGAAGTTTTCTTTAAAAGAGTGAAAGATACTTTCTGGAGGTTTGAACGTCTCACAGAATTATTAATGTTCACACAACTTTGCCAACCTTATGTTTTGGTAAAATACCCAAGATATAAGTGACTGAAACCATTCAGAAAACTTGCTAAGAATAAATTAATTTTATACAAACCTGTAATTGTATTTACAACAAATACATTTCGGCAAAACTACAAGTTATATTCATTTTAATATTTTATTTGTACTCGAAAAATTAATAAATTATATAAAAGAAAAAAGCTAATAAAATTTCATTGTGATTTTCACTTTGGTTATCAATAAGACTCATCACAGTCTAAAAATTTATTAATGCTATATTATATAAGGGAGCATGTTTAACAAATTTCAAAGGTTTACTGAAGAAACGTATTTTTTATAAGCAACAGTAAATTTCAGCTCATCGACTTAGGATAAGCTTTATTCAAAGCATTTGTATGAGAAAAATTTACTACAACGACACGATGATGACTTATGTAAGATTTTGTAAGGATGTATAACGCACTGAAAGATAAGAAAATTATATTTAAAGTAAAATCCTATCAGTGTTATATAAACTCCTGTCCAATGATTTAATATCAGTAATAAAACTTTACCGCTGTAACAGGAATTTTATTTCTTTATTCTTTATAAGTATAAATGTTTTCTTCATTACTTTAATGACTTCTTATAATGTACAATAAAATGTTTTTTTTTGTAAAAAATATAAAATGATATCAATATATACATAAATAGTTTGATTTATATTACATAGCTTTAATTTTATCAAATATGTTCATACGTAGTGAATATTGCTTAAAGTTCACCTCATATTTATTCCACATCGTTCCCGAAAAGGAAACTATTTTTACTGACTCAAAACCTCAGCGTTGCTGTATTCTAAGCCTACTTCCTGCGCAGTTTAAAATTCATATTTGAAAACCAAAGTCACAGCTGTCCTAAAAATATAGAATACTTTATCTGTATTATACAGGGTGACTGGTGAATTACTATCAATATTTAAGGAGAATACTCGGTACATGATTCTCATTCGAATTATGTAAAAAAAATAGGTACTTAATTTTTGACCAAATTTCCGTATAAATAAATAAAGTGTGTACACGTTCCAAGTGTTCCAAGTGTGGACGCGTGCGGCGGCGTGCTGATACAACAACCCGCCGCCGCCGAGTGTGTGTGTGTGTGTGTATACCTAATCTGTAGGGTGTTCATACGATGCGTAATTAATTACATAACTTTTGGTTAACTTTACTTAGAAGTTTATTAATATTTATGTTATATTAATTTTTATTTCGTCATATATGATCGTCAAATATCACGTCCTCAAATATCGATAGTAATTCACCAGTCACCCTGTATATGTATTTATAATTATAATATTTTTATTATTATAATGTATAAATAATACTCCGTTATTTACTTAAGTTTTATATATCATTTCATTACATTGTACGATATTCGAATAGAATTAATAGGGTCTTACATTTTCGACTAAATCTCAATATGTATTTAAATAAATTATTCCTTTATTGATGTCTCAGTCTCAAGTTAGTGTTTGAGATTATTTTGTTAAAAGAAACAATAATAATTTTTGTATACAGATGTATTATTATTTTATAAATCAGATCGCATTTGTTTTGTTATTTTTACGATTATCTTATACATTTATACATTTTATATCAGATATATGTGAAGTAGGTTAGATAATGGTATTATTTTATACGAATACAAAATTTCTGTTAAGTAACTTGGTTCATAGACACCACTGACAGACGGTGAAGGAAAACATCGTGAGGAAACCTGGACTTAAAATTTCCAATTACAGGTTACAATTCTTCTCCATGTGAGAAGAGGCCTTTGCTCAGCAGTGGGCTCTGATAGGCTGATGATGATGATGAACTGAGTTCATAAAATAACATTATTATAAACCAAACAGAAAAATCCCATGGTAAGCTAGCGACTATAAGTTGTCTACGGAACTCGGCACTAATTTGTCATCTCTCATTACGTTATCTTACTCGCATTTCGTGATATTTTAGTTCCCATTGTTTCCGTTTTAGTGTATTTAGCCTGTAAAAAGGTTTTCCATGTCGCGTTATGATTTATGTTATAGCTCTGCCCGCTGGGAATATAAAGGCAGCTTCATATTCTCTATCCTAGATTTTTTGATGTTTTAAAGTTTATTATATAGTAAATATATTACTTTAAATTATGACTACGTAAAAGCTACATCGTATGTGAAAACGCTATTTCAATATTCTATATTTAAACTTACGGGCCAGGGAGATATAAATTACATAAAATAAATTGTGACAACTTACATACATAATTGTCAGTGCAATTACTGTTACAAATGTCCTAAAATAGACAGGTATTATAAAATATTTATTTGAAAAGATAGAATCAATAACCAAGTTAAGATTTTCAATTTATTTTATATAAAGTATTCAGTTCAAATAACGTTTTAGAAAAAAGTGTTTGTGAGTCTTTTATTAAAGCAAAACTGCTATTCGTTAGAATTAGTATATGGACGAGTCAATATAATAACATAAGTGAGATAACAATCTAAGAAAATCAAATAACGAATAGAATACTCAAAGTTTAAAACTGATACATTTTCAGTACACGTATGATATTTTTTATTCACAACTCCCTATTGCATACTCACATGAATACAGTTAGCGTTTCATAACAATATATGAAACATTTTAAAACGCACCTGCACTGGCACGTATTTGTACTGTTTTTTAATTGATCGGTTTGTGGATGATAAAATTTATGTAATTTATTTAATTGAATAAACACCTTTCTTGCTTTAATAATGCCAAATTCTCCTTATTCTTTCCTGTTTCTGAAAATTCATTAGAATTATAATGAAAGACGGTCCATTAAAAGATATATTAAGATTTGTCTAGCGCTTCTATACGTTTAACAATATTTAATGAGTAAAGATATAATATAAAATGGACAGGGACATATTTTTTACGCTTTCAATATAAAATATTATCAAGACTTTTGACCATTTTGATGTGATACTTCAGAAACGCATCTCGTCATATAACCTTTTGTACAGAATAAAGAGACTTTGTTAGTTGTACAATAAACAGGTAATCATTTTTAAGGATAATAATAGAGCCATTTCAATCGACACACTGCAAATCCTTTATGCAAAATATTTCATTAAATTATTGGTGAACGTTGTTTGTTAGAGTGAACGGAAATCTCGATTCAGTCTGAGAAAAATACAACAAGAGAAATTTATCAACATCAATCATGAAGAATATTAAATATCAGACTACATTGTAACTACACGTGATTAATGAACTAGACATATATCTAATCTATATCCAATACATATAAGATTACACTCTTTAAAACGTCCGCATTGCCAGTTCAGAAAGTGCGAACTTGTTCAAAAGCAAAGTTTTCTAATTACATTAATGCAGCACGCATTCCTATATAATGTTTTAATATATCTTTCAGTATAGTTGGATGCACAAAGGTGGTAAATGTGTATTTATGCACCCACATGGTAAAACATTGATATGACTCTAATGTTGCAAAACAATTAGATGAAATATAAGAATTGTGTTTCGCTACCGTCTGAAATTAGAAACAAAAACTATTTGCGGTTTACGTTAAAATTAAAATGGTTTAAAACAAGATGTATATAAAGTTATTTCTACATTCGGATCTGTTTTACTCTTTTTCGGAAACAAAAACATGAATTTGAATTGAAAAAGTTATAAAGTAAGACATAGAAATATAAAAATGCTCCGAGGGACGAATAAACATAACTCTGCTTTTTACTCTTAGCTTCAATAAATCGTAAAAGTATCTGCTGACCAACATTTCGATATCGAATTCACAAATTTCGTTACAATTTCAACAAGTAACGTTAAATTGAAATAAATGTAAACTTTCACGTATTTCAATAAGTACGTTTTAAATAAATACACACCCGTATTCGTATTATAGATCATAAATTATGTTCCCATTTTCTATAGCAGCACCTCGAAACTAGGTTATAACGGTAGGTGGGAAGTTGGACAGTTCATATTGACTTGAATAATATATAAACTAGGTACCCACCCTAGCTTCACAGGGGTACTTTAAAAAAGTGTAAAATATCCTATATTGCGTAAAATGCGATGAGCACTTATACATATGTAGTTTGATTTAAACATAAAATATGTCTGAACTTAGAGAAACGATATATTTTTATGTTATAATAATAGTTATTAATATAATAAAATAACAAATTTTTGTATACAACGACGTGTGAAAAATTGAGCTATCGCGTAGATTTAATTTTGCGAATTATTAAACTTATGATAACTTTCAAATGGTACGCCAAAATTAAATAATTCGTTGATAATGATGTAGGCTTGAGCACAAGTTATTTATTTTGGTAAGACTTAACACTGTGATTATGAAAATAGCTTTCATATAAACCATTCATGAATGGCAATTTTTAAAAGTAGTAAAATGGATATAGGTAGTATAAAATGGATAGAAGATAGATATATGGGATCGCGGACTTTTCTGTAGACCTATATAAAATAAATAATTCCACGACACATTGTTTTGATATATATCAAGGGATTTTGGCAGCGTTTTCGTTAAAAGCTGACAGATGGCTCATTTTTACCCGACAACTTTAACAAATATCGTTAATGTAGACACAAATCAAACCTAAGCCATAACAAATTATATATTAAAACCTTCCACCAAAACAACGCTATCGAATCTTGAAAACTGCTTGATAACTGTTTTAGTAGTTTATTTGTTTATTGCGAACTGACTGGGCGGGATACTTTGTTTGATAATATGTGTTGATGATTGATGATGATATTTAATGTTAAAACATTTTTTACGCCAGTAATGTTTAATAATAAGAATCCTAACAATTACGACATACTAAAGGTTTAATAAAAAACTAAGGCACAAAAAAACAACCTGTATTCGCCATGTTGGATTTCTTTATTTCGCGTAGCCTGTAGGTTTATGATAATTCCCGCGGTACCTCATTCGCAAATCGTTTGATCCTCTCAATTTCCGTGACAACGGGGATACGGTAACGTCTATTAAACCTTTCACTCCAGAATGACTATTATATAAATTTGTTTACCTAATCCGATCTCTTTAAATAATAAATTTTCATTAAAAACTGTACACTTCTTTCCAAGAAAATTTCACAACTATAATATTTATTTAAAAATTTCTACAGAAATACTACACTTAAACAAATTTTGGTTGCAAAATGAGAAATGCTTTATTCTACTAAATGTATTGTTTCTAGGAATAATTTAAAACACCTTCTTATCCGAAAATTAAAAAAAATACAGATACACACTGAGCCACTTCAAAACTGAAATATGGTTTGAATGGGTAACACTATATGAAAAGTCCCTTTGCCACGTTAAAACATTAATTTAGTTAACTCTCCACTACTTTGTACATGTGTAACATACATACCGAATTTATGAGCCGTGTTGGTCTGATGAATGATATTTTATTTAGCAATTTTTTTATCCATTGTTGTAATTTCATATAAATAAAGTTTCAACGAACTGATAAGGTACACTTTGATAACGTTCACACATTGTTTTCTTATTTATAATCTCTAATTTAATTTCTGATGTTTTTTTTAATAATAATTACGTTTGGAGAGTATTCGTGTTAGTAAAAATGTTGCAGAGTATGACAGGAATATTTATGACCTGACAATTATTATACGAGCCACGCACTTTACTTACCACGAATATTAGAAAGTTGGAAATATGGCAAAAAATATATATATAATGAAAGACGTTGTACATACCATAGTACAAAAAACATGCGGGACAATAACAGAAGTTGCCAAGAATTGCCTTCGTACCGCACTGAAATTGTAACCAGAAATGGAATGCAAACATTGAAAACGGGAACTGTGCAGTAAAATCTGTTTTATGCGATAACACGCTTGGACTAAAACACCTCCTACCTATTCATTCCCTCCATTAAACATTCATTTTTATAATTCGAACAAACGATTTTGCGAAGGGACGTACCGATTAGAAATTTTCAAAATCATGTAAAAATACTTTTATCTGCAAACATTGTTAAATCTCTAATGATTCAACAACTATATAAATCTAATTTACTTTTGGATTATCTAAACTCAATACTTATTGTGGACAATAGGAAATATATACAAATATTACAAAAGCAAAATAACTTTAGAAAATTAATCAAATCAGTCAAATTATATTAATTAATCTAAACCTATATCTATAACACACATCAATTGCTGAAATAATTTAATTTTTTGATAATGTACAATTTATAAAGTAAGGAAAGTACCACCCTCTCACAGAAGATCCTGAAGTAGCCTATAATAGCCGCATTTCGTCCGATGAGTGAGAGAGCAGTTTTCCGTTTCTCTATTCCCACTATTTCCTACCATTTCCTTGATTCCGACCCTCCCTATACCTCAAAAAACAAGATTGGCAACGCATCCGCAACAAAGATGTGGCAGATGTCCATGGGCGATGGTAACTACATCCCTTCAAGTAGACCGTGAGCACGTTTGCCCCCTGTCATCGTTATCATCATTTCGGCCGAAAGATGTCCACTGCAGGACATAGGCCTCCCCCAAGGATCTCCACGACAACCAGTCTTGTGCCACCCAAATCTAGCGGATTCCCGCGACCTTTACCAGATCGTCGATCCACCTTGTTGGGGGCCACATTGTTAAAAATAAGAAATAATTAGCACATATAATATTACATTATGGTTATGGAATGATTAAATATGATTACAAATAATTCAAGTTGTTTATTTAAGACCGCATATTAACAATCAATTGGTTTGATTTGTTTTAGAAAATAAATCGAAAATTTGGATTCAACATATGGAATTGTTTATATTTATTCGTATAAGTCGTCGTCCATATCTGTAGTTTTTTGGGTGCTTTGGAACGTAAAAGAATATCATGACATCAGAAGATAAATATTGTTAAAAAATAAAATAACAGTATTTTTAATAATTAAATTTATTACTTAAGAATTTATTACACATAGCTGCTTAATCTTACGATATGTCAAGAAGTCTTTAGAAAATCACCGAACGTAATAACAAGTGCAAGGAATTTTACAGAACCATACTGTCCGTGAAATAGATAGAACAGTATCTACATACATTAAAATCATACAAAACCAATTGCAAATTGCAAAATAAATACTAGATTATAATCTCAGAAACACTATTTTTTCAATAGAATTGTTCGCATAGAAATTGTAATATTTACATATGTTTTAAAAAATGTAATATCTCTCAAGTCACATGAGATAAGAATAGAAGCAATTAATTTTATTATTTACATTTATGTACTTTAAACAATATATGTATATAATTAATTTATACCATCACAGTGGATTCATATTTAGTACAATAATATATGTATATTATAAAATTACTTTTTAATAAAATAAATTAAAATCTTTTTTTTTTGTTAACGCTGTGAAAGGTTCTATATTTATCCCTCCGTCTGGGGGAGATGGAGGGATTATGTGGAATTCACGGGCCAGAAGCGCCCATGCTACCCACTAAAACAGCAAAGGTCACTCTCCGGCGCCGCCTAGTGGATCACCACGGGAATCGTCGAAGCATACATCCGTGACTATCCGGCGGCAGGCCGCGGACGGCCACCTCCCCGGCCGAGGAGTGTCCCCCCGCCTGGCGGGCTTGCTTAATCTCGAGAGAATTAACCCCTTACCCCGGAGAATCTAGGTCACCGCCGCCGCGAACGCATCAAAATTGAAACGCTCTCAGTTAAAAATTCATAAAAGTGGTAAAAATTAACCAATTTAAATAAAATTAGTGTCCACGTGCGCGTCTCAGTGCCCTCTGTGTTTTGGTGAAAGTTTTAAGTGAAAAGTCGGAAAATCCAAAGAGTAATTCCAGAAAAACTAGGAATTTAAAAAAAATTTGGAACTCTTATCTCCAAAAAACTCAGAAAAGCGATCGACGACCTACACTTTTTATACCGCCAAATCACGTGTAACAACGAGGCACATCTTCCGACACATCTGGAAGAAGTTTCCGGGAAGAATCTAGGGAGGAACAGACATTTTCCGGAAACCACGTGGCACGCGGTCTTTGATCCGGCAACGTGCGGCTGCATTAAACATCATAATATTATAGCCACCAACAAGACAAAACTAAAGACACCTCAAGATCCTCGGTGAAGAGTTCCTGTGAAGAGTTACGGGAGAAAATAGGAATAACGTTAAAATTACAAATCCGCCGCAGATCAAAAGGAGATCGACGACCCCCAGATATTGTTTGATAATTATATCAGGAATAGTGAGAAGCACATTCCCTGAAATTGTCAGATTATTCTGGAGCGCGGTTCGGGAGATATAATTTTCCCTGAAAACCAGGGGGCTCGTGGTCATCTATCCAGGACAGCTGGTGAGTACCTGATAAAAATGGCCGATCAGTCCCAAGAGCTAAAGTTGGCGCCAACATCTGCTCCATCCACCTCAACCAATCAAAAACCGGCAAGGAAACCCGTAACCAAGACTGTTAAACAAACATCTACTAAATCAGCACTAACACCAACAAAACAGAGGACTTTAAGGCAGAAGGTCCTTACCAAAACAGCGTCGAGAAACCTGCAAGAAGAGGAAGACCTAGCACGAGTCCCCGGCGACAGCCCCGTCCTGACTCCAGAATCGAGACAAAACACCGAAGTAGCGACGCCCTCGCCCCCTTCATCCGCCAGCTCTGTCATAGACAGCATTAACCAGGACGCACAATCCCCCGAAAACACAGGACGAGATCCGGCCTCGGAGGATAGTGACAGCTCGGTGGGCTCCATTCCATCTTATTTCCCCGACAATGACACAGTCCCATTGCAGAGAAAGGGGAGAAAAAGCCTGCTATTCACCACCAAGAGAGGCAGAGGAGTAGAGATGGACGCTGCTACTAAGGAGGCTAACACCTTACTCCTGAACGGTAAAGAAGCTCTGGAACAGGCGACAAACATCAAAAAGGAGCTCAAAACAACAGCCCTTGAAAGTATGCAGGCCCTTTACGAGATCGTACTATCCCTCTCTGATTCCAGATCAAGACATAAAAATAATCTGGAAAAAGAGAGATCGCGCCACGCGCAGGAGCTTGTGCGACTGGAAAGGGCCCACTCAAAGAGCTTAGAAGAAATCACCGCCGAAATGAGGAGTACGAGGGAAACACTAGCCACAAACCTCAAGGAAACAACGGACATAAGGAAATGGCTAGAGTTCGAAACACGGGACCCTCACATACAGATCAAAGACACAGCCAGACTGACGAACGAGATAGCCAACAAAGTAACAAAACTCATCGACCCTTCCACCAAAAAGTGCCACAGTACCTCCAGCGACCAACAATGGGAGCTCGTCAAAACAGACATCGGTACCGTCATAAGAATTACATCAGATACACGGAACCAGATTGATGAGCTCCGCAAAGGTATGTCCAACTTAGATACCATTACAAACAACATAAGGAAAAACCTGAAGAAGGAAAATAATAAACCCCCACCACAACCAACGCAGTCGGTCGAGAACATAGAAAAGAAGTTTGACGCGTTGAAGTCGGAAATTAAAAACCTCGGTGATAGATTTAAAGAGGATGCTGCCACAAAACAACCGCAGAAGCCGATCCAACTGGGTGAACACCTGCTGCCCATCACAGAACGGCTTAAAGCAGTAGCATCAGACATAAAATCAATGACAATGCGTTACCACCCAAGATCATAAGCATCGACGCATTGTCCGCGGGCTACTACAAGGGTGAAGTATTAGATCATCTAGGAAGTGTAGAAGCATCAGAATTCCACGAGGTGATCATATACGAAGACAGAGGGGAAGACCTAAGTTACCTGAAGATCTGGAAACCCAAAACCCCCACTGTCACCCCCGCTACAGGTTATCCATCAAGCCTAACTAGCTCCGGTAAACCATCAGGCTCAGAGCTTCAACAACGGAGATTCCAGGAAAAGAGCACTCAGAAAGACCCCAAAGCCAAAAAATCTTCGGCCGGGTGCACCATATCCTCGATCCTCCAAAAGTTAACGCACGGAGCTCGAAGTAAACCATCAATCGAGTCGGCAATCCACGGAACACCCCCAACAGCCTACAAAAACCCACCACACAGTGCGCCAACAAGAAGAACCAAAGCCGCAATGGGTGTAGTTCAGTCTCCTGAATATAGGAAGATCGTCGAACCAAGAGACCATCTTATAAATGCGTTCCTTGAGTATATCTCAATAATTAAAGGGCAAAAAGCGGAAAAGACCAACAGATGCCGCAAAATCCTAGAGACGTTCCACCTAGGGAACGAAGGTTTATTGAAGGTATTACTCGAGGAAGCCGAAGCGACGATCTACAACAACAGCACCTCGGAAGTGGTTAGGGGAAGACAAATGCAACCCCATATGGCTGCATACAATGGAGAAAAGGGCATTGTCTACCTTAACAAGACTGACACCGGGAGATCAGGAATACTGACCTATGACACCCCACCCACGGACCCGATAGTGGTTGTAACCGATTCCACAAGGATCTACCTCGAGGACAGCATATTAAAAAGAGCGGACGAACTGATGGAAGCCACCGACCTCGAGGAATGGAAGGTTCCAACCATCAACTGGACAAACGGTGTACCGGGATGCGGTAAGACGACCTGGATAGTGAAGAACTTTAACGAGACCACGGACATAGTAGTGACTACAACTACAGAAGGTAAGACAGATCTGAAGAACAAGGTGGCGATCACGAAGGGACCCGCCGCCGCGGCCAGAATCCGTACAATCGCATCAGTGATCGCGAATGGGGTCAAACGGAACATAGTGTGCCAGAGACTAATAATCGACGAGGCACTTATGAACCACTTTGGCTCCATAGTAATGGCACAACAAATCACTGATGCCAGCGAGGTTCTGCTGATCGGCGACATCAACCAACTCCCCTTCATTGAACGCGAAAATCTCTTCAGACTGTACTACAAAGGGCCTGAACATCTGGCAAATATAAATCAGGAACTACTGTGTACCAGACGCTGCCCTATGGACGTAGCCTACGCGCTCAAAGACATCTATGACGGCATCTACTCCTCCAACGGGATAGTAAAATCCGCTGTGCTGAAGGAATACACTGGTGCGAAAATACCCAAACACCTACCTAGGACCCTCTACCTTACGTACACGCAGAAAGAGAAATCTGAACTGCTGCAAGAAGGATACGGAACTGGAGAAGAATCCCGCACCATGACTATTCATGAAGCCCAAGGTCAAACCAGCGAGATCGTCGTAGTTATAAAACGCAGCCCCACCAACTGCTCACTGCATAACAGCGTGCCCCACGCGGTAGTAGCTATGTCCAGACACACAAAGGCCTTCTTTTACTATTCAGATAACCATCAAGACGCACTTGGAAAAATCGTCAATATATCAACATCAGCAACCGCCCAGCAGATCGAGAACTACAACATCAAAATGGCAATCAAATCGAGGGATTTCAACACCATTAAGAATATAACTGAGAGCTAATTCTTGAGAAATATCTAAAATTAAATCTTGTTGTCTAAAAAGGGCATGGACCCTAGAGTTCATGGAGTTTAATAATAATAATAAAAAAAAAAAAAAAACCCCTTACCCCTCCTACCCAAACCCAAGCGGCCAGTCTCCAACCAACCACCGACGAGTGCAAGCACCCAACGGCAGACAGAGCGGAAACCGACAATCAAGCGAACTCAGGCCTCCAGAGAGACCCGAGTTTCACCTCCCCTCTAATATAGCCACGAACTGGCCCCCTGCCATCCGTGACCGTCTGATTCCCACGGCTGGAACCCCAGCCCGGACCAAGATCACACAAGGAGGTCAAGGCCCTCCCCCCGTGACTGATTCCACCGGAATAAACCGGTGGGCGATGAAGTCGTCAAGTTCCGCCGGAAATAAATTCAATTTCTTAATTAGTATACAGTCTCAAGGTTTTTTATTTCATATATTTTTTTACTTTTTGGAACAATACAATGATTTTTTTATATTATATAGAAAGAAATACAACAGAAATCATATGATTTTTTGTATAGCTTTATTGTCTCTTTCTTTTACGAATCACGACTTCGGTATTATAAAATAAAAATTTTAAGTATTAATTTCATTTAATTTTATGTATTAGTCATGTTTTCCTCACCATAATAATATTCATTATAATAAAAAAGAGCACATTTTTGATAGGCTGACAATATTTTTTTAGAACTGAGAATATATCTTTCACTATTTTTACTAAATTAGGTATAGTCCGTTAGACTTAAGCTGAGCTTTGCATTTGTGTGAGTGAAAGTAAAAATAGAGTTAGACAAAAAACTTTAAGAATTGAATTTTATTATATTTTGAATAGATACATAAGTGCTATAAAATAAGCAAAACTTGTAAAAGTCCAGATGGAAATATGAATATTATGAAAAAAAAAATTATTGAAAAAAAAAATTTTGAGAAAACTATACAAATTCTTATTCTATTGACATTGCGTTTTCAACATTTGACGTTGCTGCCAGTACAAAAGGTGAAGTGCGAAAGATGCGGAGCGAAGTAAAAGCCGAATAAACCGGTTCAAAACTATGTAGAAAAGAACGTGGCATTCAAAAATTTGACATCACACCTGCACTATCCGTGTGCACTCACACAAATGCCTTTAATCAAACGCACTACATATGTTTACAATCTCCATAATGAAGGAAACACTATTCCTTAACAAAAGTGTTAAAGGGAATTTCTTAGTAACTATCTTCTTTATAACATACAAAATATATATGAGATTAAAGTATAAAGTATACATAAATTTTCAATATTACCAAATACATATAATCTAAAATCTTGCCTTTGGATTCAGTTTTTGCACTCATCATAGATCTGATCTGATGAAAAATCTCTTTTAATTATTATTTTTAATATACTACAATTTATTACTTATTTACACTTTTACATAGAATTTCATGCCTAGAGAAGGTTGGTCAAATTAATACGAATACTATGTACAAGAAAACATGTCACACATGTTACTCTTACAATCAACAATTAACATATATTATTTATGTTACGCTTATGAAATAATTATTATAAACGTTTTTTGTTCAGGAATAAATTATATATCTAAATTTATTTGAGCAAGACCAAACAAAGGAAGCATGCATAGAGAAACAAGTGAGTTCAAAACTATCACGTCACTGCGACGACATGTTTTATTCACGTCCTGCGCTTCAAGCCCGTTGTCCGCAGCAACGATGCAAGTGATCTTAACATTTGGAAATAAAATTTTTGGAACTAGAGCCCCAGTGTATCCACAGCATATATTTAAGAGTTTATTGGAAACTGTTGTAATCAGTTGGATGCTTTTTTTGCAAAATCAATGTGATATTAAAATTCAAATCAGAGCTAATAAGCTAATACAAATGAATAAATTTAACATAGGTATGTTATTTATTGTTAATAAGTGAATACTGTATAATTATTTACCTATCATAAAGGATATCGCTATGGAATAGGTTTTAGCTTTATTTAATCAATGTTTATCTATGTATTTCATTTATGTTAACCCTAGTTTAGATTGTATATAGGTGAATTCAATTTCATGTTTTGTTATTTTAATCCAAACTGGCGCATGCTGTCCAACCTTTGCAGAAGCCTTTTCTTTATGGCTCAAAGAATAACAAACGCTTTGAGCAACTGTTTTACAATTTCCAACTATCCGTCTAAAAAAGATGGAACAAGTTCCAGAAAATTTTGATTAAAACTTTCAAATTGTTTTATATCTTTTATACGTTTAACTAAACTTTATTTACATAATCAGATGATTAGAATCGATAATTTTCTATCACGAAAAATTGTAAATAACAAACTTTTCTCATTGAACTTAATATAACTTCGGGACTTGTTTTATTAAGTCCAACTTTGTTTTCTTTTGTTTTTGTACTTAATTAATGACATTATAAGAAAACTACGATTAAAAAAAAATTATAATAATACCATCTGAAAATATAATATAAACGGGTTTAGGTTATTAAATTCTTAAGGCGATTTTTGCTTAAATATTGTCATGAAGAAAACACGAAAATCACAAGAACTCAGATCATTAGAAATGTAGTAAATTTTTATTACAGGAGAGTTCCTTTCTTTTCTGAAAGTATGAATTATTGATAATATTAACAGCTTTTATGGATTTTAATATCATATTTTTTTGTAAAAAAAGATACCTTTTCTAATAATAAATGTAATGACATTTCAAACATGACTTTTTCATTGAAATCATTAAAAGGTCCAAAACCATATAGTCGTCAAAACATTTACAATTCAAAATTTATATTGTTAAAACAAGTTTTACAAACGCCGAACTGTACAAAAATAATATTTTCACATAGATATGCTTCAATATGAAAAATAGTTTATACTATCTTAAACGCAACTCTCTCTGTCGTTGGTTAAAAGTGTGGTCCTAGTAGTGACGACCTCTCTCCGCCGTGATAGTGTTCCACTAGTCAAACTCCTTCTATCCTCAGTCAGTGTAATGATGCTCTATAACAAAAGAAAATAAAATAGTATTCTCTCCATAAGTAGAAACTAATTTCAATGTATTTTTTCTATTCAAAATTTGAATTTATTTTTGTGTATATGAATTCAAAATAAAAATGTATCTTAATATCACTGTATTCAGCCTATAATATTTAAGTCAAATACCATATTGAAAGTAATTTATTAGTTTAAATATAAATTACAATATGTCCTGCACTTAACTAACCTGTTCTTCTGAACCAGGCGTTATAAGAGTTTTTCCTCGATCGTGGAGACTGTGCACGCTTTTGGACGCACCCACCGGTTGAATCTTTGATAGGGCTATCCCGTAAGGCGGAGGTTCCGGAGGGAGCTCAGAATCCCTTGTATAATTGAAATCTGAGCAAACACAAACAAGTTTCAATATACTCGATTCTTACACATAAACTTTTATTCGGGTTAGATAGAAAAAAATCCAAATTAAAGTTGTAAATATTTTTCTAATTATGAATACAACACAAAGACAGTTATTTTTTACTCATTGTATAGTTGAATGAAAAATTAAAGTACAGTTCACTCATTCAGATTCTTGTTAATACACCAAGTAAATGAATTAGGTAGAGTAAAACTAAATAAATATTTAATATGTTAAAATGTGCATAAAAATATTATTTGTAAGAACTAATTTAAATTAAAATACATTCAATATTATTTTAATGGGGTAGTTTTATGTTATGTCCTTATACCGTAATTAATAATGTGCATAGTAGGCTCATATAAAATACACAAACACACTCACCTTTTCCAAGAGGTACTACGTCTGGGTTCTTGTCGTCTTGTATAGGTGACTGGTTGGAACTATGCATTGCACCCTTACTCGCTTTTGTAGTTTGTAATGGAACTAAAAAATTATTCAAATAAGATTCTTGTAAAAAATATTATTAATAAAATACAATTGAAATTGAAAACTAAACTATTATCGACACTGAAAACAAATCAAAAAATAAAAACTCCCCAAGTGTTCTTATAAGTAGGCCGTATACCTTCATGACATTTTATTTAGACACTAGCTTGAAAGTGAGTTCAAATTTAATTTATTCATTTCAAATTCGAAAGACTTTTCTATGAAGGCAATATCGTTTAACTCCTGATATCCGTAAGAGCTTTTCATATAAAATATTGTTGCCAGTATCTGTCGTCTGTTCCTACTGAGGATAATTGTATAAATCTTATAGCTTAAGTTCAAAGCGGATTTGCAATGCATGTTAATTTTCATAAAATGATTAATCTAAATATTTCTAAAACGAAACAATGCCATCGATATTCCGTGTCGATATAATAAGATTGTAGTCTGACATGCTAAACACATTTAGGAACAAGATTTTGTCGACGGCTGGTACTATCCTGTTACAGATTTAATTGTTATAATTAACAATAAAATGTACAAATAACGTTATTTTAATATACAATAATGTAAAAAAAGGCTGAAATAGTATTTTATAAAAAGATGGAGATGTTGGATTGTGAAGCAAAGAAAAATATTAAGACAGATACTTTTCCTGTCATGGTTTAATATGTATTTGAAATTAGACTTATATAAAAAAACATATGTTCGCACTAGCAGCTAAAAAATCTGTTCAAATCTACAATATCTCAACATTGTTATTACTGTGGTTCTAATCCTAAAAAGTATGTAAATTATTTTTAAAAATAATCAACAGTTTCTAATCTTTCACACAATATTTTAAGACTTTAGACGTGATATTTTCAGGGTTATGTTTGAATCATGTTTTTATTATTACATCAATAGCTGTCAAGGTAATTCCTATAAGTCAGCCAATTTATTTTTATTATTATGCTGTGCGTGGCTTATACACAATTCAATAAAACATCTATTTGAACAATGTATTTTACGACATTACATTCCTCCCACAAGAGCATTCATTGCTTTATTTGAATATATCAAATCAAATGCATTATAAATCAAATTTGAAAAGTTTTGTCACTGTTGGTGATGACGTTGTCATAAAAATCGTAACTTTAATCATTTACAAATTATCCTGTAGATATTCTGCACGTGATGCGATAATGCTGTTTTGAAATGGATCTGGTAAACGTTTTTACAAAGCTCAAACATTGCATTTTGATGAAATGAAAATTTAATTTCTATGTGAAAATCACTGGAAAAGGGAGGTTTTGGAATAATAATGCTAAAACGGTCAGTGTGTATATCTTTTTAACTTAATTCTGATGGTCCTATATTTAACAAATGAAATATAAATGAAAAAAAAAATCTCTTATAAAAATTATGAAAATTTTAATCACTCACCATCATATTCCACAGGTCTCTGTCGCCTTCGAGCCAAGACGGTAATTACAGCTACAGCTGCCAGCGTACCCAATGAAACCGCCACAATACCCAGGGTCCAGTTCGTGTCAATTATCATATAATTGTTCTTCGCTTCTTTGTAATGAAATTGAATATTTATAATATAACTAGGACAATAGTTCAAAATGTTACAAATTAGTTAATATGAAATGATAAAACTTTGTTTTATGTCTTCAAAAAGTTACCCGTATTTAAAGCTAATGTTGACAACGTGTGTATTCTTAGCGTAGTTATTTCAGATCTCCCCCTTGAATTGTAAGCGTAAAACACGAGTTGTAAAGCCTTCCCAGATCCAAGCCCTTGTAATTTCCAAATGGGAAATATTGTTGACACATTTGCTATTAATTCATCCGCTTCCCACGCTTCCACAAAAAACGTAGTTTGGAGACCTCCATCATAGCCTAGGATAAGAAATAGTAATCAACTATAAATTATTGTAATTCTTATTTTGTCCCAAAGGCTTTATCTGTTTATTTTTGTAGTCCTAAATTATAAAAATAGCAAATCAAATAGATAATAAATAAACCAGTAAACATTGCAAAAAAGTATTAAATATATATTATTTACAAATAAAAGAAGAACGTAAGGCTTACCAGCAACACACTTTACTTCGACTGAGTCATCTGTTAAGTTCAAGGTCGAACAGTTAGCAGGCGGGTCAGGCTTGACGGCTGGCAGTAGGGTGTATCTACAAGGCTCTATTTGTTGTCCAGCCAAGTTTGTAGCTCGACAAACCAACGACCCGTAGTCCATGTCAGAAGTTGGCATGTACGTGAGAATTGAGCGACCGGATTTTTCTATCGTGAACTTGCTCTGATGAAGTTTTTATTAAGTATTAGTTGTATTGCTTCGTCAGTGCATATGGTTGGTATAATCTTTATAGCAGCTAGTCTCTCAAAAAAATATATATATATATATATCTATATATACCATTTAAAAAAAATATTCAGTAAACAACTATAATTAGGAATGTTTCTTCAAGGCATTATTTTTTTAATTACAAGCTATGTATTTTGAAAAAATCTAATTTAACGTTACGCTACACTATTTACACCTTATTAACATGTTATACACCCTAAAATCGTTCTTTTTATTTAAATGAATACTCGTGTAATTCTCATTTGTCATTTATTTATTAACAGTTAAATAGTGATTATTTTCAGAACTTCAGATATCTTCATATAAAAATTGTTTTACCGTATACATACACATTATGGAAAACGAATTCAAAGCCATATAGGAATCACCAAAATCATTAAACATTATTTTGATTTATTTTCCTAATATAATAAGGTTCAATCAGACAAAATTGTAATATACAAGATTAGTCAATCTTACGAGGGACGAATTTCCGATAAAAAAATATCATTTTTCCAATTCTAAATTCATCAAACCAGATGAAAACGAAATCTCATACGAATTGAATAGAAGATAATGTTATTTATAATTATAAACGTGAAATTTATTAAACACAGGTTTTAATTAAATAGAGAAATAAAAAAGTACTCACCGTATCTAACTCAGTAGTTCCCAAAGTGTTATTGAGTGTCCATTGAAAGTTCTTCGGCAGTGGGAAGGCATCGACTTCACAGGCGACTCTAGCTGCTTCATTGACAGCTACGCCTACAATTGCTGTCATCGCGTTCTTGCATGTAGGTTTGTCTGTGTATAAGAATTTTATAATTTTATCTTCAAGGTTACACTTTATATACCCTTTTCCAAAATCTAAGAACAAAAAAACAAATCTTATTATTTCACATCACTAAATTTTTTATCTTAGAAATATTAAATAAACTCCGATATAAAAAAGCACATAAAAAAAATTATTGGAAGCCTTTCTTCCTGGTTGAACTTCTATAGAAATATTTTTTCTGCGATAAATGATTTTCACTTGGAAGATTTCAATTACGCCTTGTTAATTTTAATAGCTTTGCTTATTAGACCGGGTATTAAATATTTTTTTCCTAAGATTACTGCTTAGGAATAAAAAAATATATTAAGTTATGTATGTATATAGGTCCTTAAAAAAAAATTAAATGTATATAATTTATTTTATTTCAACATATACATACACTATAAAAGATTAATAAAATACTCAAAAAAGATACCACCCTTTATAAATGTATTGTAAGGGTTTGCTATATAAGAATATAATATTTTTGTAGTAAACAAGTGACATATTTGCTAATAGCAAAATTTATTTTTTAATTACATATTTCAAAAAATCTTTAATTGCCAATGTATATCAACAATGATTGCAATTAATAATAATAATTTATAGCCTATTTAGTTAAATATCCTATAAATTTGTCATTTGAAAAACATTACTTTGAATTTTAAAAACAAAATATATATATATATATATATTTTCATTAATTACTGTCTTATTATTTGCAGCATTTATCAAAAAGTTGTTAATTCGATAACGTCGTCAGTACAAATTTAACTATGATTTTTATATAAATAAAGATGTAATTTAATTTTTTTTGAAAATAATAATGTTTGAGAATGTCTCATTTTAATGTCATACACTATTTTGCCAATGTCAACGTCTTTAATTATGGAACGAAATACAATCACGGGTACTGTATGGAGGTAATAGGAAGAAGTTGTCGGATGGAATAAAGGCTTTTATTGATTGTTTTTAAAGTTCGAATTTTTTTTAATTTATATTCACACTTCGACTTTTATGAAGTCGATACTGTCAATGTCACTAATGAGGTTTTTGAAATATTTGAGATGAAAAATCAAATGTTTTGCTCTATTCCACACTTTCACTGTTTTAACAACTTTAGATTGTATATAAAGTCGTTATAGAATATTATTACTACATATTTTATTAATAACGAACTGAGTCAATTAATACATTTTTAAAACATATCGGCTATATTTTTTTATATTAATACATTCTTTTTATTACAATTATACATTTAACTAAAAATCATTTTATAATTGAAAAATTAAACTTTTAAAGAGACACTTCTGTTTATATAAAGACGGAAAAATTTGTAACTAGAAAGAGTTTTAAACAAATGTCATAACGTGGATTTTGGCAAATATGTAAAATTTATCAATTATATGTAAACATAGAATTAAAAACTATGTAGTTGATAAAGAAACGACATACGAGAGTCCTTTCCCTGTTTATGTTACGGGCCTTAGGCGATGCGTGGTTTACTTTGTTGTAGCTTGGTTTGCCTAAAGCTGTCTGTACAAGTAAAATGTAAGAAAATATTTTTTGGGGAAATGTATCCACCGAAAAGACACCAAAGTTTTGAGTTAATGTTTTAGTGTTTTTTAAGTGCGTTTGTTCGGATGAACCGTGAGGTTTCTCATAATCATTCATTATGTTAGTCCAGATGAAGATAACAAGTATGTTTTTATGGGATATCTATTAAATTGTATTGCATAAAAACAACGTAAAGTATTAAATTTTAATAGAAAAGAATATTTACTGATAGATTAAACTTTCGAACTTGAATGTGGTCAGGGAACCAGACACGAGAAATTTAGTGGCTCTCGATATTTATAATTTAGTATTGCAAACAAAGTGTCTAGCTCCAAACCCAAAGAGGGTTGATGTCAGGCAGACGTCCGGTCGTAAAAACAATTAGCCAAAACTATTCACAACATGTGAGGCTAACCCTGGCTAAAGTTGGGAAAGTGACAGGTAGAAGAAGAAAACAAAGTATCTAGCTAGCAGCAATTGAAATCCTTATCAAAAACTAAATGAATTTTCCTATTACAGTTGATGTGTCTAATTATATCATTAAAGTAATTTATGGGGGCCTGACGCAGTAGATTCAGGCAGATTCTACTCCGTTTGAGTGACACGCAATTCAGAATAGTCACAGTTGTCGTGACAAATACTTTTAATAAACATATATACATAATCCAAATCTTTGTACAGAGTATGTAAGGAAGAAGAAGAAACAACTACTCACGTCATTATACATGGGAAGACGTCGAGTAAAGTCAAAACGTTCTACTTTTTTAGATCCCAAAGTAGGTGTGACACTGTTGAGGTATACATAATTGTTTGTCTCATAGCATATGGTAGGCTTCAAGTAATGTACCGTTTTGTTTTATTTCAAGTGGTTCATGAATTATACCAATTTAAAATATCTAGATAAGCAAATATACTGTTAGATATTGTGCCAGTTCCAAAAAAATCTATTCTTTTATGTAATTAATTCAATGTAGTTAATTTCTAATGCAATATATTTAATTTTTGTACTGAAACTATTAATTATTTTAATTGTTCACAATGTTATTGTTCACAGTTTATTGGGCACAGTTTGTGTATATTATTTATAGAGTACTAATTATTCTAAATCAATACTTACAAATAACTTGAAGAGACACTGGAAGTGATCGTCCATCCCCTTCCACGTTACTAGCAACACAGACATACTGTCCGGCTTGATCTCGCGACACTCCCTGTAGAGCGAGGTGCGCCGACCCAGCTATTACTCCAGCACGTTGGTTGTGTGTCATTACCTGACCCTGTCAATTATTACAATATTAGTAACCTTTGTAGTTTATTGACAAGAAAGATTAAATTATTCTTAAATTAATAATGTAAATACACTATATTTCATTGTCGCAGTATTATTGAATTGTGAATTTGTTTCTTTCGTACACATTAAAGTTTATAAATTCTGTTAAAATATAATTACAATAAAAAAAGTATATTTAGAAAAAATTATAAACAGTAGTCTAACATACCATGGGAGTATTGATAAAACTTTTCAAAGCTATATACATATACATATCTACTAAAAAAATTGCAAATATTTTTTCACTTAGTAATAGCTTTTGTTATCCTTTTTTTGTACTTTTTCTGTGTGTTTCTAATAAAAAATCTACATTCCCTGGTACAAGTCTTTTTATTTCAACTATAAGTCTTTTTATTTCAGCTACATAGTTATCTGCAACTTCATTTTCTAAATCACTCCTCTATAAAATAAGCCGAGTTGATGTATGTATTAAGCCATTTCACTTACATTGTGCTCCCAAACAACTTTGTAAGACGGCGGTTTTGCTCGCACGATGCATTCGAAGTAAACATCATCGCCCTCTTCAATATCATTAGGGTTCAGTTTGGAACCTAATTGTAGTTCGACTATGGGAACATCTGTAAATTATTATAGGATTACTTTGTTGAACTAAGAAGAAGTGTTAACGATAAAATAATCTTTTTTCCAATTTTCGTCTGCAATTCTAAAACAAGATTTTAAATTTCATATTTGGAACCTTAATTAATCTTGAATATAGCCATTTTTATATTTGGAACAGGGTAATAATACTAAATAGTGTGTGCATTTGATAAAAATATTGAATCAACAAAATCGGCATTACATAAAGGCATTTCTTATCGCGGTTCTTCATTTGTTTTGAAGCGTCAAAATTTTTAATTTATAGACAGAAAAACATCAAGTCAGTATTTTTAGATTCGAAATATTTCTATTGCTGTTATATATTAAGAAAAATGTGGATTCAAGACGACTAAAGAAAATTCAATATTAGATCGTGCTTATAAATTACACAAAAGAAAATACACAAATGATATTTTTGAAACCATTTCCCAAACGAAATATGATACCCAACATATTATAAGCTTTTGAAATAATTTTGTATAAGAATCAAAAAGCACGCAAAGGTTCAATACCTCTGGAAACCTACTAATGATTTCTTTCGAAATTGTGTTGCCAAATGAAATAGTATTTTATTTATCATAAATCCTTATTATGTAATGCTTTTCGAAAGTTATATATTATTAAATAAATATATGCTTTTAAGGTTTTATAAAATAATATACTTCTTTGAAATTTAAGAATGCAATATTTTGCAACACGTGTATATTTCAAAGTTATTAGATATATATATATGATCGTTTCATAACACTTTTGGTGTTTAAGACATTGTTAAAATAAAAAAAACAATTACAGTGCAAATCAAGTGTTATAGTAGTTTCCAGAGTAGCGTGTACTAGTATAGGATGGGATGCCCTGCAGGTGAGTACTCGGCCGTCGTGTTCCATTCGCGGAGTCCAACGAAGGAACGATATCGTCTCGTTAAGGTCCTCTGAGTTCTAAAACAAGATAGCAGTTTTTCGAACTGTTTAAAACTATTTATTTATTTACTGAACAATTTAGTTGATCAAAAGTAATGTGGGAAGTTGTGAGAAAAAATAACAAATAACCTCTTAGACAAGAAATATAATACTAAACAAATACATATAATATGTAACTCAACTAATAGGGATATAATTAATCCTTTAAACCATGAAATAGGGTAATACAATGTAGAACATAAAAAAGAAAATACCATTTGTGGAGTTTTCCCAACCAACTTTATATCACCAAGCCACCAAGTAATGGTTGCAGGTGGTCTAGCACCAACAGTTTTACAAGTTATATCCGTTTCTTGGCCCACAGACAAAGGTTGCTCTCTTTTCAAAATTTCAACTGATAATGGCCTCACTGCAAAATGTTATTCTTAAATGACTTCATTGCGTTGATATAAGAAAATAAAGAATAAAGAAACAAATCACTTTAAATATATTTAGGACTAAAGAATCCCATATACATATTTGTAATGATAACTATATTATTTCATATTAGGGTAAACTAGTTTATTCCTTTTACATGTTTTGCATATGTTTTTTTATATGTTGTTATATTTTATGACATATCACTCTACACAAAATCAATAATCCACTGCACGAAACATGAATATTTTGAATTTTCCAAAATTTTAGCAGACGTGAATTTAGGTTTTACTAAATATGCTTCATTCATATTTGTTTTTTAATTAAAAATTCAATTTGTAATTCTTTAATAAAGTGAAATTTGATTCTTATCAAAATCTAAAAAAGAAATTTATGTATCGTATTTTTATGTTTTAAATTAAATAAAAGTTGTCTTAAAGTTTGGGCCATTCATTCATTCAAAAATAATATTTTTTTAAATCATATTATTCTTCTCTAGACACCGCTTTATTAAATAAATTTAATCTAACATCAATCAAAACTTGTATTGTATCTTCATGAAGAAAATTTTCTGTAATTTTACACATTTGTTGTGCACTGGATCGCTATTAAAATGTTTTTGCAATCTTTATTTTTATTTTATCTTATTTGAATTTAACTAAATGATTTAATAAATTAAATCGTAAGTCTGACCTAAGTTAAATACACCGTGTCAGAGTATAGACATAACAAAACATTTTAAAATTATTGAAAATAAAACAAAAAAATAATTGAATGAATGTTTCACTCATTTTTTAGAGAATAATCATCTCATAAATAAAAAATATGCTATAGAGTGCGTAACCCTGCATACATTTTTGTAACCACAAAAACAGTCTAACTCTCAAGTAGCGCAACCCATTATAATTGAAAATTAATAAAAATAAGACATATCTATCGCAATTCTATATAATTTATATAACAAATAGGTGACATTACGGTTGAAATAACGATAATGGAGCATAATTTCCTATTATTGCGACGTAATGGTGTTAAAGCAGAACAAAGGGGACTACAAATAAAAATTAATGGTTTGTCTGGGAAGGACACAAACTAATCCATAAGCTGATAATATACGTACCTGTGGTAATACAAGGAATTTGACATGCCTATTAACATATATCGGTTAATCGTGACTGTTTTTATGAAGGACATTAGGTAAATACTATTCAACACAACGGTACGTATATATTTTATTAGAACATAAAGCATAATGCAAATCGTGATACATAATAATTAAGACAATTTTATCTATGCAATGAATTTAGAAATGCAGAACGAGTGGTTAGACATAGGAGATTTTTACATCCCATTAGCATTAAAATGGCGCACTTTAATTTATGATTGGTCGCCGGCATTGCTAAAATTCTTTCTCAATGCGTTCCAGATGACTCTCCCAAATCAGAGTAATTTAGTAAGATGGGCTAAAGGTACCGAAAAAACTTGCTATATCTGTGGAAAGGCAGTTGGAACTGCTAAGCATCTGCTGGTGGGATGTAGGGTACTCCTGGACAGCGGTCAATACTGGCGTCGTCACGACAGGGTTCTAGAAATCATACGTGAAGCGGTTAGTTTTTCGGTAGCCAGAGCGCAAAGGGAAAAAACCACAAACGAACGATCAGTAGGTTTTTGTGAGAGAAAGCACTAGGGCTAAAAAATCAAACGTCAAGCCTTACTCCATCCTTAAAGCGGCGTCGGATTGGACTATAATGATGGACACGTATGAAAAACAATATAAAATCCCCGAGGATATTTGTGCGTCGGCCTCCAGACCGGATATATTTTTGTTTTCGCGTATTTTAAAGCACTTAGTGATGATAGAGCTTACGGTTCCTTGGGAAACTAACATCCCCAAAGACCATACCATCAAGGTCAACAAATATTACGAGCTCACAAACGAACTCAATCGAAATAGGCTCGTAATAGATTTGTACGCGGTAGAGGTGGGAGCGAGAGGTATAACAGCGAAATCTCTCTACAACCTACTAAAAGACTTGGGCTTGTCCAGAACTCACATTAATGCATTCTTGGAACGTACATCGAAGGCAGCCCTAGTAGATTCTTTTCAATTTGGTTAGGTAGAGAGAGGAGCTTGGACAGTGGAGGTGAGAGTATAACGTGCGTTAGTTAAGGGGCCCCTTAAACCTACACCCGGGTCGCAAGTCCCAGGCACTGTTGAAGCTCCTCTCCCTGCAACGCGATGGACCCGGCACCCGCACGGTGAATCCATGGAATGCTGAGAAGTTTCGTTTCATATAAGTTAAAAACTTCGATGAAGACATCTATTATATGATAACAGTGGTTGTATAAGTTCACCAAAAATTTAGCAATTGTCAATTTTCACGATCATTTCTGTAGCAGTATTTGTACTGTTTCAATAAGACAAATATTAGATGTAGCTAAGTAAGATTGTAGTGACGGGTGAGAATTTTATTCTACTGGACGAAAATTTCAGGAAATTGCATTGCTTTCTATGGGCCACGTAAAGAGCAAATGCAATTTTACCTTGAATGTGTCCTCTATTCCACAATTTTGTTATTTTATAGTTAAAGAAATTTAAAAATTTTTAGCTTTGCGGCTTTGAATAAACTATTTAGCTGATGTTTATTTTTATGACACGGTAAATTTAATAAACATAATATATTTACGGCAACTGGAATATTTTAATAGCTATATTTAACTTTAAAATATAAGCATATAGAAGAGACAGAAGACAGACGTAGTTAGTATTAAATATAAATATACTTAAATCTCAAAAGAAATATTTCAGTCCTTAATACACTATTTTTACTATTTTTATCTTTTGTCCTGTCAATGTAACGTCGTGAGATAATGCAATTTACCACAGAAAATATGATTGGACTCAAAGTCTTCTATAACACACTACCCATTAAAAGAATAAAATATGAGAACAATATAAGAACGTTCCTATTCATATTATAATATGGTTCTGTCACATCGGGGCATAATCACTCCAAATTCTTTTACGAAATCTCAATTGACTCTTAAAATAAAAGCTCCTAACAATCTGGTATGACAAATATGCAGGTCAATCCAAGACTGTATAACATAATAGCATATATGAAATTTTTTAAAATAGCATTGTGGAAATAATAACGAGGTCGCATACCATAAAAAAATCCTAACTCTAAAGATTCACGCAAAAATTCAATACATAAATATTTCATCTGTTTGGGAACATAAATCTAATAAAACTATTGTTTTTTTTTTATATACTACAACCACAACTATTATAAAGATGAAATAGAAGTGTCAAATGATGAATGAGACGCTATGTTTTTTGGATCGCCTATCTATGAAATCCGAAGCCGTGAGTATACTTAGACAATATTACCATATTCGAAGATTGTTTGATGTATGAAATTAATTGGCTCTTCCATGGCCTGTCTTTTCAAATACATTAGTCAGAGCTAGGTTAATATCTTCTATTCTGCAAGTATGCTATTTGCTTGACTGGAAGCAGCCAATAACATCAAATTGTTAATTTGGCCTCGAAAATAGAGTTGCAGAGAACATGGTCCCCTAAGGATGAACTGTATTGAAGACCGCCGGCTCTCATGACCAGCCAATATCAACTACTAGAACGGCATATGTTATTGGAAATAAGTTAAGAATACCACACGAGTGACTTTGTTCACTTCAAGATTTTATGGAGTGTTTTTATTTATGAAACCGACCTCTATTATTGACAAACTGAAAGAGATTAAGCGCTATGCGATCGAAATAGGACGAAGCAATTGTTATAGCTTAGTATTAAATATAGGAGAAAAGAAATGAGCACAATGTTGGTTTTCTCTTTCTGCTATTTAGGCTTAGGTCCCATACTAAAAAACAAACTTCACGTCTGTAATTTGAGGACTTAACATCTGTTGGAAATTCTGGTTTGTGTCATTTTTTTGCAATATTTTGACATTTTAATATGTGTTGTTGTAGCTCTCAAACACAAGTAATAAATTGAGGCAGGGAGAAGAAGATTATGGTGAATCACATACATAATATGTACGTATTAAGATTCCTGTTGAAAATACTTTTGTATATGGATGGTAATCTTTGAACAACTAAATAATAGCATCTAGCTGTTTCCAAGCTTACAGGCAAGATTAATGTCAATGCCGTGTAAAAAAAAGGAAGTATAAATTGTATCATATATGTATTGACAATAATTATAAAATCATTTGAAGCAGAGGGTAAAAATTAGCAAGTAATTATCAACAACGCTTTCAGAAATCTCTGAGGCATTAAACATCCAATTTCATACCTTCAAAATTACTCGTACTCAAATGAGTAACGAAATGAGTAACGAAATCGTTATTATGACCTGAGATACAATATGTAACGACATAAACGAATTTAAAAGTAGCTGCCAGACCATTTTAATCCACAATAATGTAAAGGATGTGCGATTTATAATATCGAAATTTAACTCATCATCATTAGGTATCCGAAAATAAGTAAGTGGATTATGAAAGTACACTAAAATATTTGCTCTGAATCATTGTTTTGTTTTCCATTAATTATGTCTAATATTTAAAGGTAAAATAATTTAAAATGAAAGAAACATTAAACGTAACTTTAAACTTTTTCATAACCTTTTCTCTTTGTTCTTATGATTACTATACTTTTGATGTATAGTGTAAACTAACGGTTAACGACACTTCACTATCACTTTTGGAACTCCATATGTTAGTTACACCATCCCAGAATGGCCGACCCAGGGGAGTCACGTTAATATTTGTATGAAAAGATTCTTTACATTCTATACCGCTTTACCGCTGTTTTCTGATGGTCAGAGAAAAATCTTGGAATGTTTCATGTTTTATCTGGATATTGATGGTTCTAATTATTGTTATAATATATTTTTTACATCTAGATCAGTAATTTTAAGTTTATATTTCATTGCTGTTGGATATTTGTACTCATAAGAGTAGGTACATAACTCACTTAAAAAAGGAAAATTAATCTTTACTTCTGTACTACACATATATTTTATATATGTACATAAAAAATAAAAAACTACTTACAGTACAATTGTATTTGTACGTTGACTCGTAAAGGCGGCACTAACGGAGTATTATCTGCTGTACAACCGTAAACCGCTTCGAAGTGATTCCTATTTAGAGAGGGAATCCTTAGTTCCAAGAGACTAAGTCGTGTCTCATCCTCGATTGGATCCAGTTGAGTGATAATTTTGTCTTCTTTCCACCATCGTATGCGTGGCATCGGTTTACCTATAGACACATTACACAAAAAAAAATATTACTCTAATAGTAAGACATCTTAGATGAGTTTAGTTCACAAATAGGGCAATCTTAAAAAATCCCTAAGTACATAGATATAATATACAATATTAGTAAAGATCCTTAGTTTATTTTTATTAAATATATTAAAGTAGTTAAGCTGTTTAGGAATACTATAACTTCAAGTTTAAAATAAAAAGTCTGGGTTAGCTACTCATACTGTTACATAATTCTACAGTCCCAAACTTTAGGACTGCAACAAAATGAGATTTTCTTATCATTCTAGTTTGAAATTTTATACAATGTTAAAAGTATATATAATATAACATAAAATATTTATTTCATTTTTAAAGCAACATAGAGCAAATAACTCCACTAAGAATAAGGAATAACTTGTTAAGTATGGAAGCACAAAAATTATTTGTAATCTAGTTTACCTCCACTTACAACACAGGTAAGCTTGAGACTAGAATCTTCTACATATGGTCCGGCCGTTCCTATAACCTCTTTATCCTTTTCATCAAATATTTTTGGTTTTTCTGGAAGTTCTGAAAAAAAAGGAATATTTTTTAGAATACAATATGTACTTGTGGCGAACATACACAGTTACAATTACATATACATATTTATCACACACATATACATAATTGTTTATATATACATACATGTTTAATATATTATAAATTATGCTTAGAAATAAATAACAAAATATTTACATAAATATAAGCAAATACAGTATTATGATAACATCTCAAATATACATATATAATTATATATTTTAATTCATAGTTAGAACACATATTTATATTATAAATTTTATATATTTATATTAAATCGACACACACAAAACATACGACAAGTTTTGTATATACGTAATACGGACCGCTCCCTGCGCCCGCGTACCTGCGGTCGTGTCCGGAGCCTCGCACTTCGTCTCATTCTAATCAGTCACGAACAGACGTTGTATGCGAAGCCCGTGCCACTTTTATGCGCTCGTTAGCTAGCACGCTATACGTATATACATTTAAGGTTAATCGTTTTACGTTGTTACTTTGCACAGTAACAGTTAATTATCAGCTTTTCCACATCTATACTGGTGACCCCGACGTGATATGAACACGCAACCTTCTGATTTCAACCTTTTCCACATCTATATACTAATTTGGTTGTTTTAAATATATGGTTGTATTTGGTTTGGTTTTGGTTTTAATTTCAAGTCAACTTATAGCTTATAGCTATAGTAATGAATTGCTGAGATTATTCAAAACTCCAAAAATATAAATAAAAAATCGTAACAGATATTTCTTGATTATATAGCGATACGAAGATCGCCGGGTCTTCTAGTATTTTATAAATTTTCAAATACAAATAACACATATTTCAAAATTTATTATTTTATATATACAGACTACTTATGTTCTCCAAGTTTTATGTATACTTTTTGAACGGAAAAAAAAATACAGATTTTAGCTCGAAGACAACGAAATGAAAAAAAGAAATCCTTTTTCGAATACAACACCTCAATATATAATGATTTTACGAATATAAATTTTGCTCTTAGTAAATAATCTTCAAATTCGAGTTATACATTTATAAAATGCAGGTTGTACAAACGGTTCAATTTACTACGTAGAAAATAAGTGCTTTTATATGAAATAATGAGTTTTAATAATAATTGATGACAGGCTCAAGTTATTTCACATCCGTCATTTAAGCTGATAGCGCGGATACGGCCATTCTGGCAGGCGGTACGTGCCCTGCACCTGCCTGGTTATGTGTTCTCTCTTGGTTAGTTTTCGTTATGTTCTTGGCCCAGTCGCGCGTCTCGTAGAGTAGATGGGGCAGGATCAAGAATTGAAGTTTCATCTTCCGAAGTCATGCCGACATATACAATATGTGCATAATAATCGAAATTTTTTAATAAATATAAAATTCTGCTTTTGTTGAATAAAACATCTTCGGTGATATAAGGTTTGGACCACACAAGGTGGAGTCTATAGTTAAGTTACCCTACATTAAACTTTATTCCCCTGGACCGTATATCGCTAAAACAAAAACCTTTTAGTCCCAGAGACAAATTTCTTTCGACCCAAAGCAATCTCATTATCGTTATTGTGATTTTTGAGATAGCATTTTCACTTGGAAAATTATGAATTATGTTTTTAAATGTTCTCGCTTTCGCTCAGATTTGAAGTACACAAATGGACCTTACAAACTTTGTGTTATAAAATTTGTTGTGTACTTGCTTGTGATTTGCCTGTCATTTAGATCAAAATATAAAGTTAATAAGATTAAAATATTTTATTGCTACTTCTAAGATATATGAACATCAAATAAAAAAATCATTATTTGATTTGTTTACTTGTAATTTAAACACTCTGTTGACTTTATCAGTGGAGAATTAAATTTAATAATATGTATGTATGTACCGGTTAATAAAATATTGCTTATCTCTATCATATTTCCCTATATAACATACTCTTCATAACTCCCCATATTTTATTTGTGACATCACTGAACGCGGAAGATGGGGTCCTCATTAAAGGGAAAGTTGTTCAAAAATTCAAACAATATGAGTGTGGTATTATACGAAATGTATTCAAAGTTCCTTTGTGCAAGTTCTTTGAATTTTGAACACCCTCTACTAAATGTTTAGTTTTTTTTGTGATGTCCCTCTATGTTACTTTTTTAACAGCTGTTATGTAAAAATCTCTTCAATCTCAGAGTTTTTGGATTTAAATAGATTTTTTTCAACATCAAACACCCAATTCTACTATTCAATATATCATCTTGTTATTAAGTAGGGAACACTATACACGATTGATGTATATTATGGTCTACCTATCCGTAGCAGTAGACGTGAAAATTTTGAAGATTTTTTTAAATTAATATAAAAAGTTATTCAAAATGAAAATGTTAAAATAATAAATTTTAAATTATTAATTTTACATATATAATATTCCTATTTTGTGAGCAGCCAAACCAGCATCTACATAAGTATTTGTTTATTATTACTTTAAACGCATGTAATTGATTTTGTATTCCAACATTAGGTTAAAGCCTACAAACTAGTTCAGTGTTTTAATAAACTATAAACAAAGAATAAGCTATTCTAATGAATAGCTTATTCTTTGACTATTAGGTCATATGTTTTTTTTTTTATATCCTTGCAAAATTTAAGAAACATGATTTTACTATTTCTTATTTCTGTATTTCTGTTGCAGGTTTTTTCATATGTAAGTAAATCTGTGGTTTTCGGGTATACAACACGATTTTATCAAGGTCAACAAATATTACGAGCTCACAAACGAACTCACTCGAAATAGGTTCGTAGTAGATTTGTACGCGGTAGAGGTGGGAGCGAGAGGTATAACAGCGAAATGTCTCTACAACCTACTAAAGGACTTGATCTTGTCCAGAACTCACATTGAATGCTGAGAAGTTGAATCCATGGAATGCTGAGAAGTTTCGTCTTAGAATAATAAAATCGTGTTAAACTTTAACTTATACTTCGACTACATTACAGTTACTAGACTGAGGGCAGGGGAAATGGAGTTAACTGTTTATTAGTCATCGTCGTAATACATATTTAACGATTCTAGACATAAAAAATGAGAAAAAAAAATATGTCACCGATTTTCTTATTTTGAAATCGATAATTTGTTGAAATATTAAAATTGATGTTCCTCTCTTGATTTAGACATTTGTCTAAATCAAGAAAGGCGGTAATTAAAAAATTATTTAAAGAAAATAACCAAATATAAATGTGTTGTAATGTAGCAAAAATGTATTGGATATATTTATGATTAATTAAGATTCAGAAGAAATTTGACACGACTGTTGATCGGTCGGCTACTGAGATGATAACAATGCACACAATATGTATTATATTACAATAAATTAATGTTTAAGATGTGTTTAAACAGTTTTACAGATACGAACTGTGAATAAATAAATGTATTTAAATTATTTTTTAATCAAATAATAATCTTCGCTTCATTTTTCACTTTGACTTAAAATTCAAAATTTGCGAGCATAAAAAGGAGTTGATTTGACATTTATGTCTGGAATGTAATGTGAACGACGTGTGAGATAATCAGCAATAAGGGTAACATTACATGGTTATAACAGTATGTTGGCATACAAGCTTCGATTTAGATCATTGAAGAGAGGGATTAAAATGTACTAGAAGTAAGATAAGATTTTGTGGTCGTAATGCTCAATGAAAATATTTTATTGGAAAGTAACTAACTAATTAATAAAAGTAAATAAATATGAACCAAATCGGCATAAAATACAATAAGTAACGATTATTGGAATTATCATTGTTTTTTCTGTTCAACATTCGTATTTCAGTAACATAAATCACAGTGCAAAAGTTGAGCACATTTATTGAAAAAAGCCAAAAAGCTTTTTATAAAATGTAATTTTAATATTTTCGAGTGAGTTTAAGTAATCGCATAATATTGAAATTTGTTAAAATTTTTCGAGATATGTATTCTTTGTTGAGTATCAAATGAGTAAACATAATGTTAAAATTTAATTCCATTGCTATACAAATATAATAGTATTTGTTCAGTAAATTAACCCACCGAATCTACGTTATGGTATATATTACTAAAGATTTGGTTAATGTTTACACTGATTAACTTCGTTAATGTTTTTACTAAACAACAAAATTAGGTATATTATGAATTCAATTCAACCTTTAATTTTTGTGACACAATATAATTCAATGAATTTAATCCAAATGGATTAAATTGGTACCTACAGGAATTTAATCAATGTAAAAGGAAGACCGATGCGACAAAAAAACTAATATTCATATACTTGACATAAAACGCGGATTAATTGTAATAAATATGCAGTCAGTGTTTGGACTTATAAATAAATTCAGTGCATGTATGTATTTATAAATAAGTGATCGCTTTTTTACACACTGTAGAAAAATAAACTACAAAAAGTATGGTAAGAAGAATATGGTTTAATTTGACTTGACTAAAATCTTACATTATTTAATATTATTGAATAGGTGAACTTAGCTACAGTTTACTCGCTGTATAATGAGGTTGTGTGTTTATCTAGTAGCAGATAGATGAAGTTAGAAGCTACAAATACTTCACCTATGAAAACGTCCTTGTTAGTACTTTCAACAAAATTAATATAAATTATTAATGTTATTTGACAGTGAAATCCGACGACATTTATATAATTACTAGAAAGTATCTATAACTGTAGTTAATGTGACTAGATTTGAGAAAAAAAAACTCATTACTAGTATTCTATATAAGAAACCATAAAGATTTTTGCATGTTTAGTACCTATTATACATATTTAAATTTCTCTTGGGTAATAAAAAGCCCATTAAGCTTTCTTTTATCTCCAACAATAATAGAACATTCTACTGTCTATCCCTTTTTATTGTTGATGGCATATAAACACTTGACTACTGTTTACGAGTAGGATTTATAAAATAAATGGTAGTAGCTCCAATCAGAATATTGATAAGCAGAAAAATTTAAACATTCGTTTCGCTTAGGATATTTTGCTTACGGGGGTTATAGAAAATAAGATTATAATAATTGTAATAATGTTAAGTTTTTAATAGCAAAATAATAACAGAATATGCCCAAATACTAACTTTATTTTGTAAAACTTATTAACGTTTTTAAAATTTAAGTTAGCACTGGGAAAACAGCGGTCAAATGAGAATATAAATTGTAACTCGCTGGATTTATATTCATGTATTAAAGCGCTGAACTGAAGATCTCGAAAGGTCACTTTAATAAAAATTAGTTGAATGAGGTTTTAATAAAGAAGACATTTGATTTTAAAAGATAATGAACAATCATTCTCTGTTATACATACATATATGTATAAGGATATATGGTGACATGAGTCCCTTCGGCATAAATGAAATAAAGAATTTTTCCTAAAAAAAAAACGAATGGAATAGTGATTCGTGAGTTCATAAGAAAATCTTCTAACTCGTCGTCAGGTCTTCAACGAGTGATTGATTCTTTTTGATCTAAAAGGTTATTTATCAAGTTATGCATCACGAAATCTTATCCGCTGAATTCCAGTGAAACCGGGAATATTAGCGATGAGATATTTACTTTGTTACACCTTTTTAATGTTCTAAATAGATATTAAAAAACAGTGTAAGGTTTTATTACAGCTACAGACGACAGCTACTGTATCAAATTTATAATTCTACCTATATCCTGGACTCCAGCTAAGTTAAAACTCAATTTTGTTGGGAACGTATTTGTTGGATACGTGTTTTAAGTACTTTTTTAAGTTGTGTCTAAAAGTGATCTTATAAACTAAATAAATTGAAGTTCTTACCGATAACTTGTAGCATGTACTTATAGTTTCTTGTTGGAGATACTTTAAAGTCAACTCTGCAGCGATAAAGGGCCCGATCTGTTGGAACGATATTTCGGATGTGGAGCACAGACTGCGGTGAAAGATGCCATTTGGCACGACCCACCAGCGTTGCATCTGTCCAGTGTGCAGAGGGCCCTTTTACGCGCCCATCGTAGCTGCAATAACAAAATATATACACATAAAATGTCATATTCTGAAAGAAATTGAAATTAATTTTAAATCATTAGCAACAGAGTCATGGTATAAGTATGAGTTTTATCCATTAAAACCTTATCTTCATAATTTAAAATTATGATAATGAATTCATCGTCATTATAAATAATATATATTTTACTCAACGACAAGTTATTCAAACTGACAAAAGATCAAAAGGAAATGGTAATTGCAAGATAATCTACATTTCCTTTGGATCTAACTTAAAACACTCTCAGATAAATTCGGATTGACACGAATGCCTTGTTAGATATCTCAAATAACAACAGACACAAGATATTTTAAAGACGTTTTTTCTAGTTTAAAGCACATAATATTTATTGTTCAATGTCCCTTCATAAAATTATGTCTAAATATAGTTTAAGTAATATCAATTAAGACAACTGTGACCGATAATAAAAGTGAATCAATAATGTTTTCTTAAATATTGTCTCCGTACGACAAAAATGTGATTCAGTTCATAGAAAATAAATTGTTAAATTTATTACACATTTAATTTTTTTTTTTACAAAACTACTAAGTAGAGATGGATAGCATAATCTTTTTAATCATTAAACAGCAGCTGTTCGACGATTATTTTTTTTACAGGACGGCATCACTATCTACATTTGTTCATGAATATAATTATTTAAAAGTACCTACTCGGCTAGAATAAACATGTAATACGAGACGAAAATAGCTTGGAATATTTTCTCCATTCCCTGAATACGGGTACGAAAAAGTATCCATAACATTAGATTTAAAAAAATACTCAGTAGATACCTGCCAGATAAATCAAGAAATAAAGCTTTATTTAAATGCGTTATGTACATACTTATTTTCTATTTTAAAAAATGCAGAGAATTATACAGCGTCATCGCATTCGTAGATTTTATATGGGAAAAATATAAAATAGGAATATGAATTTTATTTATATTTTTTGTTTACATGTCCACAAGAAGGTTAAAATTTATACTTTAAACATATTGTCTATCATGGGTCGCTGCGCGTCAGCCGTCGAAGGCGGACGTGTCGTTCGATCGCGTCGCGTCCGTGACTAATGTTCGTAACATTCAAGGTTATCTGTCGTGTCGTGTTTTAAAAACGCTCTGACTGTGTTTGTGTTATATGCCCAAGGTCAACTGACTTTAGACTTTGATGTCTGTGACGGGCGGAGTTGATGTGGTGACTGAGATGGACAGTGATGGGGCTTCACCCGCAAAGATTGTGGGTGGCTCCATGTTGGACAAAGGCTATGGAATAAAGGATTACCGAGTACGTGTGCCGAGGTTGTCGGATTCGGAAATGTCTGACTGTAGCGTGCGGACAGCGGAGTCACTTTCGGACAGTCGGCTGTGGAGGAAAAGGTCCGCCGGGAGTGCGCTCAACTCTCCCGAGACGGCGGAAGAGACGGCCACTGAGGCGAGCGTCGCTCCAATCAAAGGAGCGGCGCACAAATCAAAAAGAGGGCGGGGAAGGCCTCCTTCTACTGGCCAATACGTTGGCTTACACCGTGCCAAAGTAGAGCTGGCCAGGGCCCAAGAGAAAGAGGCGAGACTCCAAGCAGTGGCCTGCTCCACGCGAGGAAGCGGAAAGCGGGATGAGGAGATCAAGCTCTTGCGAGAAGAGAACGCTGAGCTACGCAAGCGTCTGGAGGAGATGGACGCAACGATTGCCCAACTTGTTCAAAGCGTTAAAGCTTCTACTCAGGAGTTCGATGAAGACAGAGTTGTGGAAGCATTGGGCCGTGCGAATGTGCCAGAGCTCCGGCTCAGGCCTCCGCTAGCCAGTGAAGGAAGAAGGACGGCGGTGACGGCCACAACCTCGACGGTTCCTGGACCTCTGGCTCCAGCACTGCCAGCTGTAGCGGGGGCAAAGGGCCATTCAAAGAAGGGTCGCAAGAAGGCATCTATGGCCGCAACCGAGGCTGCGCTGGGGTCATCGCTCAAGCCCGTAGACGCATCTCCGTCAATAGGAGCCCCGGAGAAGAACAAAGTTCCGTCTTGGAGCCAGGTGGTTAGAAAGAAGATCGCCCCAAAACCAAAAACGGCGCCACCACCCCCCAAGAAGAAGACGGTGAAGATCAGACCGCCGAAGACTGCGGCGGTCGCAATCACCATCCTCCCGGAAGCAGGAGACAACGCCTCCTATGAGGCGATGCTGAGGGAGGCGCGCCAACGCATAGATGTCCAGGCGCTGGGCCTTGGGCCCTTAAAATGGAGGAAAGCGCAGACCGGGGCTCGGATATTTGAGATTGGTGGGGAGGACTCTGCTGCGAAGGCAGACCTCTTCGCTGAAAAGCTCAGGGAGGTAGTGAATCCCGAGGCAGTGAAGATCCACCGCCCTGTGATGCGCACCTCAATCCGTGTCGCTGGCCTGGACGAGTCCGTTACTCAGGCTGAGGTAGTGGCAACGGTTGCTCAGGTGGGCGGCTGCCCCGCCGAGCTTATCGCTGCAGGTTCCCTCTCAGCGTCGGGCGCTATCCTGCTGGGAGTCCCAGCGGCAGCCGCCAAAAAAGTGGTTGACGCGGGCCGGATCTTCGTCGGATGGAGTTCCGCTCGCATCTCAGCAATGGCACCGGTGGCTCGGAAATGTTTCCGGTGCCTGGCAACCGGACATTTAGCGGCCATGTGCAAGGTCGCTCAGGGAGTTCCCCGGGGCCACTGCTATCGCTGCGGTCAGTCGGGTCATTTCGCACGGGATTGCAAAAACGATCCAAACTGTGCGGCGTGTATCGCGCTAGAAAAACCAGCCACACACGTGGCCGGAGGCGAAGGGTGCTGCCTAAAAGCCCAGTCAGCGAAAAAGGGGAGTGGGGGGGCAAGGCTCCCTAAGCCCTCCAACAGAGGAGACATGGATACGTCCTAATCCATGGATATAGAAATACTTCAAGCGAACGTAAACCACTGCGCCAGGGCCCAGGATCTCTTTGTCCAGACCATGGCGGAGTGGCAAACACATATCGCAGTGGTCGCTGAGCCATACGTCGTGCCGCCCCGGGACGACTGGGTTGGGGATACGGAGGGACTAGTGGCCATCGTCGCCTCGCGGGTCAACGGAGCCCCTCCTCTGATATTTACAGCCAGGGGCCGAGGTTACGTAATGGTTAGCGTGGGTGGCACTGCAGTAGTGGGGGTGTATTGCTCCCCTAACGAGGGCTTTACTGCTTTTCAGCAAGTCCTCGTTGAGGTGGGAGCTCTAGTCAACAGAGTGCACCCTTGCCCCGTGCTAGTCGCCGGGGATTTCAACGCCAAATCTCGAGCGTGGGGATCTGCGGTGACGAACGCGCGGGGAAATTTACTGGAGGAGTGGGCTATAAGCCTCGGTTTGGAGGTCCTCAACAGGGGAAGCGAGTTGACGTGTGTTCGTCACAATGGGGGGTCGGTGGTTGACGTCACATTCGCCTCTGCCCCCCTGGCGCGCCGTATTGCAGATTGGGCAGTGGTGGTTGACGCGGAAACCCTGTCGGATCACCGCTATATCCGTTTCAGGGTGGCCACGTCTTCTACGTCACAAGTCGGAGCTTCCCCTACTGGAGATGGAAGAAAATGGGTGCTGGGAAAACTGGACATTTCCTTGGCCAAAGAAGTGGCCATCGTGGAAGAGTGGTCCAGGGGGTTATCGTCCGACAACCTGGATCACGAAGTTGACGTGTTCTGCGGTGCGCTGGTCCGTATATGCGAAGCCTCGATGCCGAAAGCGCGTCCCGTCACCCCACGGCACCGGGTGTACTGGTGGCGAGACGAACTCCGCGATTTGCGTCGAGCGTGTGTCACCGCCCGCCGTCGCCATGCCCGCGCCAGGCGTAGGAGTGTACGGGACGTTCAGAGAGAGGACGTCCTATACGAGGAGTACCGGGCTGCACGCAAGGCTCTGCAGATGGGGATCAGCGCTGCCAAGGAGGCGGCCTGGAACGAGTGGCTAGAGTCACTGGATCGGGATCCGTGGGGGCGGCCGTATAAGGTCATCAGGGCCAAATCCAGGCCTTGGACCCAGCCGATCACGACCACTCTTCAGCCACAGTTCGTGGAGGAGGTGGTGGAGGCGTTGTTTCCTCGAAGGGAGCCTTGGACGCCTCCAGCTATGGCTGATAACTCGCCAAACGAGTCCAGTAGTCCGGCGGTGTCCGAGGAGGAACTGTGTCGTGCGCGTGCAAAGCTGCGGGGCAAGAGGACCACCCCGGGCTTGGACGGAGTTCCCGGTCGGGTGGTGAACATAGCGTCCGAGGCAATGGAGGCATGGATGCGGGAGGTGTTCTCCATGTGCCTGGACCGAGGCCGGTTTCCGGATTGTTGGAAGGTGGGGAAACTGGTCCTACTACGGAAACCAGGCCGGGACGAGGGCCTGCCGTCGGCATATCGGCCGATTGTGCTCCTGGACGAGGCGGGTAAGCTCTTTGAGCGAGTGCTCGCGGCTCGTCTCGTCCAGTCGATGAGTAGAAGTCTGCACGAGACCCAGTTCGGCTTCAGAGAGGGCCGGTCGACGGTGGACGCAATCCTGCGTGTGAGGTCGCTCGCTGAGGAGGCTGTGTCTCAGGGTGGGGTGTTGCTAGCGGTATCGCTAGACATCTCCAACGCCTTCAACACCCTTCCTTGGGAGACAATACTTGCAGGCCTGAGGTGGCACGGGGTGCCCGATTACCTGCAGGTAATGGTGGCGGACTATTTTGTGGGCCGCAAAATAGTATACCCCACGCAGGGGGGCCGTTGGGTCTATAAGACGATGTCGTGTGGTGTTCCACAGGGGTCTGTCCTAGGCCCCCTCTTGTGGAACATCGGCTACGACTGGGTGTTACGGGGAGCTAATGTTCCCGGTGTCTGCGTGACTTGTTACGCAGACGACACCCTGGTCACGGCTTACGGTTCCTCCTACCGAGAGGCGTCAATCGTCGCAACAGCGGGTGTGGCTCTAGTCGTACGACGGATTCGTGCTCTGGGATTGGAGGTGGCTCTCGACAAGTGCGAGGCCATCTCCTTCCACGGTCCGCGGAGGGGACCGCCGAGGGGAGCGAGTATTGTGGTCGGAGGAACGGTTATCGCTGTTCAGCCCTGGTTGAAGTACCTAGGGCTGGTCCTCGACAGTCGATGGACGTTCGGCGAGCATTTCCGGCGACTGGAACCCAAATTAGTCGCGGCGGCTGGCGCGTTGGGGCGCCTGCTTCCGAACGTCGGTGGTCCCAGTGTGGCATGTCGTAGACTCTACACTGGGGTCGTTAGATCAATGGCACTGTACGCTGCGCCTGTATGGGCCCGGTCTCTCGGCCCACGAACGATAGCCTACCTCCGCCGTCCGCAGCGTATCTTGGCGCGACGGGTGGCGCGGGCGTACCGCACAGTATCTTTTGAGGGGGCCTGCGTGCTGGCCAGCACGCCACCGTGGTACCTGGAGGCCGATGCGATGTCGGCTGTCTATCACCGGCGCGCGGAGGCTCGCAGCCGTGACGGAGGAGTTGCGTCCGGGACGGTCGCCGAATGGAGAAGGGATGCGGCGGCCAACGTCCTGCGTAGATGGGGTGAGCGACTGGCTTCTCCGACGGCCAGTTATGAACTGGCCACCGCTGTCAGGCCTGTTCTTTGCGAGTGGGTGGGTCGCACGTTTGGCCCACTGACCTACCGCCTGTCACAGCTGCTGTCGGGACACGGATGTTTCGGCAGGTATCTGTGGCGGGTGGTGGGCAGGGAAGAAAGCCCCGCCTGCCATCACTGCGGGGGTGGCGTGGAGGACTCGGCGCAGCATACTCGCGAGTCATGCCCAGCGTGGGACAGTCTTCGCGCTGCTTTGACTACGGTCATAGGGAGGGACCTCTCGTTGCCGGCTATAATCTCGGCTATGGTCGGCAGCGAGGAGGCATGGGAGGCGGTGGCCGCTTTCGCCGAAGCGGTCATCAGCGCGAAGGAGGCAGCGGAGCGGGCCAGGGAGAGCAACCTGGAGGCCCCTGCCCTCCGTCGTCGGCGAATTGGTCGCCGGCGCCGAGCCTATCTGGCCTCTTTACAGCCATAGGTTAAACGCCGGGCGACGTGATCCTGGGTGGCAGACGGGGACTTCTGTCGCCCGCTGGCAGGATCAGTGCGGTGCTAGCCCCTCTTGTTCCGGGGGCGGCTCGCGGTGGTGGTTTGTGGGGGGATTTGTCCCCCTTAGTTCGAGGTCCGGAGTGGACAAGCGCCGGCAGGGTCGCGAGGCAAGCTTTTGGTATACCGTGGCCCTGCCTAGGTGGCGTGGATGAGGAACACCCAGGGGTTTTAGTGGGTCGAAACCCCACATAACCCGGTCAAGTCCCCGCTCGGCCGGGTATCTGTGAACAGATTTCCCCTGGGAAAACAAAAAAAAAAAAAAAAAAAATATATTGTCTATCATGTTGGTCTTTACTAATATTAATAAACCAGGCAATATTCATTCTTATTGCAACTCACTTTCATTTATATTTAAAGGGAGTGAACCAATTTGCAGCAAATTTGTTTATTGTATTTCCTGATTGAATCTCTGAAGTTTTAAATCAACTTCAATACTATTGATGAACTTAATTTCATATTCTGTTGAAGCTTACTCCTTTTAGCTATGCTCAAGCAATAGAATTTTATTATTTTTTTCCTAATTATATGAAAACGTGGCATACAAAAAATAGATGTATGTATGTATATTATTTAACAAAGTTACTGATTGGTATATGTTCTTCAATTAAAAATATCAATGTAATTTAGTATCATCATATTCGCGTTCGAAAATCCTATAGATGAAAAATTGTGTCAACCCCCTTACACAACTGTAACACAATCAAACAACTTACAAACTCTTCAATAAAAATAATAAAATTAAATATTAAATGATTATTATATGTATGATGAGAGTCCATGTCGCCATCACACCTGCTGCGCTACTAGTGACGAACTCGAACGTACATTCACATTATTTTGATTCACTGATACCACTTTTTTCATATATCGATACGTTTCACTATGTTACAAATCAATCTTAAATAACACTTCGTTAACTAAAAAGTATACGGCTCGAGAATTCACTGTCTTCGTCGTTTTCGTTTAAAATCCATCTGCAGAAACCATTCTAGGCTCGAAGTCGGTAGGAATTAATAACTGTACTCGACGATACTTGTACGGGTGCTGGCCATTTTCCTTTAAAACTTTCCATACAAGCGTATGGTTGACACCGAGCTGATGTCCCACCGAGCGCGTGCTTTGCGTAGGACCCTGTCGAAAAATATCTAATATGTGTTCCTCTAGAATCTAGATCGTCATTATTCCCGCATTAGCACGTTGTTGTTCACGGCCATCGACATTTCCGAAATTGTACATGCGTATATGAAGACGCTGAAATGCCTTAAGTGACGGTAATGGTAAGTTTCTTGGAGAAACAAACAGTTCGTCATAAAGTCTACGCGATTCTGCATAATTACAATCACATTTCCCTAGACACATTAACATATTGAAATACCTAATTTTTAAACTTGCAAATCTCTATTCAAAAAACTAACAAATGCCGCCTCGCGCCACGCCGGCAGCCCGGCGCCTGCGATGAAAGGCCAATGACAATACACAAAATGTAAAAGAAATTTTGCAAGATTTTTTGTAACGTTATATGTATATTTGTTAGTACATATGTATATTATTTTTTCGGTAGCAATCTTGCAACTCAATTTTAAGTCTTATACAAGTTGAGTTTGGATAACAATGCAGTTTTAAGTTGACGTCACTCTTAATCCAATTTCACATCATATCCAATATAAAGGAATAAATATTTACTTTTTAACTGACTTCAAAAAAGGAGAAGGTTCTCAATTGTACTATTAATATAATACAATACATTTTTTTCTCATCATTATTTTTTCTGAGATCATCAATTTTTCACTTTTTCATTAAAATGTACTTGGGCATATCAGAAATACTTCATCTTATTTATTTTTAGAGCCGATCATAAATAAAAATCAATGAATGTTATTTATAACACGCTTATATTAGCTTGGGTTGTATGTATTGTATGTGTTTGTGTATTTCTTTTTCTATTACGCTTCAGACGCCCTAGACATATTTTTCAGTTTCATAGTCAAGAACTAAACTTTATCTTATACAAAATGCACGTAAGAAATATGTCCTCATCTTAAAACAGCTATTCTATCTTACTTCCATATTTTATAATTACATTAAAAGGCAAGGAATAAAATTTTTAAAATAAAATAACAACATAGGAAGATAATAACTAAAAAGCAAAAAAAATATTTTACACTTTATTATTATTTAACCTATTTTAAATATTTCACAAAAATCGACCACACACCAAATGTACATAAACGAACACCATTTTTATTTCCTTTCGAATAATCTTATTTAATAACTAACTAAATATAAGCAATTTATTACTAATTAATAACCTTTAGAACGCAACTACCTTAGGTTTACAGCTATATGTTTAATATTTCTTTGGAAATAGAATAATAAAAATAAACATAAGGAATTATTTTATATTATATTGATTGTTTTTAAAAAAATAACTCACTGTAATGTAACAAGCCTCCATATGACAAATACCGCTATGAATACCCAGATAAACTGATTGGAACAATTAATATATAATACACAATATCTTTGGTATAAGTTTCTGTGGGAGATTATGTGTCACCTAACTCTATTATCCGTCCTTAAGGAAATTTATATGGGATCAGTTTGACAAAAACTCATAAAGGAGAAATATTTTGCAATGCATGAGAAAAAGCGTTATATTATTGCCAAATTATAAAATAAATATACTAGAATTCAGAAATGCTTGTTTTTGAAAACAGTAAAATTAACTATATAAAAATCCATAATACATTTCTAGGAGTAATAGCCAAGTGATATACAAGACCTTATGTACTTAAAATAACTAGATATTTACCAAAGTATCATCAATCAAATTCGACTGAGCAAGAGTAATTCCCAATATAACGTAAATTCATCATAATCCGTCTTTGAAACCTTGCTTATACAGTTATATACAGAGAAAACTTCATAGAGCACACTATTTTATTAATTCGTCATATTATTTTATGTTTGTTTGTTTATTTAAAATATGGCCTTCATCATATTATTTTATTCCTTAAAAGTTTAATGATATGTAACAAAAACTAATAAACGTTCGGCATTAGTTATTAATATTATTTTAATAAAGACAAATGTCATTAAAAATAGTTGATTTAATACTATGACTTATGTTTAAACAACCACCTAAAACACTTAAAGTTATGATAAAAATGTCGTTAAAATTTATAAAATTATACAGATAAAAGTAAAGCACTAAATTAATTTTTCATACAAACAATAATGAAGAATTATTATACGTAATTGTTTTTTTTTTTGTTAATAGTCTAGATAAAAAATCTTCACTTACTTAAATAGACAAACGAAGAGAATTGTAAGATGAATTTATTTACATTTATGTTGGACGAGAGTATTTTCGGTAAATATTTTTTATATTATTCTAATTATTCTTTTAAATTGAAATTGTCAGTTTAATCCCTAAGTAAAACCAATGTTTATTATTTTTTGTATTGTTAATAGAAAAAGAAAACAATTCAAAATACCCGATAGACATGTAAATATAACATTAAAGTAATCAACTGATAACAGTCCGATGGAAAGTTATCTGGGCATCTGGGTCACAATGAGTGATTATAAATATGATATTTAATAAAGTTTTGTTAGGGCCAGGTCGTAAGTCTAAAATTTTAATCGTTTTGGAAACTAAAACCACGACCTGTTTTTCATATACTCATGAATTGATACTTTGAGTATATACTCAATATATAATATTATTATTTATTATATATGTGTTGTTTTATCAAAGTGGTAAATACATAATACCGAAGCTTGTGATAATTTGAATTTATGTAATTAAATTCAATTTATTACACGTTTTTAAATAAAATCATATTTGCAAAAATCATGAAATAAAAGTATTTCCACAATTTTAAATAAAAATATGTTCAGAGTTTAATAAAACAATAAATTTGTACATCTGTAGTGTTATTTAGTGAAACAAACAAAATTAACTGTTTACATTTAAATAGATTTTTCAGTATATATGTCTCTTTGTGAGTATTACATGTAAAAATATTTATAAAACCCAATCAAGTGAAGGTCATAATCAAGCAGATGTGATACATAACAAATGTGCGCTTGAGCGTCTATGAAATATGCAGGGTTCGTTAGCCTGTGATTCGCTATGAATTATTGTTGACACTATCTTAACAAGGGTGTTACATAAATTTAAGATAATACAAGAACCACAAGGTTTGCATACTTCTAAATGTTCTCAATTTCTTTCTCCTTCTAGAGATGTAAATATTGTAGGAGTTAAGTAAAAGCCTTGTTAAAATATTATTATACGTAAATAGTGACAATTCAAAACGTAAAGAACAAAAATATAATAATAATAAAAAACTTAATAAGGCGGCCGGTAGAAAAAAAAACAATTAGCCAAAACTATTCACAACATGTTTTGTGGACGAGAAGAACATGTTATGCTGACCGTACATAAACTGGGATCAGGGCAGGAAAAAAAAATAGATTACACATCTACATCAGAAATCATCACAGAAAACGTTAAATGGTTGTTTCATATACTTTAGTAAGTACCTACTATAAAAGTTAACAAATGTTATGATTGGCTAAGGCGGCCAACCGTCCCGCATTCTGCGGGACCGTCCCGCAATGCTAGACGAAATCCCGCTTTGAAATTATTCGTAAAATAGTCCCGCAAAACGTTGTATGCGTCCCGCATGTCCCGCATCCCTATTTTTCTACCACACTTTTACACAACACCCACACGCGCCCACGGTCAACAGTGCAGGAACACAGATTACCTATAATAGGGACAAGCATATCGCGCCCGCTCTAATCTCGTTTTCTTTCTTTCTTCTGAATTCCTGACGCGTAAGAGAGTACTTAAATTTAATATGGGCAGTTGCGAAGATTTTTATGACATTCCCAATCCCTAACACCCCCCCCCCCCATTCACGAAAGGTTAAGTCCCGCATTCAGTTTTCGGAAAGTTGGCCGCCTTATGATTGGCCTACTTTAAGCTAAACTATATACCTAATATAACTAGTCAAAAACAAAACTAGCGCAATATCCCTTGAAGCTATTATCACAGTCTAGCATTTTAATTCACTGTAACGACTTCCCTTCAAAACTAAATGTAACATTTTAAAATGTTTATTGTTAATTACTTTTATCTTTAAATAGATACATATTTTATATTCATTTCAATTATAATTTATATACCAATATATATATAGATATAAAGTTTTATGTTACTAACTGACTACAACTGACCTGTAAATTGGTATGTTGTTTTTATACCACACGACGAGGAGTAGTGCATCAGGCGGTGGTGGAGAGTGAGAGTCACAAGGCAGTGTGGTGTCTCCGCCTGACACCACTGACAAATTGATTGCGTCCAGAGACTCCGCCCACACGCTTAGCCCTGACCTAAGACCTGTTGATTTTTATTAAGAGTCAAATAAATTGAAATACCGCTGTGTTTACCTTAAAAAAGATAAAAGTTCAGATAAGAGTACAAAGATCTGCTCACTTTAACATTAAAGTAGTAGTTTATATTAAAATGTTAAGGCTGACCTGAAGAGTTGATTACAAATTTCAATACTGGTATTGAAGAGAGTTCCTATTTTTTGTTCAAAGTTACACTACAGGAAAAATAACAAGGATGGGTTCAAGAATATAAATCTAATCCTTCTTATTTTAAATCAAAAACCATCTATTATAACTACATACATTATGATTTTTCTTTCCATCACACTTTTCAAGCTTTAGATTGTTGACATTGAATTTTCTTTTTAATGTGAAGCCAATATTTTATAATTACTGATTTGTTAAATTAAATTTGTAAATAAGAATTATTAAACAGCTGATAACGCGTGATTTGATTAGACACCACAATACCTACGACAAAGTCAAACACAGTCGGCCTGTTTAAATGGTGTGTATCAAAATATTTACAATAATTTAAAGATCATAAACAAACTTACAGTTTAATTTGCACTCGCACGGCGTTGTCGTTTTAAAACATTTTCAAAATGTCCACCGCCTTGTTCAATGCACTTTAATGACCGTTTTCGCAATTGTGGTTTTATTTTAGATAATACTGCAATGTCACTTTTCACTTTTACAAAGGCGGTTATTATCTTATTTTTTTGTTCCACGGCACTTGTTATCTCTGTGTTATAAACTAGCGATTTAATTCGCCCCCACAAAAAAAAAGTCGAGTCGCGTCAAATCAGCTAATCTAGGAGGTCAATGGACACGTGCGTAGGTATTTGATGTATTGAATGTTAGTGTACCGAAACGACACAGCGAAATGCGCGACTAAGAATTTATTTGTACTTTACACTTGATCTCTTTTCGATAAGGTGGACGCGGCGTGACTAACTTACCTAAAACACATTTTGTTGACTTCGATGTTTAGTTATTATTACTCTGATTCCCGGAATTATGCCTGCCGTCTCGCTCTATTGTAATGTTATTAAGCCGAAGAAAGAAGGAGAAAGTAATAATTTTTGTATTACGCGGCTTTCTTTTATGCACTGTAGTGACCTTGCTGTGTGCCGGTTGTCGCTATGGTGTTGCGTGTATTAGGATATATGTTCTATAATTATACAATGTTTATTAAATATACTATTTGTATTTAAATATATATCTTGTCATTTACAGTTTAAATAATCGAATAGTTAGGATTTGACTTACAAAAGTGTTGTGTCGTCAATTATTTGTCAAACGAATGTCTAATATACTAATATTATATAATTATATTGGAGTCAGCTTTGTTTAAAAACTGTTAAAACTTTAAAATATATATTTTATTGTATTTAGAATATTATTTGATTAATATTTAAGGAATTATTATTAAAAAGTAAGAATAAGACTTTGGTACAAAAGCCGGTAACGTGTCAAATATGTGTTTAATATACTGTTAAATTGGAACCCGCTTTCTAAATATTATTTACTAAAATATTTTCCATTATTTAAGAGTTATGTTTTCAATATATATAAGATTATATTTTCAATATATATTTTGTTACAATTAAAAAGTAAATATCTTGAATATCGTGTGGTGTTCGGAGGACCTATAAAACATTGCTCTTCGCCGAGGCAAGGGACTTGACATCGGACAGCAGCCTGGGCCAGAACTTCAATTGAAACCCTGTGGTTATAGTGAAACTATTGAACAGTGACTCTTGAAGAAACAATTACCGAAAGATTATATAGACGAGATAAGTATATTATATTGTATAGCTTCCCTTTACGAAAGACGATATTTTGTAAAATTATAATACATATGTCCAGTAAATAAAATGTTATTAGATGTTTTAATGAATTGTTTTATTCTAAATATGTATAATATGTATATAAATCTACCATTTCTTATATATTATTTTAATATTCTAATACATTTTCTAACATCAGAAGTGGGATAACAAAATCTTTTCGCCCAATCTAATTAACAATTTATTTATAGATTAAATAACTTATATTTTATTTTCAGATTTATGGAATCTAATACACTACTGGAAGGTCTATTGAAGGTCATCAGCGATGCGATTTCAGTAAGTCAGCGGCATAATGATGTCGCTCTGCCACACATTGATCATTTCGAAAGGAAGCAGACACCAATGCCAGAGTTATTTAACGAATGGCAAGCTAGACACCATATGATGTTGTCTACCCTCACGTCACGTTATAATGGTCAGGTAAAGCAATATATCTTAACAATTACAAATATGATTAATACTTTTTTTTTACTGATGTGTCAGACTGGCCGAGCGGTTTGTGGAAAGTTCAATTATCCAAAATTACAAAAGCTCTTAAAATCGACGGGGTTTTCTCCTATGTGAATAGTTATCGGTAGAATCTCTAATATGTCGATTAATCAAAGCTATAATAATTTTGTTTTAACATGTATAATGTCAGGATTAAGCTACTAGAATCTTATTTTACTGATCTGACTAGGTTATCTGCTGCTTATCAACTTCTGGTGTAATATATTAATCTTTAATATTTAATGTTACATAATCCTGTATTATTAAATAATATTTGTCCGTAAATAATCATTAGAATAATTAAGATAAACAATGTTTAATATTATGTTTTAAGTTTGCAAATTTAATATTAAATTAGGTAAAGAAGTTTTTGTATAAATACCGCCCGTTTAAGTATATCGGGTACTGTTACCGTTGTAACGAGCATTACAAGTGTTTTCCTATATAACGTATCGTTATAAAACATAGCTCAATAACGTCATAAAATTGTGGTTGATAAATTCAAGGAGCATTTTGATAATGTCTTTAGGAACAGAATATGTAGTAACGGGTAGGTATACTTATGTAGTAACGGGTAATTTAGACAGTTACAGATTCTCACTAAGAGGCATTGGCAACTTAAGAAATATTGTAGTTGCTAAAGAAGAACTTCAGGTATGGCCTGGTGAATGGGCGGAACAAAACTCTGCTTTGGAGGATGACTTACTAGCTTTGTGAGTATTTGGATTGATAATACTGTGACGCCTTAGCTGTTGCGGGTGATTCAGATTTACCGACTGCGGGTGTTTGGTCGTGCAAAGTAAGGTGAGAATATTAAAGAGGATCACTTAAGGTGATGGGAGTTTATGATAATATTGAGATGGACGCCTTTATGTACTGTTGTTCAACATTCACTGACTGCGGGTGATTCAGATTCACCGACTGCGGGTGTTTGGTCGTTCAAAGTAAGGTGTGATTATGAGAGAAGATCACTTAAGGTGATTAGAGTAAAAAAAAAAAAAAAAAAAAAAAAAAAACTGAATTATATGATAATGGACTTGACTTGACTTGAATAATTGACTTGACTTCAGATAGATGACTTAACCGTTGTTCAGCATTCACTGACTGCGGGTGATTTAGCTTCACCGACAGCGGGTGTATGGTTGGGCAAAGTAAGGATAACTTGTTATTGAATATACCATGTTTATTACAGATTATATTGTTGCTTATTATATAACGATTAAGAACTGTTAATAGATAAGTTTCATATGTAGCCCAAAGATTGCAGTTAATATAAAGAATTGTCATCCAGTAGATATAATAGTAGATACAAAATTTGTTTTTGTATGTTGAAAATTAATGAGTTGAGAGTTTAATTGTACTTCGAGAACGAAGTACATGTCAGTATGGCCGTATTAGGATATATGTTCTATAATTATACAATGTTTATTAAATATACTATTTGTATTTAAATATATATCTTGTCATTTACAGTTTAAATAATCGAATAGTTAGGATTTGACTTACAAAAGTGTTGTGTCGTCAATTATTTGTCAAACGAATGTCTAATATACTAATATTATATAATTATATTGGAGTCAGCTTTGTTTAAAAACTGTTAAAACTTTAAAATATATATTTTATTGTATTTAGAATATTATTTGATTAATATTTAAGGAATTATTATTAAAAAGTAAGAATAAGACTTTGGTACAAAAGCCGGTAACATGTCAAATATGTGTTTAATATACTGTTAAATTGGAACCCGCTTTCTAAATATTATTTACTAAAATATTTTCCATTATTTAAGAGTTATGTTTTCAATATATATAAGATTATATTTTCAATAAATATTTTGTTACAATTAAAAAGTAAATATCTCGAATATCGTGTGGTGTTCGGAGGACCTATAAAACATTGCTCTTCGCCGAGGCAAGGGACTTGACATCGGACAGCAGCCTGGGCCAGAACTTCAATTGAAACCCTGTGGTTATAGTGAAACTATTGAACAGTGACTCTTGAAGAAACAATTACCGAAAGATTATATAGACGAGATAAGTATATTATATTGTATAGCTTCCCTTTACGAAAGACGATATTTTGTAAAATTATAATATGTCCAGTAAATAAAATGTTATTAGATGTTTTAATGAATTGTTTTATTCTAAATATGTATAATATGTATATAAATCTACCTTTTCTTATATATTATTTTAATATTCTAATACATTTTCTAACACGTGCGTAGTTATTTTTAAATACTATTTTAGCCTTGAAATAAGTGTCAGTTTTCTTTAATTGAATGATGCTTACTAATTAAATATTTTATTTTAAAAATCTTAATACCCTGACTTACGATCCATTTTCGTTTCCATTAATTTTCGTTTCTATGAAGTGTTTAGATAACTGTGTGTAGGGTGACTTTAATTTACTTAGTTCTATCTAAATTTGAGAAAAAAAATGACCTACATAAAAAACTATCAAAATCGATCCAGTATCCGATTCTGATCAAACTACTTTCAGGGTGTGCGTTAATTATGTTACACGTTGTATACATGTATATGAAATTAAGACAATTGAGTTTAACTTATCTTGTTAATTTTTATGCAAGATACAAACTCCATTTCTATATTACAAATTTAGAAAAGCAATAATGAAAAAAATTATCAGTCGAGAGAATTTAGGAAATTTGTAATTATAAGCAGCTGTCAGTTTATATGAAAAAATATAAGAGTCAATGTGACACAAACCAAAACCATGATTTTAAAAGGCATGATATTGTTTACTTACATATTTAAATGAAACTAATATTTTCGGATTTTCTACGTGATTTTTATTTTTTGTTATAAACTACATACTTCGGACATTTCGGTTACTTTACAGTTTACAGCAACCGTGATCACCGGAAGACGAGATATGAGTGAGTCACTCACAGTACGAGTATGTAGTTTATAATCAAGAATAAAAATCGTGTAGTAAATCCGAAAAATTAGTTTCATTTGTTTACTTATGTTAATTTCAATGTATATATTATGAAAATAATACAGTATTAATTAAATGTATGTAACTCAAATTTAAAATATCAATTACAATGATTTATTTTATGCTACGTTTTAATAATTTGTATAGAATTATTGGTGATGACAAATAAAGAAATACCTACAAGTTGATAATGTTAGTTGCACTATAGCGTATATAATACTTCTATTCCTGATTCCATCTTTTTGGTTTGCTTATAGCGAATTATAGATTCGGGTTTTTTATTTATGATTTTTTTGTTTGATTCAGACAACACGCTCAAAGGAAACAGTGGTAGTAGTATTAAATATCACCAATATCCATGTTGTGTTGAAGATTTATAAAGAAAACCAGCTTCTTGAAAATTAAATTTAACGTAACGTAACTGAATAAAATATATTTCACGTCCTGAAGACACAAAAAGATAGTTGCTATAAATTGCAAACATAAGGACAACGCGATAATACACCAGTATCAGCACTGGTCGTAAATTAAAGTTAAGTAAGAGCTTACGCGGTTCTACAAAATTTAACGTCGCCAAGCACGCTTGCGAAAACAGGTAGAAGAAAAAACTGTAATATATATTATTATATATAAATAGATCTATTGTAAAATATTATATATTAAATACTTAAATTTTAAACAACCCTAATATGGTGATGAAATTTTTGTTTTGCTATACTATGCCTTATTATTATATAGGCACATGTTACAACTCTTATATCAGGCTTCTAAGTTAATCAAGCTTTTCAATATTCAATAATAATTCTTTGATTGTTAATTGTTATCTAGACAACTATAATCAAAGCGAATAGTTTGCCGGTGTTAGCATTAGTCGGTAATAACCCCAACCAACCAAGAAACCGCTCCAATCTCGTGCGAAATTGATCGCGAAATTTGAATCGTTCATTTGTAGTGAATACCAAGCGTGATCGTGACAAATGGCGCGATTAACAATCCAAGTCCCATAGAAGGACATAGCGTGAATAACGAGCAAAATATCAAAGGATTTTTCTATACGCTGACGAGCCTCAGCAATTTAGTGTTTATTTATGAATTACTAGAAGATAGGAAATAAACCATATTACAATAAAATTATAATTTTACGTAATATTTATTTTCTCAAGCAATGACATATGTCATCGCGCACTTTTTCTATATTTAGACGAAAACAAAAGTATGACGAGATTATATTTTTTCTTGACTTATTTCCATTATTACCTTTATCAGAAAAGATCATTAAGTTACTTTCCTAATACTTTTTTTTATATAATGATGAAATTAGTGGACTAAAATCAACCCTGGTGCTTAATACACTGATGATTTTATATATTTATTTATACATACAACATAGGGCGTTCTTTTGAACACGTTAATTATATCATTAATAGATTAAAATAAATATATCAGCATAGAAAAATAAGCGTAAAATAATCTAAATTAAAAAAAAATTATTCACAATAAATTCGAAACCCCCTGTGCATAATCAAAATAGTATGTAGGTATCTATGTAGTAGGAGTAGCATTGCCCAAACTGGCAATGTCACAATACGCACGATGCCGAGCGGCAACTTTTATGAATTATAATGGCGGCATATTGAACTATAAAGACACGTAGTCGGATTGTTATCAGTAAAAATAAACATTTTAAATTTATGTTTAGTTTTAGCAATAACACTTAACCCGTCTCAAATGTATCGCTGACAAAGGAACGTGTCACCGAGGTACCTATTCGCAAACACTAAATAAAAAAAAACATAAATTCATGTACCTACATATCTAAGCTACCTTTCAATAACATTATGGATGGTGGTGTGGCGGCAGGGCCTTTGAGTTCTGCCGACACGTCGCCGTCGCGCGCTCGTGGCCACAAAATAAACAAATACTAGTTAATATAGAAGGTCTACTCACGGAAATGGGTACATGAATTTGCTTTATTAAGTTGGATGAAAGTTTCATTTATTTAAACCACAGTTTAGGCTAGGATTTAAATGATCATGGCGGTATTACACGCTAGCAAGTGAATGTTTTCTCCAATTACAAAAACTAAAAAAAAATTACTTTATGCTAGTTACCTTCATGATACCTAAGTAGTACTTGGGTTTATTATTAGCGTAACGTCACAATGGTAACATGTTCGTTGAACGCGGTAGAAAGCAGTTTGAGGAAAGAGTGGGCCTTCTAAACTTGTTAATTTTGTGGCACACTCGTCTAGTGTTATTTTTTATTTTAATATTCTCAAAATGCGTCGTCGTCGTCACGTTCGGATTTCTCTTATCTTAGTCTTAATATGTTCGTGGAGGTTCAGGGAAGGTTTTTTAAAAGGTGAAAAAAATTGAATCATTTCCGGGAAAACCCTAGAAACAGCCCTTTTCTATTTCCCATACAAACGTTTTTTTTTTTACTTTAGATTTTTTAATTGGAACAGGAAAAAAATAATAAATAGTTATTTAAAACGGAATAGAATTCGCCCGGTCAGCTATACATATATTACTAATGACGAAATTAACGCGGACGAAGTCGCAGGCAAAAACTAGTTCATAAATAAATTGCGACGATGCCGTTCTTCAAGTATGCATATACGGAGTGTTTCTTTTACAAATCAATTTAACATTTTTATTGACTTTTTTAATAAAAAAAATATAAAACATTTTATTTTCGATTGGTTATACTTTTTTAGCATATGTGGATTAGCATCCATAATATTGCGAATTAACGGGAGCGCCCTCTGGTAGTTAACATATTGTACATATATAAATTATTTCATTACAACACATAAATCAATGATTTTTAATATTACACACTTTTGTAGTTGCAACTTTTCTTTAGACAGGTAATTGGAAAAAGTAACTTTGGTTTACAGTACAAAATTCTATGCCATTACAAAAAAATACCCTATTGAAATTCAACATGAAAAAAGTTTTAAGCATTAAGTTACCTTTGTAGGTTTGTTTTGAATTTCGGACAAGACTTTAAAGTAGCCAAAATATACAAATTGAATATAAACAATAAAGAAAAGTTTTTATTTACACATAGTTAATGAAGTTTTAGTTGTTTCCTTTTTGAATTTACAAGTGTAGGCAGCATACAAGGTATGTATTGGTAAAAAAGAAGAATAAGTGCTCAATTTCATCTTAAACTAAATCTGGTATTGATTGTCTTATTTTTTAAACGATTAATACTAGAAAACATTTTTATAGTCATTATAACATAGTGAAAGATTTACGACCAAAATTTTGAGTGCAACTGCGCTTGCAACGAGAGGAATTGTTCTATATAGACGATTGTTCTAAGATAACTATTGATACGAGTTTTAGGTCACCAAAACAGATCGCATATCAGTTCTGAACTATAACTATAATTTAAATGTTATTTTAGCTATGTAAATAACTTATTTTAAAATACAAATGGAAGTAAAAAATAAACTTCGTGTTTCTACACACATTTTTTTAAATATATGTAGAAGACATTAAAAAAATTGTGTTTTCATATTGGTTACTTAGCTAGCCTGCCTATCAATCAAGCTGCAATGGACCGGTTTCAGTCGGAACATTTACCTATAACCAACCGAAAAATATTCATATATTTTTTAGATTCACATACGAGTATACTGTAAAAATATTTCAAATCACTATAACCATCAATAGTATTTCGAATAGTTCAATTGCGTCTCTTAAATATTAAAAACTTATTGCAATTATAATTTGTGAATAATTTGTTGGATTAGTGCGTGACCAAATCATCATCAATATTTGAAATTCCGTGAAGATATTCAGCTATCAAAGTTAAAAGAAAGTTACCTATCTTTTATGTTTATTTTTAAGATGTTTTAGGAACTGAGAGTTAGTTGTATGCTACCATGTAATTTGAATCATAAAAACATGTCAAAAAGAGTAACCGTTGAGAATCCACGCTATCTTATTATTCTTTCTATCTAGGTTAAAACTGTTTATAAAGTGTGATACGATCTAAAAATCGTGTTTTTCTTCCCCTTTTGTTCGTAACGGAAGCTTTAGGAAAATTTGCGAAAGGCACGTAATGCTTGAATTGTTACGCATCGATGACAAAGGGTATTTGAAATGGCTTTATTGCGAGGGTAAGGGGTTTGATATTTCATGAAATCTTTATTTATCCTTAGTGTAATATTAAAAAAGTCATATTTTTTTCTAAAATTTATGCATCACTTTTAATATATTATATATTAGTGATTAATGGTAAAATTTACGTAATTTTAGGAAACAAAAATGTATAAACACCTTGAGAGCAATAACTTATTTTAAATATGAGGAGGTTTATTAACAATAATACAATGAAACATTCTTATCGAAATCAATTGTAAATGTTGTTCCATTAGCAGGAAAAATTTGAAATATTTCATTAAGTCTGTTGAATAAATAAGATAAAGATTTGATAATAAAATATTTATATATAATAAATAAGGATATGAATATTTGGCTATGATTCAAAAATAACTAAAAATATAGCACATTTTTATCAAAAGCTTCACAGACAGCTTGCTTTCAAGGAACTTGCAAATTAATTAAAGGTGTATTTATGGTGCCCTAATTTATATATTTGTCGGAGATTTGAAAATAGGAAAATCAACCCAAAATAGACTTGGGTGTATTCGGAACGTGATCTGGTAACACGAAGACATTGACAAGCTGTCAACTGTCGTCGACAAGAGGGCACTAAGGAACGAGCGACCGAATCGTGCGGGTGTTCCAGCGTGCAAGCGACTTCACCACGTTACGATAGTTAATCTATTTTCCATCCGCGTTGTGTCTCATTATTTCAAGTTGAGAATTGTACATATTATCGCGATCTTAATAAATGAGAGTGTGGAAAAGGAGCCGAATTTTTTGATTAAAGAAAAGACATAAAGTATTTAAAGAGAACGTGTCTATGAATTAAAAATTTAATAAAACCCCCGACCCAATTAGAAACATGAAGAGATATAAAGGACATAAGCACCAATATCAGTAAACAAAGTCTAATCAGAAAAATACATTTATATCACAATATACATAAGTTTGGTACTTAAATAATCTAGATACATATTTGATAATATAAAATTTTGCTCATTCAGGTTAATGAATCGAGGCGAAACTTTTCTATGTTTTATTCTGCATAAACCAAGTTGGACATAGTCTTGTCACATTTCACATATGAAAACGGTGCATCACCCGAATCCTAATAGATCCGAACTGTTACTTTTATCTTGGGACAGCACTGCAATTACTCGGCTCAGTGAACGAGTTAATTAATGAAATCTATTAACTTCTCTTTACTCCCTCCGACTCAAATCACTAGCGAATTTTTACTCTGTCATCTATCTGGGAGTTTTCAAACTAGTCTGTGCTATGTCAGTGTGATTGCACACTCAGGGCCTTAAGCACTTTCTGTGTGACACAATCCTCATTGTTGGTGAAAATTATTATGCCGCATAGCGATCTGCAAATCGAAAGACTATTGAAGTATTATTGGAGTGAATTAATTCTGACATTTTATAAATACACTATATTTTATCATTATTATAATCGTGGTGTTGTAATAAACGTTAATTTACATTTGTGTGGTTTGTGTTTCAATCACTCATAACTCCACATCTTGTGACATCACCAATATGTCAGTCGATGTATATTTTAAACTCTACAATTAATTTCTATCCAGGAATCAATTTTTAACACTATGCTATTACAAACACGCACTACAACTTATTTTAATTATTATGTCAGCTTCGTCAGTTATTTATAGTAATTCAGTAATGATAGTTAAACCATCGCATTACATTTTTTTTTTATGTAGTAAATTAATAATTGACGAGGAATTAAACTTATCGTTTGTTATACACTTAGTTTAAATAAAAATTAATTATAGAGACGAAACCTCTTAGCATTCAATGGATTCACCGTGCGGGTGCCGGGTCCATCGCGTTGCAGGCAGAGGAGCTTCAACAGTGCCTGGGACTTGCGACCCAGGTGTAGGTTTAAGGGGCCCCTTATCTAACTCCTCTCCCTACCAAATCAAATTTGAAAAGAACCTACTAGGGCTGCCTTCGACGTACGTTCCAAGAGTGAATTAATGTTAGTTCTGGAAAAGCCCAAGTCTTTTAGTAGGTTATAGAGAGATTTAGCTGTTATACCTCTCGCTCCCACCTCTACCGCGTACAAATCCATGACGAACCTATTTCAAGTGTTTCCTATTCAAGTTCGTTAGTGAGCTCGTAATATTTGTTGACCTTGATGGTATGGTCTTTGGGGATGTTGGTTTCCCAAGGCACCGTAAGCTCTATCTTCACAACGCGCTTTAAAATACGCGAATATAGAAATATGTCTGGTCTGGAGGCTGACGCACAAATATCCTCGGAGATTTTGTATTGTTTTTCATACGTATCCGTCATGATAATCCAATACGAAGCCGCTTTAAGGATAGGGACGTTTGATTTTATAGCCCTGGTGCCCTCTCTCACAAAAAATATTGTTCGTTCGTTTGTGGTTATTTCCCTTTCCCTGGCTACCGAAAGACTAACCGCTTTACGTATGATCTCTAGAACCGTATCGTGACAACGCGAGTATTGACCGCTGTCCAGGAGAACCTTACATCCCACCAGAAATGCTTATCAGCTCCAACTGCCTTTCCACAGATATAGCAAGTTTTTTCGGTACCTTTACCCCATCTTACTAAATTTTTAAAAAAATACTGAATACTTCGCTACATTTGAAAAAGCTTCTGAAAAAAATTATAAAACACCAAGAGAGCTGCCAAGTTCTCCATTAAATTTCAACATAATTTAATCTTGCAATCAGGAAGTGAATCTTTTGTTTGTATACTGCATGAAACAAATAGAATTCTCATTCAGGGAATGAATCTTAACGATTAAAAATTGGATTTTAATAAATAACAATCAAAACAGTTATTAAGATTTAATAAATAACAATAGGGGAATAATGAACCCACACGTAATCACACAAGAATCACGATACGTGATCTCACATAATGAATAGCCCGAACAGGTTAATATCAATAGACCTCACTGATACCATATTTTATCATAATAATCCAAGTTTAATATGATGAATTTCTTTCTCTTTCTATTATATTTTTCTATAACATTTCCTTATTTCTAATTTTAATATAATCTTCTATATATATAAAAATGGATTGCTGTTCCTTAGTCTCGCTAAAACTCGAGAACGGCTGAACTGATTTGGCTAATTTTAGTCTTGCAATACTCCTGGAAGTACAGGGAAGGTTTAAAAGGTGAGAAAAATTGGAATAATTGCCGGGAAAACCATAAAAACAGCCCTTTTCTATTTCCCATACAAACGTTTTTTTTTTACATTAGATTTGACAACTAACTAATATGTCAATCATTCTGTTCGATTGAAACAGGAAAACCCTGATTATTTATGGCCTCTAGATCGGAATAGAGTTCACCCGGTCAGCTATACAAATATTGCTAATGACGAAATTAACGCGGACGAAGTCGCGGGCAAAAACTAGTTTTTTTATAAATTTGCACTCAATATCATGAGTAACAATTTGAAGCCTATCTTGAAATTTGAACGAAAATTGTCGGGATATTGACAGTGTTTGGAAAAAATATCAAATGATAAATGACGCTGCTAACACCGAGAAACCAAAGCTGGCCGCGTGAATCAGGAGATTTCCGATAGCACCCACGAAGTGTGATGGCATATGGTTTTTTATGGCTGTATCCTGACAATAACGTTATCTTATAAATACATTATACAGGTTATAAGTATCAGATACCTATGCAATTTCAATATTATATATTTTTATATATGTTTCTACATAATTTTTGTAGTTAACATGGAACCTTTGGTTGGTCTCTTTAATATTTTATGACCGTTATAGAAAAGGGTTCAGGTGCTTTATTAAATAAAAATCAGTCATAAGGTCATTATATTGTCACTATTAACAAGTTATTTAAATAAACGCTATCTCTTTAAGTAAGAAATATCGATCGAAAGAGCAAAATTTTAATCCAGTTTGTATTATTCTGTGTAATTTATGTTGTCAAAAAGCTTATCACTTATTTTTCTTTCTGGAGATTAATTTACTCATTATCTTTCTAAAACTTCATTATTTATCATTTTACAAAATATTTTTTTAAGTAACTAACGTCCCAGAAAACGAACACGCATACATTTTCTATGAAATTATCCTATATATATGAATCCTACATTTGAGAAATAGTTTTATGAAACAGTTTAATACATGTGTACATACAAAAATCTTGATCCAAGCTTTTATAACAGAAATTCATTTATGAAATAAATTGGACGATTGATTTAAATTAAAAATTATTTGATTTCCATTGAATAAATATAATTATAATGAGATCTAAGATTTTCGCGAGTACTCATTAAATGAAATTAATAATTAAATGACTATAAACATATTAAACAAAGTCAAAAATTAAAAAAAAGGCGTAGTAAATCCGAAAATATTAGTTTCATTTAAATGAGTAGGTACTCCCGAAAATCTTAGATTTCATTATGTGAACCAATACGGACTGGAAATTGCAAACAAAATACGGCGGTTGGAATACCTCAAGACGAAGAAAGCTAGATTATTACCATCCTTGAATTTCCTCAAGAGATACCGGGATCATGACATCATACCAACATGTATCAAAATACCACCTAAAAAAGACATCAAACATAGCGGCATTATACTGCATCAGGCAAGTAAACAGTTACTTTGTCATCTTATTGGACAACATCGGTCGGATAAACGGCAGTTTCAAATTGATTTGCTGAGTCATAAAATACAAAAATGTTTGTCAAAACAGATTGGCAAAAATGTTTTGATATAATTAATAATGATGAACAATCCACGTATAATCAAACTAAAAATAATATAATTCATAAATTAAGAAAATTAACGTCCAAAATTATAGTTTGAAACAGCAATAGCAATAATTCTAATATTAATTTAAGTCGGGCAACACAGACACCGGTGACTGTTGTCAATATGTCAAACTTCAAAACAAACTTTAGATAAACAAACCGTTGAGATCCTTAAAAAAGGACTATATTTTGCACCTATACCATCAAAATTACCGTTCGACGACATTATCTGTAAAGTTGAGGAAAGTCTTCATAAGAATCAGGTCACGAAAGATGAGTGAGGCAATCCAGCAAGACGTATCATATGTTCTGCGCCGGAGCAAATTGCCTCGACAAAACATCTCTCGTCAGGAATCATTTGCACTTAAACACCTTCTCAATTTTGAAGACCTAACTGTCCTCCGTGCAGATAAAGGGAACGCGACCGTAGTAATGAATACGAGTGATTATGATAGTAAAATAATTGAAATTCTTTCGGATAATGAATTCTGTTTATAAAAAGTCAATAAAGACCCGACAAATAAAGTTTTAACAGAGACAAAATTATTAATTAACAAATGCAATTCTAAACTTAATCTGGATATCAAATCACTTGTACCATCATGTACAAAACCAATGAAATTGTATGGGTTACCTAAAATCTATAAACAAGCTGATGTTCCATTACACTCAATTGTAAGCCAGAATGATTCACCAACTTATAAACTGGTTCAATTTCTTTCAAAAATGTTATATAAAGTCATTTGTTAAGGATTCCTACCAGTTTCTTAATGATATAAAACACCTAAAATTAACAGATAAAGACAGTATGGTCACTTTCAAATGTACAGTCATTATTCACTAGTCTATCTGTTCTTGACTGCATTGAGATTGTAAGAGATAAGTTAAAGGATAAAAATATGCCTATTGAATATGCATCTGACTATATCATGTGGAAGGATTACATACAAGTAGATGGAGTAGCAATGGGTTTGCCTGTTTTCCCCCTTGTTGAAGATATATTCATGGAAGACTTCGAGGTGTGAACCCTTTGCTCTCCTTTAATTTAAAAACGGTATGTAGATGACACCTTCATAATCACAATATTAAATAAAAACAAAACATCTGCTTTCCTGAACCATCTTAATCTATCAATAGCAAGATTCAGTTTACTATAGAATTAGAGGCAAATAATTCTTTACCTTTCCTTAATATACTTGTCATTATTTTGGCACATACTGTTTATAGGAAACCCACACTTACGGTATCTCAATGGTAACTCCCACCACCTCCCTATACATTTAGCTACCATTGGCAAATCTTTGTTACAGAGAGCACAACACCTTTGTGCTGTTGACCACCTAGAGGCCGAGCTGCAGCATGTAAGACATGCTCTGACCATCAACAGCCTGCCCGTTCCTCGCCAGCATCGCAAGAACCAGATGAAGCCACCCACAGTTGAGTGACAACCTGCAATGCTGACATCGCTGAGTTGAGTCAGAGTAACACAATACATCTCGAAATATCGCCTAAATGTCAACTTTTTAATCTGTATGTGTAATTTAATATTTTATGAATAAATAGAGTATCTTGGATTGAATTTTAAGTTTATAATTATCATTCTTTCTTTAATCTTTAATTCTTTAATATTTTATTTGTCGCACTTACAAGGCCGTATGTCACCGTCACATGGAGGCCTCTGAAAATCAGTGCTGAGATATTATCATGCCAGCTTTAACTGATGGGGTTTTCCATTTTGGATGCCACACCACTTCACAATTTATTTGTATTTTTATTTTATTTTAGTCATTTTAATTTTTTTCTAGCTTTGTGGTAATGATTCCCTTTTTTTTATATAATTTAATTTAGATTAAGTATAAATAGATGTAATATATTCTTGTAAGTTAGCTATAAGTTTTTTATTATTATTTTTTTCTTTTTTGTATTTTAATATTTTTTTTACTCATGTTGTGGTGTAATCCAAATAAAGTTTTTATCTATCTATCTATCAATACTACCATACCATTAGTTACTGACAGAATAGGCAACATCTTGAAGAAGGTTTGGATTAAGACTATTTACAAACCACATTAGAAAGTGAGCCAATTTTTAAGACCAATCAAGAGTAACATTCCTTTACAACAAGCGAGTGTATAAAAACTTGATTGTGACTGTGGTTTGTCATACATCGGACAGACAAAGAGAAGCATCGGCAGTGCCGGCGTTAGGGGGGGCGCGATGGGGCGACAGCCCAGGGCGCCAAATTTGGGGGGTGATTAGTTTAGGTAGGATACTTATAAATGAAAAAAATAAAAAAAATAGGAGCTACATAACTTTCTACGTCCACGTCGTTAGCTCTGGGTCACGCTAAAGGAAAGATGGAATATAGAATTCTTAATACACGTTCAGTATTCACATTGGTTCAGAAAAAAATTAATACTCGATTTTGATTTTTTCAAGTGGGCGCCAAAATATTCTTGCCCAGGGTGTCAGTCCCTCTAACGTCGGCACTGAGCATCGTTACAAGGGCTAAGGAACACATTACAGACGTCAGGAATAGGCGCGCGTCGTAGTCAGCAGTGTGTGAACATGCATTGGACAAACCAGGCCATTAAATTAGATTTGATAAACCACATATCCTCGCTCGTGAAGACAGGTATAAACCAAGGTTAATCACCTATTGAAATTAAAAACACCCCAATTTCAATAGAGGAGATGGCTGGAACCTATCAAACACCTGGGATCCTCTTCTTAAAAATATAAAATCTCATGTCCGTGACCACACCGCAGGACCTCGAGACACCGTGAGCGTATTCTGCCGGCATCCAGAGCGGTACGCCAGAAAATTAAGAAATCGATGGCGATAGGTGATAAATAACAAGACCGACTGACAGACATATCTCGTCTTCCCGTGGTCACGGTTGCTGTAAAGTAGCCGAAACTTCGCGAGTATGTAGTTTATAGTCCGAAATAAAAAACGCGTAGTAAATCCGAAAATATTAGTTTCGTTTAAATACATATAAGTAATTATATAATTTTATCTATTGTTTTTATGTTGTATTTTATTTCACTCTCTCATAATCGAGGAAAGTAATTTTTTTATTCATTGTCTTTAGTATAAAAGGACTGAAAACGCGTTAAACTATAGTTATAAAATGCCACTTATATTTCTTCAATAATATATAGGCAATCGATTTTTTTTGTGAAATTCTATGTCTTGAAATTTTTAGTGAACCTATCCTTGAAATTCGTTACGGCTTACCACGAAATATAATTCATTGAGTTTTTCTTAATAATCAATGATTTTTATCTAACTAGTCGAGAAGCAATAACAAGGATTAGATAATGACGATTACAAAGTACTTTTTGTCATGTAGTGTACGATTTAAATATCAGAGAACATTGATGCGACGTTGATATGAATATTCATGACAGAACAGTATACGCGGGTATGTTAATGTCCCCATATGAACGCTTCCTTGTTGACCATGTGAAAAGCTAAGTTAGATTAAAAATATATATTTTTTGATTTACAACAATTTACTAGTTGAATTTTTGGGAACAGTTTAGTGTTTGGATTTCTTCTAATTTTATATTTTTAAAATCATTCAAAATTACTGTGAACATAAGTCCCACTAGGCTTTAAATCCGGTTCTCCGTCCTGTATTTCACATCATTTCAATGGAAAAATTATCATGGGCATTAACAAAAATTCGTGTACCTAATGAAATATGTTATTGCAATCGACTCAGAACATCGATATGTTTTAGTTTAAATTTTGTCAATTTTGTGTATGTATGTCGTATTCTGTAAAATATAGAAAAACCTCAACACTAATTAATGTTACTAAATCCATACCCTTTTATGTAGCGAGTTTGAGTAGTCTTCGCCTTCCCATAGTTTTTCATTTCTACGCTTTTCAGATATTCATTTTTGATATGATATGGTATGGTTAGGATTATCCCTATATCAGTATAAAAGTATCGCCTATCATCCCTAATTTTTTTGCAGAGGATCCTTGACTATGAGTATTCATCTATTCAAATTTCAGTTGAATATATTTTGTAAAATGTCCTCGTATAATAATAACTTCTATTACTGAAGTCAATTGTACATAATAGCACCTAGACCTTTCTACAAAAAAAAAGTAATTGACTTTTGGATTATTTGTCGTCTGTATAAGTTAAAGATATGAAAACGTAGATACGTAGAATACTTTTCATTTATCCAAATAGAATGAACCTTTGAGAGATCATGTGACAGGACTTCGTCTAATAAGTGTTTTATCTAAAACTTCGTACCGCTGTGTAATCAAGAAATATCTGTTACCTTTTTATCTCAATGAAGTTAATTTCTTAATTATGTAAGTACAGCTGACTCGACAGACAATGGTCTGTCTTCTTCTTATACTTATATTATATGTTTAAATTAATACTACAATAGTACATGTCTTTAGCATTTTGATAATCTGTCAAGATCTCAACGAATAATATTCAAAAACAGTTTTAAAATGTAACATTTATATTTTTATGTATTTCAAATCAAGTCCTGTATTTATTAAACTGCTAGCGCCATCTGTTATATTTTTGTGTAAGTTAATGACATGAAACTCCAATTTTTTCAATAGATGTCGCTAGAAAATAATCTTTAATATACTAAATAAATTAATAAACGCACGCGTAAACGTTAATCATTTGTCATTATTTCTGAACTTATCTCAACCATTACCTATAGTATTTGACAGGATAAACAACAACTGTTAGACAAATGACAATAGGAACCCGGGTTCGATCTTTTATATGTTTTCGTCGAGTTTTCTTTTTTAAGATTTATTCTGCTATTCGGGGTGGAGACAAATCCAACGAACCAAAACCCGTGAAAATTGGTCTAGCCGATTTCGAGTTATAAGTGTTGTAATAAGTCCTAAATAAACAGTGTTCATTCAGCTCATAAATTGATTGTCTTACATGTTTCTGAGATTCATATTATTTTAATCCTATTTAAAATATGTATGTACTCTCTGGCAAGTTACATAAATAAAAAATATACCATTTTTGTTTGTTTTTAAACAACGAGATCACCCTCTTGATGATTCTTGTTTCCCTCTTTAGCCTTCAAACGCCTGAACATTGGAGGAAAATGACTGGCCCTCAGATTATAATTTAGAAGTGACTACTTTAATTACTTAGAAACTATAAAAATATAGTATTTATAAATAGTGGTAATCATGAAATGAGATATTATTAAATACTCTACAGAGTTTGTAATAATTGTATATGATTATTAATTATATATTAATATATTGATATCTCGCTCTCAGCTTATTAAGTGTCACCTCAGGGCACACAAATCCCCTCTGTATTTCAGTGATGTGGTACGGGCTACTTTGTGCTATTGAGTAGATTTTAGTACTTGAACTTCATAATACAAAATGCATCCTACCCAGTTTTGTTTATAATTATTTCAAGAATTATAATATAATAAAAATCACAATTCGTAACAACCATCAAAACATTATTTTATTTAATTTTATGTTTAATAAAATTTTACCACAAAAAAATCCTTGTAGTTGAATATCTGGTATATTTTTCATAACTAAGATATTATATTTTACTTAAAACTTTTGAAGGTCATTGTTTTAGTTTTTATTAACGAAGCAAAATGATTTATATGATGAAAAATTGAAAAAAGGGTAATCTATGAATCTAAACACAGTTTAATATTGAAACTAACATTACCGTGATCACGGTGACGAAAAAGTAACTGAAACGTCGGGAGTATGTAGTTTTTATCAGAAATAAAGTCGCGTAGTCTTTCCGCAGAATATGTATTAGTTTCATTTAAATGATTTGTGAAAATCTCAGATGACAGATCTCATTACAATTTAATATTGCAAATAATTTGTATAAAATTAATCTCAAGCCTCTGGAATTCAGTACTTTTATAAAGAATTGTTTTATATTTCTACTGTTATGTGTGTTTACTCTTTTCCATGATAATATTTGCTTTTACTTCAAAGATGTTAAGAGTAGCAATTTAACAAATATTCCAATACTATTGCATTAATATAATAAAAATAAGAATAAAAAAAAATAGACTTTAAAAATAATAATGTAGTAAGTTCTCTATATTTTAACACAAAGACTGTAGATTACGTCATGTCAAGAGACATTGTGACAATTGTATATTAATGTCTACCTAATATTGTAGCTATTACTTTAGCGAAACAAAAAACTAACAAAATTTACAAAAAATAAGGAGTAAAAAGATGTTCAATTACCCATAATCAATATTTCTTTGGCTTTTAAAATGTGCATAATATCCTAATTATGACATCATAGTTACTAATAAAATCGTTCGAAGTGATCAAGCTCTGTTTCTTAATAATTATTTTACAGAACTCAAATAAAATGTTGTAGTATAATTATTTTTTTTGTCCACAATATAATATTCATAACAAAGAATATAATATTATATATAAAAATAATTGGTAGTTCCATATACAAGGTTATCAGATATTTAATAGTATGACATTTAATAATGTATGTAAAGAAAATAAAGGAGACGGAAACTGGTGGGCCCAAAATGTAATGACTTCAAAATTAATTTAAAAAATAACTATATTTTTTTTGTATGAAATACCAAAAATCTGCATAAATTCTCAATTTACAAGCGGATAAATATGCAAATGACTGTTTTTATAAGGCAATCGATTAACGATTAATTAAATAAAAAATGATTATTCGATTATTTAACTACAAAATTAAAACTTCACTCCTAGTTTTAAATTTATAGTAACTTCAATTAAACTACACCATATATGTCTACAATTCAATAAAAATAAATTTTAATAACGTGTATTAATGTAGTAATAATATTTAATATTATTTTAAAACATCCTTTTCGATTATCGATTCCATAACGATCGAAATCATTCAGTATATAGTCTATGGCAACATGACATTGACACTTAACAATTACCATGCCAGATTGCCAGATGCATTGTTATGAGTTATCTGAGTCTGACTTGTTTTGTGTTTTTCGATGCGTTTGGTTCAGTTCATTTTACGTTTACAACGACCACTGCTTTGTTTTTTACGTACTCCAAACCCGCCTAACTTTTTACGACCCTTGCTTTCACATTGGATACCGACGATCGCCTGCACGTTTGACTTGGAATTGTTAATTTGGATTATTTCGCCGGCTGGTGAATTGGATATTACTGAAACGATGGATCGCTGTGTGAATTGTGGGATAGCAACTAGTAACATTGTACCCCCTGCACAGTTCCTAGACGATATTTTAATTATAATTGAAGAGGAATAAAATATTCCATTAAAATTATTTGTTTAATTTTATGACTTTTATCACATAGTTCACTCCTCCTGTTCCTCGTAAAATTCCTTACTTGTTACCGATATCTGTATGTCTTTGAGTCTTTCTTGCCTTGTTATAACTCATCAGATATTAAGTGACAATAGAATTTGCAAATGAAGAAACTCTTAATTTTGAACCTTTTAATTAATACTATTTTCATGTCTTTACATTGAGGGCCCAGAATTGTATGCTTTACTTTCGATCTCCTTTATTATTTATTTATGATAATAATTATTTTTTTAACCAAATTATCTATTAAGTACAAAGGGGAATAAAAAATTTCTATTTCATGAAAACTATGTTTGTGGTTGAGGAAAAATATTCTTTTTCCTTTTTCCAAAAACTTTTCTCTCTCAGACTAAATGAACTAAAAACTTTGAGGATAACACTCATATGGCAATTTTATAAAAATTCTTAAATTATCTTAAAAATAAATTTCAACATTCATCATAAGTTAATGTCATTAATGATAAGATTTTACATAATTGGAAAAGAAAACTGACTGTCTTTTGTTATGTTTTCTTTAATAGTGTCATATAAATGATCATGGGCATGACTCATGAAATGTAATATTGTTAAAATAAAAAAGAAATTTTATCTAATTGAGACATTGAAGTGAAGAAATAAATAAAAGATCTTTTTCTCTTTTTACGTCCACCTTGTTCAAATTAATTGGAGCGGAAATATAAAGTGATACAAATCAAGATTCAGCTCTCCATTTTCTTTCGTTTCTAAAAATCTTAAAATTCATTCACGACGATTAAATTACATAAATCAAATTGAAACTACGATAAGATAAGGTGGTTACAAGAAATTAGCTAATTAGAATATTTTTAAGTAAAGCAGTAAGACGCGTCGGTGAAAACGACGTTCGCTACAAAGTTCGTTACGTGACTCGATTATGAATTTAGTTAAACGATTATTTCAGTCCAATTATTTAAACCTTTTTCTACTTTTCGATCAAGAAAATAACTGAATTCGATGGAAGCTAAAGAGAAAAGTCAAAGGTCATTTAGTGCATTGTCGCTAAGTGGTAATGAAAAATTCAAAAGCAAATGGCTATAGTTAATACCTACCATTTTGCTTTTATGATTAATTATCATAGGCGTTACCACATTATCGTATGAAACTGCAAACTATTAAACTTCTATTGTGTAACGTGAAAGAAATAACAGATGGATCAGATAAGATTTATCTCTCCTAATTTCATTACTAAATTAAATAATAATTAAAAAAAACATAAAAAAATGCTCAAATAACGATATACTTTTTAATAATCATAATTTTTGATAATTATTTTGAAATGTGTGTATATGAATGAAATAATACTAATGTAGTCGGATTTACTAGGCATTTTTAATTATTTTAACTATATACTCCCGATGTTTGGGTTTATTTGCAGCAACCGTGATTACAGGCAGCCCAGATGAAAATTCTCATCATAATTAAAAACGCGTAGTAAATCTGAAAATATTTATTAGTGTTATTGCAATGAATTCTCGCGAGAGTCTTAGATCTCATTACATATTGTATTATTCTTTTAGGTATTAATTTTACTTTACAAAAAACAAAATCTGTTTAAAATAACCTAAAAAAATGGATTGTTTTAATTGTTTGTTTATACAAAAAAAAATTTTTATTAATGTTATCAAGTTTTTAAGTAGATAAATTTATTGGTTTTGTATTTATTTTAATAAATGTCTTTTTTTGTTTGTTTTAGTGTTCTTCTTATTTGTAAAGGAATAAAATAATATAACCAAATAACATCAGTACAATAATAAATTAACCTTGATAAGTTTCAATCATTAGATAGGTGTCTCTTGTTATTCTTCGTCATCATATTGTTCAAATTTACTTAATTTTAGTCTATGCCATATGTAAGATTTTAATAACTTAAGACAGGAATTGTACTTGTTAAGATAAGGGTGAGTTTGAAAATGGATGTGTTTGAAAATTATGTGAATTAGGAAGTTGCGATGTCGTCGTGATATTTCGCATTATACTTGCCAATATTATGATTACCAATTATAAGCGACTGACGACTTTGTTAGAATTATGTTTACGGTATATTAAGTGCAACTTTGATAATTCCAGTACAATGTGGTGTTTGTATTTGATTCTATTACTCATTAAAACAATTCTATAATTGTTTTTAGAGATAGAATGATAGAACCATTAAAATAGTAGTGCTATCCAAGTCGGAATTGATAAAAATATATGAATTCTCAATTTATTTGAGAGGCGGAGAATTAGCATTTGAATCATTCGCATCTTCATGATTGGGATTATATCTTTTAGCAACTTAAAGCTGTTGATTTTGAATAATGCATTCGTACCTCTTACAAAATAGTTAACTGAATTTGTTACTGTTGTAATTTTTTGTGGTATCGAACCCGTTGAAACTGGAACCTGTCAGCAATATGGAACAAAAAAAATTACATCATTATACAAGTGATATCCTAAAAATATGTATTTAGTATTTTTGTACATTTTAGTGTCAAATCTAATAAGGTAATAAAAGCATTCATTTCCTCAATATCTCAGACCCATACAAGATTCATATAAAATGGAGCTTTGCAATGAAAACGTCAAGTTTTAGAAAATATTTAGGATTACAAAACTGTTTAAATATTAATTTAATAATATAACAGAATAACAAATTCTTCACCCGTTATATATATATAGGTTTCCTAGGCGATATCTTCATTTGCACTGAAATCAAAGAATATATTGTCAATGTCAAGGTTTTTATTTGTTGAACGACTATAAATCTTGAGTACCTACCTATTGTGTGGAGAAAACATGAACGAGTTTGTCGAATTGAATAAAGGCTTTTTATTTATTTATTATTATTCATTTTTAAGTAGACTACTTATATTTTTATCAGCACCACTAGTTTAAAGTACATATATACTAAATCTTATTCAATAAGACATGAACCACACAACAAAAAAATATAGAGAAGAGTAAAACATTTTTTTTTGAATTTTCCGACTAAAGCTTACCGTTCCACAACAGTCCCAGGTCATCGTCGCAGGCAATTCTAATCTTTTCATTTGTAAATATACAGTTTATTTAAGAAAACACTTCTTTGTTATGTCATTATAATTTCTGATTGAGACGTATAATTAAAAAAATCAATATAAGACAAAGGAACCTACATTGAAAGATAAAAAACAAATTAACAAAGATTTCATTGTTCCATCAGAGAGTATCAACGTTCTTTTTAAAATTGTCCAAAATGGAATAAACGATGCGTTGACAAGGAGATTATAATAGCGTAATACAAATCGGTTCTCATGAAAGGGCCGTAATTAACGTTTCAAAAATAATTGATAAAATGTATAATCATAAGACTATGTTCATAGATATACATATGTAACAACAGATATGTATGTTTCCGTTTCATGATTTTCCAAAGAATTGTTATAAATCAAAATTTATAAACGACCATACAAATTTAAAGTTATTTAAATTATATTATTTGTAATATAAAAAAAATTATTTAATAAATATAATGATTTACTTAATCCTATTTTTCAACATTCCTTAGCTGAAATAGTTAATATGCATAAATATTATATTTAGTATCGAAGCATTTCCGGACAAGCTTGCCTTACTTCCAAGGTTAAAAAGGCTTAGGTAAACGGAACACGAAACGCAGATTGTAAGACGACTCAATCTGGAAATGTAAATTTTCGGGTTTTCGTGACCTCTGTGAATGAGAGTATCGTATACTCTATATTGCTTGAACAATAATCCTCTAATATGTCTGTTTAACTATTTTTATCCAATATAGGAATGAACTTGAAATAAGATTCAATATGTTTTGAATTAAGTAAATGATTATTAAACACGAATTTTACACCCACTATAGTTGCTATATTCACGTAAACTTTTTCTGTAGTAATCAAGAATCGTAATATTGCATGCACGATAAAACAAAGTGATGAACCGATGTGAAAATATCATAAAGATTCCCTTTAATAACTCAATAAATACCCATTGTACAAGACGGGGTGCAGTGAAATCGATACAAACGTAATTCAATGCAATTATTCGAATTGTTAGTGCACGCCACAACTCCGACAAGTTTGATCGCATTTGAACTCTCGTCTCTATTTGAGAACTTCCTCTGAAGCTACAATAAATTATTCTAAATAACTATGTGTCAACTTCAGTTTTATACTTAAACTTTAATGTACATAATTAAACATTTACAATATGATTTATGGATCAAACAAATGTGGATCGATCTATATTTCCATATTGTCAGAACTGTTTAAGGGTACAATATTAAAATGAATTTTAAACTTCAGTATATTTTTTTTTACATAATTATCTCTTTTTATTCTACCTGGCAATTCCCCAGCATTAGCGAGGGTCTGCCTTACATGTTGTGATTAGTTTTGGCTAATTGTTTTTACGACCGGCCGCCTGCCTGACATCAACCCACTTTTGGGAATAAAAAAAAATTACATAATTATCTACTAGAGATTTATATTTATTAACAAATTATGCCAACTAATATTCTAAAGGCATTTTGAGTTTGTACCTTACAATTTAAAAGTTCAAAATTTGTTTAGCTGGCAATTAATGAGCAAGAAAGAAAAAGATTTATATAATACGTTTAGATTCAGAAATGTTTTTTATTTTCTCAAAAACTGTCCGAAATACAAACAACGTGTGTCATATTATGTTGTAAACCGATATTTTGTATAATATACTTTGCAGAGGAAGGGCTTAATTGACGAATTGTTTTGAAGTTAGTTGAAGCGGTTTGAGCTCCATGTTTATACAAGTTGCTGTCTCAATTTATTGTTGCCGCTCACATAATTGCGGTATCAATCACTTAATTCAACATTGATTTTTATAATTCAATCTACAACAATATTAGAGATGGTACTGTTTGATTTTCGATCTAATATGGTTACACTCTGATCTAGAACATCTAAAACTTTCATTTAAAATTGGGGTTTTATCTTACGTAGAGTTCTATAAAAAATAATAGTACTTTTAGTAATTTTCTAATGTTTACCACCTCCTAGTAATTTTCTAATGCGATGAAAGTTTTTATACTTACCCCTCCGTCTAGGGGAAACGGAGGCGGTTATGTGGGATTCACGGGCCAGAAGGGTTGAGGCTACCCACTAAGACACCAGCGGTCACTCTCCGTCGCCACCTAGTGGATAGCCACAGGAATAGCTGAAGCATACATCCGCGACGATCCGGCGGCAGGCCGCGAACGGCCATTTCGCCCCTCTCCCCGAGGGCTCACTCCAAGTGACCAGGAGCGTCCTCCTGCCTTGCGGGCTTGCTTAATCGTGAGAGGGTTAACCCCTCCCACCCAGCCCACGCGGCCAGTCTCCAATCACTACGCGAACACAGGCCTCCCGGGAGACACCCGAGTGGAGACACCCGAGTTTCCCCTCCCCTCCAAGATAACCACGAACGGCCTTCTGCCATCCGTGACCGTCGACTTACAGGGCCCCCAGCCCGGACCACGACTCTACAAGGAGGTCAAGGTACTCCCCCCCCCCCGTGACTAATTGCACCGGAATACACCGATGTTCGATGGTGTTGTCCTGTCCCGACGCCGGAAAGGAAGATACCACCGTATACAGCAGAATAAACACGGCGAATCATGACAATAACAATGAAATATATTAATAAATTAAAATATTTTCATTCAATGTAATCAATTTTTTTAAATAATCTTCCTAAAATTCTTAACAAAAACCATTTAACTTCTTGAGAGATATGAAATAGTCCTCTAAATAAAATGTTAATAGTTTTATCGAGTTACAAAAGGCACAAATATTTAAGATGGTAGAGCTTAGCTTTGGTCAAGTGACAGCTCGAGCTTGGGCTGGCTCGACCAGAGAAGTACCTTACTAGGTACTCCCTCACACAGACCGGTGTAAAATTCTTTTGATAGCTGCGTTTCGTTCTATGAGTGAGATTGTCGGTTGTTGGTAATCTCCTTATTCCCACTCCACCCTCTTCTGCAATAACCAAGGTTGGAAACACATCCGCAACACTGAAGTTGCGGATGTCGAATTATTCTTATTGCATTCAACATAATTTCAAGAATTTTGTTTATAGTATTGCTAGGAGAATTTACCTTCCATCATATAATTTAATTTCATCAGTTATTAATAATGATATGAATAAAAAAACGTATCAAAATGTTTTGATTAAATACGTTGAAAGTGGGATTAATACTTGACTGAACATCAGTGATTCATGAAAAATGTATTCTTTCAAGAAACTATTTCTCTAGAGTGTTAAAATAAGGGAAGCCATTCAAACTTTCCATTCTAGTAAAACGTTGAAACTACTGGCAACTATATAAACTTTACATAAATCTTCAACTACATAACTTATAAATCGAATAAAATATGATTCATCGCAGTTGGAAATTCCTATGAAGAAATTTAAAATCTCTCATAATAACTGTGGCAGATCGTCCAACTTTAATGGGAATTTATTTGTTATTGGATATAAATTAATCTCGTTTTTTTTTTACTATTTCTTAGTAGACAAAGATGCGACAGTAGGTTCCTATGGTATTAAAAATCAAAATATGAAATTATAATAACGAAAACATTTCATCCACTTACCATCACGACAAGGTCAAATGTACACGTAGGAGGTATGTGTTAATAACAATTACACAACTTTCTGTAGCCTACGTAGTTTGTTATTAATATTCGACATAATTATCACAAAAATAATAATCAAACAAACTTTGGGTTTCTATATATATCGGAAAGGTATTACTTAGACCCAGGATACCTACATATGTATATAATTAAATAAATATAAAAATCCTTTAAGAAAGTATATAATTGATAAATAATACAAAATATCAAAAACAGCAACCTTAATTTCGTATTTTATGTTTTATATTAGATATTAATTTGATTCCCATATTTTTGGGTTGATTACTTTGCTTAAAGTAGTATAGATTAAACTTTATTGTCCTTTATGATTAAACTTTATCCTAAAATAAGTAATATTCAGACAGTATTTCTTTAATTTAATCTCTGTCTAATTTCTATCGACTGTCTAAGAATGACACTAGGTCACTCAACTTAAATTGGTAATAATCACATGGACAGCGAGTGTAAAAATAGCTTTATGATTTTACGGGCATATCCTGTGAAACGTTGAATATTTCAATAATGTTTTTATTTTTTATACGATTTTTTTTTAGTCTCCATTACAAACTACTCTGCATCTCATCTTTCCAGATTGGCAACAGCCATTCTTGTTTAAAATATATTTTTAAGTTGCATCTCGTTGCAACCACTTAAGGTACCTAAAAGCTCAAATTATTTTTTAACAATGTAACATGAAATATAAAGAATACATTCTATTTTGCACGAAAATAGATCAAAATATTTTGGAATAAGCCCATTTTGGATAAAGACAATTTATTTCTTCAAATGAGTCATTTTTCAATGCAATTACAGTCAGTAAATACATTGTATTTATTTCACTATTGCATTTATTTTTGTTCTAAATATTTCATTGTACGAATACTAATAAAAGGGTTTCACTTAAATACAAAGACGTCAAAATAGAAAATATATATATTTTACATTATTTTGAGACATAATACATATTGTAGTAAAGTACATATGTACTGTAGTATCATTATATTTACTTACCCAAAATATGTTCTAAAAAGAACCTAAACATTCCAATTTTAAAAATAAATTTTAAAAATGCTAGTTCCAATTTTAAAAATGCTAGTTCCCAAATTATTATTTTTTGGTGACGCTGGAAAAATGCTTATCGCATATCACTCTACCCGGATTGGGCAGTTGTGGTTATGTGGGACCCCTAGGTTTAAAGCGCCCAGTCTACTCACTTTTTAGTGGGTAAACCAGCGTAATTCCTCCACGCCACAAAAGGTGGAAGAGGCTGTGGTAACGCTTTCGCCCAGCTCGCGGCCTCCAGCTATGGCTATCCAATCAGGAACCCAAAGCGAGATGGGTTTTTAGAAGAATCCAGAGACGTGCCAGCGTGGTACGGCACGCCATCCGACACGAGGACTTTGTCGTAGCGGGATGGCAGACTCCCCGTGTCTGCCACCCCAGGTCCTCCTTATGGAGGCAGGCGACGGTCGTGAACGAGCCGCCTACACCCGACTCTCCTGCAGCGTTGTTGGCTTGACATTGGGTCGTTTTCCCTCAGCCGTTCCGCAGCTTCCTTTTGCGCCATGACAGTTTCGCAAAATGAGAGGACCGCCTGCCACGACCTAGAACTATCGACCATAGATTTAACTACGGTTGATAAAGATAGGTCGTCCCCTATTTTAGCGACGAGGCTCGCTCGTTCGCAGGCCCACTATGGACACTCCTTTCCACAGATAATTTTACAATCAAATTAATTATTTTCACAAATATTTATATCTAAATTTAAAAGTTCGGATTTTTTTTCTTATCAAATGAAATTACTATTTACTTTGCTATGCAAGGAAAATTATTTTATTTTGTATGACTTTTTTATACAATTTTTTCCCAAAATCTCAATTCATCGAGAAGTAACTATGCCCTCTCCATATCTTAAATTTTGGGATTTAATAGTTTTCAAAACTGTGTATGTAATAAAGACTAAATAATATTTAAAGACCTTTTTTATACTATCCTAAAATCAGTCTTCACGTGAAAATATTAATGTACATATAAAAAGCAAAACAATAAATTTATAACTTCATACCATCCACCATTTATCCTGTTAGATTTAAATTATTTTTTGTAATAAACATAATACTTCTACTGAACATTGTAGTACCTTATATCATGTAAAATACTTAAAGAGAGTTTGAGCAAAGTTTAAAAAAATATATAACAAAGCCTGAAAACAACGTAAACAAAAAACTTCTCAAACAATATGTGTATGCAAAGTTGAATGGTTAATTCACCCTTTGAATATGTGTTTTCTTGAACATTCGCGACACAAAACTGCACAGTCGAGAGAATCAACTGCAGACGAAGTCTTTCGGGAGAAGAAAACTTCAAAGAAAAGAAGCCTTAAAAATACCGATTTCAAGAATTTTCGCCTCATCATTTTTCTAATACATCCTGGATTATAAAACTTAGACTAGACTATAAAATAAAATTATTATTTTTAAATGTGACAACTAAAATTCTATGTGGTTAGCTATTCGTAAAACTCGTAGATATTATAATTAAAACATTATAAAATGTTGTCCATTGTTTATAAATGTATAAATATTTAATGGCTATACATAAGTTCATCTGATTTTAAATAACAATATATTTAGGAAAGAATAGGAGCTATTTAAACGCTTTTTTTGGTTCCTTTTGTAAAAACCGAAGAGTCTTATTCCAGCCCAGAAATAATAAGCATGATTTTTAAAACACAGTACCAAGTAATACTATGAATGAAATATAAAGTATATCTCATTTAGTATCATATTTAATACAAAGGAGTCGTTTAATTTAAATCTTTAAATAAAACAAGGTAAGGTAAGGTTAATTGGTCACACAGAACAATAATAATTATTACCTCAACATTTATTTGATTTCGAAATGCTACATAGTTAATACTAAAAAGTACTCAAGTTTCAATATTGCCACGTCAATGCTTTTATTGTTAGGCAATATATCGTGCAATGATATCATAAGAAACAATTGTTTAAAAAATCCATTCTATATTGTATATCTAACAAACATAAAAATTCATTGGAAATATAACAAAGGCATGCGGTAATGGTACATTTAACACTTCAATAAATCAATCATGTGTAGCGAGCATAAAAATAATGATTATGTATTTTAAAGCTAAAAACTTATTTTTTAGGTTTTTGGACTAATTTTCAGCAAACCCTTTTATTTGATGCCCATAACCGACAAGTGCGTTGAAAATAAGGAGACCGCTATCTTGGATACGCCACCATGGTTGATTAGGATGACGTCACAAACTAAATAATTCAAACTGATTTCGTATACAAAATTCCACCTCAATAGGTTAAAGATACTTCCTTTTATATTGAGTTTAAAGCTATACCTGATTGAATTGCCGATGTATATCCATACATACTTTGTTCCATATTTATTTATTCCATACAAATAATGAAAAGGAAAGATTGTAAAATTAAACAATTAATGAGCATAACAAAAAAATTGAGTAAAATTTGTTTTTTCAGTTTCCAGGAAATCACTAATACTTCGAGTCACTCAACTTTATTAATTAAATTATCATACCTACAAATATGTTAAGTTACCCAGACAATAATGATATCTACATTAAAATTCAAATTTATACATTTATAAAAAATATAACTAAATTATATTTTATATAAGTACAAATAATGTTGTTTGAGTATTAAAAATATAATTACAAATATGTATTAAAAAAACAAGTAATACACAATTTTGATAATTATTAGAGGATCATTAATGTTTCCTCTATTTTTCTGAGGTATAATTTTGCTCTTGCATTTAATTTGCATTGCGACTTCGTTCACCAAGATACGTATCCGAATCATAGACTTGAGAGATTCGCTACGAAATTGTAAATAATTATCGAGAAACAAATAAAACTGACTGTCTGTTACATAAAAATGTTAAAAAACAAAAACAAATGTTTTCAATTGATAGGCTATTAATCAAAAGTGAAATAATTAAAATATTATATTAAAAACACTATCAAGATAAATTTGATGTTTTGGAAATTATATTTCATGTAATCTTTTTATTAACTGTAAAAAAAATCGACATTATAACAAATAAATATTAAGCGACAAATAAATAACAATACTTTTACTATCAAAACTAACAGCGATGACCGGATTTCAAATAAAACTGTTTCAGCTGTAATATAGAAGATTGGAAATGCGCTTAACATTGTTTTTAAACAAACGTTAGTAATTGCTTCTAAAGCAAATACACGTATACGTTGATGAATAAAAACAATAGCAATGACTCACAATACCTATTTCAAAATATGTTGTAGTGCAATATATCTGCTTTTTAATTTATATTTCTGCTTTGAAATAAACTATACAACGAAATATTCAGGAAGGATATTAAGAGTTCATAAACCGTTTTCTTTGTTAAAATCTCTTGATCTCTTAGCCCAACAAAGTTCATGTTTATAATATTGTTTCTATTAATAAGTTACGCAAAAATAATTGTAATGAGTTTTTATTTTTATTATTTGTTTCTAGAAGAAAATAGTGGTATACGAAATAAACTGCTATCTCTCCAGTAGAAAATAATTTTTGATAACGATTTCGCTTCTTCATCATGAATTTTACGGAACAGACTGGAATTATCACGGTACACTCGACTTTGCTCAAATGTCTTAATTCTCGAAAGCAATTTCGGTGTATTCGATGAACATTACACGGGTTGCGGTGATCTCAGCAATAAAACGAACCTTTTAATGGGACAGAGCAATTGGGAACAGTTGGCCCGCGATGATTTAACAGATACTTGAACCATTGAAATTGTAGGATGTCCGCTTATTGAACTTGTAGGCATAATTAAATTGTTTCAAATTTATCTTAATAATCTGTAATAAAACAATTATATTTTTAGACGAACTGTTTCTTATAAGTATGTACATATAAAATTATTAATATTCTTATATTCATTGTATTGTGAAGGGGAAATAATAGACAACATTATCAGTAAAGCAATAACTTGGGTAAACGTTATTGATAGTTAAAGCAACATATGGCGACCAAAATTGCCACTGCAGAGATATAAAAAATAACCAAGATACAGTTTGTTAATTATAAGAACTGTATGTTGGTTTACTGTTAATATTTTTTTAAAGGATGGATTAACGAAGACTCAAGAATTTTATTTACTTTCTTACTGTTAGAGTTATTATCAGGAAGACCATTTCTTTTATGAATAAATAAATCTCAAAAAGCCCAAGAGTCCAGCAATTTTAATAAGAAAAGGCTTAAATATGATGACCAATGTTTTGTAGATCATCAAGTAAGAAATGAAGAACAAAGGGCCAACAACTGATTTCAATTCAACATTCAACTAAAATATGTAGTTTAAGAATGAAACCTTTGTTTGGCCGATAATAATTATTTACCCAGATTAACGAAACAAAGTTGTAGGTAATAAAGTAACAAAAGTTGACTTAAAAAGATAGCAACTGAATGCGATAGTGACTAAAAACGAGTGTCATTTGTTATAATAGCCTTCAGTAAAGTTCCACTGCACTTTCTACAGAGATACTAATATGGATTTTCTTAATCCAAAATATCTAATAGTTATAGCCCACTACGTCCATAAATTTCTCTCTATACAACAAAAATCACGCACCTTTTTGCGCCGACTCCTAGCAAAGTAGAGCTTTCTCATGCAAAATACATATACCACGCACGCGACCCCTCAGTTTAGATTTATTTTCAACAATGCGAAACAATAAAAAAGTGGCGTACGTGCGAACACGACTCTTGTATCGTGTGACCTTCAGGGTAATAAGTGATGGGTAGGTTGGGATTGAATTTATTGTTTTAATATCATTTTATTTTGTTCTATTCGAATAAAACTATACTTGACCTTTTAAAAATAAAGCACATGAATAGACTTAGGAGTATTATCATCGAAAATCAATATTATAACTTTAAGGAACATACTTTTTCTACGTATATAACAATTTCAAATGGCATATATAGTTTAAAAGACCTCTTAAAAGCAAACAGTTTCCTAAAACACCTAACTTGAAAAAAATTTTCATATAAAAAACCTTAACTCCTTGATACAATAACAAAGCTTGCATACCGTCGTTGTGTTCAAAGGCTGACATTCTTGACAATCTGGAAAGGAATTCCAGCCGAGATTTAACCATGTTATAATTTACTTAACATATAGGCAACACCGATTGTTTATCTTTTCTATTTTAATTAAATAGTTTCAAAGATTTTGATTTGTATAGTTTTGCGAAGATCTACACTATACTATATTTTACGTAGTTATTTTTTATTATTTGATACATACATATTTATCTTATTTTTATACACCAAAATTTTTTGATGTTGAAATATTAGGAGATCCACTTGGTTTGTGTGGTTTTAGAAGATGTTATGCTTATAAAAAACTACATAGAGTTTCTTCTTCTGCAATTATAAAATTAAAGCAAGTGTGAGATCTGTAGTTTGCTTTTAACGTCTAAAATTCAATAACTGAGAATTTCCGACGTAAAAGTATTTTTAAACTTAAAGTATCATATTAACTATCGTTTATCACAATAAGTTAATTTTTGTGTAAAAACACTTTTTTACCTTAATAACAATAACAATAACTATGTAGAACTAGCTTTCTGCCCGCAGCTTCACCTTTTCCAAGAGAACCTTTCAAAAGTCTGGAATAAAAACTATCCCATGTTCTTTCTCAATGTCAACTCCATCTCTGTACCAAATTTCAATAAAATCAGTTCAGTGATTTAGGCGTGAAAGCGTAGTTTTCATTGTTTACCCCCCGCAACCCACCTCGTGGGTGGAATTTCGTGAAAACCGTTCTTAGCTGACCTCTACTCGGCGAAAGAAATAATCCTACCAAATTTCAAGTCGCTACGCTTTATGGTTCCAGAGATATCGTGATGAGTCAATATATCGGTGAAAATCGCTTTTATATCTTCTTCTTCTACCTGGCAATTTCCCAGCTATAGCCAGGGTCTGCCTTACATGATGTGAATAGTGTTTGGCTTTTTGTTTTTACGACCGGCCGCCTGCCTGACATCAACCCCCTTTTGGGAAACAACATTAATCAGTGATGTCTAAATACTCTTAGAAAGTACATATGATTCGGAAAAATCACATTGGTACTTGCCCGGGCCAGGATCGAACCCACGCCCTCGGCGACGAGAGGCGGGTTCTTAACCACTGAGCCACCACTAGCTTTTATATATATCTGATTTATTATAAATTCTTTGTTTTTAAAACAGAGAGACGCCAGCCTCGCTGACGTTACTAACGTCACTTCTAGAGCGTTCTATGATATTTTAAAATGAAACTTCAATTGTTCTTAATGCTCCTGTATTTCTCGAATGTTCTTCATAATAACATACTTCAATGATACGCACTCACTGAACTCTGAATTCTCAATTCTGAATTCTCTATTCTGCCGTCGTGCGTCCAGACGTCATATTTATACCAAGATTTAAACATAGTTCTATTCTCCTTTTAAACAACCTTTGATTTCGTTTTACTTTTAACAATAATCATAAATACTAATGAGGTTTACTCAGAATTGAGAACAGCCTCAAATTATTTTCATGTCGCATCCGTTATTAAAGTTGATAGCGCCGATATATACAATGTATATAGATAGTAAACCATATCCACACACACACACACCATAGTTCTAGTTGTTTTTTAAAGAAATATTAGGTTGGTGCGCATGAAATGTCGGATTTTTAAGTGATTGTATAAAACTGCATATCTTTCTTCAAAAGCTGTTTATTCAATTAAAGTATGCTCCATTCGCTTCAATACAGTTCTCCCAACGAGATTTTAAAGCGTAGATGCCTGTCTTAAAAAAAATTTGGTCTTTAGAATTAATAAACTCTGATATCGAGTTTTTTAGTAGAACAATGAACAATGAACAGACCTGTCATCAGACCAGACGCCAGTAATCATAAATATTTGCTTTGGGGTCATTTTGAGTGAAAGTAAGGTCTGTATAACCACAAACAGAGTTGGGCCAAATACGGAAGAAAAGTATCAGAATTTATCAAATTTAACTTCCCTTGGATTAACACAGATAGCTTTGAAACAGCCATCGAAACTCAATAACTTGATAGACACATCCGTCAAAATACCTAAAAAGCAACACAAAAGAAGAGTATAAAGTTAAGGAAAGTAGACTGATACGAAAAAGAATTGCATTTTACAAAATATCCTTGCGACAAAAGCTTTCTTCAAGGAACTGAGACACACGAGACAACAGACCACAGACCACAGACAACAGACAACAGACCAGCATCTACAAACACAAATGCCTGAAGTAATTCCTAATAAAGATATTAACTACCCAATATGGAAAATAACTAAAACGCTTAAGCGACCGCAAGAACATATTAATGGAAAAAAATAGAACTTGAAAAGCCTCAAGAGTTTCCAGAGCACCTGAAAACCATCTTCAGCCTCGTATCAATCAAAAATGAAGAACACGACAAAGAAGTCTCTGAATATCTAGACGCCTTAAATATAAATGAGACTACCACTAAAAAACGCTAGCCCTAACGAACTATGGCGGGAAGTCCCTCAGGGCTTGAGTCTCAACTCAATCGACACCAACTGCTCAAGCAACCCAGAAAGACTTCTACCTAATACTAGAAATTTACCCTGTTCAGTGGAAAATTGTGCTAGTCAAAATAATACTACAACTCTACTCTTCAAACTTACTTAAAATAATAAATAATTAGTTGTTATATATATTTAATATATACGAGTATTTAGTGACGCTATCCAGACAAATATCTAGCGACACACACACTACAAATTACAATGATTTAAAAAAGAAAATTAAAGTGGTTTTCCTTTTTCGACTACGAATAATTCGATACTTGTTTTATGAATACATTATATATTTTATCACCTTAGTTGATGAGGTTGGTTAGGTGCCAAGGAGAAAAGCAGCCGCAGCCAAATTCTAATTTAATGCCAATTGAAGGATTTCTATCTTATTAGTTTAAAATCTTACCAACTCTGTTATTTCATTTTTTCAAGAATGATCAAGAAGTTAATTTCTAAAAATTATCACAATTAAACATACTAACTCACATGATACACTTAAATTGTTTACAAGAATTTACTTTATATTTATGTTATTAATCAAAAAATGTGTAAGTTGAAAATGTTAGGTAGGAAAGATATAAAGATATTTATAAACAAAAACTGTGAGTAATAATTTCACTTTCATTATATCTTTAATTGTATTTATAAAAACATTGAGCCAAATTCTATTTCAAACTGTTGATTAAACAAAATGTGCTATAAGTCATGACTCGATCGTTTGAACGCGAATCCACGCACTCATTTAATTATGCGGTAGAATATACCTAACGTTTTATTTACCACTGACAAAGCTTTATCATAATTCTTTATAATTGTTTAAAGAATTTTGAGAATGTGCGTCAAGATTTAAAACGCGTCAAACTATAATATACAATTTATAACAATACATAACCAAATTTAGGAGAATTTAAATTAAATATCTAACACGAATAACATAATTGAAATATCGTTATCGAAAGATACAATAATTTACGAGTGTTATACATTTATTAACTTAACCGAAACCTCAATTACAATATATAAATTATTTTTGATTTGATTTGATTTGATTTTAAATTAAAAAATTGTTTAATATATTTGTAAACTGACAGTAAAACAAAGATTGTAGCTACATACATGAAAAACAAAATCTGTTTTAAATATTAATTTTACAAGTTTAATCTACTTTGTTGAGACTACTACAAAATAGAAATACTTACGTAAATGTAAATAATTGAAATTAAGCTTAATAAAATATACAAATATATTTTTAAATTTTGAGTACAATAAATATTAATAAGATACCCTACTATACTTGAATGATCACCGAAAATACCTTTTTATTAGTATAAGTAAATACTGCGGAAGTTAAAATCTTTATCCTCCTTTTGCCATAGACGAGTAAACATGAAAGTTCTAAATAATTTAGAAACCGGAGCAAACAGAATGTTTTCTTTCAATGAAAAGGATTATCTTTGATACAATTATAAACATGGGATGATCTTATTACATAAGGTCTATGTACATATATATTGTTGTTACATCTTCCATGACATGTTAAGACGTTGAAACATGGTAAATTTAAACATTACTCTCATTCACGATCACTTTTATGATTTGTATACCTTTGAAAATATATAAGTATTTATTGTTCGTAGAGGGGGAATATTTTGTTATGAATTTTAATTAATGAACTCAATAAATTAAGGAACACAATTTCTACAAATTTTGTATAAAAATCAAAATACAGGAACAACAATTTATCTCTCCCCAAATGATTAACATTCGAAATCCTATATTAGGCATATTGTTTTTAAATATTCATAAGTAATCAAATTACTGACCTGCAATATAAAAGCTTCCGATGAGCAAAACCCATAGGGAAAGCGACGTACTAATGCGAAAAGTACACTGCATTTTTACACAACCTTAATTATTCCATTAATCTTGCTAACATTTTCACTTTGTTTCATCTAACCTGAAACCAAAACACAACTAATTAGTAAAATTAATTTTACATATTTAATTTTTTTTAAATAAATGAGTAATATAATAAACAGTATAGTGATTTTAAACTTAAGCTATTAATATAGAAGAGTTTGCAATATTTCTAGAAAATAAAAAAAAACATACATTATACAACTATTATTTCAATAGTGAGTAATAGTCACTTGCTTTACATAAAATAATATTTATAATTATTTTGACTATGAAATCTGCAGTAGCAATAATGTTAATTTATAAATAAACCTATTCCAGTTTCGTCTCTCCTCGTAACTTTTTCCTAATATATATTTGTGAATCTCTTCTCTTCACTTAAATTTTTGACAAGAGATTTCAAATTTTGATGGTATTCTGAGTCGTGGTGTTTATAGATTGTCCTATGTTTCACTAACGTTACTTTCTCAGCTCATCTCTCTAAAAGTAGAATATATTTCTTTACTTTTTTTACTTAATTCAGACTAGGTTTGGTTCAACTCTAAACGAATTCTGTGCATTAAAAACACATAAAGGTTTAGATATCGTTCTTGAAATATATTTTTTAAATAATTAGGTCATAGTTTCTCTCTTCAAAGGCTACTTAATTTGAAAACAATCAAAGTCTATTAAGTCCATCGTATTTAAATATATGAATATCATAATGAATCAAAACAGGATATTAATAATTAATCTAATATGAAAATGAAATTTTAGATATGGATTTTATAAAATAAACATGTTTTCATGACATTGTTCACTCATCTAGCTATTTTTTGTTTAATTTTTTTGAATCAAAAAGTATAAGATTTTGTAAGGCTATAAACTGTGTCTCTTATACGTATAAGCTAAAGATCGCTGGTAATTATTCTTAATATTTTTGGAAATATAAGTAACGATCAAATTTAAGAGAGAAATATCTTAAGAAAGCGGAGCAATAGTAAATTTATAAAGTTGTCTAAACCTTTTAAGTTGATAAGGTAAAAGCTTTTACAAAGAAATTGGAAAATACTTTAGGCTGATGGCAAACGAAATACGGTAACAATTGAGCATTAACGGACTTCCGAAAGACTGCAAAGGCATTATTTGACAAAACACAATTCGGAATGAAATTATGTACTTTAGCGTACATATTTTTCTGGAAATACAAATTTTCTAATCCGATTTGTGACGTAATATTTAACGTTTCACAATTATGACACACATATTTATACTGAAATTTAATTTTCATTTCTATATCTTATAACTTATCCATAATATTGGAATTCATTTATTTGTTAAAAAATATATTCATTATGATAAAAATATTTTATACTTTAAAGTGGGTCATAAAACGCATAAAATGTTGTAAAAAAATTATAAATATATTTTAATTACATTCAAATGTATATACAACACATTTTAAATTTGTAATAATAAAGTACTTAAGTAAAAAATAAGCGAGGTTTAATAAAAAGTTTTAAACTGCACAGGATACATCTTGGAGAATAAATTTCATCAATGCAACGGAATACGTGTACACACAGTAACATTTGTTATGAGGGTCTCCGTCACCTTCAATGTTGGTGGATAATGATATGAACAAAATAGTAATTGCCGGTGTCTGCTTATAGGGCAACTGTAAACAGAAGACAATTCGATCTTGACAGAATAATAATATCAAACTCTAATCTAAATTTAGACTCTCTGATCACGACTATAGTTCTCCATATAAGCTCTTCGCCTAAATACGATCTTTACTGAGTATAGCAAATGTATAGATACATATCATCTGATTGAGATGGGATGGTTCGTTATTTTGGAGCTTTTCTTGGTGGCGGATTTGTTATCTAATGAAAACCTTTGAGAAGTGGATGTTTTAAGTGATTAGGTTCGTCAGGAGAGATGGATTACTTCATTTTTTTCACTGACTTAGTTTCTGGTGACATAGATCACCCTTGTTTTACGACCTAAAGTGTTAAGGGTCAGAAGAACAAATTATCGCATCTCTTTTCTGAGGGGATTTAAAACTGCCAAGCTTCGAATGCTAGTTTTCGAAAAGCGTGCTTAACTAAATGTAATATCATCAATACACGCAAAAACAAAACTCATTGTTTGTTCTTCTGATTCTCAATATCTCCTTTGCCTAAACTTTTAAAATGTTAGACCACAAGCCAAAGGAGAAAAGACTATGTTTGCTTCTAATTTCGATTAATATTTGACCACAATCTCATATTAGCTAGCTTATTTGACTGCTATTTTCTACGACTAAGTATACTAATAGTTAGATACTGAGAACGCACCGAAGGATGAATGAGAATATTAACGCCGAAGTTGTGGTGACCCGGATTGTATTTTAGGTTAAGGACTTAAAGCATATTCCCTTGAGTTGTCTCCTGATCGGAAACAACTGTACTTTTTAGGGACTGGACTCTTAAAGGTTAGAAGTTTGCCAACATGATAATTATAACCGAATAAGGAGCCGTGCAGACTTGGGTTTTATTTTTCCAGACACTGTAATATTATGGAGGTAAATATTGCCCATCAAGTGGGCCGTATGCTTATGTGCTGCCTTTAAAAAAAACAAGTAACGCTGAAGTGATAAATCAATGACCAAAACGTATAACAAAATAAAGGATACCTACAAACATATTATATTTTAAAATTAGGTAAATTAGAAAAAAAATATATTGGAAATATTTGCTTTATGTCAAAAAGTTCAAGGTTAATTTATATTATTTCATAATGATATTTAAGACTTATTACGCTTTTTATATTAATATACATTTTTTTCGTTAAATATGGTATATCCATTATCCAACTATTAAGAAGCTGTTTAAAATATATGTGCATATTTTAAATACTCAAGAACAATACTATTATTTATATCTAAAATATCTATAATTTATTAAACCGATAGGCGGAAATTTAATTGAGTTGTCGACGAATAATTCCATTTTAAAATATTCTAACCAAAAGTTTAAACTCTATTCTATTCACCTTTCTTTAGTGATAAAATTTATTATAATTAGTACTAGTTACTATTATTATATGAGATTTTAACTCATATAAATCCTCAAAATACCAAAAGATTTTCATTGAAGAAGAGTTAACATTAAAGCTTCTCATATTTCACTGTTTACCCAGAAGAGGGATAAAACATCTTGAGGTCTAGCAGCCTTTGGTTACATTACACAGACTTTAAAAATTCAAGAAAAAAGGCTAACCCATCTGTGGGTACACTTAGTGGATACTAAGTGAGTGTGATGGAAATACTTAATAAAAGGATACGGTAGATGACCCGGAGGTTAGGCGTGGTTTAGGACGATCTAATTCACGAAACACTTGTGTATTCATAGTGTGTAAGAATTCTGAAAGCATCAAGATGTTTGGCTGTATTTTATATGCTGAACATGCTATGATTGTTTGCTTGTATAAAAAGTATGCTATGAGCATTTATATTAACTAGTGTATAGTTAAGCTCATTAATATTGTAACAAAAACTTATAATTTTTGAGAATATCTTTAAATATTATTATGTTAATTACGTATGGTATGTTTAATTGGAAGGCAGCCCACATACCTAATTTATTTTATGAGCTATTACTTTTAAAAATATTTTTTATTAATTAAGTTAATCTGAAACCTTTTTAATAAAAACTAAGTCCCTCGGATTATCAAAAATTGAATATCTTTATGGGTATCGGCTATCTGTGCATTTAATTCACTTTTTCTTTTTATCTTAATTCTAAAAACCAAGGTCAAACTTAAGTGTCTTTGTTCGTGGCCCCTGAAAAAACTGATTTTTTCACATGCCCATTTATCAAAGAAAACCTACCTGTGAAATTAGGAAAAGTTCTGTTAACAAAATTTAATTTAATAAGAGAGACGATAATAAGAAATATATTAATTTAAGTTTCATATACTACAAAATTGTAATGTCATTTTTAGAAGTATTTATAGATACATCATATAAAAATGCTTCATTAATTATGTATGTAATTTTTTATTATCATTAGTTGAATCGGTTAAAAAATAAATAAATAGAATAAACAAAAAAAAATAAAGTTATTTTAACAACTAAATTTATGTCACATTAATACTGGTGCTAAATTGACGCAGTTGCATTGCAAATACTGTTAATGTTCTAGTACTATATATTTATTGTATGTTTATGACTTATAAATTAACGATATACATATATATATATATATATATATATATATATATATATATATATATATATATATATATACATATATAATTTGCTGCAGCTTTAAAAAACTGCATGACAGTATAAAAGTAAGCTGAGTAATTACATTTACACAAATTAAATATAACAGAAGTTTTCATTAACATATAGAAAAACACGAATCAATGAGCTAAAATTATGCATATCGCAACAACTCTCGTGAAGATGGATAATGTAGAGCGACAGTCACAATTTGTTTGCATGCGTTTAAATCTTGCGAGAGAATACGCGTTGTAGAAACAAACTTTTTACTTATACCGATAACGAAGATGAAAGTACTATGGCGACTCACTTGAAACAATTCTCCCTACCAAAACACATATAAATGATCTATTAAGAATATCTTGGCAACAATAAACCAGAAGGAATGAACATTTTGTATATAATACACAAAATACATACAATTAAAATTTATAATTATAAATTTTATGTTTTATCATTGAAATGTTTCTATAATAATAATAATTATACAGTAATTGCTTAAACGGTATAAAACGAATAGCAATTATCGTTGAAATATACCGCAATTATTTCTTTTTCTCTAAAATTTAGAAGGCTTTTCTGAATGAAATCTAAAATGTGCCGTTGAAAATAGAGAGAATATAAATGGTTATTTACTTGAAAGTCAGAAGTGAATATAAGTTAAACTTTTTAATAATAGACACCTATAAAATAAGTTTTGCGAATAATTTACAAAATTTTACAGTTAAGCACTGTAATAAGTTTATAAAAATAAATAAGACTTTGTACTTTGAACGAAATAATAGCTTATAAAAGTAGTGACAGTAGTAATAAAATTTTTACTGAAAACTACACATCTTTAGTTTATATTTCAACATTCAAAATATCATAGAGTTAAAATATTTTTAAACTTTCGACACAATATATTGTAGTATACAAAATGGTACTGAAACGTTGACTTAAAAGTGAAGTATTTTACTGGGTTAAATATATGTACAAAATTTTATTGGAATATCTGTCAATGAGTTAACACCTAGACAATTAGAATAAAATGTGTTATAATTTTATTAAAATAACACGCAGATTCAAGTAAACCGTGATATGAGTTCAATATAAGACATCAATTAAGCTGTAGCTGTAAGGCATATACACTCGCAAGTTATTGCGCGGCGTGAAGCTCAAAATAGCGCAAGTCAACACACCTGCGGTTGACAGCCCAATTAGCTGAGGCAGTATATAGAACTTTTCTGCAACCTCGTATTGAAATTCACTGACGTTCATTTAGGCTTACCATGACTGATTGAATATTTAAGAAAAATTAAACATAACGCCTCTTCGTGTCTAGAATGTAAAAGTTTTAGTGATATACATATGTACATACGCATCTTAGCAGATATAATAAAAAGTGACTAAATTGAATAAATTTATTTTTCATTATTTTAACCCGTTAATAGTATAGTATGTAATTTACTCTCTATCATCAAAAATACATTATTAAGTACACTTTTCTAAGGACATCTTTGAACGAGTAAAATACAAGAATTTTTTGTTAAATCAAGTGAAATCCAGTACTAATATAATACGGTTCAAATTTGAATATCACTCATTTAATAATAAAAGGAGATAGCTTGCTTCTAAAATTGGTTTCGATGGAATATATAGCACATAGTATTCTCAACCGAATATTGTTTGATGAAACCGAATTGCATCGATTCTCTTACAATTTCCCTTGAGAGACATTGTCAATTTTACACATTTATATTTAAATAATATAAAAGGAGAATAAAAATTAAAAAAACTTTATTCAGTTTACTTCCAGCTACATAACTGATTCTTTTAACTTCATAAATTACATTTTTAAGCATGTTTTCTAAAGGTAATTTAATTGAAAATTTACCCTTAAAATCAATTTAGATGTTCAGTTAAAAACTCAGGTCATTTATAAAAGAAAAGTAAATATCACAATAATTTTACCGATAACTCATAATTAAGAATAAAATGTATAGTTGATAGATATCATTGTTTAGAGACGATATAAACATGTATTTTGAAAAATATGTGAGTATACTTTTATATTGTAAGAAACGAAGCTTCAATACGTTTGAGTAACAGTGGCTATTATTTATTAAATAAAATGTGAACATAAAAAGTAAAATGTGTTAATTACCCAACTACTTTTGGGTTCCATCTCCCTGTATACTTTTTTGATTTTTATTATAAAAATCGATAATTTGTTTTAAAATTGTTTCATTAAAATCATTTGACTTTTTTTTATTATTTAAAGTAAGTGCATCAATAGCATATTCCAAATGTATATTACTGAAGTATTATGTAAATCATTACAGGCGCCTCTCAATTTAAAATAAATCTCACAAAAAATCACATTATTACAAATGTCACTAAGGGGAATGTTTAAACGAGTCGTGAATAACGTCGCGGCAGTTTTCTTTAGCGATGGAGTTCTACAGGTGAATGAATGGAAGTCACAATCAGGCCAAGTAAAATCGATTTCGATTTAAAAACTTTAACGTTATTCGAATCGTGACTTGAAATATAATAGTATTCTCTCGCGAGCTGTTTCAGAGTTAAGAATTCCGAATATAGGAAAATGTTTGTTCTAACACCCACAACCGAAAGAAGTCCTTTATATTTTTTATGTACAAAATTGACATCATTACAAAAAATAAGAACTTTGGTCAACATCTCAGTATATCCTTGTTAGTTGGTAATGGAATAAATAAAAATATTTATTAACGAATTAAAATATTTATTAGTAAAAGAACATGCCAGAATAAATTATGTAAGCTCTAATTGAAACAAAAATGATTTAAAACCTAGAGAACGCATTTATAAATATTGAAAGCAAGCCGACAGCTGTCCTTTTTTTAGACGCACAAAACATTTCTTGGTATTTTACCGGTTTGTCGAAGGGTTAGGTTAAGAATTTCAAATACGTGTTTCTGACATGAAAATAGTGAATCATAGAAGCTTCAGAATGAATATAATTTCTCTATTTTTTCTGCAAAATATTGTTTATTTAACAGTCAAAGTCAGAACATGGTATTATAAATTATACACGACATAATACAAACAAGGCATGTATTCACTGTTCCTACTTTAGGCATAACTTTTGCAAATAAGTAAAAAAGTATTTGTATTTGTTTTTGCAACACTAGAACTTTATTTTGAATCAACTTGATTTTGTATAATACACTTTTTTACCGTTGTTCACTGAAACGGGAGAAGGTAAGAAAATACAAAATTAATAAATTTTTTTAGTGTTATCTCGTGATGAATTTTTAAATACGCTACTATAATATTTTGGTTTAGACGTTAAAAACTCAAAATAGAATATATCTACCCGTAAAATAAATGTAAAAAACGGAAAAGCTAATTTAAGTTGTGTATTGTTTCTTAGATCACAAAGTTTCATACTTTTCATAATTAAAATTTAAAAATATCCCCATTATCATAATATCAAAAGATGGGTTATATTTTACAAGTAAAATTCCGTCTTATTAAAGGCATTATTCAATGAACAATAGAAAAAGAAATATATAACAACCTACCCATTTAATATACGCAAAAAGACTGGAGTTTAAGTATTTTTTTGGCCGTTGTGTGTAAATAATGACTCCCATATTGTTCCTCATTTCATACATTGTACATAGTTACAATATCTGGACAACGAGCTTTGCTCGGTATTTAGGAATTATTAATATTTATTTTGTGTTTTTTTTTATTTCGTTTAGGCATTTTTAAGTGAACACATTAAGAAAATACAAAACAATATAAATCAACAATTAATTTCTTGGTCTAACCTCAAAACAAACACTTATTGACTTCTTATTACTCAACAACGCCATCTGCTGTTGTGTCGTTAAGCACTTAGCAAAAAGTAGTATTATTATTCGTTAATAGATGTAAGGAAGAGGTATATTTTAAACGCTTCCTTTCTGTTATTTTCTTTTCATAAAATGACATTTTCTAAAAATTATTCCTAGCTACATCGACTAACCCCCTATATACCAAGTTTTACTAAATGTGGAAATCGTTGGAGCTTAAATAATAATCAATTGTAAACTAGCAACCCTCAAACCACCTTTATAAGGAGCGCCATGATTGACAATCTGACACTTGTTTTCAATTATTGACTTGAGAAGAAACTCTGCCCTAATTAGTCTCTAATTTTAATAAATTGTCCCTTGGCCGGCGAACGTTTGTTTCTAAAAATCATAATTTGTTTTTCATTTCTATATACCTACAAGAATTGCTCATTTAAAGAAATATCTTTATTATCTAATAAGATATAGCGTCAGGTACATCGCGCGCCCATAATTGTGATAAAAATAATAAACTAGTTCTAACAGCGCTTCAGCTGTTTTTATACACTTAGTGCTCAAATTTTATTTCAACATATTGAGACAGTGTCCAATTTTAAAACCTTTTATTTTATCGGTTTTTCTGCTTTCAATTGTAATTTTCCATATACGAGTAGGTAGGTATGTGAAAGTTATAGTAAAATAAGAGTCAAAGGCTATAACAATTTAGGTTGTCATTTCAAGCTATTGTTGTCAGATGGGTGGAATGTGAATGTTGATATCACCTTACATCACAATGAAACATTTTGTTATGCTTGGCCTGAAATTTATTATAGTTCTTAAAATCTTCACGGCAGCGGTTCAACGGTAGTACAGTTAAAATTTATTTTATTCACATTTTATTTTTATTTTTTGTTGTGTGAATAATGTAGATATCTCAATGGAGTCAGAAAGTTGCGGCTATCTGTAGTTATTCAATCTGAAGACGAATAGGTTAGGCTCATTATAAAGGTGTTAATACAAACTATATATTTATGTATATAAAAACGTTGATTAGTTTTCCTTAGATTCTGTATAACTATCGGAAGATTGAAAAAGTTTGTTATTTAGAAGAAAAAGATCGCAAATAAGCGGACGGCCTACTTGATGGAATGATTCTCCGTCATTCGTGGATATCTACAACATAAGAGGTGTTGATGACGTGTTGCCGAGTTTGATTGTGGACGTGGAAGAGGAAAGGGTGGGAACAGGGAAAGAGAAATGGGGGAGCATACTCATCGGACAAAACGTATCACTTAAAGACTATTTCACGCCGATCTTCCGGGATAGGGTGCTACTTCCCCATTCGAGCCAGTCCATTTTTGAGCTGTAGTACCTTGAGAACTCCTAAAATTAAACCTATATCATCTTAAAATATAAAAGAGAAACAGCTATTTCAGTGAGATATCACCTTAATAATTTCTAAGTTATGTTATTATATTTTTGCATCTTCTGTTTCATATTCTTACAAATCGGTACAAATAATAAGGCATTACAGGTCCATTTTAGAAAGTGATTATACAAAAATAAAAGTTTGTTTGTAGAAGTAAAATTCACTACTTATTAAAGGATTATTATCAAGAGCCATAATAATATAAACGTTTTGTATCAACAATAATAAACTCAAAGTTACGGGAATTATTGTTTGGACGTGTTCCTCTTCAAAAAAAAAAAAATATAAAATATGCTTTGGCTACATAGTGCTATGTGAAGTTTCGCTTGAGTGCCGCTCTAGATCTCGTTAGCGCAACGATTGTTAGTTCGCGACTGCGAGTTAATTACTTTGGAATAGTGTAGTACAGTTGGAAATATGGAATATTTTAAAAATACACATACAAATAGAATTTGTTTAAAAAACTTATTCTATGGTGATTGATTTTAAAGTTTAAGAAATTTTAAGTTTACAGTTAAATTTTAGAGTTTAAGAAAAGCTACAAAGGCAAGTAAAGAGGGGGTGAGATTCGAACATGAACATATAATACTTGATTATTCGTCCTCATTAGATACTTTAACAACCATTTTTGTTAATATTTTTAGCTCAAAGTATAATGATATCTTCTAAACACACTAGATATTTTGAAAATAATTAAATTTTAAATAAAATCCTTTCACCCTATCACAATAAGAAAACATAAAGGTTTGAAACTAATGTAATACACACGTACGTATATAAAAAAAATGATTAGACTGTGGCTGACATAAGTATGTGGAGACAAAAAAACCTTAGCTAAGGTAAGTATAAGACGTTTACAGTTCTCAATCATTATTTTATTATAAGGAAATCCGAGGTTTGAAGTTATGAGAAGAACTCAATATGAATATAATAAAAAGACTCCTAATGTATGTATAAGCAAATTTTATTTTAAAATTTTATTCCATTTTAAAATTTTATGTTTAAATTAATTGAAGTAACACTATTTGGCATGACAGTATTCTTTTATTATAGAAAATTTGTGTGGAAGATTTAGTTGCACAAAATAGGCTGTTATTCATAGGTAAGGGAAGTTGCTCATCATTAAAACTTTTAAAAATTTACTTGGAAATGAAAAGTACCTATTTTATGAAAGAAATGTAAGAAGTTCGTGGCATTTTATGGTGTCTCTTTCTTTATATTTAAACGTCTCTGGTTGAAAAAGACATCAAGAATATACGTATTATAGCAAATGATATTTTCATTCCATTACATATTAACAGTATCCTGGATTCTAAAACTTCTAAAATATGTAAAAAAAAAATCTCAAGGCATTTGAAGTACCTCTTTGACTATCTTAAAGCTATGCAATGTGTTTTATGATAACCCAGTATTCTCATTCTTTTTATCCAAATATATAAGCAATACATTAACCATGTAAACTGTCACAATAACTCTTATATTGAATGGAACAAGACAATCTGATATATTTTAATTGATAGTTATAAGTATGTTTCATCGATTGTTTGTTTAGCTTAATAAACAAATATCTTTAGCCTCTCTTATTCTGTTGTGAATTAGGTAGATCTACAAAAAATATTCATAAATTATTTCAAAATTCAAAAAATTTTTCAATCTTTATATATATAATTCTTCTGTGAGTGTGTATGTCACTGAACTTCTCTGAAACGACTGGACCGATTTTGATGAACTTTTTTGTGTGTGTTCAAGGGGATCTGGAATTGTTCAGATCCAAAATTTTGTCCACTGGACAATGTTTTTTTAATTAATTTTTAATTTATTAGTAGTTGTTGATACAAACGTTTTATTTTGATATTAGATTTGACAAGTAACTAATATGTCAATCATTCCGTCACACTTCAAAACACGGAAGTTTATATAAAAAAACGTAATGGATATTTCTTGATTATAGGGCGATACGAAGTTCGCAGGGTCTTCTAGTTTATTTATAAATCTTAAAGTCAAGTAAATCATAACTGAATTAATAATATTTTTTTAGGTAATTATGTTTACTAATATTCAATAATACTGAAACACATATGTAACATGATTTTATATCTCTTTTGCACAGCCAGGAAATTGATAGTTTCTCAAATGGTATTTAAATATAATGGTTTAAAAATATTTAAACACTTCATCTCATTTTAATATTTGGACTAGTCCAACCATTCGTTCTGTGCATTTTAAATTAAAAATTCGATCTGTCAAATAAAGCACAAAAGAGAAAGAAAGAATTTCTAGCTGAGGTATTCAGATGTCACTTAAAATTTTATTAATAAAAGAAAAAGTAACTGAAAGAAAGCCGTCAAATATTTGCTCCTACCTGAGAATAATAAAGAAGTAAGGAAAATTGATGAGCAAAGCATGGCGTCTTGACAGACCTTAATGTTACCATAGCAACGGACCAATGTATTTTATGCTATGCTATTTTATGCTATCTGCAGCAATATCATAATATACAAAGAAACAATTTTTTTATTATTTACGTTCAAATATTTTACTTAAAGACGCAATTCGTTTTCAATTCAATTTCGGCCCAGAATTTTGGCAAAACATGTCAACGTTTTATTTCAAATGACTCGAGTTTTAGCTGTTTTGTCACCATGTACTATCAGAAGAATGTAAAATATGAATGGAACAAACTATTCTTCAAATTTATTACGAAAATTTAGATAGAGGTGCGTGATAATCAATAACTTTTAAATGATTTTAATAGTGTTGTCGTATTAAGAATTTGGTTTACCATTTGATATTTGGGCTTTAGCCCGAAAATAAATAGGATAGATTTACATATGTATGCTTTGAAAAATATGAAACATTATAATAATAATTGACTGATCAGTAAAACGCTCTACATGCTAACAAAGATGATAGAGATAATGTTTTTAGAGCTTTTACGTATATAATGTAAGTAGCTGTTTATTAATAAAAGCGAAAACTTATTATAAACTTATTATAAAATAATGTATTTAATATAAAAGTGAACAATAATTATTATGATTACAACATTATATATTTTCGAGGAATATTGCTTGACAATAAAATTTTTAAAGACCCATAGGAAATTTACGATAAAATAATGTTTTTGAAATTTCAGTCAAATTCAATCTCTAAATGCAGTTAATATCACACACAGCTGGTAGCATACAAAAGGCAAAACTTTTATAACTCTTGGATTTTAAGGCTTTAGTATAAAATCTCCGCAGTAAATCCTATACGACCGTTAGCCCCATTCACGATAAATACCTCTCCAGCCTTTCAGTCGCCGCATGTTTGTGTGGAACCAATAGAATTACGTGACTTTTACAGCAAACTTGCCAAAATAATACAGCTTTATTTGTTTATAGTCTTAGAGTAAAAAATGCATCTAAAGCAGCAAACGGTATAATATTGATGGCATTCGTTAAGGTTTGCTCTTTATTTTGCTGCATATTTTATTTGCTGCATATTTTATATCCTAAAAGACATGTTTTTTTTTTCAAAGAAACAATATTTTTATTTAAAACTAGCTTTTGCCGCGACTTCGTCCGCGTGGAATAGTGACTTCCGGCAGATTTTTGGTTCTTCCCAAATAATTCCCGTTCTTGCGGGGTTTTCGGAATGGTCGAGTTCCCGTAGAATTTTCAGAATAAAACCTATGCTTTTTTTAATTCACAATGAAGTACTCTTAACCAACAACATATTTATTTGTTTATTTGAATAAAGATTAATATTATTATGTTGATACAACTTAAACAAATTGTTTCGACCAAATTAGGTACCATAAAACGGTTTTTGTGAGTTAATCTTAAAAGATAAACATATACTGTCCCGGACTGTTTATTAGATCATTAAAAGAGCTTTTATTCTTTAATACATATTTTTTGTGTATCTTTAACCGTTTTCACGGCGCACGCAACGGAAGGCTTCAAAGATGAAATAATTTCTCCCGTTTTTTACACATTTACCACTATATCTTTGCTCCTACTGGTCGTAGCGTGATGTTATATACCCCACAGCCTTCCTCGATAACTGGACTATCCAACACAAAAAGAATTATTCAATTCAAACCAGTAGTTTTGGAGATTAGCGCTTTCAAATCAAGAAACAAACAAACAAACTCTTCAGCTTTATAATATTAGTATAGATAACATAAGGAGCTATTTTTTTTTCTTATGTCATTAAAAATATCGATATTTATAAGTGACCACGATATTATTATTTTTTATTTTAAGCTCCTATTTCACACTAAACCAATGCATGCTATAATCTCTGAAACATGAAATTAATTTTTTTATGTTTTATTTATCATTTTAAAATTCTATTTGATAAAATATTTTAATAATTGATCTCATAAATTAATTATAATTATGAACCAGGTGATAAAATGAATATTCATAAATTCATCAAAACGGCACATTTATGATAAAAAAAATATACATCGTCGACATATTACTATACATATATACGTAGGCTAACGAAGGTTCCCCATCGTTGAATACAAAACGTAGCAATACCGAGCGAAGTGCGAGTTCATTATTAAAATTTCTACGCCCAACGTTCAACCATAACAATATTTTCACGCCAGTAAGCTGGAAAGAAAACTGCGCTTAAATGGATATGGCATATTTTATGATAATATTAAGAATAATAAACGATCTTCCGAATTTCTCTAGCCTTAATTATTTCAAACAAGGATAATTTAACGCTCGTCTAATATAAGTAAAATTTTTAATATTGACTTATATATACCTAAACAAATAACGTATGTAATAATACTATTGTATTAAAGAATTAATATTTTTATATGAGACAACACCAAATACTCATTAAAATTACATTGTTGTTAATAATAATAAAAAAACATATTGTTAACAAAACGTTTAATCAAACACCTTTAGACTTTTTTGTTTTTTTTTCAGGGTATTAATAACAGGGTTTGCTAGTTGCAGTTGTTATCCATTCATTGAATTCATTAAATAACATCATCCAATTAATTATTCAACACCGAAAACGAACGAATTTTCATATCAATATATATATATATATATATATAGAATTCTCTCTATATATATATATATTCTCGTGTAATTCTCGTGTGTACCGGTGTTAGACAGAGAACTCCTCCGAAAAGGCTGGACCGATTTTGATGAAATTTTGTGAGCATCTGGAGTAGTTCTGAGAATAGGCCAACATCTATTTATAATACTCCTAAGTCATAAGGGTTGTTCACTCCTAATTTTTTAGTTTTTAATTTTTGGATCAATTTTTTTTTACCTAACCCTTATTTTTTTATACGGCAAAACAACATTTGCTAGTTTTTATATACAATGTTTAATTGTCATGAAATAAAATATCATGAATCACTTTAATATATAATACGAGTACATGCACGTAAAAATTTGGTCTCCGTTCAGGCATGCAAATCGTGTAAATTACGTTAATACATCTACTACACAGCAATTTAACACATATCATTAGATTTAAATTTTTTATCTCGACAGTTTTCATCCAATTCAATATTAATTAAAATCTGTTTAGTTATGATGTTTACATAAAAAAACTAAAATTGTAATTAATAAATTAAATGAATATAACTTTGAAATGTTTTATAGACAAAATCTCCCATCTGCCCCAAAATCAGCGTACTTTTTACGTAACCGTTAACATTAAGTCCAGTAGAAGGAAGAACTATTAAAAAAATTCGCCGTGCAATAATCAACAAAACCACCAAAATTACTTCTTGCCCCTTATCCTTCTCTAATTAAATTTCTTCGACATGACACGGATGATACGTGTATTCGAAAGGTGGGCGATTGGCTCTTGAACCTCTAAGAGTACTTAACGCCAAATGTCATTACTTTTACGCCAGTCTTATGACATTAGACTTATAAAAATAAGTAGTAAGCGTATATTTTCGTTACAATTTTTTTAGTTTCTATGAAACATTTTTAGCGGTAATAATAACAAATTAATATGATTAATGCATTTTGATAAAATAAACACTTACATATAAAATCAGCAAGATTTTATACAGAAACCAAAAATTTTAAACTTAGTAACATTTTGAATGAAACAGTAATATTTTAAGGGCATTATATAAAGCCAGCACTTTTGCAAATTGTTCCTCTAGATCCGACTATCGATATCCGTCAGGTCGTCGATTGGTCTTTACACAAACGAATCTCTTAATGTTAGAACTACGAGGTCTCAAGTAGAAATATTAACGAGGACAAACTAGGGAAACATGCAAAGCTTTATTTAAAAGTACTATTCTAAATAAGACTTTAACTATTTATGCCATTTCAATGTAATAGTCTAATAAATATTTTTAAGTCCTTAGAAAATCCAATATGACAAGACGCGACTAAAATTTCTTTATTTCTTTATTTATACATTCAAAGTTTTACGTAATAAAAACTCCCTTCACTCATTATTATCCATGCCTCAATTACCTTTATATTCTGCCTTTGATATTCTGATGTCATTTCTTACTTTAACATCATATTACTCATATATATACGTAACAAGTAATCGTGCTAAATCTTTACTTACAATGATTGACCTATTCAATAATGATAAGTCGATTTCATGATAATTAATGGAGTAAATATTACGAACACTAAGTTATCAGTGAGTTAAGTTTATATATATATTAAGAATTTCTCTACGATAAAGATCACATGTATAATTGGTTAGGTTGAAAGGCAATACGGTAGATATAACCTTAGAAAATAATGTAATTTTTGTACTCATCGTTTTAGTTCTTAATTTTAACCATCATAATCATTAAATTATTCTTTTTGGATTTAAATAACTAAGAATTTGCGTTTGGATAAAGAAACTATATTTTCAGTAACACCATTCTCTTTGATGGATGCTTCGCGTAGAATCTTGTTATTTTGCATAATTATATAGCTATAGGATTCGTGTACTTCTGATAGCCTTTGTTTCACTCCTGTTTATGCACTCTTATATCAGAAAATAATGAAGCATATTTTAAATAACCTTTTGTAATGGCCCTAATAATATGAGCTTGTTTGATAGAATGATAAAACATGTTATTGTTAATAATATCAGAGGTATTTATTGCTTTACTTACCTTGGTAAACATGACACTACTCAAAACCTAGACTACTTAGATATGGATATGAGAATAGTCGTACATAAATGATCAACACACTATCGATCTCTCTGCAGCCAGAGTATTCAAAGTTGGAGATGTTTGATTTGAAAATGTAACTGTAAGTTTTTTTTTAAATATTTATAAAACTTAAAACAATTTCAGATTTCTAGGTTACCCAAAAGAATTCTTATAATTTAGTAATTGTTACTGAATGAGAAACAAATTGAGTGAATTGAGTTTTTTTTTTGATTTAATGAGACCCCACGTATAAGAATTATGCAACAAAATATTTATAAATATACTAAGTTAACTAACTATCTATAATTAATATATTCCGATAATACAGAATTATGTTATCACCCTAAATCTATTTCTAAGACGTAAAAAAAATGATTTACTATACTTTATTCCCTCTCCGAGATAAGGTTTTGATTGTTTTCACATTATATTGTTCATAAACACTAAAAATGAAGACAACAATTTTTTAATAGCAACATTTTTTGAAAGAGAAAAAAAAATTTGAAATCAGTATTTTTTCTATGGATATTTGTCATGATTGATTTGACAATTGTAAATAAATAACTTTTAAATGGAAAATAATATATATTATGATGTAAATTTGCGGCTTACATGTATTTCCTTTTCAGTGCGTCAAAAATATTCGTCATTGTGGGTGACTATTTGCAAAGAGCGATAAACATGAGTATGTTATGTCAGTTCAGTTCTATGTCTCATCACGACTTTTAGAATACGAGCTTACAAGATGTACAAAGGAATATAAAAGGAAACAACGAACAGTTGCAGTTTCGTTTACAATTTCAATTTTGTAAATTAAATTTAAAAAATCGTTGAAGATATACTATGTTTTACAACCAATTGTATAAATGACTTAAATTTATGCTTATTTGTTAAACCTAGAACAATCTCATGTGCAGATAAGAATATTGTTGCGATTTTTAAAAACAGCTAGTGAATAAGCAACAAATATTTTCATAATTCCTAACCAGATCAGAATCTGTAATTAACAAATTTTGCCCGAGTAAAATATATTTCAGTCTATAAATTTGTACGCTACAAAGACTTTTATTTCAAATAGCTCAGTGAACCAGTTTTCTGATATAATAAGCTCTCTGTAGTGCTTAATTTCCTTACAAAGAGCAAATTAAGATACAACCACAATAGTTTTTACAAATCATTTTATAACCTTCGTTGATAATGCTATGAAGATCAAAAATAATTTTTCAACCTGTATATATATTTACTTATTAGATTCCATATTATGATATTATTTTAAAACTCTCTTAGAAACTAACATTTCATATCAATCCATATTTTCAAAGGCACAAAAATCAAAATTAGTTTTATATTGAATTTTTTTTCTTTGGAATGTATGTATTTTTTATTGTTGGATTTTGTGTCTGTATTATATAAACTAACTCTAAAATTGATTTATCAAAACAATAAATATTTATTCTCATCCTTTAATATCCTACTTTTAATAAATTATTAACTATAAACACAAAACATATTTTTTGTCTTTTTCTTAATATCAACAAATTTGTATAAATAGGTAAATAATTAAGGCTTAAATATTGAATAAGTTTAACACTCAAGATATATAAAAGTTTGTTCGACGAGAACGATTTGAATAAGGAACTTGGTATCTTCGTTATATTGAAAGAGTAAGTTTGAAAGTGACGTCATAGATCTAGCTAACCCACCAAACTAATCCTAATTTCCTCGATCACATCCGCCATGAAGTGATTTCTGATTTGAATCTCTTACTTTAGTTATAGTTAGAGTAAATATATATTTGTTAATTATTATTTGTTCTCTTAAAAAGTCCTTAGTATAATTTCAATTATCACTGGAAAACAGCATGTCTGTTGCATGAGATTTTTTACGTGAATCTGTATAGTTTTTCCACGCTTATTTCAAAAATATATGCCGTTTTTATGTAGCAGCTCTAGTTTTGGAGTTATGAAGAGACAGGGTTTTTCATTAAAAATGCACAAAATTTAAGTTTAAAAAAATTATTAAATATATTTATTCTGAATAAAATTTCCTTTTTGTGGATTTTCTAGAGTGAGATGTATCATGAGTACTATTTTGAATGCTCCAACAATAACCAGCCATCATATATTCCTTCCAGTACCCCTGATACCTGTTCTCCATAGAGCGAATATCCTTTTGAAAGCGCTCTCCTTGTTCCTCGCTTAGGTGACTTAGATTTTCAGGAAAATAGTCTAGATGGTTGTGAAGATAGTGAAGCTTTATACTCATGTTGCATCTAAGCCGCTGGAAGTGTATCAGCAACTGTTCAACGTGCTGAACTTGAAACTCTTCCCATGCACATTTCTCAATAGCTGTCATATGGTTGATGAAATTTTTATTATCTATCAACTTTTAGACAGGCTAAGGTCCCTGACCAAGTCACTTAGATCCTCTTTATTTAGTAATCGGGGACTATTGTCTCTACCGCTGTAGTCGTTTCGGTTTGTCTAAGTATGCCTTTTTTACAAAGTCTGACACACTTAAACGACATTTTTGGAACATACATTATCCGCAAATAGCACAAAAACACTCAGGATTATTTAAACACGTCCTTCTTGAGGAAGACATAATGAAATTTATAAAGGGACTAGTTAAGTTACACCGCTATTGATAGAAACTATTGACAACTTATGTAAATTCAAGACGGACCTGTATCTGACTAACTAGAGCTGCTACAAAAAATCTGAGGTCAGATTTAAAAAAAAAAGTTTGATTTTGCTGTGCTGTTATTATATGTTATTATATATTTAATCTGCATTATTATTTTTCGAACAGTAGCAAACTTATATTTGATAATACAGAGACTATGCAATAATTATTATATATAATACATATATTACATTTAAAAATACAAATCTTTCATTATTATTTGTATCTTTATCATTAATTTTCTAATACAAATGATGAATAATAAAAACAAATATTTATCACTTATGAGTCGAAATAAAAAGCTACGGTAGGAAATAAAGACACAAGACAGTACAAAAGATTCCAAGTGCACCTCCAGTGGCACGGCCCGAAAGAAGATAAGATAAGCCTTTTGACGTGACTTGTGCCCTCATACACGTTCATCTTAGAAACGTAAGGGTAGTTTTATGATAAGACAATTTACGATAGAGAAACGTCCTTTCTTAATTAAGATTATATTTATACAAATCTGAACGGTAATTACATTTAGAATATAAAAAAAAAAATATTTTATGGTATCTCCTCACTTATATTTTAAAGGATTTATAATTTACAAATACTTTTTGAAAGCAAGCAAAAAGCAAAAGTTTGGAATGGTAATAACAACAAGACTTAGCATAGCAACGTTGTCCATGAAATATTTCATAGCTATTAGAAACTACTATGAAAAATTTATTCTGTTATTTTCCAGTTTTGAAAAAATATACGTAATATATTTAATATTTATTTCCCCGCGTTCTATGACCAGTGAAGGATCTTTTCGCTCAAGGCTAAAACAGTCATTGGGGCAAAACGGAATGTAGTATGTTAAGTAATGTAGTATAGTATGTATGTTAATTAATTCCATGAAATGTTCGACTTCGTATGTACAAGTCTTTAGGTATAATCTAAATATTTCAAAGATGTTTAAGAACGTTTGAGTAAATCGTATTATTTATACATGCATAAGGAGTAGCGCGTTTCTTTTGGATTTATAAATAATTCTCTCATACCTCATCGTGTAAGACTGGTAAAAACAAATATTTCGCACTCCTATTTGTTTGCGTTTACTGAGCACTTGAAGTAAAGTGCTGCTTTTAGTATTAAATCACTTCGAATTTTTAAATATATAAATAGTCGTAAAAGATATTAAGTCAATATAAAAATCAATAAAAGGTACATTTGAATAGCGTCCATTGTGGAACCATTATTTATTTCGTTTGAGTGCCATTAATATGTCTTTTATATCTTATTTATATCTTTTGTATTCTACAGACAAAGAAATATAAAATAAAAGGCCTAAAATATTGCTGTCCGCCAGAAAGGTGCCAAATTTTTGATGAAACATCTATTTGCAATACCATTACGAAGATAATGTTGTAAAGAAAACAGAAAAGTAATTCATAACATTAGTAGCATTTACAAAATCCATTATACATTACTCTCTCGGGAAAAACAGATGTTCAAATAAATTTCATTATAAAATTTATAGTAATTAACAAAACTAATTATATTGAAGGCTTTTACTGGTATACATTTAAATAAAACTTTATTTTTTGGATTTACTTAGCGATTTTATTATTTTATAGGAATCACTACGGGAACAGGTTACTTTCATCTCGTGTTCCCGGGAGTACGGTTACTGCAACTTAGTATTATATTAAATGTGGGACGAAATGGATAATTTTATTTTTAAATAAACATTTTTTTTATAATAAACTAGAAATACAAGAGTTATCAGACAAACGAGAAGGAAGACTTTCCCAAATGCGTATTCATGTAAAAAGAATTGAGATCCCATTTTTTTTTTGATTTCCTTTAATTTTTGAGAATCCCATTGTGAAAACCTGACCCAGTGGCCATAAAATTACCCAGAGAATGCAATCTTTCAAATATATATTTTTTAAATCTTCCCAGGAAAATTATAGAAATCGGGAAACATACATAAAATAAATAATCCGACAAATTGAGAACCTTTTCCTATTTTGGAATTGTTAATAGTAATATTAGGACATCTGCCTACCGACAATGAAGGAAATAATACACCTTAAATAGTGCCATTACGTAATGTGTTTTATGTATCATTACACATATTAATCATTTTTTTAATTTTTCAAGGAATCCACAATCAGGCCACACCGTAACCATCATGGGACCATTTGTAAAGTCTATCATTATAAATAAATAAATCGAAATCGGGTGGCGTTAATCGTACTCGTACATGTTAAGTGGAAGAGCTTAATTGTGGTCAAGGTACTATAGCTTGAACATGGCTCGATTGGGGCAGTACATCCTCTCGAATAATATCGGCGTGATGTGGCCTTTAGTGGCTGCGTTTCCCGTTGCCCTTTCCCTATTTCTACTTTTTTCTGCATTTCCTTTTTTCATACCTCCCTTTTTGTCAACAATCAAGGTTAGCAATGTATCCGCAACACCTATGTTACGGATGTCTATGGGCGATGGTTACTACTGCTCATCAACTAGGCCATCTGAGCGTTTACCACCTTTCACATAAAAAAATAAATACTTAAAGGCAATTTTACACTAATATGGTTTTCTCATAGGTATATATCATAGGTATATCAAAACATAACCAAAGTGAAAACAAACTAAACGAGAAACACTAGCAAGTATTTAAAAAAAAAAACCATTAAAGTCCCTTAGCTAAGTTATGAGGTAAAACACATTTATAAAATACAGACGAATAGATAACTCTTCCTTTTTTGAAGTCAGTTGAAAAAATTATAATCACGAAGTAAATCTAAAAACATAGTTTTGTTTTAAACAAAGGTAGTTGTTTAGAAAAATCACATGCCATTCCTAAATAATGAGAAAATGCCATTCCTAAATAGAACAATATTTTTTTGGCTCTGTTTTCCTTAAATTTGTTTTTTGTTGAATTTCTTACAAAATTTCATGTTCTATTCAATACAATACACGGTAACTCTGAGTCTGAATAAGACGTTTCTATTTAACATCATGTAGATAAAAACTTTATCTTGTTTAAGGATCATAAGGTAGTATTATTGATCTTAGGTATTATAGGTTACATCACGAACTCAAAAACTTTTCTAAAATCATCATAAAGTCGATTGCGGCTATTCCAACTATTACATAATGTTATACTTCACCGTTTGGGGTAAAAAAATCCCTAGATTTAGATAAGAACTTCCGTTTACTATTTTGGTTATTTAGATAATTGAATTAAAATCAATACATTCTTTGTTCAACGCTTAATTTCGTTATATTTTAAACTACTATTAAAAATAGAATATAGTATGTATCATATTTCTTATACAAAAAGAATTACTTTTCAAATTTTAAAATTTTCTATCCTTTTATTCCTAGGTAACATATGTACCTAGATATTTGTGTATTATTTCACATAAGAATATATATTATATAGATTTTGTAGGGAAATACGTATTCATAACTTTGTGGTCCAAAATTGCGATTGTCCCATACACAATTTATCAAATAAATAATAAATTTCATCATGTTTTTTTAACGTACAATAACATTTAAGTTTATCGGTGTAATAAATGAAACTACATCACTTTCAGTTGAGACCATAGTTTTTTGCTACAGAGCAAGCAGTTAAGATTAACCGATAACAGTTTTAATATGAGCCAGAATACCAGGGTCGGCTTGAGCCGACCACTCACACACTCACACAGTTGTTGACAACCACTGAGGTAAATTACCAAAATTAAATTACGATTTCATTTTCATTTGTCAAATTTCCATTATGTAACTAATATTCAATTATAATTCACTTTTATTATCTTTAAAATTGAACAATAACGTGTTTTCTAATTATTTTGTAGATGTAACCTTTATAAGAGCAGGTATGATACAAAGCTATGTCATGATCTATGCCACATTATTTATACAATTTTTAACTTACAACTTTTAATAAATTAAAAATATTACAATACATGGTGAAATAAAATTCAGTCAACATAAATAACACAACATAACCCAGTATAAGTATTATTCGTCTGAGTGTACAAATGTAATTTGGGAATGAAAAACGATGTTCTGGGAGCGGTCGCGTGGCCGGTATGAACCTTGAATATATCGTGCTATTTAATGTGCTGTCACTTGTATGACTTAAGGGGAAAAATTTTATCCTTAACAATATAAATATATTACATATTATTATTATGTTTATTTACATATTTAAATTTATATTCGGATTTATTTTCTTTAGGGTATCTCTAATGCTGACAAGACATTTATAACAATATCGTACATGATCTCGGGGACACACAAAAGCTAATGCCTCGTTCCATTTGAGGTAGAATATTTATAAATTCCATTTCGACGTCAACAAACTAAGCTACACGACCCAATAAAGCCTGTCAAGCTTATCTACTTTAAACATTAAGTCGCAGTTATTCGACATGACATCTTACGGCTTTACATAACCGCGGATTAGCGTTAACCAGGCTGGCGAACAAGATGTGATTGTGATTCTGTTTTTTATTTAATAGACAATGCATTATGTTCTAAAAGACTTATATTTATTTGTTTCAAGAAAATCTTAATGTCCTTAAGATATTTATTTTAGAATTTTTATTAAGAATTATAAACCTCGATAATAATAATTTTTAGCTTGCTAAAAAACTATTTTTAGTCAATAACACATTTTAGAATTACTTTAAATTTGATACGATCATCAATTTTGAGGACAACTAAATAAAAATACAAAAATATTCATCATACCATCATGTCATTACTGCTCAATCCATCAGAAGAAAGAGAAAGAAAAGTTTCGTCCAAATCGTCATTGTTTCTAGACATTTACGAATTAAATATTCAGCAAATAAAATAAATAAAAATATAAAGATAAATATATACAAAATATATATGTAAAATAATAATAATATATATTAATTTTATATTTACAAAATAAAAATAGATAAATGAATAATTATACGCTAATTAATTTCATAAGAACACTCACCCGCCAGTTGCCTAGGAATAATCACTTAAACACAAACATAACAAAATAGAAACAATAATAACATTAAAAACTAACAATAACAAAGAAAAATAATCATAAATTTATTAGGCAGCCATAATAAAAATTTTTTACTAAAAATTAATATTATTATATTACATTATATTACATCTATGTATAGAACTAAAAAAACAAACATCCAAAGCAAGAAAACTATGGCGCCTGATTGACAAACGTCAGAATGACGTTAACTTTTACACAACACAAAAATTAAATCGAAAGCAGGTAAACAGAGAAATAATTATAAAATTATACGAAAATTGTTTAGTGTTTTATTCTATAGTTTTTTTTTTACTTTAATATGAATTTTCGGACCAGCTGTGCTATTAATAAACTTATTAATAGCACAGCTTACAGAAGTTACTATTAAAAGAAAGGGATGATAACGAACAAGAACTCTTGCAGATTCTTAATAAAAACAATAGTCTAAAAACTGAGCTTTCTCAGTTACATTTGAAATACCTAGATATGGAAGAACAAAGAAATAATCTGCAACAAATAGTCAATGGGTTTGATAATTGCAGAGATGAGTATGAGCAAGCCCTCATGCTCACCAATGAGTTAAAAATTAAATTACATAAGGCCCAGTTATATATCTCGGAATTGGAAGATAATAGCTTTAACCATAAGGCCTCTCAAACCCAATGTCTATTTGATGAACTGGTAGGAAATGCGCCCTCTTTAGTGTCCCCAATCACCAATACCAATAACATCACAACAATTGATTTAACTGGTGATGACTCGGGTTCTTCCATTCTAGTACTAGGTAAAAATAAATTAAAGAAATATGTTAAAATTAATAAATATATTAAGAAAACTCAAAAATTAATAAAATCAAGAAATTGTTGCTTAAATTATGAAAAAATATATAAAGAAAGAAACACACTCAGACAAAAAATTATTGAATATTCTAAGAATGTTAAAGTAATTAGACAAGGTTATGAGGCTGACGTGAGTGCTCTTCAGGCTGAGATAACACACTTACATAACTCTTTAGATATAATGTCAAAAAAATATGAAATGTCTCAAAAAGAAATATCTGGTCATATTGCTGCCATGAACGATCTACTAGACTTGAGTAAATACAATTCCGAGCGCTTTGACTCTCTTATAAAAAACTGTACTTGTGATTGTCAGGACCGTTCAGTCTCAGGGGATAGTTCAGGGCTGCTCAATGATGTAGTGTCCTTGTCTCAGCCGACAGCTCATGGCAGCGCCATACCCAACGAAACACTTCATGTTCCCACCAATAAATGTACTAAATTGTATAGTGATGAATTGGGAAGAAGCTTGGGTGTTTTGCTCAATGACTTGTGTAAGGGACAATCAGTATCAAATTATTGTATGCCGGGGGCAAGTTATTCCCATATTATGAACAGTGTTTTGAATGATACTCATTGTCCCAATACTACACTAATTATATTAGTTGGGAGAAGGGGAAATGTGAACAAAAAAATTCTTGAAAATTATTATTCTAAATTATCAAATTTAAATGTCGATAGAATATTAATGTTCACATTTCCTTATATTAAAGATGTGCCACAGGAAAATTCTATTAGATTTAAATTAAATAATATGTTACATATCATGTCAAATACTTATTATGTAACAAAAAATGATATATGTAATAAAATTAAACTAATTGACATTAATAACATAATTAATAATAATTCTTGTTTATTGACATGTGATAGGTGTCACCTATCTAATTTTTATAAGAGACAGATAGCTAGTTTGCTATCATATTTTATTTTAAAAAAATCAACCAATGGTTTGGTTGACCAGACAACTGCTTCTATTGAGCAGTATAATAATAATAATTTATATATTTTGGAACAAGTTCCAAGTAATTTAAATTAAGTTCTAAGACAATAGAGGTAGTCTCTGGCAACTGTAATTATGAAAAAATAGTTACTATAGAAGCCAATTTAAATAATAAGAAAATAAATAACAAACAAAATGTAAATCTGGTGCACCAAAATATTCAAGGAATGTTAGGGAAAGACTTAGAAATTGAATTATTTTTGACCTGTAACGACATTGATATTTTGTGTTTAACTGAACATTGGCTTCTAAATTATCAGGCTATGTTTAACTTTAGTGGGCACCAGATTGCTAGTCTGTTCAGTAGAAATAAAGCCATACGAGGTGGCTCTTTAATACTCCTGTGTAAAAATATAAAATTTAAAGAACGTAAAGATATTGTGAGCCTTTCTATTGAGCAAACTATTGAAATAGCCTGTGCAGAGCTTGAGCGTGTCATTGTTGTATGCGTATACAGGCCCCCTAGTGGATTATATGAATTGTTTGAAAATATATTGGACAATGTTCTATCTAAATTATCTGGATCTAATAAAGAAATTATTGTCTGTGGTGACTTTAATATAAATTTATTGCATAATTCAACCACAAGTATTAGATTCAGATCTTTGTTAAGTTCATATAATCTGGTAAATCTGTTCTTAGAACCAACTCGAATAACAGATTCCACAGCAACTTGCATTGATAACATATTTGCTTCCTGTATTCCACAAAACAAAATTATTATTAATAACCTAAGTTCAGATCATTGTGGACAACAAGCCATATTTAATTTTCATGTTAAAAAAATAAGTACTTCTGAAAAGATAATGTTTGTTCCTTTGACCGCAAGTCGTATTGAGAAGTTTAGAAGTAATATTATGGCTAATCTCCCTCACATATATCTTAGTGATAATCCCAATGTATTATTTAACAATCTATTTAAATTAATTAGAAACAGTTTTAAATCAATATTCACTTCTAAAACAGTCAATACAAATAACTTTTTAAAATTCAGTGATTGGGCGACTATTGGAATTCATAAAAGCAGGCAGCGAATGTATGAGCTTTACAATGAAAGAACGTACAATCATAGTGCCACTTTTGCCAATTATGTAAGTAACTATTCTAAATTATTTAAAAAAGTGTGCTTTTTGGCAAAATCTCTAACCATAAAAAATAAAATTAAGAATGCACAAAACAAGATAAAAATGACTTGGAAAATTATTGGTTGTGAAACTGGTAGAGTTGGCAGTTGCAACTCCGATTTGAGCCTGAATTATAATGGTAAAGTAGTAAATAGTCAAAAGGAAGTTGCTACAGTTTTTAATAAATTCTTTGCTGACGTACCAGTTTTGACAACTAAGTTACTTATTTCTTCTCCAGATGTTGCCGAGTCACTGATGAAAGAAAATGTAAGAGCTTGTAAATCTAACTTTAATTTTACCCTTGTAAACCCCAATGACATAATACGAGCCTTCAAGTCACTAGACATCAAGAAAACAGCTGATTTATGGGGTATTTCTCTAAAGGTTATAAGTTCGATTATTGATGTGATTGCACCTTTTCTTGCTGTAATATTTAATAGTTGTGTCCAACGTGGTATATTTCCTGACCTGATGAAACATAGTAAAGTTATTCCAATATTTAAATCGGGTAGTTCCTCAGACCCCAATAACTATAGGCCAATTTCAATTCTACCTACCCTGAGCAAAATATTTGAGAAAATAATTCTAAATCAATTATTAGAACATTTTAACAAACATAATCTGCTTCATAGTAAACAATTTGGATTCACGAGGGGTCGCTCGACAACAGACGCTGGTATCGAGCTTATTAAGAATATCTATGATGCTTGGGAGGAGTCACGGGATGCCTTAGGGGTTTTCTGTGACTTATCCAAAGCCTTTGATTGTGTTCAACATGAGACTCTGGTCAGGAAACTATATCACTATGGAATTAGAGAATGTGCGCTCGACCTTCTGACTTCTTATCTCAACAATAGAATTCAGAGGGTTGACGTTAAAGGAAAAAGGTCTCCTGGGGTCTCAGTTGGTATGGGGGTCCCTCAGGGATCAATTCTTGGACCTTTTCTGTTTCTCACATATATAAATGACTTGCCCTTTCTTGTTGGGAACAAACATGATATAGTATTGTTTGCTGATGATACCTCATTAGTTTTTAAAATTAATAGAAAACAGGTACAGTACGACGACGTAAACAATGCTATAGCTGATATAGTACATTGGTTTAGTGTAAACAATCTTAGGCTAAATAATAATAAAACAAAAATTGTAAAATTTAGTACACCTAATGTACATAATGTAAAAGCCGATGTACTCATTAACGGGGAATCGATGGATCCAATTGATTCTGCTGAGTTTCTTGGCCTTACTGTTGATGCTAAGTTGCAATGGGGCCCCCATATTAGCGGATTGGCGAGTAGACTGAGTTCTGCGGCATTCGCGGTCAAAAAAATTAGATTATGTACCGATGTTGATACGGCTCGCTTAGTATATTTCAGTTACTTTCACAGTATAATGTCATACGGTATTATGCTGTGGGGCAACGCAGCCGCTATCCATACTATATTTGTGCTACAGAAGAGGGCTATTCGCGCAATCTATAACCTAGGAGCTAAAGAATCGTTAAGGAATAAATTTAAAGAAATCAAGATATTGACTGTTGCTTCTCAATATATATTCTGCAATGTTATGTATGTACGAAAAAATATTAATGATTTCATGAGAAAATGTGATACTCATAGCATTGGTACAAGGAACAAACATAAACTTGTTACTCCTGTTACTCGACTACATAGAGTCAGTAACTCCTTTGTGGGGCAATGTATACGGTTTTACAACAGGATCCCAGAAAGCGTTCAAAATGCCTCTATTGCTAAATTTAAAAAAAATTATTAAGGAACGCTTGTGTGCAAAAGGTTACTATACAATTAAGGAGTTTATGAACGATAGCACACCTTGGGAATGAAACGCTCGCCTCCTGGCTATTTCATCTCACATTAAATTGTGTATATAATATATGAGAGAAATATATATATATATATATAAAAAAAAAACCCGCTGAGTTTCTTTCGCCGGTTCTTCTCAGGTCAGGGTATTTTCTTTTCCGAACCGGTGGTAGTCTCAAATGACCATCAATAAGAAAGTGTAATACTTCTATATTGAATAAAGTTTTTTGAGTTTTGAGTTTGAGTTTGAGTTTATGTTAAAAGACTTCTTAAGCCATAGCTGAATGAACAGTTTATTGAGTGCCAGTAAAATATTGGTTATATTAAAATTTTTATCAAAAGGAAATGCCTCTCGATTGCACATCTTTTTCAAATAAAATATGTTTATAAATTCATTAAGACCTTATAAACGTCCAGCATGGGTAATAAAACGCATTTCGTCAAATTTCCCCTCGGCGATTTTCAACTTATTTGCGTTGATGTAAATAAAAGGATTTCGTGAAAAACTACCTTTCATCTGTTTAAAACCGATTTATTACAATACAACGTTAAACTAATTTGTGATATAATCGCCTGTTAAGACTAAGCATTATTATGACTTAAATTATTTACAAAAATTCATTCTCACAACTATAATTTCATTAATTTACTACAAAGTTAAATAGAAACTAAATTTCGGTTAAGATATCAATTATAAGGCTTATTGTTACTATAAAGAAATAATTTAGTTTGACCTTCGTTTAATATTCCCGTAGGAACCAAAGATCCGTAGTGTCAATTTTGGGCTTTTGTCTTACGTTATCAGGTAGTATCTGTTAATATTCTATAATAACAACAAATTACGTTATTTTTATTAAAGACAAAACATAAACCATTCCACTTAAATAGTAATTTGGAGCTGATAAATTATTTTCATAAAAACGTTACTGAAGTCGATCGCACGGTCAGTTCGCGTGTTACAATATTGTGGATACGCATGATTTGAAAAATGTTTTCATATACCATTTTGATATTTACTACCCTACAATATGGATGAATATTGCTTGATCACGGAAATATATTAAAATATAGTATACAGGGAGCGTTTATTGCTTTTGTATTCAAGGTGAAATATAATGGCCTATTGTTAAGTGTCTTTAAGAAATTTAGAAAAAAACGTAAATCAATATTTCATTTAATAGCATTATTTCCTAACGATTCATATTTCCAGAAAAAGCAAATGTAAAACATGGTTTACTTTATTATTATATTCTTAATAATAAATTTTGGGGCAATGCGACCGCAAAACGATACTGAAGACCCAAAATTTTCCAATAAGGAATTTCTCATGCAGCCCAAATTGTTCGTGTTACATTGAAAGAGAACATTAGGATCGGAACTTTACTATTGAAATTAATACTGCAAATTTATTGCTGTTTTAGCCAACAAACTTTTAAGGCAAATTATATACATTCATACATATTTAAAAAAATCTAAGCTGTTCGTTTCAAAACTTTTATTTGGGATCAATGAAATTCTGATTAAAAAAAAATGTTAATCAGTACTTTAATTATTATTCTTTCCTGCGAAATAATTTTAGCTGTAACTTTTCAATTGTCTCTTTACTTTGTCACTGAAAAAAGTAATGCAAAACAGTAAAACTATTATATACTAGAAGACCTGGCGAACTTCGTATCGCCCTATAATCAAGAAATATCTATTACTTTTTTTTATTTATATTTTTGGAGTTTACCTGTAAGCCATAAATCTCCGTGTTTTGAAGTGCGGCAGAATGATTGACATATTAGTAAGTTGTCAAATCTAATGTCAAAGAAACGTTTGTATGGGAAATAGAAAAGGGCTGTTTTTATGGTTTTCCCACTAATGAATCAATTTTTTCAGCTTTTATACCATCCCTGAACCTCCACAAACATTTCAAGACTAAGAGATAAATCAGCTGTTCTCGAGTTTTAGTAAGACTAAAGAACAGCAATTCATTTTTATATATATAGAAGATAGAAGAAGAAGATTTTTAAGGGTAGTGAGAAGTTGTTATAGAATTCGGCATATAATTATACACATATGAAATTTTCCTAAAATATGATCCTAAAGATTCATATAGCGAAATAGTTATTTGTTCTTTAATTAATGTTTTTATTCACTTCTATTACATTTGCACCCTATTTAAAATTCGCACTTAAATGTGAATAGGTGTTAATCACGTATATAACTTTTTATGTATTAATGAAATAGGCAATAATCGACAGATTCCTCAAATTTACTTCTTACCATCATTCCTACTTGTCCAGTGTCACTTGTCGCGTAAATGACTTTAAATTATTTTTATCTACTAAAAAATCTTTTCTCATTATTATTATTTAGATTTAGTGTTTTATTAAAATATCGAAAAAAATTACCCATCAAATGCTTAAATCCCTAACTAACTCTATAATTGAAACTTAAATTTAATTCACTCTGTGAAATCATAAATCTATTAATTTAAACTCAAAATGCAAATAAATAAAAATATAACCAATATAATATCCAAATTAAAATCAGATATGACAGATATTTAATTTAAAATTTCATATTATAATATGTATAATTATTATGTTGATAACAAATTTAGAAAAAAAATTACTACGAGTTACTTAATACATACATAGTTAAAAAAAAGTCTTACCAAAAATAGAAAAATCCAAGCTTTCAGTTCTCAAAAAAATAATTTTTAAGTTATAATTATTCTCTAAAATTAGAGACAACTTTAAAACTCATCACATCTAGACTAATTGTTGCGCACATTAATTTATAAAGTTACAAATTTATGTACTTTCACAACTGCCACTTTATGTACGTTTTAACAGCGATAATATCGGAAAAACTTGTCGTAAACGATACGATCCAGTCCGTACCGGACTGCTACCAGCCAATTACTAAACTTCTAGCTCAAGTCCGCGCTTTAATATTTAGGGCGCATGCGCAGACTGAATTAACACTAAAACTTATAATATACCTTACTACTGAGAAAGTATTCGTATGTTACTTTTTAGTTTTGTTTCGAACATACTCAAGGGTAATATCAGAACATGAAGTTTTCAAAACCTCAATAATACTCGTTATACATAGTTACATACAACTAAATACTTACAAAAAAAATTTAGAAGCATTTGTAAATTGAGACTGATAATGTAAATCCTTAAATTACTGACTAATAAAAACGGAATAATTATATTTTATTTCAATTAAAAATAGTTTGAACTCGCAATTTACAAATACAGAAACTCCAATTAGAAAGGCTTCATTGTGTTTTCTTATTTTAGCGCCAATACCTTGTTCAATATTTAGAGATATTAAAATGGAGTAGGGTGATAAAAAGAACCAAATCGCTATGATTGCATTACACAAAGTGGGTATGGAGCCAAATGCAATCTTTAAAACTCTCCACACGCTTGGCATTAGTCAAATATTTGGGTACAGGGCTATTAATACCTATAAAGAGACCTCCTCTGTTTGTGACAGAAAAAGATCTGGCCGTCCACGTAGTGCTCGTACGAAAAAGGTGGTCAAAGCAGTAAGGGAAAGAATTCAAAGAAATCCTGCCCGAAAGCAAAATATTTTATCTTGGGAGATGAAGTTAGCGCCTAGAATCATGTCACGTATTTTAATAGATCACTTAGGATTTGCAGCCTATAAGAGACGCAATGGATATTTTTTAAATGATAATAATAAAAAAGAATAGGGTGATGAAATCTAAACAACTACTACAGAAAAATTTTGTTTACGGATGAGAAAATTTTTACAATTGAGCAACATTTAAATAAACAAAATGACCGTATTTATGCTCAAAGCTCTAAGGAAGCTTCCCAATTAGTCAACAGAGGGCAACGTTTGCATTATCAGACTTCAGTGATGGTTTCGTGGGGTGTTAGCTATGAAGGAGAGACTGAGCCATACTTTTGGGGAACAGGTATCAAAATATCAGCACAAGTGTATTAAAATGCCATTCTTGAAAAGGTTGTTAAGCCCCTTAACAACGCCATGTTCAATAACCAACAATGGTCCTTCCAGCAAGACTCGGTGCCAGGTCATAAAGCTCGGTCCACGCAGTCTTGGTTGGAAACGAACGTTTGCGACTTCATCAGAGCTAAAGACTGGCCGTCGTCTAGTTTCAATCTTAATTCGTTGGATTATAAATTTATGGTCAGTTTTAGAGAGTACGGCTATTATTTTTGTATTTCTTTTTTCAAACAATTAGATGGCATATACGAAGTGAAATATACAGTAAGCGAAAATTATAATCACTAAACTGCATTGCGATTGATTGAAATTTTATATACACCTTAAAGGAAACCGACGCAATATAACTTTTTTTTATGTGAAAGGTGGCAAACGGGCAGACGGCCTACTTGATGGAAAGTAGCTACCATCGCCCATGGACTTCCGCAACATCTTTGTTCCGGATGCATTGCGAATGCATTGCCAACCTTGTTTTTTAGGCATAGAGAGGGGAATGGGAATAAGGAAATGGTAGGAAAGGGTGGGAATAGGAAAAGAGCAACCAGATCTCTCACTCATTAGACAAAACCCAGCCATTAAGGGCTACCTCACGCCAATCTTCTGTAAGAGGGTGGTACTTCCCCGGTCGAGCCAGCCCATGTTCGAGCTGCAGTAACTGACCACAGCTAGGCTCTACCACCTTATGAGAACCTGTGACAAGTTATACGTTAAGAATATATTTTACCCCAATCACGATCTATTAGTATGATTAATAGTGTATGAAAAGATACACTGGATCGTTGTACATATATATGTAGGTAACAGTAAATGGGAAGATTAAAAATGTCTGAAATATCGATGATATTGTATGGATGTTGAGAAGAAGTTTTCAAGGACTTTACTTATATTAACTCTTCTTATAGCATATAACAATATTATTCAAAATCACTAACTGCATCACAGTATTATATTGACTCTTAGCTCTTAACTTATTCCCTAAGTTCGAGTAACTATCCTTAGCACTAATGATATAATATAACATAGACACTTACCAACTCTTGTATGGCCGCTCAAATGTATAAGCACTATAAATAAAGATAGATTTCTCATGTATGAATACACACGGAAATATTACTAGCATGTACTCAGGTGCTGACATTTATAAATATATTTTTAACTCTCTTTGAGGAATAGGAACAACATACATCTTAATAACAAGAATTTGTAATGTCACATAGTACCGTCGAATCTATTCTTGCTTATCTCATCCCCAAAAGGCTGTAAATAATGACAATGGATTACTTTGTTTTTTCTTTTTATTAGCGAAGAACAGATTAGGAAACGCCTTATTTTTGTTGTATCCGTCAGTTTGCCATTAAAATTTTCTGTTCAGTAAATATTTTCTTTATTACTTACTATATAATTATAATTGCGGAAGATATCGATGATATTGTTTAATAGTATTATTTTATTTTAACAAATAATGTTATTCTTTCTAATTTAACGAAACAATTTCAGTGACATTAAAGTTGCTGGCAGTTAAACTGTACAAATAAAATGTCCACTTTGATCATTATCTTATAAACTTTCACAGGTTTGTAATTTAAGAATTATAATCTTTTTTTTCTTCCACAAATAAAAATTGTTAGGTGTGTTATCCTTTAAGGTTTTACCCATAACAATTTTTTAAGTTTAAGTATAAGTTGTCAAAAATATTACAAAAAAAATTCGCAGATATTAAAAAGCCACATTAGAAAATATTGAAGTAAAACTTTTCACAACTTTACTATGTAATAGCATTAATTATCATTCCGAATAAAATTGCTACATTACACTAAAAGCATATAGTGACAAAATGTATATCGACTTTACTTAAAATAAAACTTTACTAACAAGTAATAAAGAACACTGTTGCTTGTTGAAAGGAAGAACATAAACCCATGGCGAGTATATACATAAATAGTGGTGGTTAAGAACCCTTCATTAAAATAATTCATTTCATTAGTCCGCACAGACACGCAAGTTTGTTTTTAAAATTTATTAATACAGTGACCTTATTTCATTCTGTGGGTAAAAATAAACAGTAGTACAATAATAATTATTAGTACGAAGTCTCCCAAGTACCGTTATTTTTCCTGGATTTCGGCCGAGCTTATGCAAATGATAGCGTATAATTTTCTCGGAAATCTATGTAAACTGATTATATTGTTTTAAATGTTGGTTTATTAAATTACCCCTTTTCTATTGTGTTCTTATGACAATGTTCATAAATAAGGGTTAAATGTTTTAGACAATTTTAATTTAATAAAGAGAACACGGTTACATATTTTAATTTTAAAGAAATGACACACCACATGATCCTGAATTTTACTGTGTAAACTGAAAGATACACAAGTCATGTATGTTTTAAAACGCCTTTGTTACATTTATTTCAATGTGTCTGTATTGACGTAATTTATATTATAATATTATTAGTATATCTCATTGTTGTTCAGAACACAATTTCACTTCACAATTAAAAAGTTTGCTGTTTAAAACATGTAACGTGTATTTATTTACCAGCTCTAGATATTATTAACAGTCAATTAAATATTGCAGTTCTTCCTATGATCTATTTTAAAGAGTCTGATATTGGATTACCTCTTCAATATAAAGAATTTGAGATATATGTTTCACTGTTTCTTTAGGACGGGGATAGGATAACAAGCTCCGTGGGTTTGACTCGAGGAAAACATTTCCTACGACCTTTACTTGAGTTTCTATATAATGTCTAAGGGAAATTAAATTATTGTATATGATATAATAATAATTGTATTATATGGTGTAATTCTATTGTAAAATGAGTAATTGTTATTTATTACGTTATATTTTTTCTTTAAATGAAATATTAAAAAAAATCTATTATGCATTATGTATACAGGGTAGCATCGGTTAAGAGAGACGGTTCAATAGCTATTTAATGCAATTACAATGAGGGCGCGGGTTCGATCCTGGCAAATACCAATGTGATTTTTCCGAATTATATGTACTTTCTGAGAGTATTTAGACATCACTTATTAATGCATTCAAAAGAGGGTTGATGTCAGGCAGGCGGCAGGTCGTAAAAGCAATTAGCCAAAACTATTCACAACATGTAAGAAAGACCCTGGCTTAAGCTGGGATATTGAGAGGTAGAAGAAGAAAACAATGACAGACAATATGAAAGTTTAATTCGTCTTTGCATATAAATTGTCTTGTAAAAATACCTGGATAGATATTTTACCTTGTGAAAAAATTAATTCAAAACAAAGTTATCTTAAATTATTCTTCTATTTAAACGTATAACACCTTTTTGCTTTATTAATTTATAACATTGAGACGGTTTTATTTCTTATTCGAACTTAGTAACTCCAACAATGACACGAAGTGGACATATTCCGTTATCTAAATGTAACCCGATTCATATAATTTAAAGAAATATGAATGTATATATATGTTTGTTAAAATATATAAGTTTGGTCTAAAATACTCTATCATTTCTTTATTACTAAATATAAAAGTGAGCTATTTAGTTTATGCTATTGAATACGGCGGAATCCTATTTTTTGCCCGTACATTCGTAGTAATTAGTTTGTACTTAAACTTGTGAATTTGATTATACTCCTTATATATCAATTAAAGACGCGGCCGTGTAAGACTGTAAAAAACATAATACCGCAATAATAATTAAAAGTACTAGTTATACTATAAACAGTTACTTCAACTTAAAGAAAAAGTAAAGATAGTTTATTCTTTGCAACATCTTATCATAAGACTGCGATATAATTCGGAATTTCAAATCGTATTTTGTACTTTCCTTGAAGAATATGCCTCCATCGGAAGATGACAACAGTTTTGAAGCTCTTTTATGGTTGATGAAAGTAATACCGTAACATCAACGTAGCGGAAGTCATATAGAAATAACCGAGTGCATCCTAAAGAGAATAATAGATTATGATATAGACACAATGCATTCTTGTCATGTCTTCCAAAATTTTTAGTACCTCTATCTTTTAATCGTTTTCTTAATTAACTTTAAGGTGCTTTATAAACCTTCCATCCGTCCCAACACCTTGTGCAATTATTATATTGAAATTATGTTTACTAATACATATATTATGTACAAACGATCAAATAGTTTTAGGTAAAATAACATGCCAACAGGTTATACTCGTATATATATAATAATTTTTAATTTTTATTAGAAACTGTTTTATTTAGTGATTCAATATAAAGTTTTTACTGAAAATCATTCATGTTTGTATTTTATTATAATGTGTTAATAAAATGTTAAATAAATCTTACCTGCTTGTGTTTCCGTTGAAAAAGTTATTGATGATTCGACCGTAATATGGAAGAAAAATATATATAAGTTTTTGAATTATAACTTGTACAAATCGTTGTTGATCCAAATCATAAAAATAATAGTCAATACATTTTGTGATTTAGTGTTCATTGTCTATCTATACAAAAATTACTTAGTAACTAGATTCACAAGCAAGTAGGAATAGATATTAAAACTCTCCGATTCCCGCAGTTTCAATTCACGCTAATAGTCTGTTTGTTTTGAGAAAAACTCAGTATTATGTATAATCGGCTTAATAAGTCCATTGTTAGTTAAAAACTTTTTTGTGACACAAACCAAACACGGTGTTGATGGGATTCAAACACGGAATAAGTTTTTATCCGACAAAACATTCTCTATAACAATGTTTCCGTAGATTAAATGGTCATTCCATAAATTTGTTGGTGTATTATATTGTTATTAAATATGTATCGTCACTTGGACATGGCTTATTTATAATGCCAACTGAGATCGTTATGGTTAATTATATCAATTAGCTCAGTTTATCAATAAATTAATAAAGTGGAATAAATAACACGTTCATGTTAAATGAGTAGGGTTTATTAATTAGTAGAAACTCCGCGCAACAGATCTTATTTTACAAAATTATGTGAATTAGCAGTGTTCATTGATAAGAAATAGTTTTATTAGAAAATCTATATTTTGAAAAAAATATTAACGAAAAGGAAGGAAATTTTTACAAAATAGGATAAATGTATATCAAAAAATGTATACATTTTGATATAAAGCTAAGAATCTTTTCACATCTTTTTAACGAAAAAATTTTTTTTTCACTTTTTCATGAAATAAATATCACATTATCGTTTTATGATAATAAAAGGATCAGATGTATAAGGTTATATTGCACTTTTAGGTTTCGCACTGTGCCCTCTGAAATCTGTAATAGTTAATTTACATATAGCAAAATTAAGTCAGTATCTGATCCAATCTTGCATAATTCTCACAGCAACAAATATCTTGAACTCACGCCAATTCTTTCGCAATATATCACATTTTATATGCCATTACGGACGTTACGTCTTTGCATAAAAGAGATCTCATTAGAATATTTACACACGTCTACAATTTTTTAGGATTAATGTCCCTATCGGATCAATTTTTTTAAAATATTTAATGAAGGAAAACTCGATATAATTGTGTCCTTATACAGGCTGCGAAGTGTATTTAGTCAGTAGTTTTAACGATTACTCTGTTAGTGGGAACTGTTAGGTTCGAAGTTCATCAATCAGACTTTCTTACGAAATCGCAAAGAGTAAGCCCACTATCGGTTGATTAATGGCAACCACGCCCATGGTAGGTTTACGACTGGGCTTAATTAATGGTTGTTTGCGGCAAATATAAAGAAATTATTAAAGAGAAAAGTCAAATACAGCTTTTTTTTTGTATTTGTGTACCTGGAACCATAAGAGTTAAAAATTCCAAAAGCTAAACAAATATTTAAAAAATATCTTCTTCAAACTACTAAAAAAAGATGTTACTTGTTTTAAGAAATTATATGTATTAACAAGGCAGTATATTTTAGTCTAAATGTACCGATTAAAAAATACTGTAACTAAATTTAAAATTAAAATCATGACAAATTTTACAAGAATCCTACTAATAATATAAATCAAACTATGTTTTTTCTTCAGTTATAGTTCTTCAATTACAGAGCAGACATCTGCGCTGGCTTATATGCAATAACAAAACGTGAATCTTACAAATTCTTTACTAGAAGCCTACAAAAAGATAATATGAACAATAAAGTAAACGAATCTTATTTTTTCATTTTGAAATTATCTGCTATCCATAATTCTACAATTTAGACTTTTTTTAATATTTTAGTGAGATGTAATTTTTTTTATAAGAGAATTAACGTCTAAAGATATCCGCTAAACTTCGGTTCTACGTCCATGAATTTATAAGACAATTAGAAAAATTCAGGTAGCTGACTTTCTTGTTTGTAGGATACTGTCTTGTATGAAGAAGAATAGTATATTCCGTTTCTTTTATTGCATAATATCATTTAAAGCCTTTAAAATAATATTTATAACTTTTCAATTTGATTTTTAGTCATTTAAATTAAACACAAATTTTTGTATTTCAGTAACTCTGAATTTAGTTGGTAGTTTTCTATGACGCTGATTACATATACGTGGCTATACAAATTGCAATTCTGAGTTTTTCTCACAGTTTAATTTTTTATTAAGTAGATATTTTCTACTTAATAAAAATATATTTGTACGTATTTGCTGTTATCTATGGTGGCCTGTACATTGTACAATATTAAAACACTCGGCCCAGCACACCCTCGAGGTGTGCCCGAGATGGGCTGCGCAGCGCCAAGACCTTGTGGCGGCTCTCGGTGGAGTGGACCTGTCGCTTTCGAGTGTCGTGGAGAAGATGCTCGAGAGTGATGGGTCCTGGTTGGCGGTGTCCTCCTTCTGTGAGACGGTCATGTTCACGAAGGAGGCATCTCAGCGGGAAAGGGAGAGGGCGGCTGATGCTCCCTCCCCCCGCAGGCGACGTACGGGGGTGCGACGGAGGCAATTCCTACGCCTCCAATAGCACCCCTGTGTTCCGGGCTGGGGTCGGCGTGGTAACCCGGCCCTTTTGAAAGCCCGGCGTCGTCGGGGTGGTCCTAATTGCCGGGATCGCCCCCATGCTCCGAGGGAGTAAGTCCGGTCTTTGCCAGGACCGGCCAGTCGCTGGTGTGCCCTGTCGCTGACAGATCCGGGGTACACCGACATAGCGGCCGATGGCTTTCGCAGTGGTTTTAGTGAGTAGGGGCCTGCCCAGGCCGAGCCTCACACATCCCTTCCGGCCCCACCAAGGCCGGTTGGACGGCTCGTAAAAAGAGTTTCCACTACGTCAAAAAAAAAAAAAATTAAAACAAAGTTCTAAGTTTCATTAGTTGAAACATTTTGGATGAATGTTTAAAAGGTTACGAGATAATGATTACTCAGCGTGATCGGTAACGATGACAATTGACTTTGTGCCTCGTGTTTCGTGAGTAGAATTATATATATCATTATTTAAAAAGGGGGTGTAAAGCGATAATTTAATATTTATCTTGCTCGACCTGTCAGCCAGGCGGCACTGACCGTGGTATCGAGCTAAATGTTAAGCAATATCATTCTGTATCCGATACTGGTCCTGGCCCTGGCAAGTACCAATGTGATTTTTCTGAGTCATATGTACTTTCTAAGAGTATTTTGACATCACTGATTAATTCTGATTCCCAAAAGAGGGTTGATGTCAGGCAGACGGCTGGTCGTAAAAACAATTAGCCAAAACTATTCACAACATGTAAGGCAGACCCTGGCTAAAGCTGTTAAATTGCCAGGTAGAAGAAGATCTACAGTCATCACTCACTGTATCCATGTTTGTGTCATTCGACTGCGAGTAAAAGGGAGGTTTTGTTTTCCAAATCACTGCATACCAGTCAGGGACAATTTAAAACTCTCTTTCCGATATAAATGATTGTGCTTCCTGATTCAAACCTGTTGTTAGTCCCTCTTAGTTTTTCATTTTCATATTCATAAAGGTTAGTTGTATACATGGTTCACTTTTGATATACGAGACTCTTAACTTACTTAATATAAAACTTTTAGTAAATATACCTTAATTTTGACTTAAAAACAAAAAATATATGGTAAAATATTTGTCATTACAGAATATATTATGGCAAAATAAAGATAGGTTCCACTTTAATGATCATAGGAAAGAATAAAATTTTAAACTCCCTTAATTTTCATAAATAATCAATGTTTTTGTAAGAAATCCTTCCCTTAAATAATACATTTTCTACCGCTTACAAATTAAAAGCCATCAAGCTTTGAAAGAGTTAACTTTCATATTCTTTTAAAATGCTTATCACTTTTTTTTATTTCACTGGGCAATGTAGGTATAAGATCTAGAGCCAAGTAGCTGTTCAAGAAAAGCGAGCGAAGTCATCTAATAAAAAATAACTGTATATTGCATTATACTTTTATCTTTAACTACAATAAGGTATAGCACAATATAACCGGCTTTCAGGTCAGAACGAAAGCTTTATATAACACTTGACGATCCTTATATTTCACAATTATTAAGCGTCGAAATCTTGAACAATGTACAGGTAACAGATAACGACGTAATGGAAACTACACAGGCATTAATCAAGTCAGGTCCACGCCAATAAGGTTGTCCATAACTCAGATAATCTAATTTGGCTCGCTAGACCCGGAGAAGGGTTAAATATGGCATAGTGAGTGTTAATATCAAACAAGTTTATTGTCTGAAGGGTTTATATCAAAATAATTTTATTATTTTGGCGTTACGTTTGGTGCTAGGAGTATGAGAGAACCTTTTATTTATTCAACACTCAGTAATGTAAGAAGAACTTCTAGATGAAATGAAATATTACTCCGAAAGCTTTTAACCTTAATAGCTTTGGTTAGATATTAACACAAAAACATCGAATGGGAAATTTAAAAGGGGTTTTTAAATGACAATAGAAAATAAATCTCGCATTTGTATTAACATCAATATATTGTTTTAATAATCAATTTATGCTACCTACTAAATTATAATTCGATAATAATTCGACAATAAATTTTTAATGGTGATAACTTATTAAACGACAAATAAACCTTGAAATCCAAATTCCATTCTTATACATCTATTTTAAAGACATATTGAGTTAGTCAAGACATAAATGTAATTTAATTACATTTCTACGAATTAAAAAAAAAAGAAACGTAGATATTTCACTTGTCGAAAGTCGAATTGATGGTTTCCGTTTGAGCTTACAAATGATAATACCTCAAACAATATTAAAATACAGTAATAAGACCTTTCACACTTTGATATTGCAACGTATATTTATATATTAATAAAATGTCAATACACTATCAATACAATATCCAGCTTAATCATACCTAATTCTTGAAATTCGTGTTCTATAAGATAATATGGTATCAGACATACATAGTCTGATACCTTATTTACAAAATCTGAAATCCATGTTGCATCTTTTTTGTATGAAGTCGGACTGCATAGTAGACTTTATCAGAATTTTTCTATAATATTGTTGAAAGGTTATATTCATCTGGTATATCCTGTCGATCGTAAAGAAAATTTGTGCTAGAGAATTAATATTCTAGTATGTTATCTTGATCATTATTATGATTCTTTTTTTGGTTTGACAATTAAAACTAACAAAAAATTGTTTATTCTTTATGTGGTATTTAAATAAAACAATTTTGTAAATCTCCAGGTATTATTAAGTTACACCTACCAAAATAAAATAGTCAAATAACATTTTTTACTATCTTAGGGAAATTCTTCCAAATAGATTTTTAAAAATCAAACAATCCAGCTTTTATCTGTATTTCCTTTTTCGTTTTGTATTAAGGGAAATAAATCATATTGAACCCATGTTACGTTACTTCCCATTTCATGCATCATCAGTTTTTCCTCTTAGACTATTGGAATCACTCAACTTCATCATGCACGATTTTCTACATGTCTTGGATAGAAAAGTTACGAAGTACATATATGTAAGAGAGACGAAACCTCTTAGCATTCAATGGATTCACCGTGCGGGTGCCGGGTCCATCGCGTTGCAGGGAGAGGAGCTTCAACAGTGCCTGGGACTTGCGACCCAGGTGTAGGTTTAAGGGGCCCCTCAACTAACGCGCGTTATACGCTCACCTCCACTGTCCAAGTTCCTCTCCCTACCTAACCAAATTTGAAAAGAACCTACTAGGGCTGCCTTCGACGTACGTTCTAAGAATGAATTAATGTTAGTTCTGGACAGGCCCAAGTCTTTTAGTAGGTTATAGAGAGATTTAGCTGTTATACCTCTCGCTCCCACCTCTACCGCGTACAAATCAACGACGAACCTATTTCGAGTTAGTTCGTTAGTGAGCTCGTAATACTTATTGACCTTGATGGCATGGTCTTTGGGGATGTTGGTTTCCCAAGGCACCGTAAGCTCTATCATCACAACGCGCTTTAAAATACGCGAATATAGAAATATGTCTGGTCTGGAGGCCGACGCACAAATATCCTCGGGGATTTTGTATTGTTTCTCATACGTATCCATCATGATAGTCCAATCCGAAGCCGCTTTAAGGATAGAGTAAGGCTTGACGCTTGATTTTATAGCCCTGGTGCCCTCTCTCACAAAACCTATTGATCGCTCGTTTGTGGTTATTTCCCTTTGCGCTCTGGCTACCGAAAGACTAACCGCTTCACGTATGATCTCTAAAACCCTATCGTGACGACGCGAGTATTGACCGCTGTCCAGGAGAACCTTACATCCCACCAGCAAATGCTTGGCAGTTCCAACTGCCTTTCCGCAGATATAGCAAGTTTTTTCGGTACCTTTACCCCATCTTACTAAATTACTCTGATCTGGGAGAGTCATCTGGAACGCATTGAGATAAAATTTTAGCAAGGCTGGCGACCAGTCATGAATTAGGGTGCGCCATTTTAGTGCTAGTGGAATGCAAAAATCTCCCATGTCTAACCACTCGTTCTGCATTTCTAAACTCATTGCATGGATCTTGTATTTATCGTTCTCGTCTTGCCGAATAAAAGACTTTAATATATCCGTATCTTGGACTTTCCTACTTGATCCTAACCCTACTCTGTTATTTTGCGCTCCGATCATAAATTGTTTATGGAATTGAAGTCGTGACTCTAGCTCTGGGGCATCATTGTCTTTTGGGAGTGATGTAACGACGTCATCATGGGATTTTCCCAGGATATGTCTCTTGGAAACTCTTAGGTGTTTGTAGAGCTCCGATGGTCTTTTTAGATTCATCCCAAAACTATTACGATCCCTGAATAAAGCCGATGAATCAGCCGTTAGCGCGAGCCCGAGCCACAACTTCAACATCTTTATGACGCCTGCATCTAATTTAGATAAAAGGGTTTTACTAAAATCATAGACGAGGAAAGGCCAATTCAAACGTGAAGTTAAGTAATTATCGTAGATCCATGCTTTTTTTACGTTACTGATCTGCTGGCTATCTACCTTGTTGAGATCATTTAAAAAGCTATCTACTATTCCTTCTAAAGATGGAGTACGACCTATATTATCAATCTTACGACCGAGAAACTTGAATGGTGCATTTTCCGTAACCGTAGAAACGCATTGACCGCCTATCGATAGTCCCGGATCGTATGAGGTGTATCTTGTATTCCGCCTACCAAGACACAGACAGTGACATTTACTTGGTTTTGTCCTCAATCCATCCGTCCACTCACAGAATTTATCCACTTCATCCAATAGTACTTGACAGTGTTTGGGGAGACGTGTCAGTATTGCGAGATCGTCAGCGAAGGCTAAAATGGATTCCGTGTATTTGTTATTGAACTTAAACCGATACCCCCATTTTTTCTCATTGCTGATAAGTTTATCTACTAGGATATTGATTATAATATTAAATACTATTGGAGATAAACAGCACCCTTGAAATAGTCCTACATTGTAACTCAAACTTTTTGAAGGGCCTTCTTTAGTTATAATAGAAAACTTTAATTTTGAGTAATACGACGCAATCATATCGCTAACTAAGGGTGGAAAGTTATACCATCTAAGCGCGAATAGCATCAACTCGTGTTGTATCGACCCGAACGCGTTCTCTAAGTCTATCCAACAAACTGTAATTTGCCGCTCGCTTTTTCTAGCATCTTTCAAACTCTCCGACAGCAAGGTATTGTGTTCTAGGCATCCAGAAATCCCGGGTAGAAACCCTTTCTGGTGATTTGGCCTAAAATATTTGTTGCTGAGCATGAATCGCGTCATTCTCGTTTGTAGGACCGAGAAAAAGATTTTAGAAATTGTATTTGTTATATTATAACATAATACATATGTACATACGTAACCTTTTAACTACGTCATAAATTTAAGTTATTTCTTTGTTACTTCAGATATAATAACATTGTCTAAACATTTAGAATATTTTTTCCTTGGAGAAAAGAACAGTGCCCAAATTTAAACAATACTATTTCAAAAAATCCAAAATGAATCACTTGATAACAAATATAGTAGAGAGAGGAGTTAGTTTCTTATTTGTAGTACTTAGATCGTCCTCTAAGGTCTTTTAGAAAAACCTGCTATAACTCACATCGAAATTCCATGATTACAAAACACTTTTCGTTTATTTTCATATCTACGTATAGCAAGCCTTTAGGTTCTTTAAGAAACCTTTTATCCAAATATCATCCAATATTTGTACATCCTTCTTGTTTAGCAAAAAAACTAATATATCCGGTGAACTATTAATAAAGGATTCTCTTTAAAACCAATTTTTCATATCTTGCCCCTTTTCATAAATGCTGGTTAGTTTAATTTTAAGGGTGGCATAGGAGGTAACTTCGTTACAAACACCGTTTATTATTACTTAATTACTAATCTCGAACTTGAGCTCTGCTGTAATAAATTGTGCAATTAATCGACCACAAAAATGTACAAACTTACTGTGTACGTTCGAAAAAAGACTTTAGATCTCATAACGCTCATCGATTTAATCTAAGTTCACTTGATACTTTCTATCTCATTATAAACTAGATGACTCGGCGGACTTCGTACCGCCTGTTACCTTTACTGTTACCTTTTTATCTCAATGAAGTTAATTTCTTACTTATGTACTTCTTCTTCTTACTTATGTCTTTTTCTTATATATTATATGTTTAAATTCATACTATAATAGTATAAGTCTTTAGTATTTCGATAATCTGTCCAGAAATCAACTAATAATATTCAAAAACAGTTTTAAAATGTAACATTTTTATTTTTATGTATTTTAATCAAGTCCTGTATTTGTTAAACTGCTACCGCTATCTGTTATATTTTTGTGTGAGTTAATTACATAAAACTCCAATTTCTTTCGTTAGATGTCGCTAGGATATAATCTTAATTTACACAAAATAATTTGTCATTATTTCTGAACTCATGTCAACCATTACTTATAGTATTTGACAGGATGGACAACAAATGTTTGACAAATGACGGACACGGTTCGATCGATCTTGGGAACCCAGGTTTGATCCTTTCCACTACTTCGGATTTTTTAAAGATTTATACTGCTATTTGAGACAAATCCAACGAACCAAAAACCGTGAAAATTGGTTTAGCCGATATCGAGTTATAAATGTTGTAACAAACACAACCTTCTTTTATATACATATATATCGGATTTATTACACATTCGTTGTTTTTAAAAAGAGAGGGACGCCAGCCTCGCTGACGTTACAAATGTCACTTCTTCTAGTACGTTCCATGGTATTTTAAAATGAAACTTCAATTGATCTTAATGCTCCTGTATTTCTCAAAGATTCTTCATAATAACATACTTCAATGATTCACATTCACTGAACTCTGTAGTTATCAATTCTGAAGTCCCCATTCTGCCGTCGTGCATCCAGACGTCATATTTATAACAAGATTCAAACATAGTTCTATTCTCCTTTGATTTCGTTTTACTTTTAACAATAATCATAAATACTAATGAGGTTTAATAAGAATTGATGTCAGCCTCAAATTATTTTCAAGTCGCATCCGTTATTAAAGCTGGTAGCGCCGACATATACATAGATAATGAAATCTCTTAATACTAACCTAATGGATGATTGCATAGCGAATGTAAATTTAAGACTCCAAACACCTAACTTGATAGGGGTTTTGTAACATCTTTATATGTAGGTATGCCAAGTTTATTTATGTAGCAATAAAAATAATTATTAATTTACAGGTGGTTGGGCCGAGCTGTAGTCTGTAACTACAGCTCTTAACATGGGCTGGCTCGGTCGGGGAAATACCACCTCTAACAGAAAATCGGCGTGAAATAGACTTAAATGGCTGCATTTCGTCCAATGAGTGAGAGAGCCGGTTGTCCCTATTCCCAACCTTTCCCATCATTTCTTTATTCTCACCCCTCCCTATTTCTAAAACAACAAGGTTGGCAACGCATCCGAAACAAACATGTTGCGGATGTCCATGGATGACGCTAGTTACTTTCCATAAAGTAGGCCGTCTGTTCGTTTGTCACCTTTCACTTAAAAAAAATATAGGAAATATCAATAATTTTAGTACAAGCCATAGTATTATTTGCATTGTAGTTCTATTCTATAACAATTTTAACTTTTATATATAATTTGTTTTCTAATAGGTGTAAATTTAATTAAATATTTCTAATTCTCTACAAAAATTTCAAAAGCAACTTTTCCCGTAAAGATGCCACTTGCATATGATGTAATCCAGGTAACAAACTTGATTAGTTTCAAATGTAATCAATATCCGGAGAGCAAGAACTAGCAATCCCTCTTTGAGTTTTAGTAGAATATGGTGACCACTGGTAGCTATCTATCTAACTGGTAGGTGTTGGTACATGTATAATTTAAGTTGGAGACATATTATGCAATCCAATAGCAGAAATTAGTGAAACGAGATATCCTTTGAGGAAATACTAGGGAAATTGAATAAAAATGTGGAGACTCTAAACACCTAACTTGATGAAAATGTATGTATATACATAACTATATTCTAACTTATGAGCAAAATAATCTACATAAAATTAAAAATGTTTTTTTATAAGGACCTTTCAAAGCCATGCGCATTTTGAATTACACTTGTATATAAAAAAACAGTTTACACTTAAATCGAGCTTATTTGACTAATTGATTTAGACTTTAAATATAAACAATTTTGTTTCGATCTAAAAACTTGTCCCGAAAGTGTGAAAAACTAAAGAAAAAAAAATGGTTTCATAGAATAACCCACAATTAACACTTAATTCACATCTAAACAAAATAAGGAAGCCAAGGCTTTAAAATAATTAAAGCTTACTATTATTAAGACCTTTTTTATTTAATTATATCATAGAATTGAAAGATCTTTTAATACATACTTATATTGAGATTTTATATCTAGATTATATTTTTTATTATATTTACTCACATTTTATTTTATAACAAGTCCGAGAAGCTTTCCTTAATGAGATACGAGTGTAAGGGACAAAATTCCTTAGCTCTTAATAAAAGTAAAAGGGCCAAATGGTATCAATTAATTAATTTATTTATTTATAATGCACTATACAATAAAACGTCGACGTCCACACTAGGCTAGGCCTGTATTAGGCCTGTAATTAGATATTCAATTACCTATATGGGTTCTTCTCTGGTTTTAAACGAAAAAAAGTGGTTCATACAATTTAGACAAAATTTTTCAAATTGATTGTAATATAAGGTGAAATGTAATAATGGTGAATGCTGATGTTAAATAACAAAATGTTAATGATATAATATTATTATAAATTCAACTTACTAAGATCAATGCTTTTTAATGAATTTATTGAGAAATCATTATTTATAAGGTTTTTGTAGTATCGTAATTACCCTAGCTAAAGAATCAGGAAAAATATATAATATTATTACATTTTTATTTAAATGTGCTTAAACTTTTCAAACTATCAAAAATTATTATGCCCGAAATTTTCAGTAGTCACCGGTATTTCTAGGATATAAATATCTTATTCATATTATTTAAATTGACTACCAATTTAAATATAAAAATAAACGTGCGTCACTTCCTTTCAAGCTTAAAAAATTCGTAAAGAAACTGATATTCGAAAGCAAATAAGTACTTCAAGGATGTGTTATAAAGGTGAAACTAATAATATTCTATTTTTGATATAGGTTTTATAACATTAAAAATTAATAACAATTTCATTTCCGGTACTAAACGTGCATTACATACAAAATTCACTCATCGCTTTTAAACTACACAGGATTAAAGAGGGAACTAACAAAATGTAAAAACACAATGAACACACCGGAATATCACGTTGTGTTTAATTTCGTAAGTGTAGACGGTACGTGTTGCAGTAACATAAAAGTTGGAATTATATTGAATTCATTTCAATACATATGTATATATCGGATTTATTACAGATTCGTTGTTTTTAAAGAGAGAGATGCCAGCCTCGCTGACGTTACAAATGTCACTTCTTCTAGAACGTTCTGTGATATTTTAAAATGAAACTTCAATTGTTCTTAATGTTCCTGTATTTCTCTAAGGTTCTTCATAATCACATACTTCAATGATACGCACTCACTGAACTCTGAATTCTCAATTCTGAATTCTGCCGTCGGCGTCCAGATGTCATATTTATAACAAGTTTTAAACATAGTTCTATTCTCCTTTTAAGCAACCTTTGATTTCGTTTTACTTTTAACAATAATCATAAATACTAATGAGGTTTAATAAGAATTGATGACAGCCTCAAATTCTTTTCAAGTCGCATCCGTTATTAAAGCTGGTAGCGCCGATATATACATTAGCTTGTCATAGTTGTGAAGCAAAGTTAGTAATGACATACTTGTTATAGTATCAGTTTTTTTAAATAAATAAAAAAAACTAAAGTAGAGTATTATAAAATTTTCAGACTTAATATTTAATTTCCATAAAGCTGAGCTATGTTACTGTCGATTAATAAGAAATATAAATGAACGTGTGATTTATTATTGTTTTATTACATATTTCTCTGTTATATAAGTGGAAACTGGAAGGATAGAAAGAATGATAGTAATAAATAATTCTCCGACTAAGAGAGGGCACGTCCCATCCGCACGCTTGCCAAAGCAAGATGGAGTGAGGTCGCCTTCCAACGTTCGACTAATTTATATTCTTAGCGCTTTCGAATATTATACTAAACAATATGATCCGTTCATATGTTTGAATCGTATGTATTCGTAACACACATTTATATTAAAAAAATACTTTTTTAAGATTTTTATCTTGCCTTTATTAATACATTGAACACCTAATTAGATACGACTCAGGTCTCCGGAGAGACCCGACTATCCCCTACCTCCAAAGACAGCCACGGACGGCCTCCTGCCAGATCCGTGACCGTCCGACTCCCAGGGCTGTGTCCCCAGCCCTCCTCCCTTCATGACTGATTGCACCGGAATACACTGGTGGGCGATGGGGTCGTCACGTCCCAACGCCGAATTTATATAGGAGTCCTGGCATAGCGTGGACCTTGAATTTAATTTATTTTTAGCATTTTTCTGAAGCACTTTCGTTCAAATCAAATGAAAACCATAATTTTTGTTTCAAGAGAATAATATAATAATTATCGAAATGAGTTTTTCCGTTCAAAATTTTTATCTCAAAAAACCCTTTAATTAAAAAACGATTCACCGAAACTTTGAAGGTTCATTTACAAGCCTTGTAATTCTTAAAGCAGACGTAATCAGTACAATTGTCCTTTGATTAGCATAGTTTCCAAAAAGTTCTTTTAAAAGTATATTTTTTTGTCACCATTTTCATTTCCTTAAAGAAATTAACATCTTAGCGAGATATTTAAAATGTTATTTTAACTGAAGGAATAGTTCAAAGCCACTTTAATCCCTATGAGTTTTTGTTATACATAGTGTTTAATATCAAGTATAAAAGGAACAACATTTTCTTTTAACTAAATAATTGCATTTAAGTGTAAGTATAGTTAAGTCAGATTAAAATATTAAAATCATAATAGCTGCTATTAATATATATTATGTCTATATATATATATATATATATATATATATATATGTATTACTAGGAGCCCTGTTATATTAATTTAGGTTGTACTGCTTTAATTTTTTTCACCATACTAACTTTCTTTCTATAAAAATACTAAAACATAATAGAATATGAAATAATAATAGTTATAAGAATGACAATGAAACAATAATCCAAAGATATATAATAATTTATACTTTAGCTATCCACCTAAAAATAAAAAAGTGGTAATCCGTAACGCCAACGTATGATCGCTCATACAGCGCGATTACGTCGTTATAAAAAATTTATGAAATTTATGAATTTCATATTTAAAGATATATTATTATAAATTTAATTGAATTTAATAATAATATTTCATTATCACTGAATTTAATTTGTAAGCAAACAAAGAACTGAGGACGATATAACGTTGACTCAAACAGAACGTGATAATAAGGCTTGTTCTTTCGTTCTTGAAACGGGCGTTCATCAATTTATAAAACGATATTATTTTAATGATTTAGCACAAAAAAGTGCATAAATAAGCTTTCTTTATTGTTTTGTGCATCATTGCAAAGGAATCTGTTTTAGGCAGGTCGTTCATGTTCGTTCATAATAGTCTTTCAAAGACAAGTGCCTTCAGTTTAGCTTTTCTTCATTCTTCAAGGATAACTCATCCAAGGAGAAGCATAATGGGATAAAGCAGGGAAAGATGACAAAGGAAACCAAAGAATTCCTTTTAAAATAGAAATTTCTATGATATAAATTTATCAACATCATATATGAAGTCTAAATATCGCAACATGAGGCGCATTATATGTATTACAAATCATAATGCAAAGCTTAGCTGGTAGAATTTTCTTTTGAAAACGATGGCTATAAAATGGACTACCTGATAAGCACTTAAAACAGGATAGGGAAATTCCACAATGACCATAACAATAACTTTAAAGTTCCAAGATAAGGCCAGATTTAGTTTGATGTTGTATCCCCCAAAAACAGTAGTATCTTCTATATATTAATAAAGAGGAAATATATGTTTATTTGTTTGTTTATTTGTAATGAATACGCTCCGAAACTACTGGACCGATTTTAAAAATTCTTTCACCTTTGGAAAGCTACATTATTCCCGAGTAATATAAGCTATATTGTAGGTGGTAGAACCTAGCTGTAGTTTAGTTACTATAGCTCGAACATGGGCTGGCTCGACCGGGGAAGTACCACCCTCTCACAGAAGATCGGCGTGAAGTAGTCAGTAATGACTGTGTTTCGTCTGATGAGTGAGAGTGCCGGTTGCCCTTTCCCTGTTCCCAACCTTTTCCTCCCTTTTCCTCCACAACTAAGGTAAGCAACGCATCCGCAGCATCTATGTTGTGGATGTCCATGGGCGACGGTCACTACTGACCAGCAAGTGGGCCGTCTGCTCGTTTGCCACCTTTTACATAAAAAAAACAAAAAAAAAATATTTTATAAAATAGGGATCCTTACTAAAACTCCAATAATGTAACCCAAGGTGTAAAAAAATGAACTGAAAAATTCCTTACGTCGCGTGCGCTGCGAAAACTATTGATGATAGAACCAAATCATTTACTACGACTTTGCAGAACTCATCATCATCTACAAAAAGTGTCGCGACAGCATATGTCTAAATATTATAGAACTTATGTCACAGTAAGCGGTTTTTTATTCTAAAAATTTATTTTATATGCCGCCGCTTGAAAAGGCTCTTTATTTGTACCTTGGTATTAATCCTTATCAAAATAAATTACTTTATATTCAAGACGCTTCAATACCTTTTTATAACTTTTTGAATTATTCAATTCGGACATTTCATTTGGAAGATATCACGAGTTTAAAAATGCAAGTATTAGAAAAAAGTCTGCTCACCGCGCTCAGCTAGCCAGCATGTTAGGCCTCGGCCTCGAATTTTGCGGGCAGCGGAGCGGCAGCGGGAGCGGCAGGATCTTACGCGTATAATCAAATGGACCGACCCTCGAATACAGCGGTGCCCGCTGCCCGCTATTTTGGAGAAATGTATGCGTTTTCGTGCCGCCGCCGCTGCCGCTCCGCTGCCCGCAAAATTCGAGGCCGAGGCCTTATGTAGGCTCCATGTAAGAATCACTGGGGCACGGGGGGGGGAGTGAATCCCAACTAATATTATAAATGTGAAAGTAACACTGTCTGTCTGTCTGTTACGCTTGGCCGCTTAAAACTCTCAAACGATTTTGATGGGCACAGACAATCTTTAGACCCTGAGAAAAAACATAGGCTACCTTTTATTGCGAAAAAGGGGATGAAGAGGTTGAAATAGGGGTTGAAAGTTTGTATGGGATTTCTTAATTTTAGAAGATAATCCCATGAAACTTTATATTTAAGCACTTGATAGGATATAATATTTAAACCAATAATAATATTGAAATTACAATAATGTTGAAATTTCAACCAATGAGGGGATAAAATAAGGGTTGCAAGTTTGTATGGCATTTTGTCATTTTTGGGGATAAAAACATGAAACTTTATATTTAGGAACTTGATAAGAAATAAAAAAAACAAATTGTTCTAGCGGTTTTGAAATTTAAAATCGTTTGTTATTTTAACCACCGTGGGGGTGAAATTCTACACACGGAATTCCTGAAATTCGAACGGAACGGAACGGGAACTACGAAGCTAAACTTTTTGTATACAAAATTTTAACCACTGAACCTAGGAACATCATATTTAGAAGTTTTGTGTGTATCAAGTTAAAAAAATTGGCTTTTGAAGTTAAAATTCCTTTTAACGAATAGGTACTCTGCATCGTCGCATCTGCCGTCGGTCGTCGGTCGACGCACAGTGAGAAAGCCCCATACAAAGCCGTCTCAAACCCCTTCACATGACAGTCGTTGTGGTGCAGTAAAACTAATTAATTAATTTAGTCTTATAAATAAGCTTTCTTTTCTATATTTTTTTAATTATTTTTTGCTAACCATAATATATATTAAAAGGCATCAAAGTTGACTCATGTTCAATGGTGTTATTTTGGCCCAGGACATTACTACAATTCAACGCCACATTACTTGAAAGAAATACTAATATTATAAATGCGAGAGTAACTCTGTCTGTCTGTCTGTTACGCTTTCACGCCTAAATCACTAAAGTGATTTTAATGAAACTTGGTACAGAGATAGAGTTGACCTTGAGAAAGTATATAGGATAGTTTTTATCCCATACTAGGTTTTGCCCGCGACTTCGTCCGCGTTAGTTTGGTCAAGAGTAATATATGTAGGTATAGCTGACCAGGGGAACTCTATTCCGTCTTAGAGGCCATAAATAATCAGGTTCTTCCTGTTTCAATTAAACAGAATGATTGAAATATTAGTTAGTTGTCAAATCTAATGTCAAAAAAAACGTTTGTATGGGAAATAGAAAAGGGCTGTCTTTAGGGTTTTCCCTGCAATTATTCCAATTTTTCTCACCTTTTAAACCTTCCCTGGACTTTCAGGAGTATTTCAAGACTAAAATTAGCCAAATCGGTTCAGCTGTTCTCGAGTTTTAGCGAGACTAAGGAACAGCAATCCATTTTTATATATATAGAAGATTTTTGAAACGTTCTCTGGGATTCGAACTATGTATAACCGAACTCCACGCGGTCGAAGCCGCGGGCGAAACCGCGGGCGGTAAGCTAGTAGAGTATATTTAAAGTATTTTATTACAAAATCACGTTCCAAAAGAAGGAAGAACTTCTGTTGACATGAAATAAGAAAACTAATTTTGATGAACTCGGACACAATAAGGAAACGTCAACAAATATCTTCCACAATTCTTAATTAATTAATGTATATTTTTTTTTATAGTTTAGCAGAGTCTAACGATATAATATTACTATTTCCTCCTTTTTGGTTCATAAATAAAACTTGCTAATTACTGATAAACATATCAAGCTATGTAAAAGATGAAGCACTAGGCTGTAAATTTAATTAGGTGACCAGAGTCATAGAGGTCGGCGGTACAAGCGGTACAAGTGACAAGTATTGTCAGCAGTCAAACTCAGCTGAATTATTAACATAATTCTCGCATCAAACTCATCAGCTTCGGTAAGTATTTTCTACATACTATTAAACTTATTCTAAGTGTATGAACACCTGGTTGGACTAATTAATGTAAAGTATCAAGAGGTTCCAGAATAAAGTTGTCAACTTTCAGCCTTACAAGATTAGTTTGAAGTTTTAATGCTAATAATAAGCAATGAATGAAAATATTATAATATGGTAACCCAAAAAACTATAGACAGAATGAAGTAAATAACTCACAATCTATTCATTCAAAACAATAGTATTTGTATATTTTTTCTAACACAAATTCTTTGATATGATGGCCCCAACCGTACCTTATGAAGTATTCAATTTTCTTCTTGATTATAGTCCATAGGGACATCATTTTATTATGTACAAATGTACATATATGGGTGTTGAGCATTTAATTCGGGAAGTAGTAAAGATACTTATCTTAAACTTTATTTATAAGTGTTATTTATATTTATATTTATTTTATTTTAAAAACTATGTAACATGTTTTATATAAAAAAAAATACTTATTTTTTTATAACCCTATTCCTAAGCCCTTTCATTACGTATTCAATGTTGGGAAACAGTCATAAATAAAGTGGGAAAAGTCCCCGACAACTTTTCGGCGCGGTCGCTGTTCGTGAAACTTAAAGTTTCGGAAGTATTTAATATAAATATAACATTGATATTAAAGTTTCTAAAATCAGAATCTAGAATTTATAAATTGGAAAAATATTGAATAAATTTTATTTTTATTCTTTTCAATCAAACTTTTATATCATAGATTGTTATAAATTTATTAAATAAGCCAATTAAATCACTTAAACAAGTGTTTTTTATTTAAAATGTTATTTCCACATACATATAACTATTTTCTATCTATTATGTTTCTCTTTTATTACTATGAATAGTTGTTTTTAAATATTTAATTTAGTCAAAATGCATTAAATAAAGAAAATGATAAGTATAATATCTTTGCCTTTTTATGTACAAAACACTCACTGAATTTATTAAGGGGGCAGCTTAAGGCTTCCATTAATCCAAGTTCCGTGAACTAAACGAATACTTAAAATGAGTTTAGTAGATATAAGTGAATACGTAAGAAAGCTTGTGAGTTAGACAACAAAGATATTAATAATAATTCATCATAATAGATTGATGTCTAGAAAGTAGGTAAATCTTCGGAACTCTTTACCTCTTTCAGAGTATATGTGTATATACATATATATTATCCGTAAAAATTAAAGAAATTTCAAAATAAACAAAATATATTTTGGTATTAAAATTTGCCAGTTCAGTGATCTTGATATAAACAAAAAAAAACTTTAGGATACAACAATTCTAAAAGCTATTATTTTATAAATATGTAGTAGAATTCCTGGGAGATTGTTAATTTTAATAAATAACTACATATAAAAAACTTTGACCTTATAGATTTCATCTCGCATTTATATTATAAAAAGTTATCTATCTTCCAAATAAAAGGACATTATTATAACGTTTCTCGTGGCCGATGGAAAAACCAATTTAAAGTTACGTCGCTGTTTATAAAAAACTTTCTTTTTTACAGATATCACTTTGGCGAATATAATTAACTGCTACCAAGTTTAAGAATCCGATCTAAGAAAGTTTATTAAGGTTTCATTTTCATTTGGATTACGAAGGACTCTAACGTTGTTGGTGGTTTGAATTATGAGTACCCAATTAACACTTAAAGACTTTGGTTAGTAATACCGAACCAAAAATTTTCTAAACCGTAATAATTATATAAGTACAATTCTCTTTACTAAACCGATAATAATATATTGTAAAAAAATATGTTACTTAATAAATCTCATAATATATGTTTCTGTATTATATAATATTTCAAAAAAAGTAAAATAAGAGATAAAAAGATAGTAATAATTTAAAATGTTACAATTTCTGGAAAAATTTGGTTCTTATTATGTTAAAAAAAATCTGAAATTATAATATTTTATTGATTTTTCAAACCGAAACTATTAAATATACACTTCTGTTTTCAGCCCTATTATTAAATAAAAAAGAATCATAAAATTAATCACAGTATAGAAAAAAGTATCAAGTTGTCAATTTGATACTCAATTATTGAACTTTTAGCGATAGCAATTAGCAAAGTATTGAAAAATGGACTCTGATCTTCGATCTTTGCTTAAGAACAAAGTAGTTTTAACTCATTAATTAAAGGGGGAGATTAAAAATAAAATATGCCAGGGCAGCCTTAAACTATAGTTAAGATAAGCCAACTTAGAGTAGCTGAGGTGGGTTTTAAAAAACTTGAAGTTACATCGTTTTTAAAAACGACGTTACTTGCAGCCAACTTCAGACGTAAACATCTTGTTGACTTTTATGGACTATTATTATCTGTTTTGTAATTTACTATTTCGTTTGCGGCTATTTCACAGATTATAAATGGAAAGCTTCAAGTATTTTATGTAAAAAGATGTCTTAAAATAGAAAAAAATATTCAAATGTTAAGAATAATATTAATCGCAATACAATATTTCGCAATGACAGTGCAATATATTAAGTTGTAAGACATATAATTATTAAGTAAGTAGCTATTATTTATGAGGGTGTGTAACATTTCCTATGATAGTACGGACGTCAGCAATTAAAACAAAAGTAATAAGAAAAGAAAACACCTCCAAATTTTGAAATTTATTTTACAGAGAAATCTTGATGAGCAGAATAATAATCATTAACTGCGTGAAATATTTAAGTATATTTTATATATAAAAATCCATTAAGCCATCCACGACATTAATACGATCAGGAGGGTTTAAAATTATAAAAATAACCTAAAGAAAATTTTTAGGACCATAGACATATACACATATGTCAATAAATACAATTTACAAACAATGTTTACTCCATAATTTACTATGCATACACACCATAAATAAGAAATTAGATACATATGTGACACCAAAAAAGATTTGTAAGAAAATTTCTAGGAAATAAGTGAACCGAGATCATCAAACGGTATTTCGTTCACTTAAGTGTAAATAAAGCTTGTTTACAAGTAAGACTAAATAAAATATAGTGAACCTAAAATAAAAGATGTAATTTTTACGGCATATGATTGATATTTTTTGCTCACCGCATCTTCTGCTAAATTGAAGTTAAGAATGTTATTACTACTTTTATACTGAGAAGATCTAAATTATTGTTATTTACTATTTAAGATCCAAATTATTGTTACTACTTTGGAAGTTACTGATTATACTATTTAAAAGTCATACAAAAAATCTTAATTACAATATTATTTTTTAAATCGTTTCAAAATAGCATTTCAATAAATTAAAAGTATGAGCAATCACAGTAACGAAATAGGATTCATCTACTCGAAAAATTGTCATGTTTGTGTTTGATTAGATTCTACAGTTAGTAATATCAGGGTTCGGTAGATTGTGAAATTGCATCTATCGAAGCGACGTGGTCGACGTTGACCAGCGAATGTGGAGATGAATTTAATGTGAGTTCCATTTGCTTTAAATGTAATAAAATCACAAATTGATTATGGTTTTCCCACATACTTAGGTAATACTAGATAGTAAAGTAAGAATTAATACGGCTGAACTAATAAAACTATTTTTGTCTCCAACTTGCTAACTGGAACTTATTTATAAATAACTACAATCGCGACTCGTTTCAAAGCGAAAACACTTTATTTCATTATATGAACTTTTCATTATTATGTACTAGTTGACATCTGTTACATTTTTATCTGAATGAAGTTGATTTCTTTATTAAGTACTAGCTGACCCGGCAGACTTCGTACTGCCTCAACCAAGAAATAAATAATGTCTTATTTATTTTTTTTGGATTTTACCTTTAACCATAAATCTCCGTGTTCTGAGGTGCGACACAATGATTGACATATTAGTTAGTAGTCAAATCTAATGTCAAAAAAACGTTTGTATGGGAAATAGAAAAGGGCTGTTTTTAGGGTTTTCCCGGAAATGAATCAATTTTTTTCAGCTTTTAAACCTTCCCTGAACCTCCACAAACATTTCCAGACTAACGTAAGATAAATTCGTTCAGCCGTTCTCGAGTTTTAGTGAGACTAAGGAACAGCATTTCATTTTTATATATATAGATAGATATAGCTGACCCGCCAGACGTGTCAACTCTGTCCACAGAACAACTCCGACCGATATATTTTGCAAAGAGCATGTAAATTTGTTTTAAATTTTTCTTTATTTTAATGGCAACTATGTGAATATTACTACAAGTGACACATTATTTTATATATATAAAAAGTGAAATATCCTAGTAATTTTCGTATTTCTTTCTTACATAAGAACTTTCTCCTAATAATAACAAATACAAAAAAAAAAAAGAATTAGTCAATCGGTCCTGGCTGGACGCGTGGTGTCGTGACTAAGGGAAAAAGGGATTCATTTATATATATGTATATATAGATTATTATTTAAAATTTGCTGTTTTTTTAACTCATGTTTTAAAATATTTTCTTCCAATGTAAAATTAATACTAAAATTGTAATTATTCTAGTATAGTAGACTCGTATCCTAGTTTGTTTTTAACATAACTCGAATGTTTTATATTTATATAACGTTTAGGAAGCTTCTACATTCTAAGTGCTCTCATTTATAACTGGTTACACTCTGACAGAATCAGTCCGCTCTGTCTTAGGCAAGGCAGCCGTGAAAACACGGGCAGGTGGATCTCGAATTACGCAGTTTAAACTTAATAGGGACCACAGTACAGCAAACTTGATGTAACACATCAGAAATGCCAGACGAAGTAAAGTTCAAATGTTTGTAACTACTACTCTTTAATACAACAGGTTTATGTATATACATTTTATACGTTTGTAAAAACAAAATTTGTAAATCCTTATGAAAAACAAAATGATACCTACATTTTACTAAGTATATACGTAAAACGCTCACTTTTTAATAACATTAAATATGGAAAAAAATGTTTAAAAATAATACCTAAACGGGAGCACAAAGAAATATATTTTACTTTCATTACAATTAAAACTTAACGCGAAATATACGTAGATATAAAAATACGTAGGGCATTTAGAACAATATTTATTTTCTGACTAAAGAAACTAACGGCTTTTTTCTTTCATTTTCTCCCTGAATAGTAATAGTTAATACCTTTGCTAAAAAACAGTAACTAGCTTTCTTATGAATAATTTAGACTTATGGATTTTGTGACCACTAGTTATTCTCTGTAACTCTTAACTTAGATATATTTTCACTATAATGTAGTAGTGTTATGGTAATAGAGCTATGTATCGAACGTCACATTTTTCATTTATGTTTGAGTCTACATTTGGGTCAGGATATTCCGATGTTCTGTGGATTAAATCTATATATAAATTCTCTACATTTAATCCACAGGAGATCTATAGATATTTAATCCACAGAAATCGGAATATCCTGAGTTAAATATATTTTTAAATAGCAATTAAATATTTTTTTAAACACAGTTTCGTTGATATTTCTGTATATATAAGCCGCATCTATTGACAATTTAGATTAAACAGCAACTACCTCAACCAGCTCTTGTCTTATTAATAGAATGTGTTATCGTTGATCAATTAATATGTATAATGTGTTACTTCGTATAATTATAAATAGTAATGTCGTAAATACCATAATTTTAACATAAATATATATGTACTTTGCGGCACGACCACTTACCGAACGGTTTTTAATAATGAGCTTCGTTAAGAGTTGAGCTATGTATTAAAAAGACTCAATGTACGTACACCTTCATTTTCTACTTTCTAGTTAGTTACTTCGTAGAAGACACACAATTAAATAAACACGTGGTATGGCAAATTAACATACTATTTTATATCGAGAACAGAAAACATTTAGGATATAATTGTTTTAATTGGAAAACAGTCCAATGATGGCATTGTTTATAAAAATAGACCAGAAAAATATTGTGCACGGACGTGAAAATGCGTTTAACATATTAAATCAAAAAAAGGAAGAATTTATGAATTATGATATGAATGAAAAACTGATAAGCCCATATTGTATATTTAAGGCAAATAAATATTCTGAAAGTTGTATTTGTAGTCTGTAAGCAACTTCAATATACGTACATTTATACTTTTATAGAAATGAAGTCCAAGCTACGAAAATTTTTAATTTTTTTATAGAACTTGAAATGAAGTCTAGTTGAACTACTTTAGGTTAAATGAAAACTTGGTACTGAGTGCCACTACTCTTTATTTAATGTTTAAATGAACACTCGCGAATGTCTTAGCTCTCATTTTTGTTTAATGTTTTCTTTGATTGATATAAATTTTCTTGAATATGAAATTAAAGCCCCGGCTCTCGTGCATGAGGACGCGGGTTCAAAACCTGCGAAGTACCAATGTGATTTTTCCGAGTCATATGTACCTACTTTCTAAGAGTATTTAGACACCACTGACATACAGTATACCAAAATATCGTGAGGAAACCTGGACTTAAATTTCAAATTGTAATTTTGAAATCTCCAACCCGTTTTGAGAAAGCGTGGTGATTAATGCATAAAGGTTCTTCATGTTTCCATGAGAAGAGGCCTTTGCTAACAGTCGGCTCTGATAGGCTGAAGATAGTGATTGAATACAAAATAGTAAATAAATACAGCCACATTTTTAAAATAAATTATTGATGTAAAAACTTTAAAAAATATTATATGCATGTACATAGTTTAAATTTTTGTGCCTTCGGCTGTACTTAAATGCTCACATAAAGTTATAATTATCAATACCAGTATGAAAGTCACAACTTAAGTTATTAAACTTCAACGCAAATGTGTAAACGGATGTTACAAAATTAATTAAATATAAATCTTAAGCAGAAGAACTGCAGAATAATGTTAACATAGTTAACGTGAAATATTGATACTAGAAATTGTACTCTAACAATAAAGGACTTAATATGAATCAGTAAACATTATTAACAATCAATAAAGTAACGTTTGGATATTATTGAGTTAATTACTTATAATGTAAGCCTTAGGTGATGTACTTCAAAATACGAAAGTGTGATAAAAACGGTACACCATAAATTATTGTGTTGTAGTCTAGTAAATAGTATTTTAGAATATTTTTCCGGGACATTCTATTCATGTTGTATAAGAATGGAGCAACTATGCAAGAGATTTTCTGACATCTTAGCTTCAACTTAGACACACACGCGAAGAACTAAAGAAGCGGAAAAATATTTAAGACTTCGTAGAATTTCCATAAAATCTAAAGCCACATAACTATCAAACTTGGATCCAACTGGTTTATGTAATTAATTAATACAAACTTTCTTGAATGGTTTTGTTAAGAGAATATTTAACGGTATTATACATGCTGTGCTATGAATTATTATTAACTACTATAGCACTTCTAGTTTTCTATTAAAAAATTGATTCTGTAATTGTAAAAAATGTCGTGAAATACATTAAAAATTAAATGAAATTAAATAAAGTTTTCAAAATATGATTAAAACTCAAACATCTTCCATCCGCATACTTTTAGTAAATCTGCAGTCAATCAATCTTTGCGCCTTACACAAACGCTTTGGCTTAAAGAAAATAAATCTTTTGTAAAAGTTTTCTCAACAGGATGGGTATTATTCATGAAGATGCCAACCGTCTGATTGATTGGCGATCAGGTTTACACTTAGACTATAATCTCGCGTCTACTTAAAAGTTTATCAGTCTGTTCTTAAGCAACCTAAAGGAATAAATAAACAGCAAATACTAGCTAGCATTAGACTTTATTCAATATAATTATAAAAAATACGAATATAATTTATATTCATCGTTATCAGTTACTGAGTGACCTCCAAATTATCCAACAAAGGATGATTAAAAGAAACAAAGCCATGCCCTCTCTCTTTTATATCTCTTCCCTAACGAATGGTTCAGCATCGTTTTGTAAAATTGGCGAAATAAAGTACAATTGCTCGATTCAATATAAACTCAGTCTAAAGCAATCGACAATACCGACTTTACCTGCATTTCTATTACCTTATTACGTTATAGCTACCATTTGGAAAAAACTTCTTATACAAAATAAGATATGTTTGTTTTTAGCGACAAATGCAACTAATAAAAGATTACGGTTATACATATGTGTTCGTTGGAAATTTGAATAAGAAGTTAATACATTAAATAACAGTGTTTATTATTTTATATGCTGTGGCTTCATTCGCACTGGAATTATGGAACATTTTGCCAATGTTTTTATTTGTGTAACAAATTAAATCTTGAGCACTGTGTTGAGGAGGAAAGAGTTTTTTGATTAGAATTTTGTTTTAGCTTTTGTTAAAGTATTACTTTTAAGGTAGACTCTAGTTATATTTTTAAAAGCAGCTAGAATAAGAGAAAATATATTAACACTGTTTATTTTAAAAAAACTAAGAAACATGATTTGTCAGTATGTAAATCAATATTTATTGTAACGATCAAAGATTCTTTGAAATTAATTACTAAGAATGAAGTGTTCTTACGTAATTTCTAAAAATAGATTTGAATGTATGTATATACAGTCTACATATCGAAAGTTCTGAACCTGAGAGGTTATGGCTCTCACATAAAAAGCACTCCTCGGAGAATTGGTTAAGCCGCCGCCACGTCAGTTGTTATCACTATCAACTGTTAATAACTGTTAACTAAGTCCTTAGTAGACTTCAGTTTGATTTAATACTTAAATTAAAACAACGTATAAACACTTTGTTTCATAAATAATATTACACAATAGACTTCAAAGATTCTTCAGTTGTAAATAATATTAAAAGTAGTTTTTTGTTTTATAAGTAGAGAATTCTTTTTAAAAACCTAAAAAGGATTATCATTTTAATTAAAAGCTACGTCAGTTAAATTTTTTATATGAATTGTTTGAAAACTAATTTTTCATGTTACTACGTTTTACATTTCTACTATTCATTCATACTATTTTTACGTTTTTTATTTCTATTTTGGTTTTATTTTGCTCAATAAAGATTAATATCACTTTTATATATACATATTTTTTAATAAAATACTTAAATAAGTTAATGAGTTATACAATTGCTGAACATATTATAGTACACTAATTCAATTTTTAATATAATTTTTTTTGTAGGTTTCCAGCGATTTATAATATATATGCTAAAAATTTTGAATTTGCCTTAAGTCAAGTGTAGTAATATGAAAAGCAATAAGCCCGGGAAAGGGCGTCTATGAAGCGTCCTGGTAGAGGCTTAGTAACGATAGTGTACCTATACATGAACTTGGTCATATGTGAGACAGAAATATTTACACGTCAATATTTTATAGATTCTCTTATTAGCAAATTATACAAAAAGAAATTGAAGTCGATTGACTAAATATGGATATAATAATAATTTCTTCGCCACCAACATTAAGAATATTTTATTATTATGTATTCAGTCATGATAACAAAGTATAAAATGCAAGTTTTATATATAAAAAGATGAATAAATTTTAATTGTTACAGATAATTAATTAATTCATCTGTAATTATTACTTTTATATAAACTTTCCTTTTTTTTGTGAATCTAAATCTAAAAACATCTAAAAACAATTGTAAAGAATACTGATAGTGTGCTGTGTATGTGACATATTTGATTAACAAAAAGGTTTCTCATATAAATAACTTCACAATTTTCAGTATATTATATCATTGGTTTCATTAATTTGTAATGAATAAAGAATATTAAAAAATAATCAAATTTTTATTTTTAGATTGTAGAAATCACAACAAGATTTTTAAAAAGTCTATTTTAAAAATATTTTAAACAAAAGTAGTTACAGAAATTGTAACGATTTTTCATATACATTTCCGCTGCTACAAAAAGGTTGTAATTGTTTTTAAAATTACTTTAAAATTTATATAATAAAATTGCTTTTATTGAACACTTGTAATTATACCACAGAATATGTATATAAATAATAAATAAAATTGTAATCCTTTGACAGCCTTCTGCTAGGGATGTTGGGTTCAAACTGATTAAAATTATTTTAATGTAGCATCGTCCATATTACTAACTTAATTTATTTTCTAGATATTTAGAGAAGGGTTAAGAATCTCAACTTAAATATGTATGTATTTAAGTAATCAGAACATTCATTTAATTTGCTTCAATTATTATTTTAACCCAACAAAAGTATAAAACAATAAAAAATGGGTTTTTTATAGTTCAAATCTAAAAAATCATTCAATTGTTGTTAAATTTTTTCCCATTTCAATT